>JAIOJX010000025.1:209413633-211996966 GCA_022376925.1 Tragulus kanchil | reverse complement strand
AGAGGAAAGAAGATTTGAGCTTGGCCTTGAAAAGTATCTAAAACTCTAGTTAGGAAGGGAGGTACTCAGAGAGAGAGTAAATCCAGTAGTAAGATAAGCGAGCTCAAAGATGGAGATACAAATGTCTAGCATGCAGAAAACGCCACTTAGATTAAGAAGCAGATTAATACTGGGGAATAATGAGAGATGAGATTGAAAAAGAGACATTTCACTGGGGAAGGCAATGAATGCCACGGTTTATTCTATAACTCTTTACCTGTGCTTTCTTTTGCAATACCAAAGTTGTCTACTTTTTAAAAATTTGTACAACACTGTATATGCTGATATTTATATCTAAGTGTGTGTGCACTTCTAACATATACAGCAACTAAGGCAACTTAGTTATTTTAGAAGACTTTCAAAACAGCCCACACGAATGTTTTAATTCTTTACTCCTTTACCTGTGCTTCCAATTTTTCTCCTTTGTATCAGAATCATCTGGACCTTGTTTTCAAAGTAAACATTTGGTATTTTGCTTCCTGTATTTCAAAAGGGTATTAATATGTCTACTAGAAGAAGCCTTTTGTCAGGAAAATATACTCTGAATATGTTATGTTATAGGAAAGATGCTTTTAGTTTAGCTGGGAATAACTACTTTGTTGAGTTTCCTGGAAATGAGTGATAATTACTAGATGTCTACAGCAATGTCTATATAAGAACAACAAAAACTACTAGTATTTTCCCTGGTTTGGGTGTGGTGTGTGCAAAAATACATAAAACTTAAAAATTTCAACTGAAAGAATATGTGTATGTTGAGTACCTAGTACATATCTGTAAGACATCATGCTAGATAGCACAGAGCATACCACAGGGTCTTCTGTAAACATGATTTCTAAACTCCAGAAAACTACAATGCATTTTAAGAGACAAAATACACTGCTTTGTAAAGCTGAGTGTTCCATACATAATGTAAGATAACTGATTCTCCAACTGTGCTCCATGAAATATAATTTCTTAAGGGTATCTCAGCAGATAGAGCAAAAGCTGAATAAAGTTCTAGGATAAATCCCAATCCCCTTCCCCACCACTGTCTTGTAAGTAGGATTCAGCATGAGATTTCCTTGGGAGCTTTGGGGGAGCAAACTATTCTGTGCTAAAAATAAAAATGAAATAAAAAAGTTTAGAAGCCACTGCCATAGACAATGAAAAGATGACCACAGTGACCAGGGAAGGTCAGGGAAGACTGCAAAGAGGAAAGAAGATTTGAGCTTGGCCTTGAAAAAGTATCTAAAACTCTAGTTAGGAAGGGAGGTACTCAGAGAGAGAGTAAATCCAGTAGTAAGATAAGCGAGCTCAAAGATGGAGATACAAATGTCTAGCATGCAGAAAACGCCACTTAGATTAAGAAGCAGATTAATACTGGGGAATAATGAGAGATGAGATTGAAAAAGAGACATTTCACTGGGGAAGGCAATGAATGCCACGGTTTATTCTATAACCAACAGTGGCCACTATGACAACAAAATAATACGGCCTAGAGCAACAGTTATTTTGACTGTGATCCTCATAAAAAAGTTTCTGAGTCCCACAACTCAAAAGAAAATTTACCACTCGAGGAACAAAGGCCAAAGCCTTATCAGCAAGAGAAGAGACACAGAGACTACCAGAACAGCTAAAGTAGGCAAGAGGAGTTCAAGGATGTCAGCTTCAAAAGTGCAAATACGGAAGAAAAGCAGCAGTAATGAGCTCTTAGAAACCCAGTAAGCCAAATGAAAAAGTTTATTCCAAATCAGTGTTTTAATGATTCTACAAAAAACATTTTAATTCTTTGTATAATTACCATCCTATGGGAAGATAAAATTTGTGTTGAGTTCAAGATTTTCATTAAATAAAGATCCCACAGTATTGGGAAAAAAAAAGTTCTTCCCTGAGCAACACGCAACTCCTAGGAAAGTATAGTCTATCATGTTAAGACTTTTCATTTTTAGTCTAAAAATCACTCCTTGTGTTAAAAATAATTAAAACTCGTAGAGATTCTATGATTTTCTAGTGAGAATCAAACCAAATCACCCAAATGATTTCCTTTTGTTCTTTTGAGATCTGACCCAGATACTCTTTTGACCTAAGTCTGGAAAGATTAAACTGATCCAGGAAAGCAAATAATCAAGTTCTGTTCTTGTTAGAAATACAGTTTGCAAATGAATTTATGTGTTCCTCTGATGGAGACCAGTGGAAAAGCTGAATAAAGTTCTAGGATAAATCCCAATCCCCTTCCCCACCACTGTCTTGTAAGTAGGATTCAGCATGAGATTTCCTTGGGAGCTTTGGGGGAGCAAACTATTCTGTGCTAAAAATAAAAATGAAATAAAAAAGTTTAGAAGCCACTGCCATAGACAATGAAAAGATGACCACAGTGACCAGGGAAGGTCAGGGAAGACTGCAAAGAGGAAAGAAGATTTGAGCTTGGCCTTGAAAAAGTATCTAAAACTCTAGTTAGGAAGGGAGGTACTCAGAGAGAGAGTAAATCCAGTAGTAAGATAAGCGAGCTCAAAGATGGAGATACAAATGTCTAGCATGCAGAAAACGCCACTTAGATTAAGAAGCAGATTAATACTGGGGAATAATGAGAGATGAGATTGAAAAAGAGACATTTCACTGGGGAAGGCAATGAATGCCACGGTTTATTCTATAACCAACAGTGGCCACTATGACAACAAAATAATACGGCCTAGAGCAACAGTTATTTTGACTGTGATCCTCATAAAAAAGTTTCTGAGTCCCACAACTCAAAAGAAAATTTACCACTGAGGAACAAAGGCCAAAGCCTTATCAGCAAGAGAAGAGACACAGAGACTACCAGAACAGCTAAAGTAGGCAAGAGGAGTTCAAGGATGTCAGCTTCAAAAGTGCAAATACGGAAGAAAAGCAGCAGTAATGAGCTCTTAGAAACCCAGTAAGCCAAATGAAAAAGTTTATTCCAAATCAGTGTTTTAATGATTCTACAAAAAACATTTTAATTCTTTGTATAATTACCATCCTATGGGAAGATAAAATTTGTGTTGAGTTCAAGATTTTCATTAAATAAAGATCCCACAGTATTGGGAAAAAAAAAGTTCTTCCCTGAGCAACACGCAACTCCTAGGAAAGTATAGTCTATCATGTTAAGACTTTTCATTTTTAGTCTAAATATCACTCCTTGTGTTAAAAATAATTAAAAACTCGTAGAGAGATTCTATGATTTTCTAGTGAGAATCAAACCAAATCACCCAAATGATTTCCTTTTGTTCTTTTGAGATCTGACCCAGATACTCTTTTGACCTAAGTCTGGAAAGATTAAACTGATCCAGGAAAGCAAATAATCAAGTTCTGTTCTTGTTAAAAATACAGTTTGCAAATGAATTTATCTGTTCCTCTGATGGAGACCAGTGGAAAAGCATAAAATATGACTAAAAAACAGGACAGACATCTCAATTGGTGCACCACTCAGAATGTGCCCAGGACAAGAGGGCTTACACAATAAACAGCCATACAAATATTACAATATACTTGGATCACAAGTCTGAAAAAAGTACTTGGACCTAGTAGCTCTATTTAGGCAGCACCAGCTTGCACCAGAATGCATCAATAATGAAGAAACCTCATATTCTTCCTATACAAAATAAATTATTCAACTTTATGGTACTATGGTAAAATGAGCTAAAAAATATTCCTGAGAGAAAAATATGTCCTACTTAAATATTAAGCTCTGGGTACTTCCCTTGTGGTCCAGTAGTTAAGGGGCTTCCTCCTGGTGCTAATGGTAAAGAACCTGCCTGCCAATGCAGGAGACCTAAGAGAAGCAGTTCGATCTCTGGGTTGGGAAGATCCCCTGGAGAAGAAAATGGCAACCCACTCCAGTATTCCTGCCTGGAGAACCCTATGGACAAAGGAGCCTGGCAGGCTATAGTCCACAGGGTCACAAAGAGTCGGACATGACTCAAATGACCTATCACATGCATCAGTGGCTAAAACTCTGGTTTCCATTGTATGGGAGATGGGTTCAATCCCTGGTTGGGGAATTAAGATTCTGCATGCGATGCAGTGTAGCCAAAAAAAAAAGCAGTAGTTCTTATTTTCCCTACTAATAAACTGTGATGTGAAAACTGGATTCTCTAGTTAAAACTTTGGCAAAATATTTCATGATAAGTATTTCACCCTAGTTTTACTAGAACCATTATATAACACAAAAGGCACTGTAATTAGTAACTTAACATTTGAATTGCAATGTTATTAAAACCTTAAATTAGCTAAATTAAAAGTTGAGCTGAAATTGATATTTGACTTAAAAAAAAAAAAAAAAAATCAACCAAGCATTAGGGAAGAAGATTTAAACCCACAAGCCAGATTCCTTTGAAAGAGCTGAATGAAGATCATTAATCAAGACTCCACAGAATCAAATGTACATCAAATTCTACAGCAAAGCCAGATTAATGTAACACAGAAGAACAAGAGAAAAATGGAAGCCCTCTTTGTGAGAACTAAATAACTAAACAACTAAAATACAGTCAAGTTGGGGTATTGTATCAAAAAAATATATAAATAAATGAACAACAGCAAGAGCAGAAAGAGGGGGAAAAAAGAGATGAGAAAGGGATGTTGGAAAAAGACAGGAAGCAAAGTAAAAATCAAGTAGTGATAATGCCAATTCCAAGGTAGACAGACACAAAGGCAGCTGAATGCCCTAAAAATAAATGGTACAAGGAGAAGAGAAAAATGAGAGCATCCCACATCTTTAAGTGCTGGAATTCACATAAAACATAATACACATAAACATCGTACACTAATGCATATATATGGAATCTAGAAAGATGGTACTGATGAATTTATTTGCAGGGTAGCAATGAAGAAACAGATATAGAGAACAGATTTATGGACACTGGGACGAGGGTGGAGAGGGTGAGATGTATGTAAAGAGTAACATGGAAACTCACATTACCATATGTGAAATAGGTAACCAATAGGAATTTGCTGTAAGACCCAGGGAACTCAAACAGGGGCTCTGTAACAACCTGGGGGTGGGGGGTGGGGAGAGGGACGGAAGGGAAGTTCAAGAGGGAGGGGACATATATATATATACACCTACGGCTGAAAAAACAAAACTCTGTAAAGCTATTATTCTTCAATTAAAAAATTAAAAAACTATATATATAACACACATTAAATCTCCAGTGAAAATCTGATGCCCTCTTCTAATTATACAAGTGCAAAAGGAACCTACAGCCTGCAAGATGAAAGCTGCTTTTCATTTTGTCCCTAAATCAAACTGGCATGTGTACAACATTCAAGAGATCAGATGACACTTATACACCAAATCCTAAGATATCAATTATTGCTAAGCCTGAAAAACAACTTTTTCTTTTCTTTTTTTTTAAATTTTGGCTTCTTTTATTGTTTTTTCTTTAATTTATTTATTTTCATCCATATTTATTCTTCGGTCTGTGTGGGCCTCTCAATGCAGTGGCCTCTCTCGTTACAGAGCACCGGCTCTGGTGCACAAATAAATAAAAAACCAATAAAAGAGGCCAAATAAAAAAAAAACCCCAATGAAATTAGCATTAAAAACTTAAAAGCCGCATGCATCTTACTAACTTGAAAGTTGTCCCCAAATAAAGCCAAAGATTTAAGAAGGAAGAGAATTTTTGAACAATAATCTGCATATTTATACTACCTGAAATGTTTTTTTTTTACTTTCAGCTTTATTTGTAGAGAAATTATTAAGATTTCTGACAGTACTACTACAAGATAATAGCTCAGAAAGGAAATAAATTTCCTTCTTTTAGGAAGCTACAATGTAATGTTAGTTTCTTTGTTCTTACCACTCATTCACTTCTACTATTCCTGCCCGCCCAAATACAATCCTCAATCCATCTATCCATTTAAAACACAGAAAAATGACATCAAACTGACAACAACTGGGACAATTCAAGATGATGTACAATTCTTAGACACTGTGGAATAAGAAAAGAAAGTATAAATCCTCAAAGCCTCCAGAACAACAGCCATTCCTAGGACCTTCTCATATGAAATCCACAGCTCACATGTCTGACTACACCTCAAACATTCAGTCATGCCAAGGCTAATTATTACGAAATTAGAATCTTCAAAGGTGAGACCTAAACATTTTTTAAAACCCACGGGAGACTAGCATGTGAAACCACCACTAAGAATCACTGGTTACATCCTACCTTCCTTTACTCAAGCAGACTAAAAATCTGAGTATGTGTTTACCAAAAAAAGATGTGAATCTAAAAGCAGTACTAAATGCATCATTTTCATAATTAATAAATCATGAGAATTAATTAAAGTTTTCTCTATAGTAATAGAATCTCCAAAATACTATCTTTTTTTTTTTAACTTCATGCCATGAGCTCTTTCTTAGTTATTTATTAATTTCATCCATCTTTACTCCTTGGCATGTGTGGGCCTCCCATTGCAGTGGCCTCTCTCTTTGTAGAGCACCAGCTCTGGGTGCATGCGCTCCAGAGCATTAGTTTGCAAGTGGATAGACTGGCCTAGCCGCTCTGCAGCACGTGGGATCCTCCTGGGCCAGGGATCGAACAGGTACCCTTTGCACTGTAAGGTGGACTCTTTACCCACTGGACCACTAGGGAAGCCCCAAAACAATACTTTTATTGAAGCAAGTTTTGCCAGGATTAAGACAACTGAAATCCTAAACACATAACTTAATACTGTTTTCAGAATACGAGACACTGGACACAATTGTATAATTCACTAAAACCCTACAGTCCTTAAATAAAAACTTGAAATTACTCCACCACTGGATGCTCTCATCAAGTAAGTTATTATGTATATAGTAAAATACATCCATCCCCTTATGAGTGTACTGAACACTATCAAAGTTTTGCTCTGATTAGTCATTTCTTAGCTTTTTACAATGAACACTATTTACCAGAGAAATAAAGGCATAATAAAACAATAATGGTAATATTTCAAGTAATAAGAATCCTCCCAAACTTAGGAAATGCCAATTCCCTGTAAGAACAAAAAACAAAGCATGCTGTAAATGGACTTTAGCTAAATGGCCTGGTACCCAACAGATCAGGGAACGTCTGTTGCTATTGCTGCCAATATTTTTTCCAGAGTGCTAAGTGCTAAATTCAAATAAAATTTTACTCTTCCCTTTTGACTTACAATCCAAAGCAATTTTTAAAATTACACAGTGAAATATTTCAATAGTGTAAATATAAATATAAATAATTTTGTGCTCCTAGCACATAAACAAGGTCAACTCCAAAGGCAATCACTAAAAAAAAGACCCACTTGGTTTTGGGACTTCCCTAGTGGTCCACGGGTTAGGACTCTGCGCTTCCAGTGCAGGTAGTGCAGGTTTGATCCCTGGATGGGGAACTAAGATTCCACATGCTGTTAGCAGCACCCCTCCACTCCTACCCACAAAAAACTCTTTGTTTCCTTGTATGGCCACTGAAGGACTCTTACACAGAGGTGTGAATTAAAGACGCAGACACGCAGGGAGACACAAGATCAGAGCACAGTGCTTTCATCAGCCATGCAAAAAAAGCAGTTACAGAGCACCTAGTGTAGCTAGTTTCTGAAAAAGTAATCTATTAATAACTAAAGGTGAGACCCCTATTAAGAGGTCCAAGAAAAAGACTAACTTTCTGGCAGCTTGTAACTTTTTAAGTAACAGTGTAAAAGTTATCAGTGCAAAAATGAAAACTGCTGCTGGTATAGACTGAATGATGAAAATAAAAAGTTATAGTCTGCAACAGAAATTACTACAAAATTTGAACCATCCCCACAAAAAATCATTTAAAAATTTTAGAACCAATTTCAAATTTGCCCAGGAGAGCCTTTTAACGTGTCACTGAACACCCAGCACTGCAGAGTATGCTCTCCAAATGAGTAACAGCAATTTTCACATTTTCTACCTCAACAGACTTAAACTTTAACATATCACCACTTTCATATTCTTAAAATAGTCCCATATTCTGAATATTTCTTTCAATACACATGTTCAAAATACATTTTTCAATCTCATTTAGACCATCATTTTCCAGCATTTTCTTTCTTTCTTATTCCCATACTTTTGATTTCTTTGCAGATTAAAAAAACTAAAGTAGGGCTTCCCTGGTGGTCCAGTGGGTAAAGCCTTGCAGTGCAAAGGCACTGGTTCGATTCTGGCTAAAAAATTGCTGCCAAATATTTTCCAAGAGTGCTAAGTGCTAAATTCAAATAAAATTTTACTCTTCCCTTTTGACTTACAATCCAAAGCAATTTTTAAAATTACACAGTGAAATATTTCAATAGTGTAAATATAAATATAAATAATTTTGTGCTCCTAGCACATAAACAAGGTCAACTCCAAAGGCAATCACTAAAAAAGACCCACTTGGTTTTGGGACTTCCCTAGTGGTCCACGGGTTAGGACTCTGCGCTTCCAGTGCAGGTAGTGCAGGTTTGATCCCTGGATGGGGAACTAAGATTCCACATGCTGTTAGCAGCACCCCTCCACTCCTACCCACAAAAAACTCTTTGTTTCCTTGTATGGCCACTGAAGGACTCTTACACAGAGGTGTGAATTAAAGACGCAGACACGCAGGGAGACACAAGATCAGAGCACAGTGCTTTCATCAGCCATGCAAAAAAAGCAGTTACAGAGCACCTAGTGTAGCTAGTTTCTGAAAAAGTAATCTATTAATAACTAAAGGTGAGACCCCTATTAAGAGGTCCAAGAAAAAGACTAACTTTCTGGCAGCTTGTAACTTTTTAAGTAACAGTGTAAAAGTTATCAGTGCAAAAATGAAAACTGCTGCTGGTATAGACTGAATGATGAAAATAAAAGTTATAGTCTGCAACAGAAATTACTACAAAATTTGAACCATCCCCACAAAAAATCATTTAAAAATTTTAGAACCAATTTCAAATTTGCCCAGGAGAGCCTTTTAACGTGTCACTGAACACCCAGCACTGCAGAGTATGCTCTCCAAATGAGTAACAGCAATTTTCACATTTTCTACCTCAACAGACTTAAACTTTAACATATCACCACTTTCATATTCTTAAAATAGTCCCATATTCTGAATATTTCTTTCAATACACATGTTCAAAATACATTTTTCAATCTCATTTAGACCATCATTTTCCAGCATTTTCTTTCTTTCTTATTCCCATACTTTTGATTTCTTTGCAGATTAAAAAAACTAAAGTAGGGCTTCCCTGGTGGTCCAGTGGGTAAAGCCTTGCAGTGCAAAGGGCACTGGTTCGATCCCTGGCCCAGGAAGATCCCATGTGCCGCAGAGCGGCTGGGCCAGTGTGTCCAATTATGAGGCAGTGCTCTGCAGCGAGAGGCCACTGCAATGTGAGGCCCACACAGGCCGAAGAATAAAGATGGATGAAAACAAACAGAAAAAGATGGATGAAAACAAATGACCTAGAGGCAAAAAAAACACCAAAACCTCGAGTATTTACAGAAGCACAGTAAAACTATCTAAGTATTATTTATAAACATTATAGAACTAAAAATGTACAAGCTAAAACAAATCACATGGGACAAGAAATTTTTTAGCTAAATATAATTAGTAGCATTTTTGACTATAAAACTTCAGAAAATTCTTTACAAACTACCTCTTTTAATATAATACAAACACTCATCATTTATCCTACCCAAAGTACCAACCTCTGAAGTTTTAAATATTTCCCAGCAAAAATGTGTGTAAATTCCCATTTGCCTTACTTCTTTTTAAAAATAAACAGAAAAAGGAAAATGTTGTACTCAATGTAGGGAATCTCTGCTTTAACGAATCTTAATAAACCATGAAGCAGGTCTTCCCCTGGTGGTCCAGTGGATAAGGACACTGCCTTGCAGTGCAAGGGGCGCCGGTTCAATCCCTGGCCTGGGAAGATCCCACATGCCACGGAGCGGCTGGACTGATGTGTCCAATCACCGAGCCGGAGCTCTGGAGCGCATGCACCCAGAGCCAGCACTCAGCAACGACAGACGCCACCGCGATGGGAGGCCCACAGGAGCCAAAGAGCAAAGACGGATGAAAATGGAGAAATGAAAGACCAATAGCAGTGGCCCGCCCGCTCCCCTCCCTCCCCAACCCCCGCCCAAAATAAATAAATAAATAAATAAATATTTTTAAAAAACAAAATAAAAAAATAAACCATGAAGCATATTAAGGAAATCAAAACTCACCTCTTCTAGCGTAACTGGAGTCCATATCTTTAAACTGTACCACAACGAAGTCTGAACACTTGAACAAAATACTCTCCATTATTTCTTCACGTTTTGGCCCCGAACTGGATTCTGTACTTTTCTCATGTGCAGCATCAAGTACCAAATCACACTAAGAGGAAAAAAGTAAGTAAATATTTAAAACATTTATAAAATCCGACAGCAATTCTTCAGCACATCAAGGAACTGTTTCTCATACACCTTTGACAAAAATTACCTCAAGGGATTCTTATGATTATAAGGATCCTTATGATTATATCCCTTTTCTCAGAAATATCATCTATTATCCATGCAATACTCAAAAATCTTCTCATCTAAAAGTTGGTCTTTGCTACCATGCTCTGTCTTAAGCATGACAGTGGTAGAGGAAAACAATGAACCACTGGATTCCTCTTCTAGTCTATAATGCTTGCAAAGACCAAAATACTTTAATAGGCACAAAGAGCAAGAAGTTGTTCTGATTATACAAGCTCGTCTATAAAGTAATCAATACTTGAAACTAAACAGCAAAGTCATTCCAAGTGGTTTTGAAAAGTGGATTAAAAGTTAACATATTATGTAAATATGAAAATGTGACAAACATACCCTCTCATAAGTATAAACTGCTAAATCAGAATCTAATGGACACTCATGCAAACATACACAGTAGCTGTTGATTCATGGGGCTGTACGTCATTAAAAAAAAAAAAAAAAAAGTAAAAATTACCTTAGGACTGTATGTTTTAAAAACTCCTTCATATATACCTCCGTTTTTCACTTGTACTTCACATTTGGATCCCTAAAAACATACAATTAATTTATCAAAGAAACTGTGTGCTATGCAGTCATGGGGAATAATTCCTTTCATTTTACTTTTTATAACTTCATTTAATATATTTGGTAATCATTGATAAAATATTTTAAATGTTTTAACACTACACTGAATTCTCAAAATTCTTCAGGAGGTCCTGCTGAGTATGCAGTATAAGTTTAAATAGCGAAATTTAGTATTTTTGATTCCAGTTTTATTAAGTAACAAAATAATACATTATAGACAATCAACTAGCAGTATTATTTTGTACACAGCGGGATTAACAAAATTGCTTCTACAGTTGAGTTACAATGGCTTGAATACAGTTCGAGTCTGTTTTCTAAATCATCCTGATTAAACATGATCTAAGAAATGTTACTTTTATCATTTATCCACATTTTAGCTTCATGAATTTATTTTCTTCCACTCACAAGGTAAGTGCTCCCCAATACTATGAAAACTTACAACAACTGATGTAAGAATATGAACCATCCTCATATTTGCATAGATTCCATCAAAAGAAATCTGTAATATTAAGAAAAAACATTACTAGCATTCATTATTTATCTTTGTGTATATATATAAAAGTTAACACTTCTTTTGTTATAAAATGTTGTTGAAATTTCCCCTAAAAACTTTTAAAACCCATTTTAAAGGAAGCTACATGTGGTAGAGAAAACAATGAACCACTGTTTTAATGCTTGCAAAGACCAAAATACTTTAATAGGCACAAAGAGCAAGAAGTTGTTCTGATTATACAAGCTCGTCTATAAAGTAATCAATACTTGAAACTAAACAGCAAAGTCATTCCAAGTGGTTTTGAAAAGTGGATTAAAAGTTAACATATTATGTAAATATGAAAATGTGACAAACATACCCTCTCATAAGTATAAACTGCTAAATCAGAATCTAATGGACACTCATGCAAACATACACAGTAGCTGTTGATTCATGGGGCTGTACGTCATTAAAAAAAAAAAAAAAAAAGTAAAAATTACCTTAGGACTGTATGTTTTAAAAACTCCTTCATATATACCTCCGTTTTTCACTTGTACTTCACATTTGGATCCCTAAAAACATACAATTAATTTATCAAAGAAACTGTGTGCTATGCAGTCATGGGGAATAATTCCTTTCATTTTACTTTTTATAACTTCATTTAATATATTTGGTAATCATTGATAAAATATTTTTAAATGTTTTAACAATACACTGAATTCTCAAAATTCTTCAGGAGGTCCTGCTGAGTATGCAGTATAAGTTTAAATAGCGAAATTTAGTATTTTTGATTCCAGTTTTATTAAGTAACAAAATAATACATTATAGACAATCAACTAGCAGTATTATTTTGTACACAGCGGGATTAACAAAATTGCTTCTACAGTTGAGTTACAATGGCTTGAATACAGTTCGAGTCTGTTTTCTAAATCATCCTGATTAAACATGATCTAAGAAATGTTACTTTTATCATTTATCCACATTTTAGCTTCATGAATTTATTTTCTTCCACTCACAAGGTAAGTGCTCCCCAATACTATGAAAACTTACAACAACTGATGTAAGAATATGAACCATCCTCATATTTGCATAGATTCCATCAAAAGAAATCTGTAATATTAAGAAAAAACATTACTAGCATTCATTATTTATCTTTGTGTATATATATAAAAGTTAACACTTCTTTTGTTATAAAATGTTGTTGATCATATCTTACACCCATCAAAGGAAGATCTGGTTTACAACAGTTTTTTCCTCCTTATAGTGTGTAAGTTTTCAAAGGTGAAATCCATCATACCAATTAACAGTGTTTTGACTATACATGACACAAAAAAAGCTAAAGTGAACTTTCACATATGAGGAAAGACAATGCCACAGAACGGAAGACAGATAAATGACTAAAGAGGAGGGATCACTACAAAGTGGCATGAGGGATTTCTAAAGATATGAAAACTGTTCTATTATTATCTTCACTGTGCTGGTAGTTTCATAATGTATACATCAAAACTCATACAACTGTATACTAAGTAGGGTTAAATATACCTTATTAAATAAATGAGGGTGCAGGGTGAACCTCTGTAGAAGACCCATGACTATCTTTTCTCTTAGTATAGAGAATTGATATTACTCTAAGGTCTAATAAACCACATCACTCCTTGTAACATACTACATAGGTATGTGTCCTGATTCTAAAGAAAATCTATCTACAATAAGCAAAGTCCCAAAAATTATGACAATTTCCCATTTCTTGCATTTTGTGGAACTTATACTTTTTGACCTTTGTACCTAGTTTAATTTCACTGATAAAGTTTTGACATTTAAAACCAGAAGGCCCTTTTCCAAAGAAGATAAATGAAAACCATGAAAGATAGCACATTATTTCAAAACCCCAAAATTTTGCAAACTCCGGTCCTAGTGCTCCATTTATCTCATTAATCATTTATATTTGTCTTTAGTCATTTATAAAACAAATGAGCTGTTGTTATTATTAAGCATGAAAAATGAAAGCATTATTTATAATAAGTCTGCATTTTAAACATGAAGTAATCATCAAAAAACAATAAATATAGCTAATAATCTTATCCCAAGCAGTACTAATCTATAAAGGTTATCTCAGATAGAAGGCAATTCTTTTTTGGCCTTGGCTTTTGGTCTGTGGTTTTTGTTACAAAATTCATGAATTTATTTTCTTCCACTCACAAGGTAAGTGCTCCCCAATACTATGAAAACTTACAACAACTGATGTAAGAATATGAACCATCCTCATATTTGCATAGATTCCATCAAAAGAAATCTGTAATATTAAGAAAAAACATTACTAGCATTCATTATTTATCTTTGTGTATATATATAAAAGTTAACACTTCTTTTGTTATAAAATGTTGTTGATCATATCTTACACCCATCAAAGGAAGATCTGGTTTACAACAGTTTTTTCCTCCTTATAGTGTGTAAGTTTTCAAAGGTGAAATCCATCATACCAATTAACAGTGTTTTGACTATACATGACACAAAAAAAGCTAAAGTGAACTTTCACATATGAGGAAAGACAATGCCACAGAACGGAAGACAGATAAATGACTAAAGAGGAGGGATCACTACAAAGTGGCATGAGGGATTTCTAAAGATATGAAAACTGTTCTATTATTATCTTCACTGTGCTGGTAGTTTCATAATGTATACATCAAAACTCATACAACTGTATACTAAGTAGGGTTAAATATACCTTATTAAATAAATGAGGGTGCAGGGTGAACCTCTGTAGAAGACCCATGACTATCTTTTCTCTTAGTATAGAGAATTGATATTACTCTAAGGTCTAATAAACCACATCACTCCTTGTAACATACTACATAGGTATGTGTCCTGATTCTAAAGAAAATCTATCTACAATAAGCAAAGTCCCAAAAATTATGACAATTTCCCATTTCTTGCATTTTGTGGAACTTATACTTTTTGACCTTTGTACCTAGTTTAATTTCACTGATAAAGTTTTGACATTTAAAACCAGAAGGCCCTTTTCCAAAGAAGATAAATGAAAACCATGAAAGATAGCACATTATTTCAAAACCCCAAAATTTTGCAAACTCCGGTCCTAGTGCTCCATTTATCTCATTAATCATTTATATTTGTCTTTAGTCATTTATAAAACAAATGAGCTGTTGTTATTATTAAGCATGAAAAATGAAAGCATTATTTATAATAAGTCTGCATTTTAAACATGAAGTAATCATCAAAAAACAATAAATATAGCTAATAATCTTATCCCAAGCAGTACTAATCTATAAAGGTTATCTCAGATAGAAGGCAATTCTTTTTTGGCCTTGGCTTTTGGTCTGTGGTTTAGAAATTACATTTTAGTTACAAAATTTTCCAAACAAGTAACATTAAAGTTACTCACCGTAGATTGAGGCAGTCCTTTGCTACTGTTTCGGCCTCTGAAAAGATAAAATATTCATGAAATTAAACAGGCTAAGCAAGCTCAAAATTCTTTTCAAATTTAAAGTATCTTTTAATTCCAACCAAAAAAAACACTTTCTGTGAAGGATCATCTAAAACGAAGTAAGGGTTGCCTAAGTATAAGTCTGGCTACACTTTCCTGGCTCATAGGCCCAGAAGCGGTATGGGTCAAAGGAGGGAGGAAGGGAGAAAGAATATGACCATAATCAAAATCAAATAAAGTTAAAATAAAAAGAATGTACTTGGGCTTCCCTGGTGGTAGTGGGTGAAGAGATCACCTTACAGTGCAAGGGGCACAGGTTTGATCCCTGGCCTGGGAAGAACCACGTGCCACGGATCAGCTGGACTGCTGTGCCCAGTTACCAGCCAGTAATCTGGAGTGCGAAGGCCTGGAGCCCATGCTCTGCAGTGGCAGGGGCCACTGCGGTGCGAGGCCCACGTACGCCAAAGAGTGGAGATGGATGTAAATAAATAAATAAAAAACCAACAGAAAAGGCCAAAATTTAAAAAGAAAAAAAAAAAAGAATCTACTTAAATCACCAAATACAATGATCCCCTCTCCAAAAGTTAACCAATCACTGTCATAAAAAGCTGCTCAGGAGCAAAATATAGATTCTATTCCCAATTTAACATATTTGACTAATAACATCTAGGTACCTCCCATATTTTCCCCTTACCTCTAAAAATAGGTACTATGTTTACAACTGCAGAAAAACATTTGAAAGTAAGTTAAATCATTCAAATGTTAGCTCCATTTATCTCATTAATCATTTATATTTGTCTTTAGTCATTTATAAAACAAATGAGCTGTTGTTATTATTAAGCATGAAAAATGAAAGCATTATTTATAATAAGTCTGCATTTTAAACATGAAGTAATCATCAAAAAACAATAAATATAGCTAATAATCTTATCCCAAGCAGTACTAATCTATAAAGGTTATCTCAGATAGAAGGCAATTCTTTTTTGGCCTTGGCTTTTGGTCTGTGGTTTAGAAATTACATTTTAGTTACAAAATTTTCCAAACAAGTAACATTAAAGTTACTCACCGTAGATTGAGGCAGTCCTTTGCTACTGTTTCGGCCTCTGAAAAGATAAAATATTCATGAAATTAAACAGGCTAAGCAAGCTCAAAATTCTTTTCAAATTTAAAGTATCTTTTAATTCCAACCAAAAAAAACACTTTCTGTGAAGGATCATCTAAAACGAAGTAAGGGTTGCCTAAGTATAAGTCTGGCTACACTTTCCTGGCTCATAGGCCCAGAAGCGGTATGGGTCAAAGGAGGGAGGAAGGGAGAAAGAATATGACCATAATCAAAATCAAATAAAGTTAAAATAAAAAGAATGTACTTGGGCTTCCCTGGTGGTAGTGGGTGAAGAGATCACCTTACAGTGCAAGGGGCACAGGTTTGATCCCTGGCCTGGGAAGAACCACGTGCCACGGATCAGCTGGACTGCTGTGCCCAGTTACCAGCCAGTAATCTGGAGTGCGAAGGCCTGGAGCCCATGCTCTGCAGTGGCAGGGGCCACTGCGGTGCGAGGCCCACGTACGCCAAAGAGTGGAGATGGATGTAAATAAATAAATAAAAAACCAACAGAAAAGGCCAAAATTTAAAAAGAAAAAAAAAAAAGAATCTACTTAAATCACCAAATACAATGATCCCCTCTCCAAAAGTTAACCAATCACTGTCATAAAAAGCTGCTCAGGAGCAAAATATAGATTCTATTCCCAATTTAACATATTTGACTAATAACATCTAGGTACCTCCCATATTTTCCCCTTACCTCTAAAAATAGGTACTATGTTTACAACTGCAGAAAAACATTTGAAAGTAAGTTAAATCATTCAAAGGACTTTCATTTTAAATACTAAGTGCTTCTGTTAGGAGCTATATAGCAAATGCCTTTCCCTGCCAAACCACCCCCTCTGAAACAATGCAGTAATACCCAAGTCAGTTGTCAAGCCATTTCCAGTAACATGGACTTATTTTCAAGTGAACTTAGAGAACAGAATACAGTGTAAGGCTTGCTCCAGTGGAAAAGATTAGACCTTTTATGAAATGATTAAAAACATTAATAAAGTAAAATGTTATAAACATTAGTTGCTCATAAATATTACTCTTGAGTAACAGTATTGGGATTTCACTCTAATAGAATAATCACAATACTCAAAACCACAAACTTAAAACATTCAAAGAGAAGCACAATTCAGGTGAAAAAGCCTAACAGTATGAATACTGCCAATACCCAAAAAAGCAGAACTGATACTAGCACTCTAAGGTCAGCTGGTTTGTCTCTCTCATCTATTTTTTCTCATCTAGAAAATGTCTTTCAGCAAGTCACCTGAGATTACTTCCATTTTTAACATTTCTGCCTTTCACACAGCACAGATAAACTTCTAGCATCTAAGGAATATGACCAATAATTCATCACTAATGACTTACGACAAATCACAGTACGGTAAGAACTATGTCAAATCTCTCACACCCCTACTTTACAGGTGAGGAAACAGAACCTTAGTAGCTAAATATCTTCACCAAAGCCATCCAGTTTATGAGCAGTAGAGCTGATATTTAAACCAGGTGATCTAAAGTACAGACTTTTCATTTCTAGGTTATGCGCCTCTCTGAAATTATATGCCAAAAAGTTAACTTGACAATAAAGCCTAATCCAATCTCTGTATCTTTCAAATACCATTTAAATGTATTATGGTTTTCTATTTATTTGTAGTCTGTAGTCAAAGGCTATAAAATATGTAAGTATTAACATTTTATCTTATCCTAGTGGTTGCTGAGATAGTTAGAAGATTTAGTTAAAAGATTTAAACAAATGACACTAATTATGTGCCCTTAAACTTGCATAGAGTCCCCACAAGGCTACCTAAGAGTTTAAAACATAAAACTCCGTTATAGAAACCACATTATTTTTCTTATTGAGTATACAATTATATTTGTGACTAATAAAGAGCAACTGTTTTAACAAACCAATTTACTCAGTAGAACCGGTCAACAAGAAAACAATAAAAGACTCACAGCAGTAATACCCAAGTCAGTTGTCAAGCCATTTCCAGTAACATGGACTTATTTTCAAGTGAACTTAGAGAACAGAATACAGTGTAAGGCTTGCTCCAGTGGAAAAGATTAGACCTTTTATGAAATGATTAAAAACATTAATAAAGTAAAATGTTATAAACATTAGTTGCTCATAAATATTACTCTTGAGTAACAGTATTGGGATTTCACTCTAATAGAATAATCACAATACTCAAAACCACAAACTTAAAACATTCAAAGAGAAGCACAATTCAGGTGAAAAGCCTAACAGTATGAATACTGCCAATACCCAAAAAAGCAGAACTGATACTAGCACTCTAAGGTCAGCTGGTTTGTCTCTCTCATCTATTTTTTCTCATCTAGAAAATGTCTTTCAGCAAGTCACCTGAGATTACTTCCATTTTTAACATTTCTGCCTTTCACACAGCACAGATAAACTTCTAGCATCTAAGGAATATGACCAATAATTCATCACTAATGACTTACGACAAATCACAGTACGGTAAGAACTATGTCAAATCTCTCACACCCCTACTTTACAGGTGAGGAAACAGAACCTTAGTAGCTAAATATCTTCACCAAAGCCATCCAGTTTATGAGCAGTAGAGCTGATATTTAAACCAGGTGATCTAAAGTACAGACTTTTCATTTCTAGGTTATGCGCCCTCTCTGAAATTATATGCCAAAAAGTTAACTTGACAATAAAGCCTAATCCAATCTCTGTATCTTTCAAATACCATTTAAATGTATTATGGTTTTCTATTTATTTGTAGTCTGTAGTCAAAGGCTATAAAATATGTAAGTATTAACATTTTATCTTATCCTAGTGGTTGCTGAGATAGTTAGAAGATTTAGTTAAAAGATTTAAACAAATGACACTAATTATGTGCCCTTAAACTTGCATAGAGTCCCCACAAGGCTACCTAAGAGTTTAAAACATAAAACTCCGTTATAGAAACCACATTATTTTTCTTATTGAGTATACAATTATATTTGTGACTAATAAAGAGCAACTGTTTTAACAAACCAATTTACTCAGTAGAACCGGTCAACAAGAAAACAATAAAAGACTCACAGCAGTATAAAGCAATATAAAGGTATATAAGTCACTGATTTCCACCAATCTAGGTGGCTGGAAATTCAAAGGGAATGTTAGCATAATACAGTAGCCTTCTCTGAAACTGGTAAAAGCCCACATTCATATTTTGGGGGGGGCGGGGAGATCCACTCAGATTATATTTGACTTTTACTTTTTCTCCTTTAGTATTTCAGGACAAGCATCTTCCTATTTCATTTAGTTAAAGAAACCCTAAATCTCAAAAAAACCCAAGACCATATTTTAGTTCTGAATATAATGATAATGTGAGATTAGATTTAGCAAAACAATAATATCCAGAATTTAAAATTTTCAACAGTCATTGAACACAAGGTTAAAATGAGATTCAAAGCACTAAATTAATATAAAGTAATACCCACAAAAATAATATGTTTATATTGCTTCAAGATAATATAGGAAGGAGGAAATAGATGATGTCATAAATAAAACATAACTGGCATGAATTGCTAGCTGCAGAAGCCAGGTGCAGGGGCTCAATGTATCATTTTTTCAAATTTTCCTTAAGTTAACAGAAAAAAAGCCTCTGACATCACATACTGTGTGCCTGGATTTAATCAACTGTATAGATCTTCCAGTTTACAGGGAGCACTGGGCAGCAGAGTCAATTAACTTATATCATGAGGTTACAAATCAGTTGAGTCCAGAACATGGTAACTTTAACAGATGCCACTTTGTTCAACAAATAATGGCAAATGAAGAAAAAAACAATGTGAAAGGAAAATTACTATACATTTAGAGATACACAAAATGAAAAGCAAAGTGTTGTCTTTTCCAATTTCAAAACTTCTCAGAGAAATCTGAAGAATCCGCCTTGCATGTAAAATAGACAGCTAGTGGAAACTGCCGTAAAGCACATGCCCACATGAAAATCAGTGGTCTGTGACAACCTTAGGGGTGGGGTGAAACACTAATTATGTGCCCTTAAACTTGCATAGAGTCCCCACAAGGCTACCTAAGAGTTTAAAACATAAAACTCCGTTATAGAAACCACATTATTTTTCTTATTGAGTATACAATTATATTTGTGACTAATAAAGAGCAACTGTTTTAACAAACCAATTTACTCAGTAGAACCGGTCAACAAGAAAACAATAAAAGACTCACAGCAGTATAAAGCAATATAAAGGTATATAAGTCACTGATTTCCACCAATCTAGGTGGCTGGAAATTCAAAGGGAATGTTAGCATAATACAGTAGCCTTCTCTGAAACTGGTAAAAGCCCACATTCATATTTTGGGGGGGGCGGGGAGATCCACTCAGATTATATTTGACTTTTACTTTTTCTCCTTTAGTATTTCAGGACAAGCATCTTCCTATTTCATTTAGTTAAAGAAACCCTAAATCTCAAAAAAACCCAAGACCATATTTTAGTTCTGAATATAATGATAATGTGAGATTAGATTTAGCAAAACAATAATATCCAGAATTTAAAATTTTCAACAGTCATTGAACACAAGGTTAAAATGAGATTCAAAGCACTAAATTAATATAAAGTAATACCCACAAAAATAATATGTTTATATTGCTTCAAGATAATATAGGAAGGAGGAAATAGATGATGTCATAAATAAAACATAACTGGCATGAATTGCTAGCTGCAGAAGCCAGGTGCAGGGGCTCAATGTATCATTTTTTCAAATTTTCCTTAAGTTAACAGAAAAAAAGCCTCTGACATCACATACTGTGTGCCTGGATTTAATCAACTGTATAGATCTTCCAGTTTACAGGGAGCACTGGGCAGCAGAGTCAATTAACTTATATCATGAGGTTACAAATCAGTTGAGTCCAGAACATGGTAACTTTAACAGATGCCACTTTGTTCAACAAATAATGGCAAATGAAGAAAAAAACAATGTGAAAGGAAAATTACTATACATTTAGAGATACACAAAATGAAAAGCAAAGTGTTGTCTTTTCCAATTTCAAAACTTCTCAGAGAAATCTGAAGAATCCGCCTTGCATGTAAAATAGACAGCTAGTGGGAAACTGCCGTAAAGCACATGCCCACATGAACTCAACTCAGTGGTCTGTGACAACCTTAGGGGTGGGGTGAGGGAAGCTCAAGAAGGAGGGGATATATGTATACTTACAGTTGATTTATGATGTTGTGCAGCAGAAACAAGCACAACATTGTAAAATAACTATTTTTAAAAAATAAATATAAGCTTTAAAAAAAAGAATCTGCCTCGAAACACAGGCGACCTCATGAGTTCAATCCCTGGTCAAGAAACTAAGATCCCACATGCTGCAGGACAAAGCCAACCAGCACAAGAGAGTCTGTACACCACAAGGAAAGATCTGGCATGATGCAAAGAAGATCTAGCATGCCACAACTAAGACCCAAAGCAGCCCAAGAAGTAATTTTTAAAAACTTATCACAGGGGCTTCCCTGGTGGTCCAGTGGGTAAGGACACCGCCTTGCAGTGCAAGGGGTGTCGGTTCAATCCCTGGCCTGGGAAGATCCCACGTGCCACAGAGCGGCTGGACCTATGTGTCCAATTACCGAGACGGAGCTCTGGAGCGCATGCGCCCAGAGCCGGTGCTCTGCGACAACAGAGCTAAAGAACAAAGATGGATGAAAACAGACAAATGAAAGACCAATAGAAGTGGCCCGCCCGCCCCCCTCCCTCCCCCGCCCCCCCGCCACAAAAAGCTTATCACAAAGCTACAGAAATCAAAACAGTATTGTACTGGCATTAAGGACAGTCATAAAAGTCAATGGTATAGAACAGAAAGCCCAGAAATAAACCCTCACATTTATGGGCCATCGGTTTTTAATAAGAGGATCACAATCATTCAAAGGAAGATCTCTTTTAACAAGTGATTCTGGAAAAACTAGATTTTCACATGCAGAAAAGGATGAAGCTTTACATTATACCATATATAAAAATGAACTAAAAAATGGGCCAAAGACATAAATTTAAGTGCTAAAACTACGAAACTCTTAGGAAAGAGAAACAACTGGAAAATCTTCATGCCCCTGAATTTGGCAATAATTTATTAACTGTGACACCAAAGGCATATAAAATAAGAAAATATATATACAGACAGATATATAGGATTTCATCAAAATTAAAAACTTTTGGGCAAATAACAGTATCAGAGCATAAAGAGACAACTGGCAGATAGCAGAAATATATCCCATAAGGGGTTAATATCTATAATACATAAAGAGCTCCTATAATTCAACAGCAAAAACAAAAAAAACACATAACTCCAAAGAAGTTTATACGGTTGGTCAACAAGCACATGACAAAATGCTAAATTCACCAATAATTAGAAAAATTCAAATCAAAATCACAATGAGTTACCTCTTCACCCTCATTACAATGGCTATTATGAACTACCAACCAGAACCACAACAAACAGAGTAACAAATACTGACAAAAATGAGGAGAAATGGGGCTTCCCTGGTGGTCCAGTGGGTAAGGAGACCGCCTTGCAGTGCAAGGGATGCTGGTTCCATCCCTGGCCTGGGAAGATCCCACATGCCGTGGAGCGGCTGGACCCATGTGTCCAGTTACCAAGCCAGTGCTCTGGAGCACATGTGCCCAGAGCCGGTGCTCTGCGACAACAGAGGCCACTGCGATGGGAGGGCCACACGGGCCAAAGAACAAAGATGGATGAAAACAGACAAATGAAAGATCAACAGAAGTGGCCCGCCTGCTCCCCTCCCTCCCCACTCCCCCAATAAATAAATAAATAAATAAATAAATCTTTCTCCCATCTCCCCAACTGCTGCCTGTGACTATCATCAATCTGCTCTATTAATTTTTTTTTTCCTTAACATAAATTGAGTAGGGCTGGCAATTCTAAATTCACACAGAACAAATGCCAGGTTAATCCAGCCATGTAATCATCTTGAATCTGTGTTTCAAGAACTATCCCCACAAGAAATTATTTCAGTTCGCTGCAAACTGCTTGGATTCAAATTCTGGCCCTATCACTTTCCAGCTCTGTGACCTTAACCTTGTGACTTTAGCTTTTTGTATCTTAATTTCAAGATGTACAAATAGCATAGTCTTAAAAAATAAAAGATAGTTTCCTCTCGTAAGGTTGTGAAAACAAAATGGTATTCCATATGAACATCTTGGCTTAAGAACAATGTCTGACACATTATTAACTGCTTAATAATTATTAGCTAATGCAAGTATTTTCATGTCAGTTTTACTCAGTAGAAGGCTTGGCCATTAAGCCATGCATAATTAGGTATGACCTAGACACACCAAACTACACATACCTCAGACAAAAAGAATCCTGGTAATAATTCAAAAAAAAGCAAACAACAAGCACATAACTCCAAAGAAGTTTATACGGTTGGTCAACAAGCACATGACAAAATGCTAAATTCACCAATAATTAGAAAAATTCAAATCAAAATCACAATGAGTTACCTCTTCACCCTCATTACAATGGCTATTATGAACTACCAACCAGAACCACAACAAACAGAGTAACAAATACTGACAAAAATGAGGAGAAATGGGGCTTCCCTGGTGGTCCAGTGGGTAAGGAGACCGCCTTGCAGTGCAAGGGATGCTGGTTCCATCCCTGGCCTGGGAAGATCCCACATGCCGTGGAGCGGCTGGACCCATGTGTCCAGTTACCAAGCCAGTGCTCTGGAGCACATGTGCCCAGAGCCGGTGCTCTGCGACAACAGAGGCCACTGCGATGGGAGGGCCACACGGGCCAAAGAACAAAGATGGATGAAAACAGACAAATGAAAGATCAACAGAAGTGGCCCGCCTGCTCCCCTCCCTCCCCACTCCCCCAATAAATAAATAAATAAATAAATAAATCTTTCTCCCATCTCCCCAACTGCTGCCTGTGACTATCATCAATCTGCTCTATTAATTTTTTTTTTCCTTAACATAAATTGAGTAGGGCTGGCAATTCTAAATTCACACAGAACAAATGCCAGGTTAATCCAGCCATGTAATCATCTTGAATCTGTGTTTCAAGAACTATCCCCACAAGAAATTATTTCAGTTCGCTGCAAACTGCTTGGATTCAAATTCTGGCCCTATCACTTTCCAGCTCTGTGACCTTAACCTTGTGACTTTAGCTTTTTGTATCTTAATTTCAAGATGTACAAATAGCATAGTCTTAAAAAATAAAAGATAGTTTCCTCTCGTAAGGTTGTGAAAACAAAATGGTATTCCATATGAACATCTTGGCTTAAGAACAATGTCTGACACATTATTAACTGCTTAATAATTATTAGCTAATACAAGTATTTTCATGTCAGTTTTACTCAGTAGAAGGCTTGGCCATTAAGCCATGCATAATTAGGTATGACCTAGACACACCAAAAACTACACATACCTCAGACAAAAAAGAATCCTGGGGGTTCAAAGTCCAGTACTGTCCAATAGTAGTTTCTATAACGAATTTTTTATACATTCTATATCCATGCTGCTCAATGTGGTGGCCACCAGACATGTGGCTGCTGAACACTTGAAACATGGCTAGTATGACTGAGGAGCTGATTCTTTTTTAAATTTTAATTAATTTAATTCAAAATATACACAGCAGGACAAAACACTGGTGGTTTGGTGATTAGGACTCTGTGCTTCCACTGTAGGGAGTATGAGTTTGATCCCTGATCGGGGAACTAAGATCCTGCATGCTGTGTGGTGCAGCAAAAATTAATTAAATTTAAAATGCAGGCCACATTAAAAAAAATTTAATGTAAATATCCATATGTGGATAGTGGCTACCATACTGGACAGTGCAGTCCAGTCCTTTATTTGAGCTTCTCCAGGAGTAGGTGCTATCTACCTTACAAATCCGTCCCCTCCAACTAAAGTACCAAGGGTGCTTCCTTATACTGAACTCAAGTTTCTCTCTCCCAGTGGTTTTACCCACTGGTCACTTATCTTTCCTGGGGCTTCATAACAACCTTAATTCCCTTCAAAAGACAAGTGATAATGGGGAAGGGAGTAAGGGGAAACAAGACAAGCCATTTACTGAGAACTGTCAGGGCTCATTAAACTGTTCTTTTTATGTATGTTGAAATTTTCTTTTAAAAATTCTAATTAAAAAAAATTTTCATTAGCATTTATTTCAAGCTCACTTCATTTCCTCTCTAACAAATGTGTCTCCCTGCTTTCAATTGTCTACCTCCTCCAATTCTTCCACACTGTGAACCAAATTTTTCAATCTACAATCATGCTTATAAATATCTCTGTATTTTGGCACAAACCCTTTCCTGTCTAGAACTTCATCTTCTCTTCCATGGCCTCACTGGAAACTGCTTTTCATTCCTCAAGATCCACCTCAACACTCACTCCTTTTTAAAGGATTTTCCTCACTACCCACCCGCTAATGCAAGTATTTTCATGTCAGTTTTACTCAGTAGAAGGCTTGGCCATTAAGCCATGCATAATTAGGTATGACCTAGACACACCAAAACTACACACACCTCAGACAAAAAAGAATCCTGGGGGTTCAAAGTCCAGTACTGTCCAATAGTAGTTTCTATAACGAATTTTTTATACATTCTATATCCATGCTGCTCAATGTGGTGGCCACCAGACATGTGGCTGCTGAACACTTGAAACATGGCTAGTATGACTGAGGAGCTGATTCTTTTTTAAATTTTAATTAATTTAATTCAAAATATACACAGCAGGACAAAACACTGGTGGTTTGGTGATTAGGACTCTGTGCTTCCACTGTAGGGAGTATGAGTTTGATCCCTGATCGGGGAACTAAGATCCTGCATGCTGTGTGGTGCAGCAAAAATTAATTAAATTTAAAATGCAGGCCACATTAAAAAAAATTTAATGTAAATATCCATATGTGGATAGTGGCTACCATACTGGACAGTGCAGTCCAGTCCTTTATTTGAGCTTCTCCAGGAGTAGGTGCTATCTACCTTACAAATCCGTCCCCTCCAACTAAAGTACCAAGGGTGCTTCCTTATACTGAACTCAAGTTTCTCTCTCCCAGTGGTTTTACCCACTGGTCACTTATCTTTCCTGGGGCTTCATAACAACCTTAATTCCCTTCAAAAGACAAGTGATAATGGGGAAGGGAGTAAGGGGAAACAAGACAAGCCATTTACTGAGAACTGTCAGGGCTCATTAAACTGTTCTTTTTATGTATGTTGAAATTTTCTTTTAAAAATTCTAATTAAAAAAAATTTTCATTAGCATTTATTTCAAGCTCACTTCATTTCCTCTCTAACAAATGTGTCTCCCTGCTTTCAATTGTCTACCTCCTCCAATTCTTCCACACTGTGAACCAAATTTTTCAATCTACAATCATGCTTATAAATATCTCTGTATTTTGGCACAAACCCTTTCCTGTCTAGAACTTCATCTTCTCTTCCATGGCCTCACTGGAAACTGCTTTTCATTCCTCAAGATCCACCTCAACACTCACTGCTTTTTTAAAGGATTTTTCCTCACTACCCACCCAAAGCAGTCATTCACTCGCACCAGTTTACCCTATCTGCATGCCTGCCCTTCCCAAGGTACTCACTGGGTAACCAGTGAGTGACGAAAGCAGAGCTGCTTCATCTTTTAATTACCCCAGTCTGATAGCTTCAAATTTTTACTGAATTAATCAACAGTATGCATACAAGCTCAACAGAAATGCTAAACTGTGTCTACTAATATTATATTAACAGCATTACCCCAAATCCATCAACAAGCAGTTTTCAGCCTTAATTTGTTCACATAGTTTTTACTGATTTCTAAACAGGTTAAACAGTAACAGTTGAAAATTACTGAGCACTTACCACATCCCAGGCAGAGACTTAAGTACTTCTCACATGTAATTCATTTAACCCTCATCACTCCCATTTCACAAAGGAAGAAACTCAAGCACAAGTGAAATAATCTGCTGTAAGTTGCAAAGTAAGAAAGGACCTAGGGTGCTAAATAAATGGTGTGCAACTCTGGACAAACCATTTAAAGTTCCTGCTCTTGTGTAAATAGAGAGGATGAGTCATGATCTCAAATGTAAGCTTCCAATTCTAAAATTCAATTTGGAGGATGAGTAGAAACACTGACTTGTAAAAAGAAAAAGTGTAACTTTAGGCATTCGCCAGAAAACAGTCTGAGGAAAAGTCTGAACCTTTTCATTCTTATAATTTATGGCAAGCTACTACAGTAAAACATGGAACATGTTCTCAAATAAGAAAGCTAACATATGGGACAAGCTGAGTTCTACAGGAGCTGCAAAAATAAATGAGAATTAGTTTCATGGCAGATCTGAACTAGATCTTAGAAGCTAAGTAATGAGGGTGTGAAAAAGGAGAATAATGATAGAAGAGCAGGCAGAACTAAAGGCTGAGTTTGATACCTGTAGAGGCAATGAGAAAAAGAGGCCATGTTGATTTAAACGAAGGTCATATTTGGAAGAGTTGATGGAAAACATGACCAAAAAGGTAAAATGAGGCTGGTAAATGTCCATGGTCCTATGGCCTGTTTTCATATGGTCCTGAGCTAAGAATGCTTTTTTTACATTTAAAAAGGTTTCAAAAAAATGCAAAAAAAGATGGTATGTGGCCTGCAGGCCTAAAATATTTCTTATCTGGCTCTTACAGAAGACACTTAGGAATCCCTGGGTTACTTATGCAAAGTCTTGAGGGTGAAAAAGATCTTAAGCTTGGCAATAAGATGACTTTCGAGCAGATGGGTGACCCAACAAAAGTAGAGTTTAATTCTAATAGCAAAAGGAAAGCTAGGTTAAACAGGTGTGCAAAACTAACATACTGCAGTAAGAATAAAATGTATGATTGCCTAAAATGATTATCTGGTTCACAGAAATAAACTGCAGCATAGACAGGAATTTCCCTAAAGTCAGAGAATAATGAATCATTTCTTCAACTATTAATTCCTTCTTTTGCGAGGACTAATGTGTGCTGCTCAAGTCTTATCAGTGTGTCCTTCTAGCCCCAAAGCTATGCAGCCTCCATTTTTATTAAGAGTGTGGAGAGAAGTGGGTTCAAACACTCCTTTAAAAAAAAAAAAAAAAAAATTTATTTATTTATTTGGGGAGGTGGGGAGGGAGGGGAGCAGGCGGGCCACTTCTATTGGTCTTTCATTTGTCTGTTTTCATCCATCTTTGTTCTTTGGCCCGTGTAGGCCTCCCATCACGGAGGCCTCTGCTGTCGCAGAGCACCGGCTCTGGGCGCATGCGCTCCAGAGCTCCGGCTCGGTAATTGGACACATGGGTCCAGCCGCTCCGCGGCACGTGGGATCTTCCCAGGCCAGGGATTGAACCAGCGCCCCTTGCACTGCAAGGCGGTGTTCCCACCCACTGGACCACCAGGGAAGCCCGGTTCAAACACTCTTAAGTGGTGTTGGAATTCTTAGATCAAGCCAAAAATGCCTTTTTTTTTAATTGAAATTTTAGCCTCTTTTATTGGTCCTTCATTTATTTATTTTCATTCATCTTAATTCTTTGGCCTGTGTGGGCCATCACAGTGGCCTCTCTCGTTGCAGAGCACTGGCTCTAAGCGGTGGCTCATAACTGGACACACCAACCAGTCCAGCCGCTCCGCGGTATATGGAATCTTCCCATGCGAGGGATTGAACCGGTGCCCCTTGCACCACAAGGCAGACTCTTTACCCACTGGACCACCAGGGAAGCCCCCAAAATGCCTTCTTAACCCACAGTGTACTACTAGGTAGTACTGAATTCAAATTAATTATGTGTAACAACTACCAAGAATAATATACACAGGTGGACAAAACTAACCACCATTTGCAACACTGCTTCCAAATTTTAAAATAAAAGTCTTGAGCTTATCAGATTCATTTATAAACAGAACTACCAGGACGAAGGCATGGGTAACTGAAGCCATTTTATGGTTAACAATAATGACTCAATTGCTTTCCTCAATGATTTTTATCCACTTTTTAAATAAATTGAATGAGAATCAGTGGGGCACAGTTATTAAAAGCAAAAGCTCTTAAGTTCTTATATGGTTAGAATCTCAGCTTTATCACTTCCAAGCCCTTGAACCTGGGCAAGTTCCTTAATTTCTCTGAACCACCACTTCCTCGACTGTAATATGGACATGGCACTATCAACCTGACAGGCTGGACTGTTCTAAGTATTAAAGGATATAAGCAATGCACCTGGGACAGTTTCTGAAACCTAATAGGTACAAAATAAATTAACTATCATGTAAGTAGAAAGCACTCCAGAAACTGTTCTCACATCATATATACGTATCTAGACTTTTTTCTTCAGAAAAATGGCTTCCATCTGGCTCACAAATCCTGGTTTTTTCTAACATGTTTTATATAGGAAGAAAGGTGTTACAATAAACAGGAATTCTCATTCTCTTTTTTGACTGAGTTAAAAATATGCAGACTTCCAGGCTTCCCTGGTGGTCCAGTGGGTAAGGACACCGCCTTGCAGTGCAAGTGACGCCAGTTTGATCCCTGGCCCGGGAAGATCCCAGGTGCCGCGGAGCGGTTGGACAGATGTGTCCAATTACCGAGCTGGAACTTTGGAGCGCATGCGCCCAGAGCCGGTGCTCTGCAGCGAGAGAGGCCACTGTGATGGGAGGCCGACAAAGGCCAAAGAACAAAGATAAGTAAATGAAAGATCAATAGAAGTGGCCAAAAAAAAAATTAAAAAGGCAGACTTCCTGTATCATTTACCTATGGCTATCTTTCAGTCACTTGGTCATGTCCAACTCTTTGTGACCCATTTGTAGTCTGCTGGGTTCCTCTGTCCTTGAGATTTTCCAGGCAAGAATATTGGAGTGGGTTGCCACGCCCTTCTCCAGCAGATCTTCCCAATCCAGGAATCAAACCCGCATCTCCTGTATGGCATGAGACTTGGATTCATTCCTTGATCAAGAAGATCCTCTGGAGAAGGAATGGCAACCCACTCCAGTATCCTTGCCGGGAAAATCCTATGGATCCAGCAGCCTGGGGTCACAAAGAGTCAGACATAACTTTGCAACTAAACAACAACAACAATCATTGCCAAGAAATTAGAGCAATTAGAAATCAATGTTACTGGGACTTCTCTGTTGGTCCAGTGGTTAAGAATTCACCTGCTGGGCTTCCCTGGTGGTCCACTGGGTAACACCGCCTTGCAGTGCAAGGGGCACCAGTTCGATCCCTGCCCGTAGAAGATCGCACGTGCCGTGAGCAGCTGGACAGATGTGTCCAACTACTGAGCTGGAACTCTGGAGTGCATGCGCCCAGAGCCAGTGTTCTGCAGTGAGAGAGGCCACTGCGATAGGAGGCCCACACAGGCCAAAGAACAATGATAAATGAACGAAAGACCAATAGAAATGGCCAAAAAAAAAAAAATTCACTGCCAATGAAAGGGACACTGATTCAATTCTGGGTCCAGGAAAATGCCATATACCATGGGGCAACTGAGCCTGTCCTGTGTGCTACAACTACTGAGCCCATGCTCTAGAGAATGTGCTCTGCCAACAAGAAGCCACTGCATGAGAAACCCACACGCTGCAACTAGAGAAAGCATGCACGCAGCAATAAAGATTCAGCACAGGCAAAAATAAAATATACAAATAAAAATCTTAAAGTAACCAGTTACTTCTGCAGTTAGGCAATTACTTTTTAAATTAAATAAGCATTTGACACACAACTTAGCAATTCCATTTCTATGTATTTAATCAAGAGAAATAAAACTGTTACTGTTTAGTTGCTCAGTCATGTCCAACTCTTTGCAACCCCATGGACTGCAGTATGCCTGGCTTCCCTGTCCTTCATTATCTCCCGGAGCTTGCTCAGACTCATGTCCACTGAGTTGGTGATGCAATCCAACCATCTGTTCCTCTGTCAACCCCTTATTCTCCTGACTGCAATCTTTCCCAGCATTAGGGTCTTTTCCAGTGAGTCAGCACTATGCACCAGGTGGCCAAAGTATTAGAGCTTCAGCATCAGTCTTTCCAATGAGTATTCAGGGTTGATTTCCTGTAGAATTGACTGATTTGATCTCCTTGCAGTCCAAGAGATGCTCACGAGTCTTCTCTAACAACAAAGTTTAAAAGCATCAATTCTTCAGTGCTCAGCCTTCTTTATAATCCAACTCTCAAGTCTGTACATGGCTACTGGAAAAATCATACGGACCTTTGTCGGCAAAGTAACGCCTCTGCTTTTTAATATGCTATCTAGGTTTGTTATAACTTTTCTTCCAAGGAGCAAGTATCTTTTAATTTCATGGCTTTCCATCAGGAAGCCTCCAAAAGCCTTACTGTCATCCATCAGAAAGAAAATCACATTCACAGAAAACTAACCAAACTGATCACATGGATCACAGCCTTGTCTAACTCAATGAATCGATGAGTCATGCTGTGTAAGGCCACCCAAGACAGACAGTTCATGGTGGAGAGTTCTGACAAAATGTGATTCACCAAAGAAGGGAATGGCAAATCACTTCAACAGTCTTGCCTTGAGAACCCCATGAACAGTATGACAGATGAACTCCCCAAGTCGGCAGGTGTCCAGTATGCTACAGAGAAATAGCTCCAGAAGGAATGAAGAGGCTGAGCCAAAGCGGAAACAATGCCCAGTTGTGGGTGTGTCTGGTAGGGAAGACAGATGCTATAAAGAACAATATCACACTAGAACTTGGAATATCTGGTCCAAGAATTAAGATAAACTGCAAGTGGTCAAACAGGAGATGGAAAGAGTAAACAAAAACACTTTTCAAAACAGTGAACTCAAATGGATGGGAATGGGCAAATTCAGATGACCATTATATTTACTACTGTAGGCAAGAATCGTTTAGAAGAAATGAAGTAGCCCTCGAAATGTCAACAAGAGTCTGAAATGCAGTACTTGGGTACAATCTCAAAAATGACAGAACGATCTTGGGTTGTTTCCAAGGCAAACCTATTCAATATCACAGTAACCCAAGTCTATGCCCCAACCACTAATGCTGAAGAAGCTGAAGTTGAACGACTCTATGAAGACCTATAAGACCCTCTAGAACTTAAAAAAAAAAAAAAAAAGAGAGATGTCGTTTTCATCATAGGGGACTGGAATCCACAAGTAGGAAATCAGAAGATACCTGGAATAACAGGCAAGTTTTGCCTTTAAGTACAAAATGAGTCAGGGCAAAGGCTAACAATTATCCCAAAAGAATGCACTGGTCATAACAAACATGCTCTTCCAACACAAGAAACAACTCTACACATGTACATCACCAGACAGTAAATACCAAAATCAAGACTGATTATATTCTTTGCAGCCAAAGATGGAGAAGCTCTATACAGTCAACAAAAACAAGACCTGGAGCTGACTATGGCTCAGATCGTGAACTCCTTATTGCAAAACTCAAGAGTTAAATTGAAGAAAGTAGGGAAAACCACTAGGCCATTCTATTAAAATCCCTTATGATTGTATGGCCGAAGTAAAAAAAAAAAAAAAAAAACACACCAGATTTAAGGGATTACATCTGATAGAGTGCCTGAAGAACTAGAGACAGAGAGGGTATAACATCACACAGGAAGCAGTGATCAAAACCATCCCCAAGCAAAAGAAATGAAAAAAAGGCAAAATGGTTGTCTGAGGTGATCTTAGAAATAGCTGAGAAGAGTAGAAAAATGAATGGCAAAGGAAAAAAGGAAAGATAAATCCATCTGATTGCAGAGTTCCAGAGAATAGCAAGGACAGATAAGAAAGTCTTCCTAAGTGAATAATGAAAAGAAATAGAGGAAAACCAAAAAATGAGAAAGACTAGAGATTTCGTCAAGAAAATCAGAGATAACAAGGAAACATTTCATGCAAAGATAGGCAAAGTAAAGGACAAAAAAGCACGGACCTAACAGAAGCAGAAGATATTAAGAAGAGATGGTAAGAATACACAGAAGATCTATACAAAAAAGATTTTAATGACCCAGATAACCACAATAGTGTGATCACTCACCTAGAGCCAGATACCCCGGAGTGCAAAGTCAAGTGGGCCTTAGGAAGCATCACTATGAACAAAGCCAGTGGAGGTGACGGAATTTCAGCTGAGCTATTTAAAATCCTAAAAGATAATGCTGTTAAAATGCTGCATTCAATACTCAAATTTGGAAAACTCAGCAGTGGCCAGAGGACTGGAAAAGGTCAGTTTTCACTTCAATCCCAAAGAAGGGCAATGCCAAAGAATGCTCAAACTACAGCACAATTGCACTCATTTCAAACGCTAGTAAGGTAATGCTCAAAATTCTCCAACCTAGACTTCAACACTAAATGAGGCAGCTTCCAGATGTACAAGCTGGACTTAGAAAAGGTAAAGGAACCAGAGATCAAATTGCCAACATCTGCTGGATCATAGTAAAAACAAGAAAATTGTTAGGACCATGCAAAACCTACATGCAAATACATATTCACAGCCACTTTATTCATGATAGTCAAAAACTACAAACAATAAAATGACCATTGTACTTGCACACAGTGAAACACTACTCAGCAAGAAAATGGAAGAAACTGTTACAAGCAGTAAATACGAATCTCAAATCATTTTGTTACATGAGAGAAGGCAATCACAAAAGACTGTATAAAGATGAAACTAAAATGTTAGGAAACAGATAGTGATTGCCAGGTTTGGAGGAAGGGGACTGACTGAAAAGAAACACAAGGAAAAATTTCCGGTATGATAGCATGATTGTGGTGGTAGTTATATGACTGTATGTTTTAAAAACTCAGAAAGTTTACCCTAAAAAGGGTGGACTTTACTTTTTGTAAATTCTATCTCAGTATGTCTAATTAAAATACAATTTAAAATAATAACTATCTAGCAATTTAAGCTAAATCACAGCACACTGAGCAATAAAATTTTAAAGTTTCTTCTGTATATCCCTGTGATCCTAAGTCCAAAATGGACAGAAGAAAAAGTCTGAACAATTACAGGCCCAATATATGAACATTTTATTTGGCATCATTTCCAAAAAGACAACCTCTTAATGATCTTCTCTGACGTCACTGGAAATGCTTAAACAAGTTATTCAATGGACTGTGAACCTGTAGCACTGTCTGTAGGTCTTGACAAAAATTTCAGCAACAGCGTTTTCACTACTTTAGCTTTCTCCCAAATTCACACCACTAGTGCCAAACTTCCAAGTTTTTCCATTTCATCCACTAATTATCTTTTGTTATTATTACTGACTTCAAAGGACAGTACTTTCTGCTCTGTGTCCTTCAGAATAACTCGTCCCACCCCAAGCTATTATTTTCCTACTACTTATTTTTTAAAATCTCTCATTTCTACCATAATTGAGTGCTTAGTTCTGACTGAAGCTATCAATACTTGAAATGAGAGTTTTAGCAACAATAAACTAAGCTCAAACACAGTAAACGTCACAGAGAATTTTAGAATGACAAGGATCACTGACTGTGAAATAACCATAAACCGTCTCCGCCTCCCCCCCAAAAATGGGAAAAAAAACAAAAACAAAAAACAAAAAAAGGCCCTCTATTTGTGGGATGAACCCACTTTGGTTCTGTCATATAGCTCTGCTTCTATCTCAGAGGTTATCCTGAGGAGAGAATTTGTAAGTGGAGGAGCTGCTGCACTTAAACATAAGACACTGTATATGGGACTTGCCTGGTGCTAGAGTGGTTAAGAATCTGCCTTGCAATGCAAGGGTCATGGGTTTCATCATTGGTCAGGGAATTAAGGTTACACATGCCGTGGGAGCATCAAAGCCCTCAAGTCACAAATACCAAGCCGACACACTCTGGAGCATAAGTGCCACAATTAAGACTTGATGCAGCCAAATGAATAAAAATTAAAGAAAAATGACACTGTGCATGGGAATACCACAGGAACGATACTTTTAAAAAGCTACAGTGGCACAGAAGAACCCCATTTTCCTAGGGGTTCTATGTTGAGACACTGCAAGAGATAATCTGTGCTAAGCCTTCAAAAACCTATGCTTAGGAGGACAAAATAACTAAATTGACATAACCTGATTTATTCTGGAGAATATAGTATCTACAATCTGTGCAGGGCCTTCACTTAACAGACTACTCATTAATAATCTGGATTTGATTCAGCTAGAAATGAGAGCCATTAAAAGTTCCTTAATAGAAATAATACACAAAGATATTTGGGAAAGATTCTTTTTTTTTTTTTTAGGTAGGGAGAGATTCTCATGGCTAAGGAGTACGTTGGAAGTATCTGGGCATAAAGAAAACTATCAGGAAGTTTACTAAGCAACAATGAGCAAATACCCTCTGGTGCCTGTGATAGAAAGACTCAATCCACTCCCCTCTGTATCTCTTCTCTAAAGCTAAATGAAATCTGAGAATCCTCCAAATACTACACCAATCAATCACAATTAACAGACAAAGTGAAACTTCCCAGCTACTCACACAGGAAAAGCATGCCTGGTAGAAACAGAGGATCTTCATTTTGGATTCAAGTTCCTAAGTTAGAAGGACTAAAGAGACACTATGCCACTTAAATGTGTCAGAAAACAAACAATGTAACAGCAGGGTAGAGTCTAATCAGAACTTTAGAAAAAACTTTTTCTAGATAGGTGGATCTTTCCTTAAGATATTAAATTATTATCAAATTTTGAAAACAAGTCTTACGAAACATTAATACAAAGAAGAGGGAACAAGATTCCAAAGTCAGCTATGCAGCCAATGATGAGAGAATTCTCACAAATAATGTCTGTGGCCTTAGTTTCCCCATCAAGGAAGAGAATGACAGCTAAAAACTCACCAGAGCCACTTCCAACTCCAAATCTGTATAATTCTAAAATACTGAGGGAATTACCTGGCATATCAGTGGTTAGGGCTCCATGCTCACTGCCAAGGGCCCAGGTTTGATCCTGAAGCTCTGCTAGCTGCACGGAGTGACCCAAAAAACATAAAATACTCAGAGCTTACTATGTATCAACAAAGAAATATAATAAACATGCAGTATCTCACTTTCTAAGGAAGGTGTTCCTTTGCCTTTTAATAAGTACAGAAACTGAGCCTTAGAGTAAAAACTTCCCCATTCATTCACTCAACCATCAGACCACTTCTTAAGTGCCAAGCACGGTTCAGGAGACTAGGACACAATCATGAGCAAAATGAAGTTCCTGCCCTCAAAACTTAAAATTTAACCACAGGGAAGAAGGGAAAGGAAAAAAAAAAAAAATTTAGTGATCAGGGAGTGAACCCCAACTCTAGCCTAGACTAGGATTACCAAATAAACGATACCTAGTTTAATTTGAGCTTCAGGGTTTCCCTTGGTGGTCCAGTGGGCAAAGAGTCCACCTTGCACTGCAGGGGCACGGGTTCAATCCCTGGCCCAGGAGGATCCCACGTGCCATGGAGGGTGGACTGTGGTAGTACGTTGAATCTCATAAGAAAACTATCAGGAAGTTTACTAAGCAACAATGAGCAAATACCCTCTGGTGCCTGTGATAGAAAGACTCAATCCACTCCCTCTGTATCTCTTCTCTAAAGCTAAATGAAATCTGAGAATCCTCCAAATACTACACCAATCAATCACAATTAACAGACAAAGTGAAACTTCCCAGCTACTCACACAGGAAAAGCATGCCTGGTAGAAACAGAGGATCTTCATTTTGGATTCAAGTTCCTAAGTTAGAAGGACTAAAGAGACACTATGCCACTTAAATGTGTCAGAAAACAAACAATGTAACAGCAGGGTAGAGTCTAATCAGAACTTTAGAAAAAACTTTTTCTAGATAGGTGGATCTTTCCTTAAGATATTAAATTATTATCAAATTTTGAAAACAAGTCTTACGAAACATTAATACAAAGAAGAGGGAACAAGATTCCAAAGTCAGCTATGCAGCCAATGATGAGAGAATTCTCACAAATAATGTCTGTGGCCTTAGTTTCCCCATCAAGGAAGAGAATGACAGCTAAAAACTCACCAGAGCCACTTCCAACTCCAAATCTGTATAATTCTAAAATACTGAGGGAATTACCTGGCATATCAGTGGTTAGGGCTCCATGCTCACTGCCAAGGGCCCAGGTTTGATCCTGAAGCTCTGCTAGCTGCACGGAGTGACCCAAAAAACATAAAATACTCAGAGCTTACTATGTATCAACAAAGAAATATAATAAACATGCAGTATCTCACTTTCTAAGGAAGGTGTTCCTTTGCCTTTTAATAAGTACAGAAACTGAGCCTTAGAGTAAAAACTTCCCCATTCATTCACTCAACCATCAGACCACTTCTTAAGTGCCAAGCACGGTTCAGGAGACTAGGACACAATCATGAGCAAAATGAAGTTCCTGCCCTCAAAACTTAAAATTTAACCACAGGGAAGAAGGGAAAGGAAAAAAAAAAAAAATTTAGTGATCAGGGAGTGAACCCCAACTCTAGCCTAGACTAGGATTACCAAATAAACGATACCTAGTTTAATTTGAGCTTCAGGGTTTCCCTTGGTGGTCCAGTGGGCAAAGAGTCCACCTTGCACTGCAGGGGGCACGGGTTCAATCCCTGGCCCAGGAGGATCCCACGTGCCATGGAGCGGCTGGACCGGTGTGTCCAATTACAAGCCTGTGCTCTGGAGTGCACGTGCCCAGGGCCAGTGCTCTGCAACAAGAGAAGCCACTGCAATGGAAGGCCCGCACAGGCCAAAGAATAAAGATGGATGAAAAGAAAAAGAAAAACAAAAAAAGAGGCCAAAATTTTTTAAAAATTGAACTTCAGATAATAATTTTGTTGCATGTAATTTGGGACCTATTTATACCAAAAAATCAGTGGTTGTTTATCAGAAATTCAAGTTGAGGGAGTATAAATTAGGATTTGGGATTGACATATACACACTACTATATATAAACTAGATAACCAACAAGGGTCTACTATACAGTACAGGGAATTATATTCAATATTCTGTAATAATCTATAAGGGAAAAAAATCTGAAAAAGAATACACATGCCTGGGCTTCCCTGGCCAATGGGTAAGGACACCGCCTTGCAGTGCAGGGGGTGCCAGTTCGATCCCTGGCCTGGGAAGATCCCACAGGCTGCGGAGCGGCTGGACCGGTGTGTCCAATTACAAGCCTGTGCTCTGGAGTGCACGTGCCCAGGGCCAGTGCTCTGCAACAAGAGAAGCCACTGCAATGGAAGGCCCGCACAGGCCAAAGAATAAAGATGGATGAAAAGAAAAAGAAAAACAAAAAAAGAGGCCAAAATTTTTTAAAAATTGAACTTCAGATAATAATTTTGTTGCATGTAATTTGGGACCTATTTATACCAAAAAATCAGTGGTTGTTTATCAGAAATTCAAGTTGAGGGAGTATAAATTAGGATTTGGGATTGACATATACACACTACTATATATAAACTAGATAACCAACAAGGGTCTACTATACAGTACAGGGAATTATATTCAATATTCTGTAATAATCTATAAGGGAAAAAAATCTGAAAAAGAATACACATGCCTGGGCTTCCCTGGCCAATGGGTAAGGACACCGCCTTGCAGTGCAGGGGGTGCCAGTTCGATCCCTGGCCTGGGAAGATCCCACGTGTCGCGGAACAGCTGGACTGATGTGTCCAATTACCGAGTTGGAGCTCTGGAGCACATGCGCCCAGAGCCAGTGCTCTGCGACAACAGAGACCACTGCAAAGGGAGGCCGACACAGGCCAAGAATCACTCTGCCATACATCTGAACACAACATTGTAAATCAACTATATATATATATTTTTTTTAAATCAAGTTTAACTGAGCATCCTGTATTTTTATTTGCTACATAAGGCAACTTTTACATAGATATTAACTGCAAAACCCTTTCTCAATCCTTTTATTGCATCTCAATGCCTCTAAATCAGTGACTATACCACACCAATGAAAAATTAAGTTTAAATTGCAACACAGTATATATACAGTAACCAAAACAGAATTTCCTTAAAACAATTCTCATCCTTAAAATGCAATGCACTATTGTATCTTCTGTTCTTTTTAATCATTCTTCTAAATGGCTTGTCATGACCCACTAAAGTGATTTTACAATCTACTAAGGGTTCATCACCTACAGTTTGAAAAATACTTCTTTGAAAGATGAAAAACCACCTTGTCTTATGAGTCACCATTAGGAACACACCAATTAGCTACATTATGCCATAAAACAGTAATGCCCCTAGGGTCTACTAACGTATAGCATTATCAACTTATAGTCAAAACTGCCATAATGGTAAACTTCTGAGCTCTTGAATGTCTGTTTTTTAAGAATTTTACCATCTCTTAACTTTCTATCATTACTTCTCATTACTACCAGTAAGTTTGCCCTTAAAAGTTTTACCATTCTACTTGCCAGCAACCTGTAAATCAAGAAAACAAGCTAAGGGACTTCCTTGGTGGTTCAGTGGTTAAGAATCCATCTGCCAGTGCAGGGGAAATAGGTTCAATTCCTGACCTGGGAAGATTCCACATGCTGCAGGGCATCTAAACCCATGTGCCACAACTATGGGAGCCTGTGTGCTCTACAGCCAGTGCTCTGCAGAAGCCACGCCATGAGAAGCCTTCACACAGTAACTAGAGTTGCCCCAGCTAGACACAACTAGAGAAAACATGGGTGCAGCAATGAAGATTCAGGGCAGCCAAATATAAACAAATACAATTATATATATAAAAGAGCAAGCAAAGCAGAGTCGTGTATGAAGTGAAAAAAGCACTAAAGCATTCCCTTTTCTGCAATCTGCACAAGTTTCAAAGATGTTAAGTCTTGTCTCTTATTTTCAAGTGTGTTTCAGGAATGAAAATAGTTAACCATAAAAGGTTCACAAAAAAATGTTGAAGAGCCCCCAAAGAAGAATGCACAAATGGATTCAAAACAAGCCTTTTCTATTTTTAAATCTAAGACAATAATCTAGACTCCTCTAAAGTGTTTCAACAATTACTACTAAGAATATTTTTTAACATACAACGTAAAGAGGCAATATGAACAAAGTGGCAATCAAAAATACTTGACACTGACACTAGTTGATAAAGCCTCAAGGGAACACTTTCAAGAGGACGACATTTTAAAGTTCTGAAACTCAACAAAAATAAGCCACATACCACAAAACTGATGGGAATTACAAAGACTCCACTATAGCACGCCATATTATCCAGTTCCTAAATGCTGCTAGCTCCTAATCATGGCATGAAATTGGTATTTTATAGCCACTTGACTCAACTTCAAGGCTTCAAGTATAAGCAAGCTACGTAAGAATTATTTTCAATGAAAGGGAATTTCAAATTTTCACATTAATACAACTGTAAATAATTTTAAGCAAATAAAGTCTAAAGTTCAATAACTGTGGTAAATTTTCATCAATAACCCGGATTTGTAACAATATTATACTATTAAAAATAACAAAACCAAGGACTTAATATCTAAGTAAGTTTTATACCACATATATATGCAATTACTTATTTTTTTAAAAAAGATAACTCAAAGTTACAAATGATATCCTCAAGGGCAAGGACTGTCTGTGGCTGTGTTCGTTTGTTTGTTTTTTCTAAATATACAGTCTGATCTTGTTTAAAACCCTGTCTGCGTTTTTAAAGGGAGGATGTAAGAAAATTCTACAAATGTGTTGCTTTGGGCAAGTCCTCACCTCTCAAAGCTTAAAATATCTTTCCTTCTATTTTAAGACAAGATTTTGTTATTTTGTAATGCTCTAAAATCTACACTTTTATGGGAGCCTAAGCATCTCTGCAAATCTGCACCCAGAAAATCTTCAAAAAATTGGCAGTATAAACAAATACAATTATATATATAAAAGAGCAAGCAAAGCAGAGTCGTGTATGAAGTGAAAAAAGCACTAAAGCATTCCCTTTTCTGCAATCTGCACAAGTTTCAAAGATGTTAAGTCTTGTCTCTTATTTTCAAGTGTGTTTCAGGAATGAAAATAGTTAACCATAAAAGGTTCACAAAAAATGTTGAAGAGCCCCCAAAGAAGAATGCACAAATGGATTCAAAACAAGCCTTTTCTATTTTTAAATCTAAGACAATAATCTAGACTCCTCTAAAGTGTTTCAACAATTACTACTAAGAATATTTTTTAACATACAACGTAAAGAGGCAATATGAACAAAGTGGCAATCAAAAATACTTGACACTGACACTAGTTGATAAAGCCTCAAGGGAACACTTTCAAGAGGACGACATTTTAAAGTTCTGAAACTCAACAAAAATAAGCCACATACCACAAAACTGATGGGAATTACAAAGACTCCACTATAGCACGCCATATTATCCAGTTCCCTAAATGCTGCTAGCTCCTAATCATGGCATGAAATTGGTATTTTATAGCCACTTGACTCAACTTCAAGGCTTCAAGTATAAGCAAGCTACGTAAGAATTATTTTCAATGAAAGGGAATTTCAAATTTTCACATTAATACAACTGTAAATAATTTTAAGCAAATAAAGTCTAAAGTTCAATAACTGTGGTAAATTTTCATCAATAACCCGGATTTGTAACAATATTATACTATTAAAAATAACAAAACCAAGGACTTAATATCTAAGTAAGTTTTATACCACATATATATGCAATTACTTATTTTTTTAAAAAAGATAACTCAAAGTTACAAATGATATCCTCAAGGGCAAGGACTGTCTGTGGCTGTGTTCGTTTGTTTGTTTTTTCTAAATATACAGTCTGATCTTGTTTAAAACCCTGTCTGCGTTTTTTAAAGGGAGGGATGTAAGAAAATTCTACAAATGTGTTGCTTTGGGCAAGTCCCCTCACCTCTCAAAGCTTAAAATATCTTTCCTTCTATTTTAAGACAAGATTTTGTTATTTTGTAATGCTCTAAAATCTACACTTTTAGGAAAAAAATAAATATTTTAAAAGACAATATATACTCTTGAATCCAAAACAGTTTTCAGAGAGTCTAAAAAGATACATATCGAATTTCCAACAGTGGTTATCTCAAAGAAAAGACTGAGAAATTTTAACTTTAAAGGAGTTTGAGGGACTTCCCTGGTGGTCCAGTGGCTAAGACTCCACGATCCCAATGCAGGGGGCCTAGGTTCAATCTCTGGTCAGGGAGCTAGATCCCACATACTGCAACTAAGACCTGGCTCAGCCAACTAAATAAATAGTACCTAAAATTTTTAAAATGCTAAATAAATGATTTTGGGCTTTTTAGAAAAATTCTCTCCACTTTTCTGTGACTGCTTAAAATGCACTTAAAAAAAAAGACACACTGTTTTCCAAGTTATAAACAATAGAACTTTCAAATACAAATGAGGTCAAGACTTCCTCAACTGATTAATTTCAAGAAAGAATCTGTTTTGGACACTGGTTTAAGTGCATCTCTTATCTCTATTATAAGCAGTGTGGACCACATTTTATACATGTCTGCAAACTCCAAAGCATATAAAAGAAATAATTTTAGTAAAAAAAAGTATACTTTAGGGATATCAAAAAACACATTAAGCTACAGCTCAACCTACAGCTCATCATGGGTAATGTCAGCAAAGGTCATGGTATCAAAAATGTCTATATTACAAATTCTAGATTTAGGTGCTACAACCTTTCAAAAGCTTAATATCAGCTTCATTTTCACTTTATGAGTAAATTTTCTGATGAATACATCCTCATATTTTAAGTCTTAACATTTAAGGAGGCAAAAAGACCTCAAGAGGCAAGAGCAATCTACTTTTAATGACACTCTTGCTAAAAAAAGACCACTATATGGACCTCTTAAAATGGTATGGTTAACAGTCATATGTGACCCAGATACACTTTAAAAAAAAAAGAGAGAAAAAAGCAAGTATTTTAATTAAAAGGATACAGTAGCAGGTAGGCCTATTAATAAACTTTATCTTCAGGGAAGTCACAATCATTTGAAATAGTTGCAAACATAGGGTTTTGTTTAAGCTTAAATGATATCAAAATACTATTACTATCTCATCAACACAGAAATTTACAATTCTAGAGAAAAAAAATCTTATAAAAACGTAAAAATCCTTTTCAAGGTATAAAACCAATTTTCAATGGTGAAAATAAGTGCTAACACAGCTGTAGCTATTTAGGATTAAAAACTCCCTTAAGCTGAAACATATGGCTATTAAATAGCTATGATATGAGTTAACATCCCCTGTGTAAAAGTATAACTGTCTCTTTAATTAGAGAAACAGAGAAAACACAAATTTATATTTAACCAAAAAAGACGACTGTTAAGTGATACCATGCAGTGTGCTGACTTTTCAGAATGCAAAATCTTTAAGCAACTATAGGCTTACTTTTACCTCTTCAAAAGATAAAACCTGCCTGCCAGTGCAGGAGAGCAAGAGACAAGGGTTCAATCCTTAAAACCAACATACCACGGAAACGGAAACGGCAATCCACTCCAGTATTCTAGCCTGGGAAAACTCATGGACAGATGAGTGTGGTTACAGACTATGGGGTCGCAAAAGTGTTGGACACGACTTAGTGACTCAACAACAATGCAAACGACAGGAAAGCAGCTATCTTTCCTTTTATTCAATGATATAAAACCCAAGCACCTGCACCTTCACTGTACGCAGGTTTTCAAAGAACTTACGTATTGAATGAATGTAATTTTCTTTAGGTTCATTTGTAAGAAATTTAAATGAAAATCACCGATATTTAAATCAAAGCATCATGGGTAATGTCAGCAAAGGTCATGGTATCAAAAATGTCTATATTACAAATTCTAGATTTAGGTGCTACAACCTTTCAAAAGCTTAATATCAGCTTCATTTTCACTTTATGAGTAAATTTTCTGATGAATACATCCTCATATTTTAAGTCTTAACATTTAAGGAGGCAAAAAGACCTCAAGAGGCAAGAGCAATCTACTTTTAATGACACTCTTGCTAAAAAAAGACCACTATATGGACCTCTTAAAATGGTATGGTTAACAGTCATATGTGACCCAGATACACTTTAAAAAAAAAAGAGAGAAAAAAGCAAGTATTTTAATTAAAAGGATACAGTAGCAGGTAGGCCTATTAATAAACTTTATCTTCAGGGAAGTCACAATCATTTGAAATAGTTGCAAACATAGGGTTTTGTTTAAGCTTAAATGATATCAAAATACTATTACTATCTCATCAACACAGAAATTTACAATTCTAGAGAAAAAAAATCTTATAAAAACGTAAAAATCCTTTTCAAGGTATAAAACCAATTTTCAATGGTGAAAATAAGTGCTAACACAGCTGTAGCTATTTAGGATTAAAAACTCCCTTAAGCTGAAACATATGGCTATTAAATAGCTATGATATGAGTTAACATCCCCTGTGTAAAAGTATAACTGTCTCTTTAATTAGAGAAACAGAGAAAACACAAATTTATATTTAACCAAAAAAGACGACTGTTAAGTGATACCATGCAGTGTGCTGACTTTTCAGAATGCAAAATCTTTAAGCAACTATAGGCTTACTTTTACCTCTTCAAAAGATAAAACCTGCCTGCCAGTGCAGGAGAGCAAGAGACAAGGGTTCAATCCTTAAAACCAACATACCACGGAAACGGAAACGGCAATCCACTCCAGTATTCTAGCCTGGGAAAACTCATGGACAGATGAGTGTGGTTACAGACTATGGGGTCGCAAAAGTGTTGGACACGACTTAGTGACTCAACAACAATGCAAACGACAGGAAAGCAGCTATCTTTCCTTTTATTCAATGATATAAAACCCAAGCACCTGCACCTTCACTGTACGCAGGTTTTCAAAGAACTTACGTATTGAATGAATGTAATTTTCTTTAGGTTCATTTGTAAGAAATTTAAAGATATGAAAATCTCACCGATATTTAAATCAAAGCATGACAATTACAATGAACTGTAGCATAATTTCTAAGTCACACTGTCTTATCAGAAAGAAGCAGTAAACAAGTCCGAAACTGAAAATTACTAAAAATCTTTTCATTTACACTTAATCCTGTATCCAAAGAAATTCTAATGCCGTGCCAGTGCTCAGTCATGTTTGACTCTTTGCAACCCCTGGACTGTAGCCTGCCGGCCTCCTCTATCCATGGGATTTCCCAGGCAAGAATACTCGAGTGGGTTGCCATTTCCTTCTCCAGGGGATCTTTCCCACCCAGGGATGGACTCCTGTGTTTCTTGCATTGCAGAAAGATTCTTTACCTGCTGAGCCATTGAGGAAGCCCATTGTTTCAAGTTTGTAATACAATAATAGGATTGTAAACCCGTATCTATACCTATCTATGCACACACACACACATATATATTACCTTCTTAAAATTGGGGAAGGGAATGTGGAACAGAAAGATAAGGCTAAAAGCGTGATAATTCCCAACAGTCTTATGAAATTACAAAGAAAAAATATTTTGACCATAAACTAGCAGCTGATTAAAAACTTATAGATCGGGCTTCCCTGGTGGTCCAGTGGGTAAGGACACCGCCTTGCAGTACAAGGGGCACCAGTTCGATCCCTGCCCGGGGAAGATCCCACGTGCCACGGAATGGCTGGACCAATGTGTCCAATGACTGACCCAGAGCTCTGGAGCGCATGCGCCCAGAGCTCTGGAGCGCATGCGCCCAGAGCTGGTGCTCTGCGACAAGAGAGGCGGCTGCGATGGGAGGCCCACACAGGCCAAAGAACAAAGATAAATGAATGAAAGATCAATAGAAGTGGCCAAAAAAAAAAAAAACCTTGGAAGGTTAACCAAAAACAAAAGTTTTAGAATAAGAAAGGGTCCTGAGGACTGTCATTCCTCTAATGAGAAGCATCAGCAAGATACACCATGTGTCTATCATTAGTGTTAACAGTTACACTTTTCAAGCCATCTTCAAATACATTTATTTCATTAAATCCTCAAGTGACACCGAATTCAAAGATAAACAGGTAACAGAAGCACTTAATTATGTATGCACTTGACAGTAAATGCATCTTTTCCCTTGAAAAAAATCTCCCAAAGTTCCACAAGCTACAATAAACCGTTCTATAAAAAGAGCCACCTTTTCGACATCGGAAACTTAACACAAGTCTTCTGAAGAGTATCATGGCACCGCTAACAACATAAAAACTTGAAGCCCTTTGACCTAGTAAAACTGCTCCTGAGTACTTTCTCTAAGAAAATAATTAGACCGAGGTACAAAGCTAGCAGTATAAAGATGTTTACTGCACCACTATCTTTAATAGAAAAGTATGTGGAAACTCAAATCCCCACAACAGAATGGTTTAAGCAGGAAGTTAAAAAAAAAATTTATAATATGGCAGTAAGAGGAAAAAAGCTGAACACAAAATAACACACAATCTCTAAAACTACACAGAAAACAAAGTGGCTAAAATAAGAAATTAAGGTAAAATTGCGCTCAAGCTTTCTAAGAGAAAACAGCCGCCTTTAAAGCCTATGACAAAAAGAATTTTTGAAAGTCACAGAAATCCACTATATACAACACAAAAAGGTCAGATACGATAAAACGTTTTATTACTTACAGCAGATGTGAATTTCTAGACTTTCAAGAGTATTTTGCTGTTTCTAAACATGTCAAACCCAATGCTGCATTTTTTGGTCACCAGAAACCCATTTGGTTCCAGAAATACATTTTAACTACTGATACACACAAGTGTAACTGAAGAAACTCTGGAAACATAACTGGCTTAGAGAAATCAGTAACAGTGATTCAAATTTGAAAGGAATTCTACTAGTACATTAAACAACACGTACAAAAATGAAACTTCATACTGTATGAATTCAAGTCATTAAATAAAAATTAACATTTATCAAATTGAGTATGGGCTACAATTTATGCCTCAAATAAAAAGCTTAAAAGCAAGAATCTAAATCTTAAACGTCCGTTAAGTCTCAAGGAACAAAAAATGATCTCTGGTACTGTAACATTCCAAATATTTTCTGATCACTCAAGCCACTCTTGAACAAATTCTTTGTTACAATTTTTAAGGAAAGCAGGTGCAACCTAAAAGCATTAGCTTTAACTTTTAATTATCTAAACAAGTTGAGTATATTTGCCAGATTTCATCTGACCCCAAGAAGGAAAAAACAATGCATCCTTTTTTATAAAAATTCTCTATATATACATACATATTTTTACTACGGATACCACTGAAAAAAATGGGGAACTGAAGGTATAGAATCCTACATAGATAGAACTGGGAAAATAAGCACTTCATTTGAACTAGTTCTGATAGGTAGCATCTGTAGATGCTTCAAAGGACAAACTGGGAGGAGAGGTGGGTAGGGTAGAAGGCAAGTAAATCAATGCTGACTGCCCCGCATGGAGGCAGAATTCCTTAAAAATCAGCTACAAATTATTTTGATAGATAACTCCTGCCACAAATGAAATCTGTTTGGAAACGGGCTGCTAAAAACCTGTTTTCAAAAACAAAAAAAAGAAATTAAGGTAAAATTGCTCAAGCTTTCTAAGAGAAAACAGCCGCCTTTAAAGCCTATGACAAAAAGAATTTTTGAAAGTCACAGAAATCCACTATATACAACACAAAAAGGTCAGATACGATAAAACGTTTTATTACTTACAGCAGATGTGAATTTCTAGACTTTCAAGAGTATTTTGCTGTTTCTAAACATGTCAAACCCAATGCTGCATTTTTTGGTCACCAGAAACCCATTTGGTTCCAGAAATACATTTTAACTACTGATACACACAAGTGTAACTGAAGAAACTCTGGAAACATAACTGGCTTAGAGAAATCAGTAACAGTGATTCAAATTTGAAAGGAATTCTACTAGTACATTAAACAACACGTACAAAAATGAAACTTCATACTGTATGAATTCAAGTCATTAAATAAAAATTAACATTTATCAAAAAGAATAAGGGCTACAATTTATGCCTCAAATAAAAAGCTTAAAAGCAAGAATCTAAATCTTAAACGTCCGTTAAGTCTCAAGGAACAAAAAATGATCTCTGGTACTGTAACATTCCAAATATTTTCTGATCACTCAAGCCACTCTTGAACAAATTCTTTGTTACAATTTTTAAGGAAAGCAGGTGCAACCTAAAAGCATTAGCTTTAACTTTTAATTATCTAAACAAGTTGAGTATATTTGCCAGATTTCATCTGACCCCAAGAAGGAAAAAACAATGCATCCTTTTTTATAAAAATTCTCTATATATACATACATATTTTTACTACGGATACCACTGAAAAAAATGGGGAACTGAAGGTATAGAATCCTACATAGATAGAACTGGGAAAATAAGCACTTCATTTGAACTAGTTCTGATAGGTAGCATCTGTAGATGCTTCAAAGGACAAACTGGGAGGAGAGGTGGGTAGGGTAGAAGGCAAGTAAATCAATGCTCCCGACTGCCCCGCATGGAGGCAGAATTCCTTAAAAAATCAGCTACAAATTATTTTGATAGATAACTCCTGCCACAAATGAAATCTGTTTGGAAACGGGCTGCTAAAAACCTGTTTTCAAAAACAAAACTGCATGAAAAAAATCCTCTTATCCCACCTTCGAAAGCCAGATCACGTATTTAAGGAGAACCCTCAGCACCGAGCCTACCCACCCCGCCCAGGCCTAAGGGAGGCATGGCAGTGCCGGCAACGCGGATGGGGCACAGGGGAAATGGACTTGCGTGCCCTTGGTGCGCTCTCGCGGCACTCCCCAAGTTAAGGACACTGGCCACAATGGAATGGAGTCAGTCTACTGACATTTGCTGCCCCGTTTGAACACTAAGCATTTTCTTACTTCGTGCAGGACGAACTGACAATCCCGCCCCCCACCCCCCACACACGCCCTCCAAAACCCAGAGCCGGCTCGCTGGGCACGCGACGAGCCCCCAGTCTGGACCACGCATCTGTGTAACGGTGGAGAGTGGCAAAGGCCAGGCAAGTTGATCAAGACACCCGCACCTCGGCCTTCCGGGACCCCACCGTGTCTGTCTCCCGCGGTAATCCTTCTCCTCCCAATTCATCAACTGGGGCAAGGGTTGGGGAAACATACACAGCGGGCCGGCGCCCCGCCGCCGCGCCCACCCCCCGGCCGGCCGGCGCTGCTGCCGCCGCTGGCCCGAGTCCGGCCCTCGCCCACCGCCGAAAGGCGCCTCTCCTCCGCGGCCTGCGAACGGCACTGCGGCTCGGCCGCCACCCGCGCCGGAGAGGCCTTGCGGGGGCAGGCGGGCGGCCGGGCGCTGCCCACCCCTCCTCCGGCAGGGGAGCGCGGGACGCCGCCCCGAGCCCCGCGACCCCCGAGGCCCGCCGCCGCCTCGGACTCGCGCGGGGAGAGGCGAGGGGGTCGCTGCCCACGCGCCTCGGCCCGGCCTTCCCATCTCCCCCGGGGCAGGGCAGGCGGTGCGCGAGCAGACCCGACGGGATTCCAAATGAGCCCGTGGCTGCCCCGTAACCGGCCGGGGCGAGGGGGACGCCGCCCCACCTCTCCCCTCCCTCGTGCCTCCCCAGCGGGGGAGCTGGCAAGTTTCGGGAGCCCACCTAAACCCGAAGACCCTTCCGCATCTGGGCTTCAAAGGACAAACTGGGAGGAGAGGTGGGTAGGGTAGAAGGCAAGTAAATCAATGCTCCCGACTGCCCCGCATGGAGGCAGAATTCCTTAAAAAATCAGCTACAAATTATTTTGATAGATAACTCCTGCCACAAATGAAATCTGTTTGGAAACGGGCTGCTAAAAACCTGTTTTCAAAAACAAAACTGCATGAAAAAAATCCTCTTATCCCACCTTCGAAAGCCAGATCACGTATTTAAGGAGAACCCTCAGCACCGAGCCTACCCACCCCGCCCAGGCCTAAGGGAGGCATGGCAGTGCCGGCAACGCGGATGGGGCACAGGGGAAATGGACTTGCGTGCCCTTGGTGCGCTCTCGCGGCACTCCCCAAGTTAAGGACACTGGCCACAATGGAATGGAGTCAGTCTACTGACATTTGCTGCCCCGTTTGAACACTAAGCATTTTCTTACTTCGTGCAGGACGAACTGACAATCCCGCCCCCCACCCCCCACACACGCCCTCCAAAACCCAGAGCCGGCTCGCTGGGCACGCGACGAGCCCCCAGTCTGGACCACGCATCTGTGTAACGGTGGAGAGTGGCAAAGGCCAGGCAAGTTGATCAAGACACCCGCACCTCGGCCTTCCGGGACCCCACCGTGTCTGTCTCCCGCGGTAATCCTTCTCCTCCCAATTCATCAACTGGGGCAAGGGTTGGGGAAACATACACAGCGGGCCGGCGCCCCGCCGCCGCGCCCACCCCCCGGCCGGCCGGCGCTGCTGCCGCCGCTGGCCCGAGTCCGGCCCTCGCCCACCGCCGAAAGGCGCCTCTCCTCCGCGGCCTGCGAACGGCACTGCGGCTCGGCCGCCACCCGCGCCGGAGAGGCCTTGCGGGGGCAGGCGGGCGGCCGGGCGCTGCCCACCCCTCCTCCGGCAGGGGAGCGCGGGACGCCGCCCCGAGCCCCGCGACCCCCGAGGCCCGCCGCCGCCTCGGACTCGCGCGGGGAGAGGCGAGGGGGTCGCTGCCCACGCGCCTCGGCCCGGCCTTCCCATCTCCCCCGGGGCAGGGCAGGCGGTGCGCGAGCAGACCCGACGGGATTCCAAATGAGCCCGTGGCTGCCCCGTAACCGGCCGGGGCGAGGGGGACGCCGCCCCACCTCTCCCCTCCCTCGTGCCTCCCCAGCGGGGGAGCTGGCAAGTTTCGGGAGCCCACCTAAACCCGAAGACCCTTCCGCGTGAATATTTTTAAAAGGGTGGGAGCGCCGCCCCGGCATCCCCGCGCTGGGGGCGGAGGAGCCTTAAAAGCCGGCGACCGAGGGCTGACAGCCGCCGGGACCTGCGAACCCCTCCCCGACGCTGAACTGGAGAGGGAGAGGCCGCCCGGTCCTTCCATCTTGACCGCTCGGGGACGGGGGCTGGGGATGTTGCAGGAGGCTGGACATCGCCTGCCCCAGAGGGGCCCCACGGCGCCCCCCTCGGCCGAGCCCCAAGGCTCTCGACCCGAGCTCCAGCCCCGCCGCAGGCCCCCGGCCGCCCCGCCGCCCCGCCGGTCACGGGGCGGGGACCGCGGTGCGGGCCGCGGAGGAGGGGACGCGAGGCCCGAGCTGGCCCAGGCCCCGCGCCGAGGGGCTGGGGCGCGACACCCACCTGCCCAGGCCCGGCCGCCCGCCGCCTGCGCCCGCCGCCGCCACCGAGGACGAGGAGGCAGCCGCGGCCGAGGACGACGAGACTGAGGTCGGCGCGGCGGCGGGCGACGTGAGAAGGCCGCCGCCGCCGCCGCCAGGCTTGCGGGCATTGGCGGCCGCGGGTTGCGGCGGCTGCTGCTGCGCCTGCTGCTGCTGCTGCGGCTGCTGCTGCTGCTGCGGCTTCAGCGACATGGTGAGGGGCCCATACACCGGCCCGCACGCCGGGCGGGGAGAACCGGGAGTCGGGCGCGCCGAGGAGACGCCGGAGCGCGGCGGGGACGCGCGGGCGCCGAGCGGGGAGGCGCGGGCTGGCGCGGCCGGGGGGGCGCCCGGGCCGGCGAGGGGCAGAAGGAGGACGACGAAGGGGCGGGGAGGCCCGCCGAAACCTAGAAGCCGCCGGGAGCCGGGCCGGGCCGCGCCGCCGCCGTTGCCGTTGCTACCAAAACAGTCTGAGGCGGAGGGAGGCGAACGCTGCCCGGAGGAAGGGGGGCCGGGGCCGGGCGGGGGAGGGGCGGCGGAGGGATACGGTCCCGGAGCCCCGCCGCCGCCGCCGCCGCCGCCGCCCCGCCCGCCCCGCCGCGCTGGCCGCGGGAGCGAGCGCCGCCCGGGCCACCTGGCCGCGGCGAAACGACGAGGCTCGATCGCCGCCGCGGGGCCCCGAGGAGCTGCGGCCGCCGAGCGCATCGGGGGTCAGGCACACGGAGGTGCCGCGTAGCGATGCCGGGTGGGCGCGGAGGTGCGGCGTGGGGACTCTTTACCGGAAGTCGGAAGAGTCGGACGGAAGCAGAACGTGAGGCGGCCCCGGGGCCGGGAGGGACACGTGAGGAGCGGGCGCCGTGCTGGGCCGCGCTCGCGGGGGTCGGGTGAGGCCCCGGCCGCCGGCCCTGCCCGGATCCGCCCTCCTCGAGGCGGGTCTGCCCTTCGACGAGGGCGTGTCTGTCTTCGCCTGCGGGGCCGGCCTAGTGTAGAGGACCGAAGCGCAGCGTTTCTGCCCCGCCCCCCTCGAGCGTTCACGTTCCGGGACTAGTAGGCAGATCCTTGTTAGCCCCCACCTGATGCAACCTCGAACACGGACTGCGAGTTTCCTTTGGGGCGAGGCGGCCTCGGTGCCTATAAAATCACCTAGAACACGAGCATGCCACAGTTTTCTCTGTATCCCCGGCACCTCGCGCACTGTAGGCTCTCACTGTGTCCGCCGGGCGTCAGAGACTGGCCCTCCTGTCTTTCCTGGCCAAGACCAACAGGGTTGGAATCGAACCACCTCCCAGGGCCACCCACATCTGGTCACCTTTCCCCCACTTTTTCAACCCCAGCAACACAGTTTCCAGAAAAGTCTTTTGGGTATCTGACCTTCATCTGAACCCAGTTTCCCTCACTTGAACTTCTTTTTTCCTCAGTCGTAAGCCTCAAAAGGAAATGTACATGATGGGTAGAACTATGGATAATGGGGTCCTTCGGTGGAGACCGAACAGACTCACAAGAATGTGCGAACTTTAGACCTTGGCCCCTTTATAAGTTTTACTTTAACTTAGCCAGTACAGTAGTCCATGTTTCTTTTCTTTCTTTGTGTGTCTTTATTTTTTTTTTTTAATGTGTAGCAATTAATCTGGAAGCAGTAGGTAACATTTTTTAGGGGGGTGTGAAGAATCTAGTTTTTTTTTTTAAGAGTGAAATTATTTCAGGGAATGGTAGAGAAGAAACACCAAAGTTTACCTCAATCTCCCAGAATTGTTAGATAAAAGAAAAGACATAGAAAAATTGAGAAAATGATTAAGCCGTAAGCCTCCAGTAGCCAAATTGAAATTAAATTCGTAGATAGTTGGGGCAAAAGCGATGATCATATTGTGCAAACACCTGAAAAGTGAGATGTCAATTTTACCTTCTATCTGAGGTAAAAAGGTTGAGGAAGGAAAGAGCATTCTTTTAAATGAACAGTTGCAAAATCCTTTAAAAATTAAACCAAAGAAACGGAGACTGAAAAACCAGGTGAGGGGGAAGAAAAAAAGAAAAAAATAGATGGAGCATAATTGAAATACAATCAACATTCTGTGATTTAGTGATTTGGCACTTAGCCATATCTGAGACCCAACGCTCCAAAATTCCAAAATTTGTTAGGACCAAATTCCAAACACATGGGAGGAAAAAAGGAGGTGGAATAAGACCTGAAGCTGAAGTAGCTGAACTTCATTCATGCTGAGGAAAAATGAAATATGATTACTGTAGGCTCTTCCACTGTGTCCGCCGAGCATGCCACAGTTTTCTCTGTATCCCCGGCACCTCGCGCACTGTAGGCTCTCACTGTGTCCGCCGGGCGTCAGAGACTGGCCCTCCTGTCTTTCCTGGCCAAGACCAACAGGGTTGGAATCGAACCACCTCCCAGGGCCACCCACATCTGGTCACCTTTCCCCCACTTTTTCAACCCCAGCAACACAGTTTCCAGAAAAGTCTTTTGGGTATCTGACCTTCATCTGAACCCAGTTTCCCTCACTTGAACTTCTTTTTTCCTCAGTCGTAAGCCTCAAAAGGAAATGTACATGATGGGTAGAACTATGGATAATGGGGTCCTTCGGTGGAGACCGAACAGACTCACAAGAATGTGCGAACTTTAGACCTTGGCCCCTTTATAAGTTTTACTTTAACTTAGCCAGTACAGTAGTCCATGTTTCTTTTCTTTCTTTGTGTGTCTTTATTTTTTTTTTAATGTGTAGCAATTAATCTGGAAGCAGTAGGTAACATTTTTTAGGGGGGTGTGAAGAATCTAGTTTTTTTTTTTAAGAGTGAAATTATTTCAGGGAATGGTAGAGAAGAAACACCAAAGTTTACCTCAATCTCCCAGAATTGTTAGATAAAAGAAAAGACATAGAAAAATTGAGAAAATGATTAAGCCGTAAGCCTCCAGTAGCCAAATTGAAATTAAATTCGTAGATAGTTGGGGCAAAAGCGATGATCATATTGTGCAAACACCTGAAAAGTGAGATGTCAATTTTACCTTCTATCTGAGGTAAAAAGGTTGAGGAAGGAAAGAGCATTCTTTTAAATGAACAGTTGCAAAATCCTTTAAAAATTAAACCAAAGAAACGGAGACTGAAAAACCAGGTGAGGGGGAAGAAAAAAAGAAAAAAATAGATGGAGCATAATTGAAATACAATCAACATTCTGTGATTTAGTGATTTGGCACTTAGCCATATCTGAGACCCAACGCTCCAAAATTCCAAAATTTGTTAGGACCAAATTCCAAACACATGGGAGGAAAAAAGGAGGTGGAATAAGACCTGAAGCTGAAGTAGCTGAACTTCATTCATGCTGAGAAAGCTCAAGTTTTCACCTATTATTACTGAAACTATATTTAACAGTTTTATTAAAGTGTAACTTACATACTGTGAAATCCACCCATTCAGTAATTCTTAGTAAATTTACACAGTTATACAACCATCACAGTTAATTTCAGAGCTTTTCCATCACCCCAAAGGAATTCTTTATACCCATACTCCTGGTTATCATTTTTAGCCCCAGCAGTCTCTAATCTACCTTCTGTCTCAGTGGATTCATCTATTGTGTACATTTCATATAAATGGAATTTTACGCTAAATATCCTTTGCCTTCTGTCACTTGACAATGTTTTTGAGGCTTATCCATGTCATAGCGTGTCAGGGTTTCATTATTATCACTGAGTCATATTCCATTGTATGGATATACAGTTGGCTCTCCATATCCAAAGGATTTATGCATCCTTGGATTCAAACAACCATGGATCAAAAGCAATTATTTTTTACAGTTTTTTTTTTTTAGTTGTTTCACGTGGCTTGTGAGATCTTAGTTCCTTGACCAGGCCCTGGCAGTGAAAGCCAAGTGAAAGTCCTAACCCCTGAATTGCTAGGGAATCCCTACCCCCCACCAAAAAAAAAAAAAAATGTTTTAACTTCTGAAAGTTCCAAAAAGCAAAACTTGAATTGGCCCACTCTGGCAACTATTCCCATAGCATTCACACTATGTTAGATATTATAAATCATTGAGAGGTGATTTAAAGTATACATTGAAATGTATTATAATGTATGCGTGCTAAGTAGGCTTCAGTTGTGTCCGATTCATAATCCTGAAAAGTGAGATGTCAATTTTACCTTCTATCTGAGGTAAAAAGGTTGAGGAAGGAAAGAGCATTCTTTTAAATGAACAGTTGCAAAATCCTTTAAAAATTAAACCAAAGAAACGGAGACTGAAAAACCAGGTGAGGGGGAAGAAAAAAAGAAAAAAATAGATGGAGCATAATTGAAATACAATCAACATTCTGTGATTTAGTGATTTGGCACTTAGCCATATCTGAGACCCAACGCTCCAAAATTCCAAAATTTGTTAGGACCAAATTCCAAACACATGGGAGGAAAAAAGGAGGTGGAATAAGACCTGAAGCTGAAGTAGCTGAACTTCATTCATGCTGAGAAAGCTCAAGTTTTCACCTATTATTACTGAAACTATATTTAACAGTTTTATTAAAGTGTAACTTACATACTGTGAAATCCACCCATTCAGTAATTCTTAGTAAATTTACACAGTTATACAACCATCACAGTTAATTTCAGAGCTTTTCCATCACCCCAAAGGAATTCTTTATACCCATACTCCTGGTTATCATTTTTAGCCCCAGCAGTCTCTAATCTACCTTCTGTCTCAGTGGATTCATCTATTGTGTACATTTCATATAAATGGAATTTTACGCTAAATATCCTTTGCCTTCTGTCACTTGACAATGTTTTTGAGGCTTATCCATGTCATAGCGTGTCAGGGTTTCATTATTATCACTGAGTCATATTCCATTGTATGGATATACAGTTGGCTCTCCATATCCAAAGGATTTATGCATCCTTGGATTCAAACAACCATGGATCAAAAGCAATTATTTTTTACAGTTTTTTTTTTTTTTTAGTTGTTTCACGTGGCTTGTGAGATCTTAGTTCCTTGACCAGGCCCTGGCAGTGAAAGCCAAGTGAAAGTCCTAACCCCTGAATTGCTAGGGAATCCCTACCCCCCACCAAAAAAAAAAAAAAATGTTTTAACTTCTGAAAGTTCCAAAAAGCAAAACTTGAATTGGCCCACTCTGGCAACTATTCCCATAGCATTCACACTATGTTAGATATTATAAATCATTGAGAGGTGATTTAAAGTATACATTGAAATGTATTATAATGTATGCGTGCTAAGTAGCTTCAGTTGTGTCCGATTCTATGCAACCTGTTAGTGCGAATAACACACTGTTTTATACAGGGGACTTGAGTGTGCTTGGGTTTTGGTATCCATAGGATTCCTAGAACCAATCCTCTGAGGATACTGAGGGACAACTGTACTACATTTTGTGTATCTACTCACCAGTTAGTGGACATTTCAATTGTTTCAAGGTTGGGGCCATTATGACTAATGCTGCTATGAACATTTGTAAACATATGTCTTCATGTGAGCATATGTTTTTACCTCTCGAGCAGATGCTTTGTTATGGAATATTGGATGATATGATAAATTTATTTATTTATTTTTAAGATTAATTTTTTTTAATTTAAGCACATCTCTTTTTATTTATTTATTTATTATTTATTTGGCTGTGATGGGTCTTAGTTGTGACATGTGGGATCTAGTTCCCTGACCAGGGATCGAACCCAGGCCCCCTGCACTGGGAACACAGAGTCTTAACCACTGGACCGCCAGGGAATTCCCAATAAATTTAAATTTAACTTTTTTGATGTATCTTTTTAAAGGTAACCAAAGTAACTGCCATTTTACATCCACGCCTGGAACATTCATCATTAAAATTTAATTTCTTGGGAGTTCCTTGGTAGCCTAATGGTTAGGAGTCCAGGCTTTTACTGCCATGGCTTGGGTTCAGTTCCTGGTTGGGGAAGTGCGATCCTAAAAGCCATGAGGCAAGGCCAAAAATGTTTGATTCCTGCTTTTATATTAAATTAGAAACCAAGGAAACCTCTGCTGTTGATTCTGTTCTATACAATTCCCCTTTTTTCTCCTTTGTGGAAGAAGGCTCACCACCCAAAATGAAGGACTATCAGTTATAGCAAACCTTGTCTGAATTCTGGATCTCTGAAGATATAATTATTTAATAACTGTGATGGTTCAGAGGGATAACCTAACCCCTGAATTGCTAGGGAATCCCTACCCCCACCAAAAACAAAAATGTTTTAACTTCTGAAAGTTCCAAAAAGCAAAACTTGAATTGGCCCACTCTGGCAACTATTCCCATAGCATTCACACTATGTTAGATATTATAAATCATTGAGAGGTGATTTAAAGTATACATTGAAATGTATTATAATGTATGCGTGCTAAGTAGCTTCAGTTGTGTCCGATTCTATGCAACCTGTTAGTGCGAATAACACACTGTTTTATACAGGGGACTTGAGTGTGCTTGGGTTTTGGTATCCATAGGATTCCTAGAACCAATCCTCTGAGGATACTGAGGGACAACTGTACTACATTTTGTGTATCTACTCACCAGTTAGTGGACATTTCAATTGTTTCAAGGTTGGGGCCATTATGACTAATGCTGCTATGAACATTTGTAAACATATGTCTTCATGTGAGCATATGTTTTTACCTCTCGGGAGCAGATGCTTTGTTATGGAATATTGGATGATATGATAAATTTATTTATTTATTTTTAAGATTAATTTTTTTTAATTTAAGCACATCTCTTTTTATTTATTTATTTATTATTTATTTGGCTGTGATGGGTCTTAGTTGTGACATGTGGGATCTAGTTCCCTGACCAGGGATCGAACCCAGGCCCCCTGCACTGGGAACACAGAGTCTTAACCACTGGACCGCCAGGGAATTCCCAATAAATTTAAATTTAACTTTTTTGATGTATCTTTTTAAAGGTAACCAAAGTAACTGCCATTTTACATCCACGCCTGGAACATTCATCATTAAAATTTAATTTCTTGGGAGTTCCTTGGTAGCCTAATGGTTAGGAGTCCAGGCTTTTACTGCCATGGCTTGGGTTCAGTTCCTGGTTGGGGAAGTGCGATCCTAAAAGCCATGAGGCAAGGCCAAAAAAATGTTTGATTCCTGCTTTTATATTAAATTAGAAACCAAGGAAACCTCTGCTGTTGATTCTGTTCTATACAATTCCCCTTTTTTCTCCTTTGTGGAAGAAGGCTCACCACCCAAAATGAAGGACTATCAGTTATAGCAAACCCCTTGTCTGAATTCTGGATCTCTGAAGATATAATTATTTAATAACTGTGATGTCAGAGGGCTTTAGCTTTAGATGAAAATACCAGGATAATGCACCTTAAGACAGAATAGTATGTGGGACTTCCCTGGTGGTCCAATGGCTAAGACTCCATACTTCCATTGCAGGGGACCTGGGTTTGATCCCTGGTTTGAGAACTAATATTGATTGGTGGTGGGGGGAGGAGGGGATAAAATGGTGTGGCCGGCATCTATTAAGGTGATTCCCTATGATCATGGTCTTCAGACCCTGTAAAATCAGTCCCCTTCACTTGAATATGAACAAGATTTAGTGGCTTCCTTCTAACAAAAAGTTGGAAAAAATTATGACTTTTCACTTCTAAGATTAGGTAACAAAAACAGTGGCTTTTGTATTGGATTGCCTGCTCTCACTTACTTTTTAGATTAGAAGCCATGTTGTGCGGGAGGCTTATGCGATAGGGAACTGATGTCTCCAGCCACAGCAAGAACCTGATGGCCACCAACAAGCTGTGTGAGTGAGCTTGGAAGAGGATCATTCTCCAATCAAGCCTTGATTTGACTTGAGCCCTGGTCAGTGTACCTTATTAGTGATTGTTAGAAACCCTGTGCTGGAGACACTCAGCTAAACTGTACCAGACTCCTCTAACTCTTTTGTTGTATAAGTCGTTAAGTTTTCTGATATTTGTTATGCAGCAATAGACAATACACATGACCCCACACGTCCCCCCAGGAAGTGCATTTCCTGTGGTTTCCATGTGCATTCAAAATTCTTTTAAGACAAATGCTGAAGTTGGGAACTAATATTATATCCAGTAGAAGTTGAATATTTGAATGCTTCCCCCATCCCAGATGATTTTCAGTCAGCCATATAAGCAAAAGCCATGAGGCAAGGCCAAAAAAATGTTTGATTCCTGCTTTTATATTAAATTAGAAACCAAGGAAACCTCTGCTGTTGATTCTGTTCTATACAATTCCCCTTTTTTCTCCTTTGTGGAAGAAGGCTCACCACCCAAAATGAAGGACTATCAGTTATAGCAAACCCCTTGTCTGAATTCTGGATCTCTGAAGATATAATTATTTAATAACTGTGATGTCAGAGGGCTTTAGCTTTAGATGAAAATACCAGGATAATGCACCTTAAGACAGAATAGTATGTGGGACTTCCCTGGTGGTCCAATGGCTAAGACTCCATACTTCCATTGCAGGGGACCTGGGTTTGATCCCTGGTTTGAGAACTAATATTGATTGGTGGTGGGGGGAGGAGGGGATAAAATGGTGTGGCCGGCATCTATTAAGGTGATTCCCTATGATCATGGTCTTCAGACCCTGTAAAATCAGTCCCCTTCACTTGAATATGAACAAGATTTAGTGGCTTCCTTCTAACAAAAAGTTGGAAAAAATTATGACTTTTCACTTCTAAGATTAGGTAACAAAAACAGTGGCTTTTGTATTGGATTGCCTGCTCTCACTTACTTTTTAGATTAGAAGCCATGTTGTGCGGGAGGCTTATGCGATAGGGAACTGATGTCTCCAGCCACAGCAAGAACCTGATGGCCACCAACAAGCTGTGTGAGTGAGCTTGGAAGAGGATCATTCTCCAATCAAGCCTTGATTTGACTTGAGCCCTGGTCAGTGTACCTTATTAGTGATTGTTAGAAACCCTGTGCTGGAGACACTCAGCTAAACTGTACCAGACTCCTCTAACTCTTTTGTTGTATAAGTCGTTAAGTTTTCTGATATTTGTTATGCAGCAATAGACAATACACATGACCCCACACGTCCCCCCAGGAAGTGCATTTCCTGTGGTTTCCATGTGCATTCAAAATTCTTTTAAGACAAATGCTGAAGTTGGGAACTAATATTATATCCAGTAGAAGTTGAATATTTGAATGCTTCCCCCATCCCAGATGATTTTCAGTCAGCCATATAAGCAAAAGCAACAAGTGTCATTGAGGAGCTGTCATCAAAGACAATAAAGAACTCTGTGCTAAAAGAGTTCAGATACAGAGAAGTATTGCTCAAATATTTCAAAAATGGTAACCAGAGGGCTTCCCTTGTGGTCCAGTGGGTAAAAAGTCCGCCTTGCAGTGCAAGGGGCACCGGTTCGATCCCTGGCCCAGGAAGATCCCACGTGCTGCCGAGCGGCTGGACCGGTGTGTGTCCAATTGCAAGCCAGCGCTCTGGAGCGCATGCACCCACAGCCAGTGCTCTAAAGTAAGGGAGGCCGCTGCAATGGGAGGCCCTCACATGCCAAAGAAAAAGAATAAAATACATATATTGGGAAAAGAAAAAAAAAAGTGACCATTTCAACCACTATTTCAGAAATGAAAGAAGGGGACTTCCCTGGTTGTCCAATGGTTAAGAATCCGCCTTGACGGGTAGGGGATACAGGTTCAATCCCTGGTCAGGGAACTAAGATCCCCCATACCTCGGCGCTACTGAGCCCACACATCACAACTAGAGAGCACACATGATACAATTAAGACTCGATGTAGTCAAATAGATACTTTTTTAAAAAAAGAAATAAGTATCAAGTGAAAAGCCATATAAAGACTTCCAAACTTGTGAATCTAGTCCTGTGAATTCTATACTTGCTTTCTGATTTTCAGTGACCCTTCAGTGAGCCACGTGGCTCTCTAATTTTCATCACAGCAATGATTAATCAAGTCAGAGGACTTGGAGATGAAAAAGTGATGTAGCCATGCAAAGCAGAAATAAGAAGAGTGATTTGTGATCACTCAATATAACAACACCCATCAGATGATCCATATTTCCAGCAATTCATTTCTCTGCAATCATTTCTTTTCATCTCTCTTCATTTGAACATGTTTAATGCATGATGATACATTATTCACTCAATACTCTTGATTTCACTTTCAAAAGCAAGAAGATTAATTCAAATCAAAACTAATGTGGACCCTCCAAATTCATCCTCTTTTAAGTTTTTGCATAGACCAACCTCCATTTAAAAAAAAAAAAGAGCAGATGTAATTTCAAAAATAGGACCATGGCTAATTAAACCAGTGTTTTTTTCTAACCATGGTTACTCAGAATTCTTAGAGGCTAATCTATTTGTAGACACTCCAGGAATCCCAAAAGACTAAGGGCAATAAAAAAAAAAAAAGAAAAAGTGTGTGGTGTGATGATTCCAGGAGGGCATTATTTACACACCCTGTGTGCAAAGTAACGACTTTCCCATAGGTTTGAAAAAACTGAAGGGGGTGTGTGTGACAAAATCGTAGGGAACACAGCATCATTATTTGAAAAGCTTTTAAATGAACCATTTCCTCCACACAAGCACACTTCTGCTTGTTAAGTTGCTCGTTTTGTTTTACCTTGTGGGGCAGAATAATGATGCGGTGACATTATTCACAAGGCAAGAGCTGGATGCCAGCTGAAATAGACACAGAAGAAAGAATTCTTTATTTTTCATTGGAAATGCTTGTACTATGCAGAGCCAGAAATTTAAAGAAACTCAGCCTTTGGTTTTTCCTGGTTCTCTCTTTTTATTTTCATTTACCCTCTTTCAGGGAGGTGAATTTCATGGACAGCCTGTGATTTCAGAGGCCACAAATTTATGGAAAGCCAAAGATGGGAGGTATGCACCATTTGGAGAATGCAGGAAGGGATTTAAAATGGATGCATGCAGCACCAGTGACAGCTGAGCTGGCCATTAGCATGGGATCTTGTTAGTTTGCCACAGGATACCCGTGAGCCCTACAATGGAACCCCAGAGGGATCAAACTATAATTAATACTGACATTGCTGACCTATGATCTTAGAGGAGAGACATGGATTCTTGTTTGGAAGTGGAACAGATACAGACTTAATATTCACTGTCTTGCTTAAGCCCCCTTATTATCAAGTGATTTCTTTTCCATAAGGTCACCTAGGACTTGAGAATGACAATGATGTTAATAACTGCAATTCCCTCTATAGCATATACCATGTGCCAGCTCTGTTCTAAGATTTTCTACACAATAACTCATTTAATCCTCACAACCACTCATTGATTCTCATTGTGAGGGAAGAATTTTGCTTCACCTCTAAAGGACTTTAACCATCTCGAGAGACATTTCTGAATGTCACAATTGAGGGAGAAATGCTACTGGCATCTTGTGGGTAGTGAATAGGGATGCTGCTAAACATGCACAGAACAGTGCCCACCAGAGAATTCTCCAGCCCTAACTGTCAGTAGTGCTGAGGTTGGTTGAAAAAACCCCACAGTCACCCTATGATGTAGACAGGATTATTATATTCCCACTTGATAGATGGGGAAACTGAGGCATAGAGACTTTAAGTCACCTTGCTTAAAGTCAGACCCATTAAATAACAGAGCTGGGTCTTGAAGGCAGGCAGTCTCTCTCCCAACATCTGGACTCTAAACTACTTTGCTATTTGAGACAGTGATGGCCCAAGCTGGCTGTGTTGGAAAAATAAACTAATCTTGGTTTCATCAAATGCAAGCTTCTAGGGAGCTGGCACCACAGATTACTGCCTGTTTCTTGATTAGAGAAATAACTGACTATTGTAAAAGTCACCATCTGCAGGAGACAAGCTGGCAGTGCCTATCAAAACTGAAAGTGCACCTTCCCCTTGGCCCAACTAGGGTGAAAAGATGAATGAACAAGGATAATCACTGCAGTATTGTTTGGAACAAAGAATAGAAACTCCATCAACAGCAGAAAGTTAAATGCCTTGTAGGGTATCCCAAATACAATGGAATATGGAACATTCTCAGCTTTTTCAATGGAAGATGTAGATCTTTGCACTGATCTGAAAGGATCTTTAAGATCTACTGTTAAAAAAAGAAAAAAGGCAACTCTGTGAGGTGATAGATACACTCATTCACTGAACTGTAGTGATCACTTTGGAAAGTCTATATAGTAGTCATCCTGTTGTACACTTTAAATATATAATTCGCCAATTATACTTTCTTGTTTGGAAGTGGAACAGTACAGACTTAATATTCACTGTCTTGCTTAAGCCCCCTTATTATCAAGTGATTTCTTTTCCATAAGGTCACCTAGGACTTGAGAATGACAATGATGTTAATAACTGCAATTCCCTCTATAGCATATACCATGTGCCAGCTCTGTTCTAAGATTTTCTACACAATAACTCATTTAATCCTCACAACCACTCATTGATTCTCATTGTGAGGGAAGAATTTTGCTTCACCTCTAAAGGACTTTAACCATCTCGAGAGACATTTCTGAATGTCACAATTGAGGGAGAAATGCTACTGGCATCTTGTGGGTAGTGAATAGGGATGCTGCTAAACATGCACAGAACAGTGCCCACCAGAGAATTCTCCAGCCCTAACTGTCAGTAGTGCTGAGGTTGGTTGAAAAACCCTACAGTCACCCTATGATGTAGACAGGATTATTATATTCCCACTTGATAGATGGGGAAACTGAGGCATAGAGACTTTAAGTCACCTTGCTTAAAGTCAGACCCATTAAATAACAGAGCTGGGTCTTGAAGGCAGGCAGTCTCTCTCCCAACATCTGGACTCTAAACTACTTTGCTATTTGAGACAGTGATGGCCCAAGCTGGCTGTGTTGGAAAAATAAACTAATCTTGGTTTCATCAAATGCAAGCTTCTAGGGAGCTGGCACCACAGATTACTGCCTGTTTCTTGATTAGAGAAATAACTGACTATTGTAAAAGTCACCATCTGCAGGAGACAAGCTGGCAGTGCCTATCAAAACTGAAAGTGCACCTTCCCCTTGGCCCAACTAGGGTGAAAAGATGAATGAACAAGGATAATCACTGCAGTATTGTTTGGAACAAAGAATAGAAACTCCATCAACAGCAGAAAGTTAAATGCCTTGTAGGGTATCCCAAATACAATGGAATATGGAACATTCTCAGCTTTTTCAATGGAAGATGTAGATCTTTGCACTGATCTGAAAGGATCTTTAAGATCTACTGTTAAAAAAAGAAAAAAGGCAACTCTGTGAGGTGATAGATACACTCATTCACTGAACTGTAGTGATCACTTTGGAAAGTCTATATATGATAAGTCATCCTGTTGTACACTTTAAATATATACAGTTTTATTCGCCAATTATACCTCAAAAAAGCTGCTGAAGCCTGTTGGTAAGCCAAAAAGCAGAAAATTTAAAAATGAAACAAAACAACAAAACATAAATTGGTAGAATATTTTGTATCATGTACACCCACTTGTGTTAGACAAAAGGGAAGTATGTGTGTATTTTTTTTTTTTTTACTCTGTATGTATGCATTCATCTAGACTATCTCTTGGGGAAGGAAATGGCAACTCACTTCCGTCTTCTTGCCTGGAGAATACCATGGACAGAGGAGACTGGCAGGCTACAGGCCACGGAATCCGAAGAGTTGGACACAACTTAGGCAAAAAAGTTGACATTAGTGGACTAGGAACCCTTTACACTGTTTAAAAACTTATTTTACCATGCCTTTCATACCTCGTATACTACTTTTTCTAAAAAAATAACAAAATAAAATGTTAAGAATAACTAATATTTGTGTAACACCCCAGGGTTTTACAAAGCTCTTTTTTTGGCCATGCTGTGTAGCTTGTGGGATCTTAATTCCCTGATCAGGGATTGAACCTGGGGCCAAAGCAGTGAAAGCACCAAGTCCAAACCACTGCACTGCCAAGGAGTTCCCACAGAGCGTTTTATTTGCATTGTTTCCTTTGGTGCTCACCCCATTACAGGGATGGCAACACCAGAACAGAAAAGTGGTCACTTGCTGTTGACCTTGGGTACTGCCCTTTCTCATATCTCAAAATGAGATCAGTTACTCTCTCTACCACTTTCATTTTGTTTTATTCAACCACAAACTACCATCCTGAAGCTCTACGCAATGAATCCTAGGTCACATAGAAACGGGAAAGAAAGACACATTTCAGGAAATTTGCATCCCTCCCTCCCTTTCTGCCACATTTGTATTGTTTTCTGCTGAAATACGTTATTGGTCAAATATACAAGTTATAGAAACAGGTAGAACCCTTCACTCCCACCACCTGTACAGAATCGGTCTGTATGTAGTGGGCACTTAATAAACCTAAGTTGATTGGTTTTGATAGAGACTTATTCTCAGTTTATTCATGATTGCTTTTTTGAGCCTGAAGTGGCATAATGTTTTCTAGTCATACCTGCTGATGGCTCCCAGCCATGGACCATAATGATAGCCCATAATGATCGAGGTCATACCCTAATGACCCTAAGGCATTTCTAGGCAGTGAGGGGGACTATTGAACAGCCAGCCTTCCTTACCCATGTGTCTCTATTGTATGTGGTTTGCACAGTTTGCCTTCACCCACTGAATAAAGCTGACTTCTCTTCCAGTTAATAGCTTGTGATGTGGTCTCGTAAGCACTGGAGCCAAGAAACCACAAGGGAGGGGCCTTTGGAGAAACTATTCTAAGTCACCAGCCTTCTGCGGGCTTGAAGGAGTCGGAGCTGAGGCCCTATGAGGGTTGATTTCACTCTCCTTTGATCAGGGTTTTCTTCCATTGCACATGTGCTGGCTCAGTTCTTTCGTCAGAGGGTCAATACGGGACAAATCTTCATGCAGCAATAAGCCATTGATAGGCTTCTGGTATCCTGGAAATGACTCAGAAGTCCTGTTACTGCAATTTCTAATGATCTAGACACATGGTTTCTTTTTTTTTTAAGTTATACACTCCTTTTAAAGACATCTTGAGTATTTGTGTATCAATCAGCATTCCCTTTATAACAAACCACTCCCAACACAGTGGCTTAAAACAATAAACGTTAAAAAAAAATTTTTTTTAAGATTGTGTGGGGCTTCCCTGGTGGTCCAGTGGGTAAGGACACCGCCTTGCAGTGCAAGGGGCTCCGTTTCGAACCCTGGCCTGGGAAGATCCCACGTGCTGCGGAGCGACTGGACCGATGTGTCCAATTACCGAGCCCGAGCTCTGGAGCGCATGCGCCCAGAGCCAGTGCTCTGCGACAACAGAGGCCACTGCAATGGGAGGCCCACATGGGCCAAGGAACAAAGATGGATGAAAATAGATAAATGAAAGACCAATAGAAGTGACCCACCTGCCCCCCTCCATCCCCAACCCGCCGCCCCCAAATAAATAAATAAAAAAAAAAAATAAATAAAAGATTGTATGGGTTGATGGAATTCCTAGAGGTGGTGGATTAAAAAAATTTATCCTAGAAGAATGTGTGTCAACTAGAGCCCATGAGCCACAATGACTGAGCCCACATACGCACAGACCACTACCAGTTACATATTGCTTTTTGGAGCCTGAAGTGGCATAATGTTTTCTAGTCATACCTGCTGATGGCTCCCAGCCATGGACCATAATGATAGCCCATAATGATCGAGGTCATACCCTAATGACCCTAAGGCATTTCTAGGCAGTGAGGGGGACTATTGAACAGCCAGCCTTCCTTACCCATGTGTCTCTATTGTATGTGGTTTGCACAGTTTGCCTTCACCCACTGAATAAAGCTGACTTCTCTTCCAGTTAATAGCTTGTGATGTGGTCTCGTAAGCACTGGAGCCAAGAAACCACAAGGGAGGGGCCTTTGGAGAAACTATTCTAAGTCACCAGCCTTCTGCGGGCTTGAAGGAGTCGGAGCTGAGGCCCTATGAGGGTTGATTTCACTCTCCTTTGATCAGGGTTTTCTTCCATTGCACATGTGCTGGCTCAGTTCTTTCGTCAGAGGGTCAATACGGGACAAATCTTCATGCAGCAATAAGCCATTGATAGGCTTCTGGTATCCTGGAAATGACTCAGAAGTCCTGTTACTGCAATTTCTAATGATCTAGACACATGGTTTCTTTTTTTTTTAAGTTATACACTCCTTTTAAAGACATCTTGAGTATTTGTGTATCAATCAGCATTCCCTTTATAACAAACCACTCCCAACACAGTGGCTTAAAACAATAAACGTTAAAAAAAAATTTTTTTTAAGATTGTGTGGGGCTTCCCTGGTGGTCCAGTGGGTAAGGACACCGCCTTGCAGTGCAAGGGGCTCCGTTTCGAACCCTGGCCTGGGAAGATCCCACGTGCTGCGGAGCGACTGGACCGATGTGTCCAATTACCGAGCCCGAGCTCTGGAGCGCATGCGCCCAGAGCCAGTGCTCTGCGACAACAGAGGCCACTGCAATGGGAGGCCCACATGGGCCAAGGAACAAAGATGGATGAAAATAGATAAATGAAAGACCAATAGAAGTGACCCACCTGCCCCCCTCCATCCCCAACCCGCCGCCCCCAAATAAATAAATAAATAAAATAAATAAATAAAAAAGATTGTATGGGTTGATGGAATTCCCTAGAGGTGGTGGAATAGTGGGTAGGAATCCACCTACCAGTGCAGGAGACACGAATTTGATCCCTGGTCTAGGAAGATTCCATGTGTGTCAACTAGAGCCCATGAGCCACAATGACTGAGCCCACATACCGCCACCAGAGCTACTGAAAATTGACTGCCACGAGCCTGTGCTCTACAGCAAGAGAAGCCATCACTCAACCAAGAGTAGTCCCCGCTCACAGCAACTAGAGGAAGTCCTCACCTGCCCAACAACGAAGATCCAGCACAACCAAAAAAAAATAATAATAATAGAGTAAAATAAAAAATTAAATTCAAAAATAGATTGTATGTGAAGAAGGCAATGGCAACCCTCTCCAGTATTCTTGCCTGGAGAATCCCATGGACAGAGGAGCCTGGCGGGCTACAGTTCATGGGGTTGCAAAAAGTCACACATGACTTACTGACTAAAGAACAGCAACAGGTACAGAAATCTCAAGGTACTTAGATGACCTTAAAGAGGGAAGAATTCACTTAGAGAAGCCCTTGCCATGACTTTCCTAGCCTTGAGAGATCTTTTAAAAGTTCAGTCTGATACTCCTTATAAAAGTTTTAATAAAGTAAAAAAAAAAAAAAGATTGTATGGGTTAACAATAATTCCATTTTGGGTGGCTTGACTGGTGTTGAATGGTCTAGGATGGTCTCACTGACATTTCTGGCAGTGGGCTGTATGTCAACTGCAGAGGATAAGGATAACTGGTACTTCAAATAAACGAAGAAAAGTGGAATTATATGGATAAATAAAAAAATAGGGGGGCTTCCCTGGTGGTCCAGTGGGTAAGGACACCGCCTTGCAGCGCAAGGGGGCGCCAGTTCGATCCCTGGCCTGGGAAGATCCCATGTGCCGCGGAGCAGCTGGACCAATGTGTCCAACTACCAAGACGGAGCTCTGGAGCGCATGCGCCCAGAGCGGGTGCTCTGCTACAGGAGAGACCACTGCGATGGGAGGCCCACATAGGCTGAAGAACAAAGATGGATGAAAATAAATAAAGACCAATAAAAGTGGCCAAAAAAATTTTTTTAAAAAGGTTTAATATAATATATAAGTATGTGCAATTCATTGGTTCCTAGTATATATGTAGTTGTATAACGACCACCAGAGTATAAGTTTAGAACATTTCATTGTCCCCAAAGAATCTAATAATATGCATTAGCAATCACTCTACCCCCCGCCCCAGCCCCTAGAGCCACAATGACTGAGCCCACATACCGCCACCAGAGCTACTGAAAATTGACTGCCACGAGCCTGTGCTCTACAGCAAGAGAAGCCATCACTCAACCAAGAGTAGTCCCCGCTCACAGCAACTAGAGGAAGTCCTCACCTGCCCAACAACGAAGATCCAGCACAACCAAAAAAAAATAATAATAATAGAGTAAAATAAAAAATTAAATTCAAAAATAGATTGTATGTGAAGAAGGCAATGGCAACCCTCTCCAGTATTCTTGCCTGGAGAATCCCATGGACAGAGGAGCCTGGCGGGCTACAGTTCATGGGGTTGCAAAAAGTCACACATGACTTACTGACTAAAGAACAGCAACAGGTACAGAAATCTCAAGGTACTTAGATGACCTTAAAGAGGGAAGAATTCACTTAGAGAAGCCCTTGCCATGACTTTCCTAGCCTTGAGAGATCTTTTAAAAGTTCAGTCTGATACTCCTTATAAAAGTTTTAATAAAGTAAAAAAAAAAAAAAGATTGTATGGGTTAACAATAATTCCATTTTGGGTGGCTTGACTGGTGTTGAATGGTCTAGGATGGTCTCACTGACATTTCTGGCAGTGGGCTGTATGTCAACTGCAGAGGATAAGGATAACTGGTACTTCAAATAAACGAAGAAAAGTGGAATTATATGGATAAATAAAAAAATAGGGGGGCTTCCCTGGTGGTCCAGTGGGTAAGGACACCGCCTTGCAGCGCAAGGGGGCGCCAGTTCGATCCCTGGCCTGGGAAGATCCCATGTGCCGCGGAGCAGCTGGACCAATGTGTCCAACTACCAAGACGGAGCTCTGGAGCGCATGCGCCCAGAGCGGGTGCTCTGCTACAGGAGAGACCACTGCGATGGGAGGCCCACATAGGCTGAAGAACAAAGATGGATGAAAATAAATAAAGACCAATAAAAGTGGCCAAAAAAATTTTTTTAAAAAAAGGTAAATATATAAAGTATGTGCAATTCATTGGTTCCTAGTATATATGTAGTTGTATAACGACCACCAGAGTATAAGTTTAGAACATTTCATTGTCCCCCAAAGAATCTAATAATATGCATTAGCAATCACTCTACCCCTGCCCCTGCCCCCAGCCCCTAGAAACCACTAATCTACTTTCTGATGTTTGGCTTATTTCTTTTTACTGTGGTAACGTTTACATAGCAAAATTTTCCATTTTAACCATTTAAAAAAATACTTGGCTGCACCAGGTCTTAGTTGCAGCAAATGGGATCTTTGTTGCCTCATGTGGTTCTTAGTTGCAGCCAATAGGATCTTTGTTGCCGCATGTGGTTCTTAGTTCTCTGACCAGGAATCAAACTCAGACTCCCTGCATTGGGAGCACAGAGTCTGAACCAGGGGAGGGAAGTCCCCAGTTTAAACCTTTTTAAGTGTACAGTTCAGTGGCATCAAGTACGCTCACATTATTGTGCAACCTTCACTGCCATTTGTGTCCAGGATTTTTTCATCATCCCAAACTGAACTCTGTGCCCATTAAACACTAACCCCACCCACCCTCTTCCCCTCCCCTGACCTCTGGTAACTACCATCTACTTTCCATCTCTGATTATGACTACTGTAATACCTCATATATCTCCTATGGTAGCTCAGTCAGTAAAGAATCTGCCTGCAGTGCAGGAGATGAGGGTTAGATCCGTGGGTCAGGAAGATCCCCTGGAAAAGGAAATAGCAAACCACTCCAGTATTCTTGCCTGGAGAACCTATGGACAGAAGAGCCTGGGGGCCTACAGTCTACAGGGTCACAAGAGTTACATAACAAAAAGTAACATAGCAACTAAACCACCAATACCTCATATAAGTGTATATAGTATTTGTACTTTTGTATCTGGCTTCTTTTAACGTCTTCAAGGTTCACACATATTGTAACAGGTGTCAGAATTTCCTTCTCCCGCTCTCTTCTGGCTACAGTGCATGTCAGGGATTGAACCAATGCCCCCTGCATTGGAAGCACAAAGTCTTAACCACTAAATTGCCAGGGAAGTCCCTATCCCTCTCTTTTGAGGTTGAATAATCCCCAAATGTGTGGACAGACTGTGTTGTTGTTTTTTTTAATTCTTTATTTTAAAAGTTTTTCAGAGTTTTGTTGTTCAGATATCCCCACCATTAAGTTTAGAACATTTCATTGTCCCCAAAGAATCTAATAATATGCATTAGCAATCACTCTACCCCTGCCCCTGCCCCAGCCCTAGAAACCACTAATCTACTTTCTGATGTTTGGCTTATTTCTTTTTACTGTGGTAACGTTTACATAGCAAAATTTTCCATTTTAACCATTTAAAAAAATACTTGGCTGCACCAGGTCTTAGTTGCAGCAAATGGGATCTTTGTTGCCTCATGTGGTTCTTAGTTGCAGCCAATAGGATCTTTGTTGCCGCATGTGGTTCTTAGTTCTCTGACCAGGAATCAAACTCAGACTCCCTGCATTGGGAGCACAGAGTCTGAACCAGGGGAGGGAAGTCCCCAGTTTAAACCTTTTTAAGTGTACAGTTCAGTGGCATCAAGTACGCTCACATTATTGTGCAACCTTCACTGCCATTTGTGTCCAGGATTTTTTCATCATCCCAAACTGAACTCTGTGCCCATTAAACACTAACCCCACCCACCCTCTTCCCCTCCCCTGACCTCTGGTAACTACCATCTACTTTCCATCTCTGATTATGACTACTGTAATACCTCATATATCTCCTATGGTAGCTCAGTCAGTAAAGAATCTGCCTGCAGTGCAGGAGATGAGGGTTAGATCCGTGGGTCAGGAAGATCCCCTGGAAAAGGAAATAGCAAACCACTCCAGTATTCTTGCCTGGAGAACCTATGGACAGAAGAGCCTGGGGGCCTACAGTCTACAGGGTCACAAGAGTTACATAACAAAAAGTAACATAGCAACTAAACCACCAATACCTCATATAAGTGTATATAGTATTTGTACTTTTGTATCTGGCTTCTTTTAACGTCTTCAAGGTTCACACATATTGTAACAGGTGTCAGAATTTCCTTCTCCCGCTCTCTTCTGGCTACAGTGCATGTCAGGGATTGAACCAATGCCCCCTGCATTGGAAGCACAAAGTCTTAACCACTAAATTGCCAGGGAAGTCCCTATCCCTCTCTTTTGAGGTTGAATAATCCCCAAATGTGTGGACAGACTGTGTTGTTGTTTTTTTTAATTCTTTATTTTAAAAGTTTTTCAGAGTTTTGTTGTTCAGACTATGTTTTAGTTAAAGCTATTTTAGGCCAGGGTTTGAGAGTGGTTTTTCCCCCTAGATTGACCTCTGGTAATAAGTACTGAACTCATTCACATGCATCTCTATCTCCTTCCAAAGGAAAAATAAGACTTAGGCTGAGCTTACCTCTTTGTATCCTGTGTGGCTTGAGCGGAGAGTAAGGCAGGAGAGGTTCCAGGGAAAGGAGAGGTGATGGGGCGTGAAGTAGCCTGTACCTTCATGTCTCCCTCAGAGCCAGTCCCTCTGACCTTTCCCACTTTAAAAAAAAAAAAATTATTTATTTTATTTGACTGTGCCAGGTCTTAGTTGTGGCATGCAGGATCTTCAGTCGTGATATGTAGGATCTATTTCCCGGACCAGGGATCAAACCCAGGCCCCTTGCACTAGGAACATGGAGTTTTAGCCACTGGACTACCAGAGAAGGCCCTGACCCTTCCCACTTTGAGCCAGAGAGGCTGTGGACATCCTGGCATTCAGTGTTTGGTTCCATGTTCTGCATGCAGTCAGGAGGAACTCAGGTGAGAGGCCCGCTCCCAATAGCCAAACTCAGGCATGGCTGGTGCCGAGTGGGTCTCTTGGAAAAACCCTCCGTAGCCAGGAACTGAGGGGGCGGGTGGAAAAGCCTCCACTTCCAACCAAAGCTTGGTGTTTGTGAGCTGCACAAGCTCAGGGAGCAACCTCTGTGAACTGCTTTTGAATAGGCTGACCTGAACATTATGCAAGGAGGTTCACAGATTGTTGGTTGTTCTTTGTAATAGCGACACCCTTATTTGCTTCCACTGGGTGCTCCCCACACTCACCTCTACCCCCTTTATTCTGCATTAATCTTGGAACAGAATGACCAAAAATATACAAACCATAACCTGCCTTTTTCATTACAAAGGATAAGGGAGCATGAAATAACAGAACCATCCTCCACTAGGAATTCATCCAACAAATAACAAGGGTTGATCTTTTTTTTTTTTTTTAAGGGTTGATCTTTTGATATGAATTGATACACTCTGCCAAGCTCTCTTCTAAGCACTTCAGATAAATGATGTTATTTAATCTTCACAACCTACTCTATTTATTTTTTTTTAATTTTTGGCCACTCTTATTGTTCTTTCACTTATTTTCATCCATCTTTGTTCTTCAGCCTGTGTGGGCCTCCCATTGCAGTGGTCTCTCCTATAGCAGAGCATTGGCTCTGGGCACATGCGCTCCAGAGTGCTGGCTCGTATTGGTCACACTGGTCCAGCTGCTCTGTGGCATGTGGGATCTTCCGGCCAGGGATTGAACCGGTGCCTTGCAGTGCAAGACGGACTCTTTACCACTGGATCACCAGGAAGCCCTCTTTTATTTTTATTGTGATAACTATTCAGAGCCGGTCCCTCTGACCTTTCCCACTTTAAAAAAAAAAAAATTATTTATTTTATTTGACTGTGCCAGGTCTTAGTTGTGGCATGCAGGATCTTCAGTCGTGATATGTAGGATCTATTTCCCGGACCAGGGATCAAACCCAGGCCCCTTGCACTAGGAACATGGAGTTTTAGCCACTGGACTACCAGAGAAGGCCCTGACCCTTCCCACTTTGAGCCAGAGAGGCTGTGGACATCCTGGCATTCAGTGTTTGGTTCCATGTTCTGCATGCAGTCAGGAGGAACTCAGGTGAGAGGCCCGCTCCCAATAGCCAAACTCAGGCATGGCTGGTGCCGAGTGGGTCTCTTGGAAAAACCCTCCGTAGCCAGGAACTGAGGGGGCGGGTGGAAAAGCCTCCACTTCCAACCAAAGCTTGGTGTTTGTGAGCTGCACAAGCTCAGGGAGCAACCTCTGTGAACTGCTTTTGAATAGGCTGACCTGAACATTATGCAAGGAGGTTCACAGATTGTTGGTTGTTCTTTGTAATAGCGACACCCTTATTTGCTTCCACTGGGTGCTCCCCACACTCACCTCTACCCCCTTTATTCTGCATTAATCTTGGAACAGAATGACCAAAAATATACAAACCATAACCTGCCTTTTTCATTACAAAGGATAAGGGAGCATGAAATAACAGAACCATCCTCCACTAGGAATTCATCCAACAAATAACAAGGGTTGATCTTTTTTTTTTTTTTTAAGGGTTGATCTTTTGATATGAATTGATACACTCTGCCAAGCTCTCTTCTAAGCACTTCAGATAAATGATGTTATTTAATCTTCACAACCTACTCTATTTATTTTTTTTTAATTTTTGGCCACTCTTATTGTTCTTTCACTTATTTTCATCCATCTTTGTTCTTCAGCCTGTGTGGGCCTCCCATTGCAGTGGTCTCTCCTATAGCAGAGCATTGGCTCTGGGCACATGCGCTCCAGAGTGCTGGCTCGTAATTGGTCACACTGGTCCAGCTGCTCTGTGGCATGTGGGATCTTCCCGGGCCAGGGATTGAACCGGTGCCCCTTGCAGTGCAAGACGGACTCTTTACCCACTGGATCACCAGGGAAGCCCCTCTTTTTATTTTTATTGTGATAAACTATTCAAAAATATTGGGCTTCCCTGGTGGCTCAGTGGTAAAGAATCTGCCTGCCAATGCAGGAGACTCAAGTTCGATCCCTGAGTTGGGAAGATCCCTTTGAGTAGGAAATGACAACCCACTCCAGAATTCTTGCCTGGGAAATGCCATCGACAAAGGAACCTGGCAGGATATAGTCCAAGGGGTTACAAAGAGTTGGACACAACTTAGTGACTAAACAACAACATACAATATCCATATTTATATAGATAGGCAGATCATAGTCAAATGAATACAAATGCATATAACAGGTTGGTTTCTGGATTTTTTATTTTCTGCTTTGTTCAGTTGTAACAAGGAGATACAATTCTTTCCACTTTTCTGATAATCTTTAGGAGCCTAATTCAAAGTTGTCACTATAGGCTTCCACTGTTTCTTTTGCTGGTTTTTGTTTTTAAGCATATCTCAGTGATTTAATCTTATAAGGGCACTTATGAGGCTGTTTCCAAGATCAAATTATTCAAAAGCCAAGTCTTATTGGAATGGATGAAAAATAGAAGTCTAGGATTTTTTTCATTGCATTTTTTTTTCTTTTTAGAAAAATCAAATGCAATATTTTACCCTTGTTGAAATAGCTAATCAGGAAATAGATCATCATTATCATGCGTGCATGCTCAGTCATATCTGACTGTTACCCCATTAACTGTAGCCGCCAGGCTCCTCTGTCAATGGGATTTCCCAGGCAAGAATACTGGAGTGGGCTGCCATTTCCTCCTTCAGCGGATTTCCTGACCCAGGGACCAAATCCATATCTCATGAGTCTCTTACATCACAAGCAGATTCTTTACTGCTTGAGCCATGGGCACCTCTGTAATTTATTCTTGTCACGCTGTACTCACTAGGGTAGCCACATTCAAAACAATGGAAAATAACAAGTATTGACAAGGACATGGAGTAATTTATTTCTGTTGCACGCCTCAAAGTGCTGGCTCGTAATTGGTCACACTGGTCCAGCTGCTCTGTGGCATGTGGGATCTTCCCGGGCCAGGGATTGAACCGGTGCCCCTTGCAGTGCAAGACGGACTCTTTACCCACTGGATCACCAGGGAAGCCCCTCTTTTTATTTTTATTGTGATAAACTATTCAAAAATATTGGGCTTCCCTGGTGGCTCAGTGGTAAAGAATCTGCCTGCCAATGCAGGAGACTCAAGTTCGATCCCTGAGTTGGGAAGATCCCTTTGAGTAGGAAATGACAACCCACTCCAGAATTCTTGCCTGGGAAATGCCATCGACAAAGGAACCTGGCAGGATATAGTCCAAGGGGTTACAAAGAGTTGGACACAACTTAGTGACTAAACAACAACATACAATATCCATATTTATATAGATAGGCAGATCATAGTCAAATGAATACAAATGCATATAACAGGTTGGTTTCTGGATTTTTTATTTTCTGCTTTGTTCAGTTGTAACAAGGAGATACAATTCTTTCCACTTTTCTGATAATCTTTAGGAGCCTAATTCAAAGTTGTCACTATAGGCTTCCACTGTTTCTTTTGCTGGTTTTTGTTTTTAAGCATATCTCAGTGATTTAATCTTATAAGGGCACTTATGAGGCTGTTTCCAAGATCAAATTATTCAAAAGCCAAGTCTTATTGGAATGGATGAAAAATAGAAGTCTAGGATTTTTTTCATTGCATTTTTTTTTCTTTTTAGAAAAATCAAATGCAATATTTTACCCTTGTTGAAATAGCTAATCAGGAAATAGATCATCATTATCATGCGTGCATGCTCAGTCATATCTGACTGTTACCCCATTAACTGTAGCCGCCAGGCTCCTCTGTCAATGGGATTTCCCAGGCAAGAATACTGGAGTGGGCTGCCATTTCCTCCTTCAGCGGATTTCCTGACCCAGGGACCAAATCCATATCTCATGAGTCTCTTACATCACAAGCAGATTCTTTACTGCTTGAGCCATGGGCACCTCTGTAATTTATTCTTGTCACGCTGTACTCACTAGGGTAGCCACATTCAAAACAATGGAAAATAACAAGTATTGACAAGGACATGGAGATATCGGGACCCTTGTTCACTGCTGGTAAGAAAGTCAAATGGTGGAGCTGTTTTAGGAAACAGTTTGGCAGTGCCTCAAAAAAGTTAAACATAAAAGTACCATAAAGGGCTTCCCTGGTAGCTCACTGGTAAAGAGCAGGAGATACAGGTTCGATCCCTGATCCAGGAAGACCCCACATGCTGCAGAGCAACTAAGCCCGTGAGCCACAACCATTGAGCCTGTGCTCAAGCACCTCAGAGCTGCAACTGTTGAGCCCATGTGCCACAAGTATTGAAGCCCATGTGCCCTACAGTTTCACAACAAGAGAAGACACCACAAAAAGAAGCCTACTCGCCTCAGCTAGAGAGTAGCCCCCATTCCCTGCAAGAAGAGCCTGCAGCAGCAGTGAAAACCCAGAATAGCCAAAAACAAATAAATGAATAAATAAAAAAATTTTAAAAAGTACCATAAGCAGAGAAGTATCATATGACCCAACAATTTTGTTCCTAGGTATAAACTCCCCAAATTGAAAATAGGTAATCAAGATAATATATGTACATGCATGTTCATAACAGCACCATTCACAATAACCGAAAGGTGGAAATAGAAGTCCATAACTGAGTGAATGGATAAACAAAATGTAATATATACATTCAATGGAATATTATTCTATCGTTAAAAAATGAAGTTCTGATACATACCACCATGAGTGAACCTCAAAACCATTGTGCCAGAGAAAGAACTGAGACACAAAAGGCCATAGACTATGATCCACTTATACGAAATACACAGAATAGGCGGATCCACAGAAACAGAATGCAGACTGGCGGTTGCCCGGGGCTGCGGGAGGGGGTTGGGAGTAACAGCTAATGGGCATGGAGTTTCCTTCTGAGGTAAGGAAAATGGTTTGGAACTAGACCAAGGTGGTAGTTGTACAACACTGTAAATGGACTAAATTCCACTGAACAGTACACTTAAAATGGTTAATTTTAGGACTTCCCTGCCAGTCCAGTGGTTAAGACTCTGAGCTTCCACTGCAGGGGACATGGGTTTGATCCCTGTTTGGGGAATTAAGATCCCTGCACACAGCATGATGTGGCTAAAAAAAGGGTTAATTTTATGTTAAGTGAATTTCACTTCAATTAAAAAAAAAATCACCTGTCTTGGCTTCATGTTAGATCCCTTCATTTGCATAACCTTGACTTTCATTATGAAACAGTTAGCACTTTGCAAAGACCCAGTGATAAAAAGGATAGTGTGTCTCTGTAGAGAACACAAATTATAAAATTTCCAGGGCAGAAGGGACAAAAGAGAGTTACAAATCAGCAAGGAAACTCCATTCATCCTATTCTCTTCTTCTTCTGGTAATATACTACTAAAGGATCTGGGACTTAATTAAGTATGAAATTTAGCTCCTCTTTCTTTGAAACGTCTTCCCTTCATATTATACTTTCACTCCCAGGGGACTGCCTACAATGCTCACTGTTGGTTCCTCAACAGCATCTATTCTTTCCTTTCTCCCAGATTTCATTCAGGGATCTCCCTTCCCCTACATAGAACTGAGCCTCCAGGAAGCTGTCCTCAGCCCCAGAAGTGACTAATCTTACAATAAGCCATTCCCCTTACCAGTGACTGGTTCAAATATAACCATGTGACCCACATCTCATGAATGATACGTTAGGGGAAAGCCTGACCAGTGATAGAGTGGTTTAAAAAACCTGCCCATGCCTTCTCTGACATGCCACCCTTAAGTGGAGCTTAATTCTAGTCCCCTTGTGACAGGGTTGGACCTAGTGATAAGCTTCCAACAAACTGGATGTGATGGAAGGGATGGCATGCCACTTCCAAGATTCAATTATTAAAAGGACTATGGCTTCTGTCTTCAGTTGACTCTCCCTCAGAAAACTCACTGAGTGGAAAGCCAGCTAGCTGCCATGCCTTGAGGTCCCTCAAACAACTTGTGGAGATAGCCACGTGGCAAGGAACCAAAGCCTCTTGCAACAGCCAGTGAGGAACTGAGGCCAACGATCATGTGAGTGAGCTTGACAACAGGTGTCACCCCAGTCCAGTACAATTCATACCCCTTCCTCCCTATTGAAGGCAGGACTCTCTGTTTCAAATGCACAAGAACTGAGCAAAACAACTTTTGCCATTCAGTCGCTAAGTCATGTCTGACTCTTCTTGACCCTCTGGGGTTGCAACATGTCAGGCTTCCCTGTCCTTCATCATCTACCCATGTTTGCTGAAACTCATGTCTATTGACTCAGTGATGCCATCTAACCCTCTCATCCTCTGTTGCCTCTTCTCCTCCTCCCCTCAGTATTTCCCACCATCAGTGGCTTTTACAATGAGTCAGCTCTTCACATCAGGTGGCCAAAGTATTGCAGTTTCAGCATCAGTCCTTCCAATGAATATTCAGGGTTGGTTTCCTTTAGGATTGACTGGTTTGAGCTCTTTGCAGTTCAAGGGACTCTCAAGAGTCTTTTGCAGCACTATAGTTCAAAAGCATCAGTTCTTCAGTGCTCAGACTTCTTTACAATTCAACTCTCACATCCGTACATGACTACTGGGAAAACCAAAGCTTTGACTATACGGAGCATTTAGACTTGGGGACTCAAACAATGTCATTAGGACTTAGTCTCTCTCCATTTCTCAGCTCTGTTATCATCTGTGTTGACTCTATTCCCAGTCAGGTGCTACTTCCATGGTCGCAAAAATGACTGCTTCAACATCCAAGCTTCCATTCTGACCAGGATGGCAGTCCCAGAAGATAGGAGTCCAGCAAAAGTCCTGGGGCCAATGTTCACGGGGCAGAACTGAGTCACGTGTTCTTTCATGAACCTATCACTATGGCTGGAGGGGGTTAGAGCATTCTGATTGGCCAGGCTTGAGTCACATGCCTACTTCCAGAGTAAGGAGGCAGGCTATAGATCAAGGAGTGAGGGAAATACAATTCCCCAGAGGAAAAGTGCACTTAGGAGAAGGAGAAAGTAAAAGCAACAGACCTCCTACCTAGCTTTCTGTGTCTCTTATTGCTTCCTGTAAATATGACCACGTCTTCTCCAACCTACAAACACAACAAAACATTCTCATCTCCCTTGAGCTTCTCCAGATCCCTGTCTTTTCTCTGGTTGCCAAACTTCCAGTCTACACAGCCTGCTCCACTTATTTTGTACTCTCCTCAGTCCTGGATAACCAGGCCTCCTGCCTGACCAGCTCACTCAAAATGCTCCAGCAGTGGCCATCGATGAGCCATCACCCAGTGCAGTGGCCTTCCTTCTGTCCATATCCTGCTTGGCCTCTTGCCTACACACTAAACCACTGACCACTATTTCCTGTTCCCCTGATAACAGGAGTTTCTGGACATCTTCCCAACTGGCCCTCCTCTGACCTCTCAGGATGCCCTTTTTTGTTTCTTTCACTCCTGCCCAACTGCCATTGTTCTCCAGTCTCTACCTTAGGCCTTCATGTCATCTCACATCTATATTGTCTTCTGGGCATTCTTTTTTTAACACCCATAGCCTTTGCCACACATGTACAATGAGGAATGCCCACTTCTTTCCTGTTCTGAGCTCCAGACCGATTCCATCAGCCACCTGCTACTCATTTCCACTAGAATTCCTATAGAACCTTCAGACCTGCATGCACAAGATCACAAGCATTATTCTTCTTCCTCCTGGCCAGCATCACTCCACTCCCAAGTCCACGTTGCCTGGGTTGAATGCCTGTTTTATTATTTATTAAGGTGGGCTTCCTCCAAGTAGAGGGGGTTGGAAGCCCCAGGGCTCCAGAGAGCCCTGGACACTGCAGCTACCAACTCTTGGACTCATTCTCTCTCCAGCTTCCATGGCCCCACAGAGCACCATGGGCCCAGGGCTGCCAAGAGTAGCCTGGCAGCGAGTTTAGGCTCAGTGTTCTTTCATGAACCTATCACTATGGCTGGAGGGTTAGAGCATTCTGATTGGCCAGGCTTGAGTCACATGCCTACTTCCAGAGTAAGGAGGCAGGCTATAGATCAAGGAGTGAGGGAAATACAATTCCCCAGAGGAAAAGTGCACTTAGGAGAAGGAGAAAGTAAAAGCAACAGACCTCCTACCTAGCTTTCTGTGTCTCTTATTGCTTCCTGTAAATATGACCACGTCTTCTCCAACCTACAAACACAACAAAACATTCTCATCTCCCTTGAGCTTCTCCAGATCCCTGTCTTTTCTCTGGTTGCCAAACTTCCAGTCTACACAGCCTGCTCCACTTATTTTGTACTCTCCTCAGTCCTGGATAACCAGGCCTCCTGCCTGACCAGCTCACTCAAAATGCTCCAGCAGTGGCCATCGATGAGCCATCACCCAGTGCAGTGGCCTTCCTTCTGTCCATATCCTGCTTGGCCTCTTGCCTACACACTAAACCACTGACCACTATTTCCTGTTCCCCTGATAACAGGAGTTTCTGGACATCTTCCCAACTGGCCCTCCTCTGACCTCTCAGGATGCCCTTTTTTGTTTCTTTCACTCCTGCCCAACTGCCATTGTTCTCCAGTCTCTACCTTAGGCCTTCATGTCATCTCACATCTATATTGTCTTCTGGGCATTCTTTTTTTAACACCCATAGCCTTTGCCACACATGTACAATGAGGAATGCCCACTTCTTTCCTGTTCTGAGCTCCAGACCGATTCCATCAGCCACCTGCTACTCATTTCCACTAGAATTCCTATAGAACCTTCAGACCTGCATGCACAAGATCACAAGCATTATTCTTCTTCCTCCTGGCCAGCATCACTCCACTCCCAAGTCCACGTTGCCTGGGTTGAATGCCTGTTTTATTATTTATTAAGGTGGGCTTCCTCCAAGTAGAGGGGGTTGGAAGCCCCAGGGCTCCAGAGAGCCCTGGACACTGCAGCTACCAACTCTTGGACTCATTCTCTCTCCAGCTTCCATGGCCCCACAGACCACCATGCACTGCCATATGGCATAGGTCTGGTCAGTCAGAACCAGAGTGACTGTCCCAGATAGGGGTCTCCTAGATAGATGGTCTGGGCTAAAAAGAATGAAGTTCTGAGCTTTTCCATGGATGCTGGAGAGAGAATAAGCTCAAGAGTTATTGTGTGTAGTGCCTAGGGCTCTCTGGGGCCCTGGGGCTCCCATCCCCCTCTACCTGGAGGAAGCCCACCTGTAGACAGAGAAGCCTGGGCAATTACTGAGATGGTAGATGTGGGACAACAGTCCCGAAAGTCAGTTCACCCCTGAACTTGGCCTTGGTAAGAGCTAAGCTTCTATCATTTGGAGCTGGATTTCTGACTCTTGGGTCTCAATGACTCTTGACTAATACAGGTCTTACCTTTGTAAGTATTCATGGTGTAACACTCCTCGTGCTGTGGAAAGCCAGAAAGATGACTTCCCACTGCCCTGAAGTGCCAGGTGTCTCCTCATTTTACCTCTCTTGCCTGCCCTACTCTTGAGGCAGCAATACTGATACTGATGAATAGCTTTCAGAAGTCTGGGGAAAAGATGGGGAAAGTAGTGAATTCACCTCCTTGACAAGTATTTCATGATGATCTATGATGTGAGGGAAGGCCCTGAAATGGCACTTTGGGGCACAGTATATTAATCAAGACTCTTTCAGTGTCAGAAAATCAAGAGAACCTGGATTAAGAGGATAAATAAATAAGGGAATGGAATTTATTGGCTTATGTAACTGTAGAGTCCAGGAGTAGGGCTGACTTCAGGCACAGCTGATCCAGAGGCTCAGACAATGACATCAGTGACTGGCCCTCTCTAGCTCTCCCTTCTGCTTTTTTTTTTCTGCACTGATTTTATTCTCAGGTGGTCTATTCCCCTCCATGGGAGAAAAGATGGTCACCAGCAGCTCCAAATGTATTTGTTATCAGCAAAGAAACATGTGGTATATAGAGGGCAGTTAGTTTAGACAGAGAATTGGAGACTCTTATCTGTCAGAAATGCTTTAGTCTGTAAGTAACAGAACACCCTGATGGGGACTTAAATGATTAGGATTTATTTATTGCACTTATTAGCTGTCTGGAGATAAGTCATTCCAAGTTTCATTCTCCCTGCATGCCAGGAGCCCAGGTTCTTTCTCTCTTTCTGCTCTGCCGTCCTCAGCATGTCAGCAACACTATCCCTCTGGGTCACAAAGTGGCTGCTGTGAAACCAAGTGTCATATCCTCACACAGACGCATTCTGAGAAGAAGGAATAAAGGAAGGAAGGAAGAGGGTAGGAGCAAAAACAGCTGTCTCCTTTTCATGCTTTTCATTTCCGGGGTGCAAAATCTTTTCCAGAAATTCCTGGCAAATTTCCTTCTCCATTTCATTGGCCAAAATCAAGTCACGTGACCCATCTCTGACCAATCTCTTGCACAGGCAAATAGGATGGGTATGATCAGCTATGACCAACTGTGATTCATCTCTTTGCTCAGAAAGCAGGACAGTTAGTTATCCAGATATTCACCCTATTTGAGAGCTTCTGGGCTGGTGAGGCCCACCCCCAGTCTTGGGAGGTGAATCATGATTGTTCTCATGGAGCATGGGGGAGTCTCTTGGGAGGACCAGGTGTTTGGTGAGGTTGTTGAGCTTCGCATTTAACCACTCTAGAACTTGACCTACCTCCATTCTTGTTTCATGAAATAATCAATCCCTTATTGTGAAAGCCGTTTTGAGTTGGGATTCTATTACTTGCAGCTGGAGGCATCCTCATATCTTCTAACTCAGGCAGAGGCAATACTTTCCACACTTGGCTTAGGGCTCCAAAGACAGAAGGTGCAGGAGAGGTTGACTCTGTCCTTCCAAGGTCTATCTCAGCTGTGGCCTTGTCCCTACAGTCAGCCTTTCCTGGCACGCCCAGTCACCATCATCCGTCCCTCCTCTAAATCACGTGGCATTTCTGTGCGTTCTTCTTATTGCCCTTCCCAATTTTTCTTCCTTTTAAAAATATATCTATTTGTATTTATTTGGCAGCCATGGGTCTTAGTTGCACCACATGGGATCTAGTTCCATGACCAGGGATTGAACCCAGGCTCTCTGTATTGGGAGTGTGAAGTCTTAGCCACTGGACCACCAGGGAAGTCCCCGACTTGTATATTTTAGAAAAGAAGGCTCTTATTATTTGTTTATAGCACTTAGAATATATAATTGTAAATAGGGTATGTAGAAGTAAGTGGAGATATGAGTTACATAACAAAAATTGGTCTTGAATCTCTCATAAATTAAAGCTGACTTGTGATAATATAAAAGAAGAAATAAAAAGCTCTCAGATACAGAACGTGGTCCTACTGTTTAGTATAGCACAGGGAACTATATTTAATATCTTGAGATAAACCATAATGGGAAAAATATTCAAAAAAATGCATTTATGTATAACTGAATCACTTTGCTGAACTGCAGAAATTAACACATCATTGTAAATCAACTATACTGCAATTAAAAAAAAGAAAACAGAAGAGGCTTTTGGAAGATATTTATACCCACATCAGTCTACACCTGCCGAATTCACACTGCTTTATAATATCCCTCAGTAGTTTATAAAAATCTTATCCTAGGTTTTCTGTGTCCCCTATTTCTTCTGTAATAAATTGAAGCCACAAATTAAACTGATCCCTCCAGAATCTAAAGTTTCCAGTCAGCCAGTTTATGCCTGTCTGACTGTGCCTTTGGGGGCAGTATCTGAGTCTACACGGTAAAAGAAAGGACTCCTTAGGGTCTAGATAGTTTTGTTCCAGAAGCAATTTTTCCAGCTAGGGAAGCTCCATATAAACGAACTGAGATGTCAGCTTACTTGCTCTGGTCTGGGCCCAGAGCCCCCAGGATGAAGGGGACCTGTAGGCAATTTCCCAAAGCCGGCCCTCGGGTGGAGCAGGAGAAGTACTGGTGAAGTTTTCTTCCTCTTTTATCAGCTCTGGCTCAGGCCCTGCTTAAGTGGGAGAATGCCAGGGAGACGTCAGAAAGTTCCATGAGGTGGGGGAAGCCTTGCAGAGGGTGTGTGTACAGACTGCTTTCCTCATGCAAAAGTAGTCTTCTGCTCTTTTCCCAAAGCAACCACAAAACAGGACCTGGGGGCTGTGTCCTTTGTCCCCAAGTTCCAATGTCAGGGGAGTAGCGGAGAGGAGTGGCGAGGAGCCCCAATTTGGGGGTCAGACAATGCTGAGATGGGGTGCTGCCCTCATCACATTATCAGCTACATGACCGCAGATCAATGCTAAAGTGTCTCCCACCAAGTCCTCGTTTCCTGATTTGTAAAATGGGATAATTCTCCCTACCTTAGAGGTGGGTGCTGAGTACATGGAAAGCACTTGACACAACTATAATTTGGTACATGGCTTGGAATTCAACAGATGTGAGCTTGCCTTGGAAACAAACACCTCAGCAAAGACAGAACTTTCTTCAGCTTCTAATTCCGGCAAGAGCAAGGTGACTGTCAGCTCTGGGTCCTACCAAAGAAAGCAGAGGTTTGAGGTTTGCCCCTTTGGATTGTTTATTTGGGGCAACAAGAGGGGAAAAGAGGTCTCTCAGGGGGATGTTTTAGGTTTCTTCCTAGTCTGTCTGGCTTCACAGGACCAGCAATAATCCAATCAGTGGGCTTCCCTGGTGGTCCAGTGGGTAGAGTTCCCCTTGCAGTGCAAGGGGCACCAGTTCGACCCCTGACCAGAGGAAGATCCTATGTGCCACAGAGCGGCTGGACTGGTGTGTCCAATTATGAGCCAGCGCTCTGGAACGCATGCGCCCAGAGTCAGTGCTCTGTGACGAGAGAGGCCACTGCAATGGGAGGCCCATCTGGGCCAAAAAATAAAGATGGATGAAAATAAATAAATAAAAAAACAATAAAAGAGGCCAAAATTAAAACAAAAAAAGAAAACCAATCAGTGTTCTTTGGCATCAATTACTCCCCTTCCTACAAGAAATGTTATCTCAGCCAGTGAAAAGTGTTTCTTCAGAGTTCATCGAAAAGGCAGCCCTTTCCTGAGGACTGCTTGGTGTAGGTTATCCTTGAGAGGTTATTCTGGTTCTGAACAGCAACAGAATGTCCTTATTTACAACTCTGAGAGGTAGTGGGACAGCAGGGAGAGAACCGGGCCTAGTGGAGGAAAAGGAGCAGGAGAGAGCGTTAGCCTGACTCTGGTCAAACAGAGCCAGGAATCTCGCCAAAGAGAAAGTGCAGGATTGGCAGCGACCTAGCAATCCTGCAGAGACTTTTAGGAAAGATTCTGGGCTACAGCACAGGGCCTCCTTGGCTGGGCCAGGAGAATCTGGCGGCAGCCCCCGCCCCGGGCCTGTGCCCACGTAATTGAAGTCGAATGTGTTGGGGGTTGGGGACGGCGGCCGGAGGCTGCAGAAATCTCATCGTCTGCAGTTGGCCTGTTTGGGATTAAAGCCAGTCAGTGTTGATTTTGTGCAGCATGGAAACAAATACAACCGAAAGGCTGTTTTCCTGAGGCGTGCATTTTGAAAGAAGGCTTTTCATTTGTTTCCCCAAGGACAGGTGGAGCGGGGAGGTGGGGGAGTCATGATGTGGCTCTTCTGTTGTGGTCCCTTTCGCAAATGGTTTTGGGCTCAGAATTTCCAAGCATGCATAAACTAATCAGGATGTGTGCGTGGGCGTAGCAACGATGAGGGCTAGGTCCTTCACAAAAGATAATGCCTGGCGAGCGCTTCTGCAGGACCCACTGGCTGTGCGCGATAAGTCCCAATTTGCTGTCCGCTGGAGCATCTCCAAACCAGTAACTCTCCTGATTCCTCCTGAAAATTTCCATTTCATCTTCTTCACTTCCAGGTCTTTCTCTGTGATCTGTTCTTCTGCCCAGAAATTAGTTTGTGCTCCTTCTTTTTCAGTTAGCGCCACAGCCTGCTGGTGTTAAGCACGCTGGTAATAATGTAAAGTGATACAAGCAAGTTTCTCAAGTGACGGAAACACCTTCTCTTAATGGCACTCGCCTTCTCACAGTCCTCCAGGGAAAAGTCTGAACTTTCCGCCTGTTGGGCCATAACCAAGGGATGGAGAACTTAGAATCAGAAATCGATAGAGCTGGAGGGTTCTCAGTTGCTCTTTTTCAAATGAGGAAACTAATGAAGTAGGAAGTTTTGTCTGAGACTTGCTGCTTCTTCCCGGCAGAAGATGGGAAAAAGACTTCTCCACGGAGAGCAAGTCAGAACTATTTTTCCTATTCAGCACTTATGCTCAGTGTACCATAGGCTCACTATCTTTTTATTTATACAAACATTTAAAAAAAATTTTGGTCTCTTTATTTTTTATTTATTTATTTTCATCCATCTTTATTCTTTGGCCTGTGTGGGCCTCCCATTGCAGTGGCCTCTCCCGTTGCAGAGCACCGACTCTGGGAGCATGCACTCCAGAGCGCTGGCTCATAATTGGACACACTGGTCCAGCCGCTCTGCAGCACATGGGATCTTCCAGGCCAGGGATTGAACCGGTACCACTTGCACTGCAAGAGGGACTCTTTACCCACTGGACCACCAGGGAAGCCCTTACTTTGATCTTTAAAAAAAGAAAAAAAAAAGTTTTGTCTGCACCAGATCTTAGTTGTGGCAAATCGAATCTTTCAGTGGTGGCATGTGGGATCTAGTTCCCTGACTCGGGATGGATCCCAGGCCCCTGCACTGAAAGTGCAGAACCTAAGCCACTGGCCCACCAGAGAAGTCACTTAGATCTTTTTTAAAGAGGTGGTGGCATTATCAGTCCTGTGGTACTAGGGCAGGTTCATCCTGGATGTGGAACACCTTCATAGTCCAAGACCTTGCAGGGGATTTCACCCTTTGATGGACCCCCTTCTCCCCAGCCCTGGACAAACCTCTGTGCATGTACTTCAAGGGGCTATACCTGAAAGGAGTTTTGGGTCAGGGGATTTAGAACACGGTCTGAAAAGAAGCAAAGCTTAGCTTTAGTTCACGACGTGTGCTTGGTAATTAACCTTGTGAGGCGAACGTGATAAGCACTACACTACGGAAATGGTAATTAGCCTTGGAGTAACAAATGTTATCTGCAACAGTACAGCTCTGTGCCAAGTGCCAAAACTACATTTTGCTGCTGATTCCAGTGAGAAGTTTCTGCCCTGAAGCAGTTCGATATTAGGCTCCCCAGGCCACCGTCACCATGTATAAAATGACAGATCATTCATCTCTTGCTGGCCTTCTTTAATACAGTTAAGAATTCAATATCCAGATTAAAAGCCAACTGCAGAGCCCCTTTAGGCTCTCCTAAGCTTCGAAACTATAGTGAGAGACTGCTCAATGTTCAGGAAAGGTATGCTAGCGAAAGGATTCTGAAATAGTTTGGGCCTCTAGAAGTACAGCTTTCAAAGCTCATGTATGAAAGAAACTGCTGTCGTAAATGACAGCATTCTGGGGAGGGCAGGCGAGTTTCAGGGAGGCAAGTGGTAAATGGTTACCACTACCTTCAAAAAAAATGTGTGGGCCTCCCATTGCAGTGGCCTCTCCCGTTGCAGAGCACCGACTCTGGGAGCATGCACTCCAGAGCGCTGGCTCATAATTGGACACACTGGTCCAGCCGCTCTGCAGCACATGGGATCTTCCAGGCCAGGGATTGAACCGGTACCACTTGCACTGCAAGAGGGACTCTTTACCCACTGGACCACCAGGGAAGCCCTTACTTTGATCTTTAAAAAAAGAAAAAAAAAAGTTTTGTCTGCACCAGATCTTAGTTGTGGCAAATCGAATCTTTCAGTGGTGGCATGTGGGATCTAGTTCCCTGACTCGGGATGGATCCCAGGCCCCTGCACTGAAAGTGCAGAACCTAAGCCACTGGCCCACCAGAGAAGTCACTTAGATCTTTTTTAAAGAGGTGGTGGCATTATCAGTCCTGTGGTACTAGGGCAGGTTCATCCTGGATGTGGAACACCTTCATAGTCCAAGACCTTGCAGGGGATTTCACCCTTTGATGGACCCCCTTCTCCCCAGCCCTGGACAAACCTCTGTGCATGTACTTCAAGGGGCTATACCTGAAAGGAGTTTTGGGTCAGGGGATTTAGAACACGGTCTGAAAAGAAGCAAAGCTTAGCTTTAGTTCACGACGTGTGCTTGGTAATTAACCTTGTGAGGCGACGTGATAAGCACTACACTACGGAAATGGTAATTAGCCTTGGAGTAACAAATGTTATCTGCAACAGTACAGCTCTGTGCCAAGTGCCAAAACTACATTTTGCTGCTGATTCCAGTGAGAAGTTTCTGCCCTGAAGCAGTTCGATATTAGGCTCCCCAGGCCACCGTCACCATGTATAAAATGACAGATCATTCATCTCTTGCTGGCCTTCTTTAATACAGTTAAGAATTCAATATCCAGATTAAAAGCCAACTGCAGAGCCCCTTTAGGCTCTCCTAAGCTTCCGAAACTATAGTGAGAGACTGCTCAATGTTCAGGAAAGGTATGCTAGCCGAAAGGATTCTGAAATAGTTTGGGCCTCTAGAAGTACAGCTTTCAAAGCTCATGTATGAAAGAAACTGCTGTCGTAAATGACAGCATTCTGGGGAGGGCAGGTGAGTTTCAGGGAGGCAAGTGGTAAATGGTTACCACTACCTTCAGAAAATGAAAAGAAGGTGTAAGTAAGCAGTTGACTATGACATTAATCAGGATAAAGAGGCTACACTCCATTCCCACCCAACAAAAAACCAATAATGTCTTATATAACTTCCCTGAAGTGCTCTAATGCACAAACGCAAAGTGTGCTTTTTGCGTGCTGCAGGCTGACCACAGTATTGCCTTTGGGGGACGAGATCAGCTGTAAATCACAGAGGAGATTTGGTTTTGGCCCTGGGGTAAAACTCAGGGTTCCTCAAAGGGCAGGCTATTATGACTTTACTTTTTTCTGTCATTTAAAAATTTTAACTTTAAAAAGCTGCATCTGTCAGTATAGCTATTACAGAGGAGAATTCTAGGACTTCCATTTCAGGAATTTTCACAGGCCAAGAATGAAGACTGGCCAGCCATCAGAGGCTTGCCAGAGAACACTTGGTGGCTTCCTAAACTTGCTTTAGGTGCTGGCCAGGTCTCTGGGTGGTTTAGATGTCCCTCAGCACCATTAAAGAGCAGGAGCTGGGTCTTAAGAAAAGTTCCTGAAAAATTTCTCTTCTGCTGCCAAGAGGGAAGTAACAGCAGAATCATTGCAGCAGTTAAATCAGCTCTACCCTGGAGGAAACAAAATAGCTTTCCTCAAATGTTGTTAACAGTGACTTTCCTTTTTTAGATAAGCCCATGGACTTTTATCACAACAAGCCAAATCTGCTACCAGTCCAAGCAACATGGTACTGTGCACAGCAGCCAAATCTTACAGGTAGTATTTGTAGCTTGGGTACCCCGACTGCACCAGGAGAGAGGTTTCCAAGTGGTGACAGAAGGTTGTTCATTTGTGATTTGCCAAGTTCTCCACATTCTTAGGGGCTGGCTGTTTTAAATCACTTTCTCAGCCCTTTTGATGAGGACAACTTCAGTGTGCAAGTAGGGAGCAGGGAATCGCTTCGGTGCTTTATCTTACATGGTGGATCCTGAATGAGTAACATTTATCACAGCTTCCGAAAATAAATAAAAGGCCCTCCTTGGAGGGCCTGGAAAAATGTCTTGGATGTAGAAACTGACTGTTTTTGACAATAATTTGTGAAAGAATGGTACACCTGGGTCTTCTAACCCTAGCCTCCCAATTCAGAGAAACTTCCCTCTTCTCTATATGGTTCAGCTATTTTTTCTTAAATGATTCAGGTACCATCCCCTAAGCAAAGTATCAACCAGAGAGACACAGATTTCACATGGGACAGAATCATTTCAAAGTTTGGTTATTTTAATGTAACTTTACTGTTCAAGGTAGCATGGATATGTTAAGTGGTTTATTTCCCCCCCCTGCAGAAAACACTAACATTTTCTACCTTATGTAATTTTGTCAAATTCAAACATGACTTGTTGACCGTTTTTAAAAACAAAACATTTTCTTTACATAGCTTGACAAAATTTTTTCTGGAACTTTTTTTTTAAACCTTCAATTAGTTTGGAAACATTTGCCTATTTGCTCATTCCTCTAGGCACAGTCTTTCAGAGTGTTTATCCCACCTGCCCTGAAAAATCTCTCTTCTCCCAGGTGGTGGGAGGACTGCTTGCGGAGGTGATCACAGAGAAATGAGGAGCAAGCAAGCTTTGTCAACTACTTCTAATTCTGTTCATTAGTATGCTGTGATCCACCCTAGCGTCTGCAAGGTCAGACATGCACAACAAGCACTTGGCCAAAAAAGCAGGATTCTAACTAGTGTAAAAATAGATTTTAAATAAAATAGAATCTCTATAGGAAAGAGAATTAGGTTAGCTTCCCATTCCCACTCTTGCTTTAAGACACCTGTATGTATGTAAGTCCAAGGGGGACTTATGGAGTTGGTCTGCCTAAGAAAAAATTGAGAATGTCTGAGTACATTCATGTTGCAAGTTACAGGAAAGTTTCTTTGGGAAATGCTGTGGCACATCCCACAGAAATGGATGGTGATTAGCCACATAGTCAGTGTGAGAACAAGTAACATGGAAGACTTCTGGAGGATGAGACCTAATTCTAGGCTAACAATTAGTTCTGAAATGTGATAATTTGAAAATTTTTGCTAATTACACAAACAGAAAAGAAAATCCAACATTTAACAGTATATCTTGTTAACCTATCCAGCTAACTCTTTTGGAAGCTAAATTTCAACGTGGGCCTTACTTTAATTTTGCTTATAATGATCACATATTACAAGTTTCTTTTGGACATTTCTATTTCTAGAAAATAGTACACAGCCCCTCTGCTGGCCCACACAAGTATTACATGACTGTTTTAAAGGGGCCTCTGTTAAAATTCTAATTTTCAAATTTAGCAACAGCCTTTTGGATATATCTTGAAAGCGTAACTGCAGATCTGCCCAAGCTCCCTCTAGCCACAACTGAACACACAGTCCAATTTTCTTGTAAACACTCAGAAAACACCGATCCCAGCAAAATAGTCAGCCCATCAGGGGCCTCACTCATACCTTTTCACACGGATGATAAATCTGCCAGCTTATTCTTGCTGGATGCTAGGAAATCCACTCTGAGAGTTGAGTCTCGGAGCAGACATTATACCTCCTTCTCTGAGGTTCATAATGAGCTGTGGAGGCATCAAAAATAGACAAATTGGGGACGACGCCATTTTTTCCCCACACTGGGTCCACTCAGTTTGCCCAGGGGCTGTTTGTTTTTCCTGGCAAGGCCTAGAGCAAGAGGAGATGGCTGCTGGTGACAAGCCAGTGCTGGGTTTACAGACTCAGCCTCTTTTCATGTAACATTTAACCAATTCTTCAGTTCCCCAGAGGCAGGAAGGGATACCAATGACAGGAGACTAATACTATGGCGTCTTGGTGACAAAGCCAGTGCTGGTATAGGAAAGAGAATTAGGTTAGCTTCCCATTCCACTCTTGCTTTAAGACACCTGTATGTATGTAAGTCCAAGGGGGACTTATGGAGTTGGTCTGCCTAAGAAAAAATTGAGAATGTCTGAGTACATTCATGTTGCAAGTTACAGGAAAGTTTCTTTGGGAAATGCTGTGGCACATCCCACAGAAATGGATGGTGATTAGCCACATAGTCAGTGTGAGAACAAGTAACATGGAAGACTTCTGGAGGATGAGACCTAATTCTAGGCTAACAATTAGTTCTGAAATGTGATAATTTGAAAATTTTGCTAATTACACAAACAGAAAAGAAAATCCAACATTTAACAGTATATCTTGTTAACCTATCCAGCTAACTCTTTTGGAAGCTAAATTTCAACGTGGGCCTTACTTTAATTTTGCTTATAATGATCACATATTACAAGTTTCTTTTGGACATTTCTATTTCTAGAAAATAGTACACAGCCCCTCTGCTGGCCCACACAAGTATTACATGACTGTTTTAAAGGGGCCTCTGTTAAAATTCTAATTTTCAAATTTAGCAACAGCCTTTTGGATATATCTTGAAAGCGTAACTGCAGATCTGCCCAAGCTCCCTCTAGCCACAACTGAACACACAGTCCAATTTTCTTGTAAACACTCAGAAAACACCGATCCCAGCAAAATAGTCAGCCCATCAGGGGCCTCACTCATACCTTTTCACACGGATGATAAATCTGCCAGCTTATTCTTGCTGGATGCTAGGAAATCCACTCTGAGAGTTGAGTCTCGGAGCAGACATTATACCTCCTTCTCTGAGGTTCATAATGAGCTGTGGAGGCATCAAAAATAGACAAATTGGGGACGACGCCATTTTTCCCTACACTGGGTCCACTCAGTTTGCCCAGGGGCTGTTTGTTTTTCCTGGCAAGGCCTAGAGCAAGAGGAGATGGCTGCTGGTGACAAGCCAGTGCTGGGTTTACAGACTCAGCCTCTTTTCATGTAACATTTAACCAATTCTTCAGTTCCCCAGAGGCAGGAAGGGATACCAATGACAGGAGACTAATACTATGGCGTTTTCATAAATTCTTGGTGACCAATGGGAGCTTCTCTCTCAAGCAGCTGCTGGTTTGGTACTTTAGGGTGAGGTGAACCTTACCTTTGAGGGGACTCAAAAAAATTAGATCTCTTAAACTGACCTTAGGACTGAAAGTCAAATACTATCGACTCAATAAATACAACGGAAAAATGCACAGCAGCGTTGGGGCATCTATCAAGTAGGAAGGCAAAATGGTCATTAGAATGTCTGAGGTTAGTGAACTATCACGGGTGAGAAAAGCAGTCACCTTTGAAAACACTGCCTGTTTTCCCTCAGCTCTCCTAGTTGTCAGCCCTCTAAGGTCATTACACCACACACTAGCAAATGAAAGATCCGAACAACTGCAGCTTAATCCTCACTTATACTTATTCAGGGTCTACCCTCACAGTTAGCTGAAGGCCCTGGCATGCCCTCGCCATGCCAGGGACAACAGTCCTGGGGAAGTCTGCTTCTCTAAAGGTCACTTGCCCCTCTTGCTGCGGCCTTTCCTGGAAGACAGCTTGCCGCTGCCCCCTGAAGATGGGGCACTGGAGGCCGAGGCCATGGCAATGTTGATCTGTCCCTCTTGGATTTCCTGACGGGTCTCTGCAGGCAGGTGGTTGATCTTCTGCTGCGTCTCCAGGTAGAACATGACATCTCGTAGTTGCTCCTGGATCTCGGTGATCTGCAGGTCCTTCTGGTCGCACGTCTCCTTTAACATCCTCTCCTCCTCCTTCAGTTTGTTCTGAAGGAGGACTTGGTTGGCTCGCAAACACTTGTTCATTTCTTGCTCCTCTTTGAGCTCCGTGGTGAGTTTGGCCACTTTAGTGATTAGTTGAGTACACCTTTCACAAAACAAAGGGAGAGAATGATTTCCATTTGTTGACACAGTCCCCTTTCTGCTCTGGGATTGAACAGAGGAGCCATGACCTCAGAATCCATTTAGGTAACACCCCTTCCTCCCATGGCCAGGGAGACTGGTCTGCTGCCACTGCAACAGCCACATGGAACCAGAATTCTGCTCTGGTTAACTCACGTGCAGCCTCAGGACAGTATTTTTTTAAGGATCAGAATTTTTTTAATAGCAGAAACTATTTTGTGACTCACGATAAAACATCTACTGCTTCTCTGTATTGTTTACATGAGTGGCTTACAGATGATAACTGAGATAAAGGAGTTATGAGGAAAAGTGACATTCTTAAAGAGTCAAGTGCCCTGACCTTGCTGCGTTTGCTGGAGAAGAGTCTTCAAGAAGGAGGAGTGCCTTATTGATGCTCAATCTTACAAATAAAGAAGGACAAATTAAAACTCCACTTAAAATACCATGTTTATGTATCAGAATACCAAAGAACTCAGAGGAAAGAAAAGAGGCACTCCACATGCTGGCACTGGAGTGTGAATTGGTACACACTCGTTGGAAGTCAACCTGGCAACATCTACGAAAATCAAAACTTTACCTGTCCTCTGACATACGCTATTCTTTTTCCAGGCAAAAAATTTACCAAAAGGGCCCCTAGACCCTCCCCCCATGCCAGGGACAACAGTCCTGGGAAGTCTGCTTCTCTAAAGGTCACTTGCCCCTCTTGCTGCGGCCTTTCCTGGAAGACAGCTTGCCGCTGCCCCCTGAAGATGGGGCACTGGAGGCCGAGGCCATGGCAATGTTGATCTGTCCCTCTTGGATTTCCTGACGGGTCTCTGCAGGCAGGTGGTTGATCTTCTGCTGCGTCTCCAGGTAGAACATGACATCTCGTAGTTGCTCCTGGATCTCGGTGATCTGCAGGTCCTTCTGGTCGCACGTCTCCTTTAACATCCTCTCCTCCTCCTTCAGTTTGTTCTGAAGGAGGACTTGGTTGGCTCGCAAACACTTGTTCATTTCTTGCTCCTCTTTGAGCTCCGTGGTGAGTTTGGCCACTTTAGTGATTAGTTGAGTACACCTTTCACAAAACAAAGGGAGAGAATGATTTCCATTTGTTGACACAGTCCCCTTTCTGCTCTGGGATTGAACAGAGGAGCCATGACCTCAGAATCCATTTAGGTAACACCCCTTCCTCCCATGGCCAGGGAGACTGGTCTGCTGCCACTGCAACAGCCACATGGAACCAGAATTCTGCTCTGGTTAACTCACGTGCAGCCTCAGGACAGTATTTTTTTAAGGATCAGAATTTTTTTAATAGCAGAAACTATTTTGTGACTCACGATAAAACATCTACTGCTTCTCTGTATTGTTTACATGAGTGGCTTACAGATGATAACTGAGATAAAGGAGTTATGAGGAAAAGTGACATTCTTAAAGAGTCAAGTGCCCTGACCTTGCTGCGTTTGCTGGAGAAGAGTCTTCAAGAAGGAGGAGTGCCTTATTGATGCTCAATCTTACAAATAAAGAAGGACAAATTAAAACTCCACTTAAAATACCATGTTTATGTATCAGAATACCAAAGAACTCAGAGGAAAGAAAAGAGGGCACTCCCACATGCTGGCACTGGAGTGTGAATTGGTACACACTCGTTGGAAGTCAACCTGGCAACATCTACGAAAATCAAAACTTTACCTGTCCTCTGACATACGCTATTCTTTTTCCAGGAATTTATCTTATAAAAAATACATTCAGGACTGCATTAAATGACTTATGGAGGAAGATGCAATACTGTTTACAGCAGTGAAGAACTTAAAACAACTTACATGTGCATCAAGGGGAACTGGTTAAAATTATTATAGGACCTTCATACATATTACAGAGATTAGGATAGATCGAGGTGTGACAGTCCACAGCGGGGGAGAAAAACCATCCAAAACAAAGTATTTTACCAAATAGAAAATCTACTGTTATTCAATTTTTGTAGAAAAAAGGTATATGTGAGATGTTTACAGAGGTACAGCAAAAGAGCTGGAATAAGAAATATTCACAAGTACCATCAACAATGGTTATCTCTAGATCAATGGTTCCCAACCTTTTTGGCACTAAAGAGTGATTTCATGGGAAACAATTTCTCCATGGTCTAGGAAGTTTTTTTTTTGAGGGGGGATGATTTCAGGATGATTCAAGCACATTACATTTATTGAGCACTTCATTTCCACTATTATTACATCAGCTCCACCTCAGATTATCAGGCATTAGATCCTAGAGGTCGGACATCCCTGCAGGATTCGGAGGTGATTAAACTTTTAAATTCTTTGGAACATTCCAAGTAGTTAAAGAACTAAAAGTATAGAATTTTGATGTTTTGTTTCTATTAATGCAGTATTGTTTTAACAACAGTTAATTCCTTTGGTGAAGAGTTTCTATGATGAAAAATTCTTGAAACATAGCTGTACAGTACTGTGAAGGTACTTCATGTCACTAAGCAGTATACTTAACATGGCTAATATGGCAAAATCTATGTAGTATAGATTTTACCACACACTACTATAAATATCCAAGTATTTGCTATGGGGGAAAACAAGTGAAAGGTATATGGGAATTCTTGTATTGTTTTTGCAACCTTTTTGTGTAACTAAATTTATTCCAAAATAAAACATTAAAAAAAACAACCCTCTGGGCTTCCCTGGTGGCCCAGTGGGTAAAGAGTCCACCTTGCAATGCAGGGGGCACCAGGTCGATCCCTGGCTCAGGAGGATCCCATATGCCGCAGAGCGGCTAGACCGGTGTGTCCAATTATAAGCCAACGCTCTGGAGCGCATGCGCCCAGCAGAGTCAGTGCTCTGCAATGAGAGGGGCTGCTGCAGTGGGGGCCCACATGGGCCAGGGAGTGGAGATGGATGAAAATAAATAAATAAAAACCAATAAAAGAAGCCAAAAAAAAAAAAAAAAAGAAGACGACGGGCCGTATCTAATCTCTTCTCAGGGTAATGTAACATCATACATACATTAACAACAAGAAAACCCTCTTGAGGGACAATTACCCTTTTATTTTTTGTTCATTTGTCTGGAAGTAAAAAAAATCCAATTATTTTTTTGAGTCTAAAGCTAGAAAAGTAGTTTCAATTAATAGCAATTATCTTCCCAAATAACAGTAGTAAGTTCTTGCCATGTTGTTGATGAGTTTTTCCCTCTGTATTCAATATCTTTGGCCTTTAATTTCCAACCAAGGCCAGAAGACACACCATCTTCAGCTTAAAAGTAATTCTCTTTCCTAACTGCCATTTCTCAGCCACCATGACTCAGAGAGGCTCTGTGTACAAGGAGATTGCTTTCTACAGGCACAAATGGGGGACACCTGTGCATAGCATGAGCACAGGCACCAGGAGAGAGTCCTGCATTCTATATGGCATCCCTCTGGCATGAAACACAGTAGGCTTGCTCCATACATAGGGAGATCCCTGAAAACTTTGTGATATACCCTTGATAGTGAGAGTGTCCATGGGAATAAAGAAGATTCTCTGTTTATGAAGCTTGATGAAAATTCTTGAAACATAGCTGTACAGTACTGTGAAGGTACTTCATGTCACTAAGCAGTATACTTAACATGGCTAATATGGCAAAATCTATGTAGTATAGATTTTACCACACACTACTATAAATATCCAAGTATTTGCTATGGGGGAAAACAAGTGAAAGGTATATGGGAATTCTTGTATTGTTTTTGCAACCTTTTTGTGTAACTAAATTTATTCCAAAATAAAACATTAAAAAAAACAACCCTCTGGGCTTCCCTGGTGGCCCAGTGGGTAAAGAGTCCACCTTGCAATGCAGGGGGCACCAGGTCGATCCCTGGCTCAGGAGGATCCCATATGCCGCAGAGCGGCTAGACCGGTGTGTCCAATTATAAGCCAACGCTCTGGAGCGCATGCGCCCAGCAGAGTCAGTGCTCTGCAATGAGAGGGGCTGCTGCAGTGGGGGCCCACATGGGCCAGGGAGTGGAGATGGATGAAAATAAATAAATAAAAACCAATAAAAGAAGCCAAAAAAAAAAAAAAAGAAGACGACGGGCCGTATCTAATCTCTTCTCAGGGTAATGTAACATCATACATACATTAACAACAAGAAAACCCTCTTGAGGGACAATTACCCTTTTATTTTTTGTTCATTTGTCTGGAAGTAAAAAAAATCCAATTATTTTTTTGAGTCTAAAGCTAGAAAAGTAGTTTCAATTAATAGCAATTATCTTCCCAAATAACAGTAGTAAGTTCTTGCCATGTTGTTGATGAGTTTTTCCCTCTGTATTCAATATCTTTGGCCTTTAATTTCCAACCAAGGCCAGAAGACACACCATCTTCAGCTTAAAAGTAATTCTCTTTCCTAACTGCCATTTCTCAGCCACCATGACTCAGAGAGGCTCTGTGTACAAGGAGATTGCTTTCTACAGGCACAAATGGGGGACACCTGTGCATAGCATGAGCACAGGCACCAGGAGAGAGTCCTGCATTCTATATGGCATCCCTCTGGCATGAAACACAGTAGGCTTGCTCCATACATAGGGAGATCCCTGAAAACTTTGTGATATACCCTTGATAGTGAGAGTGTCCATGGGAATAAAGAAGATTCTCTGTTTATGAAGCTTGATAGAATAAAACAACTAATTAGGGCTTCCCTGGTGGTCCACTGGGTAAGGGTGCAGTGCAAGGGTCACCGGTTCGATCCCTGGCCTGGGAAGATCCCATGTGCCGCAGAGCAGCTGGACCAGTGTGTCCAAATACCGAGCTGGAGCTCTGGAGCGCATGTGCCCAGAGCCGGTGCTCTGCAGCAAGAGAGGCCACTGCGATGGGAGGCTACACAGGCCAAAGAACAAAGATAAATAAACGAAAGATCAGAGAAGTGGCCAAAAAATGAAAAAAAAAAACAACTAATTAAAAGAATAGGTTAGTTACACCTACTTTCTTTCCACAGATTGCTTTTCTTTTAGGAGATCATTTAGTCTGTGCTCCAGATTATCACATTTCTCAATTGTTTCTTTAAATTTGGTCTTCATGTTGTTAATCTGAAAGAGCAAACAGAGATCAGTTTTATTTCACAAAGACAGAGCTGTGTAGACTTTGAGGCTAACTTCACAGCATCCCTCCATCCCAATTACCTGTCTTTAAGTTGGAAAGCAAAACATAGACAAGGTGAGACCATTATCTGAAAGAATTTCTGAAGTAAATAAACATTTTGAGGAAATATTTTGAGAAATTCTTTTTTTCTTATCGTTTCTCTCAACCAGGATGAAGAGGGATCAAGAGCTACTGAATGTTGAGTGAAACTACTGGAAGGTCAAGAAAGAACTTCAGGATGCAGAGCAGCAGATGGTTTGTCAGAAGCCAGACCAGAATGAACCATTTTTTCTTTGTTAAAACTGAAGTGTAGCTGATCTGTAATACTGTGGTAGTTTCAGATGTACAACAAAGTGATCCAGTTAAACGTATATATTTTTCAGGTTATTTTCCATTATAGGTTATTATAAGATATTGAATACTATTCCCTATCTATTTTAAATACAGTAATGTGTATCAGTTAATCCCACACTCTCCTTCCTTTCCTCTTTGGTAAACATAAATTCTTTTCTGTATATAGGCATCCCTGGATGCCATGCGCCGGCCTAAAATTGATACCCTTGATAGTGAGAGTGTCCATGGGAATAAAGAAGATTCTCTGTTTATGAAGCTTGATAGAATAAAACAACTAATTAGGGCTTCCCTGGTGGTCCACTGGGTAAGGGTGCAGTGCAAGGGTCACCGGTTCGATCCCTGGCCTGGGAAGATCCCATGTGCCGCAGAGCAGCTGGACCAGTGTGTCCAAATACCGAGCTGGAGCTCTGGAGCGCATGTGCCCAGAGCCGGTGCTCTGCAGCAAGAGAGGCCACTGCGATGGGAGGCTACACAGGCCAAAGAACAAAGATAAATAAACGAAAGATCAGAGAAGTGGCCAAAAAATGAAAAAAAAAAACAACTAATTAAAAGAATAGGTTAGTTACACCTACTTTCTTTCCACAGATTGCTTTTCTTTTAGGAGATCATTTAGTCTGTGCTCCAGATTATCACATTTCTCAATTGTTTCTTTAAATTTGGTCTTCATGTTGTTAATCTGAAAGAGCAAACAGAGATCAGTTTTATTTCACAAAGACAGAGCTGTGTAGACTTTGAGGCTAACTTCACAGCATCCCTCCATCCCAATTACCTGTCTTTAAGTTGGAAAGCAAAACATAGACAAGGTGAGACCATTATCTGAAAGAATTTCTGAAGTAAATAAACATTTTGAGGAAATATTTTGAGAAATTCTTTTTTTTTCTTATCGTTTCTCTCAACCAGGATGAAGAGGGATCAAGAGCTACTGAATGTTGAGTGAAACTACTGGAAGGTCAAGAAAGAACTTCAGGATGCAGAGCAGCAGATGGTTTGTCAGAAGCCAGACCAGAATGAACCATTTTTTCTTTGTTAAAACTGAAGTGTAGCTGATCTGTAATACTGTGGTAGTTTCAGATGTACAACAAAGTGATCCAGTTAAACGTATATATTTTTCAGGTTATTTTCCATTATAGGTTATTATAAGATATTGAATACTATTCCCTATCTATTTTAAATACAGTAATGTGTATCAGTTAATCCCACACTCTCCTTCCTTTCCTCTTTGGTAAACATAAATTCGTTTTCTGTATATGTGAGCCTGTTTCTGTTTTGTACACAGATTCATTTGTATTATTTTTTAGGAAATGATATCATACAATACTTGTCTTTCTTTGTCTGACTTACTTCATTTAATATGATAATCTCTAGGTTCATTCACCTTGCTGCAAATGGCATTATCATCATTTTGATAGCTGAGTAGTATTCCATTGTGTGCCTGTGTATATACATACGCATCATCTTTATCTATTTATCTGTTGACAGACATTTAGGTCTAATCTATGTCTTGGCTACTGTAAATAGTGCTGCTATGAACATTGGGGTGCATTTGTCTTTTCCAATTAGAGTTTCTGTCTTTTCTGGATATATGGCCAAGAGTGGGAGGATCACAGGATCATATAGTAGTTCTAGTTTTACTTTTTTAAGGAACCTCCGTCCTGTCTTCCATAGTGACTGTACCAATTTACACTTCCATCAGTGTAGGAGGACAAAACCTCTCATTCTTAACTCACTACTGTTTAACACTTGAGATCGTATTGTAAAAGTTATACTTGATCCTTGAACACTGTGCGGGTTAGGTCTCTCGGTCCTTGCAAATCTGTGTATAACTTTATCATCAGCTCTCTGTATCTAAAATACTGCATCTGCAGATTCAACCATCTGCAGCTCCTGCAGTACTATAGCAGGATCCATTGGGAAAATAAGTGGATCTGTGCAGTTGAAACCCATGCTGTTTAAGGGTCAACTGTATTAGCCAGATAACCCGAAGATACTTGTAACAGGTGATTCTAGCTGCTTATTGTTCCTTCCCCTCCAAACTCACTACTAATATTCTCATGCACTGTGAAGCCACATGCCACACAAGCAGTTCTTATTTTATTGTGTTTCTATAAAGGCAGTTTATAGAGAGAATTCCTATTACATTGTCTTAAAACTTATGCCTCAACTCCACTTACAGGAAGAAGATGTACAACAAAGGTATATATATATTTCAGGTTATTTTCCATTATAGGTTATTATAAGATATTGAATACTATTCCTATCTATTTTAAATACAGTAATGTGTATCAGTTAATCCCACACTCTCCTTCCTTTCCTCTTTGGTAAACATAAATTCGTTTTCTGTATATGTGAGCCTGTTTCTGTTTTGTACACAGATTCATTTGTATTATTTTTTAGGAAATGATATCATACAATACTTGTCTTTCTTTGTCTGACTTACTTCATTTAATATGATAATCTCTAGGTTCATTCACCTTGCTGCAAATGGCATTATCATCATTTTGATAGCTGAGTAGTATTCCATTGTGTGCCTGTGTATATACATACGCATCATCTTTATCTATTTATCTGTTGACAGACATTTAGGTCTAATCTATGTCTTGGCTACTGTAAATAGTGCTGCTATGAACATTGGGGTGCATTTGTCTTTTCCAATTAGAGTTTCTGTCTTTTCTGGATATATGGCCAAGAGTGGGAGGATCACAGGATCATATAGTAGTTCTAGTTTTACTTTTTTAAGGAACCTCCGTCCTGTCTTCCATAGTGACTGTACCAATTTACACTTCCATCAGTGTAGGAGGACAAAACCTCTCATTCTTAACTCACTACTGTTTAACACTTGAGATCGTATTGTAAAAGTTATACTTGATCCTTGAACACTGTGCGGGTTAGGTCTCTCGGTCCTTGCAAATCTGTGTATAACTTTATCATCAGCTCTCTGTATCTAAAATACTGCATCTGCAGATTCAACCATCTGCAGCTCCTGCAGTACTATAGCAGGATCCATTGGGAAAATAAGTGGATCTGTGCAGTTGAAACCCATGCTGTTTAAGGGTCAACTGTATTAGCCAGATAACCCGAAGATACTTGTAACAGGTGATTCTAGCTGCTTATTGTTCCTTCCCCTCCAAACTCACTACTAATATTCTCATGCACTGTGAAGCCACATGCCACACAAGCAGTTCTTATTTTATTGTGTTTCTATAAAGGCAGTTTATAGAGAGAATTCCTATTACATTGTCTTAAAAACTTATGCCTCAACTCCACTTACAGGAAGAAGATCATGAGGTTTCTTTTTATGTTTTTGGAAGAGAATGGTTTATTACTGGGCCATAAAAGGAGATGGATGACTCATGCCTCAGAATTCCAAAGTTATTGCAAGCTTTAAGCAAAGCCCTTTTAAAAGCAAAAGGTAAGGGAGAGGTGTGGTCAGCTGTTGCAAACTTCCTGGTGTCAGATCCTTTGCTCTTGAAGTCAGGTCACGGCCAGGTAACCATGTTCCTGTAACTCTCCACCAAACGAATGTTACTCTCTGTCCTCACTGTCCACCTCCTGACCACCACTCCACTGTTGTCAGAATACCCTCACTGTGGTTTCTTAACAGCTGTTGGCTTGTGGGTGGAGCCTACTGCTGTGCTGTCCAATGCATGAGCAGGTCCATGGCCTCCACATTTTGACCCTTATTGTTTGGATCATGAGGTATTAACAGTAGGAAATGGAAGTGGCCAAGAGTTTAAATCCTATAGCTCAGGCACTGGTTACCTGTCTTATAGGTAGTATCTCATTTATTCCTTTTATTCTCCCCACTTATTCTTTATTACAAGACTTAGGTATGTAAATTTTTACAGAAGCTTGGACTTAGAGAAAGGTGAGGCAATATACCTCAAGGTCACCTGATATGCGTCCAGGACTGGACCTCAAGTCTGGGTTCAAAGCCAAGTTCCAAAACTCTCTCTGCACTAGACAATGGGCCAAAGTTCTCGAGCAAAGGAAAAGTGACCTCTGAGCAAGATCTAAAACTCTTAGCAGACATGCATGCAACAACCATCCCACTAGGAAAAAGGTTGCTGTTTTTTTTTTTTTTAAAGTGATTTTGTTTTAACGCCAAACCAGTTTTTTGGGGGGGAGGGGGCGGGTTGGGGAGGGAGGGGGCGGGCGTCACTTCTATTGGTCTTTCATTTATCTATTTTCATCCATCTTTGCTCTTTGGCCTGTGTAGGCCTCCCATCGTGGTGGCCTCTGTTGTCGCAGAGCACCAGCTCTGGGCTCAAGCACATGCACTCCAGAGCTCCGGCTCAGTCACTGGACACATCGGTCCAGCCGCTCCGCGGCACGTGGGATCTTCCCAGGCCAGGGATCAAACCGGCGCCCCCTGCACTGCAAGGCGGTGTCCTTACCCACTGGACCACCAGGGAAGCCCCTAGGTTGCTGTTTTTAACGTTTTCTTTTTAAATCTTTGCTGTATGGCCTGCCTAGCATGTCTCTAACGGCACCTACTTTTTTTTTTTTTTTAAATAAGAAAAATAACTGCTTTGTAGTAATTAACTTTAGAGCCAACACCATTAAGTTGGATGAACAGGCAATTAAAGGGAGATTTCTAAAAGTTCCTCTGTGTCATAAAAATAAAAATAGCTTTCAAATTGCTCTGACTCTATTTGGTATTAATTTTTCCTTCAATACTGTTTTAAAATAAGACCACTAGATCCTTTTGACATTTTCTCTTAAACCAACTCATATCAGTTTAGAGAAAAAAACACTCAAAAGAACCAAACTATATGTTTTGGTCACTAAAGACAAAAAGCCAACACTTGTAAATCCCCATAGGCTAGGTATTAACAGTAGGAAATGGAAGTGGCCAGAGTTTAAATCCTATAGCTCAGGCACTGGTTACCTGTCTTATAGGTAGTATCTCATTTATTCCTTTTATTCTCCCCACTTATTCTTTATTACAAGACTTAGGTATGTAAATTTTTACAGAAGCTTGGACTTAGAGAAAGGTGAGGCAATATACCTCAAGGTCACCTGATATGCGTCCAGGACTGGACCTCAAGTCTGGGTTCAAAGCCAAGTTCCAAAACTCTCTCTGCACTAGACAATGGGCCAAAGTTCTCGAGCAAAGGAAAAGTGACCTCTGAGCAAGATCTAAAACTCTTAGCAGACATGCATGCAACAACCATCCCACTAGGAAAAAGGTTGCTGTTTTTTTTTTAAAGTGATTTTGTTTTAACGCCAAACCAGTTTTTGAGGAGTTGGGGGTGGGGGTGGGGAGGGAGGGGGCGGGCGTCACTTCTATTGGTCTTTCATTTATCTATTTTCATCCATCTTTGCTCTTTGGCCTGTGTAGGCCTCCCATCGTGGTGGCCTCTGTTGTCGCAGAGCACCAGCTCTGGGCTCAAGCACATGCACTCCAGAGCTCCGGCTCAGTCACTGGACACATCGGTCCAGCCGCTCCGCGGCACGTGGGATCTTCCCAGGCCAGGGATCAAACCGGCGCCCCCTGCACTGCAAGGCGGTGTCCTTACCCACTGGACCACCAGGGAAGCCCCTAGGTTGCTGTTTTTAACGTTTTCTTTTTAAATCTTTGCTGTATGGCCTGCCTAGCATGTCTCTAACGGCACCTACTTTTTTTTTTTTTTTAAATAAGAAAAATAACTGCTTTGTAGTAATTAACTTTAGAGCCAACACCATTAAGTTGGATGAACAGGCAATTAAAGGGAGATTTCTAAAAGTTCCTCTGTGTCATAAAAATAAAAATAGCTTTCAAATTGCTCTGACTCTATTTGGTATTAATTTTTCCTTCAATACTGTTTTAAAATAAGACCACTAGATCCTTTTGACATTTTCTCTTAAACCAACTCATATCAGTTTAGAGAAACTGGAAAGGACAGAAATGACCATCAAAAGGAACCAAACTATATGTTTTGGTCACTAAAGACAAAAAGCCAACACATTTAAATCAAGATGAAAAATACTGAGTGATCTCAAAAAGGTTTTTAATATTGCTAGAGACAAATGTAATGATGGTTTAAATTAGTGGTTTTAAAAACATTTCTGACCATTAGCCCTCATAATAAGAAACAGTATACCCACACACACACTTCTGAAACCAGTTTCACAAAGTAATATTAAATGTGATACACTGCTATCTATCCCATTCTGCATGTGTTAGGGAATGCAGTTAATTCTCAGTAATCTTAAAAGACAGAATCCTGAGCTTAGCTCTCAAGGGTCTGCACAAAGCACTTGAGGTGGTCATGCTGGGACAGCCCATGGAAAAAACTCGTTAGTGAAGCTGTTTGATATGGCCGGTGCTCCTCCCATTCTGGTTAATAAAAATATCAGCTGTGGTCCACCAAACTCACTTCACAATACATAGCTGGAAATATAGAGCAATTCATATACAGAGCCAGTGTTTTAAAGAGAAAAGACGTTTATTTTTTTTTTCCACTTAGACCATGTGGCTTATGGGATCTCAGTTCCCCAATCAGGGATCAAACTCACACCCCCTCATCAGTGAAACTGCAGAGCCCTAACCAGTGTACTACCAGGGAATTCCAGGGTAAAGAAAAGTGGTACCTTTAGGAGAAACTGCGTGTATGGATGACCTACTCTATGGTCTTCATTCATGGCCCCATGGAAACTAGGAAACTTCAAGTAGGTACGAGTTTCATTTTCCAGAACAGACCTGCTCACACTATAATGACTGCACTACATAAGGCATCAGGGGACTGGAATAGTATTATAACTGAAGTCCACAGTGAATTTCAATCTTCAGCTCCTCTGCTCTCCCACACTAAATTTTTATGAGGCCCATGACCAAGAATCTCCGCCTGTGAATCACACGGTCAGCAACGGTTTCTCCTGCAGGTGCTCATGGCTGGAAGTGCCAACAGACGGAGGACTGGTCAGGAGAAGGACAGAGGCAGGGACAAAAAGCTTGCATCACCCATTAACTGATGGGTAAGTGGCCTCTTTTACTAGAAAACAAAATATCCTTTCTGTGGTTTTTATTTAGGGCTGCCTTGACTGCCACCTTACCCTACCTAGAAGTAAACACATTTTGAGCTTCCCTGCCCCCTGATTTGCTTTCCATGAGCATGTGTTAGGGAATGCAGTTAATCCTCAAGAATCTTAAAAGGCAGAGAGAATCCTGAGCTTAGCTCTCAAGGGTCTGCAACCAAGTACCTGAGGCAGTTGCACTGGGATAGCCCAAAGGAAAAACTCGTCAGTGAGGCTGCAAGGCATCGCCAGCGCTCCTCCCAGGCAGCCCCAAATTTAACATCAAGTGGTGGCCACCTCTGCTCTGCCTCCTGAGTGCTGTCAGAGGCCCCTCCTTCCCACGTGAGCTACAATCAAGGCCCTCTGGAAGGGCACTGCCAGGGCTTGAAGATTCTTTTGAGAATTTCATCACGAACTTTTCACCAAAGATCATTCTAAACCTGGTGTTAAGCTTTAATGAAAGAGATCTGAGGGCTTCTCCTGGTGGTCCAGTGGGTAAGGACACCACCTTGCAGTGCAAGGGGCCCTGGTTCGATCCCTGGCCTGGGAAGATCCCATGTGTGGACTGATGTGTCCAATTACCAAGCTGGAGCTCTGAGGCGCATGCGCCCAGAGCCGGCGCATGCGCCCAGAGCCGGCGCTCTGCGACAACAGAGGCCACTGCGATGGGAGGCCCACAGAAGCCAAAGAACAAAGATGGATGAAAAATAGACAAAAGAAAGACCAACAGAAGTGGCCCGCCTTCCCCCCTCCCTTCCCACCCCACCCCACAAAAAGATAAATAAATAAAAAAAAAAGAGACCCGATTTCCCCTCATTGGCAGGCATGCTCAGAAACTGGGACCCTTGAGCCTGGCATAAAGTGAAAGCTTTGGCCCTGCCTGCTAAGCTCCAGGGTAATACCAGCTACCCCAGAGATATAGGCGAGTTCAGAACGGGACTTTTTTCTCCTGCAGGTGGCCATGCAATCTCCGCCTGTGAATCACTCGGTCATCCTCGGTTCCTCCTGCAGGTGCTCATGGCTGGAAGTGCCAACAGACGGAGGACTGGTCAGGAGAAGGACAGAGGCAGGGACAAAAAGCTTGCATCACCCATTAACTGATGGGTAAGTGGCCTCTTTTACTAGAAAACAAAATATCCTTTCTGTGGTTTTTATTTAGGGCTGCCTTGACTGCCACCTTACCCTACCTAGAAGTAAACACATTTTGAGCTTCCCTGCCCCCTGATTTGCTTTCCATGAGCATGTGTTAGGGAATGCAGTTAATCCTCAAGAATCTTAAAAGGCAGAGAGAATCCTGAGCTTAGCTCTCAAGGGTCTGCAACCAAGTACCTGAGGCAGTTGCACTGGGATAGCCCAAAGGAAAAACTCGTCAGTGAGGCTGCAAGGCATCGCCAGCGCTCCTCCCAGGCAGCCCCAAATTTAACATCAAGTGGTGGCCACCTCTGCTCTGCCTCCTGAGTGCTGTCAGAGGCCCCTCCTTCCCACGTGAGCTACAATCAAGGCCCTCTGGAAGGGCACTGCCAGGGCTTGAAGATTCTTTTGAGAATTTCATCACGAACTTTTCACCAAAGATCATTCTAAACCTGGTGTTAAGCTTTAATGAAAGAGATCTGAGGGCTTCTCCTGGTGGTCCAGTGGGTAAGGACACCACCTTGCAGTGCAAGGGGCCCTGGTTCGATCCCTGGCCTGGGAAGATCCCATGTGTGGACTGATGTGTCCAATTACCAAGCTGGAGCTCTGAGGCGCATGCGCCCAGAGCCGGCGCATGCGCCCAGAGCCGGCGCTCTGCGACAACAGAGGCCACTGCGATGGGAGGCCCACAGAAGCCAAAGAACAAAGATGGATGAAAATAGAGAAATGAAAGACCAACAGAAGTGGCCCGCCTGTCCCCCTCCCTTCCCACCCCACCCCACAAAAAGATAAATAAATAAAAAAAAAAGAGACCCGATTTCCCCTCATTGGCAGGCATGCTCAGAAACTGGGACCCTTGAGCCTGGCATAAAGTGAAAGCTTTGGCCCTGCCTGCTAAGCTCCAGGGTAATACCAGCTACCCCAGAGATAAGCCCCAAATCCAGCTCTGTAGTCCCCCATCTGATGGCCCAGTTACTGGTGAAGATTCGCAAAGTTAGTAAAATAAACATTTAAAAAATAGTTATTTAACTCAATGATTTAAATTTAAAAGCCTTGGGCTTCCCTGGTGGTCCAGTGGGTTAAGAGTCCACCTTGCAGTGCAAGGGGCACCGGTTCGATACCTGGCCTGGGAAGATCCCACATGCCGCGGAGCAGCTGGACCGATGAGCAGGTGCTCTGCAGCTAGAGAGGCCACTGTGATGGGTGGCCCACACAGGCCAAAGAACAAAGATAAATAGATGAAAGATAAACAGAAGTGGCCGAAAACAAACAAACAAACAATTTAAATTTAAAAGGCTTTATTTAAGACTAAGGGAATCACTGAATTATGAGCACTGTCCCTAGGTCCTAAGAATGGTTCCCAGAGCCGCAGTTACACACTGCCGAGACCAATAAGGTGCCATGCTGACCACTCCAGCATCTCTAGCTAATTTTATTCCTTTCAATTTTAAAGCACTATCTTGTTGCCTCAGGAGCCCATACTCAGCTCCCTAAAGCAGCTGTTCCCAAGTTGACAAACCAACTGGCTGACTCAAATTACAAACCCTCACATACATATTTCTATTTTTTAAATGGAATTGCACAAGGCACTAGAAAACCAGACTAAGTGAATAAACAAACAACATCCCAAACCCAACAAATTAAAATACTCAAGCCTTTAAATCCAAAGTTTCTCTTTTTTTAAAATTTTCTAAATACCTACCAAGTGTTTGATTTCTTTCTTAGTACAGAATAAGGCTCAGCACACAATAACACATTTTTGATTTACTAATCCTAGGTGAGAATGTATGCTTTCCTTCTCCTCTTAAATTATGCTTAGTTGATTATTTTGCAATAGTGTATTTTTCTCTTCTCCTTTTCCTCTCTTGGACTAACTTTACTCTCACTGTTTGGAATTTCTTGTTCCCTGACAGAGCCTTCAGGGGATAAGTCTCCAGTAGGATGACAAGTCAGGTTTTTACTACTTTTCCTGGAAACTCTGATGGAGAGTGAGGTTGCTAGGGTAAGTCAAATGATTCCAAATCTTTTTTTCTACTCTTACTAGCCTCCAGCTTTGCTGACATTTAACTGACATATAACAAAGGTTTCCTTTTGGAGGTAAACCAGCTCTCTATCTATAGATAAAGCTAAGAAGACAGACTGTAAAGATCCCTTTTCCCCTGTACTCTGCCTTCTCCTACGCCACATGAGGCTGCCCTAGCATGTGGCACTTAAGTAGTCATCCAACCAGAAACTTACTTCCTCTGCTGTGTCCTTCTCTATCCGCACTATCTTGTTTTCCCAGTAGATCCTCTGCGACTCCAGCTGGCTTGTTAGTAAATAGGAATACTACAGAAACACAGAGAATGGATACAACTGTTACGGACAAGTAAAGACACGTTTGCTTCTCACAAGAAAAATTAAGACAAGATATCCGGGCTGAACAGACAATTGTTTCCTTACACTAATGGTAAGTGCGCAAGCCTCGCTTCTCTGAAACCTTCAATAGCCCCATTCAGAAGATTAGCAGTTTCAAACTATTACCGTTAGCAAACACTGATAGAAGTGCTAATGCAGAGCGCAAAACCTCTTCCTCTTACCCCTTTTCAATGCTAATGGAACACGCTTTTTACAACTCTGGTTTCCTTGGTAACTAAGAATTGTAAGAAAGCTTTTTCTATAAACAAATGTTTCCCCTCGAAAACAAAGGTGTTGGTGGAGGAGCAAAGGGCTCCAGTGATGACCTCTTTTACATCTCTAGAGAGACAAAAAGCTTCTTCATGATTATTAATTAGCTTGAGATTTCTAATGGGGGGGAATATAAAAGGGGGGAGGAAAGATTGTGCGAAAGCTTGCTCATGCAACTCAACTGTGACTGAGATGGGAAGCTCTCCAGCTCTGGGGTAAGAACATCTGTTTGCATGTGATTGAGTTCTGATTATTTCTGATTACTTGTGCTTGCCTTTATTTGATGATTAATAAACCCACTCCTGGTTTGACAATACTTGAGACCACTATACTTTGTTGTCGAGGTCCGAGGCTCACACCCTGAGGGGACCACGCCGTGTTCACGTAAACGTCTCTGAGCTATTCAATATAGTTTCTCTTAGCGAGAGCTAGTGAGAATAGTAATCAGAGTAAACTCCAACACGGTGCCCATGACACCACAACAAAAGTCACTGTTGTCAGTCTCTGAAATTCAATTAAAACCTGACTTCTTAATGACCTGGAGAAGAGTAAGAGGAACATTCAGAATGTATATTACATCTTGGTTCCACTCAATAAACCAGGGGAACACAGAGATGACAATCACACTTTGGTCCTCTGGGGGCTAACAATCAAGGGACAAACAGAGAAATGTACAATTTTTTAAAAAACCCTTACGTTTGTGTTCAAGCTGACTTCAAGAAGAACCATGTGGTTTTAAATCAAAGTGTAACTCAAATCAGCTCATCCAGCTATCCCTGCAGGAAGCTGTCCCTGTTACCAGCCTTGAGTTAATTGCCTCTCTCAGGTCCCACTGTGCCAATCATTAACAGCACTTATGACATTAGCACTTAATCGGTCATTTACTGGCCTCTCTCCTTGACTGGACTGGGAATTCTTTGAAAGCAAGCCTGTATCTTTATTTTTGTGCCCCCAGTGCCAGGCACATTCTGTATGTCAAGAAAAGTTTGCTGCCCGAGTACATCAATGAATGAACCGTGCTGTTGTGTATCTACAGAGAAAGGACAGATGGCTTATGAACGTGGGATTTGGTAGGGCTTCTGAAAGGTGAGATTTGAGAGGACTCTTGACAGACAGCCAGATAGGAGGAGGAGACAGAAAGATTCCAGAGAAATACCATGATGTGAGGTGTAGACATTTAGAATCGCTTCAGACATGATGTAAAACCAATGAGGCTGGGGGGTGGGGTATGGTGAGGGGGCCTACGGAAGGTTCTGGGGTATTACATCAAGAAATGTGAACTAAAGAGTGGCAAGATCCCATCTGTATTCTGGAAAAGACTATCCCAGGAGACTGGAGATCTACTCATGTTTTCAGGCCAGAGAAGAGAATGAGCCACAGAAAGAAAGGCCAATTGAGAGAATGTGTATCACTAGAATGCTCCAGGAGGGCAGGGAGTCCATTTAATGCTAAGATACTAGCAAGTGGAAGAGTAGCTAACAGATAGCAACCCTCAATAGGTATTCACTGAATGAACATACTTAGTTTGGAAGAGTTACTAAAAATGTAGTATTAAAGATTAGAACTTTTTTCATATCAGTACAATATATTAATGGTAACAACATCAAGTCTATTTTAAGTCATTCCACTGACCTTAAACGTCTGGAGATGAGCATGTTTTCAAATGCACTTCCTCCCATGGTTAAGGTCGTAGTTTTTAGAGTAATCATTTTGAAATTTCTATACAACTCATGTTAAACTTTTACTTCCTTAATATAAAATTTACACACCAATTTTTATACCATGTGGGGTTTATTGCTTTGAGAAAAACCAGATTCTGCTAATTTTGTTGTTTCTTCAATTATATGAACACCCCAAAATGGCTTTATCTATATAAAGCTTTATCTTTATCCATTAACAAATGCCAACTTAGTACATACATAAAAACTTCTTGGCATGGAAACATGCTTTGGGGATTCCTCATCTTGACAGAGTTTGCTCCATTTTCAACTGCTATTGTAATGCCAACAGGAAGATTCTTAACTTCTAGTTTTATCATGGTTACAAAGGACAACCCTAATACTGAACTTGAGACAACTAGGAACATGATGTTGGAAATTATAAGGCTTAATGAAACTTGAGATGTTCAGAGAAGAAAATCAGATGGAATAAAGATATTTTAATAATCCTTCAGAGCAATACTGATCTTTAAAATAAAAGCTAACATGCAGGGCAAATGGGAAAATTAAAAGCCTAAACAATTTTTCAAGTCAGAATAGTAAAAAGCAGTAGACACAGGTACTTAATTACTAATAAAATATCTTACCTCTAACTGTAAGGCATCTATTTTCTCCTCTTGGCAAGTATCACCCTCACATTCATACTGTACTAGCTTTCCATCTGTTTACGTACTGGAAAAGACTATCCCAGGAGACTGGAGATCTACTCATGTTTTCAGGCCAGAGAAGAGAATGAGCCACAGAAAGAAAGGCCAATTGAGAGAATGTGTATCACTAGAATGCTCCAGGAGGGCAGGGAGTCCATTTAATGCTAAGATACTAGCAAGTGGAAGAGTAGCTAACAGATAGCAACCCTCAATAGGTATTCACTGAATGAACATACTTAGTTTGGAAGAGTTACTAAAAATGTAGTATTAAAGATTAGAACTTTTTTCATATCAGTACAATATATTAATGGTAACAACATCAAGTCTATTTTAAGTCATTCCACTGACCTTAAACGTCTGGAGATGAGCATGTTTTCAAATGCACTTCCTCCCATGGTTAAGGTCGTAGTTTTTAGAGTAATCATTTTGAAATTTCTATACAACTCATGTTAAACTTTTACTTCCTTAATATAAAATTTACACACCAATTTTTATACCATGTGGGGTTTATTGCTTTGAGAAAAACCAGATTCTGCTAATTTTGTTGTTTCTTCAATTATATGAACACCCCAAAATGGCTTTATCTATATAAAGCTTTATCTTTATCCATTAACAAATGCCAACTTAGTACATACATAAAAGCTTCTTGGCATGGAAACATGCTTTGGGGATTCCTCATCTTGACAGAGTTTGCTCCATTTTCAACTGCTATTGTAATGCCAACAGGAAGATTCTTAACTTCTAGTTTTATCATGGTTACAAAGGACAACCCTAATACTGAACTTGAGACAACTAGGAACATGATGTTGGAAATTATAAGGCTTAATGAAACTTGAGATGTTCAGAGAAGAAAATCAGATGGAATAAAGATATTTTAATAATCCTTCAGAGCAATACTGATCTTTAAAATAAAAGCTAACATGCAGGGCAAATGGGAAAATTAAAAGCCTAAACAATTTTTCAAGTCAGAATAGTAAAAAGCAGTAGACACAGGTACTTAATTACTAATAAAATATCTTACCTCTAACTGTAAGGCATCTATTTTCTCCTCTTGGCAAGTATCACCCTCACATTCATACTGTACTAGCTTTCCATCTGTTTTACTTGCAACCAGTCGATGGACATAATTATCTAAAGAAAAGAATGAGTCAACCAAGGCATGGTTCTGCAGAATGAAAAGGGTCTCCATATACCTTGAACTTGGACACAATTTTTGTTTTCACAGATCCAAATTAAATGCCTTGCAATATTTCTTTAAAAGTGGTTTAAAGGGTTTCCCTGGTGGTCCAGTGGGTAAGGACACCGCCTTGCAGTGCAAGGGGCGCTGGTTCGATCCCTGACCTGGGAGGATCCCATGTGCCGCGGAGCGGCTGGACTGATGTGTCCAATCACCGAGCCGGAGCTCTGGAGTGCGTGCACCTGAAGCCGGCGTTCTGCGACAACGGAGGCCACCGCGATGGGAGGCCAACACGGGCCAAAGAACAAAGATGGATGAAAATGGACAAATGGAAGACCAACAGAGGTGGCCCTCCTGCTCCCCTCCCTCCCCACCCCACCCCCACCAAAATAAATAAATAAATCTTAAAAAAAAAAAAAAGTGGTTTAAATCATTTGAGTTTTTTAAAAAAGAGGTGAGAGGGCAGAAGTGTAACTATTAATTCTTTTTATCCTGTGAAATGCAGGCCATTCACAGTGAAGAGGGCCCTACAGGGCACCATGAAAACTGGGAGTTTGCCACAGCTATCAGGAAGATTTCAAGCTGTAAGAGAGAAAGTGGAGAAGTTGACAGAGACGTTTTCAGACAGAATGAATCCAAATGGGAGTGATGTTCACCTCCGGCGTAGTCCCAGACTCGATGGTTGGTGAGCTGCATGGCATACGTGTGCTGGGTCTCCTCAAAGTGCTTATAGGCATGTCGACTCACATACCGTCCACATCCTATGTGGCCACATATTAAACAAATCCAAAGGTTCTGACAAGAAGGAGGTAAGATCTTCATTAGTAATGTAAAACCACATGACCTATTCCACTGGGGTGGATGGAGTGGCCTGACACAGGATGAGATTTAGAGGTATTTCTACAGGAATTCTGAATAAATATGTTTAAAACCCAACAAGGATGCTTTTATGGGTCAATCAGTTTTTTCACTCTGGATTCTATGGAACATTATGTAAACCCCAAGAAAAAATTATCACAGTTTATCAACAAAAATCTCAGCCTTTTCAAAGGCCAAAGAATGAAAGCATAAAGTATTCCATGTAGGAGTAAAACAGCTTGTGTATTTTTTATTTTTTGCCTGATCTTGAACAAAGGGGGAAAAAAAAATCTATCTCCAAAAAGAACTGCAAAGAATTTAAGCCACATTGGGCAGAAGAAAACCCCAAACAATTAAAGTTGTTGGTATTATTCTTTTCTACCACTCGTTACTTACTTCCTGAACGCCACACTCAAAACACTTATTTTCTTCTACTGACTCTGGTGTTTGACAGTATCGGCAAACAGGACATCTATAAAGGACACCAAAAAAGAGAAAAAAAAAATGATGCAGACTAAATATAAAAGACAGCTGTTACAGAAACCAAAAATCAAAAATTCAGTTTTATATCCTTCTTCTCTTATATAATATTTTTAAGTTTGTCACAACTAAGGATATCATTCAAAAGCAAACATTTCCAAGCTATTCTCAAACAAAGTGAAGAAAAAAATAAACAAAAAACAAAATCTTGATAAAGCTGAGGAAAAGGGTGAAATCTTGATTGGCCTCACAGCTTTTCCACTCTTCTGTCTAAAGCTTAGATAATCAGAGAACTAAATATTTATAGGTTAGAATTAAGAGACTTGAGACACGTTATGTTTTCATGTCTGGTTACCCATAATGTATTTTTACTTCAATCTACTTTATTACCACTTCCCAAAGTTTTAAATCATCCAACATGTATCCTTGTCTTCTCAAGGCTGCTCCAAAGAGTTGAAACTAAATTCTGTAGTAAATTTCACTAAATTTAAAAAAGTTAATGTACTTCATGAAATGCAAGTGACATTTTATCATACAGTGAATTTCATTTTGAAGAATGTATCAGTACGCTGTGAATACTAAGTCTTGATTTACAAAAAGCCAATAAATATGGCACAGATGCCAAACTCACAGATACACAGACAGGAAAGATGGTTACCTGGAGCCGGGAAAAGGAGAAATTGGGAAATACTGGTCAAGAGTTACAAGCTTTCAGTTATGCAAGATGAGTAAGTTCTGGAGGAGTGGTCTATGTCAATGCTGACTGTAATTGACAATATTATATTACATTCTTGAAATTTACTAAGAGGGAGGAGTTTAGTTTCACCACAAAATAAAAGAAGAAAAAAAAGTAAAGACAAAAGAAAACTTTAAGGTGCAAAGTGATGGATACGCTGACTTGTTTGGTTGTAGTGTATATTTTACCATGTTGATGTATACTCTGTCATCCAGTTGTACACCTTAAATATATACAATTTTAAATCATTTATATTTGATTTTAAATTGTAGGATAATTACAATATTGTGATGGTTTTTGTCATACATTAACACGGGTCAGTCATAGCTATACATACGTCCCCTCTCTTGTACCTGTACCCCTGACCTCAACTCTCTAGGCTGTCACAGCCCACCAGCTTTGGGTTCCCTGCCTCATACAGCAAACTTCCACTGGCTATCTATTTCACATGTGGTAATGTGTATGTTTCAGTGCTCCTCTATCAAATCATCCCATCCTCTCCTTCCTCCACCATGTCCAAAAGTCCGTTCTCTATGTCTGTGTCTCTTTTGCGGCCCTGCACCGTAGGATCATGAGTACTATCTATCTTGATTCCATACAAGATCAATGAAACTAAAAGCTGGTTCTTTGAAAAGATAAACAAAACTGACAAACTGTTAACCAGATTCATCAAGAAAAAAAGGAAGAAGACTCAAATTAATAAAATTAAAAATGAAAAAGGAGAAGTTATAACAGACAACACATAAATACAAAGGATCAAATTACTATGAGAAACTACAGCCATTAAATTGGGACAGCCTGAAAGAAATGGACAAATTCTTAGAAAAGTAAACCTTCTAAAAATGAACCAGGAATGGGCTTCCCCTGGTGGTCCAGTGGGTAAGGACACCGCCTTGCAGTGCAAGGGGTGCCGGTTGATCCCTGGCCTGGGAAGATCCCACATGCCGCGGAGCGGCTGGACCGATGTGTCCAATCACCGATACACAGACAGGAAAGATGGTTACCTGGAGCCGGGAAAAGGAGAAATTGGGAAATACTGGTCAAGAGTTACAAGCTTTCAGTTATGCAAGATGAGTAAGTTCTGGAGGAGTGGTCTATGTCAATGCTGACTGTAATTGACAATATTATATTACATTCTTGAAATTTACTAAGAGGGAGGAGTTTAGTTTCACCACAAAATAAAAGAAGAAAAAAAAGTAAAGACAAAAGAAAACTTTAAGGTGCAAAGTGATGGATACGCTGACTTGTTTGGTTGTAGTGTATATTTTACCATGTTGATGTATACTCTGTCATCCAGTTGTACACCTTAAATATATACAATTTTAAATCATTTATATTTGATTTTAAATTGTAGGATAATTACAATATTGTGATGGTTTTTGTCATACATTAACACGGGTCAGTCATAGCTATACATACGTCCCCTCTCTTGTACCTGTACCCCTGACCTCAACTCTCTAGGCTGTCACAGCCCACCAGCTTTGGGTTCCCTGCCTCATACAGCAAACTTCCACTGGCTATCTATTTCACATGTGGTAATGTGTATGTTTCAGTGCTCCTCTATCAAATCATCCCATCCTCTCCTTCCTCCACCATGTCCAAAAGTCCGTTCTCTATGTCTGTGTCTCTTTTGCGGCCCTGCACCGTAGGATCATGAGTACTATCTATCTTGATTCCATACAAGATCAATGAAACTAAAAGCTGGTTCTTTGAAAAGATAAACAAAACTGACAAACTGTTAACCAGATTCATCAAGAAAAAAAGGAAGAAGACTCAAATTAATAAAATTAAAAATGAAAAAGGAGAAGTTATAACAGACAACACATAAATACAAAGGATCAAATTACTATGAGAAACTACAGCCATTAAATTGGGACAGCCTGAAAGAAATGGACAAATTCTTAGAAAAGTAAACCTTCTAAAAATGAACCAGGAATGGGCTTCCCCTGGTGGTCCAGTGGGTAAGGACACCGCCTTGCAGTGCAAGGGGTGCCGGTTGATCCCTGGCCTGGGAAGATCCCACATGCCGCGGAGCGGCTGGACCGATGTGTCCAATCACCGAGCCGGAGCTCAGCAACGACAGACGCCACCTCGATGGGAGGCCCACAGGAGCCAAGGAACAAAGATGGATGAAAACAGACAAATGAAAGACCAATAGAAGTGGCCCGCCTGCTCCCCTCCCTCCCCAACCGGACCCTTGCCCAAAAATAAATAAATAAATAAATCTTAAAAAAAAAAAAAAGAACCAGAAATACATAGAAAATATGAACAAATCAATCAGAAGCATGGAAATCAAACCTTAATCAAAAATTTTCCAACAAACAAAAGCCCAGGGCTAGATGGCTTCACAGGCGAATTCCACCAAAAGTTTAGAGAAGCTAACCCCTATGTTGCTCAAACTCTTCCAGAAAACTGAAAAGGAAGGAAAACTCCCAAACTTACTCTACAAGGCCACCACTGCCCTGACACCAAAACCAGACAAAGATGCCACTAAAAAAGGAAATTACAGGCCATTATCACTGCCGAACATAGATGCAAAACTCCTCAACAAAATTCTAGCTAACAGAATCCAAAAACAATTAAAAAGATCACACATCATGTTATCCTAGGGATGCAAGGATTCTTCAATATATGCAAATCAATCAGTGTGATACACCATATTAACAATTTGAAAGATAAAAACCCTATGATCATCTCAATAGATGCAGAGAAAGCCTCTGACAAAATTCAGCACCTGCTCTTTTCTGGTTATCGTGGCATGAGAAACCAAGAGCAGCAAAGTCTCCTGTGACATCCCCTATAAGGGAAGTCCTGCACAGGAAGCAGCACAAGTGCCAGAAGTTTTCTGGAGATGGTAAAGCTTCAGATCAGCCCAAAGAACTATGACCCTCAGAAAGACAAACACTTCCTGGGCATGCTCAGGGAAGTCCACTGCCCACCCCAAGTTTTCTGTATGTATCCTGGGGACTGCCAACATTGTGATAAGGCCAACTGTTGTGAATATCCCCCCACATAGACATTGAGGCAGTGAAGAAACACAAGAATAAGAAAATGATCAAGAAGCTGGCCAAGGGCTTCCCTGGTGGTCCAGTGGGTAAGGTGATCGCCTTGCAGTACAAGGGGCGCCGGTTCAATCCCTGGCCTGGGAAGATCCCACGTGCCGCGGAGCGGCTGGACTGATGTGTCCAAGTACCGAGCCGGCACTCTGGAGCGCATGCGCCCAGAGCCAGTGCTCTGCAACAACAGAGGCCACCGCAATGGGTGGCCCACACAGGCCAAAGAACAAAGATGGATGAAAACGGATAAATGAAAGATCAACAGAAGTGGGCCGCCCACCCTCCTCCCTCCCAAATCCATCCCCCACCACCAAAAAAAAGAAGCTGGCCAAGAAGTATGAGGTCTTTTTGGCTTCAGAGTCTCTGATCAAGCAGATCTCAAGAATCCTGGGCCCAAGCCAGAACAAGGCTAACAAGATCTGTTCCTTGCTGACCCACAATGAGAACATGGTGGCCAAAGTATATGAAATGAACTCCACTATGGAGTTCCAAATGAAAAAGGTGCTATGTTTGGCAGTGGCTGTTGGCCACGTGAAGATGACAGATGATGAACTTGTGTACAATATTCATTTACCTGTCAATTTCCTGGTGTCACTGCTCAATAAAAACTGGCAGAAAGTCAGGGCCTTGTACATTAAGAGCACCATGGGCAAGTCCCAGTGTCTGGACTAAGGTACAGCTTAATAAACCATACCCTACCATCAAAACGAAAAAAAAAAAAATTCAACACCCATTCATGATAGAAACTCTCTAGAAAGTAGGCATAGAAGGACCATACTTCAACATAGTAAAGGCCATAAACAACAAACTCACAGCAAACATTATCCTCAAGAGTAAAAAACTGAAAGCATTTCCTCTAAAATCAGGAACAAGACAAGGGTGCCCACTAACACCACTATTATTCAACATAGTTTTGGAAGTCCTAGCCACAGCAATCAGAGAAGAAAAATAAATCAAAGGAATCTTGACTAGAAAATAATTTTTGATTGTCAATTTTACTTCATAAAAGTAAAAAACATTTTTGAAAAAAAAATCCATTAACCCTTATTTTCAAGACAAAGTAATACCAAGTGCCAGCCATGAATATGTATGTCTGATGGGTAAAATAACAGAAAGTGGATTATAGCTGAGGCTAAGTAAATTGGCACCAAGAAGAATGCTCAAGATATAACTATTATCAATGTGTTACTCAACTGAATAAATAAAACCAAGGAAAAGGAATATGCAGGAAGAATACTACGTTCTTGTCATAGATAAGGACTATGTTTCCCAAGAGACAGCTAAAGGATTTAGTATCTTTCTTTCTTTCATATCACAAGAGAAGATAGAACCTTGAAGAAACAACAAAAGTGGCAGGGGGAATCTCACAAGTAGTCTTGTCAAAGGTAGGAACTAACTTTGTATCCATCCTCTCTTTGGTCCATGTGGTGGCTGTGGTAACCGTGGGATAAGAAAACAACAAATGAATTCTGAAATCTGATTTTCTACACTGTGCCAGAATGATCTTTTGAAATGTATAATCTTGAGAATAAAAAAGGAAAAAATGAGGGGCAAATTACAAAATAAACTTATTTTTACCATACAATCAGCACTCATGATAAACTGTCCGATCTGTCTATTAAAAATAATAGTTCAGGGCTTCCCTGGTGGTCCAGTAAGTAAGGACACTGCCTTGCAGTGCAGGAGGTGCCGGTTCGATCCCTGGCCTGGGAAGATCCCACGTGCCACAGAGCAGCTGGACCAATGTGTCTAATTACTAAGCCAGCTCTGGAGCATGCGCCAGGGGCCGGTGTTCTGCAGAGACAGAGGCCACTGCAATGGGAGGTCCACACAGGCCAAAAAGAACAAAGATGAATGATAAATGAAAGACCAACAGAAACGGCCAAAAAAAAAAAAACATTTCATTAAATTTTTCCTGCCTTCCCTTCAGAAACAATTATATGAGTTGTTACCTTATTTTCCTGAGGAGCTATTTGGGGAAACCCTCTCAGAATGTCATTCCTTCACAAGAAACCACCCTTCAAGGCCTGGTACAATACTATGTTTTGTAAGCACCCTCTCCAGACTACCCCAGAGAGGAGGCAGCTTGCTCTCCCTTGTCTCTACCTCGAACTCTTTGCATACCTGTGTGATTCTCCCTTAGGAAACTCAATATCCTTGAGGAGGGTCTGTGTTTGATTCCTTCCCCTCAGCACACAGCACTGTACTGTGTATATAGATGAAAAACATCCATTAACCCTTATTTTCAAGACAAAGTAATACCAAGTGCCAGCCATGAATATGTATGTCTGATGGGTAAAATAACAGAAAGTGGATTATAGCTGAGGCTAAGTAAATTGGCACCAAGAAGAATGCTCAAGATATAACTATTATCAATGTGTTACTCAACTGAATAAATAAAACCAAGGAAAAGGAATATGCAGGAAGAATACTACGTTCTTGTCATAGATAAGGACTATGTTTCCCAAGAGACAGCTAAAGGATTTAGTATCTTTCTTTCTTTCATATCACAAGAGAAGATAGAACCTTGAAGAAACAACAAAAGTGGCAGGGGGAATCTCACAAGTAGTCTTGTCAAAGGTAGGAACTAACTTTGTATCCATCCTCTCTTTGGTCCATGTGGTGGCTGTGGTAACCGTGGGATAAGAAAACAACAAATGAATTCTGAAATCTGATTTTCTACACTGTGCCAGAATGATCTTTTGAAATGTATAATCTTGAGAATAAAAAAGGAAAAAATGAGGGGCAAATTACAAAATAAACTTATTTTTACCATACAATCAGCACTCATGATAAACTGTCCGATCTGTCTATTAAAAAATAATAGTTCAGGGCTTCCCTGGTGGTCCAGTAAGTAAGGACACTGCCTTGCAGTGCAGGAGGTGCCGGTTCGATCCCTGGCCTGGGAAGATCCCACGTGCCACAGAGCAGCTGGACCAATGTGTCTAATTACTAAGCCAGCTCTGGAGCATGCGCCAGGGGCCGGTGTTCTGCAGAGACAGAGGCCACTGCAATGGGAGGTCCACACAGGCCAAAAAGAACAAAGATGAATGATAAATGAAAGACCAACAGAAACGGCCAAAAAAAAAAAAACATTTCATTAAATTTTTCCTGCCTTCCCTTCAGAAACAATTATATGAGTTGTTACCTTATTTTCCTGAGGAGCTATTTGGGGAAACCCTCTCAGAATGTCATTCCTTCACAAGAAACCACCCTTCAAGGCCTGGTACAATACTATGTTTTGTAAGCACCCTCTCCAGACTACCCCAGAGAGGGAGGCAGCTTGCTCTCCCCTTGTCTCTACCTCGAACTCTTTGCATACCTGTGTGATTCTCCCTTAGGAAACTCAATATCCTTGAGGAGGGTCTGTGTTTGATTCCTTCCCCCTCAGCACACAGCACTGTACTGTGTATATAGAGGATGAAAACATACTTGCTGAAAGCACTGCATGGTTTGGAAGGCAGTTGCCCAGTGGGTTGAAATCTGGTCCCAGTTCTGGCATTCTCTGTGCTTATACTCTAAGCATGCTAATCGCCACCGCTGGGCCTTGGTCTCCTCTTCTATAAAATGAGGAGGTTGGACAAGATGATCCCTGAGGAAATTTCTAACTTAAAAACGCTATGGTTTTATGAAAGTTAATGTGGGACTTCCTGATGGTGCAGTGGCTAAGAATCCTCTTGCCAATGCAAGAGACACAGGTTTGATCCCTGGTCCAGGTAGATCCCACCTGCCACAGAACAACTAAACCTGGGTGCCACAACTATAGAAACCTGCATGCCTAGAGCCTGTCCAAGAGAAGCTACCGCAATGAGAACCCTACACACAGCAACAAAGGTTCACTGCAACCCAAAAAAAAGAGTTGGGGCTTCCCTGGTGGTCCAGTGGGTAAAGAGTCCGCTTTGCAGTGCAAGGGGGACCAGCTCGATCCCTGGCCCAGGAAGATCCCATGTGCTGTGGAGTGGCTGGACCACTGTGTCCTATTATGAGCCAGCACTCTGGAGCACATGTGCCCAGAGCTGGTACTCTGCAACGAGAGAGGTCACTGCAATGGGAGGCCCACACAGGCCAAAGAATAAAGATGTATAAAAATGAACAGATAAAACCACTAAAAGAGGTCAAAAAAAGAAAAAAGTTAACATGTACTGAGAGTAAAACTGGAGTGGAGGGCAACAAAGGAGTATGCAGAATTTAGTGGGGCAGCAGATAGACACAAGATACTGACAAACTTACATCTCAGAGCAGCTTTATTCAAGGCAAATTTAAAGCTGGACAATTCTCTGAAGAACTCTCAAATGATACTGCAGAACTGACCAAGGACTCTACAGAACTGGGGCAAGATTCTTCTCTGGTTAAATAAGCCATGGGAAATCTAGTGTCTATGTATCTTCTCAGAGATATTTACTGAGTTTCCCCTACGCACATCTCACACAAGCGTGGAGGGCAAAGCAGAGAACTGCTAGACAAGGGCCCTGCCCTGAAAGGGAGGCCCACACAGGCCAAAGAACAAAGATGGATGAAAATAGATAAATGAAGGACCAATAGAAGTGGTCAAAAAAAAAAAAAAAGAGTAGGTATAAACAGGATTTTAGACCTCTATGCCATTTTAGTATAGAAGCCTTAAAGCTAAGCTTTACTCTCACCCCTCTCATTTTCTGCTCTTGGAAGGAAAGAATGATTCACACTGCTTTGAGACATTCCGTAAGGATTCAGAGTTAGCATGTTAGAAAGGAATTGGTCTGAGGGTGCTGACCCCATGTGAACTGAGAAAAACAAAGAAGGAACAAGGAAGGTCCTGCCACGTGACCGCCTCACCACTGTGATACCCAGGTTTTTTTTTGTTTGTTTGTTTGGCTACTTCTATTGGTCTTTCATCATTCATCTTTGTTCTTTTGGCCTGTGTGGGCTTCCCATCACAGTGGCCTCTCTGGTTGCAGAGTACCAGCTCCGGGTGCATGCGCTCCAGAGCACTGGCTCGATAACCAGACACATTGGTCCAGCTGCTTCGTGGCACAAGGGATCTTCCCAGGCCAGGGATTGAATCCCTGCACTTCCCAGTGCAGGGATTGAATCCCTGCACTTCCCAGTGCAGGGATTGCACTGCACGGTGTTGTCTTTACCCACTGGACCACCAGGGAAGTTGAGTATCCAGGTTTATAAAGTCAAGTACTTGAGAGTGGTTCCTTCTGTGAGGTGGCTGTTCTTAAATTCTGGGAAAGGGTACTAACGAGCTTTTTTTTTTTAAAGATTTATTTATTTATTTATGGGGGAGGTGGGGTGGGGAGGGAAGGGAGTGAGCGGGCCACTTCTATTGGTCTTTCATTTATCTATTTTAATCCATCTTTGTTCTTTGGCCCGTGTGGGCCTTCCATCGTGGTGGCCTCTGTTGTCACAGAGCACTGGCTCTGGGCGCATGCGCTCCAGAGCTCTGGCTCAGTAATTGGACACATCGGTCCAGCCGCTACGCGGCACGTGGGATCTTCCCAGGCCAGGGATCGAACCGGCACCCCCTGCACTGCAAGGTGGTGTCCTTACCCACTGGACCACCAGGGAAGCCCCTAACGAGCTTTGAGAGGGTGGGGGTGAGCCCCCGCACTCACGTTGTGTCGTCCCAGCGCTGCAGACACTGGCTGTGGAAGCTGTGGTTACATAAGGTGGTAAGGATGCCATTCACGGACTCATCCATGCGCTCCAGGCACACCGTGCACTTGGGCAGCTCTGTCAGATCCATCACTGGGAGGCTGGCGCCCTGCAGGGAAACACTGTGAATGAGCCTCACTCGTCATCCACAGGTTCTAATTTTTCTTTTTTTAAGGCAACAGTTCAAATGTTAATTGGGCAGCTCCCATAGTCCTAGCACTGTGCTAGGGACTACTGGATACCAAGGGAACAAAGCAGACGAAAATTCCTCCCCTCACAGAGCTGACATTCGAGGAAGAGAGACGAATGACAGAATCTCAAGTTACCAGACTCCTAGCTCTAACTCTGGATGGCCGTGACTGTATCAGAACACAAAGGGCAAAAAAGCACAACAGGAGTGTATCTGAATGACTTTTCCACAGAGTAAACTAAAACACTTTCGACTATGTGTTAACAGCATTAACAGTGATTTTATTTACTTACTCATTTAGCATATATTAAGTCCCTGCTATGTGTGCCAGACACTGGTTTTTAGGTGTGGGACCATGGTGAACAAAAACAATTTTCGGTTAAGTCCCAAAGCACACATCCTGTCCCTGTCCTCACAGAGCTTAGCTTCTAGTAGAAAGAGAGAGAGATACAAAATTTTCATTTATTATTTTGCATAAAATATTTACTTGGCAATACCAGTCTTAGCTGCGGCATGTGTAATCTAGTTTTCCAACCAGGACTGAACTCAGGCCTCCTGCACTGCAAGCATGGAGTCTTAGTCACTGGACCAGCAGGGAAGTCCCACAAAACTCTAAATTTTTTAAAAGTGTAATTACCAACAGTCATTAAGTGCTATGAAAGAACAGGGTGTGAAATAGGGGGGCATAATGATCTAAGAGGCAAAAAAAGGCACTTCTAACACAGCAATGTCTGACCTAAGCCCTGCCAGCTGGGATACTCGTGAAGCAAAGGTGAGGCATATAAATAAGAACACGCTGAGAAAAGTCACATTATTTAATCGAGATATTTGGAAATCTCTCAAGAAGCCGTCTTCATTTAGAGAAAGGCATTTCTAAAACTGAGGCCTTGCACAGCGCTTGGAAAAAGGGAAGAAAGATTTTCTCCATGCCAATGTGTTTTTTTTGGCTCTCGCCACTCAGTATGCGGGATCTTAGCTCCCTGACAAGGGGTCAAACCCCCAGGCCCTCTGCACTGGGAGTGCAGAGTCTTAACCACTGGACCACCAGGGAAGTCCCTTTTGCCAATCTTTATTTTACCCAGTCTAATGACAACACAAGCTAATCAGAACTTACTCCTATCAAGCTTAATTCAAGGTTTAAAAAAAAAAAAACTTTAGGGCTACTTTAAAAGGAAATATTAAAAGTATAACAGAGCTAGATCTACTACTTTATTCAAACGAGCACATATTATATAGGAATGCTTCTCACAGAGAGTCAGAGGTCAGAGCAATTATTGATACAAATTGCTATCAAAACAGAATCAAGATAAGGATTAAGGGCTAATATTTAAACCAAAAAATTTCTTTTAGGCTCCAGGCACTATTTCACAAAGGGGTGTATCTGAATGACTTTTCCACAGAGTAAACTAAAACACTTTCGACTATGTGTTAACAGCATTAACAGTGATTTTATTTACTTACTCATTTAGCATATATTAAGTCCCTGCTATGTGTGCCAGACACTGGTTTTTAGGTGTGGGACCATGGTGAACAAAAACAATTTTCGGTTAAGTCCCAAAGCACACATCCTGTCCCTGTCCTCACAGAGCTTAGCTTCTAGTAGAAAGAGAGAGAGATACAAAATTTTCATTTATTATTTTGCATAAAATATTTACTTGGCAATACCAGTCTTAGCTGCGGCATGTGTAATCTAGTTTTCCAACCAGGACTGAACTCAGGCCTCCTGCACTGCAAGCATGGAGTCTTAGTCACTGGACCAGCAGGGAAGTCCCACAAAACTCTAAATTTTTTAAAAGTGTAATTACCAACAGTCATTAAGTGCTATGAAAGAACAGGGTGTGAAATAGGGGGGCATAATGATCTAAGAGGCAAAAAAAGGCACTTCTAACACAGCAATGTCTGACCTAAGCCCTGCCAGCTGGGATACTCGTGAAGCAAAGGTGAGGCATATAAATAAGAACACGCTGAGAAAAAGTCACATTATTTAATCGAGATATTTGGAAATCTCTCAAGAAGCCGTCTTCATTTAGAGAAAGGCATTTCTAAAACTGAGGCCTTGCACAGCGCTTGGAAAAAGGGAAGAAAGATTTTCTCCATGCCAATGTGTTTTTTTTGGCTCTCGCCACTCAGTATGCGGGATCTTAGCTCCCTGACAAGGGGTCAAACCCCCAGGCCCTCTGCACTGGGAGTGCAGAGTCTTAACCACTGGACCACCAGGGAAGTCCCTTTTGCCAATCTTTATTTTACCCAGTCTAATGACAACACAAGCTAATCAGAACTTACTCCTATCAAGCTTAATTCAAGGTTTAAAAAAAAAAAAACTTTAGGGCTACTTTAAAAGGAAATATTAAAAGTATAACAGAGCTAGATCTACTACTTTATTCAAACGAGCACATATTATATAGGAATGCTTCTCACAGAGAGTCAGAGGTCAGAGCAATTATTGATACAAATTGCTATCAAAACAGAATCAAGATAAGGATTAAGGGCTAATATTTAAACCAAAAAATTTCTTTTTAGGCTCCAGGCACTATTTCACAGATCTGGAATAGATACATACTCAACTTCAACAACAAAGATAATATCGTTTTTTCAAAAATACACTTTGTACAATTTTTTGTTTGAATTTTTAAAAATTATTTTTGTAATTTAAGGACAATAGCTTTACAGAGTTGTGTTATTTACTGCCATACATCAACATGAGTCGGTCACAGGTATACATATGTTCCCTCTCTCCTGAATTCCCTCCCATCTCCTTCCCCACCCCACCCCTCGAGGTTGTATCAGAGCCCCTGTTTCAATTCCCTTAGTCATAGAGCAAATTCCCACTGCTTATCTCTTTTACATTTAGTAAAGTAAGTTTCCATGTACTCTTACTTTGGACAACTTTTAAAAATTCAGATAAAATTCACATGTATAAAATCTACTACTTGAAAGTGGTTTTTAGTATATTCACAAGGTTGTGCAACCACCCCATCACCATCTAATTCTAGAGCATTTCTGTCACCCCAAAAGAAACCTCATCCTTGTTAGTAGTCATTCCTGACTTTTCTCTCCCCTAGTCTCTGGCAAGTAACTTACTTTGTCTCTATGGACTAGTCTATTCTGGACATTTTCACAGATGTCTTAACTTTCAACTTTATACTATCTTGGTACATTTATATAAAATACAGGAAATATTCACACTTACATCTTCAGATTTCAATACTTCTGCCCTCTCCACATAGACCAGCTGGCAGACATCATCTTCTATTGAGTTGAACTGGCGGCCATTGCACGCCACGTAAAAACTATCTGCATCGGCCTAGGCAGATCAGTGGGGAAAAGGAAAAAGTTAAGAGAGAGCTCCTGAAAACATGGTTTCTGTTCAAGATGGCTTCAATTATTCTCTTCGTCAGCTTTTAAAAGTTATACTTAGGAGAAAAAGCAACCAACCACCAAAAGTAGTATCTGAGGCAGCAGGTTCATAAGTCACTATCCTACATCTCTACAATTTTGTTCTGATATGTGAAAGTTTTACTGAACAAGCAGAAGTACTCAAGTGCAATAAACCAAGAGCTACTACAATTTTAAGGCACAGTCAACCAGCAATGGTCAACATTTTCCTTGACACTATTTTTCTTTACCTCCAATCAGCACTTTAACAACAGTTGAAGTCACACCTATTTGGAAACAAATCATAACCAATGACTGCTAATGGAAGAGGTTTTTTTTTTTTCTTTTCTCTGGCCGCACCTTGGGGCTTGCAGGATGTAAAGGTCCCAAACCAGGGACTGAACCTGGGCCTACTAGCAGTGAAAGTGCTAAGTCTTAACTGGACTGCTAGGGAATTCCCTACGAAAGAGTTTTTAAAATAAACGTCAGCATCTATGCGAGAAAAAAGAAGACCAGTAGAACTGGTAGGGATTCAGAAGCCAATTCCTTCTTTTCAATAAACCAAAAAGTAATACTTGAGAGTTAGACAAGGATCCTGTCAGGAGGTTTTAAACAACCTAGTGTGTAACACCAAAAGCAAAACTCCTGGCCAAGGTCAAGATGTCCAAGATGAACGAGTCTTTAAAATACTAACAGCCTTGTTCCGTGGAGTGGAAGACAGATAAAGATAGTGGTAACAGTCTCCTGCAGGTAAAGCAGCAAAAGCACATGTGCATTTGTGAATATCGACACAAGTAAATAAAATCTTCCAGTCTGGCCTCAGTAGGAAGTAACAAAGAAACAACTTCAGTTTTAAAAGCTCAGCAATTTTTAGAGGCAGCTGAGAGGCCATGGCATACGTAGATTTCACTCCCACCTAGACATTAGTCCAAACATAGGCAGTTGTATGCTCTGGCCCTGCCAGTATGGACAAGCTGCCTGAAGAGAGGAAAAGTGTTCTGTGAAAGGACATGCCCCACCGTCAACCTCAAGGTGGAGATTCGAACTGTATCAGGCCAAAATCGTCCTGGCTGTCTACCTTCACAGGGTCCTGAATGTTACAGCCACTATAAGCTTTTCAGTAGTTTTTCAATGCACTCAGATGATGTAATTCAAATGTGGATTCTTGTATTATCTATGCTGTCTTTTTTTTTTTTTTAATTTTGGCCTCTTTTATTGATTTTTTGTTTATTTATTTTCATCCATCTTTATCTTTTGCCTGTGTGGGCCTCCCATTGCAGTGGCCTCTTTTGCTGCAGATCACCGGCTCTAGGCGCATGTGCTCCAGAGCTCTGGCTCGTAATTGGACAAACTGGTTCAACCATTCCACCGCATGTGGGATCTTCCCTGGCCAGGGATTGAACCGGTGCCCCCTGCATTGCAAGGCAGACTTTTTACCCACTGGACCACCAGGGAACCAGGGAAGCCCTATGCTGTCTTAACACGACCAAATAAGCTAAGCCACCAAGGAAGAATGACCAATTCTGAACATAGATACTGTGGGACTTTTTGGTGGGGGAAAAGAGGCTTTCCTATAGGAAATATCCTGTATATTGGGTACAGGGCATCTGAACCACAAAATGTTAAAAGTCAGATAATAAATGTTTTTAACACTAAGAAGCAGCAGCCCCAGATGGCTTCTCCCATTTTCAAGAGCAGTGGCTTTGCTTTGAAATGCTTTTGGATGTGTGAGCAGCACAGTAAGCCAAGGGATTCACGCCTATGGCCAGGTCTTCAGGGCACCACCAGGAGCTGCTGCAGATGTGGCTGCTGTGAACAGGAGACCTGGCCAAAGACCTCCAGTGCCACAGATGCTAAGTGCCCAAGCCTCCTCAGCGGAAACGACAAGGTTTGCGATACTGGGAATCTGACAAAATCTACTCAATCCCAGATAGACTCTTTGTTGGGGGAGTTATCTGTACCAAAGGAGTATACTTTTTGAACACACTCCTCCATTTCTTTAAACTCTTGGCAAAAGCCTTTAGACATATTTCCCAAACATAGGCAGTTGTATGCTCTGGCCCTGCCAGTATGGACAAGCTGCCTGAAGAGAGGAAAAGTGTTCTGTGAAAGGACATGCCCCACCGTCAACCTCAAGGTGGAGATTCGAACTGTATCAGGCCAAAATCGTCCTGGCTGTCTACCTTCACAGGGTCCTGAATGTTACAGCCACTATAAGCTTTTCAGTAGTTTTTCAATGCACTCAGATGATGTAATTCAAATGTGGATTCTTGTATTATCTATGCTGTCTTTTTTTTTTTTTTAATTTTGGCCTCTTTTATTGATTTTTTGTTTATTTATTTTCATCCATCTTTATCTTTTGCCTGTGTGGGCCTCCCATTGCAGTGGCCTCTTTTGCTGCAGATCACCGGCTCTAGGCGCATGTGCTCCAGAGCTCTGGCTCGTAATTGGACAAACTGGTTCAACCATTCCACCGCATGTGGGATCTTCCCTGGCCAGGGATTGAACCGGTGCCCCCTGCATTGCAAGGCAGACTTTTTACCCACTGGACCACCAGGGAACCAGGGAAGCCCTATGCTGTCTTAACACGACCAAATAAGCTAAGCCACCAAGGAAGAATGACCAATTCTGAACATAGATACTGTGGGACTTTTTGGTGGGGGAAAAGAGGCTTTCCTATAGGAAATATCCTGTATATTGGGTACAGGGCATCTGAACCACAAAATGTTAAAAGTCAGATAATAAATGTTTTTAACACTAAGAAGCAGCAGCCCCAGATGGCTTCTCCCATTTTCAAGAGCAGTGGCTTTGCTTTGAAATGCTTTTGGATGTGTGAGCAGCACAGTAAGCCAAGGGATTCACGCCTATGGCCAGGTCTTCAGGGCACCACCAGGAGCTGCTGCAGATGTGGCTGCTGTGAACAGGAGACCTGGCCAAAGACCTCCAGTGCCACAGATGCTAAGTGCCCAAGCCTCCTCAGCGGAAACGACAAGGTTTGCGATACTGGGAATCTGACAAAATCTACTCAATCCCAGATAGACTCTTTGTTGGGGGAGTTATCTGTACCAAAGGAGTATACTTTTTGAACACACTCCTCCATTTCTTTAAACTCTTGGCATTAGAAATGTAGCTTCACTGTCTGGAATATTTACTGAGCACCCAGTGCATGCCAGGTACTGTGTATGCAAAGGACAAGAACAGGGAACAACAGCACTAAAATGCTTCCATAAGATCAAGTTTTTTAATTTTAACCTTGATATAGATAAAGAAATAGGAGGCAACCTCAGTATGACAGGAACCGCCACTTTGAACAGTTTCGGTCTTAAAGAGAAAGCCAATCTAGTGCCAATGGGAGAAAAATGAGCTGTCATTGTGCCAGCTCCTTTGGCCCCTTTCCCCCTGCTGTATCAGCTTTGCTTACTTTACAGATATCTGGTGGTTCTAAAGTTTAAAAGCAGCTTGCGAAATTATCCAAGCAGAGTCAATTTTGTTTACCTTTCTGTAGGTTCTTAATTTTTGCTGTATAGCATTGGCAAAAATATGTACAAATTGACCTCTGTTCTTCCTACTGTGAGCATTATGAATGATTAGCTCCTGTGTAAAACCTTGCTCTCAGATCACAGCACAGCCCAACAATAGTTTAAACACTCAGCTGTAGGGACCATAGGAGCCTTTGAAGATGATAGAACCACACTAGGGCTGAAACTGATGGCTGTGGAATTAATTGTGTTTTTGAGCTTGAATCTCACCAGTGATTAATTTTTTTTTGTTTTATTGTCCATTCAATACATCCTTTCATGACTTGATTTTCATCATATGCCAATGTATTTGCAGGTTTACTGGATTTTATTTTTACGGAATGAGGTGGTGATAATCTTCCCGATTTTTGATTAAGTTGGTTCAGCTATGGTGCTATTTAGTAGGAATCTTCAGTGTCAGGTCCCATAGCTGAATGCCATTGTTATTATAATTATTATCTGTAACCATGTTGCAAGCTTGAATTTGGACTTGTGGCTGCTGTGAACAGGAGACCTGGCCAAAGACCTCCAGTGCCACAGATGCTAAGTGCCCAAGCCTCCTCAGCGGAACGACAAGGTTTGCGATACTGGGAATCTGACAAAATCTACTCAATCCCAGATAGACTCTTTGTTGGGGGAGTTATCTGTACCAAAGGAGTATACTTTTTGAACACACTCCTCCATTTCTTTAAACTCTTGGCATTAGAAATGTAGCTTCACTGTCTGGAATATTTACTGAGCACCCAGTGCATGCCAGGTACTGTGTATGCAAAGGACAAGAACAGGGAACAACAGCACTAAAATGCTTCCATAAGATCAAGTTTTTTAATTTTAACCTTGATATAGATAAAGAAATAGGAGGCAACCTCAGTATGACAGGAACCGCCACTTTGAACAGTTTCGGTCTTAAAGAGAAAGCCAATCTAGTGCCAATGGGAGAAAAATGAGCTGTCATTGTGCCAGCTCCTTTGGCCCCTTTCCCCCTGCTGTATCAGCTTTGCTTACTTTACAGATATCTGGTGGTTCTAAAGTTTAAAAGCAGCTTGCGAAATTATCCAAGCAGAGTCAATTTTGTTTACCTTTCTGTAGGTTCTTAATTTTTGCTGTATAGCATTGGCAAAAATATGTACAAATTGACCTCTGTTCTTCCTACTGTGAGCATTATGAATGATTAGCTCCTGTGTAAAACCTTGCTCTCAGATCACAGCACAGCCCAACAATAGTTTAAACACTCAGCTGTAGGGACCATAGGAGCCTTTGAAGATGATAGAACCACACTAGGGCTGAAACTGATGGCTGTGGAATTAATTGTGTTTTTGAGCTTGAATCTCACCAGTGATTAATTTTTTTTTGTTTTATTGTCCATTCAATACATCCTTTCATGACTTGATTTTCATCATATGCCAATGTATTTGCAGGTTTACTGGATTTTATTTTTACGGAATGAGGTGGTAATAATCTTCCCAATTTTTTGATTAAGTTGGTTCAGCTATGGTGCTATTTAGTAGGAATCTTCAGTGTCAGGTCCCATAGCTGAATGCCATTGTTATTATAATTATTATCTGTAACCATGTTGCAAGCTTGAATTTGGACTTGTATCAACACCCTTTGTATTTTGCACATTCAGTTATTTAGACTTTGGGAGTCCTCTATGGTTTCAGTCATGTATGTCTACTTCGTAGATTAAGTAGACCTCCTCAACTATGGTCTATTTTGGGTTTGTAGCTTAATTTAGAATTGTGTTAAGTTGATGTTTTGCATTTGACTTCATTTTACATTAGTTTGAAGTAAATTATTTACTTTTTGAATTCTGGAATTTTGAACATTTACTGTAATTTGTAATATAACTGCTGTGAAATACTTGAATAAAGATGACAAGAAAAAAATAAAAAAAGAACAGGGAACAAAATTCATGTGGTTCCTGCTTCAACCCACCACTGAGATGCACTGAACAAAAGCCTGAAGCTATCAAAAAAGACTGGAGAAACTACTCTGATTTTAAATGCCTGCATTGTATAGAGCCCTAAATTGAACGAAATCCAGCTTCTGTTTCTTTTCCCCCTAGTCCTTTGATTCGATTGTTCTCAGGATAAATTCAGAAAAAGAAAAAATCTGTTACAATCAAGGTTTACTGTCACCGTGATCTTCTAGTGCTGAGAACATATTTTTACTTCTCAAAAGAGGTGGCTCCTAGGCTGGCCTAAGCATACAAATGATAATAAGCCAACATACTTCATTGAGAGGTTATCTGTCCTTTTCTGTCCCACAGAACTACAAAACTGAACCCTCTACTGTCTCCCTGTATTGTGAATTACAAATTCCCCGTCCAAAGACTAAGCGTCTTAAAAGGCACAATACAAGTTTGTAGGCACATCTAACACCTCCAACACAAAGAAAGATGAAGCCAACAGAGATTCAAGAGATGAGAAAAGACACAGAGAAGGCCTATCAGTTCTCAATAAAATTGTCTGGTGAGAAAAAGAACGGAATAAGACAAGGAGTCAGGCTGCCTGTGTCTGAATCATAACTCTGACACTTACTAGCTGTGTAGCCTTGTCTGTTTCAACAATTATAAAATGTAAAAGGAATGACAGCTACCTAATGTCCTGAGAGGACTCAAGGAGCTAATGCATTAAAAGCTAATGCCTGGACTCTAGTAAATGATCCAGAGTTGGTGACTACTGAGCCTACTTTCATTAGGGTCCAACATTAATTTATCATCATCAAGACTTATACTAGGCGGGTAGCTTTAGGCCTTAGAAAATTCCTGATAGGGTAGGTCTTAGACCATAAGATCTAGCATTACAGATAAAAAGTATAACTCATAATACCAAGGTCAAGGGTTCTAGCCTCATAGAGCACTAGTATTACAGTCTCAGAAAACATCTGTCAACTCAGGCAACTTGCACATGGTCAAAAGACAGAGGTGGTCCAAGACAAGTACTGGATTGGTCAAAAAGTTCATTTGGATTATTCCATAAAAAGAAAACCCATTAACAGTAGCAGAAAATTTCCACAGCATTATCTACAGACTGAGATGGGCAGCATGTGCTATAGAGAAGTCTGTGGGTTTTTTTAGACAAGTTGGTACTGTGGGCTTAAATATACTTCCAACTAAATATAAAGTCTAACATGTTCTCAAACATTTTTCTTTCCCAATTCTTTTCTATGACTTGCTCTCTTTCTTATTCAGTAGAAGCTGTAAGTGAAATACTTGTCATGATACTATTTTTTCCAAACAGTGACTATCTTCCCTTGCCTACACTTTTCATCCCACTTCTGCAGAATGAGGACCACACCCTAAGGATGAAAAGTGAGAGGTTATCTGTCCTTTTCTGTCCCACAGAACTACAAAACTGAACCCTCTACTGTCTCCCTGTATTGTGAATTACAAATTCCCCGTCCAAAGACTAAGCGTCTTAAAAGGCACAATACAAGTTTGTAGGCACATCTAACACCTCCAACACAAAGAAAGATGAAGCCAACAGAGATTCAAGAGATGAGAAAAGACACAGAGAAGGCCTATCAGTTCTCAATAAAATTGTCTGGTGAGAAAAAGAACGGAATAAGACAAGGAGTCAGGCTGCCTGTGTCTGAATCATAACTCTGACACTTACTAGCTGTGTAGCCTTGTCTGTTTCAACAATTATAAAATGTAAAAGGAATGACAGCTACCTAATGTCCTGAGAGGACTCAAGGAGCTAATGCATTAAAAGCTAATGCCTGGACTCTAGTAAATGATCCAGAGTTGGTGACTACTGAGCCTACTTTCATTAGGGTCCAACATTAATTTATCATCATCAAGACTTATACTAGGCGGGTAGCTTTAGGCCTTAGAAAATTCCTGATAGGGTAGGTCTTAGACCATAAGATCTAGCATTACAGATAAAAAGTATAACTCATAATACCAAGGTCAAGGGTTCTAGCCTCATAGAGCACTAGTATTACAGTCTCAGAAAACATCTGTCAACTCAGGCAACTTGCACATGGTCAAAAGACAGAGGTGGTCCAAGACAAGTACTGGATTGGTCAAAAAGTTCATTTGGATTATTCCATAAAAAGAAAACCCATTAACAGTAGCAGAAAATTTCCACAGCATTATCTACAGACTGAGATGGGCAGCATGTGCTATAGAGAAGTCTGTGGGTTTTTTTAGACAAGTTGGTACTGTGGGCTTAAATATACTTCCAACTAAATATAAAGTCTAACATGTTCTCAAACATTTTTCTTTCCCAATTCTTTTCTATGACTTGCTCTCTTTCTTATTCAGTAGAAGCTGTAAGTGAAATACTTGTCATGATACTATTTTTTCCAAACAGTGACTATCTTCCCTTGCCTACACTTTTCATCCCACTTCTGCAGAATGAGGACCACACCCTAAGGATGAAAAGTGAGGGCTCAAATCCCAGCTCAGTCACTTATTTCTAACTGTATAAGCCTGGCCAAACCACTAACCTCTCTTTGTAGCCATTTTCCTCATTTATAAAATTAGGATAACAGTACCTATCCATCTCATAGGGTTGTAGTGAGAGTTACATCAGCTAGTGTTTATGGTACAGAATAAGCAGTCAATAAAGGTGGCATGTTATCAATATCCTCATTATTATATTTAAAAGGTTTAATATACCACTTGCCCGGTATTCACAAAATGCCTCAGTGACCTTGGAAGGTCTTCTGACAGTCAGTGAAAGAAGCTGTTAGGTGCTTTTCGGTTCTAAGCGTTAACTTGCCAAGTCTAAGCTTACAAGGCCATTGAAACATGTCTTAAGAGTCTCCTTCAAAGGGGTGGTGCTTTGTAAAAATTAAAGATAACAATTGTGTACCCTCTCATACTTGGAATTCCACACTAAGGGTTCTTTTTTGGTGGTCCAATGAACAGGTACTAATACAATCTAACACTTATTTCTCTTAATTCTCTACTCACGACCAACGAATGGATGCTACTGTTGTCAACTCTAACTTTTTGTAATAAGGGGGTGACAGACAGGCCTTGTGTCATAGGCTTCCTGTTACCCATGGGTCTTGGTGATTGGTCAGAGGCAGTGGCAAACAACCCTACAGGTACATTTAAGTCTTTGCCAGTCTGCAAGCTGGAACTGCTTATCTAGGGCAAATTCAGGAAGGCTGTTTATCAATGAGGTGAGAGAGAAGTAACTTTGACAAAGCTGCATTTCACAATTAAGAAATTTCTAAATAAGGCTATTAAAAAATACAAACAAACTGAAACAAAATCTATGGACAAAGTAGTCCTCTAATAACTCGGATAATGCCTAAAGCTTACCTCATTTTTATATTCACACAGAAACACACAGACTCCTAAGAATGAAAATACAAAACCAAGAGAATATCTTTCTAAAATCTTAAGATGTCTTTAGACATCTTTGGATGGTCAAACCTTAAAAACTGTTATTAAGCACAAGTATACTTTTAAAAGCTGAAAATATCACCTTTCTTTCAAAGTTTGTCTCTCTATTGCTGAGATTTCCAATTAGAACTCAAAAGCATCTTTAATAACTCAAGGGATGTCACAAAACCCCTCGTCATCAAAAAAAATTGTTTTATTTGATTTTACTTTCTAAAATGTGCCCAAGAATATCTACTAAAAAGAGAATGACAGAGGTGGGGGCACAGATTTATAATGGCAAATAATAACACAGGGTCAATTTCAGAAAGGTTGGGAACAATTATTCTACTAGAGTAGTTACTACTGGATAAACAAACACATACAACCCTAGATTTCATATTCAATTTGATTTTTAAAAAATAACAGGTATAAATTAGAATCGTTTGTCTGCTGATGAATTCAGCAAAATTTCTAGAATTACAATACTCTAGAAGATAGCAAAACTCCTAAGTGCAAAAACGTAGTAAATCACACATGGCTAGTATCAAACAGTTTCAAAAACACAGTTTCTGTGGCAAACAGATTTTTAATATCTTAACTTTTACCTGTGCACTAAACTTTATCAGCACCATATATTGATTTGGAGTAGAGTCTCTGATGATTTTCATTTGTTCAATTACTTCATTAAATGGGGCGACAAACTTCATAAGGTCATGACTGGTCATTGTAGCAGGGACTGTGAGAATACACAGCATGGCACTGCGCCTCACATCTTCTTTTAAGGAGATCATCTTACTAATAAGACAATAATTAGACTGTCTTAAATAGATGAGGTATGGTTAGTTCAAGCAACACTAATCAGACAACTTTTATGTCCAAGGAAAAGAAAAAGTATAATACTTCATAAATCAATTCAAACAGTTTGTTATTTTACCTGAAAATACACACTACCTGGGTAAAGTAAGACCCCTTAAATATATCTGCAATGGAATTTTAAGGTAACTTTTGAAATGTCCTACATAATACCCACCACTGATATTTTTAATCTTCAGTTAAAGGCATGTTGTTATAAGCCTCCATTAGGCAAATTTGCAGTTGATGTTTTGCTCTTATTAGTTTTTTAGTAACAACTATCCGTAGATAACACAGAGGCACAATTCTAATTATGGACTTCTCTCAAAGGTTCTCAAAGAAAAAAAGAGCTCTAAACAGAGAAAGAATCCTGAACCACAAAGATGTGACTCAGAAGATTACAGGAAGTGTTGCTGGGTTGGATTAGTTGGAATAGAGGGGAGAGAAAAATCTCCCACAATCCATTTTGCCGTTTTTTTCAGTCAAACTTTAAACTTTCTACTTTATATTGGGGTATAGTCGATTAACAATGCTCTCATAATTTTCAGGTGAGCAATTTGCTTTTGAAATGCTGCAAACTCACTTCAACAACTGTGATCCAAAATGACTACCTGAGTATTTTGTTTCCCAGTGGGGAATGAGCAAACAATTTAGGACAAGACAGTCTTTACAGAAATCAGCTACCAATTATCTCAGGAGCTGGTGGCCCAGCTATGTAGATTATGTAGCAAAATGTTCCTTTCCTTTGGCCTCTAGCAAGCCTTGTTTGGACCACAGAAAGGGGCTGAAAGATATGAAGACACTGCAACCCATTAAAGTGACTTCTGAGCAGCTTCTTTAGTAAAGACTTGGTGGGAACATAAGACTACAACAATGTTATAGATGATCGCTGTAGATGTTAGAATTTCTCTTTTCATTTTTATCTTCCTTCCTTTCAATTTTCCAATTACCTGCATGCCTATCCTTTTCAGGGGATATTTTCCTGGGTATTTTCTCAAGTGCATCTATGTGACTTTTCGTCAGAAGCTGTGACCTAATCTATGAGATTTAACTATATATAAGATATCAAAGAATTCTAAGAAAATATCTAAGAATTTAATACACACTATATGAAAGCACTATGCCTTTGAGGCTTAAAATATCCACTTCCCTTTTGGGCAAGAGCATTTTCTCCAACTTATGGCAAAAACAAACTCAAAAGAAGAATGGATTCTCTTACTTTGTCTTGTACAGATGCATGATACCGTGAACTATTTCAACCGAGGGGTTTCCACTGAAGAAGGAAATCTGGTCTGGAAGCTGCTTGGATGGAGAATCTGGAGCAACTTTTACACCTTCTTTACTTTGATCTTTACTTCTTGGTCCAGTGGGGCATGCTTCTGAAGATTTCCTTTCTTCCACTGTAGCTTCTGACTCATCTTTTCACAAACCAAAAATCAGTAGATTATAAACTGATAGGAAATATGCTGAAGGATTCCAATTAGATGAAAATTTTGAGTCAGAAGAATAAACTTTGAAAGATAAACTGCATTAAAAACTACATTCACAGAACAGCAGACTCTGGGGGATATCTCGAAACTTAGTCTTTGTTCCCACTCTGTCATGTCCAGTATCATTAACACCCTCAGAAACTCAAGAATGGACTTTACACGTGGAAGTGCCATAAGGCAGGTGTCTTCTATCATGCACCTCTAAGTGGGACAAATATTCAGGGCTATTAAAGTTGAAAACCAAACCTACCAGTTCTCCACGATGGAGATACAATACACATCCACTCCCCTGGATGGAGTGAGCTGGCAAAGCAGGGGGAGGCACAACGTGCTTATGTGGATTCAACATGACCTGCCACAGATGGATGTGGTAAGGAGCTCTCCTCACTGAAGAAAGTTGTCAGACAGCTTGTTATAAGTAATTTAGAATAAACATTTAGAGAAACTGAAATGTGGCCTGACAGCCTCACGTAAGGCAACAGAGGCAATACAAGCTAAAGTATGCTAGAGGTCTTAATCACAGGCTGAACATTTCAATTTTCCAATTACCTGCATGCCTATCCTTTTCAGGGGATATTTTCCTGGGTATTTTCTCAAGTGCATCTATGTGACTTTTCGTCAGAAGCTGTGACCTAATCTATGAGATTTAACTATATATAAGATATCAAAGAATTCTAAGAAAATATCTAAGAATTTAATACACACTATATGAAAGCACTATGCCTTTGAGGCTTAAAATATCCACTTCCCTTTTGGGCAAGAGCATTTTCTCCAACTTATGGCAAAAACAAACTCAAAAGAAGAATGGATTCTCTTACTTTGTCTTGTACAGATGCATGATACCGTGAACTATTTCAACCGAGGGGTTTCCACTGAAGAAGGAAATCTGGTCTGGAAGCTGCTTGGATGGAGAATCTGGAGCAACTTTTACACCTTCTTTACTTTGATCTTTACTTCTTGGTCCAGTGGGGCATGCTTCTGAAGATTTCCTTTCTTCCACTGTAGCTTCTGACTCATCTTTTCACAAACCAAAAATCAGTAGATTATAAACTGATAGGAAATATGCTGAAGGATTCCAATTAGATGAAAATTTTGAGTCAGAAGAATAAACTTTGAAAGATAAACTGCATTAAAAACTACATTCACAGAACAGCAGACTCTGGGGGATATCTCGAAACTTAGTCTTTGTTCCCACTCTGTCATGTCCAGTATCATTAACACCCTCAGAAACTCAAGAATGGACTTTACACGTGGAAGTGCCATAAGGCAGGTGTCTTCTATCATGCACCTCTAAGTGGGACAAATATTCAGGGCTATTAAAGTTGAAAACCAAACCTACCAGTTCTCCACGATGGAGATACAATACACATCCACTCCCCTGGATGGAGTGAGCTGGCAAAGCAGGGGGAGGCACAACGTGCTTATGTGGATTCAACATGACCTGCCACAGATGGATGTGGTAAGGAGCTCTCCTCACTGAAGAAAGTTGTCAGACAGCTTGTTATAAGTAATTTAGAATAAACATTTAGAGAAACTGAAATGTGGCCTGACAGCCTCACGTAAGGCAACAGAGGCAATACAAGCTAAAGTATGCTAGAGGTCTTAATCACAGGCTGAACACAAAAACAGGCAACCATGGGTTTACCTCACAGCCTAGGGTTCTGGAAAGCATACCTGGCTTGGCCTTCATGGTCTCAATGATCACATCTGTCATTTCTCGACGACCAAGATGCTGATGTATGATTGCTGCTTTCTCCCCTGGCGACTTCCCTTCTAAACAGGCTACTGCTGAAGCTACTGTCTTCTTTTGGATCTCCTCATCAGACATTTCCCCAGCTAAAGAACATATGAATAATTAATGCCAGATAATAAAACAAGCTCCTCTCTACTCCCAATGTAGCCATCCACAGGTTTTCTCTTTTCTCTCTGCTACCCTCCCCCAAGACTGAAAGATGTCTCTGCAGTGGCCCTCTCACTCATCTCTTGGGCTTCTGCAGTACCTGACAGTCAACTAACGCCCAGGACAATATATTCAGAAATGTAGGATGGTTCTAGGGGAAAAACCCTGCATTTTAAAGCAAATGACAGCGATGAAAGAGTTTTGACAGTAATCACGCTCAGATGAACCAACATTTTAGTAAGCCTGTAGAGTGGAACTGAGTGTTGGACCCCAAATAAAGGCATCACGTCCACTAATAAACAAAACTTCAATCTTTGAGGAGCAGTTTTCTTTATTTTTTTCTAAATTGGTTATCTATTTTACATATGGTAATATAAGTTTCTGTGTTACTCTTTCTATACTTCTCACTCATTCCTCCCTCCCCACAAAGTCCGTAAGTCTGTTTTCTATGTCTGTTTCTCCACTGCTATTCTTCATATACATTCATCAGGATCATCCTTCTAGATTCCATATACGTGCTAAGTGTCTGTCTTTCTCTTTCTCTGAGAGGAGCAGTTTTTGTAAACACCCTGGGTTAGCCTTATGCCATCATATCCTGAAAATCTGTGATCATTGTCTTAATAAAACACACAAAAATGGAAATGGAATTTGGAAAGTTGACAGAAATATCTCTAATATAAGCTTTATGAGAGACAGGACCTGTTCTGCCCATCACTGTTCCTCTGCACTCACATGGCCGTGCCTAGCACTGAAGCTCTTAAATGAAATTATGAACCCCCTGTAGGCAACAGAGGCAATACAAGCTAAAGTATGCTAGAGGTCTTAATCACAGGCTGAACACAAAAACAGGCAACCATGGGTTTACCTCACAGCCTAGGGTTCTGGAAAGCATACCTGGCTTGGCCTTCATGGTCTCAATGATCACATCTGTCATTTCTCGCGACCAAGATGCTGATGTATGATTGCTGCTTTCTCCCCTGGCGACTTCCCTTCTAAACAGGCTACTGCTGAAGCTACTGTCTTCTTTTGGATCTCCTCATCAGACATTTCCCCAGCTAAAGAACATATGAATAATTAATGCCAGATAATAAAACAAGCTCCTCTCTACTCCCAATGTAGCCATCCACAGGTTTTCTCTTTTCTCTCTGCTACCCTCCCCCAAGACTGAAAGATGTCTCTGCAGTGGCCCTCTCACTCATCTCTTGGGCTTCTGCAGTACCTGACAGTCAACTAACGCCCAGGACAATATATTCAGAAATGTAGGATGGTTCTAGGGAAAACCATGCATTTTAAAGCAAATGACAGCGATGAAAGAGTTTTGACAGTAATCACGCTCAGATGAACCAACATTTTAGTAAGCCTGTAGAGTGGAACTGAGTGTTGGACCCCAAATAAAGGCATCACGTCCACTAATAAACAAAACTTCAATCTTTGAGGAGCAGTTTTCTTTATTTTTTTCTAAATTGGTTATCTATTTTACATATGGTAATATAAGTTTCTGTGTTACTCTTTCTATACTTCTCACTCATTCCTCCCTCCCCACAAAGTCCGTAAGTCTGTTTTCTATGTCTGTTTCTCCACTGCTATTCTTCATATACATTCATCAGGATCATCCTTCTAGATTCCATATACGTGCTAAGTGTCTGTCTTTCTCTTTCTCTGAGAGGAGCAGTTTTTGTAAACACCCTGGGTTAGCCTTATGCCATCATATCCTGAAAATCTGTGATCATTGTCTTAATAAAACACACAAAAATGGAAATGGAATTTGGAAAGTTGACAGAAATATCTCTAATATAAGCTTTATGAGAGACAGGACCTGTTCTGCCCATCACTGTTCCTCTGCACTCACATGGCCGTGCCTAGCACACTCTGGAAGCTCTTAAAGAGTTGTTCAATAGATTAATGAACCAGTGACTGACCCATGTAGAAGTGTATACGTGGCTTATGTCAACTGAGTTGACTTTCAGAACTCAGTAGCCTATTAAATCGTAACTCAGTCTTGAATGTGCAGCTCCAAAACTCACATCTTCAGAAAAGTTTCCCATAGCCCCAAACCTACCAGCCCTAGGCCCCCTCCCCAAACCCAACACCTCCTCTAGTAATAGCTTTCCATCTTCCTTTCCAGCTACCCATCTTCCTTTCCTTCATCACATCTGCCACAGCTGTAGTCTACGTTTACTGTCAGAGTATTTACTTCATCGGTCTTCATGAACAGGAGTCAACTGCTGGTGCCATTCAAGCAGGACCATGTCTTTTTCTGCACACAACTAAAGCTCCGAGAGAGACGGAACACTCCGAAACTACTTCTTGAACGAATGTTATTATTAGGCAATTGCTGGAGGTTCAAGGAACAGAGCCATACGGGCCTTTCCCCCTGAGGAGGCTGTGTGACTGCGAATGAAGAGTTCAGACTCACAAGTCCAGCTCGCCGACGTAGAATTCCAGTTTTACCACTGACAGGTGATTCTGGGCAAGGCACTTAATCCCTAGGCTTGACTTCAGTTTCCCAGTTTGTAAAAGCATCATACACTACCGTATAACTAATTGGGTTGTATGAAGACAATGCGAGAAAACTGGGAAAGTGTCAAGCACAGAGCTGGGATATACCAAGTGTACACATTTCAGCTATAATTGCAACTACTGCTACATAAGCCCAAATACAGTCTTTCACAGAGGAAGGATTTAATGAAACTTTCACAAAGAAAGGATTTAATGAAACCAGGAGCCGTCAGCGTGTTGGGGAGTTCCCTCTCTGCCTTCACAAAGCCTGGAGGAAATCAATTCGCACAACTCGGCTCTAACCCGGAGTGTAGAGAGCGACGCGCAACATACAAACAGAGTCCCGGCGGGGAGGCCCCAGGAAGGAGGGGCCCGGGAAAGGCTCCCCAGAGGTGACACCTGGGAAGAGACACCCCCTAGAGACGGGGCGGAAGGAGAGGGACCCCAACCACCTCTCGGCTTCCTCCCGAGGCGAAAGCCCTCGCCACAGCCCTTCCCCGGACTGTGGTTCCGAGAGGACGAGCCGGGTGCCCAGGCGCGGGCTACCGGGGAGGCGGCGAGGTCGCGGACTCACCGGCAGCGCTGAAGCTGAAGCCGGCGGGGAGCGGCGAGTGTTCCGCGAGCTCCAGGCGGATGACAACCAGTGATACGGTCATAGGGCCGGCGCGGGCCGGCGCGGGCCCCGGCGGGCTCAGGCGAGGCTGGGAGGCGAGCCGTAAGGCCGAGCGGCCCAGGGCTAGGAGCGCCGCCACCGCCTCGCAGCAGCTCCGCGCACAAGCCTCGGAGCCCAGCGACCTCCACTTCCGCCTCTCGGCCGCCGTCGCCGACCCGCGCGGTGACGCATGCGCGGACCTGCGCGCTCGCCGCTCGGGGGCGGACCCCGCCACGTTACTGGTGTGTTTTGGCTGAGCTGAGCCTGCGCCCCTGGGGACGGGATCTGGAAAGAGGTGGTGGAGGAAGACACGTCGATGCGATAAGGCGGAGCGGTGGGTCTGCGCCCAGAGGCGAGTTATCCTATCTGAGAGACCGCCTCCTGAGCCCAGCTCATCTCACGGCGAGGTCTCCCAATTGTCCGAGCAACCCTCACAGTGCAGAGAGCTCGGGCCTCGTCTTTGATCTCTTGATCCAGCGGTAGGCAGGTTGCTCTGCGTCCGCCACGCTTTACGGATAGGTGCGCTGAGGCTCAGAGATGAACCCGCTTCTTTATTTGAGGGCCCGTGAGAAACAGGGACAGCTGGGGTGGTGGGGCTATCTTGGTGAATAAGAGGAACACCCAGTTCCTGTTCTTGTGGACTTGACCTTGTTCCCTAGTTCTGTGACCTTGAGCAAGGTTTTAATAAAATTGTGTGATATCCTTGTACCGCTATGAAGATGAAGCAAATAGGGACTGTGGCTCGGTTTATGTTAGTTTTTCTGAGAGTCCACATTCCTTTCAGTAGCTCGAATTGCCTTGAATTGGAGCACAGCAGGAGAAAGGGGCGACAGAGGATGAAAAGGTTGGATGTCATCAACGACTCAGTCGACATGAGTTCCAGCAAACTCAGGAAGATAGTGAAGGGCAGGAAACCCCCCTATGCTGCAGTCCATGGGGTCGAAAACAGTTGGACAGGACTTAGCAACTGGACAACAGACTGCCTTTAGCCTATAAACATGGAGAGCCACAATCATTACCTATATATCACATATGTGACAAGAAGCTGTTCTGGATATATATTTTCATGACATGTAAGGTGTGTCACAGTACATCCTGGACATGTGTAGGTGTGCGGACTACAAATCCACATAATAGGACCGCCTGACATAGCTTGTAACTGCACCCAATGAGTTAGTTTCAGTATACACTTTATATCACGGTTTCTCAACCTGTACACTGTTAATATTATTGGACTCGATAATTCTTTGGGTTGTGTTATATCCTACACTTAATAGAATAGTTAGCACCATCCCTGGCCTGACCTCCTAGGTGCAAGGAGCACCTCCAAATGGTAACAACCAAAATGTCTCCAGACATTCCCAGATGTCCCCTTGGGGCCAAAATTGCCCCAGTGATTTTTGTAAAAGTGCATATGCCATATGCATGCACTCTACCTGTATAAGACCTCATGTGAATTTTGTAATAGTATATTACAGTAGTAGATAACATTTAGTGGTGTGCCACGTGCTAACTTGAGTGCTTTGTTAACACATACTTTATCTCATGTAGTAATAACAGCAACTTCATGAGACAGGTGCTGTACTTTTTCGCATTTTACGGAGGAGGAACCTGAGGCTCACAATCACTTGCTCAGGATCTCATGCTGAAGTAAATGGCAGGGCTAGACTTTAAATCCAGGCAACGTGATTCCAGAGCTAATACTCAGTCTCTACTAAACCATCTCTTTAAAATGTGGTAACATACACTATGTGTGCATATTTATGAAAGCAAGATTTAGGTGGCACATCTACATTGCATATAACAATCTCATTCTGAGAGGCAGAGAGAAGATGAATATCCTTTCCAGTGGAGAAGGAAGATGCCAGTTCCAGAGAGGTAGAATTACTCACTAGAGATCAGGAAAATGAGTTTGTTACAATGCTGTGTAGCAGCCAATCACTGTGCCCGCGGCCTGCATTCCCCTATTTTCTGACTCATCTGCTTTATTCATTCTTCCAATTCATATTTCTTTTCTGTTTTTTGGCCTTGTCACACACCTTGCAGGATCTCAGTTTCCTGACCGGGGTTTGAACCAGGGTCATGGCAGTGAAAGCCGGGAATCCTAATTATTAGGCGTCCAGAAAGTGAAAAGAAGTCTTAGTTGCTCAGACATGTCCGACTCTACAAATCCACATAATAGGACCGCCTGACATAGCTTGTAACTGCACCCAATGAGTTAGTTTCAGTATACACTTTATATCACGGTTTCTCAACCTGTACACTGTTAATATTATTGGACTCGATAATTCTTTGGGTTGTGTTATATCCTACACTTAATAGAATAGTTAGCACCATCCCTGGCCTGACCTCCTAGGTGCAAGGAGCACCTCCAAATGGTAACAACCAAAATGTCTCCAGACATTCCCAGATGTCCCCTTGGGGCCAAAATTGCCCCAGTGATTTTTGTAAAAGTGCATATGCCATATGCATGCACTCTACCTGTATAAGACCTCATGTGAATTTTGTAATAGTATATTACAGTAGTAGATAACATTTAGTGGTGTGCCACGTGCTAACTTGAGTGCTTTGTTAACACATACTTTATCTCATGTAGTAATAACAGCAACTTCATGAGACAGGTGCTGTACTTTTTCGCATTTTACGGAGGAGGCACCTGAGGCTCACAATCACTTGCTCAGGATCTCATGCTGAAGTAAATGGCAGGGCTAGACTTTAAATCCAGGCAACGTGATTCCAGAGCTAATACTCAGTCTCTACTAAACCATCTCTTTAAAATGTGGTAACATACACTATGTGTGCATATTTATGAAAGCAAGATTTAGGTGGCACATCTACATTGCATATAACAATCTCATTCTGAGAGGCAGAGAGAAGATGAATATCCTTTCCAGTGGAGAAGGAAGATGCCAGTTCCAGAGAGGTAGAATTACTCACTAGAGATCAGGAAAATGAGTTTGTTACAATGCTGTGTAGCAGCCAATCACTGTGCCCGCGGCCTGCATTCCCCTATTTTCTGACTCATCTGCTTTATTCATTCTTCCAATTCATATTTCTTTTCTGTTTTTTGGCCTTGTCACACACCTTGCAGGATCTCAGTTTCCTGACCGGGGTTTGAACCAGGGTCATGGCAGTGAAAGCCGGGAATCCTAATTATTAGGCGTCCAGAAAGTGAAAAGAAGTCTTAGTTGCTCAGACATGTCCGACTCTTTGCAACCCTATGAGCGATAGCCTGCCAGGCTCCACTGTCCATGGAATTCTCCAGGTTAGGATACTGGAGTAGCCATTCCCTTCTCCAGGGGATCTTCCTGACCCAGGGATCAAACCCGGGTCTCCCTCATTGCAGGCAGATTCTTTACTGTTGGAGCCATCAGGGAAGCTCAGGGAACTCCTTCAACTCATATTTTTACAGAGCGCCTGCTATGTGTCTAGATATTGTGCCGGGTCCCAGGGGGTGGTACACATGAAAATGTTTCCTTAAGGAGCTTACAAGTAGAGGAGAAGATAGAGTTGAAAGGAGGAACTGCGGTGGGGTGAGTGGTCTAGGTAAGGTATGGATAAGAAGCAATGACAGGGGAAAGAAAACTAGTATCAGAGTCTTCCAGGAAAAAAAGAACGACTAATCTCTCTAGAGGAGATAAAACTGATGTAAAAATGAGTGGACATTTACCAGCACAAAAAGCAAGCAAAGGCGTGCCAGTCAGTGGGCAGGCACCACAGAGTTACCAGGAAGTATGAGAAATCATAGCATTTTCCTGCTCCAAAGAGAGACTGGGAAGTTAGAACATAACCATCATCTCCAGTTGGAAAGAAGAGACAAGCTAGTCATGGGAGCAGTGCCCACTCCTCCATTAGCAGGAGTATGAGGAGGACAGTGTCCTCAATGAGAATGAAAGTCACCCCTTCAGAATGAAAGTTAGCGCTTTTCATCTCTGTTAAGCTCTCACACAGAAGGTGTTGACAACTTTTAGGAGTCTATAAATAAATTTCTCCTTCTGTCATTAACTTTGGCCTTGGTGTAGGAACATATGTAAAACTCAAAATGCAAATCGATCTCTACATTTTTTCATTTCAGCATTCATGCCCCAGTCCAGCAAATTTTTAATTACATGAGAAACACATTATATTATCCTGAATATTTGCTTCTTAAGACCCCTTTCTTTAGGTTCTCTCGTAGTTTATCTAGTTCTTAGGGTGGCACTGAATGGACTTCCATGTACATGCAGGCTGTGTTACCAACCAGTTTTGCTCTAACTTGCTGCTTAGTAAGCTTTTTAAACTGAAATCATGTAAGGAGCTTACTCAAAGATTTTTGCTGTGCTGCACTGCCTGTGGAATCTTAACTTCTCCAACAGGGATTGAATCCATGCAGGGGACCCTGAGAGAGTGCAGGAGAGGTTGCTCATCATGAAGACACTCTGGTAGCCATGAAGGAAGTGACAGGTGAACTACAACCTAAAGGACAACTTGCAATTATCCAGGTAACAGATGGAAGGGAGCATTCAGGCCAGGCAAACAGTATATGCTAAGGCCTGGCAGCAGGAGGAGGGCATCATGGGTTTGAGGAAGCTGTCGTGGACATGGATGTCCATATCATCCAGGTTAAAGTGAAGTATGGGGAGAGCTGCTGCCCAAAGAGGTAGAGGCAGATCTCGGAGGGCTGTTCAGGTCAGGTTAAGGAGCTGAGAGGGCTTCCTAGGTGGCTCAGAGGTAAAGAATCCACCTGCCAATGCAGAAGATACGCGTTCAATCCCCGGGCCTCTACCCAAGTTTAAATCCCTGACTTGTTCTACCTTTGAAATCATACCAGCCAGCTACCTCCTCTCTGTGACTCTGGTCCTTTGGATTTTTTTATACCATCCTCCACACAGCCCCTAGAATTAACTTTCTAAACACACATCTGGGACCCCTGTTTCTTTTATCCCTTGGTTGAGGGAAGAGACAAGCTAGTCATGGGAGCAGTGCCACTCCTCCATTAGCAGGAGTATGAGGAGGACAGTGTCCTCAATGAGAATGAAAGTCACCCCTTCAGAATGAAAGTTAGCGCTTTTCATCTCTGTTAAGCTCTCACACAGAAGGTGTTGACAACTTTTAGGAGTCTATAAATAAATTTCTCCTTCTGTCATTAACTTTGGCCTTGGTGTAGGAACATATGTAAAACTCAAAATGCAAATCGATCTCTACATTTTTTCATTTCAGCATTCATGCCCCAGTCCAGCAAATTTTTAATTACATGAGAAACACATTATATTATCCTGAATATTTGCTTCTTAAGACCCCTTTCTTTAGGTTCTCTCGTAGTTTATCTAGTTCTTAGGGTGGCACTGAATGGACTTCCATGTACATGCAGGCTGTGTTACCAACCAGTTTTGCTCTAACTTGCTGCTTAGTAAGCTTTTTAAACTGAAATCATGTAAGGAGCTTACTCAAAGATTTTTGCTGTGCTGCACTGCCTGTGGAATCTTAACTTCTCCAACAGGGATTGAATCCATGCAGGGGACCCTGAGAGAGTGCAGGAGAGGTTGCTCATCATGAAGACACTCTGGTAGCCATGAAGGAAGTGACAGGTGAACTACAACCTAAAGGACAACTTGCAATTATCCAGGTAACAGATGGAAGGGAGCATTCAGGCCAGGCAAACAGTATATGCTAAGGCCTGGCAGCAGGAGGAGGGCATCATGGGTTTGAGGAAGCTGTCGTGGACATGGATGTCCATATCATCCAGGTTAAAGTGAAGTATGGGGAGAGCTGCTGCCCAAAGAGGTAGAGGCAGATCTCGGAGGGCTGTTCAGGTCAGGTTAAGGAGCTGAGAGGGCTTCCTAGGTGGCTCAGAGGTAAAGAATCCACCTGCCAATGCAGAAGATACGCGTTCAATCCCCGGGCCTCTACCCAAGTTTAAATCCCTGACTTGTTCTACCTTTGAAATCATACCAGCCAGCTACCTCCTCTCTGTGACTCTGGTCCTTTGGATTTTTTTATACCATCCTCCACACAGCCCCTAGAATTAATTTTCTAAAACACACATCTGGGATTTTCCCTGGCTGTCCAGCTTTCACTGCAGGTTTGATCCCTGGTTGGGGAACTAAGACCCCACATGCCACAGGGCAACTAACTCCAAACGTCGCAACAAAGATCCTGCCTGCCCCAAGCAAGATCTGATGTAGCCAGTAATAAATAAATACTTAAAAACTGCCTCCCCAAATAGAACAAAATGACCCATATCAAGGGTCATTTGATCAGCAAGTACTAGAATTAAGATCACCTCAAATGGCATACTTTTTTTTTTACATTTAAGTCAGATGTCAGCCAGTCAGCCACAGCCTAAGGACATATCTGGCCTGTTGTATGGTTTGTATAGCTCATCAGCTAAGAATGATTTTTATGTTTTCATAAAAAAATAGCTTAGGATACTTAAGATCCTAAAAATCTCAATTATTTGAAAAATGTCAAAACAAGACTATTAGTTTGTGGCATGTGGAAATTATACAAAATTCTAATTTCGGTATCCATAAAATGAAGTTGTATTGGAACACAGCCATGTTCACTCATTTACATAGTGTCCATTTGTGGTCCTTTACAGAAAGTTTGCAAGGCCCTGATATAAGCTGTAAGTTTACTATAAAATCAGTGTACAGGGCTTCCCCTGGTGGTCCAGTGGGTAAGGACACCGCCTTGTAGTGCAAGGGGCACCGGTTCGATCCCTGGCCTGGGAAGATCCCACGTGCCGCGGAGCAGCTGGACCGATGTGTCCAATTACCGAGCCGGAGCTCTGGAGCGCATGCGCCCAGAGCCGGCGCTCTGCGACAACAGACGCCACCGCGATGGGAGGCCCACGGGAGCCAAAGAACAAAGACGGCTGAAAATAGAGAAATGAAAGACCAATAGCAGTGGCCCGCCCGCTCCCCTCCCTCCCCAACCCGACCCCCGCCCAAAAATAAATCAATAAATCTTAAAAAAAAAAAAATCAGTGTACATATGACAAAAAGTTAAGCGTATAGCCCTCCCGACCCCGCCAAAAAAAAAAAGTATAGCCCAAACACCTTAGCATAGGATTCAGGAAGTGTAATATCATCAGACTGCTCAGTTTTTGTCAGTGTGAAGGATAAAAAGGCTATCTCTGTGTGTTTTTCTCCCTCTGTATGTTATTTTAATATTCAGGTTGAGCTCTTTCTCTTTTTGTATAGTAATTGGTCATTTAGTTTTCCCTTTCTGTGAATTGCTCATTTTAAAACTTATTTGCCATAATAAACTTTAGTCTATTGTATTCTTTTTTTTTTTTTTTTTTTTGAGGCAGGAATTATTTATTCTCCAATTATTGTGCGTGGTCAGTCATGTCTGACTCTTTGCAACCCCATGACCTGTAGCCTACCAGGCTCTTCTGTCCATGGGATTTCCCAAGCAAAAATGCTTTCCTTCTCCATTACATTTTTTTTTTTTTGAAAATATTTTTCTATTCTGGGACTTGTCTTTTATTTTATTGATAATATTTTTGCCATACAAAAGTTTTCATTGAAAAAAATTTTGGCCTCTTTTATTGGTTCCTTTTTAAAAATCTATTTATTTTCATCCATCTTCACTCCTCAGCCTGTGTGGGCCTTCCAATGCAGCGGCCTCCTCCTCTACAGAGCACTGGCTCTGGGTGCATGTGCTCCAGAGCACTGGTTCACATCACAACTGGACACACCAGTCCAACTGCTCCGTGGCACGTGGGATCTTCCTGAGTCAGGGATTGAACTGGTGCCCCTGCACTGCAAGGCGGACTCTCTACCCCTGGCCTGGGAAGATCCCACGTGCCGCGGAGCAGCTGGACCGATGTGTCCAATTACCGAGCCGGAGCTCTGGAGCGCATGCGCCCAGAGCCGGCGCTCTGCGACAACAGACGCCACCGCGATGGGAGGCCCACGGGAGCCAAAGAACAAAGACGGCTGAAAATAGAGAAATGAAAGACCAATAGCAGTGGCCCGCCCGCTCCCCTCCCTCCCCAACCCGACCCCCGCCCAAAAATAAATCAATAAATCTTAAAAAAAAAAAAATCAGTGTACATATGACAAAAAGTTAAGCGTATAGCCCCTCCCCGACCCCCGCCAAAAAAAAAAAAAGTATAGCCCAAACACCTTAGCATAGGATTCAGGAAGTGTAATATCATCAGACTGCTCAGTTTTTGTCAGTGTGAAGGATAAAAAGGCTATCTCTGTGTGTTTTTCTCCCTCTGTATGTTATTTTAATATTCAGGTTGAGCTCTTTCTCTTTTTGTATAGTAATTGGTCATTTAGTTTTCCCTTTCTGTGAATTGCTCATTTTAAAACTTATTTGCCATAATAAACTTTAGTCTATTGTATTCTTTTTTTTTTTTTTTTTTTTGAGGCAGGAATTATTTATTCTCCAATTATTGTGCGTGGTCAGTCATGTCTGACTCTTTGCAACCCCATGACCTGTAGCCTACCAGGCTCTTCTGTCCATGGGATTTCCCAAGCAAAAATGCTTTCCTTCTCCATTACATTTTTTTTTTTTTGAAAATATTTTTCTATTCTGGGACTTGTCTTTTATTTTATTGATAATATTTTTGCCATACAAAAGTTTTCATTGAAAAAAATTTTGGCCTCTTTTATTGGTTCCTTTTTAAAAATCTATTTATTTTCATCCATCTTCACTCCTCAGCCTGTGTGGGCCTTCCAATGCAGCGGCCTCCTCCTCTACAGAGCACTGGCTCTGGGTGCATGTGCTCCAGAGCACTGGTTCACATCACAACTGGACACACCAGTCCAACTGCTCCGTGGCACGTGGGATCTTCCTGAGTCAGGGATTGAACTGGTGCCCCTGCACTGCAAGGCGGACTCTCTACCCACTGGACGACCAGGGAAGTCCCAAAAGTTTTCATTTCTGATGTGGTTGTGTTTGTCTTAAGTTTTATGAGTCTTGGCTAAGAAAGTCTATTCAAGTTAAGATATTCTGTATTATTTTCTATGTCTTGGCATTTTATTTTTCTGATTTGGGTATTCTGATTTGAGAATTTATTTTTATGATGGTATGAAATAGACTTAATTAAATTTTGCCTTATAGAAACTCAGTTATGGGAGTCTTGTTTATTGAATAGTCAGTGCTAAAAGTATATAAAGTATATAAAATATGAAGATAAATTTCCTCCTTGCCCCTCCATTACTTCTCAGTCAATTCCAGTCTCCATTATTTATCACTGTGAAAAGTTTTTCAAAAATTTCATGTATATATTTGGGAATGGGTGTGTATGTGTGTGTCAAACATGCATACCCAAACTGAATCATACTGTACAAACTGTTCTGTACATTTCTTTCTTTTTTTTTTTTTTTTTTGACTCAATAGAATATCTTGGCAACTTTTCCACATCAGTAGGCATAGGTCTAGTTCAGGGATTAGCAAACTGTTTCTGTCAAGGGCTAGACAGACTTTCAGAACTACAGAGTCTCTGTCACAGGCTCTAGTGTTAAAGCCAGAAACAGCCATAGGCAATAGTAAACAATGAGGCGTGGCTGTGTTCCAATAAAACTTTACAAAAACAGATGGGACACATTTGGCTCCCAGGCCGTACTTGGCTGACCCTTGGCCTCGTCTATACATTTCAACATCTATGTGATATTCCATTATATGGGTGTGCCATAGTTGATTTAAACAGCCCTTTATTAACATACATGTAAGTTTTCTAGTTTTTTTTTTTTTCTTTTGTAAGCAGTTCTGCCCAACAGCCATGTACATAATTTTTGCTTACTTTTACAAATATATCTGTGCAAGAAATCCCTGGAAGTAGAATTACCACATCAAATGTAAATGTGCATTTAAAATATTGTACTCGGGACTTCCCTGGTGGTTCAGTGGCTAAGACTGTGCTCCCAATGCCTAGGACTCAGGTTTGATCTCTGATCACGGAACTAGATCCCACACACTGCAACTAAGAGTTGGCTTGCTACAACTAAAGCTCCTGCATGCCGCAACGAAAACCCTAAGTGCCACATTTAAGACCTGGCATAGCCAAGTGAATAAATAAATATTTAAAAAATAAAATGTTGCAATCCATAGAGGTTGTACTTATTTACATCAACAGCATAGGAAACTGTCTTCCTTGCATGCTTGACAACTCTTAAGATCCTAAAAATTGCTATAACTTTAGTTCTAAAATTAAAGAAGTATTGTTACTTGGATTGAGTTTTAGAAGTCCTACTGTTAAAAGTATATAAAATATAAAATATGAAGAAAATTCTTCCCCCTTTCCCTCATTCTCAGTCAATTCCAGTCTCCATTATTTATCACTGTGAAAAGTTTTTCAAAAATTTCATGTATATATTTGGGAATGGGTGTGTATGTGTGTGTCAAACATGCATACCCAAACTGAATCATACTGTACAAACTGTTCTGTACATTTCTTTCTTTTTTTTTTTTTTTTTTGACTCAATAGAATATCTTGGCAACTTTTCCACATCAGTAGGCATAGGTCTAGTTCAGGGATTAGCAAACTGTTTCTGTCAAGGGCTAGACAGACTTTCAGAACTACAGAGTCTCTGTCACAGGCTCTAGTGTTAAAGCCAGAAACAGCCATAGGCAATAGTAAACAATGAGGCGTGGCTGTGTTCCAATAAAACTTTACAAAAACAGATGGGACACATTTGGCTCCCAGGCCGTACTTGGCTGACCCTTGGCCTCGTCTATACATTTCAACATCTATGTGATATTCCATTATATGGGTGTGCCATAGTTGATTTAAACAGCCCTTTATTAACATACATGTAAGTTTTCTAGTTTTTTTTTTTTTCTTTTGTAAGCAGTTCTGCCCAACAGCCATGTACATAATTTTTGCTTACTTTTACAAATATATCTGTGCAAGAAATCCCTGGAAGTAGAATTACCACATCAAATGTAAATGTGCATTTAAAATATTGTACTCGGGACTTCCCTGGTGGTTCAGTGGCTAAGACTGTGCTCCCAATGCCTAGGACTCAGGTTTGATCTCTGATCACGGAACTAGATCCCACACACTGCAACTAAGAGTTGGCTTGCTACAACTAAAGCTCCTGCATGCCGCAACGAAAACCCTAAGTGCCACATTTAAGACCTGGCATAGCCAAGTGAATAAATAAATATTTAAAAAATAAAATGTTGCAATCCATAGAGGTTGTACTTATTTACATCAACAGCATAGGAAACTGTCTTCCTTGCATGCTTGACAACTCTTAAGATCCTAAAAATTGCTATAACTTTAGTTCTAAAATTAAAGAAGTATTGTTACTTGGATTGAGTTTTAGAAGTCCTACTGTTCTCAAAAGACATACTGAGTTGGCCATGTTGGTAATTTCTTTTTTTTTTTTTTTAAAGATTTATTTATTTATTTATTTTGGGCGGGGGTCAGGTTGGGGAGGGAGGGGAGCAGCGGGCCACTTCTATTGGTCTTTCATTTCTCTGTTTTCATCCGTCTTTGTTCTTTGGCTCCTGCGGGCCTCCCATCGCGGTGGCGTCTGTTGTCACAGAGCTCCAGCTCTGGGCGCATGCACTCCAGAGCTCCAGCTCGGTGATTGGACACATCAGTCCAGTCGCTCTGCGGCACGTGGGATCTTCCCAGGCCAGGGATCGAACCGGCGCCCCTTGCACTGCAAGGCGGTGTCCTTACCCACTGGACCACCAGGGGAAGGCCGGCCATGTTGGTAATTTCTGAAGAATGGGATTGCGTTGCCATTTTGCTTTCTTTTTCTTACCTTTCTGTTTTGTCTGAAATATTTTGTGCACAGGCACTACTTTATCAAAATAAAATGTATAAGGTATACTATTTTTTTGACATTTATTTATTTATTTGGCTGCATTGGGTATTAGTTGAAGCATGTGAGCTTAGTCAGCTTGTGGTATGTGTGGTATGTTAGTTCCCTAACCAGGGATGGAACCTACATCTCCTGGACTGGAAGGCAGATTCTCAACCACTGGACCACCAGCGAAGTCCCAGTGTACTATTTCTTAAATACGATTATGAATGCTATATGCATTTTTGCTGCGTGCCAACTGTATTATATTTTAAAAAAAACCACTTTTGTTCAAGAAAAAGCAATTCCTGTACAAATGCTGGCAGTAGAAACAATACTGATCTACCCACTGTGTTAGCTCTCTGTGGACAGAAATCTTCTACTTTATTCCACAAAAAAGGCACCTCCAAGTGAATGTTTCAGTGCACCTGAAGGATTACTACAGTTTACAAAATGAAGGGCTTGTTTTGGAGTGCTGTCAGTCTGCTTTATCCCCTCATGTACTTCTTTAGCATATGCCAGGACCATGTGAGTGACCTAATATGTAAGAACCAGCTAATGAGAGACCAGGGAAGAAAATTCATAAATCTGTGTCCAGAGCCATCTCAAGCCGGTGGTATGGACTGATGCTTGGCAGCAGTGGCCCCTCAGACACACACGTTACTGCTGTTCCCTTGGAAGCCTTAGGTGGAATTTCACTGAATTCCCACTGGGGCCCACCTGGCACCACAGTGATGCCAAGGGAACCTGTATGGTAATTCCCCTGCTCCCCACACCTCAGTGGTTTGTCCATATACCATTTCACTTCCCACATGTTTTACTTCTGGTAGAATGGGAGGTAAGGAATCATGTCCCTTCTGGAACTAGAGGGAAGGCGTCATCTCAGGTGGTGAAAATGGACCCTGGATGAAATTTGTGAGAGCAGAGATAATAACATAAGATTTCTTACAAGAATTAGGGAGACTCTGCTCTGAAATTGTGAGTGATAAACATACTTGAATTTTCACATTCTTTTCTTACCTTTCTGTTTTGTCTGAAATATTTTGTGCACAGGCACTACTTTATCAAAATAAAATGTATAAGGTATACTATTTTTTTGACATTTATTTATTTATTTGGCTGCATTGGGTATTAGTTGAAGCATGTGAGCTTAGTCAGCTTGTGGTATGTGTGGTATGTTAGTTCCCTAACCAGGGATGGAACCTACATCTCCTGGACTGGAAGGCAGATTCTCAACCACTGGACCACCAGCGAAGTCCCAGTGTACTATTTCTTAAATACGATTATGAATGCTATATGCATTTTTGCTGCGTGCCAACTGTATTATATTTTAAAAAAAACCACTTTTGTTCAAGAAAAAGCAATTCCTGTACAAATGCTGGCAGTAGAAACAATACTGATCTACCCACTGTGTTAGCTCTCTGTGGACAGAAATCTTCTACTTTATTCCACAAAAAAGGCACCTCCAAGTGAATGTTTCAGTGCACCTGAAGGATTACTACAGTTTACAAAATGAAGGGCTTGTTTTGGAGTGCTGTCAGTCTGCTTTATCCCCTCATGTACTTCTTTAGCATATGCCAGGACCATGTGAGTGACCTAATATGTAAGAACCAGCTAATGAGAGACCAGGGAAGAAAATTCATAAATCTGTGTCCAGAGCCATCTCAAGCCGGTGGTATGGACTGATGCTTGGCAGCAGTGGCCCCTCAGACACACACGTTACTGCTGTTCCCTTGGAAGCCTTAGGTGGAATTTCACTGAATTCCCACTGGGGCCCACCTGGCACCACAGTGATGCCAAGGGAACCTGTATGGTAATTCCCCTGCTCCCCACACCTCAGTGGTTTGTCCATATACCATTTCACTTCCCACATGTTTTACTTCTGGTAGAATGGGAGGTAAGGAATCATGTCCCTTCTGGAACTAGAGGGAAGGCGTCATCTCAGGTGGTGAAAATGGACCCTGGATGAAATTTGTGAGAGCAGAGATAATAACATAAGATTTCTTACAAGAATTAGGGAGACTCTGCTCTGAAATTGTGAGTGATAAACATACTTGAATTTTCACATTCTTTTTGCCTATAGTGGTTCAGCACTAACCATTAAATTAGTTAAACTAAAAGAAGGGAAAACACGGTAACTTATTATAAAATTTTAAGCTATTCCATCCTCAGGCACTCAATTTTAGCTGCATGAATGAAAAACAAAAATATTGTGTACTAAGCCCCTCCATCGGCTATTTTTTATGTGGAGCTAGAATTGTTGCACAATGACTTTGATCAGAAAGCTAGCTTGAACCCCACCCACTATTAGGCTTATACCCTGATGAAATCAAAATTGAAAGAGGCACCTGTACCCCAATGTTCATTGCAGCTCTCTATACAATGGCTAGAGCGTGGAGGCAACCTAGATGTTCATCGACAAATGAATGGATGAAAAAGCTCTGGTATATATATACAATGGAATACTACACAGCTGTAAAAAGAAATGCAGAGGGGGCTTCCCTGGTGGTCCAGTGGGTAAGTACACCGCCTTGCAGTGCAAAGGGCGCCGGTTCAATCCCCGGCTTGGGAAGATCCCAGGTGCTGCAGAGCAGCTGGACCGATGAGTCCAATTACGAAGCCCGAGCTCTGGAGCGCGTGCACCCAGAGCCTGTGCTCTGCGACAACAGGGGCCACCGTGATGGGAGGCCCACATGGGCCAAAGAACAAAGATGGATGAAACTAGACAAACGAAAGACCGATAGGAGTGGCCCGCCCACCCCCCTCCCTCCCCACCCCCGCCAAAAAAATAAATAAATAAATAAATAAAAGACAGGTACAGTGTGCTGCTGGTGCATATATATGGAATCTAGTGAGATGGTAATGATAACACATGTAGTGAAGCGATGAAGAAACAGACATGCAGAATAGACATATGGACATTGTGGGGAATGAACAGTGGGTGGGAGGTGTAAAGGAAGTGGCATGGAAACCTGTGCTATCATGTGTGAAGGGGATGGCTGTTGTCATTGTGCTGTGAGAAAAGGGGATCCTGCAGGGGTGTTGTGCGATGGGCTAGAGGGGTGGGATTGGGGGGGATATACATATGACTGATCTGGGATCATACATATCTGTAAACAACAAAACTCTGTAAAAGTAAAAAGTAAAATAAAAATTTTTTTAAAGGGGATTAAAAAAAAGCTTGCTTGACACAGTGATAACATTGAAACATTGAACCTTTCTCTGGATTATGTATTGTTCTCAGCTCTTTATTTGTATTAACTTACATACCTTCACAGTAACCCTGCTAAAATATAATTTAGAATATATTAAAGTTCTGTAGCTAGTGTTTTATGTGGAGCTAGAATTGTTGCACAATGACTTTGATCAGAAAGCTAGCTTGAACCCCACCCACTATTAGGCTTATACCCTGATGAAATCAAAATTGAAAGAGGCACCTGTACCCCAATGTTCATTGCAGCTCTCTATACAATGGCTAGAGCGTGGAGGCAACCTAGATGTTCATCGACAAATGAATGGATGAAAAAGCTCTGGTATATATATACAATGGAATACTACACAGCTGTAAAAAGAAATGCAGAGGGGGCTTCCCTGGTGGTCCAGTGGGTAAGTACACCGCCTTGCAGTGCAAAGGGCGCCGGTTCAATCCCCGGCTTGGGAAGATCCCAGGTGCTGCAGAGCAGCTGGACCGATGAGTCCAATTACGAAGCCCGAGCTCTGGAGCGCGTGCACCCAGAGCCTGTGCTCTGCGACAACAGGGGCCACCGTGATGGGAGGCCCACATGGGCCAAAGAACAAAGATGGATGAAACTAGACAAACGAAAGACCGATAGGAGTGGCCCGCCCACCCCTCCGCCAAAAAAATAAATAAATAAATAAATAAAAGACAGGTACAGTGTGCTGCTGGTGCATATATATGGAATCTAGTGAGATGGTAATGATAACACATGTAGTGAAGCGATGAAGAAACAGACATGCAGAATAGACATATGGACATTGTGGGGAATGAACAGTGGGTGGGAGGTGTAAAGGAAGTGGCATGGAAACCTGTGCTATCATGTGTGAAGGGGATGGCTGTTGTCATTGTGCTGTGAGAAAAGGGGATCCTGCAGGGGTGTTGTGCGATGGGCTAGAGGGGTGGGATTGGGGGGGATATACATATGACTGATCTGGGATCATACATATCTGTAAACAACAAAACTCTGTAAAAGTAAAAAGTAAAATAAAAATTTTTTTAAAGGGGATTAAAAAAAAGCTTGCTTGACACAGTGATAACATTGAAACATTGAACCTTTCTCTGGATTATGTATTGTTCTCAGCTCTTTATTTGTATTAACTTACATACCTTCACAGTAACCCTGCTAAAATATAATTTAGAATATATTAAAGTTCTGTAGCTAGATGGTGGTTTGGGTTACACAGCAATGAATGTACTTAATGTCACTCAAAGTGCTTAAAATAGTAAATTTGATGTTATTTGATGTTTTAACAATTTTAAATAAATATTTAAATAAGCTTATATTTAAATATATTAAATGTACACAGAAAACTTTATGCTGAGTGATAGAATGAAGCCAGTTCAAAAAGACCAAATATTATATGGTTCTGCTTATACAAAGTGTCCAGGACAGGTAAATCTATAGAAATGGAAAGCAGAGTGGTTATTTACTAGGACTGGGAGTATTAGGGTGGTGAGGGGGCAGAATGGGTAGTGACTGCTAATGGATATAGGTTTCTTTTTAGGGTGATGAAATTTCCTAGAACTGACTGTAATGGTGATTGTATAACTTTATGAATATATTAAAAAGCACTGAATTTTAGTTTAAATGGGCCAGTTGGGTGGTATGTGAATTGTATTTCAATAAAGTTCTTGTTACATGTGTGTGTGTAAAATAGCAGACTTGACACTGCAAGGTTGTTTTTCTTTAAAATTTAGGCCTCTTTTATTGATTTTTTATCCATTTATTTTCATCCATATTTATTCTTTGGCCTGTGTGGGCCTCCCATTGCAGGGCCTCTCTTTGTTGCAGAGCTCCGGCTCTGGGTGCATGCGCTCCAGAGCGCTGGCTTGTAGTTGGACACACCGGTCCAGCCACTCCGCGGCACGTAGCATCTTCCTGGGCCAGGGATCGAACCGCACCCCTACAGTGCAAGACAGACTCTTTACCCATTGGACCAAGGAAGCCCACAGGGGATCTGCAGGGGTGTTGTGCGATGGGCTAGAGGGGTGGGATTGGGGGGGATATACATATGACTGATCTGGGATCATACATATCTGTAAACAACAAAACTCTGTAAAAGTAAAAAGTAAAATAAAAATTTTTTTAAAGGGGATTAAAAAAAAGCTTGCTTGACACAGTGATAACATTGAAACATTGAACCTTTCTCTGGATTATGTATTGTTCTCAGCTCTTTATTTGTATTAACTTACATACCTTCACAGTAACCCTGCTAAAATATAATTTAGAATATATTAAAGTTCTGTAGCTAGATGGTGGTTTGGGTTACACAGCAATGAATGTACTTAATGTCACTCAAAGTGCTTAAAATAGTAAATTTGATGTTATTTGATGTTTTAACAATTTTAAATAAATATTTAAATAAGCTTATATTTAAATATATTAAATGTACACAGAAAACTTTATGCTGAGTGATAGAATGAAGCCAGTTCAAAAAGACCAAATATTATATGGTTCTGCTTATACAAAGTGTCCAGGACAGGTAAATCTATAGAAATGGAAAGCAGAGTGGTTATTTACTAGGACTGGGAGTATTAGGGTGGTGAGGGGGCAGAATGGGTAGTGACTGCTAATGGATATAGGTTTCTTTTTAGGGTGATGAAATTTCCTAGAACTGACTGTAATGGTGATTGTATAACTTTATGAATATATTAAAAAGCACTGAATTTTAGTTTAAATGGGCCAGTTGGGTGGTATGTGAATTGTATTTCAATAAAGTTCTTGTTACATGTGTGTGTGTAAAATAGCAGACTTGACACTGCAAGGTTGTTTTTCTTTAAAATTTAGGCCTCTTTTATTGATTTTTTATCCATTTATTTTCATCCATATTTATTCTTTGGCCTGTGTGGGCCTCCCATTGCAGGGCCTCTCTTTGTTGCAGAGCTCCGGCTCTGGGTGCATGCGCTCCAGAGCGCTGGCTTGTAGTTGGACACACCGGTCCAGCCACTCCGCGGCACGTAGCATCTTCCTGGGCCAGGGATCGAACCGGCACCCCTACAGTGCAAGACAGACTCTTTACCCATTGGACCACCAGGGAAGCCCACACTGCTGGTTTTGAAACATGATAAAATAAGCATTTTAAAACCCAAATAGATTGAATTTAGAAACACAAAAACGGATCAGAAATTGACCTTTAGTGCATAAGGGTGAAGCTCAGGCAATGCAGAATCATCAAATGTCTTCTGAATTCCCAAAAGAACCCAATAAAATTAAATTACATCCCCTTAATTCACTTTTAGACTTTAGTGTATCCTCTTAAGAGTCTTCTAGCCCTGCCCTCTGGAATATGCATTCGCCACATTTTGAGTAGTCAGTTGCCACGTGTGACTAGCGGCTACTAACGTGGGACAGGGCAGGATAGCATTTCCATTATTGTAAACTCTGAATTGTTTTAAAACTGTGTTTGAGTGAAATAAGAACTCATTTAGGAACTTCCCTGGTGGACCAGTGGTACGGAATCTGCCTTGCAACGCAGGGGACTCAGGTTCAATCTAGGTCCGGGAAGATTCCACATGCTCTGGGGCAATGAAGCCTGCATGTCTAAGACTCAATGCAGCCAAATAAAAAAAATAAGTATTTATTTAAAAAAGAACTAATTAAACTGAAATATTGATATATATTGCTCCATTCCCTAACTACTGTAACTAATTCTAAGCCACTTTTTACAATGTGCAAAGTTCTGCACAGAATTCCTATTGGCAACAAGCAAGAGGCCTGGGATAAGAGTAGGAAGCCAGGAATATGTGCTTTCTGTCTTGGTGATAAGCTGATCTTACTCTTAATGATGGCTGGTTCTCTTCTCTCCTTCCTCATTCTTAGTCAAAGACCTCCACGCCTGTGGACGCCTTTTTCTCCCTGCTGACCAGTAACCGAGTCACAAAGCAGTTCCCAGTGATGACTGAGGCCATAAGTCAGATTCAGGCTAAAGGCCTTCAGACTGCAGTCTTTTTTTTTTTTTTAATTTATTTTTTGGGTGGGGGGCGGGTTGGGGGGGGAGGGGAGTGGGCGGGCCACTTCTATTGGTCTTTTGTTTCAGGCTGGCTTGATGAACAATCGTGATCCTGGGCCAGGGATCGAACCGCACCCCTACAGTGCAAGACAGACTCTTTACCCATTGGACCACCAGAAGCCCACACTGCTGGTTTTGAAACATGATAAAATAAGCATTTTAAAACCCAAATAGATTGAATTTAGAAACACAAAAACGGATCAGAAATTGACCTTTAGTGCATAAGGGTGAAGCTCAGGCAATGCAGAATCATCAAATGTCTTCTGAATTCCCAAAAGAACCCAATAAAATTAAATTACATCCCCTTAATTCACTTTTAGACTTTAGTGTATCCTCTTAAGAGTCTTCTAGCCCTGCCCTCTGGAATATGCATTCGCCACATTTTGAGTAGTCAGTTGCCACGTGTGACTAGCGGCTACTAACGTGGGACAGGGCAGGATAGCATTTCCATTATTGTAAACTCTGAATTGTTTTAAAACTGTGTTTGAGTGAAATAAGAACTCATTTAGGAACTTCCCTGGTGGACCAGTGGTACGGAATCTGCCTTGCAACGCAGGGGACTCAGGTTCAATCTAGGTCCGGGAAGATTCCACATGCTCTGGGGCAATGAAGCCTGCATGTCTAAGACTCAATGCAGCCAAATAAAAAAAATAAGTATTTATTTAAAAAAGAACTAATTAAACTGAAATATTGATATATATTGCTCCATTCCCTAACTACTGTAACTAATTCTAAGCCACTTTTTACAATGTGCAAAGTTCTGCACAGAATTCCTATTGGCAACAAGCAAGAGGCCTGGGATAAGAGTAGGAAGCCAGGAATATGTGCTTTCTGTCTTGGTGATAAGCTGATCTTACTCTTAATGATGGCTGGTTCTCTTCTCTCCTTCCTCATTCTTAGTCAAAGACCTCCACGCCTGTGGACGCCTTTTTCTCCCTGCTGACCAGTAACCGAGTCACAAAGCAGTTCCCAGTGATGACTGAGGCCATAAGTCAGATTCAGGCTAAAGGCCTTCAGACTGCAGTCTTTTTTTTTTTTTTAATTTATTTTTTGGGCGGGGGGTCGGGTTGGGGAGGGAGGGGAGCAGGCGGGCCACTTCTATTGGTCTTTTGTTTCTCTATGTTCATCCGTCTTTGTTCTTTGGCTCCTGTGGGCCTCCCATCGCGGTGGCGTCTGTCGTTGCAGAGCGCCGGCTCTGGGCGCATGCGCTCCAGAGCTCTGGCTCCGTAATTGGACACATTGGTCCAGCCGCTCTGCAGCACGTGGGATCTTCCCAGGCCAGGGCTCGAACCGGCGCCCCTTGCACTGCAAGGCGGTGTCCTTACCCACTGGACCACCAATGGAAGCCCTCAGACTGCAGTCTTGAGTAATAACTTTTATCTTCCCAATGGAAAGAGCTTTTTGTCCCTGGACCGGAAACAGTTTGATGTGGTAAGCTGATAGGGATCCAGAACGATCCAAATCAAGTCTCTGTCCTTGTTTCAGGGTGCAGCATTAACGCTGCCTCTCAGCAGGTCTTTTTTTTTTTTTAATTTATTTATTTTCATTTTTTGGGGGGGCAGGGGTGGGGAGGGAGGAGGCGGGCAGGCCACTTCTATTGGTCTTTCGTTTATCTAGTTTCATCCGTCTTTGTTCTTTGGCTCCTGTGGGCCTCCCATCGCGGTGGCGTCTGTCGTTGCAGAGCGCCGGCTCTGGGCGCATGCGCTCCAGAGCTCTGGCTCCGTAATTGGACACATTGGTCCAGCCGCTCTGCAGCACGTGGGATCTTCCCAGGCCAGGGCTCGAACCGGCGCCCCTTGCACTGCAAGGCGGTGTCCTTACCCACTGGACCACCAATGGAAGCCCTCAGACTGCAGTCTTGAGTAATAACTTTTATCTTCCCAATGGAAAGAGCTTTTTGTCCCTGGACCGGAAACAGTTTGATGTGGTAAGCTGATAGGGATCCAGAACGATCCAAATCAAGTCTCTGTCCTTGTTTCAGGGTGCAGCATTAACGCTGCCTCTCAGCAGGTCTTTTTTTTTTTTTAATTAATTTATTTATTTTCATTTTTGGTTGGGGGGGGGGGGTGGGGAGGGAGGAGGGCGGGCAGGCCACTTCTATTGGTCTTTCATTTATCTATTTTCATTCATCTTTGTTCTTTGGCCCGTGTGGGCCTCCCATCGCAGTGGCATCTGTTGTCGCAGAGCACCGGCTCTGGGCGCCTGTGCTCCAGAGCTCTGGCTCGGTAATTGGACACGTCAGTCCAGCCGCTCCACAGCACGTGGGATCTTCCCAGGCCAGGGATCGAACCAGCACCCCTTGCACTGCAAGGCGGTGTCCTTACCCACTGGACCACCAGGGAAGCCCATCTCAGCAGGTCTTGAGTGGCTGGCTTTGTCATTCACGCACTTGACTGAGTTGGGATTAGACATGACAGGTGGGAAAGAGGACCTGCAAAGTGTCACTGAGCTCTGGGCAAGGTCAGTCATTCCTGGGCTTTGATAACTGGGTGAAACCTCAGCTTCTGAGACTCTCTTTCATTCAGGACTTGAAGCTTAGTCATCAGATAACACATGCACTGAATCAGCGCTCACTTCTGTAAGGTCTGGTCCCAAGGCTCCTTTCCCCCACTTCCTACCTCCCCGACACAAGAAAGACCTTGACTAGAAGGCCCCTCACGCCAGATTGAACAAGGCCAATGAAAAAAAAATAGCCACGACACCAACGGAGGACCACCCTGCCCCCGCCGAAAGTTCTCCCTGGACAAAGGAAAGATCAAACTGCCCAATTTGCAAACGCCCCAACACCTGGCCTCAACCAATCAGGTCGACGGCGCCCCAACCTGGCCGTCTTTGGCCAGGGGCTCTGCTGACCACGTCACCTCGTCACCTTACCTATAAAGGGGGCCCTCCCAGTCTTTGTGTGCGCTTTCCCTCACTCCCTCTCTCCTCTCCTCCCCGTGAGGGACGCCCGAGAGCGCCCATCCAATAAAACCTGCTCTGCCTCACCAATTCCGATCCTCCTCTCTCATTTTAAAACACCCGGCAGGAACCAGCCTTACAACTTCTTAATGGGCCCTTGAGTTTTTCAAAGACCAATCCTATTACCTCTATTTCTATGGCAATAATCCTCACACCAGCGCTGTGCAAACAAACTTACTGCAGGAAAGCAAATGTCTAGTATGGTTGCTACTGTCCCATATGGCTGTTGAATGCTTGAAGTGTGGCTAGTGGCACTGAGGAGCTGAATTCTATTTCATTTCAACTTAGATGTAAATCATCACATATGGCTAGGCCCTACCATAGGGGACAGTGCATGAAGGGCTAGACTATCAAAGTGATAGGGACAGAGTAGAATAGTTACATAGTTGTGGAGTCCTAGTAGGGGACTGTAGGTGGAAAAGTAAAACCTAGAAAAAGTTGGGAGGCCAGTAGGTTAAAATAAATGCTGCCATTCAAGTAAGCACGTGGGATCTTCCCAGGCCAGGGATGGAACCAGCACCCCTTGCACTGCAAGGCGGTGTCCACCCACTGGACCACCAGGAAGCCCATCTCAGCAGGTCTTGAGTGGCTGGCTTTGTCATTCACGCACTTGACTGAGTTGGGATTAGACATGACAGGTGGGAAAGAGGACCTGCAAAGTGTCACTGAGCTCTGGGCAAGGTCAGTCATTCCTGGGCTTTGATAACTGGGTGAAACCTCAGCTTCTGAGACTCTCTTTCATTCAGGACTTGAAGCTTAGTCATCAGATAACACATGCACTGAATCAGCGCTCACTTCTGTAAGGTCTGGTCCCAAGGCTCCTTTCCCCCACTTCCTACCTCCCGACACAAGAAAGACCTTGACTAGAAGGCCCCTCACGCCAGATTGAACAAGGCCAATGAAAAAAAAATAGCCACGACACCAACGGAGGACCACCCTGCCCCCGCCGAAAGTTCTCCCTGGACAAAGGAAAGATCAAACTGCCCAATTTGCAAACGCCCCAACACCTGGCCTCAACCAATCAGGTCGACGGCGCCCCAACCTGGCCGTCTTTGGCCAGGGGCTCTGCTGACCACGTCACCTCGTCACCTTACCTATAAAGGGGGCCCTCCCAGTCTTTGTGTGCGCTTTCCCTCACTCCCTCTCTCCTCTCCTCCCCGTGAGGGACGCCCGAGAGCGCCCATCCAATAAAACCTGCTCTGCCTCACCAATTCCGATCCTCCTCTCTCATTTTAAAACACCCGGCAGGAACCAGCCTTACAACTTCTTAATGGGCCCTTGAGTTTTTCAAAGACCAATCCTATTACCTCTATTTCTATGGCAATAATCCTCACACCAGCGCTGTGCAAACAAACTTACTGCAGGAAAGCAAATGTCTAGTATGGTTGCTACTGTCCCATATGGCTGTTGAATGCTTGAAGTGTGGCTAGTGGCACTGAGGAGCTGAATTCTATTTCATTTCAACTTAGATGTAAATCATCACATATGGCTAGGCCCTACCATAGGGGACAGTGCATGAAGGGCTAGACTATCAAAGTGATAGGGACAGAGTAGAATAGTTACATAGTTGTGGAGTCCTAGTAGGGGACTGTAGGTGGAAAAGTAAAACCTAGAAAAAGTTGGGAGGCCAGTAGGTTAACAATAACTCAGGAATGCTGCTCCTTATTCAATAAAGCAGGAAGAGCTGGGGACAGAGGAGCTAACAATGTATGCCTTGTGTCTGCATCAGTGTCTACTTGAGGAAGGCAGTCTTCTACCCTTCTATACATATGTTGCTGCTCACCCAAAGAGGATGAGCAGAGCTTCCCTGCCTGCCCACTTGCACCTCTTACAAGTGCCCCAACCTAATAAATCCTCTTCTTGCCTATCACTCTGCCTCTCGCTGAATTCCTTTTGCGTTGAGGTACGAAGACCTGAGCCTCAGTGGGTCCAGACGTTGGGTGAGTGCTGGATTAAGTATTGGCTGCATGGGCTTAAGTCCCAGACAGGGGTTTGGCTGGAACTGAATCCTGACTACGTGAGTTCAAGTCCCAAGCAGGGTTTTGGCTGGGGTTAAGTCCCAGTCACATGGGTTCAAGTCCGAAACAGGGTTTTGGCTGGGTTCAAGTCCCAGCCACGTGGGTTTGAGTCTCAAATAGGGTTTTGGCTGGAATTCAAGTCCCAAGCAGGGTTTGATCAGGTCGGGGCCCTGGGTTTAAGTCTCAAATCGAGGTAGAACCCTTTCAAAAGTACCTGAATGATGCTGAGTCAGGAGGTGGCCTTCTGTGCCAGGAGGTTACTTCTGTGAAGATTCCCCGTTTTCCTGAGAGAAAGTATATTATCATTATCCTGGGGCAGTTAAGAGTTATAGATGACTGGCTTAAACTTCATTCAGTCAGAAAAACACACCACTGAGCAGTGAGTGTGTGCTGGGCACTGGCTAGGCGTGAAGGGCTACTGTGTTCAATGACACAAGCCCTGCCCTCTGGAACATGCCTTTGCCACATTTTGGGTGGTCCGTTGCTGCATGTGGCTAGTGGCTATGGGACAGGGCAGTTTAGCATTTCCATCACTGTAGGAAGTTCTGTTGGACAGTGCTATTTTAGAACACAAGATCTAGTCAGGAGACTTCCCCGGCAGTCCTCTGTGCTTCCACCGCAGTGGGTAGGCTCCAGCCCTGTTCAGTGAAATAATCCCCGCATACCATGCAGCATGGCCAAAAAACAAAACTAGTCAAATAGACAAGCAGCACTGCAGTGTATAAATAGGGGAAATTAACCACCCAACCTAACGCTCTCTTCCCCTCCCACCTCCTCATTCAGCCTTATACAAAGCCTGTCAAGGTAGAGTCTCTTCCCTGTGCACCCCTGCCTGGCTCCTTACCCACTTTGACTCTTGGTCTATAGCACAAGAGTGGCTTGTCTATGGCACAGCCCTCCCCCAAGCATCCTCCCCTTTGGGGGCTAAGGGACCTCAGCCACATTTGGATTCTGTCTCTGCAGCCTGCTATGGGCAGTAGCTCTGATTCCTGAACCACAGCTTGCGCACCTTCAGTTCAGAAGCAGTGATCTTCTTTGTTTAGGGCAGCTGTGTGGATCCCAGAGCATAATGCATGCAAAGTACATTACAGAGTGCCTGGCAGATAGATAAGTATTCAGTACCCTGTGATTATTTTCAGAGATTGCTCCCCTCCAGTGTGGTTGTGGGGATAAATAAGTTGGGCAGGCTTACAATGGACCCTTCTGTTATTTAAGGACTTCTGAATTTCTTTAACACAATGAATTTTATTCAGACTTCTCAGGCTCCCTGGGTTTAAGTCTCAAATCGAGGTAGAACCCTTTCAAAAGTACCTGAATGATGCTGAGTCAGGAGGTGGCCTTCTGTGCCAGGAGGTTACTTCTGTGAAGATTCCCCGTTTTCCTGAGAGAAAGTATATTATCATTATCCTGGGGCAGTTAAGAGTTATAGATGACTGGCTTAAACTTCATTCAGTCAGAAAAACACACCACTGAGCAGTGAGTGTGTGCTGGGCACTGGCTAGGCGTGAAGGGCTACTGTGTTCAATGACACAAGCCCTGCCCTCTGGAACATGCCTTTGCCACATTTTGGGTGGTCCGTTGCTGCATGTGGCTAGTGGCTATGGGACAGGGCAGTTTAGCATTTCCATCACTGTAGGAAGTTCTGTTGGACAGTGCTATTTTAGAACACAAGATCTAGTCAGGAGACTTCCCCGGCAGTCCTCTGTGCTTCCACCGCAGTGGGTAGGCTCCAGCCCTGTTCAGTGAAATAATCCCCGCATACCATGCAGCATGGCCAAAAAACAAAACTAGTCAAATAGACAAGCAGCACTGCAGTGTATAAATAGGGGAAATTAACCACCCAACCTAACGCTCTCTTCCCCTCCCACCTCCTCATTCAGCCTTATACAAAGCCTGTCAAGGTAGAGTCTCTTCCCTGTGCACCCCTGCCTGGCTCCTTACCCACTTTGACTCTTGGTCTATAGCACAAGAGTGGCTTGTCTATGGCACAGCCCTCCCCCAAGCATCCTCCCCTTTGGGGGCTAAGGGACCTCAGCCACATTTGGATTCTGTCTCTGCAGCCTGCTATGGGCAGTAGCTCTGATTCCCTGAACCACAGCTTGCTCACCTTCAGTTCAGAAGCAGTGATCTTCTTTGTTTAGGGCAGCTGTGTGGATCCCAGAGCATAATGCATGCAAAGTACATTACAGAGTGCCTGGCAGATAGATAAGTATTCAGTACCCTGTGATTATTTTCAGAGATTGCTCCCCTCCAGTGTGGTTGTGGGGATAAATAAGTTGGGCAGGCTTACAATGGACCCTTCTGTTATTTAAGGACTTCTGAATTTCTTTAACACAATGAATTTTATTCAGACTTCTCAGGCTCCCTGGTTTGTGCTTTCCAACAGCTTTTCTGATGAGTTTTCATAATTTTGTGCTGCAAGAGACCTGGAGTGTTGAAAATCCATTTTCTCAAGAGCATGATTTATGTTTTTGTTTTCCAAAGCTATAAGATGAAAATATATTTTTGGATGGGGATAATGCTCGTGTAGCCCCAACTATGATCTGTGTCATCACTGGGGGCTGTTCCTGACCTCTTCAGTAATGTTATAGGAGTCTAGCTCTGCTGAGGTGTATGTGCCATTCGAAAGTTTTTTGATCCATTTTACTTGCTTTTAAAAAATGTTATTCATTTATTTATTTTTGGCTATACTGGGTCTTTGTTGTTGTGAGGGCTTTTTTTTCTAGTTGTGGCGATTTGAGGCTACTTTTTGGTAAAGTGGGAGGAGGTGGCGGTGGTTCTCTTTATGGTGACTCCTCTTGTTGTGGAACATGGGCTCTAAGGTTGTGGCCTAAGGACTTAGTTGCTCTGTGGAATGTGGGATCATCCCAGTCCAGGGATCAAACCCGTGTCTCCCGCATTGACAAGAGGATTCTTTACCACTGAGCCATCAGTGAAGCCCCATTTTCTCTTTTTTTCCCCCTCCATTTCCTTTTAATTAAAAAAAATGGGGTTGGGAGACTTCCCTAGTGGTCTAGTGGCTAAGACTCTGGCGGGGGACCATGGTGGATTCCTAGTCAGGGAACCAGATCCCACAATGCCACAACTAAGAATTCATATGCCACAACTGGAAAAAAAAAAAAAGAGAGAGATCCTGAGTGCCACAACTAACACTTGGTGCAGCCAAATAAATTTTAAAAATATGAAAAACATTTTAACATTTTTTATTGTGAAAGAACATCCTAACAATTTTTAACTGTAGAGTTCAACAGTGTTAAGCATATTCACATTGTTGTGAATCACATCTCTAGAACTTTTTCATCTTGCAAAATAGAACAAAAAGAAGGCCAGGGATCTCATCCAATTTAAACCTCAAGAATTTTTTCACTTCCCCACACGTAGTCACCTGTGAGAGATGTCTGTCTGTCAGACTTGGCCCAGATCCTCAGAGTTGGCTCCCCTTTCTCCTTTTCTCACATCTGGTACAGTTGTGCTGCTTTCCTGGCACTTCTCCACTACCCACTGTTGACATTTTCTTTAGAAGGCGCATCTTTGTCTTTTTTTTTTTTTTTAATATATATAGCTCATTCAGGTCCTAAGGAGACTGGGAAGAGTAGGTAGAAAGGTCCAGTTTATTAAGGACATTTATTTACCTGAAAGGGCAGTTCTCCAACCCTGAACAATGGGAATCTGGAAGAGAGAGAGGGGCCCTTGGGGCTGTCCTTAGTCTTGGAGAGTGAGGGTCAATTCAGAGTGAGGGATTTAGTTCTATTCTTAGAACAGACCAGAGGGTGTTGGTTACAGGCTTCTATGGCTGCTTTAGACCTACTCACAGGAGATCAAGTCGTGGGGACAGTGTCAGAGGACTTCCTGGGGTTGCTGGAACAGAAGTAGCCTGACACCGAGACAGCTTTTCAGGGTTCTCCTGAACCCTCAGAAGCCCCCCACCAGATCTGGACTAGATACAGTTTGAGGCAAGGCTGTTAAGTTAGAGGAGGTTCTTTGCATGAAAGGGACTGTGTCAGGACTTCGTTGACAGTCCACTGGTTAAGACCTTGCCTTCCAATGCATGGGATGCAAATTTGATCCTGGTCAGGAAGCAAAGATCCAACATGTCTTACAGCCAAGAAATCAAAAGATAAAACTGTAGCAGATTCAATGAAGACTTTAAAATGGTCCATATCAAAAAAGCCTTAATAATAATATAAAAAGCTCTTTAAAAAAAAAGAAAGAAAAGAATTGTTTCTGCCACTGAGCATCTCTTTGGTGTCAGCCCTCCTGTGGGATTTATCTGGATTTATTTTGCCCTCCTGTAGGTTGAGTATAGCTGTTTGTTTTTTCACTTCTGAAATATGGACATTAAAATCACATTTTCTTTTATAACAATAAACACTTTCTTTCTTGAAAACATGGTGAAATACTTTCTCTAAAACTGAAATATGCAGCTTTTCTTCTGTGTAGCCACAATACCCAATTTTGGAACACCTTCCAGTTTCACTAAGTTTCTCAGTTACTGTTAAGATGGTAAGATGGCTATCAGTGTTTCCAGTTTCCTGATGATGAACCTGAAGTATCTTGTGGCCTCACTCTTTGCACAATGTCACTTGTGTGTCTGAACCAGAACTTCGGTTTTCTGAGTCTTCCCTCAGGTTGTAACCCAGTATTTCCAAATCACTCCAGTTAAAACAGCAACATCACTGAATGACTCTTAAGTTACTTGTTATAACGAATCTCCGCTGTCCTCCTTCTGCTCTTCTTTTCAAAAAAATATACCAGGGTGGGGCTTCCCTGGTGGTCCAGTGGGTAAGGACACCGCCTTGCAGTGCAAGGGGCACTGGTTCGATCCCTGGCCTGGGAAGATCCCACGTGTCGCGGAGTGACTGGGCCGATGTGTCCAACTACTAAGCCAGCGCTCTGGAGCACATGCGCCTGGAGCTGGTGCTCTGCAGAGAGAGAGGCCACTGTGATGGGAGGCCCACATAGGCCAAAGAACAGGATAAATAAGTGAAAAATCAATAGAAGTAACCCAAAACAAACAAACAAACAGGGTGTACATGGGAACACCACATATAGGGACATTTATCTTTCCATACTGTCCTTTCCTCAGATAGTTGAATCCTGCCTGGAAGGTATCTGCAAGCCAGACCCCAGGATGTACAAGCTGTGCTTGGAACGGCTCGGCAGGCAGCCTTCTGAGTCCATCTTTCTTGATGATCTTGGACCAAATCTAAAAGCAGCTTCCAGCCTTGGTATTCACACCATTAAGGTAATGGTTACTGTTTCCTGAACTCTGTTGTGCCCCAGGCGCTAGTGTAAGCATTTCTATGCTGTCCTCTTACACTCATAGTTGCCTCTGGTTGTTTTCGCCTTGCTGCTGTAGTTTTTATTTTTAATTATGAAATTTAGGTGATTAGTCACTTGTATTTTCAACAGGTAGTAAAACTCACAAGTGAGGACCCAGCAACAGCCAGCACCCAGGCCACTCTTTTATAACAATAAACACTTTCTTTCTTGAAAACATGGTGAAATACTTTCTCTAAAACTGAAATATGCAGCTTTTCTTCTGTGTAGCCACAATACCCAATTTTGGAACACCTTCCAGTTTCACTAAGTTTCTCAGTTACTGTTAAGATGGTAAGATGGCTATCAGTGTTTCCAGTTTCCTGATGATGAACCTGAAGTATCTTGTGGCCTCACTCTTTGCACAATGTCACTTGTGTGTCTGAACCAGAACTTCGGTTTTCTGAGTCTTCCCTCAGGTTGTAACCCAGTATTTCCAAATCACTCCAGTTAAAACAGCAACATCACTGAATGACTCTTAAGTTACTTGTTATAACGAATCTCCGCTGTCCTCCTTCTGCTCTTCTTTTCAAAAAAATATACCAGGGTGGGGCTTCCCTGGTGGTCCAGTGGGTAAGGACACCGCCTTGCAGTGCAAGGGGCACTGGTTCGATCCCTGGCCTGGGAAGATCCCACGTGTCGCGGAGTGACTGGGCCGATGTGTCCAACTACTAAGCCAGCGCTCTGGAGCACATGCGCCTGGAGCTGGTGCTCTGCAGAGAGAGAGGCCACTGTGATGGGAGGCCCACATAGGCCAAAGAACAGGATAAATAAGTGAAAAATCAATAGAAGTAACCCAAAACAAACAAACAAACAGGGTGTACATGGGAACACCACATATAGGGACATTTATCTTTCCATACTGTCCTTTCCTCAGATAGTTGAATCCTGCCTGGAAGGTATCTGCAAGCCAGACCCCAGGATGTACAAGCTGTGCTTGGAACGGCTCGGCAGGCAGCCTTCTGAGTCCATCTTTCTTGATGATCTTGGACCAAATCTAAAAGCAGCTTCCAGCCTTGGTATTCACACCATTAAGGTAATGGTTACTGTTTCCTGAACTCTGTTGTGCCCCAGGCGCTAGTGTAAGCATTTCTATGCTGTCCTCTTACACTCATAGTTGCCTCTGGTTGTTTTCGCCCTTGCTGCTGTAGTTTTTTATTTTTTAATTATGAAATTTAGGTGATTAGTCACTTGTATTTTCAACAGGTAGTAAAACTCACAAGTGAGGACCCAGCAACAGCCAGCACCCAGGCCACTCCAGGGCTTTGAGGTAGGAGAAGCCAAGTGAGAAGGAGGGGGTCTCCATCCAGGTTTCTATGTTTCGGTTTTCATTATAAGCTGGTTTAAGTGAACAGACTGGACACGACGGCACAGTATTCTGTCCCCCGGGCACAAGGGAGTATCATGGACTCTTAACCATCACTCTTCCCAGCAGATATGAGAGTTTGAAATGGTTAGGAGCTAAATGGGAGGAGGAAACTCATTCTGAGGTTTTCTCATCAGCTGTTTATCCTGACTCCAAAGTCTTTGCTCAGAGAACTGCCTTTGTTGTTGTTGTTGTTATACTTCCCTCTAAATAAAGTACCCTCTAAGAGAAAAGGCAGAAGGAGAGGTCAGGGTTGACCTGGGCTCCACACTCAATGTTCTCCTTCAAACTAGGATGATGACTCAGAGCCTGAAGTAAAGAAACTGGAAAATCTTTTGGGATTTCCATTGGGAATGGTTGTACCAAACACTCATCCTGTGAGAACGACAACAGAAATTCCCAAGGACTCCTTGGAGAAGCACCTCAAAGAGTTACTGGGGATCCAAGCCACAGGTCGCCTCTGCGTGCTGGTAGAGGCGATGCTTTCAGTCTGGCTCTCACTTTCTATCCGAGTGGAATATGCTGGAGACAAAGATGTCATGTGGTCAAGAAAAGAGCCAGTGGGTCCTGCGGAGCCGAGTGCTGCTCTGTTTTGCTTGGGAAAAAGCACTCATCTCCTTTTTTATGGATTCCACGTGAGATGGTGGCATGGCAGCAGTTGCCTGAACATGGCTGTCTTGGAGGAGGAGAACTTGCAGCATGTGCCCAGGCTGTTTGTTTCTAATATTCTGAAGATGACAGCCTGTTTTGTGAAGGTGACTTAAAAGTTGCACGAATTTAAAGTGAGACAATTTGTCTCCCTCTCTTCAAAGGTCCTTCTCTCCTTTTTCACATTCTACCCACAGAAAAACAGGGGATTCATGCACTTTTGAAGAAGTTTCTACCTGGGCATAAAGTTTGGCCTCCCCTGTTTGATCCTTGAAAGTTCTCTTTCTTTGCATACACCTTCATGTGAGGATGTTTTCCAGAGATTGGATTGTTCCTAGAGCCTCTACAAAGCTGAGGGACCCTTTGTGACCAGGCCAACCAACTCAGGCAGACTCCTATGTGTGTGTGTAGAGTTCATCTCATTGTAAGACTAGGGTTAATTAGGCTGTTTCCGCAAGGGAACCTCAGAATTTAATCTCTGTGGCAGGAAATCACATCTCCCCAAAGCCGCTTTGGTTTGAGCTGCAGGCCTCTGCATAGCTTTTTTTCAGCTGTCACACCAGTGTCAGGTGTGGTGTGGTCAAGTATAGGGTGAGGGACACACAAGGGCACTTTGCACCCTTGGCTTAAAGCATTCCATTTAGCAAGATGGGTTGCCATGACTGTGTTTGTGGCTGATGAACATAACTAAAAAGCTTTTCTTTACAGAGCAGGAGTTGGCACGAAGGACAAAGCCGGACACCTGCGAAAATGAAAATTGTGGTGCAAATCTGGTGGCCTTTGCCACACTGCAGGGTGACATTCTGGACCAAAGCTAGGGTTGGGATTATGTTTGGGATGCAGTCATGCCTGGTACCAAGGGAGGAGATGCTTTCCTTACAGTGCATTCCAAGTCAGGATGCTCTGCATCCACGTGTGTACTCATTAGAAAAAAAGAATGTCTGCCCCCATCTGTCCTCCAGAGCTGGTTTGAGTTTTGCCTGCTTTCAAATTTACCACAGAGCAGGCTTGCTGACTTCCCAGGTCCGACTGAATGGGCTTGCCACCCCTTCCAAGTACATCCAGATCCATATCCTCCCCACATATTTTAACTTGTTGACCAGAGTTACCAACTCTGTTGGCATTGCCTCTTGGTGGTAAATATTTACCACGGAAAACATTTACAATAAAATTTTATTATTTATCTGAAATTCAACTTTAACTGAGCATCCTGTATTTTATCTGGGAGCCCTAGTTCCTAATAAAAGGACCAGCAGGCAAAGACAACAGATGTTGTTTCGGGATGAAAAGAGCCCTGGACCAGAAGAAGCCAGGTGCTGATTTGTGGGGTGACCTTGGGCAAGTCCCATTACTTTGTCATAGTTTTCTCAAGAGTAGAGGTTATGTAAAAAAGCTCTGCTCTACTCACCTTTACGGCGATGGTGTGAAAAGCAAAGGAGATGGTAACTGTCCCAGTGCTGTGAATGGAGATAAAGCCCCTGCCACATGAAGCAGTGGGCAATGTGACACCGCATCGAGCAGTGGAGAGAGAACAGTTTGAGGGTGCTCCTGTGTGCTGAGTGGATCCTTTGCATATTATTTTTAAAGTGTTCTTTGCACTGACTTCCAGCATAACAAAGAGACAAAGTAGAAGTATGGTGTCATTTCTTGTGACTCAGGACCAGCCTCCCAAGTCACTGGCTGTGCTTTGAGCCTGATAGCACAAAGCAGCTTCCTCCCATTTCACATTCACTGATCCAGCTAAAGGGGCATCAGATCTTCCTTTTCAAGAATCCTGCAATTTCTAGAGTTACGTCAGGAGCCCAGCTGCTGGGCAGGGGATTGGCTATAAATAGCTACCCTACCATCTGTGTAAAATGAGTGTACTTAAAATCTGATAAATATAAACGTTTGTTTGCTGAAGTGAAGAAAATCTCTAAAAGGACATTAAGACTGGTCATGCTGGTTGCCTTTGGGGAAACGAGCTGAGTGGCTGGGCAGAGGGGTGGAAGAATCTTTCCCTTTAGTCGTTTTAATTTCAAGGGATGTGAATGTAGCATTTATCCAAGAGAACACATTTACATTTTTTTAAGCTCACAAAATGATCTAGTCAAAGGGACTTTTGGCAAAGATCCTTTAGGTCCAGACTGGTTATCTCAAAGAACCTTTCCACCAGGGACCTGCAGGAAGCCCCTAATTCCCTCTTCTCATCCCAGAGGGCAGGCTGCTTTGAGGAGGAAGAGTGTTAGTGCCTTGGCAGGCCTGTTTGGGACCAGCAGCCAACAGAGAAGAGACACATGGGCCGCTGCACCCACTTCCCTGAGAAGGGAGAGTATCAGTCCTGGGTGGTGTGTGTGCATGGGACATGGGGGGACATCATAAATCCACATAGGAGATTAACCTGAGGGTCTCCTTCCCCACAGACTCAGCTCCTGGCAGGTTTAGTATTTGATTTCTCATGATAGTTTCAAACTTAGAGAAATATGCAATATTCCCCAGACAAATTTTAACAATGATTAATTTTTACCCTGTTTGTTTATCTGTCTCTTCCTGCATCTATCTATCTGCACGATTCACAAAGCTATAGAGACCTTCAACTCTAGTGTCTAGGAGACACCTGACTCCTAAGTGCTGCAGTACACAGTTCCTAATAAGAACATTCCTCAGTACCATGATCACAGTCAAGAAAACTCATCATTTTCCTCGGTATCTAAGACCCAGTCCATATTCAGATTTCCTCATTTTCCTCCTTGTATCTTTTATAAGCGAGATGGGTGTTTTTTTTGGTTTGTTTTTCAAGTCAGGATATGATCAAGAAATCTAGAACATTACCCTCTATTTTATTTTAATGAATTTTTAAAGGGACCAATTCAGCTGTCCTATGACTTATTACCTTATGGTTTCATTTATTGCTTTCGACTTCCTGTAATTCCCCAAATTGGACACTAGTTCTAAAGGTCTGATTTATTTTGAGTTAAAAACCTTTCATGGGACTTCCCTGGTGGTCCAAGGTTAAGAATCCACCTGCAAATGCAAGGGACACAGGTTCTGTCCCTGTCCACATGCTGTGGAGCAACTGAGCCTGTATGTCACAACTACTGAGCCTTGGTTTTAGAGCCTGAGAGCCACAGCTACTGGAGCCCAAGTGCCTAGAAGCTAAGCTCTGCAACAAGAGTATCCACTGCAATGAGAAGCCCCCCACTGCCACAGAGTAGCCCCTGCTTGCCAGAAGCCGAGAAAGCCCACACATAGCAATGAAGACCTAGCACAGATATAAATATATATATATATATACATACATATATATATATAATATATAAAATGGTTCTTTAATAAAAAAGACCATTTGTTACAATTAAAAAAAAAAAAACTCTCATAGTCCTGCTGGATCTTCCAAAGGACAGGTGATTGTATGTTCCAAGTGTGCAGTTGACTCCAGAGAAGGAACCAATCTTTCTATCCTTATCCTCAAGCTCCTGGGGCACATTTTTCTCTGCGATGAGGGATGAGGGCTTGACTTAGAGCCATGGACCTGATATGCTGTTTATTATTAATAGTGACGATAACTGTCATTCGAGAACAATGATAGTGACATTAATAACGGCCACCATGCAATGAGAAGCCTTCTGTGGCCAGTGCTATGTTTGGCATGTTAGATACGGACTTCATATGCCTTAACAGGGAATGTAGGTGTCAGTACATTTATTGTACTGATGAATCAGTGGAGGCTTAGAGAGGTTAAGTCAACTGAAAAGCTTGACAATGAGGCAGGCAACTCTAGAATAGAAAGTCTGAAAAAAAAAAGAAAGTTTGGATTTATGTTTCATTCCTGAAAAGACAAACTACTGGAACATAGATCAGTGTTGTCCCCCAAAGGAGAAGAGAAAGATTTGACTACAAAAGACACTATGGAAATTTGGGGATGATGGGAACATATATACATATATATACATATACACATACTATATCTTGAGGTTGGTGATGGCTGCCTGACTAAACTCACAGAATTGTACACTTTATAAAGAGGATGTATGTTCACTATAACTTAAATCTTTCCAAAAAAAATTTTTTTTAAAAAAAAAGTCTTGATGTATTAAGTAAAGAAAAGAGCTTGGGACTTCCCTGGTGATCCACTGGCTAAGCTTCCACTCTCCCAACAGAGGGAGCCCTGGTTCCATTCAGGAAACTATATCCCACATGTGGCAACTAAGAGTTTACCTGCGACATGTGATGACTACAGATCACACATACCAGAGTTGGAGATCCCACATGCCTCACCAAAAATCTCCCATGCCATAGCTAAGACCTGGTGCAGTCAAATAAATAACTACTAAAAAAAAAAAAAAGACTTAAAATAGATTATAATTAGAGTGACTTCTGCGATGCTGACAATGGTGTTGACCTAGATAAAATGGTGCCCAGAAACTAGCCATTCCAATTTCCTGTGACACTATTATCAGCCTCATGGTACGGCTTCCTATAGGCCAAGGTGATAGCAGAAGTGTTTTGGGGAATTCCTGATTAATTTAGTTTATTTAGGAAAAGAAGAGATAAAGAGTAAGGAGCAGGCTGAGTCTGAATTCTGGCCCCCAGGCCACTAATGTAAGCTTGGGTCCATCTCCTCCCTGTGACTCGAATCCCTGTCTATAAAGTGGGGATTAAAACAGTTGTGTAAAAAAAAAAAACAAAAAAAAACCCAAAAAAACCCAGTTGTATAGCTCCAGGAATTCACTGAGCCCGTGGTACACGCTGTGTGGACCTCACCTCACTGAGTCTCCACCACTCCCCTCCTCTGAACGTCGTGTTCTTAACCCTACTTGACAGGGAAGGAAACTAGGATTGAGAAGTGACATGAGTCAATGCCCAAGGTACTAGCCCCCCACTGGCAAGTAGGGAACTCTGAGTTGAAGGCTCTCCTGACTCTGAAGCCTGTGCCCAAAGATGGCATGTTTCCACCTCCTATGGGAAGAAAGCAAACAGGCTGCCAGTGATAAAGTAGCAGTTTTCAGCCTCTTGTCTTCAGATTATATTTTCAACCCAATGTGGTGGTTTTTAAAAGACTGTTTTTAGGATGTTGCATTCCTCCCTCTCTGGGACTGAAACCAGTGACTCCTATTGCTGGTCAAGGGGCTGCATGTCCTCATCTGATCATGTGACATCTTAAAGGGCCCTGTCTGCTTGCTGACTTCAGCTTCTCAGGCCAGGACTGATGGCCCTGGTGTGAGATGACAAGAGTGTGTCTCTCTCCTCTCCTGGCAGGCATCCTGGATCCTCGCTGCCAGCTCTGCGTGTTTATGGGAAAAACAGACCCACATGCCCCACGCCACCAGCAGCAGTTCATGCTCCTGGTTCCCATGGACACCCCGGGGATAAACGTCCTCCGGCCTCTGACGGTGTATGGGCGGGAGGACCCACCAGGTTGGCCCCCGGGAGCAGCTCGCCTCTGTGTGGGTCTGGGTCTGGGAAAAGGCTTAGGGCAGCCCTTGCTCCAGTGTAAGGGTCTGAGGACATTTGGAAGGCCGCGTGCTCCTGCATTTCAGTTCCATCCATGAGTAAGGCGTTCAGACGTTTTTTTTTCCCTCACTGCAGATAGCAGAAGTGTTTTGGGGAATTCCTGATTAATTTAGTTTATTTAGGAAAAGAAGAGATAAAGAGTAAGGAGCAGGCTGAGTCTGAATTCTGGCCCCCAGGCCACTAATGTAAGCTTGGGTCCATCTCCTCCCTGTGACTCGAATCCCTGTCTATAAAGTGGGGATTAAAACAGTTGTGTAAAAAAAAAAAACAAAAAAAAACCCAAAAAAACCCAGTTGTATAGCTCCAGGAATTCACTGAGCCCGTGGTACACGCTGTGTGGACCTCACCTCACTGAGTCTCCACCACTCCCCTCCTCTGAACGTCGTGTTCTTAACCCTACTTGACAGGGAAGGAAACTAGGATTGAGAAGTGACATGAGTCAATGCCCAAGGTACTAGCCCCCCACTGGCAAGTAGGGAACTCTGAGTTGAAGGCTCTCCTGACTCTGAAGCCTGTGCCCAAAGATGGCATGTTTCCACCTCCTATGGGAAGAAAGCAAACAGGCTGCCAGTGATAAAGTAGCAGTTTTCAGCCTCTTGTCTTCAGATTATATTTTCAACCCAATGTGGTGGTTTTTAAAAGACTGTTTTTAGGATGTTGCATTCCTCCCTCTCTGGGACTGAAACCAGTGACTCCTATTGCTGGTCAAGGGGCTGCATGTCCTCATCTGATCATGTGACATCTTAAAGGGCCCTGTCTGCTTGCTGACTTCAGCTTCTCAGGCCAGGACTGATGGCCCTGGTGTGAGATGACAAGAGTGTGTCTCTCTCCTCTCCTGGCAGGCATCCTGGATCCTCGCTGCCAGCTCTGCGTGTTTATGGGAAAAACAGACCCACATGCCCCACGCCACCAGCAGCAGTTCATGCTCCTGGTTCCCATGGACACCCCGGGGATAAACGTCCTCCGGCCTCTGACGGTGTATGGGCGGGAGGACCCACCAGGTTGGCCCCCGGGAGCAGCTCGCCTCTGTGTGGGTCTGGGTCTGGGAAAAGGCTTAGGGCAGCCCTTGCTCCAGTGTAAGGGTCTGAGGACATTTGGAAGGCCGCGTGCTCCTGCATTTCAGTTCCATCCATGAGTATCAACCATGCAGGCAAGTTTCAGACTGGCATTCATCTGTTTCTTTTTCTCTTCTAATCACAGAGGATAAGCAGGACTCTGGGAGGTAAGGAGCTACAGAGGATGGAGCAGGGACGAGAATTGCCCTCCAGACCTTCTCTTGTAGACCCCAAGGTGGATGGTCGACCTTCAGTCCTGGAGGTCCTTTCACAGGGTTTTTTCTCTCTGTTATCCATGTTTGCCTTTAAGGTTTTCATAGGGTCATTACACTGTTTAGAGTCACACACCATTAAGGAGATTCAGCTTAAGTTAGAGTCATGTTTTATAAAAGGAATGCCAAACTATGCATTTCACATTCTAAATTAGTAATTTACTTTCCATTGGCAATGGTCTTCTTCCTGCCCTCCCTCCTCCTTCAATCACGTTCCAGGTCTACAAAAGCGCCTGTATATTGCCAGCTGATGATATAAACACATCTGAAGAAAACACATAAGTGGATTGCTCAGGGGTACTCTTTGGGTCTTTCAGGTGGCCACAGTGATGTCCTGTCTGAGCAGGTGCACGTGCCCAAAGAGAACATGGTCCTGGGACCCTGGTCCAGGCTTTGAGATCACCCAGAGACGACTGGGTCCCGGCAGGATCCATCACTGCACGCGCTGATCAAGTGCTCAGGGCGCTGATGCTTATGAAGGCCCAAGTGAGTGTTTCCCTTTGTGCCTGTCTCTAGACCAGAACGATCTATCTGTATTCCTCTCAGACTTCAAATCCTAACTGTTTTCTGAGACCAGGCTTAGCAGGTAAAGCAATGTGACACTCTTTACAAGAGGCTATGTCCTTGTCTTTGCATCTACCGCTTTGCTGAAGTTTCAAATTCAGAGCAGAATGGGCCTCACTCTGTCAAGGTGACGAGTAGGAAACCCAGGCTCTGTGGCATCAGAGGGCAAGGTTCCAAGGTCCACATAGTTGTGGCATCAGAGGGCAGGTGGGAACCCACCGGTGAGCAGCTCGCCTCTGTGTGGGTCTGGGTCTGGGAAAAGGCTTAGGCAGCCCTTGCTCCAGTGTAAGGGTCTGAGGACATTTGAAGGCCGCGTGCTCCTGCATTTCAGTTCCATCCATGAGTATCAACCATGCAGGCAAGTTTCAGACTGGCATTCATCTGTTTCTTTTTCTCTTCTAATCACAGAGGATAAGCAGGACTCTGGGAGGTAAGGAGCTACAGAGGATGGAGCAGGGACGAGAATTGCCCTCCAGACCTTCTCTTGTAGACCCCAAGGTGGATGGTCGACCTTCAGTCCTGGAGGTCCTTTCACAGGGTTTTTTCTCTCTGTTATCCATGTTTGCCTTTAAGGTTTTCATAGGGTCATTACACTGTTTAGAGTCACACACCATTAAGGAGATTCAGCTTAAGTTAGAGTCATGTTTTATAAAAGGAATGCCAAACTATGCATTTCACATTCTAAATTAGTAATTTACTTTCCATTGGCAATGGTCTTCTTCCTGCCCTCCCTCCTCCTTCAATCACGTTCCAGGTCTACAAAAGCGCCTGTATATTGCCAGCTGATGATATAAACACATCTGAAGAAAACACATAAGTGGATTGCTCAGGGGTACTCTTTGGGTCTTTCAGGTGGCCACAGTGATGTCCTGTCTGAGCAGGTGCACGTGCCCAAAGAGAACATGGTCCTGGGACCCTGGTCCAGGCTTTGAGATCACCCAGAGACGACTGGGTCCCGGCAGGATCCATCACTGCACGCGCTGATCAAGTGCTCAGGGCGCTGATGCTTATGAAGGCCCAAGTGAGTGTTTCCCTTTGTGCCTGTCTCTAGACCAGAACGATCTATCTGTATTCCTCTCAGACTTCAAATCCTAACTGTTTTCTGAGAGCAGGCTTAGCAGGTAAAGCAATGTGACACTCTTTACAAGAGGCTATGTCCTTGTCTTTGCATCTACCGCTTTGCTGAAGTTTCAAATTCAGAGCAGAATGGGCCTCACTCTGTCAAGGTGACGAGTAGGAAAAGCCCAGGCTCTGTGGCATCAGAGGGCAAGGTTCCAAGGTCCACATAGTTGTGGTCTACTGATGACCATTCCTGCTCCCAGGTCATCGTTAAAAAACAGACTCCAGGACAAATGTGCGGTTCCAGCATCCAGCCCTGCACCATCTTCCTCCCCCTGGACATCCAAAACGTCATTCTTCTGTGACCCCTCTGAAAGGTTTCAGGCCCATGGAATAGCACTATTGCTGTGAACAGTAATTCAAAATTGGTGGTATCAGTTTCACAAAGATGAGGCATAGACTTTCAGACCAAATAGTGTCTCACAAGATAGTCTTAGTGAAAAACACTAACAGTTCAGAGCGTTCACTGCTGAGCAAAGTTGTGATTCACACCCTTTTTAGTTGCGAGCAACCAGGTTTTTTTCTTTGAATACACACCTCTTTAAGGATTCAGATTTTAGTCTTCAGTCTCATTCTCCAGAGCAATCTGACCTTATGTGTCAGAAGTCACCATGGTATTGACATGGCCGTGTGGCTCACTGGACTTGGCTGAAAGGTGTAATCAGGCATCTACAAAGATTTGATACTAGGACGTTCACTAGACCCATGATTATCTTCTGAATCACCTAAAAGGCGAGCAATTGGGGCCTGGTTACATAACCCTGGTATAAGCGTGTAGTCAAATCTCAAAATATGCTTTAGAAATCTCTTTGTTAACACAGAGATGTTAACTATATGTTCTTAAATGAAAAAAAGCAGGCTATAACGTAATACAGAGAGAATTATTCTTCTTAAAAAAATGCAGATGTATGTATACACATATACAAAAAGGCTAGAAGGGTATGCACCAAATAGTATAATTTACTAGATAATAGGTTGCTAGGTGTTTATATTTTTTTGTATCGGAAAATGTATACTCTTTCTGCCATGAGATATAACTGTTTTTAACTTAAAAACACCGAAAAAGGTGGAAGAAGGGGCTTCCCCTGGTGGTCTAGTGGGTAAGGACACCGCCTTGCAGTGCAATGGGCGCCGGTTGATCCCTGGCCTGGGAAGATCCCAAGTGCCGCGGAGCGGCTGGACTGATGTGTCCAATTACCAAGCCACAGCTCTGGAGCGCATGCGCCCAGAGCCGGTGCTCTGCAACGACGACAGCCGCCACCGCGATGGGAGGCCCACAGGAGCCAAAGAACAAAGACGGATGAACACAGAGAAATGAAAGACCAATAGAAGTGGCCTGCCTGCTCCCCTCCCTCCCCAACCCGACCCCTGCCCAAAATAAATAAATAAATAAATCTTTAAAAAAAAAAAAGGTAGAAGAAGGACCCCTCATTACCCTTCTGATTGCTTGTAACTTCCAGACTCTAGAATCCCCATTGTAATAACAGTTGCCCGCAAGAGGGCTCTTGCTCCCGGACTTTGCTCTTGAGAGCTCCTCAGAACGCAAGGCAGGCCCAGCGGCCAGCGCAGGGCGCCCTCCCAGCCCGTGTGAGGTACGCAGTCAATGCCTGGTTCCCAGAGTAGCCCTGGGCCAGAGGCGGCTCATATCCCTGTCCCTGCTGGAGGCCAGGCCTGCCCAGAAGGGGCGGAAGGACTGGAGTAAAGGGGTTCTTGGGGCTAATTTGTGCAGCCACCACACTGTCTGCCGTGGAGGTGCCCACAAACGTTGTCTGCATCGGCTCTTCTCTATGTAAATTTCCAGTGACTAGAGGGCTGGCAAAGTGACACCTGAGCTGTACCATCCCACTCCCGCCCTGCTCCCCTCTCCTGTGCTTCCACCCCTCTCCTCTGCAGGGCACAGCCCGTGTCTCTTGTCCTGTGTCCATAGGTGAAGTTCCGCGTGGCCTTCGGGAAGGCCCTGGTAGAGCAGGGCACGGTCCTGGCAGACCGCCCAGTCCTGCATGGAGATCAAGCAGGCCCAGCTGCTGGTGCCGAAAGGTGCCTACGTCATGGATGTGGCGGGAAATAAGGTAGGAGACTGAGGGACCTCACAGAGGTTAGAGCCTGAGGTTGCCCTGAGAGATATGGGCCCAGGGACCTATTAATAGATGCCGACTCTTCCCTCCCCTCTCAGCCAACCACAGAGAAAGCACTTGGCTCCCTGACATAAGTAACTTTGTTTCATCTCTCCTTAGACCTACCCAAGCAGCTGTTCAAAACTGGAAAAGGTACAATAAAGAGGACTGAACTTCCTTTTACTGATTTGGTTATCTTCTGAGTTCAAAACAGTGGGAGTGACAGGGCCACTTGGCCCCAGCCTGAACTACAGCCTAGCCTGGACTTTCAGGCATCAGACAAACTGAAAGTAAGCCAGGGAGTTAGCCAGAGGAGGTTTATTTTCAATGTAATATTATTCCTTAAGTGGCTCTTTCTGAGTGCCTCTAACACCAGGCATGATGCTGGGCTGACCCCTGCCTTCTCCATCTCTCCACGGGGCCTCCACCCCATGGCCGAGAGGCCTCGGTTGACCCAGGCTCAAGTTCTTGTTTTCCTGGCTTTTTAGTGCCGGGTATAGGGGCTCTCAGGGGCTACTACAATAGAAATCCCAGACTCAGGGAAGATCCTTGAGCCTCAGTTCCCCAGAATCCTGGCTGGCCTCAGTCCACCTTCCCTTTGGAAACAGAGCTGGCGGTGACCCTGAACGAGGCTCAGGCCGTGTGCTGGTGATGCTGCCCATCACCTGGAAAGACACCCCTTGTCTATCCTTGACCAGGCAGCGACCACACCACACAGCATCCTAAGTCAACTTCCGCGTCACCCCCGTAGCCCCTTCACCCCCGCTGGTGATGGGCAGGGTCTACACAGCAGGCAAGGCTGGTGGTCCAGCAGGAGGGGCCTCAGGTCACTATTCTGAGCTGTTGTTTCTACTCCTCCCTGTGAAACTGATCATTCTTCCAAGCATTCCGCCCTGGGGTCTGCCCTCCCTACCCCAGCTCCTCTTCCTTGCAGGCTGCAGCTCCAGACATTGCCATGATTAAAATGGTGATCCCGACCATGGCCTCCCGAGTGATTGACCGTGCTATTCAGGTGAGCACAGGTGATGGATCGCTGGTTCTTCTGAATCACTTACAACAGGTGCAAAGATCCTCTCCTGCTGCTGCCCAACCTCCAGTAAGCTAAGAGCTGCCCTTCTTTGCACACTCCCCACACTTGCCTTTTCCTCCTCAGAACAACACTATGAGGGGTCCTGTTCCCTCCTCCACTTCGAATATGTGGAAACAGAAGCACAGGAAAGTGAAGTGACTTGTCCAAGGTCACTCAGCTTGCAAGGAGCTGAGCTCAGATTTGAGGGAAACTAGGTCCTTCTTATACCAGGCTCAGCCTCCTAATCATGCAGAGACGCCTTCCTCCCAAATCTCAATCCCTGGTCCCTAGGCTCAAGGCAGCACCCGGAACCGTCTCATGTGCCCTTCTGTGAGGGACATCACAGCCATTCCCACTTGACAGATGAAGAAATGAAGGTGCAAGCAGGTGAACTCCTTTCTCCCAAGTGACATAAATGGGGCAGTGTGATTAAAACACCCACATTCATCCTCATTCTTGTCTCGATCCCTGCTCCTGGCCACTGAGCCAAGCCAGCCCTCCCTGGGCCCTGCTGCTCTGAATCTCAGGCCCTGCCATGAGCTACGTTCCAGGCTTTGCTTCATGCCTTGGTCTTGTTTCTGGTTCCACATCGTGGCCCAGAGTCACTGCACACAACTAACTCCCTGGGGCACTAAGCCAGGGCCAGGCCATGTTGGGATAGCTCTTGGCAAAGGAAGGCCGAATGTCCTTACCTTCACCCCACCCCTGGCTTTCGCCTTGGTTGAAGTGACTGAAGCGACCTTAGCTCTCTCCCTGAGAGACCAGCTTCCCCAACTCAGGGGAGATTTCCCCTCTGCACTCCCCTGACGCTTCCGCTTGGCTCTGGGAGCAGGTAGTGGACGCTGGCACCCGAACAGCGGCTTTGGGTAAGGACCCTTCCCCGAGCACACGGGGAGGCCTGTGCGTCCCTGACACTGGCTTCATGAAGCCAGCAGCAGTCTCTCCCCAGAGGTGGCACTGTTCCTCTTCCCACAGCACAGAGCCCGCCTCCTCTGTCTTCACCCATGCAGTACTCTCTCTGGACCCTGTTTTCCTCCTCCGCACTTACCTCTGCAATCTGAGGCTGCCTTGTGCATCTGATTGCTTCCTGATTTTCTGTGCCCACCAGAATGCCAGATCCGTGAGAGACTGATCTTTACAACTGGGTACCCACTGTGCCTGCAGCCGAGAACAGTGTCTGGCCCATCGCAGGTGCTCCCTCATAGTTTGTTCAGTGGATGAGAGAACAGTCTAACTTGGCTCTCACAACAACCCTGACAGGACTGTGGTAGAGGCTGTGAACCTGGACTGGGCCTGTGACTACCGTGATCAAAGAAATTTGACGGCAGAATCTAAAGCAAGCTCTCAGAAGTCGTGTAGCTTCTGCCTGGTGTCACGGAACTCTCTGGGGAACCCAGCTGCTGGGGGAAAGTTCCGACGAGCCTGAGCCTGCCACATAGTCAGGAAGCCCAAGCAACCATGCGGTGCCAGACCTGTGAGTGAAGAGGCCACCTTGCACCTGCGGCCCCAGGTGCTCTTGCGTGTGATTAAAACACCCACATTCATCCTCATTCTTGTCTCGATCCCTGCTCCTGGCCACTGAGCCAAGCCAGCCCTCCCTGGGCCCTGCTGCTCTGAATCTCAGGCCCTGCCATGAGCTACGTTCCAGGCTTTGCTTCATGCCTTGGTCTTGTTTCTGGTTCCACATCGTGGCCCAGAGTCACTGCACACAACTAACTCCCTGGGGCACTAAGCCAGGGCCAGGCCATGTTGGGATAGCTCTTGGCAAAGGAAGGCCGAATGTCCTTACCTTCACCCCACCCCTGGCTTTCGCCTTGGTTGAAGTGACTGAAGCGACCTTAGCTCTCTCCCTGAGAGACCAGCTTCCCCAACTCAGGGGAGATTTCCCCTCTGCACTCCCCTGACGCTCCGCTTGGCTCTGGGAGCAGGTAGTGGACGCTGGCACCCGAACAGCGGCTTTGGGTAAGGACCCTTCCCCGAGCACACGGGGAGGCCTGTGCGTCCCTGACACTGGCTTCATGAAGCCAGCAGCAGTCTCTCCCCAGAGGTGGCACTGTTCCTCTTCCCACAGCACAGAGCCCGCCTCCTCTGTCTTCACCCATGCAGTACTCTCTCTGGACCCTGTTTTCCTCCTCCGCACTTACCTCTGCAATCTGAGGCTGCCTTGTGCATCTGATTGCTTCCTGATTTTCTGTGCCCACCAGAATGCCAGATCCGTGAGAGACTGATCTTTACAACTGGGTACCCACTGTGCCTGCAGCCGAGAACAGTGTCTGGCCCATCGCAGGTGCTCCCTCATAGTTTGTTCAGTGGATGAGAGAACAGTCTAACTTGGCTCTCACAACAACCCTGACAGGACTGTGGTAGAGGCTGTGAACCTGGACTGGGCCTGTGACTACCGGTGATCAAAGAAATTTGACGGCAGAATCTAAAGCAAGCTCTCAGAAGTCGTGTAGCTTCTGCCTGGTGTCACGGAACTCTCTGGGGAACCCAGCTGCTGGGGGAAAGTTCCGACGAGCCTGAGCCTGCCACATAGTCAGGAAGCCCAAGCAACCATGCGGTGCCAGACCTGTGAGTGAAGAGGCCACCTTGCACCTGCGGCCCCAGGTGCTCTTGCTGTGCAACAACAAAAGCAAGCCCGCCCGGCTAAGCAGTCAGTGAACTTGACTGTGAGAGATGTTAATAAGTCACACCTGCATTCTGGAAAGAACATTCCAGGAGACTGGAAGAAATCTGATCATGCCTGCAGGCCAGAGAAGACAACGAAAGAGCATCGGAAAGAAAGGACAGCTGGGGGAATCAGTGTCTTACTAGAATGTATCGTCCACGTGGGCAGGGTCTATTCAATGCTGATTTCCCTGCACATGGGAGAGCAACTCTCAATAAATATTCGCTGAATAAACATGCCTAGTTAACATAAAGTTACTTACTCAAAAAACTTCATGGTAGATTCAAACTTTTCTCAGATTAATACAAATTATTAATGGTAACATCAACCCTACTTCAGGCCATTCCAATGAACTTCCATACAAAAAAGCTTCTCGGCAAGGAAAGATATGAGACATTCCCCATCCTGACCACGTTTGCTCCATTTCCAACGGCTACTGTGAGCCAACCAGAAGTTTCTTAACTTCCAGTTTTACCTCAGCTTTAGAGGACAACCCTAATATGGAAATTGAGACAACTAGGAACATGATATTGAAAATTAAGGCTCAGTAGAAGACTTTTAAAGACGAAAATCAGGTGGAGTAAAAATGTTTTAATAATCCTTCAGAGCAGATCTTCAAAACAGAGCTAACATTCAGGGCAAATGGGATAATTAAAATCCCAAACAACCTTTCAAGTTAGAATAGTAAAAAGTAGTATACACAGGTACTTAATAATTACTAATAAATTATCTTACCTCTAACTGTAAGGCATCTATTTGCTCCTCTTGGCAAGTATCACCTGCACATTCATACTGGACTAGCTTTCCATCTGTTTTACTTGCAACCAGTCGATGGACATAATTATCTAAAGAAAAGAATGAGTCAACCAAGGCATGGTTCTGCAGAATGAAAAGGGTCTCCATAAGCCTTGTACTCTGACACAATTTTTGTTTTCACAGATCCAAATTAAATGCCTTGCACTATTTCTTTAAAAGTGGAGTGTAAGTATGAACTCTTTTGGTCTTGTGACATGCAGGCCATTCATAGGAAACAGGGCACTTATGAGGCACCATGAGAACTGGAGTTGGCGATAGTTGTCAGGAAATTTTCAAGGTGAGCGAGAAGTGGAGAGGTTCTGATTGAGATATTTTTAGACTGAATGAATCCAAATTAGAAAATGGGAGTGGTGTTCACCTCCAGCATAGTTCCAATTCATGGCTGGTGAGCTGCATCACGTACGTGTGCTGGGTCTCTTCGGAGTGTGGCCACGAATTAAATAAATCCAAAGGCTCTGTTGAGAAGGAGGTAAGATCTTCACTAGTTACATAAAAACGCATGACCTGTGTTTTAAAATTAAGTACAAGAGTATTCTGAATCATGAGGATGTGACTCTGAGGATTACAGAAAAAGTTGCTGGATTGGAATAGAGGGGAAAGAAAAACCTCCCACAATGCAATTTGCTCTTGAAATGCTGCAAGCTCACTTCAAGAGCTATGATCTAAAATGGCTACCTGAGTATTCTGTGTCCTAACGGGGACTGAGCAAACAAGGAAGGACAGGGACAGCCTTTGAATAGAGGTCAGCTACCAATATCCAAGGAGCTGGTGGCCCAGGTTATTGATTACCTAGCCAAACCCTTCTTTTCCTCTGGCCTCCAGCAAGCTTTGTCTGGACCGCAGAAGTGGGTTGAAAGATGGGATGAAACTGCAGTCAATTAATTGACTTCTAAACTTCTTTAGTAAAGACTTGGTGGGAATATGAGACTACACGATGTTAAGGATCATTTATAATTTTTTTCCTTTATCTTCCTTCCTTCCTTTCAACTTCCCAATCATCTGCATGCCCACCTTCTCTCAGAATATTTCCCAAGGCATTTTTTTCCAGTGTATCTATATGTTTCTTTCATACGAAGCTTTGACCCAATCTACAAGCTTTAGCCAAATATAAAAAATCAGGAAGTTCTTTAACATACAACTGATGAAAGTTCTATTCCTTTGAAGCTTAAAATATCCACTTCCCTTCAGGGCAAGAGCATTTTCTCTGCTCAATGGCAAAAAAATAGGCAAAATCAAAAGAAAAAAAAAAGTGTTTTTCTTACCTTGTCTTGTATAGATGCATAATACTGTGAACTATATCAACTGAGGGGTTTCCACTGAAGTAGGAAATCTAGTCTGGAAGCTGCTGGATGTAGAATCAGGAACAGTGTTTACACCTTCTTGTTTGTTTTTTTTTTTCTTTTTACACCTTCTTTACTTTTGATCTTTACTTCTTGGTGCAGTAGGGGTTGCTTCTGAAGACTTTCTTCCATTGTAGCTTTCAGCTCATCTTTCAGAAACTAAAAATTAGCAAATTAAAAAGTGACAGGAAATATGCTGAAGGATTCCAATTAGATGAAAATGTTGAGTCAGAAGAAAAAAGTTTAAAAGAAAGTTTTATTCAGTCTTCAAATATTTTTTCTTTTATTATTATTTTTTAGAGTTGTGTTGTTTACTGCCACACGTCAACCTAAATCTGCCATAGGTACACATATGGTCCCCACCCCAAACCTCCCCTCCCATATACCTCCCCATCCCAGCCCTCCAGGTCGCTACAGAGCCCCTGTTTGAGAGCCCTTAATCCCACAGTATATTCCCCTCCCATTCTCCAGTGTCCATAAGACTGTTCTTCATGTCCACCCCTTCATTGCTGCTCTGCATATACATTTATCAGCCCATCTTTCTAGGTTCCTTATATATGTGTCAGTATACAATATTTATCTTTCTCTCTCTGACATACTTCACTTGGCATAATAGGTTCAAGATTCATCCACCTCGTTAGAATGGACTCAAATGCACTTCTTTTTATGACTGAGTAATATTCCATTGTATGTATGTAACACAGTTTATTTATCCATTCATCTGTTGATGGACATCTAGGTTGCTTTCATGTTCTAGCTATTGTAAATAGAGCTGCAATGAACAATGGGGTACCTGTGTCTCTATGAATTTTGATTTCCTCAGGGTATATGCCTAGTAGTGGGACTGCTGGGTCATATGGTGGTTCTATTCCTAGTTTTCAGGAAGTTCTTTAAAAAAAATTTACAACTGATGAAAGTTCTATTCCTTTGAAGCTTAAAATATCCACTTCCCTTCAGGGCAAGAGCATTTTCTCTGCTCAATGGCAAAAAAATAGGCAAAATCAAAAGAAAAAAAAGTGTTTTTCTTACCTTGTCTTGTATAGATGCATAATACTGTGAACTATATCAACTGAGGGGTTTCCACTGAAGTAGGAAATCTAGTCTGGAAGCTGCTGGATGTAGAATCAGGAACAGTGTTTACACCTTCTTGTTTGTTTTTTTTTTTCTTTTTACACCTTCTTTACTTTTGATCTTTACTTCTTGGTGCAGTAGGGTTGCTTCTGAAGACTTTCTTCCATTGTAGCTTTCAGCTCATCTTTCAGAAACTAAAAATTAGCAAATTAAAAAGTGACAGGAAATATGCTGAAGGATTCCAATTAGATGAAAATGTTGAGTCAGAAGAAAAAAGTTTAAAAGAAAGTTTTATTCAGTCTTCAAATATTTTTTCTTTTATTATTATTTTTTAGAGTTGTGTTGTTTACTGCCACACGTCAACCTAAATCTGCCATAGGTACACATATGGTCCCCACCCCAAACCTCCCCTCCCATATACCTCCCCATCCCAGCCCTCCAGGTCGCTACAGAGCCCCTGTTTGAGAGCCCTTAATCCCACAGTATATTCCCCTCCCATTCTCCAGTGTCCATAAGACTGTTCTTCATGTCCACCCCTTCATTGCTGCTCTGCATATACATTTATCAGCCCATCTTTCTAGGTTCCTTATATATGTGTCAGTATACAATATTTATCTTTCTCTCTCTGACATACTTCACTTGGCATAATAGGTTCAAGATTCATCCACCTCGTTAGAATGGACTCAAATGCACTTCTTTTTATGACTGAGTAATATTCCATTGTATGTATGTAACACAGTTTATTTATCCATTCATCTGTTGATGGACATCTAGGTTGCTTTCATGTTCTAGCTATTGTAAATAGAGCTGCAATGAACAATGGGGTACCTGTGTCTCTATGAATTTTGATTTCCTCAGGGTATATGCCTAGTAGTGGGACTGCTGGGTCATATGGTGGTTCTATTCCTAGTTTTCTGAGGAATCTCCATACTGTCTTCCATAGTGGCTGTATCAACTTGCATTTCCACCAATAGTGCAAGAGGGTTCCCTTTTCTTCATACCCTCTCCATAGTCTTCAATTATTTTTTATTGGAATAACATACTTGCATTCATTTATTGTATTTCATATCACTGTACACTTCTGCAAAAATACTGCCTGCACTTTTTGGTACAAAAAAAAAAAAATCCTAAAAATTGTTTTAGAAATGCTGAGAAATATCCAACCTAAATAGTGAAAAAGTGCATCATAATTACTGCTGCACTGCAGTCATTTCTGCATTTCCCATATTTATTTTCTTAAATAACTATCTTGTCTGACAATACATAATATAAGGATCAATTAAGAAAAACAGGTATTTACACATACTTCATTCACTTCTGGGGCTTCGACAGTACCTGACAGTCAATTAATGCCTAGGCAAAAGAACTCAGAAACCAAGGGCAGTTCTACTGAAAATGATATACTCTAAAGCAAATGAAGGAGATAAGAGGTTTGATAGTGATCAGGTTGAGATGAACCAACATTTTAGTGACACTGATAGAGTGAAACTGTATGTTGGACCCCAAATGAAGGCTAAAATTCATTAATAATCAAAAGTTTAAAAAACCTTTAAGAGGAGTCTTCTTAAACACCCTGGGTTAGCCTTATACCATCACGTCCTGAAAATGTGTGATTATAGGCTCTATTAGAGCAGAAATCAGGCCTGTTTTGCCCATCACTATATCCTCAGCACTTATATTATTGTGCCTAGCACACACTGGAAATGTCCAATTATCCACCTTCATCTGTTGTTTTTGGAACATCTAGGTAATAGGTTCAAGATTCATCCGCCTCGTTAGAATGGACTCAAATGCACTTCTTTTTATGACTGAGTAATATTCCATTGTATGTATGTAACACAGTTTATTTATCCATTCATCTGTTGATGGACATCTAGGTTGCTTTCATGTTCTAGCTATTGTAAATAGAGCTGCAATGAACAATGGGGTACCTGTGTCTCTATGAATTTTGATTTCCTCAGGGTATATGCCTAGTAGTGGGACTGCTGGGTCATATGGTGGTTCTATTCCTAGTTTTCTGAGGAATCTCCATACTGTCTTCCATAGTGGCTGTATCAACTTGCATTTCCACCAATAGTGCAAGAGGGTTCCCTTTTCTTCATACCCTCTCCATAGTCTTCAATTATTTTTTATTGGAATAACATACTTGCATTCATTTATTGTATTTCATATCACTGTACACTTCTGCAAAAATACTGCCTGCACTTTTTGGTACAAAAAAAAAAAAATCCTAAAAATTGTTTTAGAAATGCTGAGAAATATCCAACCTAAATAGTGAAAAAGTGCATCATAATTACTGCTGCACTGCAGTCATTTCTGCATTTCCCATATTTATTTTCTTAAATAACTATCTTGTCTGACAATACATAATATAAGGATCAATTAAGAAAAACAGGTATTTACACATACTTCATTCACTTCTGGGGCTTCGACAGTACCTGACAGTCAATTAATGCCTAGGCAAAAGAACTCAGAAACCAAGGGCAGTTCTACTGAAAATGATATACTCTAAAGCAAATGAAGGAGATAAGAGGTTTGATAGTGATCAGGTTGAGATGAACCAACATTTTAGTGACACTGATAGAGTGAAACTGTATGTTGGACCCCAAATGAAGGCTAAAATTCATTAATAATCAAAAGTTTAAAAAACCTTTAAGAGGAGTCTTCTTAAACACCCTGGGTTAGCCTTATACCATCACGTCCTGAAAATGTGTGATTATAGGCTCTATTAGAGCAGAAATCAGGCCTGTTTTGCCCATCACTATATCCTCAGCACTTATATTATTGTGCCTAGCACACACTGGAAATGATTTAAAGATTTGCTGAAAAAAATTAATGAATCAATGACCGACTCATGTAGAAGTGTAAATGTCGCTTATGTCAACTTGGTTGACTTCAAAACTCAGTAGTCAATTAAATCATATTCAGTCCTTAATTTGCAGCTCCAAAATTCACATTTTCAGGTTGGTTTCCCACGTCAGCAGGCCCAGGCCCCTTCCCCAAACCAAACCAAACACATCTTCTTGTAACAGCTTTCCAAGCCCTACCTTCCTTTCCCTCACATTTGTCAAATCTACATTTATTCCGTTATTATTTAATTCATCGGTCTCCATGAACTGGAGTGAACTGCTGGTGCCATTAAAGCAAGGACCAGGTCTTTTTCTGCACACAACTGAAGCTCCAACAGAGTGAGCGCTCAATGTTCACCCATACAATGGACACTACTCACAAAGAGAAAGAGCTCTAGAAACACAGAGCTACTCCGTTGAGACTTTAAAACATGCTGCAGTGGAAGAAGTCAGACGCACAGGATTACGTTTCTTGAATGAATGTTGTTAGTAGGTAATTGCTGGAATATATGCCATACCTGCATTCCCCCAGAGGAGGCTGTGTGGCTGGGCATGAAGAGCCACAGACTCTCAAGTCCAGGTCTCTGACATACAATTCCAGTTTTGCCATTGACAGACGTTCCTGGGCAAAGCACTTGATCCCTGGGCTTCTGTTAGCCATTGTGTAAAAGGCTCACACCCCCACGTAAACAGTAAGGTTGAATGGAGACAGAGAAAACAGTGCACAGGAACTTACCTGTTAAGTACAGTGTTTAGTAGAGTGTTCAGATATAGAAAGTTTACACATTTAAGTTGTAACTACTGTTACAGGGGCCCTTAATGGATAGTTTTCCAAAGAGGAAGGCTTCAATAAACAGGCGTATTGGGGATTTCCTCTCTGCCTTCACAAAGCCTAGAGGAAATCAACTGGCCCAGCTCTAACGCGGGATGGAGAGAGCAATGCGCAAAATATAAGCAGAGTCCCCGTGGGGAGGGACCAGGAAAAGCGTCCCAGAGGTGGCACCTGGGAAGACCTCGCAAGGATGGGGGAAGAAGAGGGATCTCAACCACCTCTCGGCTTCCTCCGGAGGCGAAAGCCCTCGCCTTGGCCCTTTCCCGGACTGTGGCTCCGGGAGGAGAGACCCAGTGCCCAGGCGCGGGCTACCGGGGAGGCGGCGAGGCCGCGGACTCACCGGCAGCGCTGAAGCTGAAGCCGGCGGGCCGGGGAGCGGCGAGTGTTCCGCCAGCTCCGGGCGGATGGCAACCAGTCCCCCGCTCACAGGGCCGGCGCGGGCCCCGGCGGGCTCAGCCGAGGCTGGGAGGCGAGCCTTGAGGGCGAGCGGCCCGGAGCCAGCAGCGCCGCCGCGGCCCCAGTGCCGCCACCGCAGCTCCGCGCACAGCCTGGGAGCCCGAGCCGGCCCTCCCGCCTGCCTGCCGGCCGCCGTCGCTGACCCGCAAGGTTACGCTCGCGCCCGGCCCAGGGCTGGCTGAGTGCGCCCACGTGACGGGCGTGCGCGCGCGGAGGGGAGCCTGCGCCCTTTGGTCGGGATCGCCAAGAGGCCTCGGAGGAGGCGCGTCGCAGAGTCGCGGGCACCGGGACACGGGTTAGGAGGATCGGTGGGTTCGGCACCTCGGCCCGAGGGGCCGTGCCTTCAGCCCACCTCATCTGACGGCGAGCAGCCCGAGGATCTGCCAGGTCCCCGATTGTCCGAGGACCCCGCGCCCCGCAGCGAGCTCTGGTCTCTTCCTGTCGGGTTTGGTCGCTCGCTCCAGCTGTAGGCAGGGTTGGTTGCTTCGTGCCAGCCCCGCTCTACAGTCTACAGACCGGAGCGCTGAGGCCCAGAGAGGGGAATCCGCCTGGGGAGTTGGCACCAGATGCAGTGTTTCTGCTTCTGTTCAGATATAGAAAGTTTACCAAGTTGTAACTACTGTTACAGGGGCCCTTAATGGATAGTTTTCCAAAGAGGAAGGCTTCAATCGGCGTAACCTTGCCTTCACAAAGCCTAGAGGAAATCAACTGGCCCAGCTCTAACGCGGGATGGAGAGAGCAATGCGCAAAATATAAGCAGAGTCCCCGTGGGGAGGGACCAGGAAAAGCGTCCCAGAGGTGGCACCTGGGAAGACCTCGCAAGGATGGGGGAAGAAGAGGGATCTCAACCACCTCTCGGCTTCCTCCGGAGGCGAAAGCCCTCGCCTTGGCCCTTTCCCGGACTGTGGCTCCGGGAGGAGAGACCCAGTGCCCAGGCGCGGGCTACCGGGGAGGCGGCGAGGCCGCGGACTCACCGGCAGCGCTGAAGCTGAAGCCGGCGGGCCGGGGAGCGGCGAGTGTTCCGCCAGCTCCGGGCGGATGGCAACCAGTCCCCCGCTCACAGGGCCGGCGCGGGCCCCGGCGGGCTCAGCCGAGGCTGGGAGGCGAGCCTTGAGGGCGAGCGGCCCGGAGCCAGCAGCGCCGCCGCGGCCCCAGTGCCGCCACCGCAGCTCCGCGCACAGCCTGGGAGCCCGAGCCGGCCCTCCCGCCTGCCTGCCGGCCGCCGTCGCTGACCCGCAAGGTTACGCTCGCGCCCGGCCCAGGGCTGGCTGAGTGCGCCCACGTGACGGGCGTGCGCGCGCGGAGGGGAGCCTGCGCCCTTTGGTCGGGATCGCCAAGAGGCCTCGGAGGAGGCGCGTCGCAGAGTCGCGGGCACCGGGACACGGGTTAGGAGGATCGGTGGGTTCGGCACCTCGGCCCGAGGGGCCGTGCCTTCAGCCCACCTCATCTGACGGCGAGCAGCCCGAGGATCTGCCAGGTCCCCGATTGTCCGAGGACCCCGCGCCCCGCAGCGAGCTCTGGTCTCTTCCTGTCGGGTTTGGTCGCTCGCTCCAGCTGTAGGCAGGGTTGGTTGCTTCGTGCCAGCCCCGCTCTACAGTCTACAGACCGGAGCGCTGAGGCCCAGAGAGGGGAATCCGCCTGGGGAGTTGGCACCAGATGCAGTGTTTCTGCTTCTGTTAAGGTAGCGCGGTGGGCTGGTTAAGTGCCCAGAACTGGAGATCGGTCTGGGTCCACGCACCGACTGATCTCGTCACAAATGTTCATGGAGAGCCCAGGCTCTCTCTGTTGGTGCGGTGGAGAGACATGGGTGATCGTGGAGTAGACCCTGAGGACCACTTTCCTTGAGTTAAGTCTTGTGTACACTGACACAATATCTTTAAAACAGCTGTGATGATGAAGTGAGTAGAGCCGGTGGCTGTCTATAGGTTAAGTTTTTCCGAGTCATCATTCTCTCCAGCACCTCAGCGTGCCTACAGCATGTAGACATGGAGAGGCACAATCCATACATATATGACACACACGTGACAGGATGCTATTCTAGGTGAGCAGGGGGAAGTGGCTAGAACAGAAGCGGCATCTTTAGTTGGAAGGAAGAAGGCAGCTAGTGTCGGGAGCAGTGCCCACTCCTCCATGAGCAAGAGTATGAGGGGGACAGTGTCCTCAATGAGAATGAAAGTCACCCCTTCAGGTCCAGACACACTTACTTCATCTCTCTTAAGCCCTCACTCAGAATGTGTTGACACTGGTAGGAGCCTATAAATAAATTTCTCCTTCCATCATGAACTCTGGCCTTGGCATAGGAACATAAGTAAAACTCAAAATGCAAATCACTCTCTACATTTTTCATTTCAGCATTCATGCCCTAATCCAGCACATTTCCAACTACAGAAGAAACACATGATATCATCCTGAACATTGACTTCCTAAGATTTTTTCTTTAGATTCGTACATAGTTCATTTAGTCCTGATGGTGGCACTGAGTTGACTCCCATGAACATACAGGCTGCCTTACCAACCTGTTTTGCTCTAAGTTGCTTCTTAGTAAGTTTATTCACCATAGACACCACACAAGAAACTTCAAGATTTTCAAGTGGAACTGACTTCCAGTAGAATCTGTGTTGTTTTTTTTCCCCAGGTTTTAATTTCAGACCTATAGAAAATTGAAAGAACAGTACAGTGATCTCTCGATACCTTTCATCATGTACCCTTCACCAAAGTATTACTTGCACATTAGAATCCGCCTGGGGAGTTGGCACCAGATGCAGTGTTTCTGCTTCTGTTAAGGTAGCGCGGTGGGCTGGTTAAGTGCCCAGAACTGGAGATCGGTCTGGGTCCACGCACCGACTGATCTCGTCACAAATGTTCATGGAGAGCCCAGGCTCTCTCTGTTGGTGCGGTGGAGAGACATGGGTGATCGTGGAGTAGACCCTGAGGACCACTTTCCTTGAGTTAAGTCTTGTGTACACTGACACAATATCTTTAAAACAGCTGTGATGATGAAGTGAGTAGAGCCGGTGGCTGTCTATAGGTTAAGTTTTTCCGAGTCATCATTCTCTCCAGCACCTCAGCGTGCCTACAGCATGTAGACATGGAGAGGCACAATCCATACATATATGACACACACGTGACAGGATGCTATTCTAGGTGAGCAGGGGGAAGTGGCTAGAACAGAAGCGGCATCTTTAGTTGGAAGGAAGAAGGCAGCTAGTGTCGGGAGCAGTGCCCACTCCTCCATGAGCAAGAGTATGAGGGGGACAGTGTCCTCAATGAGAATGAAAGTCACCCCTTCAGGTCCAGACACACTTACTTCATCTCTCTTAAGCCCTCACTCAGAATGTGTTGACACTGGTAGGAGCCTATAAATAAATTTCTCCTTCCATCATGAACTCTGGCCTTGGCATAGGAACATAAGTAAAACTCAAAATGCAAATCACTCTCTACATTTTTCATTTCAGCATTCATGCCCTAATCCAGCACATTTCCAACTACAGAAGAAACACATGATATCATCCTGAACATTGACTTCCTAAGATTTTTTCTTTAGATTCGTACATAGTTCATTTAGTCCTGATGGTGGCACTGAGTTGACTCCCATGAACATACAGGCTGCCTTACCAACCTGTTTTGCTCTAAGTTGCTTCTTAGTAAGTTTATTCACCATAGACACCACACAAGAAACTTCAAGATTTTCAAGTGGAACTGACTTCCAGTAGAATCTGTGTTGTTTTTTTTTTCCCCCAGGTTTTAATTTCAGACCTATAGAAAAATTGAAAGAACAGTACAGTGATCTCTCGTATACCTTTCATCATGTACCCTTCACCAAGGCTGCCTAGTTATTAACATTTTGCACATTATGTCTGTACGTGTGAAAATGTTTATATATCCTGTGCACAGTTGGACCTGTTGTGTGTATGGTTTTTGTTCTTCCTTAACTTGTTGAAAGTAAGTTTGGCAAAGAGGCAATGGAGGACTGTCTGGAGGTCATCGCCCGACTCTGTGGAAGGATGATGAGGTGGTGGCATGGTGAGTGCTAGGAGGAAGTGAGAGGGAGAGGAGAGACTGCTCGTGTGTCTCTCCTGGTAGCCAGGAGAGGTTTCATGAAGCAAGTGACAGGAAGGAAGTCTTAAACTAAGACGTAAGGGACAGTGTGCAGTTAGCCAGCTAACAGGTGGAAGGGAGCATTCAGGCCAGGGAAGCAGCGCGTGCTAAGGCCTAGCTGCAGGAGGAGGGCATCATGTGCAAGGAAGCTGTCGTGGACGTGGGTGTCCGTATCAGCTAGTTTAAGGTGAAGTCCAAGGGAGAGCTGCTTTCTAAAGGGGAGGAGGAGGTCTGAGAGGGCCTCTTCAGGCATCTTAAGGAGCTTAAGGAGTTTCTCTTGAGAACTGTGGGGAGCCACTGGAGATTATTTTTTTGCGGGGGGAGTGGCGGGCGGGCCACTTCTGTTGGTCTTTCATTTTATCTATTTTCATCCATCTTTGTTCTTTGGCCCATGTGGGCCTCACATCGCAGTGGCCTCTGTTGTTGCAGAGCACTGGCTCTGGGTGTACGCGCTCCAGAGCTCCAGCTCGGTAATTGGACACATGGGTCCAGCCGCTCCACAGTTCGTGGGATCTTCCAGGGATCGAACTGGAACCCCTTGCACTGCAAGGCGGTGTCCTTACCCACTGGGCCACCAGGGAAGCCCTGGAGATTTTAAATGAGGGTAGGACATGATCAAATTTGCAATTTTGAATGAAGAGGCAGGGAGACCACGTAGGAGGCTGCTGCAAAGGGCTGTGGGTGAGACGACGCAGCGAGAGCGGAGAGAGGTAGACGGAGAGCTTCAGGAGGCAGGACTGGCCGAGCAGAGCACGGGAGTGCAGGTGTCTGGCTGGAGGACTGAGGGGAGAATCCAGTTTTCTAGCTTGGGTGGCTGGGGCAACGGGGGAGCCCTTTCCTGAGCCAATGACCTTAGGAAAGGAGTGGCCAGGGAGGGCGAAGGCACTGAGTTGAGCCCTGGTTGTGTCTGAAATGCTGGCTGGACGTCGAGGAGACGTGCAGGAGGCACCCTGAGGGCCAGGATGGAGGTCTACTTGGAGGCAGTGAAGGCTAACCGTGTCTCGCGTCTTCTTCACAGACTCGGCTCCAACATGTGCATTAGGCGGTTTCTGCAGTGTGCCCAGGTCCAGCGGGCTTGGAGGGCGACCTTCCTGAAACACGTCCCGGGCAGGCACTGGGGAGCCTGGCGATGGACACATTCTGGAGGTGGCCCCTACAGAGCAGTGATTTTTGACATGGGCGGAGTTCTCCTTCCTTCTCCTGGGAGGGTGGCCGCAGGTGAGCTCTTCATTCTCCTTCACCTTTGGAGACTTGGGTTGCTTGGGGTAGGGGAAAGGAGTGTGTGAGGGGAGACGGCAGTATATCCCAGTGGGTGCTCTTCTTGCTCTTGAATCAAATTCCAAGCAACACTTAGGAGTTCAGTATCTTGGGCAAATGATTTCACTTCTCTGAGTCTTAGTTTCCTTATCGTTAAATTAGGGCTAATGATAGTATGTGCCTTTTGGTGGTTTGGGGAGCATTAGATGAGATTATTCGTGGAAAGCACTGGATAAGCAGAGTCATTGCTTGGTTCATCTGAAATTCTCAATACTGAGTGAGCTGCCACTGGTATTGTTAATGTTATGGGTAGAATTTAACTACCTTTCCCTGAGAAGTAGTTCTGAATGCTGAAATCTCCCCTCCTGTTTGATCACAGCCTTTTGTTTTCTACCAGCTTGCCTCTAAACCTGGTTTTGGTACAACACGACAAGCTTCTGGGCTCTGATCCTTCCTTTTTCAGCCCCTTCTGGTATTACCTCTTTACCTACTAGTTCAACTGACTTAGGTTTGATTTGTTTGGCTTGAAGTGTTAAAAAACTCACAAAACCTCAACTGAAACAAGATTGAAGTTAATTCTGTTTGCACATGAAGTTCAGGTATTTGGTTTGGGCGAGTGTGTTGCTCTGTGGTACCTGGACCCTGGGCTCTTTTGCTTGTGTTGCTCTGCTGTAAGTATACCTCATTTTCACTCTCATCTCATGAGTCCAGGCTTGGCTGCTTCACTTTCTGCCATTACACGTGCATTCTAGCCAGCAGGAAGGACCAAAGAGCTGTCTCTATTCTTTTGATGTACTGTGGTGCGGATTGGGCAGCTTTCTGTGCTAAATCATCCCAAGGTCAGGGTTTGTGTGCCTGGTCGAAAAATAACCAAACTCTGCTAACTGATTAGGTGAGCTTTTTTGTTTGTTTTGTATTTAGTTCCACTGCAACTGAGCCCTCAGGCTCTCTATTTCTCTACTCATATTCCTCTTGAACGTAATACAGGAATGTTCCAGACTCCCCTTCGGAGTCATCATACTTTCCCAGACAAAACCTCGGCAGATAGCTCAATCTCCTCTTTTACAAAGAACATAAAGATCACTCAGCAGGAATTTTCTCAACTCTTTACGGATATTCAAGATATTCATCTTGAGAACCTGTTCCCTTCTTTCCACTACCGCCTCTACTGAAGTTAGATTCCTAAGTTCTCTCACCTGCACCATCACATCAGCTTCCTAACTGCTAACGCTACCTCTGACCTCTGGGTTTTACATCCCCCTCCATGCAGAACTGCCTAGAATTGCCCTGCTAAAACACACAACACGTCTTCTCCCTTCCCTCACCTGCTTCAAACCCTTGAGTGTCTGCATTTTTCTCCTTCAATTATGACCAGAAGCTTTACCTCATTCTAGGACCTCTCACAATCAGCCTCATGTCCCTTTTTTTTCCACACCATTTGCCATGTACGCCCCCATTTCAGCTACCTTCAACTACTTGATGCTCTTTAAACTTGCCAGATGTATTGATATTCCTGTGCCTTTGCAATTTCTGGTCCCTCTGCTTGACTCCTCTGCTTTTCAAATCCTGCTCTTACTTTTACATGGTATGTTATGCAGCAGTACCTGGAATCTTTTGAGCACTTAGTAAGTTTTGTAGTTGTTATTATTATTGACTTGTGTTTTTATTTTATAATATTTTTGGCATACCAAGTTTTTCAGTTTTCTTTTCATCAAAATAATTCATTTTTTTAATAAGGCTTGACTGTTAAGTGTCTAGTCTAAAAAGTCTCTTTTTTCTGGAAGTTCATAAAGATGTTGTATATTGTTTTCTAACTTTTAGAGGTTTTTTTTTTTTTTTTCTAATTTTGGTATTTAGTCTGTTACAAATTCGTTTATTTTTTGGGCATGTTAATCACATTTATTTAGTAATAAAATGTTTTACATATAAAAGAAAATGCTCAAGAATATATTGAAGATTAAATAGAAAACACCAAGAACTGATAATTCACATGAACATCTTGAAGTATATTATACAAGAGAAATGCTTAGTTACAACATATAATGTTCTATATCAGCACTAGTTTTGATTAAAATCCTTTTTTTCTGCAAATTCATTTTTGTAATCATGAGAAATATGGCTTTAATTAATTTTTTTCTGGTCAGAAATTCAATTATGCCATTCACATTTATTAAATAGTTAATGCTAAAAGTATATTGAATACTTCAGATTTGTAAAAATACAAAGGTCAGTTTCTTATTGCCACCTCCACTCCTCCTCTCAGTTCTAGCCTTCATTGATTATCATTGTGAAAAGTTTGTTTAGCCTTCCAAGAATTGCCTGTATATACAGAAATGTGTGTGTGTGTGTGTGTGTGTTGTGAATACACAGATTGGATCATACTACACAAAATGTTGGGGCTTCCCTGGTGTCTCAGATGGTAAAGAATCTGCCTGCAATGCAGGAGACCTGAGTTTGATTCCTGGGTCAGGAGGCTCCCCTGGAGAAGGGAATGGCTACCCACTCCAGTATTCTTGCCTAGAAAATTCCATGGATGGAGGAGTCTGGCAAGCTATAGTGCATGGGGTCACAGAGTCAGACATGACTGAGCAACTAACACTTTCACTTTTCATACAAACTGTTAGATGTACCTTTCCTTTTTTCTGACTCATTAGAATATCTTGCCAAATTTTCCACATCAGTAGGCATGGGCTTCCCAGTTCAGTGGTAAGGAATCCGCTTGCTGATGTGGGAGGCTTGAGTGTTTTTATTTTAAATTTTTTTCTTTGGCATACCAAGTTTTTCAGTTTTCTTTTCATCAAAATAATTCATTTTTTTAATAAGGCTTGACTGTTAAGTGTCTAGTCTAAAAAGTCTCTTTTTTCTGGAAGTTCATAAAGATGTTGTATATTGTTTTCTAACTTTTAGAGGTTTTTTTTTTTTTTTTCTAATTTTGGTATTTAGTCTGTTACAAATTCGTTTATTTTTTGGGCATGTTAATCACATTTATTTAGTAATAAAATGTTTTACATATAAAAGAAAATGCTCAAGAATATATTGAAGATTAAATAGAAAACACCAAGAACTGATAATTCACATGAACATCTTGAAGTATATTATACAAGAGAAATGCTTAGTTACAACATATAATGTTCTATATCAGCACTAGTTTTGATTAAAATCCTTTTTTTCTGCAAATTCATTTTTGTAATCATGAGAAATATGGCTTTAATTAATTTTTTTCTGTTCAGAAATTCAATTATGCCAATCACATTTATTAAATAGTTAATGCTAAAAGTATATTGAATACTTCAGATTTGTAAAAATACAAAGGTCAGTTTCTTATTGCCACCTCCACTCCTCCTCTCAGTTCTAGCCTTCATTGATTATCATTGTGAAAAGTTTGTTTAGCCTTCCAAGAATTGCCTGTATATACAGAAATGTGTGTGTGTGTGTGTGTGTGTTGTGAATACACAGATTGGATCATACTACACAAAATGTTGGGGCTTCCCTGGTGTCTCAGATGGTAAAGAATCTGCCTGCAATGCAGGAGACCTGAGTTTGATTCCTGGGTCAGGAGGCTCCCCTGGAGAAGGGAATGGCTACCCACTCCAGTATTCTTGCCTAGAAAATTCCATGGATGGAGGAGTCTGGCAAGCTATAGTGCATGGGGTCACAGAGTCAGACATGACTGAGCAACTAACACTTTCACTTTTCATACAAACTGTTAGATGTACCTTTCCTTTTTTCTGACTCATTAGAATATCTTGCCAAATTTTCCACATCAGTAGGCATGGGCTTCCCAGTTCAGTGGTAAGGAATCCGCTTGCTGATGTGGGAGACTTGAGTGTAATCCCTGGGTTGGGAAGATCCCCTGGTGAAGGAAATGGCAACCCACTCCAGTATTCTTGCCTGGAAAATCCCATGGACAGAGGAGTCTGGCGGGCTACAGTCCACGGGGTCACAAAGAGTTGGACACCACTTAGTGACTAAACAACAGCAGGCATAGGTCTAGTTTAGGGATTAACAAACTTTTTCTGTCTAGGGCACTACTCAGTTCTACTGTTGGAGCCACCAGCAGCCATAGACAACAGTAAAGAAGTAGGTGTGGTTATGTTACAGTAAAACTTTAGCTATAAAACAGATGGGAGACAGAAATGACCCCTAGGCCATAATTTGCTGACCTTTGACCTACTTTATACATTTTAACATCTATATAGCATTCCATTATATGAGTGTACCATTGTTGATTTAATAAGCTCTCTATTAATATACATGTAAGTTTCTTTCTTTTTTAATAAAATTATTTTTTTAATTGAAGGGTAATTGCTTTCTAGTTGTTGCTCTTTTGTTGTTGTCTGCCAAACATCAACATGAATCAGCCATAGGTATACGTATGTCCGCATGTATGTTTCTAGTTTTCATTGTGAGCAGTTCTGTACATAATCTTGGCTTACATTCATAAATATATCTGTGGGAGAAATTCCTGTAAGTGAAGTTTCTCAAATGTAAATGTGCATTTAAAATATGGCAATCCATAGAGGTTGTACTTGTTTACACCCCCGTCAGCAGCATGGGAGAGTGCCCGCTCCCTTCCTTGCATGCTTGCCAACTCTTAAGATCCTAAAAATTACTCTAACTTTAGTTTAAAATTAAAGAGGCATTATTTTAGTTCTAAAATAATTTTAGAGGTAAAACTTTAGTTCTAAAATTGAAGAGGTTTGAGTTTGGATTTGGATTGAGTTTTAAAAGTCCTGCCATTCAGACATGACTGAGCAACTAACACTTTCACTTTTCATACAAACTGTTAGATGTACCTTTCCTTTTTTCTGACTCATTAGAATATCTTGCCAAATTTTCCACATCAGTAGGCATGGGCTTCCCAGTTCAGTGGTAAGGAATCCGCTTGCTGATGTGGGAGACTTGAGTGTAATCCCTGGGTTGGGAAGATCCCCTGGTGAAGGAAATGGCAACCCACTCCAGTATTCTTGCCTGGGAAATCCCATGGACAGAGGAGTCTGGCGGGCTACAGTCCACGGGGTCACAAAGAGTTGGACACCACTTAGTGACTAAACAACAGCAGGCATAGGTCTAGTTTAGGGATTAACAAACTTTTTCTGTCTAGGGCACTACTCAGTTCTACTGTTGGAGCCACCAGCAGCCATAGACAACAGTAAAGAAGTAGGTGTGGTTATGTTACAGTAAAACTTTAGCTATAAAACAGATGGGAGACAGAAATGACCCCTAGGCCATAATTTGCTGACCTTTGACCTACTTTATACATTTTAACATCTATATAGCATTCCATTATATGAGTGTACCATTGTTGATTTAATAAGCTCTCTATTAATATACATGTAAGTTTCTTTCTTTTTTAATAAAATTATTTTTTTAATTGAAGGGTAATTGCTTTCTAGTTGTTGCTCTTTTGTTGTTGTCTGCCAAACATCAACATGAATCAGCCATAGGTATACGTATGTCCGCATGTATGTTTCTAGTTTTCATTGTGAGCAGTTCTGTACATAATCTTGGCTTACATTCATAAATATATCTGTGGGAGAAATTCCTGTAAGTGAAGTTTCTCAAATGTAAATGTGCATTTAAAATATGGCAATCCATAGAGGTTGTACTTGTTTACACCCCCGTCAGCAGCATGGGAGAGTGCCCGCTCCCTTCCTTGCATGCTTGCCAACTCTTAAGATCCTAAAAATTACTCTAACTTTAGTTTAAAATTAAAGAGGCATTATTTTAGTTCTAAAATAATTTTAGAGGTAAAACTTTAGTTCTAAAATTGAAGAGGTTTGAGTTTGGATTTGGATTGAGTTTTAAAAGTCCTGCCATTCTCAAAAAGACATACCGGGTTGGTCATGGTGGTGATTCCTGAAGAACGGGGTTGCTTTGTAATTCTGTTTTCTTTTTTATACGTTTCTGTATTGCCTGAAATATTTTCAGTGCACAGACACTATATTAAACAAAATATATATGTTAAGTATCTTACATCTTAGATACAATTATGGATGCTATATATTTTTTCCCCATAAGCAGGTACATTATAGAAAGAGAAAACACTCTTGTACTGGAAAAAGTATCCCCTGTCCCACTGTTCCCAGTGTATACGAGGGGAATCCATTTTCTGCCTTAGCTCTTTATGGACAGAACTTTTTTTATTTCTCAAAGACACCATCCCCTATGTGAATGTTTCAATGTACCAGCTACACTGCCCTGAAGGGCTTGTTTTAGAGTGCTGTCAGAATCTGGTTGATTCCCTTATGTACTTCCTTACCATGTGCCAGAAGGGTGTGAGTGACCTAATAATGTTGCTGTTGTTTTTGGTTAGTTACTAAGTTGTGTCCGACTCTTTTGGGACCCCATGGATTGTAGCCTGCCAGGCTCCTCTGTCCCTGGGATTTTCCCAAGCAAGAATACTGGAGTTGGTTGCCATTTCCTTCTCCAGGGGATTTTCCTGACCCAGAGATTTAACCCATGCTGCATTGGCAGGCAGATTCTTTACCCTCAACCTAATACACATGACCTAGCTAATCAGAGACCAGGGAAGAGAATTCATAATCCAGTGTCCAGAGTCATCTCAAGCCAGTGGTATGGACTCATGCTTGGCAGCAGTGTCCCCTCAGTCACACATGTTGTTACTGTTGTTCCCTTGGAGGTCTAAGGCTGAGATTTTCCATTGCTTGAATTTCTCTGAATTCCCAGTAGAACCCGCCTGCTACCACAGTGATGCCACACAAACCTGTGGTAATTCCCTTCTCCCCAAACCTCAGCTGTTTGTCCCTATATTATTTCACTTACCATGTTTTACTTTCTGTAGAATGGGAGGTACAGAATCATGTCCCTTCTGGAACTATAGTGAAGGCCATGATATCAGGTGGTGAAAATGGGCCCTGGATGAAATTTATGAGAGCTGAGATAACAACAGAAGATTTCTTACAAGAATTTGGGAGACTTTGCTCTGATATTGTAAGTGATAAACACACTTGAATTTGAATTTGTTTTTGGTCTAGCATACTGGATGCAACATTTCTCCATTAAATTGATTAAACTAAAAATGAAGAAGGGAAAACTTAATAACCCAGTACAAGATTTTAAGCTATTTCTTTCATCCCTGGGTACTCAATTTCAACTACATGAATGAAAACGTAAAAATATTACATACTAAGTCCCTCCGTCAGCTATTATTTGTAGCTGGAATTGTTGCAGAGTGACTTTGATCATCAAACTTGTTTAATACAATAATAACATTGAGCCTTTCTCTGAACTGTGCATTGTTCTACACTCATTATTTGTATTAACTCACATACCTTCACAATAACCCTGCTAAAATATAATTTAAAATATATAAGTGAAGTTCTGTGGATGGGTAGTGGTTTTGGTTACATAACAATGAGTGTACTTAATGTTATCCAAAGTAGTTAAAAGAGTATTAGGTGGTCTTACCACAATTTTAAGTAAATGAATAAATATTAAAAAAAATATATATATATATATAAAACATTCTGCTAAGTTGCAGAAAGAAGCCAGCCCAAAAGGCTGTATATTGTATGATTCCACTGATATGAAATGTCCAGAACAGATTAATCTATAGAAACAGAAAAGAGTGTGGTCATTTTCTAGGACTAGGCATATTGGGGAACTGGGAGTTGGGAAGAGGAAGAATAGGTTGTGACTGCTGTTGGGTATAGCGTTTCTTTTTAGGGTGATGTAAATGTTCTAAATCGGATTGTCTTGATGGTTTTACACCTTTGTGAATATATTCAAAAGCAGTGAATTTTACAGTGTAAGTGGGCCAATTTTGTGATATATAAGCTGTATTTCAGTAAAGCTGTTGTAAAATTAATGTATGTATCTAAAATAGCAGACTTGCCATTGCAAATTTTGAAACAAGATAAAATAGGAGGTGTTAAAACCCACAGAGACTGAATTTAAAATCACAAAAATTGATCAGAAACTGACATTCAGTTCGTAATGGTGAAGCTGAGACAGTGAAGAATCATCAAATCTCTGGATCATTAAAAATTAAATTACATCTGCTTAATTCACTTTTAGAGTTTAATGTATTCTCTTAGAGACTTCTGAATCTTTTTGAAATGGACAATTAATGAGTGAAATAAAGAATTCACTTAACGGGAATACTGATATAAATTGCTCCATTCCCTAACTACTGTAACTCTAATTCTAAGCTACATTTTACAACTTTATATGCAAAAGTTCTGCACAAGGGGTGAAGGAGAGAATTCCTATTGGCAACAAGCCAGAGGCTTGAGGTCTGACACCTGGTAGGAAGCCAGGAATATGTGCTTTGTATAAACTGATCTTACTCTTAATGATAGCTGGTTCTCTTCTCCCCTCTCTCATTCTTAGTCAAAGACCTCTGTGCCTGTGGACGCCTTTTTCTCCCTGCTGACCAGTGAGCGAGTCACAAAGCAGTTCCCAGTGATGACTGAGGCCATAAGTCAGATTCGGGCTAAAGGCCTTCAGACTGCAGTCTTGAGCAATAACTTTTATCTTCCCAATGGAAAGAGCTTTTTGCCCCTGGACCGGAAACAGTTTGATGTGGTAAGCTGATAGGGATCCAGAACGATCCAAATCAAGTCTCTGTCCTTGCTTCAAGGTGTGGCATTAACACTCTCAGCAGGTCTTGAGTGGCTGGCTTTGTCATTCACGCACTTGACTGAGTTGGGATTAGACATGACAGGTGGGAAAGAGGACCTGCAAAGTGTCACTGAGCTCTGGGCAAGGTCAGTCATTCCTGGGCTTTGATAACTGGGTGAAACCTCAGCTTCTGAGACTCTCTTTCATTCAGGACTTGAAGCTTAGTCATCAGATAACACATGCACTGAATCAGCGCTCACTTCTGTAAGGTCTGGTCCCAAGGCTCCTTTCCCCCACTTCCTACCTCCCCGACACAAGAAAGACCTTGACTAGAAGGCCCCTCACGCCAGATTGAACAAGGCCAATGAAAAAAAAATAGCCACGACACCAACGGAGGACCACCCTGCCCCCGCCAAAAGTTCTCCCTGGACAAAGGAAAGATCAAACTGCCCAATTTGCAAACGCCCCAACACCTGGCCTCAACCAATCAGGTCGACGGCGCCCCAACCTGGCCATCTTTGGCCAGGGGCTCTGCTGACCACGTCACCTCGTCACCTTACCTATAAAGGGGGCCCTCCCAGTCTTTGTGTGCGCTTTCCCTCACTCCCTCTCTCCTCTCCTCCCCGTGAGGAACGAGCGCCCGTCCAATAAAACCTGCTCTGCCTCACCAATTCCGATCCTCCTCTCTCATTTTAAAACACCCGGCAGGGACCCGCCTTACAACTTCTTAATGGGCCCTTGAGTTTTTCAAAGACCAATCCTATTACCTCTATTTCTATGGCAATAATCCTCACACCAGCGCTGTGCAAACAAACTTACTGCAGGAAAGCAAATGTCTAGTATGGTTGCTACTGTCCCATATGGCTGTTGAATGCTTGAAGTGTGGCTAGTGGCACTGAGGAGCTGAATTCTATTTCATTTCAACTTAGATGTAAATCATCACATATGGGCATACCGTAGGGGACAGTGTTTGAAGGGCTAGACTATCAAAGTGCCTGAATGATTCTGAGTCAGGAGGTGGCCTTCTGTGCCAGGAGGTTACTTCTATGAAGACTCCCCGTTTTCTTGAGAGAAAGTATATTATCATTTCCTGGGGCAGTTAAGAGTTATAGATGACTGGCTTAAACTTCATTCAATCAGAAAACACATAACTGAGCAGTGAGTGTGTGCTGGGCACTGGCTAGGTGTGAAGGGCTACTGTGTTCAATGACACAAGCCCTGCCCTCTGGAATATGCCTCTGCCACATATTGGGTGGTCAGTTGTTGCATGTGAATAGTGGCTACTGGGTGGGACAGGGTAGTCCCGTGGTTAGCACTCTGTGCTTCCACTGCAGGGGGTAGGTTCCATCTCTGTCCAGTGAAATGATCCCCGCATACCATGCAGCATGGCCAAAAAACAAATCTAGTCAAATAGACAAGCAGCACTGCAGTGTATAAATAGGGGAAATTAACCACCCAACCTAACGCTCTCTTCCCCTCCCACCTCCTCATTCAGCCTTATACAAAGCCTGTCAAGGTAGAGTCTCTTCCCTGTGCACCCCTGCCTGGCTCCTTACCCACTTTGACTCTTGGTCTATAGCACAAGAGTGGCTTGTCTATGGCACAGCCCTCCCCCAAGCATCCTCCCCTTTGGGGGCTAAGGGACGTCAGCCACATTTGCATCCTGTCTCTGCAGCCTGCTATGGGCAGTAGCTCTGATTCCCTGAACCAGTTTCCTCACCTGCTGTTCAGGTGCAGCAGTTTTCTTTGTTTAGGACAGCTGTGTGGATCCCAGAGCATAATACGTGCAAAGCACATTACAGAGTGCCTGGCAGATAGATAAATATTCAGTACCTTGTGATTATTTTCAGAGATTGCTCCCTTCCAGTGTGGCCATGTGGATATTATCTTCATCTGGACAAAATAATTTGGCCAAGCTCACACTGGGTCCTTCAAGTATTTAAGGACTTGTGAGCTTCTTTAAGACAATGGGCTCCTTATTAAGACTTCACAGACTCTCTGGTGTGAGCTTTCCAGCAGTTTTTTCTGATCCATTTTTGTATTTTAGGTCTGCAACAGACCTGGAGTGTTGAAAATCCATTTCCTCAAGAGCAGGAGTTTACATTTTTGTCCTCTTAAGCTATGAGGAAAATATATTTATTTTAGCAGAACTAACGTTGGGCTTCCTAAGTGATGGTAGTGATAAAGAACCCACCTGCCAAGGCCAAGAGATTTGGGTTCTATTCCTGGGTCAGTAAGATTCCCTGGAGGAAGAAATGGCAACCCACTCCAGTATTCTTGCCTGGAGAATCCAGGAGGAGCCTGATGGACTGCAGTCCATGGAGTTGCAAAGGGTTGGGCACTTAGCATGCATGCAAAGCTAATGTAACCATTCCTGTGATCCCTGTCATCTTGGAGGCTCTTCCTGAACTTTTCAGCAATATTATAGGATTTTGTGTTTGCTGAGGTGTTTGTGGCTTTCTGATCCTCTAATTTGTTTTTTAAGTAAAAACTTTCACATTATTCTTTTTATATAAAAGAAAATGTGTGAAAAAGGTTTACCATTCTAGCAATCTTTGACTATATAGAGCATGAATGTTAGATATATTCACATTTTGTTGAAACAGATACCCAGAAAATGTCTTCTTACAAAACAGAATACAAGAAGAAAGGCCAGGGATCTTATTCAATTTAAATCTCAAGGATTTTTTCACTTCCCCAAATATAATCAGCTCTAAGAGGAGATGTTTGCTTGTCAAACGTGGCCCGGATCCTCAGCGTTTGCTCCCCTCTTACCTCTTGTCTTAGCTGGTCCAGGTGTGCTGCTTTCCACTTGCATGATGGCTGCAGCCTGCTATGGGCAGTAGCTCTGATTCCTGAACCAGTTTCCTCACCTGCTGTTCAGGTGCAGCAGTTTTCTTTGTTTAGGACAGCTGTGTGGATCCCAGAGCATAATACGTGCAAAGCACATTACAGAGTGCCTGGCAGATAGATAAATATTCAGTACCTTGTGATTATTTTCAGAGATTGCTCCCTTCCAGTGTGGCCATGTGGATATTATCTTCATCTGGACAAAATAATTTGGCCAAGCTCACACTGGGTCCTTCAAGTATTTAAGGACTTGTGAGCTTCTTTAAGACAATGGGCTCCTTATTAAGACTTCACAGACTCTCTGGTGTGAGCTTTCCAGCAGTTTTTTCTGATCCATTTTTGTATTTTAGGTCTGCAACAGACCTGGAGTGTTGAAAATCCATTTCCTCAAGAGCAGGAGTTTACATTTTTGTCCTCTTAAGCTATGAGGAAAATATATTTATTTTAGCAGAACTAACGTTGGGCTTCCTAAGTGATGGTAGTGATAAAGAACCCACCTGCCAAGGCCAAGAGATTTGGGTTCTATTCCTGGGTCAGTAAGATTCCCTGGAGGAAGAAATGGCAACCCACTCCAGTATTCTTGCCTGGAGAATCCAGGAGGAGCCTGATGGACTGCAGTCCATGGAGTTGCAAAGGGTTGGGCACTTAGCATGCATGCAAAGCTAATGTAACCATTCCTGTGATCCCTGTCATCTTGGAGGCTCTTCCTGAACTTTTCAGCAATATTATAGGATTTTGTGTTTGCTGAGGTGTTTGTGGCTTTCTGATCCTCTAATTTGTTTTTTAAGTAAAAACTTTCACATTATTCTTTTTATATAAAAGAAAATGTGTGAAAAAGGTTTACCATTCTAGCAATCTTTGACTATATAGAGCATGAATGTTAGATATATTCACATTTTGTTGAAACAGATACCCAGAAAATGTCTTCTTACAAAACAGAATACAAGAAGAAAGGCCAGGGATCTTATTCAATTTAAATCTCAAGGATTTTTTCACTTCCCCAAATATAATCAGCTCTAAGAGGAGATGTTTGCTTGTCAAACGTGGCCCGGATCCTCAGCGTTTGCTCCCCTCTTACCTCTTGTCTTAGCTGGTCCAGGTGTGCTGCTTTCCACTTGCATGATGGCTGCACTGGTGTCTGAAACACCTGGCTTGTCCACGACCCACTGTTGACATTTTCTTTAGACAGTGTTTCTTTGTGTTCTTTTAGCTCATTCAGGTCCTAAGGAGACCAGAAAGAATTAAGTAGAGGGGTCCAATTTATTCAGGAAATTTATTTATTTTTAAAATTTTGGCCTCTTTTATTGGTTTTTGTTTATTTATTTTCATCCATCTTTACTCTTTGGCCTGTGTGGGCCTTCCACCATAGTGGTCTCTCTTGTTGCAGAGCACAGGCTCTGGGCACATGTGCTCCAGAGGGTGGCTCACAATTGGACACAGCGGTCCAGCCACTCTGTGGCATGTGGGATCTTCCCAGGCCAGGGATCGAACCAGTGCCCCTTGCACTGCAGGGCGGACTCTTCACCCACTGGACCACCAGGGAAGCCTTATTTAGGACATTTATTTACCTGAAAGGGCAGTTCTCCTTGAACCTTGAACAATGGGAATCTGGAGGAGAGGGAGGGAGCTTCAGGACTGTCCTTGGTCTTGGAGAGTGAGGGTCACTCAATTCAGAGTGAGTGAGGGAGTTAGTTCTATTCTTAGAACAGACCAGAGGGTGTTGGTTACAGGCTTCTATGGCTGCTTTAGACCTACTCACATGAGATCAAGTCCTAGGGTCAGTGTCAGAGGACTTCCGGGGGTCGCTGGAACAGAAGTAGCCTGACACCGAGACAGCTTTTCAGGGTTCTCCTGAACCCTCAGCAGCCCCCCACCATATCTGGACTAGATACAGGTTGAAGCAAGACTGTCAGGACAGCAGAGCCTCTTTGCACTAAAGGAACCCTGTCTTTGCCACTGACAGAGTCTTTGGTGTCGAATGTTAGATATATTCACATTTTGTTGAAACAGATACCCAGAAAATGTCTTCTTACAAAACAGAATACAAGAAGAAAGGCCAGGGATCTTATTCAATTTAAATCTCAAGGATTTTTTCACTTCCCCAAATATAATCAGCTCTAAGAGGAGATGTTTGCTTGTCAAACGTGGCCCGGATCCTCAGCGTTTGCTCCCCTCTTACCTCTTGTCTTAGCTGGTCCAGGTGTGCTGCTTTCCACTTGCATGATGGCTGCACTGGTGTCTGAAACACCTGGCTTGTCCACGACCCACTGTTGACATTTTCTTTAGACAGTGTTTCTTTGTGTTCTTTTAGCTCATTCAGGTCCTAAGGAGACCAGAAAGAATTAAGTAGAGGGGTCCAATTTATTCAGGAAATTTATTTATTTTTAAAATTTTGGCCTCTTTTATTGGTTTTTGTTTATTTATTTTCATCCATCTTTACTCTTTGGCCTGTGTGGGCCTTCCACCATAGTGGTCTCTCTTGTTGCAGAGCACTAGCTCTGGGCACATGTGCTCCAGAGCGCTGGCTCACAATTGGACACAGCGGTCCAGCCACTCTGTGGCATGTGGGATCTTCCCAGGCCAGGGATCGAACCAGTGCCCCTTGCACTGCAGGGCGGACTCTTCACCCACTGGACCACCAGGGAAGCCTTATTTAGGACATTTATTTACCTGAAAGGGCAGTTCTCCTTGAACCTTGAACAATGGGAATCTGGAGGAGAGGGAGGGAGCTTCAGGACTGTCCTTGGTCTTGGAGAGTGAGGGTCACTCAATTCAGAGTGAGTGAGGGAGTTAGTTCTATTCTTAGAACAGACCAGAGGGTGTTGGTTACAGGCTTCTATGGCTGCTTTAGACCTACTCACATGAGATCAAGTCCTAGGGTCAGTGTCAGAGGACTTCCGGGGGTCGCTGGAACAGAAGTAGCCTGACACCGAGACAGCTTTTCAGGGTTCTCCTGAACCCTCAGCAGCCCCCCACCATATCTGGACTAGATACAGGTTGAAGCAAGACTGTCAGGACAGCAGAGCCTCTTTGCACTAAAGGAACCCTGTCTTTGCCACTGACAGAGTCTTTGGTGTCAGTCCTCCTGTCTAGGCTGAGTATAGCTGTTTGTTTTTTCACTTCTGAAGTAATGGATATTAAAGTCATGTTTCTTTTGTAACAGTAAACTGCCTTCTTTCTGAAAAGATGGTAAAATACTTTCTCTAAAACTGAAATGTGCAGCTTTTCTTCTGTGCAGCCACATACCTAATTTTGGAACACCTTCCAGTTTCACTAAGTTTCTCAGATACTGTTAAGATGGTAGGATGGCTATCGGTGTTTCCAGTTTCCTGACGATGAACCTGAAGTATCTTGTGGCCTCACTCTTTACACAAGGTCACTTGCTGTGTCTGAACCAGAACTTTAGTTTTCTGAGTGTTCCCTCAGGTTGTAACCCAGTATTTCCAAATCACTCCAGGTAAAAAAGCAACATCATTTTATGTCATGACACTGTTTATTTGTTATAACAAATCTCCACTGTCCTGCTCTTCATCTCAAAAAATATGCCAGGGGATACATGAGAACACCACTTATAGGGAAACATTTATCTTTCCATCCTGTCCCTCCCTCAGATAGTTGAATCCTGCCTGGAAGGTATCTGCAAGCCAGACCCCAGGATGTACAAGCTGTGCTTGGAACGGCTCGGCAGGCAGCCTTCTGAGTCCATCTTTCTTGATGATCTTGGACCAAATCTAAAAGCAGCTTCCAGCCTTGGTATTCACACCATTAAGGTAATGGTCACTGTTTCCTGAACTCTGTTGTGCCCCAGGCACTAGTGTAAGCATTTCTGTTCACTGTCTCACATTTGTAGTAGTAGCCACCTCTTGTGGTTTTTGCCCTTGCTGCTACTGTCTTTTTATTTTTGTTAATTATAAAGTCCAGTTGACTAGCTGCTTGTATTTTCAATAGAAAGTAAGAAGGCATTTTGAGAAAAGAGTAAACAGAGAGGTGAATGGAAGGCTTAAATCATTTTGGGTGACAGTCCTGCTGGCCTTCTGATGCTGTTCTGGATGGGGCCCAGCAAGTACCTGCCAGGTGGACCACGTGACAAGATACAGGTTGAAGCAAGACTGTCAGGACAGCAGAGCCTCTTTGCACTAAAGGAACCCTGTCTTTGCCACTGACAGAGTCTTTGGTGTCAGTCCTCCTGTCTAGGCTGAGTATAGCTGTTTGTTTTTTCACTTCTGAAGTAATGGATATTAAAGTCATGTTTCTTTTGTAACAGTAAACTGCCTTCTTTCTGAAAAGATGGTAAAATACTTTCTCTAAAACTGAAATGTGCAGCTTTTCTTCTGTGCAGCCACATACCTAATTTTGGAACACCTTCCAGTTTCACTAAGTTTCTCAGATACTGTTAAGATGGTAGGATGGCTATCGGTGTTTCCAGTTTCCTGACGATGAACCTGAAGTATCTTGTGGCCTCACTCTTTACACAAGGTCACTTGCTGTGTCTGAACCAGAACTTTAGTTTTCTGAGTGTTCCCTCAGGTTGTAACCCAGTATTTCCAAATCACTCCAGGTAAAAAAGCAACATCATTTTATGTCATGACACTGTTTATTTGTTATAACAAATCTCCACTGTCCTGCTCTTCATCTCAAAAAATATGCCAGGGGATACATGAGAACACCACTTATAGGGAAACATTTATCTTTCCATCCTGTCCCTCCCTCAGATAGTTGAATCCTGCCTGGAAGGTATCTGCAAGCCAGACCCCAGGATGTACAAGCTGTGCTTGGAACGGCTCGGCAGGCAGCCTTCTGAGTCCATCTTTCTTGATGATCTTGGACCAAATCTAAAAGCAGCTTCCAGCCTTGGTATTCACACCATTAAGGTAATGGTCACTGTTTCCTGAACTCTGTTGTGCCCCAGGCACTAGTGTAAGCATTTCTGTTCACTGTCTCACATTTGTAGTAGTAGCCACCTCTTGTGGTTTTTGCCCTTGCTGCTACTGTCTTTTTATTTTTGTTAATTATAAAGTCCAGTTGACTAGCTGCTTGTATTTTCAATAGAAAGTAAGAAGGCATTTTGAGAAAAGAGTAAACAGAGAGGTGAATGGAAGGCTTAAATCATTTTGGGTGACAGTCCTGCTGGCCTTCTGATGCTGTTCTGGATGGGGCCCAGCAAGTACCTGCCAGGTGGACCACCTCAGTGCTTTGAAGCAGGAGAAGCCAACATTTCTCTTTTCAGCTTTCTATGTTTAGGTTTTCATTATTAGCTAGGGACAGAATGGGCACTACAGTGCAATATTTTGCCCTTCTGGCACGAGGGACCATTATGAACTTTTAACTGGCACTCTCTCCTGCAGATAAGAGTTTAATGTGGTTAGGAATTAAATTGGAGGAGGAAACTCATTCTGAGGCTTTCTCATCAGCTGACTTTCCTGGCTCTAAAGTCCTTGCTTAGAGAACTGACTTTTTTTTTCCCCTCTAAAAAAGTACCCTCTTAGAGAACGGGCAGGAGGAGCGTTCAGGGTTGACTCAGGATCTATGCTCAATATTTTCTTTGAAACCAGGTTGATGATCCAGAGAATGCAGTAAAGGAACTGGAAACTGTTTTAGGTTTTCCGTTGAGAATCGCTGTTCCAAACACTCGCCCTGTGAGAAAGAAGATGGAAATTCCCAAAGATTCCTTGGAGAAGTACCTCAAAGACTTACTGGGGACCCAAGTCACAGGTAGTTAAATTTCTGCCTTTTGGTAGAGGTGAGGCTTTCATTCTGGCTCTCACTTTCTATCCTAGTGGAATATGCTAGAGACAAAGATGTCATGTGGTGAAGAAAATAGCCATCTACCCCTCAGACCCAGGTTTGGTTCTGTTTTGCTTGAGAAGAGGCACTAGCCTCCTTCATCATGGGTCCTCAGAGTGTCCTTGGCCCTTGTTTCCCATGAGTGTGTGTCATGGCAGCAGTCATCTGCAAATGGCTGTAACAGAGGCGAAGAACTTGCAGTATGTGCCCATGGTAATTGAGTGTTTCTAATATTTTTGAAATGACAGCTTTTTTGGGGGGTGGGGGGAAGGTGATTGAAAAAGTCAAATTTAAAATAAGACAATTTGTTTCATCTCTTCAAAGGTCCTTCTCTCCTTTTTCACATTCCACCCTCAGAAAAACAGATGCTTTGTGACCTTTTTTAAACAATTTTTTATTTTATTATAGTTTCATGAACTTTTGAAGAAATTTCTGCCTGATAAAGTTTGATCCTTGAAAGTACTCTTTTGTATGCAGCTTCACATGAGCATTTTTTCCCGTGAGTGTTCCTTGAGCCTCTACAAACTTGAGGGAGCCTTTCTGAACAGACCAGCCAACTCAGGAAAACTCCCATTGCGTGTTCTTTGATGAGATGAAATGAATCTATGTGTAGAGTTCATCTCACTGTGAAGACCAGGGTTAATGACTTAGCAGCTGACTTTCTAATTTTGTGGTTAGGAATTAAATTGGAGGAGGAAACTCATTCTGAGGCTTTCTCATCAGCTGACTTTCCTGGCTCTAAAGTCCTTGCTTAGAGAACTGACTTTTTTTTTCCCCTCTAAAAAAGTACCCTCTTAGAGAACGGGCAGGAGGAGCGTTCAGGGTTGACTCAGGATCTATGCTCAATATTTTCTTTGAAACCAGGTTGATGATCCAGAGAATGCAGTAAAGGAACTGGAAACTGTTTTAGGTTTTCCGTTGAGAATCGCTGTTCCAAACACTCGCCCTGTGAGAAAGAAGATGGAAATTCCCAAAGATTCCTTGGAGAAGTACCTCAAAGACTTACTGGGGACCCAAGTCACAGGTAGTTAAATTTCTGCCTTTTGGTAGAGGTGAGGCTTTCATTCTGGCTCTCACTTTCTATCCTAGTGGAATATGCTAGAGACAAAGATGTCATGTGGTGAAGAAAATAGCCATCTACCCCTCAGACCCAGGTTTGGTTCTGTTTTGCTTGAGAAGAGGCACTAGCCTCCTTCATCATGGGTCCTCAGAGTGTCCTTGGCCCTTGTTTCCCATGAGTGTGTGTCATGGCAGCAGTCATCTGCAAATGGCTGTAACAGAGGCGAAGAACTTGCAGTATGTGCCCATGGTAATTGAGTGTTTCTAATATTTTTGAAATGACAGCTTTTTTGGGGGGTGGGGGGAAGGTGATTGAAAAAGTCAAATTTAAAATAAGACAATTTGTTTCATCTCTTCAAAGGTCCTTCTCTCCTTTTTCACATTCCACCCTCAGAAAAACAGATGCTTTGTGACCTTTTTTAAACAATTTTTTATTTTATTATAGTTTCATGAACTTTTGAAGAAATTTCTGCCTGATAAAGTTTGATCCTTGAAAGTACTCTTTTGTATGCAGCTTCACATGAGCATTTTTTCCCGTGAGTGTTCCTTGAGCCTCTACAAACTTGAGGGAGCCTTTCTGAACAGACCAGCCAACTCAGGAAAACTCCCATTGCGTGTTCTTTGATGAGATGAAATGAATCTATGTGTAGAGTTCATCTCACTGTGAAGACCAGGGTTAATGAGACTGTTTTTGTTGCTGTTTGTTTTGGCTTTGCTGCTGTTGGATCTTAGTTTCCTCACTGGCGCCCCCTGCAGTGGAAGTGCAGGCTCGCTGTATAAACTATTTCTGCAAAGGAACAGTTTAACTTGATGGAGTGGAAAATTGCACCTCCTGAAAGCAGCTTTGACTCTGCATAGCTTACTTCAGCTGTCACACCAGTGTCAGATGTGGTTTGACTGAGTATTTGACTGAGTATGGGGTGAAGGACATTCAAGGGAACTTTTTGTCCTTGGCTTAAAGCACTCCTTTTAGCAAGATGGCTTGCCATGACTCTGCTTATGTTTGATGAACAGAACTAAAAAGTTTTTTTCATGGAGCAGAAATTGGCAAGAAGGACAAAATTTGACATCTTCACAGAGTGAAAATTGTTGTGATATAGGTCCAGTGGCCTTTGCTACATTATAATGAACATTTGAGATTTGACCCAGCCATGTACCCAGGGAGGAGATGCTTTCCTTGCAGTGCATTCCAAGTCAGGATGTTCTGCATCCAACACGCTATATTCATTAGAAAGAAAGAATGTCTGCTCACATCTGTACTCCAGAGCTGGTTTGAGTGTTCTTTGCTTTCAAACTTGCAGGCCTGATGGAACTCCTTCAGTTTGATCACGGGCAGTCAAATCCCACCTACTACATCAAGCTGGCTAACCATCAGCTGGTTCTGAGGAAGAAACCCCCAGGGATACTCCTTCCATCTGCACATGCAATAGAGAGGGAGTTCAGGTAAATCCTCAGGGTGGGAGGTGTGCTCGCCTTCCCCAGCCTCTGCAGCCTAGCCTCTGAACCGGCAAGTTAGCAACCCATCATAGTGCCCTGAGACAGTTAAATTTACAAGTATGATGTTCTGGGAGATGCTAAAGGTCAGGGAAGCTGGTGTGCTGCAGTCCATGGGGCTGCAAAGAGTTGGACACAACTGAATGACTGAACTGAACTGAACTGATGATGGTCCAAAATTATTTCAGATAAGAACATGTCACTTAATTTTAGGAGCTTGTTTTCTCTAAACCTGTAAGAGACAAGACATTTTTTGAGATTCAACTGGATAGGGCTATTGCCCAAAGAGGCATGGCCATGAGTTGATAGTTGCTGAAACCTGGGGTTTGTGGTATGAATCTTTCTACTTTTCTATGTGTTTGATATATTATCATAATAAAAATGTTTAGAACGATAAGTGTAAAATCTTTTGCTTTGCAAACAGGAAGATTTAAGAATAGTAAGTTGAAAAAAATCTAGCTCCAACCCTTGGACAATGAGTGGGAACATGATCACTGGGCTCCAGAGCACTGCTTCCTCTCCCAGAAGACTTTCTCTGCCTCTTCCTCCACCTCCCTTCCAGTTTATCATGTTCTCCAGAAGAAAAGTTGCAGAGAATAGTCAGGAAATTACGATTTCAGCTCTTGGATTCTTCTCACCATTTACTGGCGTTTTGGTTCCTCGAATCTGACTTCTCTAAGTGTTATGGGTACTGATGACTGATATTTTTGAAACCTTCAGGGTTCATCTGTGGACCCTACAGATGAAAACCTGTAGCTGTTTGTGAGCATTTATATATGTACCCATGTGATAGTATGTGCTTACAGAAGAGAAAGCCTGAAATGTAAAACTACCACTATCTCTATGCATCCTGCTTGGGAACTTTCTCCAACTTTCCAGTGTTCTGAGGAATTCTGGACTATAGAGAGAACATTCAAAAACCCATGAATGCACAGAATTTTCATTTTAGTAAAGGAGTAAAATGTGTACTTGAAGATGAAACATGTATCTGCTTATAAAATGTCAAATCAAAACTGTAAGACTAATTATTTATAAAAACCTCAGTGCAGTCATACTTTTATACTTAATAATTCCAATAGAGGATATCTCTGTAAAAAAGTTCTAAATATGGAAAAAAAGCTTTATGTATTAATATGCAGACTATAGTGTCATTTATAATTTTAGAAAATGGAAACAACCTAAAGGTTGCAGTAATTGAAAGTGACTGCAAACCTTGGTATTTCTATTTGTTGAAATAGCTAACACTTATGAGTGTTCAGTATGTGTCAGGCACTATAATAAATGCTTTGAACATATTGTTAATTCAGAGAGTTCTCACAGCAACTCCCTGATATGGTCCTATTATGATCCCCATTTTATAGATGAGAAAAATGAAGCTTAAAGAAATTAAACAACATGTCTAGTGATACACAACTACTATGTGAGTGATGGAGTCTGGCCTCATACCCAGGGGTGGTAGGAATCCATAGCCCAGTCTTAATGGTTATGCTATGATTGCTGCCAATAAAAGAATGCCTGCAATAAAATGTATATGATAAAATATTAATGTACCAAGACAGATACAAACTGTGTATGTCTTAACTGTGTTTTTATAAAGAATTATATACTGAAACAAACATATTGCAGAGGAACACACCAAAATATTTACCGTGGTCATGTTTGGGAATTTTGTCAATACAAATTGTTAAGTGTCAGAAACCCACCTAGCTTGACTTAAGTATTCAGAAAAATAAAGGAGAAGTGGTAAAATGTATTGGCTTCATTATGTAAATCTTTCCCTGGCTGGATCCAGGGGTTCAGATAATGTCATCAGGACCCATTTGTTCTCTCTCTCCATCTGTCAACACTTCTTTCCTTGATAAGCCCAGTGAACACGCTAGGATACCTCCTGAGATTGACTTATTGGCTCAACATGGGTCACGAGTTTGTTCCTGAACCAATCTCTGTGGTCAGGAGGATGCACTGTTCAGACTGACCAAATCTGGGTCTTGTGCTCAACCCTGAAATCAGGGTTGAATCACTCTCACCCAAATCGTGTGAACCTAGAGTTGGGGAGAACTGTTTCCCAGAGGAATATCTAAAGTATTAATATTAGTCAAATCAAAACTGTAAGACTAATTATTTATAAAACCTCAGTGCAGTCATACTTTTATACTTAATAATTCCAATAGAGGATATCTCTGTAAAAAAGTTCTAAATATGGAAAAAAAGCTTTATGTATTAATATGCAGACTATAGTGTCATTTATAATTTTAGAAAATGGAAACAACCTAAAGGTTGCAGTAATTGAAAGTGACTGCAAACCTTGGTATTTCTATTTGTTGAAATAGCTAACACTTATGAGTGTTCAGTATGTGTCAGGCACTATAATAAATGCTTTGAACATATTGTTAATTCAGAGAGTTCTCACAGCAACTCCCTGATATGGTCCTATTATGATCCCCATTTTATAGATGAGAAAAATGAAGCTTAAAGAAATTAAACAACATGTCTAGTGATACACAACTACTATGTGAGTGATGGAGTCTGGCCTCATACCCAGGGGTGGTAGGAATCCATAGCCCAGTCTTAATGGTTATGCTATGATTGCTGCCAATAAAAGAATGCCTGCAATAAAATGTATATGATAAAATATTAATGTACCAAGACAGATACAAACTGTGTATGTCTTAACTGTGTTTTTATAAAGAATTATATACTGAAACAAACATATTGCAGAGGAACACACCAAAATATTTACCGTGGTCATGTTTGGGAATTTTGTCAATACAAATTGTTAAGTGTCAGAAACCCACCTAGCTTGACTTAAGTATTCAGAAAAATAAAGGAGAAGTGGTAAAATGTATTGGCTTCATTATGTAAATCTTTCCCTGGCTGGATCCAGGGGTTCAGATAATGTCATCAGGACCCATTTGTTCTCTCTCTCCATCTGTCAACACTTCTTTCCTTGATAAGCCCAGTGAACACGCTAGGATACCTCCTGAGATTGACTTATTGGCTCAACATGGGTCACGAGTTTGTTCCTGAACCAATCTCTGTGGTCAGGAGGATGCACTGTTCAGACTGACCAAATCTGGGTCTTGTGCTCAACCCTGAAATCAGGGTTGAATCACTCTCACCCAAATCGTGTGAACCTAGAGTTGGGGAGAACTGTTTCCCAGAGGAATATCTAAAGTATTAATATTAGAACATTAAAAGGAAAAAGGACACCAGGTAGGCAAAAGCAGGAGAGTCAGTTATTGGTGATAGCACTCATTATTTTTCTATTTAAAAAATTTCTTCCTTACATGTTTCATAAAACTTGCCAGTAGACTCATCTGGGCCTGGAGTTTTTTAGGAAAAGGCTTTTGATTATGGGTTCAATTCAATAAATATTGGATTATTTAGGTATTTTATTTCATTTTTTTTTTTTAATTTTGGGCGGGGGGCGGGCCACTTCTATTGGTCTTTCATTTGGCCATTTTCATCCGTCTTTGTTCTTTGGCCCATGTGGGCCTCCCATTGCGGTGGCCTCTCTTGTCGCAGAGCACCGGCTCTGGGCGCATGCACTCCAGAGCTCGGACTTGGTGATTGGACACATCGGTCCAGCCGCTCCACGGCACGTGGGATCTTCCCAGGCCAGGGATCGCACCGGCGCCCCTTGCACTGCAAGGTGGTGTCCTTACACACTCGGCCACCAGGGGAAGCCCATTTATTTCATCTTATCTTAGTTTTGGAAGTTGTAATTTCCAAGAAATCTGTTCTTTTATATTTTAATATATATAAACTTATGTTATAAAATACATAGTTATATATGTCCATTTCATATAAACAATAAAATTTATCATTCAAAATATTCCCTTACTGTCCTTTATGTATGCAGTATCTCCTATCCAGCTACTAACCAGGCCCTACCCTGCTTAGCTTCCAAGATCAGACGACATCAGGAGTGTTCAGGGTGGCATGGCCGTAGACTGTGTATGCAGGATCTCTAGTGATGTCCCTTCTTTACCATTCCTGCAATTGACGGATAATTTATATTTTCTCTCTCTCTTTCATCAGTCTACCTGGGGATTTATCATTGTGTTGAAAAGAATAAATGCTTAGTTTTGTTAATTTTTCTGTTGTTTATTTTCTATTTCATTTAGTTTTGCTCCAAGCTTTATTCCTTTTTATCCATTTACTGTGGGTGTATTTTTACCTTTTTAGGAATAAACTTATTAGGCCATTTACTTACATGTTCCTTCTTTTTAACATGAGCTTTCAAAGTTATAACTTACTTTCTAAGCACATCTGCATCCCACAAATTTTGACATGTATTATTATTATAGTTTGAAATCTTTTTTTTTTGAGAGGAAAGTAAAGTTTTAGAGTGGGGAAAGGGAAAGTCACTGCCAGTACAGCGGGCCAGCTTAAAGGAGGAAGTGGAAGACGCTGTGAGAACAGCGGGCTGGCTCAAGGGAGAGCCGATGTTGTTAAAGTGGAAGACGCTCCTAGAACAGCAGATCGGCTCAGAAGAGAACCAACCAGTCTGAAATCTTTTTAAATGTCCCTTGTGAGTTTTTTCTTGGGTTCATGACTTATATGGAAGTATATTATTTAACTTCCAAATATTTGGGCTTTTTCTAGATATCATATAGTAGCGACTTCACATTTAATTTCATTGAGGTTTTAGAAATACTCTTTAAGATTCTGATACTTGGAAACATTAGAACCCATTTTATGGACAATTACATGATAAATCTTGGTAAATGTATTGTGTACACTCAAAACGTATATCCTGTGGATGCTGTGTGAGTGTTATAGAAATGTCTATCAGATCAAGTTGTTGGTAGTGTTGTTCATTTCTGTGTCTTATTGACTTCTAGTTAGTTTAGTTCTGATAAAGTCAGTTAAAGATAAAGGCATTTTACAATCTCAATTATGATTATCAATTTGTCCATTTCTGTCTTTATTACTGATTATTTTTATTTTAGGTATTTTGAAGCTCTGTTATTAGGCACATACACATTTATTTTTTATTTATTTTTAATTGAAGCATATTTGATTTAATGTTAATCTCTGCTGTATAGCAGAGTGACTCAGTTATACATATATACATATATTCGTTTTCATATTCTTTTCCATTGTGGTTTGTCACAGGGTGTTGAATAGAGTTCCATCTGCTATACAGTAGGACCTTGTTGTTTAAGGCATACACACATTTATGATTGGAATATCTCCTTGGTGAATTAACTCTTGTATTGTTTTGAAATGTCCCCTATATCTCTGGTAATTCTTTTTGTCTTAAGGTCTCTTTTTCTGATATTAGTATAGCTACACCAGCTTTCTTATGCTAACTAATTTCGTGGAACTTCCCTTCCCATCCTTTCTTATTTTATTTATTTTTTCTATCTATGTTTTTATATTTAAACATTTATTTTATTTATTTATCTTTTGGGGGGTGAGGTGGGGAGGGATGGGGATGGGCGGGCCACTTCTATTGGTCTTTCATTTCTCTATTTTCATCCGTCTTTGTTCTTTGGCTCCTGTGGGCCTCCCATCGCGGTGGCCTCTGTTGTTGCAGAGCACCGGCTCTGGGCGCATGCGCGCCAGAGCTCTGGCTCGGTAATTGGACACATCAGTCCAGCCACTCCGCGGCACGTGGGATCTTCCCAGGTCAGGGATCGAACCAGCGCCCCTTGCACTGCAAGCGGTGTCCTTACCCACTGGACCACCAGAGGAAACCCCTGTTTTTATATTTAAAGCATGTTTCTGTTTTATTAAATTTTGGCCTCTTTTATTGATTTTTTTATTTATTTATTTTCATCTATCTTTATTCTTTGGCCTGTGTGGGCCTCCCATTGCAGGGGCCTCTCTCGTTGTAGAGCACAAGCTCTGGGCGCATGCACTCCAGGGCTCTGGTTCCTAATTGGACACACCAGTCCAGCTGCTCCACAGCACGTGGGATCTTCCTGGGCCAGGGATCGAACAAGTGCCCCTTGCACTGCAAGGTGGATTCTTTAACCACTGGACCACCAGGGAAGTCCTAAAGCATGTTTCTTATGGACAATTTGTTAAGTCTTGCTTTTGTATCTAGTAGGACAATTTTTGTCTTTTAATTGGAATGTTTATTAAATGTAATGTAGTTATCAATATGTTTGACTCAGGCCTATAATTTTGCTGTTTGATCTTAGTCCCATTTCTTTTTTTGTTCTCCTTGCCTTTTTGCCTTCTTGGGTCAATTGAAATTTTTAAATTTTAGCATCCCATTTTAATTTTTGGATGTAGCATTTTTAAATCAAAAAATAATTTCAAGAAAATCAGCTCATCTCATGCAGCAGTGTCTCTCATCTTTCTTTGTTCTGGCAGGATAATGAAAGCCCTTGCAAATGCTGGAGTCCCTGTCCCCAAAGTTCTTGATCTTTGTGAAGACTCAAGGTAATGTTCAGATTTACTTCTTCCATTGTGTATTCAAGCTACAGGAAAGTCCATATGTTAGCTAAGATTCCAATTTGCTAGAGGAAAGACAAGAAAATTCAAGCGGAAAAGATTTTTATAGCAACCTCTCCTAGAGAGGTTTAAGTTATCCTGAAATATAAGTGCTTGCTTTTGTGAGAATTGATAGGAAACATCTTTTTTAACATTAAAAAAAATATATGTCCATCTAGCTTCATGTTGCTTGATTTAGTTAATTTTTTTTATTGTTGGCTTTCTAAACTGTTTTTAAATTGTTTTATAATATACTTTCTGAGTCTGTCTCTTTTTTTTCCTCATTTTTTTAATTATTAAAAATTTGAAACGTGCACAGAAGAAGAAAGAACAAAAAACAGTGCACTTCATATAGATGAAACATTTGCTAATGTTTGCCACATTGGCTTTCCATGTACATGTACATATTAGTATGTGTGTATATGTGGGTAAGTGTATGATATAAATAAAATTATTTTACAGAAATGGTTAATATTAGTTAATAGTTAATTAGTTAATAATTAATAGTTAAAATAATTATATAAACACTTTCTAATTTAATGTTATATTAAATAATCATAATTATTTTATAAGTAAATAAGTATATCTCATAGGAATGTATATAATTATTATTCACTGAGCCTTTTGAAGTAAGTTGTAGGCAGCATGTATCTCTTAAGAATGAAGACATTTTCTTTCATAACCCCAGCAGCAGCACTACACTTAACATAATAAAAAATAGTTTATATTTTCAAGTCAGGATGAATAGTAGAATTTTCAAAACAACTTTTCAGAGTACTAAACTGACTTCTAGTAGTGACGAAAAGATTGATTAATGACATTTTGGGGTGTCACCTTAATACTTTGAGGTGTCGTATATGCCATTCATTTCACTTTATAATGATGAAAATAACATCACTAACAAGAAGGGATATTTAGTGAACCCTCATGAAGCCAGACACATATGCCAAGCACTCCCTATTGCTCCCTTAATTCCTATAACTATCCTTTGAAGATTTATGGTCTTAATAAAACAAAGCTCAGTTCTTGATCTTTGTGAAGACTCAAGGTAATGTTCAGATTTACTTCTTCCATTGTGTATTCAAGCTACAGGAAAGTCCATATGTTAGCTAAGATTCCAATTTGCTAGAGGAAAGACAAGAAAATTCAAGCGGAAAAGATTTTTATAGCAACCTCTCCTAGAGAGGTTTAAGTTATCCTGAAATATAAGTGCTTGCTTTTGTGAGAATTGATAGGAAACATCTTTTTTAACATTAAAAAAAATATATGTCCATCTAGCTTCATGTTGCTTGATTTAGTTAATTTTTTTTATTGTTGGCTTTCTAAACTGTTTTTAAATTGTTTTATAATATACTTTCTGAGTCTGTCTCTTTTTTTTCCTCATTTTTTTAATTATTAAAAATTTGAAACGTGCACAGAAGAAGAAAGAACAAAAAACAGTGCACTTCATATAGATGAAACATTTGCTAATGTTTGCCACATTGGCTTTCCATGTACATGTACATATTAGTATGTGTGTATATGTGGGTAAGTGTATGATATAAATAAAATTATTTTACAGAAATGGTTAATATTAGTTAATAGTTAATTAGTTAATAATTAATAGTTAAAATAATTATATAAACACTTTCTAATTTAATGTTATATTAAATAATCATAATTATTTTATAAGTAAATAAGTATATCTCATAGGAATGTATATAATTATTATTCACTGAGCCTTTTGAAGTAAGTTGTAGGCAGCATGTATCTCTTAAGAATGAAGACATTTTCTTTCATAACCCCAGCAGCAGCACTACACTTAACATAATAAAAAATAGTTTATATTTTCAAGTCAGGATGAATAGTAGAATTTTCAAAACAACTTTTCAGAGTACTAAACTGACTTCTAGTAGTGACGAAAAGATTGATTAATGACATTTTGGGGTGTCACCTTAATACTTTGAGGTGTCGTATATGCCATTCATTTCACTTTATAATGATGAAAATAACATCACTAACAAGAAGGGATATTTAGTGAACCCTCATGAAGCCAGACACATATGCCAAGCACTCCCTATTGCTCCCTTAATTCCTATAACTATCCTTTGAAGCTTTATGGGTTTAATAAAAACAAAGCTCAGAGAGGTTAAATATGTTCCTCAGGAAGGGCAGAGGTGGGACTTTTAGCCCGGGTCTGTATAACTCCAGGACATCCCCACTCCTCCTCCCGAATATGCTGTATTATCACAGTCCCATTCCGAATGGACTCTAAAGAGAAAAGAGGCATGCTGGCAAAGAAGTGTAGACAGGGATGTGTATGTGGCTTGGTTTGGGGAGGGAGTACTTCTAACTTCTGCTTATATGCAAAGGAAAAAGGAAGTTTCCAGTACCCTGAGTCTTAACTCCCACCCAGCACTCAGAGCAGTGCCCTAACAGCCTGCCACATCACAGGCCAGTGAAACACCGTGTTTGTGTCCCTGCCAGTGTCATCGGCACCCCGTTCTATCTGATGGAGTACTGCCCAGGCCGAATCTACAAAGACGCCTCTCTGCCAGGCTTGGAGCCCAGCCAGAGGCGGGCCATCTACACTGCCATGAACAGAGTCCTGTGTAAGATTCACAGTGTGGACCTCAAGGCTGCGGGCCTGGAAGACTATGGCAAACACGGTGAGCATGGGGCTGCTTGTCTTCTGGGCTGGTGTTTCCTCTCTGGTCCTTTGCTTTCACGATTTCCATCGTGCCAAGGCTTTAAGGCACCATTGGTAAGTGTGAGGTGGGCTTGTTAGCTTCCTGCTTGGAAATCCATTTTCATTTTAGTGAAGGTATTGTTTGCCTAGATATTTTATCCTGAGATAAATTCCTCCATGGACTATAGAATCTCTCTTCCCTGCAATTTTTATATTACTGTATTATTTAAACATCTTTTTCTGATACTGGACAAATCTATTTATGATACATACTTTCTTCTCCATTTTTTACCATTTCCTCTAAATATTATTTTCAATAGGGGTAAATTTTTCTAAATACCATTATACCAAGTTGTTTGTTTGTATATTTTGCTCTTTTTTGTTTTTTTTTTTTTTAACTGTGTGAGAGTTCCAGTACTACCTCATCCTGGGAAGCACTTGGTATTGTCACGATTTTCCTCATCCTTTTTTTGGAAGTCAGCTCTATTGAAAGGTAGCATTTTATGAATTTTGACAAATGCATACAGTTTTGTAACCACCATCACAATGTCTCCATGCTTTGACATGCAGAAACTTTAGCAAGAGCCAAAGAGTTTCACATTGCCCTGCAGCATTCAAGATTATCTGACTCTCAACCAGTATGCATTCCTGACCGTGGCTAAAAAGAATCTCTCCAGTAAGCTGTCTTTTCTTCTTTTTCTGCTTTTAACTAAAACATGCCTTTTTCTGTAGGACCGTTGCAAGGACACAGTATGTGTCCAATGTACATCAATTTCCTGACATATTTTTACCAGGTTACCTAAAATTCTGTTACCCCATAGGCACATGATCTGAGACCTCAAAACTAACCATTTGAGAAACTTTGCTACCATGGAGTAGGCTTGCTGACTTCCCAGCCACAATAGAAGGAGTTTTCCACCCCTTCCATATGTAGCCAAATCCACACTGTATGCTAACTTTTGACCAGAGTTACCAACTTCGTGGGGTTCTGCTCCATCTTGATGGTCTCACTAGAAGATATTTACAATAAAAATTTATTTCTTGTCTATCCAAAACTTCAGTTTAACTGAGCATCCTATATTTTATCTGGGAGCCCTAGTTTCTAATAAATGGATCAGTAGGCAAAGACAACAGATGTTGTTTCGGGATGAAAAGAACCCTGGACCAGAAGACAGGTGCTGATTTGTGGGGCAACCTTGGGCAAGTCCCATTACTTTGTCATAGTTTTCTCAAGAGTAGAGGTTATGTAAAAAAATCCCTGCTCTGTCCCTGCAGGAAGCCCCTAATTCCCTTTTCTCATCCCAGAGGGCAGGCTGCTTTGAAGAGGAAGAGTGTTAGTGCCTTGGCAGGCCTGTTTGGGACCAGCGACCAACAGAGCAGACACATGAGCAGCTGCACCCATTTCCCATGAGAAGGGAGTGTGTCAGTCCTGGGTGGTGTGTGTGCATGGGACAGGGGGGAGCATCCTGAATACACATGGGAGATTAACTTGAGCGGCTCCTTTCCCACAGGCTCAGCTCCTGGCGGGTTTAGTCTTTGATTTCTTATGATAGTTTCAAACTTACAGAAACATTCACTAGTGCTGTGAATAACTATCAGCCCGTGACTGATTTTTTGGGGGGGGGACGGGGCTCGGGTTGGGGAGGGAGGGGAGCGGGCGGGCCACTTCTATTGGTCTTTTCATTTCTCTACTTTCATCCGTCTTTGTTCTTTGGCTCCTGTGGGCCTCCCATCGCGGTGGCCTCTGTCGTTGCAGAGCGCCGGCTCTGGGCTCAGGTGCTCCAAAGCTCTGGCTCGGTAATTGGACAACATCGGTCCAGCCGCTCCACGGCACGTGGGATCTTCCCAGGCCAGGGATCGAACCAGCGCCCCTTGCACTGCAAGGCGGTGTCCTTACCCACTGGACCACCAGGGGAAGCCCCCGTGACTGATTTTAACAATGATGAACTTTTGCCCTGTTCGTTTATCTGTCTCTTCCTGCATCTGTCTATGTACATGATTGACAAAGTTGTAGAGACCCTGACTCTTGACTCCTAAGTGCTTCAGTATGCATTTCGTAGTAAAACTATCCCCTAGCACCATTATCTCATCCAAGAAAAGTTACCATTTTCCCAGAATATCTAAGACCTAGGGCATATACAGATTTCCTCATTATCTCTCTTACGTCTTTTATTCTTTTCCTATAGCATCTTTTATAAGTGAGTGTTTATGGTTTGTTTTCCAATCAGGATCTGATCTAAGAGTCCAGAACAACCCCCTCCCTATTTTTTAAAATGACCTTTTAAAGGTACCAGGTAAGTGTATTATTATGTAAAGGCACCAGGTAAAATTTATTTTGATTATGTTTCAATTACTGCTCTCTTCTACGTTCTGTAATTCTGAAAACTGGCAGTTAGTTCTCAGGGCTTGATTTGTTTTGGGGTAAATTCCTGTGGATTGATTTTAGTGCCTTGGCAGGCCTGTTTGGGACCAGCGACCAACAGAGCAGACACATGAGCAGCTGCACCCATTTCCCATGAGAAGGGAGTGTGTCAGTCCTGGGTGGTGTGTGTGCATGGGACAGGGGGGAGCATCCTGAATACACATGGGAGATTAACTTGAGCGGCTCCTTTCCCACAGGCTCAGCTCCTGGCGGGTTTAGTCTTTGATTTCTTATGATAGTTTCAAACTTACAGAAACATTCACTAGTGCTGTGAATAACTATCAGCCCGTGACTGATTTTTTGGGGGGGGGGGGCCGGGGGTGGGGGGGGGAGGGGAGCGGGCGGGCCACTTCTATTGGTCTTTTCATTTCTCTACTTTCATCCGTCTTTGTTCTTTGGCTCCTGTGGGCCTCCCATCGCGGTGGCCTCTGTCGTTGCAGAGCGCCGGCTCTGGGCTCAGGTGCTCCAAAGCTCTGGCTCGGTAATTGGACAACATCGGTCCAGCCGCTCCACGGCACGTGGGATCTTCCCAGGCCAGGGATCGAACCAGCGCCCCTTGCACTGCAAGGCGGTGTCCTTACCCACTGGACCACCAGGGGAAGCCCCCGTGACTGATTTTAACAATGATGAACTTTTGCCCTGTTCGTTTATCTGTCTCTTCCTGCATCTGTCTATGTACATGATTGACAAAGTTGTAGAGACCCTGACTCTTGACTCCTAAGTGCTTCAGTATGCATTTCGTAGTAAAACTATCCCCTAGCACCATTATCTCATCCAAGAAAAGTTACCATTTTCCCAGAATATCTAAGACCTAGGGCATATACAGATTTCCTCATTATCTCTCTTACGTCTTTTATTCTTTTCCTATAGCATCTTTTATAAGTGAGTGTTTATGGTTTGTTTTCCAATCAGGATCTGATCTAAGAGTCCAGAACAACCCCCTCCCTATTTTTTAAAATGACCTTTTAAAGGTACCAGGTAAGTGTATTATTATGTAAAGGCACCAGGTAAAATTTATTTTGATTATGTTTCAATTACTGCTCTCTTCTACGTTCTGTAATTCTGAAAACTGGCAGTTAGTTCTCAGGGCTTGATTTGTTTTGGGGTAAATTCCTGTGGATGTTGATCTTGCCTCTCAGCCCTGCAGGATCCTCCTCATGTCAGGTGTCTGAATGCTTCGAGTGTGCAGGTGACTTCACAGAAGGAGCCCAGTCTCTTTACCCTTATACTTAAGCTTCTGGAAAACATTTTTTTCTCAGTTGAGGGGTGAGGACTTGACTTAGAGCCAGTGGTGTAATGTGCTGTCTATGAATTATCCATTGTTTTAATAGTGACAATAAATACCAATTGACAACTAGTAACTGTGACAGTAATAATGGCTATTATTCATTGAGCTGCCTTCTGTGTTTGGCATGTGATATATGGATTTCATTTGTCCTTCACAACGATCCTAGGGGATATAGGTGTCAGTACAGTCATTGTACAGATGAAGCAGTGGAGGCTTAGAAAGGTTAAGTCATTGGAAATGCTTAACTGTGAGCCAGGCGACTCCAGAACTCACCTCTATTTTATGCTCCCATAACTTGCAAGTTCCTCAACGGTGGTAACTCTGAGGGTTCTTATTAAACAACTGAGTAATAGCCAATGCTCATGTAGTACTTACTACATGCCAGAAACAGCTGCAGGGCCTTTACATATTTTATCCTCCCAACCACTCTAATGAGGGCCCTCTCACTGATGAGGAAACAGGAGAATAACATAACCCACCTGAGACCCCCCAGAGAATGGGAGAGCTGGGAACCCAACTCAGCCCACCTACCCCAGTGGCCATGCTCTTAGCCAGCACTGTCCTCTCGCTAAGAAGGGATTTATTAAAGGCTGTTAGGAAGCTTATGGGATCTCTGAGAGGGCCAGGGATCAGGCGCAGAGGGCTGTGTGGCTGGGAACAATGCCCAGATCACACAGATACAGCCGAGACAAAAGAGCATGGCTTCTAAGTTGAGAGACCAGGAGCATCAAGTGGAAACTCTCCAGTCATGGGATGAGACACCTTAGACATTAAAAATGGTTTCAAGCACGGGTTGATTTTTGAAACCTCTGCAGTTTGTTGAGGTGGCACAGCGCGTTCTAATTCTCTCTCCCTCAGGGGACTATATTGCACGTCAGGTGCAAACATGGATCAAGCAGTATCGAGCCTCAGAAACCAGCACCATCCCGGCGATGGAGAGGCTCATCGAGTGGCTGCCCCTCCACCTTCCAAGGCAGCAGCGGACCACAGTGGTGCATGGGGACTTCAGGTGGACTCGGCATGAGGAGGGTTGACATTTAGATGTGGAAAGTGATGGGAAGGACATCTGAAGGGGAACGAAGCAGCTGGTCTTGCCCCACTTTACAGCTGACAGTCATCCAGCCACAGATATCTCCCTGTGCATGGCCTTTAAGGCAGGGTTTGTCAGCTTCGGCACTACTGACATTTGGGGTCTGTGAGAAAGCAGGAATAGTACCACCCTCTAGGTCCAAAGGCACAAGCACGGGTTCTAGTTTAACTACTGCAGGACACACCTCCAAAGCTGTGGCTGTCAGCAGCAATGATAAGCAAGGATTTGACTTGGGAGTCTGCAGACTGGGGACAGGATGGTTGCCAAGAGCCACTGAGGTTGCTTTCAGACCAGGGGCTGAAATTGCCTGGTGGCTCTTTCATACATCTGCATGGGGGCAGAGGAGAGCTGGGTTCTCTGAACCCGTCTCTGTATGTCTCTGGTTTATTACCTGGTCTCTCCAGTATGGGGCTTCCCAGGCAAGTCAGTGCTAAAGAATCTGCTTGCCGGGCTTCCCCTGGTGGTCCAGTGGGTAAGGACACCGCCTTGCAGTGCAAGGGGCGCTGGTTCGATCCCTGGCCTGGGAAGATCCCACGTGCTGCGGAGCGGCTGAACTGATGTGTCCAATTACCGAGCCGGAGCTCTGGGGCGCATGCACCCAGAGCCGGCGCTCTGCAACGACAGAGGCCACCGCGATGGGAGGCCCACATGAGCCAGAAGAACAAAGATGGATGAAAATAGAGAAATGAAAGACCAATAGAAGTGGTCCGCAGCCCCCCCACCCCCAAAAAAAGATAAATAAAAATTAAAAAAAAAAAAAAAAGAATCTGCTTGCCAACACAGGAGATGCAGGAGACATGGGCTTGATCCCCAGGTCAGGAAGATCGCCTGGAGGAGGTCATGGCAACCCACACTAGTACTCTTGCATGAGAAATCCCATAGCTACAGTCCATAGGGTTGGCAAAGAGTCAGACACGACTGAGTGACCGAGTACATGTGCACTCTCCAGTATGGCAGCTTCTAAGCAGCTGGACTTCTTACCCGGTGGCTCAGGGCTGCAAAGTGTATGTTCTGAAAGGAGGGGGCCAGGTGGGAGCTGATCACCTTTTCTGTCCTCTTGGGAGTAGTCGCTCAGCACCACTTCCACCTGCATCATAATTGTTACAAGTGAGATGCTTCTGGGGTGAAGGATTAGACTCTTCCTTTTGTGGCAGGAGTGTCAAAACATTGCAGACTTATTTGAAAACCATCTCAGGGAAGGCATACCTCACCAGAACCCAGATATGGTCTCCATGTGGCGAGGCTTGCCTGATCAAATTTGTGGCCCTTAGGAGAGGAACACAGCTGTCCCTCTGCTGTGGGAGGAGGGGGGAAATTAATACACAGGCCCCCTTCCCGTCGCCTATTGGTATTCCTGTTGGCTGAGCCAGAGGGCAAGGGATGCAGCCCACTCAGGCTTCTGGGCACATGGGGCACAGGGCATGGGAAGTGTGTCTAGAGGGGCCCACACAACGCCCAGCGCAGAACACACCCCCGTGGTCAGTTTTCTTAGCGCTGTCTCCATTCTCTGTGGTTCCTTCAGGCTGGACAACCTGCTGTTCCATCCGGAAACTGCCGAGGTGCTTGCTGTCCTTGACTGGGAATTTTACCTTCTAGGCTGGACCCACCTGGACATGCAGCCTCACTGGCCAAGAACGCTGCGGAGCGGCTGAACTGATGTGTCCAATTACCGAGCCGGAGCTCTGGAGCGCATGTGCCCAGAGCCGGCGCTCTGCAACGACAGAGGCCACCGCGATGGGAGGCCCACATGAGCCAGAAGAACAAAGATGGATGAAAATAGAGAAATGAAAGACCAATAGAAGTGGTCCGCAGCCCCCCCACCCCCAAAAAAAGATAAATAAAAATTAAAAAAAAAAAAAAAAGAATCTGCTTGCCAACACAGGAGATGCAGGAGACATGGGCTTGATCCCCAGGTCAGGAAGATCGCCTGGAGGAGGTCATGGCAACCCACACTAGTACTCTTGCATGAGAAATCCCATAGCTACAGTCCATAGGGTTGGCAAAGAGTCAGACACGACTGAGTGACCGAGTACATGTGCACTCTCCAGTATGGCAGCTTCTAAGCAGCTGGACTTCTTACCCGGTGGCTCAGGGCTGCAAAGTGTATGTTCTGAAAGGAGGGGGCCAGGTGGGAGCTGATCACCTTTTCTGTCCTCTTGGGAGTAGTCGCTCAGCACCACTTCCACCTGCATCATAATTGTTACAAGTGAGATGCTTCTGGGGTGAAGGATTAGACTCTTCCTTTTGTGGCAGGAGTGTCAAAACATTGCAGACTTATTTGAAAACCATCTCAGGGAAGGCATACCTCACCAGAACCCAGATATGGTCTCCATGTGGCGAGGCTTGCCTGATCAAATTTGTGGCCCTTAGGAGAGGAACACAGCTGTCCCTCTGCTGTGGGAGGAGGGTGGGAAATTAATACACAGGCCCCCTTCCCGTCGCCTATTGGTATTCCTGTTGGCTGAGCCAGAGGGCAAGGGATGCAGCCCACTCAGGCTTCTGGGCACATGGGGCACAGGGCATGGGAAGTGTGTCTAGAGGGGCCCACACAACGCCCAGCGCAGAACACACCCCCGTGGTCAGTTTTCTTAGCGCTGTCTCCATTCTCTGTGGTTCCTTCAGGCTGGACAACCTGCTGTTCCATCCGGAAACTGCCGAGGTGCTTGCTGTCCTTGACTGGGAACTTTCTACCTTAGGCGACCCCCTTGCTGATGTGGCCTACAACTGCCTGGCCCACTACCTGCCATCCAGTTTTCCCATTCAGCCAGGTAGGAACCTCTGCAGGGGGAGCGAGGGATGGAGCCGCCTCCATTCTCAAAGCTTTGGGGCAAACTCACCTGAAGTAGTTTGTGATTAGGCTGCTTCATGAAATTCAGGTATGGAGTATTTCTTCTACAGCATCGGTTTTAATGACAGCATAGGATTTCATTGTTAAAGAATTAACTCATTCAAGGCATTTGGTTAGATTTCTGTTTGGATATTTGTTTCCAGTTTCTGCGTGTGTGTGTGTGTTCTTAGTAACTTCTCTGTGCTTCCACAAAAAAGGGAGTGAACATCTGCATTGTAATATCTTTGCCTCTCTGTAAGGTATATTCCTAGGATAAATTCTCAGAACAGAATATATTACTTGATTCTGAGCCATCAAAATGTTACAAATGAAGAAAATCTAAGATTGTTTTCTTTGTTGCAGTTTTCTTTTTCATAATTTGGTGAGATTTATTTGAATACCATTTTTTTTTTTAATCAAACGACTGATAGAAAATAATATGCATCTGCCCTTAACTGTGGCCCAGATAGAACTGGAGGCCCTTCATTCCTTCCTTAACTGAGAGTTTAGTCTGAAACTTTTAACAACTGGATTGTGAATAAAGCTTCATGCTGGATCCCAGATATCTTGAAATGATGAGGTATAACCCTTTGAACTACTTGTGAAGCACATTTCCTAGGAACAAGGTGATTTTCAGAAATTCAAATACTGGGAGCCGTGGGAGAGTGTGGGATCATTGCCTAGCCCTGGCTCTGTCTGTCGCTTCAGGGTTGAGAGACTGTGATTTGACTGAGCTGGGAATCCCTACTGCAGAGGACTTTGATGATTTTGGCAGCCCACTCAGGCTTCTGGGCACATGGGGCACAGGGCATGGGAAGTGTGTCTAGAGGGGCCCACACAACGCCCAGCGCAGAACACACCCCCGTGGTCAGTTTTCTTAGCGCTGTCTCCATTCTCTGTGGTTCCTTCAGGCTGGACAACCTGCTGTTCCATCCGGAAACTGCCGAGGTGCTTGCTGTCCTTGACTGGGAACTTTCTACCTTAGCGACCCCTTGCTGATGTGGCCTACAACTGCCTGGCCCACTACCTGCCATCCAGTTTTCCCATTCAGCCAGGTAGGAACCTCTGCAGGGGGAGCGAGGGATGGAGCCGCCTCCATTCTCAAAGCTTTGGGGCAAACTCACCTGAAGTAGTTTGTGATTAGGCTGCTTCATGAAATTCAGGTATGGAGTATTTCTTCTACAGCATCGGTTTTAATGACAGCATAGGATTTCATTGTTAAAGAATTAACTCATTCAAGGCATTTGGTTAGATTTCTGTTTGGATATTTGTTTCCAGTTTCTGCGTGTGTGTGTGTTCTTAGTAACTTCTCTGTGCTTCCACAAAAAAGGGAGTGAACATCTGCATTGTAATATCTTTGCCTCTCTGTAAGGTATATTCCTAGGATAAATTCTCAGAACAGAATATATTACTTGATTCTGAGCCATCAAAATGTTACAAATGAAGAAAATCTAAGATTGTTTTCTTTGTTGCAGTTTTCTTTTTCATAATTTGGTGAGATTTATTTGAATACCATTTTTTTTAATCAAACGACTGATAGAAAATAATATGCATCTGCCCTTAACTGTGGCCCAGATAGAACTGGAGGCCCTTCATTCCTTCCTTAACTGAGAGTTTAGTCTGAAACTTTTAACAACTGGATTGTGAATAAAGCTTCATGCTGGATCCCAGATATCTTGAAATGATGAGGTATAACCCTTTGAACTACTTGTGAAGCACATTTCCTAGGAACAAGGTGATTTTCAGAAATTCAAATACTGGGAGCCGTGGGAGAGTGTGGGATCATTGCCTAGCCCTGGCTCTGTCTGTCGCTTCAGGGTTGAGAGACTGTGATTTGACTGAGCTGGGAATCCCTACTGCAGAGGACTATTTCAGGATGTACTGTCTTCATATGGGGATCCCTCCCACTGAGAACTGGAACTTTTACATGGCTTTCTCCTTCTTCCGCATCGCTGCAATCCTGCAGGGAGTCTACAAGCGCTCACTCACAGGTAATGGGAGCCTGGGAGAGCCCGCCTCGGGGTGTGAGCCACAGACAAGGGGCTTCTCTCCCTGAAACCTCTCATGATCAAATTACAAAGTTCACTTAATTCAACCATATGTCAGCAAGTAGATATCATATATTCTTAGACATATTTAAAATTTTTTTTTAATGATTAAAATAAGGCACAAAACTTTAAAAAGTAAAAACATACATGATAAGCATTTCATTATATAGAAGAATGTAAAATTATTTTCCATTCTTTTCAGCACCATTCTTCAAAGATGTAGCTACTGTTAAGGGTTTCTGGTCCTGGTTTTTCAATCTATCTGTTGCCTCTCCTCTCTCTGCAAGTTTTATAAAAATGTGATCATCTTATATATATTTCTTAGTACCTTGATATATAATTTTTTATGCTAGAGAATTTCTGTGAAATAGTGGTGTGTGTATATATATTTATGTATGATTACCATGTATATGTAGTTGAAAACTATATAATGCAAATTCTTTACTTTTTTCCACTTAATATTTGAGACCTTTCCATGTGATTATATACAGACATCATTCTTTTTGCTTTCTAAGGTACATTCCATTGTATGGATATACTGTAATGTATTTAACCAGTCCCTCTGTTGATGTATCTTTGGATTGTTTGCAGATTTTTGCAGTCTCAGATAGTGCACATCTTTTCTCACTCATGTGTGAATATATCTGAAGGATAAATTCCCCTAGTTAGAACTTCTGAGTTAAAAATAGGTGTATGTAATGCGCCCAGAGCTGGTGCTCTGCAGCGAGAAGAGGCCACTGTGATGGGAGGCTCACACAGGCCAAAAAACAAAGATGGATGAAAATGAATAGATGAAAGACCAATAGAAGTGGCCAAAAAAAAAAAAATTAAAAAAAAAATAGGTGTATGAAAAATTTTTGTGGATTCTCCCAAATTGCCCAGTGAGAGGATTTTTGAAAAAGAAAACATATTACTGTATTTTCTTTGATGATCCTTTTACATATATGGCAAAATACTTTATTTAATCAGTGTTTTCTAGAATGTATCTTTATAGTTTGAACTTTGCAGTGAAAAGTGTGGCTACTTAGAGCTCATGGTTCAGTATGTGCATATGTCACCTATGGAATGTTCGTATATATGCAAGTATGGCACAGTGTTACTAATTTTCATTCCAAATTCTATAGGGAGAAACTGAAATAATCTATATCTTAAATTATTTAAGAAGGCAGAATGACCGATTGAAGTTTGTACTCTATGTAGAAGGAAAACAAATAGAAGGCAAGCAGGTAGAATCTCCAAGAAACTTCTCAAAAGACTTAGCAATAGTGCCTAAGCCAGTAGCACTCAGTACCCACATACATGATAAGCATTTCATTATATAGAAGAATGTAAAATTATTTTCCATTCTTTTCAGCACCATTCTTCAAAGATGTAGCTACTGTTAAGGGTTTCTGGTCCTGGTTTTTCAATCTATCTGTTGCCTCTCCTCTCTCTGCAAGTTTTATAAAATGTGATCATCTTATATATATTTCTTAGTACCTTGATATATAATTTTTTATGCTAGAGAATTTCTGTGAAATAGTGGTGTGTGTATATATATTTATGTATGATTACCATGTATATGTAGTTGAAAACTATATAATGCAAATTCTTTACTTTTTTCCACTTAATATTTGAGACCTTTCCATGTGATTATATACAGACATCATTCTTTTTGCTTTCTAAGGTACATTCCATTGTATGGATATACTGTAATGTATTTAACCAGTCCCTCTGTTGATGTATCTTTGGATTGTTTGCAGATTTTTGCAGTCTCAGATAGTGCACATCTTTTCTCACTCATGTGTGAATATATCTGAAGGATAAATTCCCCTAGTTAGAACTTCTGAGTTAAAAATAGGTGTATGTAATGCGCCCAGAGCTGGTGCTCTGCAGCGAGAAGAGGCCACTGTGATGGGAGGCTCACACAGGCCAAAAAACAAAGATGGATGAAAATGAATAGATGAAAGACCAATAGAAGTGGCCAAAAAAAAAAAAATTAAAAAAAAAATAGGTGTATGAAAAATTTTTGTGGATTCTCCCAAATTGCCCAGTGAGAGGATTTTTGAAAAAGAAAACATATTACTGTATTTTCTTTGATGATCCTTTTACATATATGGCAAAATACTTTATTTAATCAGTGTTTTCTAGAATGTATCTTTATAGTTTGAACTTTGCAGTGAAAAGTGTGGCTACTTAGAGCTCATGGTTCAGTATGTGCATATGTCACCTATGGAATGTTCGTATATATGCAAGTATGGCACAGTGTTACTAATTTTCATTCCAAATTCTATAGGGAGAAACTGAAATAATCTATATCTTAAATTATTTAAGAAGGCAGAATGACCGATTGAAGTTTGTACTCTATGTAGAAGGAAAACAAATAGAAGGCAAGCAGGTAGAATCTCCAAGAAACTTCTCAAAAGACTTAGCAATAGTGCCTAAGCCAGTAGCACTCAGTACCCCTAACTACCCATATTATAATTTGTGTGTTCCATTCTTACCAAAAGGATCTAGGACTTCCTGGAGAAGTGGTTGATTTCAGATCTAGAGCAGAATATCCCAAGATGAACTTGGAGCATCTTGCCATACCAGAAAGCAAGGAGGCTGATGATTGTGAGGGTCATATTTAAAGGTCTCAGACGTCCACTTGAATAGGCTCCCAGTTGCTAATGACAGGAAACTTTGAGGATGAGTAAAGATGAGAGCTGGAATGAATGAAACATATTAAACATGTTTAAATCCAGGAATACAGAGTGATACTAAAAGAAAACAGTCTCACTGGTGGCTCTGGAAACTGACAGGAAAGCAATCCATTATTCTGAGAATTGGTAAATGAAGGGAAAAAAGTCAATCATTTATCCTGCCTTTCCTATACAAATTACATGTCATGTTAACCAAATGATCGATGAGGGAGTTTCTCTTTAGAGAAGCATCCTGGACCCAATGATAGAATTAGTGTATCACCAATTTGCCTGCCCAATACATGAATGCATCTGGAAAATGAGCATTAATGGTGCTAAAATCATCAAGAGAGGCAGCCAGACATTACACACCTCCTGATGCTGCCTTAAAAAATTGATCTGACCAAGCCTCTGTGCAACGACTTAGAGGGAACAGAAGGCTTGGCAGAGGACATTAAACAGCACCACTGAGGCAAAGCCACTCACAAAAATTCAGATTCTGGGAAACTTCACAGGGAAACAATTCAGTTTTTTCAACAAGTAAAAAAGGGAAAATGATGTTGAAGAAGGAACCTACAAAATATATTAGCCAAAACAGTATTTGGACTTTATCCAGATTCCTGTTTGAAAAAAGAAATGTTTTGAAAAAAAATTTGAAAAAGGAATTCTGACTGGATAGTTGAGGATATTAAGAAGTCATATTTAACTGTTGTTTAAATGTGATCCTGGTATTGTTGTGGGTGTTTTAAGTCCTTGTGTTTAGACATAAAAGGAATATAAAGAAAATGATGTGGTGTTTGGGATTTACTGCAGTAGGGGTGGAAGGGCAGAGAATGAAACAGGATTGGCCATGCTTTTTTTTTTTTAAAAAAAGATTTATTTATTTATTTATTTTGGGCGGGTGGGGAGGGAAGGGAGCAGGCAGGCCACTTCTATTGGTCTTTCATTTGTCTATTTTCATCCATCTTTATTCTTTGGCCCATGTGGGCCTCCCATCACGGTGGCCTCTTGTCGCAGAGCACCGGTTCTGGGCGCATGCGCTCCAGAGCTCCGGCTCGGTAATTGGACACATTGGTCCAGCTGCTCCGCAGCATGTGGGATCTTCCCAGGCCAGGGATCGAACCGGCGCCCCTTGCACTGCAAGGAAGTGTCCTTACCCACTGGACCACCAGGAAAGCCCTTGGCCATGCTTTGATGACTACTGAAGCTGACTGGCAGAAACCTGTAGGTTTATTAAATTCTTTTTTTGTTTGTTTGTATTTTGCCTCTAGGTCATCGTTGTTGTTGTTGTTTTTCCCATCCATCTTTATTCTTTTGGCATGTGTGGGCCTCCCATCACAGCGGCCTCTCTCATCGCAGAGCACTGGCTCTGGGTGCACGCACTCCAGAGCACTGGCTTGTAATTGGACACACTGGCCCAGCCATTTCTCAGCATGAGGGATCTTCCCAGGCCAGGGACTGAACCAGTGCCCCTTGCACTGCAAGGTGGACTCTTTACCCATTGGGCCACCAGGGAAGCCCCTCATTAAATTCTTTTCTCTAGTTTTTTTTTTGGGGGGGCGGGCAGGGGTGTGGGGAGGGAGGGGGGACAGGCAGGCCACTTCTATTGGTCTTTCATTTGTCTATTTTCATCCATCTTTGTTCTCTGGCCCACTGTTGTCACAGAGCACCGGCTCTGGGCACATGTGCTCCAGGGCTGTGGCTCAGTAATTGGACACATCTGTCCAGCTGCTCCGCAGCACGTGGGATCTTCCCAGGCCAGGGATCGAATCGGCACCCCTTGCACTGCAAGGCGGTGTCCTTACCCACTGGACCACCAGGGAAGCCCCTTTTTTCTCTAGTTTTGTCTGTCTTTGAAATTTTCCAAAATAAAAACTTAAAAAGGCCAATAGAAAGAAGCCCCACCGTGGATCTGATAATACTGTGGGGACATCTTAGCATCGTGCTCATCGGTTAGCTGAGGCTCTCTGGCGGTATGTCACTCTCAGCCGGGGTGCCAGAGTCTTCTGAGAAAGGCAGTTGCAGTAGGGGAATTGATCATCCATTGACTCGTAAGAGCCTCTTCTAGGCCAGGTACCATACCAGGTGGTAGTGGAGATTGAAGGTTGTGATTTTTCCAGGGAGAAATCAGTAAGCAGAGATTTTCTAATTTATCCCTCCCTGATCTGACCATTGTGGGTCTCAGTAAGCAGTACTTCCTGAAAATGGTATTTTCTTTTCCTCTGGAGAGTGTCAGCTCTGAGCCACTATTTCCTAATTTTTGTTGAGGTCACAATGAAAAGTAACTGGGAACATTGAATTAAACAAAATGGCTGCTAAGTCCAAAGAGTGATGAACAGGCTTGACTGCCGTTGGGCATTCCCTAATGGGCAGCTGAGTTCTGGGTGTGTTCTGCTTTAGTGCCTAGGGATAACTGGCCCAGTTTTGACCATTATGTCAATTATATCTCAGTTTTTAAAATAGAATTGTCCATTCTGGAAACTATATGAATAAACTTCACCTAGACTGTCGTCAAGGGAGAGGACAAAGGGAGGCCCTGTGACAAAAGGAGGCCTTTTTGACAGTTTCCAAGATGCTGTGAGCCACTGGCGTGGCTTCAAGCTTTTCTTGGCTCAGAGGCAAAACACCTCACAGATCTGCGACCACATGGGAAAATATCTGTGCTGTCCTTTCAGGCCTCTCTTCCTCTGATCTCAATTATGCACTCCCTTTCCTCCTTGCAAGGAGCAGGCTGACTAAGTCTGAAGCCAGCAGACATATTGAGGAAGGGCCATAGTTTTCTTACATAAAAACAATGAAGTCAGCTTTTTTAAAGAATAGGATAAAATCGGTTGGTTCTCCCTGGAGCAGGCCCGCTGTTTTAGCAGCGTCTCCCAGTCTAACAATGTCGGTTCTCCCTTAAACCCGCTCATGGTACTGGCAGCAACTCTCCCTTCCCCCATTCTAATAAACTTTACTTTCCTTTCAAAAAAAAAAAGAATAGGATAAAATCATTTGACTAGGAAAACAGAAAACACAACTGTTTGAACACAAATATTATTTCTGTGCATTTTTCTTCTTAATTAGCTGTTGAAGTCTTTAAAAAAACTTGATTTTTTATTGGGGTATAGCCTATTAACAATGTTGTGATAATTTCAGGTGAATAGCTCTTATAGAGATACTTGGTATTGCCCTGGGAAAGTGGGTTTAGGAGAAGAAGGATGTGTTTGAAAGGCATTCTGTCTGTGATGTTATCACAGGAGATCTGGGCTCATCCTTAGGTTGGCAGGGGGACAACAGTGACCAGAGCCTGGGCACTGATTTGCAGTCTGTACCAGCCGACCCCAAGTATGACTTTCCTTTACTAATAAGTGGGTGCTGAGGTTTCTTATAGATGGCTGCTGAAATTCTAGAAAGAAAATAGTGCTGGTGGCTGCAATTTAGAAAGATGCCACGGATGTGGTCTCTTCTGCTGGGACTGTATTTGGGAGAATATATCAGAAGGGATTGCTTTAAATCAACCCAAGCTCATATAAGTGACTTTTCCAAGAGACAAAGCAGTACTCAGAGTGATATCACTTAAGGAAACAAAAAAAATACTTTGTGCTCTCTGTTAGAAAAGAAAATCATTATGAATAATAATGAATGTAATTGGGGTGGTATCTTTCCCTTTGATGAGACATGTACAGTCTGAGTCAAGAGGGGAAGATGTAACCCACTTGTGTTCAGTGGTTCTCACTGTCAGTCTGTGACTCAGCCAGGGGGCTACCTGCTTCCTAACTGGCCCCCACGGCCTGGGTCCACACCCAGTATCCAGAAGGAGACAAGTAAAGACTTGAGGTCCACTGGGCTTTATCCTCTGAGTGTAGCAAATAGATCTGGTTTCCAGTTTGTAAGGAATAGCCTAATATCTTTAAAACCAAAGCTACATGAAAAATGGTTCTTTTGAGAAATAGCATTTGACCATGGCAGGAGTCAGAAGTAAAATAGGCCTCTGCAATGATCTATTTACTGATACCAATGAGGAAAACAGTCTCTTTAGAACATGGAAATACTAAAAATAATCCAGGACAGCTGGCTGTGAAAAAGCCCACTATACAGAAAGACAGTATTCACAGTGTAAGGAGACACGTGTGGATCCTACATACACCGAGTGAGTAAAAGAAGCCACACTGAAAAGAATATGATGTACATATTTATATTACATTCTGGAAAAGACAAACAATAGGAATATCGATCAGTGTTGTCCCCCAGGGGCAAGGGAATGGACTTGACTACAAAAGGACACCATGAGTGTTTGGGGATGATATATTGTATCCAGATGGTGGTCTTGGTTGCCTGACTAAACTTACCGAATTGTATACTTTATAAGGAGGATATATGTATACTGCATCTTAATTTAATTCTTGTCAAAATAATTTTAAAAAAGGTCTTGAGGCGTGTTATTGAATACTCAGTTGCTAAGTAATGCACAACTTTTTGTGACCGTGTGGACTGTAGCCAACTAGGCTCCTCTCTTCATGGGATTCTCCAGGCAAGAATACTGGAGTGGGTTGCCATGCCCTCCTCCAGGGGATCTTCCCAGCTCAGGGATTGAAACCAGTCTTCTGTGTCTCCCGCGTTGGCAGGAAGATTCTTTACCACTCAGCCACCTGGGAAGTGTGTATTAAGTAAAAAGGAAAAAAAAAAGGATCATCATTAGAGTGACTTCTGCAATGCTGACAATGGTGTTGACCTAGACAAAATGGTGCCTAGAAACTAGCCAGTAATCCAGTCTCCTAGGATACTTTTATTAGTTTCATGGTAGGGCTTCCTGTGGCCCAAGGTGACAGCAGAAATGCTTTGGGAAAATCCTGATTAATATAGTTTATTTAGGAAAAGAAAAGATAAAGAGCAAGGAACAGGCTGACTGAGTCCGAATTCTGGCTCCCAGACCACTAATATAAGCTTGGGTTCATCTCCTTCATGTGACTCAGATTCTGGTCTATAAAGTGGGGATTAAAACAGTTGTGTAGCTCCAGGAATTCAGTGAGCTATAATAATGCACATCAGGCACTTAGTGCCAAGCCTGGTGCATGTCAAGTGCTCAGCAGTCATAGTAGCTGTTGATGGAACAACAATACTATCATATGCTAGCGGTACTATTAAGGGTCGTTTGGGGGACTCTCACTGGTTTTCTTTGCCTCTGCCTAGGGCAAGCAAGCTCGGCGACTGCCAGACAAACTGGAAAGCTGACTGAATTTATGTCTAACCTGGCATGGGATTTTGCAGTCAAAGAAGGGTTCCGAGTTTTCAAGGAGATGCCGGCCACAAAACCGTTAATGAGGTCCCACCACACGTGGGCCAGGCCACAGTCCCTGCTGAGGACCCCAGGCACAAGGACTTATGTCACCTCCACAGACTCTTCTCCGGCTCATGGCTCAAAGGGAGCTCTGGTCTTCTCTCCAGAAGGCCTTCCCCCTCGAATCAGGGAGCTGTATCAGCGGCTGAAGCAGTTTATGGAGCAACATGTGTACCCTGCTGAGCCGGAGCTGCAGTGTCACCAGACTTCTGCTGAGCGGTGGACCCCCTCCCCGCTGGTTGAAGATCTCAAGGTAAAGCAGCCTTTCATTACCACAGCCCACCCTCAGCTCATCTACCAGCCATATTTGTTCCTTCTCAGGCAGTGAAGAGACTGCCTGAAGAGAGGGTTGAGTTGAATGGTCTCTGCTTTCCCCCATCATTAGAAAGAGCCGGCTCGAGATCACATGGTTTCACTTCATAGCTCTTTCTGTGTGACTGTGTCTTGGCCTCATACTCAGCCTAGGCCAAGGAATGCCGAGTCTGTGACTTTCAACTCTGAGGCAGGTGGACTCATTTTATGCATGTCTGAATCATGTAAACTTAAGACTAAGTGATATAAACTACATCAATTAAATAAGGCTCTCTTTAAAGAATCCTTAACATCAAACCTAAAGGGCCACATCCACTATATACTATGTTTATGCTCTAGACACACAGTGACATCAGTTTAGTGGATAACGGAAATACTTGTTGTTCTTTTTCAGGATTGATCTTGGCCTGTGTTCTTAAGTTATCTGAGGCCTTCAGGACCCCATACTCTGCCTATGACGAAACCATCACCTACATTAAAAAGAAACGGCATTATCTCTTTGTTCGTAGTTACAAACCTATTGCAAATTAACCAGAGCTCAAACATGGCAAGAGGAGAAAGAGTTCATGACCTAGAAAGAATTCTTTAAAATTCTCTGCCCTCTGAGATAATCACTGTCAATAATTTAGTTTATAGACTCCGAGCTCTTTCTTCTGGTACATTATATATCCATAGTAATATTATTATTGGGCTTCCTTGGTGGTCCAGTGGGTAAAGAGTCCACCTTGAAGTGTAAGGGGACACCGGTTCAATCCCTGGCCCGGGAAGATCCCACATGCCAAGGAGCAGCTGGGCTGCTGTGACCAATTACGAGCCAGTGCTCTGCAACAAGAGAGGCACTGCATCAGAGCAGCTGAGGCTGCTGCTAGGTATTGGGGCCGGTCCCCGGCAGGCTCCCTAAGGACCTCTCACTCTCTTGTGCTCACGGAGTGAGTGCTAAACTGCATCGTGAGGACAGTAATGATGCTGACACTGATGGAGGTGGGGGATGTGGGGCATCTGGGACACAGACACGGGGAAGTGAACTGATTGCCACCGTCCCTGTCAGGAATGAGCCGTCCCCAGGCCCCCTTCTAATCGCCACCCACACATCTGCAGGGATGTATCCAGCCTGATGGTTTGGACTTCCCCATTATTTTCCATGGCCCCAAATAAAATGAAACCACCCTCTCTGGATCCCTGACTTCTTTTTCCGTGACAGGAGAAAGCCAAGGCCGAAGGACTTTGGAACCTTTTCCTACCGCTGGAGGCTGATCCTGAGAAACAGTACGGAGCAGGGCTGACCAACATGGAGTACGCACATCTGTGTGAGCTCATGGGCACGTCTCTGTTTGCTCCTGAGGTACCTTCTTTAACGTCTTCCTCAGCATGAGAGACAATCCTTGTTCTGTAGAGATGTCAGCCACCCGCCTGGTCTGCTGGGGGCGGGGGTTCCCTGCAGTGGCACTGGACTCAGGAGCTCTGATGCAAACTGACTTCTAATGAGCGAGGGGACTCTGGGCACATGGCTGCAGCCAGAGCAGGAAAACAGGCTGGTGTGGGTGTCTTGCCACAAAGTCAGGGCCTGGGTGAGCACAGCCCGGCTGGCCTCCATGGAGCCTCAGCCAACCAGCTCGTCTCCTCCTTCTACCCCGAGGAGCTTTGTGCTGAGCTTCAGGGGGCTCTGAGCTACTGTATCCAGAATGTCCTGGGCCTTTGCATTTCCTTGGGGAGAGGAAGGACTTCCATGAGGGTGTCAGAGGGCCTGTGTCTGGGAAGGGCCCATGCTCCTGGGGTGTGTGAATTTGAATATGGAGGTGGGAGTCACCCTTAGGCTCTTCTCCTTTCCAGGTGTTTAACTGTTCTGCTCCAGACACAGGGAACATGGAGCTCCTGGTGCGATACGGCACCGAGGAGCAGAAGGCCCGCTGGCTCCTTCCGCTGCTGGAGGGAAAGGCCCGCTCCTGTTTTGCTATGACGGAGCCCCAGGTACCTCGCGGGGTCACCCACAGGCACTCCTTCTCAGCAGGCCAGACCCTCGCCTGGCCCACTGGGCTCTGCCTTCAGGAACCTTGGGACCCTTGCTCGCCCTAATCAGAATGTGCTCCCACTCAGGTCGCCTCCTCAGATGCCACCAACGTTGAGTCTTCCATCCGAGAGGAGGATGGCTTCTATGTCATCAATGGTCACAAGTGGTGGATCACAGGTATTTGGCCTGAAGTTCTCTTTTTGATCACATTTACGTGGGTCTGCACTGATCAGCAGGTCTTCTCTGCCCTGTTGTTGTCTGAGAAACTGTGGGAGGGACTAGCCTCATTTCCAGCTAACACAAAGGAGAGTCTGTCTCTGTTCCCAGAAGAGGCAGCAAACCCTGGGGGATCCAGAGGTTCTACATGGGCGACAGTTCCAGGAGTCTCTCCTCCACTCCCCACACTCCTCATCCTGCCGTGGGCGTCTTCCTTTAGGAAGGCCGGAGGTCACTTCCTTGGTGGCGTTCTCCGGCTGTGAGGTCAGGTGTGCTACAGCAGAAGGGCTGGTGATAATCCTGTCGTTCACCAGGCGTTAACTCTGCAGGGTCCTTGGTACATGCTGTGCGGACCTCACCTCACTGGCTCTCTCCCTGTCCCCAGCAGGTCTGTGTTCTTATTCCTACTTTACAGAGAAGGAAACTAGGATGGAGAAGTGACATGAGTCAATGCCCAAGGTACTAGCCCCCCACTGGCAAGTAGGGAACTCTGAGTTGAAGGCTCTCCTGACTCTGAAGCCTGTGCCCAAAGACGGCATGTTTCCACCTCCTATGGGAAGAAAGCAAACAGGCTGCCAGTGATAAAGTAGCAGTTTTCAGCCTTTTCTCTCCAGATTATATTTTCAACCCAACGTGGTACTCTGTGACATCTTAAAGGGCCCTGTCTGCTCGCTGACTTCAGCTTCTTGGGCCAGGACTGATGGCCCTGGTGTGAGATGACAAGAGTGTGTCTCTCTCCTCTCCTGGCAGGCATCCTGGATCCTCGCTGCCGGCTCTGCGTGTTTATGGGAAAAACAGACCCACATGCCCCACGCCACCAGCAGCAGTCCATGCTCCTGGTTCCCATGGACACCCCGGGGATAAACGTCCTCCGGCCTCTGACGGTGTATGGGCTGGAGGACCCACCAGGTTGGCCCCCGGGAGCAGCTCGCCTCTGTGTGGGTCTGGGTCTGGGAAAAGGTTTAGGGCAGCCCTTGCTCCAGTGTAAGGGTCTGAGGACATTTGGAAGGCCGCGTGCTCCTGCATTTCAGTTCCATCCATGAGTATCAACCATGCAGGCAAGTTTCAGACTGGCATTTATCTGTTTCTTTTTCTCTTCTAATCATAGAGGATAAGCAGGACTCTGGGAGGTAAGGAGCCACAGAGGATGGAGCAGAGACAGGAAGTGCCCTCCAGACCTTCTCTTCTAGACCCCCTTCTAGGGTGGACAGTCGACCTTCAGTCCTGGAGGTCCTCTCACGGGCCTCTTTCTGTATGCTGATGGTTTTCACATTTTCCTTTCAGAGTTTTCAGAGAATCATTACATTGTTAGTGTCACATACCACTAGCGAATTCCAGTCTAAGTTAGAGTCACATTTTTTTTTTTTAAAGATTTTTTGCTTTATTTTTCGTTGTCGTGTGTCTTCGTTGGTGCCCTTGGGCTTTCTCTAGTTGCACTGAATGGACTTCTCATTTCAATGGCTTCTCTTATTATAGAGCACATGTTCTAGGCTTATAGGCTTCAGCATTTGCAGTTTGTGGTGTCTGTAGTTGCTGTTTGAGCACCTGAGTGCAGAGGCATTGGGATCTTCCCATATCTGGGGTGGAACCCATGTCCCTTGCGCACTGGCAGGTAGTTAGTTTCTTAACCACTAGACTACTAGGGAAGCCCAAGAGTCATGTTTTATCAAAGGAATGCCAAAATATTCATTTGATATTGTGTAAATTAGTCACTTGTTTTCTGTCATTAACAGGTTCTTTTTTGCTGTCTCTTACTCTGTAACCATGTTCCTGTTAGAAGACTCCAAAAGGGCAGGAATATTGCCAGCAGATGAGATAAACACATTCGAAGAAAACACATAAGTGGTTTGCTCAGGAGTACATCTTTGCATCTTTCAGGTGGCCATGGTGAAGTCGTATTTGAGCAGGTGCGCGTACCCAAAGAGAATATTCTCCTGGGCCCTGGCCGGGGCTTTGAGATCGCCCAGGGCCGACTGGGTCCCGGCAGGATCCATCACTGCATGCGGCTGATCGGGTGCTCAGAGAGGGCGCTGGCGCTCATGAAGGCCCGAGTAAGTACATCCCTTTGCACCAGTCTCTGGACCAGAATGACCCATCTGATTTCCTCTCAGACTTCAAATCCTAACTGTTTTCTTAGAACAGGCTTATCAGGTGAAGTAACATGACACTCTGTCCAAGAAGCTATGTCCTTGTCTTTGCCTCTGCTGCTTTGTTGAAATTTCAAATTCAGAGCAGAATGGGCCTCACTCTGTCAAGGTGACTAGTAGAAAAAGCCCAGGCTCTGTGGCAGCAGAAGGCAAGGTTCCAAGGTTCACAGGGTCATGGTCTACTGATGACCATTCCTGCTACCAGGTCATCTTTAAAAATCAGATCCCAGGGAGAACCTGTGGCCAGCATCCAGCCCTGCACCATCCTCCTCCCCCGGCACATCCAAAACTTTAATCTTCTGTGACCTCCTTAAAGGTGGCAGGTAACACAAATGGAAGCTTTTGCTGACAATGGTAATTCAAATCGGTGACAACAGTTTTGCAAGGAAAACCAAAGCAAACCTTTGAGCCCCCAAAATATCTTACAAGATACTGTTCCAGAACAGAGACGGTCATGTATATATAGATTACTGAGCAAATCTGAGATTCACACCCTTTTGAGAGTGGCCAGTTTTTTTGTTTTGTGTGGTTTTTTTTTTTCTTTCTTTCTTTCTTTCTTTTTTTTTTTAAAGAAGATGCTCCTCTTTAAGGGCTCAGGTATATTGTTCAATCTCATCCTGTAGACCAGTTTGAGTGTATACGCCAGAAGTGTTAGAAGGTGCCATAGTATTTATTGATGTGGCCATCGCACTCACAGGACTTGGTCACAGTGAGTATTTAAATTTGATACCAGGAGGTTCACCACAGCCATGATTATAATAAGTTGGAAACAATCTATATGGCTAACCATATAGAGCTTGGTCAGATAACCTTGGTTATGGGCATGCAGTGAAATTCCAAAACAGTGGTATAGGAATCTACTTCTTAATACATAGAGATGCCCTTAATGAAAAATGAAAGCAAGCTAGAAAAGCATTACAAAGGACATGACTCCATTTTTTGTAAAAAATGCATATGTATATTTACGCATATAGAAAAGTATCCACCAAATATAAAATTTGACTAGATGATGGAATACCAGGTATTTGTGGTTTTTCCCTTTTTCGTCTGAAAATGTATATACTCTTCTGCCACGAGTAATATTATTTGTGTCATTATCTGTTTTTAGTTTAAAAAAAAGAGGGCTAAGCAGAGGAAAGATCCCTTATAAGGTTTTCTGATTGCTAGTAGCTTTCAAAGACTCTGTCTCCTTTGCAGTCTCCTGTTGCCCACAAGAGGGCTCCGGCACCCAGACTTTGCTTCTGAAGATGTGAAGCAGGGCTTGCTGTCAGCAGAGGGCGCCCTCCTGGCCTTTGTGAGGAACCCACAGTCACTGCCTGGTTCCCAGAGTGGCCCTGGGCCAGAGGCAGCTTAGATCAAGCCCTATTCCTGCCTGGAGGCCAGGCCTGCCCAGAGGGCGCAGAAGGGCTGGAGTAAATGGGCTCCTGGAGATAATTTGTGCAGCCATCAGGTTGTCTAGCTTCCCCCCTGCCCTCTCCTGTGCTTCCGTCCCTCTCCTCTGCAGGGGCACAGCCCATGCCTCCCATCCTATCTTCTGTGTCCACAGGTGAAGTCCCGCGTGGCCTTTGGGAAGCCCCTGGTAGAGCAGGGCACCATTCTGGCAGACATCGCCCAGTCCCGCGTGGAGATCGAGCAGGCCCGGCTGCTGGTGCTGAAAGCTGCCCACATTATGGATGTGGCGGGAAATAAGGTAGGAGGCCGAGGGACCTCATCTATTCTGAGCTGTTGTTTCTACTCCTCCCTGTGAAACTGATCATTCTTCCAAGCATTCCGCCCTGGGGTCTGCCCTCCTCACCCCAGCACCTCTTCCTTGCAGGCTGCAGCTCCGGACATTGCCATGATTAAAATGGTGGTCCCAACCATGGCCTCCCGAGTGACTGACCGTGCTATTCAGGTGAGCACAGGTGATGGATCGCTGGTTCTTCTGAATCACTTACAACAGGTGCAAAGATCCTCTCCTGCTGCTGCCCGACCTCCTGTAAGCTAAGAGCTGCCCTTCTTTGCACACTCCCCACACTTGCCTTTTCCTCCTCAGAACAACACTATGAGGGGTCCTGTTCCCTCCTCCACTTTGAATATGTGGAAACAGAAGCACAGGAAAGTGAAGTGATTTGTCCAAGGTCACTCAGCTTGCAAGGAGCTGAGCTCAGACTTGAAGGCACCTAGGTCCTTCTTTAAACCAGGCCCAGCCTCCCAACCATGTAGAGATGCCTCCTTCCCAAAGCTCAATCCCTGACCCCTAGAGACTTCCTCTGATGGCAGAAGTCACCTAGCAGAGCAGACCTGGTGTCCCTGGGATGGCAAGTGAAGCCTCACCTCAAGTCTTGCAGAACAATTATCATACAGGTGTCGGGGACTTCCCTGCAAGGTGGCTCTTCTGAGCTGTTTTGAGATCTTAGGAACAGGCACTTGTTCCTGGGGCCTTCAGGAATGAGGGCTCACCCAGCGCTTCCTTCCCTCTTACCCTATCTCTCCTAGGCCTTTGGAGCAGCAGGGCTGAGCAGCAACACCCACTGGCTCAGTTCTTCCTGCCTGGAGGCCAGGCCTGCCCAGAGGCGCAGAAGGGCTGGAGTAAATGGGCTCCTGGAGATAATTTGTGCAGCCATCAGGTTGTCTAGCTTCCCCTGCCCTCTCCTGTGCTTCCGTCCTCTCCTCTGCAGGGCACAGCCCATGCCTCCCATCCTATCTTCTGTGTCCACAGGTGAAGTCCCGCGTGGCCTTTGGGAAGCCCCTGGTAGAGCAGGGCACCATTCTGGCAGACATCGCCCAGTCCCGCGTGGAGATCGAGCAGGCCCGGCTGCTGGTGCTGAAAGCTGCCCACATTATGGATGTGGCGGGAAATAAGGTAGGAGGCCGAGGGACCTCATCTATTCTGAGCTGTTGTTTCTACTCCTCCCTGTGAAACTGATCATTCTTCCAAGCATTCCGCCCTGGGGTCTGCCCTCCTCACCCCAGCACCTCTTCCTTGCAGGCTGCAGCTCCGGACATTGCCATGATTAAAATGGTGGTCCCAACCATGGCCTCCCGAGTGACTGACCGTGCTATTCAGGTGAGCACAGGTGATGGATCGCTGGTTCTTCTGAATCACTTACAACAGGTGCAAAGATCCTCTCCTGCTGCTGCCCGACCTCCTGTAAGCTAAGAGCTGCCCTTCTTTGCACACTCCCCACACTTGCCTTTTCCTCCTCAGAACAACACTATGAGGGGTCCTGTTCCCTCCTCCACTTTGAATATGTGGAAACAGAAGCACAGGAAAGTGAAGTGATTTGTCCAAGGTCACTCAGCTTGCAAGGAGCTGAGCTCAGACTTGAAGGCACCTAGGTCCTTCTTTAAACCAGGCCCAGCCTCCCAACCATGTAGAGATGCCTCCTTCCCAAAGCTCAATCCCTGACCCCTAGAGACTTCCTCTGATGGCAGAAGTCACCTAGCAGAGCAGACCTGGTGTCCCTGGGATGGCAAGTGAAGCCTCACCTCAAGTCTTGCAGAACAATTATCATACAGGTGTCGGGGACTTCCCTGCAAGGTGGCTCTTCTGAGCTGTTTTGAGATCTTAGGAACAGGCACTTGTTCCTGGGGCCTTCAGGAATGAGGGCTCACCCAGCGCTTCCTTCCCTCTTACCCTATCTCTCCTAGGCCTTTGGAGCAGCAGGGCTGAGCAGCAACTACCCACTGGCTCAGTTCTTCACTTGGGCTCGAGCCTTGCGCTTTGCTGATGGCCCTGATGAGGTCCACCGGGCAGCAGTGGCTAAGATGGAGCTGAAGCACCACAGTTAAGACCTTCAGGAGCCAGATCATCCCTGCCAGTCCTGTGGTGCCTAAATCTAATTGATGTGCTTTGAAAGGCCTGGTATGTGTGTTCCTTGCATCCTGCCCAGCAGCTCTGTCCTGGGACCCTTGTGAACTTAGCCTTGGTGGGTCCCCACAGAACATACGCCTGTAATAAGCCTGGAGTTGCTTGTTTCAGGCAAGCAGGAAGAGGATTAAACGAGAGTTGAGTGGGTTTCATCACAGAGCCTGGAGAGGTGATCTTTAGGCCAGGCGCCAGATGGGCAGCGAGGTCCCGTCTCTCTGGCTGTGGTGTGCCAAGGCTGTAGGAATCTGTATGAATATTAGGAGTCCTGCTGGGGTGCTGTTCCCCTGGTTGCTCCCAATACAAGTTCTCCTCTGTACCTCCCCAACCCTTCCCCTAGCTGATAGGTGCAGCCTAAAAACCCAGGGTCCAGGAGCTCCTGGGAAAAAAGGAATGAAACTCAAATCATGAAACCACTACCATCTGATTTTCTTCCTTTGAATACTCAAAACACAGATCATTGAAATGCTAGTTTAGAGAGGGACTTTGGAAATATGAAAGAATAAGAAAGCATACCTCAGAGACATCATGAATGCTCTGTATCATATTAAAAGAATGGAGAGTGAAGCCTACTACTTCAGCTCCTATTTCCGTATGTCAGTTGCCTCTGCATATTTGACTTTACACAGGATTCTTCCCAGCACAGCAACCCACCCATACACGTGGAAGGCGCAGGAGCAGTAGCTGATGGTAGGTCCCTAGTCAGCCGCTCACTGCTGCTCATGTGAAGGTCAGCAAAGGACCATGTGTTCTGGCGTGTGAGGGCTATCCGCCATCTGCTCTGTGGTCAGACTCTGGCGAGGGGAGGTGGTAGGCAATATGCCATTACAGTTCAGAGGGTAGTACTTCCCCCACAGAGAAAGGCTGCTCACTTGAGGTCTGAGTGCTTCAAGGAATGGGTGCCTATGACCCCAGGCAGCAGGTGGAAATAAGCCATGGCTATTAGGACCTGGTCTACTCATCTCATGATTTGGGATGATGTGGCCAGAAGCTGCCCATTTCAGGCAAGATCATGTGGGCAGGGATCGTCCTCCCCTTGTCTGCTATGTTGCAGACTTGACCCTCTTGAGGGAACTGCTTTACCAGAGAGAGCCCCACCTGCTGCAGTTACAGCCACACAGTACCAGGGAGTCATGGGGGGCTTGTGGAAGGGCTCCTCAGGTATACTTGCCACAGTGTTCTGAAGAGGCAGGCCGTCCTCTGCTGCTTGTTGCTCATGAAAGGTAAAGTTAAATTCAACCCCTCCCCTAAAATAAATTGCTGTCACACCAGCCACATTGGAAAACCTTTTGAAAACTCTGGCAGGGTTCTAGCAGCCTGAATTTTTGCTTTAAGCCTTAGGAAGGAGAGGGTTTGAAAAGAGAAGTGCTTTGGCACACGTATCACGTGACCCTCAGATTTCTCCCGTGGCCTCTTGAGGCCTGCTTAACCTTGCTTGTTAAGTAGTGCAGCTATATAAAAATAGAAGTTGTGCTGTAGGGTGACCTCACAGCTCCCTCAGATGTTGTGGGAAAGGGATGAGGGCCTGGGTGAGACAATGAACAGAGGCTAAAGAATGGTCAGAGATGTGGCCTCCCATAGCCCCTCATCCAGGGCCCCTATTCTGTGAAATAATTCCCTCACAGCTGTCAACATGAAAGAATAAGAAAGCATACCTCAGAGACATCATGAATGCTCTGTATCATATTAAAAGAATGGAGAGTGAAGCCTACTACTTCAGCTCCTATTTCCGTATGTCAGTTGCCTCTGCATATTTGACTTTACACAGGATTCTTCCCAGCACAGCAACCCACCCATACACGTGGAAGGCGCAGGAGCAGTAGCTGATGGTAGGTCCCTAGTCAGCCGCTCACTGCTGCTCATGTGAAGGTCAGCAAAGGACCATGTGTTCTGGCGTGTGAGGGCTATCCGCCATCTGCTCTGTGGTCAGACTCTGGCGAGGGGAGGTGGTAGGCAATATGCCATTACAGTTCAGAGGGTAGTACTTCCCCCACAGAGAAAGGCTGCTCACTTGAGGTCTGAGTGCTTCAAGGAATGGGTGCCTATGACCCCAGGCAGCAGGTGGAAATAAGCCATGGCTATTAGGACCTGGTCTACTCATCTCATGATTTGGGATGATGTGGCCAGAAGCTGCCCATTTCAGGCAAGATCATGTGGGCAGGGATCGTCCTCCCCTTGTCTGCTATGTTGCAGACTTGACCCTCTTGAGGGAACTGCTTTACCAGAGAGAGCCCCCACCTGCTGCAGTTACAGCCACACAGTACCAGGGAGTCATGGGGGGCTTGTGGAAGGGCTCCTCAGGTATACTTGCCACAGTGTTCTGAAGAGGCAGGCCGTCCTCTGCTGCTTGTTGCTCATGAAAGGTAAAGTTAAATTCAACCCCTCCCCTAAAATAAATTGCTGTCACACCAGCCACATTGGAAAACCTTTTGAAAACTCTGGCAGGGTTCTAGCAGCCTGAATTTTTGCTTTAAGCCTTAGGAAGGAGAGGGTTTGAAAAGAGAAGTGCTTTGGCACACGTATCACGTGACCCTCAGATTTCTCCCGTGGCCTCTTGAGGCCTGCTTAACCTTGCTTGTTAAGTAGTGCAGCTATATAAAAATAGAAGTTGTGCTGTAGGGTGACCTCACAGCTCCCTCAGATGTTGTGGGGAAAGGGATGAGGGCCTGGGTGAGACAATGAACAGAGGCTAAAAGAAGTGAGTCACAGAGATGTGGCCTCCCATAGCCCCTCATCCAGGGCCCCCTATTCTGTGAAATAATTCCCCTCACAGCTGTCAACTATACCCCACTTCTGGACTTGGTACTGGTCTAGGCCTTGGGGAATGTACAGGAAAACAAACTGGTCCAGTTGCCATTATCGAGAGGCCCGTATCTCAAGTGGGGGATAGTGGTGAGTGTCTGAGATCATGATGGGTGCTGTGAGTGCTGTGGTGGGTGACGTAAAAGGCACTGCTGGGGGGTGGGAGCTGGGAGCTCAAGAGGGGAAACTCATGCCAGGAGGCATTTGAGCAAGACCTGCATACTAAGAAAGAGCAGGGATGCTTCAGAAGAAGAACCACCAGATGCAGAGGCCCTGCAGGGCAGCCCAGTGTGTGTGAGTATGGAGCACCAGAGAGTGGGAGTTGCTGCGTCACATGAGGCCTCAGAGGGGCCCTGGTGAAGATGTTTGCTGTTGATTCTAAATGTGACAAAACAGTGAGTTTAGATCTCAGTGTGACACTTTGAGTTTTTAAAAGCTGCTTCTGCTTTCCAAAGTTCTCTGGGATGAAGAAAGAATAAAGGAGGATTAGACCTGGCTCAAGGTTCCCTAAAGTTGCAGAGGGCTCCAAAAAAACTACCCACAAAATTAAAATTTAAAAAAAAAAGAGAAGGAAATGCGGGGGATGAGGGGTATGGTCTTAATAAGATATGAGCAAAAACTTTGAAGACTAAAGGAAATTTAACCTGGCCTTTATCTTTCCTTTTTTCTCTAACCTATAGCAAACAGTTGGCATTTCTCATTGGCCAAATGTACTAACTAATGTGGTGCTGTGCCAGCATTGTGCTGTCTGGAGTGGGAGTCAGTTGTGGGTGCACACTTAGGCATGAACAAGCTTGGTGTAATGATAAGCAGGCCTGACTAGTTTTATTTGTGGCACTGTTAACTGCTTGCCACCATTGCAGTGTGGCTAGGCCTGCCTTCTTATCCTCTCTTGGGAATGGGAACAAAATGTCATCATAACATACTAATGATTTTTTCTCTTTCACACCAGTTTTTTATCTCAAAGCAATTGAACCCACATACCTCTGCTCATTTCTTGGCATGAGGGGCTGGGTGAGACAATGAACAGAGGCTAAAAGAAGTGAGTCACAGAGATGTGGCCTCCCATAGCCCCTCATCCAGGGCCCCCTATTCTGTGAAATAATTCCCCTCACAGCTGTCAACTATACCCCACTTCTGGACTTGGTACTGGTCTAGGCCTTGGGGAATGTACAGGAAAACAAACTGGTCCAGTTGCCATTATCGAGAGGCCCGTATCTCAAGTGGGGGATAGTGGTGAGTGTCTGAGATCATGATGGGTGCTGTGAGTGCTGTGGTGGGTGACGTAAAAGGCACTGCTGGGGGGTGGGAGCTGGGAGCTCAAGAGGGGAAACTCATGCCAGGAGGCATTTGAGCAAGACCTGCATACTAAGAAAGAGCAGGGATGCTTCAGAAGAAGAACCACCAGATGCAGAGGCCCTGCAGGGCAGCCCAGTGTGTGTGAGTATGGAGCACCAGAGAGTGGGAGTTGCTGCGTCACATGAGGCCTCAGAGGGGCCCTGGTGAAGATGTTTGCTGTTGATTCTAAATGTGACAAAACAGTGAGTTTAGATCTCAGTGTGACACTTTGAGTTTTTAAAAGCTGCTTCTGCTTTCCAAAGTTCTCTGGGATGAAGAAAGAATAAAGGAGGATTAGACCTGGCTCAAGGTTCCCTAAAGTTGCAGAGGGCTCCAAAAAAACTACCCACAAAATTAAAATTTAAAAAAAAAAGAGAAGGAAATGCGGGGGATGAGGGGTATGGTCTTAATAAGATATGAGCAAAAACTTTAAAAGACTAAAGGAAATTTAACCTGGCCTTTATCTTTCCTTTTTTCTCTAACCTATAGCAAACAGTTGGCATTTCTCATTGGCCAAATGTACTAACTAATGTGGTGCTGTGCCAGCATTGTGCTGTCTGGAGTGGGAGTCAGTTGTGGGTGCACACTTAGGCATGAACAAGCTTGGTGTAATGATAAGCAGGCCTGACTAGTTTTATTTGTGGCACTGTTAACTGCTTGCCACCATTGCAGTGTGGCTAGGCCTGCCTTCTTATCCTCTCTTGGGAATGGGAACAAAATGTCATCATAACATACTAATGATTTTTTCTCTTTCACACCAGTTTTTTATCTCAAAGCAATTGAACCCACATACCTCTGCTCATTTCTTGGCATGAGGGGCTAGACTTCCATAAGGCTGAGCCCTCCCCACTGGTCCCATGACAGTTGCAAGGCCTCAGGGTTCCAACTAGAATCCAGCAGTGATGGAGCTTCCAACCCTCTCTCCCCATTCTCCCCACCTCCTCCTCCCTGCAGTGACCTGTGGTCTTGGCATCCACAGCTGCCTGTGTTCCTCCAAGCCCTGATTTCAGATACTGTCAGATAATTCCAGAATAATCCTAGAAAGGCTATAAGAAAGAGACTGGATTCTGAGGAACCCCTCTGGGTATAGGGCCCCTTCAGGAGACATCACTGGGAGTGATGTTGAAAGAACAGGCTCCTGCATTCTTCGCCAACATTCCCACTGAGCATTCTCAGTGAGCATCGAAGAGATGGTCACTACCCAGGGCCTCAAAGTTCCCCAGAGATGCCTTGGGGAGCCCAGGACTGTGCTGCAGCTGCCGTCTCTGTAGTCACAGGGAAATGGGGCTGGGCAAGCCCAGAGCTGAGGCTTTGGTTGAGCATCTCTGGGATCTCTAGGTGGTTATTTATATTGCCCTCCATGGTGACATGAGGTTATAGCCCTCTCCCCGTCATCCACCTTGCCAATGCATGTAAGCATCACAGCAGAAATATGGGGGAGTCCCAGGCTCCAGTAACCTGGGGTCCAAACCTGTGGCCATCTATTGAACAAATACTCTGGGAATAGGCAACACACAGGCTGGACCATGTTTTTTCCTTTTGCTCCTGAGAGAGAATGTCTTCTTGTTTAAATGTCACTTTGAATTTTCCTCCCTTCCCCCACACATCTATTTGCAAAACACAAAAGAAAAATCACCCTCCATTTGATATTGTTAGTGTCCCAGCACTGGGACTAAACAACCAAATATCTGAAGTCTCACTATTCAATGACCCTGAAGGACACCTCGGTCACCATTGTTTTTAGAGAACAGGTGGAACTAGATTTGTTTCAGCTAGAAAACACACTTTGGGGCCCTAACAGTGAAATGCTTTGGAACAGCTCAAAGCTAAGACTCTTTCGTAGAGGAAGTAAATGACTTATTTCTTACCCAATATGGTGCTTCTCTCAATGATCTCGCCACAGTGGGAAGACAACATGTATTCATGTCAAAGTGTTCCCATCTCTTCCCGCTGCATATCCTCAAAAGATGTAAATATTTTGCTTGCTTAGATCCTCTCCCTGCTTTGTTCTTCTTCCCTCTAAGGATACTTTGCTTTTATCAGTTCCATTCCTGGCAGTGAGTCCACACAGACATGGGGCAGTGGAGAGTAACAGAAAAAGTTGGACCTAGAAAAAAAGATTTAAAAACAAACTCAGAGCAAAGACTTAGAAAAGAGTGAGAAAACACACTGAAAGAAAAGTGAAAGAAAGAAAAGAGTCAATACAGATTGTAAGGAAGAAATCTAGGTTGAGAGTTAAATTGTACTTAATGCCTTGGACAGACTGAACCACATGGAGCCACAAATGTATTACGGTTTCAGCACATGTAGTGAATCTTGGGCTGCAGTATACTGTTGACCTTGAACTGAAAACTGAAACCAACTAAGGGAAGCTAGTGTGATTTCAGAAGACCTCCCCAGAAGATGGGATTTGGGTTGAATCTTAGAAGGTGAGATTTCCTTAAGTAGTGATGGTAGGATGAGCAGGGGGAAGAGAGGCCCCTAAAGCTAGGGGACCAGGGATGAGAAAGCTGTTGGTAGGGTATGGTGACCACCACAGACAAACAAACCAGAATAAATGAACCTGTGACTCCACATGTATGCTACTCTGATAGGCACAACTGTGCATACCAGTGGGGGATCCATGCATGACATCATACATCATATCAGCATATGATATGATTTGAGTGAGTGAAAGTAAGGTCCTGCCTAAGATCACACAGCTGGTTGGTGCTTGACTTCATTTTCAGTTTCTTTCCATTTTAATACTATTTTCCTTCTTTTAGACAAAAACAAATCGTCATATATCAGATGACTTTCAGATATGCTAAAAGCTCATCCCCTGGAATGAGGGAAGTCTGATGCCACTAACAATGTTTATTATTCATGGAAGGGAATGCCAGTTTATACGGGATATGTGAAAAGCAGCTCTTAATTTGAACAATTTTAAAATTAGAGCATAATAATAGTTTTATTATCATCTTCTAATCACTGTCACAAACAGTAACCCTTCAGCATCAAAGACTAGCAACTCTTGCAGCACAGACTTTTAACTGAAAAAGAAAAAAGAGCAAATGTTAATCCGCTTTTGTTTCTGAAGGAGGGTCATTATTCAATGTCATATCCCTACTCCTAGTTAAATAAAACATATTGCAGAAGAAGTCAGAATAGATTTAAAAATTTTTATTTTTAAATGACCTATGAGAACTCACATAATAAAAAATACTCCACATATTGCCAGTATACTCTATTCACAATCAGAGCTTTTGATTCACTTAGTCTTTTTTTTTTCCTTTTTTTAACCAAAATGACACAATCCTTTGTGTTCACTTGATGGCCTGGCATTTTGCACTAAACTCCAACATGGATGGAACACTTGCTTTCTATACTTTTACTTGAGGATACAGAGATGAAAAAGACTCAGTTCCTGTGGGAAAACTGTCTTCCAAACTCAATCTCTGAAAAGAACATAGTCTTTCTTCTCTGTCAGCTTCTGCATTGTATAACCTCAGGCAAAGCTGCACAACTCTTTGTGCCTTCATTTCCTCATTTGTGAAATGAAGATAAAGTGGTAGCTACCTAAAAAGGCTGTTGTGCAGGTGAAATAAACTAGTCTATGTAAAGTCCTGAGAAGAGTGTCTAGTGCACAGGAAGAACTGTGTGTTTGAGCTGTTTTGGTCTTGTTGTTGTCTCCATCACTATCATAGCTATAAGAACCTCAAAGATCAATTGAATTGAAGATCTGATGTTCAAGTCACTGGTACAGAAAATCCAAAAGATTAAAAGTAGGTTGATCCTAAAAGAGTCAAGAAAATTCAGCATAGAGATTGATGGAGAGAATGACAGTCCTAATGGAGGCCAAGTTGCAGAAAATCTGCACGAAAGTCCATTCTCTTATAGGCTCTTTACTGATTGATAGGAAACAGACTTGAATGAAATCTTTTTTGGAACTTATCATTAAGTAGGCACCCCCAAAATTATATGTAAGAGTAGACTTTAAATTCAGACTTATTTTATTATAGTAGAGAAGCTCATGTTTTGTTAGTTTAGGTTGAATGCAAAAGCTAAATCTGAGAAAAAAGGAGATAATGAATATTTTTAAAGCGCTTTCCACATCTAACCATTGCTCTAGGTAACATACGTTATTTTATTTCTTAACAATGCTATGGGATATGTCCTATTAACCTGTTTTATAGATGAAGAAAGTGAAGCCAAATGAGATTAACTTACATGGATGAGGTAGGTCACTTAATGAGTAAATGCCAGAGCTAGTATTCAAATACAGATCTGATCTGAAAGCCAATGAAATTGCCACTCTCCAGCCACATCTACAGGAAAAGGCTCCTCATACCTACCTTGGTTAGATTTATCCACAACATCCAGATCTCCAGTGGGCACTTGTTCCTGAATGCGTTCAGACAACTTTTACAATTTATCTCTAGTTCTCATTTCAGGCTCTTCTGTAAAACTGCCTACTCAACAAGTCCTACTCAATGGTTTGGATAGCTGATGTGCATCTCAAACATACAAAAGCTGAACTCTTAATTCTATGGCCTCCACTCAAACATGTTTCTCTTGCATCTTCCCTTCCTGAGGAGATGGCAACTCCATTCTTAGGAGTTTTAGCCCCACACAAAGGAATTATCCCAGACTTATCCTTTTTCCCTTTCTACCCACATCTAATCCATGTATAAGTCCTCTATAACAAATTCCTAAAATTTCACAGAGAACAAAACAAATTCTACAAAATCCCCCATATTACAGAATGAGTTCAGTTTTCAACAGGAAATTTTTACATATTAAGAATTTTATTGGGGCTTCCCTGGTGGTCCAGTGGGTAAGGACACCGCCTTGCAGTGTAAGGGGCGCCAGTTTGATCCCTGGCCTGGGAAGATCCCACGTGCCGCGGAGCGGCTGGACCGATGTGTCCAATTACCGAGCCAGAGCTCTGGAGTGCATGCACCCAGAGCCGGTGCTCTGCAGCAAGAGAGGCCACTGCAATGGGAAGCCCACACATGCCAAAGAATAAAAGACGGATGAAAATAAATATTAAAAAGAATTAAGAGGCAATAATGAGGGGAAAAAATTTTTTTTTAAAGTTCATTAGTGACCAAATTCAAAATATTCACTCACTGTATATTTTCTTGACTAGAGGAGAAAAGGTATTAGAGATAGACCTCTAGCCAAATTAAACATGTGTTTTGATGGAAAAAAGATTAAGAACCAAAAAATAATGGGAAAGAAATCATCTGTCACTGGACTCCTTTCCTCACTGAGTGAACATAAGCAATTCCTATAAATTTTTGGGCCCAAAGAAACCCCCTGCCATCTTCAGGATGAGATTAACTTACATGGATGAGGTAGGTCACTTAATGAGTAAATGCCAGAGCTAGTATTCAAATACAGATCTGATCTGAAAGCCAATGAAATTGCCACTCTCCAGCCACATCTACAGGAAAAGGCTCCTCATACCTACCTTGGTTAGATTTATCCACAACATCCAGATCTCCAGTGGGCACTTGTTCCTGAATGCGTTCAGACAACTTTTACAATTTATCTCTAGTTCTCATTTCAGGCTCTTCTGTAAAACTGCCTACTCAACAAGTCCTACTCAATGGTTTGGATAGCTGATGTGCATCTCAAACATACAAAAGCTGAACTCTTAATTCTATGGCCTCCACTCAAACATGTTTCTCTTGCATCTTCCCTTCCTGAGGAGATGGCAACTCCATTCTTAGGAGTTTTAGCCCCACACAAAGGAATTATCCCAGACTTATCCTTTTTCCCTTTCTACCCACATCTAATCCATGTATAAGTCCTCTATAACAAATTCCTAAAATTTCACAGAGAACAAAACAAATTCTACAAAATCCCCCATATTACAGAATGAGTTCAGTTTTCAACAGGAAATTTTTACATATTAAGAATTTTATTGGGGCTTCCCTGGTGGTCCAGTGGGTAAGGACACCGCCTTGCAGTGTAAGGGGCGCCAGTTTGATCCCTGGCCTGGGAAGATCCCACGTGCCGCGGAGCGGCTGGACCGATGTGTCCAATTACCGAGCCAGAGCTCTGGAGTGCATGCACCCAGAGCCGGTGCTCTGCAGCAAGAGAGGCCACTGCAATGGGAAGCCCACACATGCCAAAGAATAAAAGACGGATGAAAATAAATATTAAAAAGAATTAAGAGGCAATAATGAGGGGAAAAAATTTTTTTTTAAAGTTCATTAGTGACCAAATTCAAAATATTCACTCACTGTATATTTTCTTGACTAGAGGAGAAAAGGTATTAGAGATAGACCTCTAGCCAAATTAAACATGTGTTTTGATGGAAAAAAGATTAAGAACCAAAAAATAATGGGAAAGAAATCATCTGTCACTGGACTCCTTTCCTCACTGAGTGAACATAAGCAATTCCTATAAGCAACCTGGCCTCTTTCTGCTCCGGCTTTCAAACAAATGTGACCAACTAACTCTGCCCACTGCCATACCATCCTTCAGGGGCAATTAGATGTTACTCTGTGTTCTAATTTGGTGTGTACTCTATTTTCTTGTTCCTCCAAGGATGGTCAAGGTGCAGGAGGAGCTTACTGCTTTTGAAAACTGCCTAGTCTGTTGGCTTTGTGAAAATGAAACCTGTAAGCTCTGAAGTTGAGTCAGTTACCTCCTTCTGAGAAAAACAGAAGGTCAAGGGATGAATCTCTGATAATCAAATTCAGATTAAAAATAAGAAATTTATCATGTAAGCATGGCTGCAAAAAAATGTCTCTGTGGTTTTTTTTTTTTTTTAAAGATTTATTTATTTATTAATTTCAGGGGGGTGGGGTGGGCAGGGAGGGGAGCAGGCGGGCCACTTCTATTGGTCTTTCATTTGTCCATTTTCATCCATCTTTGTTCTTTGGCCCGTGTGGGCCTCCCATTGTGGTGGCCTCTGTTGTTGCAGAGCACTGGCTCTGGGCGCATGCGCTCCAGAGCTCCGGCTCAGTAATTGGACACATCGGTCCAGCCACTCCGCGGCACGTGGGATCTTCCCAGGCCAGGGAACGAACTGGCACCCCCTGCACTGCAAGGCGGCGTCCTTACCCACTGGACCACCAGGGAAGCCCGTCTATGTGGTTTTAAACAAAGTAAGTTGTTCCCAAGTGAATGTCCACTTCTCAGGAAGAGTTAAGAGATTAAAAACATATCTCACTTTTTCAGCCATTAAAATATAATAAAAACCCATTTCCCATTTCTCCAATATGTTGAAAAATCGATTAATGTCTGTGAAGGCTTTCAGGTATAACATGTTATCTTACTGCTAAGCTTTATTCTATTTAAACTTGTTTCTGCTTCCTTTCTGTCAACTCCCATGTCTATCTTGGATGCAGTGATGGAGACTATTAATTAACTGCAGTTTTATAAGCCTGAAAATCCTCGGGAGCAGGGAAGCTTAAAAAAGATAGAAATGAAAATTTGGGCACATTCAGAAAAACCTCATTTAAATGTCAAAATAATTATTCCAAATCAAAAAGAATCAAAATAACCTGTCACCTCACAGCTCCTAGGGGGAAGAGAAGGTGCTTTGTAAATCAAAATGATCATAATTATTAATACACTTGACATACTAAGGAAGAGAAAAAATACAAAAAGGCAACAATATCAAATAACGTGGTGTGTGTGCACACTCAGTTATGGATGGTCAAGGTGCAGGAGGAGCTTACTGCTTTTGAAAACTGCCTAGTCTGTTGGCTTTGTGAAAATGAAACCTGTAAGCTCTGAAGTTGAGTCAGTTACCTCCTTCTGAGAAAAACAGAAGGTCAAGGGATGAATCTCTGATAATCAAATTCAGATTAAAAATAAGAAATTTATCATGTAAGAAGGGCTGCAAGAAAATGTCTCTGTGGTTTTTTTTTTTTTCAAGATTTATTTATTTATTAATTTCAGGGGGGTGGGGTGGGCAGGGAGGGGAGCAGGCGGGCCACTTCTATTGGTCTTTCATTTGTCCATTTTCATCCATCTTTGTTCTTTGGCCCGTGTGGGCCTCCCATTGTGGTGGCCTCTGTTGTTGCAGAGCACTGGCTCTGGGCGCATGCGCTCCAGAGCTCCGGCTCAGTAATTGGACACATCGGTCCAGCCACTCCGCGGCACGTGGGATCTTCCCAGGCCAGGGAACGAACTGGCACCCCCTGCACTGCAAGGCGGCGTCCTTACCCACTGGACCACCAGGGAAGCCCGTCTATGTGGTTTTAAACAAAGTAAGTTGTTCCCAAGTGAATGTCCACTTCTCAGGAAGAGTTAAGAGATTAAAAACATATCTCACTTTTTCAGCCATTAAAATATAATAAAAACCCATTTCCCATTTCTCCAATATGTTGAAAAATCGATTAATGTCTGTGAAGGCTTTCAGGTATAACATGTTATCTTACTGCTAAGCTTTATTCTATTTAAACTTGTTTCTGCTTCCTTTCTGTCAACTCCCATGTCTATCTTGGATGCAGTGATGGAGACTATTAATTAACTGCAGTTTTATAAGCCTGAAAATCCTCGGGAGCAGGGAAGCTTAAAAAAGATAGAAATGAAAATTTGGGCACATTCAGAAAAACCTCATTTAAATGTCAAAATAATTATTCCAAATCAAAAAGAATCAAAATAACCTGTCACCTCACAGCTCCTAGGGGGAAGAGAAGGTGCTTTGTAAATCAAAATGATCATAATTATTAATACACTTGACATACTAAGGAAGAGAAAAAATACAAAAAGGCAACAATATCAAATAACGTGGTGTGTGTGCACACTCAGTTATGTCCAACTCTGTGCAACCCGATAGACTTTAGCCTGCCAGGCTCCTCTGTTCACGGGATTCACCAGGCAAGAATACTGGAGTGGGTTGCCGCGTCCTTCTCTAGGGAGAAGAAACTGACCCAGGGATTGAACCTGCATCTCTAGTACTGGCAGGCAGATTCTTACCTCATGGAGCCACCAGGAAGCCTCATTATAAAATAGCCATAGGTAAGCTCTATTTTAGATGCTTTGTACAGTTCACAGATAGAGCAGCCCCCAGTGTTTGAAACCTTGCATGGACCCATTTGCTGTGAGTAGGTTGGGAAAGTTAGGTGGATTCAATGAATGCCCTCCTCTGATGATCCCAAATGCTTTATTCCACTACCTTTCCAGGCCATTTTCTGTGAGTTTAGTGTAACAGAGCAGGATGAGCACAGCCCTTAGCAGGCAGCCACTGCTTTGCCTCTTTACACCACACCTTGTTACTAGACCACAGGCCTTGTTCAGTCCACTGCTTCACCCATAAGCAAGCAACTGAAAATGAGTCCTGCTCAGCTATTGGTCAATGCCGTAAGTTGGCCTTGCCCACAAGTAATGGTCAGTGAGGGGCCATGTGGGAAGCGCCAAGGGTTAGTAGTGTACTGAGATAAACAGTGAGTTAAGAGGCAGATTCAGGCCTGCTCGTAGAGGCCTCCATCTTATCTAGCCTTGGACCAGCTGGTGAGCTGGAGGGCTCAGGGAACAGACTGAGGACTATGTCCTACAAGGCTGCAGAGTCCTCTCCTTATAAGGCCCTCTACTAGCCGTGGCCCATCCCTGTCTCTGCAACCTACTAGCAGTGGCCGTCTGCCTGAGTCGTAATCTGTGAGACCTGAGCTCCCCATGTGGGTGGCCTGAGGTGACTGAGGCCAGTAGAGTTGGGTGCAGGGAAGCTTAAAAAAGATAGAAATGAAAATTTGGGCACATTCAGAAAAACCTCATTTAAATGTCAAAATAATTATTCCAAATCAAAAAGAATCAAAATAACCTGTCACCTCACAGCTCCTAGGGGGAAGAGAAGGTGCTTTGTAAATCAAAATGATCATAATTATTAATACACTTGACATACTAAGGAAGAGAAAAAATACAAAAAGGCAACAATATCAAATAACGTGGTGTGTGTGCACACTCAGTTATGTCCAACTCTGTGCAACCCGATAGACTTTAGCCTGCCAGGCTCCTCTGTTCACGGGATTCACCAGGCAAGAATACTGGAGTGGGTTGCCGCGTCCTTCTCTAGGGAGAAGAAACTGACCCAGGGATTGAACCTGCATCTCTAGTACTGGCAGGCAGATTCTTACCTGCGGAGCCACCAGGGAAGCCTCATTATAAAATAGCCATAGGTAAGCTCTATTTTAGATGCTTTGTACAGTTCACAGATAGAGCAGCCCCCAGTGTTTGAAACCTTGCATGGACCCATTTGCTGTGAGTAGGTTGGGAAAGTTAGGTGGATTCAATGAATGCCCTCCTCTGATGATCCCAAATGCTTTATTCCACTACCTTTCCAGGCCATTTTCTGTGAGTTTAGTGTAACAGAGCAGGATGAGCACAGCCCTTAGCAGGCAGCCACTGCTTTGCCTCTTTACACCACACCTTGTTACTAGACCACAGGCCTTGTTCAGTCCACTGCTTCACCCATAAGCAAGCAACTGAAAATGAGTCCTGCTCAGCTATTGGTCAATGCCGTAAGTTGGCCTTGCCCACAAGTAATGGTCAGTGAGGGGCCATGTGGGAAGCGCCAAGGGTTAGTAGTGTACTGAGATAAACAGTGAGTTAAGAGGCAGATTCAGGCCTTCTCTTAGAGGCCTCCATCTTATCTAGCCTTGGACCAGCTGGTGAGCTGGAGGGCTCAGGGAACAGACTGAGGACTATGTCCTACAAGGCTGCAGAGTCCTCTCCTTATAAGGCCCTCTACTAGCCGTGGCCCATCCCTGTCTCTGCAACCTACTAGCAGTGGCCGTCTGCCTGAGTCGTAATCTGTGAGACCTGAGCTCCCCATGTGGGTGGCCTGAGGTGACTGAGGGCCAGTAGAGTTGGGTGCCTGGCTCCCTCAGGGAAGACAATGGGGTAGGGTGTAGGAGCCGGGCCCTGAAGGAGCTGCCAGCTGAGATCAGCCTCCTCTTAGCTAGGACCGGGACCTTAGAAAGTCAAAGTTGTGCCTTGGGACCTTGCCTTTTCTTACCAGGACAAAAAATAACATTCGTTTGGTAGAGATATACAGGATCATGACCAGACCTCAAGAAAGGATCTGACATCCAAAAGTTCGCAACTACTAACCATGCTGCTACCTCACCATTTGCTTTTAAAGGGGCTTTCTGAAAGCTTTTAGGTACTTTGGGGCTCTTTGGGCAGGAACCACCCATCTCCTTGCATGTGCACGCGCGTTAGCTGCTCAGTCCTGTCTGACTCCTTGCGACTCCATGGACTATATATAGCCCAGTGGGCTCCTCTGTCCATGGGTCGCTCCAGGCAAGAATACTAGAGTGGGTTGTCACCTTTCTCTGTTCCAAACGCTAATGTTTCAGTATCGATTGGACTCACTGTGCATCAGGCACATGGGCTTGCTTCCCTAACAGTGTGATGGCCAATGGCTCGGAAGGCCACCCAGGGTCAGCAGGCTAGATGCCTCTCCCAGTCCCATCCCACCCACCCCGGGAGGGACACGCTCACCTCCAGCTTATCTGTCAGCTGCTTGGGGCCTCTGCTCGCCCTGCCGGCTCTGGTCCTGGTGCCCCTTAGTGCCTGGCCCACTTGGGCCACTAATACCAGATCCTTCTGCCGGATCACCGACAGCAGCTCGGGACGGTGGGCGAGCGAGAGGCGGCAGCTAGCCGGGAACTGCAAGGCGATTTCCCGGCCGCCAGCAGCGCCAGCTCTTCAACCCCATTTTCAGCCCCCTAGGGCCCCCACCACGCGGAGAAAATGAATGGGCGCGGCGACGGCAGGACTACAGACCCCGGTCCCGCCGGGCAGCGGCACTGTTGGGCTCCGCAGGTGCACAAGCGCCGCGGGCCAGGCCCAGGCAGGAGGCGGAGGGGCGCCGCGCGTGCGCAGAGCGGAGCTGCCCGGCCGGCGCGGGGCAGGTGGGAGGGGACGGCAGTCCCGGGCTCAGCAGCGGGTGTAAAAGGGAAGGATGAGGAAGGGAGGCTGAGGGGACACGAAGCAGGAGGAAGGTTGCGAGAAGGAATCGCCAGGTTTTCAATCCGCCTACCGAGTGGGTCTGCTGCGGCCGGCCGGGCAGCGCCTCACAGCGCGCTCCGCTGTCGCTGCAGCCGCGCTCGGCGGCAGCAGCGGCGACGGTTCCAGGTGGCCGAGCTCGCCGCCCGGCCCGGCGAGCTCCGCCCTGTCTGCCTCGGCTCCTCCCGTTCACCGGGTCGGCCGTACCCCCCGCTCCCCTCCCCTTGCCTGAGCCGAACGCACGCCCGCACCTGTTCACCCAGTCCGCGAGCGATTCGCCGGCTCTTGGGTCTCCTCAGCGGCGCCCAGGTGACGCCGGCGGCTCGAATCCCGGCGCCGCTTCACGCCTGGAGGCTCGGCGCGCGCCACCTTTGGAGACGGCCGTTGGCTCCCTACCGGTCGGGGCGGAGACCCGGCGCGGCCACGCCCCCAGCCTCACACCCTCCTCGAGGCGGAGTCCCGCCCCTAGCACACTCACCTCGGGGTGTGGCCTCGCGAACAAGGCCCGCCCCCGTCCCGCCCCTCCCTGCCTCATTTTCACCTTTGGGCGGCTCTAGGCTGCTGATTCTTAGCCTTTCTCTGGGTTCGGGGCTGGGGATTTCTCTGTTCAGTGGGCCTCAGTCTTAGGCGGTCTCCAAGGGGACTGAGGACATTTCTCCAGCCATGATTTGGGGTCTGAGCCTGCACGAGAGCCAAGCAGTTAGGAGAGGGAGCACAGTAAAAGAGATGACTTAAGAAACATAGCATCTTGATACTGACTCAGGAATATTCTGGGCTTCCTGGTAGCTTCAATGATAAAGAATCTGCTTACAATGAAGGAGACCTGGGTTTGATCCCTGGGTCGGGAAGATACCCTGGAGAAGGAGATGGCAACTCACTCCAGTATTCTTTCCTGAAGAATCCCATGGACAGAGGAGCCTGGTGGGCCATGGGGTCCATGGGGTCGCAAAGAATCTGACACGACTGAGCAACTTTCACTCAGAAAATAAGGGACCAGATGCTTGGAGACCAGCTACCTTGAAAGAAAGGAGCTCTGTTGAAGAAATAATGGAAAAAACCACTCATATGTGGAAATCTCCCTAAAAATAATTTCCCTTTATTAGGCACTATGTGCCATATCTTGTGTTAAGTGCTTTCTATACATTATCTTAGATAATCCTACAAGAATCTTATAAAGTTAACACTATCACTCTTTTCATTTTAAAGAGAAGGGAATCAAGACCTTAAGAGAGATCCAGACAGACTGACTCCAGGGCTCACATATATTGCTATTCTTAACTTTTCTTGCATATAAATCTTGAGGAAGATAAGTGGTAATTTGTGAGCAGGATGGTCTGAGTCAATATCCAAAGCAATATCAGGAAAGCTTTCTGCAATGATCAAAAAAAGGATTGAAAAGTCTACTGAGTGATTCCAGTTAGTTCTTGCTTTGACCTCATTGGTGATACTCTGCCTCTATTTTCAGAAACAGCCTCATCTGAAGCTAAAATTGGTCCCTTGTTGGTCTCTTTCCATTTGGACAACCCACTTTTGAGTTAGACCATACTTTGCTTCTTTTCATTACAGTGAAATGGAAATTTCCATTGAAATGAGTCAAATGATCTTTCATGACTTTTTTCTCCTTGTTAAATTCAGAACCTAAACAATACTCAGATATATATATCACTTTCTCTGGGTTCGGGGCTGGGGATTTCTCTGTTCAGTGGGCCTCAGTCTTAGGCGGTCTCCAAGGGGACTGAGGACATTTCTCCAGCCATGATTTGGGGTCTGAGCCTGCACGAGAGCCAAGCAGTTAGGAGAGGGAGCACAGTAAAAGAGATGACTTAAGAAACATAGCATCTTGATACTGACTCAGGAATATTCTGGGCTTCCTGGTAGCCTCAATGATAAAGAATCTGCTTACAATGAAGGAGACCTGGGTTTGATCCCTGGGTCGGGAAGATACCCTGGAGAAGGAGATGGCAACTCACTCCAGTATTCTTTCCTGAAGAATCCCATGGACAGAGGAGCCTGGTGGGCTATGGGGTCCATGGGGTCGCAAAGAATCTGACACGACTGAGCAACTTTCACTCAGAAAAATAAGGGACCAGATGCTTGGAGACCAGCTACCTTGAAAGAAAGGAGCTCTGTTGAAGAAATAATGGAAAAAACCACTCATATGTGGAAATCTCCCTAAAAATAATTTCCCTTTATTAGGCACTATGTGCCATATCTTGTGTTAAGTGCTTTCTATACATTATCTTAGATAATCCTACAAGAATCTTATAAAGTTAACACTATCACTCTTTTCATTTTAAAGAGAAGGGAATCAAGACCTTAAGAGAGATCCAGACAGACTGACTCCAGGGCTCACATATATTGCTATTCTTAACTTTTCTTGCATATAAATCTTGAGGAAGATAAGTGGTAATTTGTGAGCAGGATGGTCTGAGTCAATATCCAAAGCAATATCAGGAAAGCTTTCTGCAATGATCAAAAAAAGGATTGAAAAGTCTACTGAGTGATTCCAGTTAGTTCTTGCTTTGACCTCATTGGTGATACTCTGCCTCTATTTTCAGAAACAGCCTCATCTGAAGCTAAAATTGGTCCCTTGTTGGTCTCTTTCCATTTGGACAACCCACTTTTGAGTTAGACCATACTTTGCTTCTTTTCATTACAGTGAAATGGAAATTTCCATTGAAATGAGTCAAATGATCTTTCATGACTTTTTTCTCCTTGTTAAATTCAGAACCTAAACAATACTCAGATATATATATCACTTTCTACCCTCAGACTGAAGGTGAGAATCCCAAAGGTCCTGAGCCTCCGAGTGGACTTTGTTCTCTTATGGACTGAAAAGGAGACAGATCATAGACGGTTTTCCACATCAACCTGAGAGCTAAGTTTTGAGTGTTGACCATAGTACCATTCGAACAATACACTGTTCTAACACTTTTTTTTATATCCCCTTGAGCAGAAATTGTGGGTCCATTGCAAATCCCTTTTGTCTGTTTTGATTAGGAAAGGTGCCATTACTCCTAAAAATAGATTAGGGACACACATATCAAGATAGCCTCTTATAGGATAGTTGCAATGTGGAATATAAAAGCCATATCAAAGACATCCACTGATCTGTCTTCCACGAATGGCTTTTTTAACCATATGTGACTGATTCTTTTTGTATGTGTGTGATCGATTCTTCAACAGTATGTATCAGTCATTTGAAAAATACTGGTTCACTGAGTGATGCAGATCTTCCAAATACTGTTACATGTCTTTATGTATTTAAAAATTCCATTCATTAATATCACCCCCGATCTTATCAGAAAAGTCTTTAAATATTGGCAAGCTATCAAGCTCACTGGGGTTGATATGAGTGTTCCAAAATTCTTATTTCCACTGGAAAGCTCCAACTAAATCATTGATTACCAAGTGTCTATTGTTTTCCTGGAAGTAACAGTTTTGCTGCATTTGTTTTTGAAAAAAATACCCAAATCTGAATACCACAGTTTATCTGTCATTCATTTAAGCAAAAATTACATTCTCCAAAATGTGATTAGTTCAACCCCTAACTCAAACAATGGTACAAAGGTTTTATTTACCTCAAAACAACAACACATTTACCAAGTTGTTTTTATGTATCATGGAATGGATTTTGTATTTTAGATTGAAAAGTCTACTGAGTGATTCCAGTTAGTTCTTGCTTTGACCTCATTGGTGATACTCTGCCTCTATTTTCAGAAACAGCCTCATCTGAAGCTAAAATTGGTCCCTTGTTGGTCTCTTTCCATTTGGACAACCCACTTTTGAGTTAGACCATACTTTGCTTCTTTTCATTACAGTGAAATGGAAATTTCCATTGAAATGAGTCAAATGATCTTTCATGACTTTTTTCTCCTTGTTAAATTCAGAACCTAAACAATACTCAGATATATATATCACTTTCTACCCTCAGACTGAAGGTGAGAATCCCAAAGGTCCTGAGCCTCCGAGTGGACTTTGTTCTCTTATGGACTGAAAAGGAGACAGATCATAGACGGTTTTCCACATCAACCTGAGAGCTAAGTTTTGAGTGTTGACCATAGTACCATTCGAACAATACACTGTTCTAACACTTTTTATTATATCCCCTTGAGCAGAAATTGTGGGTCCATTGCAAATCCCTTTTGTCTGTTTTGATTAGGAAAGGTGCCATTACTCCTAAAAATAGATTAGGGACACACATATCAAGATAGCCTCTTATAGGATAGTTGCAATGTGGAATATAAAAGCCATATCAAAGACATCCACTGATCTGTCTTCCACGAATGGCTTTTTTAACCATATGTGACTGATTCTTTTTGTATGTGTGTGATCGATTCTTCAACAGTATGTATCAGTCATTTGAAAAATACTGGTTCACTGAGTGATGCAGATCTTCCAAATACTGTTACATGTCTTTATGTATTTAAAAATTCCATTCATTAATATCACCCCTGATCTTATCAGAAAAGTCTTTAAATATTGGCAAGCTATCAAGCTCACTGGGGTTGATATGAGTGTTCCAAAATTCTTATTTCCACTGGAAAGCTCCAACTAAATCATTGATTACCAAGTGTCTATTGTTTTCCTGGAAGTAACAGTTTTGCTGCATTTGTTTTTGAAAAAAATACCCAAATCTGAATACCACAGTTTATCTGTCATTCATTTAAGCAAAAATTACATTCTCCAAAATGTGATTAGTTCAACCCCTAACTCAAACAATGGTACAAAGGTTTTATTTACCTCAAAACAACAACACATTTAGGTATGCAAGAAGTGCTTTACAGGTACTTACAGTTTCATCAGATGGAATATTAAAAAGTTATGTAATCATGGAATGGGATTTAATAAAAGTATTATTTCATCAGGTACATTCTTAAATGAAACAAGCTTTTTTCTTCTTCTTGTGAACATGTCTGCCAGACTTTGGTACCACTGCGTGAATCATGCTAAGGTATCAGTAGTGTTATCTATACTATTCCTTTCATACCACCAAAGCCAATGTCAACATAGTGAAAAACAAAAATAATATTAGATAATTAGTATTATGTTTACTAATATGAAATTATGAAATAAAATATGAGATTATGAAATTAGCTTTAACTGTTAGTAATAAAGTTAGAATTACTGTCATTGCAATTATTATGAAAATAGTGCTTACTTTGCTGACCCTCTGGAAAGGTCTTTGGTACCTCAGGAGTTGATTTAGAACCATTCAGGACAGGTCAACCTTAAGCTAAGAAGAATGACCAGGTACCTCCCCACATAGCAATTACTTGTTGTTGTTCAGTCACTAAGTTGTGTCTGACTCTTTGAGACCTCGTGGACTCCAGCATGCCAAGCTTCCCTGTCCTTCACTATCTCCTGGAGTTTGCTCAAATTCTTGTTCATTGAGTCAGCGATGCTATCCAACTATCTTATCCTCTTTTGGCCCCTTCTTCTCCTGCTTTCAATTTTTCCCAGTATCAAGGTCTTTTCCAATGACTTGGTCCTTTGCATCAGGTGGCCAAAGTACTGGAGCTTCAGCTTTAGCATCAATTCTTCCAATGAATATTTAGGGTTGATTTCCTTTAGGATTGACTGGTTTGATCTCCTTGCAATCCAAGGGACTCTCAAGAGTCTTCTCCAACACCATAATTCAAAAGCATTGATTCTTTGGCACTCACCCTTCTTTATGGTCCAGCTCTTACATCTGCATACGACTACTGGAAAAATCATAGCAAGTTTTTGTTTTGCATTTGTTTTCCTGGAAGTAACAGTTTTGCTGCATTTGTTTTTGAAAAAATCCCATCAAAAGTTTATCTGTCATTCATTTAAGCAAAAATTACATTCTCCAAAATGTGATTAGTTCAACCCCTAACTCAAACAATGGTACAAAGGTTTTATTTACCTCAAAACAACAACACATTTAGGTATGCAAGAAGTGCTTTACAGGTACTTACAGTTTCATCAGATGGAATATTAAAAAGTTATGTAATCATGGAATGGGATTTAATAAAAGTATTATTTCATCAGGTACATTCTTAAATGAAACAAGCTTTTTTCTTCTTCTTGTGAACATGTCTGCCAGACTTTGGTACCACTGCGTGAATCATGCTAAGGTATCAGTAGTGTTATCTATACTATTCCTTTCATACCACCAAAGCCAATGTCAACATAGTGAAAAACAAAATAATATTAGATAATTAGTATTATGTTTACTAATATGAAATTATGAAATAAAATATGAGATTATGAAATTAGCTTTAACTGTTAGTAATAAAGTTAGAATTACTGTCATTGCAATTATTATGAAAATAGTGCTTACTTTGCTGACCCTCTGGAAAGGTCTTTGGTACCTCAGGAGTTGATTTAGAACCATTCAGGACAGGTCAACCTTAAGCTAAGAAGAATGACCAGGTACCTCCCCACATAGCAATTACTTGTTGTTGTTCAGTCACTAAGTTGTGTCTGACTCTTTGAGACCTCGTGGACTCCAGCATGCCAAGCTTCCCTGTCCTTCACTATCTCCTGGAGTTTGCTCAAATTCTTGTTCATTGAGTCAGCGATGCTATCCAACTATCTTATCCTCTTTTGGCCCCTTCTTCTCCTGCTTTCAATTTTTCCCAGTATCAAGGTCTTTTCCAATGACTTGGTCCTTTGCATCAGGTGGCCAAAGTACTGGAGCTTCAGCTTTAGCATCAATTCTTCCAATGAATATTTAGGGTTGATTTCCTTTAGGATTGACTGGTTTGATCTCCTTGCAATCCAAGGGACTCTCAAGAGTCTTCTCCAACACCATAATTCAAAAGCATTGATTCTTTGGCACTCACCCTTCTTTATGATCCAACTCTCACATCTATACATGACTACTGGAAAAACCATAGCATTAACCATGCAGACCTTTATCAGCAAAGTGGTATCTCTGTTTTTTAATACGTTAGGTTTGTTGGGCTTCCCAGGTGGCCCTAATGCTAGAGAGCCCACCTGCCAATGCAGGAGACATAAGAGAGGTGAGGTTTGATCCCTGGGTTGGGAAGATTCCATGGAGGATAGCATGGCAACCCACTCCAGTATTCTTTCTTGGAGAATCCCATGGACAGAGGAGCCTGGTGGGTTACAGTTCATAGGGTTATAAAGAGTTGGACACAACTGAAGCAACTGCATGCGAGCTAGGTTTGTTGTGGAAATTAGTGCCAGGATTCAAAAGGCAAAGATGTGAAAACCCACAAACTTCTAAGAAGTCTATTATTTAGTTTATTCTGCTTCGTGCTAGAATAATAGTGGCTGAATATACATGTCATTCCTTAAATCATTTATATAACATCTCGTTTAATCCCCACAATAACCTTATGATGCTAGTATATAACAACAGTATGCACTATGACATGATACTATGATGCTGGCTAACTCTAAAGTGCTTGCTCTTGGTTACTAAGCATCATATTTTTATTCTTTTAAAATACATTTGCATCAGTATTGCTTTGGATCCCTCCCTATTTTGGTGACCTTAGGTATCAGCCATCTTAACATGGATAGATTTCCACATAAGTGCTATCACATCATTAAGGACAAAGCATGAAATTTTCTTTCTTAGAAATCCTGATATTCATCTGGTCCCCCCCAAATTCTTTGTTCATTGAGTCAGCGATGCTATCCAACTATCTTATCCTCTTTTGGCCCCTTCTTCTCCTGCTTTCAATTTTTCCCAGTATCAAGGTCTTTTCCAATGACTTGGTCCTTTGCATCAGGTGGCCAAAGTACTGGAGCTTCAGCTTTAGCATCAATTCTTCCAATGAATATTTAGGGTTGATTTCCTTTAGGATTGACTGGTTTGATCTCCTTGCAATCCAAGGGACTCTCAAGAGTCTTCTCCAACACCATAATTCAAAAGCATTGATTCTTTGGCACTCACCCTTCTTTATGATCCAACTCTCACATCTATACATGACTACTGGAAAAACCATAGCATTAACCATGCAGACCTTTATCAGCAAAGTGGTATCTCTGTTTTTTAATACGTTAGGTTTGTTGGGCTTCCCAGGTGGCCCTAATGCTAGAGAGCCCACCTGCCAATGCAGGAGACATAAGAGAGGTGAGGTTTGATCCCTGGGTTGGGAAGATTCCATGGAGGATAGCATGGCAACCCACTCCAGTATTCTTTCTTGGAGAATCCCATGGACAGAGGAGCCTGGTGGGTTACAGTTCATAGGGTTATAAAGAGTTGGACACAACTGAAGCAACTGCATGCGAGCTAGGTTTGTTGTGGAAATTAGTGCCAGGATTCAAAAGGCAAAGATGTGAAAACCCACAAACTTCTAAGAAGTCTATTATTTAGTTTATTCTGCTTCGTGCTAGAATAATAGTGGCTGAATATACATGTCATTCCTTAAATCATTTATATAACATCTCGTTTAATCCCCACAATAACCTTATGATGCTAGTATATAACAACAGTATGCACTATGACATGATACTATGATGCTGGCTAACTCTAAAGTGCTTGCTCTTGGTTACTAAGCATCATATTTTTATTCTTTTAAAATACATTTGCATCAGTATTGCTTTGGATCCCTCCCTATTTTGGTGACCTTAGGTATCAGCCATCTTAACATGGATAGATTTCCACATAAGTGCTATCACATCATTAAGGACAAAGCATGAAATTTTCTTTCTTAGAAATCCTGATATTTTCAAACATGATCACACTTACAGAATTTCCTCAAGTTGTTTATTCTTATTAGCATCTTGATCTGTGAAAGCTGGTAAATGTTAAAGACAAAATATTTTCCAGAAAATTTGTTTTTGAAAAGTCGTGTTGAAAAAATATGAGGAGCTGGCAAAACGTGATAAAGCAGTTCTACACTTGGTATTTTCTTCCAGCAATTATAAGTGTGTATGCTTTAATTTTACATTTTATTTATGAACATGGGAACATAAAAGTCTCAAAATTCCTAAAATGCGGCTTCCCTGGTGGTCCAGTGGGGAAAGAGTCCGCCTTGCAGTGCAACGGGTGCCGGTTTGATCCCTGGCCCGGGAAGATCCCACATGCTGCAGAATGGCCGGACCGGTGTGTTCAATTAGGAGCCAGCGCTCTGGAGTACATGCACCCAGAGCCAGTGCTCTGCAACGAGAGAGGCCACTGCGATGGGAGGCCCACACAGGCCAAAGAATTAAGATGGATAAAAATAAATGAATGAAGAACCAATAAGAGAGGCCAGCAAAATTTAAAAAACAATAATAATAAGTTTTAAAAAATTCCTAAAATGCTACCCAAAAATATTTTATATATTTTTGGAGATGAACTGAGTCAACACTTTGCAAAATGTGGTATGTACACCCCCAGTGATTCTCAGCTGGGCTTTTTTTGTTTATTTGGCCACTTCTATTGGTCTTTCATTCATCCATTTTCATCCATCTTTGTTCTTTTTGGGCCTGTGTGGGCCAACCATCGCAGTGGCCTCTCTCGCTGCAGAGCACTGGCTCTGGGCACATGCACTCCAGAGCTCTGGCTTGTAATTGGACACACTGATCCAGCATCAAACCAGCGCCCCTTGCACTGCAAGGGGGTGTCTTTACCCACTGGACCACCAGGGAAGCCCTCCACTGGGTTTTTTAAGGGGAAAACATTAACTTATGTTCAGTGGTATCAGTCTTTAGCAGATACCCTCCACTGCCCGATGTAGAAGTGAGCTTTCTCTGTTACCTGTCACTGTGCTCCAGCTCACCCTGCTGGGACCTCCTTCCCAGACTCTCCCCTATCTAGGTTCTTACTTTGACAGACCCTTTACATCTTTTTCTTCACCCTTCCAGGGTTCTCTCCTGAGTCTCAACCCCACTCTTCAGTCCCTTTTCCCCTTAGGTGGTTATTAAGATAAAAAGATCTCTTAGGACTTTCCTGGTTATCCAGTTGGTTAAGAATCCACTTCCCAGTGCAGGGGACTCTGATTCAGTCCTTGGTTGGAGAACTGAAATCTCACACACTTCAGTGGAACTCAGCCCAGGCACTGCCCCCACTGAGCCCACACACTCTAGAGCCTGTGAGCCACAGCTAGAGAAGCTCCCAGAACGAAGACCCAGAACAGCCAACATAAGAAATAAAATAAAATAAAATGTAAAAAGATCCCCCATATGTACAGCACTGAAAATTATGCCTAGCACATGGTAGGCATGGTATGAGTACTTGCATGTATTCAGTTGCTTCAGTTGCATCCGAATATTTGCAATCCTATGGACTACCAGCTGGCCAGGCTCCTCTGTCCATGGGATTCTTCAGGCAAGAATACTGGATTGGGTTCTCTCCTCCAGAGGATCTTCCCCACTGAGACATTGAGCCCGGGCATCTCTTGCAGCTCCCACCTTGCAGGTGGCTTCTTTATGCTGAGCCACTAGGGCAGCCCATGTGTGCTTGATAAATCAACACATAGGTAAAGTAACTGAGCACTGATTTTTCCTCCTTGAGACCATAATCTTTCACATCTTTTATGTCTGACTTCTTTTCCTTTATATGCCCATTTCCTTTCAAAATAAATCTATTAAGTGAAAAGAGGAGTCAACTCAAAAATAATACATAATAATATACGTGGCATTGGATATAGCAAAATCATGACGGTTGTATGCTACAGACTAAAGTTGGCTGTATAGTGGAGTTTTGGTGAGGTTTTTGGGCCACTTTTATTGGTCTTTCATTTATTTATCTGCACCCATCTTTGGTCTTTTTGGCCTATGTGGGTCTCCCATTGCAGCGGCCTCTCCCGTAGCAGTACACCGGCTCTGGGCGCCTGCGCTCCAGAGCGCAGGCTCGTAGTTGGACAAACCCGTCCAGACGCTCCGTGGCATGTGGGATCTTCCTGTGCCAGGGATCAAACTCGTGCCTTGCAGTGCAAGGTGGACTCTTGACCCACTGGACCACCAGGGAAGCTCTATAGTGGAGTTATTGAGAGTGACAATCTGGGGTCCTGGATTAGAGTTGCCATTAACCAGCTATATACACTTAAACAAGGCATTCAGTGTGTTCAGCTCATCTGTCTGATACATAGTTGGGCTGGATAAGCCTTTATCCTCCAAATCAGTGGTTCTCAGTTGATGCTGATTTTTGCCCACTGGGGACATTGGACAATATCTGAAGACATTTGGGACTTTCACAACTGGGAATGGGGGTTACTATGGGGGTCTATAAAGGGTAGAGGCCGGAGGTGCTGTAAACACAGTGCATAGCACAGTCTCCCACAACAGGAATTATCCATCCCTAAATGCCAGTAACAACAGGCTTCTACAATCTGACAATGGGATTTATTGCCTGAGAAATATATGAATGGGTTATACAAGAGAAGCTTCCCTACCAGCTGGCCAGGCGCCTCTGTCCATGGGATTCTTCAGGCAAGAATACTGGATTGGGTTCTCTCCTCCAGAGGATCTTCCCCACTGAGACATTGAGCCCGGGCATCTCTTGCAGCTCCCACCTTGCAGGTGGCTTCTTTATGCTGAGCCACTAGGGCAGCCCATGTGTGCTTGATAAATCAACACATAGGTAAAGTAACTGAGCACTGATTTTTCCTCCTTGAGACCATAATCTTTCACATCTTTTATGTCTGACTTCTTTTCCTTTATATGCCCATTTCCTTTCAAAATAAATCTATTAAGTGAAAAGAGGAGTCAACTCAAAAATAATACATAATAATATACGTGGCATTGGATATAGCAAAATCATGACGGTTGTATGCTACAGACTAAAGTTGGCTGTATAGTGGAGTTTTGGTGAGGTTTTTGGGCCACTTTTATTGGTCTTTCATTTATTTATCTGCACCCATCTTTGGTCTTTTTGGCCTATGTGGGTCTCCCATTGCAGCGGCCTCTCCCGTAGCAGTACACCGGCTCTGGGCGCCTGCGCTCCAGAGCGCAGGCTCGTAGTTGGACAAACCCGTCCAGACGCTCCGTGGCATGTGGGATCTTCCTGTGCCAGGGATCAAACTCGTGCCCCTTGCAGTGCAAGGTGGACTCTTGACCCACTGGACCACCAGGGAAGCTCTATAGTGGAGTTATTGAGAGTGACAATCTGGGGTCCTGGATTAGAGTTGCCATTAACCAGCTATATACACTTAAACAAGGCATTCAGTGTGTTCAGCTCATCTGTCTGATACATAGTTGGGCTGGATAAGCCTTTATCCTCCAAATCAGTGGTTCTCAGTTGATGCTGATTTTTGCCCACTGGGGACATTGGACAATATCTGAAGACATTTGGGACTTTCACAACTGGGAATGGGGGTTACTATGGGGGTCTATAAAGGGTAGAGGCCGGAGGTGCTGTAAACACAGTGCATAGCACAGTCTCCCACAACAGGAATTATCCATCCCTAAATGCCAGTAACAACAGGCTTCTACAATCTGACAATGGGATTTATTGCCTGAGAAATATATGAATGGGTTATACACAAGAGAAGCTGTGATGTGAGCCCAAGGGTGCTTTTGGTTGCTCTTAAGAATTCCCATCTGGAAACCAGATCATAATAGAGGCATACCACTTAGGCAAACGAATAGAGAACAACAACAACAACAGAACTCTTCTGTTTTGGACTGAATGGCTTCCAACATTGACTAACTTGTTCTCTACTTCCGCCTCCCTCTTCCAACAATTTGGCAGGTTCCACTGCTCAGACTCATCAGAAAACAACTGCTAAATTTATGCTCAAGAGTTGGCTATTTCTGGTTCTTCCAGTGCCCAAATATAGAAAGATTTGTGATTTAATTTTCTGTGTTTGCATTTTCCTGCTTCTTTTCAATGATATTGGCCCTAAACACAATACTGATGTGTTTTGTACATGTATCATTCATCTGACACCATTTTTAGATGTTTCCTAGTTTTATTTCATTTCAAGAATTTGCCAAACATTTGTTTTGTCTTGTTCTTTCTGTATCACATTCTGATTTAATCTGTTGGCAGGCAAGTTATTTATATCTATTGATACTGCTCATAGTAACACTTTATTTTTTTAATTGGAGTATAATTGCTTTACAATGCTGTTTTAGTCTCTGCTGTGTAATGAAGTGAATCAGCTATATGTATATATATATATATCTCCCTTCCCCCTTGGACCCTCCTCCCACTCAACCTCCATCCCACCCATCTAGATTATCACAGAACACCGAGTTGAGTTCCTATGCTTTTTTTTTTTTTTTAAAGATTTATTTATTTATTTATTTAGGGTGAGGGACAGGTTGGGAAGGGAGACGAGCGGGTGGGCCACTTCTATTGGTCTTTCATTTCTCTATTTTCATCCATCTTTGTTCTTTGGCTCCTGTGGGCCTCCCATCACAGTGGCCTCTGTCATCGCAGAGCGCTGGCTCTGGGCGCATGTGCCCCAGAGCTCTGGCTCGGTAATTGGACACATCAGTCCAGCCGCTCCACGGCACGTGGGATCTTCCCAGGCCAGGGATCAAACTGGCGCCCCTTGCACTGCAAGGCGGTGTCCTTACCCACTGGGCCACCAGGGGAAGCTCCGAGTTCCTATGCTTTATAGCAGGTTTTCACTGGTTATTTTTCACATGGTAGTAACATTGTTTCTTGAGTGTGTTTCTCCCACATTTTTCCTCTATATTTCTTTGTCAATTTCAGAGTCAGTGATTGAGGAAATAGTATATCATCCAGTTGCCAAGACACCTGAAAACTTTTGCTGGTGGTTAGGTAAAATCTATTTTTCATATTATGTGTTACCATTGCCACTACTACCCTTCTTGCTCTCAGTAAAAAACCTGTATGGGCTTCCTGGTGCCTTTCTGTGATAGGAGGACTCATCATTTTCTGAGGAGTCAAGGTTTAACTGCATTCATTGCACAGTGTAGTTGTGGGTGTATATGTGGGCATGTTAAGTGTTCTGGAAAGATAGATGAAATAATGTACCAGATAATACTGGTAATTTACTTTATCCTTGACAGTGTCTGGGAGAAACAAACTCCTATTGGTGATTAAATTTTTATGGTCAAATTATTTTTTTTTAATTCCCAAGTTATAAAAAAGTGCAATGGATTGTCTAGCTATCAAGGCAATTGGCTGGTAAATATTAAGTATCCATCAGAGGTTGGTATGAATTTAGAATTAACATTATAAGAACCATATAGGATTGAGGAAAATACAAATCCCTATCCTTGAGAATTCCATCATTGCTTGGGATTCTGTGGACAAAGATGGAAGGCGAGTAAAACAGCTTCTCCAGATACACAGGGGGCAGGAAGTTGTGTTTGGAGAACATCCAAGAAAGGAGAATAGGGTTGTAAAAGTAAAGATAGGTTGACATGGGCTTGCAAAAGAAGGAAAGATGCCATTTATTGAATGCCACCTCAAGCAGCCAAAGGACTTGCTTATATTATATTATATTAACTTGCTTAAACCTTAATCTTTCCAGAGGTTATGAGTCCCATGTTTTACATTTATATTTTAACTAAAGAACAATTGCTTTACAGAATTTTTTTCTTTTCTGCCAAACATCAACATGAATCAGTCGTAGATACACATGTGCCCTTCCTCTTGAACCGCCTCCCCATCTCCCTCCCCATCCCACCTCTCCAGGTTGTTACAGAACCGTGTTTGAGTTCCCTGAATCATACAGTAAATTCCTGTTGACTATCTATTTTGCATGTACTAATGTAAGTTTCCATGTTACTCTCTCCATACATCTCGCCTTCTCCTTCCTCTCGCCAACTCCCAGTGTCTATAAGCCTGTTTCCTATGTCTGTTTATGAGTCTCAGTTTATAGATGTGGAAACTGAGGTTCTGAAAGGGTCAGAGTCTTGCCCTAAACCTGCAACTAGTAAAGGACAGAGTTGGTATTTGGACAGAGATCAGATTGCTCATAAAATCTGTGATCTTTCCACCTGTGATAGCTTTGAATGCTGAACTGAAGACAATGGGCAGCCATCAGACATTTTTTAAATCGTGAAGTGATCTGAATAAAGCTGTGGTTCAGGAAGATGCATCTGGCACTGGTGTTAAGGATGAGCTCCAGTGCAAGTTGGGAATTAGGGAGCCCAGTTATGATGCTGCTGGAAGAGTCTAGATCAGGGATCCCATCAGGGCACCCATCTGTGGCCTGTTAGGAATCAGGCGGCACAGCAGGAAGTGACCAAAGGATAAGCAAGTGAAATGAAGTGCACGATAAATGTAACGCACTTAAATCATACCCAAACCATCCCCCAACCCACCCCCTGGTCTATGGGAAAATTGCCTTCCATGACACTGTTGCCAGGTTGGGGACCACTAGTCTAAATGAAAGAGATAATGGAAACTGAGAAAAGATGTCAGAGAAGTTAAAGAGAAAAAATTGCTAGGATCTGGAGACTGATTAGGGAATGGAAATGAGGAAACAGGAGGGTGCAGAGATGCCTCTGAGGTTCCTGATCTGGGCAACGGAATGATGGTGCTGTTGCCAGAAACAAGAAAGTCAGAAAAAAAAGAGACTCGCACAATTAGGCCCTTTGATTTGGCTATTGCCAATGACATCTGGCCTGTAAAGGGAAATAAGACAAGCATATAATCAGTATAAATATAGCAACTCTACGAGTGAGCTATTGACGAGATATTGGTCAGGAATATTGGTCACTGGACTTGAAAAGTTTCCTTATCTGGAAGAAACCTGCTTAAAGGAAGTTACACTGGATGGAAGAGAAGGGCTCATGTACCTGACATGAGGCAAAAGGTTGTTCACTATGGTTGCAAAAGTATCAGTCAAGGCCTGTTGACAGAAAAGTTGAGCATGGTCCCACGCTTGTGGGAATGGAAGCGCCTCTCTTTTACTGGGCTACAGTGGCTACAGGTGGAGTGACCATTTCCCCATCTTCCCTCATTCCCATCTGCAAGCAGAAAGCATTGGACTACTTTTCCTAACAACTTACTCCACCTGTCCACCCTAACTTAATGAAGGAGAGGATTAGAGAGAGAAGCAGGCCTCCTGATGGGTTTCGAAAATAATTGCATAGAAAAAAGCTGTCTGGAGTTTTATTATATATTTGCATTTACAAAAATCAAGAATTTGCAAAGGCTTATGTTCCAGAAGGCATAGGAAATTACCCAGTTGAAAGAAAAGATGGCAAGGACTCAAAAACTGGTTACCACATTTAATTTAAATGAAGAAAACCCCAGCAACACTTCAAAGGTATAAATCTGCATTTCCCTGGGGTCTCAGTTGAGTGACTCAGCTTTTTTTTTAAACTAAGTGGGTCAGAAAACTGTTAATCCTACAATGATTCTGTTCAACTGCATTTAGCTGCTGCATGTGTTTCTTGCAGATCTTAAAAACCAAGTATGTTGATTGTCAGAGTTGATGTTAACTCAATATTAAATTGCTTTATCAACTACAAATAATGTGGGCTTTTTTTTTTTGTTTTTGGATTGAAAGACTGTTCTTTTAATTTGGCCAGTAGTGGCAATATTCTTTATAGTTTCACTTTGAAATGCTGAGTTTTGTGTTGCCCAACAGTATGGTATAGATAATACAGTGATACAGTACAATAAGGAGTGTCAAACAGAATGAAATAGAACTGATATATTGGTTTTGTGGAAACAGAACTCACGTTTAAAAACATATGCCATGAGTCAGCATGGAAGAGCCATTTTTTTTTTCAGTTGTGGTAAAATTCACATAACATAAAATTTACCATTTTAACCACTGTAAGTATGTACAGTGCAGAGGCATTAAGTACATCATATTGTTGTGTAGCCCTCGCCACCATCCAACCAAAGAACTTTTTTCGTCTTGCAAAGCTTCTGTATGCCTTAAAAACTGACTCCTATTCCCTTCTCCCCTCAGCCCCTGGCAACTCCATTGTACCTTCTGACTCTATGAATTTGACTATTTTAGGTAACTCATACAATCATATAAGTATACATCCTTTTGTGACTGGCTTCTTTCATTTGGAATAACATTCTCAAGGTTCATCCATGTTGTAGCATGTGTCAGAACTTCCTTCTTTTTAAAGATGAAATAATATTCCACTGCATGGATACATCACATTTTGTTTATCTGTTTACTAATGGGTAAACAGTTGCATTGCTTCCACCTTTTGGCTATTTTGAACATGAGTATATCATTTGCAAAAAAGCTGTCTGAGTTTTATTATAATTGCAAAAAGAATTTGCAAAGGCTTATGTTCCAGAAGGCATAGGAAATTACCCAGTTGAAAGAAAAGATGGCAAGGACTCAAAACTGGTTACCACATTTAATTTAAATGAAGAAAACCCCAGCAACACTTCAAAGGTATAAATCTGCATTTCCCTGGGGTCTCAGTTGAGTGACTCAGCTTTTTTTTTAAACTAAGTGGGTCAGAAAACTGTTAATCCTACAATGATTCTGTTCAACTGCATTTAGCTGCTGCATGTGTTTCTTGCAGATCTTAAAAACCAAGTATGTTGATTGTCAGAGTTGATGTTAACTCAATATTAAATTGCTTTATCAACTACAAATAATGTGGGCTTTTTTTTTTTGTTTTTGGATTGAAAGACTGTTCTTTTAATTTGGCCAGTAGTGGCAATATTCTTTATAGTTTCACTTTGAAATGCTGAGTTTTGTGTTGCCCAACAGTATGGTATAGATAATACAGTGATACAGTACAATAAGGAGTGTCAAACAGAATGAAATAGAACTGATATATTGGTTTTGTGGAAACAGAACTCACGTTTAAAAACATATGCCATGAGTCAGCATGGAAGAGCCATTTTTTTTTTCAGTTGTGGTAAAATTCACATAACATAAAATTTACCATTTTAACCACTGTAAGTATGTACAGTGCAGAGGCATTAAGTACATCATATTGTTGTGTAGCCCTCGCCACCATCCAACCAAAGAACTTTTTTCGTCTTGCAAAGCTTCTGTATGCCTTAAAAACTGACTCCTATTCCCTTCTCCCCTCAGCCCCTGGCAACTCCCATTGTACCTTCTGACTCTATGAATTTGACTATTTTAGGTAACTCATACAATCATATAAGTATACATCCTTTTGTGACTGGCTTCTTTCATTTGGAATAACATTCTCAAGGTTCATCCATGTTGTAGCATGTGTCAGAACTTCCTTCTTTTTAAAGATGAAATAATATTCCACTGCATGGATACATCACATTTTGTTTATCTGTTTACTAATGGGTAAACAGTTGCATTGCTTCCACCTTTTGGCTATTTTGAACATGAGTGTAACAAATATCTCTTTGAGTCCCTGCTTTCAATTCTTTTGAATATATACCCAGAAGTGGAATTGTCAGATCATATGGTAATCCTATTTTTAATTTTTTGAGGAACTGCCATACTGTTTTCCACAGAGATAGGAGAGCTATTTTTAAGTCATTTGCCATTGAAATGTACTCATTCATTCATTCCTTCACCCTTCTTTCAACAAACCAAGGACTTGCCTTGTATAATGACTGGACTAACCTCTCTGAAGCTTATAAATAAGACTTATTTGGTGGTACAAAAGAGGTCTGTAAAATAAATATCCAGTGTACCAGACTAGAGAGATACAGTTATCCCTAAGCCAGAACAACAGATTGAGTTCATGGGTTTAACACAATTTCAAAAAAGTTTGTCTGTCAGAAGAGAAGTTTGTCTGTTTGACAGACATAGAGAATAGACTTAAGGTCACTGGGGGGAGGGAGGAGTGGAAGAGAGGTATGGAAAAAGGAACATGAAAACCTACACTACCATATATAAAAGAGACAACCATTGTGAATATGCTGTAAGACTAAAGGAACTTATATGGGGGCTGCGCAAAAACCGGGAGAGGTGGGATGGGGAGGGACTGGGAGGAGAGTTCAGGGGGAAGGGGTCAGGTATATCTATGATTGATATAGATTTATGTATAGCTGTAAACCACAAAACTCTGAAAAAGTAAAATGAAAATAATTATATATAAAAAAATGAAAAGAAGAGAAATTTGACTGCTTGAAAGCCTAGAAAAAGGAGCATTGCAGAGGTAAATATCAAGTCCTATTCAAATATGGCTCAGCAAAGGACTTCTAGTATTACTGACTCATTGGCAAGAAGGGCAAAGCGTATCTAAAACACTAAATTGAAGGATGCTCTTTTAGCTCATGCATCTAATTCTGTTTGTTCTAATTATATGCTCCTTAATCTGTGTTCTGATTGCAATTTGGTTTCTCTGCCTGTAAAGGGAAAATGCTTTTAGTTATGTGAACCTCAGCATCATGATGATTGAGAGTTCACATTTCTCATCATACATCAATGATTTGGTATCCTGGCTTTGAACACTGGACTATGGGTAAACAGTTGCATTGCTTCCACCTTTTGGCTATTTTGAACATGAGTGTAACAAATATCTCTTTGAGTCCCTGCTTTCAATTCTTTTGAATATATACCCAGAAGTGGAATTGTCAGATCATATGGTAATCCTATTTTTAATTTTTTGAGGAACTGCCATACTGTTTTCCACAGAGATAGGAGAGCTATTTTAAGTCATTTGCCATTGAAATGTACTCATTCATTCATTCCTTCACCCTTCTTTCAACAAACCAAGGACTTGCCTTGTATAATGACTGGACTAACCTCTCTGAAGCTTATAAATAAGACTTATTTGGTGGTACAAAAGAGGTCTGTAAAATAAATATCCAGTGTACCAGACTAGAGAGATACAGTTATCCCTAAGCCAGAACAACAGATTGAGTTCATGGGTTTAACACAATTTCAAAAAAGTTTGTCTGTCAGAAGAGAAGTTTGTCTGTTTGACAGACATAGAGAATAGACTTAAGGTCACTGGGGGGAGGGAGGAGTGGAAGAGAGGTATGGAAAAAGTAGTGTGGAAACCTACACTACCATATATAAAAGAGACAACCATTGTGAATATGCTGTAAGACTAAAGGAACTTATATGGGGGCTGCGCAAAAACCTGGAGAGGTGGGATGGGGAGGGACTGGGAGGAGAGTTCAGGGGGAAGGGGTCAGGTATATCTATGATTGATATAGATTTATGTATAGCTGTAAACCACAAAACTCTGAAAAAGTAAAATGAAAATAATTATATATAAAAAAATGAAAAGAAGAGAAATTTGACTGCTTGAAAGCCTAGAAAAAGGAGCATTGCAGAGGTAAATATCAAGTCCTATTCAAATATGGCTCAGCAAAGGACTTCTAGTATTACTGACTCATTGGCAAGAAGGGCAAAGCGTATCTAAAACACTAAATTGAAGGATGCTCTTTTAGCTCATGCATCTAATTCTGTTTGTTCTAATTATATGCTCCTTAATCTGTGTTCTGATTGCAATTTGGTTTCTCTGCCTGTAAAGGGAAAATGCTTTTAGTTATGTGAACCTCAGCATCATGATGATTGAGAGTTCACATTTCTCATCATACATCAATGATTTGGTATCCTGGCTTTGAACACTGGACTTAGTAATCTTAATTAATGTAAGTCCAATTCTAAAATATGTACCTGCTTTCAGTGTGCTGGCAGATTGGATTTCTAATTTGCCAGGGGTTTTACGAGATTTGAAGGATTGTGGGTGAGACTGGGGAATTGTTGGGCTGAAACAGGGCTTTCCAGGTGTGGGTGAGCCTCAACAGTACATATAAGGTAGTTCAGGGACAGGTGCAGAAGAATAACATGAAATAGAGCTGATCTGAGCCTAGGACAGACATTGTTTCTGTTGGAGCAAACTAGGCTTGGCCAGAAGACCCGAAGCCAAAAGATGGACTGGCCACCATTCACTTAGTTGCTTTCTAACTATAGGTCAGGATACGATGTCGAAATAGCGGATGGTTCAGAGAATCACAGAATATGGCCAAACAATTGGTAAATAGAACTTACGAAGAAAAATGTGAATGAATAGAATTATTTAACCAGAGACATGAAGATTTATTATAGGAACTAGCTGACATGAATGTGGAGACTTGAGAAGTTCCACGACCTGCCATCTGTAAGCTGACAAAGCAGGAAAGCTGGTGGGGTAATTCAGTCCAAGTCTAAAGGCCCAGGGCTGCTGCTATAAGTCTCATTCCAAGTCTAAAAGCCCGAGAACCCGGACTTTCTGAGCAGTTCACTGGTTAACACTCTGGACTTCAACTGCAGGGGGTGTGGGTTTGACACCTGGTTAGAGTGCACAATGTGCCTCCCCCACAAAGAGAAGAAGGTCAATGTCCCAGCTGCTCAAGGGGAATGAAAAAGCACATAAAGCGTTGCTCTGGCTTTTCATTCTGTTCAGGCCCTTAGTGGATTGAAGGATGCCTTCTTGCTTAGTGAGGACAAACTTCTTTATCACCTACTGATTCAAATGGCTAGTCTCTTCCAGAAACACCCTCTCAGACACACAGAAACAGTGTTTCATCAGCTATCTGGGCATCTCTTAGCCCAGTCACCGTGTAAAATTAACCATCATAATATAGATCAGTTGCTCACTAATTGCACTGAGGATTTTATTTAAATTATCAAAGAAAACTTTCAGAACATGCTGGTTGCCTGACTCTGGGATCACTTACTGAGTTTATAGAATCTGGACTGTTTTGAAACACTGGAGAGGTGGGCTAAGATGGCTTGGAGGTGGCCATGGTGAAGATCCAAGGGTGAATAAATGATACACAAATGAGCTCTTCTCTTCTGTCTTATTACTTTACTATAAATAACCATAAAAACAAAAATTAGAGAAAGAAAACCCAAAGTTAGTGTGTGTTGACCTAAGCTCACTCGTTCTACTGGCCATATAGGTCAACATGTAGTGACATTTCCATAAAGTTCTTACCCTTAATTTAACACTGTGATTATTATGGTAATCAGCTTTCTTTGTGTGGTCCACAGAAAGAGCAGAATGGTTTGTTTCAGCTGTGGGCAGTTCTGACAGTAAAAAGTGAATGATACAATTTTATATCAAAGACAGCTGCGACTTCCATGATGTAGATTACTTTTCTTTCCATACATGGAATTTGACTTTAGAGCTAAGATTAAGTCTCCAGGACTTAAGCTGGATTAAGGCAGCTCATTAAATAGACGTTACAAATTAGGTACAACCACAAACTATTACTTTAAGAAATGAATTTATAACCATTTCCAAGTGATGGGAAGACTTTCTGTGTTAAAGCCACTTAGAGAAGAGTGGAAAGTCCATTATTCACACTGGTTTGGGCCACTAACGCCATTTACCTTCTATTCACTTTTCCCTTGAAACTTTGAGTAAGTAGGACCTCCTTTTGGGTGGGTGCAAGTATATGAGAGAGGAAGAGGCCATAGGAGAAAGAGTGGGAAAATTAAGCAAGGAAATTATTTGACTAGGGTGTCAGATCAGAAGCAGCTGTCTCAGTAAGCTAGCAAGCTTTTATAGAATCAGAAAATCAGAAACCTATATTTATTAATTTGGCTCTTTTTTTGCTTTTGATACTTCCTGTGTTTACTAATGAAGCTTGTTTGGAAAATTGTAGATAATCTCATCTTGCTAAAGGGAACAGGGAAAGGAGGTTTTAGATTGGTTCATGTTTCAGCCAATTAAAAGAAAAAATATGGAGAAAAGTCAGGTGTGTGTTGGATTTTTTTTTTTTTTTTGGCCAAATTTTTTTTCTCCTTGAAATGACAGAGGAAGTCATTTAAGTATTGAGTCATTGTATTAATACATAACTGAGAACATATGCAGTATCACATATAACTGCTCTCAAAAAGATGGGAATGCCCCAAAACATGGGAATGTCTCACTAAACATTGCACCATAACAAGGTTACTTTTAAGGTGTATTGGTCTTTTCAGAGCACATTCTTGGGAGTGTCTAGCATAGTCAATTGGTATTATTTAAAATGATGATTAAGAGTGAGTCTTTTGTGGTAGAGAAGGCCTCTGGTAGCTCAGCTAGTAAAGAATCCGCCTGCAATGCAGAAGACCCGGTTTGATTCCTGAGTTGGGAAGATCCCCTGGAGAAGGGATAGGTTACCCATTCCAGTATTCTTGGCCTTCCCTAGTGACTCAGCTGGTAAAGAGTTCCCCTGCAATGTGGAAAACCTGGGTTCAATCCTGGGTTGGGAAGATTCCTGGAGTAATAGAAAGGCTACTTCCTCTGTATTCTTACCCAGAGAATTCCATGGCCTGTCCAGTGTACAATTCATGTGCTTCAGTTTTGTCCCTTAAGAACATTAGGTACAACCACAAACTTTTTGAATGTTAACCAAGTGATGGGAAGACTTTCTGTGTTAAAGCCACTTAGAGAAGAGTGGAAAGTCCATTATTCACACTGGTTTGGGCCACTAACGCCATTTACCTTCTATTCACTTTTCCCTTGAAACTTTGAGTAAGTAGGACCTCCTTTTGGGTGGGTGCAAGTATATGAGAGAGGAAGAGGCCATAGGAGAAAGAGTGGGAAAATTAAGCAAGGAAATTATTTGACTAGGGTGTCAGATCAGAAGCAGCTGTCTCAGTAAGCTAGCAAGCTTTTATAGAATCAGAAAATCAGAAACCTATATTTATTAATTTGGCTCTTTTTTTGCTTTTGATACTTCCTGTGTTTACTAATGAAGCTTGTTTGGAAAATTGTAGATAATCTCATCTTGCTAAAGGGAACAGGGAAAGGAGGTTTTAGATTGGTTCATGTTTCAGCCAATTAAAAGAAAAAATATGGAGAAAAGTCAGGTGTGTGTTGGATTTTTTTTTTTTGGCCAAATTTTTTTTCTCCTTGAAATGACAGAGGAAGTCATTTAAGTATTGAGTCATTGTATTAATACATAACTGAGAACATATGCAGTATCACATATAACTGCTCTCAAAAAGATGGGAATGCCCCAAAACATGGGAATGTCTCACTAAACATTGCACCATAACAAGGTTACTTTTAAGGTGTATTGGTCTTTTCAGAGCACATTCTTGGGAGTGTCTAGCATAGTCAATTGGTATTATTTAAAATGATGATTAAGAGTGAGTCTTTTGTGGTAGAGAAGGCCTCTGGTAGCTCAGCTAGTAAAGAATCCGCCTGCAATGCAGAAGACCCGGTTTGATTCCTGAGTTGGGAAGATCCCCTGGAGAAGGGATAGGTTACCCATTCCAGTATTCTTGGCCTTCCCTAGTGACTCAGCTGGTAAAGAGTTCCCCTGCAATGTGGAAAACCTGGGTTCAATCCCTGGGTTGGGAAGATTCCCTGGAGTAATAGAAAGGCTACTTCCTCTGTATTCTTACCCAGAGAATTCCATGGCCTGTCCATGTGTTACAAAGAGTTGCACATGACTGACTTTCAGTTTTGTGGTAGGGAGTTCTCACTGTTATTTATTTTTTAAGGCTCCTTCCCCACCACTGTGGTACAGTTCTGCTTATTTTAGGAAGCACACATATGATTTTGCTATTAATGTATTCAATATCAATTATCTACTTGCACGCAGCTCTGAGTGAGTGGGTGGCAGGGTTGAAAACTTTCTTGAGAAAATGAGCTCTGAATTTTAAGCTTTCTTTTATCACTGTCTCATTTCAACTGGCTACCTGCAGGGAAGAAAAGCACAAAAGATATCTGATGCTACTTTTAACTTTTGGCTTGATTCGTGCAGATTGGATTTAACTTTAATGAAAACAGAGGAAATAAACTCTGAGTGTATGTGTTCTTCCAAATTTATAGGCCTTAAATAAGAAGCTTGAGTTGTTTTTTTAAAAATTCATTAAAAAAATGCACTTGTCTTTCTTGCTGTTTGAAATCTCATGTATTGCTTAGCCAAAAAACAACCAGGCCAACAAAATGGTATACTAATAGCTTTCTGGCAAAAAATTTAACTCCACCGCCACCCCGTGCAACAGTGTCTGCCTCTCTCTGGTCAGCCCCTGCTTTCTGCCCATCATCATAAACACAACCTCATCAGCTTCATCATGGTAATGAGCTGGCTCCCCGCCTTCCTCTTAACCTTATTTTCTTTCATCATAGAGGCTGTTTTTTAAACTCCTGCTTGTGATTAACTAACCTTGGAGGTGGTCTGATTTATAAAATTTGCCTCCCTAAGAAGACAGTAGGTGGTTCACCCTCACCTCTCTTTGGGTCTTAGAAGGAGTGTCTAGCATAGTCAATTGGTATTATTTAAAATGATGATTAAGAGTGAGTCTTTTGTGGTAGAGAAGGCCTCTGGTAGCTCAGCTAGTAAAGAATCCGCCTGCAATGCAGAAGACCCGGTTTGATTCCTGAGTTGGGAAGATCCCCTGGAGAAGGGATAGGTTACCCATTCCAGTATTCTTGGCCTTCCCTAGTGACTCAGCTGGTAAAGAGTTCCCCTGCAATGTGGAAAACCTGGGTTCAATCCCTGGGTTGGGAAGATTCCCTGGAGTAATAGAAAGGCTACTTCCTCTGTATTCTTACCCAGAGAATTCCATGGCCTGTCCATGTGTTACAAAGAGTTGCACATGACTGACTTTCAGTTTTGTGGTAGGGAGTTCTCACTGTTATTTATTTTTTAAGGCTCCTTCCCCACCACTGTGGTACAGTTCTGCTTATTTTAGGAAGCACACATATGATTTTGCTATTAATGTATTCAATATCAATTATCTACTTGCACGCAGCTCTGAGTGAGTGGGTGGCAGGGTTGAAAACTTTCTTGAGAAAATGAGCTCTGAATTTTAAGCTTTCTTTTATCACTGTCTCATTTCAACTGGCTACCTGCAGGGAAGAAAAGCACAAAAGATATCTGATGCTACTTTTAACTTTTGGCTTGATTCGTGCAGATTGGATTTAACTTTAATGAAAACAGAGGAAATAAACTCTGAGTGTATGTGTTCTTCCAAATTTATAGGCCTTAAATAAGAAGCTTGAGTTGTTTTTTTAAAAATTCATTAAAAAAATGCACTTGTCTTTCTTGCTGTTTGAAATCTCATGTATTGCTTAGCCAAAAAACAACCAGGCCAACAAAATGGTATACTAATAGCTTTCTGGCAAAAAATTTAACTCCACCGCCACCCCGTGCAACAGTGTCTGCCTCTCTCTGGTCAGCCCCTGCTTTCTGCCCATCATCATAAACACAACCTCATCAGCTTCATCATGGTAATGAGCTGGCTCCCCGCCTTCCTCTTAACCTTATTTTCTTTCATCATAGAGGCTGTTTTTTAAACTCCTGCTTGTGATTAACTAACCTTGGAGGTGGTCTGATTTATAAAATTTGCCTCCCTAAGAAGACAGTAGGTGGTTCACCCTCACCTCTCTTTGGGTCTAGAAGGAGTTAAGCCAATGAGAAATTAAAAATACCTTCAACAAAAACATCTTAGATCTGGATTTGTATCTGAAAGAATTTAAAGTAGGATCTTGAAGCGCTATCTGTATAGCCACGTCCATAGCAGCATTATTCGCAGTAGCCAAAAAGTGGAAGCAATCCAGGTATTCATTGACAGAAGAATGGATAAACCAAATGTGGTATATATACATATGGAGCATTATTCAGCCTTACCAAGGAAGAAAGTTTCATGTGCTTCAACATGGATGATCCTTGAGAGCATTGTGCTAAGTGAAATAGGCCAGTCTCAAAAAAATACTTATATAAGGAACCTAGAATGGTCACATTTCTAGAGACAGAAAGCCAAATGGCAGTTGCCAGAGCATGGGAAGGAATAAGAAGGAGGAGTTCCTTAATGACTGGCTATTGAGTTAGTCTTGCAAAAAGAAAAAGTTCCAGAGACTGGTTTCACAGTGCTGTGAATATACTTAATAATACTAAACTGTGCACTTAAATGGTTAAGATGCTAAATGATCCATTATGCGTGTTTTGCTACAAAAACAAATCCTGGAAAGAGGAATCAATGAGAAACAACTCTGGTGCCAAGTTTGAGAATGACAGGGAGAGACAAGCATTGGGTTCCGGACACAGATGGGGCGATTGTGGTTAACACCACCTCACCCCCCTTCGGGAGTGAAGGATACTTGCTGCAACTGACACACCCCAGTTACCAGTCCTCAGCTGTCAGCCCTTTGTGGGAATCGCCCTTGGCAGAAGAGAGCCATCTCACGCAGTATCACACCCACTTCCCCAGGCCATCTCCCATTCAATGAGAGGTTGAGGCAATAGCAGAGAAGGCCCAGGTATCTTGGCCCCAGCTGGTGATGGCTCTGAAGAGTGAGCCCAGCTTTGGAGTTCCCTGTGGGGTCAGCTGGAATCTCGCTCCATCATAACACAACCTCATCAGCTTCATCATGGTAATGAGCTGGCTCCCCGCCTTCCTCTTAACCTTATTTTCTTTCATCATAGAGGCTGTTTTTTAAACTCCTGCTTGTGATTAACTAACCTTGGAGGTGGTCTGATTTATAAAATTTGCCTCCCTAAGAAGACAGTAGGTGGTTCACCCTCACCTCTCTTTGGGTCTAGAAGGAGTTAAGCCAATGAGAAATTAAAAATACCTTCAACAAAAACATCTTAGATCTGGATTTGTATCTGAAAGAATTTAAAGTAGGATCTTGAAGCGCTATCTGTATAGCCACGTCCATAGCAGCATTATTCGCAGTAGCCAAAAAGTGGAAGCAATCCAGGTATTCATTGACAGAAGAATGGATAAACCAAATGTGGTATATATACATATGGAGCATTATTCAGCCTTACCAAGGAAGAAAGTTTCATGTGCTTCAACATGGATGATCCTTGAGAGCATTGTGCTAAGTGAAATAGGCCAGTCTCAAAAAAATACTTATATAAGGAACCTAGAATGGTCACATTTCTAGAGACAGAAAGCCAAATGGCAGTTGCCAGAGCATGGGAAGGAATAAGAAGGAGGAGTTCCTTAATGACTGGCTATTGAGTTAGTCTTGCAAAAAGAAAAAGTTCCAGAGACTGGTTTCACAGTGCTGTGAATATACTTAATAATACTAAACTGTGCACTTAAATGGTTAAGATGCTAAATGATCCATTATGCGTGTTTTGCTACAAAAACAAATCCTGGAAAGAGGAATCAATGAGAAACAACTCTGGTGCCAAGTTTGAGAATGACAGGGAGAGACAAGCATTGGGTTCCGGACACAGATGGGGCGATTGTGGTTAACACCACCTCACCCCTTCGGGAGTGAAGGATACTTGCTGCAACTGACACACCCCAGTTACCAGTCCTCAGCTGTCAGCCCTTTGTGGGAATCGCCCTTGGCAGAAGAGAGCCATCTCACGCAGTATCACACCCACTTCCCCAGGCCATCTCCCATTCAATGAGAGGTTGAGGCAATAGCAGAGAAGGCCCAGGTATCTTGGCCCCAGCTGGTGATGGCTCTGAAGAGTGAGCCCAGCTTTGGAGTTCCCTGTGGGGTCAGCTGGAATCTCGCTGTGCCTGTGTCACAGCTTCTCTCTGTCCGTTCTTTCTTCCTTCACTTGCCCCACAGCTGTTGATGCTGAGCGCCTTCTCTAGTAGACTTTCTGTCTGCTAAGCTCTAGTGATAAGGGCCTGAATCACATCACCAGCTAAGACCCCAAAGCCTGCAGAGGTGGCAGCTGAGGGGAAGGTGACTCTAGACGGGTAATGGAGGTGGAACAGGATGAGTATCAGTTGTAGCCCTGAGACCAACTACAGCAGCAGGGATCCTGGCTCAGCTAGTTCCCTCTTCCGAGTTGTCCCTCAGGAAGAGAGACCCACAGGGCCCTGGAGGAGAGTACCTGAAGATGGAGTCCAAGCAGAGCAAAAGGTGACCTCTGGTAGACACAGAGATGTCCTATTCCAATCCCTCTTCTAGGAAGGACTTGTTGCCCGGCTGTGAAGAGTGCAGTCAGCAGGTGGACTCCAAATGTCGGCTCCTTCCGGGTCAACCTCACCTGAAATTGCCCGCATTCCTTTGCTCGTCGCTCCCTTTCTCTATTGCAAATCCAGCAAGGTAGCATCCCTCTGATCCTTCTTCTGTTGTGTTTCTCTTTCATCACAGCAAGGAAAGGTTTTTAAGGGTTCATGTGATTAGATAATCCAGGTTGTGTTTTCCTTCTCCAAGTCCTCAACTTTATTGCATGCAAAACCCCTTTAGCCGTATAAGATAAACATAGACCATTCTTTATGCGTGTTTTGCTACAAAACAAATCCTGGAAAGAGGAATCAATGAGAAACAACTCTGGTGCCAAGTTTGAGAATGACAGGGAGAGACAAGCATTGGGTTCCGGACACAGATGGGGCGATTGTGGTTAACACCACCTCACCCCTTCGGGAGTGAAGGATACTTGCTGCAACTGACACACCCCAGTTACCAGTCGTCAGCGGTCAGCCCTTTGTGGGAATCGCCCTTGGCAGAAGAGAGCCATCTCACGCAGTATCACACCCACTTCCCCAGGCCATCTCCCATTCAATGAGAGGTTGAGGCAATAGCAGAGAAGGCCCAGGTATCTTGGCCCCAGCTGGTGATGGCTCTGAAGAGTGAGCCCAGCTTTGGAGTTCCCTGTGGGGTCAGCTGGAATCTCGCTGTGCCTGTGTCACAGCTTCTCTCTCTGTCCGTTCTTTCTTCCTTCACTTGCCCCACAGCTGTTGATGCTGAGCGCCTTCTCTAGTAGACTTTCTGTCTGCTAAGCTCTAGTGATAAGGGTCTGAATCACATCACCAGCTAAGACCCCAAAGCCTGCAGAGGTGGCAGCTGAGGTGAAGGTGACTCTAGACGGGGTAATGGAGGTGGAACAGGATGAGTATCAGTTGTAGCCCTGAGACCAACTACAGCAGCAGGGATCCTGGCTCAGCTAGTTCCCTCTTCCGAGTTGTCCCTCAGGAAGAGAGACCCACAGGGCCCTGGAGGAGAGTACCTGAAGATGGAGTCCAAGCAGAGCAAAAGGTGACCTCTGGTAGACACAGAGATGTCCTATTCCAATCCCTCTTCTAGGAAGGACTTGTTGCCCGGCTGTGAAGAGTGCAGTCAGCAGGTGGACTCCAAATGTCGGCTCCTTCCGGGTCAACCTCATCTGAAATTGCCCGCATTCCTTTGCTCGTCGCTCCCTTTCTCTATTGCAAATCCAGCAAGGTAGCATCCCTCTGATCCTTCTTCTGTTGTGTTTCTCTTTCATCACAGCAAGGAAAGGTTTTTAAGGGTTCATGTGATTAGATAATCCAGGTTGTGTTTTCCTTCTCCAAGTCCTCAACTTTATTGCATGCAAAACCCCTTTAGCCGTATAAGATAAACATAGACCATTTCGAGGGTTTAGGGCATGGATATCTTCCAGGGACAGGGCATTATTCTTTCTACCAGAGGCTGTAACTGGTCTCACTGAGCCCCTTGTCTTAACCTTCCTGGAATTAGAGACTGCCACCTCCCTGAGACAAGCTCTATAACTGACTGAATTTGCCTCTTTGGGAAAGAGTAAGCGCAGTGTGATTCTTAGAGACACGATGGTGGCCCAGTGTTATCTTATGGAAGAGCATGAATGGACCTGAGTCATGCAAGGGATTTACACTTTTTTTTTTTCAGATTTTATATATATATATATATATATATATATATATATATATATATATTAATATATATTTAAAAGCAATGCAAACAATTATTGAGCCTCATCTTCCGGACAAGAATGCCAAGTTAGCCTTTCTTCCAAAAAGGCAATTACAATCTGAGAACACTTCATGTTTGCCTCTTTTGCCAGCACCAAGTCAGCCTCATCGGAATCTTTCCATTTCATGAGAAACATTAATTCTCCACTGCTGTGGGTGGCACCAATTATTCGTTCAGGATCAAGGCCTCTGGCAAAACCTCTAGGTTTATCAGCAGCATCTCTTTTCTTCTTTGATTTGCTATCGTCAGATTCACTGTCAGACAGAGACTTTCTTTTTGTTCCATCTTTTTCTTTTCCAACCTTTTAGAATTAAGAAATGCTTCAATTAACTCTGGACAATCTGAATTTTCTTCCAGTTCCCAAGTACTGTCTGCATCTGTAAATCCCTTCCACTTCAGGAAATACTCCACCCTTCCCATTTTTTACTACAAATTCTTCAGACACAGAGATGTCCTATTCCAATCCCTCTTCTAGGAAGGACTTGTTGCCCGGCTGTGAAGAGTGCAGTCAGCAGGTGGACTCCAAATGTCGGCTCCTTCCGGGTCAACCTCATCTGAAATTGCCCGCATTCCTTTGCTCGTCGCTCCCTTTCTCTATTGCAAATCCAGCAAGGTAGCATCCCTCTGATCCTTCTTCTGTTGTGTTTCTCTTTCATCACAGCAAGGAAAGGTTTTTAAGGGTTCATGTGATTAGATAATCCAGGTTGTGTTTTCCTTCTCCAAGTCCTCAACTTTATTGCATGCAAAACCCCTTTAGCCGTATAAGATAAACATAGACCATTTCGAGGGTTTAGGGCATGGATATCTTCCAGGGACAGGGCATTATTCTTTCTACCAGAGGCTGTAACTGGTCTCACTGAGCCCCTTGTCTTAACCTTCCTGGAATTAGAGACTGCCACCTCCCTGAGACAAGCTCTATAACTGACTGAATTTGCCTCTTTGGGAAAGAGTAAGCGCAGTGTGATTCTTAGAGACACGATGGTGGCCCAGTGTTATCTTATGGAAGAGCATGAATGGACCTGAGTCATGCAAGGGATTTACACTTTTTTTTCAGATTTTATATATATATATATATATATATATATATATATATATATATATATATATATTTATATAAAGCAATGCAAACAATTATTGAGCCTCATCTTCCGGACAAGAATGCCAAGTTAGCCTTTCTTCCAAAAAGGCAATTACAATCTGAGAACACTTCATGTTTGCCTCTTTTGCCAGCACCAAGTCAGCCTCATCGGAATCTTTCCATTTCATGAGAAACATTAATTCTCCACTGCTGTGGGTGGCACCAATTATTCGTTCAGGATCAAGGCCTCTGGCAAAACCTCTAGGTTTATCAGCAGCATCTCTTTTCTTCTTTGATTTGCTATCGTCAGATTCACTGTCAGACAGAGACTTTCTTTTTGTTCCATCTTTTTCTTTTCCAACCTTTTTAGAATTAAGAAATGCTTCAATTAACTCTGGACAATCTGAATTTTCTTCCAGTTCCCAAGTACTGTCTGCATCTGTAAATCCCTTCCACTTCAGGAAATACTCCACCTTCCCATTCACTACACGGCGGTCCAGTATTTTTTCTACTACAAATTCTTCAGGTTCTGCCTCTTCGGCTTTTTTACTCTTTCCGTTTTGTTTCTTTCCCATTTTCAACGTAGTTTTATTGGAGGCCACTTTTTTACTGCAGACTTTTTTTTTTTTTCTTTTTACTTTAGGCGGGGTCGGGTTGGGGAGGGAGGGGAGTGGGCGGGCCACTTCTATTGGTCTTTCATTTCTCTATTTTCATTCGTCTTCGTTCCTTGGCTCCTGCGGGCCTCCCATCGCGGTGGCGCCTGTGGTCGCAGAGCGCCGGCTCTGGGCGCGTGCGCTCCAGAGCTCTGGCTCGGTGATTGGACACATCAGTCCAGCCGCTCCGCGGCACGTGGGATCTTCCCAGGCCAGGGCTCGCGGTGTCCTTACCCACTGGACCACCAGGGGAAGCCCTTTTACTGCAGACTTGAAGAGCTATTATTCACCGCCTCGGAGCTGCTCCGGGTCCCGGGTCTGCAGCGTCCCTGGCCCTGTGCGCCTCCTTTTTTTTTTTTTTTAATACTTGAAAATTTGTATTTATTTATTTGGCCATGCCGGGTCTTAGTTGCAGCACGGCATCTTTTAGTTGCCACATATAAGATCTCGTTCCCTGACAAGGAATGGAAACCGGATCCCCTGCATAGAGAGTGAGGTGTCTCAGTCCCTGAATTTGCACTTTACAAAACTTGCCAGATTCCTTGACTACGATTTTCTTTCTTCTCTCCTAATCAGCTCCCTATCCACACTGACTTGTCTTTCTACTTCTGGTCTTGATGCAATGCCATGCCATGGGAGTTTTCCAGTCTGGGTAGATGCAAGATGTCAGGTGGAGGAAAGTTAGTTTCCCAAATGATGAGTCTTGAAGTGAGAGATGGGAGAGAGCTGAGCAGACATGACCCATTTCCTTCCTCCCCTTTGGAGATCTGCTCTTAGCTGTGGTCTCTCCTGTGCCCCACCCTGGAAAGACGGTCTGACAAGCAAACAAGCTCGGCTTCTGTTCATGGATGAGTGAGATCAGTGGTTACCATGGAACTGCATTATGTTGCTTTGCGTCTTTCCTCACTTCCTTTCTCTCTCTCTCTCCACCCTCCCCTCAACCATCTTTCTCTGTAGACTTTTACTTCCTAAATAAGGTGTTAGCACTTTAGTTCTTGTATCAGTCTCTGCTTTCTAGAGGAACCAAGGAAAGGAATCTTTGATTATGATAAAGGGGAAGGTCCATAATATCACGCCTCTGGGTGTTTAGGAAGAAGGTTGTAAGATCATAGGAAACACTATAACGAAAGGTCCTAACAGTGTACTCCCCTGACTTAACATTTCAGTTGAGGGAAGCCTCTACAATTGGAGATAAAAAAAGGAATGCGACCTACTCAAATGTCACAGTGACACAGAGAATGTCAAGACAGAAGGAATTCAAAGCTTAAGGGAGAAATTCCATAAAGCTTTCCTTCCTATCAGCTACAGTCTAGTTTTTTCATCTGTCCATCTTCTATTCAGCACCTCCTATGCGTTGGGCACCACATCGAGTACTGAGGAAACAGAGAGACAATGATCCTGGATCTTATGGAGCCCAGGGAAGACAGGAAGGACACATAAGTGAGAACTGCAGAATCAAAGAGAGAAATTTTCTTAGGAGATTTGGTGTCAAAAAAATCCAGATGGTCTCTTATTACTATAAGCATATGAATAGAAATGAGAAAGGCAGAGAGCTCAAAATTCTGCAAAGCCACATGGGAATCCAGATAAAAGCATACAACTCAGCCTTCCTAAATATATGGAAACTGGATCTTGTTGGGCTTCTGAATGATTAGATGGTAGGCAGAAATTGAAAGACCCTTCAGATCCAGTGCAGTGATACCAGCTCTATTATTTCATGAATGAGCTGCTGTAACAAACAGACCCCAAATATAGGGACTTTATCCAGTTAGACTTTTCCTTCTTTCTCACGCTCTTGTCCATGGGTAGGAGTTGTGCTGTGCTGAACTAAGTAGCTTCAGTCACTTAGTCAAGAACCTCAACTCTTTGTGACCCCTTGGACTGTTGCCCATCAAGGTCCTCCATCCATGGGATTCTCTAGGAAGGAATACTGGAGTAGATTGCCATGCCCTCCTCCATGGGATCTTCCCAACCCAGGGATCAAACCCACATATCTTATGTCTTTACCACTAGTGTCACCTGGGAAACCGTAGGTAGGAGTTGGTCTAAGGAGATTAGGCAGCTCTGATCCAGGAAGCTGAAAGGGGACCCAGGTTCCTTCTGTGTTGTTGCTCTGCCATACTGGTTGGATAGTGTCTTTATTTATACAGTCCAAGCCAGCTCTCCAGCACTGCATCAGCACTTGATCCAATGGGAAGCAGGGAAAGGAAGGAACTGAGTGGGTTTAAGTGGCATGCTTCACTTCCACTCACTCTACTAACAAGAGCTACTTACTCCTATGACCACTCCTAGTGCGGGGGTTGGGGAGCATGGAACCAGCCTCTAGTTGGGCTAAAATTCCTAGGCTGGGGTGTGTGCACTATTACTAAAAGGAAGAAAAGAAGAATAGAAATTGGACAGGATTACCAGAATTAGCACATAGTAATCCCAGCTAACTTTGAGTTACAGATAAATAACAATTTTGATTAATAGCTTAAGTATGTTCCATTTAGACATATTCATTGTTCATTTGAATATTATTTGTCAGGTATCTGCAATTTAAAGTTAATGTTATGTCCTGTATTTTGTATGTCAACCCTAATAATGGGGCACAAGGAGTGTTGTCGTGTTTTTTGAGAGGAAGGACAATGATCCTGGTTTTATGGAGCCCAGGGAAGACAGGAAGGACACATAAGTGAGAACTGCAGAATCAAAGAGAGAAATTTTCTTAGGAGATTTGGTGTCAAAAAAATCCAGATGGTCTCTTATTACTATAAGCATATGAATAGAAATGAGAAAGGCAGAGAGCTCAAAATTCTGCAAAGCCACATGGGAATCCAGATAAAAGCATACAGCTCAGCCTTCCTAAATATATGGAAACTGGATCTTGTTGGGCTTCTGAATGATTAGATGGTAGGCAGAAATTGAAAGACCCTTCAGATCCAGTGCAGTGATACCAGCTCTATTATTTCATGAATGAGCTGCTGTAACAAACAGACCCCAAATATAGGGACTTTATCCAGTTAGACTTTTCCTTCTTTCTCACGCTCTTGTCCATGGGTAGGAGTTGTGCTGTGCTGAACTAAGTAGCTTCAGTCACTTAGTCAAGAACCTCAACTCTTTGTGACCCCTTGGACTGTTGCCCATCAAGGTCCTCCATCCATGGGATTCTCTAGGAAGGAATACTGGAGTAGATTGCCATGCCCTCCTCCATGGGATCTTCCCAACCCAGGGATCAAACCCACATATCTTATGTCTTTACCACTAGTGTCACCTGGGAAACCGTAGGTAGGAGTTGGTCTAAGGAGATTAGGCAGCTCTGATCCAGGAAGCTGAAAGGGGACCCAGGTTCCTTCTGTGTTGTTGCTCTGCCATACTGGTTGGATAGTGTCTTTATTTATACAGTCCAAGCCAGCTCTCCAGCACTGCATCAGCACTTGATCCAATGGGAAGCAGGGAAAGGAAGGAACTGAGTGGGTTTAAGTGGCATGCTTCACTTCCACTCACTCTACTAACAAGAGCTACTTACTCCTATGACCACTCCTAGTGCGGGGGTTGGGGAGCATGGAACCAGCCTCTAGTTGGGCTAAAATTCCTAGGCTGGGGTGTGTGCACTATTACTAAAAGGAAGAAAAGAAGAATAGAAATTGGACAGGATTACCAGAATTAGCACATAGTAATCCCAGCTAACTTTGAGTTACAGATAAATAACAATTTTGATTAATAGCTTAAGTATGTTCCATTTAGACATATTCATTGTTCATTTGAATATTATTTGTCAGGTATCTGCAATTTAAAGTTAATGTTATGTCCTGTATTTTGTATGTCAACCCTAATAATGGGGCACAAGGAGTGTTGTCGTGTTCTTTTGGCTTATGCTAGCTATAAGACACTTCTATTTCACTGTAATCAAAAATTTGTGAACAAGACATTGCATATAACCAAGTGTAACCTTGGAAGGGGTATAATGGGCCACAACTCTCTGGAGTATATTTGTCATTTCTTCTGAGACATTCATAAAAGATAACACTTTTGTCAAAGGTCGAAAGCGTCAACATGGTATATATTTTGTTGTTGTTGAAAGAAACTAGCCATAGTCTGTGTTATAAATAAATAAGAGGCATAGATATATGGTGATAGCTATCACTTCAGTATTAGAATGATAGAATTTGAATACATTTCCACTCCTGGACTGGCCAAGAAAAAAAACTGACCCATGAAAATTTTATTTACTTTTTGTTCCAAAATTATAAAGGAGAAAAAAAGAAGAAGAAAGCATTGGGCAGCAAAAAGAAGAGAGAGAAGAAAAAGTCCAGGCAAAAATGGAATAAATCATATTGGAACGTAGAAACATCAAAAATGTGAAAATGCAGGACTTCCCTGGTGATCCAGTGGCTAAGAATCCTCTATGCAATGCAGCAGGCCTGGGTTCAATCCCTGGTCAGGGGACTAAGATCCTGCATGCCACACAGTGGCGCTAAATAAATAAATAAAAATGGTTTTTAAAAATGAGAAAATGCTAAGGATATATTTCCATGTAAAGGGTCCTGATATTTAGGGAACAGCCATCGCTGAGTGATATCTGGCTTTGCCGGGAGGTTTAATAAATAAATAGGAGAGGTTTTCACATACACAAAAAGTTAGAGGACCACTTTTTAATACCAGAGAGGTATGACTCCATGCAATGAATGAGAAAACAGGAATGGTTATGGATCTCTGGGGAGCTGAAAGAAAAGAGCACGTTGCTTGTATTCACTTGGGATGGTCCAGGTGAGCTCATCAGATCCTTCAGATTCTTATGAGTCATCCTCGGGGGTTCTGAAGGTTTCACGCCCTTAATCATGTAAACTGCTCTTTTTATGTGTGTCACGACCAGCACAGTGCCTGCTCTCTGTGACTCAACTCCTCCTCTGCTCCCCTTTAGCTCCCTGGAGGGGAGGGCTGCTAGAAACCGTTATCACAGAGTACAAGCTTCTGGATGCTGCCTGGTGCCCTTCAGAAAAACAACAAAAGAATCACAACATGCTCAGAAAGGTGATGGTCCTAACAATCTGTCACCCCAAACGTGCTAATCATGTGGAACTGTAGCAATCAGATTCACAACTGGCTCTCAAGAAACGGAAACGTGACACTTCAGTGGCTGCCAGGTGGTGCTTAAATAAACTGGGACACTTTACTTTGAAAGCTTTCTGTAAGTGCTAGGAAACTGTGTCCTGTAAAAACAGACATAAATGATTTAGGAAGCGCTGGACTCTGCCAAGGAGTAGTTTGGTCCCGTGCTGTACACTGTCATGGTCTAGTGCTGTTGAGTGCATGGACTGTGGTTCGTGTGATGGAGGAATTTTAATTAAATTTGATTAACTTCAATTTTAAAAAATCAAGGTGAAAAAAAGTCCAGGCAAAAATGGAATAAATCATATTGGAACGTAGAAACATCAAAAATGTGAAAATGCAGGACTTCCCTGGTGATCCAGTGGCTAAGAATCCTCTATGCAATGCAGCAGGCCTGGGTTCAATCCCTGGTCAGGGGACTAAGATCCTGCATGCCACACAGTGGCGCTAAATAAATAAATAAAAATGGTTTTTAAAAATGAGAAAATGCTAAGGATATATTTCCATGTAAAGGGTCCTGATATTTAGGGAACAGCCATCGCTGAGTGATATCTGGCTTTGCCGGGAGGTTTAATAAATAAATAGGAGAGGTTTTCACATACACAAAAAGTTAGAGGACCACTTTTTAATACCAGAGAGGTATGACTCCATGCAATGAATGAGAAAACAGGAATGGTTATGGATCTCTGGGGAGCTGAAAGAAAAGAGCACGTTGCTTGTATTCACTTGGGATGGTCCAGGTGAGCTCATCAGATCCTTCAGATTCTTATGAGTCATCCTCGGGGGTTCTGAAGGTTTCACGCCCTTAATCATGTAAACTGCTCTTTTTATGTGTGTCACGACCAGCACAGTGCCTGCTCTCTGTGACTCAACTCCTCCTCTGCTCCCCTTTAGCTCCCTGGAGGGGAGGGCTGCTAGAAACCGTTATCACAGAGTACAAGCTTCTGGATGCTGCCTGGTGCCCTTCAGAAAAACAACAAAAGAATCACAACATGCTCAGAAAGGTGATGGTCCTAACAATCTGTCACCCCAAACGTGCTAATCATGTGGAACTGTAGCAATCAGATTCACAACTGGCTCTCAAGAAACGGAAACGTGACACTTCAGTGGCTGCCAGGTGGTGCTTAAATAAACTGGGACACTTTACTTTGAAAGCTTTCTGTAAGTGCTAGGAAACTGTGTCCTGTAAAAACAGACATAAATGATTTAGGAAGCGCTGGACTCTGCCAAGGAGTAGTTTGGTCCCGTGCTGTACACTGTCATGGTCTAGTGCTGTTGAGTGCATGGACTGTGGTTCGTGTGATGGAGGAATTTTAATTAAATTTGATTAACTTCAATTTTAAAAAATCAAGGTGAAATTCACATAATATAAAATTAAGCATCTTAAAATGAGCAATTCTGGGACTTCCCTGGTGGTCTAATGGCTAAGACTCTGTACCCGCAGTGCAGGGAGCTCAGGTTTGATCCCAAGTCAAAGAACTAGATCTCCCATGGTGCAACCAAGTATCTCAACTAAAGATCCCACATGTTGCAGCTGAGACCTGGTGCAACCAAATAAATAAAAATAATTGTTTTAAATGAACAATTCCATGGCACAATGGTATTGGACAGAGGCATAACTACCTCTGTCCAATTCCAAGTCATTTTTATCACCCCACAAATACCCTGTATCTATTAAGTAATTACCTTCACTTTCCCCTACCCCCAGTCCCTGGCAATCACTCATTTTTCTGTCTCTATGGATTTACCTCTTCTGGACATTTTATATAAATAGAATTATACAATATGTGACCTTTTTCTGAAATTTTTATTTATTTTTGGCTATTCTGGGTTTTCACTGCTGCTATAAGCTTTTCTATAATTGCAGGGAGTGGGGGCTACTCTCTAGTTGAGGTGAGCAGGTTTCTTGTTGCTGTGGCTTCTCTTGTTGTGGAACTCGGGTTCCAGGGCACACAGGCTTCAATAGCTGTGACACATGGGCTCAACAGTTTCAGCTCTGAGGCTCTAGAGCACAGGTTCAATAGTTGTGACTCATGGGCTTAGTTGCTCCACAGCATGTGGGATCTTCCTGGATCAGGGACCGAACCTGTGTCTCCTGTATTGGCAAGCAAGCTCTTCAGCACTGAGCTACCAGGGAAGCCCAATATGTGACCTTTTGTGTAAGGTATCAGTTTAAAAATTTTTTTAATTGATCATCCATTTTCATGTTAGATTTTAAAACTGATACTTGACTTTATTATTGGAAAAACTTTTAAGTATGGTTGGAAATCCTTGGGTATGTGAATCTACTTTTTCAACTCTAAAGTTTTGAAATCTATATATAGAGCCATAATTTGCAATTCAGATTATCATCCCAACTGAGATATGCTATAAGTATGAAATCATACTTATACTGGATTTAAATTAGTATGAAATTTTTAAAAATGCAAAAGATCTGCTTTATGTTTTTTGAAAATACTGATTACATATTGAAATGATACCATTTGGAAACATTAAATTTAATAAAATGTCCTACTAAAATTAATTTCAGCTGTTGGTTTTTGTTTTTGAGCACCTACCATAAACTTTCATATGTATTTTTGGCTTTTTGTGAAAAGGTTAATTAGAAGTAATGTTTGTCTATTTAATTACCTATCCTTAGATTTTAACTTGGACCAGAAATTGGTTATGGGTTGGATTGTGAGATGAAGCATTCCTTCCCTCTTGCCAATTACTGATGCTCATACAGAGCTGGAATCATTACAGAATATCTTCTGATACAATCATGAGGGAAAATTAGGGCTGTTTAGTGGCCTCTCTGCTTTTTAATTCATACCTTAATAATGTACCATCAGTTTTGGATAAGCCTACAGTATGTACTTTGGGGTATTGAGAACAGGAAATGAACACTTACATACATTCACTCATCAAGATATCGGGTGAATACTGGGTGCACTGTGGTTAGTGCTGAGTTTTTAGGAGAAAAAAAACAAACAAGATGCCTGTCTTCATGGAGGTTACATTTTAGTGACAGGAGACAGAAAACCAAAGATAATCATAGAAACTTGAAGAGCAGTTTTAGTTGCTTTGAGTAACCTTATCAAATGGTAGGGAGTGGGGTTCGTGGAACTCGGGTTCCAGGGCACACAGGCTTCAATAGTGACACATGGGCTCAACAGTTTCAGCTCTGAGGCTCTAGAGCACAGGTTCAATAGTTGTGACTCATGGGCTTAGTTGCTCCACAGCATGTGGGATCTTCCTGGATCAGGGACCGAACCTGTGTCTCCTGTATTGGCAAGCAAGCTCTTCAGCACTGAGCTACCAGGGAAGCCCAATATGTGACCTTTTGTGTAAGGTATCAGTTTAAAAATTTTTTTAATTGATCATCCATTTTCATGTTAGATTTTAAAACTGATACTTGACTTTATTATTGGAAAAACTTTTAAGTATGGTTGGAAATCCTTGGGTATGTGAATCTACTTTTTCAACTCTAAAGTTTTGAAATCTATATATAGAGCCATAATTTGCAATTCAGATTATCATCCCAACTGAGATATGCTATAAGTATGAAATCATACTTATACTGGATTTAAATTAGTATGAAATTTTTAAAAATGCAAAAGATCTGCTTTATGTTTTTTGAAAATACTGATTACATATTGAAATGATACCATTTGGAAACATTAAATTTAATAAAATGTCCTACTAAAATTAATTTCAGCTGTTGGTTTTTGTTTTTGAGCACCTACCATAAACTTTCATATGTATTTTTGGCTTTTATGTGAAAAGGTTAATTAGAAGTAATGTTTGTCTATTTAATTACCTATCCTTAGATTTTAACTTGGACCAGAAATTGGTTATGGGTTGGATTGTGAGATGAAGCATTCCTTCCCTCTTGCCAATTACTGATGCTCATACAGAGCTGGAATCATTACAGAATATCTTCTGATACAATCATGAGGGAAAATTAGGGCTGTTTAGTGGCCTCTCTGCTTTTTAATTCATACCTTAATAATGTACCATCAGTTTTGGATAAGCCTACAGTATGTACTTTGGGGTATTGAGAACAGGAAATGAACACTTACATACATTCACTCATCAAGATATCGGGTGAATACTGGGTGCACTGTGGTTAGTGCTGAGTTTTTAGGAGAAAAAAAACAAACAAGATGCCTGTCTTCATGGAGGTTACATTTTAGTGACAGGAGACAGAAAACCAAAGATAATCATAGAAACTTGAAGACAAGTTTTATGGAAAACAATTAATGCAATGATTTGGTAAAGAGTAACCTTATCAAATGGTAGGGAGTGGGGGCTCTTATTTAGGTAAGATGACTAGACAATCTCTTTGAGAAGATGGCATCTGAATTGACAGTTGAATAAAAAAGAATCGGCCATAACAAGCATCATAGTGAAAGTGTTTAATAGCTAGATTAATAGGCAGATTTGAAGGAGGCCAGCAAGTCCAAAGGAGGAGGGTGAGGAACAAACATTTTTAGCCCAGGTGCCTTCACCTTGACTGCCATGCCTATGACAGTAATCCATTTCGCCTAAGAAGTTCTTGTAAGCCCAGAGCTAAGGTGTATAACAATGTATCTTGCTGGAGGACACGTTTCTCATCTTAACTTGTACCTATGTTATGTGGGTGTGGTTCTGTCTCCAATGCAGGAGAGACAAATTTGACTCCTGATCTGGGGAGATCTCATATGCTGCAGAGCAACTAAGCCCAGGAGCCACAACTATTGAGCCCACATGCTGCACCTACTGAAGCTCTTGTGCCCTAGAGCCTGTGCTCTGAAACAAGAGAAACCACTCCAATGAGAAGCCTGCTCACTGCAACTAGAGAAAAGCCCTTGTGAAGCAACGAACACTCAGAACAGCCAAAAATAAATAAACAAAAATTAAAATAAAAAAGAAGTCTAAATTTTCTTTTAAGGGTAATGGGAAGCCATTGAGCACAAAAGTAACCAGATGCTGTGTGTGTGTGTGTGTGTGTGTGTGTGTGTGTGTGTACACACACATGTGATTCTGTAGCAACTTCAAAGAACAGCTGATTCTGTTCTACAATTGCCAGAAAGGACAACTAAGAACTGATTGGTTTGAGTAGATATTGTTGTGGCGTACGCTCAGTGAAGCACCCAACTCTGCTCATGGTGAATGAAAAAGATTTATTAGGCTGGCTTTACACCGGTGGGTCCAAAGCCTTCATTTAGCCAAGGACCCCGAGCAAAACTTGTGGCTCACATTTATACCCAAAGCCTACGTGCACAAACCCATCTCCCCAATTTCTAAGGTTGCCTAGGAGACGTTAAGAAAAAAAAGTATGATTTGGTAACAATCACAATGGTACAATTGAAAATCATCTAAGCATATTGCTTAGCCTGTCTATAACATAAATTGATTAACTAAAATCACAAATGGCAATTTATCTTGTGACGAACATTTCATTTTCATGGCCAAGGGGAGGCTTGGGTACGAGGTCTTCCTGGTCAGGTTCTCACCAGCCCCGGAGGCCTAGTTGACAGTTAATTTTTCATCTCTATGGCTACCCAGTCCAAACACTGTCCAGAGTTCACTGAAAGTGTAACATGGAGTCTTCTTCCTCAAGATGGAGTCAGTTCAGACAGGGCAGCCAGCTTCTTTCTTCCTTCACCAGTACAGATTACATTCAGTAAAGACTAACAGGGAATAATCAATACTGACAGGGAATAATTCAGTTTAACCAGTATATCACTTTTAGATAATGATCTTACAATCACTTACAGGGAAATCTAAGTAAATTATTTCATATTGTATGTCCCCTTTTGCAGATGTCCTCCCATATTCAGTAGTATTTTAGTTAATAATTCCTGGTGCCTGTACATTTTGCTTGTATCTTGTTTGCACCAGGGGCCCAAGGACTTCCCAGAACATAACTCACCAAGAGGAAAGACAAAATCAGTCAAACAAGATAGTCTCAAAACAATGCTTGCATTTGGCTAGAGTTTGGATGGGGATTTTTGAGGATAGTGGTGAACCTTTCACTCAGATTAGTCCTAATGACCAGTCCTTATGGACTTAATCATGCCCGTGTTTTATGTGGTTAAGGCTGTAAGTAAAAACTAAGAAGACTGATCAGTGAAAACCTCTTTTTGACCCCCAAACAAAGTTGCTACGGTATTCATCCACATGACAAACACAGTGTAGCTGGAAGGCATTCCCCTCTACTGAACATCACCATTGAAGATCAAACAACTTTGGCACTTGGCACCTTGTGTTAGTTGGTACCCAACAGGAGGCAGCAGTACCTGGTAGGAAAGGTGGTACCGGTGATACGAGGTGGAGGTACCTCTTGGATAAAGTGGAAATCTACTGAGGTAGTTAGTAAGTGGCAGAAATAGCAGCATGCCTGGTTGATATGGGGGACGTCCAGAAAAGTAGAAAAAGAGGAAGAATCCACAAACATGGCAGCTGTCTAGACTCATTTCTGAGCATGAGTGGCAACCTGGGCACCCTCAAAGATTCTGATGGAGTGAATTTGCAGGAACCCAGAGGACTACAATAAACAGCAGATGAAGGTATGGTAAGCTATCTTTGGTTGGGTTCCCCAAGAAGCTCATTCTAAGACAAGGGTTCAAGGGCATGTAGTTTATTTGAGAGATGATCCCAAGAAACAGCAGCGTGGGGAGAAGGAAAGGGAAACACAGAAAGGAAGACAGCCAATAAATGGCATGTGGCAAGTGAGTTCTTGCCACGGGCAAGTGAAGCTGAGCAGCCCGGGGGCACTGGGAGACTGCAGAGAACACATCTCACGTTGTCTCAGTAGAAGGGGAGGAGCTGGGCTATTCATCGACCCACACCCATCCATCATAGGGTGGAGCTGTTTCTAGAGACACAAACTCTATTGAACTTCCAGACCATCCTGCTGGCTGGCCAGATGTGCTTCCATAGCTGGAATGAAGTCCTCATTCAGAGAGTCAAAGGTGTAGCAATGAGCATCTTTCTGTGTACAGAGAGGGGTATTGAGGGACTCTGGGTAGGGTCCCGGCAGCATCTACTACACAAGGGACTACAACCAGACATCAAGCATAGAGGAAGTGTTCATAGTTATCTCTGTATTTGTCTCATTTTTTGGCCTCATTTTTGTTTTCTTTTTCTCCCTTCTCTCCTACTTAAAATTTATGCTATCTGACTGTGTTTTATGTATCCTTGTAAGCAGCCTTGAATCTTTTTTTGGAACATAGCAGCACATAAATAAATAAACACTGAAGTCTTTTTTATAAGTAAGACTGATCAGTGAAAACCCCCAAACAAAGTTGCTACGGTATTCATCCACATGACAAACACAGTGTAGCTGGAAGGCATTCCCCTCTACTGAACATCACCATTGAAGATCAAACAACTTTGGCACTTGGCACCTTGTGTTAGTTGGTACCCAACAGGAGGCAGCAGTACCTGGTAGGAAAGGTGGTACCGGTGATACGAGGTGGAGGTACCTCTTGGATAAAGTGGAAATCTACTGAGGTAGTTAGTAAGTGGCAGAAATAGCAGCATGCCTGGTTGATATGGGGGACGTCCAGAAAAGTAGAAAAAGAGGAAGAATCCACAAACATGGCAGCTGTCTAGACTCATTTCTGAGCATGAGTGGCAACCTGGGCACCCTCAAAGATTCTGATGGAGTGAATTTGCAGGAACCCAGAGGACTACAATAAACAGCAGATGAAGGTATGGTAAGCTATCTTTGGTTGGGTTCCCCAAGAAGCTCATTCTAAGACAAGGGTTCAAGGGCATGTAGTTTATTTGAGAGATGATCCCAAGAAACAGCAGCGTGGGGAGAAGGAAAGGGAAACACAGAAAGGAAGACAGCCAATAAATGGCATGTGGCAAGTGAGTTCTTGCCACGGGCAAGTGAAGCTGAGCAGCCCGGGGGCACTGGGAGACTGCAGAGAACACATCTCACGTTGTCTCAGTAGAAGGGGAGGAGCTGGGCTATTCATCGACCCACACCCATCCATCATAGGGTGGAGCTGTTTCTAGAGACACAAACTCTATTGAACTTCCAGACCATCCTGCTGGCTGGCCAGATGTGCTTCCATAGCTGGAATGAAGTCCTCATTCAGAGAGTCAAAGGTGTAGCAATGAGCATCTTTCTGTGTACAGAGAGGGGTATTGAGGGACTCTGGGTAGGGTCCCGGCAGCATCTACTACACAAGGGACTACAACCAGACATCAAGCATAGAGGAAGTGTTCATAGTTATCTCTGTATTTGTCTCATTTTTTGGCCTCATTTTTGTTTTCTTTTTCTCCCTTCTCTCCTACTTAAAATTTATGCTATCTGACTGTGTTTTATGTATCCTTGTAAGCAGCCTTGAATCTTTTTTTGGAACATAGCAGCACATAAATAAATAAACACTAGCAAGGTTTAACATTTTTCCTTTATTTATTGACCATTTTTTCCCTCTTCAGTGATCTTCTTGGACCAGAGCCTCATTCACTTGCCTCTAGCACTGTGCTGGGCTCATTGAAGGCATCTGATTATTGTTCTATAGAATGATAAAGAGGGCTTTCCTGGTGGCTCAGAGGTAAAGAAACCCACCTGCAAGCCAGAAGCCGCAGGAGACACAGGTTTGATGCCTGGGTTGGGGAGATCTTCTGGAGGAGGACATGGCAACCCATTCTAGTATTCTTGCCTGGAGAATTCCATGGACAGAGGATCCTGGGGGTAGGAGTGAGGCTATAGTCCATATGCTTGAAAAGAGTCGGATATGACTGATGTGACTTAGCACACACGTGCATGCAAATACAAAAAAATGATAAGATATGCAGCTGGTTTATAAAATGACTCTGGGACTAGAAGCAGATACAGAGGCAGAAGCCTCTCTGGACCCATCTTTCTTGAACCCAGTGCTTAGAATAGTGTCTGTGCATATTAATAGCAGGTGCTCAGTAAATATTTGTTAAATAAAAGAATGAAACTCAAGAGGACCTACATCCATAAGGGTTCCCATAGACTACCAAGAGATCCACCAACACATTGCAATTGTGTTTCATAAGGTCAAAGTCGTCCTTGAAATCACTATCTTGTGGATGTACGTGTTTTCATGAGCACATGCTGTGAGACAGGGCCTAAAGATAGCTCTCGAGATGGAGTTTTAAAATGTATACCCAGCAGGCTATGTGCATCTCAGAACACCCAATGGTAATTCAAATGCAGCCTGTTTATGAACCTAATCTTTGCTTTTAGGTGTCCTGGCAAACTGTTCTCAATAACACCCCTATCGAGAAAAGAATTACCATCTATGTTGGAAACTGGGTTCCCCAGGAGTCTCAGATGCTGGAAATTGAGTGACTGCGTTACAACCCACGAATCAGAAAGAAATTATTGTTTAGGTGGTGGGTCACAGGCATGAAGGTTTTTTTTTTTTTCCTGTAATGTTTTCCCCTCAAGTGGCAAGCACAAGAGTTTTATTTAATAAAACACTAACTGTAAATGAAAAAGCCTAGCCTTTGAAAGACAAATTCTTGCCACTCAGCATTAGCCATAAGTAGGTTACTTCTAGGAAGCTCTGTTTTCATGTAGATCTTAGCAAAGGAGGAGTGAGAAATAGCTTGGCATTTGTGTTATTTATGTGTGTTTAAATTAAGATATAATTTACATAATATAAACTTCATCCTTTAAAGCGAACCACCCAGTGGTTTTCAACATATTCACTATGTTACGCAACCATCACCACTATCTATGTCCAGAACTGTTCCATTACCCCAAAAAGAATCCCATACCCATTAACAGTCACTCCCTATTCCTCACTCTTCCCAGCTCCTGGCAACCACTAATCTACTTTCTGTATGTATGAATTTACCTATTCTCGACATTTCATATAAATGGGATCATACCCTGTGTGTGACCTTTCCTATGTGGCTTCTTTCACTTACTAGGATGATTTTAAGCTTCATCCACATAGTAACATGTATCAGGACTTCCCTTTTTTTCTTTTTGATGCTCAACACAAACTTTAATAGGTAAAAAAATCTGTAATGTGACAGCTGGGGCATGGGTGGGGCTGCCAGGACTTCCGTTTTTATGGTTGAATAGTATTTCAGTGGTGTATGGATACACCATATTTTGTTTATCCATTTATCCATGGACAGACACTTGGCTATTTCTACTTTTTGGCTACTGTGATGATGTTACAATGAACACTGGGGTACAAGTGTTCAAGTCCTCATTTTCAATCCCTTTGGATGTATACCCATGAGCGGAATTGCTACGTCATATGAGAGTCACCTGTTTTCCAAAGTGGTTACACCATTTTGCATTCCACTGGCAATTTATAAGAGCTTCTATTTTTCCACTTCCTCACTAACGCTTATTATTCTCTGTGTGTTTAGTTATAGCCATCCTAATGTGTGTGATAGTGGTGTCTTGTGGGTTACATCTATTATTTTGAGAGAAGTATACATTTCCCCTTGTTCTGAGCCCAGATATACCTGTCCTGGAGGATCCATCCATTTCCCCCTATCCTTTTTCTTTCACATAGCTTTTTGTTTTGCTTTGGTTTTAGAACAGTTTTAGATTTCCAGAAAACTGAGCAGAGAGTACAGAGTTGCCATATATTCCCTTTTTTGCCCACAATTTCCCCTCTTAGTAAATCATACATCAGTGTGGTATATTTGTTACAATCAGTGAAGTAATACTAATACATTATATTTTACCCATTTGTAATGCTGTACAGTGATAGGGGTGAGTGCATGACTGCTGAGTTGTGTCTGATTCTTTGTGACCCCGTGGACTGTAGCCCGCCAGGCTCCTCTGTCCACAGGATTATCATGGCAAGAACATTGGAGTGGGTTGCCATTTCCTCCTCCAGGGGATCTTCTTGACCCAGGGGCCAAACCTGAGTCTCCTGCGGCTTCTGCATTGGCAGGTGGATTCTTTACCACTGAACCATGTATGAACAAAATGTCACGATCAACCCACAACTCATTGAAACGTTGTTCAGTCTCTAAACCATGGAATGGAACCCATGGACAAGGAAAAGTAGTACTATTAACTCATTTATTTTGGATGAATCGTCCAGTTTTAGTTGGAAACAACTTCCAGGGCTGGTTAATCCACTGACTCTCAACCTTTGCTTTCTCTCTCTCTCTCTTTCTCTTTTTTTTTTCTGTTGCGATACACATGGTTGGATATTCACAGGCATATCACTCCCATGGGAATTCCCAATATGCCAGCTGTAACTCCACTGCTTTTTTCCTATTCAGGAAAGCATATTGAATTCTGGCAAGAATTAGGTTGTTACAGGGATAATGTGTTATTTTTAAAAAGATGAATCATTCTCCAGCTCTGGTACTTTAACCATTAGCATCAAATCCATCATGACACAGTTCGTGACTGATTGAATTTGAGACCTGCTGATCTTGTTCCAAACCTCTACATTACATAAAAAAGTCATTTAGCCACATGGTGTCTCCATTTTCTCACCTGGAAACAGGGATGCTAAAATCTCCTTCCCTGTCTGATTGAGTTATGGTAGAAGGCAAATGAGATAATGAATGTGAAAGCTGTGGAAAGTATAAACCCTTCGAACCAACAGAAACTATTTTGGTGATTATCTGAATGTGGCAAGAAGCAGCTGTATCTGCTGAGAATTTTCTAGAGCTCTGCTAGAATTTACAAAATAGGTGAATGTGCAGTTATTTGGTTTTCACAGGGCTTTATTTTTCCTGAAGACATTTATGAGTCAACACTTTTTCGATGCTCCTGTGGATTCTCTTTATGTCTTTGCTGAGGTATCTTAGTCGAAACCCAGTGGTTACAAAAGACAAAAATCCAATAAGAATTTGCTTGAATAAATTGGCTCACATAATGAAATCACAGGAATGTCCTGGTTAGAGTTGGCCACAAAGATGGCCAGAACCTGAGACTGAAACATCGCAAGCATTATCTGTACCTCTCACCAGTACTGCTCTCTAGTTACTGACTTCATTTTTATCTGAACAGCCACTTTACCAGGAGCGGGTATGGCTGTTGAAGGCTGGCTTCCCATTTTTACCACTTTGTGATCTTAGAGAGATATCTTGTGCCTCGCCCTGCCTCCTCAGGTTGGTTAGAAGAATCCTAGGGAAGTACTCTGATTGGTTCACCCTTGGACCAGTCACGGGAGTCCAGCAAAGAATATGTAGTTATTTAATATGTAGTATAAGCCAGTTAAGTCAGATGCCCACACCTCAAATCAATTATCTAAGGGCTTTTCATGGACACAGTCGTTCTAGGGATTTGGGGGAACTGACAGCCACCAGACCTGTGCCTATCACTCAAGGAAAATAAAACCTTATAGATTGTCAAACCTTTATTCCTAATGACTCTTTCACATTTCCAGGTCTATAAATAGTAAATCCTTTCTATTTCCTCAGAATGGAAATATTTTGAACATTTTAATGATTGCTTTCCAAAGCCACTTTCAAAATCACTCTTCAAAGGGTTTGTGCCAATGTATACTCCCACAAACAGATGGCGATGAGCATTCTTAAACTGAAAACTGTCATTGATCTGTACTGGTGGTTTTCAGTCAAGGGTGATTGAACTTCCCAGGGGATAACAGCAATGTCTGCAGAAATTTTTATTGCAACAAACTGGGGCGATGCTGCTGGCTTCTCCTGGGGAGGAAGTGGATACTGCTAGACACCCCGCAATGCACAGATAATGGTTCCCCCACATGAAGAATTATCTGGTCCAAAATCTCAATGCTGGGATTGAGAGTATCTGCTGTGTACAAACAGATATGGTCTGGGGTTTGTTTTTTTTGGGGGGAGGGGCCTCTTTTTTATTTTTATTTTTTTTTGCCCCATCCATTTTGTATTCTTTGGCCTGTGTGGGCTTCCCCTTGTAGTGGCAGTGGCCTCTCTCATTGCAGAGCACTGGCTCTGGGTGCATGAGCTCCAGAGCACTGGCTCGTAATTGGACACACTGGTCCAGCCCCTCCATGGCACATGGGATCTTCCCAGGCCAGGAATCAAACCGGTGCCCCTTGCACTGCAAGGCAGACTCTTTACTCACTGGACCACCAGGGAAGCCCTGGTATGGTTTTTATTTTTGCATCTAAAAACGTCTTGGCAAGAAGACCAGTCTCAACAGAAAAATTGGACAGCACACTCTAAGGCTGGTCTTGGCATAGTGAAGTGCCCTTGAAATCTTATTTTCCCAATTTGGGAGGAGAACAGCAGGTAAAAGTTTTCAAAGTGCCCTGATAAACTGCTTGGAAAACTCTCTCTTCCAAGCTCTATCTAACCCTTTGTTTTAAGGGTAGTATGTATTTAAAGCACTTTAACAAGAGAAGGGTAGCTTGGATTATAACTGAATGTGAAAATTACCAATGTTTGGTTTATTTCTATTCTGACTCTTGGAAAATAACAGTTACGACCATAATTAAAGGAATTTAATGCATGACAAAACAGAGTGTAAGAAAACTCCTACTATCAGCAAATTAGACAACAGAAAATAATTTATCTTTAAATCTCAACTTCCTAATTTTGCATCTTTCTCCATGTAACTCACTGACTCCTTCCACCCATTGCCAACTGATGGTAAACTCCCACAAACAGATGGCGATGAGCATTCTTAAACTGAAAACTGTCATTGATCTGTACTGGTGGTTTTCAGTCAAGGGTGATTGAACTTCCCAGGGGATAACAGCAATGTCTGCAGAAATTTTTATTGCAACAAACTGGGGCGATGCTGCTGGCTTCTCCTGGGGAGGAAGTGGATACTGCTAGACACCCCGCAATGCACAGATAATGGTTCCCCCACATGAAGAATTATCTGGTCCAAAATCTCAATGCTGGGATTGAGAGTATCTGCTGTGTACAAACAGATATGGTCTGGGGTTTGTTTTTTTTGGGGGGAGGGGCCTCTTTTTTATTTTTATGTATTTATTTTCATCCATTTTGTATTCTTTGGCCTGTGTGGGCTTCCCCTTGTAGTGGCAGTGGCCTCTCTCATTGCAGAGCACTGGCTCTGGGTGCATGAGCTCCAGAGCACTGGCTCGTAATTGGACACACTGGTCCAGCCCCTCCATGGCACATGGGATCTTCCCAGGCCAGGAATCAAACCGGTGCCCTTGCACTGCAAGGCAGACTCTTTACTCACTGGACCACCAGGAAGCCCTGGTATGGTTTTATTTTGCATCTAAAAACGTCTTGGCAAGAAGACCAGTCTCAACAGAAAAATTGGACAGCACACTCTAAGGCTGGTCTTGGCATAGTGAAGTGCCCTTGAAATCTTATTTTCCCAATTTGGGAGGAGAACAGCAGGTAAAAGTTTTCAAAGTGCCCTGATAAACTGCTTGGAAAACTCTCTCTTCCAAGCTCTATCTAACCCTTTGTTTTAAGGGTAGTATGTATTTAAAGCACTTTAACAAGAGAAGGGTAGCTTGGATTATAACTGAATGTGAAAATTACCAATGTTTGGTTTATTTCTATTCTGACTCTTGGAAAATAACAGTTACGTACCATAATTAAAGGAATTTAATGCATGACAAAACAGAGTGTAAGAAAACTCCTACTATCAGCAAATTAGACAACAGAAAATAATTTATCTTTAAATCTCAACTTCCTAATTTTGCATCTTTCTCCATGTAACTCACTGACTCCTTCCACCCATTGCCAACTGATGGTAAACCACCTGCTTCTTCTCTTCAGGAGTAGTATAATGAGGCGATAAAGAGTAGGGAGTTCTGGGACTTCCTGGTGGTCCAGTGCTTAGGACTTCACCTTCCAGTGCAGGGGGTGTGGGTTCAATCCCTGGTTGGGGAACGAAGACCCCACATACCTCACAGCCAAAAAAAAAAGAAAACAGAAAACAGAAACAATATTGTAACAAGTTCAATAAAGACTTAAAAGCCTGTTAATAATAAAAAAGTAGAGAATCTGGCATTGGCCTGGCTGAATTCAAAGCCCAACTCTATTAATTACTATGGTGCAATTTCTGACAAATTATTTAACTAAACTTAGTTTTTCCATCTGCAAAGTGGAGATGATAATTGTGCTTCCTAATAAGGTTGTTGTGAGGATGAAATACTTAATATATACAAAGAACTTAGAACAGTGTCTGTAACATAACAAGGAATAAGTAAGTGTCAGTAACATACATTCAATCCTCTACCCTATAATCAAAGCCTAATGTCAGGGCTTCCCTGGTGGTCCAGTGGGTAAGGACACCGCCTTGCAGTGAAAGGGGCGCTGGTTCGATCCCTGGCCTGGGAAGATCCCACGTGCCACGGAGCAGCTGGACCGATGTGTCCAATTACCAAGCCGGAGCTCTGGAGCGCATGTGCCCAGAGCCAGTGCTCTGCAAAAACAGAGGCGGCTGCAATGGGAGGCCCACACCGGCCAAAGAACAAGGATGGATGAAACTAGACAAATGAAAGACCCGTAGATAAACTGCTTGGAAAACTCTCTCTTCCAAGCTCTATCTAACCCTTTGTTTTAAGGGTAGTATGTATTTAAAGCACTTTAACAAGAGAAGGGTAGCTTGGATTATAACTGAATGTGAAAATTACCAATGTTTGGTTTATTTCTATTCTGACTCTTGGAAAATAACAGTTACGTACCATAATTAAAGGAATTTAATGCATGACAAAACAGAGTGTAAGAAAACTCCTACTATCAGCAAATTAGACAACAGAAAATAATTTATCTTTAAATCTCAACTTCCTAATTTTGCATCTTTCTCCATGTAACTCACTGACTCCTTCCACCCATTGCCAACTGATGGTAAACCACCTGCTTCTTCTCTTCAGGAGTAGTATAATGAGGCGATAAAGAGTAGGGAGTTCTGGGACTTCCCTGGTGGTCCAGTGCTTAGGACTTCACCTTCCAGTGCAGGGGGTGTGGGTTCAATCCCTGGTTGGGGAACGAAGACCCCACATACCTCACAGCCAAAAAAAAAAGAAAACAGAAAACAGAAACAATATTGTAACAAGTTCAATAAAGACTTAAAAGCCTGTTAATAATAAAAAAGTAGAGAATCTGGCATTGGCCTGGCTGAATTCAAAGCCCAACTCTATTAATTACTATGGTGCAATTTCTGACAAATTATTTAACTAAACTTAGTTTTTCCATCTGCAAAGTGGAGATGATAATTGTGCTTCCTAATAAGGTTGTTGTGAGGATGAAATACTTAATATATACAAAGAACTTAGAACAGTGTCTGTAACATAACAAGGAATAAGTAAGTGTCAGTAACATACATTCAATCCTCTACCCTATAATCAAAGCCTAATGTCAGGGCTTCCCTGGTGGTCCAGTGGGTAAGGACACCGCCTTGCAGTGAAAGGGGCGCTGGTTCGATCCCTGGCCTGGGAAGATCCCACGTGCCACGGAGCAGCTGGACCGATGTGTCCAATTACCAAGCCGGAGCTCTGGAGCGCATGTGCCCAGAGCCAGTGCTCTGCAAAAACAGAGGCGGCTGCAATGGGAGGCCCACACCGGCCAAAGAACAAGGATGGATGAAACTAGACAAATGAAAGACCCGTAGAAGTGGCCCGCCCTTCCCCCTCCCTCCCCAACCTGCCCCCTCCACCAAAAAATCTAATGTCAGACAGATACCCAGTATGAAGGTCTAAACTAATGGGAACAACTTAGTAGGGAGTGGTGGTGACAGTCTTCGGGTTTAAGAACACAAAATCTCAACTACTGGAGAGTTGTTATTGCTTAATCATTAAGTCATGTTTAACTCTTTTGTGACCTCATGGACTGAAGCCTGCCAGGCTCCTCTCTCCAGGAGCCTATCTCCTATCTCCATTGCAGATAGCTTCTTTACTGCTGAGCAACCAGTAGCAGTACGCCACACATAACTCTGCCAACACGTTTTCCATACATGCATAAAACTCATCCAGGAATAGAAATATGTAGAGCAGGGGCAAGCAAACTATAGCTTGAAGGCCAAATCCAGCAAACTTTTTTTTTTTTTTTAACATTTTTTTAAATTTATTTTTTATTTATCTTTTGGGGGATGGGGTGGGGAGGGAGGGGGAAGGGCGGGCCACTTCTACGGGTCTTTCATTTGTCTAGTTTCATCCATCCTTGTTCTTTGGCCGGTGTGGGCCCCCCATCGCAGCCGCCTCTGTTTTTGCAGAGCACTGGCTCTGGGCGCATGCGCTCCAGAGCTCTGGCTCGGTAATTGGACACATCGGTCCAGCTGCTCCGCGGCACGTGGGATCTTCCCAGGCCAGGGATCGAACCGGTGCCCCTTTCACTGCAAGGCGGTGTCCTTACCCACTGGACCACTAGGGGAAGCCCACTTTTTGTTTTTATAAATAATTTTTTTTGGAATACAGCCACACCCATTTTATGTATTATCTAGGGTTGTTATTGTGTAGAATCCACAGTGGAAGAGTTGAGTAGTCACAACAAAGGCTGTATGATTTGCAAAGCCTTGACTATCTCATGTTTCACAGAGCAAGCTTACTGGCCTCTGCTCTAGACTCTTGCAGCTCAAGCTAGTGGTTTGTGGACTAGCAGCATCAGCATAACCTGGAGGCCAGACTGACTGCCTCAGAAACTGCACTTTAGCATGATCCCCATGGAGTCTGTATGCACAGTAAGGTTGAAGGATACTGTGTGCAGGACACTTGCTTTGCAAGGAGAAGTAATTTATGTGATTTTCAGGGTGCCTTCTAATGCCAAGCTTCAAGTGAAGATCTTCATTGGTTTCTTTTTATTCTTTTATTTTAAATTTATTTTTAATTGAGATATAATTGGCACATAAAATTGTATTAGTTTTAGGTGTACAATATAATGGTTTGAGGACTTCTCAGGTGGTCCTAGTGGGGCCTGCCAATGCAGGAAACATAAGAGATGAGGGTTCAGTTCCTGGGTGAGAAAGATCCCCTGAAGGAGGGCAGGGCAACCCACTCCAGTATTCTTGCCTGGAGACTCCCATGGATAGAGGAGCCTGGTAGGCTGGTCCATAGAATTGCAAAAAGTTGGACTTGACTGAAGCAAATTAGCATGCATAATGATTTGACATATATGTATAAACTGTGAAATGATTATTGCAATAAACTTAGTTAATAATCATCACCTCATATAATTACATGTTTTCTTGTGATGAGAACTTTTAAGATCGATTTCTTAGCAACTTTTGATCATATAAATATAATATCGTTATTTTTCTTGATTCTTATTTGTCTTTCAATGATATGAAATCTTAAACTGTAGAGATATTACTTGAAATTTTGATCGCCCCTGTTTTTGCAGAGCGCTGGCTCTGGGCGCATGCGCTCCAGAGCTCTGGCTCGGTAATTGGACACATCGGTCCAGCTGCTCCGCGGCACGTGGGATCTTCCCAGGCCAGGGATCGAACCGGTGCCCCTTTCACTGCAAGGCGGTGTCCTTACCCACTGGACCACTAGGGGAAGCCCACTTTTTGTTTTTATAAATAATTTTTTTTGGAATACAGCCACACCCATTTTATGTATTATCTAGGGTTGTTATTGTGTAGAATCCACAGTGGAAGAGTTGAGTAGTCACAACAAAGGCTGTATGATTTGCAAAGCCTTGACTATCTCATGTTTCACAGAGCAAGCTTACTGGCCTCTGCTCTAGACTCTTGCAGCTCAAGCTAGTGGTTTGTGGACTAGCAGCATCAGCATAACCTGGAGGCCAGACTGACTGCCTCAGAAACTGCACTTTAGCATGATCCCCATGGAGTCTGTATGCACAGTAAGGTTGAAGGATACTGTGTGCAGGACACTTGCTTTGCAAGGAGAAGTAATTTATGTGATTTTCAGGGTGCCTTCTAATGCCAAGCTTCAAGTGAAGATCTTCATTGGTTTCTTTTTATTCTTTTATTTTAAATTTATTTTTAATTGAGATATAATTGGCACATAAAATTGTATTAGTTTTAGGTGTACAATATAATGGTTTGAGGGCTTCTCAGGTGGTCCTAGTGGGGCCTGCCAATGCAGGAAACATAAGAGATGAGGGTTCAGTTCCTGGGTGAGAAAGATCCCCTGAAGGAGGGCAGGGCAACCCACTCCAGTATTCTTGCCTGGAGACTCCCATGGATAGAGGAGCCTGGTAGGCTGGTCCATAGAATTGCAAAAAGTTGGACTTGACTGAAGCAAATTAGCATGCATAATGATTTGACATATATGTATAAACTGTGAAATGATTATTGCAATAAACTTAGTTAATAATCATCACCTCATATAATTACATGTTTTCTTGTGATGAGAACTTTTAAGATCGATTTCTTAGCAACTTTTGATCATATAAATATAATATCGTTATTTTTCTTGATTCTTATTTGTCTTTCAATGATATGAAATCTTAAACTGTAGAGATATTACTTGAAATTACAAATTTAAGCTGGAAAAAAAATTTTAGAGTTGCCATTGAAAGGGTTTTACCTCGATTTGAGGCTTAAACCCAGGGCCCAGACCTGATTGAACCCTGCTCAGGGCTTGAACCCACGTGGCTGGAGCTTGAATTCCAGCCAAAACCCTGTTTGGGACTCGAACCCACACGGATGGGACTCGAACTGAGCCCAAACCCTGTTTGGAATTTAAACCCACATAGCTAAGGCTTAACCCCAGCCAAAACCTTGCCTGGGACTTGAACCCATGTAGCTGAGGCTTAACCCCAGCCAAAACCCTGCTTGAGACTTCCACGTGGCTAAGGCTTAACCCCAGCCAAGACCCTGCTTGGGACTTGAACCCACATATTTAGAACTCAATCCCCGCCAAAATCCTGTCTGGAACTTGCACCCACGCGGCCGGGCTTAGTCCAGCACTCACCCAATGTCTGGACCCACCGAGGCTCAGGTTCTTCGTGCCTCAATGCAGAAAGAATTCAGTGAGAAGCAGAGTGATAGACAAAAAAGGATTTATTAGGATAAGGTACCTGTAACCGGTGCAAGCGGGCAGGCAAGAAAGCACTGCTCTGCTCTCCCTTTGATTGAGTGGGCAGCAATATATATAGGATGGTAGAAGACTGCCCCACCTCAAGCAGACACAGATGCAAGACATACATCGTTAGCTCCTTCTTCACCAGCTCCTCCCTCATCAGCTGTTTATACCCAGTCAAGCCTGCTTCACTGAACAAGGAGCAGCTCTCCTGAGTTGTCCTCAACTCACTGGCCTCCCAACCTTTCTCAGGTTTCACCCTTCTACCTACCATCCCCTACTAGGACTCTATGACCACCTACCTGTTCTACTCTGTCCCTATCACCATTTCTTCCTTTTCTCTCTTCTTGTTCATTTCCCTTTGTCACTTTCCAGGCTTTATGCACTTTCAGAGCTGGAGAACTTAGGGTTGGTTTTTTTTTTTTTTGGCTTGTTTTTGTTTCATTTTTTTGTCTTCTACCCAGAATAGAACCCAAGAAGTAATATTGATTTGGTTGTAGTCAGAGAAATAGGTTCCGGGCTCATCTGAACTCTGCTCTTGACCAGCTGCAAGGGCCTGAGCAAGCTGGGTCTCTGTTTTCTCGTCTACAAAATAGGAGTTTCACCTGCTCAGCGTCTCCCTGGTTGCTGTGAGAATTAGTTGCAATACTGTATGTGAAAATATTACCAAATCCTAGCTGGATCTTCTTACTACATAGCAGGCCAATAATTGGGGTGTTGAGGAAAGGAATAGTGACTTTATTTGGAAAGCTGTGTGTAAAAGAAGATGACATGCTGAAGTCTTAGTATACCATCTTATTGGGGTCTGGATGCCAGTTTGTTTCATAGAACAAAGAAGGGGAGAAGGGAAGGAAGTAAAGCAAAAAGGTCATAGATCTTGCAAAATATCTCCCTGCTTGGCTAGTGTGAGGGAGGAGACATGTTAATTTCTTCTTTTCTGCATCCATTTACAGGTGAACAGGGTCAGAAGGTCTTCCTGAGAGCTGAACAAAGGTACTGTAACATTCAGGTGGGGAGGGGCAGGGCTCCCTTATGCATGATCTCCAAGGGGCAGAGAAAGTTTCCCTTTGATGTCTGTGGCACAAGGATGATTTAAGGATGTCCTTAGTAGACACAGATGAAAAGGAACAAGGCCAGGGCTACTTATGAGTTCACTGTCACTAGAAATAGTTATGTAGAGAGAAAGAAGTAAATATTCTTCTAAGAATGGTTTTGCCAAGTAGTGAACAAGGCCTGCATCATGATGGAAACACATATTCTGGACAGAAATGTGTTTTTTGGGGGGAAGGGGTTGTTTTCTTTTTATATCATCCACACAATTTCTATTTCTGCTCAGTAGCTGAATTCGGGAGTTTATGAGAGGGACTGGAAGAGAGTGTCATGGCTGTGTATCTTGCTCTCTCTCTTTCCAGAGCACTTGATCTTCCTTTCAGAAAATGAAACTAAAATACCAGTCCTATGGTTCTACTCTGCTTTTTTTTTCTTCTTTTCTCTCTTCTTGTTCATTTCCCTTTGTCACTTTCCAGGCTTTATGCACTTTCAGAGCTGGAGAACTTAGGGTTGGTTTTTTTTTTTTTTGGCTTGTTTTTGTTTCATTTTTTTGTCTTCTACCCAGAATAGAACCCAAGAAGTAATATTGATTTGGTTGTAGTCAGAGAAATAGGTTCCGGGCTCATCTGAACTCTGCTCTTGACCAGCTGCAAGGGCCTGAGCAAGCTGGGTCTCTGTTTTCTCGTCTACAAAATAGGAGTTTCACCTGCTCAGCGTCTCCCTGGTTGCTGTGAGAATTAGTTGCAATACTGTATGTGAAAATATTACCAAATCCTAGCTGGATCTTCTTACTACATAGCAGGCCAATAATTGGGGTGTTGAGGAAAGGAATAGTGACTTTATTTGGAAAGCTGTGTGTAAAAGAAGATGACATGCTGAAGTCTTAGTATACCATCTTATTGGGGTCTGGATGCCAGTTTGTTTCATAGAACAAAGAAGGGGAGAAGGGAAGGAAGTAAAGCAAAAAGGTCATAGATCTTGCAAAATATCTCCCTGCTTGGCTAGTGTGAGGGAGGAGACATGTTAATTTCTTCTTTTCTGCATCCATTTACAGGTGAACAGGGTCAGAAGGTCTTCCTGAGAGCTGAACAAAGGTACTGTAACATTCAGGTGGGGCGGGGCAGGGCTCCCTTATGCATGATCTCCAAGGGGCAGAGAAAGTTTCCCTTTGATGTCTGTGGCACAAGGATGATTTAAGGATGTCCTTAGTAGACACAGATGAAAAGGAACAAGGCCAGGGCTACTTATGAGTTCACTGTCACTAGAAATAGTTATGTAGAGAGAAAGAAGTAAATATTCTTCTAAGAATGGTTTTGCCAAGTAGTGAACAAGGCCTGCATCATGATGGAAACACATATTCTGGACAGAAATGTGTTTTTTGGGGGGAAGGGGTTGTTTTCTTTTTATATCATCCACACAATTTCTATTTCTGCTCAGTAGCTGAATTCGGGAGTTTATGAGAGGGACTGGAAGAGAGTGTCATGGCTGTGTATCTTGCTCTCTCTCTTTCCAGAGCACTTGATCTTCCTTTCAGAAAATGAAACTAAAATACCAGTCCATTGCTTATATAAACAGCATACCCCTTGATGTTTTTGAGCTCTCAAATTCTCCAAACCCCAAGGTGTACAATTTACCTGGTAAGATGTAAATAAATTGTATAATGTTTGCATTCCTTTAGACACTTAATGAAAGTAGTTGAGCTTCATTGAAATATGGATGTTAAAGGATCGATATTTAGGTATATCCCTTACTGTTACTGGACTTCCCAGATGGCACTAGTGGAAAAGAACCCTCTTGCCAATGGAAGAGACTTAAGAAATGCGGATTCCATCCCTGGGTCGGGAAGATCCCCAGGAGAAGGAAATGGCAATTCACCCCAGAATTCTTGCCTGGAGAATCCTGTGAACAGAGGAGCCTGGAGGGCTATAGTCCATAGGGTTGCATAGAGTTGGACAGGACTGAAGCGACTTAGCACAGCATAGCACGGCTATAAACAGTATCCTTTTAGGGATTATAATAACAAATCAAAAAGCAAAGGTTGAAGTAAAAGAAACAGATCCAACATGGAGTCAGGTTTTGCTCCTCCCTGTTACAAAAATGTTCTGTCATTGGTAAAGGAGAATTTAAAAAGTAAGGAATTGCTTATAGATTGCCTGGCTCTAGAGTCTTGAACACAATAGGTGCCTCATAATTGTAGGGTAGAATTTTTTTCCTGTCGGAACTGCTTTAATAACAGCCACCAGATGGCAGCAAAATGCAAGTTTCCTCTCAGAGGCGTCTTTCATCCATTTTCTGCCTCCCCAATGTTTCCTTACTTCCAAACCACCCAAAAGGAACAAGGCCAGGGCTACTTATGAGTTCACTGTCACTAGAAATAGTTATGTAGAGAGAAAGAAGTAAATATTCTTCTAAGAATGGTTTTGCCAAGTAGTGAACAAGGCCTGCATCATGATGGAAACACATATTCTGGACAGAAATGTGTTTTTTGGGGGGAAGGGGTTGTTTTCTTTTTATATCATCCACACAATTTCTATTTCTGCTCAGTAGCTGAATTCGGGAGTTTATGAGAGGGACTGGAAGAGAGTGTCATGGCTGTGTATCTTGCTCTCTCTCTTTCCAGAGCACTTGATCTTCCTTTCAGAAAATGAAACTAAAATACCAGTCCATTGCTTATATAAACAGCATACCCTTGATGTTTTTGAGCTCTCAAATTCTCCAAACCCCAAGGTGTACAATTTACCTGGTAAGATGTAAATAAATTGTATAATGTTTGCATTCCTTTAGACACTTAATGAAAGTAGTTGAGCTTCATTGAAATATGGATGTTAAAGGATCGATATTTAGGTATATCCCTTACTGTTACTGGACTTCCCAGATGGCACTAGTGGAAAAGAACCCTCTTGCCAATGGAAGAGACTTAAGAAATGCGGATTCCATCCCTGGGTCGGGAAGATCCCCAGGAGAAGGAAATGGCAATTCACCCCAGAATTCTTGCCTGGAGAATCCTGTGAACAGAGGAGCCTGGAGGGCTATAGTCCATAGGGTTGCATAGAGTTGGACAGGACTGAAGCGACTTAGCACAGCATAGCACGGCTATAAACAGTATCCTTTTAGGGATTATAATAACAAATCAAAAAGCAAAGGTTGAAGTAAAAGAAACAGATCCAACATGGAGTCAGGTTTTGCTCCTCCCTGTTACAAAAATGTTCTGTCATTGGTAAAGGAGAATTTAAAAAGTAAGGAATTGCTTATAGATTGCCTGGCTCTAGAGTCTTGAACACAATAGGTGCCTCATAATTGTAGGGTAGAATTTTTTTCCTGTCGGAACTGCTTTAATAACAGCCACCAGATGGCAGCAAAATGCAAGTTTCCTCTCAGAGGCGTCTTTCATCCATTTTCTGCCTCCCCAATGTTTCCTTACTTCCAAACCACCCACCTGTCTTTTTTTCTTTCTACCATGGGAATGGTAACTTCCTGCTTCTTCTCCCTGCCCCTTAAAATGCATTGAGGTGTAAACTGGAAATGACAGAAGTCTCTTGAATTCAGAGTCCAAAGTTTATGTGAGATTAAATTTAGATTAGGGTTTCCCTGGTGGCTCAGTGGTGAAGAGTTCGCCTGCCACTGCAGGAGGCACAGTTTCCATCCCTGATCCAGGAAGATCCCACATACTGTGGAGCGACTAAACTGTGAGCCACAACTATTGAGCCCATGCGCTGCAACTACTGAAGTCCATGTGCCCTAGAGCCCGAGTTCCACAAGAGAAGTCACTGCAACAAGAAGCCTGCTCATCTCCACTAGAGAGGAGCCCCCACTCCCTGCATTTAGCAAAGAGCCTACAGCAGCAGTGAAAACCCAGAATAGCCAAAAATAAATAAATAAATTAATTAAAAAAAAAAAAAAAAAACCTTAGATTAAACTGAGATTAACCCTAGAGGAGGGCCTCCCTGGTGGTCCAGTGGGTGAGGACACCTCCTTGCAGTGCAAGGGGTGCCGGTTCGATCCCTGGCCTGGGAAGATCCCACGTGCCGCGGAGCGGCTGGACTGATGTGTCTAATTACCGAGCCAGAGCTCTGGAGCGCATGCGCCCAGAGCCAGTGCTCTGCGACAACAGAGGCCACCACGCTGGGAGGCCCACATGGACCAAAGAACAAAGATGGATGAAAATAGAGAAATAAAAGACCAATAGAAGTGGCCCGCCCCCCTTCCTGCCCACACACACACACAAAAAACCCTAGAGGAGTTACAAAATAAATGATAGGCAGAATCAGTGAAAATTGATGAGGCAATGGGAAAAAGGAAAATATTTAAACGTACTCCTTGCTCTCTAAGTTCCTTTCCCCAGTGGGCCATCCATCCACTCATCATCCAGTCAACATTCATTCCTGGTTTGGGAATTCAGGTGTAATCCCAATCCTCCGAGAGAAAGTGGAGACAAAGACTGGACAACTAAGTAATTACACATGTGATCTGTTCAGTTGCTACATGGTATCTAACTCTTTGTGACACATGTGATGGGAGCTATTAATAAGCCCTTTAGGAACATGGGAGATGTGTGATGGAGCTGGGCATCAGAGGCCTCCCTGGGAAAGTGATGCTTTAACTGAGACCCAAGGAGGAGTAAGAGATGGCTTGGGAAAGGAGGGGAGAGAGTGGATAAGAGCCCTCTAAGCAGAGAAAACAGCGTAGTTGACGGTTCAGTGATCTCCATATAATTTTAGAGCACTCTCATGGAGGAAATACATAATACTCCAAGAAACCAGGATTCAGGGACATTTAACAGATTTCTATTTTATTCATTGTAGCATCACATACATAATTGAAAACTTCTCTTGTATTTAATATGCATGTAGGAGGCAACATTTCTTCAGTCAGTAGCTGGTGATGGATTGCATTAATTTCACAGGTCTCTGTGATAACTCTAAGACCCTCCCCCGCCTGCCGGATTACACAGAATATAATCTCTGCCCTCCAGGGACTGATAGTTTCTTTGGAAATATGTCTTCCCCTGGCCCCCGCACTGATATTTTGTCTTAACACTTTAGGGAAGTTCTTATTAAACGCTCCACATTTGGGTCATGCTTTTCTTGGATCTGTTCATATTCCTCTGATCTCTCCCTGTAGAGTCGGGTGTCCTAACTGGAATCTAAGGACCCTCAGGGAGACTGTGGATAGAATTCAGGCATCCGTGAACGTGACTGGGAGAAAGTCACTTTGTTTTTCATCTAGTTCTGAATGAAAGTCAGCATTTCTCCTTCTGTTATGGATGTAAGCAATAAAACACAGGGGTGTCAGTGGTGTCCGTGACCTTGTCACCAGGGCAAGTCAAGGATAGTTGCATCTCACATGTATAGCTGTTGCTGATATTTCAAAGTTAATGCTTGTTACTCCTTCAAAATGAAGGTAGCTTTCAGGTTTGCTGCTGGATCTTATTATTCAGTGCCTCGAAAAAAGACACACAAACATATCACTACGTCCCAAATTGGTTTTTTAAAATGTTTTGATAACTCTCTTTCGACATAATTGGTTCCCTGGTAGCCCCGTGTTTTATCTTAGGCATTTAAAAATATTATTCTGTGGAAGGTCCCTCAGCTTCACAGGACTGCCGAAGGGACTCCACCTGCAAAGGAGGGGAGAAATCTCTGAGAAATTCAAGAGATCCTTGAGCCTGGCCTCGACTGTCCTCTCCCTGGTTGGACTCGGGGAAACGTGATGACTTCTGTGGGCTTAAGGCACTTCTGTCTACAGAGGCCCCTCCTCTGTAAAAGATACTAAAAATTATATTTTATGACTGCGTGGGTATAAAGATGGAAATAATCCAGACTGTGTTCATTATTATTATTATACTAGAGTTATTATTATTATATGTTATATATTATTTTATATTATATATTATAATATATATTAATATATCTAGTATATTATTATTATACTAGAGAAAGTATTTGCTTTCTCCTGCTTTTAAAGCAATTAAAACCTTGTGAGTACTAGGCACTGAGCAAGCTGGACTCAATGGAGAATTTGACCCTGAGTGAATTAATCCATTTTCATTTCTTTGTCAATGACACCCAGGTCTCCATCACCAACCCATCATCTTTCTTTCTCTTTGACCATGCAACTTGAATCTTCGTTATGTCTTCCCCTGGCCCCCGCACTGATATTTTGTCTTAACACTTTAGGGAAGTTCTTATTAAACGCTCCACATTTGGGTCATGCTTTTCTTGGATCTGTTCATATTCCTCTGATCTCTCCCTGTAGAGTCGGGTGTCCTAACTGGAATCTAAGGACCCTCAGGGAGACTGTGGATAGAATTCAGGCATCCGTGAACGTGACTGGGAGAAAGTCACTTTGTTTTTCATCTAGTTCTGAATGAAAGTCAGCATTTCTCCTTCTGTTATGGATGTAAGCAATAAAACACAGGGGTGTCAGTGGTGTCCGTGACCTTGTCACCAGGGCAAGTCAAGGATAGTTGCATCTCACATGTATAGCTGTTGCTGATATTTCAAAGTTAATGCTTGTTACTCCTTCAAAATGAAGGTAGCTTTCAGGTTTGCTGCTGGATCTTATTATTCAGTGCCTCGAAAAAAGACACACAAACATATCACTACGTCCCAAATTGGTTTTTTAAAATGTTTTGATAACTCTCTTTCGACATAATTGGTTCCCTGGTAGCCCCGTGTTTTATCTTAGGCATTTAAAAATATTATTCTGTGGAAGGTCCCTCAGCTTCACAGGACTGCCGAAGGGACTCCACCTGCAAAGGAGGGGAGAAATCTCTGAGAAATTCAAGAGATCCTTGAGCCTGGCCTCGACTGTCCTCCCCCTGGTTGGACTCGGGGAAACGTGATGACTTCTGTGGGCTTAAGGCACTTCTGTCTACAGAGGCCCCTCCTCTGTAAAAGATACTAAAAATTATATTTTATGACTGCGTGGGTATAAAGATGGAAATAATCCAGACTGTGTTCATTATTATTATTATACTAGAGTTATTATTATTATATGTTATATATTATTTTATATTATATATTATAATATATATTAATATATCTAGTATATTATTATTATACTAGAGAAAGTATTTGCTTTCTCCTGCTTTTAAAGCAATTAAAACCTTGTGAGTACTAGGCACTGAGCAAGCTGGACTCAATGGAGAATTTGACCCTGAGTGAATTAATCCATTTTCATTTCTTTGTCAATGACACCCAGGTCTCCATCACCAACCCATCATCTTTCTTTCTCTTTTTTGACCATGCAACTTGAAGAATCTTCGTTCCGGGCCCTTGGCAGTGAAAGCAGGGAATCCTAACCACTGAACCACCAGGGAATTCCCCCATCATCTTTCTGGACGGCAGAGATGATCCTCTAGTCACTCAGTGAGTATCTGCACTGGCTATCTCAGAGGCATCTCAAATGCATCCGGTCCCAAATGGAACACATTGTTTTTCTGTCCAAGTTTACTGTGACTCCTACATCATTATTTGCATCACTACCTAACCGGTAGTGAATGGAGAAACCTGGGGGTCATCTGTGACTCCTTCCTCTCCCTTCATGTTCCACATCCAATCAATCACCAAATCCTAAAACCATCTTCTGAGTCTGTCCAAGGTCCAGCACCTGCCCTCCATCCCCAGTGCCCTTGACCTACTTCAGACCAAAATCACTTGCCTGGAATTCTCTCACACCTCCATAAGGAGTAGTCCTGTATCTCCTCTCTCTGGTCATCTTACTGAGACCCTGATCTGATCTGGTCATATTCCATCACTGCCCAATCCTTGGAGCACTCCCCACTGTTGAAATTAACAGTGAATCTTGAACTCAGGAGTTTGTTAAAAGTACACCTTATTTATTTATTCATTTTTTAACTGCTGTACATCATGTGCAATCTTAGTTTCCTGACCAGGAATCAAATCCTGCCCCCTTGTAGAGGAAGCAGGATCTTAACCACCAGATCACCAGGGAAGGGCAGAGACAATGTCCACCGAATTAGAATCTTTGAAGCTTCCTACCAAGTTCCTACCCAGGTCCCTGTGTGCTTAATAAGTTTCTCCCAAAAGATCCTGATGCAGATTCAAGTTTAGGAACCACTGATTTAGGTCAGTGGTTTTCAGATCTAGCTGCACCTTACAATGACCTGGCTAGTTTAAAAAGTATGGAATACTAGAGCCCGCTCCAAACCACTTAAACCAGAATCCCTGTGGGTGGGATCCAGGCATTCATAAATCTTTAAAACTTCCCTTGGTGAGTCTGGTTTGCAGTCAGAATTGAGAACCACTAGTTTAGGAAATTCTTAAATTGCTAAAACAGTCCTTGAACAGTGGAGCTGAATATTTACTGAAGTTAATAGGTCATTTTCTCCCTGGAATCTGACCTTATATGTTGCCTTTTTTTTTTTTTTTTTAATGTCGGGAAGAAGGAAAACTCATTCTTACTTTGACTGCTGTCACTGGAAAACTGCTTAGCAAGTCAGATCATGCATTTCGATTCTGTGCTGGACGCAATGATTATTAAGCTCTGAAATCGTCTTGAGTGCACAGAGCTGAAGTTGGCTGACTTGTCATTCTTGGCTTCATGTTAATCAGTGGAGCAATGGCCTTACTGCATCCCTGATGTCTATGGACACAGCCCTCTTGTGAAATGATATACTTCTTCTCCTCAATTCATGGGATAAAAATAAGCAGAAATTTAAAGGAGCTGCTCAAGGCTGAATATCTTGCAACTGTCAAAGCCAAGAATGGACTCTCTGAAGTCAGATTACACTACACAGAGTGACAAGTTGATAATGTTTAAGCCACTGGGCATTTAGAATAAGTATCCTAGATGACACAGGCCCTTCTCTTTACCTATTATCCTTGTTTTCTCTCAAATTTCTCTTGTACAAGCTGAACTCACAGGCCAGATGATCACTTACTTGCTTTTCCACTGGGACCCAACTAAGATCAATTGCACCAAGATCTCTTGAGGGAGAGCATCAGTATTTAAATAAAACCAATAACCTCTCAGGTGACAGGACTGAGCAAACAGAGCTGAGGACATCCAATACTTTCAGAAAACTGAAAATAATATAGATCAAATCCTGCCCCTTGTAGAGGAAGCAGGATCTTAACCACCAGATCACCAGGGAAGGGCAGAGACAATGTCCACCGAATTAGAATCTTTGAAGCTTCCTACCAAGTTCCTACCCAGGTCCCTGTGTGCTTAATAAGTTTCTCCCAAAAGATCCTGATGCAGATTCAAGTTTAGGAACCACTGATTTAGGTCAGTGGTTTTCAGATCTAGCTGCACCTTACAATGACCTGGCTAGTTTAAAAAGTATGGAATACTAGAGCCCGCTCCAAACCACTTAAACCAGAATCCCTGTGGGTGGGATCCAGGCATTCATAAATCTTTAAAACTTCCCTTGGTGAGTCTGGTTTGCAGTCAGAATTGAGAACCACTAGTTTAGGAAATTCTTAAATTGCTAAAACAGTCCTTGAACAGTGGAGCTGAATATTTACTGAAGTTAATAGGTCATTTTCTCCCTGGAATCTGACCTTATATGTTGCCTTTTTTTTTTTTTTTTTAATGTCGGGAAGAAGGAAAACTCATTCTTACTTTGACTGCTGTCACTGGAAAACTGCTTAGCAAGTCAGATCATGCATTTCGATTCTGTGCTGGACGCAATGATTATTAAGCTCTGAAATCGTCTTGAGTGCACAGAGCTGAAGTTGGCTGACTTGTCATTCTTGGCTTCATGTTAATCAGTGGAGCAATGGCCTTACTGCATCCCTGATGTCTATGGACACAGCCCTCTTGTGAAATGATATACTTCTTCTCCTCAATTCATGGGATAAAAATAAGCAGAAATTTAAAGGAGCTGCTCAAGGCTGAATATCTTGCAACTGTCAAAGCCAAGAATGGACTCTCTGAAGTCAGATTACACTACACAGAGTGACAAGTTGATAATGTTTAAGCCACTGGGCATTTAGAATAAGTATCCTAGATGACACAGGCCCTTCTCTTTACCTATTATCCTTGTTTTCTCTCAAATTTCTCATTGTACAAGCTGAACTCACAGGCCAGATGATCACTTACTTGCTTTTCCACTGGGACCCAACTAAGATCAATTGCACCAAGATCTCTTGAGGGAGAGCATCAGTATTTAAATAAAACCAATAACCTCTCAGGTGACAGGACTGAGCAAACAGAGCTGAGGACATCCAATACTTTCAGAAAACTGAAAATAATATAGAGTTAATAACAGACACTAGTTCCTTGAATTTGGTACCTTCCTTTTTTTTCCCTCTCATCATGCCTCTTTTATTTATATTTATTTTCATCCATCTTTTTATTCTTTCACATCTGTGGGGCTCACATTGCAGTGGCCCCTCTCACTGTAAAGCACCGGCTCTGGGCACATGTGCTCTAGAGCGCTGGCTCATTATTGGACACTCCGTGGCATATGGGATCTTCCCGGATCCGGGATCGAACTGGTGCCCCTTGCACTGCAAGGCAGAATCTTTATCCACTGGACCACCAGGGAAGCCCTGGTACCTTCCTAATAACATATGAGAGTAGACATCAGTGAGAAAGAGACATGAGAAGTCAATTCTCAGGAAAAATAAACAAGCAATATCTTTTTATCTACATCTCTCTCTAGATATGTAAATACACACATGTATCTAGGAAGACATTTATTGTTGCTTATTTATTTTTCTTAAGAATTGCCTTCTCATGTCCTTTGTAGTTTTGTACAGAGGCACAGATAAACAGAGCAAGCTTACTAATACTTAGAGAAATGCAAATTAAAAATCATAAAATATAATTTTTTCACTTATCAGTTTAATGAATTTTCAGAAAATTGATACTGGGCTTCCCTGGTGGTGCTCCGATTTAGAATGATATACTTCTTCTCCTCAATTCATGGGATAAAAATAAGCAGAAATTTAAAGGAGCTGCTCAAGGCTGAATATCTTGCAACTGTCAAAGCCAAGAATGGACTCTCTGAAGTCAGATTACACTACACAGAGTGACAAGTTGATAATGTTTAAGCCACTGGGCATTTAGAATAAGTATCCTAGATGACACAGGCCCTTCTCTTTACCTATTATCCTTGTTTTCTCTCAAATTTCTCATTGTACAAGCTGAACTCACAGGCCAGATGATCACTTACTTGCTTTTCCACTGGGACCCAACTAAGATCAATTGCACCAAGATCTCTTGAGGGAGAGCATCAGTATTTAAATAAAACCAATAACCTCTCAGGTGACAGGACTGAGCAAACAGAGCTGAGGACATCCAATACTTTCAGAAAACTGAAAATAATATAGAGTTAATAACAGACACTAGTTCCTTGAATTTGGTACCTTCCTTTTTTTTCCCTCTCATCATGCCTCTTTTATTTATATTTATTTTCATCCATCTTTTTATTCTTTCACATCTGTGGGGCTCACATTGCAGTGGCCCCTCTCACTGTAAAGCACCGGCTCTGGGCACATGTGCTCTAGAGCGCTGGCTCATTATTGGACACTCCGTGGCATATGGGATCTTCCCGGATCCGGGATCGAACTGGTGCCCCTTGCACTGCAAGGCAGAATCTTTATCCACTGGACCACCAGGGAAGCCCTGGTACCTTCCTAATAACATATGAGAGTAGACATCAGTGAGAAAGAGACATGAGAAGTCAATTCTCAGGAAAAATAAACAAGCAATATCTTTTTATCTACATCTCTCTCTAGATATGTAAATACACACATGTATCTAGGAAGACATTTATTGTTGCTTATTTATTTTTCTTAAGAATTGCCTTCTCATGTCCTTTGTAGTTTTGTACAGAGGCACAGATAAACAGAGCAAGCTTACTAATACTTAGAGAAATGCAAATTAAAAATCATAAAATATAATTTTTTCACTTATCAGTTTAATGAATTTTCAGAAAATTGATACTGGGCTTCCCTGGTGGTCCAGTGGGTAAGGACACCGCCTTCCAGTGCAAGGGGTGCCAGTTTGATCCCTGACCTGGGAAGATCCCACGTGCCGCGGAGCCGCTGGACCGATGTGTCCAATTACCGAGCCAGAGCTCTGGAGCGCATGCGCCCAGAGCTGGTGCTCTGCGACAACAGACACCACCACGATGGGAGGCCCACAGGAGCCAAAGAACAAAGACGGATGAAAAATAGATAAATGAAAGACCAATAGAAGTGGCAAAAAGAAAAAGAAAAAAAAGAAAATTGATACTATCTAGTATTGACAAAGGATGAGAAAGGCTAGAAAAATACTTGAAAAACTCGTGGTGAAAGTAGAAGTTGGTACATCCCTTTGAATGGCAATTTAGAGTATTTTACAAATTTAAAATATATTGTTGGCTGCTGCACTGTTCCTCTGTGATGGCCTACACTCTCTCTGTGGAGTATGCTTTTCTCTGAATCTGAATAAATTTACTTCTTACCTAAAAAAAAAAAAAAGAAAATTAAAATATATTATTGATGCTAAAAATTTATAAATTTGCAAAGTATACAGAATTTATAAGTCAAAGAAGATATGCATTAAAAATTTTGTCATGTATTACCAAATTGGCTTCATACACTCATTCCCATACCACATATTTTCTGTGGGTATGGTTCTAAGCAATTATATCTATCTACTTACCTACCCATCTACCTATCTATTGAGAGAAGGAACAAAGACAGAGTAGAGATAAGGAGAAAAGAGAGAGAGAGAGAGAGAGATGGAGAGAGTGAGAGTTTCATCATTGTGTAGAACATCAAAGAACTAAGTATTACAAAATTGTCCAAGTGGAAGTAGTTAAAAAATTACAACATATTTATGTAACAATCCATGCAGGACATCATGCAGCCATAGAAAGAAATCTAAAACATCGTGTTAGATATTAAATAATGAGTTGTTAAACCATAATATAGTGATTCCATTTATGTATATATAAACAGAATATTCTGGAAGGAATCACAAGATACCTTTAGCCATAGGAGAAGCTTATTTTCTTTCCTACTCTGCTGTACTGATTTTTTTTAACCAATGGCATATGTTTTAGATATTTAAATTTATTTCAATCTATTATGACATACACATTTTTGTAGGGGAATGTTAAATAAATAGGCATAGCCATGGTATGCCACTAAGGGAAAAATTCAGCTCCAAATCAGCCTATGTGATGCAGACTTACCTTTAAAAGAATCACATAGAAGATTGGAAAGTTAGCACACTGAAATGTTTTGCTGTTTGGAAGACTGATGTTTTCTTTGTGCTTTCTTTCTGCTTTCCTCTGTTTGCCAAAATTTCTGCACTGAGCTTATGATTCTTATGAAATTAGAAAATTTCAAAAACCTACAATAAATGGTATTTTTCTCCCCGTCAAAGCTGAAAATACTTGAAACACTCGTGGTGAAAGTAGAAGTTGGTACATCCCTTTGAATGGCAATTTAGAGTATTTTACAAATTTAAAATATATTGTTGGCTGCTGCACTGTTCCTCTGTGATGGCCTACACTCTCTCTGTGGAGTATGCTTTTCTCTGAATCTGAATAAATTTACTTCTTACCTAAAAAAAAAAAAAAGAAAATTAAAATATATTATTGATGCTAAAAATTTATAAATTTGCAAAGTATACAGAATTTATAAGTCAAAGAAGATATGCATTAAAAATTTTGTCATGTATTACCAAATTGGCTTCATACACTCATTCCCATACCACATATTTTCTGTGGGTATGGTTCTAAGCAATTATATCTATCTACTTACCTACCCATCTACCTATCTATTGAGAGAAGGAACAAAGACAGAGTAGAGATAAGGAGAAAAGAGAGAGAGAGAGAGAGAGATGGAGAGAGTGAGAGTTTCATCATTGTGTAGAACATCAAAGAACTAAGTATTACAAAATTGTCCAAGTGGAAGTAGTTAAAAAATTACAACATATTTATGTAACAATCCATGCAGGACATCATGCAGCCATAGAAAGAAATCTAAAACATCGTGTTAGATATTAAATAATGAGTTGTTAAACCATAATATAGTGATTCCATTTATGTATATATAAACAGAATATTCTGGAAGGAATCACAAGATACCTTTAGCCATAGGAGAAGCTTATTTTCTTTCCTACTCTGCTGTACTGATTTTTTTTAACCAATGGCATATGTTTTAGATATTTAAATTTATTTCAATCTATTATGACATACACATTTTTGTAGGGGAATGTTAAATAAATAGGCATAGCCATGGTATGCCACTAAGGGAAAAATTCAGCTCCAAATCAGCCTATGTGATGCAGACTTACCTTTAAAAGAATCACATAGAAGATTGGAAAGTTAGCACACTGAAATGTTTTGCTGTTTGGAAGACTGATGTTTTCTTTGTGCTTTCTTTCTGCTTTCCTCTGTTTGCCAAAATTTCTGCACTGAGCTTATGATTCTTATGAAATTAGAAAATTTCAAAAACCTACAATAAATGGTATTTTTCTCCCCAAAGTACATGTATACTCAACTACTAGGACATCACACATAGCTCTAGCGTAGTAATGTGCAAAAATAATTTGGCCGTGAGTACGATATTTTGCCAGGCATCTGTGGTGAGGCAGCAAAGTGAATCAGCTGGCACGGTGACCCTGTCAGCTCTTTGTTAAAAACGGCATTTCCTCTACACATGGCTCCAGAAACACTTCATCTTTGGATCCATTTATTTAACGTGAAAAATACGTCTACTGCAAAGATTCATTGTCATCTCAAGTTTCAAGAGAAGATAGTTCCTTCTCATGGTGTACAGTGCTGATATATCTACCAGAGCCCTTCTTTCAACAGGAAGCGGACTTATGCCCCTGGTGTTGTTTTAGGAGTTCTAGCGATAAAGGAGATATTCAAGGTCCCTACTCTTAAGAAGGGGGCTTCCCAGGTGGTGCTAGTGGTAAAGAACCTAGCTGCCAATGCAGGAGACAGAGATGCAGGTTCTATCCCTGGATCAGAAAGATCCCCTGGAGGAGGAAATGGCAACCCCCTCTGGTATTCTTGCCTGGGGAATCCTATGGACACCATGTGGACTGGCAGCCCATAGGGTCACAAAGATGACTGAAGCGACTTGGCATGGTTCTTAAGAAGAAGACGTATAGCTGGTAAACAGATGAACAGGATGGTTACAGAGAGTAAAAAATGCCAGGGTGGTGAGGGAGGAAAGCTTAATCAGTAAGAGTGGCTAGTTTTGGATTTTGTGGTCACCCACATAGGAGAGCACATTTGTTTTGCAGAAAGTTCTCATTTTTGTCTCAGGTTCAAAGGATTGGTTAACAAAATAAGTCACTTGTTCTATACAAATAAATAATACCAGTATTCATTATAGAATTATCTAGCTGACTTTCAACATACTAACATTAAAAGAAAAGAGAAATAGAAACTGCAGAGGATACATCACCAAATTGGGCTTTGACCAACATCCAGACCCAGACAGCGCTGGCAAGTCCTGTGTCACAGTACATCTGGCATCCCAGTTGGGAAGAGGTCCCAGGCAGCGCATTCGCTCCGTGGGGGAGACTTGGAAAATTGCAGTTTGGGCTCGCGGTTATAATTCCAGGACACAAACTGATATGCCATCAACCTGTGAGCAAGTTTCGGCTCTGGCTACCTGTTAAGGCTGTTTGTTTTGTCTTGTAAAACTTGAAATGTTGTTAAGCCTGAGGCTTGGTTGGCCAGACTTCCTCCAGGGGTTCAACAGTCTCAAGATTCATTCCCTGTTTTATCTATGGTGCAGCAAAGCTTGTGCTCACAACCAGCAGTCACTCAGAGTCACAGGCAGGGCAGTATCCAGGCAGGTTAGAATAAAGGTCAGAGGCCTGCTCTATGTTAATCTTTGAAGCCTAAACCAGACTATTTAATTTCCCTAACAACACTGGAACCAAGAAATAAACTGCAGGGCTTCCCCTGGTGGTCCAGTGGGTAAGGACACAGCCTTGCAGCGCAAGGGGCACCGGTTCGAGCCCTGGCCTGGGAAGATCCCATGTGCCGCGGAGCGGCTGGACTGATGTGTCCAATCACCGAGCCGGAACTCTGGAGCGCATGCGCCCAGAGCTGGTGCTCTGCAATGACAGACGCCACCGCGATGGGAGGCCCACAGGAGCCAAAGAACGAAGACTAATGAAAATAGAGAAATGAAAGACCAATAGAAGTGGCCTGCCCACTCCCTTCCCTCCCCAACCCGACCCCCGCCCAAAGTAAATAAATAAATAAATCTTTAAAAAAAACAAAAAAACTGCAAGATGGAGCTAGCTGTCTGCAGGGCTGCGGATAGAGCCCAACCAGAGGGAATGGCAAGCACAGAGACCTTGGGGCAGAGACAAACTTGACATATTTAAAGAAGGGAAAGGCCAGTGTGGTTTTGAGAGAGAAGTCAGTGATGAGTATAGGAACAGCTGAGTTGGAGAAAGTGGACAGAGTTCAAGCAGGATCTTGAAATTTACTAATGAAGAGGCTGGATTTTATTCTAAGTTAAAAACCAATAGCAGTACAATAGCTTATATGTGTGTATTTTGTACCACTGTGTTCTAATGCTTATGTTCTAAGCATTTTACCTATAGTACTTATTTCCTGTGATCATTACAACAACCCTGTGAGGCAGCAATTAGGATGATCTTCATTATTCCCCAGAAGAAAACAGAGTCACAGAGAGCTTTAAAAAACTTGCTGCAGGTTTGGTTCATTTTAGTGCAGTCACTCAGTCGTGGCCAACTCTTTGGGACCCCATGGACTGCAGCACGCCAGGCTTCCCTGTCCTTCACCATCTCCCAGGGCTTGCTCAAACCCATGTCCATTGAGTCGGTGATGCCACCCAACCATCTCATCCTCTGTCGTCCCCTTCTCCTTCTGCCTTCTATTTTCCCCAGCATCAGGGTCTTTTCCATCAGGTGGCCAAAATATTGGAACTTCAGCTTCAGTACCAGTCCTTCCAATGAATATTCAGATCACACAGGTAATAAGTAGTTAAGCTGGGCTTTGAATTCTGGATAGACCCTTACCCCTATAAATGGTCCAATGAACCAGCCAAATGAACCCTACATTTAACATGACCAGCAACAGAAAGCTTGTTCCAAACCAATCCATTTTTTGTAACTGTGAGATTGTCACAGTAATTTGTATGAACGGCCTAAAAAATCACTTGTCTAAAGAAAGCATCAAACACATTCTATGTGCCTCATGAAGTGTGGATTGTGTTTTTTATAGGTCTCTATCATTTCGTCTCCTCAAAGTCAGTACCTCAAAAAGAAAATTGATAATCTTATTTTGAACTTAACTTTATAGGGTTGTGACTTTTTTTTCCCCGTTTTTCTTTATCCACAACGACCCCGCCCAATAATAAAAAATAAAAAAATTTCTTTAAAAAACAAAAAAACTGCAAGATGGAGCTAGCTGTCTGCAGGGCTGCGGATAGAGCCCAACCAGAGGGAATGGCAAGCACAGAGACCTTGGGGCAGAGACAAACTTGACATATTTAAAGAAGGGAAAGGCCAGTGTGGTTTTGAGAGAGAAGTCAGTGATGAGTATAGGAACAGCTGAGTTGGAGAAAGTGGACAGAGTTCAAGCAGGATCTTGAAATTTACTAATGAAGAGGCTGGATTTTATTCTAAGTTAAAAACCAATAGCAGTACAATAGCTTATATGTGTGTATTTTGTACCACTGTGTTCTAATGCTTATGTTCTAAGCATTTTACCTATAGTACTTATTTCCTGTGATCATTACAACAACCCTGTGAGGCAGCAATTAGGATGATCTTCATTATTCCCCAGAAGAAAACAGAGTCACAGAGAGCTTTAAAAAACTTGCTGCAGGTTTGGTTCATTTTAGTGCAGTCACTCAGTCGTGGCCAACTCTTTGGGACCCCATGGACTGCAGCACGCCAGGCTTCCCTGTCCTTCACCATCTCCCAGGGCTTGCTCAAACCCATGTCCATTGAGTCGGTGATGCCACCCAACCATCTCATCCTCTGTCGTCCCCTTCTCCTTCTGCCTTCTATTTTCCCCAGCATCAGGGTCTTTTCCATCAGGTGGCCAAAATATTGGAACTTCAGCTTCAGTACCAGTCCTTCCAATGAATATTCAGATCACACAGGTAATAAGTAGTTAAGCTGGGCTTTGAATTCTGGATAGACCCTTACCCCTATAAATGGTCCAATGAACCAGCCAAATGAACCCTACATTTAACATGACCAGCAACAGAAAGCTTGTTCCAAACCAATCCATTTTTTGTAACTGTGAGATTGTCACAGTAATTTGTATGAACGGCCTAAAAAATCACTTGTCTAAAGAAAGCATCAAACACATTCTATGTGCCTCATGAAGTGTGGATTGTGTTTTTTATAGGTCTCTATCATTTCGTCTCCTCAAAGTCAGTACCTCAAAAAGAAAATTGATAATCTTATTTTGAACTTAACTTTATAGGGTTGTGACTTGCTGTTTTAGAATTCCACATCATCTTGTCCTTATTCTCATTCACCACTTAATAACGGTGACAATGAGTAAAATAGCCAAAGGGCCAATGCTTTTATAATAAGAGCAGAAGTAATAGCAATAATCTCTTACATACTAATCTCTTAGTATGCCTGTGTGCTAAGTCACTTCAGTTGTGTCTGATTCTTTGTGACCCCATTGACTGTAGCCCACCAGTCTCTTCTAATCCAAGGAATTCTCCAGGCAAATGGATAGCCATTTCCTTCTCCAGGGGATCTTCCCCACCCAGGGATCAAACCGAGATCTCCCTCATTGCAGGCAGGCTCTTTACCATCTGAGGAAGGGAAGCCCCAAAGCACTATTTAATAAACACCCATTTGAGTTAATCTTCATCTGAGCCTGCTTCTTAGCTTACCCAACCAGTGTCGAGGGGTTTCTCCATGTCTGCTGTGGAGTGAGTAATCTGAAACTTCTTCCTTTCAAAAGCTTTGGTGACTGGCGTTTCTCACTTATGCTTCGGGGGATAGCGCTTAGGGGGTTTAAAGGGGTGCCCTCACTCCCCGAAATTCATGCCTACCTGGAACCTTAGAATGTGACCTTATTTGGAAATAGGGTCTTTGCAGATGTAACTAGTTAAGGATCTCAAGATGAAATCATCCTGGATTTAGGCTGGGCCCTAAGTCCAAGGACTGGCATCTTTATAGGATGAGGAGAGAATCCAGGGTGGCCCACATGCAGAAGAGGACCACATGAAGACAGAGACTGAGACAGCGGAGGGAGGGTGATGTGGCCACAAGCCAAGGAACATGTGCCAACACCAGAGGATGGATGAGGCAGGAAGGGTCCTCCACTGGCGCCTTCAGAGAGAAAGTGGCTCAGCAGACACCTCTCTCTGGGACTTCCAGCCTCCAACACTGTGACAGAATGAAACACCTCAGTGTGTGGTACTTTGTCATGGCAGCCTTAGGACACTAAGATACAGTATTCTATCAAAGATCTTGATGAGGAAAATGAGAAAATGACAGCTGACCATTGTGTAAGTGGAAATGAAATGGAAATGTCCAGTGCCAAGCCTGGAGTGGACATTCAATAAATGCTTGTTGAACTAAACTGAACCAGATACTAATAAAGGGGAAGAATGTTGTTTCTTAGGATAACTTCTTGATTTATTTTCTTTAGACTCTGGGTATGTGGGCATCTGGTAATTTGCATACTTACTCATGATATTTGATTCTACCCACAGAACTGTGGAAGGCTCAGTATTCATTTTTGGACAATTCTAATAACTCCTTAAAAGTCAATCACTAATGAGGTTCCTGGATTGTGTCAGTGTAATGCATGTCCTGCTCATTTAAACTAGATTTACAATTTTTAAAATGCCTGTGGCCTTTTCTTTTTCCTTCTTTCTTTCTTTCTTTTTTTTTTTTTTGAGGTGGGGGCTGTTTCCTGAGAATGCCAGTTCTGTTTTTAGGTATTTAGGCTTCTCAAGTGGCGCTAGTGGTAAAGAACACACTTGCCAATGAAGGAGACATAAGAGATCTGTGTTCAATCCCTAGGTGGGAAAGAGCCCCTAGAGGAGGGCATGGCAACCCATTCCAGCATTTTTGCCTGAAGAATCCCATGGACTGGTGGGCTACAGTCGATGGGATTGCAAAGAGTTGGACACAACTGAAGCAAATTAGCTCTTAGCATGCACACGCAGGCAGGTGTATAACATGTACTTTGCAAAATTTTTTATGAGCTCTGCCAGCATCTTGTTATTGCCTGTCTTGTTAAGCTGTAGCTGAGTCAATCACCACCACATGCCTCAATTTGCCTTATATGTAAAATGGAGCTCACACTTCATTTTCATAAGTTAGCAGGAGTAAGAGAATAAAGTGAATTATAAAGTGAATTATCTGCTCGGCTCCCACAAGCTCAGCTGCTCCTCTGGTTACTTTCAGAAGTACCAAATTATTTCTGAATCCTGCAGGTTGAGCCGTTGGGTCAACATCACACAGCATTGTGTTCAACAATGTCTAGAGATGCAAAATCAATGATCTTCTGATCTTTCTGTGGGTTTTAAGAGCCCAGAATGAGCCCCAAGGCACTTGCTCTGGTTGTTCTTGCTAAATTCTTTGCACTTTCCAGACTGTAGGAACGATTTTCAAAGACTAACTCAGTCATAATGAAAATTTCCATTCAATCACAAATTGCTTTTCTTACAATTTTTCTCTAAAAGATTCTATTGGAGGATGCAGACATATGGTTTCTATAACTGAAGGGGCTCAAGGAGGATCTGTGAATACCCTTAAAGCGCCAAGAGAGCCTACAGAGCTTGCTTTGGGAGTTGGGTCCTCTTCAACGACATGCGGCCTGAAGCTCCTCCATCTGTTACTCTCTAAAGAAGTAGCAGATTATTCTTATAAGACATGACTGTCGGTGAGGATGCTTTTGATTACAGCCTAACTCCAAAAGGCTTGAAAAATACAGGGAATGTATTATCTATTTGCTCATATAACTGCAAGTCTAGATATAGGTTTCCAGCTTCAGGTAAGGCTTGATCCAGTGGCTTACAGAATGTCACCAAGAATGTCATGTCTTTCTTTCTTCATCTCCATTCTAACTCCTGTAGTCATCACTTCCAGCCTTTCCAGTGGTCCTATGGTTGTTCTGGATTCTGCTACTTTCAGTGCATCTCCTATCTTCATGCCACAGCATTCAGGGGAGGGAAACAATTGGCCTCCTGGCATGTCTTCCAAGAGGCCTGCTGTAGGGCTCAGCCACTTGAGGATGAGAGGTCATGTGGAGCAGAATTGAGACTCCTCAGTTAGCACTCACTACCAAACATTGAGTGAGAGCATCTTGAATCTTCTATCCAAGGCCAGTTGACTTTCTAGTTGAAGGTAACCATGTGGGTGAGCCCAGGTGAGACCAGCAGATCTGTCCAGATGACTAACCCACAGAATAATCATAAGAAATTATAAATCGCTGTTGCTTTAAACCTCTAAGTTTGGGGTTGTTTGTTTCATAGCAATATAAAGACTGAAACACCCACCCACCTCTGGCGTTGGAGAGGAAGGATCTGTTGGGGGCCTCCAGGAACCTCTTTGTCTTCATTGGTGTAAGGACTGCCTCTTGGATTTTCGCAGGTTGAGCCGTTGGGTCAACATCACACAGCATTGTGTTCAACAATGTCTAGAGATGCAAAATCAATGATCTTCTGATCTTTCTGTGGGTTTTAAGAGCCCAGAATGAGCCCCAAGGCACTTGCTCTGGTTGTTCTTGCTAAATTCTTTGCACTTTCCAGACTGTAGGAACGATTTTCAAAGACTAACTCAGTCATAATGAAAATTTCCATTCAATCACAAATTGCTTTTCTTACAATTTTTCTCTAAAAGATTCTATTGGAGGATGCAGACATATGGTTTCTATAACTGAAGGGGCTCAAGGAGGATCTGTGAATACCCTTAAAGCGCCAAGAGAGCCTACAGAGCTTGCTTTGGGAGTTGGGTCCTCTTCAACGACATGCGGCCTGAAGCTCCTCCATCTGTTACTCTCTAAAGAAGTAGCAGATTATTCTTATAAGACATGACTGTCGGTGAGGATGCTTTTGATTACAGCCTAACTCCAAAAGGCTTGAAAAATACAGGGAATGTATTATCTATTTGCTCATATAACTGCAAGTCTAGATATAGGTTTCCAGCTTCAGGTAAGGCTTGATCCAGTGGCTTACAGAATGTCACCAAGAATGTCATGTCTTTCTTTCTTCATCTCCATTCTAACTCCTGTAGTCATCACTTCCAGCCTTTCCAGTGGTCCTATGGTTGTTCTGGATTCTGCTACTTTCAGTGCATCTCCTATCTTCATGCCACAGCATTCAGGGGAGGGAAACAATTGGCCTCCTGGCATGTCTTCCAAGAGGCCTGCTGTAGGGCTCAGCCACTTGAGGATGAGAGGTCATGTGGAGCAGAATTGAGACTCCTCAGTTAGCACTCACTACCAAACATTGAGTGAGAGCATCTTGAATCTTCTATCCAAGGCCAGTTGACTTTCTAGTTGAAGGTAACCATGTGGGTGAGCCCAGGTGAGACCAGCAGATCTGTCCAGATGACTAACCCACAGAATAATCATAAGAAATTATAAATCGCTGTTGCTTTAAACCTCTAAGTTTGGGGTTGTTTGTTTCATAGCAATATAAAGACTGAAACACCCACCCACCTCTGGCGTTGGAGAGGAAGGATCTGTTGGGGGGGGCCCTCCAGGAACCTCTTTGTCTTCATTGGTGTAAGGACTGCCTCTTGGATTTTCTATCTCACCAAGCATCTACAGTCAGAGAGAAGCAATTCTTCAAAATGCAAGCAGGGAGCTGTTTGGAAGTGAGAAATATATACCTGGCAGTCGAAAAACAACAAATATCCACACTGTTTTCCTTTGTGCACCCAAAATATCTATTATATGTGTATTAGGTATGCCTCAAACACATACATTTGGAATAAATCCCATTAGGATGGATCATCCGAATTAAATAGAGACTACAACCTGTGCCATCTGCAATTCTTTATTTCTTCTCTTGGCCCAATTTGAGAACAAATGCATATACACCGAACCACAAGAGAACTACTGATTTAGAACACATTAAATAAAGCAGTGTGTAGGATGTCAACGCTGAGAGCTCCAAGACAGGACCCACACACCTTCTCTGAGTAAGAAAGACGTGATTGACCATGTGCTCAACCACGAAATTCCTCCAGGTCAGAAGTATGATTAGAACAAATTTATAAGTAAGCCCTAATAAAGTCAATCTCATCCAGCATGATTTTGCCTCCCAGAGGACACTTGGTAATGTCTAGAGACAGCTCAGTGATCCCAGCTGGGGCTAGTGGCGGGCATGCTAGTGGCATTGAGTAGGTGGGGACCAGGGATGCTGCTCAACATCCCACAGTACTGAGGTCACCTTCCCTCCAACACAGCCGAGAATCACCTGGCCTAAACTATCAGTGGTGCTGAGGTTTTGGTTTAGGGTTTTTTTGTTTGTTTTGTTTTGGCCACATCACATGGCTTGTGGGATCTTAATTTCCCAACTAGGGATCAAACCAGGCCAGTGAAAGGCAAAGTCCTAACCACTGGCCTGCCAGGGAATTCCCAATGGTGCTGTGGTTGAGAAACCCTGATTTAAGGGAAATAGAATTGCTAGATAATCCAGGAATTGGAAGTGCATCCCTGGGCCTGAGAATAGTCATAAATACCAACAAATATCAAGCCTTTTATTTATAGAACTGTTGGACATCTTACAACGCTCTAAAGCTTTACTGTTCACCAGCAATCTCTCTCCTAGTTATTTACACAAGAGAAATGAAAACATACCTCCACACAAAGACTCGCACCTGAATGTTTAGGACAGCATTATTCATAATAGGCCTAAACACGGAAGCAACCCCAGACTGGTGAATGGATAAACAAAATGCGGTCTGTTCGCATACTTAGCAATACAAAGAAATGGAGCAGTGATGCCTGCTCCAGTGTGCGTGAATCCCCAAATTATTACGTTCTTTGAAAGAAGCCAGATGCAAAAGACCACATATTGTAGGATTTCCTTTATAGGAAACACCTAGAAAAGGCAAATTATAAAACCAGAAAGTAGATCCATTGCCTGAGTGTGGGCGTAGGAACGGAGATTAACTGTAAAAGAGCACAGATCATAGAGTTGGGGTGATGAAAATATTCCTAAACTGGGTTTTAAGGATAGTTGCACAAAATGATAAACTTACCAAAAAGTATTGAGCCATACACTTAGAACTGGTGAGTTTTATGATCTTTGATCACATCTCAACAAAGCCTTGTTATTCGAAGTGTGTCTGTACGGAACCCACAGCATCAGCAACACCTGGCATCAGCTTCTTAGAAAAGCAAAGTCTTGGGTCTCAGACCAGACCTGCTGATTCAGAGTCTACATTTTTAAGACCCCTACAGGACTGATACACATATTAAAGTTGAAGAAGCACTTCTTTTGCTCTGGAACTTGGCCAAAATGTGCAGAACCCAAACCTATCCAAGCATAACTTTGGGCCAAGCAAAAAAAAAAAAAAAAGGCTCCTTTCCATGTGAAATGGAGCAGGCCCCTACAGTCCTTACCACTTCCCACCCACCATGTCCTCTGCCTGTCTTTTTTCTGTGGAAAAGCTTTAGCCAAAGAAGTTTAATTGGAGAAGTGAAAAAATGAAGAAACAGAGGAAAACAGTCAAAGAATACCTAATAATAATGGTAAATAATCATTAAGCAAAGTCAGGGGCCTTCAGTTCCTTCTCAAGGGCTATAGATCATATTCTGAGCCATATCCTGTGTGTGTTCAGTTGCTCAGTCGTGTCTGACTCTTTGTGACCCCATGGACTGTGGCCCAATGGGACTGTGGCTCCTCTGTCCATGGAATTCTCCAGGCAAGAACACTGGAGTGAGTTGCCATTTCCTTCCCCAGGGGATCTTCCCGACCCAGGGATTGAACCTGGGTTTCCTGCATAGGTAGTTGGATTCTTTACCACTGAGCCTCTTGGGAAGACCTCATATCCTGTAAGCAGTCTTATCCAGGTGAAAGAAGTTAACTGCATGATAACCAGACTGTAGCCATGACGTAAGTTGCCACAATTCCAAGAACTAGCCACAAGGGAATGGGAACAAACTGACACTGGAATGGAAGATGAACTGTAACTAAAAAGAAAATCAAGATGACACTGGTCGGATCACTGATGACCAATTTCAAGTTGAGTATCAGAACTGACTGTGCTATTTCTACATGTAGCCCCTTTCGGATCATCTGTCCTCTTCTCTCCTACTGGGTTTTAAGGATAGTTGCACAAAATGATAAACTTACCAAAAAGTATTGAGCCATACACTTAGAACTGGTGAGTTTTATGATCTTTGATCACATCTCAACAAAGCCTTGTTATTCGAAGTGTGTCTGTACGGAACCCACAGCATCAGCAACACCTGGCATCAGCTTCTTAGAAAAGCAAAGTCTTGGGTCTCAGACCAGACCTGCTGATTCAGAGTCTACATTTTTAAGACCCCTACAGGACTGATACACATATTAAAGTTGAAGAAGCACTTCTTTTGCTCTGGAACTTGGCCAAAATGTGCAGAACCCAAACCTATCCAAGCATAACTTTGGGCCAAGCAAAAAAAAAAAAAAAAAAGGCTCCTTTCCATGTGAAATGGAGCAGGCCCCTACAGTCCTTACCACTTCCCACCCACCATGTCCTCTGCCTGTCTTTTTTCTGTGGAAAAGCTTTAGCCAAAGAAGTTTAATTGGAGAAGTGAAAAAATGAAGAAACAGAGGAAAACAGTCAAAGAATACCTAATAATAATGGTAAATAATCATTAAGCAAAGTCAGGGGCCTTCAGTTCCTTCTCAAGGGCTATAGATCATATTCTGAGCCATATCCTGTGTGTGTTCAGTTGCTCAGTCGTGTCTGACTCTTTGTGACCCCATGGACTGTGGCCCAATGGGACTGTGGCTCCTCTGTCCATGGAATTCTCCAGGCAAGAACACTGGAGTGAGTTGCCATTTCCTTCCCCAGGGGATCTTCCCGACCCAGGGATTGAACCTGGGTTTCCTGCATAGGTAGTTGGATTCTTTACCACTGAGCCTCTTGGGAAGACCTCATATCCTGTAAGCAGTCTTATCCAGGTGAAAGAAGTTAACTGCATGATAACCAGACTGTAGCCATGACGTAAGTTGCCACAATTCCAAGAACTAGCCACAAGGGAATGGGAACAAACTGACACTGGAATGGAAGATGAACTGTAACTAAAAAGAAAATCAAGATGACACTGGTCGGATCACTGATGACCAATTTCAAGTTGAGTATCAGAACTGACTGTGCTATTTCTACATGTAGCTTCCTCTTCAGGCTGTAAAAACTTTTGCCCACTCATTGTCAGTGGAGGCAGGGACGGGCATCTGTCCTCTTCCCTCTCCCTCTCTACTGGCAATCCTCCCCCAGTCCTTGTTGCCTGAATCCAAAATAAAGCAAACTTTCCTTTCCAACCTTGTTTTTTACTGGCTTTTGAGTGGCAAGCAGCTGGACCCCACTTTCAGTTACACGTATACTAACAGGACCAAGGAGTATTGCTTATGGGTCCCACCAATATGTACAAAGATAGCATCTCTGATAGAACTTAAACTTAGATATAGAGAGGTTGGCCATTGTGTTTACAGTTGGAAAATAATAGCTACAAATTGTTATTTCTGTTATTTTTGTTTGTATGTTTGTTGTTGTTGTTAAGTCTCGAAGTCATGTCTGCCTCTTTTGCAAACTCTATGGACTATAGCCCGCCAGGCTACTCTATCCATGGAATTTTCCATGCAGGAATACTGGAGTCGGTTGCCATTTCCTTTGCCAGAGAATCTTCCTGACTGAGGGATCAGACCCATGTTAACTACATCTCCTGTGTCTCTTGCATTTGCAGAAAGGGTCTTTACCACTGAGCTACCTGGGAAGCCAACTAATGCATATAGAACATTTTTAATGTACCAGGCACTATGTTGTGTTTACATAATATTTTGTTTTCTCCCTACAACAGTCCTGTGAGGTAAGTACTCCACATTAGCTCCATTTTTTTAAAAGAAATTTTTTTGGCCACTTCTATTGATCTTTCATTTATTTCCATCTTTGTTCTTAGGCCTGTGTAGGCCTCCCATCACTATGGCCTCTCCCATTGCTGAGCACTGGCTTTGGGCGCATGCGCTCCAGAGCTCCAGCTCGGTAGTTAGACACATCTGTCCAGCTGCTCCGCGGCATGTGGGATCCTCCCATGCCAGGGATTGAACCGGCACCCCTTGCACTGCAAGGCGGTGTCCTTACCCACTGGACCACCAGGGAAGCCCACATTAGCTCCATTTTATAGATGATGAAACTGAGGCAGTGAGAGATGGACTGACTTTTTCAGAGCTGTAGGGCTTGTAAGAGGCCACCACTGCACAAGTCTGGTCAAAGGGAGGGGAAAATCATATAGGTGTACTCAGCGCTGGAATTTTCCTCCAGGGGGCGCAATTCACATTGTATTCTATGTGCACATGTGGTCCAATCTTGTGCTTTTTTTACCCATTATTCAGTACTGACTCCCCATACGCCTTCTGGAAGCACTAATTAGGCCGACTTGAGAGAGGATACAGAGTGACGGCTTAGTCCTTGGAAGTGACTTGACTTAGCAAAATAGCGTGACGTTAGCTATCAAGGCTGTTCTGAGGATCTGAAGTCTTGGAGCTCTCCTGCACTACCAGGAATTTAGGCAGGGGGTGGGGACCAGGCCACAAGCATCAGATGGAACCCTGCAGCGGCAGCTGGGGACCCGAGCAAAGCTGTGTGTCAGTCTAGGCTGGCATGCAGAGACTAGAAAGGCAGAAACTTTAGAAGGCTAAAAGAAGGGAAGTGGTCTAAACCCTCGTGGAGAACTGGAAACTAGAAAATGCACTAAAGGAGGCAGACAGCATCAAGTTTGTACGCCTTTGAAGAAAACTTGGGCACCCTTTCTCTTACACTGGTTTGGTGGATACCAGCCCCAGGAGTATCTACTACTGGGAACAGCTAAGAGGGTGAATTGGAGAGATACCATTGACATAAAGAAAGTCAGTACCCAAAGCTAGGAAGTATATACCTATAGGTAGATATAAAGGTATATTTTCTCTCTTTGTCTCTCTCTGGGTCAGTTTCTTGGTCCAGGCGCTAGACCTTGGCAATAATAGGAATCCCTATTTGTACTACCTTGGAGAACACGCCAGAGACTTAATGCCTTCCTTCCAGGTTTCTCGTCAACAGGATCAGCACTATCTCAGGCACTTGAATTCCTAGGCAGCTCTGCAGAGATGTCTTCTCTTCGTACAGCTGTTTAGGAGGCTTCTTAGTATGTTTGAAGTGCTGCCAAAGGTTGGTAATAAAAACACAATGGAAGGACACAAGAAATTTTAGGAGGAGGATGTTCTATAATAAAACACTCTTCTAAATGGACCCAATGGTTTATATGGTTTACATTCTATTCCAGGACTCTGTTCCTTCCTGCAGGGGCAAAGCTCTCTATGTCATGTTTTTACTGAGTCAGGCAAGAAAATAACTCTCAACTGCATGTTCTTAAGTGCAGGTAAGTTAAGAAAATATTTTTTGCTGACAACTGGAATAATGCATGATCATTAGTAGAAATAATCAAACATGACCAAAAGATGTATAACCTCTTGTGCTTTTTACCCATTATTCAGTACTGACTCCCCATACGCCTTCTGGAAGCACTAATTAGGCCGACTTGAGAGAGGATACAGAGTGACGGCTTAGTCCTTGGAAGTGACTTGACTTAGCAAAATAGCGTGACGTTAGCTATCAAGGCTGTTCTGAGGATCTGAGTCTTGGAGCTCTCCTGCACTACCAGGAATTTAGGCAGGGGGTGGGGACCAGGCCACAAGCATCAGATGGAACCCTGCAGCGGCAGCTGGGGACCCGAGCAAAGCTGTGTGTCAGTCTAGGCTGGCATGCAGAGACTAGAAAGGCAGAAACTTTAGAAGGCTAAAAGAAGGGAAGTGGTCTAAACCCTCGTGGAGAACTGGAAACTAGAAAATGCACTAAAGGAGGCAGACAGCATCAAGTTTGTACGCCTTTGAAGAAAACTTGGGCACCCTTTCTCTTACACTGGTTTGGTGGATACCAGCCCCAGGAGTATCTACTACTGGGAACAGCTAAGAGGGTGAATTGGAGAGATACCATTGACATAAAGAAAGTCAGTACCCAAAGCTAGGAAGTATATACCTATAGGTAGATATAAAGGTATATTTTCTCTCTTTGTCTCTCTCTGGGTCAGTTTCTTGGTCCAGGCGCTAGACCTTGGCAATAATAGGAATCCCTATTTGTACTACCTTGGAGAACACGCCAGAGACTTAATGCCTTCCTTCCAGGTTTCTCGTCAACAGGATCAGCACTATCTCAGGCACTTGAATTCCTAGGCAGCTCTGCAGAGATGTCTTCTCTTCGTACAGCTGTTTAGGAGGCTTCTTAGTATGTTTGAAGTGCTGCCAAAGGTTGGTAATAAAAACACAATGGAAGGACACAAGAAATTTTAGGAGGAGGATGTTCTATAATAAAACACTCTTCTAAATGGACCCAATGGTTTATATGGTTTACATTCTATTCCAGGACTCTGTTCCTTCCTGCAGGGGCAAAGCTCTCTATGTCATGTTTTTACTGAGTCAGGCAAGAAAATAACTCTCAACTGCATGTTCTTAAGTGCAGGTAAGTTAAGAAAATATTTTTTGCTGACAACTGGAATAATGCATGATCATTAGTAGAAATAATCAAACATGACCAAAAGATGTATAACCTTGATGTGTCAAGGCTCCTAACAGTAACCACAGCTCTTATCCTTGGTTCTCTCTGAAGCTGCATTTGGTGCTTAGATGCAATGCTAGAAAATCAGTTCCAATCTGCTGTGCATAATGGAATGAGAAAGTTTTACTGAAGACTTTTCTGGAGCAGGTGTGAAAGAAGGGTGATGTTGCATACCATGTAACAAACGTCATAGCAATTCCCTTTAAACATCTTTGTTCTGCTAGAATTTCTTCTCTAAATATCAGTCTTGCCCCCTTCCTTTGCTTCCTCCCTCCATGACTCTGTCTTGGTTCCTCATCTCAACATAAATTCTCCTCAATGGTCTGAAACAACTGGCTCTCAGGCTCTCAACTTGCCTATCCCACTCAGAAAGAGAAAAGCTCAGTAGTTGACTTATGGTACTCCAATCTTTTTAAAAAAGAAATCTGCTCAATATCCAGTTATTTGTCAAGAATGACTGGAAATGGGCACTGGAGCTGGCCTTTTAAGGCTTGAAAGACCCAACAGTGTGTTTTTCTTCCCAGCTGCCCAGTCAGTGAAATCACCATGATAGCTTGAAATGGGCTGTGACTGTAGCATTTACCCGACAGAAACTGGCTAATACTGTAAATCACCCCTTCCCCCACCCCTCCGCAGCTAAGCTCATTCTTTTTTGGGGGGAGGGGGGCACTTCTATTGATTTTTCATTTATTTATCTTTTTTTTTTTTTTAAAGATTTATTTATTTATTTACTTTTGGGCGGGGGTCGGGTTGGGGAAGGAGGGGAGCGGGCGGGCCACTTCTGTTGGTCTTTCATTTCTCTGTTTTCATCCGTCTTTTGTTCTTTGGCTCCTGCGGGCCTCCCATCGCGGTGGCGTCTGTTGTCACAGAGCGCCGGTTCTGGGCGCACGTGCTCCAGAGCTCCGGCTTGGTGATTGGACACATGGGTCCAGCCGCTCTGCGGCACGTGGGATCTTCCCAGGCCAGGGCTCGAACCGGCGCCCCTTGCACTGCAAGGCGGTGTCCTTATCCACTGGACCACCAGAGGAAGCCCTCATTTATTTATCTTTGTTCTTTGGCTTGTGTGGGCCTGCTGTCACAGTGGCCCCTGTCACTGCAGAGAACAGGCTCTGGGCGCATGCGCTCCAGAGCTCCGGCTTGGTAATTGGACACATCTGTCCAGCCGCTTCGCAGCACGCAGGATCTTCCCAGGCCAGGGATCGAACCGGTGCCCCTTGCACTGCAAGGTGGTGTCCTTACCCACTGGACCACCAGGGAAGCCCCAAGCTCATTCTTAAGCTGGTAGAAGGCAGTGCCATGGGTTGGATGTAGGGTGGAGGATAATTTTTGACATCAAGAAAATAAAAGAGGGACTTCTCTGGTGGTCCAGTGCTTAAGACTCCGTCTTCCAATGCAAGGGATTTGACTTGGACCCCTGGTTGGGGAACTAAGATCTCACAAACTTCTTGGCCAAAAAATCCAAAACATAAAACAGAAGCAATATTGTAACAATTCAGTAAAGATGTTAAAAATGCCCCCCCCCCCCACACAAAACTTTAAATAGAAAAAGATTTCTCCTTATTGTTACATATATAATGTATATTGTTGGGCCTTCCCTAGTGGCTCCTATGATAAAAAATCTGCCACTCTTAAGTTTTGTATAGCTCAGATTGGTGCTCTGTGATGACGTGTATGGGTGAGATGGGGATGGGGTGGGAGGGAGGCTCTTGAGGAAGGGAACATATGTATACATAAAACTAATACACTACAATAAATAATTTTTTTTCTCACAAAAAAAGTTTTGTATATGCTTTCTTCATTTTTTCAAGCATCTGAGATATTGTTATTATATTTGTATGGGATTATGCTGTACCCCTTTTTTAATTTTTCTTTGTAATCTAACAAGGCCTCTTGCACGTTTTTCTTTGTGCACACGGAGTCAAGTGTTTCACATGGATGCACAGAATTCAGTTGTGTGACTTTACCATAATTAACTGTCATGTCCCAATTAATGGTCATTTGTATTTTGCAGTTATTATTATTATCATTTTCTGTTAGGTAAAGTTTTTCTTTTCTTCCTGTAAATTCCTAGAGGAAGAATTGCTGGGACAAAGGGTAAAAACATTTTTCATTTTTATAGATATTGCCAAATTGCCCTCCAAAAGGTTTGTACTGATTTAGGTTTCTACTAACAATGTCTGATAGCATTAAAAAAAAATGACTTTCCAGATAAAATTTAACGCTCTGATTTTTATTGGCAGCCACAGCTGGGACTCAGCAGTGACGACTTGATTGATTTTTTCTTGAACCTTTTGTTTTCTCTCCCTAGTTCCTTTAGTCATGTCCTTACCCCCACCGGAAATGCTTTCCCCACATAAATACCTCCCACTTCTTTCAGATGCATTGCAAATCCCCTCTCTAGTTCAATAGCCCTCAACTGGGAGCATTTGGCAATATCCAGAGATATTTTCATTTTTCACAACTGGAGGTAGATGTTGCTACTGGCATCTAGTGGGTAAACATCTTACAATACACAGGACAGATCTTCTCAATAAAGAGTTATCCAGGGACCTCCCTGGTGGTCCTGTATCTAAGACTCTGGGCTCCCAAGGCAGGGGGCCCAGGTTTGATCCCTGGCTAGGGAATTAGATCCCACAACTGAAGAGCTCAAAAGCTGCAACTGAAGATCCTGCATGCTGGGCAGCCAAATACAGAAACAGTAACAGCAACAAAAAATTCAACCTCATGAGTCAAAATGCCAAGGTTGAGAAATCCTGCTATTGTCAGATTGCCTTCTAGGGAGAAACTTCTGAAAACCTTATGCTTACTGTCCATGCTTTAGTGTTGGCACAAATTAGATTGCTTGATTTTAATTACCCTCTGTTGAGACTCATTTGATGGAAAATGACAGAAGTTTCAACTTAAATTAGCTTCAATACTAAAGGAAACTTATTTGTTCACAAAACTGAAATGTCCTGAGGTCATGCTGATAACAAGTGATGACTCAAATGGTGTCATCGAGGTCCCACTTTATTTCCACTTGACTCCCCTAGATGCAGTCAATTTTAGTACAAGCTTCCCCTCACCCACATCCTTGTGATGTCAAGATAGGCACAGATCTAGTTTCACATCCTTATATTTGTTCCTGTCCAAGAGAGTAGCCACTAGGCCCTTGTGGCCCTTGAGAATGGTGCCTCATCTGAATCAACGTATGCTCTAAGTGTAAAGTAAAGTAATAATTTTAATACTTATTACCTATTGAAATCATAACATTTATGATATGCTGAGTTGAATGGAAATGCATTTATTTCACTTTTTCGTGTTTACTTGGCTAGTTAAGGGACATCCCTTGGTCGTCTAGTGATTAGGATTCAAGATTTTTACTGTCGGGGCCTGAGTTCAATCCCTGATTTGGGAACTGAGAGATCCTACAAGCTGTGTAGTAAGGCTAAAAATAAAAAACAAATAAAAATAAATGTTGGGGGCTTCCCTGGGGGTCCAGTGAGTACAGAGCCCGCCTCGCAGTGCAGGGGACACTGGTTTGATCCTTGGCCTGGGAAGATCCCACGTGCCACAGAGCAGCTGGACTGGTGTGTCCAATTATGAGCCAGTGCTCTGGAATGCATGTGCCTGGAGCTGGTGCTCTGAAGTGAGAGAGGCCACGGTAACGGGAGACCCACACAGGCCAAAGAATAGAAATATGGATGGAAACAAATATAAATTAAAAAATAGGCATGATGGGAAAAGAAAAAAAAATAAATGTTACGGATTTCTCTGGTGGTCCAGTGGCTAAGACTCTGTGCTCTCATTGTAGGGGGTCTAGGTTCATTCCCTGGTTGGGGAACTAAGAACCCACATGCTGCACGGCATGGCCAAAAATAAAATTAAAATTAATGTAAAAAATAAAATTATAAAACAAAAAATATGGCTACTAGAACGTTCAAAATTATTTGTACTTGAAGAGCATTTTAAAAGGGGGTTTACCACTCTGTTAACAGATAAATAGAATTTAGGTTCACATCTTATTGTATAAAGTGTCAAAACCTGGCACAGAGCGTGATGGGAAGTCACATCTGAGTCCTCTCACTCCTCAGTAGGTTTGGGTGTTTATCATCTTGTCTGCCTTTCTGACCTTGTTAAATCAACCTAAGGACCAGAGTGTTTGTTACTGTCATTGCAGAAGGCAATTTTGAGAAAATTGGCCTATCATGCAGGTATACAAACTGTTCTTTCTTGTAACATAAAAAAAAAAATGGAGTTTTAGTATTGCTTGTGCCTCAACTGTTTAAATGTTATCAAAGGGCTTGGAGAAAAATTATTATATGTAAAGTTTACCTTATGCTCCTGTTGACTACAAGGGCAGAGATTCCTAGAAGTACTCTCAAGATGGGGCATTAACTTCCCCCAGAGATCACAGTAAACCTCTCCTTACCTCTCATTGACTTTGACTGGGTCACCCCTACCAATCACTGTAGGGGAAAGGTATGGAATAAACTGATCGACTGATGCCATATACAGACCTACCTCTGGAGGAAGGCTTAGGCCATTTTTGTCGAAAGCGTCCAGTTGGGAAGAGATGTGAGGGAGGGATGGGGTTCACAAAGGACACTTGGGATTCTGTTTCCAAATTTAGGATAACGGATGTTTACTCTCAACTTCTAGCAACCCTCTGAGTTGAAGAGAATTTATACATTTTCTTGTTGTTGATTACACTACTTTTTAAAAAAATTGAAGAGTTTTTTACATCTAGACGGGAGAACCCACACCAAGGCCAAAGAATAGAAATATGGATGGAAACAAATATAAATTAAAAAATAGGCATGATGGGAAAAGAAAAAAAAATAAATGTTACGGATTTCTCTGGTGGTCCAGTGGCTAAGACTCTGTGCTCTCATTGTAGGGGGTCTAGGTTCATTCCCTGGTTGGGGAACTAAGAACACAAATGCTGAAAGGCAAGGACAAAAATAAAATTAAAATTAATGTAAAAAATAAAATTATAAAACAAAAAATATGGCTACTAGAACGTTCAAAATTATTTGTACTTGAAGAGCATTTTAAAAGGGGGTTTACCACTCTGTTAACAGATAAATAGAATTTAGGTTCACATCTTATTGTATAAAGTGTCAAAACCTGGCACAGAGCGTGATGGGAAGTCACATCTGAGTCCTCTCACTCCTCAGTAGGTTTGGGTGTTTATCATCTTGTCTGCCTTTCTGACCTTGTTAAATCAACCTAAGGACCAGAGTGTTTGTTACTGTCATTGCAGAAGGCAATTTTGAGAAAATTGGCCTATCATGCAGGTATACAAACTGTTCTTTCTTGTAACATAAAAAAAAAAATGGAGTTTTAGTATTGCTTGTGCCTCAACTGTTTAAATGTTATCAAAGGGCTTGGAGAAAAATTATTATATGTAAAGTTTACCTTATGCTCCTGTTGACTACAAGGGCAGAGATTCCTAGAAGTACTCTCAAGATGGGGCATTAACTTCCCCCAGAGATCACAGTAAACCTCTCCTTACCTCTCATTGACTTTGACTGGGTCACCCCTACCAATCACTGTAGGGGAAAGGTATGGAATAAACTGATCGACTGATGCCATATACAGACCTACCTCTGGAGGAAGGCTTAGGCCATTTTTGTCGAAAGCGTCCAGTTGGGAAGAGATGTGAGGGAGGGATGGGGTTCACAAAGGACACTTGGGATTCTGTTTCCAAATTTAGGATAACGGATGTTTACTCTCAACTTCTAGCAACCCTCTGAGTTGAAGAGAATTTATACATTTTCTTGTTGTTGATTACACAAATACTGTATGCTCATTATCCAAAAACTCAAACACAGTGGACACGAGCTGTCCACTAAGACCTTTAGGTTTATGGTCTCTTACCCTTTCTTGGAAAGACTGTAGAGCAGTGTTCATCTGGCCTGTGACTGTCTTGAGGTCATGCCCCTATTCTTTGCATCGCTTTTCATGCCTAGCACTTTGCTTTATCTGGCAGAAGCATGAGAAACTGAACCGAGGAGAGTGGTGATGGTGGAGACCTCCATATACACAGAGTTACATTCTCAGAGACAAGCGTGTCCCCACTGAGGGTGGGGTGGGTATCCAGGCTGTGCCCTCCAGGAGAGTAGCCATCACAACGAGAAGCCTCCACACCCTAGCTGGACAGTAGCCCCTGTCCTTGGCAACTAGAGAGAGCTGGTGCTCAGCAACGACGACCCAGCGCAACTGAAAATTTTAAAAATTGGGTTAGCGTTTTAAAAACAGAAAACTCTGAAAATCTCAGTGTTGATCTTACTGATGTTATTCAGTCTTTCACAGGTACAGTTTATAAGCAAGCAATACACAGCAAGATGTTTGAGGTGGACATGAACTTTGCTGCAATGCATGTAGAAAAAAAGCAGCTCCATCATCTAAGACCTAATCATGTGCTTCAGAAGAAGAAAAAGAAGATGCTCTGATACAAAAGCATCTAAAATGAAGAGAAAGGATTTTGCCCTAGAGTAGCTGGTTCAAATTCAAGTTCCACTGCCTTCTAGCTATGAGACATGGGCAAGTTGTATCATGTTCTTGATTTGCCTTAAAATCACAGTAACTTTACCTATCTTACTGTGTATTTTGTGAGGAGAAATGTGCCTATACCTGTAAATCTAGTACCTGGCACATAGTGAATACTCAGATCTGTTTCTATTATGGTTCTGATAATACCATCATCGTTATTCATAACAGAGAGAGGTACTGTTTATTTTATGTGTAAAATGCAATTTTAAAAGTATATTTTGTTTTTAAAAATAACATATTAGGGCTTCCCTGGTGGTCCAGTGGGTAAGGACACTGCCTTGCAGTGCAAGTGGTGCCGGTTTGATCCTTGGTCTGGGAAGATCCCGCTTGCCGCGAAGCGGCTGGACCGATGGGTCTCACTACCCAGCCGGAGCTCTGGAGCGCATGTGCCCAGAGCTGGTGCTCTGTGATGAGAGAGGCCTCTGCGATGGGAGGCTCACACAGGCCAAAGAACAAAGATGGATGAAAATAAGTAAATGAAAGACTAATAGAAGTAGTCAAAAAAAACCCATATTAAAGCCTTTGTACATACTTGCTTGTTAGTTACTCTCTTCTCATGAGTTATCAAATAACCCAGAAAGTGACAAAATGTATTATTCTTTTATTGAATTTATTTTTTATCATAAAGTAAACTTAACATTACCATTAAATGATTTTTTAAATTAAAAAATAAAAATTTTAAAAATTAATAAATTTTAAAAAGGATGGGATGTCACACTTGTGATTAAATTAGGTAAGACATTTGTCTGTCTTGCTACAAGACTTTCTTCCTTACGAGCTTTAAGGAAGTAAGCTTGGTGAGCTTCTCTATGAAGAAGGCCACAAAACAAGAAAGAGAGGGGGACCTTCACTGACAGCCAGCAGGGAATTCTTAGCTATAGCTTTCAAGGAACTGAATGCTGCCAGCAACCACACGTGGTTAAATACAAACACTTCTCCAGTCAGGCCTGGATATGAGACCACTACCTGGGCTGAAACTTCAAATGCAGCTTTACAGAGGTTCTGGCTCAGTGTGCCTGGACCCCTGACTTATAAACCGTGAGACAATAAGTATCCAAGCTTATGGCTATGTTGTTACACAGCACTAGGTAATTAATACAGATAGCCCTGAGTGATAGGCTCCATTTAATTTGCAACAGGTGTAGAAAGCACCTAGCTATGAGACATAGTTTTCTTGATTTGCCTTAAAATCACAGTAACTTTACCTATCTTACTGTGTATTTTGTGAGGAGAAATGTGCCTATACCTGTAAATCTAGTACCTGGCACATAGTGAATACTCAGATCTGTTTCTATTATGGTTCTGATAATACCATCATCGTTATTCATAACAGAGAGAGGTACTGTTTATTTTATGTGTAAAATGCAATTTTAAAAGTATATTTTGTTTTTAAAAATAACATATTAGGGCTTCCCTGGTGGTCCAGTGGGTAAGGACACTGCCTTGCAGTGCAAGTGGTGCCGGTTTGATCCTTGGTCTGGGAAGATCCCGCTTGCCGCGAAGCGGCTGGACCGATGGGTCTCACTACCCAGCCGGAGCTCTGGAGCGCATGTGCCCAGAGCTGGTGCTCTGATGAGAGAGGCCTCTGCGATGGGAGGCTCACACAGGCCAAAGAACAAAGATGGATGAAAATAAGTAAATGAAAGACTAATAGAAGTAGTCAAAAAAAACCCATATTAAAGCCTTTGTACATACTTGCTTGTTAGTTACTCTCTTCTCATGAGTTATCAAATAACCCAGAAAGTGACAAAATGTATTATTCTTTTATTGAATTTATTTTTTATCATAAAGTAAACTTAACATTACCATTAAATGATTTTTTAAATTAAAAAATAAAAATTTTAAAAATTAATAAATTTTAAAAAGGATGGGATGTCACACTTGTGATTAAATTAGGTAAGACATTTGTCTGTCTTGCTACAAGACTTTCTTCCTTACGAGCTTTAAGGAAGTAAGCTTGGTGAGCTTCTCTATGAAGAAGGCCACAAAACAAGAAAGAGAGGGGGACCTTCACTGACAGCCAGCAGGGAATTCTTAGCTATAGCTTTCAAGGAACTGAATGCTGCCAGCAACCACACGTGGTTAAATACAAACACTTCTCCAGTCAGGCCTGGATATGAGACCACTACCTGGGCTGAAACTTCAAATGCAGCTTTACAGAGGTTCTGGCTCAGTGTGCCTGGACCCCTGACTTATAAACCGTGAGACAATAAGTATCCAAGCTTATGGCTATGTTGTTACACAGCACTAGGTAATTAATACAGATAGCCCTGAGTGATAGGCTCCATTTAATTTGCAACAGGTGTAGAAAGCACCTTATAGGGCTATTCTCATTTTATAGACTAGTAGTGAATAGAGAGATATTCTAGTGGCTCAGAAAACTATTTTTATCAGTTAGCCATGGAGAGATAGGCCCCAGTTTTTGCGATTGATTGGCTGCCACGAATATTTCCAATAAATCTCAAATCTTAATGATTTCTTATTCATTGCAGAATCTTAACTACACAGAGTGAAAAACTGGTAGAGGATCTTAGGTGTATTACCTTTTTGTTGCTTGGCAAAAAGAGAGCTGAGAATCGTGCTCCTGAAGGCACAAAGCCTTTTCTCCCCCAGTCAGCTTTTTAGATCTTGCTAATGGGGAGTGGAGAGAAAACTAGCTCGGAAGAGCGATCATCTTCAAAACACATCACTCTTTAACGAGAAATTTCTTTTCTAAAAATAAACCACCAAGAACACCAATTGAAAGAGAAATGTCTTAATGGTCGTGCAAAATCTTCATGCCCAGAAAAAGTGGTCATATTCAAATGCTGTCATCCTTTTGTCTGCAGCAGACGCAAAGGATACATCAGTCCCTCTTTTTCCCTTCTCAAGTGTTTCATTCTAAATAATGGCCAACCGTGGGAGTTTGCTTCCCTGGTGGCTTGGATGGTAAAGGATCTTCCTGCAGTGCCAAAGACCCAGGTTCGATCTCTGGGTCAGGAAAATCCCCTGGAGAAGGATATGGCAACCCACTCCAGTATTCTTTCCTGGAAAATCCCATGGATGGAGGAGCTTGGTGGGCTACTGTTCATGGGGTCACAGAGAGTCAAACATGACTGAGCGACTAACACTCGGGGGTTTGTAAAACCAGTTCATGTCTGTTCTCCCCTCTCTTGGTTAACATGTGCTAGAGTCTATCTGATGTTTACACATTTCCTCTGTTAAAACCCTACAATTTATTTTGGTTTACAGGTGGCTCTTGCTTTTATGCCATGAAATGGTACATTCTTGGATCCCGTTATAAAGGGGGCATCCTAAAGGAATCTGAACCTCCTGTTGGCCTAGTAAGATGACTCTGGAAGGGGCATCCAGGATTGAAAGCTGAAAACAAAAATAGCTTCATGGACCCCCACATTCCAAAAAGAGAAGAAAACAACCAAGATTCTCCTCTTCTGTAAAAATGGATGATACACTCCTAGGCTATCTGCAGCCTGACCCTAGGCTGTTCAGATGGGTGGAGATAAGGAGAGAGCTGAACTGTTCCTTTTCTTTTCCATGGGGGACACTTTCTTAGTGATGGAGGGAAAAATGGAGGAGTTGAATAGGATGGTCGGTGGCCTTGCTGATGGACCTCTGAATTCATGCTTTTTTCCCCTTAGCTAACCTCATGCATTTATTCTACCCAAAGACTTTTATTTTCAGGGTCTTAAGTCTCTGACACATCTTTCTCACAAACTCTAAAGTTGGGCCTTTTCTTTAATTGGATTTTAGTTGGAGTTGCATTTCATTTTTTCAGCCTTACTGGGGTATCATTCATATACAATAAATGGACTGTTTTAGAGATATGTTTAGATGAGCTTTGACATACGTATGCACTATGGAACCATCAGTGCAATGGAGACATAGAATATTCTGAGCAGCCTTGGAAAAGTCCCTCATGCCCTTTTGTAATCAGTCCTCACTTCCACTCCCAATCCCATCTGCTATCATTTTTTCCCCCTTTCTAGAATTTTACATAGATTCAGTCATACAGCATACAGAATACTCTTTTGTATTTAGTTTCCTTCACTCAGCCTAATGATTTTTTAAAAATTTTGTTTATTTATTTTTGGCTATTCTGCGTTTTCACTGCTGCCACAGGCTCTTCTCTAGTTGCAGGAAGTGGGGGCTACTCACTAGTCGAGGTGAGCAGGCTTCTTGTTGCGGTGACTTCTCTTGTTGTGAAACTCAGGCTCTAGGGCACACAGGCTTCAGTAGTTGGTGGCTCCATAGTTGTGGCTCACTGCAGGCTCTAGGGAGGCCCCACAGGCTTCAGTAGTTGTGGCATATGGGTTTACAGGTGGCTCTTGCTTTTATGCCATGAAATGGTACATTCTTGGATCCCGTTATAAAGGGGCATCCTAAAGGAATCTGAACCTCCTGTTGGCCTAGTAAGATGACTCTGGAAGGGCATCCAGGATTGAAAGCTGAAAACAAAAATAGCTTCATGGACCCCACATTCCAAAAGAGAAGAAAACAACCAAGATTCTCCTCTTCTGTAAAAATGGATGATACACTCCTAGGCTATCTGCAGCCTGACCCTAGGCTGTTCAGATGGGTGGAGATAAGGAGAGCTGAACTGTTCCTTTTCTTTTCCATGGGGGACACTTTCTTAGTGATGGAGGGAAAAATGGAGGAGTTGAATAGGATGGTCGGTGGCCTTGCTGATGGACCTCTGAATTCATGCTTTTTTCCCCTTAGCTAACCTCATGCATTTATTCTACCCAAAGACTTTTATTTTCAGGGTCTTAAGTCTCTGACACATCTTTCTCACAAACTCTAAAGTTGGGCCTTTTCTTTAATTGGATTTTAGTTGGAGTTGCATTTCATTTTTTCAGCCTTACTGGGGTATCATTCATATACAATAAATGGACTGTTTTAGAGATATGTTTAGATGAGCTTTGACATACGTATGCACTATGGAACCATCAGTGCAATGGAGACATAGAATATTCTGAGCAGCCTTGGAAAAGTCCCTCATGCCCTTTTGTAATCAGTCCTCACTTCCATCCCAATCCCATCTGCTATCATTTTTTCCCCCTTTCTAGAATTTTACATAGATTCAGTCATACAGCATACAGAATACTCTTTTGTATTTAGTTTCCTTCACTCAGCCTAATGATTTTTTAAAAATTTTGTTTATTTATTTTTGGCTATTCTGCGTTTTCACTGCTGCCACAGGCTCTTCTCTAGTTGCAGGAAGTGGGGGCTACTCACTAGTCGAGGTGAGCAGGCTTCTTGTTGCGGTGACTTCTCTTGTTGTGAAACTCAGGCTCTAGGGCACACAGGCTTCAGTAGTTGTGGCATATGGGCTCCATAGTTGTGGCTCCGAGGCGCTAGAGCACAGGCTCAATAGTCGTGGCTCATGGGCTGGCTTAGTTGCTCCACAGCATGTAGGATCTTCCCGGATCAGGGATCGAACCTGTGTCTCCTGCATTGGCAGGCGAACTCTTCACCACTGAACTACCAGGGAAGTCTTAATTTTGGGATTTATCCATATCATTATGCATATCAGTAGTTCATTCATTCTTACTGCTGAGTAGGATTCCATTGTTTGGATAAACTGCAGTTTATTTATCTTGCATTTTATGTTTATGTTAATTTGGGAAGAAAAGGAATTCTATAATATTGATGCTTCCTAATTAGGAACAAGCTATGCTTCTTCATTTTTTTTTTTACTCAGATCTTGTGTTTATATCTTTCGTCAAGCTTTGTAGTTTTCTTTGTGTGGCCTCTGCTCTTACTGAGTTTGTTTCTAGGAGCTTGATATTTTGTTACTGGAATGGAATCTTTTCTTCTTAACCTTAGCTCAATGGTTGCTGCCGGTATAATGGAAAGCTATTGACTTTTCTGAACATTCATCTTATATTGGACTATCTTTTGGAGTTCTTGTTGGTTCTAATAGTTTCTTAGTTGAGCCTCTTGGTTTTTTTCAGGTTTACTGTCTCTGCCTAATGATAACGTTACCTTTTTTTTTTTTTAAGAGTGATACTTACTTCTTGTTCTTTTTCCTGTGACGAAGGGAGGAAAATGGGAGGAAGATGGTTTGGGTGTGATGGTGGAGAGGCAGAGAGAAGGTCAAAATGAAGCAGCCTGGAAATTCTTTGGTGGTCAAGTGGTAAGAATTCTGTGCTTTCACTGCTGAGGGCCTGGGTTCAGTCCCTGGTCCCATAAGCCACATAGTGTGGCCAAAATAATAATAAAATAAATGAAGTGGCCTGAACTCCTGATGTTGGCTGCGGCACAAATGAAATAAATAGATACCTTAGAGCTTAAGGGTGTGAGCTGGGCAGAGAGTAGTTGGAAAAGTAGAAGTAGGGACCCTATTATATTAAAAAATGTTAGAAAATTGTTTCCTAATATTTCCTATATTAGAAAATTGTGTAGGGTGATGCCTTCGCCCTAATTCCTACTCTCTGCTTTAAACATCAAAGGAGTGTTAGAGGGAGGGGGAGGGAACAGAGTAAAGAGAAGACCACTCCCCCACCCCACTCCAAGGCTCCACCTATTCTAGGGAGAAGGGGGAGGTATCAGAAACTGTGAAAACCTGAAATAACCTGAAAGTTATGCTGTTTCCCAGAGATGTCGTTTATTTATACATACATATATATATAATTTTATTTATTTATTTTTGGCTGTGCTGGATCCTCCTTGTTACGTAGGCTTTTCTCTAGTTGTGGCAAGCAGAGGCCACTTTTTAGTTGCAGTGCATGGGCTTTCGGTTGCAGTGGCTTCTCTTGTTGCAGAGCACGGGCTCCAGGGCATGCAGGCTTCAGTTTAAGTTGTGGCACATGGGCTCAATAGTTGCAGCTCATGGGCTCTAGAGCGCAGGGTGAGTAGTTATGGCACAGGGACTTAGTTGCCCTGCAGTATGTGGGATCTTCCTGGGCCAGGGATTGAACCCATGTCCCCCGCATTGGCAGGCAGACTCTCCACCAGTGAGCCACCAAGGAAGCCCCCAGGCATGTCTTTAAAAGGTTGAAAAGGGAGGTTTTATAGAAGATGATGGATGGAAGAGATTGAAGAAAAATAAAATTGTTTTTTGGACAGATTGTTCAACACGTCAGTTGCATTTAAAATGTCGGCTGCATTCCCATTGTTCCTATTTTAGGAAGGGGTGTAATTAAGAGGACACTGGAGAAGGCCTTGTTATTTGGGGAGAAGCCCATCTATATAACTTTCCTAAAAGCATCCTTTTGCGGGTCGGATTTGGATTTCGGCTTTCATGGTAATACCAGATGGGCATCACTAGGTACATAAATAAAGCATGATCAAGTTTTATAGGAACTGCTTCTGCAATTACCTCACCAGAACCCTAGATGGCGCTATGGCTTTGGTGCTGCAAATACAGAGTAATAAATGGTGCCTGCTTTAGAGATAAGAAAGTCACTGATGAAAGCAGAGGGGCTTCCCTGGTGGCTCAGATGGTAAAGAATCTGCCTACAATGAGGGAGACCTGGGTTCCATCGCTGGGTCGGGAAGATCCCCTGGAGAAGGGAATGGCAACCCACCCAGTATTCTTGCCTGGAGAATTCTATGGACAGAGGTGCCTGGTGGGCTACAGTCCCTGGGGTGAGCCAGACATGACTGAGTGATAGTATAAAACCTTTTTGTGGACATGCTTTTACTTCTCCTTAGTAAACACATATCCAATGGTATTACTCATTCCTAAGGCAGGCTGATATTCCCCTCCTTCTTTTATTTTGGCCACATCATGTAGTTTGTGGGACATTAGTTCCCCAATCAGGGATTGAACCCAGGCCCTTGGCAGTGAGAGCTCAAAGTTCTAGCCACTGGACCACCAGGGGAATTACCTAGGTGTGTTTTCTATTAAAAAAAAAAGAAAAAAAAGCACAGGAAATAACAAGCCCTGATGAAGATGTGGAGAAATTGGAGCCCTGATGCATTGTTGGTGAGACTGTAAAATGGTGTAACTCTCATGGAAACACTTTGTCACTTTTTTGAAAAGTTCAGTATAGAATTACTGCATGATCCAGGAATTCTATTGCTAGGTATGCACCCAAAGGAACTGAAAGCAGGGACTCCAATATGTGTACATCAATGCCCATAGCAGTCTTATTCATAATAGCAAATAACTCAAGTATCTATCAACAAGATGAATGGATAAACAAGATGTGGTATGTCCATACAATGGAATATCATTCAACCAGTAAAAGGGATGAAGTGCTGACACAGACTGTGACATGTATGAGCCTTGAAGACCATATGCCAAGTGAAGTAAACCAGACACAAAAGGATATATAACGCAGGATTTCACTTATATGAGGTATCTAGAGTAAGCAAATTCATAAGAATAGAAAGAACAGAAGTTATCAGGAAGCTCAGAGGAGGAGGGAATGGGGAGCTGCCGTGGAATTAGAACAAAGTTTCAGTTTTATAAGATGAAAACAACCCTGAAGCTGGACAGTGGTGATGGTTGCACAACAATATGAATGTGCTTAATGCTGACAAATTGTAAATTTTAAAATGGTTAAGACAGTAACTTCTATGCTTATGTATAAAAAGTAAGTGGGAAAAAAAGGACCTACGCAAGGCTGGACAGTATCTTCCCCAGTATACACAAGCCTCCAAATGCAGACCTCAGGTTTTTCTGAAAAGTGACGCTAATGAACAACATAATACACCCTTTTCTACCCATCCCATGTTATGTGTTTCTTTCATCCCTAAATCCTCCAAGCTGGGTTTGCTTTAGTAACAGTGATATTCCTCTCCAAATGGTATTACTCATTCCTAAGGCAGGCTGATATTCCTCCTTCTTTTATTTTGGCCACATCATGTAGTTTGTGGGACATTAGTTCCCCAATCAGGGATTGAACCCAGGCCCTTGGCAGTGAGAGCTCAAAGTTCTAGCCACTGGACCACCAGGGGAATTACCTAGGTGTGTTTTCTATTAAAAAAGAAAAAAAAGCACAGGAAATAACAAGCCCTGATGAAGATGTGGAGAAATTGGAGCCCTGATGCATTGTTGGTGAGACTGTAAAATGGTGTAACTCTCATGGAAACACTTTGTCACTTTTTTGAAAAGTTCAGTATAGAATTACTGCATGATCCAGGAATTCTATTGCTAGGTATGCACCCAAAGGAACTGAAAGCAGGGACTCCAATATGTGTACATCAATGCCCATAGCAGTCTTATTCATAATAGCAAATAACTCAAGTATCTATCAACAAGATGAATGGATAAACAAGATGTGGTATGTCCATACAATGGAATATCATTCAACCAGTAAAAGGGATGAAGTGCTGACACAGACTGTGACATGTATGAGCCTTGAAGACCATATGCCAAGTGAAGTAAACCAGACACAAAAGGATATATAACGCAGGATTTCACTTATATGAGGTATCTAGAGTAAGCAAATTCATAAGAATAGAAAGAACAGAAGTTATCAGGAAGCTCAGAGGAGGAGGGAATGGGGAGCTGCCGTGGAATTAGAACAAAGTTTCAGTTTTATAAGATGAAAACAACCCTGAAGCTGGACAGTGGTGATGGTTGCACAACAATATGAATGTGCTTAATGCTGACAAATTGTAAATTTTAAAATGGTTAAGACAGTAACTTCTATGCTTATGTATAAAAAGTAAGTGGGAAAAAAAGGACCTACGCAAGGCTGGACAGTATCTTCCCCAGTATACACAAGCCTCCAAATGCAGACCTCAGGTTTTTCTGAAAAGTGACGCTAATGAACAACATAATACACCCTTTTCTACCCATCCCATGTTATGTGTTTCTTTCATCCCTAAATCCTCCAAGCTGGGTTTGCTCTTTAGGATTGGATGGCCTCCTTCAGCACCCACACATGAAGAGCTAAAAATGATTTATAGTGCAATCTGCCCTGGTGTTTTACCTTTAATACACGCTGAGAAACAGAGAACAGTTTCATACAGGCTTTTTAGATTGACTTCTTTCACTTAGCAATATGTATTAAAGTTTCCTTCATGCCTTGACAGCTCATTTATTTTTAGTGTTGAATAATATTCCATTGCCTGGAATGTACTGTAATTTATATCCATTTATCTACTGAAGGATGTTTTGGTTGCTTCCAAGTTTCAGCAATTATGAACGAAGCTTCTGTAAACATTTATGTGTAGATTTTTGTATTGCACAACAGTGTTCAACTCCTTTGGTCAATACCAAGGAGTGTGACTGCTGGATTATAAGGTAAGAGAATGTTTATTTTTTTAAGAAACTGCCAAACTGTTTTCCAAAGTGGCTGTCCTATTTTACATTCCCATCAGCAATGAAGAGGAGTTCCTGTTGCTCCACATTCTCTTCGGCATTTGATATTGCCTGTGTTCCGGACTTCGGTCATTTGAATAGGTGTGTAGTCTACTGTCCTACCACCCTGAACTCGTCTGATCTCATCTGAAGAGGTGTATAGTGATATCTTGTTGTTTTAATTCACATTCCCCTAATGACAAATGATGGACAGCATCTTTTCATATACTTCTTTGCTATTTGCATGTCTCCTTTGATGATGTATCTATTAAGATCATCGGCTCATTTACAAAATTTTTTATTTTTTATTTATTCATTTTTGGCTAGTCTGCGTTTTCATTGCTGCTGCAGGCTCTACTCTAGTTGAAGGAATGGGGGCTACTCTCTAGTTGATGTGAGCAGGCTTCTTGTTGCGGTGACTTCTCTTGTTGTGGAACTCGGGTTTCAGGGCACACGGGCTTCAGTAGTTGTGGCACATGGGCTCAATAGTTGCAGCTCTGAGGCGCTAGAGCACAGGCTCAATAGTTGTGGCTCATGGGCTTAGATGCTTCGCAGTACGTGGGGTCTTTCCGGATCAGGGATCGAACCTGTGTCGCCTGCATTGGCGGGCAAACTCTTCACACTGAGCTACCAGGGAAGCCCTGGTCCGTTTTTTTAATTGAAGTTTTTGTTTTCCTGTTGCTGAGTTTTAAGAGTTCTTTGTATGTTTTGAATAACAGTCTTTTATTGGATATATCTTTTTTCTCCTAGTCTGTGGCTTCTATTTTAATTCTCTTGAACAGTGCAGGGATTTGATAACATTTTTTTATAGTTGTCCTTGGAAAAGAGCTGTTGTGAGTCAGGTGCCTGAATTTCTTGTATTATAAATGGATTGGAGGTTATAAACACTCCTGAAATCAGTGGGCTGAAGGATTAGAGGTATGTTTTATAGTTTATGACATTTTTGAAGAAACAGAATTAACTGATAAGTCCCAGTGTTGTAGAAAAAAAATACCTAGGATTAAATAGCAGAAAGGCTAATTGGCATTTAATTGAATTTTGAAAATTCATTCTTCCCTGTTAGACGCTGAGTTTAAGGTCAAAGAAGGCAGAAAAAATAGATGGGAACTTGGAGAAAACATTTGGAAAATGATGGTGTCAGAATTAAAGTTCTAAGAATCAGTTAAAAATTTCAAAACATTTGAAATGTATTTTGATTGTCTGGGAGCTTTGTTGGTTTAAATAAAGCGTGTTTAATGTATTCATTGGAAAGACTTTCCTTGTGGTCCCTTGGCGTGTAGGCTAGTGGATAGGGCTTCTGTTGGGTGGAAGCCGGGATACAGCTAAACATCCTAAATACCTGGTTTGGTGGACTAGCTACACTTTTTCCTAACACGGTATAAATAAAATATTAACAGTAACATGTATGTATAATGAAAAAACTAAACTACATTTGTATGAACTGGACATACCTGGGATGTGCCTTGCTCTTAGAAAGCACTCAGCTAATGATATTTTCTAGAAGCATTATATAGGACTTCCCTGGTGACTCAGATGATAAAGAATCTGCCTGCAATGCGGGAGACCTGGATTTGATCTCTGGGTCGGGAAGAGCCTCTGAAGGAGGGAATGGCTACCCACTCCAGTATTCTTGCCCGGAAAATCATAGACAGATGAGCCTGGTGGGCCACAGTCCCCAGGATTATAAAGAGTCAGACCCAATCGAGGGACTTAATTACCCACAACCAAAATAGCTTGAGGAACTCTTGCCAAGAGAACTGGAATAACTTCCTCTTTTTATACCTAGAATGGGGTTAGTTTCTCAAATACTTTTTCTCTCCCTTGTGGGGAATGATGTGTAAAATTCTTTTCTTTTCATTTTTAAATTAATTTTTAGTGGAGTATAGTTGCTTTACAATGTTGTGTTACTTTCTGCTATACAGCGAAGTGAATCAGTTATACATATACACATATCCCCTCTTTTTTTGGATTTCCTTTCCATTGAGGTCACCACAGAGCATTGAATAGAGTTGCCTGTGCTATACAGTGGATTCTTGTTAGTTATGTATTTTATACATAGTATCAATAGTGTATACATGTCAATTCCCAATTTTCCAGTTTCTCCCACCACACTCTTGTTATCCATAGGTTGGCTTTCTACTCCTGTGTCTGTTTCTCCTTTGAAAATAGGATACAATTCTTAATGTTCCACTAAGTCTAGTCTGAGTCTTGCAGTCATCTCTCTTACCTCTTTAAGGTGCCTTGGAGTATCTCTGTATTATTGTCTAGTTGAATGTTTGAAGGGCAATCATGTTTTTGGTTTTTTTTCAATCATCATGTTTTGGGTATGTGCTGTGATATACTGTACTAACTGTAATACTGTAACAACCTTGATTATTTAATTTATATGTGAAATGTCGGCTGGATGAAGCACAAGCTGGAATCAAGATTGCCCGGAGAAATAGCAATAACCTCAAGAATGCAGATGACACCACCTTTATGGCTGGAAGCAAAGAGCAACTAAAGAGCCTCTTGATGGAGGTGAAAGAGGAGAGGAAAAAGCTGACCTAAAACTCAACATTCAAAAAACGAAGATCATAGCATCCAGTCCCAACACTTCATGACAAATAGATGAGCAAACAACGGAAACAGTGACAGATTTTATTTTCTTGGGCTCCAAAATCACTGTGGATGGTGACTGCAGCCATGAAATTAAAAGACACTTGCTCCTCGGAAGAAAAGCCATGACAAACCTAGACAGTATATTCAAAAGCAGAGACATCACTTTGCCCACACAAGTCCATATAGTCAGGTTATGGTCTTCCCAGTAGTCATGGATGGATATGAGAGTTGGACCATGAAGTAGGCTGAGCAACGAAGAATTGACGCCTTTGAACTGTGTTGGAGAAGACTCTTGAGAATCCCTTGGACTGCAAGGAGATCAAACCAATCAATCCTGAAGGAAATCAACCCTGAATATTCACTGGAAGGAATGATGCTGAAGCTGAAGCTCCAATACTTTGGCTACCTGGTGCGAAGAGACGACTCACTGGAAAAGAGCCTGATGTTGGGAAAAATCAAAGGCAAAAGGAGAGGAGGACGACAGAGGATGAGATGGTTGAATGGCAACACTGAATCAGTGATGAGTTTGAGCAGGTTTCAGGAGATAGCCTAGTTTGCTGCAGTCCATGGGGTCGACTGAGTAACTGAACTGCATTGTGATATACCACCTGTCATCTCTCTTGCTGCCACAGCCCTCTGGAGCCTCCATTGTTACAGGAACTTATTACAGAGTTTCACAACTATTTTCCTATTGCTTCATTTTCCCTCTGTAATTGTTTTTTTCAAAAACTGACAAGGAGTCTATCTGTTTCCTTTTGATATCCCCAGTGTCTGGCACAATAAATGTTTTTTTTTTTTTTTTAAATAAATGATTGTATGTAAGAACACCACCGTGTCCTTCATTTATGACTGTTATGATGATGTGCTTCTAGAATCTCCATGACAATAACCATCATGGATTCACATTCTGAATAGAACTGTAATTGCTTCATTTTGTGCAATAGCAAACATAAGGTCTCAGCTCTCCAGTCTGTTTAGCTTTAAAGATGGTTAATTCTATTTGGCAGTTTCTTATTCTTTCAGTGTTGGCATACCATTGTTGGTTCTTTCCTAATTCTCTTTCCTCATATGCTTCCTATGCAGTTACTACTTCTAAGAGAAAATTGGTGGTGTTCCTGTGGATTTTGCTTTCTGTTTCTTTATTCTTTTTATTTATTGTGTATTCTTTGTTCTGTTTCACAAAGGTTTTGCTGAGGCCAGCAATGATTCTCCTAGGAGATTAGGAGGCAGGATTCAGGGCAATGCAAAATGGTGTTGTTAACACTGTATTCTAATTTAGGAGAAGTAAGTCCCATGATTCTGGTAAAGGCCTCTGTTTCTGACACCTGGAAATGAATAGGTTTGCCTGGATTAGAAACATCAATAGAAGCATTGACTAGATCCACGTTCACACCTTTCTGAGATTTGTTATATCAAGTCAACAGTAGCTAAGACACTGCATTTCTCCTCGACTTAATTTCCCCAAACTTTGGCTACCTTCTCATATCATTAGAAATCTTTCTTCCTTTCTTTCTACCTTTCTTTCTTTTCTTTCTCTCTCTCTCTCTCTACCCCTCGCTACACCCACTCCTTCTTTCCTTTTTTAATGTGGCCAAACCACTTGGCTTGCAGGATCTCAGTTCTCCCACTACGGATTGAACCTAGGCCCTTAGCAGTGAAACAGCTGAGTCATAACCACTGGAAGTCTCTAGAAGTAATTCTTATTTCCATCCATTTTTCTGGACGAGGGCAGCCCTTGCAATACAACAAAAGCAGAGGCTTAGACAATTCCTAACATCTTCTGAGAAGCAGGTTTTGCATAGAGAAAAGGATTTGGAGTCATATAGTCCAGAAGTTCCAAACCCAGTTCACTACCTAGAGCCAAACAACTTCAGATTAGTCACTCTATATCTTTCAGCCTCAGTTTCTCCATCTGTAAAATGTGGATTATAGTTCCTCCCTCTCAAAATTAGGTTCTAGTAAAGATTAATGAGATGTGCTGATAAAGACAAAAATGGGAAGTGGATTTGATAAACTGTAGCTGTCATTATTGTCCCAATAATGAATAGCAAGTTATGGTTTTTTTCTGGGGGGAAAGTGTATTATGCAAGTTGGTAGCCTTGGTTTTGACTGACGTGTGCATGAGTGTATGTGCATGCATGTGATAGCACTACTAGTTCTATCTAGTGTAGCCATTATAAAAGTGCAAAGAGAAAATTGGTGGTGTTCCTGTGGATTTTGCTTTCTGTTTCTTTATTCTTTTTATTTATTGTGTATTCTTTGTTCTGTTTCACAAAGGTTTTGCTGAGGCCAGCAATGATTCTCCTAGGAGATTAGGAGGCAGGATTCAGGGCAATGCAAAATGGTGTTGTTAACACTGTATTCTAATTTAGGAGAAGTAAGTCCCATGATTCTGGTAAAGGCCTCTGTTTCTGACACCTGGAAATGAATAGGTTTGCCTGGATTAGAAACATCAATAGAAGCATTGACTAGATCCACGTTCACACCTTTCTGAGATTTGTTATATCAAGTCAACAGTAGCTAAGACACTGCATTTCTCCTCGACTTAATTTCCCCAAACTTTGGCTACCTTCTCATATCATTAGAAATCTTTCTTCCTTTCTTTCTACCTTTCTTTCTTTTCTTTCTCTCTCTCTCTCTCTACCCCTCGCTACACCCACTCCTTCTTTCCTTTTTTAATGTGGCCAAACCACTTGGCTTGCAGGATCTCAGTTCTCCCACTACGGATTGAACCTAGGCCCTTAGCAGTGAAACAGCTGAGTCATAACCACTGGAAGTCTCTAGAAGTAATTCTTATTTCCATCCATTTTTCTGGACGAGGGCAGCCCTTGCAATACAACAAAAGCAGAGGCTTAGACAATTCCTAACATCTTCTGAGAAGCAGGTTTTGCATAGAGAAAAGGATTTGGAGTCATATAGTCCAGAAGTTCCAAACCCAGTTCACTACCTAGAGCCAAACAACTTCAGATTAGTCACTCTATATCTTTCAGCCTCAGTTTCTCCATCTGTAAAATGTGGATTATAGTTCCTCCCTCTCAAAATTAGGTTCTAGTAAAGATTAATGAGATGTGCTGATAAAGACAAAAATGGGAAGTGGATTTGATAAACTGTAGCTGTCATTATTGTCCCAATAATGAATAGCAAGTTATGGTTTTTTTCTGGGGGGAAAGTGTATTATGCAAGTTGGTAGCCTTGGTTTTGACTGACGTGTGCATGAGTGTATGTGCATGCATGTGATAGCACATATCTAGTTCTATCTAGTGTAGCCATTATAAAAGTACAGCAAAGACTGCCTTCTTGGCTTCCCTGGTGGTCCAGTGGGTAGAGAGTCCGCCTTGCAGTGCGGGTGGCACCGGTTCAATCCCTGGCCCGGGAGGATCCCACGTGCCACAGAATGGCTAGACCGGTGTGTCCAATTAGGAGCTAGCGCTCTGGAGTGCATGTGCCCAGAGCCGGTGCTCTGCAACGAGAGACGCTGCAATGGGAGGCCCACACAAGCCAAAGAATAAAGATGGGTGAAAATAAATAAATAAAAAACCAACAAAGGGGCCAAAGTTGTAAAAAAAAGATTGCCTCCCTTTGAAATTTTAAAAATATACATAAATGGAACATATATATACACTATTTACAAATTAGAAAATAACGATCTATATTATTACTAGCCAGACTAAGAATTAGATTATAGTAGCATCCTCCCTGGGCTTCCTTGGTGGCTCAGTTGGTAAAAAAAATTCATCTGTAATGCAAGAGAAGTGGGTTTAATCCCTGGATGGGGAAGATCCCTTTGAAGAGGGCATGGCAACCCACCCCAGTATTCTTGCCTGGAGAATCCCATGGACAGAGGAGCCTGTCAAGCTACAGTTCATAGGGTTTAAAAGAGTCCGACACAACTGAACAACTTAGCACAGCACAGCATCCTGACTCCCTGAAAGGCCACCATCCCAACCCTTGGTAACCACTATCCTGATTTCTGCCTTTTTTTTTCCTCTGGTCATATCACCTTTATGTACATTCTTCTCTAAATATTTTGTCTGCTTTGAAAATTTATATTAATGAAAACATACTTTAATGACCTATAAGGAAAAAGTAACTGAAAAAGAATATATGTATAGCTGAATCACTTTACTATACACCTGAAACTAACATAACATTGTAAATGAACTATACTTCAGTAAAAAAAACACACTTTATTTTTACGCTTTCTTCACTCAGCATTGTTTTTAAACTCCTTGTGTCCTTGTGTTCAGCTGTAGTTTGTTCCTTTTTATTGCTGTATGAAAACATTGCAGTATAAAAACTTATCTTTTCTGTTGCTGATGGATATTCAGGTTGCTTTCAGATTTTTCTTTTTTTGCCATGATGTTGTATGGTACGATCTGTACACATCTTGCACACATCCCCTGGTGCACACAATTAGGAGTTTCTCTAAGGTATGCCCAGGAGTCAGTCATAGACTGTGCATATCAACTTCAGCAAAGAGTGGCATCTCTATTTCAAAGAAACAGTACTGATTTACACTCACATCTGCTGTGTAGGAATGCCTGTCCCTCCAAGTCTTTGACAAAACTGAAGGACATAGGCATCTGTTTCTTCAGGGCACAACAAAACTATCAGATCTCCTCTCCATCCTACTTGCCCCAATCAGGTGCCTGTTAAACAGTATCTCATTGTGATTTCAGTTTTTTTAATTTTCTGATGATGATTGACATGGAGTACACTTTCATATATTTGTTGGCCTTTTGGATTTCGACTGTTTAAACCTCCTGTCTTTATTTTAAAATGTCCTACGAGACAGTTACAATATCGGACAACCACTCATTGAGGCAGGTGAAAAACAAACCTCACCTGTAGCCTGTTAGCCAAGAACCAGCTGATTTAACACAGTAACAAGTACTTTTACTTTAGCCAAGACTGATAAACAAGATCACCAGTCAGTGGCCGGTCTGCCTTCTTCCTTGGAGGTGGCCTTGAGAGCAAGGGGTACCGCTCCAGCGCTCTCCCCAGAGATCCCAGACACAAACAGACGCGTCCTCCAACCTTGCACCCTTCTGCTCGACCGCCAATTTCAAACTTCCAAGACCTGCCCTACCGAGTTGGAAGAAACAATTTGTCTGGCCAACCCTTGATTCTTCTCTAAATATTTTTTTGTCTGCTTTGAAAATTTATATTAATGAAAACATACTTTAATGACCTATAAGGAAAAGTAACTGAAAAAGAATATATGTATAGCTGAATCACTTTACTATACACCTGAAACTAACATAACATTGTAAATGAACTATACTTCAGTAAAAAAAACACACTTTATTTTTACGCTTTCTTCACTCAGCATTGTTTTTAAACTCCTTGTGTCCTTGTGTTCAGCTGTAGTTTGTTCCTTTTTATTGCTGTATGAAAACATTGCAGTATAAAAACTTATCTTTTCTGTTGCTGATGGATATTCAGGTTGCTTTCAGATTTTTCTTTTTTTGCCATGATGTTGTATGGTACGATCTGTACACATCTTGCACACATCCCCTGGTGCACACAATTAGGAGTTTCTCTAAGGTATGCCCAGGAGTCAGTCATAGACTGTGCATATCAACTTCAGCAAAGAGTGGCATCTCTATTTCAAAGAAACAGTACTGATTTACACTCACATCTGCTGTGTAGGAATGCCTGTCCCTCCAAGTCTTTGACAAAACTGAAGGACATAGGCATCTGTTTCTTCAGGGCACAACAAAACTATCAGATCTCCTCTCCATCCTACTTGCCCCAATCAGGTGCCTGTTAAACAGTATCTCATTGTGATTTCAGTTTTTTTAATTTTCTGATGATGATTGACATGGAGTACACTTTCATATATTTGTTGGCCTTTTGGATTTCGACTGTTTAAACCTCCTGTCTTTATTTTAAAATGTCCTACGAGACAGTTACAATATCGGACAACCACTCATTGAGGCAGGTGAAAAACAAACCTCACCTGTAGCCTGTTAGCCAAGAACCAGCTGATTTAACACAGTAACAAGTACTTTTACTTTAGCCAAGACTGATAAACAAGATCACCAGTCAGTGGCCGGTCTGCCTTCTTCCTTGGAGGTGGCCTTGAGAGCAAGGGGTACCGCTCCAGCGCTCTCCCCAGAGATCCCAGACACAAACAGACGCGTCCTCCAACCTTGCACCCTTCTGCTCGACCGCCAATTTCAAACTTCCAAGACCTGCCCTACCGAGTTGGAAGAAACAATTTGATTGGCCCTCTCTTTCACTTCCTCGGTCCCTTTAAGGACTTGGGCTGGGCCTGGTAGAGATAGAGCTGTCCATCATACGAACGCGAACGCCGATTGGTCCAAACGTGGCTGAGCCCCACCCGTGCCGTTCTCCGTGTTCAAACGCTGCGGCGGGAGGCACTGGGCGTAGCGGCGCGCAGACAGCTGGCAGGCCTAACGTGAGTCTCCTTCCCCCACGCCCAATTCTCACTGACCCCGACTCTACAAGACTAGGGGAACGGCCTCCTTCAATCACCCCCACCCCGGGTTTGCCTCTTGGAGCCACGAGGGCGGCGTTCCCGCCCCTAGGGTTGCAGGGGGTCGAGAAGGCTTTCACGGGCTGGGTGCGCCGGCACACCCCCGTCGTTGCCGAAGGGCCGGCCAGGCCGTGCCGGGGTCCGAGGAATTTCTTTTCTCAAGCCAGGTGGGGTCCTGTGTTTCTTCTGCTCTGCCTCCGGTCAGCGTTACTAGTAGGGGCCGGCAGCGCCTTAGAATCTGTGTGACCTTAATTTACCTTGGGGTCTTCACACTCTTCGCCCCCACCCATCACCTCCTACTTCCTGTTTCTATTCTAGCCCCACCTGGTTTCCCAGTTGCTGTTAGAGAAGCCCAAGCCTTGTCTCAGGATCTTAGCCCTGGCTGGTCCTTCTGACTCTAGGATACGTTTTTTTTACCCCAACATCAGCACGGCTTGCTGCTACTCCCGCCCGGTTTTGACTCAGCTGTTAACCTTCTCAGGGAAGTTACTGACTACACTCATAACACGCTGCCGTGGCCCCGTTCCTTCATTTGTTTTTTCTTGCTCACAGCGCTTATCTCCCCACACCTGCCTTTATTTTCAATCATTTGTTCAAGAACTGTTTATTAGCATTTAGGTGTGAGGCTGTATATGTTGCCATTATATGAAGATAAAAGTCCCTGGCTTGGTGGAGCTTACATTCTAAGGGGGGGCTGTTGTTGTTTTCCAGTCACTAAGTCATATCCGACTACTTTGTCCCCCTATGGACTACAGCATGCCAGGCTTCCTGTCCTTCATTTTCTCCTGAAGTTTGCTCACACTCGTGTCCATTGAGTCGGTGATGCCATCCATCCATCTCATTCTCTTTTGCTCCCTTCTTCTACTGCCCTCAATCTTTCCCAGCATCAGGGTCTTTTCCAGTGAGTGGACTCTTGGAATCAGGTGGCCAAACTATTGGAGCTTCAGCATCAGTCCTTCCAGTGAGTATTCAGGGTTGATATTCTTTAGGATTGACTGGTTTGATTTCCTTATTGTCCAAATTACTCTCAAGAGTCTTCTGCAGCACCACAATTCAAAAACATCAATTCTTTGGCGCTCAGCCTTCTCTATGGTCCAGCTCTCATATCTGTAGATGACTATTGGAAAGATCCTAGTTTTGACTATACAGTTGTTGGCAAAGTGATTCTCTCTGCTTTTTAATAGGCTATCTAGGTTCGTCATAGCTTTTCCTCCTAGGAGCAAGTATCCTTTAATTTTGTGGCTGCAGTTACCGTCTGCAGTTATAAAACAAACTTTTAAGTAAGTGAGTGTGTCAGATAAGTGTTATAGTGTAACTCCTGTTACACTGAATAAAACTCATTTTTAATCTCCATCACCAGACTGAGCTTCCCAAGACCCAATGGTGGACAGGTTTTCACCGCCCTGCCCTGACTGTCTTGAGGGAAGCTCAGGATCTCTCAAACCCTTCCTGCTTATATCAGCAGAACACGCTAACCTTCTGTCTCTTTTCGTCCCCATAGGGGAGATGTTGAAGTTCAAGTATGGAGCACGGAATCTGCTGGACACTGGTGATGTCGAATCCATTGCCAGCCGGGCCTCCAGGCTGAATCTCTTCTTCCAGGTAACATATTGGCTTGTCAGCTTTGCTCACCTATGTGTTTTCTGAAAACTTATTTGTTATTCACTTTTGCTTTTGTTACAGAACTGAGGTTAACTTAGGAGAGATCTCTCCTTTTAGTGTTTTATACATGCTGAAACTTTTGAAAGAAAGAGCCGTTGTGACAGGAGTGGATAGTTGAACTTGCCTTGGGAGACCTTTTTGGTGATTTAGCACACTTCTATACTACATTTTTGTATCTACACTTCATAAATGCTAATTTTTTTTGAAGTGTAGTTGTTATATTAGTTATATTAGTTTCATTACTGTTACGTGCTTGAGGACATTTTCCCCAAGAATACTGGTATTAGGGCATGTTCAGACAGATAAGAATGGGGACAGGTTGAAAGCTTAGGATGTTCTCTGGGGCCACCTGGGTCACCATTGAAGTCAGTAGATGTTTTTCACTTATGCATGGTCTGTTTTTAACCTCAGCGGGCTAGACTGTGACCACTTTTTAACCCCTTTATTGTTTTACTCCAAAACGTCCAACTTAAGACAGAATTTATTAAGGACTTATAATGTGCAGACATGGAGGGGGGCAAAGATTTGCCTAGAATCACACATTTTTTAAATGACAGAGCCGTGCTACATTTTTGGTGTGGGTCTGTAACTGCTGGGCGACAGTGCCAGGGTACGTCAGAGTTCACAGTGAGTGTATTTTGTATTTAAATATCACTGTATGCCAGCAAGATTGTGTGTAAAACAGCAATTCCTTTTTTTTTTTTTTAAACGAGTTCCACCGTGTTGTCTGGAAAGCTGTTATTTGCAAGCATAGCATAATCCTAGCACTTGCCTTAATATAAGCAGGGTAAGGATACTGTTTTTTCCCCCAGCATCCAGCTGAAACACCACTTCTTGGGTGAGACTTGTACCCAGCCAAAACTCAGATTGGGAGTTGAATCCATCATTCCTGACTTAGGAGGGGTCTCTAACCCTTTTTTTCTTTTTTTAAAAATTTTTACGTTGACTTTTCTGGGTCTTTATTGAAGCATCCAGGTCAAACTCACTGTCTTTTAACTGAAACTGCTTGCTTGGTATCAGGCGTTCCGGAAGCTCAAGTTCTCTTGTCTCAGGACAGAAAAGACAAAGAGTGAGTTTATTCGCAGAGGATGCTTGTGAGAGATGCAGACAGTCTGGCAGAGGAGCCCAGCACTGAGAACAGAGAGGACTGACTATGTCTTTCTAGTCAAAAATTGGAGAGGGGAGATGACCACCTTCTTGCTCATTTCGGGATAGATGTTCAAAGCTTACGTCATTAGTTCCTCCTTTGACCCTGTATAGTCTAATGAGGACTGTTGTGGCACTATTTAAATCATGTGTGTATTAGCAGAAGAGTGGTAATATATATTAAAAAAAAATGGTAATTCATCTCAGGTTTCCTTATAATGATCCCTTTCATCTGGTAGTTTCTTTCCCTTTCACCTCTATTCCTGTTTTGATTACCTGCAGAAATGCTACTCTTTAAGGACCATTAAGTCCCTGACTTCATGTAACAAGATTCAGACCTGGTATCTGTTGCCTTGTGTTTAAACTGTTGGCACCTGTGGCTTGAATGAACCTGGCAACTGGATGCACCTGGTTTTTTTTCAGGGTTGTGTAGGTTGTTGCTGAAGTGAAATTGTTAGTCGCTTTGTTGTGTTGGTCTCTCTGGAGCCCTATGGACTGTTGCCCTCCCAGTTCCTCTGTCCATGAAATTCTTCAGGCGAGAATACTAGAGTGGGGCTTCCCTGGTGGTCCAGTGGGTAAAGAGTCCGCCTGACAGTGCAAGGGGCGCTGGTTCAATCCCTGGCCTGAGAAGATCCCACTTGCCACAGAGCGGCTGGACTGATGTGTCCAACTATTGAGCTGATGCTCTGGAGTGCCTGCGCCCAGAGCCGGTGCTCTGCAGTGAGAGAGGTCACTGCGACGGGAGCCCCACACAGGCCAAAGAACAAAGATGAAAATAAATGAAAGACCAACAGAAGTGGCCAAAAAAAATAAAAAAATAAAAAATGAATACTGGAGTGGGTTGCCATTTCCTCCTGTTGGGGATATTCCCAAACCAGGGACCGAACTCAGGTCTTCTCCATTGCAAGCAAATTCTTTACCATCTGAGCCACCAGGGAAGATTGTTTCTAGGTTATTGGGTTCTTTTCTAGAGTGGTCATTGTCATTAGCAGTCTCCCAAACGCCCTTAAAATTCCCTCTTGTCTTTAATCCCTAAGTCGGATTTCTAAACTAACTAATTATCCAGCTTTATCCCAATCCCAATGTCCTTTTAATGAGATTTGGGTAGAGAGTGGTGATTTTGTTTGCCATTTAGACAGGGTCTCAGTTTCTACTTAACAGTGAGTACTTCCTCAAGAGTTCCAGGTCAGTAGTTGGCAGTCTTTTAGATTTTTGAGCCAACAGAATTAATTTTACAAATTTGCTAGGCTGACCAAGGTTTGCCAGCTTTGTATTTTGCCAAGTAAGGGATGTAAAAAAATACACAGAGAAAAGAAAACCCTATTATCTTCTGGTCCTTTCATTTCATAAAGAAAGGACATTATAAAAAACACCATGAGAGGAAGGACGTTGTTTCAGAAAAAAGGAATGTTTTATAATTTGAATACACTTAGCTTTATAAAAGAGTCATCATGCTGTGTTCACTTTTTCTTTTTTTATGACAGACCTGAAAACTTTAAGACTCAGTACTGTATTTGGGAACTGCTACTTAGTCTAAACTCATCAAAGAGCAGAAGAAACTTAAGAATCTTATTTTCCCAGTTAGTGGTAGAACTGCAAATTGACAGTGTGGCCTTTTGAAACCCAGTGCTTCACAAACCTGGCTGAGGTCTGCCTCTCTTGGGAGAGCTCATTACTAAAATATATTCTAAACTACAGACTGGAAAATTCTAATTCAGTAGGCTGGGGATGGAACCCGAGAACCTGGTTTTTGTGTTTTAGTGAAGTGTTCCAGGTGATTCAAATGTAGTTGTGATACCGAGCCCAGGCTCACTCTGCTTGCTGCAGGACGGGCCAATAAATTGAGAGATGGGTTGTTGGGTCAAGAAATAATTAATTGGAAAACTAGCAGACAGAGAAGGTGGATGACTCGTCTCTCAGAAAATCATCTTTCCTCAGTTGGAATTTGGGCTTCCTTGGTACCCAGGAAGGGGAGGGGCCCACTGTGGCACTGACCAGTGACTGAGCAGGACCACTGAGAGAGTCACTTGACTGGGAGAGGGGTCTACTGTGAGACTGACCAGTGGTTGAGCAGGGCCATTAGAGCTTGCGCCTACCTCATAGCTATTGAACCTTGAGTAGGAAGGAACCACATGATAGCAGAAACCGGCAGGGTCTGAGGAAGCCCTGGGCTGCTCTAACATTAGTGTCCTCCAGCTCTTGGGAGAGCCAGGTGTGCAGGCAGTGGAGACCTGCATAGTCATGAAGAGGCAGTTGACCTGCCCATTTTGGGGATCGTTGTCTGAGGTGGCAGATGCTGTAGGCTCAGCTGGCTTCCCTGGTCGGTTTGTGACTGATGAGGTGGCTTGGGAGCTGGCATTCCTGGAGTGGAGCTCCCATCTGCCAGTTGGGCATTGGGTTGGTGGTTGGTGTGGACTGGCCTGGTGGGCTAGGTTTGGTCGTGTGCAGAGAGGTGCAGCTGGAATGGCCCCTACTTTAATGGCGTATGCTGGCCAGCGCCAGGGAGGGAGGAGAGAAGGGCCAGGTTCCTGCTGGGGAGGCCGCCATTACAGATCATCTGTTTCTCTTATCTGGGGCTGTGTGACAAACCACTCACAAAGTTTAAAGCAACAGTGATTTACTTTTTCTTATGTTTCTGTGTGTTGGCTGCATTCAGCGAGGTGATTTTTCTGCTTGGGTTACTTGTGGGACTGTGTTGAGTTGGGAACTTGGTGCTAGAACCTTTGGGTGTCGACCACTGATTGGGATGCCTCAGAGTCCTCCACTTGACCTCACCTCTCCAGAGGTCTTTTGTTATATACTCAGTCTAACCTGGGGCTTGTAATTTTTTCTGTGAAGTTTAAGTGTTTTAGACTCCATGGGCCCTATGGCCTCTGCTGCAACTATTCATCTCTGCCATTGTATGAATATCACAGAAGCTCAGCTGGTAAAGAATCTGCCTGCAGTGCAGGAGACCTGGGTTTGACCCCTGGGTCAGGAGGATCCCCTGGAGAAGGAAGTGGCAGCCCACTCCAGTATTCTTACCTGGAGAATGCCACGGACAGAGGAGCCTGGCGGGCTATATTCCATAGGGTCCACAAAGAGCTGGACACGACTAACTGATTAACACACAGAGAGCTTATAGACGATGATTAAATTAATGGACATGACTGTGTCCCAATAAAATTTTATTTATAAAAATAGACAGTTGGCTAGATTTGCCTGACCCTTGGTCTAACCCAAGCTTCTTGGTAGCTGGCTTCCCCCAAAAAGCAAGAGTAGGAGCTGCCAGACTTCTTTAGGGCTTCATCTTGAACTGGCACAGGGTCATGTGTGTCATGGTCTGTTGGTTGATGTGAGTCACGGTGACGGCACAGGTTCTTGGGGAGAAGAAATAGACTCGAGCACTCGATGGACGCAGTGGCAAGTGCTTTTAGAGTCAGAAGCACTGTAGGTGGCCAGCTTTGCAGAGAGACCTGTACACAGTCCACAGCACGTGGGATTCACTGCTCTAGTCTGGGAGGGTAAACTCATGTCTTGGAGGGGACAGACAGTGGCCAGTCAAGTGGGCCAGATGAAAGACCTGTCGGGTCTGCCTTGAAATGCCGAAAGCATCCACTCCCATGACGGGTAGCACTCCTCAACTGCAGCTTAGCCTCCCCAGGCAGGAATGTGGGACAGTGTTGCCATATCTGCTTGTGTCTAATGAGCAGTCAGAAATCCTCCCCTTCCCTTTTGTATTGGTGTGAAATCTCCTGATTTTTCAATATTGGCAAATTAATTTAAATACCACAGGCCAAACAAAACATGTCTGTGGGCTAGATGCAGTCTGCCAGTCTGCAACTGTTGCTTAAGATCATGAATAAATTCAGCTTTAGTGCAATCACTCAGTTCACACCACATTTATTTTTTAATATAATTTTATTGTTTTTTTATGTAATGTTTTCCCCTCCATCATGCCTCTTTTATTTCCATATTTTATTTTCATCCATCTTTCATTCTTTGGCATATGTGGGCCTCTCCCATTGCAGAGCACTGGCTCTGGGCGCATGTGCTCCAGAAAACAGGCTCTCAATTGAGCTTACTGGTCTAGTTGCTCGACGGCACATGGGATCTTCCCAGGCCAGGGATCAAACCGGTGCCCCATGCACTGCATGGTGGTCTCTCTACCCACTGGACCACGAGGGAAGCCCACAACCCTTTATTATTAAAGAAGCTGAAGTTAACAAAGCTCTGGGAACACAGGGAGGAAGAGGCAATCATTGTGTCCTGCTGCAGAGGCAGGAAGGTGTAACAGGACCAGTAGGGTCTAGAGTAAATGTCCCCATGAGCCTCAAGAGTACTATGAGGGCTTCCCTGGTGGGAAGGGAGGCCTACGCGATGGGAGGCCTACACGGGCCAAAGAACAAAGATGGATGGAAATGGATAAATGAAAGACCAATAGAAGTGGCCCACCTGCTCCCCTCCCTCCCCACCTCATCCCAACTCCAAATAAATAAATAAATAAATCTTAAAAAAAAAAAAGAGTGCTACGAAAGAAGGATCATTTCTTATTCATGGCAGGCTGGTGAAATTTTTCTCCTCAGGTGCCGGAGGAAGAAGCCCACGTACAAGTGATAACTTAATGACTGTCAATGGACGTCACTTTAAAGAATGAGGCCACTAAATTGCGTTGCTAGCATGTGTCGTGAGCAGTTAGTTGAGTTGGTGGCTTGCAATTTACTCTGCGTGGATGTTATTGATCAAAGCTTTTCATTATTGACAGTGTCTCCATCTGCTGTTTGCTGTTTTTAGGGGAAACCACCCTCCATGACTCAACAGCAGATGTCTCCTCTTTCCCGAGAAGCGATATTAGATGCCCTCTTTGTTCTCTTTAAAGAATGCAGTCAGCCGGCTCTGATGAAGATTAAGCACGTGAGCAACTTTGTCCAGAAGTGTAAGTGTGGGGAACTTTTTCTTGGAAACTGCCCTGCTTAGAGAGAACTAGAAGGATGCCAGAGATGGGATGTGTTTGTGACTGGGGAGAGTGGGTGGGAACTCTGCTTTAGACAGATTCAGCTTCAAGGTCAGCTTCCACCTGCTGTCCCTAGGAGACCAGATAAATCAGGCCTCTTGGTTGCAAGTGATAGAAACTCAACTCAAACTAGCCCAAAAACTAAATTTTTTTTTTTGTCGTGTTTAAGTATAGTTGATTTACAATGTGTTAATTTATACTATACAGTGAAGTGATTCAGTTATATGCATGTATATTCTTTTTCATATTCTTTTCTGTTATGGGTTACCATGGATATTCCATGTAGTTTCCTGTGGTATACATTCATATAGAACCTTGTGGTTTATCTGCCAAAATAAATGTTTCTGGTTTATGAAACTGAGAGTCCAGGGATGGGTCCAATTTTAGGCATAGCTAGTTCCAAGGACTTAAATAATGTCCTTTTGCCCCTTCCCTACACTCACTTGAGGCAATTAGTCTTTAGTTGTTGTAAACACAGTGCTTAGTATCCACAGTATTTAATTTTAATAAATCAAAGTTACTGTGATTAGTTTAATTTTATTTTTAAAATCATAAAAGAAAGAAAAATTGATTATGTTAAATTTATAAATGAAAGACCAATAGAAGTGGCCCACCTGCTCCCCTCCCTCCCCACCTCATCCCAACTCCAAATAAATAAATAAATAAATCTTAAAAAAAAAAAAGAGTGCTACGAAAGAAGGATCATTTCTTATTCATGGCAGGCTGGTGAAATTTTTCTCCTCAGGTGCCGGAGGAAGAAGCCCACGTACAAGTGATAACTTAATGACTGTCAATGGACGTCACTTTAAAGAATGAGGCCACTAAATTGCGTTGCTAGCATGTGTCGTGAGCAGTTAGTTGAGTTGGTGGCTTGCAATTTACTCTGCGTGGATGTTATTGATCAAAGCTTTTCATTATTGACAGTGTCTCCATCTGCTGTTTGCTGTTTTTAGGGGAAACCACCCTCCATGACTCAACAGCAGATGTCTCCTCTTTCCCGAGAAGCGATATTAGATGCCCTCTTTGTTCTCTTTAAAGAATGCAGTCAGCCGGCTCTGATGAAGATTAAGCACGTGAGCAACTTTGTCCAGAAGTGTAAGTGTGGGGAACTTTTTCTTGGAAACTGCCCTGCTTAGAGAGAACTAGAAGGATGCCAGAGATGGGATGTGTTTGTGACTGGGGAGAGTGGGTGGGAACTCTGCTTTAGACAGATTCAGCTTCAAGGTCAGCTTCCACCTGCTGTCCCTAGGAGACCAGATAAATCAGGCCTCTTGGTTGCAAGTGATAGAAACTCAACTCAAACTAGCCCAAAAACTAAATTTTTTTTTTTGTCGTGTTTAAGTATAGTTGATTTACAATGTGTTAATTTATACTATACAGTGAAGTGATTCAGTTATATGCATGTATATTCTTTTTCATATTCTTTTCTGTTATGGGTTACCATGGATATTCCATGTAGTTTCCTGTGGTATACATTCATATAGAACCTTGTGGTTTATCTGCCAAAATAAATGTTTCTGGTTTATGAAACTGAGAGTCCAGGGATGGGTCCAATTTTAGGCATAGCTAGTTCCAAGGACTTAAATAATGTCCTTTTGCCCCTTCCCTACACTCACTTGAGGCGAATTAGTCTTTAGTTGTTGTAAACACAGTGCTTAGTATCCACAGTATTTAATTTTAATAAATCAAAGTTACTGTGATTAGTTTAATTTTATTTTTAAAATCATAAGAAAGATATGGATATAGTAATATATAATTCTGGATTATGTTCATCTTTATACCAATGTTGTCACTATATATATATTTATATAAAAATCTATCTTTGTGGAGCAAGGGGCAGAGCAAAAGTGCTGAGGGACTGTGAAAATCATAAACTGGCCCTGGCTGCACCCTGTTCTTGACTCTACTTGACTTCCACGTGGGGAAGTTGACTGTAGGTCTTGTTTTGTATTTTTTCACCTGACAGCAGTGTTTTTTGACCAGTGGTGATTTCACCTCCCCCAAGGACATTTGGCAGTAGCTGGAGACGTTTTTGGTTGTCATAGCTGGCAGGGAGGGTGCTCTTGGCAGCTCATGAGTGGAACCCAGAGATGCTGATAAACATCCTACAATGCACAGGAGGGCTCCCACTGCGCAGAATTATCTGGCCCCAAAGGCCAACCAAGTTTGAAAAAAACCATGTCTCACATGACTTTTTGGTGTAACCTACCAACCCGAAGTTTAATGGCTTAAAACAATCATGATTCTGTGGGTTGACCAGGCTCAGCTGATGATTCTTTCATTCCATATGACATGGCTCAGGATTTCAGGCAACTGGGCTGGAATGGATGACTCACTGATTGGGACTTTGAGATTAGTAGGCCCTGTCTGTCTGTCTCTCTCTTTCTCTCACTCACTCTCTCTCTCTCTCTCACTCTATCTCAGTCTCTCTCACTGTCATACATCTTAGGGCTTCTTGCTCTCCATTCAGCTCTTCTGTGTGGTCTCTCCATGGAAGGTTACTCAACTACAGCCTGGGATGCATGCTTTGTAAACAAAATTTTCCTGTAATGTAGTCACACCTGTTCCCTATGGCTGCTGTCACATCACAAGGCATTTGAGTAAGTGTGACCATATGACCTACACAGCCTGAAATGTTTACCGTCCGACCCTTTAAGAGAAAGCTAATGACTTCTAGACTACATTTATTCTAGCAGAGATACCTAGACGTCCTCTATGGCAACTCAGGGTTTCTAAAAACACAAAAGTAGCAACTGTCAGGCCTTTTCAGGGCCTCAGTCTGGAAGGGACATAGAAGCTCTTTGGCTGCATTCCATTGTTTGCAGTGAGGCATAGAGCCCCCCATTCCATGTGCCAGGAAACTACAAAGCGAACACATTGAGCACTGTCTTTGAGGCCAGCTACCCCTTCCAGCGAACACATTGAGCACTGTCTTTGAGGCCAGCTACCCCTTCCACCCAACCTGTATCTTCTGTCTCAGGGAAGATTCTCATTGGCTCTGCTTTGGGTCAGTTGCCCATCCCTTGAGCAGTGTGAAGTATTGTGATTGGCCTTATGTAGATGCCCAGAGGTCCAGGGCCTTATGATCACTGGGACCTCATGGAATGGGGATTTCACCTCCCCAAGGACATTTGGCAGTAGCTGGCGACGTTTTTGGTTGTCATAGCTGGCAGGGAGGGTGCTCTTGGCAGCTCATGAGTGGAACCCAGAGATGCTGATAAACATCCTACAATGCACAGGAGGGCTCCCACTGCGCAGAATTATCTGGCCCCAAAGGCCAACCAAGTTTGAAAAAAACCATGTCTCACATGACTTTTTGGTGTAACCTACCAACCCGAAGTTTAATGGCTTAAAACAATCATGATTCTGTGGGTTGACCAGGCTCAGCTGATGATTCTTTCATTCCATATGACATGGCTCAGGATTTCAGGCAACTGGGCTGGAATGGATGACTCACTGATTGGGACTTTGAGATTAGTAGGCCCTGTCTGTCTGTCTCTCTCTTTCTCTCACTCACTCTCTCTCTCTCTCTCTCACTCTATCTCAGTCTCTCTCACTGTCATACATCTTAGGGCTTCTTGCTCTCCATTCAGCTCTTCTGTGTGGTCTCTCCATGGAAGGTTACTCAACTACAGCCTGGGATGCATGCTTTGTAAACAAAATTTTCCTGTAATGTAGTCACACCTGTTCCCTATGGCTGCTGTCACATCACAAGGCATTTGAGTAAGTGTGACCATATGACCTACACAGCCTGAAATGTTTACCGTCCGACCCTTTAAGAGAAAGCTAATGACTTCTAGACTACATTTATTCTAGCAGAGATACCTAGACGTCCTCTATGGCAACTCAGGGTTTCTAAAAACACAAAAGTAGCAACTGTCAGGCCTTTTCAGGGCCTCAGTCTGGAAGGGACATAGAAGCTCTTTGGCTGCATTCCATTGTTTGCAGTGAGGCATAGAGCCCCCCATTCCATGTGCCAGGAAACTACAAAGCGAACACATTGAGCACTGTCTTTGAGGCCAGCTACCCCTTCCAGCGAACACATTGAGCACTGTCTTTGAGGCCAGCTACCCCTTCCACCCAACCTGTATCTTCTGTCTCAGGGAAGATTCTCATTGGCTCTGCTTTGGGTCAGTTGCCCATCCCTTGAGCAGTGTGAAGTATTGTGATTGGCCTTATGTAGATGCCCAGAGGTCCAGGGCCTTATGATCACTGGGACCTCATGGAATGGGGGATGTACAGTTGTTTAAAGGATTTGGGTGTTTGGAGTGAATAAAAGCAACGTGTGTCTACTAAGTGACCATCGGCGTTTACTAGTACCTTGTCTGTTCTCAGTGTCCTCATCACGATGGGGGAAAATGCATGCCTGATACAGGGATTGAATGAGTGCACAGACCAGGCTTATGTTGCATGGCACGTAGAGACACTCAGTAAATGTTACCCAATAATGATAACCAAAAACCTCAGTGTTTAATATATTGTGTACCTTTAACTTTAAAATGCACTTGGCATATTTGTTCATGATTCTGTGTTTGTTTGAATAAGCTCCCACCTTATTTTGTTGAATATTTAAGCTCTCAAATAGGGAGTGGGAGGGGAAGGAGAATCTTGTGACAGATTCATTTACTGGTCTATCAACACGCACCTTCTTGAGTTTGCCCTCCAGTTCCTTTAAAGTAGTGGATCTTCTAGACTCATTCAGTAATCAGGAGGCTAGGCTAGGTGAAATGGAGATTTTTCTAATAGATTTCTCTTCCAGGAAACTCTTTCATATCTCTAAAGAGGCCTCCTGGAAAGTATGGTTGAGAGATTTTGATTGGAAAAGGGTGATTGCATCAGAATGATTTTTTTTTCCTCCCTCTTTGAGTTTCTGTTTTGGAATGTTAAGCTTCATTTTTTCTGTGGGAGGAAGGGTCCAGCCTCTGTCCCTGCATGAGCTTCTCGAGCCTTGCCATAGTGATGAAGAAATTTCTTCTGGGACTGTTGGAGTGTTGGAGGAAGTGAGACAGAAAAATACAGTCCTGAAGCAGTGCCCCTAGCTTGGGCCAAGGGAGGGCATGGAGCTGACATCTGGGAACCAGGGAGGGGCTCTTTGTTTCATTGTTTCTAAGCTAGCCTTAGTGCCTAAAACAGGGCGTGATACATAAAAGGTGGGACTTCTCAGGTGGCACAGTGGTAGAAAATCTGCCTGCCAGTGCAGGAGATACAAGAGCCATGGGTTTGATCCTTGCATCAGGAAGAAATGGCAACCCACTCCAGTATTCTTGCCTGAAAAATCCAATAGACAGAGGAGCCTGATGGGCTACAGTCCATAGGGTTGCAAAGAGTTGGACATGACCGAGCACGAGGTGTTTAATAAATATTGGTTGACTATTGCTGATGAGCAGACTAAATAGGAAAATCTTAAGCAGTGTATCACATGTTTAATGAAAAAATACACAAGTGTGATACGAAAACATATAGACGAAAGTGCTGATATTTGTTAAAGTTGGACTATTTTTGATAATTTGACAGTGGCTGAAATTCTACCCTCTTTTAGCTTCAATCACTGCAGGCAAATGCTTCTATATGTTCATAACCTTAGTACTTTGGGCAAAATACTACTCTAAACCCCGCCCCCCCCCACCCCCGCCTTGCAAACATAATGCAAAGTTATTTGCAGCAACATGGATGGACCCAGAGATTATCATACCAAGTGAAGTAAGACAGAAAGATGATACCATATGATAACACTTACGTGTGGAATTTTAAAAAATGATACAAGTGAATTTATTTACAAAGCAGAAATAGAGAGGTAGAAAACAAACCTGTAGTTACCAAAGGGGAAGGTGGGGACAGGTTAAATGAAGACTTGGGATTAACATATACACACTATTGTATATAATATAGGTAACCAACAAAGACCTATAGCACAGGGAACTATGTTCAGTATCTTGTAATATATAATGGAAAAGAATCTAAAAAATATGTATAGCTTGAATGACTTTGCTATGCACCCGAGAACACAACATTGTAAATCAACTATATTTCAATAAAAATTTAAAAAAAAAAGTTAAATAAATGGTCAGAGTGGGAGAAAATCCCTCAGAATCTTAACCTCAGATAGCCACTGTTAACCATTTGATGTGTAGTATTGCAACTTTTCTCATGTCTTTAGAAGATGCTTATTATGGAAACATTCAAACATATCTAGCAGAAAAGAGACCAGTGTCATGAGCCCCCACATACCAATGAAGTAACTTGAGCAATGAACTCTTTTCCATGGAGTTTCTAACATTACTCTGGTGTAATTTTATGCACAATGAGTTGTATGTTTATAATGTTGCTGCCACTAGCTTTGCTCACCTAGCAATGTATTTACTCAACAAATATTTGTGGAGCCCTTGGTATGTACCTGCTGCTGTTCTGAGTATTGGGTTTATAGAAACAGAAACAAATCCTTGTCCTGGAAGAATACAGACTCCAGTGGAAGTTGAGCTACTTCTTTTAAACATGTGCCTAGTATTCTTTTGTGTGGGTGGACTCTTACACTATTTCCACTTCCCTGTTAACGGACCTCTAAGTTGTTTCTGATTATTTTTCTGTAACAAGCAGTGCTTATCATAAGCATCTTGATATGTATGTCTTTTGAGCATTTCTGTGAAGCATGCATTCCTAGAGAGTGAAGTGTTGCAGTACTGAGTTTCAAAAAAGGAAGCAGTACATTCAGCTGTGGTGGCTTTCACTCTCTGGTCCATATGTGTATCTGACAAGGTCATTTTCTGACTGCATTTTCATTCCGTGCTTTGGATTTTTACCTCAGTGTCCAGTCGCCACCAGGCTCACAGTGGGCAGGGACGAAAGGTTGACGTGGTTTTGGAGTCACAGAAGTTGCTGGTAGCGAGAGAAGTCTTGAAGCGTTATTTTTTCACAGCCATAGACATGAGTTTAGCATCTCACCTGTTCACCTTTATAGTCCCAAAGTCTTTGGATAACAACATCGTCACGTGGAATGGTTTTCTGACAATTCTGAAAGCGTCGTGGTGTTTTTGCCTGTTAGCAGTTTTGTCTGCCTGGGTGACTGAGGTGCCAGAGACAGTTATTAAATGGGACAATGCTGGAAGCAGTGTGGGCACCGAAGGCTTCCCAGAATCAGGAGAGACTGGCCTTGTGTGTGAACAGTAATGAAATCAGGTTCAAGCCAGAAAGTTGCAAGCCAGCATATTTGGGAAATTAATAATTCAAACCCTCAAGTACTAGATCTGAAAAAAACCTGGAAGAAGACAAGGAAGAAAAACTGGACTTGACACAGTGATGTCAGGGCAAGAGGAACATTCAAACATATCTAGCAGAAAAGAGACCAGTGTCATGAGCCCCCACATACCAATGAAGTAACTTGAGCAATGAACTCTTTTCCATGGAGTTTCTAACATTACTCTGGTGTAATTTTATGCACAATGAGTTGTATGTTTATAATGTTGCTGCCACTAGCTTTGCTCACCTAGCAATGTATTTACTCAACAAATATTTGTGGAGCCCTTGGTATGTACCTGCTGCTGTTCTGAGTATTGGGTTTATAGAAACAGAAACAAATCCTTGTCCTGGAAGAATACAGACTCCAGTGGAAGTTGAGCTACTTCTTTTAAACATGTGCCTAGTATTCTTTTGTGTGGGTGGACTCTTACACTATTTCCACTTCCCTGTTAACGGACCTCTAAGTTGTTTCTGATTATTTTTCTGTAACAAGCAGTGCTTATCATAAGCATCTTGATATGTATGTCTTTTGAGCATTTCTGTGAAGCATGCATTCCTAGAGAGTGAAGTGTTGCAGTACTGAGTTTCAAAAAAGGAAGCAGTACATTCAGCTGTGGTGGCTTTCACTCTCTGGTCCATATGTGTATCTGACAAGGTCATTTTCTGACTGCATTTTCATTCCGTGCTTTGGATTTTTACCTCAGTGTCCAGTCGCCACCAGGCTCACAGTGGGCAGGGACGAAAGGTTGACGTGGTTTTGGAGTCACAGAAGTTGCTGGTAGCGAGAGAAGTCTTGAAGCGTTATTTTTTCACAGCCATAGACATGAGTTTAGCATCTCACCTGTTCACCTTTATAGTCCCAAAGTCTTTGGATAACAACATCGTCACGTGGAATGGTTTTCTGACAATTCTGAAAGCGTCGTGGTGTTTTTGCCTGTTAGCAGTTTTGTCTGCCTGGGTGACTGAGGTGCCAGAGACAGTTATTAAATGGGACAATGCTGGAAGCAGTGTGGGCACCGAAGGCTTCCCAGAATCAGGAGAGACTGGCCTTGTGTGTGAACAGTAATGAAATCAGGTTCAAGCCAGAAAGTTGCAAGCCAGCATATTTGGGAAATTAATAATTCAAACCCTCAAGTACTAGATCTGAAAAAAACCTGGAAGAAGACAAGGAAGAAAAACTGGACTTGACACAGTGATGTCAGGGCAAGAGGAAACTACTGTGCAGCTTTCGATACTGCTTCTGCCTGGACTTCTCCCTGAGGCATGCGACAATTACTTTCTTGTTTTACAATGGTCACGATGAATTCATGCGGATCTACTCACCCCTTTTCCCTCAAGGGAACAAAAGGTGTTTTTAGGATGACTGAAGAGATGTCGTTAGTGCCATGGTGCTCATCATATGTGCCTTTGATCCAAATGAATTGATCGCCACCCACGCAACCAAGAAACGGAGTGGGGAACAACAATTAAAATCACACTGGCAAAAAAAAAAAAAAAAAAAATCGCACCGGCTAATTCATTAATGTGCTGCCAAATGACTGTGGTTATGACATGACTCTTCCCTTTGTTGGACTCTCTTCCTTTCACTGTGTGAACAGTTTGCCAAGTGAGGGTAACTCTAGAATGTGGATCCCAGCTTTGTCTGGTGCCCATCCACAGAAGTGAGGATGGCTTTAGTGTATGTGTGGGATTTCAGGAGTCCCTTGGTCTTCACCATGGCACCTTTCTGAGGGCTTTTCGAGGATAATTTTAATGACATGTTTCTCTTGTCTTACTTGGGAGTGTAACCCTGTATGATGCAGTTTCCCTGTAATGGGCAGGATTGAAGGATTTGGTCAGTTAAAGCTGTTCCTCTCTATTACTTTTATAAAAAAAAATATTTTTTTGGAGTATAGTTGATTTATAATGTTGTGTTAACTTCTGTACAGCAATACAGTTATATAATACATACATTTATTTTTTATACTGTTTCCAATTATTGTTTATCACAGGGTATTGAATATAGTTCCCTAGGCTATACAATAGGACCTTGTCGTATAGGGAACTATATTCAATATTCTGTGATAAACGATATATAATCGATAATATCTGCTAAGTTCAAACTCCCAATCCTTCCTCCCACTCAACGACCAGTCTGTTCTCTATGTCTGTGATTCTGTTTCTCTCTCTCTCTCTCTTTTTTTTTAATATTTATTTATGTGGCTGTATCAGGTCATAGTTGCAGCATGTGAGATCTTTCCTTGCAACACCTGGAATCTTCCATTGCAGTGTATGGACTTAGTTGCTTTGAGGCATTTGGAATTTTAGTTCCCACACCAGGGATTGAACCCGTGTCCACTGGGCCATCAGGGAAGTCCTTCTGTTTGTCTTTTGTAGACATGTTCATTTGTATTGTATCTTAGATTCTTTCAGTTCAGACTCTCAGTCATGTTTTACTCACTGTGAACCCATGGACTGTAGCATGCCAAACTTCCTTGTCCTTCACCATCTACCAGAGCCTGTTCAAACTCATATCCATTGACTCAGTGATGCCATCCAACCATCTCATCCTCTGTCGTCCTCCTCTCCTTTTGCCTTTGATTTTTCCCAACATCAGGCTCTTTTCCAGTGAGTCGTCTCTTCGCACCTGGTGGCCAAAAGTATTGGAGCTTCAGCTTCAGCATCATTTCTTCCAGTGAATATTCAGGGTTGATTTCCTTTAGGATTGATTGGTTTGATCTCCTTGCAGTCCAAGGGATTCTCAAGAGCCTTTTCCAACACAGTTCAAAGGCGTCAATTCTTCGTTGCTCAGCCTCCTTCATGGTCCAACTCTCATATCCATCCGTGACTACTGGGAAGACCATAACTTGACTATATGGACTTGTGTGGGCAAAGTGATGTCTCTGCTTTTGAATATACTGTCTAGGTTTGTCATGGCTTTTCTTCCGAGGAGCAAGTGTCTTTTAATTTCATGGCTGCAGTCACCATCCACAGTGATTTTGGAGCCCAAGAAAATAAAATCTGTCACTGTTTCCGTTGTTTGCTCATCTATTTGTCATGAAGTGTAGGGACTGGATGCTATGATCTTCGTTTTTTGAATGTTGAGTTTTAGGTCAGCTTTTTCCTCTCCTCTTTCACCTCCCATCAAGAGGCTCTTTAGTTGCTCTTTGCTTCCAGCCATAAAGGTGGTGTCACCTGCATTCCTGAGGTTATTGATATTGCTCCCGGCAATCTTGATTCCAGCTTGTGCTTCATCCAGCCCAGCATTTCACATGATCTACTCTGTATATAAATTAAATATGCAGGATTACAATATATAGCCTTGACATACTCTTTTCCCAATTTAGAACTGGTTTCTTGTTCCATGTCCAGTTCTAACTTTTGCTTCTTGTTCTGCATACAGGTTTCACAGGAGACAGGTAAGGTGGCCTAGTATTCCCATCTCTTTAAGAATTTTCCACAGTTTGTTGCGATCCACACAGTCAAAGGCTTTCATGGAGTCAATGAAGCAGAAATAGATATATTTTTGGAATTCCCTTGCTTTTTCTATGATCCAACAGATGTTGGCAATTTGATCTCTGGTTCCTCTGCTTTTTCTAAATGCAGCTTGTACATCTGGAAGTTCTTGGTTCATGTACAGTTGAAGCCTAGCTTGCAGGATTTTAAGCATTACTTTGCTGGCATGTGACATGAGTGCAGTGGTATGGTAGTTTGAACATGTAAGTAATATTTGGTGTTTTGTCTTTCCATTTCTAACTAACTTTGCTTAGTATTATCTCTAGGTCCATCCATGTTGCTGCAGATGGTATTCATCCTTTTTTGTGGCTGAGTAGTGTTGCACTCTATGTATATACCACACCTTTTTTGTTCATTCATCTGTCAGAGGACATTGCGGTTGCTTCCATGCCTTGGCTATTGTAAATAGTGCTGCTGTGAGCATGGGTGTGCATGTATCTTTTCAAATTACAATTTTGTTTGGCTGTAGGCCCGGGAGTAGGATTGCTGTATCATCTGCTAACTCTATTTTTAGTTTTTTTAAGAACATCTGTAGTGGCTACACCAGTTTACATTCCCACCAACAGTTGAGGAGGGTTCCCTTTTTTGCACACCCTCTCCAGCAGTTGTTATTTGTAGACTTTTTATTTTATTATTATTTTTTGGCCACTTTTATTGGTCTTTCATTGATTATGTTTTTTTTTTGTTCTTTGGCCTGTGTGGGCCTCCCATCACAGTGGCCTCTCTCACTGCAGAGCATCAGCTGTGGACACATGCGCTGCAGAACTCTGACTCAGTAATTGGATGCATCTGTCCAGCCACTCCACAGCATGTGGGATCTTCCAGGCCAGGGATCGACTGGACCCCTGCACTGTTTTGTCCAGTGGTGTCACCTGCATTCCTGAGGTTATTGATATTGCTCCCGGCAATCTTGATTCCAGCTTGTGCTTCATCCAGCCCAGCATTTCACATGATCTACTCTGTATATAAATTAAATATGCAGGATTACAATATATAGCCTTGACATACTCTTTTCCCAATTTAGAACTGGTTTCTTGTTCCATGTCCAGTTCTAACTTTTGCTTCTTGTTCTGCATACAGGTTTCACAGGAGACAGGTAAGGTGGCCTGGTATTCCCATCTCTTTAAGAATTTTCCACAACTTGTTGTGATCCACACAGTCAAAGGCTTTAGTGTAGTCAATGAAGCAGAAGTGGATGTTTTTCTGGAATTCTTGCTCTTTCTATGGTCCCACAGATGTTGGCAATTTGATCTCTGGTTCCTCTGCTTTTTCTAAATGCAGCTTGTACATCTGGAAGTTCTTGGTTCATGTACAGTTGAAGCCTAGCTTGCAGGATTTTAAGCATTACTTTGCTGGCATGTGACATGAGTGCAGTGGTATGGTAGTTTGAACATGTAAGTAATATTTGGTGTTTTGTCTTTCCATTTCTAACTAACTTTGCTTAGTATTATCTCTAGGTCCATCCATGTTGCTGCAGATGGTATTCATCCTTTTTTGTGGCTGAGTAGTGTTGCACTCTATGTATATACCACACCTTTTTTGTTCATTCATCTGTCAGAGGACATTGCGGTTGCTTCCATGCCTTGGCTATTGTAAATAGTGCTGCTGTGAGCATGGGTGTGCATGTATCTTTTCAAATTACAATTTTGTTTGGCTGTAGGCCCGGGAGTAGGATTGCTGTATCATCTGCTAACTCTATTTTTAGTTTTTTTAAGAACATCTGTAGTGGCTACACCAGTTTACATTCCCACCAACAGTTGAGGAGGGTTCCCTTTTTTGCACACCCTCTCCAGCAGTTGTTATTTGTAGACTTTTTATTTTATTATTATTTTTTGGCCACTTTTATTGGTCTTTCATTGATTATGTTTTTTTTTTGTTCTTTGGCCTGTGTGGGCCTCCCATCACAGTGGCCTCTCTCACTGCAGAGCATCAGCTGTGGACACATGCGCTGCAGAACTCTGACTCAGTAATTGGATGCATCTGTCCAGCCACTCCACAGCATGTGGGATCTTCCAGGCCAGGGATCGAACTGGCACCCCTTGCACTGCAAGGTGGAATTCTTACCCACTGGACCACTGGGGAAGCCTTATTTTTTTTTTTTTTTTGTAGACTTTTCCGTGATGGCCATTCTGACAAGTGTGAGGTGGTACTTCATTGTAGTTTTGATTTGCATTTCTCTAACAGTTATGTTATATTCTCTTCTTTAGGTCATTAGAATCATTGCATATCCAGTGATGGCCCCAACTTAGTGTTGTGAATAAATACATATTAGATTTCAGATTTGCCACCTGTTTAGTCCATACTTTAAACATGGAGATCCTCTGATTATTATGGACTGAATGTTTTTACCCACCCTTCTGTCTCCTTCTCCAGTTTCCTTTTCCAGTTTCGTGTGTTAAGACTCTGGCCCCCAATGAGTGGAACCTTTGAGACATAATTGGATTTAGATGAATTCATCAAGGTGGGCCTCATGATGGAATTAGTGTCCCTAAAAGAAGAGGAAGAGAGATGAGGGGTCTCTTTCCTTCTACCACTTGAGGATGCAGGGAGAGGCTGGCTGGCTATCAGCCAGGAAGTGGTTCTCATCAGGCTCTCAGCCTGCTGGCCCTCACAGCCTCCAGAACTTCAAGAAATACATGCCTGTTGTCTAAAGCACATTGTCTGTGGGTGTGGTATTTTGTTAAAGCATTCAGGGACTGAGAGACTGCACTTGGAAAAGGAGTAAGATTGTATGCTAAGAAAAAAGACAGTTGCAAACCCTTCCAGCTGTGTGTCACATTGGTTCTGCAGGGCCAAGGTCAGGCCTCTGGTTCCTTAGGCTTCCCCCTACCTTGGTATCACTGCTACATATTAGAGCAAGGAAGGTATTTACTGGCATGATGCCAGGGAGATCAAACCCGGGCTAGTGGAATAAACCTGAGCAGGACATACGGAATCGGGATGGAATGATCTAGAAGTCAACCCCAAGGTCGACTGAGATGGGGATCATGTTGCTTACATCCCATTATAAGCCAGTCCAGATGCCATTAAGTCTGTTTGACCACACACTGCCCTGCAGCCTCCAGAGAGGAGGAGGAAAAACATGATTTCTCTTCTTCTTCCCGTTTTCTGCGTCTACAGGATTCAAATCATAGCTGCCATGGAAACTGTGCGTTGGAATTTCTGGAGCCCTTAATTTTAACTTAGCATAGAAAAAACACTTTTGTGCTGATTTTATAATTATTCACGACGAGGAGAAAGTGACTAAATGTCTTCTGACAGTGAGGGAAGACACAGCAACGCTTTCTTCTTTCTTCCTTTCTTCTTGCTTTCATAAAGATACGAGCATTTGAAGCACATTATGGATCCAGGAGTCACTCTTCCATCTTTTGCAGATTCTGATATCATAGCTGAGTTGCAAGAGCTCCAGCCTTCAGCGAAGGACTTTGAAGTGAGAAGTGTTGTAGGTTGTGGTCACTTTGCCGAAGTACAGGTGGTCAGAGAGAAAGCAACCGGAGACATCTATGCCATGAAAGTCATGAAGAAGAAGGCCTTGTTGACCCAGGAGCAGGTAGGAGCCTTTAACATCCAGCCTTTCCCCTTTCTGTGCCAGCAGGTTCATTGCAGAAACGAGAATCTGCTGAATTGACACCTGGGATGGGGCCAGTTTCCCTCTGCATCGTTAGTTAATTACGGTGGCACAGCTGGCAAGCTCTGAGCGTGCTTTCTTGAACTGATCTTGATGAATTTTGAAGATTGACAAGCTCTCCTTGGTTGCTTGATTATGTTTTTATAGTTGCATATTATTGAGAACCAACTTGGCCTTTTCACTAATAAATTTGAGATGATCTTTTATGACCATCCACTGGGTATTCAGAGATGTGCATATCATGGGGTGAGTCAGATAGCCTTTGCCTTTGTACATATCTTATATATCTGTGTTGGGGGCATCTGTACTTGATTTTTTTTTTTTTTTTTGTACTTGGTTTTAAAACAGGACTCTGAAGAAATTAAATTGTTCTGTGGCTAGGGAGTTGCCAGTTTGAGAGCAGGTGAGAAGTTATCTTTCTGGTTGTGGTGTTTTTCTCTCTCTTAAAACAAGGCTGCTGCTTCCAGATACTATTGATTCATTTGCTGTGTTTCTAGAGAGACGGCCATCAGCCTTGGTGTTGAGAGAGCAATTTATTAGTTACCCACGTTCAAGTGCACATCATGTATCCGATAATGGACCCAGCTCCGTGGGAAGTCTGCAAAAGGAATCAAAGCTTCATGGCTGTTAGCTTCAGGGTTTTGAACAGCCTTGGAAAGTTGAGGGAAGATGGCAGATCCATAAAGCAGGCACTTAGAGCGAAAGCATCTGAGAAGAGGGAGCTGTCAGCAGATTTATGAACGACGGAATGAGGAGAGGTGTGGGTGAGCTGGAGACAAAGGAGGTTCACACTGCTAAGACGGAACATGGGCTCTGGGCAGGGAGAAGTGATGAGAATGTACCAGGTAGAAGTATGGTGCGTGTGCCATTCTGTAGGTATAAATACTAGAATTCTGTGCAGGTGTGTGTGTGTATTTTACAGTGGTTTAGAACAAGCTGAGAAATGAAAAATAAGGACATTGGTGTCAGGAGGGAGGTGATTGATGGGTAAACCTCAAGAACTCCTTTTGGTTACTGTGATAAAATAGGCATACATAACATAAAATTGACTACTTGAGCCATTTGTAGGTGCACAGTTCAGTGGCATTAAGTACATGGCCATGTCATGTCACCGTCACCACTGTCTGTCTCTGGAACTTATCATCTTCCCAAACAGAAACTCTGTACCTGTTTAAGCAGTAACTCACCATTTCTGCCTAGAATCGCCTTTTGGAGTTGTGGTTTAATTTGTGAGACAGTTGGGGTTCATGTAGGCTTTTGGAAGCAGGAGGTTGGGATCGGAATCTGATCACTTGAGTGACTTTGTGTGACCTCCAGTCAGAGACATAGCAGAGGGCAGGAAGCTGCTTGTCACAATCCGAGAATGCTGTGACCTGTGTTCAGGAATGAATGTGGGAACTTCAGAAAGGGCAAATGATAGGACATGGCACGTCATTTGGAAGAGAGACCTGGAAGAGGCTCAGTGAGCCTCCCAGCATCTAAGAATCACCTTTCATCAGGAAGTTGGTAGTTAGTTAGACAGGTGAGAAGTTATCTTTCTGGTTGTGGTGTTTTCTCTCCTAAAACAAGGCTGCTGCTTCCAGCTATTGATTCATTTGCTGTGTTTCTGAGAGACGCCATCAGCCTTGGTGTTGAGAGAGCAATTTATTAGTTACCCACGTTCAAGTGCACATCATGTATCCGATAATGGACCCAGCTCCGTGGGAAGTCTGCAAAAGGAATCAAAGCTTCATGGCTGTTAGCTTCAGGGTTTTGAACAGCCTTGGAAAGTTGAGGGAAGATGGCAGATCCATAAAGCAGGCACTTAGAGCGAAAGCATCTGAGAAGAGGGAGCTGTCAGCAGATTTATGAACGACGGAATGAGGAGAGGTGTGGGTGAGCTGGAGACAAAGGAGGTTCACACTGCTAAGACGGAACATGGGCTCTGGGCAGGGAGAAGTGATGAGAATGTACCAGGTAGAAGTATGGTGCGTGTGCCATTCTGTAGGTATAAATACTAGAATTCTGTGCAGGTGTGTGTGTGTATTTTACAGTGGTTTAGAACAAGCTGAGAAATGAAAAATAAGGACATTGGTGTCAGGAGGGAGGTGATTGATGGGTAAACCTCAAGAACTCCTTTTGGTTACTGTGATAAAATAGGCATACATAACATAAAATTGACTACTTGAGCCATTTGTAGGTGCACAGTTCAGTGGCATTAAGTACATGGCCATGTCATGTCACCGTCACCACTGTCTGTCTCTGGAACTTATCATCTTCCCAAACAGAAACTCTGTACCTGTTTAAGCAGTAACTCACCATTTCTGCCTAGAATCGCCTTTTGGAGTTGTGGTTTAATTTGTGAGACAGTTGGGGTTCATGTAGGCTTTTGGAAGCAGGAGGTTGGGATCGGAATCTGATCACTTGAGTGACTTTGTGTGACCTCCAGTCAGAGACATAGCAGAGGGCAGGAAGCTGCTTGTCACAATCCGAGAATGCTGTGACCTGTGTTCAGGAATGAATGTGGGGAACTTCAGAAAGGGCAAATGATAGGACATGGCACGTCATTTGGAAGAGAGACCTGGAAGAGGCTCAGTGAGCCTCCCAGCATCTAAGAATCACCTTTCATCAGGCCACACCTACTGAGCAGTGTCTGGGGTGTCCTAGGTCGTTGGAAGAGATTTCAGATTGTAGCCTTGGGCTGCTTATGTTTCAGATAGGAAATGGTGTATAGAAAAGGAAAAGGATCCAGCATATACCATACTGCAGGCAAAGGATAGATATGCTCTCACAGGTGTGTGTGCCTTCAGGTGAATGACTTGAGTCATCCCATGTAAGGCATCTACTGGGGGATTTAAGACTCTCACATACCCAGGAAACTAATTAAAGCCACTCACCCATTTTCTTGCTTGAGCCACGGTGAAGCTTTGGAATCAAAGTGTGTGAGAAGAGAAAAGTCAGTACAAGGAGTGAGTGGAGGAAAGTAGCAGAGGAGAAGATTTATCCTTAAACAGGGCCTGTCACCTTGAAGAAACCGGAAACCCTGCCCAGAGCTCTGTGAGAATTGGAAGAGGTCCTCAGAGCCTTGTTTGTTTTATGGAAGTTTCAGGGGTCAGATGAAGAGTTGATGATAAGCAAGTGAAGGCATAGATCCTTCAGTTCAGCCAGCGTTCACTGAACACTTTATTATTATTTTTTTGCCATGCCTCATTGCATATGGGATCTTAGTTTCCCAACCAAGTATTGAACCCGTATCCCCTGCACTGAAAGGTAGACATAAACCACTGGACTACCAGGGAAGTCCCAACACTTCTTATATGCCAGGAAAACAGAAGGATCAGCAAATCTGACACAGAAAATTTCAGAGGTTGGGCTGGTGGTTAGGTATTGCACTGGTGGTATGCACAATGATTTTGGGTAGTACATAAAACATTTAATAGTTTAATATTAACTGGCATATCAAAACCTGGGACTTACACAGGTGTTATTGTTAGTACTAAATGGAGGAAGGTATATTTTAACATTATTTGGAAACAATTACAAATTTATAGGAAAGTTGCAAGTACAGTATGTCAGTTAAAGTTCTATAGTATATATACAGTAAATATTTATATACACATTAAATACACACACATATGTGTATGACCTGCCTGACTGTGGGAGTTGGAAAGTGTGAAATCTACAGGACAGGTCATTAGACTGGAGATTCTTGGGTAGGACCTGATGATGTAGTTTTGAGGCAGAATTTCTTCTTTTTCACGGAAGTCTCAGTTTTGTTCTGAAGGCCTTTTAACTGATTGGATGAAGCACACCCCAGTTATCAAGGATAGCCTTTTCTAAATTAACCAAAGGCATTGCAGTACCCTCACGGCAGCCCCTAGTTTAGTGCTTACTTGCATGACTGGTGCTATAGCCCAGCAAGTTGACACACAGAACTATCAAATACAGTATCAACAACTTTTTTCCTGAGCCATTGGAAAATCACTTGCTAGCCTGATGTTCCATGACCTCTAGGTACTTCATAGTGCATTTTCTGTAGTAAGGACATTTTCCCACTAAGCACTGTGCAACCATAAAAATCAGGAAATTAACCATGATAAAATAACCACCATCTAATCCTGAGGCCCCACTCAAGGTTCACCAATTGCTTCATGGTCTCTTACTTTCAGCCCCTTGCTTTCTCCTGGATTCTCATGACCGTGGCAATTCTGAAGGTTATCGGCCAATTACTTTGTAAAATGTAGATTTGTCTGCTGTTGCTCTTGCTGAGATTCAGGTTCAGGCAGGACTCTCACAGACAGGATGCTGTTTTCCTCTCACTGCATCCCAACAGGTGAGTCTCAATTTCAGCTTGTCACTTTCCTGAGGGTGTCACTTTGGTATCTGCTACCCTTCTCCACAACGGAGTTACTCCTTTCCCCTTTGTAATTACAGAAGTGTTTTGGAAGGAGATACTTTGAAACTATGAAAATACCAGTTTCTCATAAAACTTTCAATCCATCCGTTTGTTTATATTTGTATGGACTTGCATTTGCCTGTTGGCGAGTTATAGTCCATTCCTGTCAGTGTGTGTTTTTATACTCAGATTGTCCCCAGATTGGCCAGTGAGAATTTGTTCAGGTTGGTTTTTGTATCCTTTTGATATATTTCCCTGTCTTTGAATTCTGTGTTACTTTCTAATACAACAAGATGTTCAGGCTCTTAAGCTCACTTTACCTGCTCCAGCCCTCAGTCATTTCTCCAGGGAGCCGTGTTTTTTTGTGTGTGCGTGCTTTTTTTATTTCCTCCAGGCAGGAGTGCTGGGGTGGGTAGTCGCTCCCTCCTTCAGGAGATTTTTTCCTCACCCAGGAATTGAACTCAGGTCTCCTGAATTGCAGGTGGATTCTTTAACAGTAGAGACCAAGATATGGGCACTAGGTGTTTGTTTGCATTGCTATCAGGATATCAGGGCTGCTAGACTCCTTTCAGTGGACAAAGTCAGGAAATACATGTATGTGTATGTAGTATACCTACCTTCACACACACATACACATTTACATCTGTATTTATTTCTGTATCTAGCTATAGATATAGCATGTGTTGAAAACCATGTATTCACACCAGAACCTCCAAGCCCAATCCAGCTTCACAAGGTTCATTCTGATGTTCACCACTCCATGTTTGTAACTTCTCTGATAATCACTCTCAAGAATTGTTACTTATTTTATGCACCTTTGTCCGTCCATCCAGTCTGCTTTAATGGGCTCTGACGCTCTGGGTCCCCCCTACACGTGATTGCCGTCCTCACCATACGTGAGCTTTGACCTTCACTGGTCTATGCCACACGTGGTTGCTGCCCTCCTCACCCTGCTTGGACCTGTCGTCCTGTCCTGGGCCACGGTGGCTCTTTGTCACCTGTCGTGGATGTTTCCTTGGTTCTGCTCCATCTAATGGATTTAGGGCTGAATTGCTCAGAAAGGAAAAGTGAAGAGAAGGACTCAGATTTAAAAGAAGTTGACTTTAAAGAATGACATTAAGTACGTGATTGAACACATACGGATTTGGCAAAAATGGTGAGCTAAGTAGGCATAGCAATGAGATTTGTGGAATATTGCGTGAAGCGATGGCTTTTTAAGAAAGAAACAAAACTAAAAATAGCAGTTTAAGCTCAAAGGGAGAGGGCATTTCTCTTATCACATTTAGTTCTTTATAATTGTCTTAACAGTTTTTTTTCTCCCCAGGTCTCGTATTTTGAGGAAGAACAGAATTTGTTCAGGTTGGTTTTGTATCCTTTTGATATATTTCCTGTCTTTGAATTCTGTGTTACTTTCTAATACAACAAGATGTTCAGGCTCTTAAGCTCACTTTACCTGCTCCAGCCCTCAGTCATTTCTCCAGGGAGCCGTGTTTTTTTGTGTGTGCGTGCTTTTTTTATTTCCTCCAGGCAGGAGTGCTGGGGTGGGTAGTCGCTCCCTCCTTCAGGAGATTTTTTCCTCACCCAGGAATTGAACTCAGGTCTCCTGAATTGCAGGTGGATTCTTTAACAGTAGAGACCAAGATATGGGCACTAGGTGTTTGTTTGCATTGCTATCAGGATATCAGGGCTGCTAGACTCCTTTCAGTGGACAAAGTCAGGAAATACATGTATGTGTATGTAGTATACCTACCTTCACACACACATACACATTTACATCTGTATTTATTTCTGTATCTAGCTATAGATATAGCATGTGTTGAAAACCATGTATTCACACCAGAACCTCCAAGCCCAATCCAGCTTCACAAGGTTCATTCTGATGTTCACCACTCCATGTTTGTAACTTCTCTGATAATCACTCTCAAGAATTGTTACTTATTTTATGCACCTTTGTCCGTCCATCCAGTCTGCTTTAATGGGCTCTGACGCTCTGGGTCCCCCCTACACGTGATTGCCGTCCTCACCATACGTGAGCTTTGACCTTCACTGGTCTATGCCACACGTGGTTGCTGCCCTCCTCACCCTGCTTGGACCTGTCGTCCTGTCCTGGGCCACGGTGGCTCTTTGTCACCTGTCGTGGATGTTTCCTTGGTTCTGCTCCATCTAATGGATTTAGGGCTGAATTGCTCAGAAAGGAAAAGTGAAGAGAAGGACTCAGATTTAAAAGAAGTTGACTTTAAAGAATGACATTAAGTACGTGATTGAACACATACGGATTTGGCAAAAATGGTGAGCTAAGTAGGCATAGCAATGAGATTTGTGGAATATTGCGTGAAGCGATGGCTTTTTAAGAAAGAAACAAAACTAAAAATAGCAGTTTAAGCTCAAAGGGAGAGGGCATTTCTCTTATCACATTTAGTTCTTTATAATTGTCTTAACAGTTTTTTTTCTCCCCAGGTCTCGTATTTTGAGGAAGAACAGAATATACTATCTCGGAGCACAAGTCCTTGGATCCCCCAGTTACAGTATGCCTTTCAGGACAAAAATAACCTTTATCTGGTGAGTCTTTCCATCCGTCTGTCTAGAATTAGTTTGGTGTTGGAATAATCAGCATAGCTGTGAAACTGAATGTGGTTCTTGGCCACATGGCCCATGACACTTCTCAGTCTTTCTCATGCTCTCTTGACTTGCAGGTGTCGTCTTCTTCTTGTCCTAAAAATGAATACCTGATACATTTAGAAACAGCCCCATTTATTGCTGGTTATTGTAGCTATGGCTCAAAGGTCAATAAGGAGAAGTCTGATAGTCTGGAAATAGTCTGATACTGCTTTAACAAAATCTTGCTTTAAATTTTATGAATTTAAGAATTGAGATAGAGTGTGGTTATTATAATAAAATGCAAACATCACAGAAATGTATGAAATAGAAGAGAACATGCTTGACCTTTCTTTCTAATCCCTTTTCCCCCGGAAACACATGTTAATGGTTATGTATGTTCGTTCTGGTCTTAACTGTGACTTGTGGGAAAAATATCCCTATGTCTGTGCCTGTAACACATGTATATATAGTTTGTTTCTCAATAATGGTTTGTTACTGTCTGTCTGCTCTGCTCTTCAGCTTGCTTTTGCCTTTCAGTGATTTGTCCCTGACATCTTTCCATGTCAGTACATGAGGATGTGCATTATTCTTTTTCTTTTTTCTTTTCTACATTTTGGCCTCTTTTATTGTTTTTTTATTTATTTATTTTCATCTGATTTTATTCTTTGGCCAGTGTGGGCCTCCCATCGCAGTGGTCTCCCTCGCTGCAGAGCACTGGCTCTGGGCACAGGTGTTCCAGAGCGCTGGCTCATAACTGGATACACCTGCCCAGCCGCTCCACAACATGTGGAATCTTCCTGGGCCAGGGATCCAACTAGTGTCCCTTGCACTGCAAGGTGGACTCTTTACCCACTGGACCACCAGGGAAGCCGCTCAGATCTGCATTATTCTTTTGAGCAGCGCCATGATTCTCACTGATATGCATTGTAGCATAACTTACAGAATGCTGGAATTCATTTTGGGGCTTTGTTTAGGTTCTTATGGGTTTAGACTCCTCAAGTTAAAAGTGTCCTAGAAACAATTTTTGTTCCTGATGCAGCCCTTAAAACAAGGTTATCCTATTACCTTGAGTGGAGATAAACTTTTATAGAGCTCACAGCAGAGAAGAGGTTAAGAGGCGGGTTCTTATTTGTCTGAAATCTCCACTGGGCATTTTTGGGGATCTTCAACACCTTTATTTCTGACCTGGAATAAACAGTTTATTTGCCTTGGTTTCATATTAGTTGTGAACACAGTGCTGGTGGGGAGGCTCTTCCTGGCCCCACTCTAACTTCTGAGCAAGGATATTCTCACATGGATGCACTGGGAGACTGGCCTTGCATCAACCACATGATCCTTCAGAATCAACACATCTGTGGTCTCTTTAAGCCCTGAAACTTCATTTCCTTGAGTATTGTCTTGGGAGCCTCTCTTCCTTGAGACCTGGGGCTTGAAGCCCTGACCTTTATGAATGATGTTAATGTGTTCCTAGACTCACTGGTGTCCTGGGACATTCGTTGCATGTAATACTGGTCTCATGCTGTGTCTTGCGGACCCCTTGTATTTGGGTATATTAACACATGCATTTATTAGCCTTCAGAAAAGCAATTCCTTTGACACAACAGGTTCTTTGTTCATTGTTATTGTTTTGGATTTTTTTTCGGTGTTTTGGATATTTTTATCTAGAGTTCTGCAAACAATGTAGAATGTCCGCTCATGAGCATAACGTTCCTTTTTGAGGCTACACAGGCTGTCCCAGAGCTAGGAAAGGCTCTGATTTTTGGTGAGTTGAGACTCTGCAGTTTTATGGTCTGCCTTGTACTGTTCTGAAAGCTTACATTCTCTTTCCGAGTCAAAGAGCTCAACCTTTTTGATATCGAGTTTCATGCAGCTTCTTCTTAAAAGTCAGCACTGTTGAGATACTCTGGGACTTGCACACGATCACAGTCAGTTCTGGTGGAAGTGATGGCAGATTCTGAGTGTTTCAGGTGAAGGAGCTCAGACGAGTGAGGACTAGTGGTCCAGCCCTGTGTGGCAAGTCCCCGCTCAGGAAACCACCTTCTGCTTGTCTCTGGGGTGGCTGGTGAGAGCCATCAGGGGACTCTGGTAGCAACACTCGTCATTTTTTTCGTGTTGGCTTTATTTTTTCTTTACCCACTGCTCAGCAGTTCTCAGACCACATCCGTAGGAGGGTAATATTCAGGCATTTGGACTTAAACTTTAAACTCTGTGATTTCACCCTTTTTATCCTCACCGGTTGGCTCTATCACAGTGTTGAGAACCTTCCCTTTCTTTCCTGAATTGTGGATTTAACTGCTGTGGATTCTACTTGGATATAGCTTTTCTGGAATACCTTGTGAATTGGGAATTTCTGCTATTCCTCTGCTAGGACAACCTTCGTCAGTGGGGGGCTTCCTGTTTTGGGTCTTTGGGTTGGGGGGGCTTCTTCTGGATTTTGACACTGCCTTGACATTCTTAGCTTAAAACAGTCTCAGTTTTTCCACCGACCATCTTGCAAGATGGGACTGATCTCAAAATGGCTGTTTTCTGGAGTTCTGGTTGCCTCAGCACCTTGATACCTAGCTGCCGAGAAGTTTTTATGACATACTTGAGTAGCTCTGTTGGGTATTACCGCTGGCGTCTGGTAATTATTTTCTGCCTTCATTTCTTTTCCAGCACTTTGGTACTTTGGAATAAAATGCCTGCTAAGGGTACAGTTTTCATGTGAAAATCCTAACTGAGCATAGGACTTAAGATACAATGATAGATCCACCATCTCTTATCTGCAATTCTGAAATACCCAGTGCTCTGAATAACCTCAAGTTATTTTATTAGTTATTTGGCAGCAAGACTTGTGAACTCTGTAAAGCAAAACTTGACCTTTTTCATCACTGTATTGAGGCTACACAGGCTGTCCCAGAGCTAGGAAAGGCTCTGATTTTTGGTGAGTTGAGACTCTGCAGTTTTATGGTCTGCCTTGTACTGTTCTGAAAGCTTACATTCTCTTTCCGAGTCAAAGAGCTCAACCTTTTTGATATCGAGTTTCATGCAGCTTCTTCTTAAAAGTCAGCACTGTTGAGATACTCTGGGACTTGCACACGATCACAGTCAGTTCTGGTGGAAGTGATGGCAGATTCTGAGTGTTTCAGGTGAAGGAGCTCAGACGAGTGAGGACTAGTGGTCCAGCCCTGTGTGGCAAGTCCCCGCTCAGGGAAACCACCTTCTGCTTGTCTCTGGGGTGGCTGGTGAGAGCCATCAGGGGACTCTGGTAGCAACACTCGTCATTTTTTTCGTGTTGGCTTTATTTTTTCTTTACCCACTGCTCAGCAGTTCTCAGACCACATCCGTAGGAGGGTAATATTCAGGCATTTGATTTCACCCTTTTTATCCTCACCGGTTGGCTCTATCACAGTGTTGAGAACCTTCCCTTTCTTTCCTGAATTGTGGATTTAACTGCTGTGGATTCTACTTGGATATAGCTTTTCTGGAATACCTTGTGAATTGGGAATTTCTGCTATTCCTCTGCTAGGACAACCTTCGTCAGTGGGGGGCTTCCTGTTTTGGGTCTTTGGGTTGGGGGGGCTTCTTCTGGATTTTGACACTGCCTTGACATTCTTAGCTTAAAACAGTCTCAGTTTTTCCACCGACCATCTTGCAAGATGGGACTGATCTCAAAATGGCTGTTTTCTGGAGTTCTGGTTGCCTCAGCACCTTGATACCTAGCTGCCGAGAAGTTTTTATGACATACTTGAGTAGCTCTGTTGGGTATTACCGCTGGCGTCTGGTAATTATTTTCTGCCTTCATTTCTTTTCCAGCACTTTGGTACTTTGGAATAAAATGCCTGCTAAGGGTACAGTTTTCATGTGAAAAATCCTAACTTAGCATAGGACTTAAGATACAATGATAGATCCACCATCTCTTATCTGCAATTCTGAAATACCCAGTGCTCTGAATAACCTCAAGTTATTTTATTAGTTATTTGGCAGCAAGACTTGTGAACTCTGTAGCAAAACTTGACCTGAATTCTTACTCATTCACTTTAGTGCAACTGTTCATCCATTTTATTGCAAACTGAATCTGTTTGATTACAGGGTACTATCCCACATCCTACCTGAGGATGTTATATAAACTGTATGCAACATTTTACCCTTCTAAAATTTGAACATTTCAGATTTTCTGGGGAAACATTCTACCTGTGGCAAGATAAGGGGACTATATTTGTAGATCTGTATTTGCTTTGTAAGACACTGAAATTCCACTGTGCCTACCAATCATTAAACCTTTGAAATTTAGGGAAACATACAAATCATAGTAAACTCTTTTGGCAGTTAAACATTAATGTGTAATGCAGTTAGAGTTTAATTGAAGATACAGTTAAAATCAATGACACAGCAGCACTATTTACAATAGCCAAGACATGGAAGCAACCTAAATGTCCATCGACAGATGAATGGATAAAGATGTGGTATTATATATACAGTGGAGTACTACCCAGCCATTAAAAAGAACTGAAGTAATGTAATTTGCAGCAACATGGATGGACCTATAGATTATCATACTAAGTGAATTAAGTCAGAGAAAGACAAACATTTTATGTTGTTGCTTATATATAGAATCAAAAAAATTGAAACAATTGAACGTATTTATAACACAGAAATAGACTCACAGATGTAGAAAATAAACTTATGATTATCAAAAGGGAAAGGGAAGGAGGTTTAAATTGAGAATTGGGGATTAACAGATACATACTACTATACTTAAAATATATAGTCAGCGAGGACCTACTGTATAGCCCAGACAGCTATATTCAATATATGTAATAACCTATAATGGAAAAGGATCTGAAAAAATGTATGTACTTTCTCCACATTCTCGTCTCTCTCTATTTACCTGGTTAACTCTTGTTTCCCCTTCTGGGCTTGGGCCAGCTGTTACTTCCTCCAGAAACCCTTCCTGGACCCTCTGTATGGGGGAGGGGTGCCCCTCTGCTGTGCGCTCCAAGAAGCCTGAGCCGCCTCTGCATGAGTGAGTGGTGGTAGCCCCCACCAGAGTGGTGACGTCTCCCTTGCTTCCTGTAGTGCTTCCCCAAGTTATTGCTTAGAAATATTTGTTGGATGGATGCATGGTTAATTTCATAGACATTTGATTTACATACAGATGTGCTTATGGCACTGTCAAACTTGTATTGTGTTAATGTTGTTGTTGTGTAGTTGCTTCCCAGGTGGCACTAGTGGTAAAAAAATCTGCTTGCTAGTGCAGGAGACACAAGAGACTTGGATTCAATCCTTGGGTCAGGAAGATCCCCTGGAGTAGGAAATGGCAACCCACTCCAATGTTTGTCCCTGGAAAACTCCATGGATTCTGATAGATTACAGTCCATGGGACCACAGAGAGTCAGACATGACTGAGCAGCTGAGCACAGCACAGTCTGTAAATCGTGTCTGACTCTCTTGTGACCTCATGGACTGTAGCCCGCCAGGCTCCTCTGTTCATGAGATTTCCCAGGCAAGAATACTGGAGTGGGTTGCCATTTTCTTCTCCAGCAGATCTTCCTGACCCAGGGATCAAACTCATGTGTTCTGTATTCGCAGGCAGGTTCTTTACCTCTGAACCACCTGGGAAACCTGTTATATTAATAGTATGAGTTTTGTTCTCCAAAGATGCAATTGAAGACAGACCCAGTGAGATTTTTAAAAAATTCAAATGGCAGTGCAAGGAAATTGAACTTGGATCCTTTTGAGTTTTGATGGTTAAAAATTTCCCATTTATAATTACACACTAGTGTGCGTGGCTTATCATTTTTCACTACAGAAAATCGTAGTAAAGTCCGTCTTAACGTCTGGTTCCATATAATAAGGTGAGTCTTGTATTCTGGCAGGTGGCCCACGGAAGCCGTGCTTTATTGATCTGGTTCATGATGAAATCTGTTCCATTCCGTTTAACAGATGCCTTCCCCAGTGTCCTTCCATGAAGGAGCTGCTGGTCTCCACAAAGAAAACATTGTTCTGCAACTTACCACTTGTAGTGTTGTATCTAAATTCTTTGTGTGATTCATAAAGCTTCCTGATTTGTGCTGATATTTTTCATACTGTGGGTCTTTGCAGGCTGCCCATGCTTTGAACCTTTTACTGACTCACAAGTCTGTGTTTCCTTCTGTGACATTTTATCAGCTTTCTTTTGTTTGTTCTCAGTTTTTTTTTCCCCCCAATTGCACACAAGGATGTATTGGTTAAGGTATAGATAAGGTCATGTAACAGAGACCTCCAAATACAGTCCAAGCTGGTGGCCAGCCCTGTTGTACCTGATACTTCCCTCCTGTGGCTTTCTGTGCCTTAGGATATTGTCCTCTTTGACATGCTTAAAGTTAGACCATTTTATGTCCATGTTCCCTGTGGCTGGGAGGCGAAAAGAGCAGAAAGGCAGAGCAAGCGAATCCCTTCTACACAGGGTGATGTGAGAGTGGAATGCATCACTTCCTCTCACATCTTATTGGCCAGAACTTTGTCCTGCGGATACATGCACTGTGTGGCCTTGATCCAGTCAAGATCCTTACTGCTGTAGGAGAAGGGAAGAATGGAATTGGGGAGTAAGTTAGACTCTGGCCCAGAAGTTAAAGCAGCTACTTTTGTAGGTAATAGGTGGGGTTAGACACCAGTCACCTGAGCAACACCTCCTGTGATCTTCCTCATTACAGTTACACTGTCACATCTGAAACCATTTCTAACACAGCTGTGTTCTGCTGTCCTGCTTGGGATTAGCTTTTTGCATTTCCTTTCTTGCTTTCAATCCATAGTCATGTACTTCTGTGGATACTTGCCTTCCTACTAGGAGTCATTTGAAGGGGGATTGTTTCTAGGCAGTGACCCCAGGGCCTTGTCTGATCCCCAGCCTCTCTGGTTGTTAGGGTTGGGAAAGAGTTAATGAATACAGCTTCATTGTTTATTTTATTTCAGTGAAGTACAGCATCTTAGGATCGTTTTGACAGGGAGACATGTGCTGTTTTGATCTCTTGGGTAAGATGATCCAGTTTTAGGCATATCTCAAAACTCACCAGTGCTGCCACTTCACAAGCCAGCTGCCCATCAGAAGGAAGCTGTTACTTAGAATATAGGTTCTTTGTGTGATTCATAAAGCTTCCTGATTTGTGCTGATATTTTTCATACTGTGGGTCTTTGCAGGCTGCCCATGCTTTGAACCTTTTACTGACTCACAAGTCTGTGTTTCCTTCTGTGACATTTTATCAGCTTTCTTTTGTTTGTTCTCAGTTTTTTTTTCCCCCCAATTGCACACAAGGATGTATTGGTTAAGGTATAGATAAGGTCATGTAACAGAGACCTCCAAATACAGTCCAAGCTGGTGGCCAGCCCTGTTGTACCTGATACTTCCCTCCTGTGGCTTTCTGTGCCTTAGGATATTGTCCTCTTTGACATGCTTAAAGTTAGACCATTTTATGTCCATGTTCCCTGTGGCTGGGAGGCGAAAAGAGCAGAAAGGCAGAGCAAGCGAATCCCTTCTACACAGGGTGATGTGAGAGTGGAATGCATCACTTCCTCTCACATCTTATTGGCCAGAACTTTGTCCTGCGGATACATGCACTGTGTGGCCTTGATCCAGTCAAGATCCTTACTGCTGTAGGAGAAGGGAAGAATGGAATTGGGGAGTAAGTTAGACTCTGGCCCAGAAGTTAAAGCAGCTACTTTTGTAGGTAATAGGTGGGGTTAGACACCAGTCACCTGAGCAACACCTCCTGTGATCTTCCTCATTACAGTTACACTGTCACATCTGAAACCATTTCTAACACAGCTGTGTTCTGCTGTCCTGCTTGGGATTAGCTTTTTGCATTTCCTTTCTTGCTTTCAATCCATAGTCATGTACTTCTGTGGATACTTGCCTTCCTACTAGGAGTCATTTGAAGGGGGATTGTTTCTAGGCAGTGACCCCAGGGCCTTGTCTGATCCCCAGCCTCTCTGGTTGTTAGGGTTGGGAAAGAGTTAATGAATACAGCTTCATTGTTTATTTTATTTCAGTGAAGTACAGCATCTTAGGATCGTTTTGACAGGGAGACATGTGCTGTTTTGATCTCTTGGGTAAGATGATCCAGTTTTAGGCATATCTCAAAACTCACCAGTGCTGCCACTTCACAAGCCAGCTGCCCATCAGAAGGAAGCTGTTACTTAGAATATAGGTTCTTGTTTTATTCTGTTCCTTGCTTGGTCTCTATGGAGTCATTGGCCTTTTCGGCTTCAATTTTCTCATTGGTGAAATGGGATATTAATACGTCTTATTGACTCCAATTTGATTGCTGAGTGTGTTATTGCCTCAGGGGGTTCTTTTGAATTCTCAGCATCTTTGAAGTAGTCGTTTTGTGTGTTGCTCTTTTGAGGCATATTTTGGATGAGTGCATTTAGAGTTTCACCATTCTGGGGACTATAGTTACGTGGTCCTGGTTTGCCTGACCCCAGCCTTCAGAGCTGCTGATCTGGTAGGTCTGGGGGTGATGCCCAAGAATTCACATTTCTAACCAAGTCCCAGGTGATTCTGCTGCTGGTCTGGAGACCCCTTTGAGAACCATGGTCCTATAGCTGTAGCTAGTTTCTGGTTACTGCTTCTCCTGTTTCTTCAGTCATAGTGTGCACATCTGAGACCCCTTTCCTTTTCTCTCAGGCCAATGTATGTTACCTACTGACCTGCTGTTACTCACCTTGGGGTGTTCAGCATCTGGTGTTCATTTCTTTTAATCTTTCCCACATCTTTGCACATAGGTGATTTAGTCACTAACTCATGTCTGACCCTTGTGACTCCATGGACTGTATGTAGCTGCCAGGCTCCTCTGTCTGTGGGACTCTTCAGGCAAGGATACTGGGGTGGGTTGCCATTTCTTTCTCTGGGTATCTTCCCAACCCAGGACCTGAAGCCGCATTCAGGTTCTTTCCATTGAGCTTGGGATTAGCTTTGCATTTCCTTTCTTGCTTTCAATCCATAGTCATGTACTTCTGTGGATACTTGCCTTCCTACTAGGAGTCATTTGAAGGGGGATTGTTTCTAGGCAGTGACCCCAGGGCCTTGTCTGATCCCCAGCCTCTCTGGTTGTTAGGGTTGGGAAAGAGTTAATGAATACAGCTTCATTGTTTATTTTATTTCAGTGAAGTACAGCATCTTAGGATCGTTTTGACAGGGAGACATGTGCTGTTTTGATCTCTTGGGTAAGATGATCCAGTTTTAGGCATATCTCAAAACTCACCAGTGCTGCCACTTCACAAGCCAGCTGCCCATCAGAAGGAAGCTGTTACTTAGAATATAGGTTCTTGTTTTATTCTGTTCCTTGCTTGGTCTCTATGGAGTCATTGGCCTTTTCGGCTTCAATTTTCTCATTGGTGAAATGGGATATTAATACGTCTTATTGACTCCAATTTGATTGCTGAGTGTGTTATTGCCTCAGGGGGTTCTTTTGAATTCTCAGCATCTTTGAAGTAGTCGTTTTGTGTGTTGCTCTTTTGAGGCATATTTTGGATGAGTGCATTTAGAGTTTCACCATTCTGGGGACTATAGTTACGTGGTCCTGGTTTGCCTGACCCCAGCCTTCAGAGCTGCTGATCTGGTAGGTCTGGGGGTGATGCCCAAGAATTCACATTTCTAACCAAGTCCCAGGTGATTCTGCTGCTGGTCTGGAGACCCCTTTGAGAACCATGGTCCTATAGCTGTAGCTAGTTTCTGGTTACTGCTTCTCCTGTTTCTTCAGTCATAGTGTGCACATCTGAGACCCCTTTCCTTTTCTCTCAGGCCAATGTATGTTACCTACTGACCTGCTGTTACTCACCTTGGGGTGTTCAGCATCTGGTGTTCATTTCTTTTAATCTTTCCCACATCTTTGCACATAGGTGATTTAGTCACTAACTCATGTCTGACCCTTGTGACTCCATGGACTGTATGTAGCTGCCAGGCTCCTCTGTCTGTGGGACTCTTCAGGCAAGGATACTGGGGTGGGTTGCCATTTCTTTCTCTGGGTATCTTCCCAACCCAGGACCTGAACCCAGGTCTCCTGCATTGCAGGCAGATTCTTTACCAATTGAGCTACGAGGGAAGCCGTTTTGTACAGAGCCCTTTCCTCAGTTAATGTCCTCAGTCACCTAGTTTGAGTGTGTTGTCAGTTTTCTGTCAAGACTGGATGATTTGATGCTCAATGAGGGTTTTTTGAGTAAAAAGATGACTCAGGCTGGGATTTATACTTTTTGAAATAAAGGGCCTCCTCTCTTTGTTACCTTGCCCTTCAAAAAGAAAAATTCAGTGTTGGTACCAGGAGCCTCTCTCCTTAGAGTATCCTTCCTCACCTCCCCAGAGCCAAAGATCAGGAACACTGGGCAGGGTGGGTGACAGTGCCAATAGCAGCCTTGCTTCTTCATGGCCGTTTCAGTCATGTGATCATAGTGCAGGCATCTCAAGGACAGGTTTCTAAGAGGCGACCAGCACAGTATGCCTCTAATGATAGCACTATGCAAACTGGAATAGAATGCTTAAGAACTATTATATATCCACTCTGTACGCGCACACGTACATGCAGGCAAGGGTGTGTATGAACATATGTGCATGCACAATACACACGCACACACAATTTGTCCTTTGTTTCAAACACAACACTACTGATGGGACTTGCCATCACAGCACTTGGGGTAGAGACACGCACAGCAACAGAGAAGCTGCCGCTCCTTCCACACTGAACACATGTAAGATCTGCCCTTTAATTAGCATCTGCAGCTGCCACCATCGGAAGGGTCTGTCTCTGTCGGCCGAATGTCTTTGCTTTAAAAGAGCAAATCCATTATAGCTCCAAGCCAGGCTGGTCTGTCAGGTGCTGCGCTCTCTCTGCCATCCACAGGGCTGCCACATTGGGCAGAGCTGTTTCGCTGTAGGACTCTTCGGTGTCCTCCTGGCTCCCTTGCCTCTGATTACCATGCCCTGGTGATCAGTGTTGAGGTGACCTGCGCACGGGGAGGTCTCCTGTCCTTGCAAGGACACAGGATGGTTGCTTCAGTGCAGATGGACTGGCCATGTTCCAGCCCTTTGCTGTCAGTGATGCAGTCTCGATATGCAGAATGGCTCTAGGTAGCCACTGGAAAAGTGTAAGCAGCAGAGGTGAGGGCTCTATCCAGGTTTTGTACCACGGCACCTCTGCTATAGATACTTTTCACTTGGTTGGAGTAGCAACCCACCTTGCCCCCACAGCCTCATCAGCATCTGGTCTCAATACAGTGTTGGGTTGGCTACATCATAGTCACCCCAGTAGGTCCTTTAAAGGCAGATTCCTGGCCCCCACCTGTGGAGCGTGGTCCATGAAGCCTGCAGTTGAACCATAGAATCCACACTTTTGGCAGTCTCCCCTGAATGGTTGGGATGAGGAAGAGACGTACTTCACGCTTGTGTACTACTTTTTAAAAATGTTTGTTGAGGCAGGGGCCATATTTTTCCAGAGCCAAAGATCAGGAACACTGGGCAGGGTGGGTGACAGTGCCAATAGCAGCCTTGCTTCTTCATGGCCGTTTCAGTCATGTGATCATAGTGCAGGCATCTCAAGGACAGGTTTCTAAGAGGCGACCAGCACAGTATGCCTCTAATGATAGCACTATGCAAACTGGAATAGAATGCTTAAGAACTATTATATATCCACTCTGTACGCGCACACGTACATGCAGGCAAGGGTGTGTATGAACATATGTGCATGCACAATACACACGCACACACAATTTGTCCTTTGTTTCAAACACAACACTACTGATGGGACTTGCCATCACAGCACTTGGGGTAGAGACACGCACAGCAACAGAGAAGCTGCCGCTCCTTCCACACTGAACACATGTAAGATCTGCCCTTTAATTAGCATCTGCAGCTGCCACCATCGGAAGGGTCTGTCTCTGTCGGCCGAATGTCTTTGCTTTAAAAGAGCAAATCCATTATAGCTCCAAGCCAGGCTGGTCTGTCAGGTGCTGCGCTCTCTCTGCCATCCACAGGGCTGCCACATTGGGCAGAGCTGTTTCGCTGTAGGACTCTTCGGTGTCCTCCTGGCTCCCTTGCCTCTGATTACCATGCCCTGGTGATCAGTGTTGAGGTGACCTGCGCACGGGGAGGTCTCCTGTCCTTGCAAGGACACAGGATGGTTGCTTCAGTGCAGATGGACTGGCCATGTTCCAGCCCTTTGCTGTCAGTGATGCAGTCTCGATATGCAGAATGGCTCTAGGTAGCCACTGGAAAAGTGTAAGCAGCAGAGGTGAGGGCTCTATCCAGGTTTTGTACCACGGCACCTCTGCTATAGATACTTTTCACTTGGTTGGAGTAGCAACCCACCTTGCCCCCACAGCCTCATCAGCATCTGGTCTCAATACAGTGTTGGGTTGGCTACATCATAGTCACCCCAGTAGGTCCTTTAAAGGCAGATTCCTGGCCCCCACCTGTGGAGCGTGGTCCATGAAGCCTGCAGTTGAACCATAGAATCCACACTTTTGGCAGTCTCCCCTGAATGGTTGGGATGAGGAAGAGACGTACTTCACGCTTGTGTACTACTAAAAAATTTTTTTCCCAATTCTTTTACATTCTACTAGAATTCTAGCTCCATGAAGGCAGGGACTTTTTGTTGGTTCTAGTCACTGCTATTTTTCTATTGATAATATTTAGAATAGTGCTTGACACATAGTAGGCACTCAGATACTTTTATCCTTTTTAAAAAAGTGTTTCTCCAGGTGATTCTGGTGTACAGACAGGTTTGAGAGCCCTGCTCTAGGGGACTTGCCAGTCTTCTTGGGTTAGAAGTCACGTTTCCAGGGAGGGTCCATGCCTCTCTGGGTATCTCTGAATAGTAAAAGTCAAAAATGAAGTCGTTTTGAAGGACACATCCAGATGCTGTGAGTGCACTATCTGGCACCGCCTGGGGGGTGTCTTTGGCCTAATTTGTTGTCATGTTCTACTGACTGTGGGCTTTGGTTTACAGAGTCATCTGAAAGGAAGACTTGAAAACTCTTCATTTGTGACTTGATGCTTTTGGAGCTCTGCCTCCCTATTTTTTAGTTGAAGTATAGTTGATTTACATTGTTGTGTTTATTTCTGCTGTACAAAAAAGTGATTCAGTTATATATATGTTTAAAATGCATTTTAGAAAATATCCTTTTCCATTATGGTTTATCATAGGATTGAATATAGTTCTCTGTGTTATATAGTAGGATCTTGTTATTTAACCATTCTATAAGTAAAAGCTTAACGTCTGCTAGCCCCAACCCCCCACTCCTTTCCTCCTCTCTCCACCCCACCCCCCACCCGCCCTGGCAACCACCATTCTGTGTCTGTGATTCTGGTTTTGTTTCATAGGTGGGTTTAGTTGTGTCATATTTTAGATTCCACATGTAAATGATATCATATGGCAGTTGTCTTTGCCTGACTTACTTCACTTAGTATGATAATCTCTAGTTGCATCCATGTGGCAAATGGCACTATTTCATTCTTTTTTATGACCGAGTAGTATTGCATTTTGTGTATGCACACACACACACACACACACACACACACACCCCACATCTTTATCCATTTATCTGTCAACAGGCATGTAGGTTGATTCCACGTCTTGGTTGTTGTGAATAGTGCTGCTCTGGGCATAGGGATGCATGTATCTTTTTGAACTGGAGTTGTGTCCAGGTATCTGCCAAGGAATGGGATTGCTGGATCATATGGCAACTCTATTTTTAGTTTTCTGAGGAACCACCATACTGCTTTCCATAGTGGCTGCACCAATTTACATTCCCACAAAGAATGTAAAAGGGTTCCCCTTTCTGGAAACTCTTGATTTGGCACCATTTTTGAAAGTCCAAAAGTGTTTTCTGAAAGTGTCCAAGTCCTGATTCTTTATTATTTCTTTAAACTCAACAGCAAGATTGATCAAGTTGGGCATGACCACATACAAGCTCTCTTTCTTGGACTCCATTCATCCCAGCATGAGTGACTGTACCCCAGTAGGATAGTTCGGGGATGGAGGTAACTTTGAGGGTAGCCAAATTTAGCTAGTGAATGCCCAAACTAAGTTCACCTAATGGTGTACAGCTAGAATCCTCAGTAATTCTCTGGTAATCCAGAATCTTGTTGAATGGTCAAGTTTGATTAGGTTCTTTGATAAGGAGGTTTGTCATTTAGTATGTCTTTCTTGACCTCGTGTTGTAGAGCATCCTGCTTAGCAGCGGTTGTCATTTTTGTTGCTTATTTTCTTAATGAGCCCTTTTCAAGAAAGTTGTTTGACTAGTAAAAAAGATTCACCTAGTTTGGGCAGGGATTTTCAGTTCAGGAATTTGGATCTTCTGAACGGGAGCAAAGCTTTCCTAACTTTTTGCCTAAGAGATGGTTCTGATTTTCTGAACTTCTTTCATTGTCATTAGAGATAGAATCTTTTTCTATTTTTTAATATTCATTTATTTGACTGTGCTAGGTCTTAGTTGAAGCATGCAGGATCTTTAGTTGAAGCACTGAAACTCTTAGTTGCTGCATGTGAAATCTAGTTCTCTGACTGGGGATCAAACCTGGACCCCTTGCAGTTGGAGTATGGAGTCTTCCGGATAGAATCTTAAAAGTGGCCAGCAGCTGCTATGTGTTTGACTTTCTCAGCCTTAAACTTAAAGGCTGTTCTATTTTTTTCACATCTTTAGTAGAGCCAGATCAGAAAATTTATAATTGTGCTGTGTCGTCATAAGTGTGCATTATTCTTTTTTGTTTTTTAAAACATTAACTTTTCTAATGGAGACTTTTTTTTTTTTTTAATACTTTATTTATTTTTGCAGGGGGAGTGGGTTGGGGAGGGAGGGGGATGGGCAGACCCCTTCTGTTGGTCTTTCATTTATCTATTTTCATCCATCTTTGTTCTTTGGCTGGTGTGGGCCTCCCATCGCAGTGGCCTCTGTTGTCGCAGAGCACCGGCTCTGGGCGCATGTGCTCCAGAGCTCTGGCTTGGTAATTGGACACATCAGTCGAGCCGCTCCGCAGCACGTGGGATCTTCCCAGGCCAGGGATCGAACTGGTGCCTCTTGCACTGCAAGGTGGTGTCCTTACCCACTGGACCACCAGGGAAGCCCTGCATTATTCTTTTTTTTTTTTTTTTTTAAAGATTTATTTATTTATTTATTTTGGGCGGGGGTTGGGTTGGGGAGGGAGGAGAGCGGGCGGGCCACTTCTATTGGTCTTTCATTTCTCTATTTTCATCCATCTTTGTTCTTCGGCTCCTGTGGGCCTCCCATCGCGGTGGCATCTGTCATTGCAGAGCACCGGCTCTGGGCGCATGCGCTCCAGAGCTCCAGCGCGGTAATTGGACACATCGGTCCAGCCGCTCCGCGGCACGTGGGATCTTCCCAGGCCAGGGATCGAACCAGCGCCCCTTGCACTGCAAGGCGGTGTCCTTACCCACTGTGCCACCAGGGGAAGCCCTCTGCATTATTCTTATTTTAAGGTATTTTGGTTCTAAAAGCATGAGTACTTTTGTTATTATCTGTGTTTTTTTTTTTTGCTGTGTGTGGGAATTTAAGACCTTTTTAATGGCAATATGTATTTTTAAAACAGACTTAAAAAATTAACATTCATCCATGTACCCAGAGCCTGTGGAGAACCAGGTTGGGATGTGTGGGTGAGCTATAGGCAGCCAGGTGTCTTCTATGGGCTCTTCGAGGACTAGGACGAGCAGTTTACATCTGCCAAGGATTTAGGGGAAATAAAATCTGCATTTTAGCCTCTGCCCCTTTTCAGTGTTGCTGGTCTTGTTAGTTCATAAATCAGTTTTTTTCAGTCGTTGCTGTTGAGTTTAAAGAAATAATAAAGAACCAGGACTTGGACACCTTGAGAAAGCACTTTTGGACTTTGAAAATGGTACCAAATCAGGAGTTTCTAAAAAGAGGCACCTTTCTGGAAACTTCATCTTTAAATTGTCCAGTATCTGGTTCAGTATCTTGCATCTGTAAGATGCCAGGCTACGAGAGGCTCTTGGGGAGGACATGCAAGTGACTGGCTACTCCTGAAGTCCCCAGTGTGGGGTTGACCTGGTGCTGGGAAGAGACTCTGCAGGACCAGCCTGGGGCCCCTGGGGATGTGTGCAGATGCTCCATGTCTGACTTAATTCGAGCCTTCTAATTCTGGAATAAAGACCAACAGGAGACTGGAGAAGGATGGAGAGAATTCACATCCTATAGCTGGGTTCAGGAATGCAGTGGTTTGAGTTTGTGACTCTGTGAACTATAGCCTGTTGGGCTCCTCTGTTCATTGGATTCTTCAGGCAAGAATACTAGAGTACGTTGGCATGCCCTCCTCCTCAGGATCTTGCCGACCTAGGGATTGAACCCCCATCTCTTATGTCTTCTGCATTGGCAGGTGGTTCTTCGGCTCCTGTGGGCCTCCCATCGCGTGGCATCTGTCATTGCAGAGCACCGGCTCTGGGCGCATGCGCCCAAGAGCTCCAGCGCGGTAATTGGACACATCGGTCCAGCCGCTCCGCGGCACGTGGGATCTTCCCAGGCCAGGGATCGAACCAGCGCCCCTTGCACTGCAAGGCGGTGTCCTTACCCACTGTGCCACCAGGGGAAGCCCTCTGCATTATTCTTATTTTAAGGTATTTTGGTTCTAAAAGCATGAGTACTTTTGTTATTATCTGTGTTTTTTTTTTTTGCTGTGTGTGGGAATTTAAGACCTTTTTAATGGCAATATGTATTTTTAAAACAGACTTAAAAAATTAACATTCATCCATGTACCCAGAGCCTGTGGAGAACCAGGTTGGGATGTGTGGGTGAGCTATAGGCAGCCAGGTGTCTTCTATGGGCTCTTCGAGGACTAGGACGAGCAGTTTACATCTGCCAAGGATTTAGGGGAAATAAAATCTGCATTTTAGCCTCTGCCCCTTTTCAGTGTTGCTGGTCTTGTTAGTTCATAAATCAGTTTTTTTCAGTCGTTGCTGTTGAGTTTAAAGAAATAATAAAGAACCAGGACTTGGACACCTTGAGAAAGCACTTTTGGACTTTGAAAAATGGTACCAAATCAGGAGTTTCTAAAAAGAGGCACCTTTCTGGAAACTTCATCTTTAAATTGTCCAGTATCTGGTTCAGTATCTTGCATCTGTAAGATGCCAGGCTACGAGAGGCTCTTGGGGAGGACATGCAAGTGACTGGCTACTCCTGAAGTCCCCAGTGTGGGGTTGACCTGGTGCTGGGAAGAGACTCTGCAGGACCAGCCTGGGGCCCCTGGGGATGTGTGCAGATGCTCCATGTCTGACTTAATTCGAGCCTTCTAATTCTGGAATAAAGACCAACAGGAGACTGGAGAAGGATGGAGAGAATTCACATCCTATAGCTGGGTTCAGGAATGCAGTGGTTTGAGTTTGTGACTCTGTGAACTATAGCCTGTTGGGCTCCTCTGTTCATTGGATTCTTCAGGCAAGAATACTAGAAATGCGTTGGCATGCCCTCCTCCTCAGGATCTTGCCGACCTAGGGATTGAACCCCCATCTCTTATGTCTTCTGCATTGGCAGGTGGTTCTTTACCACTAGTGCTACCTGGGAAGCCCTTGAGAGATTTTGTGTTTTTTGAAAGCTTTTATTTGGAACTTGCCTCTTTCCAGAAAGGGTCTGAGACAACTTGAAAGACACACATATGTACAGATAAAATGGGAAATCAGAGCGAAGGGCCAGTAGGAGAGTTTAGAAGGGATTGACGTGATTGTAGTGATGATCAGAATAGGTCCCAACTTCTCCCAGCCAGAGTGGAGAGGATGGTGCCATGAATTCAGGGCAAGGAAAGGACTTGAAGAGTCGTGGAGGATCTTGTGGGCACACGGCACAGCCTTACCCCATTTTACGGAGGACCAAACTGAAAGGCAGAGAGGTGTTGTCACTGGGCTGAGGGTTGAAGCCTCCCAGGCATGAGCCTCGAAGCCTCAGGTTGACTCTGGAATGTCAATCTCTGTTATCAGGAAGAGGAAGGATTTCAGTTTCTTGTGGTGGAAGACATTTTTTGCTGATGAAACATTTGCCCTCAGACTGTACTTTATATTCTTTCAGGTTTTTTCTCCTTTGTATATAATAACAAATGTAATGGATACTTCTTCAATCATAAAAAATGGAGTTTTACTGTATCGTGCTTACTTTATATTATCATGGGTAGCTTTCTTTGGCAGAAGGAATAGATTGAATCCATTCTTTTTTTTTGATTTTTCTTTTTTATTGTTGTGGACCATTTTAAAAGTCTTTGTTGAAATTGCTACATTATTGTTTCGGTATTTTGGCTTCAAGGCATGTGGGATCTTTGGTCCCCAGTTCATATCTCCTGCAAGCAGTTTCCCCAGGGAGATGCTCCATGTCTGACTTAATTCGAGCCTTCTAATTCTGGAATAAAGACCAACAGGAGACTGGAGAAGGATGGAGAGAATTCACATCCTATAGCTGGGTTCAGGAATGCAGTGGTTTGAGTTTGTGACTCTGTGAACTATAGCCTGTTGGGCTCCTCTGTTCATTGGATTCTTCAGGCAAGAATACTAGAGTACGTTGGCATGCCCTCCTCCTCAGGATCTTGCCGACCTAGGGATTGAACCCCCATCTCTTATGTCTTCTGCATTGGCAGGTGGTTCTTTACCACTAGTGCTACCTGGGAAGCCCTTGAGAGATTTTGTGTTTTTTGAAAGCTTTTATTTGGAACTTGCCTCTTTCCAGAAAGGGTCTGAGACAACTTGAAAGACACACATATGTACAGATAAAATGGGAAATCAGAGCGAAGGGCCAGTAGGAGAGTTTAGAAGGGATTGACGTGATTGTAGTGATGATCAGAATAGGTCCCAACTTCTCCCAGCCAGAGTGGAGAGGATGGTGCCATGAATTCAGGGCAAGGAAAGGACTTGAAGAGTCGTGGAGGATCTTGTGGGCACACGGCACAGCCTTACCCCATTTTACGGAGGACCAAACTGAAAGGCAGAGAGGTGTTGTCACTGGGCTGAGGGTTGAAGCCTCCCAGGCATGAGCCTCGAAGCCTCAGGTTGACTCTGGAATGTCAATCTCTGTTATCAGGAAGAGGAAGGATTTCAGTTTCTTGTGGTGGAAGACATTTTTTGCTGATGAAACATTTGCCCTCAGACTGTACTTTATATTCTTTCAGGTTTTTTCTCCTTTGTATATAATAACAAATGTAATGGATACTTCTTCAATCATAAAAAATGGAGTTTTACTGTATCGTGCTTACTTTATATTATCATGGGTAGCTTTCTTTGGCAGAAGGAATAGATTGAATCCATTCTTTTTTTTTGATTTTTCTTTTTTATTGTTGTGGACCATTTTAAAAGTCTTTGTTGAAATTGCTACATTATTGTTTCGGTATTTTGGCTGCAAGGCATGTGGGATCTTAGGTCCCCAGTTCACATCTCCTGCACAGGAAGGCAAGTCTTAACCACTGGACCTCCAGGGACATCCCTTCCATTCATTTTTAATATCTGCATCTTATCCCATTGTTGAGATACATCATATTTTAGCAGTCTCTCAGTGATGGCTATTTGAGTGATTTCCAGGGTTTCTTTTTCCAATGTTACAAACAATGCTGCAGTGAATCTCTATCAACAAACTACTGTGAATTCCTGTGAAATAAATGGTCAGAAGTAGAATTACTAGTTCAAAGGATATATGTTCACATTTAAATTTTTAACCAAGATGATCAGGTTACGTTCCACACTGTTTAAAGAAAAGATTGTATTAAGTTTGTTGCCCACCTCCTATATTCTTTCTGGTGCTGAGGGGAATACAAGAAAGGATGCAAGAGGGTTTATTGCCCTCCAGGAATTTGCATCTGTGCTGTGCATGTAATCCTAGGGACTGTCTGTGGTGTCGACCTGGGTGGGTGAGTGGGTGGGTGGGTTTAATTCAGCTTTTCAGATTTGCCTTGCAAACATTGTGTCTCATGTTTAGGAGTTGTCTTTCTTTGTGTTTGATTCTCTTGGGAGTGGCTGTAATTTCCTCAGGGCAGCGACCTGCTCTTACATGAAACTTACAGTGTGTCTCACACATCTTTGCTGCTTTGTGGAGACAGTGTAATTATAACATGTCAGGCAGTATTCGAGGATCTAATTGAGAACATTTCCTTTTTGGGGGAGTGTATGAAGAATGAATAACTTTGCCACTCTGTACAGGTCATGGAATATCAGCCTGGAGGGGATTTGCTGTCACTTTTGAATAGATATGAGGACCAATTAGATGAAAATATGATTCAGTTTTACCTAGCAGAACTGATTTTGGCTGTCCACAGCGTTCATCAAATGGGATATGTACATCGGTAAGTGAGACTCTGTTAGTTTACTGAGAATTAGTGTGTATCACCCAAGACTTCCTAAAATGGAGTGAGTGATTTCAGCACCAGAACAATGCTTCATCCTGTTTTTAGCCAGTCTTCACTAATAATTGGCCTAAGGGAAATTGTCTAAAATGGCAGATGTTTCTGCTTACCCTTTCAACAACGAAATAGATCTAGAATTGTAATGTTCTTACGTTTGCTAGTAGAATCTGTTATTTGGCTAATCAGAATGGGAACTCTTGCATGGGTTCTTCAGGTGCTATGGTAGGAAAACCAAATTTGATTTGCACAAGGAAGTGGCCTACCACACAGGAACAGAAGGCAAGAACTGTACATCATATTTTAGCAGTCTCTCAGAAGGTGAGGCCAATGTACAAACAATGCTGCAGTGAATCTCTATCAACAAACTACTGTGAATTCCTGTGAAATAAATGGTCAGAAGTAGAATTACTAGTTCAAAGGATATATGTTCACATTTAAATTTTTAACCAAGATGATCAGGTTACGTTCCACACTGTTTAAAGAAAAGATTGTATTAAGTTTGTTGCCCACCTCCTATATTCTTTCTGGTGCTGAGGGGAATACAAGAAAGGATGCAAGAGGGTTTATTGCCCTCCAGGAATTTGCATCTGTGCTGTGCATGTAATCCTAGGGACTGTCTGTGGTGTCGACCTGGGTGGGTGAGTGGGTGGGTGGGTTTAATTCAGCTTTTCAGATTTGCCTTGCAAACATTGTGTCTCATGTTTAGGAGTTGTCTTTCTTTGTGTTTGATTCTCTTGGGAGTGGCTGTAATTTCCTCAGGGCAGCGACCTCGTCTTACATGAAACTTACAGTGTGTCTCACACATCTTTGCTGCTTTGTGGAGACAGTGTAATTATAACATGTCAGGCAGTATTCGAGGATCTAATTGAGAACATTTCCTTTTTGGGGGAGTGTATGAAGAATGAATAACTTTGCCACTCTGTACAGGTCATGGAATATCAGCCTGGAGGGGATTTGCTGTCACTTTTGAATAGATATGAGGACCAATTAGATGAAAATATGATTCAGTTTTACCTAGCAGAACTGATTTTGGCTGTCCACAGCGTTCATCAAATGGGATATGTACATCGGTAAGTGAGACTCTGTTAGTTTACTGAGAATTAGTGTGTATCACCCAAGACTTCCTAAAATGGAGTGAGTGATTTCAGCACCAGAACAATGCTTCATCCTGTTTTTAGCCAGTCTTCACTAATAATTGGCCTAAGGGAAATTGTCTAAAATGGCAGATGTTTCTGCTTACCCTTTCAACAACGAAATAGATCTAGAATTGTAATGTTCTTACGTTTGCTAGTAGAATCTGTTATTTGGCTAATCAGAATGGGAACTCTTGCATGGGTTCTTCAGGTGCTATGGTAGGAAAACCAAATTTGATTTGCACAAGGAAGTGGCCTACCACACAGGAACAGAAGGCAATGTAACTGTACTTCTGACCTTGCCCACTAGTGACTGACAAAGGTGTTCCCCCAAATCCTCAGTCAGAAAGTGTTTCTTTACGTCTTCACGCAGCTGGTATTTTATAAGCATCTGAGAGTGTTGTGGGAATGGAATGCTGGTTAGACTAGGAACCACAAAAGCCTGAATAGAGTTCGGCTTTTTCGGTTGACTAGCCATATGACTATGAGCAAACCCCTAGCTTCTCATGGTCTTAGTTTTCCTAATGTAAAATGTGTGTCTTGAGGAGAAATAATCCATCTAACAATAGGTATTTGTTCCCTTTCCTTCTCTGTTTCTCTTCTCCTCCCTCCTTTCCTCCCTTCTATTCTTTCTTTTACTTAAATTTGTTTTGTAAAATGCTTACTATGTGTGTCCATCAGTAGTGAGGTCTGTGTGGCAGAACCATAGACTCTAAGGTTCTTGGCTGAATCATGATCCTAGGTCAGCAGCTGCTTGATGATGGGCATGGAGAACATGACACTAATCTATGGCCTTGATTTCCACAGAGACATCAAGCCTGAGAACATCCTCATTGACCGAACAGGACACATCAAGCTGGTGGATTTTGGATCAGCTGCTAAAATGAACTCAAATAAGATGGTAACAAAATAGAATAAGATGTCTTTAAAAAAAAATAATTTTAAATTTATTTATTTTTGGCTATTTTGGGTTTTCACTGCTGCCACAGGCTCTTCTCTAGTTGCAGGGAGTAGGGGCTACTCTCTAGTGGAGGTGAGCAGGCTTCTTGTTGCGGTGACTTCTCTTGTTGAGGAACTGGGCTCTAGGGCTCACGGATTTCAGCCGTTGCAGCACATGGGCTCAATAGTTGCGGCTCCGAGGCTCTAGAGCACAGGCTCAATAGTTGTGGCTCATGGGCTTAGTTGCTCTGCAGCATGTGGGATCTTCCCAGATCAGGGATCAACTCTGTCTTCTGCATTGACAGGTGAACTCTTTACCACTGAGCTACCAGGGAAGCCCAGAATAAGGTATCTTAATGGAACGCAAACCATGGGTTCTTCAGGTGCTATGGTAGGAAAACCAAATTTGATTTGCACAAGGAAGTGGCCTACCACACAGGAACAGAAGGCAATGTAACTGTACTTCTGACCTTGCCCACTAGTGACTGACAAAGGTGTTCCCCCAAATCCTCAGTCAGAAAGTGTTTCTTTACGTCTTCACGCAGCTGGTATTTTATAAGCATCTGAGAGTGTTGTGGGAATGGAATGCTGGTTAGACTAGGAACCACAAAAGCCTGAATAGAGTTCGGCTTTTTCGGTTGACTAGCCATATGACTATGAGCAAACCCCTAGCTTCTCATGGTCTTAGTTTTCCTAATGTAAAATGTGTGTCTTGAGGAGAAATAATCCATCTAACAATAGGTATTTGTTCCCTTTCCTTCTCTGTTTCTCTTCTCCTCCCTCCTTTCCTCCCTTCTATTCTTTCTTTTACTTAAATTTGTTTTGTAAAATGCTTACTATGTGTGTCCATCAGTAGTGAGGTCTGTGTGGCAGAACCATAGACTCTAAGGTTCTTGGCTGAATCATGATCCTAGGTCAGCAGCTGCTTGATGATGGGCATGGAGAACATGACACTAATCTATGGCCTTGATTTCCACAGAGACATCAAGCCTGAGAACATCCTCATTGACCGAACAGGACACATCAAGCTGGTGGATTTTGGATCAGCTGCTAAAATGAACTCAAATAAGATGGTAACAAAATAGAATAAGATGTCTTTAAAAAAAAATAATTTTAAATTTATTTATTTTTGGCTTTTCTGGGTTTTCACTGTTGCCACAGGCTCTTCTCTAGTTGCAGAGAGTGGGGGTAACTCTCTAGTTGAGGTGAGCAGGCTTCTTGTTGCGGTGACTTCTCTTGTTGTGGAGCATGGGCTCTACAGCACATGGGCTCAATAGTTGCAGCTCCGAGGCTCTTGAGTACAGTCTGAATAGTTGTCGCTCATGGGCTTATGTGCTCTGCGGCATGTGGGATCTTTCCAGATCAGGGGTCAAACCCATGTCTCCTGCATTGGCAGGCGAGCTCTTTACCACTGAGCTACCAGGGAAGCCCAGAATAAGGTATCTTAATGGAACGTATACTACAAAGTGTTGTGAGGTCCTCATAAGTTTGGAAAACATGGGATAAAGTTGAGTGACACCCTGGAGCTTTCATCTGTCAGCGTGAGAAATGATTTTTCTGCAAGATGGGTGGGGATGGGTCACAGAGCTATTTTCCAGACTTATTTGACCTGGGACCCTTTTATGTAAAATACCTGTTAATACCCTACGAGACATTTTTAGGAACATGTTTATAGTTTGGGTTAAAAAAGGGAAAATCCTTATTTTGTTTTTCTCTTAATTTTCATTGCTTATTAATTGTCTTCTGTTACATTTCATCAAAATATTTAAAGTGAAAAAAAGAATGTAACCTTATGTATCTCAAATCCTCTACTTCTTATGCAATGGAAATTAATCACCAGAGTATTTGAACCAAGCATTAAGCATTAAGAACCAAGTGCTCAAAATGTCAGTTCTAATTCCTGGACCTTTGGTAAAAATTAAGCTATATTCCACATGCTAATTATTATTAAGCTGTATTCCATGTGCTAATAGAAAGGCAATTGGGTAGCTATTGAGGTCAAGCGTGAGAGTACTTTAGGAAAAAGATGACAAAGTAAAAGAAAACTAGATTTAAAAAACCCAATCAAGTTGGCGTATGCTAAAATGTAAATTTTTAAGTCAACTATGCAAAAAATGGTAAGTCTAAGAGAAAATCAACTTAGATTTTAAGACTCATTTCCCAGCTAAATTACTTGGTGACCGGGACAAATCCTTAGGAGTTTGGGCTTTTATTGTTCCTCTAGAAAATACTGATTCTAGTTAAAATGCAGAAACTAAGGGGTTAGGGGGGCTGCTATTCAAAATGCCACTGGATTCTGAGAGTTTAGTCCTTATAAAAGTGAGTGAAAGTCGCTCAGTCCTGTCTGACTCCTTGTGACCTATGGACAAGCCATGGAGTTCTCCAGGCAGGAACATTGGAGTGGGTTGCCTTTCCCTTCTCTAGGGGATCTTCCTAACCCAGGGAGTGAACCCAGGTCTCCTGCACTGTAGATGGATTCTTTAGCATCTGAGCCACCAGGGAAGTCCAAGAATACTGGAGTGGGTAGCCTTTCCCCTCTCCCGGGTATCTTCCTGATCCAGGAATCAAACTGGGGTCTCCTCCATTGCAGGTGGATTCTTTACTGGCTGAGCTACCAGGGAAGCCCTAGTCCTTATAAAGAACAATTTTTTAAAAGTTGCCTTTCTTTTTCCTTCTCATATTCCTTGGAAGAAAGGTAGGCTCAGGGTTGTGTTAACTCTTGCATTCCAGGGTTTGGCCTCCCTGTTCCGTAGATTTGAGGCCTACTTGACATAACTTCTTTCAGTTTCGAGCTCTTGGAAAAATAGACACTTTATGTTGTGTGAGGTCAGGATTTTTCAACCTCAGCACTAGTTGTCCTCCCACCTCCCCTCAGATTGTGTGTTTATAATCTCTTCCACTTGATCATTCCTTTAATACTTAGAGTATCAAAGAATTTTATCTTTTAACAATTATGTACAATTTAGAAACAGACATGAAAATTTAGGTATTGGATTTAGTAGCATAAAATACAGATAAAAAATTAAATCATGCAACGTTTTATCATCCGGGATTCAAAAACCTATGCCTTGCATTAGTGACCTTAATACATTCAGGCATCTAGAAATAAAATGAAGCATAGGTATGTAGCCAGCACCACTGGCATTTTGGTCTAGATAATTCTCTGTTGGGGAGGCTGTCCTTTGTATTGTAGGATTTGTAGCTGTATCCTTGGTCTCTACCCACTAGATGCCAGTAGCACCCTCCTCGCTGGCTGTGACAGCCCAGAGTAACTCCAGACATGGCCCAGTGTTCACTGGGGGACAGCATCAGCTTGGCAGAGAACCTCTGCCATAGATGGAGAAGCATCAGAAAGCTTAATAATTAGAGCTGGCAATATGTGTTTGTAATTAGAAAACCTACTTGGAAAACTTGAGCATGATCCAGACCCACTACTTGGTAAGTAAATGGGAGTAAAGAGTAAGGTGCTGGGACTTCCCTGGCGGTCTAGTGGTTAAGAATCCGCCTTCCAGTGGAGGGGGCGTTGGTTCCATTCCTGGTGGAGAACTAAGATCCTACATGCTTTGGGGCAGGTAAGCCCATGCACCACAGCAAGAGAGGCCCTGCTGCCACAATTAGAGAAGAAGGGCCCATGCATCACAATGAAGACACAGTGCAAACAACAAAAAAAAGGGTTAGCTCATATTGCCGCATCTGGAGTTGGTCTCTTTAGAGCCCTTGGTGGAGACAGGAAAGCTTTTCATTTTCAAATTTATATTTTCCAGTGCTGCAAACTGCCCTTTTCAGTTCTTCAGATGGTAGCAACATTCCCTTCAGGCAGAGAGCCTGGGAGGCACTCAGGTTTATTTGCTGCTTAATGGTCAAGCCCTGATAATTTTTGATCAAGGAGATAATGGCCTTCAGCCCTACTCTCTTGAGAATGCTCTAGTTCCTCCCCTTTTAGAAAATCTTCTCCCCAAGAACTTCGTGCTTTTAGAGCTGGAATAGGTCAGGCAGTTGAGGAGGAATTTTTGGCATTGTTTTATGTGCAAAGGCCTTTTTGTTATAAATGATCAATAACTTGCAACCTAGATCAAGTCAAGTGTGGGTATAGAATTAGAATTTGGTATTTTTGATCAATGGTGGTGGGTAAAACGTGTGTTTCCTTTAAGTAGAATGCTTTATAGGTCTAAAGTAGATTTTAAGTTTTTTTTTTTTTAATGCTCAAAATATTCCCTGTAAAATATAATCCAGGAATTCCCTGACAGTCCAGTGGTTAGGACTCTGCTTCCACTGTCAGGGGCACGAGTTTGATCCCTGGTCAGGGAACTAAGATGGGGCATGCCCCCCCACCCCAAATATATATCTGTGTCTATATCTATATCTATCTATATATACATAGTTACTACATATATAGATAGATAGATAGATAGATAGTAATTATATAGATCCATATATAGCTGGAATCATTTTATGTTACTCCAGATCCATTCATCTTTTTCCTTGCTACTGCCACATGTTGTCTGTATTTTGAGTACTTGTGAATCTTAGCTGTGTTGAGTTTCTCATCTTCCATTGTCTTTATTTAAGCTTTTTCGTCAGTGTTGCTTGGGTATTTCTGTTAATGTACACAGGTGGGCCATATTGCCTGGAGATTTGGGTGTTGAACAGAGATGTTACCCACTTCATCTTAGAAATCGAGAGAACAGCAGATAGGTAACAATTGTAACCTCTCTCACTCGAGTTCTAAAAGAAACAATTGTAAGTAGATTATAAATAAAGAGCATTATAGCACATTAAGTGATAATCACTATCATTTAGCAGTTGGAAACCCACAGGAGATAGCCCTTTTTGAGATTTATGAAAGAGTGAAAAGATTATTACTCTTCCATAAAAAGAACAACATAGTGAGAATATTTCACCCCTGCTTCTGCAGGTTGTGTCTGTGCCCTGGGCAGCTTAGAGGAGGAAAGTTAGGTTGAAACAGTTTCATGTATTAAGCACTTTATGGAAGGAGATTGGGAGAAAGAAGATTGGTTTTCTTACCTTCTTCTGTCTGCTTTCTGTTAAAAAATCAGTTAATTTTGTAAAAAAAATCTGCTGGGTCTGTCCTCTCCTTCCTTTGCTTCCCCTTGCCTCCTTCCCTTCCTTTCTTACCCCTTGTCTCCAAAATGTGACAGTCTTCTGCCTCCTTGTCATCTGATTGTTGTCTCCTCCTGAACTGGTTTACTTTCTTCCCTGTCAGTACAGGGAAGATCAAAGTTCATTGAAATTGGGGCCTTGTTAGATGATGTACTGCAGGCTGGGCTCCTGGTACATGGTCCCATTTTTAACATCTCACCCAGATTGGCTGGCCCTGAATTGCCACCAGAGAAGAGTGAAGGGATCTTGCAGAATCCATATTAGGAATTGTGAGGTTACACGTTGAACAGGTTTGATGTACTTGGAGGTCAGTAACTAATGGAAACCTAGTAGTCAGGAATTGTCATTAAGTCTTTGTTAATTGGTATTAATTACTATACTAGATGTACAGAAAACTAAGGAATATTTTTCTTAAAATTTTGGAAATTTGCAAAATTATTAGACAAATGTGTACAGTTATATGCCTGTTGTTACAGAGCGGAAAGCAATTGTGGAGTTATCTGACTCCCTGATCAAAGTCTAATCATTTGCTTGACAATGAGGCATCGACAGTTTATACCTCTTGCTGGGTCACACTGATAAACGTGACCCAGTCAGCTTTCTTTCAACTCTGGTTGTGAACAAGTGACCAAGCCCTGGGAGCTGTCAGCAGAGAGAACTGAATATTCCCAAACAGTCCAGTGTGATTTCTACTTATCAGCTAAAAGAAACAATTGTAAGTAGTAAATAAAGCATTATAGCGCATTAAGTGATAATCACTATCATTTAGCAGTTGGAAACCCACAGGAGATAGCCCTTTTTGAGATTTATGAAAGAGTGAAAAGATTATTACTCTTCCATAAAAAGAACAACATAGTGAGAATATTTCACCCCTGCTTCTGCAGGTTGTGTCTGTGCCCTGGGCAGCTTAGAGGAGGAAAGTTAGGTTGAAACAGTTTCATGTATTAAGCACTTTATGGAAGGAGATTGGGAGAAAGAAGATTGGTTTTCTTACCTTCTTCTGTCTGCTTTCTGTTAAAAAATCAGTTAATTTTGTAAAAAAAATCTGCTGGGTCTGTCCTCTCCTTCCTTTGCTTCCCCTTGCCTCCTTCCCTTCCTTTCTTACCCCTTGTCTCCAAAATGTGACAGTCTTCTGCCTCCTTGTCATCTGATTGTTGTCTCCTCCTGAACTGGTTTACTTTCTTCCCTGTCAGTACAGGGAAGATCAAAGTTCATTGAAATTGGGGCCTTGTTAGATGATGTACTGCAGGCTGGGCTCCTGGTACATGGTCCCATTTTTAACATCTCACCCAGATTGGCTGGCCCTGAATTGCCACCAGAGAAGAGTGAAGGGATCTTGCAGAATCCATATTAGGAATTGTGAGGTTACACGTTGAACAGGTTTGATGTACTTGGAGGTCAGTAACTAATGGAAACCTAGTAGTCAGGAATTGTCATTAAGTCTTTGTTAATTGGTATTAATTACTATACTAGATGTACAGAAAACTAAGGAATATTTTTCTTAAAATTTTGGAAATTTGCAAAATTATTAGACAAATGTGTACAGTTATATGCCTGTTGTTACAGAGCGGAAAGCAATTGTGGAGTTATCTGACTCCCTGATCAAAGTCTAATCATTTGCTTGACAATGAGGCATCGACAGTTTATACCTCTTGCTGGGTCACACTGATAAACGTGACCCAGTCAGCTTTCTTTCAACTCTGGTTGTGAACAAGTGACCAAGCCCTGGGAGCTGTCAGCAGAGAGAACTGAATATTCCCAAACAGTCCAGTGTGATTTCTACCCGATACGTAGAAATGATGACTATTTGAGGATTGTGTATTAATGATTCTGTGAAATAATCAGGCATAAAGGGTAAGCATGTAATCAATAATACAATGGAATTACCTAGTCAATCCAGGATGGTACAGTTTTCTTTCTCTCTCTTTTTTTTTTTTATCTTTTTAAAATTTTGGCCTCTTTCTATTGGTTTTTATTTATATATTTATTTTTTGTCCATCTTTATTCTTCGGCCTGTGTGGGTCTCCCATTGCAATGTCATCTTTCCTTGCAGAGCACAGGCTCTGGGCGCAACGCACTCCAGAACACTGCCTTGTCATTGGACACGTCAGTCCAGCTGCTCCACGGCAAGTGGGGTCTTCCCAGTCCAGGGATCGAACCGGCGCCCCTTGCACTACAAGGTGGACTCTTTACCCACTGGACCACCAGGGAAGCCCCCTTCTCTCTCTCTTTTTTTTTTTTGTTTGGCCACTTCTATTGATCTTTCATTCATTTATCTTTGTTCTTTGCCCTGTGTGGTCCTCCCATCACAGTGGCCTCTCTTGTTGCACAACACTGACTCTAGGTGCATGTGCTCCAGAGCTCCGGCTCCGTAGTTGGACACGTCGGTCCAGCAGCTCCGTGGCATGTGGGATCTTCCCAGGCCAGGGATCGACTGGTGCCCCTTGCACTGCAAGGCAGTGTCCTTACCCACTGGCCCACCGGGGAAGCCCCCTTCTCTTGTTTTTATATTTTAAAGATACTTGGTTCTCATTGTCAATATTGTGGGGTTTTCTTCCCTTTTTTTCTTCCCAACCAAAGCCTGTAGCTTAATCTCAATTCTGTGTTGAGCTCTTTAACATTTACACATACATTAAAAGACAGAAGTCTTGGCTCCGGCTTCCTGACATCAAGGTTGCCCCTTGATTTAAGCTACTTTTAGTTCCTCAAGTGTAAGGTGTCCTGTCTTAGACCAGGTATGCTTTCCTTTCTCCTCACATTGGTCTGTCAGCACAAACCTGTGGGTTTCTTGGGTGGTGTGACCACTTAGCTTTCCCAAGTGTGTGTTAAGTCCTGTGGCCCAAAGCGATGGCAGACTGGTGAAAGAACAACAATATCACACTGCTTTCTGGGTTTAGGGTTTGAAACAGACCTGTGGTAGGCCTGAGGGAAGGGGTGAATAGTGAAGGAGTAGGAAAAATGGGTTTGTTTTCTATAACAGTGGGTCTTTGGGACAGTGGAATGAATAAGATTAAAGTTTGGGGCTGGAAGAGCTTGAGTCTTCACCATTGGGGAAAAGAGACCTCCTAGCATTTTCTCTAAACATTGACTTCTTGTTCTCCATTCAAATCAAAGCAAAGCAAGTTGATTTTCTTGATATAAAGCCCAGCCTTAAGGATATGTGGCCATATTTGTAAAATCTCTTGCTCACTCAGGGACATTTAACACCCTTTAATGGGGAGAGAATTCTTTTGCACCATATAGCTACTAATGTGAGAGAATCCTTTTTAGAAGGAGGGTTATTGGACAGCTGGTCAACTCAGTATGTAATCAGTATCAGGCACTCTCTGTTTTGAAAGAAAAGAAGGTTAGAGGGATGATCTTTTGATTTCAGATTTCATGGCTCAATGAAACTTCAAGGTAATTTGGAAGACCAAAATGTTGCCGCCTTACTAGGTTGTCAGGAAGGAGTGGGAGTGAGGGGCAAAAAAACGTATCTTTCATCAGCATCATTTCAAGAAACAAAGGATGTTTAAATAACTAAACCAGTTAGAAGGACACATTCTCAGAAATAAGGACAGTTCCTTAAATGGAATGCATTTAGCTTTATAAAGAGCTAAAGCTACATTGTCCCGATATTTGTTTGTCAAGGTCGTGTGCTTGGACGCCATAGGATTGGAGGGATCCTTGTTTCTGAACAGCGCGGAGGGAACCAGAGGAGCAGGAGTTGGGAGTAAACTCATTAACATTTGACCTCTGGGGGAGGTTATTTATCCTGTCTTGCCCTGTGGGTGGACTGAATAGGAATGTTAAGTACAAATATTTAAGCCTGAGGTACAACACATGTTTACGATATTGTGTTGCCAGCTAGCTACTAGTTTCCCAGTAAAGGGTAGACTGATCTTTTAAATTCACTTTTAGATACTGTTATCGTTTTACTGTTTTTGTAAGTAAGAGAGGATTTGTTTTATCAGTAAGATATATCAGGAAAGACTTCTTCCTTTCCAGGTATATACCCAGCTCCCATTTGTGTCACCAAACGGTGTATAGCATCGACAACCCTGGCACCTTAGCCTTTGGACTGTATTTGTGCCTTTTTTTCCCTTTAAAGTTAGTGACTCATTTGCATTTCCTGACGCTGTGCCACTTGACAGAAGGTTCAAGTGCCTGGGAGGATAGTAATCAGAGGCAAATCAGCTTATGTCTGAATTGTGGCTGCTGGCAATCTATTTAAGGGTAATTGAAAATTTGCTGTGTTCATTTTATTTATGGGTTTCCAGGTAAATGCCAAACTCCCGGTTGGGACCCCAGATTACATGGCCCCTGAAGTGCTGACCGTGATGAATGCAGATGCAAGAAGTGCCTATGGCCTAGAATGTGACTGGTGGTCTGTGGGAGTTATTGCTTATGAGATGGTTTATGGAAGATCCCCATTCACTGAAGGAACCTCAGCCAAAACCTTCAATAACATCATGAATTTCCAGGTAAACAGCTGTTATTAGATTTTGAGGTAATATTGAGAAATATCGTTTAAAAATTGTGAGAATGAATGTTTATTATGTAAACCAGCTGTTCTGGATAATAACAATCGGCAATACTTTATATAGCACTTTATGCCAAAAGCAGTTATAAATGCTTTATTAATTGTATTATATTGACTCTCAGGGACCAGTAATTGTAAGCCTATGCCATCATTTTAGATACCATTAAAAAGGACAAATTGCTGCCAATTAATCTAGGATATTTCATTGAGTATATAATGTGTTTTGATTTCAGTGCTGTTAAATGTGAATAAAATGGACTTAGGATTTGTGAACTATAGTTTTTTTAACTTGGCTAATCCTCAAGCAGTCATGTGAGATAGATGATATTGTTGTTGATATTTTCACTTTAGAGATGAGGAAACCAAAGCAGAGAGTGGTTAGGTAACTTCCCCAACTAGCGCAGGCAGTCTAGCTTTGAAATCCATGCTTTTGGTATGCTCTACTGTTTCCTGGTGCCATTAGCTGTTAAATATGGTAGTAAATTTCAAAGACATGGATTAGAAATACGGTAATAGATACATAAAGCAGAATTAACGCCTATTATGTAATAACTGTATTTGTCGCTTTATTAGCCTGTTTTTTTAAGGATACGATAAATATCTGTTTTAGTTTCAACCAAAAGGAAAAAGAATTTAATTCACAAATTTTTGTGAAATAAAAATTTCACAAAATTTTTTATCATCCAGATTCCTCCTGGGATGTTTAGTACATGTTTTTCTATAATACACATGTTTTGTATAATACACTTCTTGTATGCTTAATACGTACATGCTTTCTTTGCTATTTTCGTGTCTCCTCCTGAGATTATGTTTGGGGCACACGTTTCCTTTATTTCTGTCCATTCATTCAGTAACGAGTAAATTGCATTCACACTGTTAGGTACCAGGTTTGCACTGATGCGGAAGGGGCCTCTAGGCCTTCTTTCTCCATCTTCACATGGAAATCAAAATATGCCATGTATGTGCAAAAGCAGATCACGGGGGAGCATGTGGGAGGGAGTGATGGAGTGGAAGAGGGATTCACTGAAGGAACCTCAGCCAAAACCTTCAATAACATCATGAATTTCCAGGTAAACAGCTGTTATTAGATTTTGAGGTAATATTGAGAAATATCGTTTAAAAATTGTGAGAATGAATGTTTATTATGTAAACCAGCTGTTCTGGATAATAACAATCGGCAATACTTTATATAGCACTTTATGCCAAAAGCAGTTATAAATGCTTTATTAATTGTATTATATTGACTCTCAGGGACCAGTAATTGTAAGCCTATGCCATCATTTTAGATACCATTAAAAAGGACAAATTGCTGCCAATTAATCTAGGATATTTCATTGAGTATATAATGTGTTTTGATTTCAGTGCTGTTAAATGTGAATAAAATGGACTTAGGATTTGTGAACTATAGTTTTTTTAACTTGGCTAATCCTCAAGCAGTCATGTGAGATAGATGATATTGTTGTTGATATTTTCACTTTAGAGATGAGGAAACCAAAGCAGAGAGTGGTTAGGTAACTTCCCCAACTAGCGCAGGCAGTCTAGCTTTGAAATCCATGCTTTTGGTATGCTCTACTGTTTCCTGGTGCCATTAGCTGTTAAATATGGTAGTAAATTTCAAAGACATGGATTAGAAATACGGTAATAGATACATAAAGCAGAATTAACGCCTATTATGTAATAACTGTATTTGTCGCTTTATTAGCCTGTTTTTTTAAGGATACGATAAATATCTGTTTTAGTTTCAACCAAAAGGAAAAAGAATTTAATTCACAAATTTTTGTGAAATAAAAATTTCACAAAATTTTTTATCATCCAGATTCCTCCTGGGATGTTTAGTACATGTTTTTCTATAATACACATGTTTTGTATAATACACTTCTTGTATGCTTAATACGTACATGCTTTCTTTGCTATTTTCGTGTCTCCTCCTGAGATTATGTTTGGGGCACACGTTTCCTTTATTTCTGTCCATTCATTCAGTAACGAGTAAATTGCATTCACACTGTTAGGTACCAGGTTTGCACTGATGCGGAAGGGGCCTCTAGGCCTTCTTTCTCCATCTTCACATGGAAATCAAAATATGCCATGTATGTGCAAAAGCAGATCACGGGGGAGCATGTGGGAGGGAGTGATGGAGTGGAAGAGGGAGGCGGAAGGTAGGCAAGATAGAGGGGCTGGGGTGGGGGAGCCTTCTGGGCAAAGAGAACAGGGTGATTTGTTCAGGCCGCTTGAAATAGCACATCACTGTCAGATGGCAGAGAGTGAGGCGGGGAGTGTAGCTAGATCAGACAGAAGAGGGCACAGGGGTCAAGTCATGAAGGGGACTGAACCCTTGCAAGGGAGCTAGGCCTATTGATGGGAACAGGACATTTATTTTGGGAACATGCCTTTGGTCCAAAGTTAAGAGGGCAGAAGCTTCCTTTTTTTTTTTTTTTAAAGAAACTTGAATATATGAGAACTACTTTTTTATTGTATTTATTTTTTGAGAACTGCTTTTCTAACTTTGAGACACAATAAGCTTATTTGTTAAGGGAGTAATTATTTTATTTTTGAAATAGCGGTTTTTGAAGTTTCCGGATGACCCCAAAGTTAGCGGCGAATTGCTTGATCTAATCCAGAGTTTATTGTGTGGCCAGAAGGAGAGACTGAAGTTTGAAGGCCTCTGCTGTCACCCTTTCTTCTCTAAAATTGACTGGAGTAATATTCGTAACTGTAAGTAGAATTGTGTTCCTTCAGTTCTGGTGTTGGGATTAAGAAATACTTTGAGAATGATCTGAAATTATTCTGGCCCATAGAAGCTGGTATAAATTGTATAAGTAAAGGTTTTTGGAATAAAGGTAATGATAAGTATCTGTTTTAGTTTCAACCAAAAGGAAAAAGAATTTAATTCACAAATTTTTGTGAAATAAAAATTTCACAAAATTTTTATCATCCAGATTCCTCCTGGGATGTTTAGTACATGTTTTCTATAATACACATGTTTTGTATAATACACTTCTTGTATGCTTAATACGTACATGCTTTCTTTGCTATTTTCGTGTCTCCTCCTGAGATTATGTTTGGGGCACACGTTTCCTTTATTTCTGTCCATTCATTCAGTAACGAGTAAATTGCATTCACACTGTTAGGTACCAGGTTTGCACTGATGCGGAAGGGGCCTCTAGGCCTTCTTTCTCCATCTTCACATGGAAATCAAAATATGCCATGTATGTGCAAAAGCAGATCACGGGGGAGCATGTGGGAGGGAGTGATGGAGTGGAAGAGGGAGGCGGAAGGTAGGCAAGATAGAGGGGCTGGGGTGGGGGAGCCTTCTGGGCAAAGAGAACAGGGTGATTTGTTCAGGCCGCTTGAAATAGCACATCACTGTCAGATGGCAGAGAGTGAGGCGGGGAGTGTAGCTAGATCAGACAGAAGAGGGCACAGGGGTCAAGTCATGAAGGGGACTGAACCCTTGCAAGGGAGCTAGGCCTATTGATGGGAACAGGACATTTATTTTGGGAACATGCCTTTGGTCCAAAGTTAAGAGGGCAGAAGCTTCCTTTTTTTTTTTTTTTAAAGAAACTTGAATATATGAGAACTACTTTTTTATTGTATTTATTTTTTGAGAACTGCTTTTCTAACTTTGAGACACAATAAGCTTATTTGTTAAGGGAGTAATTATTTTATTTTTGAAATAGCGGTTTTTGAAGTTTCCGGATGACCCCAAAGTTAGCGGCGAATTGCTTGATCTAATCCAGAGTTTATTGTGTGGCCAGAAGGAGAGACTGAAGTTTGAAGGCCTCTGCTGTCACCCTTTCTTCTCTAAAATTGACTGGAGTAATATTCGTAACTGTAAGTAGAATTGTGTTCCTTCAGTTCTGGTGTTGGGATTAAGAAATACTTTGAGAATGATCTGAAATTATTCTGGCCCATAGAAGCTGGTATAAATTGTATAAGTAAAGGTTTTAATTATCTATAGGAATAGAAAAGGGTAATGCATTGTCTTGAGTAGTATTTCTACTCTAACATCATTTGCACAGAACTGGCTCTTTTATCAGAGTCTGTGTATGTGGCCTTTGGAATATTATCCCTCAGTACATTAGAGGTACAGTCTGATAGACTTTGAAGGTTGTCACGTGGCTTGACAGAATTTTTTCCCAGAGGAAAAGTGAACCTAGCTGTTTGGTTCACAAGATTAGGAAAAAAGCTCAGATAGGCAAAATGCCCGGGTTGCTCTGTTAATGGCCAAAGCTGACCTAAAGCCATAAATGCCTTGCTGTGTTCGCTTGTTTCCTTCTAAAATATTTGTCTTTGTTCGCAAGCATGTTTAATGCATAGGCACAGTGCATTCATTCATACATCACTTTGTTATCAATTAGTGCACACTGAATTCATTAAAAACAAAGACCTGATTTATTATCTATGAGTGCAAAATGTTTTATGTTTTACAAATTGGTGATTTTTTCCCCAACCTTTTTATTCTTGGATGCGTTCTGGATTTAATGTGATCTAAGGACCTGACCCAGTGATTAGCACAGATCAGAGCCTGTAGGAAAGCAATTAGCCTGGGGAAGTGTGTGTTTGATTTTGGTGATGAGGGGAGGCAGGGAAAGGAATCTGTTTCTAGGTGTCAAAACCAGGCTTCAATACCTATGACTGATTTGGGTTTATGTATAGCGATAAACAATAAAGCTCTATAAAAGTAAAAAATAATTATGTATATATATATATATATATACATAAAAAAACAGGCTTCTAGTTGGAGCCATGTTGTAATTGTAACCTCTTGCATCTTCAGCCAGAATGTATGAGTTAGGTTAAGAGCCATTATTGTCCAGTTTAAAGTTATTTCGATGGTTTCTGTAATCCCTTGCCAAAATATTTAATTAGACTGTATTTCCATAAATCTCTTCTTGGCAACTTTTTTTCTTCTGGGAGCCACATTTCTGTATTTTTTCTAGTCCTTAAACATCAATCCCCAAATCTCCAAGATTCAGAACTTTTAATCAGCACTATATTTTCAGTGCAGTCTTATTTTTCACTTTTGGAAAGGTTTGATTCAGTTGCTTTTTGATGCCACTCAAATACTTAATCTTTTCTATCTCTGTCCTTCTTAAATAAGCAGTTCATTTTTTTTATGCCTGTCTTTGCTGATGATGTCTAACAATGTATCTCCACTCAAGTAAGTCAGCGGATGGTAATTGATTACCTAGGTAACTTCATTTTGTATCTGGTAAACCTCAGTGGTGTTTTGGTATCATGTAAGAATTCCCAGGCTTTTTCTAGTCTTTTCCTTTCAGGCTATTTATAGTTTTAGGCTTATTGGGCTTCTGAGTACTGGTCTATAAGTTTATACAGTGCCCAGGGAGGAATCATGTTGGGATACAGTGTGGAATAAGATCAGATTTATAGAAAAGTTGCAAAGATAGTGGAGTTCCTGCATACCCTTCTTCCAGTTTCTCCTAATGTTAGCCTCCTACATCACAATGTCACGTTTGTCAAAATAAGATGATGCTATTAATTAAACTTCAGACTCCTCTGGTTTCACCAGTTTCCTCTCTCATGCCCCTTTTCTGTTCCAGGAACCAGGGCTTTTTTCTTTTTTCCCCAACCTTTTTATTCTTGGATGCGTTCTGGATTTAATGTGATCTAAGGACCTGACCCAGTGATTAGCACAGATCAGAGCCTGTAGGAAAGCAATTAGCCTGGGGAAGTGTGTGTTTGATTTTGGTGATGAGGGGAGGCAGGGAAAGGAATCTGTTTCTAGGTGTCAAAACCAGGCTTCAATACCTATGACTGATTTGGGTTTATGTATAGCGATAAACAATAAAGCTCTATAAAAGTAAAAAATAATTATGTATATATATATATATATATACATAAAAAAACAGGCTTCTAGTTGGAGCCATGTTGTAATTGTAACCTCTTGCATCTTCAGCCAGAATGTATGAGTTAGGTTAAGAGCCATTATTGTCCAGTTTAAAGTTATTTCGATGGTTTCTGTAATCCCTTGCCAAAATATTTAATTAGACTGTATTTCCATAAATCTCTTCTTGGCAACTTTTTTTCTTCTGGGAGCCACATTTCTGTATTTTTTCTAGTCCTTAAACATCAATCCCCAAATCTCCAAGATTCAGAACTTTTAATCAGCACTATATTTTCAGTGCAGTCTTATTTTTCACTTTTGGAAAGGTTTGATTCAGTTGCTTTTTGATGCCACTCAAATACTTAATCTTTTCTATCTCTGTCCTTCTTAAATAAGCAGTTCATTTTTTTTATGCCTGTCTTTGCTGATGATGTCTAACAATGTATCTCCACTCAAGTAAGTCAGCGGATGGTAATTGATTACCTAGGTAACTTCATTTTGTATCTGGTAAACCTCAGTGGTGTTTTGGTATCATGTAAGAATTCCCAGGCTTTTTCTAGTCTTTTCCTTTCAGGCTATTTATAGTTTTAGGCTTATTGGGCTTCTGAGTACTGGTCTATAAGTTTATACAGTGCCCAGGGAGGAATCATGTTGGGATACAGTGTGGAATAAGATCAGATTTATAGAAAAGTTGCAAAGATAGTGGAGTTCCTGCATACCCTTCTTCCAGTTTCTCCTAATGTTAGCCTCCTACATCACAATGTCACGTTTGTCAAAATAAGATGATGCTATTAATTAAACTTCAGACTCCTCTGGTTTCACCAGTTTCCTCTCTCATGCCCCTTTTCTGTTCCAGGAACCCATCCAGGACACCATATTGCAAGTAGAGTGCTTGTGGTCGATGGCACTTGTCCTGGCTGAGGCCCTTAATGTCGCTCAGCCAGTGAGTGGGATCTCCATGCCCTCTGAGGATTGGTAGGGCGGTTTCTTGAAGGTTCTAAGGTATCCCCAACTACGCAAAGAGCTGTGGTATTAATTTCAGTGTCTCCCAGCAGATTTCCCTGTTTTTCACCAGTCTTCGGTTCCGGAGTATTTGTAATCAGCTTGGGGTTTGTGATTGAAAACACTGCTGGACTCCGTGACATTTGAGCTCTAACACAAATTATGCCTTTGTCCAGTCCCATTTTTCATAAACACACATTGAGTGACTCTCATCAGCCAAAGCACTTGAAGTCATTAGGTTTCCTGAGTTACTGGTTGCTGCTCAAATGCCTCGTGGTTCCAGGCTGTTGAATATTTCCACTTTCCACACAGGAGATTGTCCTTTGATGAAAGAAACATTAGCTCTTCTGCTAGTTCACCCTCAATTCTTCTTTTTCTTGTTGTAACCAATGAAAGGAAGTAATGCTTAACACAGCAGGTAATAATCTTCTAAAACTCATTATCTCAAGAGGTGGTCCTGGCAGGATGTATAAATGAAGTTTAAGAAGGATCTGGGCAAATTTCTGAGTGACAGAATTGGGAGTGGCTACTGGGTGAACCTAGAACTTGCCTTGACTTTGACTCCTGAGGTCAGATGGAGCATTTAATTATTAGGAGTATTTAGGTCCTACCCTTTGGAGTTGCTGTGGGCAACAACATGCACACCAGGAATCTGACCTAGTTCGGGATGTTTGTTCCGGCAAGTCGAGAACTCTCTGAGTTAACTGCAACACTCCGGGGTCCCCATGCACCTACTACCCTGATGTTTCGTTCCAAGCCTCGCATGATCAGATGTAAAGTTGAGTTTTTAGCTGCTTATTATTATTACTATTTCAAGCCTGCTTTCCAAGTTTCAGGAGGGGCTTCTTATGTATCCTAGCTGCCCTGGACTGTGCAATTCCAGAGATGTTTCAGGTACTGGGCAGGAGTCTGATTGTACCCTCTGCCTGATTGTCTGGGCTTCTGGAAAGCTGAAGCCAGTCAGTCTCCTCCTTTCATGCCTCTGGGGTTCTGCCTACCTTTCCTGACATCAGGCACCTGCTCCTGTCAGTGGCAGAGCTGAACTGTCTCCTATGCCCTTCTACTCGCATCTTTTTAAATATCTTCCCCCAAAGGCATAGTGACGTAAACGGAACCAGCACACTCGTACCTTTCATCCAAACCCATCACATCTCAACAATGAGAAATGTATAATGAGACTGTTGACTCTGGATTGTTTCCTAGAACATCTCTAGATGCTCTAGAGAATTTGTTTTGTCTGTTGATTATGACATGGGCTTCTTCTTCTGAACCATCTTCATTTTTTCTCTTCTTAGAAATGCACAGTTCTTGCAGTATTATTTTGAGTTTCCAGGTCCTTAGCATTTGTTCGCAAAGATTGAGTATGTTTCATTTCCATCCGGTAGAAACTCAGTGGTGGTCCTATACTAATCAGCCCTGAGATAGTCCCCTGCCAAAGAAGTCTCCTTTGTCGTTGATCATTACTCACTACCTGACTCCTAATGGCCACAGCAGAACTGCAGGTGTCCATTCCTTTGATTGCTCCATAAACCTAAGGGATGAAGGCCTTTGGTTTAAAGGAAAAGGATTCTAAGGCTTCCTAGCCTTGGGTGAAATTCTTAACACTTTGTTGTGTGTAGAAATTAGCACCGTGAGACTCACTGGATATTTTATTCCAGTCCTGTAGTCTGATAGGAAATACTGGTAAAATAGCAACTATTCTGTGCCAACCGCCAAGTATTTAAGCATGTTGCACTGTTATTTCAAAACAATTCAGAGTTAAGGTTTGTTGTACCCATTCTGCAGATGCATAGGAACTGCAGGTCTAACCAGCTAGAGTGAAATGCCTAGTTCGGGATGTTTGTTCCGGCAAGTCGAGAACTCTCTGAGTTAACTGCAACACTCCCATGCACCTACTACCCTGATGTTTCGTTCCAAGCCTCGCATGATCAGATGTAAAGTTGAGTTTTTAGCTGCTTATTATTATTACTATTTCAAGCCTGCTTTCCAAGTTTCAGGAGGGGCTTCTTATGTATCCTAGCTGCCCTGGACTGTGCAATTCCAGAGATGTTTCAGGTACTGGGCAGGAGTCTGATTGTACCCTCTGCCTGATTGTCTGGGCTTCTGGAAAGCTGAAGCCAGTCAGTCTCCTCCTTTCATGCCTCTGGGGTTCTGCCTACCTTTCCTGACATCAGGCACCTGCTCCTGTCAGTGGCAGAGCTGAACTGTCTCCTATGCCCTTCTACTCGCATCTTTTTAAATATCTTCCCCCAAAGGCATAGTGACGTAAACGGAACCAGCACACTCGTACCTTTCATCCAAACCCATCACATCTCAACAATGAGAAATGTATAATGAGACTGTTGACTCTGGATTGTTTCCTAGAACATCTCTAGATGCTCTAGAGAATTTGTTTTGTCTGTTGATTATGACATGGGCTTCTTCTTCTGAACCATCTTCATTTTTTCTCTTCTTAGAAATGCACAGTTCTTGCAGTATTATTTTGAGTTTCCAGGTCCTTAGCATTTGTTCGCAAAGATTGAGTATGTTTCATTTCCATCCGGTAGAAACTCAGTGGTGGTCCTATACTAATCAGCCCTGAGATAGTCCCCTGCCAAAGAAGTCTCCTTTGTCGTTGATCATTACTCACTACCTGACTCCTAATGGCCACAGCAGAACTGCAGGTGTCCATTCCTTTGATTGCTCCATAAACCTAAGGGATGAAGGCCTTTGGTTTAAAGGAAAAGGATTCTAAGGCTTCCTAGCCTTGGGTGAAATTCTTAACACTTTGTTGTGTGTAGAAATTAGCACCGTGAGACTCACTGGATATTTTATTCCAGTCCTGTAGTCTGATAGGAAATACTGGTAAAATAGCAACTATTCTGTGCCAACCGCCAAGTATTTAAGCATGTTGCACTGTTATTTCAAAACAATTCAGAGTTAAGGTTTGTTGTACCCATTCTGCAGATAAGGACACTGAGGTGGTAACTTGTCCCAGGTCCTAGAGCAAGTGAGAGGGAGGGCCTGGACTTGGGTTGAGATCTAGATGATTCTAGAGTGTCTGCTTCTTTCTGCAGCACCATGTAGGCTTTATCACAGATAATTGTTATTGATGATGTTTATGGGGATGACAAGTAACAAACTACTCTTTTGTCTCTGTGTCTGTTCACAAACGTTTGGAATTTGTAGTGATCCTTAATCTACAAGATTCGTTGTGATACTTGAATGTTGGATGCTATGTAAGGTGCTGTAGCTCTACTGATGAACAAATTTGGATACTGCCTTGCCTACAGTGAACTTACAGTCTAAGTTACAGGTCCTTTGCTTAAGTTGCAGGTCCTTTGCTTAAATAGAACTGTAGTCCTGTTTAAATTGCTGTACCTCAGAATGGTAGAAAGTTTGAGAATCTCTTGACGGTCCAGTGATTAGATTAGGACTCTGTGCTTTCACTGCTAAAGGTTTCGGTTCAGTCCCTTATTGAGGAACTAATAAGATCCCTCAAGCTGTACAGTGTGGCCAGAAAAAAAAAAAAATTATAGAATGCTTTTAATGATTAGTAGATCATCCACTGGCTTACTGAACCATATATACTTGGTCTTAAACAAAATGTAGACTATAACCCAGTGACCCCTTGCCTACATACAGCATCCTGTTCTTTCTGCTCATCTATTGCCACCATCACCCGACTCTGACCCCCTGCCTCAGATCTAGCCAGGGAAAGGACCATGTTGGATTGATAACTCATTTTGTAAAATCATGATTTGTAGTCCCAAGGTGAGTTGAGAGAACTTGATTCATGCTTTCTGTTTATTTGAGGTATGTGGTTTCTCAACCTCAGCACTGTTCATGTGTAGGACCAGATAGTTATTTGTTCAGGGACTGTTATGTGAATTACAGGATGCCTAGCAGCACCCCTGGCCTTTACCCATAGATGCCAGTAGCACTGTGCCTCTTGTGATAAACCAGCATGTCTCCCAACATTCGCCCAGTGTCCCTTGAAGGCTACAACCATAGCAACTATTCTGTGCCAACCGCCAAGTATTTAAGCATGTTGCACTGTTATTTCAAAACAATTCAGAGTTAAGGTTTGTTGTACCCATTCTGCAGATAAGGACACTGAGGTGGTAACTTGTCCCAGGTCCTAGAGCAAGTGAGAGGGAGGGCCTGGACTTGGGTTGAGATCTAGATGATTCTAGAGTGTCTGCTTCTTTCTGCAGCACCATGTAGGCTTTATCACAGATAATTGTTATTGATGATGTTTATGGGGATGACAAGTAACAAACTACTCTTTTGTCTCTGTGTCTGTTCACAAACGTTTGGAATTTGTAGTGATCCTTAATCTACAAGATTCGTTGTGATACTTGAATGTTGGATGCTATGTAAGGTGCTGTAGCTCTACTGATGAACAAATTTGGATACTGCCTTGCCTACAGTGAACTTACAGTCTAAGTTACAGGTCCTTTGCTTAAGTTGCAGGTCCTTTGCTTAAATAGAACTGTAGTCCTGTTTAAATTGCTGTACCTCAGAATGGTAGAAAGTTTGAGAATCTCTTGACGGTCCAGTGATTAGATTAGGACTCTGTGCTTTCACTGCTAAAGGTTTCGGTTCAGTCCCTTATTGAGGAACTAATAAGATCCCTCAAGCTGTACAGTGTGGCCAGAAAAAAAAAAAAATTATAGAATGCTTTTAATGATTAGTAGATCATCCACTGGCTTACTGAACCATATATACTTGGTCTTAAACAAAATGTAGACTATAACCCAGTGACCCCTTGCCTACATACAGCATCCTGTTCTTTCTGCTCATCTATTGCCACCATCACCCGACTCTGACCCCCTGCCTCAGATCTAGCCAGGGAAAGGACCATGTTGGATTGATAACTCATTTTGTAAAATCATGATTTGTAGTCCCAAGGTGAGTTGAGAGAACTTGATTCATGCTTTCTGTTTATTTGAGGTATGTGGTTTCTCAACCTCAGCACTGTTCATGTGTAGGACCAGATAGTTATTTGTTCAGGGACTGTTATGTGAATTACAGGATGCCTAGCAGCACCCCTGGCCTTTACCCATAGATGCCAGTAGCACTGTGCCTCTTGTGATAAACCAGCATGTCTCCAAACATTCGCCCAGTGTCCCTTGAAGGCTACAACCACTTCCAGTAGAGAACCAGTGTTTTAGAAGCATTGGTCAAATGGTCACCAGGAGAGAGACTATCACAGGAAACAGAATCACTCGACTGCCAGTGCTAACCAGCGGTGGAACCCTGGCTTGGGGTTAGGGGACCTTGCTGTGTCATGTGTGGTTCATGGACCAGCAGCAACAGCAACATCGCAGGCATCACCTGGGAGCTTGTTAGAGATGTGGAGGCTCAGACTCCAGTCCAGACCTGCTGAGTCAGACACTGCACTTCAATAAAATCCCAAGGAATAAGAGTCCCACGTAGAGTGTCTGTGAAGCCCTGCAAGAGGAGAGAATGAGATCTGTCAGCTTTCTAGTTTCTTGATCTTGTTGGTAGAGTCCTCCTTGTTTTGTCCTCTGGTGTGAGGGTAAGGGGTGACTGCTTTTTGGCTTAGAATTTCCCCAGGCGAATGATACTGCTCGGAAACGCTGAATTTTAGGCTCTGCTTTTGAAGAATTTAAAGCTTTTCTTTCAGGTGGAGTTTATATCCTTCATATATATTTTTAGAATTTATTAATTTATTTATTTATTTTAAAGTTTTTACAGAGTTTTGTTGTTCACAGACATGTATGTTCTTATTTTTTAAAATAGTGGTTTAATTTAATCTCTTTCTGCTGATGACAAATAGATAGTTGTAATAAAGGCATTTGTAGACCTTCTATATGCTCCTGCCCCCACCTTCTCCATTACTCTTGTTTCTACTTTTTTGTGTGTTGGTTTCAGGTACATAGCATAGTGATTCAGTATTTTGGCAGACTATATTCCATTATAGGTTATTACAAGATAATGGGTATAACCATATTTACTTTTAATTAAGGATGGATTGTTTCCTTCATCAATACTTTCTGGGTGTGTATTATATTGCCATGCTCTTTACTGAGCACCTACTATGTGCCTGGGGATCCTGCAAAGCACACTATGCATATTACTGTCCTGTTTACTTCTAACACCTCCATGAGGCAGGTACTATATTCAGGCCAACAGTACAGATGAGAATACTGAGGCCTTGAGATATGAAGCTAGTTGGCAGTGACAAGAGGGTAACGTGGGTCTCTCTGACTCCAGATTCATTTTACTTTTAAAAATTTTATTTGAAAAAGTATAATCCATGATGAAAAAAAATTCAAGCAACACAAAAGGTTGAATGGTAAACAAAAAAATGTTGCCTTCCTTCCCCATGCCCACTGTCTCGCTCTAAAGTGAACCATTATTATCAGTTTCTTGTATAACTTTCCAGAATATTCTATGTGCTAATACAAACACGACTATAATCTTCAGTCTTAACAGCATTGTTGTACCGCCTCCTAAGAATTCAGGAGGTTTTTTTTTGCCAGGCTGTTTTCCTGCATCATTGAAACAGATGAAAGAGAAGGCTCTGTACAATCCCACTGTGTTGATGCTTTGAATTCAAGCTGTCCTGACATTGATTTCTGATGAGCGATGCTCTCTTTTCAAAAGAAACCCTATTACGATTTTGAAGTGAATATTTCATTTATTTATTTTGGTTTTCTGCTTTTAGAATAACATTATCTCAGTGACTTGTACATTTTGTGTGTGCATGCATGTGTGTGTGTGTGTGTTTCAAAGGTCTGCTTGTTTTGGAGGTTTCTATCACTTAAGCAGGTATCTGCCCAGATTATGTTTTCTAAGCTAGCATGGAGGATGATAGGTGTGTACGTGTATCTCTCCGTTGGCCTGGGTTGACCTTTAAGTGTATCTCCCTGTTAGACACCCATCCAGTCACTTCAGGGGCTGGAGGAGATGAGGAAGGAGAACTGGGGGTGTTTACAGGATCAGCATAAGAGAGAGGAGAGTAGAAGGGCAGGGGAATGGGATAGTGATGGCAGAAACTCCACTAGACCAGGAGTGTGTGGGCATCACCTGTTGAAACATCAAAAAGGAGTAATGGAGACATGTGGTCAGTAGCTCTTACAGGCAAATATTTGTCTCTTAGAGATTTTTTTTTCTAGAATAAGTTCTTTATAGGAGAAAATAGGTTAAAAAGAGCTAAATGCAGAGAATTTGCTGATATCTAGTAGTTAGACCTTGTGCCTTTACTGCTAGGGCCTGTGTTCAATCCCTGGTCAGGGAATTAAGATCCAGTAAGCTATATATCGTGGCCAAAGGAAGTCCAAAAGTGCATATGGATTAGGAGTATAGGGTCTCCTCCTAGTTTCAATTTAGAAGCTACCTCCAGAGATACTAAAAATATGTAATATTCTACTTTATCCCCAGATAAATTGAGATGTCTTACTTTAAAGCTAATTAAAATACTAAACCGATAAAAATAAATGAGAAAACTGGGTGAAGAGAGTATCAGGATAAGAAAATAGAGTCAGGGTTAATGGTAAAAATGAACAAGCCCTGGTTAAATTGCCAGCCAGGGATGGATCTGGGATCCTCCGCCTCCTAGTGGTCAGAGCAAAAAGGAGAATACAAACAGTTCTAAGAGCCTTTATCCCTTGAGAAAAAATCCAAAACGGTGTGCTCAGAGAACACTCATTTTCTGGCAGTGAGTCCTGAGGAATTTCAACATGGGGTTCCCCAAAATGAGAACCTTGTAATGCGGTGGCTCTGGGGATTTCCCTATGACTGCTTCTTACGGCACCTCTTAGTGTAAGCCAGTGCTGCAGTGCTAAATCTCAGTTCAGAAAGCCATTTCTAGGTGAGACAAATTCATGCCTTTCCTGGGAGAAGACGGGAAAAAAGGGAAAAGATTTGTTAGCCCGTAAATTGGAATCCTGAACCCTTCATTTCTCACTTGCTTGGAAGATGTTGCAGAAAACATGGAGGTAATTTGGCCAAAGATTCAAAATTATATTAAACATCTGGGACTCTGTTCATTAGCCAACTTTCCAGTCAGTTCTGTGAAGTGCGGCAATTGCATTTACGCTTATTTTCTGAGGGCAGAGTTTGGGTAGCACTAAAGAGGGCAGCTGGCAGGAGTCAAAAGAGACCAGAGCTGAAGGACACAGAATAGGAGGTCCAGGTGGCCCATGACCACTGAGGATTTGGAAACGATTTTCCATGTCTTCACTTTGGAAAAAGGTGGAGCTGCATATTTGTCTCTTAGAGATTTTTTCTAGAATAAGTTCTTTATAGGAGAAAATAGGTTAAAAAGAGCTAAATGCAGAGAATTTGCTGATATCTAGTAGTTAGACCTTGTGCCTTTACTGCTAGGGCCTGTGTTCAATCCCTGGTCAGGGAATTAAGATCCAGTAAGCTATATATCGTGGCCAAAGGAAGTCCAAAAGTGCATATGGATTAGGAGTATAGGGTCTCCTCCTAGTTTCAATTTAGAAGCTACCTCCAGAGATACTAAAAATATGTAATATTCTACTTTATCCCCAGATAAATTGAGATGTCTTACTTTAAAGCTAATTAAAATACTAAACCGATAAAAATAAATGAGAAAACTGGGTGAAGAGAGTATCAGGATAAGAAAATAGAGTCAGGGTTAATGGTAAAAATGAACAAGCCCTGGTTAAATTGCCAGCCAGGGATGGATCTGGGATCCTCCGCCTCCTAGTGGTCAGAGCAAAAAGGAGAATACAAACAGTTCTAAGAGCCTTTATCCCTTGAGAAAAAATCCAAAACGGTGTGCTCAGAGAACACTCATTTTCTGGCAGTGAGTCCTGAGGAATTTCAACATGGGGTTCCCCAAAATGAGAACCTTGTAATGCGGTGGCTCTGGGGATTTCCCTATGACTGCTTCTTACGGCACCTCTTAGTGTAAGCCAGTGCTGCAGTGCTAAATCTCAGTTCAGAAAGCCATTTCTAGGTGAGACAAATTCATGCCTTTCCTGGGAGAAGACGGGAAAAAGGAATAGATTTGTTAGCCCGTAAATTGGAATCCTGAACCCTTCATTTCTCACTTGCTTGGAAGATGTTGCAGAAAACATGGAGGTAATTTGGCCAAAGATTCAAAATTATATTAAACATCTGGGACTCTGTTCATTAGCCAACTTTCCAGTCAGTTCTGTGAAGTGCGGCAATTGCATTTACGCTTATTTTCTGAGGGCAGAGTTTGGGTAGCACTAAAGAGGGCAGCTGGCAGGAGTCAAAAGAGACCAGAGCTGAAGGACACAGAATAGGAGGTCCAGGTGGCCCATGACCACTGAGGATTTGGAAACGATTTTCCATGTCTTCACTTTGGAAGAGAAGTGTGATTGACTCTTTGGGTCCCCGGGGATGTCCTTCAAAATTCTGACTAACAAAGGACACACACAAAGAACCGATAGCCACACATTGACAAAAATAAAGGGACACATTTGTCCCTTTGCTTCTTCTGTTGCATCACCTGGGAGCTTGTTAGAGATGGTGTATGTTGTTTTCTAGCCCCCGTAAACTGGGAAGTAGCTCCAAAAGCTAAAAGAGATTGAGTTGACTTTTCTGGCAAGAATATCGGGTAGAGGGGCTTCTCCTGGCCCAAAATGGGACAATATAAGCATCAAAAAGCTTATATTGAAATGGTTTCAATGAGTGGCTTGAGATACATCAGTTACATAAAAATTCACGAGTTCATAGTGACAACAGAAAAAAGATATCTCACTGGTCACTTTCAGGAGTTGCAAAGGCACTCCTGTCCCCCACCTTTGAATGTTGCTAAGTATAGGGAAGGCGGCTTCCCACGTAGCACAGTGGTAAAGAAGAACCAGCTTGCCAAGGCAAGAGATTCGAGTTTGATCTCTAAGTCAGGAAGATCCCTTGGAGCAGGAAATGGAAACCGTCTCCAGTATTCTTGCCCAGAGAATCCCATGGACAGAGGAGCATGGCGGACTACAGGCCATGGTGTCACAAAGAGCTAGACGTCACTGAGCGACTGAGCACACACATAGGGAAAGAACCAAGCATTTATCTTGCCTTCCTATTTGAACTGTATTCCAGGGCTGCCAGATTGTTGATGTGCTAGTAATCATAGAAGGAATGATGAACTTTAAAAAACACCATTTGTCAGCCCTTAATTGCCCTAGGCAATGATCATCCATGGCTGCTGAGACTTGAAGTGAAAGATGGGAGAGAAGGTCATGGGGGAGAGACCAGGCTGATCTCACTAGACCTCATGGATCATTCTTAACATCCGATAAGCAGATCACTTTCCAGTCAGTTCTGTGAAGTGCGGCAATTGCATTTACGCTTATTTTCTGAGGGCAGAGTTTGGGTAGCACTAAAGAGGGCAGCTGGCAGGAGTCAAAAGAGACCAGAGCTGAAGGACACAGAATAGGAGGTCCAGGTGGCCCATGACCACTGAGGATTTGGAAACGATTTTCCATGTCTTCACTTTGGAAGAGAAGTGTGATTGACTCTTTGGGTCCCCGGGGATGTCCTTCAAAATTCTGACTAACAAAGGACACACACAAAGAACCGATAGCCACACATTGACAAAAATAAAGGGACACATTTGTCCCTTTGCTTCTTCTGTTGCATCACCTGGGAGCTTGTTAGAGATGGTGTATGTTGTTTTCTAGCCCCCGTAAACTGGGAAGTAGCTCCAAAAGCTAAAAGAGATTGAGTTGACTTTTCTGGCAAGAATATCGGGTAGAGGGGCTTCTCCTGGCCCAAAATGGGACAATATAAGCATCAAAAAGCTTATATTGAAATGGTTTCAATGAGTGGCTTGAGATACATCAGTTACATAAAAATTCACGAGTTCATAGTGACAACAGAAAAAAGATATCTCACTGGTCACTTTCAGGAGTTGCAAAGGCACTCCTGTCCCCCACCTTTGAATGTTGCTAAGTATAGGGAAGGCGGCTTCCCACGTAGCACAGTGGTAAAGAAGAACCAGCTTGCCAAGGCAAGAGATTCGAGTTTGATCTCTAAGTCAGGAAGATCCCTTGGAGCAGGAAATGGAAACCGTCTCCAGTATTCTTGCCCAGAGAATCCCATGGACAGAGGAGCATGGCGGACTACAGGCCATGGTGTCACAAAGAGCTAGACGTCACTGAGCGACTGAGCACACACATAGGGAAAGAACCAAGCATTTATCTTGCCTTCCTATTTGAACTGTATTCCAGGGCTGCCAGATTGTTGATGTGCTAGTAATCATAGAAGGAATGATGAACTTTAAAAAACACCATTTGTCAGCCCTTAATTGCCCTAGGCAATGATCATCCATGGCTGCTGAGACTTGAAGTGAAAGATGGGAGAGAAGGTCATGGGGGAGAGACCAGGCTGATCTCACTAGACCTCATGGATCATTCTTAACATCACGCAAAGAAAGATAAGCAGACATGCATTCTGTGCCCTTTAATGTCATGGACTAGTGAGTACACAACACATCCTGGGAAATATTCTTGCCAAGAGAAATTAAGTATGTAATGGCCCTGGATTTAACTTCCAGTTTCCAGGAAACACAAGAACAGAAACACGTTAAATGATGTCACAAGGATACAATCAACGAAGTTCAGGCTGTGGGAATTCTACAGGGACCTTGTGATTCAGTTTCTTAAACCAACAAATACCATTAAAAAGGTAAAAAAAAAAGGTCAGTGTTTATAAACATACCAACCAAATCAGTCTGTAAACCTTGGAAGGCTCCTGGTTTGAACAAATCAAATGTAAAGAGATGTTTTGGGGATAATTGGAGAAAGTGAAGCACAAACATGGTATTACATAATGTTAAGGAGTTCCTGTAAATTTTGTTGGGTGTGATGAAGGTATTATGGTCGTGAATTTTTAAAGTCCTTATCTGTCAGTGTTTCTTAACTGGAGGCAATTTTGCTTCCCTAGGGAACTTTAGCAATGCTGGAGGCATTTTTAGTTGTCACAGCTTTTGCACCTAGGGGATAGAAGTCACGGACACTGCTAAATGCCTAAGATCACATGCCAGTTCCCAACAACAAAGCATTCTCTAGTCTCCACGTCAGTAGTGCCACAGTTGAGAAACCCTGAGATAGGGATATTTGTTACAGTAATTATGGGTGAAATTATTGCCAACTACTGTTCTTGCCCAGAGAACCCCATGGACAGAGGAGCATGGCGGACTACAGGCCATGGTGTCACAAAGAGCTAGACGTCACTGAGCGACTGAGCACACACATAGGGAAAGAACCAAGCATTTATCTTGCCTTCCTATTTGAACTGTATTCCAGGGCTGCCAGATTGTTGATGTGCTAGTAATCATAGAAGGAATGATGAACTTTAAAAAACACCATTTGTCAGCCCTTAATTGCCCTAGGCAATGATCATCCATGGCTGCTGAGACTTGAAGTGAAAGATGGGAGAGAAGGTCATGGGGGAGAGACCAGGCTGATCTCACTAGACCTCATGGATCATTCTTAACATCACGCAAAGAAAGATAAGCAGACATGCATTCTGTGCCCTTTAATGTCATGGACTAGTGAGTACACAACACATCCTGGGAAATATTCTTGCCAAGAGAAATTAAGTATGTAATGGCCCTGGATTTAACTTCCAGTTTCCAGGAAACACAAGAACAGAAACACGTTAAATGATGTCACAAGGATACAATCAACGAAGTTCAGGCTGTGGGAATTCTACAGGGACCTTGTGATTCAGTTTCTTAAACCAACAAATACCATTAAAAAGGAAAAAAAAAAGGTCAGTGTTTATAAACATACCAACCAAATCAGTCTGTAAACCTTGGAAGGCTCCTGGTTTGAACAAATCAAATGTAAAGAGATGTTTTGGGGATAATTGGAGAAAGTGAAGCACAAACATGGTATTACATAATGTTAAGGAGTTCCTGTAAATTTTGTTGGGTGTGATGAAGGTATTATGGTCGTGAATTTTTAAAGTCCTTATCTGTCAGTGTTTCTTAACTGGAGGCAATTTTGCTTCCCTAGGGAACTTTAGCAATGCTGGAGGCATTTTTAGTTGTCACAGCTTTTGCACCTAGGGGATAGAAGTCACGGACACTGCTAAATGCCTAAGATCACATGCCAGTTCCCAACAACAAAGCATTCTCTAGTCTCCACGTCAGTAGTGCCACAGTTGAGAAACCCTGAGATAGGGATATTTGTTACAGTAATTATGGGTGAAATTATTGCCAACTACTGTTCTTGGCCTCCTTAGTCAACAGAAATTGAGAGGAGACCAGGCCAGAAATTCAGGCAAGGCTTTATTGGGGCTCCTGCCACCTCAGCAGGGGGTGATAACAAGTAATGGGTTCCCTTAATCTCTCCCTGAGGAGGTGTGGGCAAGCTGGTTCCTTACATTGGGTGAGAAAAGGGGTGTGTCCATGTGGCAGGCTGGAGGAGTGACTTAGGTGGTTTGCCCAACTCTTTGGTGGGTATTGTATGCATGGGGAATGTGCAACATTCTGCTTTTGCTCCGGGCTCTTCAGAAGAGGCAGTTCGGTTTCGGATCTTTCTGTCCATAATTTCCCCCAACTGCACATGCATGCTGTTATTTTTAGTCCCTTACCGTTTTTGTATTTTGTTACTCCAGATGTTTGTCCAGGTGCAAGCACTGCAGCGAAGGGTCCCAGGTCTCAGTCTGTCTCAAAATCATATGATGTCTGGGGTTTGCTTTTAATAATCATCACACTTGCAAATAAAATAGAGAGGGAGATGAAATGCGAATATTAACAGTTTTTGAAGGCTTGTTGGAGTTCATTGTTCTCCTGTACTACTTCTGCACATGTGAAAAATTTCATATTAAAAACTTAAAGATAGGGCTTCCCCTGGTAGTCCAGCGGGTAAGGACACCGCCTTGCAGTGCAAGGGGCGCCGGTTCGATCCCTGGCCTGGGAAGATCCCACGTGCCGCGGAGCGGCTGGACCCATGTGTCCAATTACCGAACTGGAGCTCTGGAGCGCATGCGCCCAGAGCCGGCGCTCTGCAATGACAGAGACCACCGCGATGGGAGGCCCGCAGGAGCCAAAGAACAAAGACGGATGAAAATAGAGAAATGAAAGACCAATAGAAGTGGCCTGCCCGCTCCCCTCCTTCCCCAACCTGACCCCCACCCAAAATAAATAAATAAATAAATCTAAAAAAAAAAAACCGAAAACTTAAAGATAGGGTTTTCCTGGTAGTTCAGTGGTAAAGAGTCTGCCTGCTAGTACAGAAAACATGGGTTCAGTCTCTGGTCCAGGGAGATCCCACATGCCTTGGAGCAACTAAAGCCCTGCACCACAGCGACTGAGCCTGTGCTCTAGAGCCTGGTAAGCACAACTACTGAGCCCTTGTGCTGCAACTATCAAAGCCCACAGGCTCTAGAACCTGTGCTCCGCAACAAGAGATGCCACCACAATGAGAAATCCATACACCACAACTAGAGAGTAGCCCCTGCTTGCCCAAACCAGAGAAAATCCTGCACAGCAATGAAGACACAGCACAGTCAAATTAGGTAAAACATTTTTTTAAAATAAATTAAAAAAAAAAGTTGGAGAACCAGAAGGATACTACAGAGGTCTTGAGGACAACAAAATATGAATCTATTTGAATGTGTCATTAGGTGTAGATAGTTCAAAGGCAAAGGTGCTGGAAAGAAAAATTGTTGAAAGTCTAGAACACAGAGGGCACAGAAAATGGAAGCCCATGAACTGTTGTTCAAGGATGTTCTGGGGGCCTCCACCTGTGCCCCAAATTGGATGTATCCCCACCCAGAGAATTACGGTCATGACTAGCTGCAAGCACTGCAGCGAAGGGTCCCAGGTCTCAGTCTGTCTCAAAATCATATGATGTCTGGGGTTTGCTTTTAATAATCATCACACTTGCAAATAAAATAGAGAGGGAGATGAAATGCGAATATTAACAGTTTTTGAAGGCTTGTTGGAGTTCATTGTTCTCCTGTACTACTTCTGCACATGTGAAAAATTTCATATTAAAAACTTAAAGATAGGGCTTCCCCTGGTAGTCCAGCGGGTAAGGACACCGCCTTGCAGTGCAAGGGGCGCCGGTTCGATCCCTGGCCTGGGAAGATCCCACGTGCCGCGGAGCGGCTGGACCCATGTGTCCAATTACCGAACTGGAGCTCTGGAGCGCATGCGCCCAGAGCCGGCGCTCTGCAATGACAGAGACCACCGCGATGGGAGGCCCGCAGGAGCCAAAGAACAAAGACGGATGAAAATAGAGAAATGAAAGACCAATAGAAGTGGCCTGCCCGCTCCCCTCCTTCCCCAACCTGACCCCCACCCAAAATAAATAAATAAATAAATCTAAAAAAAAAAAAAAACCGAAAACTTAAAGATAGGGTTTTCCTGGTAGTTCAGTGGTAAAGAGTCTGCCTGCTAGTACAGAAAACATGGGTTCAGTCTCTGGTCCAGGGAGATCCCACATGCCTTGGAGCAACTAAAGCCCTGCACCACAGCGACTGAGCCTGTGCTCTAGAGCCTGGTAAGCACAACTACTGAGCCCTTGTGCTGCAACTATCAAAGCCCACAGGCTCTAGAACCTGTGCTCCGCAACAAGAGATGCCACCACAATGAGAAATCCATACACCACAACTAGAGAGTAGCCCCTGCTTGCCCAAACCAGAGAAAATCCTGCACAGCAATGAAGACACAGCACAGTCAAATTAGGTAAAACATTTTTTTAAAATAAATTAAAAAAAAAAGTTGGAGAACCAGAAGGATACTACAGAGGTCTTGAGGACAACAAAATATGAATCTATTTGAATGTGTCATTAGGTGTAGATAGTTCAAAGGCAAAGGTGCTGGAAAGAAAAATTGTTGAAAGTCTAGAACACAGAGGGCACAGAAAATGGAAGCCCATGAACTGTTGTTCAAGGATGTTCTGGGGGCCTCCACCTGTGCCCCAAATTGGATGTATCCCCACCCAGAGAATTACGGTCATGACTAGCTGCAGTTTGGAAAGATTCTCTTTGAGTGTTTCCATCCTACGTAGGTGTTTCGCAGGTTGCTCCATAGCTAGACCAAGGGAGGGGGTTAACAAAGAGACCCTCCAGTGTTAGAAGGCCGGTTGAAGTGTGATCCAGAATTGAGAAAAAGCATCTCCGAAAGTTTAATTCTGTGGGAAAACATAAGTTGCTTCCACAAAACTTGATATTAAGCAGCCTATAGGACCTTCACCCTTGAGAAAGGCAAATTCAGACAGAGCACACAGCTCCATCAAGTCTTGTATCTGCCCCCAGAGAGGAAACCTGCTTAGCTGTGGGCAGCCAGGCCCTAGCATCCTTGAGACTGATTGATTGAAGCATACTTGAGCAATGCTAAAACTTCCGTATTCATTTTCTTTGAAGACATCATAGTAAACATTGATCACCAGCCAAATCAACATTACCTACAAGTCTCTTTATGACTCTTTTGGGAAGCAGAGACATGGGATAATTTTTTTATTTACTCAGCTCTGTTGGAAGCTGGTTCTGGTTTGTCTTCAAATGTTTGCATTTCGTATATGGTTGTGCTGTTTAGACAAGTTACTTCTGACCACTTCCTGTTTGGAGGGGTGAACGTTAAGGGGGCTTGCCTAAGGCTCCAGGAGATGGCATCCAGATGTTTCCACAGGCTCAATTGCTTATGTGTATGTAGTAGCTAGTTCTACTGGCCTGTCCCCTAATCTCTCCTTTTGTTTTATTCCCGTGGGATCTCCCATATTGGAGATCGTTTTAGTCCTAACTCCTGCACAGCAATGAAGACACAGCACAGTCAAATTAGGTAAAACATTTTTTTAAAATAAATTAAAAAAAAAAGTTGGAGAACCAGAAGGATACTACAGAGGTCTTGAGGACAACAAAATATGAATCTATTTGAATGTGTCATTAGGTGTAGATAGTTCAAAGGCAAAGGTGCTGGAAAGAAAAATTGTTGAAAGTCTAGAACACAGAGGGCACAGAAAATGGAAGCCCATGAACTGTTGTTCAAGGATGTTCTGGGGGCCTCCACCTGTGCCCCAAATTGGATGTATCCCCACCCAGAGAATTACGGTCATGACTAGCTGCAGTTTGGAAAGATTCTCTTTGAGTGTTTCCATCCTCCGTAGGTGTTTCGCAGGTTGCTCCATAGCTGGACCAAGGGGGGGGGTTAACAAAGAGACCCTCCAGTGTTAGAAGGCCGGTTGAAGTGTGATCCAGAATTGAGAAAAAGCATCTCCGAAAGTTTAATTCTGTGGGAAAACATAAGTTGCTTCCACAAAACTTGATATTAAGCAGCCTATAGGACCTTCACCCTTGAGAAAGGCAAATTCAGACAGAGCACACAGCTCCATCAAGTCTTGTATCTGCCCCCAGAGAGGAAACCTGCTTAGCTGTGGGCAGCCAGGCCCTAGCATCCTTGAGACTGATTGATTGAAGCATACTTGAGCAATGCTAAAACTTCCGTATTCATTTTCTTTGAAGACATCATAGTAAACATTGATCACCAGCCAAATCAACATTACCTACAAGTCTCTTTATGACTCTTTTGGGAAGCAGAGACATGGGATAATTTTTTTATTTACTCAGCTCTGTTGGAAGCTGGTTCTGGTTTGTCTTCAAATGTTTGCATTTCGTATATGGTTGTGCTGTTTAGACAAGTTACTTCTGACCACTTCCTGTTTGGAGGGGTGAACGTTAAGGGGGCTTGCCTAAGGCTCCAGGAGATGGCATCCAGATGTTTCCACAGGCTCAATTGCTTATGTGTATGTAGTAGCTAGTTCTACTGGCCTGTCCCCTAATCTCTCCTTTTGTTTTATTCCCGTGGGATCTCCAATATTGGAGATCTTGCTCTTCTTTCAGTTGCAACCTTTTTCTCTTGGAGGTGTTCCCATCTTAAGAGTCACTCATTGATACTCTTAAAATCTCTGCTCTTGCATCAGTTGTCACATTTTTTGCCATGCCTTCTGTTAATCCATGTCCTCTCTGTTTCTGTTATCACTTCCTTAGTGTAGAATTTGTCGTGGTAATTATTGTAGACTTGTCCTTTTAGAGGTTCCTAGCATCGACCTCTTCCGACCATCACCACTGAAACGATCCTATTAGTCTCAGCTGCTGACACCAGCCCAGCACTCTCAAACTCTAATAATCCCTCCTGTCAGTCCAATCCACGGTTCCCGCCACTCAAGGTCCAGCTAGGATGTTACTTGCACTTACTTCCCAGCCTCCTGCCCCACAGTTTTCCTGGGCTGCTGCTCCTGGCTTTTCTGAAGCAGCACTCATCGCCCCTCCAGCCTGTGAAGACACCTTTTCGCTAACCCTTGAGACGCAGTCATCTCTGTGATGCACTCCTGCAGGAACACACAAAACTCACCAGACCCACTTTGGCAGCACACGGTGGCCATTGTTCTGTTTATGTACTTGCCGCTTTTCACAGCCTCATCGTGACCTCTGAACAACACAAATAGCCTCCTCTTCACTCGTCTTGCAGTTCTGTCTTCATCATGTAGATAAACTGGATGGTGCCTCAGATTTTAAGGAACTAGAAGACAACTAATTTGGGGGTAGTCATGGCTAAAACTTCCGTATTCTTTTAAATAAAACCAGCCAAATCAACATTACCTACAAGTCTCTTTATGACTCTTTTGGGAAGCAGAGACATGGGATAATTTTTTTATTTACTCAGCTCTGTTGGAAGCTGGTTCTGGTTTGTCTTCAAATGTTTGCATTTCGTATATGGTTGTGCTGTTTAGACAAGTTACTTCTGACCACTTCCTGTTTGGAGGGGTGAACGTTAAGGGGGCTTGCCTAAGGCTCCAGGAGATGGCATCCAGATGTTTCCACAGGCTCAATTGCTTATGTGTATGTAGTAGCTAGTTCTACTGGCCTGTCCCCTAATCTCTCCTTTTGTTTTATTCCCGTGGGATCTCCAATATTGGAGATCTTGCTCTTCTTTCAGTTGCAACCTTTTTCTCTTGGAGGTGTTCCCATCTTAAGAGTCACTCATTGATACTCTTAAAATCTCTGCTCTTGCATCAGTTGTCACATTTTTTGCCATGCCTTCTGTTAATCCATGTCCTCTCTGTTTCTGTTATCACTTCCTTAGTGTAGAATTTGTCGTGGTAATTATTGTAGACTTGTCCTTTTAGAGGTTCCTAGCATCGACCTCTTCCGACCATCACCACTGAAACGATCCTATTAGTCTCAGCTGCTGACACCAGCCCAGCACTCTCAAACTCTAATAATCCCTCCTGTCAGTCCAATCCACGGTTCCCGCCACTCAAGGTCCAGCTAGGATGTTACTTGCACTTACTTCCCAGCCTCCTGCCCCACAGTTTTCCTGGGCTGCTGCTCCTGGCTTTTCTGAAGCAGCACTCATCGCCCCTCCAGCCTGTGAAGACACCTTTTCGCTAACCCTTGAGACGCAGTCATCTCTGTGATGCACTCCTGCAGGAACACACAAAACTCACCAGACCCACTTTGGCAGCACACGGTGGCCATTGTTCTGTTTATGTACTTGCCGCTTTTCACAGCCTCATCGTGACCTCTGAACAACACAAATAGCCTCCTCTTCACTCGTCTTGCAGTTCTGTCTTCATCATGTAGATAAACTGGATGGTGCCTCAGATTTTAAGGAACTAGAAGACAACTAATTTGGGGGTAGTCTTCCTTTTACATTTAAACATAGCATCTAATTAATCAATGGAATACTTTTTTTTTTTTTAAGATGCGTGACACCATGCTAGATAGAATGAAGTTTAAAATGTCTTTGATTTACTATCATTGAATGGCCACTGTGTTCTTCCAGGCTCAGTCCTGATTCATGATATCATCACACAATATTTACTTATGCACCTTTGTCCTTTCTGACACTATGTTGTCTGTTATTCATCTCCTAATTCTGCCACACACAACCTAGCACCAGTGTTACCCCTTAGTGATGATTAAAAATCATGGGAGTTTTAAGTTATACCTAGATTCAAGCTTTTGTTTTTGAAGTGCCAATTCTTCATGACTAAATTGGGTATTCTCAGTTTCCTTAAGTGGCATATGGCATGAAATAGCCCATTAGGTCTAAGAAATTATCTCATATCTAAATTTCTTGTTCATTCATTACTTTCAGATAGATATGAAACCTTGAATCAGGACAGAAGGTAACGTTCTAGGTGGTCGGTGTATAATGGTGAGCACAGTGTCTTCTTTCCCCTCGTGGAACTTGTGTTCCAGTGGGGAAGGCAGATGATCAACACTAGACCAAAATTAGAAAAGTCTTTTGCATTTTTAATATTAATGTTTTCCTGGTATGCTGGAAAGTTAAAAGTTTGAATGGGATAAATGGAGCTCAGTGGAGTGTATTAGAAGTAGGGTTGAGGGCTTCCCTGGTGGTCCAGTGGGTAAGGACATCGCCTTGCAGTGCAAGGGGCGCCAGTTTGATCCCTGTCCTGGGAAGATCCCACGTGCAGCGGAGCGGCTGGACCGATGTGTCCAATTACCGAGCTGGAGCTCTGGAGCGCATGCGCCCAGAGCCGGTGCTCTGCGACAACAGAGGCCACTGCGGTGGGAGGCCCACACGGGCCAAAGAACAAAGATGGATGAAAATAAAATGAAAGACCAATAGAAGTGGCCTGCCTGCTCCCCTCCCTTCCCACCCCACCTCCCCAAAATAAATTAAAAAAAAAAAGAAGTAGGGTTGAGGGGATGAATTGATTTTCCTTTTCTTTCCTTTTTTTTTTTTTTATAAATGTTTTTGAAGGGAGTACACTTCATCCCCACCCCCACCCTGCTTCTAATGAATGTCAGGAGTTAAAAAAAGAAAATTTATAGGAGAGGGTTTAACTACAGTTCTTAAAATAGCTCTTTGTTTCTGAAAGCCTTGTTCTGCCATCTATCTTATTACTGGGTGGCAGGATGGGGGGGTCCTCTAGAACATACTTGTGTAACTCTGCCACTAAAGAGAATGTGCCCCGATGTGACCTCAAGCATAGGTTGATTTATTTTAAAAATACATGGGACAAACTTTATCCTATTTTTAAGCGGCTTTTATCAACAAACAGATCTTAATATATGACTTCTCATTTGCCATTATTGAATGTAAAGTGAGCATGAGGGGTTGAATTGTTGAATTGGATTTCTCTATCAGGCTTTTGTTTTGAAGTGCCAATTCTTCATGACTAAATTGGGTATTCTCAGTTTCCTTAAGTGGCATATGGCATGAAATAGCCCATTAGGTCTAAGAAATTATCTCATATCTAAATTTCTTGTTCATTCATTACTTTCAGATAGATATGAAACCTTGAATCAGGACAGAAGGTAACGTTCTAGGTGGTCGGTGTATAATGGTGAGCACAGTGTCTTCTTTCCCCTCGTGGAACTTGTGTTCCAGTGGGGAAGGCAGATGATCAACACTAGACCAAAATTAGAAAAGTCTTTTGCATTTTTAATATTAATGTTTTCCTGGTATGCTGGAAAGTTAAAAGTTTGAATGGGATAAATGGAGCTCAGTGGAGTGTATTAGAAGTAGGGTTGAGGGCTTCCCTGGTGGTCCAGTGGGTAAGGACATCGCCTTGCAGTGCAAGGGGCGCCAGTTTGATCCCTGTCCTGGGAAGATCCCACGTGCAGCGGAGCGGCTGGACCGATGTGTCCAATTACCGAGCTGGAGCTCTGGAGCGCATGCTCCCAGATCCGGTGCTCTGCGACAACAGAGGCCACTGCGGTGGGAGGCCCACACGGGCCAAAGAACAAAGATGGATGAAAATAAAATGAAAGACCAATAGAAGTGGCCTGCCTGCTCCCCTCCCTTCCCACCCCACCTCCCCAAAATAAATTAAAAAAAAAAAGAAGTAGGGTTGAGGGGATGAATTGATTTTCCTTTTCTTTCCTTTTTTTTTTTTTTTTTTATAAATGTTTTTGAAGGGAGTACACTTCATCCCCACCCCCACCCTGCTTCTAATGAATGTCAGGAGTTAAAAAAAGAAAATTTATAGGAGAGGGTTTAACTACAGTTCTTAAAATAGCTCTTTGTTTCTGAAAGCCTTGTTCTGCCATCTATCTTATTACTGGGTGGCAGGATGGGGGGGTCCTCTAGAACATACTTGTGTAACTCTGCCACTAAAGAGAATGTGCCCCGATGTGACCTCAAGCATAGGTTGATTTATTTTAAAAATACATGGGACAAACTTTATCCTATTTTTTAAGCGGCTTTTATCAACAAACAGATCTTAATATATGACTTCTCATTTGCCATTATTGAATGTAAAGTGAGCATGAGGGGGTTGAATTGTTGAATTGGATTTCTCTATCAGGAAATTTTAATACAGTTACTCATTAACATATTTTTCAGACAGAACAATCTCTACTTTTAAAGCCTCTTCATTTAACCTAAACATCCAGTAACTCGTTCATTGCCTGTATTATGCCAAGAGCTATTTTCTTTCTTTTTTTTTCTTTCTACTAGGTTTTTTATTGTGATTAAAGTAACACATAGCATGAAAACTACCGTCTTAAAATTTTAAGTAGGGCTTCCCTGGTGGTCCAGTGGGTAAGGACACCGCCTTGCAGTGCAAGGGGTGCCGGTTCAATCCCTGTCCTGGGAAGATCCCACGTGCCGCGGAGCGGCTGGACCGATGTGTCCAGTTACCAAGCCGGAGCTCTGGAGCGCATGCGCCCAGAGCCGGTGCTCTGCGACAAGAGAGACCACCGCGATGGGAGGCCCACACGGGCCAAAGAACAAAGATGGATGAAAATAGACAAATGAAAGACCAATAGATATAGCCCACCTGCTCCCCTCCCTCCTCAACCCCCACCCCCGCAAAATAAATAAATAAATAAATCTTAAAAAAAAATTTTTTTTTTAAGTAAACAGTACATTACTGTTAAACCTAGGTCAACATTGTACGGTGGATCTCTAGAAGCTTTTCATTATATGTAAGTGAAATTTCATATACATTGAACAACCCCCCACTTCCTCCAAACCCCAGCCCCTGGAAACCACCATTTACTTTCTGTTTCTAGATGTCTGATTACTTTAGGAACCTCATGTAAGTGGAATCTTGTAGCATGTATCTATTTGTGACAGACTTATTTCACTTTGCATATCTTGTATCTTCAAGAGTCACCCATGCTGTCACATGTAACAGGATATCCTTCTCTTTTAAGGCTGAATATGTCACTTTTCACTCTGTGTATTTACCTTGTTTTCTTTATCCGTTCACCTTTGATTCACACCTAGTTTGCTTCCCTATCTTGACTATTGTGGATAATTTTCCAAGAAATATGAGAATGCAAATATCCAAGAGCTATTTTCTAGTGTTTACTTATGTGTCTGTTCAGCATGTATTTTTTGTATATCTATTATGTGCCTGGCACTGTGCTGTGTTCTTAAGTGCATTGTATACCTCCATCAATGGAGATGCAAATCCAGTGGTTTCATTAACCAACTAATACCTTTTTTAAAGCAAAGAAAGAGCATATTTTATAAGGATCAAGAAAAGAGCTTTTTCCTAAGGTACAAGAAAGAGGAGAATTAACCCCCTCAAGAGAGATGTGGTCATATATTTGGTAGTCTTTAGATTATACAGTCTTTTAAAATGTGGCATCCAGATTTTGAGCAAGTCTCTATTTTCTTTCTGATGCTCCCCTTAGAGATGTGTTGAATCTTCTCTTTCTCTGTCTCCTAGTCTCTGTACTGCATTCTGTATGAGCACTTCTCCAACTGAAGTATGCTCACAAAGCCCTTAGAGACCTTGTTAGCATGCAGGTGCTGATGCGTCGGGCATGGTGTAAGGCCTACGATTCTGTATTTCTAACCAACTCCCTGATGATGCAGTCTGCAGATCACTTTGTGAAGCATGGTTCTATGTGATTTCCTCAGCTCTAACTGCTAATTTGCTAATTTTCTCTTTAACTGCATCCAGTGAGTTTTCAGCTTTAAATTTGGCAATCGTTTTCATTTTTAAAGTTCCATTTGGTTCCTTTCAAATGTGCTTTTGTCTTTTCATTATATGTAAGTGAAATTTCATATACATTGAACAACCCCACTTCCTCCAAACCCCAGCCCCTGGAAACCACCATTTACTTTCTGTTTCTAGATGTCTGATTACTTTAGGAACCTCATGTAAGTGGAATCTTGTAGCATGTATCTATTTGTGACAGACTTATTTCACTTTGCATATCTTGTATCTTCAAGAGTCACCCATGCTGTCACATGTAACAGGATATCCTTCTCTTTTAAGGCTGAATATGTCACTTTTCACTCTGTGTATTTACCTTGTTTTCTTTATCCGTTCACCTTTGATTCACACCTAGTTTGCTTCCCTATCTTGACTATTGTGGATAATTTTCCAAGAAATATGAGAATGCAAATATCCAAGAGCTATTTTCTAGTGTTTACTTATGTGTCTGTTCAGCATGTATTTTTTGTATATCTATTATGTGCCTGGCACTGTGCTGTGTTCTTAAGTGCATTGTATACCTCCATCAATGGAGATGCAAATCCAGTGGTTTCATTAACCAACTAATACCTTTTTTAAAGCAAAGAAAGAGCATATTTTATAAGGATCAAGAAAAGAGCTTTTTCCTAAGGTACAAGAAAGAGGAGAATTAACCCCCTCAAGAGAGATGTGGTCATATATTTGGTAGTCTTTAGATTATACAGTCTTTTAAAATGTGGCATCCAGATTTTGAGCAAGTCTCTATTTTCTTTCTGATGCTCCCCTTAGAGATGTGTTGAATCTTCTCTTTCTCTGTCTCCTAGTCTCTGTACTGCATTCTGTATGAGCACTTCTCCAACTGAAGTATGCTCACAAAGCCCTTAGAGACCTTGTTAGCATGCAGGTGCTGATGCGTCGGGCATGGTGTAAGGCCTACGATTCTGTATTTCTAACCAACTCCCTGATGATGCAGTCTGCAGATCACTTTGTGAAGCATGGTTCTATGTGATTTCCTCAGCTCTAACTGCTAATTTGCTAATTTTCTCTTTAACTGCATCCAGTGAGTTTTCAGCTTTAAATTTGGCAATCGTTTTCATTTTTAAAAGTTCCATTTGGTTCCTTTCAAATGTGCTTTTGTCTTTTCTTCAGAGTATCTTGTTAATACTTTTATTAGAATTTCTACTCATTTACCTTGATAATGAATGAAAATTTATTTTGTGGCTTAAAATACCTTACCTGTATTTTTTTTTTTTCCTTTTTGAGCTAATTTATCTGCTGATGTTCCTTCGTGATAGTTTGGATGGTTTCTTTTTTCCTTGTTATGTGTAGTGGCTGGTTTTTCCTTTTTTTTTTTTTTTTTTTGGTGAACTCATTTCTAGTTGAGAGAGACAGGGTGTGTTGAGGGGAGGGAAGTGTGTGTGGGGTGTGTGCATGTATGTGTATGGGAGTGAAAGAGAAGGAATCTTGTGTGCCTTGGGTTGTGAATGTGGCCCTACAGATAATTTTTGCACTTAGGTCTGCCAGTGCCCTAAGGGAGAATGGACCAATATTGGTGATACTTTCTTGGCTTATAATTGCCAAACTATGTAGGCTACTGTAAATGCAGACACCCTACCTGGGGCTATAGTTTTAATAGCCATCCTATTTCTTCCCCCTCTGAAGGGCTCTGAGCAAGGGTGAACATCCATCACTTTCTGGTAGGTTGAGAATTTTCACTTCTCCCACTTCTCTTTGGCTAAAGGCTGTGGAACATCTCTCTGCCCAGATGTGGCTCCCAGAAACCCTCTTTTCAGTATTTCCCCTAGTAGCCAACCAACTGCCTGTCTAAAGGCTGACATTCTCAACTTTTCACCTGTCCTGTGAATTTCTCACATCTCTCCAGGTGGGTGCTCCCCTTAGAGATGTGTTGAATCTTCTCTTTCTCTGTCTCCTAGTCTCTGTACTGCATTCTGTATGAGCACTTCTCCAACTGAAGTATGCTCACAAAGCCCTTAGAGACCTTGTTAGCATGCAGGTGCTGATGCGTCGGGCATGGTGTAAGGCCTACGATTCTGTATTTCTAACCAACTCCCTGATGATGCAGTCTGCAGATCACTTTGTGAAGCATGGTTCTATGTGATTTCCTCAGCTCTAACTGCTAATTTGCTAATTTTCTCTTTAACTGCATCCAGTGAGTTTTCAGCTTTAAATTTGGCAATCGTTTTCATTTTTAAAAGTTCCATTTGGTTCCTTTCAAATGTGCTTTTGTCTTTTCTTCAGAGTATCTTGTTAATACTTTTATTAGAATTTCTACTCATTTACCTTGATAATGAATGAAAATTTATTTTGTGGCTTAAAATACCTTACCTGTATTTTTTTTTTTTCCTTTTTGAGCTAATTTATCTGCTGATGTTCCTTCGTGATAGTTTGGATGGTTTCTTTTTTCCTTGTTATGTGTAGTGGCTGGTTTTTCCTTTTTTTTTTTTTTTTTTTTTTGGTGAACTCATTTCTAGTTGAGAGAGACAGGGTGTGTTGAGGGGAGGGAAGTGTGTGTGGGGTGTGTGCATGTATGTGTATGGGAGTGAAAGAGAAGGAATCTTGTGTGCCTTGGGTTGTGAATGTGGCCCTACAGATAATTTTTGCACTTAGGTCTGCCAGTGCCCTAAGGGAGAATGGACCAATATTGGTGATACTTTCTTGGCTTATAATTGCCAAACTATGTAGGCTACTGTAAATGCAGACACCCTACCTGGGGCTATAGTTTTAATAGCCATCCTATTTCTTCCCCCTCTGAAGGGCTCTGAGCAAGGGTGAACATCCATCACTTTCTGGTAGGTTGAGAATTTTCACTTCTCCCACTTCTCTTTGGCTAAAGGCTGTGGAACATCTCTCTGCCCAGATGTGGCTCCCAGAAACCCTCTTTTCAGTATTTCCCCTAGTAGCCAACCAACTGCCTGTCTAAAGGCTGACATTCTCAACTTTTCACCTGTCCTGTGAATTTCTCACATCTCTCCAGGTGGGTTATTCCATATTGATTTCTCCTCGCTCTTACTGAAGCTTACCTGGTGGCCCTTTGTCTAATCTCGACTACACAGGCTAGCCTTGAGCCTGACGGAGTTTTTAAAAGGGATCTTATTTCACAGTACAGTATTTCTCAGTTGTAATTATTTCACAGAGGGTGGCTCCTGGCCCTATATTAATCATACTCCTCAGAAACGAAATTCTATTTCAGCCTCACAAAGATAAATTGGTATATCGTGGAAAGGGAATTAAACTTCTGCTAAGAATGAAATGATATGATTAACACAAACATCCACATGAGTGTATCTGTGCCTTGTGCAGGAGAGAGGCATACTCAACACAGATTCCGCTGTAGCTTGCTGGCCTTATAGTTGCAGGATTTGTCATCAGCATCTGTGTCATGCGGGCAATAATCGGAGGTAGTCTGTATGGAGTGTTCATTGTATGCTAAGAACTGTTCCAATAAGCACTTTGTGTAAATTTATTTCATTTAAATCTCCTAGTAGCTCTTTGACGAAGTTTTATCTATGTTGAAGCTGAGGCTCAGAGAGGTTAAGGGATTTTCCCGAGCTCACAGTGCTTGTAAGTGGTAGAGCTAGGAGTTTGAATCTACTTAGTCAAAGTATATACCACCAACCATGATGCTTCCATATTGATGTCATTTGCAACTCTCTTTCCATACATCTCCTCAGTATTTATCTGAGTTTCCTTATTTTGGGATGGGATACTTTTTTAAAAATAATTTCCATTAAGAAGTGTTTGTTGTTTTATGGTTTTTTTTTTTCTTCTTCTTTAAAAAAAAAAGATGTTGGGTGATGGAAATCCGATTGGATTTGAGCCCATGTTGATGGAAAGTACATATGGGAGGAGGGGATGAAGCATTCAGTGTATCTTTTCTTTCCATCAACTAATTTTTAAAGTGTTAAGCAAGTAGGTTCTTTTTTTTCTTGTTTTTTAAGCAAGTTTCTGATACTAACAGGGAAGATTTAAATTCTGTTGAGAGCCTGGAGGTGTTAAATAATTTTCTGGAAGTGCACATTTTACGTTTTCAGTCTCCTATCACATCTCAATGCACCTGAAGCTCAGGGGATGTGCTTTTTGCATTTCCTGGGAGCTGCTAGATCTCCTCATTCTGGCTTCATCTCCTCCCCGCTCCACATCCCTTCACTACTCCATCTCCTTTCCGACGCTGCCTGCTGCTTCCGATGTTGTTGTTGTCACTGGGGAACTTTGGAAACCGCCAGATTCTTTGGAGTCTTGAAGCGGAAAACAGACTGCTGCTCCTGTCTGGCGCACTGCTTTGTCCAGAAAACAAAGAGTTAAAAGAGAAGCCTGGGCCGGCTAAGGGCTGTGACAGCTGTCCTAGGGGGCGCTCTTGAGTGCTCTGGCCGTGACTCATGCTGCTCTGTCACTCAGATCAGCATTGGCCCCTGCCACGCACACAGCCAGGTGGGGTTACCGCCAGAGCACGCACACGGAGCGGGGAGCATGAAGCCTGCACTGCGGGGGATGTGATGCCCGACTCCCCTGCTCGCCCAGCCTGCCCGCCACAGACGTCTCAGCCTGCAGCCATGGCAACGCTTCTGGCCGGCTGCACCCCCGGGAGCCCACCACAGTGGGCAGCCTCCTGGTGACTGATGGACCAGTGTCCACCTCCCTGACCGAGAGAGCTTAGTAGGTCCGCAGGAAGCGGAGAAGATGTAGGACGTTCCTAACCGGGAGTCATGCCTTAACGAGGTAGGACACAGCAGTCCATCCACACCGTCAGCGTGCAGGGGTGCCGTACATCACTGGGAAGAACTTTATTTGGCTGGCGTTTCATTATGCTGATTAAACTGCGGAGGATTCAGGGGGTATGATCGAGCTGGGGAGGAGGGATAATAAACAACAAAAAAGTGGTTCGTAAGAGCCCTGAGTGTACTCATCCGCGTATGAATGGGCTAGACTGCAGTGCTCTCTTCACACGAGTTACATGCCTCCCAAACCCTTCTGCTCCTTCGTCTCACTCCAGCTAATCCACGAAATGTAGAAATTGCACCTTGTCCCATTGCTTAGCACTAAATATGAACGATTTAGATCTGTCTGGAAGAGGAAATACATAGGTTTAGGTAACCTGGCACTCCAGCACCAGCCAGCTAATGCTCCGTAGCAGCATTCTGGAAATATCAGGAATATTTCCGGAGTAGCTTGCTCAGACGAGTTCCGCGAGTGCGTTCTTTTCCTTCTACCAAGTGACTTGTTTGAGTTAAGCCTTAAGTGTACCCCAGCAGGGACGACAGCCCGTCTGCGGGTTGGTGGCCATGTTGGCAGGGAAGGGGTTAATCTCTTGTTGCTGTAAGAGCGGAGCAGAGGCTGGGGCTGCCTGTGTGTGAGCTAGATTGAAAGCAGGCGCTGCAGTGCCATCAGGGACGCCGAAGGAGTGAGACGATTTTCTTCTCCGCAACAGTGTTGAATCCGTCTGAATTTTTCTCCCCTCCCCCCCCCCTCTTGTTTTTTCTTTAACCAGCTCCTCCCCCCTTCGTTCCCACCCTCAAGTCTGATGATGACACCTCCAATTTTGATGAACCAGAGAAGAATTCGTGGGTTCCGTCTTCTCCGTGCCAGCTGAACCCCTCAGGTTTCTCGGGCGAAGAACTGCCGTTTGTGGGGTTTTCGTATAGCAAGGCACTGGGAATTCTTGGTAGATCTGAGTAAGTGAAATTTTGACTTTTCTAAGGGACCTGCATTGATGCAAGGCATAGAGCCCAAAGGTGGTGGTGGTGGCGGTGGCAGGGTGGGGGGAGTGCGGTGGAAGACAGCTGTTAATCAGCCTGCATTTGAGGAGCAGTTTACCTGGCTGGGCTTTGCTGGAATAGACTGTTCTCATTTTCCTGTGTTTAAAGGTACCTCTTCCTGTTCGTAGCGTTGTAATCGTCAGTCAGGTACTTTGGGTTAGTTTTTCAGTCTTGGGTCTTCTCTAGAGGGGAGGAGACAGTGGGAGATCCCTAGCAGTGCAGATCTTCCGTGAAGGGAGAAGTGTGCAGGGTTGAGTTGAGCTGTCTGTTTATCCATCTGTGTATCCCTCTCTCTCTCTCAGGTGGGTAGATGGAGGTTGCTGTCTTGGCGGTATTGAAAGAACCCTAAAATCTGTTTTTCATGAACTAAGGTTGAGGGTGAGCACTAAATATGAACGATTTAGATCTGTCTGGAAGAGGAAATACATAGGTTTAGGTAACCTGGCACTCCAGCACCAGCCAGCTAATGCTCCGTAGCAGCATTCTGGAAATATCAGGAATATTTCCGGAGTAGCTTGCTCAGACGAGTTCCGCGAGTGCGTTCTTTTCCTTCTACCAAGTGACTTGTTTGAGTTAAGCCTTAAGTGTACCCCAGCAGGGACGACAGCCCGTCTGCGGGTTGGTGGCCATGTTGGCAGGGAAGGGGTTAATCTCTTGTTGCTGTAAGAGCGGAGCAGAGGCTGGGGCTGCCTGTGTGTGAGCTAGATTGAAAGCAGGCGCTGCAGTGCCATCAGGGACGCCGAAGGAGTGAGACGATTTTCTTCTCCGCAACAGTGTTGAATCCGTCTGAATTTTTCTCCCCTCCCCACCCCCCCTTCTTGTTTTTTCTTTAACCAGCTCCTCCCCCCTTCGTTCCCACCCTCAAGTCTGATGATGACACCTCCAATTTTGATGAACCAGAGAAGAATTCGTGGGTTCCGTCTTCTCCGTGCCAGCTGAACCCCTCAGGTTTCTCGGGCGAAGAACTGCCGTTTGTGGGGTTTTCGTATAGCAAGGCACTGGGAATTCTTGGTAGATCTGAGTAAGTGAAATTTTGACTTTTCTAAGGGACCTGCATTGATGCAAGGCATAGAGCCCAAAGGTGGTGGTGGTGGCGGTGGCAGGGTGGGGGGAGTGCGGTGGAAGACAGCTGTTAATCAGCCTGCATTTGAGGAGCAGTTTACCTGGCTGGGCTTTGCTGGAATAGACTGTTCTCATTTTCCTGTGTTTAAAGGTACCTCTTCCTGTTCGTAGCGTTGTAATCGTCAGTCAGGTACTTTGGGTTAGTTTTTCAGTCTTGGGTCTTCTCTAGAGGGGAGGAGACAGTGGGAGATCCCTAGCAGTGCAGATCTTCCGTGAAGGGAGAAGTGTGCAGGGTTGAGTTGAGCTGTCTGTTTATCCATCTGTGTATCCCTCTCTCTCTCTCAGGTGGGTAGATGGAGGTTGCTGTCTTGGCGGTATTGAAAGAACCCTAAAATCTGTTTTTCATGAACTAAAGGTTTCCTGACAGGGTTAGCCGAACTGCAAGTGGCTGGCTATACCAGAGCTCTAACAGAGGGATGGTACTCGGCTCGGCTCAAAGTGTGCTGCAAGATCCAGAATCTGGCAGCTGAGCTTCAGAGCCGGCAAAGCACTGGTGGCCAGAGGGAGCCCCGTTACCGTGAGCCACCAGGAGGGAGTGTGATGTAGCCGAGTCATTGATTCACAGAAACTGGGCTTCACGGGGGAAAAAACAAACCAGGAGACTAGAAAATGAAAGTATGAATATCACTGTCAGCATCTTGATACGATCTTTCTCCATTCTTGAAGAAGCTAATGAAAAATGCGTTAGTTTGGCACTTAGATATGGTGGGTGGTGGGGGTCCCTGGCTTCTAGCCTCCTAGACATTTCTCAGAAATGCAGTAGCGTCTGTGGATGTCAGAGCTCAGGGTCTTGCTTCGTTCTCGTGATCTGATGACATTCTGCATTCTGGGGTACGAGTTCCCTGGGAAGGTCTTGAACTGGGCTGTGTTATCCCACCCTGAAGCCCCAGCTCCCTCATTTGGAGGCTCTTCGGGTAACGTTGGGTGATCAGTTGCTGCCCACTTAGGAATTTGATTTTCTCTTGACAGCATTTATTCCCAGTTTGTTGTGCTTGTAGCTCAGATGTCAATTTGAAGGGATGTCATGTGGGTTCTTGGATGGTGTCTCCCTATGGGTGCTATTTTGACAGTAATGTTCCTGAAAAGATTTCAGACATTTGGGGGAACCTGGGCTCCTTATGAGAGGTAGGGTTGTGGGCTGTGCTAGAATTTGAGAGAGCTGGTTGTGTTGAAAGAGACTGAGGTGACCCTTTCCTCCCTCTGTGGGGGCTGGCATTAATACTGAAGGGGATTGGATTTCGGTAGTGGTGGCTTTACCTTTCTGGTTAATTCTGCAACCCCAAAGCAATCTGGCTCATGGGAAGAGAGGCAGAAAGCTCACTAGCTGTTGAATGTGCTATCAGATGGGTTTGAAATGGCCCAGCAGGGCTGTGAGGGTTTGCACTGGCAATGGAGAGCAGGGCAGAATTGGAGGCCTGCTGTTATGGCGGTATTGAAAGAACCCTAAAATCTGTTTTTCATGAACTAAAGGTTTCCTGACAGGGTTAGCCGAACTGCAAGTGGCTGGCTATACCAGAGCTCTAACAGAGGGATGGTACTCGGCTCGGCTCAAAGTGTGCTGCAAGATCCAGAATCTGGCAGCTGAGCTTCAGAGCCGGCAAAGCACTGGTGGCCAGAGGGAGCCCCGTTACCGTGAGCCACCAGGAGGGAGTGTGATGTAGCCGAGTCATTGATTCACAGAAACTGGGCTTCACGGGGGAAAAAACAAACCAGGAGACTAGAAAATGAAAGTATGAATATCACTGTCAGCATCTTGATACGATCTTTCTCCATTCTTGAAGAAGCTAATGAAAAATGCGTTAGTTTGGCACTTAGATATGGTGGGTGGTGGGGGTCCCTGGCTTCTAGCCTCCTAGACATTTCTCAGAAATGCAGTAGCGTCTGTGGATGTCAGAGCTCAGGGTCTTGCTTCGTTCTCGTGATCTGATGACATTCTGCATTCTGGGGTACGAGTTCCCTGGGAAGGTCTTGAACTGGGCTGTGTTATCCCACCCTGAAGCCCCAGCTCCCTCATTTGGAGGCTCTTCGGGTAACGTTGGGTGATCAGTTGCTGCCCACTTAGGAATTTGATTTTCTCTTGACAGCATTTATTCCCAGTTTGTTGTGCTTGTAGCTCAGATGTCAATTTGAAGGGATGTCATGTGGGTTCTTGGATGGTGTCTCCCTATGGGTGCTATTTTGACAGTAATGTTCCTGAAAAGATTTCAGACATTTGGGGGAACCTGGGCTCCTTATGAGAGGTAGGGTTGTGGGCTGTGCTAGAATTTGAGAGAGCTGGTTGTGTTGAAAGAGACTGAGGTGACCCTTTCCTCCCTCTGTGGGGGCTGGCATTAATACTGAAGGGGATTGGATTTCGGTAGTGGTGGCTTTACCTTTCTGGTTAATTCTGCAACCCCAAAGCAATCTGGCTCATGGGAAGAGAGGCAGAAAGCTCACTAGCTGTTGAATGTGCTATCAGATGGGTTTGAAATGGCCCAGCAGGGCTGTGAGGGTTTGCACTGGCAATGGAGAGCAGGGCAGAATTGGAGGCCTGCTGTTAAAGGATTCATGGTTAGTGGGCAGCTTAACCTTGACACACACAGCTCATTGAAGGTCACCCATCGGACTGGACGGAGGTGCGTGGAGAGTTCTAGTTCTGGTTAGCAGTGGGCTAGCCCCGTCAGAAAGAAAGCTTGCTTGGCGTGCTAATCAGTGATCTGAAAAACCAGGAAGGACTTGAGGGAATGAGATTTCAGGGGCAGAGGCAGAATGATGTGGGGGTTCTCAAGCATTGCAATTAATCTGAAGCAGTATGTGATTAATTGCTTATTTTTCAGGAAGACTGTAATTGCATCTTTCTGCTTCTCACAGAAAGCTCGGTTAAGGGAGCTCTCTGACAGGGGCATCTCAGTATTAAGTCTCAGGCACTCGATAAATATTTGTGGATTTAATTTACTCATGATCCTTTCCCTCAGATTGTGTTTATATTGCTCACTGTATTTGAAGATACGCTGTTTCACCTTGGGTAGTTCAAAATATATCTCTAGAGCATAAAATGAGCTTCCTTACATGCCCCCAACAGGATGCTTAACACGATTTTCATAAAAGTGTCCATGCAGACAAAATCACCTATTACTTACCTGGACAATGGAGTTGAAGTATTCCTGGCTATGGGTGGGTGGGGTGGATTAGTGCCTTTCCACGGCGATTTGGGAATGGAATCAGAAAGATTTCATTTCATCTTATAATGTAATCTTGTTACTAGATTTGTTTACTCCACCAGGGACAGCCCTATGGGTGAAACCTACAGCATCATTTTAGAAATTCACTCCACCTGTTGGACATAGGTGACCCTGCATGTATTGGATCATCATTATTAGAAATTCAGAAAAGGTGCAATGATGACATTACTTAGAAGCCCCTGCAGTTTTGTAATTAGTTACAAAAATTCATTCAGAGGTGAGGGGGGGGGGCATTTTCTGGAGATGCCACCATTGCTACCAGGGACCTGGGGTTTCGCCCCGATTTTCTCCCCCTCCCCTCCCTGTTTCAGCCTCACTGGTTTTTATTTACACACACTGATTACCTGTGCTGTTACTCACTCTTCACACCACTGAGGAAATTGCAGATGCTGCTGCACTGTATTGGGAAAAATTGACCTCAGATCTGATACCACTCAATTGAATGAAATGTTCAGAGGTGGAGCTGAATGAAAGGAATTTTTCACAGAGACTCTGGCAGTCAGAATAATTTTAGTTGTTGTGATCACTCATCACTTTTCAGGATCCTTTTTTTGGGACCCCAGACTATTTTTAACCCAGCCATTGAATGCATCATTTTAGGTTTAACAAGAATCTTTTTATTTTTCAAGCTTCATTTATTTTTGGCTGTGGCGGGATCTTTGTGGCTGTACTCAGGCTTTTTCTAGCGAGCAGGGGCTATTCCTTATTGTTGTGTGTGGTCTTCTCGTCACAGTGGCTCCTCTTGTTGCAGAGCACAAGGCTCTAGGTGCTCAGGCTTCAGTAGTTGTGGCATGTGGGCTTAGTTGCTCCATGACGTGTGGGATCGTCCCAGCCCAGGGATTGAACCGGTGTTCCTTGCGTTGCAAGGCAGATTCTTAACCACTGGACCGCCAGGGAAGCCCCAAGATTTGCAAAGAATCTTGATTGCAGCATTCTCTGTCTGAGTTGTAGGGGAAGTTGTTTGCACTCAAGTTGGAGTGAGTGGGAGAGATCCTACAGAACTAGTTTTGGTTGTCTTCAGGGCGAAATGACAACAAAGTTTGTGCTGTAGAGTGTGTATCTAGTGCCTCTTTCCTTTTAACCAATCATAACCTAAACCAAACCCCCAAGCTCCGAATGCTTGGGTGCTCTTCCTAGTCTCTGCTTGAATTTTACAATGGAGGGATAGTAATAAGTGTATTAAAGGTTTAAAAATGGATCCCAGCTCTCCTTCCTCCTCTGCCAGCATGCGATACATGTTTGAAGGTCCCTCTTCTCTTTCTTAGAAGCAATGCATTTCTGCAGACCTTTAGTGTAAACTCTAGAAGAAAAAAACCGTTGGTTTTACATTTTCTTTTGGTTTTTGCACAAGCTGGTTTTTTTTTTTTTTTGAGGGGGGTGGGGTGGGGAGGGAGGGGAGCAGGCGGGCTACATCTATTGGTCTTTCATTTGTCTATTTTCATCCATCTTTGTTCTTTGGCCCGTGTGGGCCTCCCATCGTGGTGGCCTCTGTTGTTGCAGAGCACCGGCTCTGGGCGCATGCGCTCCAGAGCTCCAGCTCGGTAATTGGACACATCAGTCCAGCCACTCCACGGCATGTGGGATCTTCCCAGGCCAGGGATCAAACCGGCGCCCCTTGCACTGCAAGGCGGTGTCCTTACCCACTGGACCACCAGGGAAGCCCACAAGTTGGTTTTATGCTTTTGGAGAAGTTGGTAATCTTAGAGGAGCAATGGAATCTAGATGAGACTGGAATCCATGGGATGACAGTGTCTCAAAAGGCTATTTTTAGAATGGGGGCTTTCTCTTTTGACTCAGGGCTTTTTCCTTTCCTTTTGAGTGGATCTGAGGATTTATTCTTGGAGCTGGCCATCCAAACACTGTGGAAGCATGAAAAATGACTTACACCAAAGCCTTTCCCAGTTTTCAGAGAGCCAGTTTGGGGTGCATCTTCTTTGCTCTCCTGGGGTCTCTTTCATGTCACTTTCCTCAACGCAGGTGAGATAATAACTGCCTCCTGGACTGTTGGGAGGATTATGTGAAATAGGTAAAGCACTTGGTCTAGTCCCTGGCACATAGAGAAGTTGCACTGAATATCCACTGTTACTATTTTTCTGTTGTTACTATTTTTATTATTACTACACTTTTCTGTATATGAATAGTGTCTTTCTGTATATGTGAAGAAGCCATGGGAAGAACTCAGCAATAATTATCATAGTCAAAGTCATGCCAGACCAGAAAACCAGCTCCCCAGGCCCTGGGAGCTTTCTGCTAGAGATGCTTGAACATCCTGATCCACCACAGGCTTTTATACAGCTCCTCAATCCCTGCAGGTTGAGGTTGGCTGTTGGGGTGGAGTGGTGGGGGCCTGAATTCGAAGGCCCAGTCTCAGATGGGTTCCTTCCCACTCCAGGTTTTGTTTTCAGTTTTTGAAAGTTTATCGAGTAGGTAGGCTGCATAGCTATTGGATGTTGATGACTTATTCCTTGTGTTGTTTAGAGGCTTTCATCTTGGGGTTGGGGGGTGGGGTGTGTGTCCGTGTGTGTGTGTGTGTCTGTGTGTCTGTGTCTGTGTGTACTTGAACACATGCATACACACTTTCCCTGAGAGTTCTTATTGCCTTGAATGTAAGCTTGGTGAGGACAGAGGACCGAGTTGACCTTGCCGTCCACTCTCCCTTCTGGCGGATCGTAGACAAGCTGCTCAATAAGCACTGTGGGTGAATCAATCTAAATCATGTTTATGGGCCACAGCTCTCAGTTTGTTGATGAGTCCGTGATCCGTGTCTGTTCACATCTGCATTTTGTACTTCATTGCCTCCTACCATCCATTCCAGGAAGGCTTATTCCAGTGGAAGGTGGCCTGAACTCTCCAATAAGTCCTTCTAAAATACTTTGTAAGGGGTTGGGAGGTGGGGGCTCTTCCCTTAGAAACTTTGTTCCTTCCCACCTCTAGCCCAAAGCTGTCCTTGCATACCGCCTCCCCATGGAAGACAGCCTCACCTATGTTTTGATTGTTTAAACAGTAGCAGAATTTGCTCTGGTCTCCCAAATTAGATACAAAACCCTCCCCAGCTCCTGCCTGTGGACACTGCCTTCCAGTGCCCCGTGCTGTTTCTACTCTTCGATCCTCTCGACCAGGTGCCTAATACTCGCCTCCATGTGTTGTATTGGGTTTTCTCCTCTTGCTTAGTTTCTTCTCTCTTCTTAGTCAAGCACATCTTGTTCTTGCTTTATTCTGTTCTCTATTTAGACTGTGCGTGCCTGCCTTGCAGGCCTGGCAGGACCATTCTGCCGCCTTCTCATTTGTCTTAAAGATACCTTTAGGAAATCTAATCCAAATGATCGCAGCTTGGTCCTGAAGATGAGACCAGGAGATGTATAGAGGGGGTTCTGCCGGGCTATCCTCATTTGCTAAATCCTGATCCACCACAGGCTTTTATACAGCTCCTCAATCCCTGCAGGTTGAGGTTGGCTGTTGGGGTGGAGTGGTGGGGGCCTGAATTCGAAGGCCCAGTCTCAGATGGGTTCCTTCCCACTCCAGGTTTTGTTTTCAGTTTTTGAAAGTTTATCGAGTAGGTAGGCTGCATAGCTATTGGATGTTGATGACTTATTCCTTGTGTTGTTTAGAGGCTTTCATCTTGGGGTTGGGGGGTGGGGTGTGTGTCCGTGTGTGTGTGTGTGTCTGTGTGTCTGTGTCTGTGTGTACTTGAACACATGCATACACACTTTCCCTGAGAGTTCTTATTGCCTTGAATGTAAGCTTGGTGAGGACAGAGGACCGAGTTGACCTTGCCGTCCACTCTCCCTTCTGGCGGATCGTAGACAAGCTGCTCAATAAGCACTGTGGGTGAATCAATCTAAATCATGTTTATGGGCCACAGCTCTCAGTTTGTTGATGAGTCCGTGATCCGTGTCTGTTCACATCTGCATTTTGTACTTCATTGCCTCCTACCATCCATTCCAGGAAGGCTTATTCCAGTGGAAGGTGGCCTGAACTCTCCAATAAGTCCTTCTAAAATACTTTGTAAGGGGTTGGGAGGTGGGGGCTCTTCCCTTAGAAACTTTGTTCCTTCCCACCTCTAGCCCAAAGCTGTCCTTGCATACCGCCTCCCCATGGAAGACAGCCTCACCTATGTTTTGATTGTTTAAACAGTAGCAGAATTTGCTCTGGTCTCCCAAATTAGATACAAAACCCTCCCCAGCTCCTGCCTGTGGACACTGCCTTCCAGTGCCCCGTGCTGTTTCTACTCTTCGATCCTCTCGACCAGGTGCCTAATACTCGCCTCCATGTGTTGTATTGGGTTTTCTCCTCTTGCTTAGTTTCTTCTCTCTTCTTAGTCAAGCACATCTTGTTCTTGCTTTATTCTGTTCTCTATTTAGACTGTGCGTGCCTGCCTTGCAGGCCTGGCAGGACCATTCTGCCGCCTTCTCATTTGTCTTAAAGATACCTTTAGGAAATCTAATCCAAATGATCGCAGCTTGGTCCTGAAGATGAGACTCCAGGAGATGTATAGAGTGTGTTTTTTTGCTGGCCTACACATGCTGATTTGCATGGTTGCCTCGGATCCCTTAAGAAGACAGTAATTGACTAAATGGTGCTGTATGTTCCCAATCTCAGTGCCAGTTTGGCAACTGTCCCCTCTCTTAAGTGAATTTCTCTTGCTTCTATTTTATTTGTCTTACGTCCCTGACCTCTATCACCTTCTTTTCTCTGACAAACTTCCTGAAAGAATAGCCTATACTCACTGCCTCTTTTCCAGCCTCTCCAACTCTGTGGAAATTGCTATCTCAGAAGCCGGGGATTTTACCCATCTACTGAATTTAGGGGTTTCCACCACCCTCCCCATGGGATGCCATTAGTTGCCACGTGTATCTGAAACTTTCTTCTTTTCCACATGGTGGCTTGGTTTTCCCTCCTTCCACTTGACTGCCCTTCTCACTCTTCCATGGCTGCTTCCCACCCTTGAAATCTTGCACTGTCCCCTAAGCTCTAACTTTCTGGTCTTTTTAGCCTGTTCTGGGTGATCTCATTCAGTCTCTTGGTTGTAACTCTCACTTCCTCATGGACTTCCTCCCATTGTGGCCTGTTCGTCCCACCAGGATGTCCAATTAACGTCTCACCATCCCTGTCCCCTGTTCTCAACACAGACTCATTTGCTCACTCAGTGAGCCACTTAGCTCCAGTTTTGTTCTCCTCATCTCATTTAAGGAACTACCACTTTTCCTACCTTTCTAGGCAAGAAAACTGAGTCATCGTAAACTGTTTTTCATCTCTCCATCATCTCATCCATTGCTTTTCAAACCCTCCAAAACAGTAGCAGAATTTGCTCTGGTCTCCCAAATTGCCCCTGGGACACTGCCTTCCAGTGCCCCGTGCTGTTTCTACTCTTCGATCCTCTCGACCAGGTGCCTAATACTCGCCTCCATGTGTTGTATTGGGTTTTCTCCTCTTGCTTAGTTTCTTCTCTCTTCTTAGTCAAGCACATCTTGTTCTTGCTTTATTCTGTTCTCTATTTAGACTGTGCGTGCCTGCCTTGCAGGCCTGGCAGGACCATTCTGCCGCCTTCTCATTTGTCTTAAAGATACCTTTAGGAAATCTAATCCAAATGATCGCAGCTTGGTCCTGAAGATGAGACTCCAGGAGATGTATAGAGTGTGTTTTTTTGCTGGCCTACACATGCTGATTTGCATGGTTGCCTCGGATCCCTTAAGAAGACAGTAATTGACTAAATGGTGCTGTATGTTCCCAATCTCAGTGCCAGTTTGGCAACTGTCCCCTCTCTTAAGTGAATTTCTCTTGCTTCTATTTTATTTGTCTTACGTCCCTGACCTCTATCACCTTCTTTTCTCTGACAAACTTCCTGAAAGAATAGCCTATACTCACTGCCTCTTTTCCAGCCTCTCCAACTCTGTGGAAATTGCTATCTCAGAAGCCGGGGATTTTACCCATCTACTGAATTTAGGGGTTTCCACCACCCTCCCCATGGGATGCCATTAGTTGCCACGTGTATCTGAAACTTTCTTCTTTTCCACATGGTGGCTTGGTTTTCCCTCCTTCCACTTGACTGCCCTTCTCACTCTTCCATGGCTGCTTCCCACCCTTGAAATCTTGCACTGTCCCCTAAGCTCTAACTTTCTGGTCTTTTTAGCCTGTTCTGGGTGATCTCATTCAGTCTCTTGGTTGTAACTCTCACTTCCTCATGGACTTCCTCCCATTGTGGCCTGTTCGTCCCACCAGGATGTCCAATTAACGTCTCACCATCCCTGTCCCCTGTTCTCAACACAGACTCATTTGCTCACTCAGTGAGCCACTTAGCTCCAGTTTTGTTCTCCTCATCTCATTTAAGGAACTACCACTTTTCCTACCTTTCTAGGCAAGAAAACTGAGTCATCGTAAACTGTTTTTCATCTCTCCATCATCTCATCCATTGCCAAGTTTTCTAAGTTGTGCCTCTTGCGTCTGTGTCCTCTTTTTCTGTCCTCACCGCCACTCGTTGAGTTTTGCTTGGACTATTGCAGTAGCCTCCTGACTGATTCATCTGCCTCCGGTTTTCCCCGGTCTAATCTATCCTGTCCAGAGGGTGGAATTCTCCCAAAGCACAAGTTGGATGATGTCATTCTCCTGCTCAGACCTTGTAGCAGCCCGATGTGCACTGAATTAATGACCACTCCTGAGCTTAGCATTCATGTCTGTTGTGCCAAGATCCCCGCCTGCCTTTTCACTCACCCCCTTCTTGTGCCCTACACTTGGGCAAGCTCCTCAGCCCTCACTGAGGATGGCGACCAGGTCTTCTACCCTTTGTATGAAACAGGGCCTTGCCTCTGGCAGGCCTTCAGTGAACATTTGTCAAGTGGAATTAGACAGAAGTGGTCAGGATGATGCCAGTTCTTCTGCACAGTTTAGACAGCGGCTCATGGAAGCTGTCATCTGGTGAGTTCTTCCTGTGTGCCCAGAGCTGTGCTGAATGCCTCTTCCCAAGTCCTCGCAACCTTACTGTGCTGTGCGAGGTGACTGGTATCATCCCCACTTTACAGAGGACACTGAGGTGCAGCCAAGTTCTGGAGGTAGTACCAGAGCTGAGGGGTAGACCCACAGGCTGGCCCACAGCACTGCCCTGCCTCTAACAACCCCGATCTGCTCGATTGTGCAAGGTCCATGGATTAGCCTAATAATAAGGTGAAAGAGCTAACTACTGAGAATTCACTGTACTAGACACTCTTCTAAGGGCTTGACAGCATTCTTGTGTGATCCCAGCAGTAAACCACAGTTTACAGAGAAGGAAACTGACTAGGAAGCTTGGGTTACTTCTTCAGTTCACTCATCACGTGTGTGGCAGAGGATGGCCAGCTCTTCTAGCTTTTAACTTTAGATAGAAGCTTTCTTTGTTCTGCAGGATGGACTGTTGCACACTCTTTGCAAGTCTAGGCTTTGGGACCAAGTGGATGTGGACTCCACCTCCCACTAGCTGTGTGAACAAGGCATTTTAGCCTCTTAGCATCAGTTCCCTTCTGTATAAAGTAGGGGTTATTCTTGCCTGTCTGCTGGGTTTGTTGTGGGGGTCATTCAGAGCCTATAGTGTTAGTGACAGGAGCACAGTGAGTGTTCGTTTCATGTTTGTTGTTGTTATTTAGGGGTGAAGATGGGCCCCAGGGTGCTTTTGCTTTTCTTCTTTGCTCCTCTTTATAAAGACATCTTGCTGGTTTCTGCCCATTGAGACAGTCAGTCTCCACGGGGGTGCCTGACAGATGTCCTGATATCTCCATCCAAGTTTTTACTCAGAATGGAGCCTGTGATGTGTTGGTTAAATTCGCACCCTTTGTAAAACACACTGCAGGCTTCTGGTAGGACTGCTTCTCGCAGGGTCTGGAACTTGGTGCTGGGGGAGGTGGACATGCACTATGTCCCGCCTGGGGGTCACACACTCCCAACTCCCCATCACCTCAGTGCCGGAGCACTGCCTGGATGGGATAGCCCACGTATCCTCATGACACTGTTGTCCCCGAACCAATGCTGGGCACCTCCTGTGTGAGGGCCAGGGACCTTACTCAAGCCAGCATTGATTCGATGCACTTTGGATTGCACTTTGGATTAGTTTGGATTTCTTTGTCCCACTGAGACCGCCTGGAGCACAGAATTGCTTGGTACATCATTCATTCGTTTATTCGTTCTTTCAACAAATACATAGTTTTAAGCCTATGGCAGGGCTGATCAAGACAGATAAAGTCCCTGCCTTCAAGAAGCCAACATTCTGTGCAGGGAGACGTAGAGAAGGCATGTAAGTTCATGGGTAAGACAGTTTCCAGATGGTGGGAAGCGCTCTGAAGAAGTCTGAACCTGAGTGGGGAATGGAGGGGAACCAGCATTTTTGTCCCTGAGGCGAGGCCAAGCCCATGGGTGTCCAGTGAACAGCAAGTGTGCTGGAGCAGCCAGAGCTTCAATATGCACAGGAGATGTGGTCTCAGAAGAGGTAGGCAGGGCCTTCGGTTTTGGATCTTCTTGTAGTTCTAATGAACAGGAAGCCTTTGAAGGGTTTTGAGTCAGGATGTGAAGGGTCTGGTTCTCATGCTGCGGAGGGGCCCTCTGATCACTGTGTGGTGGATAAGAGGATGACCAGAGTTGGCTTCAAGGAGATAAGTCAGTGGCTGCAACTCTCCAGGTGAGAGGTGGTGGCATGTGAGTAACATTGACCTGCAAAGTTAGGCTCTGGCTTAGAGATGGGGACCATATTAGAAATTATGTAACTATGCTTGTATTAATAGCACGTGTTTTAATAAATGATTCCTGAGTCGTTACAAAGCATATGCTATAATTCAGCAAGTCCCAAAGCTGACTGTGTTCAGACACATTTTAGGAGAGTGGTGTTTTGAGGGTAGTAGTTTCCCCTTACAGGCTGGGGACAGTTGCAAGACCCCCAGTGGGTGCTTGAAACAGCATATAGTACTGAACTCTAGCTATATGCCTTTTTCCCTGTACATACGTATGTACCTATGATGAAGTTTGCTTAATAATTAGGCACAGTAAGAGGATATCAGAATTGCTGCATCACTGGGCTTTGGGTTTATTAAGTATAATAAGGTTTACTTGCACACACGCACTGTGATGTCTCAACAGTTGATCCGATAACCAAGTCAGCTAGCAGGTAGCATACATGGCATGATTGACTGGATAAAGGGATGATCCCCATTCTGACTGGGACGGAGCTTGGTGGCGCAAGACTCTGTCACGCTGCTCAGTACGGTCTCAATCGAAAGCTTATAAATTGTTTATTTTTAGAATTTTCCATTTAATAATTTTGGGCCACAGTTGACCATGGGTAACTGAAACCATGGATTGGGCTGGGGCGGGACTTCTCTATTTCCAAATGTTCATGATGGACACCAGTGTGTATTTTTAAATGGACTTACAAAGTTAGTTCATAAATCTCAGAATGCTCAATCTTAAAAGCCAATACATTTTTGGAACAGAATGCTGATGAGTGTTTTATTTTTTGCACCATATTACATCTTGTGCTCACATGTATTTTTAGTGCCTTTGGCCACAATGAAGGTAGAGCCCGCAGCTGAGCTAATTTTGATTCCCTCATTTTAGCCTCCAGTATCCATTCTTGGTTATATTGAGGATGTCTGTGATTTGTGATCGATGTGATCTGTGATGTGGAGGCATGTCTTGCAGGCTTGGAGTCCTCTTTCCAAGGAAATAAATGGATGGCTTGGCGCTTAAGCATGATCTTAATTATTACCATAGTGATTAGAGAGAACTCAACACATAGATTTCCTTTTAGGTTGGAAGTATGGATTATATATTTTTTTGAATTTTGGCCTCTTTTATTGGTTTTTCATTTATTTTCATCCATCTTCATTCTTTGGCCTGTGCGGGCCTCCCACTGCAGTGGCCTCTCGTTGCAGAGCACCAGCTGTGGGCGCATGCGCTCCAGAGCGCTGGATCGTAATTGGACACACAGGTCCAGCCCGCTCCGCAGCATGTGGAATCTTCCCGGGCCAGAAATCGAACCAGTATACCCCTTGCACTGCAAGGCGGACTCTTTACCCACTGGACCACCAGGGAAGCCCCTTGGATTGTATATTTTGATATGAAGTTTTCTTTTGATAACTTCATGAAGAAGAAAATTTTTGTGTTATGGGAGTTATTTATGGATATTGAGAAAACTGCATTTTGTCATTTTCCTTAAATGTTGAGGTTACATGTAAAAGCAATTTTTAGGTCACATGAAACACATTTTAAAAAAATGTTCTGTCTGCTGCAGCAGTAATGACCAAGCCCAACCTTCCCTCTGTGTCATATACCATTACCTCTATTAATACTCTCTGGATATCTAATTATAAAGCAGATGTGTATATTGGGAAGAGCTGTTGATTTCAGAGTAAATTTTTCTAGAAAATAGAAGCTGGGGAAAAAAAAGGAAAACCCAAACTTGGCTTCGTGCTTGAAGAGACAGCACTGCTGTGTGTGGGTGGGTGGCTGCATGCACCCGCTGCTCAGAAGTGCCTTTTCTCTCCATGGGGACAACTGGCTGTGTATCAGAGATGTGGTCAGGAGGAGTAGGCAAGCAATGTGTGGGCAGGCTGCATGTTCTTTTATTAGCATCCTCATTGTACTGCATCTCATCAGGCCTAGAGCATGAACCAGCCTGGTCCTATAAAATCTGTACCGTTTCCTATTTAATTACCCACCCTGAACCACCAAGTGATGGAGGAAGAGTTGCTCTTGAGTGTGAAATGAGTCGTTTCTGGGGGATGGCTGTGAACTGAACTGGCGTTTGGATGTTCTTGGGTACCCAGGCTGTCCTGGGCTTGTAGTCACCCTCCCTGCATTGCATGCAGCTAGTCATGGGTAGAAGTTACCTTCCTTTGCATGGTCCATTTCCTGTCCTCTTTGATTTCACTCCTCCGAGTCTCTCTGATAGTTCTCATGGGCTTGTCCAAGGCTGTCCAGCCAACAAGTAGCAGAACTGAGATTCCCATGACTTTCTGTGTTGCAGAACCCAACTTTGAGTCAGCATTCAGCTCTCCTCACCTTCACCTGCACCACAGTCATCATAATGTGATTAGTAGGAGAATGTAGAGGCCACAGTAAGTTCTTCCTTAGCCTCAGTGAGGCCCACAGGAAAAATCGAACCAGTATACCCCTTGCACTGCAAGGCGGACTCTTTACCCACTGGACCACCAGGGAAGCCCCTTGGATTGTATATTTTGATATGAAGTTTTCTTTTGATAACTTCATGAAGAAGAAAATTTTTGTGTTATGGGAGTTATTTATGGATATTGAGAAAACTGCATTTTGTCATTTTCCTTAAATGTTGAGGTTACATGTAAAAGCAATTTTTAGGTCACATGAAACACATTTTAAAAAAATGTTCTGTCTGCTGCAGCAGTAATGACCAAGCCCAACCTTCCCTCTGTGTCATATACCATTACCTCTATTAATACTCTCTGGATATCTAATTATAAAGCAGATGTGTATATTGGGAAGAGCTGTTGATTTCAGAGTAAATTTTTCTAGAAAATAGAAGCTGGGGAAAAAAAAGGAAAACCCAAACTTGGCTTCGTGCTTGAAGAGACAGCACTGCTGTGTGTGGGTGGGTGGCTGCATGCACCCGCTGCTCAGAAGTGCCTTTTCTCTCCATGGGGACAACTGGCTGTGTATCAGAGATGTGGTCAGGAGGAGTAGGCAAGCAATGTGTGGGCAGGCTGCATGTTCTTTTATTAGCATCCTCATTGTACTGCATCTCATCAGGCCTAGAGCATGAACCAGCCTGGTCCTATAAAATCTGTACCGTTTCCTATTTAATTACCCACCCTGAACCACCAAGTGATGGAGGAAGAGTTGCTCTTGAGTGTGAAATGAGTCGTTTCTGGGGGATGGCTGTGAACTGAACTGGCGTTTGGATGTTCTTGGGTACCCAGGCTGTCCTGGGCTTGTAGTCACCCTCCCTGCATTGCATGCAGCTAGTCATGGGTAGAAGTTACCTTCCTTTGCATGGTCCATTTCCCTGTCCTCTTTGATTTCACTCCTCCGAGTCTCTCTGATAGTTCTCATGGGCTTGTCCAAGGCTGTCCAGCCAACAAGTAGCAGAACTGAGATTCCCATGACTTTCTGTGTTGCAGAACCCAACTTTGAGTCAGCATTCAGCTCTCCTCACCTTCACCTGCACCACAGTCATCATAATGTGATTAGTAGGAGAATGTAGAGGCCACAGTAAGTTCTTCCTTAGCCTCAGTGCCACAGGATAATAATACCCTCCTTAGAGGATTGTTGGGAGAATTCAATTTGGTCATCCCTGAAGTACCAAGCCTCACGTAGTGCTCAGTAAATGGGCACTCGAGTTGTTGATCACAGAGGTGGTGGCCTTAATTCTCTCTTCTGTACTCCTACTTCTTTAAGGACAGGTATTATGACTTCTTAATAGCCATTACAGCAGAGTTTTGCTACTAGACACTGCTGACCTATCGGGCTGGATAATTCTTTTTGTGGGGGGTTGTCATGTTTTGTAGAATTGTTGAGCAGCATATCAGGCCTCTACCCACTAGATGTTAATAGCACTCCCACCCCTAGTCATGAAAATCAGAAAAGTCTCCAGACATTACCATGCGTCCTCTGGGAGGGAAAATTGCCCCAGTCGAGAACCACTGGTCTACATATACCTCATAGGGACTGCAGGGCTTTTATATTCTCCCTTATATATATAAGGGATATACACATACGTGCGTGTGCATACACACACACACACACACACACACACACACACACTTTTGCATCTGTCTGTCCTTATCTATCTATTTTACACTTGTATAAGGTGATGAGAAAATACAGGCAAACCTTATAGATACTGCAGTATTCATTGCAGTAAGGTGAATATTGCAATAGAGCAAGTCATAAAAATTGTTTGGTTTCCCAGTGCATATAAAAGTTATGTTTATGGTATACCATAGTCTATAAAGTGTGCAATAGCATTATGTCTAAACATTGTGCATCCCTTAACGTTTCTGGGGATGGCTGTGAACTGAACTGGCGTTTGGATGTTCTTGGGTACCCAGGCTGTCCTGGGCTTGTAGTCACCCTCCCTGCATTGCATGCAGCTAGTCATGGGTAGAAGTTTCCTTCCTTTGCATGGTCCATTTCCTGTCCTCTTTGATTTCACTCCTCCGAGTCTCTCTGATAGTTCTCATGGGCTTGTCCAAGGCTGTCCAGCCAACAAGTAGCAGAACTGAGATTCCCATGACTTTCTGTGTTGCAGAACCCAACTTTGAGTCAGCATTCAGCTCTCCTCACCTTCACCTGCACCACAGTCATCATAATGTGATTAGTAGGAGAATGTAGAGGCCACAGTAAGTTCTTCCTTAGCCTCAGTGCCACAGGATAATAATACCCTCCTTAGAGGATTGTTGGGAGAATTCAATTTGGTCATCCCTGAAGTACCAAGCCTCACGTAGTGCTCAGTAAATGGGCACTCGAGTTGTTGATCACAGAGGTGGTGGCCTTAATTCTCTCTTCTGTACTCCTACTTCTTTAAGGACAGGTATTATGACTTCTTAATAGCCATTACAGCAGAGTTTTGCTACTAGACACTGCTGACCTATCGGGCTGGATAATTCTTTTTGTGGGGGGTTGTCATGTTTTGTAGAATTGTTGAGCAGCATATCAGGCCTCTACCCACTAGATGTTAATAGCACTCCCACCCCTAGTCATGAAAATCAGAAAAGTCTCCAGACATTACCATGCGTCCTCTGGGAGGGAAAATTGCCCCAGTCGAGAACCACTGGTCTACATATACCTCATAGGGACTGCAGGGCTTTTATATTCTCCCTTATATATATAAGGGATATACACATACGTGCGTGTGCATACACACACACACACACACACACACACACACACACACTTTTGCATCTGTCTGTCCTTATCTATCTATTTTACACTTGTATAAGGTGATGAGAAAATACAGGCAAACCTTATAGATACTGCAGTATTCATTGCAGTAAGGTGAATATTGCAATAGAGCAAGTCATAAAAATTGTTTGGTTTCCCAGTGCATATAAAAGTTATGTTTATGGTATACCATAGTCTATAAAGTGTGCAATAGCATTATGTCTAAACATTGTGCATCCCTTAATCTAAAAATACTTGATTGCTAAGAAATGTTAACCACCATAATCTTAGTGGTGCAGGGTCTTGCCTCTATGCTGATGGCTTGACTGATCAAGGTCATGTTTGCTGAAGTCTGGGGTGGTTGTGGCAATTTCTTAAAATAAGATGACAGTGGAGTTTGCTACACTGATTGACTCTTCCTTTCACAGATGATTTCTCTGTAGCATGCAGTGCTATATATATATATATTTTTTAATATTTATTTATTTATTTATGGGGGTGATGGGGTGGAGAGGGAGGTGGTGGGTGGGGCACTTCTGTTGGTCTTTCATTTATCTATTTTCATCCATCTTTGTTCTTTGGCCTATGTGGGCCTCCCATCGCTGTGGCCTCTGTTGTCGCAGAGCACCGGCTCTGGGCGCATGCGCTCCAGAGCGCCGGCTCAGTCATTGGACACATCGGTCCAGCCGCTCCGCTGCACGTGGGATCTTCCCAGGCCAGGGATCGCACGGGCACCCCTTGCACTGCCAGGCAGTGTCCTTACCCACTGGACCACCAGGGAAGCCCCATGCAGTGCAGTTTGATACCATTTTACCCATGGTAGAACTTCTTCCAAATTTGGAGTTAATCTTTTGAAACCCTGCTGCTGCTTTATCAACTAAATTTATGTAATATTGTAAATCCTATGTTGTCATTTCAATAGTCTTCACTGCCTCTTCACCAGGAGTAGATTCCACCTCAAGAAATCACTTTCTTTGCTCATCCATAAGAAGCTACTCCTAATCTGTTAAAGTTTAATCACGAGAATCCAGCAATTCAGACACCTCTTCAGGCTCCACTTCTAATTCTAGTTTTTTTTTGCCGTCTTCATCATATCTGCCCCTGTCTTCTCCACTGGAGTCTTAAACCCCTCAATGTCATTCTTGAGGGTTGAAATCGGCCTCTTCTAAACTTCTGCTCATGTTGGTATTTTGACTTCTTCCCATGAATCACAGATGCTCTTAATGGCATCTATTAATAAAATGGTGACTCTTTTCCAGAAGATTTTCAGTTCCCTTTCCTCAGACCCATCAGAGGAACTGCTATCTGTGGAACAGACCTGGAATCACTCTCTAAGGCCATGTTGTAAACAACTGTGCTGTCATCCAGGCCTTGTTGTTCTACTTAGCGCAGGATGAGTAGATTTATTTCTTTATGTTTTTAAAATTTTTATTCGAGTATAGCTGCTTTACAATGGTGTGTTACTTTCTGCTGTACAGCAAAATTATCAGCTCTAGGTATGCATATAGACCCTCTTTTTTTATTTCCTTCCCATTTAGGTGACTACAGAGCATTGAGTAGAGTTCCTTGTGCTATACAGTATGTTCTCATTATTTATCTATTTTATACATATTATCAATGAAGAATAGATTTAGTATAATTCTTGAGGGCCCTGGGATTTTTTGGAATGGGAAATGAGCATTGGCTTCAACTTCAAGTCACCAGTTACTTTAATCCCTAGAGATCAGCCCATCCTTTGGATCCAGGAATTGACTTCTCTCTAGCTATGAAAGTCCTAGATGGTATCTTCTTCCAGTATAAGACTGTTTGTCTACATTGAAAATCTGAGATTGATTATTATTTTAAGTTAATTATTTTAGCTAGATCTTCTGGATAACTTGCTGCAGCTTCTGTGTCAGCACTTGTGACTTCACCTTGCAGTTTTATTATGGAGACATGACTTCTTTCCTTAAGTCTCATGAATTAACCTCTCTTAGCTTCAGACTTCTCAGCTGCAGGGTCCTCACCTCTCTCAGCTTCACAGAATTGAAAAGAGTCGGGGCTTTGCTCTGGATTAGGCTTGGGCCTAATTAAGAGAATTCTGTGGCTGGTTTAATCTTCTATTGAGACTGTTAAAACTTTCTTCACATCAGCAGTAAGGCTGTTTCACTTTTCGTATTCACGTGTTCACTGAAGGGACATCTTTATTTTCCTTCAAGAACTTTTCCTTTGCATTCACAACTTAGCTAACTGGCCCAAGAAGCCTAGCTTTCAGTCTGTCTCAGCTATTGACATGCCTTCCTCACTGAGCTTAATCATTTCTAGTTTATTTTTTTAATTTTAAATTTTATTTTTAATTGGAGAATGATTACAGTACTGTGATGGTTTCTGCCATACATCAACTTGAATCTACCTCCCACTTCCCTCCCCACCCCACTCTTCTAGGTTATTACAGAGCCCCGGCTTTCGGATTCCTGTATCATATAGGAAATTTCCACTGGCTGTCTATTTTACATATGGTACTGGACATGTTTCAGTGCTATTCTCTTCAAATTATCCAGCCTTCTCCTTCCACCACTGTGTCCAAAGCTCTGTTCTTAATGTCTGTGTCTCCTGTGAGAGATCTGTGATGCTTCTTCTTACTTGACCACGTAGAGGCCATGAGGGTTATTTATTGCCTAATTTCAGTATTGTGACTCTGGAAAGAGGAAAGCCCAAGGAGAGGGAGAGAGACTGCAAATGACCGGTAGGGGGAGCAGTGAGAACACACACAGCATTTATCAAGTGCACTGTCTTATGTGGGTGTGGTTTGTGGCACCCCAAAACAATTACAGTGGTAACATCAAAGATAGCTGATCGCAGATCACCAAAACAAATATAATGAAAATGTTTGGAAATTGTGAGAATTACCAAAATATGACTGGCAGAAAGTGAGCAAATTGCTCTTGGAAAAAAGATGCCAATAAACTTGCTCAACATAGGGTTGCCACTAACTTTCCCTTTGTAAAAATAAATCTCAAATCTGTGACGCTTAATCAAGAAAAACACAAGAAAACAATGTATGCCTGTATCTGTTGAAGTTTGAGAATCTTGAGAACAGAGGAGAGTTCTGGCAATTCTTTCTTAAGTTAGCAGGCAGATTCTGGCTCATTTCATGGTCAACAGAAATGTGTAATTTCTTTGCAATTCCGTCTGCATCTCTCATAGCTTTAGAGTTACACCAGTTACAGGACTTTTTGAACTTCGCTTCTCTTAAAGCAACAGTAGCATCAGCTTTTTAAATATTACTGCCTTTGATGAAATGGTACTTTTCAGGATGATTTTAGACCAACAGAACTGCTTATTGAAGGGGATAGGGTTGTATTTGTTGATAGTCCAGTGGCTCTGAGGCCAGCTTTGGATCCAGCCTCTCAAGTTATGATTTACATCGTGGTCAATTCTAGGACAGTACAGATGTCAACAAAAATTTGCTGTTGCTTTGTAAGAGCGAGTACAAAAGAAGAACGAGTAATAACGAGTAATACCGAGTAATAAAAATCCTAGAAAAAGAAAATAAGTTATGACAATATTTCATGATATATATATTGGGAGGAATCTGTTCATTTAAGAAATACATATTGAGAGCTTACTTATCATTGACACCCATGATTGAATTGGCCCAAGTGTCTACATGAAAATAAATGTCCAAAGCTCTGTTCTTAATGTCTGTGTCTCCTGTGAGAGATCTGTGATGCTTCTTCTTACTTGACCACGTAGAGGCCATGAGGGTTATTTATTGCCTAATTTCAGTATTGTGACTCTGGAAAGAGGAAAGCCCAAGGAGAGGGAGAGAGACTGCAAATGACCGGTAGGGGGAGCAGTGAGAACACACACAGCATTTATCAAGTGCACTGTCTTATGTGGGTGTGGTTTGTGGCACCCCAAAACAATTACAGTGGTAACATCAAAGATAGCTGATCGCAGATCACCAAAACAAATATAATGAAAATGTTTGGAAATTGTGAGAATTACCAAAATATGACTGGCAGAAAGTGAGCAAATTGCTCTTGGAAAAAAGATGCCAATAAACTTGCTCAACATAGGGTTGCCACTAACTTTCCCTTTGTAAAAATAAATCTCAAATCTGTGACGCTTAATCAAGAAAAACACAAGAAAACAATGTATGCCTGTATCTGTTGAAGTTTGAGAATCTTGAGAACAGAGGAGAGTTCTGGCAATTCTTTCTTAAGTTAGCAGGCAGATTCTGGCTCATTTCATGGTCAACAGAAATGTGTAATTTCTTTGCAATTCCGTCTGCATCTCTCATAGCTTTAGAGTTACACCAGTTACAGGACTTTTTGAACTTCGCTTCTCTTAAAGCAACAGTAGCATCAGCTTTTTAAATATTACTGCCTTTGATGAAATGGTACTTTTCAGGATGATTTTAGACCAACAGAACTGCTTATTGGGATAGGGTTGTATTTGTTGATAGTCCAGTGGCTCTGAGGCCAGCTTTGGATCCAGCCTCTCAAGTTATGATTTACATCGTGGTCAATTCTAGGACAGTACAGATGTCAACAAAAATTTGCTGTTGCTTTGTAAGAGCGAGTACAAAAGAAGAACGAGTAATAACGAGTAATACCGAGTAATAAAAATCCTAGAAAAAGAAAATAAGTTATGACAATATTTCATGATATATATATTGGGAGGAATCTGTTCATTTAAGAAATACATATTGAGAGCTTACTTATCATTGACACCCATGATTGAATTGGCCCAAGTGTCTACATGAAAAATAAATAGAACACAAAATACATTAGGTTGAGCCATACCTCTTTCTGGTATAGTTCTTTCATAGAAATTCACGGAAATGGTGCATTTTAGTTGACTTATTGAGGGGATGGGAATAGTCTTTAGTCATTGTCTGAAATCCATATATTTTCTTGAAATTCCTAGCACACCATGATTAACTTCAAAACTATGCTTCCATTCAAGGAATGACCAAAATGTATCTGTAACAAATTGCCTGGCCAAAGTGTCACTGGGAACCAAATGCTGGGAGCAGTCATACTGTGAGCTTTAAATGCCTGGACCTTAAATCGTACACAATTTGTTCTAATTAACACTCTTTGAGTCTCAAGCCTGTGTGAACATTAGAATCACGTGAGAGCTTAATAAAAATGATGTTGCCTGGACCTCGCTCCCAATCTCTCTCTCTGGTTTAATTGGTCCCTGGATATAATTTTTTTTAATTTTATTTTTTTTAAGACCAGTTTTAGGTTCACAGCAATATTAGCAAGAGGTACAAAGGTTTCCCATATCCCTCGCTGCCCCCACATAGGCACAGCATCCCCCTTTATCAACATCCCCACCACAGGGGAACCTTTACAACAATCAGTGGACCTCCAATGACATGTTGTTACCACCCAGAGTCCCTCTCTATCTTAGGGTTCACTCTTGGTGATATACGTTCTATGGGTTGGATAGATCCCCTGGAGAAGAGAATGGATACGCGCTCCAGTATACTTGCCTGGGAAGTGCCATGGACAGAGGAGCCTGGTGGGCTATAATCCATGGGGTCGCAGAGAATGGGACCCGGCTTGGCACGCATATGATAACATGTATCCATCATTATAGTATCACACAGAGTGCTTTTACTGCTTGACATCAGTAATTTCATCTTACTGGATTGTGCATGCCAGGTCTTGGTTGTGGTGTGTGGGATCTTTAGTTGTGTCCTGTAGGATCTAGTTCCTTGACCAGGGATCGAACCTCGGCCCCCTCTGTTGGGAGCTCAGAGACTTAACCACTGAACTGCCAGGGAAGTTCCAACATCAGTAATTCTTAAAAGCTCTTCAGGTAATTTCTGATGTGTAGTCAAGCTGAAGTCAGGGGCATTCTAGAAAACTGCAGTGACCTTTCCCCTTCTATTCTCACCCTACAGCCTCATCCTCTCATGACTATTCATGGAATTTGTTGATACAAGCTGGGTTTAGTCGCAGCAGACTTACCATACCTTTTTTTTTTTTTTGATGTAATATTTATTCTAAAAAAAGAGATATCTTTAGCACTTTTATTCTAAGGAATCCTTAATTGCTGTACTTAGAACGGTTAAACAGTGAAGATTTGTCAAGAATCACAATAGTAGAGTGAGGGAGTCAGACCTAGGATGATGGAGAGAGGCTTGCGTGTCATCTCCCAAGGCTACCGGGTGGGGAGGGGGCAGCGGAGGGTGCTGCCCACCTCCCTGATTCTGGGCCCTGTTAACAAGTGACCTAGAAACAGCATTTTTCTGGCAAATAAGCAGTGAGCTTTCTACACTCTGGAGCCTGTCCTTCACATGTCGTCAGGTCTTGAGAACCACCTCCCCTCTCATCATCGCGCACCCACTAATCGTTCTTTACCGAGGGCGCTCATTCAGTGCTCGCACCCAGAAAGCTGTGGCCTCTCTTGTCATCCCTGCCTCATGTCAGTGCAGGCGCCTCTGTGACATCTGGGTGACTCCTGATGACCGTTTGTACGGGTCAGCCCTCCCTCCTTGGATGGTCTGGGTCGTCTTCTCCAGCCCAACCACCAGTAGCATCAGGAAGAAAGGAATGCCAAAGTCAACTCAAGGCTGTGCCAAGCAACCCTTTTTATCTGAGATTTAAAAAAAAAAATGTTTGTGTGTGTTTTGACCAGATTTAGGTAGAAAATAGGCTAGTGAGAGGAGCAGAACTTGGTTAAAATTTTAAGCCCAACGTGAGATTTTGAAAGATTTTATTTCTGGGTTTCAGTCCTCGTTGCCCATTTGTGTGAATAATCAGCATGTGTTCTAATGTGGGTAATAGCATGGAGCAAATTCAGCCTGCTGAGTTTCACAGTTTCAAGCACGAGTTTTAGACCTATGAGGCATGTGCAGTTGACGCTGTTGCAAGGTTAATGATGATAAAACCACAATGATAGTAGAAAGGGTAACATTTATTGAACCCTCATGAGATGCCAAGTACAGTGATAAGGACTTGCCATGGGTTAGTTCACTTAAACCTCATAAGAACTTCTGGAATTAGGTTGAGAATTACTCCCATTTTACAGGTGAGGAAACCAAGGCTCAGAGAACTCACAATGGCAAGTAAGATTTTGAACAGACTGGGTGTCAGCTCACTTGGCTGCCCTACAGTGTGTGTATTGGGAGCTGTCACTGGGGTATAGCGAGCCGTTATCATCATGCCAGCCCTTGTCATTGGGCCAGGAGCTTCTGGGAGAGAAATCTTTGGAGTTCCTGTAGGGAACTGACCTATTTCACTCAGAGAAGTAGAGTCTGGGGCAGTGGAAAGCAGAACTTTTACCTGCTGATAAGATGCCAGTGCTCACTGACAACCAGCTCCTGCAACCAGAGTGGCAAAGATGGGGCAACAGGGGCACAGCGGGCTCTGCCACATGTCCCTCTGCATGTAAGAACCTTTGTCGGCTACTGCTCTGGCCCTACCCTTCACCAGTGTTCATGCCCAGGGTGCCAGCCACTGAGAGAAACTGCCCTGAATGAGAACTACCATCCCCCACAATTAAGTGCTTTTAGGAGTGTGGCAGGGTATGTGAGTTCTGTGTACGTGTGTGGGTAAGTGCATCCTTGTAGAGAGCATCCTTCTGGTCTGTTCACAGGAGGCCACACTACATTATTTTTGTGATATAATCCTGAGCAATGCATCAGTACGTCCTCGGTCTCTACCCCAGTTCCCTATTGGGACTGACAGAATCCATTTCTTAACTGGTAGATTACTTAAGCTCTCTGCTAATGTGGCAGGTTACATAAGCTCAATTTCCTCACCTATAAAATGAGGATAATAAACTGTCTCATAGAGTCGTTGTGGAGACTAAAGAGTTAAAATATGCCTTGCTTTATGACAGAACCGTGAGTTTAGAGCCACCACGCAGTAAGTGTATGAGTTGCCTGTGGCTGCTGCAAACAGTAATCACAAACTTAGTGACTCACAACAACACAAATGTATTACCTTTTATTTTTGGAGGTCAGAAATCTAAGATAGGTTTTGCTGGGCTGGAAGCAGGGTTTGCAAGGCTACACTGTCTGGATCCTTTAGGAGCAAGTCAGTTTCCTTGCCTTTTCCAGCTTCTAGAGGCTGCCCAGTTTCCTTGGCTCATGGTCCCTTCTTCTCTCCTCACGGCCACTGATGTAGAATCTTCCAGTCTCTCTCTGGCTCTGATCCTATTTCTTTTGCCGTGTCTCCTCCCTTCCTCTGCTTCTATCTCTTTTAAAAAAATTTTTGGCCACACCAGGCAGTATGCAGCATCTTACTTCCCCAACCAGGGTTGGAACCTATGCTCCCTGCATTAGAAGGGAAGAGTCTTAACTACTGGACCACCAGGGGACGTCCCCTTCTGTTTCCATCTTGAAAAGATCCTTGTGGTTACATTGGGCCCCCTCTGATAATCCAGAGTATCCTTTCCATCTCAAGGATGGCAAAATTCTTAACATTATCACATCTGCAAAGCGTCCTTTGCCACATTGAGTAGCAGATCCACAGGTTCCAGAGACTCGTACATGGACATCTTGGTGGAGGGACATTATTTAGCCAACATAGTAAGTGTTACCTGCTTCTATAAAATGAAACAGAACCAAACTGGCTAGCTCAGAGATGGAACAACAATCCCCACAATTAAGTGCTTTTAGGAGTGTGGCAGGGTATGTGAGTTCTGTGTACGTGTGTGGGTAAGTGCATCCTTGTAGAGAGCATCCTTCTGGTCTGTTCACAGGAGGCCACACTACATTATTTTTGTGATATAATCCTGAGCAATGCATCAGTACGTCCTCGGTCTCTACCCCAGTTCCCTATTGGGACTGACAGAATCCATTTCTTAACTGGTAGATTACTTAAGCTCTCTGCTAATGTGGCAGGTTACATAAGCTCAATTTCCTCACCTATAAAATGAGGATAATAAACTGTCTCATAGAGTCGTTGTGGAGACTAAAGAGTTAAAATATGCCTTGCTTTATGACAGAACCGTGAGTTTAGAGCCACCACGCAGTAAGTGTATGAGTTGCCTGTGGCTGCTGCAAACAGTAATCACAAACTTAGTGACTCACAACAACACAAATGTATTACCTTTTATTTTTGGAGGTCAGAAATCTAAGATAGGTTTTGCTGGGCTGGAAGCAGGGTTTGCAAGGCTACACTGTCTGGATCCTTTAGGAGCAAGTCAGTTTCCTTGCCTTTTCCAGCTTCTAGAGGCTGCCCAGTTTCCTTGGCTCATGGTCCCTTCTTCTCTCCTCACGGCCACTGATGTAGAATCTTCCAGTCTCTCTCTGGCTCTGATCCTATTTCTTTTGCCGTGTCTCCTCCCTTCCTCTGCTTCTATCTCTTTTAAAAAAATTTTTGGCCACACCAGGCAGTATGCAGCATCTTACTTCCCCAACCAGGGTTGGAACCTATGCTCCCTGCATTAGAAGGGAAGAGTCTTAACTACTGGACCACCAGGGGACGTCCCCTTCTGTTTCCATCTTGAAAAGATCCTTGTGGTTACATTGGGCCCCCTCTGATAATCCAGAGTATCCTTTCCATCTCAAGGATGGCAAAATTCTTAACATTATCACATCTGCAAAGCGTCCTTTGCCACATTGAGTAGCAGATCCACAGGTTCCAGAGACTCGGACATGGACATCTTGGTGGAGGGACATTATTTAGCCAACATAGTAAGTGTTACCTGCTTCTATAAAATGAAACAGAACCAAACTGGCTAGCTCAGAGATGGAACAACAACAGTTTGGTCAGTATAGTTAACTAACAACAGTGGGCACTTGCTCTGTTGGCTCAGTTCTGCGTCAGTACCTTGGCCTCCGTTATCCCTGCTCTTTGGAGCCTGTTTCCTTCCAGAGCTTTGGAGGGCCAGCACCAGCTGCTGTATCAGTGCTCAGAGAAGCAGGCCCTTGGTCCACATCCTCTGCCGTAGCACGCCGCCCCACTTCCTTCTCTCTGGTATCATCTGTGAGCCTTTAAGCCTGTGTGTCTGCCTGATGCACTCTGCGTGCTGTCCGTGCGTGTCAGCTCCGGGAGGGCTGGGACTGTGTCTGTCTTGACCACTGCTGTTTCAGTGCCTGTAAGAGTTTCTGGAAAAGAGCGCAGCACATGTCCGTTGAGGGAATGAGTAAACAAAGCCTTATAGGCATAATGCTGTGTGTTTAATGCTCATTCTCTCCGGTTGTGGTAGGCCCTTTTATTATCATTCTAGCTCCTAGAAATGGCAGTGGAGGCTTAGGGAGGCCAAATTATTGCCTCAGGTCAGTGGTAACTAAATTTATACTCAGGTCTTCCTGTTTCCAGAGTTCCTGTTCCCATCTACCTGTCTGCCTTGCGGTTGTGATATCATTAGAAGCTGCTTGAGCCAGCTCTTCTGATGGCCAAGGATGCTGGCAGCTCTTGGTCTCTACCACAGTTTCTTTTCTTTATTTCTTTCTTTAATTTTGGCCTCTTTTGTTGGTTATTTATTTATTTTCATCCATCTTTATTCTTTGGCTGTGTGGGCCTCCCATTGCAGTGGCCTCTCTCCTTGCAGATCACCGGCTCTGGGCACATGCGCTCCAGAGTTCTGGCTCGTAATTGTACACACCGATCCAGCCGCTCCGTGGCATGTGGGATCTTCCCAAGGGTTTGCCTTTGGGCCCATAATCCAGAGTATCCTTTCCATCTCAAGGATGGCAAAATTCTTAACATTATCACATCTGCAAAGTCCTTTGCCACATTGAGTAGCAGATCCACAGGTTCCAGAGACTCGGACATGGACATCTTGGTGGAGGGACATTATTTAGCCAACATAGTAAGTGTTACCTGCTTCTATAAAATGAAACAGAACCAAACTGGCTAGCTCAGAGATGGAACAACAACAGTTTGGTCAGTATAGTTAACTAACAACAGTGGGCACTTGCTCTGTTGGCTCAGTTCTGCGTCAGTACCTTGGCCTCCGTTATCCCTGCTCTTTGGAGCCTGTTTCCTTCCAGAGCTTTGGAGGGCCAGCACCAGCTGCTGTATCAGTGCTCAGAGAAGCAGGCCCTTGGTCCACATCCTCTGCCGTAGCACGTCGCCCCACTTCCTTCTCTCTGGTATCATCTGTGAGCCTTTAAGCCTGTGTGTCTGCCTGATGCACTCTGCGTGCTGTCCGTGCGTGTCAGCTCCGGGAGGGCTGGGACTGTGTCTGTCTTGACCACTGCTGTTTCAGTGCCTGTAAGAGTTTCTGGAAAAGAGCGCAGCACATGTCCGTTGAGGGAATGAGTAAACAAAGCCTTATAGGCATAATGCTGTGTGTTTAATGCTCATTCTCTCCGGTTGTGGTAGGCCCTTTTATTATCATTCTAGCTCCTAGAAATGGCAGTGGAGGCTTAGGGAGGCCAAATTATTGCCTCAGGTCAGTGGTAACTAAATTTATACTCAGGTCTTCCTGTTTCCAGAGTTCCTGTTCCCATCTACCTGTCTGCCTTGCGGTTGTGATATCATTAGAAGCTGCTTGAGCCAGCTCTTCTGATGGCCAAGGATGCTGGCAGCTCTTGGTCTCTACCACAGTTTCTTTTCTTTATTTCTTTCTTTAATTTTGGCCTCTTTTGTTGGTTATTTATTTATTTTCATCCATCTTTATTCTTTGGCTGTGTGGGCCTCCCATTGCAGTGGCCTCTCTCCTTGCAGATCACCGGCTCTGGGCACATGCGCTCCAGAGTTCTGGCTCGTAATTGTACACACCGATCCAGCCGCTCCGTGGCATGTGGGATCTTCCCAGGCTAGGGGTTGAACCGGTGCCCCTTGCACTGCAAGGTAGACTCTTTACCGACTGGATCGCCAGTGAAGCCCAGTTTCTTTTAAAATTTATTTTATTGAGTATTGTTGATTTACAATTTGTGTTAACTTCTGCTGTAGAGCAAAGTAACTCTGATACATATACGTATATATATATGTACATATGTATATATTCTTTCTCTTCATGGTTTATCACAGAATATTGAATATCGTTCTTTGTGCTATATAGTAGAAGCTTGTTGTTTATCCATTGTGTGCATAACAGTTTACATCTGCTAATTCCAAAGTCTGCCACAGTTTCATTTTTAAAAGTCATTATTGTTTTGGGGGGAGGCCATGTTGCGAGGCATGCGGAATTTTAGTTCCCTAGCCAGGGACTGAACCTGTGCCCCCTGCACTGGACCACCAGGGAAGTCCCTCTCCCAAATTTCTGGATGCAGCTCTTTGCCCCACTCCTACTCCACCCCTCACCTTGGCGTTGATTTTCTTCCATCCAGGTCTGTTGTGTCAAGTCTGGACTCCCCTGCCAAGACTAGCTCCATGGAAAAGAAACTTCTCATCAAAAGCAAAGAGCTGCAAGACTCCCAGGACAAGTGTCACAAGGTATTTATCCCTGCAGCCGGCCTCCCTCCTTGCCGCAGGATCCTCCCGTCAATATATGCCAAGGGACCTGCCCGGGGCCGCCGCTGGCACCGAGCTACCTGATCCTTCCTGTGCTGAAGTCGCGCCTCCGGCAGCTCAGAGGGAGATGAAATCGGGCCTTGACGCTGCCGTAAATCCTTTAAATCTTAACAAGAGGAGGCCCTGGATATAAAGCGGCCCGTTCCTCAGCATGACCCAACCAGATGTCTGCGTCTTCCGGCAGGTGGCTTGGGTCCTCACCTGTGGCCCAGATGCATCCCATCTGCTTTGAGTGATGCGAAGTCTCTCTTCCTAGTCCTTAAAAACTCCTGCCTCTGTAACTGCGGCCACTGTGTTGATTATGCTCAACGTCTCTTAAAGCTCACTGTTCCTGCCCAGGGGCAGTTCTCTGGAAGCTCATAAGAGTCACTTCTTGCCGGGACTCCCAAGAGTGCAGACGAATCCATATCTCCTTGCCTTGTCCTGGATTTGTCCTCTAGATCTTTGCAAGGAGATGGGGGGAATCAAGATGGATTTGGGATAAAATTAAACTGACATCTGCAAAAAACCAAACCCAACCCAAAAACAAAAAGGTGAAAAAAAAAATGGTGATTGTGGCCTCCTCGCTCACTGGGTTAGAGAAGTGATCGAGTGTGAACCCAGCCTTGCATGAGAGGAGTGACTTAGCATTGGTGACTGTCCTTGCGAAGACTGGTGTGCTCCCAGGCGAAGAAACCATGGTATTTCCATCCTAACCTTTTGGCGAGTTAGTGCCAGCCGGGACCACCAGGTGGTTTCGGAGGTGGTTTGAGATGCGATTGCTCCTAATGAACCCCCCGCGGGCCTTTTTTTAAAGTGTCGCTGTGTTTATTTCAGATGGAGCAGGAAATGACCCGGTTACATCGGAGAGTGTCAGAGGTGGAGGCTGTGCTTAGTCAGAAGGAGGTGGAGCTGAAGGCCTCTGAGACTCAGAGATCTCTCCTGGAGCAGGACCTTGCTACCTACATCACAGAATGCAGTGTGAGCCTTCCCCTCAAAGCCCCCTTCCCTCGGAGGTGGCACTTCCTGTCGTGTGTGTCTCATCCTGTTTCATGACAGCATCATGAGGCACGTCACAGCCAGGGGCAGAGAGTAGAGAGGGAGGACGCTCGAGCAGGGCCTGTGAGGTGCAGAGAGTGGTGTGCACCAGGCATGAGGGCCTAAAGAGAGGAGGTCAAGCTCCGAGAGTCCAGGCAGGAGCCTGGAGATGGGTGTAGACGGCCTTGCAGGAGGCCGCCTGTCTCCTGTCTCAACCTCTGTGGTCTTCCTCGTGTCCAGCACGATCAGCTTCAGGAACCAAGCTCCCAAATAAGTGCAAGAAAATGTGTTCTGAATCTGTCCCAAATCAACTTTCTATCACCTAGAACCAGCATAGCAACAAGAAAACTCAGGCTTTAAAACCCAGATCCTCCGTCATATTTTACCATGTGACTTTTTTCTTTCCTTCAAACTTCTAGTTAAAATTTTCATCCAGGTGTTTCTTAATGTACTTAAGAAGTCTGTAAAATCCCAAGATAAGAGTCACTTCTTGCCGGGACTCCCAAGAGTGCAGACGAATCCATATCTCCTTGCCTTGTCCTGGATTTGTCCTCTAGATCTTTGCAAGGAGATGGGGGGAATCAAGATGGATTTGGGATAAAATTAAACTGACATCTGCAAAAAACCAAACCCAACCCAAAAACAAAAAGGTGAAAAAAAAAATGGTGATTGTGGCCTCCTCGCTCACTGGGTTAGAGAAGTGATCGAGTGTGAACCCAGCCTTGCATGAGAGGAGTGACTTAGCATTGGTGACTGTCCTTGCGAAGACTGGTGTGCTCCCAGGCGAAGAAACCATGGTATTTCCATCCTAACCTTTTGGCGAGTTAGTGCCAGCCGGGACCACCAGGTGGTTTCGGAGGTGGTTTGAGATGCGATTGCTCCTAATGAACCCCCCGCGGGCCTTTTTTAACGTGTCGCTGTGTTTATTTCAGATGGAGCAGGAAATGACCCGGTTACATCGGAGAGTGTCAGAGGTGGAGGCTGTGCTTAGTCAGAAGGAGGTGGAGCTGAAGGCCTCTGAGACTCAGAGATCTCTCCTGGAGCAGGACCTTGCTACCTACATCACAGAATGCAGTGTGAGCCTTCCCCTCAAAGCCCCCTTCCCTCGGAGGTGGCACTTCCTGTCGTGTGTGTCTCATCCTGTTTCATGACAGCATCATGAGGCACGTCACAGCCAGGGGCAGAGAGTAGAGAGGGAGGACGCTCGAGCAGGGCCTGTGAGGTGCAGAGAGTGGTGTGCACCAGGCATGAGGGCCTAAAGAGAGGAGGTCAAGCTCCGAGAGTCCAGGCAGGAGCCTGGAGATGGGTGTAGACGGCCTTGCAGGAGGCCGTCTGTCTCCTGTCTCAACCTCTGTGGTCTTCCTCGTGTCCAGCACGATCAGCTTCAGGAACCAAGCTCCCAAATAAGTGCAAGAAAATGTGTTCTGAATCTGTCCCAAATCAACTTTCTATCACCTAGAACCAGCATAGCAACAAGAAAACTCAGGCTTTAAAACCCAGATCCTCCGTCATATTTTACCATGTGACTTTTTTTTTTCTTTCCTTCACAAGAGTAGACTGTCTTCTCCATTGTCTCGTTAAAAATTTTCATCCAGGTGTTTCTTAATGTACAGTCTTAAGAAGTTGAATCACACATTTTCGAGTGTTTTTTTTCACAAGGGAAAGGAGATCTATAGAACGTGGCTGATTAAGAATAACTGCTATGTTTCCATTCCAGATTTGGCTGCCTTTCAGTGGTGGGTGAAGTTATTCAGCTGTGTATTTCAGATATATATTTCAGTGCCACTGAAGCATTAAGGGAACCTTATGGATGAAAGGTGTCCAGGAAACGTAAGCCAGGAGGTGGAAATAGATTGCTTGGAGTCCTAAATGATACCCGGGCAGAGAATGAAGTCATTGCTACATTGAAAAAGGCAGATATACTTGACAGTCCTTGAATCACAGAAAAGATTTTGTAGCCACCCCGATGGTGATGTCACGGCTAGGGGATCTTACTAGTTTTCAGTCCTGAACATGCAAGTAAGTATCTGCTAGGCCAGGTAGGAGACAGGTGGATGCACTTTCAGGATGGATCTGTAAGGTCACAAGGTTTGAAATGACGTTTTCTTGAACCAGAGCATTTTACAGGATGAAACCTGGAATTCAGCGACCCACCGGAAGCTGTCGACTTGGGTCCATCACCCAAAACCGTCTTGGTGTCTGCGAAGCAGCCTGCAGCTCCCTTAATGAATCGTTCCACATAGAGCAGAATCCACTGGGCAGCTCTATTAAAATTTTTGCTTTCCACAGAGCTTAAAGCGAAGTTTGGAGCAGGCGCGGATGGAAGTGTCCCAAGAGGACGACAAAGCACTGCAGCTTCTCCATGATATCAGAGAGCAGAGCCGGAAGCTCCAGGAAATCAAGGAGCAGGTACGACTCCCTGCTTGGGAGCAGGGCACCAGTGCAGACCTCTCATTTCAGGAGAGGCGTGTTGGAGGGACAGTGCAGGGGAAGGGGGGAGGAAAGAAGAGGGAGAGAGAGAGAGGTATGTAGGTCATTTGGAACTTTTAGATTCCAAGTATGTCAGTTCCAGATTCCCCATGATTTACATAAATGTCCTAGCTCCTTTTGAAGTCTGGGCCCCACAACGATCACTGTGTAGGTTTAGAGCAGTGGTAGGTAGACTGTGGCCTGTGGGGGTGAATCTGTCCAACCAACCTGTTTTCTAGACCACAAGCTGAGAATGATTTTTACATTTTTAAATGGTCAGGGCAGGGGAGAGGGATTCAAAAAAAGAATATTTCATGATGTGTGAAAATTATGAAGAACTGAGATTTCAGTGTTTATAAATAAAGCTTTATTGGGATGCAGCCATGCCTCTCACTTGGGTGCCGTCTGTGGCTGCTGATCGTGGCTCCGTGGCAGAGGAGAGTACCTGAGACAAGAGCCCACATGGCCTGCAAAGCTGAAATTGCTCCCATCTAGCTTTTTGCCGAAAGAGTTTGCCAACCTTTGCTTTAAGCCCATTAAAGTAATTTTTTAATGTGTTCATAGCTTTTTAGATGCACTTTAAGTTTTTGAGAGGTGATTCAGTTTTACTTTATCTCAAGACATATCCTGGGAGGGGAGTTTGAGCAGTTAAGGCAAAGTCAGAATTAACACAGCAGATCTGACTAGATGAAAGTCCTCCCTTGTGTGTTCAGAAAAGAGAATCCAGGCCTTTAGAAAGCCTGCTCGCTCTCTTTTTTTTTTCTCTTCCTTTCTAAAAGGGTTTTCTTTCTAGTTGGTTCATTTTTATTTCACTTCATTGTTTCCTTTTTAGCACAGACTTTTTTTTTTTGTCCTTTGAAGAAAACTGTAAATAGAAACTTTAATGAAGAGAATGCAGTGAGCAATTGGAGAGCTGAATTATCAGCTGCCAGGCAACTCTCATTCACTTCAGAAAGTCTAATGGAAACAGTGATGGAAATGAACATTTTTGTCTCTGGATAGCGCACACTTAGCCATCTGGGTGGTTGCTAATGCAAGAATCTCTTGCAAATAATTTGATTCATTAACTGTTCTTTAAAGAAAGAATTACTGTTTTGGTTGAGTTTTTTTGGCATCATCTCATTATCATCTTAATTTTAAAAAAGTCATTGGTTAATATCCTCCTGCTTGATAAAACTCTTCTAAAGAAACATGCCTAGGAAATGGGGCAATGTGATTGTCAGTTTGGGGGACAATACTAAGTTAGAGATTTTGAAGGTCCCACCTACAGTTTGAAAAAAATCCACTTTGACAGTTGACTCGTTCGTTGCTCTTTTGCTCACACCATTTTTCGTCCTAAAAATTTCAAGAGGTAGGATTCTTTTTCTCCCATTAGTTCAGTGTGTTTGGAAATTTGCTTTTGGTGGCATGCTGGGAAAATGAAAGCTGTGCTTGGCCACCAGAGGGAGCAGCTGGTGTGCCTGAAATTCCATAGAAATAGAATGATCAGGACACTTTGAAAAGGTATATGCTGGTGGTTGAGTTCAAAGAAATGTCCTTTGTGATTCATACCACAGTGGCATCCATGTGGAGTTTTAGATTAAATGACTGCTAAGCGTTCCATTTTGGAGGAAGAAAACTTCTTTTGTTTTCAGATTTTCTTTCTGAAGGAAGGAAGATTTATTAAAATGACCCTCAGTAAGTTTGGTGATTATGAGATGTTTGCAGTCCAGGAGAAAGCATTTAATACTTTCAGCAAACTCCTAGTATTTGGTTTGTAGCTCGTTGATTCCTCCCAGATTTGCCATTTATTCTGCACTCTTCTTTTCATAGCCAATTTCTGTACCTCTGTTTATTCTAAATATGTTGCTTCTACTTAGCTAAGACAGTTCAAACTACCATACAGTTGCACTCATTTCACATGCTAGAGGGTTATACTGAAAATCCTTCAAGCTAGACTTTGGCTTTCACATGAACTGATAATTTCCAGATGTACAATCTGAGTTTAGAAAAGGCAGAGGAACCAGAGATCAAACTGTCAATATTTGTTGGATCATGGAGAAAGTAAGGGAATTCCAGAAAAACATCTACTTCTGCTTCGTTGACTACTCTAAAGCCTGTGACTGTGTGAATCACAAAAACTGGAAAATTCTTAAAGAGATAAGAATACCAGGCCATCTTTCCTGTTTCCTGAGAAACCTTTATGTGGGTCAAGAAGCAATTAGAACCAGACATGGAACATTCAATGAGACAAGCTCATATTGTCACCTTGCTTATTTAACTTATATGGGGAGAAAACTGGAATCCAGACTCATTATCATCTTAATTTTAAAAAGTCATTGGTTAATATCCTCCTGCTTGATAAAACTCTTCTAAAGAAACATGCCTAGGAAATGGGGCAATGTGATTGTCAGTTTGGGGGACAATACTAAGTTAGAGATTTTGAAGGTCCCACCTACAGTTTGAAAAATCCACTTTGACAGTTGACTCGTTCGTTGCTCTTTTGCTCACACCATTTTTCGTCCTAAAAATTTCAAGAGGTAGGATTCTTTTTCTCCCATTAGTTCAGTGTGTTTGGAAATTTGCTTTTGGTGGCATGCTGGGAAAATGAAAGCTGTGCTTGGCCACCAGAGGGAGCAGCTGGTGTGCCTGAAATTCCATAGAAATAGAATGATCAGGACACTTTGAAAAGGTATATGCTGGTGGTTGAGTTCAAAGAAATGTCCTTTGTGATTCATACCACAGTGGCATCCATGTGGAGTTTTAGATTAAATGACTGCTAAGCGTTCCATTTTGGAGGAAGAAAACTTCTTTTGTTTTCAGATTTTCTTTCTGAAGGAAGGAAGATTTATTAAAATGACCCTCAGTAAGTTTGGTGATTATGAGATGTTTGCAGTCCAGGAGAAAGCATTTAATACTTTCAGCAAACTCCTAGTATTTGGTTTGTAGCTCGTTGATTCCTCCCAGATTTGCCATTTATTCTGCACTCTTCTTTTCATAGCCAATTTCTGTACCTCTGTTTATTCTAAATATGTTGCTTCTACTTAGCTAAGACAGTTCAAACTACCATACAGTTGCACTCATTTCACATGCTAGAGGGTTATACTGAAAATCCTTCAAGCTAGACTTTGGCTTTCACATGAACTGATAATTTCCAGATGTACAATCTGAGTTTAGAAAAGGCAGAGGAACCAGAGATCAAACTGTCAATATTTGTTGGATCATGGAGAAAGTAAGGGAATTCCAGAAAAACATCTACTTCTGCTTCGTTGACTACTCTAAAGCCTGTGACTGTGTGAATCACAAAAACTGGAAAATTCTTAAAGAGATAAGAATACCAGGCCATCTTTCCTGTTTCCTGAGAAACCTTTATGTGGGTCAAGAAGCAACAATTAGAACCAGACATGGAACATGGACTGGTTCAAAGTTGGAAACAGAGTATGGCAAGGCTGCATATTGTCACCTTGCTTATTTAACTTATATGCAGAAGTACATCATGTGAAATGCCAGGCTGGATGAATCACAAGCTGGAATCCAGATCGCTGGGAGAAATAACAACAACCTCAGATATGCAGATGGTACCATCTGCGGAAAATGAATAGGAACTAAAGAGCCTCTTGATGAGGGTGAAAGAGGAGAGTGAAAAAGCTGACTTGAAACTCAGCATTAAAAAAAAAAAAAACTAAGATCATGGCATCTGGTCCCATCACTTCATGGCAGATAGAAGAGGATAAAGTGGAAACAGTGACAGATTTTATTTTCTCGGGCTCCAAAATCACTGCAGACAGTGACTACAGCCATGAAATTAAAAGATGTTTGCTCCTTGGAAGAAAAGCTATGACAAACCTAGACAGTGTATTAAAAAGCAGAGACAACACTTTGCCAACAGAGGTTCATATAGTCAAAGCTCTGGTTTTTCTAGTAGTCAGGTATGAGGGTGAGATTTAGACCATAAAGAAGGCTGAGCAATGAAGAACTGATGCTTTCGAATTGTGTTGCTGGAGAAGACTCTTCAGAGTCTCATGGGCTGCAAGGAAATCAAACTAGTGAATCCTAAAGGAAATCAACCCTGCATTTTCATAGGAAGGACTGATGTTAAAGTTGAAGCCCCAGTACCATCTGATGTAAAGAGTTGACTCAGTGGAAACAGCCTGATGCTGGGAAAGACTGAAGGGAAAAGGAGAAGAGGGCAGCAGAGGATAGAGGTGGTTAGACAACATCACTGACTCAATGGACGTGAATTTGAGAAAACTCCAGGAGATAATGAAGGGTAGAGAAACCTGGTGTGCTATCCCACTGCAGGGGGCACGGGTTCGTCCCTGGTCCAGGAACTAAGATCCTGTGTTCCATGCAGCACAACCAACCATTAAAAAAATTTAGAAAACACCTAAATGCCTCACATTGATGGTCACATTCCTGTCCCATCACAAGAATTGCTGGTTCTACCAATCCCCTCTCCAGGAAAGGAAGACAGAAATTTGGGCAGTGTAGAAGGCATTTGAGTTCTAGGATTTCTCATTGAATAGGACCATGTCTTCTTTCTCACAAAATTCTAAAGCTCCATTCCAACAAATGAGTTGAGGCAGGACTCAAAAGTTGCCCACAGTTCCCCATTCTGATCCTGTTTGACTCTGACCTGTTCACCCATGCTGAGATAGATACTAGGATAGCTCTCTCTCAGCCTTCCTTGGAAATGGACCTGATCATCTCTGAGATTTTCTTGAAGGAGGTATTTGGTTAGCTGTTGGATGTATAGGATTTCCTTGAAGTAGCTGGCAGAATAACAGTGGCTCAATAAATGAGGTAGAATTTGTTTTGATGCCTGTAGTAGGCTGGGTGCCCCCAGAGCTCAGACTACTGACAGAGATGTTGCCTGATTCTTGCCTTTCTCTGCCCGCCGAGGCACTGACATGTCTGAGTAGAGAGATGTTGGGGCAGGAGAGAGGGGTTATAGCAGTGCTCCTTGCTCCCGACTGAACACAAAACCCATGTTCCCTTCTCGCTGACATAGGTTTAGTCAGACAAGGGAGCTCAAGGATAAAAGATGACCAAGACTGCCTCCCACCCATGTGTTTCCTCTGTAGTTTGGTATTTGTGCCTGTGGGAAGGGCTGATGGCACTTTGGATTTTTTTAAATCAGAAGAAGAGTTTTTAGGTAGAAGAAACTGTTTTCATAGATAATGCTCATTCATAAACCTTATATGTATAGTCTTTGCTTTTGCTAATGGAGAATGTTTTTGTACTGTGCCCCATAGTTTTGAAAACCGTTGTTTATTTCTTATGGTAAATCAGTTTTGGAAAAACCTCAATGCAGGCATGCTCTGTTTTGGTTTCAGAAATTCATTTTGATAAAGGCCGGGCTGTTGGGATTACTGTAAAGGCTTTTGTTCAAGGGAACATGATAATTCTTTTCCTTCACATCTTTCTCACAAGTTACTGTGACCAGAGTCAGTGTTTCCTGACTCTTCCAAATTTCAGGGTGACTTGTGTCTCAAGAGCACCATTAAGTTCCTCGTGCAGTTTGGGGACCAGAAAAGTTAATGGTGAGAAACTGACAGAATGAGTTTCACCTAAATGCCTCACATTGGGTCACTTTTCCCAACAAGAATTGCTGATTCTACCAATCCCCTCTCCAGGAAAGGAAGACAGAAATTTGGGCAGTGTAGAAGGCATTTGAGTTCTAGGATTTCTCATTGAATAGGACCATGTCTTCTTTCTCACAAAATTCTAAAGCTCCATTCCAACAAATGAGTTGAGGCAGGACTCAAAAGTTGCCCACAGTTCCCCATTCTGATCCTGTTTGACTCTGACCTGTTCACCCATGCTGAGATAGATACTAGGATAGCTCTCTCTCAGCCTTCCTTGGAAATGGACCTGATCATCTCTGAGATTTTCTTGAAGGAGGTATTTGGTTAGCTGTTGGATGTATAGGATTTCCTTGAAGTAGCTGGCAGAATAACAGTGGCTCAATAAATGAGGTAGAATTTGTTTTGATGCCTGTAGTAGGCTGGGTGCCCCCAGAGCTCAGACTACTGACAGAGATGTTGCCTGATTCTTGCCTTTCTCTGCCCGCCGAGGCACTGACATGTCTGAGTAGAGAGATGTTGGGGCAGGAGAGAGGGGTTATAGCAGTGCTCCTTGCTCCCGACTGAACACAAAACCCATGTTCCCTTCTCGCTGACATAGGTTTAGTCAGACAAGGGAGCTCAAGGATAAAAGATGACCAAGACTGCCTCCCACCCATGTGTTTCCTCTGTAGTTTGGTATTTGTGCCTGTGGGAAGGGCTGATGGCACTTTGGATTTTTTTTTTAAATCAGAAGAAGAGTTTTTAGGTAGAAGAAACTGTTTTCATAGATAATGCTCATTCATAAACCTTATATGTATAGTCTTTGCTTTTGCTAATGGAGAATGTTTTTGTACTGTGCCCCATAGTTTTGAAAACCGTTGTTTATTTCTTATGGTAAATCAGTTTTGGAAAAACCTCAATGCAGGCATGCTCTGTTTTGGTTTCAGAAATTCATTTTGATAAAGGCCGGGCTGTTGGGATTACTGTAAAGGCTTTTGTTCAAGGGAACATGATAATTCTTTTCCTTCACATCTTTCTCACAAGTTACTGTGACCAGAGTCAGTGTTTCCTGACTCTTCCAAATTTCAGGGTGACTTGTGTCTCAAGAGCACCATTAAGTTCCTCGTGCAGTTTGGGGACCAGAAAAGTTAATGGTGAGAAACTGACAGAATGAGTTTCACCTTCCAAGATTCTCTCCACTGAGATTTCCAATTACTCCCTTGTGTCACCTGAAAGGTTAATTTTAAAACTAGTGCCATATTTAATTATGTTAGGTGCACGTGCCTTCTGAAGGACAAATCTATATAAATTATTACCCTTGGAGGAAAGCTTCACGTAAGCAGATTATCCTGGTTGTTTAAAATATATCCCTTTCTGCTGTCCGGTGTTACTTAGGCCTTAAGGTTCCGCACTTCTTGTACAGTATTATTTGCTCAAAGGATCTAACTGTATATAAGCACACGTGTTTCAAATGGTGTTACTAGTGCTACATGATCTACATGGAAACAGTTTAAAGGCTGAATATTCTTTTCTCCCTCTGCACACCCTTGCCCTCATCCCCATCTCTCACATTCTCTCTCTGAGTAGAGAGATGTTGGGGCAGGAGAGAGGGGTTATAGCAGTGCTCCTTGCTCCCGACTGAACACAAAACCCATGTTCCCTTCTCGCTGACATAGGTTTAGTCAGACAAGGGAGCTCAAGGATCCGTTCTCTGCCGATCTCTCTTGACTGTGTCTTCCTTCTGTGGCCCATGGTTTCCCGTCTTCACTTTGCGTCATTCCTTTCATAAGTTCTGAAGTCCACCTTCCTTCTGTTGCCTGCTCTTTAGGAGTACCAGGCTCAAGTGGAAGAAATGAGGTTGATGATGAATCAGTTGGAAGAGGACCTGGTTTCGGCGAGAAGACGGAGCGACCTCTACGAATCAGAGCTCAGAGAGTCTCGGCTGGCTGCCGAAGAGTTCAAGCGGAAAGCAACAGAATGTCAGCATAAACTGATGAAGGTAGCCAGCTCCTCTTTGGGAGGGGGCTTTGGAGTTAGAATCATGGACTGTCTTAGCAATAATAAAGGGAATCCTAGCTTCCTAAGTGTATGTTAGGGAGGTAATGGGGTGCCCTACGAAGTTCCTGGTCTTGATTAGAAAAGGTAACTTAATTTTATAATCACCCTCACTGTTTTGACCGCAGAGACCAAGAAAGTACAGCCTATAATATTGTCTTACAAAACTTGAAGGTTTTTGAGATTTCCCAGTATGTTGTATCTTTTCAATTACAGGCGAAAGATCAAGGGAAGCCTGAAGTGGGAGAATATGCTAAACTGGAGAAGGTATTTTTCTTTATTGCTACTGATTTGGGTTAGTCTCTTAAATGGGCTTTCCAGGTGGCACCAGTGGTAAAGAGACTGGCTGCTAGTGCAGGAGAGGCAAGAGATGAGGGTTGGATCCCTGGGTTGGGAGGATCCCCTGGAGAAGGGCACAGCAGCCCACCCCAGTATTCTTGCCTGGAGAATCCATTGTCAGAGAAGCCTGGTGGGCTACAGTCCATGGGGTCACAAAGAGTCAAACACGACTAAAGCAACTGAGCACATACGCATGCAGTCTCTTTTTTTTTTTTTTTAAAGATTTATTTATTTATTTATTTTGGGCAGGGGTCGGGTTGGGGGGGGAGGGGGGGGCGGGCCACTTCTGTTGGTCTTTCATTTCTCTATTTTCATCCATCTTTGTTCTTTGGCCCGTGTGGACCTCCCATCGCAGCGGCCCCTGTTGTCACAGAGCACCGGCTCTGGGCGCATGCGCTCCAGAGCTCCAGCTCCGTAATTGGACACATCGGTCCAGCCGCTCCGCGGCACGTGGGATCTTCCCAGGCCACGGATTGAACCAGGGCCCCTTGCACTGCAAGGTGGTGTCCTTACCCACTGGACCACCAGGGAAGCCCCGCATGCCGTCTCTAAATGTTGCTGTCCATGGCCTGACATTGGTTAAGAATATATTTGCAGTGAATAGCTTCAGCTATGGTTCCAAACGGAGTAGAAGACCCCTCTTTTTTTTTTTTTTTGTCATGCCCTCTCGCTGTAACATGCAAACCCAGATACTCAGTAAAACACATAGGAGAATTCTTACAGTTTTAAGATACAGGCAGGTTAAGTTCCCTTTTTTGCCATCTGTATGTATGTTCAGTTCTAGAATAATAAAGGGAATCCTAGCTTCCTAAGTGTATGTTAGGGAGTTTCCCTACAGTTCCTGGTCTTGATTAGAAAAGGTAACTTAATTTTATAATCACCCTCACTGTTTTGACCGCAGAGACCAAGAAAGTACAGCCTATAATATTGTCTTACAAAACTTGAAGGTTTTTGAGATTTCCCAGTATGTTGTATCTTTTCAATTACAGGCGAAAGATCAAGGGAAGCCTGAAGTGGGAGAATATGCTAAACTGGAGAAGGTATTTTTCTTTATTGCTACTGATTTGGGTTAGTCTCTTAAATGGGCTTTCCAGGTGGCACCAGTGGTAAAGAGACTGCCTGCTAGTGCAGGAGAGGCAAGAGATGAGGGTTGGATCCCTGGGTTGGGAGGATCCCCTGGAGAAGGGCACAGCAGCCCACCCCAGTATTCTTGCCTGGAGAATCCATTGTCAGAGAAGCCTGGTGGGCTACAGTCCATGGGGTCACAAAGAGTCAAACACGACTAAAGCAACTGAGCACATACGCATGCAGTCTCTTTTTTTTTTTTTTTAAAGATTTATTTATTTATTTATTTTGGTGGGGGTGGGGTGGGAGGGGAGGGGTGGGCGGGCCACTTCTATTGGTCTTTCATTTCTCTATTTTCATCCATCTTTGTTCTTTGGCCCGTGTGGACCTCCCATCGCAGCGGCCCCTGTTGTCACAGAGCACCGGCTCTGGGCGCATGCGCTCCAGAGCTCCAGCTCCGTAATTGGACACATCGGTCCAGCCGCTCCGCGGCACGTGGGATCTTCCCAGGCCACGGATTGAACCAGGGCCCCTTGCACTGCAAGGTGGTGTCCTTACCCACTGGACCACCAGGGAAGCCCCGCATGCCGTCTCTAAATGTTGCTGTCCATGGCCTGACATTGGTTAAGAATATATTTGCAGTGAATAGCTTCAGCTATGGTTCCAAACGGAGTAGAAGACCCCTCTTTTTTTTTTTTTTTGTCATGCCCTCTCGCTGTAACATGCAAACCCAGATACTCAGTAAAACACATAGGAGAATTCTTACAGTTTTAAGATACAGGCAGGTTAAGTTCCCTTTTTTGCCATCTGTATGTATGTTGCTAGTTCTAGACAAATGGTCCACATGGAGGTTTGCACTGAGACATTCAAAGGCTGCTCTGACAGGTTACTAGTCTTCATCAGTAGCTACTGGAAAATAAAAAGACCCCACACTAACCTCAGGAAAATAGGGCTGTTGTAAATGTAGCAAGAGCTTAATGCCAATTTGTCTTTTGCTTTATTTCCCGTGATTTTAATTACAGATCAATGCTGAGCAGCAGCTCAAAATTCAGGAACTCCAAGAGAAGCTAGAAAAGGTAAGCCCAAGGAAGTATTTTGGGGAACTTACTTCCCATTTCCAGGTACTTTTCCTTACCTTTTCCTGGAGTGTGAAAGATCAAAGAAAGAGAATTAGTCACCCAGCACCAAGGGAAATGAAGAGGGAGTGAACTATTGCTGAAAGTATCGGAGTTCTGAATATACTTTCTTCTTTTGAAACTTGTTAAGGAGTGTTTGTTTAAAAACAAAACCAAAAACCCAGCTCTGTGAGACTGTCAAGTCAAAGTTCTAATTGTACTATGACAGGCCCCAGAGGCTGGCTCCTCTCCTTCAGGGGCCCGGGTTCACATCTTGCACAGGAGAAGCCTGTGCTGTTCACGACCCAGGCAGCTTTCCCTCCCAGACTGTTGGCAGCCTTCCTGTGTGCTGGCAGCCTGGAGGGCTCAGGAGTCCTCTGCTGGTTGGGGAGGTGGGTGGATTTGGTTTATATCTTCAGACACAGTGACTACTAATGGCCCTTCCTTTAGGTGAACACGGGAAATACTAAAGAAAGGACCAGAATGAACTGGCCTTTCACATCAAGAACGTTTGTGAATATATTTAAAAGAACCCCTTCATCCTCTTCCGTCTTCCTTCTTGCTGGCCAGAGCAGGTCTCAAAGCTGGAGTTCCCTTGCCATTTTTCACTTTTTCAAGTGATAATTTAAAATAAATGAGTATAAGGTTGTTGGTGTCTCATAATTAGATCTTATTATGATGCTTGAAGAGCTGCAGTGTAGTTAAAACACAAATAAAAATTAACTTGTAAAGGATTCACATTTTTTTTTTTTAAAGATTTATTTATTTATTTATTTTTGGGCGGGGGTCAGGTTGGGGAGGGAGGGGAGCAGGCGGACCACCTCTATTGGTCTTTCATTTCTCTGTTTTCATCCGTCTTTGTTCTTTGACTCCTGTGGGCCTCCCATCGCAGTGGCCTCTGTTGTCGCAGAGCGCCGGCTCTGGGCGCATGCGCTCCAGAGCTCCGGCTCCGTGATTGGACACATCAGTCCAGCTGCTCTGCGGCACGTGGAATCTTCCCAGGCCAGGGCTCCAACCGGCGCCCCTTGCACTGCAAGGCGGTGTCCTTACCCACTGGACCACCAGGGGAAGCCCCACATTTTTTTAACATGAATTTTTGAGTCACTGTGAACACTATGGTGGTAGTGCCCTCTGATAGGTATTTCTTATTTTAAAAAGTTTACAGTTTTTATGTTGTATTGTTAATAAAGGTTAATAGTACAAATTCCCCATAAAGAAATTGGTAAATGAGATGATTAAATAAAGAGAAAATTAATGCTCTGAGGTATATACACTAGTATTTGGGCAGATGAATCCAAGACTTTTTTGTTTGCATTTATGACGTTATATTGAAATTAAGATGCTAATGATTGTCCGGTATGCCATTATTTTCTGTACCCCAGGAAAGAAAAAGACACTGTCAGTTTTAGTTGGAGGATGCATTATTTCAAATTCAGTGATTTAAAAAAATTTAAGTGCACCTTAGAATAGATGAAATACAGAATAAAATGAAACATTCATCTGTTTTGAAAAATGGATAAAAATATCTATTCAGTGTGACCCAGTTTTTTTCCCTGTTTAGTAGGAGATGGTCTCCATCCTTATCCGTGAATAAACTGGGCCATCTCTCCTCCGTTTCTTCTCCTTTCAGGCCGTGAAAGCCAGCACGGAGGCCACCGAGCTGCTGCAGAACATCCGCCAGGCGAAGGAGCGGGCTGAGCGCGAGCTGGAGAAGCTGCACAATCGCGAGGACTCCTCCGAGGGCATCAGGAAGAAGCTGGTGGAGGCGGAGGTGAGCAGGGGGCCTCCAGCCCCAGGCCCCTTAGGGCCTGGCCTCCAGCTGTGCGTGGGGAAAGGGAAATGAGGCACCACCTTCTCTCTGCTCATGTTTGTTCAAACTGCTTTCCTTTCTGCCCATTCCTCTGAAACGTGAGAGGCCTGGGGATGTTTTCCCCAAAGAGGAGAAGCATTTGTCACAGCAGCTGCAAGTAGAAAGATGTTTTGATAAAAACCTTTCCTTCCTGTTTGTTTTCCTTTGACCTGCTCACTTGTGTGGCAGGATTCATGTTTATCTAGATGAACCGTGACACCGTCCCTGAGGTTTTCTCTTTCTTCCCTCTGCACCCTTGCTTTTCCTTGACATTTCCCCCCAACAGTAATAATAACATACTAATTTTCGAGGCTTCAACTGTGACCTGTGTGTGTCGATAACTCCCAGATCTGTATTTTTGGGCCTCTTCTCTCCCTCGAATTCTTTGTTGTTGTTGTTGTTGAAACCAGTTACATAATTATGCAGGAAATACACGAGTGTCTTCTCATTGTAAAAAAAAACACACAAAAACCCATAGAACTGAAGAAGCTAGAATCGTGAGAGATATTTCCCCTTACTCCCTTCTACCCCTGCCATGCCTGGGTGACAGTCCCACAGAACAGCTGTACCAGACTTGTTGGCTTAACCATTGACCTGTCCTGGGCTTTCTGCTTCTCCCTGTCACATTGTTGGTGGTGACCTACTTGTCCATATCTCTTTGGGTCCACCCTCCCCCACTGTAGGCAGTATTTCCCACTGTTCCCCTGACATCCTGCCTGGGTGTCTAAACAGTGATTTAAAAAATTTAAGTGCACCTTAGAATAGATGAAATACAGAATAAAATGAAACATTCATCTGTTTTGAAAAATGGATAAAAATATCTATTCAGTGTGACCCAGTTTTTTTCCCTGTTTAGTAGGAGATGGTCTCCATCCTTATCCGTGAATAAACTGGGCCATCTCTCCTCCGTTTCTTCTCCTTTCAGGCCGTGAAAGCCAGCACGGAGGCCACCGAGCTGCTGCAGAACATCCGCCAGGCGAAGGAGCGGGCTGAGCGCGAGCTGGAGAAGCTGCACAATCGCGAGGACTCCTCCGAGGGCATCAGGAAGAAGCTGGTGGAGGCGGAGGTGAGCAGGGGGCCTCCAGCCCCAGGCCCCTTAGGGCCTGGCCTCCAGCTGTGCGTGGGAAGGAACTGAGGCACCACCTTCTCTCTGCTCATGTTTGTTCAAACTGCTTTCCTTTCTGCCCATTCCTCTGAAACGTGAGAGGCCTGGGGATGTTTTCCCCAAAGAGGAGAAGCATTTGTCACAGCAGCTGCAAGTAGAAAGATGTTTTGATAAAAACCTTTCCTTCCTGTTTGTTTTCCTTTGACCTGCTCACTTGTGTGGCAGGATTCATGTTTATCTAGATGAACCGTGACACCGTCCCTGAGGTTTTCTCTTTCTTCCCTCTGCACCCTTGCTTTTCCTTGACATTTCCCCCCAACAGTAATAATAACATACTAATTTTCGAGGCTTCAACTGTGACCTGTGTGTGTCGATAACTCCCAGATCTGTATTTTTGGGCCTCTTCTCTCCCTCGAATTCTTTGTTGTTGTTGTTGTTGAAACCAGTTACATAATTATGCAGGAAATACACGAGTGTCTTCTCATTGTAAAAAAAAACACACAAAAACCCATAGAACTGAAGAAGCTAGAATCGTGAGAGATATTTCCCCTTACTCCCTTCTACCCCTGCCATGCCTGGGTGACAGTCCCACAGAACAGCTGTACCAGACTTGTTGGCTTAACCATTGACCTGTCCTGGGCTTTCTGCTTCTCCCTGTCACATTGTTGGTGGTGACCTACTTGTCCATATCTCTTTGGGTCCACCCTCCCCCACTGTAGGCAGTATTTCCCACTGTTCCCCTGACATCCTGCCTGGGTGTCTAAACAGTGCCTCTGACCCAGAATGAACTCAGTATCTTCCCCAACAAGCTGGGTCACTTTCTTAATCTCCTTGTGCCGGGCAGGGCCACCATCCTCCATCTGGTCACCTCAGGCTTGAATCCCTGACCTCATCTGCTTCTCCCGGACCCTGTCAATACACCCACATTGCCGCCGCCCCAGCCTTGCCTCCCCGCCCTCCGCCCCCTGGCTATTTCTGCAGGCCTCCTCTAGTGCAGGCGCCCTTCCTCTTAGCGGAGCAAATGTAGTCATTTCTTGGCTTTCTGCTTCCAGTCTCACTTTCCTCCCAGCTAACTCAATCAGTGTCAGACTCATGACTCTCCAACTCCAGGCTCATCAGCACCCTTGTACCATCCCAGACCCTCCAGGGCTTCTCTGTATCTTAGATACATGGAACTCTTGGCCCTTTGACCCACACATGCTCCCTTTCCCCCTCTTTCTCCTGCTCCCTCCAAATGCACCTTATGCAGCAGCCCCTCTGTGCTCCACTGGGGCCTAAGCTGGCTCTCAGCCACCTCTGTGCTGCTGGGCCCCCGTCTGTTTGAACGGCCTCCCATCTCCACTCTGGCCCTCTCCCTTTCAGCCCATCGCATCCTGGCCTCCTCCACAGCTCACATCTTTCTGACTCCTCCGCTCAGCTCACTTGCTCAGTTCAAAGTGCTCTCGTGCCTGCAACACCCCACAGCCCTCCATACCTGTATGCTTCGTGACTCTGTGCCTTTGCACCCATTTTATGTTTACTTGTCTTTCTCTTACCTCTTCCAAGGGCAGGCATTCTGTCGGCTTCCTCTGGGTATTTTTCGAGATGCCTAGCGTGCTACTTTGCAGATAGTAGGTGCTTGGTAAATATTTGAATGAATGAATGCACTCTTGAAACCTACACAAGCGAGTACTACTCGGATTCCAGAACCGTGTCTTCCTCGCCGTGGCTCCAGGTGCCTGAGACCTCTCTTCCCGCCGCGAGCGCCCGCTTCCCGAGGGCCCCCTTCCTCGGTGCAGGCATCGCGCCCGCAGCGGTTACCCCATTAAAACTCTCTGATTGATTCACGATCTACAGGAACGCCGCCACTCTCTGGAGAACAAGGTAAAGAGGCTAGAGACCATGGAGCGTAGAGAAAACAGACTGAAGGATGACATCCAGACAAAGTCCCAACAGATCCAGCAGATGGCTGATAAAATTCTGGTGAGCAGGAACCAAAGTTGGCAAGTTCAAAGATAACAGGTGGCAGAGGGAAGGGGGTCAAAGGACGGACCAACCACCATCACAGGGAAGTTTATCGCCAAGCAGGTGAATTAAGAGAAAGTGGTCTTAGCGGATGACACGTCAGAGACTAGTCAAGTAACCACAGGCTGGACATTTCAGCACTGGTAACAGATCCATCAGTACGATTTTTTTTTTTTTCCACTCTTTTTGCTACTGCCTGACCTTTAGAAGACAAACGTGCACACACTGATATTTCCGATACATTTTTACAGGAGCATTTACGTACTTCTATCAGTAGAGTTTTATATGGCTGTTAACATTGCAAATGCTCATTTTAAAAAAGTGCGCCTTAAGACCGACACTCAGATCCTCGCTCTTACAGAGGAAAGAAGTTAGTCATGCAGAATTGTTTTCCTCAGAGTAGTGTTTGTCATAGATCCCTGTTCTCCCACTCACTTTCTCTGCTACAGTTGGTTATTATTCGTCTTATTATTTTCACTTTTCTTAGATGTAGCAGATCTTTTTTTAGGTTTATAATCACGACGGTTCTGTTTTTGGCTCTGGTGACCAAATTAACTTGATCAAGGAATGCTCAGGTGATACTTGCTGACATGCTGAAGGTTTGCTCCTGCCAGAGTGGAAGGCAGGGGAACCTTTAAGGGACACTCCTTGAATTTCAGTCATCAAATCAAGAATTTGATGCCACCGCGGGGAGCCTGTTCATCGTCCCTTCCCTGTCCCTAGTCGGCTGTTCCTCTCCACCATAAAGAGGCAAGGTGGTAAGCAAGGTGCTTCCTGCTTCCCTCCATCTCTCTCTCTCTCTGTCTCTCTCTGTGCATCACTTCTGGGAAATGAGTCACCAGCAACTATAAACTCCAGAATGACGGACTTACAGGCCTATACTAAATACCAAACAAAACCCGAGAAAAACCCAACCCTTCAAATCTTTGCATTTCTGTTTGTCTATATTTGTGAACATATGGATATTCTTGAACATACAGGTGAAAAGAGAAATCAGATCGTTTTGCTTTGACACATGGTCTTCGTAGATGTCTACACACAAAGGCAGATGTGACTGTTAGTCTGCTCTCTCTGTTCTCTCGTTCTGTCATCCAAGTTTCTCTTGGCAATTGTCAACTGTGTGAATTTTACCATGAGTCAGATGAATTCCCACCGAGATTCTACCACTGCCACGCCTTGATCGGTGCAAACGACGTGGTTAAGTCTCTTGTGGTTGCAAACTGTTTTCTCTGTTTAATGGTGATGTGTTCATTCATTCATTCAACAAATATTTAATGAGCTTCTACTATGTGCCAGGCACTGTTCTAGGAGCTGAAATAGAGCAGTGTTTACATAATAGGACAGAAGAGTCTGATCCAACACATGTAGAAAAGATAACGTTCTGTAAAATGACAACAACAACAAAAAATGTTAAACTGCCAAAAAGTAAGATTTTAGAATGTCCACATTTCCAAAGCTTCACTTGCAATTAAAACATAGGAGTGTAGAGTTTTGCATTCCTGGATTATATCTTGTGAAGTCCCATTCATATGTAGCTCAGAAATTTGGTCTCCACTTTGTCAATCTCAGGTGTCTGAGTTTTTGACCTGTTTTCTGACTGATTTCCATTCCTGTACCATCTTAGAAGGACTGAAACTAAGACGATTATCAAGTGATTTCTAGCATAAAGGAAAAGTAGGTAGATATCTTTTTCCTAGTGTGTCTTGCCACCTGTCCGAGTAACTTTGTGGTTGTGACTTCATTTATCAGAAGATACCTTTTGCTCAAGAACCTTGTGCATAGGCTGTAAAGTATCTGGAACAGGAGCAAAGTGGGGTCCTTAACACTGTTGCATAATGGTGATGCTCAGAAACTCATCTCAAATGTCATTTGCATTAAAATATTTGCTATTCTGATAAGAACTTTCAAAACAGATAATTGGGGTTCTCATTATAGCAGAGTCTTTTGCTTTGATAAAAGACCTCATTTCTGGGGATCCTTTAATATACATAAAGCACTTAAAGTATGTTTTTATTACTTAACATCCTGTTTACATTCAACTTTTTGAGATGACATCTGTTAGATTGCCGTAGATCTTGTGCACCTGGTCTTAATGTTGAATATTTTACTGCTCCTCAAAGCAAAGTCAGTGCTTGCAGACTTCAGATTTTCAAAAGCTTAATCAGTACCATTTCATGTGCGTGTGAATCTGAAAATTTTTTTTTTCACAATTTTATGGATACATCCTGTGTAATTTCTTCATTCTTCAAAATTCTCATAATTATTTCCATTTCAAAGAAATTCTTCAAGATAGTGTGAAGAGATGAAAACTTGGAGTAATGACTTTTGGTATTAGTAATTAACTAATGGGTCTAGATTCATAAGAATTAACGTAGATGCAGATAGCTTCATTTAGAGAATGTTTCGGTGACTTGAATGCTGCCTTTTATATGATCAACTTATAATAGGTTGGCAAATGAATTGGTATAATTTCCAAATGAATTTTGTTTAAAAGCAGAAATCTTAATAAGAGAATGAAGAGGACTTTATGTTTGAGATATTTATATTACTCCAAATTCTCTTCCTGTCTTCCACATACGTGTACACATATTTATGTCGTCCTGAGTGAATTTTATGTTCTGCCTTCTTCCCATTAGCGTTTATCATATAAACATGATATCATATGAACATCTCCAGGTACTCACATTTTCCATATCACCACTCAGTTAAAATAATCATTAAAAACTCAAAGTATTTGAATTGTTATATTTGTTTTCCTTCTTAGCTAGGGTTCCTGTGCAGTAATTTTGTTAATGAGGAAAATAGAAGATATTTTTTATCATCATAATAAGTTAAATAAAGTAAATTGACATTACTTTTCTTATTTAAAGCTGTCATTGGAGCAAAACTGGCCTGAGGCTCAAGACAGTGGTCAGGGGCTTTGCGCTATACTGACTTTTAAATTGTTTTGCCTGTCACTCTCATTTCTCTAGGCAGAGGTGAAGAGCTGCCTTTGTTTGACCTCTCACACTGACAGATTTCTGATCTCAGCCCACCAGCTATGTGTGTTACGTGTGTGAAGTCTTGGCCGTGGGAATCCTAGGGCCAAGGCCCAGTGGTGGCTTCCTTCTCAAGAGCCTTAGGGGCTAGTCGTGAGGAAACACCCTTTCCTGAATGTCCTTAGTGCGGCCTTTAAAAAGCTTTTTCTGTAAAAAGCTTATTTTTTTCTGCTCCTCAAAGCAAAGTCAGTGCTTGCAGACTTCAGATTTTCAAAAGCTTAATCAGTACCATTTCATGTGCGTGTGAATCTGAAAATTTTTTTTTTCACAATTTTATGGATACATCCTGTGTAATTTCTTCATTCTTCAAAATTCTCATAATTATTTCCATTTCAAAGAAATTCTTCAAGATAGTGTGAAGAGATGAAAACTTGGAGTAATGACTTTTGGTATTAGTAATTAACTAATGGGTCTAGATTCATAAGAATTAACGTAGATGCAGATAGCTTCATTTAGAGAATGTTTCGGTGACTTGAATGCTGCCTTTTATATGATCAACTTATAATAGGTTGGCAAATGAATTGGTATAATTTCCAAATGAATTTTGTTTAAAAGCAGAAATCTTAATAAGAGAATGAAGAGGACTTTATGTTTGAGATATTTATATTACTCCAAATTCTCTTCCTGTCTTCCACATACGTGTACACATATTTATGTCGTCCTGAGTGAATTTTATGTTCTGCCTTCTTCCCATTAGCGTTTATCATATAAACATGATATCATATGAACATCTCCAGGTACTCACATTTTCCATATCACCACTCAGTTAAAATAATCATTAAAAACTCAAAGTATTTGAATTGTTATATTTGTTTTCCTTCTTAGCTAGGGTTCCTGTGCAGTAATTTTGTTAATGAGGAAAATAGAAGATATTTTTTATCATCATAATAAGTTAAATAAAGTAAATTGACATTACTTTTCTTATTTAAAGCTGTCATTGGAGCAAAACTGGCCTGAGGCTCAAGACAGTGGTCAGGGGCTTTGCGCTATACTGACTTTTTAAATTGTTTTGCCTGTCACTCTCATTTCTCTAGGCAGAGGTGAAGAGCTGCCTTTGTTTGACCTCTCACACTGACAGATTTCTGATCTCAGCCCACCAGCTATGTGTGTTACGTGTGTGAAGTCTTGGCCGTGGGAATCCTAGGGCCAAGGCCCAGTGGTGGCTTCCTTCTCAAGAGCCTTAGGGGCTAGTCGTGAGGAAACACCTGCCTGTTGTCTTTGGTGCCTGCGCCAAAGCCGTGTCTCCTGTGAGTGTCTAACATGCATTGACGTTGTCCTCCCTCACACCTGACCCTCTGTTCTTTTGTGTCTAGGAGCTGGAGGAGAAGCACCGTGAAGCTCAGGTCTCAGCCCAGCACCTGGAGGTGCACCTGAAGCAGAAAGAGCAGCACTATGAGGAGAAAATTAAAGTAAAGATCCTTTCTTGTTCTCCCTGCCCTTCCTCCTGCAGCACTACATAGCTCCTCTCTCCAGGGGCTTTGGGTCACTTCTTGCTGGAACAAAGGACTGGGGAAAATTCTGTCCTCAGGCCATGATGGGAGGTTTGGGGGTTTTATTCATGGAGGGGGGTTTGAATATCAGAAGTTCAAAAAAAGCTTATTTAAAATATTTTAGTTACTGTGTATCTCAATTCCACCTTTAAAGTATTTTTTGATCCACTGTCAGTCCATGTGATAATTTAGATTTAGACAAGTTCATCATTTCTTTGCTTTTGATTTTCTTCTTATATCTTTGACCTAGACTTCTTTTCCTTTTGTATAAAGTTGTCCTTGAAGACTTGCTTTAGTGAAGATATGCTGGTGCCAGGCTGTCTGTTCTGTGTGTCTGAAAATATCTGTGTCTTACAAGTTCTTCAAAGATATTTTGACTGTGGATAGAATTCTAGCTTTGCAGTTATTTCTTATGATACTTTTTGAAAATATCGTTCCATTGGTATGTCGGCTTTTATTATTGCAGTTGACAGTCATCTGTCAGTCTAACTGTTGCTTTGTTTGAAAGCAATCATTCTTTTTTCATTTAAAATGTTGTCTTTAATTTTCTGAAGTTTTACTGTGGTATGTCTTGATGTGGAGTTATTTATCCTTCTAGACAGTGGTCAGGGGCTTTCTATACTGACTTTTAAATTGTTTTGCCTGTCACTCTCATTTCTCTAGGCAGAGGTGAAGAGCTGCCTTTGTTTGACCTCTCACACTGACAGATTTCTGATCTCAGCCCACCAGCTATGTGTGTTACGTGTGTGAAGTCTTGGCCGTGGGAATCCTAGGGCCAAGGCCCAGTGGTGGCTTCCTTCTCAAGAGCCTTAGGGGCTAGTCGTGAGGAAACACCTGCCTGTTGTCTTTGGTGCCTGCGCCAAAGCCGTGTCTCCTGTGAGTGTCTAACATGCATTGACGTTGTCCTCCCTCACACCTGACCCTCTGTTCTTTTGTGTCTAGGAGCTGGAGGAGAAGCACCGTGAAGCTCAGGTCTCAGCCCAGCACCTGGAGGTGCACCTGAAGCAGAAAGAGCAGCACTATGAGGAGAAAATTAAAGTAAAGATCCTTTCTTGTTCTCCCTGCCCTTCCTCCTGCAGCACTACATAGCTCCTCTCTCCAGGGGCTTTGGGTCACTTCTTGCTGGAACAAAGGACTGGGGAAAATTCTGTCCTCAGGCCATGATGGGAGGTTTGGGGGTTTTATTCATGGAGGGGGGTTTGAATATCAGAAGTTCAAAAAAAGCTTATTTAAAATATTTTAGTTACTGTGTATCTCAATTCCACCTTTAAAGTATTTTTTGATCCACTGTCAGTCCATGTGATAATTTAGATTTAGACAAGTTCATCATTTCTTTGCTTTTGATTTTCTTCTTATATCTTTGACCTAGACTTCTTTTCCTTTTGTATAAAGTTGTCCTTGAAGACTTGCTTTAGTGAAGATATGCTGGTGCCAGGCTGTCTGTTCTGTGTGTCTGAAAATATCTGTGTCTTACAAGTTCTTCAAAGATATTTTGACTGTGGATAGAATTCTAGCTTTGCAGTTATTTCTTATGATACTTTTTGAAAATATCGTTCCATTGGTATGTCGGCTTTTATTATTGCAGTTGACAGTCATCTGTCAGTCTAACTGTTGCTTTGTTTGAAAGCAATCATTCTTTTTTCATTTAAAATGTTGTCTTTAATTTTCTGAAGTTTTACTGTGGTATGTCTTGATGTGGAGTTATTTATCCTTCTTGAGATGTACTGGACTTTGGAATAGATTGGTTTTTTAAAAAAAAATCAGTTCTGGAAAATTATTATGTCTCAAATATTGCCTCTTCCTCTTCTCTCTTTCCTTCCTTTATAATAATTTTTTTTTAAACTTTTGGCCTCCCTTTATTGATTTTTAATTTATTCATTGATTTTCAACCATCTCTATTCTTTGGCCTGTGTGGGCCTCCCATTACAGTGACCTCTCTCACTGCAGTGCACTGGCTCTGGGCACACGCACTCTAGAGTGCTGGCTCACAATTGAACACACCAGTTCAGCTGTTCTGCAGCACATGGGATCTTCCTGGGCCAGGGATTGAACTGGTGACCCCTGCACTGCCAGGCAGACTCTTCATCCACTGGACCACCAGGGAAGCCCCCCTTATGATAATTTAATTCGGCATGTGTTAGATTACCACTTGTCTTTTGGTGCTACATTCTGGTTAAGCTCTAATTAACTTTTCCAGTGTACTAATCCTTACCTGTCTAATCTGCTGCTAAACCCATCTATTGAATTTTCAATTTCAGTTAATGTTTTTGTTTCTTGACATTCCGTTGAGAAAGAACCAGAGTTTACTAGATTATTTAAGACAATAACGTTCTATTCCTCGCATTCATTTGAAGCTTATCTTCTGCTTCTTTAAGCTCATTAGGATAGTTGTTATATAATTTTTATCTGATGATTCCAGTATCTGAAGTATCTGTTGGTCTCTTTCTCCTCTGTTGTTTTTCCTGGTTTTCTTCCATGGTGTCTCTTTTTTATGTGTGCCTGGTCAGCTTCTCATTTTCTTTTGAAAATTAATAATGGAGATTCTTTGAGACCTTGAATGAAAACATGTGTCCACCTTGGAGTGGCCCTGGGCTTTGACTTCTCTGTTTCGTTACCCTTTGAGGTGATTAAAAATGAAGCTCAGGCTTCCTTGGTGGTCCAGTGGTTAAAGATTCTGCCTTGCAATACAAGGGGCTCTGGTTCCATCCCTGGCCTGGGAAGATCCCACGTGCTGTGGAGCACCTGGACCAGTGTGTCCAATTGTGAGCCAGTGCTCTGGAGCGCGTGCATCCAGAGCCGCTGCTCTGCAGTGAGAGAGGCCACTGCAATGGGAGGCTCACACATGCCAACGAATACAAAGATGGATGAAAATAAATATAAATAAAAGAAGCATGATGGGGGAAAAGGAAAAAAAAAAGAAAAAACGAAGCTCAAATTTGTTTTCAGCAAATGCCTCAAGTTCCAAACAGCTTTCTACCCTTCTTACTTCCCTGTGTTCTGCTTTAACCAGATTTTAGCCTGAAATTTCTTACTCTCTTGCTAACTTTTAGGTGCTTTTGGAAAATGTTTTCCACATTCTATCTAGCATTTTAAATCATTTTTCATAGAAGAGCTAGCTTAAAAAGTCTAGCTCACTATATAAAATAATGAATTACATTATTACTTCAGTTACTGAGATTATTTCAATTAGTAGTAGTAAGTTCTGTGATCAGAAATGACTGCAGCCTATCCATTTCCTTTTAAAATCACCCTACATTTTCATTTCTATTTTGGACCAAGCCTTTAATGATGTCTTCTTTTATTGAAAATCAGACATTAGTCATTACATCTCAAATATTGTCATTTTCCCTTCCAAGTCAGACATTGAAGGATCTTTTAATTTTTGTGACGATTGTGCTATTGGTCCTCAAAGAAATGGCTGTTCCTGTTTTGGGGAGCCACATGTATAAATATTCACACAGCATCCTCACCATCTCCACCCTGGCACCCTCTTTCTCTTACTCCTGTGTTACTTTTGCTTATTTTTCATTGAGAGAAATACAGGGAAAGAACCCAGAAGGGGTCTTCTAGTGTTTTAGTGTGACTGCCTACTTTAGTATATTTTCAACTTCATCTACCAATACTTTTGGTTTTAGTTCTTAATGCCTTCCAAACTTGTATCTTTGAAATAAACTAACTTTCAGAAAATGATGAGAATGTATACGGTTGTTCACTGGTACCTTTGCATGATGAAAATAACCTTTGCAAAATTCATTCTGTAATTAGGGTGAGTATATCGACTTTCCTGTCGAAAAGCCACTTTTATCTTAATTGATATAAATATCTACAGTGGAATCTCTCATTTCAAACAAATTCCTTGCTTCCCTTCCATGCATCATCTTGTTCATCCTCCTGCCAGTTTAACTCAATCAAAGCTGGGATGTGCATTCTCTTAATAAAGGCTTGTCCCTCTGGCTCATGCTTCCCTGTGTTGGTATTCATCACTGCCAAAATGGAGGTCTTATTTTTGTTTTCTAAATACTTATTTTTGTTTGCATGGGGTCTTAGTGGTGGTATGTAGGATCTTTTATATTGCAGCATGTAGGGTCTAGTTCCCTTACCAGGGATCAAACCTGGGCCCTCTGCATTGGGTCCATTAGCCACTGGGCCACCAGGGAAGTCCTATGGAGGTCTTATTTTGAGCAGAGTCATTCTGAAAATAGGCTTCATTGCTTTATCACCTCATAAACAAAAGATCACTTGTCTAGGCATTATGTGTTCTCTGCCAGCTTCTAGATGGCAAGAACTTGACTTTATAGGTGCTAGTGAATGTTAGGAAAAGATCTGTTTTCTTCTGTCTTCCCTCCTGGAACCTTTTTGAAACCAATTTCTTCTTAGCCTGCTCTGCTTTGTGTTACTGGTCTGTCCCCTGTAAGGCCATTTTGGTAATAATTGTGTTCATACCCCTGATTCAGTCCTTTTCTTGTTTGTAATTTTAGAATCGCACCCTGACATCCAAGAGAACGCGCTGCTTATCCTCATGAGGTTCATGCCTCCTCCTGTGACCCCGTCCTCCACCTCTTATTCTCCACCAACTCTCACTCAGCTTTTTTCATCAGTCAGTTCTCATTTAAAACCCTCTTTGAAATTGTTCTTTTCTTTATCAGGCGGACCCCCTCCCTGCTTACTGGCTCTTTTCAGGGACGATGTCCCCATGAGCTACGAAGGGCCTTCACAATAGACAGTGTGGGAAAGGCAGATTTCAGCTCCCATCTGTGACCCCAATTCTTTGGGCTTTCTTCCCAGTATCAGATGTGGTGTCATTCAGAGAAACACAGTGATGTGAAACACAGGGTCATGGTCAAAGGCTCGGCAAGTTCTGATGTCGCTTTCCTTTTCTCCTCTCATTTTGGCTGGTTGTTTTGGCAACTGGTGGGGCTCTGAGTGTCCCTCGCAGAGCATTAGATCAAGCTGGTGGATGGCGACACCACTCCTGTTTTATTTTTTCCTCTTGGGAACAGTAGGTGCTTACAGAGGCATTCTCACACTGAGAACACATGATTTCTCTTCCCCTGGGGAAGGTTTCTCTTTCCAGTGACATTTTTCTCCCCCCAGCTGCATCAGAGGAAGAAACGGAGGAAAGGGCTTTTTTTTTTCCTCCTCCTCTATGCTAGCTCTTCAGTCTATTGACTCCCCACCTACTTTATCAGTGGGCAGAATCCTCTTGTCCCTGGCTATTTCTGAACGTCAGCCTTGGTCACACTGGCTTCCTCGGCCTTCAGCTTTCCATCCCTCTACTCACAGCCTGGAGATAATGAGATTAATTTTGTACAAATTAAGGGGAAATAATGTTCTGAAGATTGTCGGCGCTTTGACGAGAATAACGTTCCCCTAGGTACTAGCTGCAAATCGTAAGATCTCTAGAAAGGTCTTTTTCTCTCCCCTGCCCTCTAATTTTGGAATCCACCTGCCCTTTGGCTGTACCTCTCAGGTCTTTTTGACTGCTGATTTTAGAATAAATTCTTAGTTCAAGTCCTCTGGTTACTTGCCATTTAACTGGTCACACTTGACTTCTTAATCCCATCCCTGATGACAGACCCTTACCCCATCTCTCTGCCCTGGAGGTGGGGGAGCGTGGCTTCTTCACTGCTTTTCCTCTCCTTTCCTGTCTCTCTCCAGCACCTCTGGTAAAGTCTACTGTGCTCAGGACACTAACTTCTCCTTCTGTTTCTCCTCAGGTGTTGGACAATCAGATAAAGAAAGACCTAGCTGACAAGGAGACACTGGAGTGATGCAGAGACACGGGGGAGGCCCACGAGAAAGGCAAAATTCTCAGCGAGCAGAAGGCGGTAGGTCCCTCCCTGCTTACTGGCTCTTTTCAGGGACGATGTCCCCATGAGCTCTGAGGGCCTTCACAATAGACAGTGTGGGAAAGGCAGATTTCAGCTCCCATCTGTGACCCCAATTCTTTGGGCTTTCTTCCCAGTATCAGATGTGGTGTCATTCAGAGAAACACAGTGATGTGAAACACAGGGTCATGGTCAAAGGCTCGGCAAGTTCTGATGTCGCTTTCCTTTTCTCCTCTCATTTTGGCTGGTTGTTTTGGCAACTGGTGGGGCTCTGAGTGTCCCTCGCAGAGCATTAGATCAAGCTGGTGGATGGCGACACCACTCCTGTTTTATTTTTTCCTCTTGGGAACAGTAGGTGCTTACAGAGGCATTCTCACACTGAGAACACATGATTTCTCTTCCCCTGGGGAAGGTTTCTCTTTCCAGTGACATTTTTCTCCCCCCAGCTGCATCAGAGGAAGAAACGGAGGAAAGGGCTTTTTTTTTTCCTCCTCCTCTATGCTAGCTCTTCAGTCTATTGACTCCCACCTACTTTATCAGTGGGCAGAATCCTCTTGTCCCTGGCTATTTCTGAAGGGTCAGCCTTGGTCACACTGGCTTCCTCGGCCTTCAGCTTTCCATCCCTCTACTCACAGCCTGGAGATAATGAGATTAATTTTGTACAAATTAAGGGGAAATAATGTTCTGAAGATTGTCGGCGCTTTGACGAGAATAACGTTCCCCTAGGTACTAGCTGCAAATCGTAAGATCTCTAGAAAGGTCTTTTTCTCTCCCCTGCCCTCTAATTTTGGAATCCACCTGCCCTTTGGCTGTACCTCTCAGGTCTTTTTGACTGCTGATTTTAGAATAAATTCTTAGTTCAAGTCCTCTGGTTACTTGCCATTTAACTGGTCACACTTGACTTCTTAATCCCATCCCTGATGACAGACCCTTACCCCATCTCTCTGCCCTGGAGGTGGGGGAGCGTGGCTTCTTCACTGCTTTTCCTCTCCTTTCCTGTCTCTCTCCAGCACCTCTGGTAAAGTCTACTGTGCTCAGGACACTAACTTCTCCTTCTGTTTCTCCTCAGGTGTTGGACAATCAGATAAAGAAAGACCTAGCTGACAAGGAGACACTGGAGAGCCTGATGCAGAGACACGAGGAGGAGGCCCACGAGAAAGGCAAAATTCTCAGCGAGCAGAAGGCGGTAGGTCGATGGGGTCGCAAAGGCAGTTTTCATGGGAGGGTTTGTGACCCACGCCAGGAATCACACACCAGAGATGAGTCCGTCTGGTCTGTTTTATCCTGTGGGGTCTGTTGCTGAAGCTCTGTCTGCAATCACTTCCTCTTATAAAAGTGGCGGTGGTGGCTTGTGGCCAGTTTTGCCTTTTACACCCTTCTTTAAGAACTCACACTGACTTGCGTCAACTAGAATCCTAACTTTCAAAACATCCTCCAACAGTGAGTCCGGTGGCCCCTGGCCTCCGTCAGGCAACTTGTTTTCTTTCTAATCCCTGTAGGCAGATGTTTCAGAAACCTGCAGTTTTAAAGTCTCCCTGGTTGTGCTTTTTAATCTACTTATTATCTCGGACCCTACTGAAGCTTTTCACATCAGAATCTCTAAAGGAGGGTCCTGGGAAGTGATGTTTTTAACCAGCAGCCCCCTCCTTCCTGTCCTGGCCAGTTCTTGTGATTCATTAAATTGGGGAAGCTTTGATGTGGAGAATCTAGGACAGTAAGGGCTGGGTGAGAAGGAATCACTGAGAGAACGACAAGCCTGTGGGTGATGAGAACAGGAGCTTGCAGATGCAAGGTTTAGAGGCTCCTGCAGGCTCAGGTCACATGCGTACGACACGGGGTTTTAACGAGGCCTGTTGACTCAGGGAATGCCAGCTCCTCAACAGGTCCTCCTGCATGTGTTTGCTGCAGGTTCCTCAGCTACCGTGGGGACATGCAGCCTCTGTTGATAGAATGACTGAGTGCCGTTGTTTGGGGCATGAGATCTATGCCCCTCTGCGTCCAGGCTAGTTGAGTCTCTGGTCTGATGACCCTGCCTTTCAGATGACCCTTGTCTCCGGCCCACGTGGCCTGTGTTACTCTCATTCCTGTGACACCATCTTTGTGCCAGGTTCCAAAGATCCCCTGTGTTTCAGATGATCAATGCCATGGATTCCAAGATCAGATCCCTGGAACAGAGAATAGTGGAATTGTCAGAAGCCAATAAACTTGCAGCCAACAGCAGCCTCTTTACCCAGAGGAACATGTAAGTGTTCAGATTCTAACTGTGTGTGCTTCCACTCTGGTCCTCTCTCCTGCGGCACAGACTCTGCTCTTCTGTCTGGCGGAGCCAAAGCAGATTTAATGACTCCCATTCTGGTGCCCTGCCCCTGTATCCTTAGGAAATTTTGCCCCCCTCTGAAGTGGTCTCGCTCTACCCCATCCTCACTTTTGAGGTTAGTTTTCTTAAGTGCTTCAAATTCCCATCCCATCCCAGAGTGTTTTGCTCTAAATAATGAGGCTATTTATAGCTGGCATCTGGAGAGCTGCCACATCCTTTCCCCTGGCCCTCCTACCCCATGGGCCCAGTAACTTGTTTTCTTTCTAATCCCTGTAGGCAGATGTTTCAGAAACCTGCAGTTTTAAAGTCTCCCTGGTTGTGCTTTTTAATCTACTTATTATCTCGGACCCTACTGAAGCTTTTCACATCAGAATCTCTAAAGGAGGGTCCTGGGAAGTGATGTTTTTAACCAGCAGCCCCCTCCTTCCTGTCCTGGCCAGTTCTTGTGATTCATTAAATTGGGGAAGCTTTGATGTGGAGAATCTAGGACAGTAAGGGCTGGGTGAGAAGGAATCACTGAGAGAACGACAAGCCTGTGGGTGATGAGAACAGGAGCTTGCAGATGCAAGGTTTAGAGGCTCCTGCAGGCTCAGGTCACATGCGTACGACACGGGGTTTTAACGAGGCCTGTTGACTCAGGGAATGCCAGCTCCTCAACAGGTCCTCCTGCATGTGTTTGCTGCAGGTTCCTCAGCTACCGTGGGGACATGCAGCCTCTGTTGATAGAATGACTGAGTGCCGTTGTTTGGGGCATGAGATCTATGCCCCTCTGCGTCCAGGCTAGTTGAGTCTCTGGTCTGATGACCCTGCCTTTCAGATGACCCTTGTCTCCGGCCCACGTGGCCTGTGTTACTCTCATTCCTGTGACACCATCTTTGTGCCAGGTTCCAAAGATCCCCTGTGTTTCAGATGATCAATGCCATGGATTCCAAGATCAGATCCCTGGAACAGAGAATAGTGGAATTGTCAGAAGCCAATAAACTTGCAGCCAACAGCAGCCTCTTTACCCAGAGGAACATGTAAGTGTTCAGATTCTAACTGTGTGTGCTTCCACTCTGGTCCTCTCTCCTGCGGCACAGACTCTGCTCTTCTGTCTGGCGGAGCCAAAGCAGATTTAATGACTCCCATTCTGGTGCCCTGCCCCTGTATCCTTAGGAAATTTTGCCCCCCTCTGAAGTGGTCTCGCTCTACCCCATCCTCACTTTTGAGGTTAGTTTTCTTAAGTGCTTCAAATTCCCATCCCATCCCAGAGTGTTTTGCTCTAAATAATGAGGCTATTTATAGCTGGCATCTGGAGAGCTGCCACATCCTTGTTCCCCAGACTTGGCTCCCATGATCAACCAGAGGTGATCTTGGATGTGCCCAACTGGGCCATCCATTCTCTGTCGTGAAGTTGCGCCGTGGTGGGTGAGTTTTTGGGTTTAGTAGGCACTCTCTTGTGTCCCAGGGGCACTTTTATCTTAATCTTTTTCCCCAAAGAACTGCAATCTCCAGGAGTTTTCCTCCGCTTAGATATGTCCCTTTAAGGCTCTTAAACATTCCTGTCTTGGTTTAAGCCAGCTTGGTAGACCACTGTTTGATCATTCCAGCTTCTGAGCAGCCTGTGGTTGACAGAGAAGTAGCAGGAGTATCATTCTTTCTCCTCATGACCCTCTTTTCCCTAGGGCTCATCTCAGTGAGCCGTTAGGGTGCTCTTGTGTATACTCTCAGGAGGCCCTTCCTGCGGTCCTGTACAGACTAGAAAAATAAAAACATCTACCAGAGGAGTGAAATGATAGTATCTTACATCCCCCTTGACCATACTTCATCTCATCGAAAAGGGACTCTGGACACTGGGGACTGAGTGGGCCCCTGGTCCCCCAGCTGGGGTCATGCACACAAGGCCAGGCCAGGAAAGTGGTAGCCTGGGGAGGAGTGTGGTCCCTTTACTGAGACACACCTCTCCCTCATTTCTGCCTGTCCTTTCAAGGGGGACATGCTCACCTCTAACAAGACTGTGATTTTGCTTGGCTCCTCCTACCACCCCTACCAGGAAGGCCCAGGAAGAGATGATTTCAGAACTCAGGCAACAGAAGTTTTACCTGGAGACACAAGCTGGAAAATTGGAGGCCCAGAACCGGAAGCTGGAGGAGCAACTGGAAAAAATCAGCCACCAAGACCACAGTGACAAGAACCCGCTGGAGCTGGAGACCAGGCTGAGGGAGGTAAGAGGGTGACCTTCTGTCTGGAAAATTTCTCCCATTCTGGTGCCCTGCCCTGTATCCTTAGGAAATTTTGCCCCTCTGAAGTGGTCTCGCTCTACCCCATCCTCACTTTTGAGGTTAGTTTTCTTAAGTGCTTCAAATTCCCATCCCATCCCAGAGTGTTTTGCTCTAAATAATGAGGCTATTTATAGCTGGCATCTGGAGAGCTGCCACATCCTTGTTCCCCAGACTTGGCTCCCATGATCAACCAGAGGTGATCTTGGATGTGCCCAACTGGGCCATCCATTCTCTGTCGTGAAGTTGCGCCGTGGTGGGTGAGTTTTTGGGTTTAGTAGGCACTCTCTTGTGTCCCAGGGGCACTTTTATCTTAATCTTTTTCCCCAAAGAACTGCAATCTCCAGGAGTTTTCCTCCGCTTAGATATGTCCCTTTAAGGCTCTTAAACATTCCTGTCTTGGTTTAAGCCAGCTTGGTAGACCACTGTTTGATCATTCCAGCTTCTGAGCAGCCTGTGGTTGACAGAGAAGTAGCAGGAGTATCATTCTTTCTCCTCATGACCCTCTTTTCCTAGGGCTCATCTCAGTGAGCCGTTAGGGTGCTCTTGTGTATACTCTCAGGAGGCCCTTCCTGCGGTCCTGTACAGACTAGAAAAATAAAAACATCTACCAGAGGAGTGAAATGATAGTATCTTACATCCCCCTTGACCATACTTCATCTCATCGAAAAGGGACTCTGGACACTGGGGACTGAGTGGGCCCCTGGTCCCCCAGCTGGGGTCATGCACACAAGGCCAGGCCAGGAAAGTGGTAGCCTGGGGAGGAGTGTGGTCCCTTTACTGAGACACACCTCTCCCTCATTTCTGCCTGTCCTTTCAAGGGGGACATGCTCACCTCTAACAAGACTGTGATTTTGCTTGGCTCCTCCTACCACCCCTACCAGGAAGGCCCAGGAAGAGATGATTTCAGAACTCAGGCAACAGAAGTTTTACCTGGAGACACAAGCTGGAAAATTGGAGGCCCAGAACCGGAAGCTGGAGGAGCAACTGGAAAAAATCAGCCACCAAGACCACAGTGACAAGAACCGTCTGCTGGAGCTGGAGACCAGGCTGAGGGAGGTGAGAGTGAGGGGTGACCTCCCGAAGGTATTGTTGGAGGATCCGTGGACCCTCTCCATGATGGTGAAGAGCAGGGGTCTGGGTTAGAATTCCACCCTCGCTTCCTAGGAGTTTGGCAACCTCGGGTAGGCTACCCTTTCACCTCTGTGTGCTTCAGTTTCCTCATCTGTGAAAGGACCATGAATCTCCCTGATGAGGTCACATGAGGATGAAGTAAATTGATGCAGCTTCAAACGGGGGCAGAGAGATTCCGCCCATATCTGGAGTCATTGAGGCTCACGTGACCATGTCCATGCACAGAGTTTAGCACATAGTACGGCTTAGTGACAGAGGTGCCATGGTGGGAGACTACAACTTTGAACTTTAGGTGTGTGGTTTTTTTTTTTTAAAGATTTATTTATTTATTTTGGGTAGGGGTCGGGTTGGGGAGGGAGGAGAGCAGGCGGGCCACCTCTATTGGTCTTCATTTCTCTATTTTTCATCCGTCTTTGTTCTTTGGCTCCTGTGGGCCTCCCATCGCGGTGGCGTCTGTCGTTGCAGAGCACCGGCTCTGGGCGCATGCGCTCTAGAGCTCTGGCTCAGTGATCGGACACATTGGTCCAGCCGCTCCGCGGCACGTGGGATCTTCCCAGGCCAGGGCTCAAACCGGCGCCCCTTGCACTGCAAGGCGGTGTCCTTACCCACTGGACCACCAGGGGAAGCCCTGAACTTTAGGTATGTTTGATGGAAGGTGATAACCTGGGAAGGGTAGCCAGGTTTGGGGAGGGAAGTCCTGCATATTTACTTATGAACATTTTGAGATTGATGCAAGCTGTGACTTAACATCCCTACTGAGTATTTATTAAATGCCTGCTGTTTGCCAGTTAGTAGCCTGATAGACAGTGGTGACAACATAGACCCACCCTGATCTTCAGCCCAGCATGTGGGCTTAGTCAGGACTGGCAGAGGTAGGACTGAGCTCAGGAAGGTGGTCGTTGGAAGTAGGACATCCCGGCTGGGCATGGTGACGAGGGAGCTCACATATTTGTGATGAAGTTCTTACAAGAGCGGATGATCTCTCTTCAGACACAGATCATCTTTAGTTAAGGAGTAAACTTTGGGGGAATTCTGACATTTAGGAATGTCTTCTTTGTTTGTACTGGAGTATTAAAATGAGGCCACTTCTCCAAAGGACTAGAGTTGTCAAGGTGTGGACCCCTCTCTATTAGGACCACCTGGCCTGTGTATCAAAATTCAGATTTCTGGGTGGCTTCCTTCCTAAGGTGTTTTTTTTTTTTTTCCCAGTATTTATTTTGGGGTCATGGGCTTCAGAATGGAGGCTCAGTATTTGTGGCGCACAGGCTTAGTTCCCCCAGGGCACATGGGGATCTTCCCAGACCAGGGATCCAACCAGAGTCCCCTGCATTGCAAGCAAACTCTTAACCATTGGACCATCAGGCAAGCCCCCTCTTTCAGCTGTTTAAATTGCATTGAGTGGAGGTGTGGAGGGGATGAGGAGCAAGGACTTGCATTTCCAGCAAGTATCCTGGGTGATGCTTAGGCTTCCGTGGTTCGAGGACCATTGTTCTTGGTTGTCCAGAAGCCTCCGGCAGTGGTTCACTTTTCTTATCAAGCCTATATTTTCACTCTTCAGTAAGTTTAACCACACTTCCCTGTAGTGCCAGCCTTAGGTGTGCGAGTGTAAATAACTCGGATTTCTCTGAGCATGGGAACGTTGGCTGGCTGTCTGTTGCTTTCCCTTCCCACAGATGTCTCTCTTCCACGTCTGTCCTGCAGCTGCAGCTCCTCTGGGCATTCTTCTGTCCCAGGGAAAGCTTGTTGCTTTGTTCCTGAATCTGTATAGCCAGCCCCCAGAGAGGCAGTGAGAATAATTTAGGATGTTTCCTAAGAGGCTTAGGGCTATACATACTCCAGAAGAGTCTGGCGTTTCGCTGTATTTATTTATTTTTATGGGATGATTTTTAGAGTTGATTCGCTGTGTTGTGTTCATTTCTGCTGTACAACAAAGTGAGTCAGTTATACATATTTCAGCTCTTTCAGATTCTTTTCATTAGAGTATTGAGTAGAGTTCCCTGTGCTATACAGTAGGTCCTTATTAGTTATCTGTTTTATATATGGTAGTGTGGATGTGTCAGTCCCTGTTGAATAGAGTACCGTATGCTATAGAGCAGGTCCTTATTAACTATCTATTTTATATATGGTAGTGTGCATATGCCAATCCCAGTCTCCCAATTTATTCCCCCCCTTTTACTCCCTGATAACCTTAAGTTTGTTTTCTATGCCTGAGTCTGTTTCAGTTCCGTAAATAAGTTCATTTGTACCTTTTTTTAGATTCCATATGTAAGAATATCCTATGATATTTGTCTTTTTCTGATTTCACTCAGTATGACAATCTCTGGTCCATCCATGTTGCTGCAAATGGCATTTTATTTCATTCCTTTTTCTTTTTAATTAAATTTATTTCTTTATTTTAAAGGTTTTACAGAGTTTTGTTGTTCACAGACATGCATGTTCCCAGATCAGTCATATGCACATCCCTGGTCCCCTCCCCTCTCCCAGGCACCCCCATCCCACCCCTCCAGGCTGTCGCACCAAGCCAGTTAAGTACTCCTATTCCCTTAGCACGACAACAATAGCCATCTTTTTCACACATGACAGTATAGGTTTCCATGTTACTCCCTTTATGCCTCCCACCTACTGTTCATTCCCCACAATGCCCATATGTCTATTTTCTGTCTGTTTTTCCATGGGTTCACTGCATGTGTTATCATTACCCTTTTACTAGATTCCATATATATGTGTTAGTATACTGTACTTGTATTTCATTCCTTTTTATGGCTGAGTAATATTCCACTGTATATATGTGCCACACCTACTTTATCCATTCCTCTGTCAACGGACATTTAGGTTGCTTCCATGTCCTGGTTATTGTGAACAGTGCTGCAGTGGGGTGCATGTATCTTTTCTTTCTTTCTTTTCTTTTCACATGTATCTTTTCGAATTGTGGTTTTCTCTGGATATGCTGAGGAGTGGAATGGTGGGGCCGTATGGTAGCTCTAGGCTTAGTTTCCTAAAGAGCCTCTATACTGTTCTCCATAGTGACTGTATTGCCAAAATCCTATTGGTTCTCTCGGCTAAATCTCTTGTAAGTCTTTCTCCTCTGCATGTCTATGGTCTCTTGGATTTGAGTGTCATCTTTTCCAAGGAGCCCTCTCCAACACCCTGGAGTTGAATGGGATGTCTCATTTGGATACTCGTGACCTTTCCTGGTTAGCTTATTCCCTATGTACCCTTTGGCTGTCTCCATTAAACAGCGAACTTTTCAAGGACAGGTATCTCTTACTTGCTTGGCATGGTCATGTCCGACACAGGGTCTTGTCCCTAGAACAGCTTATCATGTCGATTATGTCAGGAGATGTCCCAAGGTCTTCCACACCTCCATGCCTTAGATGTCTTGTTTCCTCTGCCTAGAATTTTCTTTCCCTTCTTATCTCCTTGTTTGGCTCCTGGATCTTTGGTACACTAATCCACAGTTACCTCCTATCCCCCTCTGCTGGGTTCCCACATTTTTGCATATCTGGATTGTTGCACTTGACACTGTGTACTGCAATGGTTGGTTTTTATTTTTCTCCCCGACTTGAACGCAGAAACCATCTTTCATCTCTATATTTCTTTATATACAGAATTTTCCAAGTAAGTTTTTCTTGAATGGATGAACATTTGGGTAGATAGATTGGTAGATGGAAGGAAGAATGATTAGCTCACAGTGTGACCTTAATTCAGGTTATCTGATGAGAGCAAGTCAGGACAAGAATATTTAAAATAAAGAGAAAGAAGTCTGTTGTGCCACTTATATTCCAATTGTAAAGATGTCCTTGTTACTAATAAGATGTTATTTGTATGCAACACCATGGACTGCAGCACACCAGGCTTCTTTGTCTCCCACTATCTCCCAGAGTTTGCTCTGTCCATGTCCATTGAATTGATGATGCTATGTAACCATCCCATCCTCTTCTTTTCCTTTCTCCTTTTGCCTTCAGTCTTTCCCAACTTAGGGGTCTTTTCTAGTGAGTTGGCCCTTGGCATCAGGTGGCCAGAATATTGGAGCTTCAGCTTTAGCATCAATCCTTCCAATGAATATTCCTGGTTGATTTTCTTTTAGAATTGGGCCTTGGATGATCTCTTGCAGCCAATCAAATTTTTATGTGACTGTATTGCCAAAATCCTATTGGTTCTCTCGGCTAAATCTCTTGTAAGTCTTTCTCCTCTGCATGTCTATGGTCTCTTGGATTTGAGTGTCATCTTTTCCAAGGAGCCCTCTCCAACACCCTGGAGTTGAATGGGATGTCTCATTTGGATACTCGTGACCTTTCCTGGTTAGCTTATTCCCTATGTACCCTTTGGCTGTCTCCATTAAACAGCGAACTTTTCAAGGACAGGTATCTCTTACTTGCTTGGCATGGTCATGTCCGACACAGGGTCTTGTCCCTAGAACAGCTTATCATGTCGATTATGTCAGGAGATGTCCCAAGGTCTTCCACACCTCCATGCCTTAGATGTCTTGTTTCCTCTGCCTAGAATTTTCTTTCCCTTCTTATCTCCTTGTTTGGCTCCTGGATCTTTGGTACACTAATCCACAGTTACCTCCTATCCCCCTCTGCTGGGTTCCCACATTTTTGCATATCTGGATTGTTGCACTTGACACTGTGTACTGCAATGGTTGGTTTTTATTTTTCTCCCCGACTTGAACGCAGAAACCATCTTTCATCTCTATATTTCTTTATATACAGAATTTTCCAAGTAAGTTTTTCTTGAATGGATGAACATTTGAGTAGATAGATTGGTAGATGGAAGGAAGAATGATTAGCTCACAGTGTGACCTTAATTCAGGTTATCTGATGAGAGCAAGTCAGGACAAGAATATTTAAAATAAAGAGAAAGAAGTCTGTTGTGCCACTTATATTCCAATTGTAAAGATGTCCTTGTTACTAATAAGATGTTATTTGTATGCAACACCATGGACTGCAGCACACCAGGCTTCTTTGTCTCCCACTATCTCCCAGAGTTTGCTCTGTCCATGTCCATTGAATTGATGATGCTATGTAACCATCCCATCCTCTTCTTTTCCTTTCTCCTTTTGCCTTCAGTCTTTCCCAACTTAGGGGTCTTTTCTAGTGAGTTGGCCCTTGGCATCAGGTGGCCAGAATATTGGAGCTTCAGCTTTAGCATCAATCCTTCCAATGAATATTCCTGGTTGATTTTCTTTAGAATTGACTGGATTGATCTTCTTGCAGTCCAGGGGACCCTTCGGAGTCTTCTCTACTGCCACAATTTGAAGGCATCTATTCCTTGGTGCTCAGCCTTCTTTATGGTCTAACTCTTATATCCATACACAACTTCTGAAAAAACCATAGCTTTGATTAGATGTGCTTTTGTCAGCAAAGTAATGTCTTTGCTTTTTAATATACTTTCTAGGTTTGTCATAGTTTCTTCCAAGGAACAAGCATCTTTTAATTTCATGTCTGCAGTCACTGTCCACAGTCGTTTTGGAGCTCAAAGAAAATAATATGTCACTGCTTCCAGTTTTTCCCCTTCTATTTGCCATGAAGTAATGGAACCATGTGCCATGGTCTTAGTTTTCTAAAGTTGAGTCTCAAGGCAGCTTTTCCATTCTCCTTTTCCAGCCTTATCAAGAGGCTCCTTAGTTCCTCTTTACTTTCTGCCATAATACTGGTAATGTCTGTATTCTTGAGACTGTTGATGTTTCTCCTGGCAATCTTGGTTCCAGCTTGTGATTCATCCAGCCTGGTATTTCACAGGATGTACTCCACACATAAGTTAAATAAGCAGAGTGACAACAGACGGCCTTGTATACTCCTTTCCAAGTTTTGAACCAGTCAGTTGTTCCATGGGCAGTTCTGGTGATGAATATGTTTACTTTTAAATATTTTTCTAATAAGAGTAATCACAATTTTCAATCCAAGTTTTGAACCAGTCAGTTGATGGTCAGTTCTGAAGAATATTTAAAATAAAGAGAAAGAAGTCTGTTGTGCCACTTATATTCCAATTGTAAAGATGTCCTTGTTACTAATAAGATGTTATTTGTATGCAACACCATGGACTGCAGCACACCAGGCTTCTTTGTCTCCCACTATCTCCCAGAGTTTGCTCTGTCCATGTCCATTGAATTGATGATGCTATGTAACCATCCCATCCTCTTCTTTTCCTTTCTCCTTTTGCCTTCAGTCTTTCCCAACTTAGGGGTCTTTTCTAGTGAGTTGGCCCTTGGCATCAGGTGGCCAGAATATTGGAGCTTCAGCTTTAGCATCAATCCTTCCAATGAATATTCCTGGTTGATTTTCTTTAGAATTGACTGGATTGATCTTCTTGCAGTCCAGGGGACCCTTCGGAGTCTTCTCTACTGCCACAATTTGAAGGCATCTATTCCTTGGTGCTCAGCCTTCTTTATGGTCTAACTCTTATATCCATACACAACTTCTGAAAAAACCATAGCTTTGATTAGATGTGCTTTTGTCAGCAAAGTAATGTCTTTGCTTTTTAATATACTTTCTAGGTTTGTCATAGTTTCTTCCAAGGAACAAGCATCTTTTAATTTCATGTCTGCAGTCACTGTCCACAGTCGTTTTGGAGCTCAAAGAAAATAATATGTCACTGCTTCCAGTTTTTCCCCTTCTATTTGCCATGAAGTAATGGAACCATGTGCCATGGTCTTAGTTTTCTAAAGTTGAGTCTCAAGGCAGCTTTTCCATTCTCCTTTTCCAGCCTTATCAAGAGGCTCCTTAGTTCCTCTTTACTTTCTGCCATAATACTGGTAATGTCTGTATTCTTGAGACTGTTGATGTTTCTCCTGGCAATCTTGGTTCCAGCTTGTGATTCATCCAGCCTGGTATTTCACAGGATGTACTCCACACATAAGTTAAATAAGCAGAGTGACAACAGACGGCCTTGTATACTCCTTTCCAAGTTTTGAACCAGTCAGTTGTTCCATGGGCAGTTCTGGTGATGAATATGTTTACTTTTAAATATTTTTCTAATAAGAGTAATCACAATTTTCATAGGAGACTCTTGTGGTTTTTCTGAGAAGCTTTCTCAAACCCTGTGATACACAAAAGGCAGGGATGGTCTGTGTACACACGTTCTTAGGTGTTCTCACTCCTGAGAGCCGCCAGAGTCAGAGCTGTTTTCTTGCACTTTTTTCCATCTCTGTTGAATACCGAGAATTTGATTCCATGGCCAGATTTAAGATGCAGGTCGTGTCTTGCCTTTCTCTCCAGTTAAGGTCTCTTTCTCTCTGTGTATCTCAGGTCAGTCTAGAGCACGAAGAGCAGAAACTGGAGCTCAAGCGCCAGCTCACAGAGCTGCAGCTCTCCCTTCAGGAGCGCGAGTCCCAGCTGACAGCCCTGCAGGCGGCCCGGGCGGCCCTGGAGAGCCAGCTCCGCCAGGCCAAGACAGAGCTGGAGGAGACGACAGCGGAAGCAGAAGAGGAGATCCAGGCACTTACGGTAGGATGCTTGTGGAGCTGAGGATATTCGCTTACTTTTAGGAGTGCCAAGAGAAAAAAAAAATAGCCAGAGAGATGCTTCTTGGGCAGAAATTTGACTTACTGTAGGCTGCTTCTTCCTTGGCGTTGGTATACTAGATCAACTGAGCTTTCCTAAGGATCTTGAAAGGTTCTACCTTCATTTATGTATTTGCCTCTTTATAAAATCATCATCACTATATCTTAAATTTCTGTTTAACCAAAGTCTGTGTACTTGGGTCTTCTGTTTAGTTTTCAGTAGTCATTTAAAAAATTACATATTATGGTAGTCTTTCTACCTTATTTCTAGTTTTGGTTAGCCTCATTTGTATTCCTTTTTTTTTTCCCCAAGCTGTAGAATCTGTTTCAAGTCCTATATATGCGTTTGGTAGATTCTGGATGGAAATGATTCTAACGAATGAGAGATTGTTTCTCTAAAAGGGACCCTTCTCTTTCTGAGAGACTGGTTTGCTTGCATGAAGAGAGTTCTCAGGAGATACATTGTTGATGCTGGACAGCCCCTGGATTTAGCCCTTAGTTCTTTCTGCAAGCCTCAATATGTGACTTCCTTGGCCATTTTCCACAATTGATCCTTCTTATAGGAACTGATCCAGGGTAACAAGACTGATAAGAATTTTACATATGAAATGCCAACTTATCAGCTTTGCAGAGGGAAATGCAGCCACCAAGTTGACCAGGATACTCTGGGTGGCTAATGTTCACATTTTTTCCCCTTCAGAGAAATCTACTCGTAAATCACATTTCTTTTAGATGGCCACTCGGTGGATCTGGACTCTGGGCTTAGAGATCTGAATGAGTTTAATGACTGGTATCAACCAAGTACATACATTTCTAATGGTAACATACTGTACTTGCCAAGTAGATAGGCACATTCATGCCTGCTGGTCAGAATACCCTCTTCTGTGGGCAGGGTACAATGCGGCTGATTGGGTTCCATGCCTTTTTCAATAAGGTACCTAAGTGGGTATCTTACTCATTCTGATTCATTTTGGATGCTGTCCTCATCTCCATTAGTGAGCATCTCTAAAACATCTTTCAGATTGGGATTACCTCTGCAGATAATCATTTACTTTTGCTTATGATTTTACCCTGTTTTAAAAGTAATGTGTGTATGTATAATTTTTTAAAGTAATTTCCTTCTTAGAAGTTATCTCCCACTGTTGGATTTGGGGACCAAATTGGGAACATGATCTGAGAGTTCCAGGGTCCTTATAGATCAGTCCAGGATATAGGGGCTTCCAGGATCTGGGAATAGAGTAACCCCTGTGTAGAAGAGACTTGTGCATCCTAGATTTTCCAGGACTTAAGCCAAGTTCAGATATCAGTGGTAACCTTAGTTGTCTCTATGAAAACATTCATTAAATCGTGCCACATGCCACTAATATTTTGTTTTTTAAAAAATTAGTTACAGGGCTTCCCTGGTGGTGCAGTGGGTGGAGAGTCTGCCTTGCAGTGCAGGGGGCACTAGTTCGGTCTCTGACTGGGGAAGATCCCATGTGCCGCTGAGCCACTGGGCTGGTGTGTCCAATCACAAGCCAGTTTTTGCTCTGGGGCACATGCTCCCAGAGCCAGTGCTCTGAAGCGATAGAGGCCACTGCAATGGGAGGCCCACACATACCAAAGAATAAAAAGATGGATGAAAATAAGTATAAATAAAAAGAGGCATGATGGGGAAAAGAAAAAATAACTTAAAAAAAATTAGTTACAGTATCTCTTTGTTTATAGTCTGCCTTGTTTCAACAAAGAATTGGAGACAGTTTGCAAAGATGCAAAATAGTATAACAGGATCGAATAAGAAAGAAAAAGAGAAAGAAAATCATAGAAGAAAAATAAGAGATAAGAATGAAATGAATATATATATGACAACAAGGTTTATATGGTTTCTGGAGCGGGGTGGATGCAGAAAGAGACAGGTACCATTTCTTAGCTGCTAAAAGAGACACCTAAAATCCAACCACTATTTAATGCCTTGTACCCAGCGTTGAAAGGAGAGTCAATCAGTCATTTGATCCATATTATTAGACCTGACTGTGTGCCTAAGTGGGTATCTTACTCATTCTGATTCATTTTGGATGCTGTCCTCATCTCCATTAGTGAGCATCTCTAAAACATCTTTCAGATTGGGATTACCTCTGCAGATAATCATTTACTTTTGCTTATGATTTTACCCTGTTTTAAAAGTAATGTGTGTATGTATAATTTTTTAAAGTAATTTCCTTCTTAGAAGTTATCTCCCACTGTTGGATTTGGGGACCAAATTGGGAACATGATCTGAGAGTTCCAGGGTCCTTATAGATCAGTCCAGGATATAGGGGCTTCCAGGATCTGGGAATAGAGTAACCCCTGTGTAGAAGAGACTTGTGCATCCTAGATTTTCCAGGACTTAAGCCAAGTTCAGATATCAGTGGTAACCTTAGTTGTCTCTATGAAAACATTCATTAAATCGTGCCACATGCCACTAATATTTTGTTTTTTAAAAAATTAGTTACAGGGCTTCCCTGGTGGTGCAGTGGGTGGAGAGTCTGCCTTGCAGTGCAGGGGGCACTAGTTCGGTCTCTGACTGGGGAAGATCCCATGTGCCGCTGAGCCACTGGGCTGGTGTGTCCAATCACAAGCCAGTTTTTGCTCTGGGGCACATGCTCCCAGAGCCAGTGCTCTGAAGCGATAGAGGCCACTGCAATGGGAGGCCCACACATACCAAAGAATAAAAAGATGGATGAAAATAAGTATAAATAAAAAGAGGCATGATGGGGAAAAGAAAAAATAACTTAAAAAAAATTAGTTACAGTATCTCTTTGTTTATAGTCTGCCTTGTTTCAACAAAGAATTGGAGACAGTTTGCAAAGATGCAAAATAGTATAACAGGATCGAATAAGAAAGAAAAAGAGAAAGAAAATCATAGAAGAAAAAATAAGAGATAAGAATGAAATGAATATATATATGACAACAAGGTTTATATGGTTTCTGGAGCGGGGTGGATGCAGAAAGAGACAGGTACCATTTCTTAGCTGCTAAAAGAGACACCTAAAATCCAACCACTATTTAATGCCTTGTACCCAGCGTTGAAAGGAGAGTCAATCAGTCATTTGATCCATATTATTAGACCTGACTGTGTGCCTAGCACTGTGTCTTAAGCTTTTTCTTCCCAGGGAACTGGCCTGTCAGCCCTCAAGTCGTTTTGACTCTGGAGCAAAGGAGGAGGACACACGATTCTCTCTGCTCTGTTGGAATTCGGAGGGAGGTGGTAGCCATGCATCTTACTCTGCCTGTTTGGAAGGAGGAGGGGATACTTGTGTCACTGTTGTTTATCTGTGAGGAAATTAGTCTTTTAGTCCTTTCTCGCTGCTGTTTGGAAAGTGCTGTCTCTAATGGCTGCTGGACGCCTGCACAGCAGCAAGTCACGAAATTAATTTAGTCAGATGAGATCACTGCCTCAGAGCATCCTCTTTTTTTAAAAAAAAAACAAAAAACAAAAAAAAAACCTCCCTAAGTGTAGAAACTAGGGCTCTCCAGTTCTCACAGATGAAGATCCCTCGTGAAAAAGGGCTTGTTCATAGGGAGGGCAGAAAAGTGCCTTTGGTCCAGCAGCTGGACCCCTTGTGCACATTGTGCAGGAATCCAAGTTCTGTATCAGTTTGCTTCAGTTCTGTTTGAAGGCTGTGGGTTTTTCCTCTCCCCTCCTCTTAATGATGTCTCATATGTCCCATAAAGCCGGTTAGGGACCACAGGTGGCTGTTGCATGAATGACTTTGTTGAATTTGTTCTGAAGCATGTATTTTCTGAGAGAGAGAGAGAGAAAATTGTCACAGATGCAGCACCCTGACCCTCTGTCTCTTGTTATTCCGGCCCAAGTTCAGACCCATTGTAAGCATCAGTCAAATTCAATCAGATGGATCCAAAGTGATCTCCAAAGAGGTTTGTGTGCTTCACAGCAGATTGTTTAATCAATGAAAGGGGATAGTCAAATGGGCTGTGATTGTTTTAATTCCAAGAGGGAGCCTCCTCACCTGGGAGCCTCCTTGGCCTTGGTCCCTGGGCCAAGTTGATGGAGCACTGTTAAATGGAAGCTCTCCATTGATGAAGTGTAGCGGGGGACGACTGGTCTTCCTGGGCTTTCGTTTTTTCCCCTGCTCACCCTTTCCCCACCCTGTCAATTGTATTTTCATTGAAATTCACTGGCCATTAAAAGCCAAGATTGAATCCAAGTACAGACCAACAGGATAGTTAAATTTATACAGAAAGCTGTGCGTTTTAGATGCTTCATTGCTTATTGGTGGAAGAGAGAATTTTTTCCACATGAAATTTAAGACTCCATGTAATGCCTTTGTCTGTGGAAGAAAATTTGTGCACCTGTCATTGCATGTGGACATGTGACATGATGGGAACATTACTCTGAGGCTGCAGACAAGAGGCATGACATGGGCTTTGTGTCCACCAGCCCGGCCCCACAGACATGCTCCACGTCCCAGTCCTCATATTCTTCTACTGATTAAATGACTGAGGCTAAACTTAAGAAGGAGATCTTTCCAGCAGAACATGATGATGGGATATTAGAATTATCTGCTTTGCTTTGTTAAAATCATTAGTCAATATGTGCTGGTTTTCTCTTTTACATAACAGTTGTTGAGTTGAATTAGTAAGCTTTGGGCTTGATAGATAGGATGTGAGATTGGGTCTCTTAGGGGGCAGTCTTGCTTGGCACCTGCCTTCCCAGCGAAAGGAGTGGGTGTATGGAAACCCGTGTTGTAGGATCCTGACCATGGATCCCAGAAGACAGACAGACCTCTAAAAAACGGTTCTCCTTTCCACAGTTCTGTAGGTATTTTCTCTCATTAAGGCAGCATAACAATTATCTTTTCTTCATTCCTCTTGTAACTTTCCTTAAACTTAAAGAAGACATGAGTCCTCTCAAAGTAATGTCTCTCTGGTTTCTAGGATGCAGCCTCTCCTTTCCATCTCCCGCCACCCAAAACTCAAGTTGGGCTCCATGGGGGTCCCCAAGTTCAGATTATTTTCATAATAATACTAAACTGTCTTCTTGCATTTTTCATTGTGTTAACATTTGCACTGATAGTGAAAAGTCAATACTTTTATTTTAAAAGAAATAAAAATAGATTTTGAAAAGATCTGTTTGTTTCTAATGTGGTAAATATAGATATAACTCACATGAACAAAAGCTCTTAGAAGTCCTTTTTTTTTTTTGAAAATTTTCATTTTTTTAAGGGTTTTTTTTTTTTTTTGCCTCTAAATCATCATTTATTTTTCATTGATCTTTATTCTTTGGCATGTGTGGGCCTCCCATCGCAGTGGCCTCTCGTTGCAGAGCACTGGCTCTGGGCACATGTGTGCCAGAGTGCTGGCTTGTAATTGGACACAGCAGTCCAACCGCTTCTCGGCATGTGGGATCTTCCCAGGCCAGGGATTAAACTGGTGCCCCTTGCACTGCAAGGCGGACTCTTTACCCACTGGACTACCAGGGAAGCACTCCTCAGTAATTTAGTCTAAATACTTATTCCCTGTAGTGCCTTATTGTGGACATGTGACATGATGGGAACATTACTCTGAGGCTGCAGACAAGAGGCATGACATGGGCTTTGTGTCCACCAGCCCGGCCCCACAGACATGCTCCACGTCCCAGTCCTCATATTCTTCTACTGATTAAATGACTGAGGCTAAACTTAAGAAGGAGATCTTTCCAGCAGAACATGATGATGGGATATTAGAATTATCTGCTTTGCTTTGTTAAAATCATTAGTCAATATGTGCTGGTTTTCTCTTTACATAACAGTTGTTGAGTTGAATTAGTAAGCTTTGGGCTTGATAGATAGGATGTGAGATTGGGTCTCTTAGGGGGCAGTCTTGCTTGGCACCTGCCTTCCCAGCGAAAGGAGTGGGTGTATGGAAACCCGTGTTGTAGGATCCTGACCATGGATCCCAGAAGACAGACAGACCTCTAAAAAACGGTTCTCCTTTCCACAGTTCTGTAGGTATTTTCTCTCATTAAGGCAGCATAACAATTATCTTTTCTTCATTCCTCTTGTAACTTTCCTTAAACTTAAAGAAGACATGAGTCCTCTCAAAGTAATGTCTCTCTGGTTTCTAGGATGCAGCCTCTCCTTTCCATCTCCCGCCACCCAAAACTCAAGTTGGGCTCCATGGGGGTCCCCAAGTTCAGATTATTTTCATAATAATACTAAACTGTCTTCTTGCATTTTTCATTGTGTTAACATTTGCACTGATAGTGAAAAGTCAATACTTTTATTTTAAAAGAAATAAAAATAGATTTTGAAAAGATCTGTTTGTTTCTAATGTGGTAAATATAGATATAACTCACATGAACAAAAGCTCTTAGAAGTCCTTTTTTTTTTTTGAAAATTTTCATTTTTTTAAGGGTTTTTTTTTTTTTTTGCCTCTAAATCATCATTTATTTTTCATTGATCTTTATTCTTTGGCATGTGTGGGCCTCCCATCGCAGTGGCCTCTCGTTGCAGAGCACTGGCTCTGGGCACATGTGTGCCAGAGTGCTGGCTTGTAATTGGACACAGCAGTCCAACCGCTTCTCGGCATGTGGGATCTTCCCAGGCCAGGGATTAAACTGGTGCCCCTTGCACTGCAAGGCGGACTCTTTACCCACTGGACTACCAGGGAAGCACTCCTCAGTAATTTAGTCTAAATACTTATTCCCTGTAGTGTCTAATATCTAATTAATACTCATATTTTATTGAGAGAATTCAAAACTTGTCTTATATATTTTATTATCTTCATATATACTGTTGTTTGACCTTCACATATACTGATGTTTGACCTTCATATTTACTGTTGTTTGACTGTTGCTTTCTTGTGCATTTTTTTTCACAACTTATTTCAAAGAAACGTAAAACATGTTTCTTGCTATTTTTAAACTCAGTTCAGTTTGTTGCAGGTAGATGGAACCCTTCCAGGGCCCAAGAGTGGGCTCTTGTCTAACACTCAGAAATGAACTGTCTGAGGAGACAAAAGAGCTGACACAGCAAGAGGTTTGACTGGGAAAGGGCGCCCGGGCAGAGAGCAGTCGGCTAAGGGAACCCAGGAGAACTGCTCTGCCTCGTGGCTCACAGTCTTGGGTTTCATGGTCATGGGATTAGTTTCCAGGTTGTCTTTGGCCAGTTATTCTGACGCACCGTCCTTCCGGGTGGTCCAAGATGGATGCCAGCAAGGATTCTGGGAGGTGGTCGGACATGTGATATCTCCTGACCTTTCCTGAACTCTTCTGGTTGGTGGTGGCTTAGTAGTTCCGTGTTCCTTCCTAGGACCTCCTGTCGTGAGACAGTTCAGGCAGATGGTCACTATGGTGCCTGGCCAGGGTGGGCAGTTTCAGCCAGAGTGCCTCCCCTACAAGTTCACTGATTGTTACAGTACTTCCAGCAGTCACAGCAGGCAGGGTTGGTTCTACATTTTGTGTTTATATTTCAGCCAATAATAAATCAAAAAGCCATAATGATAGTAGTTTCCTATATCGTAACCTCAGAGAAGATTGCCATTTGATGTGTCAAAATGAGCCAAAGGCCTCATAATAGTAATGGAAATATTAGTGATTGGAATTTCAGACTACTGCTAATGGAAATATTAGTGATTGGAATTTCAGACTACTGTGGGGCAGTTAAACAAATCTTTAATGGTGCAGTGTTATTTGGAAACACTGCAGTTGGTCAGAAAGTGGAGCAGGGCTTCTGTTCCTCAGTATAGGCCAGAGAGCTTTTCGTTACGATCACTGCTTAAGCTCTGAAAAAGTTAACTCCACCTTTCTAATATCTAATTAATACTCATATTTTATTGAGAGAATTCAAAACTTGTCTTATATATTTTATTATCTTCATATATACTGTTGTTTGACCTTCACATATACTGATGTTTGACCTTCATATTTACTGTTGTTTGACTGTTGCTTTCTTGTGCATTTTTTTTCACAACTTATTTCAAAGAAACGTAAAACATGTTTCTTGCTATTTTTAAACTCAGTTCAGTTTGTTGCAGGTAGATGGAACCCTTCCAGGGCCCAAGAGTGGGCTCTTGTCTAACACTCAGAAATGAACTGTCTGAGGAGACAAAAGAGCTGACACAGCAAGAGGTTTGACTGGGAAAGGGCGCCCGGGCAGAGAGCAGTCGGCTAAGGGAACCCAGGAGAACTGCTCTGCCTCGTGGCTCACAGTCTTGGGTTTCATGGTCATGGGATTAGTTTCCAGGTTGTCTTTGGCCAGTTATTCTGACGCACCGTCCTTCCGGGTGGTCCAAGATGGATGCCAGCAAGGATTCTGGGAGGTGGTCGGACATGTGATATCTCCTGACCTTTCCTGAACTCTTCTGGTTGGTGGTGGCTTAGTAGTTCCGTGTTCCTTCCTAGGACCTCCTGTCGTGAGACAGTTCAGGCAGATGGTCACTATGGTGCCTGGCCAGGGTGGGCAGTTTCAGCCAGAGTGCCTCCCCTACAAGTTCACTGATTGTTACAGTACTTCCAGCAGTCACAGCAGGCAGGGTTGGTTCTACATTTTGTGTTTATATTTCAGCCAATAATAAATCAAAAAGCCATAATGATAGTAGTTTCCTATATCGTAACCTCAGAGAAGATTGCCATTTGATGTGTCAAAATGAGCCAAAGGCCTCATAATAGTAATGGAAATATTAGTGATTGGAATTTCAGACTACTGCTAATGGAAATATTAGTGATTGGAATTTCAGACTACTGTGGGGCAGTTAAACAAATCTTTAATGGTGCAGTGTTATTTGGAAACACTGCAGTTGGTCAGAAAGTGGAGCAGGGCTTCTGTTCCTCAGTATAGGCCAGAGAGCTTTTCGTTACGATCACTGCTTAAGCTCTGAAGAAGTTAACTCCACCTTTACCTCCCTGTTTCTGATGTTGAGAGATTTCACACCAAATTAGTTGTTTAGAGTGCGGGTTGGCAGGCTATAGCCACTGGGCCAAATTTAGTATGCTTCCTGTTTTCTGTAAATAAAGTTTTACTGACACACAGTCACGCCCGTTTATGTGCATACTCTCTGAGGGTGCCTTGTGCCATGGATACAGAGTGGAATAGTGGCGACAAAGACTGAATGGCCTTCAGAGCCCTAAATATTTTATTATCTGGTTCTTAAAAGAAAAAACCCCGCGCCACAGTTTACTGATTTAAGGGCCGTATTCTTCCTCTAGGATATCTACAGATGAGATTCTCCAGTAGTATAAATAGCCACATTCTTACTTTGAGTAAATAGTAGTCCTGCCTTGTTAAATTTATAAATCTCTTGAATTGCTGAGCGAAAAACAAATTAAGTTTTGGGGACAAGTTATAATCCTTTAAATTAGTTGATGAAAATAAGGGCTAGTTATTGGAGAAGTTGATTCTAAGTGGTAACTTGTGATTTAAAATCTGTAAGTCTGTGCACTTGCTGGTTTTTATTTTACCATTTTCTGGTCCTGTTTGTTCTTTTGTGTAGATTTAAGTCTGATTCTCATCTTCTGCCTTAAAGATTTCCTTTAACATTTCTTCATACTACAAGTTTGTAGGTGGCAAATTCTTGCAGCTTTTGTGTCTGAAAAAGTCTATTTCACCTTCTTCTTCTTCTTTTTTTTTTTTTTATTAATTTTGACCTCTTTTATTGGTCATTTATTTATTTCCATCCATCTTTATTCTTTGGCCTGTGGGGGCCTCCCATCGCAGTGACCTCTCGTTGCAGAGCACCGGCTCTGGGCACATGGACACACTGGTCCAGCTGCTCCGCAGCATGTGGGATCCTCCCAGGCCAGGGATCGAACTGGCGCCCCTTGCACTGCAAGGCGGACTCTTTACCCACTGGACCACCAGGGAAGCCCCTATTTCACCTTCATTTTAAAAAGACATTTTTATTTACTTTATTCTTGGCTGCTCTGGGTCTTCATTGCTGTGTACGGACTTTCTCTAGTTCTGGCAAGCCAGGGTGTCTCACTGCAGTGGCTTTACTAGTTTTGGACCATGGGGGCTAGGGTGCGTGGGCTTCCCTAGTTGTGGTAAAGGCCTAGCTGTTTTGTGGCATGTGGGGTCCTCCAGGACTAGGGATCGAGCCCGTGTCCCCGCCATTGACAGGCAGATTCTTAACTGCTGGACCACCAGGGAAGCCCTCACCTTCATCTTTGAAAGGTATTTTTGAGAGGTATAAAATCCTGGGTTGACAGGTTTTTGTATTTTTCTTTCAGTATTTAAAAGATGCTGTTGCACTGTCTTCTGGCTTCCTCCGTGCCAAACCTCGCCAACCTCACCATGAGAAATCTTTGTTCTCTTAGTTTCTCGTTAAGTAACTTGTCTTTTTATTTGGCTGGTTTTAGACTTTCTTCATTACTGGTTTTAAGTAGTTTGATTATGATGTGATTAAGCTTAATTTCTTTCATGGGTCCTGTGCTTAGAGACATCTAACTTTTTGTTTACTTTTAAAGTAGTTGATGAAAATAAGGGCTAGTAAGTTGATTCTAAGTGGTAACTTGTGATTTAAAATCTGTAAGTCTGTGCACTTGCTGGTTTTTATTTTACCATTTTCTGGTCCTGTTTGTTCTTTTGTGTAGATTTAAGTCTGATTCTCATCTTCTGCCTTAAAGATTTCCTTTAACATTTCTTCATACTACAAGTTTGTAGGTGGCAAATTCTTGCAGCTTTTGTGTCTGAAAAAGTCTATTTCACCTTCTTCTTCTTCTTTTTTTTTTTTTTATTAATTTTGACCTCTTTTATTGGTCATTTATTTATTTCCATCCATCTTTATTCTTTGGCCTGTGGGGGCCTCCCATCGCAGTGACCTCTCGTTGCAGAGCACCGGCTCTGGGCACATGGACACACTGGTCCAGCTGCTCCGCAGCATGTGGGATCCTCCCAGGCCAGGGATCGAACTGGCGCCCCTTGCACTGCAAGGCGGACTCTTTACCCACTGGACCACCAGGGAAGCCCCTATTTCACCTTCATTTTAAAAAGACATTTTTATTTACTTTATTCTTGGCTGCTCTGGGTCTTCATTGCTGTGTACGGACTTTCTCTAGTTCTGGCAAGCCAGGGTGTCTCACTGCAGTGGCTTTACTAGTTTTGGACCATGGGGGCTAGGGTGCGTGGGCTTCCCTAGTTGTGGTAAAGGCCTAGCTGTTTTGTGGCATGTGGGGTCCTCCAGGACTAGGGATCGAGCCCGTGTCCCCGCCATTGACAGGCAGATTCTTAACTGCTGGACCACCAGGGAAGCCCTCACCTTCATCTTTGAAAGGTATTTTTGAGAGGTATAAAATCCTGGGTTGACAGGTTTTTGTATTTTTCTTTCAGTATTTAAAAGATGCTGTTGCACTGTCTTCTGGCTTCCTCCGTGCCAAACCTCGCCAACCTCACCATGAGAAATCTTTGTTCTCTTAGTTTCTCGTTAAGTAACTTGTCTTTTTATTTGGCTGGTTTTAGACTTTCTTCATTACTGGTTTTAAGTAGTTTGATTATGATGTGATTAAGCTTAATTTCTTTCATGGGTCCTGTGCTTAGAGACATCTAACTTTTTTTTTATTAGTTTACTTTTAAAGTGCTTTGCTGCTTACAGATATGTATAATCCCAGATTAGTCATATGTGTATCCCTGGCCCCCATCCCTCCTCCATCCCCCTCCCTGTCCCCCCTCCCCACCCCACCCCTCCAGGCCATCTCACAGCGCCCCTGCAGGATCCCCTAATCCCACAGGGCAATGACAATAGCTATCTTTTTTACACATGATAGTATAGGTTTCCATGTTACTCCTGCTACGCCTTCCACCCCCTGTTCGTTCCCCACAATGTCCATACATCAGTCCTCTGTGTCTGTTTTTCCATTGCTTCACTGCGTGTGTTGTCATTATCATCTTTCTAGATTCCATATATATGTGCTAGTATACTGTCCTTGTCTTTCTCTTTTTGACTTACTTCACTTTTTATAATAGGTTCTAGATCTATCCACCTCATTAGGACTGATTCTTCTCATTTAACTTTTTACATCTATGGATTTATTTTTTCCTTGACTCTGGAAAACTTGTGACCATTATTTCTTCAAAAAAATTTTTGATTTTGTCTCAATCCTGCATTCCTTCATGGCTGCTGAGTACATGTGTATCAGGCTCCTTGGAGTCCTCTCACAGCTCATTGATGCTCTGTTAATTTTTTCAAAATCTTTCTTTTTTCCTTTGTGTGTTTTATTTTGGATGATAGTCTCTGTTGCTTTCTCTGCAAGTTCACTAATCATTTTTTTCTATAGGATCTAATCTAATTTTTTGTTGTTGTCCTTGTTTTTTTAAATTTATTTCTGTATTTTAAAGTTTTTACAGAGTTTTGTTGTATTGTCCTTATTTAGTTGCTAAGTCGTATCCAACTCTTTTGGAACCCCATGGACTGTAGCCTGCCAGGCTTCTCTGTCCATGGGATTTTCAAAGAAGGGATCATTTCCTTCTCCAGGGTTATTTTGTGATTAAGCTTAAGTATTTAAAAGATGCTGTTGCACTGGGCTTCCTCGTGCCAAACCTCGCCAACCTCACCATGAGAAATCTTTGTTCTCTTAGTTTCTCGTTAAGTAACTTGTCTTTTTATTTGGCTGGTTTTAGACTTTCTTCATTACTGGTTTTAAGTAGTTTGATTATGATGTGATTAAGCTTAATTTCTTTCATGGGTCCTGTGCTTAGAGACATCTAACTTTTTTTTTATTAGTTTACTTTTAAAGTGCTTTGCTGCTTACAGATATGTATAATCCCAGATTAGTCATATGTGTATCCCTGGCCCCCATCCCTCCTCCATCCCCCTCCCTGTCCCCTTCCCCACCCCACCCCTCCAGGCCATCTCACAGCGCCCCTGCAGGATCCCCTAATCCCACAGGGCAATGACAATAGCTATCTTTTTTACACATGATAGTATAGGTTTCCATGTTACTCCTGCTACGCCTTCCACCCCCTGTTCGTTCCCCACAATGTCCATACATCAGTCCTCTGTGTCTGTTTTTCCATTGCTTCACTGCGTGTGTTGTCATTATCATCTTTCTAGATTCCATATATATGTGCTAGTATACTGTCCTTGTCTTTCTCTTTTTGACTTACTTCACTTTTTATAATAGGTTCTAGATCTATCCACCTCATTAGGACTGATTCTTCTCATTTAACTTTTTACATCTATGGATTTATTTTTTCCTTGACTCTGGAAAACTTGTGACCATTATTTCTTCAAAAAAATTTTTGATTTTGTCTCAATCCTGCATTCCTTCATGGCTGCTGAGTACATGTGTATCAGGCTCCTTGGAGTCCTCTCACAGCTCATTGATGCTCTGTTAATTTTTTCAAAATCTTTCTTTTTTCCTTTGTGTGTTTTATTTTGGATGATAGTCTCTGTTGCTTTCTCTGCAAGTTCACTAATCGTTTTTTTCTATAGGATCTAATCTAATTTTTTGTTGTTGTCCTTGTTTTTTTAAATTTATTTCTGTATTTTAAAGTTTTTACAGAGTTTTGTTGTATTGTCCTTATTTAGTTGCTAAGTCGTATCCAACTCTTTTGGAACCCCATGGACTGTAGCCTGCCAGGCTTCTCTGTCCATGGGATTTTCCAGGCAAGAATACTGGGGCAGGTTGCCATTTCCTTCTCCAGGGAATCTTCCTGACTCAGGGGTTGAAACTGTGTCTCCTGCATTGGCAGGTGGATTCTTTACCACTGAGCCACATGGGAATCTTAATTTATGGGAAAATAGACATATTATAAAATATATCCCAGCTAAATTAGGTGATGAACTTTTTGACTTGTAGATCTATTTTTAAATTGAAATATAATTTATTTACAATGTGGTGTTAGTTTCTGATGTACAGCAAAGTGACTCATACTCTCTTCCCTTATGGTTTATTACAAGATGTTATAGTTCCCTGTGCTATACAATAGGACCTTGTTGTTTTATCTGTTTTACATATAGTAGTTTGTATATACTGATACGAAACTCCTATTTTATCCACCCTCCCTTCCCCTGTGGTAACCATAAGTTTGTTTTCTATGTCTGTGAGTCTGTTTCTATTCTGTCAAGAAGTTTATTTGTGTCATATTTTAGATTGCACATATAAGTGGTATCGTGTGGTATTTGTCTTTCTATTTTCATAGTAATATAATCTCAAGGTTCATCCTACTGTAAATGGCATTATTTCATTCTTTTTTGTGACTGAATAATATTCCATTGTATGTATGTACCATGTCTTCTTTATTCATTCCTTTGTTGATGGGCATTTAGGATATTTCGGTTGCTTCCATGTCCTGGCTATTGTAAACAGTACTGCAGTGGGGTACATGTACTGTAAAATCTTGTGGATTATGGTTTTCTCTGGATATGTGCTGAGGAGTGGACGGCAGGATCAGATGATAGTTCTGTTTTTCGTTTTTTAAGGAACCTCCATACTGTTTTCCATAGTGGCTGCACCAATTTACATTCCCAGCATCAGCGTAAAAGGATTCTCTTTTCTCCAGCCTCTCCAGCACTTATTATTTTTGGTTTTTGAGTGATGGTCCAGATCTTCTGATAGAGACTAATAATTTTTTTAAAGAGAAGGACCACTTTTCTCAGCTGGATTCTTCTGTGGGCTTTCATAGCCAAGCAGATGGTGCCACAATTTACCTTGTCTCCCAAATCAAGTTTCCCCGTTAGTCCTTTCTAGTTGAACAAGAATCGTATCCAACTCTTTTGGAACCCCATGGACTGTAGCCTGCCAGGCTTCTCTGTCCATGGGATTTTCCAAACAAGAATACTGGGGCAGGTTGCCATTTCCTTCTCAGGGAATCTTCCTGACTCAGGGGTTGAAACTGTGTCTCCTGCATTGGCAGGTGGATTCTTTACCACTGAGCCACATGGGAATCTTAATTTATGGGAAAATAGACATATTATAAAATATATCCCAGCTAAATTAGGTGATGAACTTTTTGACTTGTAGATCTATTTTTAAATTGAAATATAATTTATTTACAATGTGGTGTTAGTTTCTGATGTACAGCAAAGTGACTCATACTCTCTTCCCTTATGGTTTATTACAAGATGTTATAGTTCCCTGTGCTATACAATAGGACCTTGTTGTTTTATCTGTTTTACATATAGTAGTTTGTATATACTGATACGAAACTCCTATTTTATCCACCCTCCCTTCCCCTGTGGTAACCATAAGTTTGTTTTCTATGTCTGTGAGTCTGTTTCTATTCTGTCAAGAAGTTTATTTGTGTCATATTTTAGATTGCACATATAAGTGGTATCGTGTGGTATTTGTCTTTCTATTTTCATAGTAATATAATCTCAAGGTTCATCCTACTGTAAATGGCATTATTTCATTCTTTTTTGTGACTGAATAATATTCCATTGTATGTATGTACCATGTCTTCTTTATTCATTCCTTTGTTGATGGGCATTTAGGATATTTCGGTTGCTTCCATGTCCTGGCTATTGTAAACAGTACTGCAGTGGGGTACATGTACTGTAAAATCTTGTGGATTATGGTTTTCTCTGGATATGTGCTGAGGAGTGGACGGCAGGATCAGATGATAGTTCTGTTTTTCGTTTTTTAAGGAACCTCCATACTGTTTTCCATAGTGGCTGCACCAATTTACATTCCCAGCATCAGCGTAAAAGGATTCTCTTTTCTCTCCAGCCTCTCCAGCACTTATTATTTTTGGTTTTTGAGTGATGGTCCAGATCTTCTGATAGAGACTAATAATTTTTTTAAAGAGAAGGACCACTTTTTCTCTGCCTCAAGCTGGATTCTTCTGTGGGCTTTCATAGCCAAGCAGATGGTGCCACAATTTACCTTGTCTCCCAAATCAAGTCTGTTAGGGCACCCTAGGCCCCATGTCCATCAGCAGGTCTCATTACCTACTTCTAAAAGCAATCTCACGGGTTTCCTTGGTGGTCCAGTGGGTAAGGACACCGCCTTGCAGTGCAAGGGGCCCCGGTTCGATCCCTGGCCTGGGAAGATCCCATGTGCAGCAGAGCGGCTAGACTGATGTGTCCAATTACCGAGCCGGAGCTCTGGAGCGCATGCGCCCAGAGCTGGTGTTCTGCAACAACAGAGGCCACCGTGATGGGAGGCCCACACGGGCTGAAGAACAAAGATGCATGAAAATAGATAAATGAAAGACTAACAGAAGTAGCCCGCCAGTTCCCGCCCCCCCCCCCCCCCGCCAAAAAAAAGCAATCTCACCTTCACCCGTCTCCACTGTTGGCTGCAGTTCTGCTCCAGGCCACCATCCTCTCTTCCTTGAACGATGGCAAAGAACTCCTCAACAGTTTTTCCACTTCCTTCTGCCTTTGTCCTATTCCTACGCATGCACAAAACAGCAGTTAGGCCATTTCATCCTGCATCTTAAACTTCTGTTGACCTTTAGTTAATTTTGAATGAAATCCAAACTCTTTTTCTGAGCCTTCAAGATTCTGGACCTGCTTCTCTACCATCAACTTGGGACATGTTTTCCCTCCTTTGCTATGACTTAGACAAGTGATTTTCAAAAGTCATTTGGCCACAACCCAGAGAATACGTTTTACCTTAAAGTCTACTACAAGGGAGCATATATACTCTATTTCATTGACTTTTAGGGTAGCTAATCAGGAGGCATCATTTTTCTTTTTTTAAACTTTGAACATTTGTTTTTTAAACTTTGAACTTTTTTTTTTTTCAGTTGGCCTCTTTTTTGGTTTTTTATTTATTTATTTTCATCCATGTTTATTCTTTGGCCTGTGTGGGCCTCCCATTGCTGTGGCCTCCCTTGTTGCGGAGCACCGGCTCTGGGTGCATGCGCGCCAGAGAGCTGGCTCGTTATTGGACACACCAGTCTAGCTGCTACGCTTCATGCGGTATCTGCCCGGGCCAGGGATTGAACTGGTGTCCTTTGCACTGGAAGGTGGACTCGTTGCCCCCTGGACCACCAGGGAAGCCCCAGGAGGCATCTGATAGCTATATATGGTCATAAGGACATAACTTTTTTACTTAGTTTTCCCGAGTTCCTAGGCCATGAAGAACCTACTTCTAAAAGCAATCTCACGGGTTTCCTTGGTGGTCCAGTGGATAAGGAAACCGCCTTGCAGTGCAAGGGGCCCAGGTCCAATCCCTGGCCTGGGAAGATCCCATGTGCAGCGGAGCGGCTAGACTGATGTGTCCAATTAGGAGCCGGAGCTCTGGAGCGCATGCGCCCAGAGCTGGTGTTCTGCAACAACAGAGGCCACCGTGATGGGAGGCCCACACGGGCTGAAGAACAAAGATGCATGAAAATAGATAAATGAAAGACTAACAGAAGTAGCCCGCCAGTTCCCCCCCGCCCACCCCCGCCAAAAAAAAGCAATCTCACCTTCACCCGTCTCCACTGTTGGCTGCAGTTCTGCTCCAGGCCACCATCCTCTCTTCCTTGAACGATGGCAAAGAACTCCTCAACAGTTTTTCCACTTCCTTCTGCCTTTGTCCTATTCCTACGCATGCACAAAACAGCAGTTAGGCCATTTCATCCTGCATCTTAAACTTCTGTTGACCTTTAGTTAATTTTGAATGAAATCCAAACTCTTTTTCTGAGCCTTCAAGATTCTGGACCTGCTTCTCTACCATCAACTTGGGACATGTTTTCCCTCCTTTGCTATGACTTAGACAAGTGATTTTCAAAAGTCATTTGGCCACAACCCAGAGAATACGTTTTACCTTAAAGTCTACTACAAGGGAGCATATATACTCTATTTCATTGACTTTTAGGGTAGCTAATCAGGAGGCATCATTTTTCTTTTTTTAAACTTTGAACATTTGTTTTTTAAACTTTGAACTTTTTTTTTTTTCAGTTGGCCTCTTTTTTGGTTTTTTATTTATTTATTTTCATCCATGTTTATTCTTTGGCCTGTGTGGGCCTCCCATTGCTGTGGCCTCCCTTGTTGCGGAGCACCGGCTCTGGGTGCATGCGCTCCAGAGCGCTGGCTCGTAATTGGACACACCAGTCTAGCTGCTACGCTTCATGCGGGATCTTCCTGGGCCAGGGATTGAACTGGTGCCCTTTGCACTGCAAGGTGGACTCTTTACCCCCTGGACCACCAGGGAAGCCCCAGGAGGCATCTGATAGCGTACATATATGGTCATAAGGACATAACATGTCGTAGTTTCCTTGGGAGTACTTCTAGTCAGTCCGGTTTATTCCATTTCACTGGGTAAAACAAGACAAAAAGCTCTGGCTTGACATGCTCGCTCTCGAGTCACAGCTTGAAGTATAAAAAGACTGCTCTGGCCACTCAGGTCCTTTTTAGTCTGCAGATATGCCCAGCCCTGTCTTGCCTTAGAGCTTTTCCAGATGCTCTTCTCTCTGCTCTTTTCTGTTTTTTGTCTGGCTGACTCCTCATCATCTTGCAGATGCCAGTTTAAATGTCGCGTCTTCAGAGAAGCCCTCCTTGACTACCCCCTAGAAGTAAATTCTTTTTTTTTTCACCCCTTATTCTTTTTTCCTTAGGCCTCATTTATTTCCTTCATAGTATTTGTTACTGTTTGTAGTCATGTGCTGCTTTATTTTCTCTCTGCCCACACCAGAATGAAAGTTAGGCCATGTGTGCTGTATTTTGCTGCAGTGCCTGTCATGTTGTATGTACTTGAAAAATCCTGTCAGATGAATGAATCCGACTGGTTTAGAGCACCTTGACCTTGGTAAAAGGCTTTATAGCTACGTTAGGGTCTATGAAGCATTTTTGAATCTCCACAGCTTTGGATTTAATTTTTTTAAAAGTCCATATTTTGTCCTGGCTATTGTCCTCTGTGTGTGTGTGTGTGTGTGTGTGTGTGTGTCTTTCTTGGGAGCAGGCTTGAGGGAGGAGATAGGCAATCAGTTGAGGGGAGGAGACAGGCAGTCAATTGGAGGGAAGAGGGAAAGGTCAAGAATGGGAAGTAAGGGCTTCCCTGGTAGCTCAGTGGTAAAGAGTTCACCTGCCAATGCAGGAGAGACAGGTTTGATCCCTGATCTGGGAAGACCCCACATGCTGCAGAGCAACTAAGCCTGTGAGCCACAACTATGGAACCTGTGCTCTAGAGCCTTGGAGCTGCAATGATGGAGCCCATGTGCTGCAACTACTGAAGCCCGTGTGCCCTAGAGCCCAAGTTCCACAACAAGAGAAGTCACCGCAGCAAAAGCCTGCTCACCTCCACTAGAGAGTAGCCCCCACTCCCAGCAACTAGAGAAGAGCCTGTGGCAGCAGTGAAAACCCAGAATAGCCTAAATAAATAATTAAATAATTTTTAAAAAAAGAATGGGAAGTAAGACAAGGAATAAAACTTCATCCTATGTTTTTTTCCCCCTTTCTTCCACTAGTCTGAGTGTTAAATATATCTGTACAGGGTATGATGTGTGGTCTAAACAGTTAATCGTTATCAGTAGGTGTAATGTACTCCTGTAGCTTCTCATGTTGGGAGTGAATTGATTTTTCTTTTTTTTTTTTAAAAAAAGGTGCTGGTGCAGCTGCAACAGTGTTCTTGGCTTTTTAAGGCAAATTGTGATTTTCTTTATTTGACCCATAGCATGTAGAACTGTTTTCCACCCTATGAAAAATTTATAATCAACTTCTTCCTTTTAGGCACATAGAGATGAAATCCAGCGCAAATTTGATGCCCTTCGTAACAGCTGTACTGTGAGTATTAACCAAAGATGATGAAAATAACATGGAACTCAAAGCCGAGAAGGAAAGGGGGAACATCTCTATCAATGACAGATTTTTGATATAAACTTTCAGCTTGAAGCAGTTGATGTGGTCAAAGTGATGTGGAAGTTGTGAGCCTCAGAAAACTTCAGTGACTTGGGCTCCTGCCAATTGAAAAAATGTAAACCAGTGTGGGCTTCCCTGGCGGTCCAGTGGGTAGAGAGTCTGCCTTGTAGCGCAAGGGGCAGCAGTTCAATCCCTGGCCCAGGAAGATCCCATGTGTTGCAGAGCTGCTGGACTGGTGGGTCCAATTATGAGCCATGTGCTCAAAGCTGGTGCTCTGCAACGCGAGAGGCCACTGTAATGGGAGGCCCCCACATGCCAAAGAATAAAAGATGGATGAAAATAAATACAAAAATAAAAGAGGCATGATAGAAAAGAAAAAATAATGTAAGCCATTCTTCATGTTTGGAGAAGGCTGGTTGGGATGGTTAAACTAATTCTCACTGCAGAACCCCTGATAAGTTTCAGTAGCTGCAGTGAAAGGCCCAGGGGAGATCCTGCTCCTCGTCTAATCTAGAAGGTTCTGCCTGAGGCTGGCCTGAGATGGTAGGGGCAGTTAGCTGGGTCAGGCTTCCTCAGGCTGCTGCCTCTGGAGAGGGAAGAGCAACAAGCTCTTCTCCTGGGGAGCTAGAAATGTTAACTTTCTAACAGGCTGGCTCCACTTCCCAACGTGCAAATGCAGAATCTAGGACTCTTTGGGAGATGTTATTTATATTGAGAGGAGTCAATTCCAGGAGCAGATAAGCATCCTTCATAGGTTATGTAACAGGGTAAATGTCTATTTTTGATCAGTGTGAAGGACTAAAATCGGCCCTTTCAGAAGGTAGGGCTGGAGTCCTTATTCATGTTTCTACCTCCTTTGGTCCTTTCATCGTTTTGTTGTCTCCTTAGTCAGTTCTCAGTGAGCTGGTCTCTGTATTATCTGTGAGTTTTCAGAAACACCCCTCCACCTCCTATATACTTATTTTATTTTCTGGTAATAAACTCTTTCCTCTTTACCTACTATAAATGGGACCATAAGTCCTCATGGTTTATGCCCCCCACACACCCCACCTGTCTTCATCTAGCTATAGAATGAGCACAGTCAAGTGCATGAAGCGCAGCCAGTCTGAAGTGTACAGCTCAACTGATTTGTGTGTGTGTAGACAGCTTGTGTAACCACAACAGAGACTGAGATATAGAATGTTTCAGCTGCAGAAGGCTCCTCTGATCCTCTTCCTCTTCCTTTGCCCAAAGGGTAACCAGTATCCTGACCTTCGGTACCACACATTAGTTTTGCCTGTTGTTGAACTTCACATAAACAGAATCACAGAGGATATGGACTTTGAGTTTAGTCTTTTTGTTTCTTAAATTGTCTGTAAGAGTCATCCATGTTGTTGTATCCATCAAGATTTTGTTCTTTTTATTATGTCATGCTTCTACTGTGTGTACAAAACTGAAGTTTGTTTATCTGTTCTCTAGTTGACGGATGTTAGAGTTGTATCGGGTAGGAATAGAGCTATTAGGGAACACTCTTGTATAGGTCCCTTAGTGTTTATAAGCCTTTGCAAGAACCCCCGATAAGTTTCAGTAGCTGCAGTGAAAGGCCCAGGGGAGATCCTGCTCCTCGTCTAATCTAGAAGGTTCTGCCTGAGGCTGGCCTGAGATGGTAGGGGCAGTTAGCTGGGTCAGGCTTCCTCAGGCTGCTGCCTCTGGAGAGGGAAGAGCAACAAGCTCTTCTCCTGGGGAGCTAGAAATGTTAACTTTCTAACAGGCTGGCTCCACTTCCCAACGTGCAAATGCAGAATCTAGGACTCTTTGGGAGATGTTATTTATATTGAGAGGAGTCAATTCCAGGAGCAGATAAGCATCCTTCATAGGTTATGTAACAGGGTAAATGTCTATTTTTGATCAGTGTGAAGGACTAAAATCGGCCCTTTCAGAAGGTAGGGCTGGAGTCCTTATTCATGTTTCTACCTCCTTTGGTCCTTTCATCGTTTTGTTGTCTCCTTAGTCAGTTCTCAGTGAGCTGGTCTCTGTATTATCTGTGAGTTTTCAGAAACACCCCTCCACCTCCTATATACTTATTTTATTTTCTGGTAATAAACTCTTTCCTCTTTACCTACTATAAATGGGACCATAAGTCCTCATGGTTTATGCCCCCCACACACCCCACCTGTCTTCATCTAGCTATAGAATGAGCACAGTCAAGTGCATGAAGCGCAGCCAGTCTGAAGTGTACAGCTCAACTGATTTGTGTGTGTGTAGACAGCTTGTGTAACCACAACAGAGACTGAGATATAGAATGTTTCAGCTGCAGAAGGCTCCTCTGATCCTCTTCCTCTTCCTTTGCCCAAAGGGTAACCAGTATCCTGACCTTCGGTACCACACATTAGTTTTGCCTGTTGTTGAACTTCACATAAACAGAATCACAGAGGATATGGACTTTGAGTTTAGTCTTTTTGTTTCTTAAATTGTCTGTAAGAGTCATCCATGTTGTTGTATCCATCAAGATTTTGTTCTTTTTATTATGTCATGCTTCTACTGTGTGTACAAAACTGAAGTTTGTTTATCTGTTCTCTAGTTGACGGATGTTAGAGTTGTATCGGGTAGGAATAGAGCTATTAGGGAACACTCTTGTATAGGTCCCTTAGTGTTTATAAGCCTTTGTTTCTAATGACTATGTGTACCTAGGAGTGGAAGATCTGGGTCATGGGGTATACCTCCGCTTAACTTTAGTAGGTGCCTGACAGCTAGAATTCAGGCCTGTTTTTCCTGACATCAGTGGCCAGATCTGGGGTGAGCCTGCCTTAGGAATATCTGTTGATTTCCTGCATTCTTGCCTCCCTTGAGGAGTTGATACATCCTGTTCCTATACTCTTTTTTGCTTTACGTTTTTAGTTTCTTACTGTCTAGGTCTTGTATTTCATATGAGTTATTTGCTTATATACATACATGGTCATAAATGATCACTGAGTAAGATATAGGCCATTTTAGGACTGTGATTTATTTTTTTACTATTTTTTCCTAAAATAATATTGGATGCATTTTAAATGTATTCATTGGTAATCTGTTCCATTCATCTGGAGTGCCATTCTTCTGTTTTAGGCTTTTTAAAAAAATATATTTATTTACTTTCTTTTAAACAGCTTTATTGAGGGATAATTGGAGTACAGTAGGCTGATGATATTTCAGATGTGTATGTCTTTAAGATTAGCAAAACAGAATAACAACCAGAGTCATCACCTTCAAGCTTCCTGTGCACTCGTGGAATCCAGCTACCCCTCAGTTTTTAAAATCAGAAATTTAGCTTTAATAGAATATACCAACACATAGAACAAATTTGGTTACCTTCTTATGTAACTTTAATACTCTCTTCTTCCTCAAGTTTGCTTTATCTGGAACAGTGACTTCTAATCCTTCCTTGACTTACCCTTGACTTTCTGTGGAGAAGCCTTTGGGGATATTTCCCAGTGGGAGGAGGAACCCAAGAGAATGATTTCCACCCACCTTTCAGCTATGCCAGCTGGGTGGCACGTCCCCTTGGAGTCAGATAGACTGGTTCAGGTTCTAAATTGGCCTCTTGTTAATCTGTAGGATGTTACATACTGGAGCCTCCATTTCTTTGAGCATAAAATGGGGGTGACATTGTATGTCCTCAATTCCAATGCACCATTGATTGTAGGAAGCATAATCATTTATCGGGTAGGAATAGAGCTATTAGGGAACACTCTTGTATAGGTCCCTTAGTGTTTATAAGCCTTTGTTTCTAATGACTATGTGTACCTAGGAGTGGAAGATCTGGGTCATGGGGTATACCTCCGCTTAACTTTAGTAGGTGCCTGACAGCTAGAATTCAGGCCTGTTTTTCCTGACATCAGTGGCCAGATCTGGGGTGAGCCTGCCTTAGGAATATCTGTTGATTTCCTGCATTCTTGCCTCCCTTGAGGAGTTGATACATCCTGTTCCTATACTCTTTTTTGCTTTACGTTTTTAGTTTCTTACTGTCTAGGTCTTGTATTTCATATGAGTTATTTGCTTATATACATACATGGTCATAAATGATCACTGAGTAAGATATAGGCCATTTTAGGACTGTGATTTATTTTTTTACTATTTTTTCCTAAAATAATATTGGATGCATTTTAAATGTATTCATTGGTAATCTGTTCCATTCATCTGGAGTGCCATTCTTCTGTTTTAGGCTTTTTAAAAAAATATATTTATTTACTTTCTTTTAAACAGCTTTATTGAGGGATAATTGGAGTACAGTAGGCTGATGATATTTCAGATGTGTATGTCTTTAAGATTAGCAAAACAGAATAACAACCAGAGTCATCACCTTCAAGCTTCCTGTGCACTCGTGGAATCCAGCTACCCCTCAGTTTTTAAAATCAGAAGTTTAGCTTTAATAGAATATACCAACACATAGAACAAATTTGGTTACCTTCTTATGTAACTTTAATACTCTCTTCTTCCTCAAGTTTGCTTTATCTGGAACAGTGACTTCTAATCCTTCCTTGACTTACCCTTGACTTTCTGTGGAGAAGCCTTTGGGGATATTTCCCAGTGGGAGGAGGAACCCAAGAGAATGATTTCCACCCACCTTTCAGCTATGCCAGCTGGGTGGCACGTCCCCTTGGAGTCAGATAGACTGGTTCAGGTTCTAAATTGGCCTCTTGTTAATCTGTAGGATGTTACATACTGGAGCCTCCATTTCTTTGAGCATAAAATGGGGGTGACATTGTATGTCCTCAATTCCAATGCACCATTGATTGTAGGAAGCATAATTCATTTAATGACTGCTCTCTGGGTGCTGGATGAGAGAAGAGAGACAGCTGCCGAGTTCCAGTATACGTTCAGATTTCAGGAAACACTGAGTCATAGAATCAGAAACTTGGTAATAATACCTACTTCACGGAGGCTCCTGTAGCATTTAGATGATACATCCATGTTTGTACAGGGCCTGGTCCATATAGGATGTGCTGATCAGTGTTGATAACTATTTTTATTTTCTTATATATTGGTTTACAGGATCTTGATCCTGCTCCTTAAAAAAAAAAAGGTTGAAACCCCCCACTTGAGAACAATACTCGGCAGCAGTAGTGCATCTCACTTACACCTCTGCAAATTCAGAGACTGCTGCACGGCCACTTCAGAAGAACACACTGGTGTTCCTTTCCAAGCGGCACTGTTTAAGATCGTTTCTGCTGGAAAATGTCATCTTTACGACCGGTGGAAACTCCTGTAATTGCTCAGTCGATAGGAGCTCCCAGTTAACAGCTTTTAAAAAGCTCATGAGCAGTAAGATTTTCAAACTCAGGCCATTTCTATATTTTGAAGAGGTGTAAAAAAAAGAATTTGATTCAATCTGGCACCTAAAACCCTACCTAAGTCTGTTCTGGTGAGGAGTTGGTGGGCAAACATATGACACGGGTTTAATTATGAATCAATCTGTCAGCTATAAGATTAAAAATAAATAATATGCAAATAGCTGCCTTCCAGAAGGAAAGAGGCATTAAAATAGGACGTCAGCCCTGTGTCTTTTCAGCCTGATGCTCATTGTCTGGCTGGTGTCTTCATACCCAGTGTGTTCTTGGATGTTGATCAGGTCACATTCTCTCTGCTGGTTGCCCAGTCAGCTCTGAGAGGTAACCTATAGATCTCAGAGCCATGAGGTTTGCTTGAAAAGCAACAGATAATCCCTATTTGGGATCTTAGAAAAAAACATTTTTTTGGATACTGAGAGTAGATTTTTTTTTGTATTTTTTTCTGTTAGATTTTACCCGGATCTCTTATCTATAAAGACGACATCTAAGAAGGGTCAGGTGGCCCCTGCATTATGAAACTGTCTCCTTTATTTATTTATTTTACCACAGAGATGGAATCAGCTTGGTAGTTTGTCTTTCCTACCTTGTATCCTTGTGGTTGAAAGGTTAACAGACTCCTGATAAGGACACAGATCATTTGCCTCAGTGTGGAGAGAATATACCCACAAGGTAGACCTAAGAATGCTCCTTGTTTATAACCTGGTTCAAAATTGCAGACTGCCTATTATTATTCTTCGTTTTTTTTTTTTGTTTTTTTTTTTAAACCATGGAGATCATTAATTTACTGCCTGTGTCTCAGGTCAGCTCCATACCTGTGTGTGGGAGTGTGTGGAACCCTTAATACCCCTACTCCACAGCCTCCAGCAGAGCCACGAGCTAAGCGGGTCATGGTCAAGGCAGAAAGAATAGGTAAAACAGGCTCTAGGGAGGCCTTGGCTGCTTCTGCAAACACACAGTCCTCCTTTTGTCACACAGGCAACACAGATGGTGACAGAATACAAAGCTTGCCACCACAAACTGTGACTAGAAGTCCTGAGACCGGAGACCTGTTGAAAACGGACTGACAACAAGGAAGTAGAAGGCCCCTTCCCACTCCAGTGGGCCCATTTCAGTGGACGTGAGAGTGATAATCTTGGCACCTCCCTGCCTGACGTTTCTTGAGTGTTGTTTCTTCACCACTTTATTATCTAATTTGGAGAGAAGAGGTGGCAGAAATGGGCTTAGGATAAATGGCTTTTTTTTTTCACGAGTCAAAGAAAGGGAGTAGGTGCCCAAAGGCTTAATTAAACATGTTTAATTAAAAATGGCAAATAAATTATTTTGGTAGCATATATATAGTCTGATATGGGTAGATTTTCTGTAGTCTGTTTGCCCCCCCATGGGCCACCATTGATGCCTCACTAGCATCTTGGTCGCTCATTTTTGTCCCTTGTGTTTCACACGATAGTTTAAGTAGAATGTCATGCAAGAAAAGTCCAGAACGTTAAAACCAGAGCAGCAGAGGAGGTTGTCAGTGTATTTACCTCCATGTCACAGGTGGAGAAACCAGCACAACCAAAGCTCAAAGTGGGGCTTCCCGGCCAGTTTGCCTCATTAGCCTTGTTGTTTTCCTTTGGGGTCGAGTTATAGAAGGAAGCATGGTGAAGATATCTGGAGTCTAGGAGGAAAACCATCCTAAGGAATGGGCTTGCTGTGTATTGGAAGGAGACCCATTGAACTATTGGGCAACATTTATTCATTGTTTCTGCTTTAGGGAGATTTAACCTTGTCATACAATGGGTGATACAAGCATTCCTGTGGGGCAGAAGTACCTGCTAGGAGTGACAGACGTGTAGTTTTCTGTTTTTTTCCCCTCATCCTTATAAAGAAGGAGGTTTAGCCAAGAACTGGGCCAGATAACCTTTATTCCCCTTCTTGTAGCTGATAGCGTTACTCAAGCCAGTATGGTAGGAATTAACATGGCTTTTGATATTAAAATATAAATTACTAGACCACTTACTACATTAAAAGCTCATCAGCTCAGTGAACAAAATGAAAAGCTGTGTTTTCTGAGCCACACTGAACAATTCTACCTAATTGACATTCTTTAATTCTGTGTGCCTGGGAAGATTTTTTTTTTTTGTAATTGCTAATCAAAGGGGGTTTAAACAGGGAGTTAGTTGTGGAAACAGTGGCAACGTTTCAGAAACTGAGTCTGCTCTAGGTTTGAAAATGGGAAACAATGAATAACCGTAGGCTCAAGGCCTTTCCTTTTAATTTACTCCTTTTTTGTTACATAAAATTTAATTTACCGCTGTGTGCCTCATTCCAACTATTATTAGAAAATTGCCCTTAAACTTCTAAAGTATTATATGTAAAAGCGCTTTCCTTTGCAGAGCAAAGAAAGGGAGTAGGTGCCCAAAGGCTTAATTAAACATGTTTAATTAAAAATGGCAAATAAATTATTTTGGTAGCATATATATAGTCTGATATGGGTAGATTTTCTGTAGTCTGTTTGCCCCCCCATGGGCCACCATTGATGCCTCACTAGCATCTTGGTCGCTCATTTTTGTCCCTTGTGTTTCACACGATAGTTTAAGTAGAATGTCATGCAAGAAAAGTCCAGAACGTTAAAACCAGAGCAGCAGAGGAGGTTGTCAGTGTATTTACCTCCATGTCACAGGTGGAGAAACCAGCACAACCAAAGCTCAAAGTGGGGCTTCCCGGCCAGTTTGCCTCATTAGCCTTGTTGTTTTCCTTTGGGGTCGAGTTATAGAAGGAAGCATGGTGAAGATATCTGGAGTCTAGGAGGAAAACCATCCTAAGGAATGGGCTTGCTGTGTATTGGAAGGAGACCCATTGAACTATTGGGCAACATTTATTCATTGTTTCTGCTTTAGGGAGATTTAACCTTGTCATACAATGGGTGATACAAGCATTCCTGTGGGGCAGAAGTACCTGCTAGGAGTGACAGACGTGTAGTTTTCTGTTTTTTTCCCCTCATCCTTATAAAGAAGGAGGTTTAGCCAAGAACTGGGCCAGATAACCTTTATTCCCCTTCTTGTAGCTGATAGCGTTACTCAAGCCAGTATGGTAGGAATTAACATGGCTTTTGATATTAAAATATAAATTACTAGACCACTTACTACATTAAAAGCTCATCAGCTCAGTGAACAAAATGAAAAGCTGTGTTTTCTGAGCCACACTGAACAATTCTACCTAATTGACATTCTTTAATTCTGTGTGCCTGGGAAGATTTTTTTTTTTTGTAATTGCTAATCAAAGGGGGTTTAAACAGGGAGTTAGTTGTGGAAACAGTGGCAACGTTTCAGAAACTGAGTCTGCTCTAGGTTTGAAAATGGGAAACAATGAATAACCGTAGGCTCAAGGCCTTTCCTTTTAATTTACTCCTTTTTTGTTACATAAAATTTAATTTACCGTCTGTGTGCCTCATTCCAACTATTATTAGAAAATTGCCCTTAAACTTCTAAAGTATTATATGTAAAAGCGCTTTGCAAGCACTGGTACTAAACCTCAGCGAAGAGAACTGGAAAGCTAATGCGTGGAAATTGAAGTCATTCCACCATTAAGCAGGGAAATAATTTAGCCAAACCAGATTAAATCTCTCTCAGTAAAATGACAATTTCATATACATGCCTTCCCATTTTCTGATAGCCAGCTGTGTAAGACGAGCCATTCAAAGTGATGCTGTCGTGCAGGATTATATTTTCCAGATTATTCTGAAAGTCCCTTAAGGTTTTTTTTCTTTTGTTGCATGAAATTAAATTTATTACCTGAGATATTATTAAAATAACCCTAGTGTCCTTCACTCCGTCTTCCTTGATAAGAACTTTATTTTGGTTTCTCCCATGCTAATGTCCTGTCAATGGTACCCCAGGTGTTTCAGCTTAATTAGCTGATTGTGATACTAGTCTCTCAACCGTTCCTCTTTGCCTGGTTTGCATCCTCCACATTCTATTATCGTCGATGAACTTGATTTCATTTAAAGCTGCCCCTTCCATATGGCAGTCGCTTTTGATTGATTTGCTCTTGCCATGTTTTCCTGATGAATCTTGAGTCAGAATCTGAGACATTTCTTGTTCTCCCATATAGCATATGTGGGCTTGGGCGCTAAGGAGGCGGGTGTGGCAGCTGGGGGCTGGCCTTGGGGGCTGGATGGTCAAACGTGAGCTGCACACTGGTTATCAGCTTACAGGTTCAGGCATGGATGGCTCTAGAAACAGTTTCTCATTTCAGATCAACTTGCCTTCTGTGTAACTGGATTCCTTTCCTCATTTAGGTGATCACAGACCTGGAGGAGCAGCTCAACCAGCTGACAGAAGACAATGCTGAGCTCAACAATCAAAACTTCTACTTGTCCAAACAACTCGACGAGGCCTCTGGCGCCAACGACGAGATCGTGCAGCTGCGAAGTGAAGTGGACCATCTCCGCCGCGAGATCACGGAGCGGGAGATGCAGCTCACCAGCCAGAAGCAAGTAAGGGCAGTGAACCATGTCAGAGACCCCCCGAAAACCTGGAACCCCTTTAGGTTCTAGAGCAAGTGCCAGGGACATCGCCCAAGTGTCCTCAGACGGAGCCTGTCCGGTAAAAGGAGTCACGTCGGTGCTTCGGAGGCTTGTGAGGTTTGAAAACAGCTTATAGAACTGTGTAGTTGTTGATGTGTTTCATTTTCTTGGCTGCCCCACAAGGCTTGAGAGATCTTAGTACCCTGACCAGGGATCAAACTCATGCCTCCTGCCGTGGAATCTCAGAGTCTTAACCACTAGACTATCAGGGAAGTCCCGTGTATAGGTCTCCTTAATTTTGGTTTAAAACTGTGAAAAATAGAATAGAATGCTTCTGGGAGCCACTTTATTTTTATTTATTTATTTATTTTAAACTTTTTTTGGCCAAGCTATGAGGCTTGTGGGATCTTCATTCCCTGCCCAGGGCTTGAAACTGGGGCCTCGGAGTCCTAACCACTGGACTGCCAGGGAAGTCCCGAGCCCCTTTCTTATTAAGTGTGGTCTCTTTCCCTTGGCCCTCCTCTGGGTTCTTTCTATAAGATGTTTGTAGAAATGACCCTTCATCCATTCTTGTCTGGTTCCCTCGGTCTGTAGGCAAAAGAGAAAAAAGTGCCTTTCAAACTGTAGTTAGAAATGAGTGCTTTTCCAAAACTGACCCAACAAAAGCAGCCACCGGGAACTCCTCACTTGCTATGAGGCACAACTCAGGGCTGCTGGTTTGCAGACGATGGAGGCTCTGAAGACCACCTGCACAATGCTGGAGGAGCAGGTCATGGACCTGGAGGCCCTGAACGATGAGCTGCTGGAGAAGGAGCGGCAGTGGGAGGCCTGGCGGAGTGTCCTTGGTGACGAGAAGTCCCAGTTTGAGTGTCGGGTTCGAGAGTTGCAGAGGATGCTGGACACCGAGAAGCAGAGCAGGTGGGACTTGGTGTGGGAAGCAAGCCAGTGGCAGGTGACTGGCAGGATCCACTGAGAGCTGCCAGCAGTGTGCCCATGTACCCCCGCCCGGACTGTGCATGTGCTGGGACATAAGACTTGGTGTTAGAACTGGGAGATTCGGGCCAACCAGGAAGAGCCCGTCATTCTGGTGGTAAATACAGACGGTGCCAGTGACGAGAGATGGTGACCAGTTACCCGGTGCAGGGCTCTAGGCGTCGAAGGTGAATGTCTCAGTGCTTTCTTTGTAGAAACTCTTTCCTTGGGTTTCTTATCATTGTGACCGTGTAGCAAGACCATCACTTTTTTCCTTTTTTTAAAATTTGTCTGCACCATGTCTTAGTTGCAGCATGTGGGATCTGTTAATAGTTCCCTGACCAGGGATTGAACCTGGACCCCCTGCATTGGAAGCACAGAGTCTTAGTCCCTGGACCACTGGGGAAGTCACAAGACTGTCACTGTTTTGATCTGGTCGTGTGTGATTCTAGTCAGCTCTACACCGACTTGGGCACTATTGACAGTTGGGGCTGGACGATCCTTTGTTGGGGGGCTGTCCTGTGGACAGGAGGGTGCTGAGCAGTGTCCTTGGACCTGCCCGCTAAATCCCAGTAACAGCTCCCTCCTAGAGCTGTGACTGCCAGAAGCGTCTCCAGACATTGCTCATCAGTGTTGCCTGGCGGGCAGCTGCCCCTAGTTGAGAGCAACTGCTCTATGAGAATCGTTTAAGTTTTTATTTTTCTTCCTTTCTTGGTAGATAATAGTAATCCTGAGTTCAGCTAACATCCTTTCTCTGCTTTCCCACAGTTCTCCCAGAGCAGGGTCCCCTCCATCATGGAGTGCTTTTCCAAAACTGACCCAACAAAAGCAGCCACCGGGAACTCCACTTGCTATGAGGCACAACTCAGGGCTGCTGGTTTGCAGGATGGAGGCTCTGAAGACCACCTGCACAATGCTGGAGGAGCAGGTCATGGACCTGGAGGCCCTGAACGATGAGCTGCTGGAGAAGGAGCGGCAGTGGGAGGCCTGGCGGAGTGTCCTTGGTGACGAGAAGTCCCAGTTTGAGTGTCGGGTTCGAGAGTTGCAGAGGATGCTGGACACCGAGAAGCAGAGCAGGTGGGACTTGGTGTGGGAAGCAAGCCAGTGGCAGGTGACTGGCAGGATCCACTGAGAGCTGCCAGCAGTGTGCCCATGTACCCCCGCCCGGACTGTGCATGTGCTGGGACATAAGACTTGGTGTTAGAACTGGGAGATTCGGGCCAACCAGGAAGAGCCCGTCATTCTGGTGGTAAATACAGACGGTGCCAGTGACGAGAGATGGTGACCAGTTACCCGGTGCAGGGCTCTAGGCGTCGAAGGTGAATGTCTCAGTGCTTTCTTTGTAGAAACTCTTTCCTTGGGTTTCTTATCATTGTGACCGTGTAGCAAGACCATCACTTTTTTCCTTTTTTTAAAATTTGTCTGCACCATGTCTTAGTTGCAGCATGTGGGATCTGTTAATAGTTCCCTGACCAGGGATTGAACCTGGACCCCCTGCATTGGAAGCACAGAGTCTTAGTCCCTGGACCACTGGGGAAGTCACAAGACTGTCACTGTTTTGATCTGGTCGTGTGTGATTCTAGTCAGCTCTACACCGACTTGGGCACTATTGACAGTTGGGGCTGGACGATCCTTTGTTGGGGGGCTGTCCTGTGGACAGGAGGGTGCTGAGCAGTGTCCTTGGACCTGCCCGCTAAATCCCAGTAACAGCTCCCTCCTAGAGCTGTGACTGCCAGAAGCGTCTCCAGACATTGCTCATCAGTGTTGCCTGGCGGGCAGCTGCCCCTAGTTGAGAGCAACTGCTCTATGAGAATCGTTTTAAGTTTTTATTTTTTCTTCCTTTCTTGGTAGATAATAGTAATCCTGAGTTCAGCTAACATCCTTTCTCTGCTTTCCCACAGTTCTCCCAGAGCAGGGTCCCTTCCTGCCCCAGGGGTCATGGGTGTAGAGGTCGTGTACTGCATGCTGCTGGGAATGTGATTGATTTGAAGATCTGCTGTGACAGTTCAACAGCTCATGGCGGGAAAGTGTTCTAATAAAATCAGTGACAGTTTGCCAACAGACAGAAGTACGCAGTCTTGAACACGTGCCTTTCTTAGTTTGCACAGAGGCCCCACGTGGGCTGGTATCCATCCTGGGGCTTCATGTCTGCCCTGCAGAATCCTCTCCATCCTCTGTAACCTCGCTAATGCCACCTTCCTCTGAAACTTACCGTCCCACGGTACTGTGAACTCCCTGAGCGAGATGACTATACGTGGAAGCATTTATCATTCATCTGGACTCTGTCAGACTCCTTTCAGCATTTCCCACATTTGGTTGACCATAGTAGACACACGGCAGTCTTGGGTGGTTTATAATCTGTGCTAAATTGGTTATACTAGAAAAGACTGAAAGCAGAGGGAACCCATAAGTTTCAAGAGAAACTGGTAGGAATCTTCTGCTGTTGGACATCTTCCCATTCAGAACATTTGCTGATGTGAGGGGACTGCTGGTGTAAGACCTCCTGTTGCTGTCCCCCCTGCCCCCACTCCACCCCAGACTCTTGAGTTCTCCCATCCTCACTGTGTGTTCCGGCTGCTCTCACACACGTCCGTCCCTCTCACTTGCAAGTCCAGCTCCAGGCCTAGCTGTTTCTAGAGTCCTTTGTAGACAGTTTTGGGGTTGGAGTCTGACCATAGCATCAGGAAATGCACAACCACACGTGAAGGTATTTTCAGGTGGTGCTAGTAGTAAAGAACATGCCTGCCAGTTGAGGTGACATAAGATACACGGGTTCAGTCCCTGGGTGGGGAAGATCCCCCGGAGGAGGGCATGGCAGCCCCCTCCAGTATTCTTGCCTAGAGGGTCCCATGGACAGAGGAGTCTCGTGGGCTGAAGTCCATGGAGTCACGAAGCGTCGGAAACAGCTGAAGCGACTTAGCACACACGTAGGGAGATGTTTCATGTAATACTTTCAGGAGCAATGGTGAAAGATCTCGGCTCTGCCCATTCCCTCCACCCCCATTTGTTTTTTCCTCTATTTTGGTGTTATGCGGATCTGAGATGAGTAAAATATAATTCTTTTAAAAATATTTATTTATATATTTGGTGTAAAGATTAGTGACAGTTTACCAACAGACAGAAGTACGCAGTCTTGAACACGTGCCTTTCTTAGTTTGCACAGAGGCCCCACGTGGGCTGGTATCCATCCTGGGGCTTCATGTCTGCCCTGCAGAATCCTCTCCATCCTCTGTAACCTCGCTAATGCCACCTTCCTCTGAAACTTACCGTCCCACGGTACTGTGAACTCCCTGAGCGAGATGACTATACGTGGAAGCATTTATCATTCATCTGGACTCTGTCAGACTCCTTTCAGCATTTCCCACATTTGGTTGACCATAGTAGACACACGGCAGTCTTGGGTGGTTTATAATCTGTGCTAAATTGGTTATACTAGAAAAGACTGAAAGCAGAGGGAACCCATAAGTTTCAAGAGAAACTGGTAGGAATCTTCTGCTGTTGGACATCTTCCCATTCAGAACATTTGCTGATGTGAGGGGACTGCTGGTGTAAGACCTCCTGTTGCTGTCCCCCCTGCCCCCACTCCACCCCAGACTCTTGAGTTCTCCCATCCTCACTGTGTGTTCCGGCTGCTCTCACACACGTCCGTCCCTCTCACTTGCAAGTCCAGCTCCAGGCCTAGCTGTTTCTAGAGTCCTTTGTAGACAGTTTTGGGGTTGGAGTCTGACCATAGCATCAGGAAATGCACAACCACACGTGAAGGTATTTTCAGGTGGTGCTAGTAGTAAAGAACATGCCTGCCAGTTGAGGTGACATAAGATACACGGGTTCAGTCCCTGGGTGGGGAAGATCCCCCGGAGGAGGGCATGGCAGCCCCCTCCAGTATTCTTGCCTAGAGGGTCCCATGGACAGAGGAGTCTCGTGGGCTGAAGTCCATGGAGTCACGAAGCGTCGGAAACAGCTGAAGCGACTTAGCACACACGTAGGGAGATGTTTCGTGTAATACTTTCAGGAGCAATGGTGAAAGATCTCGGCTCTGCCCATTCCCTCCACCCCCATTTGTTTTTTCCTCTATTTTGGTGTTATGCGGGATCTGAGATGAGTAAAATATAATTCTTTTAAAAAATATTTATTTATATATTTGGCTGTACACAGATCTTAGTTGTGGCATGTAAAATCTAGTTCCCTGACCAAGGATTAAACCCAGTCCCCTGCATTGGGAGTGAGAAGTCTTAGCCACTGGACCACTAGGCCAGTCCCTAAAATACAATTCTTTTTTTTTTTTTTTAATCAATGCTTTATAATTTTAGCATACAAATTCCACACATAATGGATAAACTTAATTTATTCTATTCTCCAGGGTTTCCCCCCTCCTAAAATATAATTCTTAATTCTCATCTCTGAGAGGCTATAGTCTAGTGGAGGAGACGAACTATATTGACCTGTTTTATCACTTAAGATGGTGAGCTGGGCCAGGCAAGTAGGATGTGTATGCTTTGGGTCCAGAACAGGGAGAGGTTACTTCTGAGAGGAAAGCTGGGAAAGGCTTTGTGGAGGAGTTGGCTTTTGGGTTTACGCTTGGAGTCTGAGTAAGACTCCGGTTTGTTCGGGAGGAAGGGAGCGCTGCCACTGGAAGAGCCTTTACAAACTCGGATGTGGAAGCAGCAAAACCGAAGACCTCAGTCTGGGAGGAGAAGTGATATTTCTACTGTGCTTCCAGTTTTTCTCTTCTGTCACCTTATTACTCACTGGCCCACCCAGCAGGTTCAAGTCTCAGTTTCCCGAGGAGCACCCAGAACACTTCGCCTCTCACATTCCTTTAAGGAGAGGCAGTGTTTGCCCGAGTGGGGCCCCACGTGGTCCTATGCTCTTTGTGTTCCTTCAGTAGGACCTCATTCCTTCCCGCTCCCATGGTCTTGCCATGTCCTTTTCAGCCCACTTGCATGGGGAAAAAGGCCTCATCCCTTTTAGTGCTTCCAAGTGCATTTATATTCACAGGAACCTTACCTGCTAAGAGTATTTTTACCCAGGGCCTAAAGTAGGTAACACCCTCACTCTGTGTAATTTGGAACAAGGAATGAGGTTGGGCTCTCTCCAGCCTCCAGGCTGTTGGGTTGCTTGTCTGGGTCCAAGCTGGGCCAGCTTCCTTCCTGCAGGCCGGTGATGATGGGCCTTCTGCATGCGCCTGTATCTTCCTGCAGGGCGAGAGCTGACCAGCGGATTACCGAGTCACGCCAGGTGGTCGAGCTGGCAGTGAAGGAGCACAAGGCCGAGATCCTGGCCCTGCAGCAGGCTCTCAAGGAGCAGAAGCTGAAGGCCGAGAGCCTCTCCGACAAGGTCTGCCCTCATCCCTCCTGCCTTCTAGATACACACGCGCACTTCCTTCTTTAAGCAGATACTCACATGCAGTCAGTCCACGGTCAGCATGTTTCATAAAGCTGCATGGTTATGCTTCCCCAAGAGACATACTTGGTTGGCAGCAGTGGGGATGGCGGGTACTGGCCTATCAGAGTTGGTCTGTGACTTCTCACATCTGCCTGTCAGACCCCCGAGGTCCAGATTTTGACCTGGGTGCACAGTGCTTTTGTTCCTGGCATTTGATTTCTAAAAAGGGCTTCATCCTTGGGAAAGGTTTTTGGGGTGGAGGAGTTGGCTTTTGGGTTTACGCTTGGAGTCTGAGTAAGACTCCGGTTTGTTCGGGAGGAAGGGAGCGCTGCCACTGGAAGAGCCTTTACAAACTCGGATGTGGAAGCAGCAAAACCGAAGACCTCAGTCTGGGAGGAGAAGTGATATTTCTACTGTGCTTCCAGTTTTTCTCTTCTGTCACCTTATTACTCACTGGCCCACCCAGCAGGTTCAAGTCTCAGTTTCCCGAGGAGCACCCAGAACACTTCGCCTCTCACATTCCTTTAAGGAGAGGCAGTGTTTGCCCGAGTGGGGCCCCACGTGGTCCTATGCTCTTTGTGTTCCTTCAGTAGGACCTCATTCCTTCCCGCTCCCATGGTCTTGCCATGTCCTTTTCAGCCCACTTGCATGGGGAAAAAGGCCTCATCCCTTTTAGTGCTTCCAAGTGCATTTATATTCACAGGAACCTTACCTGCTAAGAGTATTTTTACCCAGGGCCTAAAGTAGGTAACACCCTCACTCTGTGTAATTTGGAACAAGGAATGAGGTTGGGCTCTCTCCAGCCTCCAGGCTGTTGGGTTGCTTGTCTGGGTCCAAGCTGGGCCAGCTTCCTTCCTGCAGGCCGGTGATGATGGGCCTTCTGCATGCGCCTGTATCTTCCTGCAGGGCGAGAGCTGACCAGCGGATTACCGAGTCACGCCAGGTGGTCGAGCTGGCAGTGAAGGAGCACAAGGCCGAGATCCTGGCCCTGCAGCAGGCTCTCAAGGAGCAGAAGCTGAAGGCCGAGAGCCTCTCCGACAAGGTCTGCCCTCATCCCTCCTGCCTTCTAGATACACACGCGCACTTCCTTCTTTAAGCAGATACTCACATGCAGTCAGTCCACGGTCAGCATGTTTCATAAAGCTGCATGGTTATGCTTCCCCAAGAGACATACTTGGTTGGCAGCAGTGGGGATGGCGGGTACTGGCCTATCAGAGTTGGTCTGTGACTTCTCACATCTGCCTGTCAGACCCCCGAGGTCCAGATTTTGACCTGGGTGCACAGTGCTTTTGTTCCTGGCATTTGATTTCTAGAAGACTTCATGGATCTGATGTCAAGCATCCTTGAGCAGTGATAAGGACGCCTGCTCACCCCATTGCTGCTGGCAGGAAGCCTCAGCTTCTCTGCGTTCTAATCCAGGGACACAACAGGATCTGAGGACAGGGCAGGTGCTCACTGTCCACACTGCAAATACACGTGTCCTGTGTGCAGAGCATTCCGTGTTCCCTATCTACAAAGTGAAATACTGGTGTTTGGAGATTTTTAATAGTCTTAAAAGAGATTTAGAATAGGTTCTTCAGTGTTATAGGTAACAAAAGTCAAGATCAGAGACATTTCATGTATACACAGGTTCATACATGTGCACTGTTTTGCGCACACACATATCTGACCTCTGAATTTTGTGTAACTCTTTGTAATTTCACGATTATAAAAGTGGTAATTTGGGGTCATTGTGGAAGATACAGGAACCACAGAAAAGTAAAGAAAAAATGGCTGGTAATCTGTCACCACCGTTATGTTGGTACATTTATGTTCATGTATTTGTATTTATAAATTTAGCTTCTCAGTATATAAACACCTTACATTATTTCTTTTAAAACGTCACATAACCAGGGGCTGTTCTTAGTGAACATTTTTGAACATGTAGTTCTAGAAACATCAGTTATACAGATTGATGCAACAGGCACCTTATTTTAATCATCCCACTTGTGTTAGAAATTTAATCTTCTTCCAATTTTTTTTTTTGCTATCATAAATAACATTGTGATGAACATAGATCTTTATGAGCATCCATGATTATTTTCTTACTGGAATTTCATAGAAATAAAATGATCAGATTCAAGGCTAGAGCTTGCTACTGAGGAATATTCCTGAGTTCCTTGGTGTTGGCTTACTAATTTTTTTAACCATGAGGAAAGTAAATGTATTATTTAACCATAAGGAAAGTATGTTATTTAACTATGAGGAAAGTAAATTTATCATTTAGAGACAAATGAACCTTTTTGTGTTTAGCTTGAAGGATGAATTTTCTTTTCTGCCTGATTGTTCTTAAAATACTCTGTATAAAATCTTTCCCATCCTTTAAGACTCCAGAATTTCTGACCCCATCTTCTCTTGACGACTGGTCATTCAGGATGAATTTCTCTTCTCCATACCTCTTATCAAAATCCCTACCTGACAAAGCAGTCACTCCTTGTGTGTGTATGTCTGCTATGGGCCACCCTCTGCCTTTGTGATGTGGTGTAAGATCCTTGAGAGAGCTTGTCTGCCCTTTCAATCCAAAATCCCTGATAATCCCATGTGAGTCAGTAATAGGAATAGGATTATTTAATTCAGCCAAAGCATGTCAGATGAATTCTGGAGAATTCATCTAGAACTTGTCACAGCTACACGTATCCTCTTAGAAGGAATATCCTCTCCTCATAAAGTAACTTACATGAGGCTTATCTTTGATTCAGACTTTGAGACAGTTTGAAAAACCAGTGTTTATACTCTGACCCTTAGAACTTGATTACTTTTTGCCTATGGAAAGTGTAGATATTTGCAAAAATCATTAGCCTCTAACATTCCTAAATGTGGTGTCATGGCCAATTTTTCCAAATGTCCAGCTCAACGACCTTGAGAAGAAACATGCCATGCTTGAAATGAATGCCCGAAGTTTACAACAGAAGCTGGAGACAGAACGAGAGCTCAAACAAAGGCTTCTGGAGGAGGTGAGTGCAAGATGCCTGGTGAATAGAGGCAGGTGAGCTCTCAGCAGTGAAGGCTGCTTGTCCTCAGGTGGGCAGGTCCAAATTAAGACATTCAGGTTTCAAGGTGGGCATTTTCAGGGAAGAGAAGGATGGTCCCTAGGTCCTTTCTGGAAAGAAGGTGACACATTGAAGAACACGCCACGAGGGCCAGGTGGCCTCTGTGTCATTGTGTCCTCCCAAATAGTGCTTAATGGAGTGTTGAGCTCATAGCGAGTATGTGCTAACTGGCAGTTTATTAAATATGAGGGCAAATGAACACTGAGTTAAATTGTTCTTTAGTGGTAATATCCAGAATATATTAAGTTTGCAGTCTGATAGGACATCCATGCAATTGGCTTTGTGCGCGGGGCAGAGACCTGATCAGGTTATGCTGAGGACCAAATTTCATGAAGACTTCTGAGCATCCAGTTAATTCAATGCAAAAAAAAAAAAATGACACCCTGCTTTTGAGACACAAAGAAAAGCTCAAATTGATCTCCTGAACTTAACTCATCCAATCCTTATGTTATTTCCTGGGCCTTTGAATAGAATTCTGAAAATCTCTGTTTAAACTGACGACAGTCCTCCCAGCCAAAGCCCAGGTTTGGTTGAATCACTGATGATTTGGCTTTATTCATTAGAATTGACCTATCAGGACAAATGTACTTTATAAAGGTGCTTCACGAGGAGTTAGACTCAAGAGCGTTCTGTTTGAGTCATGGCAGTTGAATCAACCACATTATCTATCCTGATGAATTGAGGTTGTATGGTGTGCTCTCTGTAGCCCCTGAGGGGCTCTGCGGGTAGCAATATTACATCTTTGCTATTAAGTTTGAAACATGTGGTACAAATTTTGCAGGGGAGCATTAAATGTTTTGTAGAATTACTTTTAAAAATTTAGGTGGGAGTTTGGGAAAAGTCTGGAGATGGATTGTGGTGATGCACAACCATATGAATCTACCAAAGTGCAGGATTAAAAATCATTTAAGTGGAGATGTCCCTGGCAGTGCAGTGGTTAAGACTCCACACTCCAGTGGTTCCATCCCTGGTTAGGGAACTAAGATCTCAGAAACTGTATGCTGCAGCCAAGAAGAATACAAATCCCACAAATGAAAGTGGTAAATTTTATGTATATTTTACCACCACAACAAAAGAGTTTTAAAAGACAATCATTCACACACACACACACGGTTGGGGAGCTCACCAAAGGAGACACTAAGAACAGTATAATAGAAATTTTTAAATCCCCTGGTCAAATAGAGAATGCTGGTCTTTTATCTGGAATGAATAGGATGTGTCTCTACTTTGGACACGCATTGGAAACAGGAAGCACAGAAATACTCAGTGATCTCGCCTGTCCTCTTTCCTTCCGAGCGAAGTGCCTTGGCCCCGACAGCTCAGTGCTTGGTCCAAGGTTGCATGGTGAGTCGGTGGCAGAACCAGGAATAGAAGGCTTGAATCCTGATTCAATCCCCTGTTCCCACTTCTAAAACCACCTGGGAATGTTTCCAGTTCCCAGGCTGCACCTCACAGGGGACTCTCTGAGCACAGACGTCTGGCTGACACTGAATGGGAGGCAGATCTCACAGCCAAAAGCCCTAGGAACTGAGAGTGATTTTGCTGTCCAGGACGCGGTTGGCATCCTGGCTCGGGGTGGGCCCTGGGCCAGCAGGTGGTCACGGGCTCAGCCTGCCTGTCCTCTCCATCGGGTACGGACTCTCTTAAACAAGGCTAGAATCAGGGTCTTGAAGTTGGAGAGAATTTCTCTGTCATTTAGTGCAAATTCCTAGTACTCACACCACCGTTCCTTTATCCCTTTTCCTGGCAGACTTCACTAACAGATCTCTCTCCAAAATCTTTTCTCTCAGGCCGGCAGTGGCCTCAGAAGTTTTTCTGACACGGCCTTTGACAGTCATGACTAGTCCCTTGGAGGTAATGCCAGAGCTGCAAGTCCATCAGCTCATCCTGTTGAATTAATCCCCTTCCAAGGTAGAGAACCCCTGCCCCAGCCCACCTCACAGGTGGGCCTTAGAACCTGGGCCTCAGGGAACCTGGGCCTCAAGACTCACAGGGACTCAGAACAGTCTCCTTCATTTTTTGGCAACTCTTAACTCTTGGAAAATCATTTCTGGTTTTGAACTAAAGCCTGTAACTTCCAACCATTGGTTCTGTTACAGCCAAACATTTGAAAATAGGGAATGGTCTCATATTGCCAACCAAAGTGGGAGGGTTATATTGATTAATGGTCAGAGTACTCGACTAGTGATAAAAATAACTCGTTTAATTAGCGCATACCCCACGCCAGATGCCTGAGTACTTTGATGAGTTAACTCATCCAGTCCTCGCGACCCTTCTGTGAGAGATCCCTGTGAGAGTTGATTTGGTATCTCTGCAGCTCTCCTGACGTTACCACCTTCTCTTTTCTAATTGAAATGTTTCACGTCCCTCCATGTTGTTTTTGTTTTTTGTGTGTGGCCACTTCTATTGGTCTTTATTTATTTTTCATGAGCGAAGTGCCTTGGCCCCGACAGCTCAGTGCTTGGTCCAAGGTTGCATGGTGAGTCGGTGGCAGAACCAGGAATAGAAGGCTTGAATCCTGATTCAATCCCCTGTTCCCACTTCTAAAACCACCTGGGAATGTTTCCAGTTCCCAGGCTGCACCTCACAGGGGACTCTCTGAGCACAGACGTCTGGCTGACACTGAATGGGAGGCAGATCTCACAGCCAAAAGCCCTAGGAACTGAGAGTGATTTTGCTGTCCAGGACGCGGTTGGCATCCTGGCTCGGGGTGGGCCCTGGGCCAGCAGGTGGTCACGGGCTCAGCCTGCCTGTCCTCTCCATCGGGTACGGACTCTCTTAAACAAGGCTAGAATCAGGGTCTTGAAGTTGGAGAGAATTTCTCTGTCATTTAGTGCAAATTCCTAGTACTCACACCACCGTTCCTTTATCCCTTTTCCTGGCAGACTTCACTAACAGATCTCTCTCCAAAATCTTTTCTCTCAGGCCGGCAGTGGCCTCAGAAGTTTTTCTGACACGGCCTTTGACAGTCATGACTAGTCCCTTGGAGGTAATGCCAGAGCTGCAAGTCCATCAGCTCATCCTGTTGAATTAATCCCCTTCCAAGGTAGAGAACCCCTGCCCCAGCCCACCTCACAGGTGGGCCTTGGGGAACCTGGGCCTCAGGGAACCTGGGCCTCAAGACTCACAGGGACTCAGAACAGTCTCCTTCATTTTTTGGCAACTCTTAACTCTTGGAAAATCATTTCTGGTTTTGAACTAAAGCCTGTAACTTCCAACCATTGGTTCTGTTACAGCCAAACATTTGAAAATAGGGAATGGTCTCATATTGCCAACCAAAGTGGGAGGGTTATATTGATTAATGGTCAGAGTACTCGACTAGTGATAAAAATAACTCGTTTAATTAGCGCATACCCCACGCCAGATGCCTGAGTACTTTGATGAGTTAACTCATCCAGTCCTCGCGACCCTTCTGTGAGAGATCCCTGTGAGAGTTGATTTGGTATCTCTGCAGCTCTCCTGACGTTACCACCTTCTCTTTTCTAATTGAAATGTTTCACGTCCCTCCATGTTGTTTTTGTTTTTTGTGTGTGTGGCCACTTCTATTGGTCTTTATTTATTTTTCATCCGTCTTTGTTCTTTGGCCTGTGTGGGCTTCCCATCGCTGTGGCCTCTGTTGTCACAGAGCACCAGCTCTGGGTGCACGTGCTCCAGAGCTCCGGCTCGGTAATTGGACACATGGGTCCAGCCGCTCCGCTGCACGTGGGATCTTCCCAGGCCAGGGATCGAACCGGCGCCCCTTGCACTGCAAGGCGGTGTCCTTACCCACGGGACCACCAGGGAAGCCCCCCTTCATGTTTGCAATGTTCTTTTCTGGTAGGTTTGTCTTTCCAAAGAGAGTTTCTAGAAGTCCCTGTGGTTTTAACATTACAGAATAGTGAGCTAGCTCCCCCTCCCTTCTGGGCTCTGAAGACCTCATGATCTGGGCTCTTCAGGGGAGCTCTTATCTCACCACCGACACCCACTGATCTGTTAAATCACCACTGGCCTGTCTACGGGGCTGTTTCGCACTCTGGTTCTGTCATCTAGGCCCTTTGCGCATCCTTCCAGTTTCCTGTCACCCTCATAAAGTCCAAGCACGTGGCTCCTTTCAGTCTAACATCGACCAGAACAGCCTCCATTTACCACCCTCTGGGAAGCAGGTAAATGGTTTTGGAAAACATTTCATTGAGCACAAATGTTCCTCTTGTTTTCCATTGTAGTAAATAAGCTGCCTATTTCTTGGAAAGCTAATGGACAGTTGATGTGTTGATTCTAGAGAAATATTTTGGGCCTGGCTGTCACCAAACAGATTCTTGTCCCTAGCACTTGTTTCTCTGCTTCCTGCCTAGTAATTAGTGTTGTCCTAAAATAGCGGAAGGAAACTAAAGAGGGTAATTTGCAGAAGTAATCATTTGTGCTACAGGGGATGGCTAGCTCCCTGGAAGCTGCTTTCTCTCTTTCTTTCCCTGTATTTGAGGGGGTTCTGTAGTTTGATTCAGAAATTCCAGGTCATGCACACAGGGCAGGTGACTGTGAGTTAGTATCTCTTACTTTAAAGAGGGTGGATGGAGACGGACTGGTGGAGGTGGTTGGGATGGGAAAGGCAGATGGAGACGGTGAGGGGGTGCCTCTGGACTGGATGAAGGGAAGAAAGAAGGATGAAGGAGGTGGTGCTAAAATTCACGGAGCTTCTGCTGTATGCTGGGCACTGGGCTCCGTGTGTCACCCAAGAAGGGAGCTGTCACGCCCATTTGCAGATGAAGAGACCGAGGCTCTGAGAGGCAGTGAGCTGCCTCTGGTCCTAGGACGGATAAGTCAGGGGACTTCCCTGGTGGTCCAGTGGCTAAGCCTCCATGCTCCCAGTGCAGGGGTCCTGGGTTGTATCCCTGGTCAGGGAACTAGATTCTACATGCTAAAACGAAAAGATCCCATGCTGCAACTAAGACCCAGCAGAGCCAAATATATAAATAATTTTTTTTTAAAGTCAAGATTTAAACCCGGGTCTGGAACATTCTAAAGCCCAGGTTCTTTTCCGTGATACCATCATGCCTCGGAACCAGCTGCCTCCTGAGAGGAAGGGCCGAGAGGAGTAGGAGTGGAGGGAAGAGAAATAAGGTGGAGAGGTTTCTGTGAACACCGAGGTCATCGGTAGCTTTGACCTGCTAGGGCTGGGGGTGCTGAAGTTTGCCCTTGCTTGTTGGGAAAGCCCCGTGGTGATGGTTATGGCCATTGACCGCTCTCTGCCCTTCAGTCCGCCAAAAATGCAGGCCCCAGGGAAGGGCGCATGTGGGCCACTGCTAGTGTAGTTAGACTGGGCCCTGGGGGTTGGGTGAAACCAAGCAGTGTGTTGTCAGGACAGCTCTGCTTTCCTGCTTTTTAGACACAGAAGCATTTTAGGAAAGAGCCATAAAGCCAGTATCTTTATAGCCTGCCCTATTCTGGTTGACTTTCATTGTAGAAAGAAGAATTGGAGAGAGATTTCTCACACAAAACTATTTCCAATATACTACATAGAATTTTGTTTTCCTTGGGTTTTACTGACAGCTTTACTGAACCTGGGCTGGTCCTCCCTCCCCACATGGTAGAAATGACTCCTTCCTCCGTGGCTGTTCATGTGCTCGGTGGCCTCTCACACTGATGAAGCGCTCTTTGAGTTAGAGATGCTGTGATTCCCCTTGGCGTATCCACACGAGAATCACAAAGTGAGTTCTCTGAGCCGCAGTTAAGATCTTAAAAACAAAACAAAGGAACAGATTGGAACTTAGCTGTCATGGTATTAGGCTGTACTGCCTTAGACGTCAGCTCAGATGGCCAGCACTCTCAAGTTCCAAAGTATCCTTATTTGCAGCTCCTGTTACAGTGGGAAACCTGAGAGTGGCTAGCTATCAAAGACTTCTGTGCAAGTTCTTTTTTAACTGCTTCCGCACCATTGTGGAATATCAGACAGTCGGTCATTCTGGAATGAGCCGACTTTTGGTGTCACGTCTGAGACAAGTTGTAACAGGGACGGTGAGGGAGCAGGCTGCCTTGTGTGTGGTCTGATGCATCTGTCTCTGGCTCTCTCCCCACCAGCAAGCCAAGTTACAGCAGCAGATGGACCTTCAGAAGAATCATATTTTCCGTCTGACTCAAGGGCTACAAGAAGCTCTGGATCGGGCTGATCTGCTGAAGACAGAAAGGAGTGACCTGGAATATCAGCTGGAAAACATTCAGGTGAGAACCGGTGAAGTGAGCTTACTGAAAAACTGTCTGCAGAAGCAAGCACAATGGCCCCGAGCCACCCAGTCTGATGAGCAGTCTCCTCATGCTGTGTATTTTCACCAGTGTTTTATTAGGAAAGTGTTCAAATGTTAAGAGAAGCTGGGAAATTTCTATCATGACCACCCTCTAGATTCTCCTGCTCACCATTTGCTGCTTTTGCTTTTTCACATATCTGTGTACTTCAGTCTGTCTTTTGTGGGGGTGATGGTGGGCAGTAAGATCAGGAGTAAATAAATAACAATGGGCCCAGTGTGGCTTGTGTTGAATTTTTCATACATTAGTATCATAACGACTTTATCTTTTATTTTCCTAAAGTACCAACTTTAAAAGTATACTTCTTTCGGCATCTGAGGTGCTTTTCGTTTTCACAAATCTTAGGTTCTCTATTCTCATGAGAAGGTGAAAATGGAAGGCACTATTTCTCAACAAACCAAACTCATCGATTTTCTGCAAGCCAAAATGGACCAACCCGCCAAAAAGAAAAAGGTGGGTCAGGGGGTTTGAAAAGCAGGGAGTTGACAGTTTTGCTCTATCATGATGGTTTGGTGAAGGCCACAGGGGTAGATAATCCTAGTGACGCTGAGGAAACACAATGCACATTTTTTGGGTTTGGTAAAGGTTTGAGTCATAAAAAAGCTCAATGGACTGCCTTAGACGTCAGCTCAGATGGCCAGCACTCTCAAGTTCCAAAGTATCCTTATTTGCAGCTCCTGTTACAGTGGGAAACCTGAGAGTGGCTAGCTATCAAAGACTTCTGTGCAAGTTCTTTTTTAACTGCTTCCGCACCATTGTGGAATATCAGACAGTCGGTCATTCTGGAATGAGCCGACTTTTGGTGTCACGTCTGCGACGAGTTGTAACAGGGACGGTGAGGGAGCAGGCTGCCTTGTGTGTGGTCTGATGCATCTGTCTCTGGCTCTCTCCCCACCAGCAAGCCAAGTTACAGCAGCAGATGGACCTTCAGAAGAATCATATTTTCCGTCTGACTCAAGGGCTACAAGAAGCTCTGGATCGGGCTGATCTGCTGAAGACAGAAAGGAGTGACCTGGAATATCAGCTGGAAAACATTCAGGTGAGAACCGGTGAAGTAAGCTTACTGAAAAACTGTCTGCAGAAGCAAGCACAATGGCCCCGAGCCACCCAGTCTGATGAGCAGTCTCCTCATGCTGTGTATTTTCACCAGTGTTTTATTAGGAAAGTGTTCAAATGTTAAGAGAAGCTGGGAAATTTCTATCATGACCACCCTCTAGATTCTCCTGCTCACCATTTGCTGCTTTTGCTTTTTCACATATCTGTGTACTTCAGTCTGTCTTTTGTGGGGGTGATGGTGGGCAGTAAGATCAGGAGTAAATAAATAACAATGGGCCCAGTGTGGCTTGTGTTGAATTTTTCATACATTAGTATCATAACGACTTTATCTTTTATTTTCCTAAAGTACCAACTTTGAAAGTATACTTCTTTCGGCATCTGAGGTGCTTTTCGTTTTCACAAATCTTAGGTTCTCTATTCTCATGAGAAGGTGAAAATGGAAGGCACTATTTCTCAACAAACCAAACTCATCGATTTTCTGCAAGCCAAAATGGACCAACCCGCCAAAAAGAAAAAGGTGGGTCAGGGGGTTTGAAAAGCAGGGAGTTGACAGTTTTGCTCTATCATGATGGTTTGGTGAAGGCCACAGGGGTAGATAATCCTAGTGACGTCTGAGGAAACACAATGCACATATTTTTGTGTTTGTTTTGGGTTGAAAAAGGCTTTGAGATCATCAGAACAGCTCTTCAAGAGAGGCTGTCTCTCTGGAGTCTGTGACACGCTGCGTATGTTGCTGTTCATGGGCCGCCTTCCGCTGTGACGGGAGTGACCTTTTTTTCCCCAAGCAGCTGGGGAGGAGGAAGTAGCAGATAGGAAGCCTTATACTGTGTCGGCATCCTGGACTCCAGAGGGTTCTCTGCTCACGTGTACAGGACTCTGGAGAGTTGGGAGATCACTTGTGTGGGATTCTAGACAGAAGGGTTCTTAGGTCATGGATATGGGATTCTATATGGGGCTGGAAACAGATTCTCAGGTCATGCACATGGGACTCCAGAAAAACTAGGTATCATCTGCTCAGGCCCTCTGACTGGCTTACTGAGAGACGGGCCCAGAGCGCGGATGTGACCTGCCCAAAGCCTCCGACTGATAGCTGTCCTGGCCCACGGGTGCCGCTCCATCCCTTTAAAATCGTGACAGACAGTTCAAAACAGTGGCCAGGAGACACGGATGGACAGGCCAATGGGTCCACGTGGGAAGATTTTCACTAAGCCCAAAGCATGCTTCCCTGAACCACTGCAGCCCTCACAGTAGCTCTGGCCAGGTGCTCTCCGTTCAAGACGGTCTCTAAGGAGCTGGAAACTTCCTTCCCAAGGCACTCGGATGTCAGAGTAGCGCTGGCGCTGGTCCAGGAAGGCCTCTGAAGATAGGCTCCCGGGTGGGCTGGGTCTGGTGATAGCACTTCCTCTCCGGGGCCGAGCGAGGCCTCTGAAGATAGCTCCTAAAGTACCAACTTTAAAAGTATACTTCTTTCGGCATCTGAGGTGCTTTTCGTTTTCACAAATCTTAGGTTCTCTATTCTCATGAGAAGGTGAAAATGGAAGGCACTATTTCTCAACAAACCAAACTCATCGATTTTCTGCAAGCCAAAATGGACCAACCCGCCAAAAAGAAAAAGGTGGGTCAGGGGGTTTGAAAAGCAGGGAGTTGACAGTTTTGCTCTATCATGATGGTTTGGTGAAGGCCACAGGGGTAGATAATCCTAGTGACGTCTGAGGAAACACAATGCACATATTTTTGTGTTTGTTTTGGGTTGAAAAAGGCTTTGAGATCATCAGAACAGCTCTTCAAGAGAGGCTGTCTCTCTGGAGTCTGTGACACGCTGCGTATGTTGCTGTTCATGGGCCGCCTTCCGCTGTGACGGGAGTGACCTTTTTTTCCCCAAGCAGCTGGGGAGGAGGAAGTAGCAGATAGGAAGCCTTATACTGTGTCGGCATCCTGGACTCCAGAGGGTTCTCTGCTCACGTGTACAGGACTCTGGAGAGTTGGGAGATCACTTGTGTGGGATTCTAGACAGAAGGGTTCTTAGGTCATGGATATGGGATTCTATATGGGGCTGGAAACAGATTCTCAGGTCATGCACATGGGACTCCAGAAAAACTAGGTATCATCTGCTCAGGCCCTCTGACTGGCTTACTGAGAGACGGGCCCAGAGCGCGGATGTGACCTGCCCAAAGCCTCCGACTGATAGCTGTCCCGTCCACGGGGTGCCGCTCCATCCCTTTAAAATCGTGACAGACAGTTCAAAACAGTGGCCAGGAGACACGGATGGACAGGCCAATGGGTCCACGTGGGAAGATTTTCACTAAGCCCAAAGCATGCTTCCCTGAACCACTGCAGCCCTCACAGTAGCTCTGGCCAGGTGCTCTCCGTTCAAGACGGTCTCTAAGGAGCTGGAAACTTCCTTCCCAAGGCACTCGGATGTCAGAGTAGCGCTGGCGCTGGTCCAGGAAGGCCTCTGAAGATAGGCTCCCCGGGGTGGGCTGCGGGGTCTGGTGATAGCACTGCTCCCTCTCCGAGGAGCAGGGAGCCGAGCGCTGGCTGTCGGGGAGGGCTCCTCGTGTGCTGCGTGTGGCCCTGCGTGCAGTGCTGATGATGCTGAGTCTTTTATTTCAGCAGTGGACTGTATCCGATCATGCCATTTGGTGTAGTTAGGGTGTTCCCATGTATTTTATGGTTGTTAATCTTGTTTTCAATCTCATTATCCTGTGTTTTACTTTTTTCTCCCATGTACAATACACATTCCATTTGCATTTTTTTCTTGGCATAAGCCCCTTGTGTTGACATCATTTTAGTTTTCTTTTTTTCTTTTTTTTTTTTGCTTCTTTTTTTCGCTCATCTCTGTGTCTTGTAACTAAGCATCATGAGACAAATTCAAGGCAAGAGTGATTTCTGAACCATCTCACCTGATTCCATCCTCCACTTCCATTTTTTTTGAGGGTAAAGTCTCAGGAAGTGGCCCTCCTTCTTGGGAATGCTAAAGGAAGAGGTGGTAATTCAAGCATCTTTAACCCTCACGGTGAAAACGTCCGCGCCCCCATTTTTTCCAGCTGGCTGGGAGGGGCTGAGCTCAGTCCCCCCTCCACATGCCATTTTTACTAAACCCGCTTGCAGTGAGTATGCACCTGGCTCTCGTGGTCTGCTCCTCCAAAGGCAGAGTTCCTTTAGTTAGTTCCCAGTGCCAGTTTCCAGGAGTTAGGAGATATCTCTGTTTCCATTGCTAGGGTTTATTTAGTCGACGGAAAGAGGACCCTGCTTTGCCCACACAGGTTCCTCTGCAGTACAATGAGCTGAAGGTGGCTCTGGAGAAGGAGACTGTCCCGTCCACGGGGTGCCGCTCCATCCCTTTAAAATCGTGACAGACAGTTCAAAACAGTGGCCAGGAGACACGGATGGACAGGCCAATGGGTCCACGTGGGAAGATTTTCACTAAGCCCAAAGCATGCTTCCCTGAACCACTGCAGCCCTCACAGTAGCTCTGGCCAGGTGCTCTCCGTTCAAGACGGTCTCTAAGGAGCTGGAAACTTCCTTCCCAAGGCACTCGGATGTCAGAGTAGCGCTGGCGCTGGTCCAGGAAGGCCTCTGAAGATAGGCTCCCCGGGGTGGGCTGCGGGGTCTGGTGATAGCACTTCTCCCTCTCCGAGGAGCAGGGAGCCGAGCGCTGGCTGTCGGGGAGGGCTCCTCGTGTGCTGCGTGTGGCCCTGCGTGCAGTGCTGATGATGCTGAGTCTTTTATTTCAGCAGTGGACTGTATCCGATCATGCCATTTGGTGTAGTTAGGGTGTTCCCATGTATTTTATGGTTGTTAATCTTGTTTTCAATCTCATTATCCTGTGTTTTACTTTTTTCTCCCATGTACAATACACATTCCATTTGCATTTTTTTCTTGGCATAAGCCCCTTGTGTTGACATCATTTTAGTTTTCTTTTTTTCTTTTTTTTTTTTGCTTCTTTTTTTCGCTCATCTCTGTGTCTTGTAACTAAGCATCATGAGACAAATTCAAGGCAAGAGTGATTTCTGAACCATCTCACCTGATTCCATCCTCCACTTCCATTTTTTTTGAGGGTAAAGTCTCAGGAAGTGGCCCTCCTTCTTGGGAATGCTAAAGGAAGAGGTGGTAATTCAAGCATCTTTAACCCTCACGGTGAAAACGTCCGCGCCCCCATTTTTTCCAGCTGGCTGGGAGGGGCTGAGCTCAGTCCCCCCTCCACATGCCATTTTTACTAAACCCGCTTGCAGTGAGTATGCACCTGGCTCTCGTGGTCTGCTCCTCCAAAGGCAGAGTTCCTTTAGTTAGTTCCCAGTGCCAGTTTCCAGGAGTTAGGAGATATCTCTGTTTCCATTGCTAGGGTTTATTTAGTCGACGGAAAGAGGACCCTGCTTTGCCCACACAGGTTCCTCTGCAGTACAATGAGCTGAAGGTGGCTCTGGAGAAGGAGAAAGCTCGCTGCGCAGAGCTTGAGGAAGCCCTGCAGAAGACCCGCATCGAGCTCCGCTCCGCCCGGGAGGAAGGTACGGGCGCTCTGGACGCCGAGGGTGGTGCACAAGGCCAAGGGCCAGTCTCTAGGAGATGGGCCGAGACTAGCTCAGCCTCATGGTGACAGCACCCTCCGTGGGGCCCATATGGCACCCCGGGTATCCTTTTTGGTCACAGTCCTTTTGAGAGCCAGCCCCTGGGGCAGTCCACTTGGTTGGGGCTTCTCGGGGATCCCACTAACCTAAAGGCGTTGGGCTGGTCTCTCCCCAGCTGCCCACCGGAAAGCTGCAGACCACCCACACCCGTCTACGCCGGCCACCGCCAGGCAGCAGATCGCCATGTCTGCCCTCGTGCGGTCACCCGAGCACCAGCCCAGCGCCCTGAGCCTGCTCGCCCCACCATCCAGCCGCAGGAAGGAGTCTTCAACTCCAGAGGGTACGTTCTCAAGGGGCCAGGGACCTGCATCGACAGGTTATTTTAATGGACTGAGAACTGCAGGCCTAGGATAAAATGACAAGCGATGATACTAAGGAATAAGGAGTGAAAAGTAAGCCTTCTCCTCACCCCACTTCTCTTACCAGAGTCAACCAGTGTTTTCTTCAAGCCATAGCTCATGAACTAACTGCATTCTGTATTATTCAGGTGTCATATAATCATATTTAAGGGGCATGAGAAAATAATACATTTTTCTCAGTCCTCTTTTTTTTTTCTCGTAAGTATAGCCCACAATGCTCTACACTGTAGAACCTCTTTCCTCTTTACTTAAAATGTCTTCTTTGGCAGGTTTCATGTTAACACATATGGATTGACCCTTCTTTTTAGAGGGCTGCATGGTATTCTATGTTGGGGGGTTTATGATTCACCTGTTGATCCAGACCCCAGGTGATGAACATATAGGTTTATTTCCAATTCCTTGTTTCCGTATATACCCTGTAGTGAACACCTTGTACCGCTATGGGCGCTACGACTTCTGGATCAGATCTTGGGAAATGAATCATTGGGTTAAAGGTTGTGTGTGGGGCTTCCCTGGTGGTCCAGTGGGTAAGGACACCACCTTGCAGTGCGAGGGGTGCCGGTTCGATCCCTGGCCTGGGAAGATCCCACATGCCCCGGAGTGGCTGGACCAGTGTGTCCAATTACCGAGCCGGAGCTCTGGAGCGCATGCGCCCAGAGCCGGTGCTCTGTGGCGAGAGAGGCCCACACAGGCCAAAGGTCAAAGATGGATGAAAATAGATAAATGAAAGACCAACAGAAGTGGCCAAAAAACAAAAAAAAACAAGGTTGTGTGTGTTCTGAAGGTTAGTAGTTTGGGCCAATTTATACCGGTAGTGTGAGGAGTTTTCTTTGTGGTTTCAAACATACTTTGTTCACCTAGAGACACAACGGACTTAAAAGCCAAGGAAAGTGGTTTGGAAAGTCACAAGGAGAGTGGGGTATAGTTGTGGTTTAATATCAAGTCATCACCCTTCACCCACTTTAGCTGCCAGTCTTGAAATTTTTTAAACCCCGTTTCCTTTTCAGCTCCGGTTCCCCTGTTTTCCGAGGGTACGTTCTCAAGGGGCCAGGGACCTGCATCGACAGGTTATTTTAATGGACTGAGAACTGCAGGCCTAGGATAAAATGACAAGCGATGATACTAAGGAATAAGGAGTGAAAAGTAAGCCTTCTCTCACCCCACTTCTCTTACCAGAGTCAACCAGTGTTTTCTTCAAGCCATAGCTCATGAACTAACTGCATTCTGTATTATTCAGGTGTCATATAATCATATTTAAGGGGCATGAGAAAATAATACATTTTTCTCAGTCCTCTTTTTTTTTTCTCGTAAGTATAGCCCACAATGCTCTACACTGTAGAACCTCTTTCCTCTTTACTTAAAATGTCTTCTTTGGCAGGTTTCATGTTAACACATATGGATTGACCCTTCTTTTTAGAGGGCTGCATGGTATTCTATGTTGGGGGGTTTATGATTCACCTGTTGATCCAGACCCCAGGTGATGAACATATAGGTTTATTTCCAATTCCTTGTTTCCGTATATACCCTGTAGTGAACACCTTGTACCGCTATGGGCGCTACGACTTCTGGATCAGATCTTGGGAAATGAATCATTGGGTTAAAGGTTGTGTGTGGGGCTTCCCTGGTGGTCCAGTGGGTAAGGACACCACCTTGCAGTGCGAGGGGTGCCGGTTCGATCCCTGGCCTGGGAAGATCCCACATGCCCCGGAGTGGCTGGACCAGTGTGTCCAATTACCGAGCCGGAGCTCTGGAGCGCATGCGCCCAGAGCCGGTGCTCTGTGGCGAGAGAGGCCCACACAGGCCAAAGGTCAAAGATGGATGAAAATAGATAAATGAAAGACCAACAGAAGTGGCCAAAAAACAAAAAAAACAAGGTTGTGTGTGTTCTGAAGGTTAGTAGTTTGGGCCAATTTATACCGGTAGTGTGAGGAGTTTTCTTTGTGGTTTCAAACATACTTTGTTCACCTAGAGACGCAACGGACTTAAAAGCCAAGGAAAGTGGTTTGGAAAGTCACAAGGAGAGTGGGGTATAGTTGTGGTTTAATATCAAGTCATCACCCTTCACCCACTTTAGCTGCCAGTCTTGATAAACTGTCTTTTCATTGATGATGTCGTCTTGTTTTCCGTGTTTACCTAACACCTTGAATCAAAGAGCTTCACTCTTAAGAGTCATCAAAGTGATGCTAGAACACACAGGAAAGTCATTTCCGGCCACTGTGTTCTTCCATGAGGCTGCACAGAGCAGCTGAGTAGTTTGTAACAATCTAAACATACCCTTTATTTGTGCGGCGTGTTCAGCTTCAAAGTGCATTTACGTTATTTATTCCTCATGGCTTTCTGTTAAAGGAAGAGGGGCCATGTTGTATGGAGAATCCAATTTGGATTCAGAAATTTGGATCCTGAGCTTTTCCATTTAAAGCTGCCTTTACCTACTTTAGGTCACTATTGAGAAGGGGCCTTCCAAAAGGAAAAAATCGTCTTGTTAATATTAACTGATTGGAATATAAATGTAAGAATCAGTTCTTTGAGGCTTAATAATTGAATTTTTTAATAAAGTTATTCATGGAAGAACTGGGCTTGGAGGACGAATTCTTCAGTCAGTTTATGCTATTTGATTGAGAAATTCTCTAATTCAAAATAGTGATTGTTTTGTTGTTGTTGTTACCACGGTATAAGCATACTGGTGGCATTAGCAGCAAAGACCTGCCAATGCAGGAGACATAAGAGACACAGGTTCAGTCTCTGGATCGGGAAGAGCCCCTGGAGAAGGACATGGCAGCCCCCTCCAGTACTCTTGCCTGGAGACTCCCACGGACAGAGGAGCCTCGTGGGCCACAGTCAAGGACAAAGATGGATGAAAATAGATAAATGAAAGACCAACAGAAGTGGCCAAAAAACAAAAAAAAACAAGGTTGTGTGTGTTCTGAAGGTTAGTAGTTTGGGCCAATTTATACCGGTAGTGTGAGGAGTTTTCTTTGTGGTTTCAAACATACTTTGTTCACCTAGAGACACAACGGACTTAAAAGCCAAGGAAAGTGGTTTGGAAAGTCACAAGGAGAGTGGGGTATAGTTGTGGTTTAATATCAAGTCATCACCCTTCACCCACTTTAGCTGCCAGTCTTGATAAACTGTCTTTTCATTGATGATGTCGTCTTGTTTTCCATGTTTACCTAACACTTTGAATCAAAGAGCTTCACTCTTAAGAGTCATCAAAGTGATGCTAGAACACACAGGAAAGTCGTTTCCGGCCACTGTGTTCTTCCATGAGGCTGCACAGAGCAGCTGAGTAGTTTGTAACAATCTAAACATACCCTTTATTTGTGCGGCGTGTTCAGCTTCAAAGTGCATTTACGTTATTTATTCCTCATGGCTTTCTGTTAAAGGAAGAGGGGCCATGTTGTATGGAGAATCCAATTTGGATTCAGAAATTTGGATCCTGAGCTTTTCCATTTAAAGCTGCCTTTACCTACTTTAGGTCACTATTGAGAAGGGGCCTTCCAAAAGGAAAAAATCATCTTGTTAATATTAACTGATTGGAATATAAATGTAAGAATCAGTTCTTTGAGGCTTAATAATTAAATTTTTTAATAAAGTTATTCATGGAAGAACTGGGCTTGGAGGACGAATTCTTCAGTCAGTTTATGCTATTTGATTGAGAAATTCTCTAATTCAGAATAGTGATTGTTTTGTTGTTGTTGTTACCACGGTATAAGCATACTGGTGGCGTTAGCAGCAAAGACCTGCCAATGCAGGAGACATAAGAGACACAGGTTCAGTCTCTGGGTCGGGAAGAGCCCCTGGAGAAGGACATGGCAGCCCCCTCCAGTACTCTTGCCTGGAGACTCCCACGGACAGAGGAGCCTCGTGGGCCACAGTCAATAGGGATCACAAAGAGTTGGGCCTGACTGAAGTAACTTAGCACATAAACGTATTTTTATTCTCATCAATTACAAGAGTGCACATTCCATGTTCTACACAAATAATTAATGTAAAACCATGGTTGGTACGTCTGGAACTTACATCAATTCACTTGCTGTGTTTGGTTACTAACACTTTGGTTATGAAAATATTATATATAACACATTAGTGGTCTTAGTTTGAACAGAAATTCTCTAGAGCAAGAAGCCAAAATGAAGCCTTTAAAATTATTTAAATATAAGGAATTAAGATGGATGAAAATAAATGGGTGAAGGACCAATAAAATAGGCCAAAATTAAAAAAAAATTATTTAAGTATGTTCAGGAATAGTGATTTTTAAACCGGATTTTGAACGTCTCTAGATCCATCTCACCTAGAAAACAACCCTTTTATAACTAAAATATTTACAAACAACTGATTTAGAAGCATATGTTTCTTTATGCTGACAAGCAGCTATGCCATCATATTAACCATCTCCTACCGGTAATGTGTGCTTAAATAAAACCTAATTCCTAATAACCAGATAATGGTGATTCTTATTTGACTCATATAAATCTAGATGCATCTGTTAGTGTTAAAATATTTTCACAATCTGTTACTCAGATGCTCTAATGTTTTTTTAACGGCTTTATTGAGATATAATTCACATACCATATAATCCGTTTGAAATATATAATTGTGGTTTTTTAAAAATATTTTATTTATTTATTTATTTTGGGAGGAGATAGGGTGGGGAGGGAGGGGGGCGGGCGGGCCACTTCTATTGGTCTTTCATTTATCTATTTTCATCCGTCTTTGTTCTTTGGCCCGCGTGGGCCTTCCATTGCAGTGGCCTCTGTTGTCGCAGGGCACCGGCTCTGGGCGCACGCGCTCCAGAGTTCTGGCTCAGTAGTTGGACACATAGATCTAGCCGCTCTGCGGCACGTGGGATCTTCCCAGGCCAGGGCTCGAACCAGTGCACTGCAAGGCGGTGTCCTTCCCCACTGGACCACCAGGGAAGCCCTGGTTTATTTTTTTAGGAAGTTCACAAGGTTGTGTAATCATCACATTCTAATTTTTAAACAGTTTTTGATCCCCTCACCCCACTACCAAAAAAACCCCTCTACTCACTGGCAGTCACTGCCCACTTCCCCTTCATGGACCCTCTGACAACTCTCCCTGGCAGTTCTGGACTCTGGAGTGGCTGCACCCTTTGCCCGACGACCAGCAGTGTATGTGGACCTTCATTTCTCTACATTTCTACCAGCACCCATTTCCCCTATTTTTGAGTCTAGCTAACCCAGTGAGTGGGAACTCCTGCTTCACTGTGGTGTTGATGTGCATTTTCCTAATGAAGAATGACATCAAGCATCTTTCCCTGGGCCTCTTGGCCATTTATTTATTTTCTTCAGAGAGACGTCTATTTGAATTCTTTGCCCACTTTTTAATTGGTTTGTCTTTTTCTTATTGCATTGTAAAAATTCTTTGTACATCCTATTACAGGCTTCTGGTTAGATGATTTGCGAATGTTTCTCCTATTCTGTGGGTGTCTTTTCACTTTCTTGATGGTATTATTTGCAGAATTCTGATTTGTAACAAACAAAAAATTTCCCTCCAGAATTCAGCCGGCGTCTTAAGGAGCGCATGCACCACAACATCCCTCACCGGTTCAACGTGGGACTGAACATGCGAGCTACCAAGTGCGCTGTGTGTCTGGACAGTGTTAAAATATTTTCACAATCTGTTACTCAGATGCTCTAATGTTTTTTTAACGGCTTTATTGAGATATAATTCACATACCATATAATCCGTTTGAAATATATAATTGTGGTTTTTTAAAAATATTTTATTTATTTATTTATTTTGGGAGGAGGTAGGTGGGGGGGGGGGCGGCGGGCCACTTCTATTGGTCTTTCATTTATCTATTTTCATCCGTCTTTGTTCTTTGGCCCGCGTGGGCCTCCCATTGCAGTGGCCTCTGTTGTCGCAGGGCACCGGCTCTGGGCGCACGCGCTCCAGAGTTCTGGCTCAGTAGTTGGACACATAGATCTAGCCGCTCTGCGGCACGTGGGATCTTCCCAGGCCAGGGCTCGAACCAGTGCACTGCAAGGCGGTGTCCTTCCCCACTGGACCACCAGGGAAGCCCTGGTTTATTTTTTTAGGAAGTTCACAAGGTTGTGTAATCATCACATTCTAATTTTTAAACAGTTTTTGATCCCCTCACCCCACTACCAAAAAAACCCCTCTACTCACTGGCAGTCACTGCCCACTTCCCCTTCATGGACCCTCTGACAACTCTCCCTGGCAGTTCTGGACTCTGGAGTGGCTGCACCCTTTGCCCGACCACCAGCAGTGTATGTGGACCTTCATTTCTCTACATTTCTACCAGCACCCATTTCCCCTATTTTTGAGTCTAGCTAACCCAGTGAGTGGGAACTCCTGCTTCACTGTGGTGTTGATGTGCATTTTCCTAATGAAGAATGACGTCAAGCATCTTTCCCTGGGCCTCTTGGCCATTTATTTATTTTCTTCAGAGAGACGTCTATTTGAATTCTTTGCCCACTTTTTAATTGGTTTGTCTTTTTCTTATTGCATTGTAAAAATTCTTTGTACATCCTATTACAGGCTTCTGGTTAGATGATTTGCGAATGTTTCTCCTATTCTGTGGGTGTCTTTTCACTTTCTTGATGGTATTATTTGCAGAATTCTGATTTGTAACAAACAAAAAATTTCCCTCCAGAATTCAGCCGGCGTCTTAAGGAGCGCATGCACCACAACATCCCTCACCGGTTCAACGTGGGACTGAACATGCGAGCTACCAAGTGCGCTGTGTGTCTGGACACCGTGCACTTTGGACGCCAGGCATCCAAGTGTCTTGGTAAGAGGGACCGCTGTGCATCTGTGGCCACGCCTGTGCATCTCCACCTAAAGTTCTCATTTAAACATTCCTCATCAGATCCCATTCATTTTCAAACGTTTGGTCTCAGGGGGAGGCCGCTATTCCCTCCACCCCCACCCACCCCCTCCCCATTCAAGGGGGAAGTTTATACGTGTTTTCAGGCCGTGTCTCCAACCCTCTGTGCAAAATGCCTTGGGCTTTGTGAACTTCCAGGCCTGTTTCTGTCAGGATGGTGTCTCTCTGCCTTTAGGCTGTGTCCTGGCTCCAAGGAAAATGTCCAGTTGTGTCCTTTGTACAACTGTTTGTGGCAGCCTGGGAGAAGCCAGGAAAATTGGATTGGGAGAGCTTGACTATACCTGTAGGGGCCTGGGGCCTGGGGAGGCTTAGGGATGCCCTGAGGCAGGGGCGGCTGCGGACACGGGTGGCCCTGCGTCCGTCAATGTGTTTCAGGTTGTTCACTCTTCTCCCTAGAATGTCAGGTCATGTGCCATCCCAAGTGCTCCACATGCTTGCCAGCTACCTGCGGCCTGCCAGCCGAATATGCCACGCACTTCACCGAGGCCTTCTGCCGAGACAAGATGAACTCCCCTGGTCTGCAGTCCAAGGAACCCAGCAGCAGCTTGCACCTGGAAGGGTGGATGAAGGTGCCCAGGTATTGCTGCAGGGCAGTATAGGCTAGGGGGCGGGCTGGCAAAGGGCAGCAGGATGTGCTAGCCCAGAAATGGCCTCTTTGGGGTGAAAGGTTATTTTGAGCTAAAGGCACCTAGAAAACAGCAGGTGCCCGAGGGACACTCTGAGCTCTCCTTTCTCTCCCAGAAAGTGGGAGATTGCGATGTTTCTCCTATTCTGTGGGTGTCTTTTCACTTTCTTGATGGTATTATTTGCAGAATTCTGATTTGTAACAAACAAAAATTTCCCTCCAGAATTCAGTCAAGGCGTCTTAAGGAGCGCATGCACCACAACATCCCTCACCGGTTCAACGTGGGACTGAACATGCGAGCTACCAAGTGCGCTGTGTGTCTGGACACCGTGCACTTTGGACGCCAGGCATCCAAGTGTCTTGGTAAGAGGGACCGCTGTGCATCTGTGGCCACGCCTGTGCATCTCCACCTAAAGTTCTCATTTAAACATTCCTCATCAGATCCCATTCATTTTCAAACGTTTGGTCTCAGGGGGAGGCCGCTATTCCCCCCCCCCACCCCCACCCACACCCCCTCCCCATTCAAGGAGGAAGTTTATACGTGTTTTCAGGCCGTGTCTCCAACCCTCTGTGCAAAATGCCTTGGGCTTTGTGAACTTCCAGGCCTGTTTCTGTCAGGATGGTGTCTCTCTGCCTTTAGGCTGTGTCCTGGCTCCAAGGAAAATGTCCAGTTGTGTCCTTTGTACAACTGTTTGTGGCAGCCTGGGAGAAGCCAGGAAAATTGGATTGGGAGAGCTTGACTATACCTGTAGGGGCCTGGGGCCTGGGGAGGCTTAGGGATGCCCTGAGGCAGGGGCGGCTGCGGACACGGGTGGCCCTCGTCCGTCAATGTGTTTCAGGTTGTTCACTCTTCTCCCTAGAATGTCAGGTCATGTGCCATCCCAAGTGCTCCACATGCTTGCCAGCTACCTGCGGCCTGCCAGCCGAATATGCCACGCACTTCACCGAGGCCTTCTGCCGAGACAAGATGAACTCCCCTGGTCTGCAGTCCAAGGAACCCAGCAGCAGCTTGCACCTGGAAGGGTGGATGAAGGTGCCCAGGTATTGCTGCAGGGCAGTATAGGCTAGGGGGCGGGCTGGCAAAGGGCAGCAGGATGTGCTAGCCCAGAAATGGCCTCTTTGGGGTGAAAGGTTATTTTGAGCTAAAGGCACCTAGAAAACAGCAGGTGCCCGAGGGACACTCTGAACTCTCCTTTCTCTCCCAGAAAGTGGGAGATAAAACTCCCATGAACAGGCTGCTTTTCCTGCCCCAGGAGGAAAGGAGCATTCTCCTCCTCAGAGCAGGAGCCAAGGCTGGTGGAGCGCAATCTGCACAGGGACCTGTTACTTTTCTACAGAAACTGGTCTTTGTTCAGCTTACTGTATAAGCTCTCAGACCCATCTGCTCTGGGGGCTTTATTCGCTTGTGGAGACTCTCACGTACACGTAAAATTAAACGTGTGTACTTCTCTCCCGTTCACGTGTCTTACGTCAGTTGAATTTCAAGGCCAGCCCCACAAGCCAGAGGGTGGAGGACGCTTCCCTTCTCCTCCCCTGCACATCGTTGCTCACATCTTCCAGAGAAGCATCCTTACCGGGATTCCCTCTCCTGCCCACCCCTGCCTCCCACCCGACTCTTCCAAACTCAGACACCTCTTTCCCATCTCTGTCTTGCCAGGAATAACAAGCGAGGACAGCAAGGCTGGGACAGGAAGTACATTGTCCTGGAAGGCTCCAAAGTCCTCATTTACGACAGTGAAGCCAGAGAAGGTAAATTAATGAGTCGGGGAATTTCATTGCACGCAGTTGGCCCAGGTCTCCTAGTCTTGTTGTGAAGGCTCTGTTTTCCGGACTGCGTTGCAAGCCTTCTACAAATTTTCCATTTTTGAAAATTAAAACCCAGATGACTCCGTTAAAGGTTATTGGTACAATACTCACGTCTATAGGTCTCCCCTCTGAAGACCCTGCAGGGGGCTGCCCTGAAGATTCCATCTGCTAATACACCTTCCGAGAACTTCTGCCTCAGCCAACTAACCCCTAAATCCGCATCGTCATCCGAAATTTGACTGTGCTCTTCATCTGACACACTTTACTTTTGTTTTATCTTCCCTCTCCGCCTTGTCCGCACATCTCCTCCCTCCTCTGTTCTCGTGCGCCTCTATCCACGCCACTCCGTCTCTCTTTTCCTTCGCCCCCTTGTTCTTGCTCCTGTTCTTTTGTTTTTCTTTCTGCCCTTCCTCTTTGCACCAAGCTGGACAGCGGCCGGTGGAAGAATTTGAGCTGTGCCTTCCCGATGGGGACGTGTCTATTCATGGCGCCGTTGGTGCTTCTGAACTCGCAAATACAGCCAAAGCAGGTGAGGCGCGGCGGGCCCCCATGAGGTGGGCTGGGCTGCACCCGTCAGCAAGGGCGGTGGGGGCACGGGGAGGACCGGCCTGCAAAGGAGGCCCCCGCCCCTGTCCTCTCTTCGTGCTCCGTAACTGGGCCTTGGGTGGCTCGGCCATCCCAGCTGGCGGGGGTGGGCGAACTCCACCCTGCACTCTGTCACCTCTCCTAGATGTCCCCTATGTCCTGAAGATGGAGTCTCACCCGCACACCACCTGCTGGCCCGGGAGGACCCTCTACTTGCTGGCTCCCAGCTTTCCTGACAAGCAGCGCTGGGTCACCGCCTTAGAGGCAGTTGTGGCAGGTGGGAGAGTGTCCAGGGAAAAGGCGGAAGCTGACGCTGTGAGTACGCTCGTGGGTCAGAGCTGGTCTTTGTAGCGGGGGCAGACTGGGTGGGGTCCAGCTTGGTCTCCCCCTCTGAGGGGTGATGGCTTGAGACCGTCACGGCCAGGATTCTTTGCTCATAGAGATCCAAGCTCCCAGACATCTGGTCTAGCCTCACAGGTCTCCCCACCCCAGCCGTTTTTAGAATGGGGGAGCCGGCCCCGTCAGCCAGCTCTCAGGGCACACTGGATCTTGATTCTGGCAGCACAGCCACAAATGTGCTTACAAGGAAATGCTGTTTTCTTTTCCCGGATGTATATTTGTGGTTTGAAGGCTCGCATTACAAGCAGCACAAAGGGATGCCGAAAGCCGTGTCTCCTTCAGGAAGCCTTTTCATAACCTGCTCAATTGCTTTTACGTGATCCGCTCTTCCGAAGGCAGGTCTGAAACCCTGCTTCCCCTGAAGGCGTTAGCTCTGTGGGAGTGCCTTGATTGGCATCACATCTCCTGGAACATCCAGGATACAAACAGCACTCATCACGCACCAAAGACCCAACAGCTCTTTTCAAACACTTAGCTCCTAATAAACACTTGAAGTGTTAGCAATCGGAAGTCCCTAGCCACGAGCCCCCTGCTCACGAGGAAGCCCTGTTTTGATGACCCGTCTCCCCCATGTGAGCCTTTCACTGAACACCCCGTCCGTGTGTGTACAATAGGGCCGTGACTGTACCTTCTCTGAGCTTCTGCCCGCGTGGGTTCAGGTAAAGAGACTCAGGAGCGGGTTGGGTTGCTGCTGACACTGGGCTTTGCACTTGCGCCGCCACCTGGAGGGGCAGGAACGTCCCCGTGGCTTATTACCCTTTTGCAGTGACCCTGTTCAGCTTCGGCTTGTTTGGTGTCACAGAATCTCTCTACGTCTCCTGCACTCATTTAGTTCTGCATCCACATAGAGTTATGGCTCTGACGCTAATTAACAGTTGCCCAGAGGCACTGGTAGCATTCCGGTTGTGGCTTTTGATCTGGCTTCAGATCAAAATACGGGGCAAGCCAGGAGCACATGTGTGCTTCCAAGTGTGTGCAGGCGTGAATTGTCCTTCTCCCCAGCGTTAAACTTCTCTCTGTTCTTGTTTTTGTCTCTCTGTATGGTTCAGTCATGAACTGTCTGCCTCATTGTGGCCTCCTTTTCTCTCTCCTCGCTTTCACATGTGAAAAGAAATTGCTGGGAAACTCTCTGCTGAAACTGGAAGGCGATGACCGTCTCGACATGAACTGCACGCTGCCCTTCAGTGACCAGGTGAGGGCTGGTTTCTGGGCACAGCGTCAGCCGGGGTCTGGCCACAGTTGCATGCGGTTGCAGGACCGTGGCAGGGGTGGTCATGGGGATGTGGCCCTGCTCACGGTCTTCCTGGGGTCTTCTGCCCTGGTAGGTGGTGCTGGTGGGCACTGAGGAAGGCCTCTATGCACTGAATGTCTTGAAGAACTCCCTCACCCATGTGCCAGGCATCGGAGCGGTCTTCCAGATTTACATCATCAAGGACCTGGAGAAACTCCTCATGATCGCAGGTGGGAGGCCAAGCACACACACCGCTTTTCCTTCACTTGGAAGGGACACGATTAGATAACCACATTGTCATGGCTGTCAAGCTCGGGGGCAGGATGGAGCAGGAGCAGCTCTTTGCTCTGTGTCCCCGGGGGCCTGAGCCTGCAGTGCTCTGAGAGCCTGCCCGCTCTGCTGTGCGTCACCCGTTCTCTCTGGTCTCAGACCTTCCTCTGCCTGCAGCACTCACTGACAGCCTGCCGTGTATTCCCCCCTCGCCCCCCACCACACACAGCGTGCTTTCTTATTTTGAACCACGAGAGTCAGTTGTAGCTGTGACTGTAAATTTTTTAGCCAGCCACCCAAAAGAACAAAGGACATTCTTTCACATACCCATGGGAGAAAGGTCCCCCCCACCCCACCCCACCCCGCTTTATTGTTAATACTATTTTTTTAAAAAGAGATAAACAGTAACACATTGGCTTCCTGTTCAAAACATCCATAGTCAGCTCAGGCTTGGCTAGCTGGATCCAGGTGGGCTGGAACTAGCTTTCCGAGGTCTCCTGGCACTTGCTGTCTGCTGGCTCTCTCGTGTCTTGCTTGCTTTCCTTTCCCTTCCTCCTTTGTTCTTGACATGATTCTTGGGCACAGTTTTAGGCTCACAGCAGAAGGTAGAATCCCTGTGTGCCTCCGCCCTTACACATGCACGGCCCCTGCCTCTGTTGCTCCCCATCAGACTGGGACATATAGTCAGGGACCCCACACTGACAGGTCACTGTCACCCCAAGCCCAGAGCTTACATTCAGGTTCATTCTTGTACATTCTGTGGGTTTGGATGAACATGTAACACATATATCTACCACTACAGCATCATACATAAGTTTCACACGGTACAGTTAATTCAGGGAAATGAATTGTTGCTACTTTTACTGACGTTTTCTCATGTACCGTCGTCCATAGTTGACTTTTAGCCATGGTCCTAAAATGTCCTTTGTGTTTTCCCTGGGTCGTGATCCAGTCCAGGACCACGCACTTCATTCACTCGGGTCTCTCGTCTCCTTGGAGTCCTAAGCACTGGGCAGCCAGGGAAGGTCCACGCCATTTTATGAAAGTCCCCTTGATGTCCCCTGTACACAGACTCTCTTTGGTGGGGAGCACATTCGAACATGGAGTTCATGTCCTCCGGTTTTGTGTCTGGAGAATTTTTGTTTCCTCCCACAGTCTTGACCAAGAGGCTAGGTGTTTTCCTTGTTGATCTGAAACTTGGACCTAAACTGTGTTGATGGGAGTTTGTGGAAGGCAGCGGCACCCGTGTGGCCTCGAGTGGCTGTCACGCAGGTGAGAGCCAGCCCGCCATCACACCTGTGCTGTCCCCTCAGGAGAGGAGCGGGCCCTGTGTCTGGTGGACGTGAAGAAGGTGAAGCAGTCCCTCGCGCAGTCTCACCTCCCCGCCCAGCCAGACATCTCGCCCAGCATCTTCGAAGCGGTCAAGGGCTGCCACTTGTTTGCTGCTGGCAAGGTAAGAGGCTCCCCAGGCCCTGCGCGAGTGGGCTTGAGGTTGTCATGGCTCCACTGTTTATAGGTTTGACCTTGAAAACCGTGTGTCCCTAAGCTGGGTTAAGTTTCTGGTGCTTCCTTGTGACACAACTGGTAGTGGCGCCGATGGCCTCTCAGGAGCAGACCGGGATAACTGCTAAACGCCCCCGTGAATGGCCTAGACCTGTTTGTCCGCAGTGCCAGCTTGGGGCCCTGCTCCTAATGGACGTTCTTTCCCCAGCTTTGCCCGGAGCTGGTACACTCACTGGTGACACGTTTTGTTCCCCCCGCTTTTCAGATCGAGAGCGGGCTTTGCATCTGTGCAGCCATGCCCAGCAAAGTCGTCATTCTCCGCTACAATGAAAACCTCAGCAAGTACTGCATTCGGAAGGTAAGTTCTGGGCCTGGCCAGGCTGCTCTCCCCATGAGCTGGTGGGAAGGTGCCTGTGTTTGTCCCCTTGGGCCCAGGTGGGCTCCTCAGCGGGGAACGAGAGGGCGCCCTTCTCCCGGGAGGATGCTCCCAAGTGGCCTTGGTCAGCTTCCTCCTCGCTTTCCTCCACTCACACGTGAGCGGCCTCTCCAGCCAGCCCTGCAGATTCAGCCTTTTGTGAAGGGAGAGAGGAAGGCGGCTGACAGAGACGTATCTTTTGAGCCCTTAGAAAAAAGCTCTCTCTGAGGAGCAAAGCAGCCCTACAGGCCCTTACCAGAATCCTCAGATCAGAGATGTTTCTAATAATAACCACTAGAAGAGCCAGCGCTGGCCGTGTTTTGATACCCATTTTGAGAGCTGGTTCTCCTCGGAGCAGAGCGAGTTGTGAGGTTGCCTGTGGTTTGAGACGCTGGATTCTCCTAAACTGTGGTGATGGGGGTTTGTGGAAGGCAGCGGCACCCGTGTGGCCTCGAGTGGCTGTCACGCAGGTGAGAGCCAGGCCGCCATCACACCTGTGCTGTCCCCTCAGGAGAGAAGCGGGCCCTGTGTCTGGTGGACGTGAAGAAGGTGAAGCAGTCCTCCGCAGTCTCACCTCCCCGCCCAGCCAGACATCTCGCCCAGCATCTTCGAAGCGGTCAAGGGCTGCCACTTGTTTGCTGCTGGCAAGGTAAGAGGCTCCCCAGGCCCTGCGCGAGTGGGCTTGAGGTTGTCATGGCTCCACTGTTTATAGGTTTGACCTTGAAAACCGTGTGTCCCTAAGCTGGGTTAAGTTTCTGGTGCTTCCTTGTGACACAACTGGTAGTGGCGCCGATGGCCTCTCAGGAGCAGACCGGGATAACTGCTAAACGCCCCCGTGAATGGCCTAGACCTGTTTGTCCGCAGTGCCAGCTTGGGGCCCTGCTCCTAATGGACGTTCTTTCCCCAGCTTTGCCCGGAGCTGGTACACTCACTGGTGACACGTTTTGTTCCCCCCGCTTTTCAGATCGAGAGCGGGCTTTGCATCTGTGCAGCCATGCCCAGCAAAGTCGTCATTCTCCGCTACAATGAAAACCTCAGCAAGTACTGCATTCGGAAGGTAAGTTCTGGGCCTGGCCAGGCTGCTCTCCCCATGAGCTGGTGGGAAGGTGCCTGTGTTTGTCCCCTTGGGCCCAGGTGGGCTCCTCAGCGGGGAACGAGAGGGCGCCCTTCTCCCGGGAGGATGCTCCCAAGTGGCCTTGGTCAGCTTCCTCCTCGCTTTCCTCCACTCACACGTGAGCGGCCTCTCCAGCCAGCCCTGCAGATTCAGCCTTTTGTGAAGGGAGAGAGGAAGGCGGCTGACAGAGACGTATCTTTTGAGCCCTTAGAAAAAAGCTCTCTCTGAGGAGCAAAGCAGCCCTACAGGCCCTTACCAGAATCCTCAGATCAGAGATGTTTCTAATAATAACCACTAGAAGAGCCAGCGCTGGCCGTGTTTTGATACCCATTTTGAGAGCTGGTTCTCCTCGGAGCAGAGCGAGTTGTGAGGTTGCCTGTGGTTTGGACAGGCACCCGCTGGATCACCGCACTGCCTCCCTTCCCAAGAAGGCCATCTTTGGCCCTAGACTAGCAGTGTTCCCACCCACCGTGAGCCTGATGTCTTGCAGGTGCTCTCATGACTAGTCTCCAAGGGTAGCTCCTGTTAGAGGAGCTGTCTCACCTGGGGTGGGCGCCTGTTAGTGTTTCTGCTGAGCACCTGAGTCTGAACAGACTGAGCGGGCCGTTTCACACACTTTTCACAACACTTGGGAGAAGCAGGAGTGGTCATTCTCGGTTCTCAGGTAAGATGACCAAGGCTGGCCAAGACTCTAGGTCACAAAGCCAAGACCAGCACTGAAGTCGGACTGCCTGCCACCTCTATTGTCCCTACCATGTCATTTGCTTATACTTGGTGGGTGATCAGTAAATATTTAATGGTGAGGATAATGCTGACGAATGAACTGTTAGCTTCAGAGAAATTCTCAGAAATCATTGTTCCTTTATAATTTCTGGCCACCATTTGGAATGAACATAACTAGGAAGCAGACAATTCAGATGACGAGAACAGCAATATAGGCAACATAGGTTGAAACTGAGAAGCTTGGAAGAGGAAGGAAACTAAAACCACTTCCTTCAACCCCCACCGATGGTGTAGTCCTCCCAGCTTTTCCCTCTGATTAAAATGTTGTGTTTTTAAAGCTCTTTGAACGCTACCTCGTCTCGTTGAAATGGTGTTTGGCGTTTTGGGTTGCAATTTGACCTCCTTCGTCTGTGGTTGCATAGAATGTCTCTCTGCCCCGCACCCCCCCTCGCCATCCCTCCAGGAGATCGAGACCTCAGAGCCCTGCAGCTGCATCCACTTCACCAACTACAGTATCCTCATCGGAACCAATAAGTTCTATGAAATCGACATGAAGCAGTACACGCTAGAAGGTAGGGCCTGGGTGCATCCCGACCTGCACGGCTCCGGCCCTGCCGCCACCCTGGGCCCCTCCTGGGTCCTGAGGCTGCGCATCTTGCCCGCCTTACAGAATTCCTGGATAAGAACGACCATTCCTTGGCTCCTGCCGTGTTTGCCTCCTCTTCCAACAGTTTCCCCGTGTCCATCATGCAAGTGAATGGCGCGGGGCAGCGGGAGGAGTTTCTGCTCTGCTTCCATGGTGAGTCCACCTGTGGCTTGGCGGGGCGCTCAGGGCATCCACACAGGGTCCTCGCCCGCACCCCGTGGCTGCCCCCACCGGGCTCGGTGCTGTCACAGTCTCGCCAAGACTGGCCCGCGCTGTCCTCTGTCTCTCACTTGTCTCTGTTCCTTTCCTTCTTTTCTCCCTCAGTTTCTGGGTCTGTTTCCCCCACTTCCTCTCTGTCTGTTCCTCTCTCTCTCCACTTTCACTGGAACCCTCTTTAGTAAATCCCAAGAGCTGTGGCTCAGCAGAGCTCCTGAAGTTTTTCACCACCTAGCTCCCCTGGATTCCTCGCTCTCTGTCCATGTGTCTTTGATATGCCCTGACTCTGGCCATGCTCATGCCCTGGGCTCTGCCTCCTCACAGAATTCGGGGTGTTTGTGGATTCCTATGGAAGACGCAGCCGCACAGATGATCTCAAGTGGAGTCGCTTACCTCTGGCCTTCGGTAGGTGAGGCGAGGTGTGGGCGCTCTTTTCTGCAGTAGTTGGCACCCAGGCAGGCTTATGCGCTGTGCCTGGGGGCTCCTTAGACACCAGGCACCACAGGGAGCATCTCCCGCCTGTGTCCGGTGCAGAGATCCTGAGGCGAGACGCGTGAACCGGCCTCTCACGGCAGAAGGGGACCATGCCTTGTGCGTTCATTTACCCCATGGCACAGCTGAATACCCGTCAGCCACTTCTAAGCAGGCTCATTCTTCAGGTGTGAACAATGCTGTGATGAACTTACAGTTTTGGTTAATATTCCCCAGCTCAGAAATGTTGAACGTGGAGCTGCTGTGTCAAGGGTGAACACACATGTGATACAACTCTGTGAATGTTCTGAAATACCCTTCAAGGCTTTTATTTATTGCTCCTTAACAAGTTCCTAGTGACTCAGAACCACTACTTACTGCCTGAGAGTCAGGCTTGACTAGAGAGTGTTGCTTCCTGTGTTGGGGTGGAGCAGGCCCTCCTGGGTCCTGAGGCTGCATCCCGAAAATCAAGAACGACCATTCCTTGGCTCCTGCCGTGTTTGCCTCCTCTTCCAACAGTTTCCCGTGTCCATCATGCAAGTGAATGGCGGGGCAGCGGAGGAGTTTCTGCTCTGCTTCCATGGTGAGTCCACCTGTGGCTTGGCGGGCGCTCAGGGCATCCACACAGGGTCCTCGCCCGCACCCGTGGCTGCCCCCACCGGGCTCGGTGCTGTCACAGTCTCGCCAAGACTGGCCCGCGCTGTCCTCTGTCTCTCACTTGTCTCTGTTCCTTTCCTTCTTTTCTCCCTCAGTTTCTGGGTCTGTTTCCCCCACTTCCTCTCTGTCTGTTCCTCTCTCTCTCCACTTTCACTGGAACCCTCTTTAGTAAATCCCAAGAGCTGTGGCTCAGCAGAGCTCCTGAAGTTTTTCACCACCTAGCTCCCCTGGATTCCTCGCTCTCTGTCCATGTGTCTTTGATATGCCCTGACTCTGGCCATGCTCATGCCCTGGGCTCTGCCTCCTCACAGAATTCGGGGTGTTTGTGGATTCCTATGGAAGACGCAGCCGCACAGATGATCTCAAGTGGAGTCGCTTACCTCTGGCCTTCGGTAGGTGAGGCGAGGTGGGGGCGCTCTGTTCTGCAGTAGTTGTCCCCCAGGCAGGCTTCTGCGCTGCGCCTGGGGGCGCCTTAGACACCAGGCACCACAGGGAGCATCTCCCGCCTGTGTCCGGTGCAGAGATCCTGAGGCGAGACGCGTGAACCGGCCTCTCACGGCAGAAGGGGACCATGCCTTGTGCGTTCATTTACCCCATGGCACAGCTGAATACCCGTCAGCCACTTCTAAGCAGGCTCATTCTTCAGGTGTGAACAATGCTGTGATGAACTTACAGTTTTGGTTAATATTCCCCAGCTCAGAAATGTTGAACGTGGAGCTGCTGTGTCAAGGGTGAACACACATGTGATACAACTCTGTGAATGTTCTGAAATACCCTTCAAGGCTTTTATTTATTGCTCCTTAACAAGTTCCTAGTGACTCAGAACCACTACTTACTGCCTGAGAGTCAGGCTTGACTAGAGAGTGTTGCTTCCTGTGTTGGTGGCAGGGGCACCAGGACACCTAGAAGGTCCAGAGTGGCTGGCAGTTGAGCTGGCTGTCAGGTGGGGACTTAGCAGGCCCCGGTGGCTGGAGGCTTCAGCCTCTCCACAAGGGCTGCTTCTCAGAGTGCAGAAGCAGAGGCTCCCAGTCCTCCTTGCCTCCACCTCACCCTGCCAGCTCAGCCCAGATTCCAGGCAGAGTCCACGGGGCCCGAGTACTAGGAGGTGTCACCACGAGGAATAATAGTGATAACCTCCTGTTTCCCTTTAAGGCCAAAGCCAGCTCTCATTACAGCCTTGAGGCTGACACTGTGATAAGAGAAATACAGTATGAAGGCCAGAAGTACTTGATTATCTATTAACCCAATCTTTACTAAACTTTTTGGGGAATGTATCTGATTAGGCAGCTTTAAAAGGCTACTATGCAAGTCTCACCCATGTTACTTATCTCCTTAATTTCTCCATCTCCACTTCTCCAAAAGAAAAGAAAAAAACCAAAAAACCCCGAGTTTCTTATCCTTCCAGCACTTTATGTAAACACAGGCACATGAAAGTTCATTCTCATCCCTCTCGCATGTCTAATAACCGGTATGGCAGCCTACTTCCCACAGCGCTCTGAACCATGCTGTATGGACTAAACTGGGCACCCTGGGAGCGTTCCACGCCAGCTCGTACAGAGCTGCTTCACACGTCCTCACAGACCCGCAGGCTGCCACAGAGGCGCCGCGACTTACATAACTGACCCCACAAGACACTCCCTTGAGTGGGCTCCCAGCTTCTGCTTTAACAGCCTCGCAGGGGATAAACTTGGGCATGCTTCATTATGTAGGCATGTGGGTACAGGTGTAGGCTACATTGAGGTGGGACTGCTGGGCCCAAGGTTGCACTGCAGCTGTTTTGATTTTCTGTGTTTTAACCCTTTCTCGCCCCATGCTTTTGCTCCGTGGTGGCCACAAAGCCTACAGAGAACCCTACCTGTTTGTGACTCACTTCAACTCACTCGAAGTAATTGAGATCCAGGCCCGCTCTTCTCTGGGGTAAGAACTGGGTTTCCTAGGTGTCTCAGTGGTAAAGAACCTGTCTGCCAATGCAAGAGAGATGGGTTCAATCTCTGGGGCAGGAAGAACCCCTGGAGAAGGAAATGGCAACCCACTCCAGTATTCTTGCTTGGGAAATCCTATGGACACAGGAGCAGACTACAGTCCATGGGGTCGCAGAGTCGGACACGACTTAGTGACTAAACAGCAACTTTGAAAAGTTGAGGAGTTGGGGTGGGTGTTGTGGCCGTGTCCTGCCTGGCAGTGGAGGGAACCGGCTATGCAAACTCTCTTCTGGAACTCTGCAGGACCCCCGCCCGCGCGTACTTGGAAATCCCCAACCCCCGCTACCTGGGCCCTGCAATCTCCTCGGGAGCCATCTACCTGGCGTCCTCATACCAGGACAAGTTAAGGGTCATTTGCTGCAAAGGAAACCTGGTGAAGGAGACCGGCACTGACCACCACCGCGGCCCATCCACCTCCCGCAGGTAACGTACCTTCTCTTCCTCCTCACGGGGGGGCAAAGTGCTTCTCTGCAGAGCAGAAAGAAATCTTGCTAAACTGGTTGAATCCTGGTCTTCAAGCTCAAGCCACTCATTTCTTTGCGACCTACAGCACTGAAATGACAGCTTTATAAGCAGCAGGAGACTTTTTCAGTGCCCCCTTGGAAAAGGCGGAAGGAAAGGTCTGGGCTTTCTCTGGCGCACTCTTCAGAATAGAGTCTGAATTACACAGTCACTGTTTTAGCAGATAGTGTGCTGGGCTTGCTGAGGAAGACAAAGCTGTGAGCAGGCAGACGCAGCCCCTCCCTGATGAGGCCCAGTGGGCGAGACAAGCCGTCAGAGGAGGACAGCACAGCCGGGGAGAGAGGGGCTTGGCCTCAGGGGCCTTGAGTACAGGCTATACGTCACTGTTGAAAACCGAACATTTGAATGAATACAATGTGATGACTTTGAAAATCAGATCCCTCTGCCACTCCCTGGCTGTGCTGTTGTTGCTGCTATTGCTTTAGTGACTCTCAGGGACTAATTCTGTAGGCTGTACCCTTTGTTATGTGCCACCACCAAACTTTCTTCTTGGTTAGGGTAGTGGGCAGCTCAGTGACTAGACAGGATTTCCTTAAATGCTGGGCAGCTGTCTCTGGCTTGAGGGGCACACTCAGCGGCAGCAGCTGCTGAGAGACTGAGGCTTTCCTAGGGAAAAAAGCTGGTGCTGGCTTACTACCCTGAGGAAATGGCAACCTACTCCAGTATTCTTGCTTGGGAAATCCTATGGACAGAGGAGCAGACTACAGTCCATGGGGTGCAGAGTCGGACACGACTTAGTGACTAAACAGCAACTTTGAAAAGTTGAGGAGTTGGGGTGGGTGTTGTGGCCGTGTCCTGCCTGGCAGTGGAGGGAACCGGCTATGCAAACTCTCTTCTGGAACTCTGCAGGACCCCCGCCCGCGCGTACTTGGAAATCCCCAACCCCCGCTACCTGGGCCCTGCAATCTCCTCGGGAGCCATCTACCTGGCGTCCTCATACCAGGACAAGTTAAGGGTCATTTGCTGCAAAGGAAACCTGGTGAAGGAGACCGGCACTGACCACCACCGCGGCCCATCCACCTCCCGCAGGTAACGTACCTTCTCTTCCTCCTCACGGGGGGGCAAAGTGCTTCTCTGCAGAGCAGAAAGAAATCTTGCTAAACTGGTTGAATCCTGGTCTTCAAGCTCAAGCCACTCATTTCTTTGCGACCTACAGCACTGAAATGACAGCTTTATAAGCAGCAGGAGACTTTTTCAGTGCCCCCTTGGAAAAGGCGGAAGGAAAGGTCTGGGCTTTCTCTGGCGCACTCTTCAGAATAGAGTCTGAATTACACAGTCACTGTTTTAGCAGATAGTGTGCTGGGCTTGCTGAGGAAGACAAAGCTGTGAGCAGGCAGACGCAGCCCCTCCCTGATGAGGCCCAGTGGGCGAGACAAGCCGTCAGAGGAGGACAGCACAGCCGGGGAGAGAGGGGCTTGGCCTCAGGGGCCTTGAGTACAGGCTATACGTCACTGTTGAAAACCGAACATTTGAATGAATACAATGTGATGACTTTGAAAATCAGATCCCTCTGCCACTCCCTGGCTGTGCTGTTGTTGCTGCTATTGCTTTAGTGACTCTCAGGGACTAATTCTGTAGGCTGTACCCTTTGTTATGTGCCACCACCAAACTTTCTTCTTGGTTAGGGTAGTGGGCAGCTCAGTGACTAGACAGGATTTCCTTAAATGCTGGGCAGCTGTCTCTGGCTTGAGGGGCACACTCAGCGGCAGCAGCTGCTGAGAGACTGAGGCTTTCCTAGGTCTTTCCTGGGGAAACCACAGGGAAGCTTGCGTGTGTGGCCTTATAGGTCCCTTGAAACATGCAGGACTTCCTTCCAAGTGTTCCAGCCAGCCTCTTGTTTTCCCCAACTGCTCTCACTGGCTCGGGCATTTGCCACAGTAACAATACAGTTTCTTGGTAACTGTCCAGAGAGAGGGCATTTCTGTTGCTCAAGACCTGAATCAGGTCAATTAAAAACAAGCCCTGGGGAGACAAGAGAGAAAATGAGAATGAATGTAAGAGGCCTGGATGAGGATTCCTATTGGGCCCTTCTCTGCACCACTGCAGATTGGATGCTGATACCATCTATGATTGCTGTCAGTTCTCTCCATGGAAACAGGCTGAACAACTGAACACAGCCTCTCCACACAGAGAAAGTAACATGGTCCATTTTTTACAGGATTTTTACCTAAGTGAAATACGTACATTTGGGGATGCAGGAGATAAGAAAGTCTATTGGTATTGAGTCTGGGCCCACCTCTTCTCGAGACGCTAATAAAGAATCTTAGGTCCTGTGGAGGCCCCTCCCCCCAAATTATGGTGCTTATGAAATAAAGCGGAGTATCCAAACGCTGGTCTCTTCCAGGGAGGAACCAGAGAGAGACTGTGTTCTGAGGGGAGTTACTTTTGGGAGAGTTGCAGGTCTGAGGTGCTCTTCTCAGTGGCTGCCAGGGCTCTTGTTTTTAAGGCAGAAACAGGCTTTGGGGCGTCCTTACCCGGCTGCTCTGGAAGTGCTCGTCCACGCCTTAACACTGGTGACAGCACGCCGTGCACACTCTTCTGTACGTTGGCCACTGCTGCGTGTCGATACACAGTGTCTTCTTAAGGCCTGCAGAGCATTCCTTCACCTGACTGTACCTTGTTTAACTGCTCCTTTACCAATAGGTGGCTGGGGGTTTCCACTCTGTGGCTGTAGTAAATGACTTTGATGTCTTCACTTTGATGCTTAGGAATCTACCTGGAGGCTGAATTCCTAGAAAAGAAATGGATGGGTGATTCCATGAGTACGTTGGTGATTCTGATGTCACTTAGTTTTCCTCCCTGGAGGCTGTACCCATTTGTTATCCCACCAGCAGTTGCAGGGAGTTGGTGGGGGGGGGGGGAGGCAGCTTTGTCTAGGCATCCAACGCTAGGAGGCAGATACAATTCCATGTGTGGATTTGAGAACTGTAATTTTAAGACCTTGGCCCACAAAGGAGATGAGCTTTCTTAACACAGGGGACTATTTAGTTGGTCTAGGATTTTAATTTTGTGGACAAAGCGCACATTGTCTACCCTACAGAGTCATGCGCTGGGAACACACAGACGAAGACATCGTTTTTCTCCTCACGGGACCCAGTCTGATGGACGGCTAATGCTACGGAATGCTTAGATCCTTCTTCGAAGAGTTGGCAGCTTAGTAGTCTGAGACTGTGTCCTGATGAGTCTCTGTTAAAACATAGCATTGGTTGGGAAATGTTTGGTTAGTGTGATTTTAATCCCAGGAACCTGCTGGAGAACCGGAAGTGCTAAAGAGCCAGCCGCTCCTCACTCTCTTGGCCTAGCCCGGCTTCAGGGGTGACTGCTCACAGGGCTGTCACGCGTCCTCAGACCATTTAGGTTTGTTTCTAGAGGAAACTCCAGGACTGTAATGAGCTACGTTTTTCTCCACTGCCTCACTAGTTAGATGACCAGACACCTTCCTTTTGAGATGCTGTGGTGTCTCTGTAAGGTGTCACTTACTCTGTGGTGGAAAATGGTTCCAATTCCTGTGAATAAGGAGCGGAGATAATGCTGTCGCTTTCCTAAAGCTGCAAGGCCTGTCTGGAAAGCCAGCAGTTAGTCTTCAGTTGTCTCTTGGCTTAGAAAACCGTCTTTTGCCGTTGACCACTTTGGGTAGGTCCAGAATGTAGAAGGCCATGGGACGATGACACTGCAGGCCGCACCACCCTGGTCTGTTTAGCGGAGCTGGGAATGTAACTCTGCATACACAGTGTCTTCTTCATGCCTGCCGAGCATTCCTTCAACTGACTGTACCTTGTTTAACTGCTCCTTTACCAATAGATGGCTGGGGGTTTCCACTCTGTGGCTGTAGTAAATGACTTTGATGTCTTCACTTTGATGCTTAGGAATCTACCTGGAGGCTGAATTCCTAGAAAAGAAATGGATGGGTGATTCCATGAGTACGTTGGTGATTCTGATGTCACTTAGTTTTCCTCCCTGGAGGCTGTACCCATTTGTTATCCCACCAGCAGTTGCAGGGAGTTGGTGGGGGGGGGGGGAGGCAGCTTTGTCTAGGCATCCAACGCTAGGAGGCAGATACAATTCCATGTGTGGATTTGAGAACTGTAATTTTAAGACCTTGGCCCACAAAGGAGATGAGCTTTCTTAACACAGGGGACTATTTAGTTGGTCTAGGATTTTAATTTTGTGGACAAAGCGCACATTGTCTACCCTACAGAGTCATGCGCTGGGAACACACAGGCGAAGACATCGTTTTTCTCCTCACGGGACCCAGTCTGATGGACGGCTAATGCTACGGAATGCTTAGATCCTTCTTCGAAGAGTTGGCAGCTTAGTAGTCTGAGACTGTGTCCTGATGAGTCTCTGTTAAAACATAGCATTGGTTGGGAAATGTTTGGTTAGTGTGATTTTAATCCCAGGAACCTGCTGGAGAACCGGAAGTGCTAAAGAGCCAGCCGCTCCTCACTCTCTTGGCCTAGCCCGGCTTCAGGGGTGACTGCTCACAGGGCTGTCACGCGTCCTCAGACCATTTAGGTTTGTTTCTAGAGGAAACTCCAGGACTGTAATGAGCTACGTTTTTCTCCACTGCCTCACTAGTTAGATGACCAGACACCTTCCTTTTGAGATGCTGTGGTGTCTCTGTAAGGTGTCACTTACTCTGTGGTGGAAAATGGTTCCAATTCCTGTGAATAAGGAGCGGAGATAATGCTGTCGCTTTCCTAAAGCTGCAAGGCCTGTCTGGAAAGCCAGCAGTTAGTCTTCAGTTGTCTCTTGGCTTAGAAAACCGTCTTTTTGCCGTTGACCACTTTGGGTAGGTCCAGAATGTAGAAGGCCAGCCTGGGAGAGCCTGATGACACTGCAGGCCGCACCACCCTGGTCTGTTTAGCGGAGCTGGGAATGTAACTCTGCAAGAAACATAAAATTGATGTGGCAGATCATTGGTTATTAAGGGATGTGGAGCTGGAAGACGGCCAGCTCGGCCTGCAATAACAAGTGTGTTCCTTCCTCCCATTAGTCTCCTCGAATGGCCTTCCTTGAACTACTACTTCCTCTGGGCAGTGAGCAGCTCTCTTTGCTTTATGATGGGCCCTGGGAACACATTTTATAATTTCTCTTCCATTACAAATAGGCTTACTATAATTCTCTTGAATTTTTTTTGGTCTTCTCTATCACATAGCCACAACTAGAGATGAAGGTAAATCTTGATTTCAAGATGTTGAAATCTAACCCCAAATTTTACTGCTGCACACACAAAATTTGGCTGAGCACTGGTTGTTAGAATTTCCACATTTTGAGCCGCACAGGGAAGAAAATATGAAACTGTTTACAATGAACTGAGTGGCCACTTAAAAGTTATTTCTGCTCTGTTCACCAGTCGGTTTTTCTGTAAAGGTTCAGATAGTATTTTGGGGCTTGCAGGCCATATGGTCCCTGTCTCAACTATGTTGTTGGACCGTGAAAGCAGCCTCAGTGCATCACCAGATGGGCGGGCTCCAATGGAACTTTGTTAGAACAGGCACCTGTCTGAATTTGTCCCTCCAGCTTGCTCCAGAGTTTCGTCTCCCACACTGGGTGTCTTTGCTGCTCTGTTGCTCTCCGTTGTGGGCACTGACAGAAGAGGTTCCCTAGAGCTAGGCCAGTAGTTTTAAAAAGAAAGAAAATCAACCTTGGTCCCTTCCAAAGGAAAAAATTTTAAATATTAAAGGATTAAAGAGGCCTCTTGGAAAACCAATGACACTGTCAAATATTAAGAAATGACTTTACAGTTTCACTACAAAAAATCCAGTGTTGCTGGTGCAGGATGTCACCCAGCATGTTAGCATACAATTTTCTTGAGAAAATTAGATCATAATAAATCAGTGTGTGATTCACACTTGGTTTTTTCTTAGCATGTAATTGCAGTTATAATTTGGATTTTAAAAATACCTAGGATGAAATATATTTTCCTGATTTCTACTTTTATTTTTCTAAGATAAAGCCCCAGTCAATCAAAATATGTCTTCAAGTAATAGTCTCTGTGAAATGCTGTTCCCATTTTAAGTAGGCTGCCTTTTCCCAGCACTGATTATGCTTAGATAACAAGGGCTCGAGGACTTTTTTTGCTAATCGAGCTGGGATGGAACTGACTGAGGCTGTGTGTCAGGATCTTGCTTCTTTGGAGGGTGGTAAGGGCCATGTCTGGTGAGATCTTCCTTTGAAATATCCAGGTCAGGGATGGATGGAGGGTTTGATTCGGTGTAAGAAAAGAACCCAGTACTCTCAACTGCTCAGACATTTTTTGAGCCTGCGCCACTGTCTTCAGAGGCCCTGCTGTGTCCCCTACCAGGTTTGATCCCTACGCCTCTGGACAAAGGCTCCTGGAAAGCCACCTAGAGACGTGAGCTGACAGAGGCCCAGATTTGGGAACTGATGGTAATGAGTATAGGTGTAACCCTTAAAGGAAGGCTGCTTTCTCTAGCTCTGGAAAGCCCTAGGTCAGCGGGGTGCAGTATGGAAATTACGACGTCAAACTGACCTGTACTGGAATCCCAGTCCCTCTGCACTTCCATCCCCTTGTCTGCACCAGGAGGGTCACGCCTGTTCCAAGCTTGTAAAGCCGTTAGGATGATCTGATGCGTTGAAGTACCTGAAGAGCTTAGAACAGGGCCTGACACGCAGCAGTGCTCAGCAGAAAGCCTGCCCTGAGACTAGGAGGCTTGGCTTCCCTTTGCTGTCGCCTCTGCCTTCGTCCTCACTCTCGAGGCAGGTACGAAGCTTGGAGGACTCCAGGTGGGAACTGTTTCTAGTAACCGGTGGGGAAGGGGGCACGGGGGTGGCTGCCCCAGTGGGCGTGGATGGCTCAGCTCCCCGCCTTTCTCCCGTTGCCGCAGCCCCAACAAGCGAGGCCCGCCGACGTACAACGAGCACATCACCAAGCGCGTGGCCTCCAGCCCGGCGCCGCCTGAAGGCCCCAGCCACCCTCGAGAGCCAAGCACACCCCACCGCTACCGCGAGGGGCGGACGGAGCTGCGCAGGGACAAGTCTCCCGGCCGCCCCCTGGAACGCGAGAAGTCCCCTGGCCGGATGCTCAGCACGCGGAGGGAGCGCTCCCCCGGGAGGCTGTTTGAGGACAGCAGCAGGGGCCGGCTGCCCGTGGGGGCCGTGAGGACCCCGCTGTCCCAGGTCAACAAGGTGAGGGAGGCACTTCCACGACTGCAGTTTAGGATTCTGTGGGATTTGTGACAAGTTCAGAAAGAGAACAGCTTAAGGGGCTTCCTGTGCAACTGGATTATGTGTGCACCTCAAACTCTGAGAGCCAGGGTACAGCACTGCCTTCCCCGGAGGCAACCAGTGTTCGCAGTCTCTAGAGATGTCTGTGCATACAAATACCGGTGTGCAGTCCCCGTTCTCGCACACCCGAAACATGCCGTTCAAAGGGCCCCGCACTTTACTTTCTTCAAAAATATATACAGAGACACACAGATCCAGAATTTCTCTGGAGGGCTACATGGACACTTCACAGTGGTTCCTTCTGGAAGAACGCTGAACCTTCTGAAATCATGTGCGTTTCTTACCTTTGCAGCACCTGAGGAGCTGGACGGGTGTGCTGCTGCCCAGGGCCCCAAGTGCAGGGGACGAGCTCCAGAGCTCGAGGCTGCCTCGGCAAGCCGGCCAGTGCCAGGCTGGTTTTCTGGACCACACTCTCCTAACACCATCTGCTGGCACCCCAGCCACTAGAGAGGAGGAAAAGCAGCTGGATGTTTTTCACTGCTTCCTTAGGTTTAGGGATAAAATGGTACCGCTGGGGACTTTTCACTGAGTGTCGCCAGCTGTGAGGCGACTGAGTGTCGCCTGCCTGTCCCTCAGCCTCTACCACAGGAAGGAAAGACAGGTGCGCCTTTCAGGCTCCCAGGCTGGGCTTCCTGTCTGCAGAGTGAGCGTGATTTCCGCTTCCAATGGCTAACCCTCCCCCATCTCGCTCTCAGGTCTGGGACCAGTCTTCAGTATAAAGCTCAGCCAGAAAAAACAATTCCTCGTCTTGATCTGCAGGAAAACACCAGACAACACTATGGAACTCTGCTGAAGGGGACCCCAGCGCCCATCTGCTCAGCCAGCCCTCGGCGCGGCTGGACCCAGACCCCCCTCAGCACGGACACCCTGCAGCCAGGAGGGGCGCGGCTGAGGCTCCTGGGAGCTGCCGGCACCTCCCTGCAGGCGCCCTGTTTGCACTTTGTTACTCTTTCAGAGCCTTCATAAACTTTTGTACCTAGCTCTATCTAGCCTGTACCAGTTCATCACAGGAACCAACCTGGGGCTAACTACCAGTACAGCGTGGTTAGAGTCCTAGTTCATAGCTACTTTAAGATCCTAGGGTTGGTTGGATATTTGTTTTTGTTTTCTTTTTTTTTAAAAGAGAACAGACTTCTTACTAGATTTGAATAGCACCGTATTTCCTGTTGTAGTCATGTGTAGCGAGGTCACACCACCAGGTCTCTGCTACTGAAACGTCCATAGACGCGCCCCAGCTGTCGGCTAGCCTCCCGTGCTGCTCACTCGGTCCATCTTTGTCCAGCCCGTCCTCCCAGGTGGTCCTGTCGCACCTGGGGTGACATCTTAGCCAAATGTTTACCGTCCTCATTGCCTTTTACGGCCTTGACAACTTCCCCTCCTCCCACCAGCTGAGAATGTATGGAGGTCATCGGGCCTCCCTCAGAGGCAGTGGCTTGGGGCCAAGGGACCTCGAGGAGCTTTCCCTCCCCGCCCCTCAGCGTCACCCCCAGCCTGCTGTCCTCGCTTTCCATGTCGCTTTGGCCAGGAAAGCATGCACTAGACTCGCTCTCAGACCAGCCCTGAGGGGTCCCAGGGTCCAGGCGGGGACCAGGGGCACTCACCTCCTGTCCATGACGGCACGCTGTCCTCCACTCCGCAGGGTGGGAGGAGATGCCGGAGCTCTGCATGGCGGTTCACTGCATGTGCTGTCCCCCGACCTGGCTGCCCCCTCAGGTTGCTCTGCCAGCGCACGAGGTCCATCCCATAGCTCCCGCTGAACCGAGACCCTCTGGGACTCGCCAACTCCCCGGCCACAAGCTGCAGTCTGTAGCACTGAACAAACGAAAACCAAACGCTCAAGCCTTATGACCAGAGAAGGATTTCAGCAAACCACACCTCACACACTTCCCGCCTCCTGCCCAATCTGCTCTGCCAGCCCTCGGCGGCTGGACCCAGACCCCCTCAGCACGGACACCCTGCAGCCAGGAGGCGCGGCTGAGGCTCCTGGGAGCTGCCGGCACCTCCCTGCAGGCGCCCTGTTTGCACTTTGTTACTCTTTCAGAGCCTTCATAAACTTTTGTACCTAGCTCTATCTAGCCTGTACCAGTTCATCACAGGAACCAACCTGGGGCTAACTACCAGTACAGCGTGGTTAGAGTCCTAGTTCATAGCTACTTTAAGATCCTAGGGTTGGTTGGATATTTGTTTTTGTTTTCTTTTTTTTTAAAAGAGAACAGACTTCTTACTAGATTTGAATAGCACCGTATTTCCTGTTGTAGTCATGTGTAGCGAGGTCACACCACCAGGTCTCTGCTACTGAAACGTCCATAGACGCGCCCCAGCTGTCGGCTAGCCTCCCGTGCTGCTCACTCGGTCCATCTTTGTCCAGCCCGTCCTCCCAGGTGGTCCTGTCGCACCTGGGGTGACATCTTAGCCAAATGTTTACCGTCCTCATTGCCTTTTACGGCCTTGACGACTTCCCCTCCTCCCACCAGCTGAGAATGTATGGAGGTCATCGGGCCTCCCTCAGAGGCAGTGGCTTGGGGCCAAGGGACCTCGAGGAGCTTTCCCTCCCCGCCCCTCAGCGTCACCCCCAGCCTGCTGTCCTCGCTTTCCATGTCGCTTTGGCCAGGAAAGCATGCACTAGACTCGCTCTCAGACCAGCCCTGAGGGGTCCCAGGGTCCAGGCGGGGACCAGGGGCACTCACCTCCTGTCCATGACGGCACGCTGTCCTCCACTCCGCAGGGTGGGAGGAGATGCCGGAGCTCTGCATGGCGGTTCACTGCATGTGCTGTCCCCCGACCTGGCTGCCCCCTCAGGTTGCTCTGCCAGCGCACGAGGTCCATCCCATAGCTCCCGCTGAACCGAGACCCTCTGGGACTCGCCAACTCCCCGGCCACAAGCTGCAGTCTGTAGCACTGAACAAACGAAAACCAAACGCTCAAGCCTTATGACCAGAGAAGGATTTCAGCAAACCACACCTCACACACTTCCCCGCCTCCCTGCCCAATCCCTCGCGGACCACTCTGTTCACACACAACCCAGCAGGTTCTACCCCATGAAAACTGTGACTCCCCAAGTGAGCCTCTCCCTAGGGCTAGGGAAGACCAGGAAGCTGGAGAAGGAAGCCGCGCTCAACTCTCCCACCCCAGTCGGGTGGGGAAGCCCTCCTTAGGTGCCCTGCGGCTCGCCCTGTCTCTCCCGCCTCTGGCGGTGCGAGGTTCCTAGCCACTGGTAAAGAATCAACCAGAGGCTTTGCAGTTGGCAAGCTAACTAGCGGCCTTATTTCTGCCTTTAATCTCCCACCGGGCCTCTCTCGCTTCTCCATGCCTCGAACCACCAAGGCACACCCTAGGCAGGCTGACAGGTAGACCTGCTCCCACTGCAGCTGGTGAACATGACCGCGTTTCACGCCCCCTGTCCACGGTTCAGCTCACTCTCCAGACTGCAACCTGGCCTGAGTCCTGGCTCCTTCCTGCTCGTCCCTTAACCGAAGTGCTTTCTTGTTGGAAACGCCCACAGCCCTTCCTCCACGCTGTTGCATCCTTGGCCAGTGTCTCTGTCGTGTCCTGCGTGTTGCTTTGTCGTCGGGGTCACACCGCATCCCTTCCCTTCTCCAGGGCAGATCTGACTGAGTGTCTGCTGCAGGTTTTTGTCTCTTGGTCCATAAGTATTTGGAGAGGTCACTGGAAATGGTGTTTCAGTCTTGGCATTTCATTTAGGATCTCCATGAGAAACGGGCTTCTTAGCCCTCCAAGTGTATAGCGTGTGTCTCATTTGTGAAATGCTTCCTGCTATAGAACTAGCTCAAAGACTGTACATATTTACAAGAAACTTTATATTCGTAAAAAAAAAAACAAAAAAAAGGAAATTGAATTGGTTTCTACTTTTTTATTGTAAAAGGTGCATTTTTCAACTCTTACTTTCGGTTTCAACGGTGGTAGTTGTGGACAGCCATCTTCACTGGAGGGTGGGGAGCTCCGTGTGACCACCGAGATGCCAGCAGGAAATATCGAAACACAAAATTGCAGTCAAAAGCTTATTAGCATAAGTAAGATTCTAGGTCTCCAAAAGTACAGGCTTTTTCTTCATTACCTTTTTTATTCAGAAAGAGGAAACGATCAGAAGATCCATCTTGAGAAGAATGAACTCTTGTTCAACAAACAGTTAAATAAAGCAATGATCTGAAACACTGGCTTTGGTGCACGACCTCTTCTTTTCTAAGAGCCTGTAAAACTTCGGAGTATCGCCGCTGTCAGTTTGAGCTTGTGAGCACGGCATGGGGCTGTCCTTCCTTTCGGGGATGCTTCTTCTTGGGCTGGGGGCAGGGGGTGGAGAGTCACAATGATTAGAGCAGGCCGCTCTTCTGGAATTGAGACAACGGTGACGTTCTCCCAGAAGTGTGGTGTTGCTGAAGGTTGGGCATTACTTCAATGAACCATGAACTGGCTATTAAGGTCAGTCAGGCCACTCTGAAAGAGTTAACTGGAGAATGGATTACCCAGTTCTCCTACAATGCAGTTAATAATAATAAAAGCAGATTACCTTTCGTCTCATTTTTTATCCATTATGATAATGCCACAGGGATTTCCCTGGAAGGAAGAATTCAGATCAAGGTGATTTAAAATGTAAATTCTTTGAACTACATGAAGTTTTACCATCTACAAGGTAAATTTTTGTAAGATCCTTAAATTTGTTGGTATAAAATTTGTTGAGCCAGACAAGCATCAGTTTTGGCAAGTGGTCCTTTTATGGTTCCTACTGCTTTCATGCCTTCAACTTTTATTTTCCAGTGAAGTACTCTGACCACAGTCAAATCCTGATTTGCAGGGTTGTAGCTGACCTGCCCTGGGATAGGGATTGTCCTCGCAATTCTATTCTGTTCTCCTTTCTAGTTTACCACTGGGGATAAAAATCTGCCCCCTCAAAGAATGAAAATTCAAAGATGAACAAGTAAAATGCTGGAACCTATCTTTTCCTTGTAAAATGAGAAGTCCATTGAATATCAAACCACCACGTCAGTCACCGTCCTAGGAATTCCTGGCAGCCACATAACACTTTAAAAACCTAAGTCAGCGGGACGTGGTTCCAAAAGAAACGTGCCAGAAAGATTCTCTGGACCCTAAGTGAGGACCTCAAAGGAACAACCAACAAATGACGGCCACACCGCAAACAGGCCGGCCAACCGTGCCGCTGCTCCTGCTAAAGCACAGAATCAGACCCCACGTGTTCTGCTCTTACAGTTTAATTTTCATGAGACTAAAGCAGCTGTTTGCAAAGCAAATTTCAGAACTATGAAACTTAAGGATTTGAAGACAGGCCAAAAAAGAGAATAATGTGCTTATTAACAGGGCTGACCAGCTATGTCTGTCTTTAGAATGGGGCCTCATGAGTTTGGTTTGCTTTAGAAAACATTCATGCAGATTTAAGTCTAAAGCAGTAACGCCAGGCCCACGGGGGTGGGACTGCCTGGCTAAGCTTAACAAATTGGGCTGTTCCAGTGGTTCTAAACTAGGGGTGACGTAGCCTCCCTCCCCTCAAGGACACATGACAGTATCTGGAGACTTTTGGTTGTCACAACCGGGGTTACTACTGGCACCTTGTGGGCAGAGGTGAGAGATGCTGCTGAATATCCTACAAGGCACAGGGCAGCCCGCATGCCCACCTTTGCAAAGACTATCAGGCCCAACGTGTCAATTAGTGCTGAGGTTGAGGAAGCTTAGCCTGTTCTAATCAGATTCCTTTCTTGGCAGTTTAAATATTGCTTGTGATGTCTAAAGCACAGAGATGTGCCTCTAGGCACAATGTTTATATGAGAAAATGTCTGCCTAGTCAAACACAGAGGCCTTTATCTTCAAAGCTGGGAGGACTGAGCAGTAGGAATCTGGAACCTCACAGAGGGCTGGGCTTTCCCTCCAGGCTCTTGGGGATTAATGGAACTCCTGTGGGCCCTGGAGGGGCTGTGAGAGCAGAGAACTCCAGAAATGACTTGACTGTGGTACACAACTCAGCGTATGCTTCCAGAGAACCACAGGAAGGGAACAGTCGATTCATGTCACACACACCTGGAGTTGTCGCTTGTTCTCACGTGCTCTGGAGTCTCACGGATAACATGGGTGAATTCACTCCTGAAGGGTAGAGATGGCTGGCGTCCTCACCCAGGCTCTTCAGGACAGAGAAAGACGAGGTAGTTGTGGGAGCTGAGCTCGATGGCTGATCCCAGAGGCGGGACACTGGTTCTCAAAGGCTCTGACTCACAGCAGCCACAACTCTCAAGAGGGCCCCTCCGGATGTTTTCACCATCAGCTGAGATGACTTGTACATGTATTCAGAGTTTCCTGTTTCCTCCTGAAGACGGTTGTAACAGGCATTCCAGAAGAGAAGGCTCTCTACTGGTCTGCTGATTTTTCACTCATGTTCTGATCAAGTGAGGTGCTGAAGAGTTGGATGGAGGGCTGAGTAGTCCAGAAACTTGGGTCTTCCTCAGTTCTCTCAAATAGTTTGTCAACATGGGTGGAGGGAGGATCATGTTTCAGGAGATTTGAGTCCTGGTTCAGAAATGAAGCCATGCCCATCCAGCTGTACTGGGTTAAACAAAATGACATTTTGCTTTTCCCTAAAATGGGTTGGTCTCTGACCTCAGCCTTGCATGGAGTCACTTTGATGTTCTGGGTTTTGCAACCTGGCCCTCGGCATCTTGGAGGTTTCCTAACTGAGCTTATGGTGCTGGCACTTTCTTTTTTTCCCCCCAGGCCCCTGACTTCCTTCCTGTTCGTGGCCTTAGCCCGTTCATGCTGTAAAGGCTTTGTGGCTCCCAATGTGAAATGAAAGGAGCCCTATGGACCATCCAGCGCCTGTTCAGCCCCTGCCATGTTTCAGGAGAGGAAACTGGGCTAAGAGAGGTCATAGGATTGCCCAGGGTCGCACAGCTAGCCAAGGCACTGAAGTAGATCAACATCATTAATTAATCTCAGTCCAGTGCCCACACTCCGGGAGAGGGATGGGAAAGCCCAAGGTGAAGCCTCACAGAGGGCTGGGCTTTCCCTCCAGGCTCTTGGGGATTAATGGAACTCCTGTGGGCCCTGGAGGGGCTGTGAGAGCAGAGAACTCCAGAAATGACTTGACTGTGGTACACAACTCAGCGTATGCTTCCAGAGAACCACAGGAAGGGAACAGTCGATTCATGTCACACACACCTGGAGTTGTCGCTTGTTCTCACGTGCTCTGGAGTCTCACGGATAACATGGGTGAATTCACTCCTGAAGGGTAGAGATGGCTGGCGTCCTCACCCAGGCTCTTCAGGACAGAGAAAGACGAGGTAGTTGTGGGAGCTGAGCTCGATGGCTGATCCCAGAGGCGGGACGCTGGTTCTCAAAGGCTCTGACTCACAGCAGCCACAACTCTCAAGAGGGCCCCTCCGGATGTTTTCACCATCAGCTGAGATGACTTGTACATGTATTCAGAGTTTCCTGTTTCCTCCTGAAGACGGTTGTAACAGGCATTCCAGAAGAGAAGGCTCTCTACTGGTCTGCTGATTTTTCACTCATGTTCTGATCAAGTGAGGTGCTGAAGAGTTGGATGGAGGGCTGAGTAGTCCAGAAACTTGGGTCTTCCTCAGTTCTCTCAAATAGTTTGTCAACATGGGTGGAGGGAGGATCATGTTTCAGGAGATTTGAGTCCTGGTTCAGAAATGAAGCCATGCCCATCCAGCTGTACTGGGTTAAACAAAATGACATTTTGCTTTTCCCTAAAATGGGTTGGTCTCTGACCTCAGCCTTGCATGGAGTCACTTTGATGTTCTGGGTTTTGCAACCTGGCCCTCGGCATCTTGGAGGTTTCCTAACTGAGCTTATGGTGCTGGCACTTTCTTTTTTTCCCCCCAGGCCCCTGACTTCCTTCCTGTTCGTGGCCTTAGCCCGTTCATGCTGTAAAGGCTTTGTGGCTCCCAATGTGAAATGAAAGGAGCCCTATGGACCATCCAGCGCCTGTTCAGCCCCTGCCATGTTTCAGGAGAGGAAACTGGGCTAAGAGAGGTCATAGGATTGCCCAGGGTCGCACAGCTAGCCAAGGCACTGAAGTAGATCAACATCATTAATTAATCTCAGTCCAGTGCCCACACTCCGGGAGAGGGGATGGCAGGGCAACAGCCAACTCCAAGGTGAAGCCAGGTCTGACCTGGTCTTGGAGCAACCCTTCAGTGGAACCAGAGGGAAGGATCCTTTGATCTTTTGGGTCCTTTCATCTTTGGTTTCAGAATGTTGACATATGGTTCTATTTACCTTGAAAAACCACTGAATACATTAGCAATTTAAAGATGTTACCTTTGGCTCCGTAATTTCACTTATATATACATTTCTGGCAGAAAACAAAAAAAAAAACAACAAAAAAAACTCCATTCAAAAGCAACTGGAGTTACCCTTTAACCAACCATGAAACCAGCCCTCACCCTTAACAGAGAAAACCTTACCTGGGTCACAGGATACCTCAGTGTGGCTCTGCTCCTGTGATCTGGAGAAAGCAGGATCTCTTATTCCATCTCCATTACATAATCTCCATTATTTTTAGCATCTTGGGCATAAAGATTTTCACCTGGGTCAGTGGGCAGTCTTCTGGACCATGGTGGGCTTGCTTTTTAAAGAAAATGAAGTTTTTTAGACACACAGCTGTGGACAGTGCTGACCCCCATTTCCCAGTGTCCTGTGGTTTGGCCTACATACCCCGACTTGAGTTCCCACCAGGGGGCCAGGCTACACTCATAGCTCACCAACATAGAGACAGTTTTTTCAGTTCTGATGCTTCAGTTTATTCCTTTTATACCTATGAACTTAAGTTATATACTTACTTTTTTTTTTTTTTTTAAAGATTTATTTATTTGAGGGGGTCGGGTGGGGAGGGAGGGGAGCAGGTGGGCCACTTCTATTGGTCTTTCATTTGTCCATTTTCATCCATCTTTGTTCTTTGGCCCGTGTGGGCCTCCCATCGTAGTGGCCTCTGTTGTCGCAGAGCGCCGGCTCTGGGCGCATGCGCTCCAGAGCTCCGGCTCGGTGATTGGACACATCAGTCCAGCCGCTCCGCGGCACGTGGGATCTTCCCAGGCCAGGGATCGAACCGGCGTCCCTTGCACTGCAAGGCGGTGTCCTTACCCACTGGACCACCAGGGAAGCCCCAGTATACTTTCAATTATATTTCAAAGATGTGATCCACAAAAATAAACCCAAAGACCCAAATGTAAGATACGACACCATAAAACTAGAAGAGAACACAGCTTGAAACACTTTGACATAAAGCACAGCAGTATTTTCTTAGGTCAGTCTCCCAAGGCAGAAGAAATAAATGCAAACATAAGAACATCAGACTTGATTAAGTTGAAGCTTCTTGCCCAGCAAAGGAAACCATCAACAAAACAAAATGACAACCGGCAGAATGAGAGAAAATATTTGTAAATGACATTAGCCAATGAGGAGTTAAATTTCCAAAATGTACAAACAGCTCATACAAACCCAGTATCAAAAAAAGCCAAATAACCCAATCAAAAAACAGGTAGAAGACTTGAACCGATATTTTTTTCAAAGACGACATAATTATCAGAGAAATGCAAATCCAAACCATAATGAGGCGTCACTTCGCACTGGTCAGAATGGCCATCATCAGTAAGTCTAGAAATCACAAATGCTCCAGAGGGTGTGCAGAAACGAGAACTCTCCCACACTGAGGATGGGAATGTGAACTGGTGCAGGCAGTATGGAGGTTCATCAAAAAAAACAAAGACTAGGGGAATAGGAGTACCTACAACCACTTGGAGCGATGGTCTGGAGGGATGGGAGTGGGGGAACTGGGTGGGGGGAGGGTCCAGGGATATGCATATGAATGATCTGGGAACATACATGTAAAAAAAAAAAAAAAAAAAACAAAGAGTAACCACGTGACCCAGAGATTCTGCTCCTGCGTATGTATCCAGAAGAAAACAAAAACACTAATTAAGAAAAGATATATGTACTCTGTATTCACAGCAGCACTACTTAAAATAGCCAAGACATGGAAGCAATCCAAGTGTCCACTAACAGATGACTGACGTAAGATGGTGGTGGTGGGGGGTGTCCATCTCCAAGGGAATATACTCAGCCATAAAAAATGAAATAGTCATTAGCAGCAACACGGATGGACCTAGAGAATATTATGTTTAATGAAACAAGTCAGAGAAATACAAGTACTGACCTAGCGCTCCAGGGTAAATATTATACCGGCGGTGTCCTTACCCACTGGACCACCAGGGAAGCCCCAGTATACTTTCAATTATATTTCAAAGATGTGATCCACAAAAATAAACCCAAAGACCCAAATGTAAGATACGACACCATAAAACTAGAAGAGAACACAGCTTGAAACACTTTGACATAAAGCACAGCAGTATTTTCTTAGGTCAGTCTCCCAAGGCAGAAGAAATAAATGCAAACATAAGAACATCAGACTTGATTAAGTTGAAGCTTCTTGCCCAGCAAAGGAAACCATCAACAAAACAAAATGACAACCGGCAGAATGAGAGAAAATATTTGTAAATGACATTAGCCAATGAGGAGTTAAATTTCCAAAATGTACAAACAGCTCATACAAACCCAGTATCAAAAAAAGCCAAATAACCCAATCAAAAAACAGGTAGAAGACTTGAACCGATATTTTTTTCAAAGACGACATAATTATCAGAGAAATGCAAATCCAAACCATAATGAGGCGTCACTTCGCACTGGTCAGAATGGCCATCATCAGTAAGTCTAGAAATCACAAATGCTCCAGAGGGTGTGCAGAAACGAGAACTCTCCCACACTGAGGATGGGAATGTGAACTGGTGCAGGCAGTATGGAGGTTCATCAAAAAAAACAAAGACTAGGGGAATAGGAGTACCTACAACCACTTGGAGCGATGGTCTGGAGGGATGGGAGTGGGGGAACTGGGTGGGGGGAGGGTCCAGGGATATGCATATGAATGATCTGGGAACATACATGTAAAAAAAAACAAAACAAAGAGTAACCACGTGACCCAGAGATTCTGCTCCTGCGTATGTATCCAGAAGAAAACAAAAACACTAATTAAGAAAAGATATATGTACTCTGTATTCACAGCAGCACTACTTAAAATAGCCAAGACATGGAAGCAATCCAAGTGTCCACTAACAGATGACTGACGTAAGATGGTGGTGGTGGGGGGTGTCCATCTCCAAGGGAATATACTCAGCCATAAAAAATGAAATAGTCATTAGCAGCAACACGGATGGACCTAGAGAATATTATGTTTAATGAAACAAGTCAGAGAAATACAAGTACTGTACGCTAGCGCTCCTATGTGGAATCTAAACATAACACAATGAATGTATACACAAAACAGAAACAGACGCACAGACAGAAAACAAAATTACAGTTACCAAAGAGGAAAGGGAGGGGAGTGACAATTTAGGGATATAGGATTAACAATACAAACTACTATACATAAAATAGGTAACAGGGATTTACTGCACAGCACAGGGAATTACACCCAGCATCTAATAGGGCTTCCCTGGTCGCTCAGATGGTGAAGAATGTGCCTGCAATGCAGCCCAGGTTTGATCCCCAGGCTGGGCCGATCCCCTGTAGAAGGGCATGGCAACCCATTCCAATATTCTTGCTTAGAGAATTCCATGGACAGAGGAGCCTGGTGGGCTATAGTCCATGGGACTGCAGAGTCAGACATGACTGAGCAACTAACACACACATCTTGTACAATAAAATACAATCCACAAAAATACTGCATCACTATGCTGTAGAACTAAAACCAACACAGCTTTGTAAAATCAACTGTGTGTGCATGCTCACTCGTGTCCAACTCTGTGTGACCCCATGGACTGTAGCCCACCAGGCTGCTCTGTCCACGGGGCTCTCCAGGCAAGAATCCTGGAGAGGGTTGCCACGTCCTGCTCCAGGGGATCTTTCTGACAAGAGATCGAACCCAAGTCTCTTGTGTCTTCTGCACTGGCAGGAAGATTCTTTAAACCTGAGTCACCAGGGAAGCCCATAAAATCAACCATACTTTAATAATTAAAAAACCACCCAGTTTTAGAAAGATTTTTGCATCTCTCCAGTCTACTTAAATCACCCCTCCAGTCCCTAAATCTAGGGTTCCCGTATTGCTTGGATTTTCAGGGTGCGATGGGTAATTACTCAGCTAGGCATGTTTTGTAAGCTACTGTCCACCTCAAGTGCCCAGATGACCTTGGGGGTTCCCTTATCTCCTGAACTTACTTCCATGTTTTCTGATGTCTGGGAAGAAAGGGTTATTAAAGGGACACTGCAACCTTCCATCTTTTGGGAGAAGGGACAGAAGCCCTTTTAGCTGGTGAGAGTAGCTGACTCCAGAACAGGCTGGGGTCTTCCAAGCAGGGGCCACGATGCCAGGCTCCCCTGTGGTGCCTCTCTATGAACACCACCTCTGCCCTGGGGATGCTGCCAACTTGTGCAAGCCAGAGACCTTCACAGCTGCCTCTCCTTCGGCTCCAGGGGCTCAACTTCAGAGCCTCTTACCTGCCTTCTAATCTGTGTGCAGAACAGGTGGGTCAGGGAAAGGCTCTCAGTCCTGCAGTCAGCCAAGCTGCCCTGTCTAGTCATCCCAGAAGGATGGTACCGTTGTCAACATCGGCCAAGGCGGGAAAAAGACTGAAGAGCCAGCACTGTGCTGAACCGCCTCGGGAGAGCGGTCTCCTCTCCAAAGAACTGCATGAAATAAAACTTCCTCCATGTGCATGCCTGTTATCTTTACAAAGCTTTATTGAAACCTGTACATCAAGGTGACAGTAATTCAGACATGACTGAGCAACTAACACACACATCTTGTACAATAAAATACAATCCACAAAAATACTGCATCACTATGCTGTAGAACTAAAACCAACACAGCTTTGTAAAATCAACTGTGTGTGCATGCTCACTCGTGTCCAACTCTGTGTGACCCCATGGACTGTAGCCCACCAGGCTGCTCTGTCCACGGAGCTCTCCAGGCAAGAATCCTGGAGAGGGTTGTCACGTCCTGCTCCAGGGGATCTTTCTGACAAGAGATCGAACCCAAGTCTCTTGTGTCTTCTGCACTGGCAGGAAGATTCTTTAAACCTGAGTCACCGGGGAAGCCCATAAAATCAACCATACTTTAATAATTAAAAAACCACCCAGTTTTAGAAAGATTTTTGCATCTCTCCAGTCTACTTAAATCACCCCTCCAGTCCCTAAATCTAGGGTTCCCGTATTGCTTGGATTTTCAGGGTGCGATGGGTAATTACTCAGCTAGGCATGTTTTGTAAGCTACTGTCCACCTCAAGTGCCCAGATGACCTTGGGGGTTCCCTTATCTCCTGAACTTACTTCCATGTTTTCTGATGTCTGGGAAGAAAGGGTTATTAAAGGGACACTGCAACCTTCCATCTTTTGGGAGAAGGGACAGAAGCCCTTTTAGCTGGTGAGAGTAGCTGACTCCAGAACAGGCTGGGGTCTTCCAAGCAGGGGCCACGATGCCAGGCTCCCCTGTGGTGCCTCTCTATGAACACCACCTCTGCCCTGGGGATGCTGCCAACTTGTGCAAGCCAGAGACCTTCACAGCTGCCTCTCCTTCGGCTCCAGGGGCTCAACTTCAGAGCCTCTTACCTGCCTTCTAATCTGTGTGCAGAACAGGTGGGTCAGGGAAAGGCTCTCAGTCCTGCAGTCAGCCAAGCTGCCCTGTCTAGTCATCCCAGAAGGATGGTACCGTTGTCAACATCGGCCAAGGCGGGAAAAAGACTGAAGAGCCAGCACTGTGCTGAACCGCCCTCGGGAGAGCGCCGGTCTCCTCTCCAAACAACTGCATGAAATAAAAACTTCCTCCATGTGCATGCCTGTTATCTTTACAAAGCTTTATTGAAACCTGTACATCAAGGTGACAGTAATTCAGTGTTTCGAAAACAGTAACAAAAGAGGGTACAAATGCTGGACGCCAGAGAGCTGGTTCCTCCGTCTCCAGCAGGAACGCAGGGTGAGACGACAGCTTCCACCAGGCCAGGGACAGGAACCTCGGTAACAGGCACATCATCGGCATCTCCCCGGAAACCACGCCGAGCGCAGAGGTCTGCTTTGGTCCAGAGGATGTCTTCCTGACGCAGAACCCAAAGGTGGCCCCTAGTTCTCACTCCTTCCAGAACGAGCAGCCCCAGCTGCTGCAGCCTTTTTCGTCGAGTAGGGACCAGGGGTCCCAAGCAAGGCGGTCCAGGCTAGGGCAGGTGCCTCTCCAAAATGCTTGAGGTGACACTGTCACCTCATCACAACTTGCATATAAAGCTGGACCACCCTCCGGCCAGCCGTGGTCAGTCTGCTCGACGGAGGAATTCAGTCGTGGTTTTTCCAAGTCTGTTCTAAGAACAGATTATTGCTGAGCATAGTTCATGGGATCTAGTCTTGTTGGGGTGATTTAAAAACTGCCCTAAGGCTGTACAGTCAGTCACCTCTGGTAAAAAAAAAAAAAAAGAAAAAAAAAACCCTGATGCACCTAAGTGTAAGAAACGATTGAAACTTCATCTGGAAATCAGACAGGTTCTAATTTCTATAGAAATCACACCTCCCTGGAGCAGGGAATGGAAGATCTATTGCTTTGACTCCAGAGGGTAGGCAGGGCCGTGGGCAGGCCACAGCCGGGACGAGTCCCTACTTGCCTTACCATGCTGCCAACTTGTGCAAGCCAGAGACCTTCACAGCTGCCTCTCCTTCGGCTCCAGGGGCTCAACTTCAGAGCCTCTTACCTGCCTTCTAATCTGTGTGCAGAACAGGTGGGTCAGGGAAAGGCTCTCAGTCCTGCAGTCAGCCAAGCTGCCCTGTCTAGTCATCCCAGAAGGATGGTACCGTTGTCAACATCGGCCAAGGCGGGAAAAAGACTGAAGAGCCAGCACTGTGCTGAACCGCCCTCGGGAGAGCGCCGGTCTCCTCTCCAAAGAACTGCATGAAATAAAAACTTCCTCCATGTGCATGCCTGTTATCTTTACAAAGCTTTATTGAAACCTGTACATCAAGGTGACAGTAATTCAGTGTTTCGAAAACAGTAACAAAAGAGGGTACAAATGCTGGACGCCAGAGAGCTGGTTCCTCCGTCTCCAGCAGGAACGCAGGGTGAGACGACAGCTTCCACCAGGCCAGGGACAGGAACCTCGGTAACAGGCACATCATCGGCATCTCCCCGGAAACCACGCCGAGCGCAGAGGTCTGCTTTGGTCCAGAGGATGTCTTCCTGACGCAGAACCCAAAGGTGGCCCCTAGTTCTCACTCCTTCCAGAACGAGCAGCCCCAGCTGCTGCAGCCTTTTTCGTCGAGTAGGGACCAGGGGTCCCAAGCAAGGCGGTCCAGGCTAGGGCAGGTGCCTCTCCAAAATGCTTGAGGTGACACTGTCACCTCATCACAACTTGCATATAAAGCTGGACCACCCTCCGGCCAGCCGTGGTCAGTCTGCTCGACGGAGGAATTCAGTCGTGGTTTTTCCAAGTCTGTTCTAAGAACAGATTATTGCTGAGCATAGTTCATGTGATCTAGTCTTGTTGGGGTGATTTAAAAACTGCCCTAAGGCTGTACAGTCAGTCACCTCTGGTAAAAAAAAAAAAAAAGAAAAAAAAAACCCTGATGCACCTAAGTGTAAGAAACGATTGAAACTTCATCTGGAAATCAGACAGGTTCTAATTTCTATAGAAATCACACGTCCCTGGAGCAGGGAATGGAAGATCTATTGCTTTGACTCCAGAGGGTAGGCAGGGCCGTGGGCAGGCCACAGCCGGGACGAGCCAACACCATGACACAGACAATGAGGGATTCTGTGCGGCCTTGGTACCTGCTTCCCAGTGCACAGCTTTCATTAGCTAGTGTTCGTTTTTGGTTTGAGAAAAATCTCCATGTTCACAGGACGTAAACGTAGACCTGCACCGTCCTCTGCACTGCAGCGTCGGGGTTGTGGACCGTCTGCTCGCCTACCCCACCCTCAGCCTCAAGGAGCCCCGGGGCTCACGGCCACCGCGTGCGGGAGGCGCCGTGCCAGACCGGGGCGCTTCAGGAGCTGCTGCGTCTGTGACAAACCTTCAAGCAGGTGCAGGGCAGGTATGAAATGCCTGATGAAGAGTGTGAAATGGGAAATTTACAGTCCATTCCGTCTCATGGAGAGCATGCATGCACGGAACCTGGAGATGCACACTGCTCCTGGGCCCACGGCTGCTCCCAGCTCTTCATATGGGTTTGTATAACAAGGTGGTGACGTATTTTTTCTTGTACCGGTGGGTTGCACTGAGCACCATCACTCCATCCTAAGGAAGAGGGTGGAAATCATCAAAGGCAGGGCGGAGACAGGAGGCTCATATTTTAGAATGCATGGGAATTATCAAGAGGGGGGGAATGAAAATACACTCCTGGACCTGGTCCCAGAAGCTGCCCTCCAGGTAAGGACATGAGGTCATTTCATCACTGCAAGGGCCGCGGGGCAAGAGATGAGGCTCCAACAGGAGCAAACAGGCCCTTACCTTGATTGAAAGCGCATAGAGATGGTTCAACATGACGTGGTTGGGCTCCGGGAGCAAAGCTGGATCACACTGTGAGGGAACAAAAGTAGACGTGTGCACTCAGGATTTGGATATCAAGAAGATTCTCCCATGTTTCACAGGACTGGATCTCAAAGGAGACAGGCTCTCGGGCCCCTTTCTTCCTAAATCAGGCAGAAAGAGCTGGTCCACGATTACAGGGGAGGTGAGGGGTCATGCCTGGTGACTAAGGAGGGCTGTCGGGGTCCCTGCTGGGCTCACTGGTGTGTGTCTCTGCCTTATCTTCATCTTCAGGCTTCATCTTGGTCTCTGGAGCGTGGGGCACGGCTGCCCTCTTACTGGAAGCCAGCCATGCAGTGTGGGTGCCTTTAGAGGAAGCAGGGAAAACCCATCTCTACTCGAGGCCCCTGAGCAGTGGGTTGCAAACTCGGGTCTCTGAGACTCAGACAAGAAGCCTGCTGAATGTACTGGATGACTGGGGGCGGGGAAGAGGCACTATTGCTCATACAAGCTCACACTGGACCCAAAATGTTGCCACACCTTCCTATTTTTTAAGAGAAGCCAGAATCTGCGTTTTTTTCAATGTACATTCCCCAGTTTTATAAATGCTAATTCAAAATAGAGACAGCATCTGACAAAAGGTCGCTCAGCTGTCAGGTGTGTGCTTGGGGCTGCGCTCCACATGAGGCTGGTGGGGCTGGGGTGGGACCTGGTGCCCAAGGACAGCGAGCCGTTGCGGAACACACGTGACCGCTGCAGGGGACGCCTGCCCCTGTGGCCTCCAGCTCCCCGCCCTGCCTCAGCACCCACGCACCCACTTTTGTGTGGCGTCCAGAGCAGTAGCACCGTTACCTTATCCCCTAAGAAGCGTGTGCCTTGTAGGTGGTGGCTTGGACCACGGGGAAGAACACCTAGATTCCCAAGAATTACGGCTACGCTGTCCAGTCCGGAGCTGGGGGAACTGGGCCGTTCAGGTTACACAGGGTGGAAAGTTAACCACGGGAGGCACGGGGTGCTCTTTAGGAGCCAGCAGGAGGCACGCTTCCTTCCTGCAGTAGTTATCGACTACCGGGGCAACGTGCGTCACCACAGACCCCAAGTTCTGATCCAGGAGCACTGCTGCTGCTGAAAGCAACTTGGTGATTAAAAAGAGCCTCTAAAATTTGGGAGCCAGAAGAGTTCCAGCACGCAGCTTACCGAGAAGAAAAGGCTGTATATTTTGTCATGAAATCTTAAAAGCAATGGGGCTCAGGCTGAGGCGGGCGTGGATCACAAAAGGAAGCGCTCAATTAGGCTGCGTGCGACGGGGAGGCAGCGTACGCGCCGGAGTCTCTCATGAGCGGCCCCTTCCCGAGTATGTGAATACTGACGGGTGACACCGAACCTCCCTACCAGCTGCTCTGCCGAGGCGGACAGAGGCGAGCGGCCACACGTGACTGTGGAGGACGGTCTGGCTGACGCGGGATACTCACGGAAATGCCCGTGTCCTTGTTGAGGATGACCTGGAGGAGGTGTGGTGGGAGGATGGGAGGCGCTTTAAACCGCTCCTCTGGCTTGGAGACGTAGGGCTCCTGATGGTAGGGTCCCGGCGGGGAGCTGGACAGCTCTGGAGGGAGATGGCACAGGACACTTACTTGGGCAGTGAGGCGCTCTGGGAGCAGTTGCAGCCTATGGCGACATTTAGATTCCCTTATCTCCTGCTCCCTCATACTGGCCCCCAGGGTGAAGAGCAGAGGCAATGAGAGATTCCTCTGGAATCTGGGTGACTGGCAGGAAATGCAGCGATGAACTCAGAGGTCCTGGGGGCTGACGGCAGTCCTTGCAAAGCAATGAGTCTGGGTCAAAGTTCTGGGAAGCTCCTCACAGTGACCCAGCCCAACAGCCGACACATCCTCCTCGCTGCAGGTGGGGCCGGCAAACACCACGAAGAAGCTCAAAGCTTCTAGTGAGCCTTCGTAGCCAGGCCCAAATTAGGAGCACCGCCAGTCAGAATGAAAACAAAGACAAGGCAGCCAGCTAACAGAAAGGCATGGGCACACTCAAAACCACACAAGTAAGTTGAAAACCTGACTTCCAAAGGCTCTCAGGTTCCTTTCAAACCCATGCTCAAGTATGTCACTTCCACAGGCATGCTGAGGAACTTCTAGAGGCATGGCGTTTAAGCTTAGAAGCCACTCACTCAGCGATCTCTGGCTAGTCTGTGGGGACTGAGTTGATCCAGCGGACACCTGGCATGCACGTGGCCTCCTGAGACTCGTGCTGCCCATGCAAAGCAGAGAGGGCCTGGTCTTGCCAACTCCTTCCATGACATTTTCTGGGGGACAGACGCCCTTCGCATGACCCAGCCCCACCAGGGCAGAAAACTGAGTCATGGGGAGTCAATATGTATTCTGAGTAAGGGAGTGTCTGAATTATGAGAAAAGCACAGACAGCCTGAAGCCGGTTTACCTGCTTTCTCTCCCCAGATGCCCGCTGGTGTAGAACCTCTACTAAAGGCTTTGGTATGTGGCCTAAAATTTCGCTTCTCAGCCAGTAAAGGGACATTCTAGGCATTTTCCCCAATTCCAACTTATCTGAGTAAGGAAGAAATGACTTCTCTAAAAGATCAGTCAGCTATAGAGAGCGGAGAGCCCTGTTTTGGATTTGTGAGTCCTGCTCAGTGACCTGACTTGTCAGCCACAGCGGTCCACCTGCCAGTGAGCATTCTGACCTGATAAAGAACAGAATATCCCCGGGGCAGAAGCTCTGGGCCCAGGCAGGTGATGGTGAGGAATCACCCTGTAAACTGAACTGAACCCGTGTTCTTAGGCGGTCAAGGCGCAGCCCCGGGGGCTCTTTCCCCGCCTCCCACAGGGGTCCGGAGCGGTTTAAAGGGGCAGCCTCGTAGGGGAGGGCAGCGGGGGCAGTGCAGCTGGCAATGACCCTGCCTTGGCCAACACGTCCTTCTCTCTGCCCTGCGCGTCCTGCTTCTGGGCAGTGTCTGCCCCTGGTCTGGATGGAAAGCAACCTACTGAATGACTGAGGAAAGGATGGCTCTTGGGAGACGGGACCGTGTCACTAAGGACCCCACCCGGCAGGTTGGGCAGGGCAGCCTGTTTTGTGGTGAGCCTCTTCCTCCTCTGAAGGGATTCTGATAAGGCGCTAACGGAACACAAGTGATGCCCAAGGTCACCGAGGGTGTCCACTGGTCACCTGCCAGGCTGAAACTCTCCAGGAGCCCCAAGCGGGCAGGTTTTCCGGGGCTGGCCCTTCAGCGATACTCTCCAGGGCCTCGTGGGCCTGCCCCTGATGCAAGAGCAAGCTCTGGTTCCATCTCCAGCATCTGCTTTTGCAGCCAAACAGACCTACTAAACCCTGGAGATGACCAGAAAAAAAAAAAAAAAAAAAACACAAAACCTTATAACTCCCTTGGGGCTAGATTTCAGTGACTTGACCAGACACAGAGTTAGAAATTAAGTTTTGTGGGAGCTATGGACGCCCACCGATTGGGCGGCTCCCGCTCAAGAGGGAGCGGCAAGGGGAACACGGGTACTTCAAAACGGCACGGCCCCCACCCGCACACGCAAGGTTCATTCATACCAGACACGTCGGAGCACTTCTGGGAATCCACCATTAAAGCATCAAACACTTCAAAGTCGGTTTTCTTCACTTGGATGACGTTGTTCACTGTGCCAAGCTGGCTGGTGACTATGGGCTGGGGAGAGACAGGCAGGCAGAAGTCGTAACGTGGAAGGTCTCCGGAGGCGGGCGTCCAAGGATTCCGCACTCCTGGCCAGCCAACGTGCTCAGCCCAGGCGAGGGTGCCCGGGCTGACAGTGAGCACCGCTATCTAGCCCGGCCACGCGCGGGGACCTCTACCAGCAGGACAGAGACCTGGCAACTGTCTCGGTGGGGGCCACGAGCTTGGACTGTGTGGGCAGCCAGAGGACCCGGGGTCGGGGGAGGAATACCTCGGAGGGGTCGTGTGTCCACTGACCGTCCACGAGGAACTTGTACTGATGCTGTCCTTCGGGCAGATCCAGGATGGCAACGAAGTTATTGTGGCTGCGAGGAGAAAAGGCAGCAGGGGGTGTCAGCGGGGGAGCTGCCTTCTTAGCCGACCTGCACAGCCAGCCAGAGCGCCGAACGAAGCTTCCACACAAAATCAAGAGCTCACGGGCTTCCCCTGGTGGTCCAGTGGGTAAGGACACCGCCTTACAGTGCAAGGGGCGCCGGTTCCATCCCTGGCCCGAGAAGATCCCACGTGCCGCGGACCGGCTGGACCAATGTGTCCAATTACCGAGCCGGAGCTCTCGAGCGCATGCGCCCAGAGCCGGCGCTCTGCGACGACAGACGCCACAGCGATGGGAGGCCCAAAGGAGCCGAAGAACAAAGACGGATGAACATAGAGAAATGAAAGACCAATAGGAGTGGCCCGCCCGTCCCCCTCCCTCCCCACCCCACCCCCCAGAAGATAAATAAATAAAATAAATGTAAAAAAAAAAAAAAATCAAGAGCTCAGGCCGCAGGAAAAATAAACATTTTTAACCAACTGAGATGATTCACCATAATGGCCTCAATCTAGACAAGCTACCAGGAAGTGGCAACAGAAGAGGTTTCCTGGAAAACTCACTTTGCCCAAATACCAGGAATCTATAGTCCTACCACCGAAAGGTCAACAAACAGGCACTCGTCCTCTCCCGTGTGCAAAGCAACACCCGGCAGTCTGGATGCCAAGGAGGAGAGCAACGCGAGGTAACAAGCAGCAAGCTGCCTGCCAAGTTTCACCCTCTGTCCGTTTGCCTAACCCAGGACCGGGGATCAAATTCACAGGATGTACAAACAGTTCCCTTAAAGAACCTTCTGTAATTACTAACATAAAAAGGTTCCAGGAAACCTCTCTCATTTGACTGTTCTCATCCCTCGATGAGCACGCCTTGTAACTGGGCCGAGTGGCTCCCTCTTATACCAGCCGGACCCCTGGGAACACAGGCGGCTCCCTGCCACGTGAGAGGCCCAGCCCAGTTCCGCGTGAAGTGGCAAGGTGTCTATGAAATGGAAATACAAATAACTGGGCGATGTTTTCTTCTAAGGGTGCTCTGGGCTGTGAGACCTGAACCCTGTGAATCATTAAGCACGACAATTTTCCATTCAGAAGCTACTTTACAAAAAAACCCTCTTCTGTTTACCTACAGGGATCACTCAGAAACCAGAGGATCGCTGGGCTAAGACACACACGTGAGCACGTCCCGGCACATACCTTCTCGTGAGGGGAAGTTTACTCCAGTTGTTGAAGGACCCCGACAAGTACACTTCCTTTCCGCCCCCTGTCCACCGAAACACAGTGGGCCGGGCCTGAGTGGGCGCTTTATCGTTCACCTCCAGGTCGTGCTGCCAGGCCAGGAACTCCTCCTTCTCTGGGGCCTGGAGACAGAGCAGTGACTCAGGAACAGGAAGCCAGTCACCCTAATGCTGACAATTCACTCTGAAGAGGCAGTCGTCCCTGTCTGGGAGTATATTCCGGCTCAGTAACTCACCAGCTGTGCCTCAGTTTCCCCACTTGCAAAATAAGAGTACCTATGATTTAAGGTTGATGTAAAGGCTGAGACAATCCATGCTCTCCATGGCGTCAGATCCAGAGTAGGTGGTTCATAATTAACAGCTATTGTTACAGCTTGGAAGAAGGCAGCAATGAATTTGAGACTAGCTTCATAAATGGTGTTTTCCTCCCTTAATTAAGCAAGATTTAAAGTACAAGGGACAATTCCAGAGCTGTCGACTTGACAACTGGCAAATCCAGATGCCGAGGGATGGAAAAGGCGCTCACCGAGTGCTGTTCAGGCACCAGGGAGGAAAAGATAAGGAAGAACAAAGACTGACCCACGTGAAATGACACCTCCTTGTGTGGGCAGTGTCGTGGAAGGGAGGTATTCTGGGATGAGAGAAACAAACACATCTGACTCTTGGTGAAATACACATGGTTCTGGATCGCTTACATTTGTCCTAGTCAGAAGCCAAAGAGCAGGAGTTCTAGACTGTGCCAGACTCTTAAACTGGTTTTTCACAGACTGGTGGCTCCCTCTTATACCAGCCGGACCCCTGGGAACACAGGCGGCTCCCTGCCACGTGAGAGGCCCAGCCCAGTTCCGCGTGAAGTGGCAAGGTGTCTATGAAATGGAAATACAAATAACTGGGCGATGTTTTCTTCTAAGGGTGCTCTGGGCTGTGAGACCTGAACCCTGTGAATCATTAAGCACGACAATTTTCCATTCAGAAGCTACTTTACAAAAAAACCCTCTTCTGTTTACCTACAGGGATCACTCAGAAACCAGAGGATCGCTGGGCTAAGACACACACGTGAGCACGTCCCGGCACATACCTTCTCGTGAGGGGAAGTTTACTCCAGTTGTTGAAGGACCCCGACAAGTACACTTCCTTTCCGCCCCCTGTCCACCGAAACACAGTGGGCCGGGCCTGAGTGGGCGCTTTATCGTTCACCTCCAGGTCGTGCTGCCAGGCCAGGAACTCCTCCTTCTCTGGGGCCTGGAGACAGAGCAGTGACTCAGGAACAGGAAGCCAGTCACCCTAATGCTGACAATTCACTCTGAAGAGGCAGTCGTCCCTGTCTGGGAGTATATTCCGGCTCAGTAACTCACCAGCTGTGCCTCAGTTTCCCCACTTGCAAAATAAGAGTACCTATGATTTAAGGTTGATGTAAAGGCTGAGACAATCCATGCTCTCCATGGCGTCAGATCCAGAGTAGGTGGTTCATAATTAACAGCTATTGTTACAGCTTGGAAGAAGGCAGCAATGAATTTGAGACTAGCTTCATAAATGGTGTTTTCCTCCCTTAATTAAGCAAGATTTAAAGTACAAGGGACAATTCCAGAGCTGTCGACTTGACAACTGGCAAATCCAGATGCCGAGGGATGGAAAAGGCGCTCACCGAGTGCTGTTCAGGCACCAGGGAGGAAAAGATAAGGAAGAACAAAGACTGACCCACGTGAAATGACACCTCCTTGTGTGGGCAGTGTCGTGGAAGGGAGGTATTCTGGGATGAGAGAAACAAACACATCTGACTCTTGGTGAAATACACATGGTTCTGGATCGCTTACATTTGTCCTAGTCAGAAGCCAAAGAGCAGGAGTTCTAGACTGTGCCAGACTCTTAAAGGTCTAGAGCAAGTTTCTAGCACCTTCATTTCAAACACAGACCTGAGCTCATTTACAAGATACCTGCAGGGCTTCCCTGGTGGTCCAGTAGGTAAGGACACCGCCTTGCAGTGCAAGGGACGCCGGTTCGATCCCTGGCCTGGGAAGATCCCACGTGCCGCGGAGCGGCTGGACCAATGTGTCCAATTACCGAGCCGGAGCTCTGGGGCGCATGCGCCCAGAGCCGGCGCTCTGCAACAACAGAGGCCACTGCGATGGGAGGCCCACACGGGCCAAAGAACAAAGATGGATGAAAATAGATAAATGAAAGACCAATAGAAGTGGCCCACCTGCTCCCCTCCCTCCCTAACTCGCCCCCCCAACCCCCTGCCAAAAAAAGAAATATTAAAAAAAAAAAAAAACCTGCATTCTTTGGGCTTTAACAAGATCTACAGATTAAAGAGTAACAGGCTGGTATCACTTTCCACTGAGGGTATGGTAACTAACCACAGTCAAAATGGTGACCTAGGACAGTTAAAACAATCTGAGGCTTTTTTTTTTTTTTTTCCGGTATCTGGGCATTTAACCCAGTGTGTCTGCTGTATCTTTAAATAACTTCTGTGGAAATGGTAAGTGAAATTATTTTAAATAACTCAGTACAGATCACCTCATGCTAAGCATTTCTTGTATAGTTTTGATAACAGCAAAAGAACAAATACTTCTTAAAGAAAGTAGTTTGATTCTCAGTGGTATCTTAAACAGCCGCCTGTGGGCCAAAATTATTTCTGGGGGAAAAGATGTCAAACTGTTGGGGAAAAAAAAACCAAAACAGGGTTCCAAAGTTCACTCTGCACACTGCCTCAGGAACGCGACAAACTCAGAAAGCAAGTTGAAACAACAGGTTGGAGGGCTAAGGAAAAGCCAACTCTTCACAGTGAGCCTTAAAGCCAAGATCCAGGAGAGGAAAGGTAATAGCATGGTCACCAGCCCAACATCGGAGGAAACACAGTACAACTGGGATGAGCTACCTGCCTGGCAATTAGCCTAACGGGCAATGACGGCTAACAGGCAACTACAGACTAACAGAACGTTGGGGGAGGAGGGGCGGTATCTGTAACCGTTCCTAAACCGCCTCTGCCGCACTGTCCTTTAAGGATTTAGTCCATTTCTTTGGGATACACCACTTAACGCATCAGCTGCCAGAATCACTGCGAGTTCTTGGTACTGGGCTCTGCCCCTAGAGACAGACCCCCAGAGAGTGGCTGAAACAGGAATCGAGAATGACTTTCAGAGTTTGTTATCAGTTCAAGCAGACTGCAGTAGGCCATCCAAGTTTGGCCTGCAAAACTGTGTGCTGTGGCCTGTTTAAAATATTAGGTCATATATAAACAAAAGGAGAGAGAAGCTGAGTGGCAGCTGGCTGCCTTTTTTAGACTGATGTTTCACATAGTCACGGACCTCCAGAAATCAAATTCCTCTTCCGTGCCTGCTCTCAAGGATGAACCACAAATGTTCTGCTTAAAAGAACTCTGGCAGCTAGAGTCAGCTGTGCAACTCAATGTTCACCTTACACGTGTTCTCCAAAACTGAAAATAAACGGCAAAACTACGACAAAAAGTGGCAATCGACTTAAAGGCGGTGGACGATTCCTGAGAGCTGTGAAATTAATTACACCTTAGAGAACAGCGGAGACAGGCTCAGTCACTGTTGGTGCCACGATCTTAATTAATCGAGAATTTCAGCCTGTCTCAGAGCCGCCTCTCCCTTAATGATGTTAAACGGAGTGAGCTCCTTCTCCCTCGAGGAGACTTTTTCTTATCGGTAATTAGACACAAGTTCGTGAGCGGCTAAGAGGGCTCTTCCACTTCTGAGGATTAGAAAGAATAGAAAGAGGGGGTGCATCTAGTAGATTTCAACAACAAAGGGAATAAGATGCTCCCACTGCCCATTACCTTGATTTCCTCCGAGTGAAAGAGGTCGGCGTCCTCGGGGCTGTCCATCAGGATCTTGGGCCTGTCTCCATCCTTGGAGCCCCCCGAGCTGTCTCTTCGGGGCGTCTTGTGGCCGCCCTGCCGGTCCAGCGCAGCGCGCTCGCTGCTGGTGTTGCCCATGGCGGGGGTATACGGGCACACCGGGAAGCCGGAGGGGCCTCACTCCAGGGAGGCACAAGGGACACCCAGGACCTCCACAAGGACCCTAGGAAAGAGTCAGATCACTAGGTACTACAGCTCTCTAGGCTGCGGTTCGGCGTCGGGATCCGGGTTAAGGCTAAGCTTCAAGACTGCAGGATTGGCGGGCGAGGTCTCACCGACGCGTTTAACCGGCTCCGACAGCAGGCGGTGCAGATCTACCTAGACCTAAGAGAACTCAACAATCACCGAACAACTCCCCCCACCTCTTAGAAACTTCCGCTTCCGGCACTTCTGCAAAGTGACCCTATGCATAGAGTTGACGGTGGCTTAGGTTGCAGAAGCGCGCGAGGCAAACTCGACCTCACTTCCGCTTCCGGTCCAGGTCCGCGCGCAGGCAAGCTCTCCAAACTGTCCCGGCGGGCTTCGGAGTGCGCAGTCGCAGTCGGCAGCTCCGGCTGGAGCAGGACGAGGTTGCTGGACGCCGGCAGGGGGCGCAGAAGCGCACAGGCCTCCTGGGCCGCCCTCCGGGTGCTGGCTTGAGTGTCAAGTGTTAGTTATCTAGGTTACCTTTGCCCACTTCTAGTCGATTGTACACTTTACAGCCAAAGGGGTCGTCCTAAAGGGCAAATCTAATTAGAAAGCTCCTCAAAGCTCTTTAGTGCGCTAGCCCTCACGCCTTTGAGTGCCTTAGAAACATGCAGAGTACCTGTTCAAAATGTACATTCACATGCCCCTCATCTCCTGAAATGATGATTCCGAAAGGCTGGTGTGGGGTCTGCATTTTAATCAGCACTCTAGGTGCTTCTGATGCAGGTAGCCTTGCAGGTGTTTGAGAAAATGACAGGCTTTTATGCTCTCTGGAAAATTTCCACATTCAGTAGCTTGGGAGCTGTAAAATGCTGGAACTATTTGTGTGTTTTCCAAAAATGGAGTGCACAGCCTTTTGATACGTAATCTTGCAAACTATTTAAAAATCACTTTGAATATTATTCTGCATGAAATACATTTACTTATTAGCGTTTGTCGTTTACTATGGCCAGGGCTTCTGCAAGACATGTTTACATACGTGGGACTAAAATATTCTAATCTCACTTGTTAGTCACTGTTAGGATGTATGGTGGTGGTGGTGGTGGTGGTAGTTGTGTGTGTGTGTGTGTGTGTTGTATTGTGTTTCCACGTGCATATCAGAAAATGCTTTGCATGTGGTGGGCCTGGCCATGCACTCTGCCCACTGAACACGTACCACCTACACGGGGCCAGGTACCGTGTGAAGTAAACAGGAGACACAGATGACTAAGATGTGGGGCATCTGGCAGTATCTAAGAAAGAATAAGGGGACTTCCCTGGTGGTCCAGTGGTTCAGAATGGACCTCGCAGTGCAAGGGGATTGGGTTCGATCCCTGGGTCTGGGGACTAACATCCCACATGCCACGGAGCATCTAAGCCTGCACACAGCAACTACTGCCCTTGCTCACTCTGGTGGCTGTGCACAACAACTGCAGAGTCCATGTGCCACAACGAAAAGATCCTGCATGACACAAGGAAGATCCCGTGTGCCACAGCTAAGACCTGATGCAGTCAAATACATAATAAAAATAAATGAAATATGTCCCTTCATTTTGGCACACATTTTACTTGTAGGAAGTGTCTACAGAGATACATACGTGAAGATTATACACAAGCAAGTTCATCTGGAGCATTGTTTCTCATGCTATAAAACATTAATTCTAAGATCCCTGTTTTATTTTACATTTTAATTTCTCTAAAACGGTGCATCTTATACTCAATGGAATCTCAGATTTGATGAAATAAGAAAATGAAAACCTGCAGAATCCTAAAAAGTTGCTCAGTAGGAGAATGCTACTGCCTTGCAGTGCAAGGGGCACCGGTTTGATCCCCAGCCTGGGAAGATCCCATGTGGACTGGTGTGTCCAATTATGAGCTAGCGCTCTGCAGCGCGTGTGCCCAGAGCCGGTGCTCTCCAGGCAGAGAGGCCACTGCAATGGGAGGCCTACACAGGCCAAAGAATAAAGATGAATGAAAATTTAAAAATCAATAAATAAAAGAGACCAAAATTTTAAAAAAAGAGAGAGAAAACTTTTAATAAATCTAAATATACATCAATATAAAAGCATTTTACTTCTAGGAATTTCTCCTACAGATAACACTCATGCACCTGCAAAATGATGAATAAAGTCATCCATTGCAATATTTGAATATTTGCAAGAGGAAAGTATTGAACATAGCCTATGTTTCCATCAGCAGGGGACTGGTTAAATAAATCATGACATATCTATGCATTAATGGCAAGCTTATTGTTGTATTAGTTGCAGTTGTCCAACTAGGTACCGTGTGAAGTAAACAGGAGACACAGATGACTAAGATGTGGGGCATCTGGCAGTATCTAAGAAAGAATAAGGGACTTCCTGGTGGTCCAGTGGTTCAGAATGGACCTCGCAGTGCAAGGGGATTGGGTTCGATCCCTGGGTCTGGGGACTAACATCCCACATGCCACGGAGCATCTAAGCCTGCACACAGCAACTACTGCCCTTGCTCACTCTGGTGGCTGTGCACAACAACTGCAGAGTCCATGTGCCACAACGAAAAGATCCTGCATGACACAAGGAAGATCCCGTGTGCCACAGCTAAGACCTGATGCAGTCAAATACATAATAAAAATAAATGAAATATGTCCCTTCATTTTGGCACACATTTTACTTGTAGGAAGTGTCTACAGAGATACATACGTGAAGATTATACACAAGCAAGTTCATCTGGAGCATTGTTTCTCATGCTATAAAACATTAATTCTAAGATCCCTGTTTTATTTTACATTTTAATTTCTCTAAAACGGTGCATCTTATACTCAATGGAATCTCAGATTTGATGAAATAAGAAAATGAAAACCTGCAGAATCCTAAAAAGTTGCTCAGTAGGAGAATGCTACTGCCTTGCAGTGCAAGGGGCACCGGTTTGATCCCCAGCCTGGGAAGATCCCATGTGGACTGGTGTGTCCAATTATGAGCTAGCGCTCTGCAGCGCGTGTGCCCAGAGCCGGTGCTCTCCAGGCAGAGAGGCCACTGCAATGGGAGGCCTACACAGGCCAAAGAATAAAGATGAATGAAAATTTAAAAATCAATAAATAAAAGAGACCAAAATTTTAAAAAAAGAGAGAGAAAACTTTTAATAAATCTAAATATACATCAATATAAAAGCATTTTACTTCTAGGAATTTCTCCTACAGATAACACTCATGCACCTGCAAAATGATGAATAAAGTCATCCATTGCAATATTTGAATATTTGCAAGAGGAAAGTATTGAACATAGCCTATGTTTCCATCAGCAGGGGACTGGTTAAATAAATCATGACATATCTATGCATTAATGGCAAGCTTATTGTTGTATTAGTTGCTCAGTTGTGTCCAACTCTTTGTGACCCCATAGATTGTAGCCCATGGCTCGTCTGTCCATGGAATTCTCCAGGCAAGAATACTGGAGTCAGGGGCTTCCCTGGTAGCTCAGTGGTAAAGAATCCGCCTGCCAATGCAGGAGACACGGGTTCGATCTCTGACTGGGGAAGATTCCACATGTTGTGGAGCAACTAAGCCTGTGAGTCACAACTGTTGAGCCCATGGGCCACAACTACTGAAGCTTGAGTTTCCTAGAGCCTGTGCTCCACAACAAGAGAAGCCATGGCAACAAGAAGCCTGCTCACCTCAACTAGGGAGTAGCCCCCACTCCCTGCAACTAGAGAAGAGCCTGCCAGCAGCAACGATGATCCAAAATAGCCAAAAATAAATAAAATCATATATATATATATATATATATACAAAAGAATATTGGAGTTGGCTGTCATTTCCTTCAGGTAATCTTCCCAATCCAGGGATCACACCTGGATCTCTTGCATTGCAGGCAGATTCTTCACCTTCTGAGCCAACAGGGAAGCTGAATGGCCCCCGGTGGCAGGCAGATATATAAACAGGCAAACAAAGCAGGTCACTTCAGAGTGACTACTACAATGAAGGAGACAAAAATGGAGTTATGAGAGGGAAGGACAGGGTACTACCTTAAATGAGATGGTCATGGAGGGCCTCCCAGAGGAAGTGACAGCTGAGCTCTCAGTGATAAGAGTCAGACGGGAGAAGAGTTCAGGAGGATCGTTTCGGGCAGAGGGGACGCTGTATGTGCAAAGGCCCTGGGGTAGGTATGAGCTTTACATGCCACAGAAAAATACAGAGAGGCAATTTGTACAGTGTCTGGAGTGCACTGGAGAGCAAGAGGAAAGGCTTGATTTGTTTGAACTTCACTGGTCATAGTGAACTCTGTGGATATCATTCCAGGTCAGTGGAATTTCACAGGAGGGTTTATATATGGGACCAATGTTATCTGATTCACAGAATGATGGATATACATTTTATAATACCACAGAATTTTAAGGTAGGGCTAAATCTAAGAAGTCAGCCAATGATGAAAACAAAGGCTTCTAAATTTCAGGAGTCAACACTCCCCAGGAAGAGAGCTTAATTGGCAAACAGTCTCCTTTGGTGACTTGTGGGGCATCTGGAAAATTCTACTACTTCACCTCGGTGGTGCTTATTAAAGCATTTGCCTTTTAACAATTTACTAAGCCACACATACCTTTTGTGTGGTTTCCTGTATCTTTGTTTTATTTTCAATAAAAAAGTTTTGTTGTTTTTTTCAAGAAAAGGCTTCAGGGCTTCCCTAGTGGCTCAGTGGTAAAGAATCCACCTGCCAATGCAGAAAGACACAGGCTTGATCCCTGGTCTGGGAGGATCCAATCATCTTGCAGAATAACCCCTCCATCCCAGGCTCTCCCACTATATCTCATAACACAGGGAGCTCAGTCTATCAAAACTCAATCATGGCACTCTTTCTAGTTAACATATAGGCCTTCAATTTTCTAACTTCCTTAAATCATTAATTAGTAACTACTTATGACACAACTATCATCCAGGTACTGGGGTGGATGCTAGTGATAAAGTGACTTGCAAAACCAAACTCAGGTTCCGTGCTCATAGAGCTTATGGTCCAATAGGAGAGAAACATTAATCAAATAATCATCCAGTAGTTGTCCATGACAAATGCTAGGAAAGACAACTGTGACCTAGTGAGATGAATGTGACCCAGCCAGGAGGTCAAGGAAGGCTTCCTGGAGGAAGTGACAATTAGCAGTGATTTGAAACTGTTAGTGGTGTTAGTAGTGGTAGTGAAAAGTGTTTAACAAACCCTATTATGTTCCTGTCATTGTGCTTTATACATCAACTCATAACCCCAAAAAACTCGTTGAAGGATCTACTATTATTATCACTTGTATTTCACAGATGAAGAAACTGAAGCTCAGAGGGTCAAGTGACTTGCTTAAGGTCACACAGCAAGGAAACCATGGAACCAATGGTTTTCAATCAAACATGAGCAACTAGGTCGATGTAGAATTCCTGGCCTCATGGAAAGGTCAAAGGGTGATAGATCACCTTAGGTGGACCAATGGGTCAGGATGGTCAAGATTTTAAATATAAAGCTGAAATGGTCATTTAGTGAAGGAGATCAAACTAGATGCTTTTCTATTTTTATTTTATTCTTTCACTCTGTAACTCTGAGTCTATGTTTCTTACTGTTACCAAACTCATTAACGTGTGAAAGTTGGAGGCTATGAATTGCTTGGTATAAAATACTAAATAAAGGTGGATCACTTATTAACAAATAAGGAGAACACCAATGATAGTTACCATGACAGGCAATACCTCTAGCAACCCCTAGGTGGAAATAAAGAGCAATGAGAAAGGTTCCCAGTCTTCTAAAAAATGTCTGTATTTTTACATATGAATCAACATGATAAAGTTTCAAGTAGTACAGGAGGTATTGAATAAAAAAAACCAACCCCCCTCACACTTTCCTTCAAATCCCTCCTTTGTTCTTCTCAAAATAACTGGTTTAGGGTTTCTTATCTACTTTTAGGCTTGTTTTAATTGTAATTTTTCTAGAAAAAATATTTGCCTTTACCACTCTCCATGTAAAGTAAGTGACACAGCTAGAACTTTCCCCTCTTAGTGTCTATTTCCACGGCAGCACAGGCCCAGCTCTCTCATTTTTGGCTAGAGAATCCGTAACAATAACAGCTAACGTTTGCCGAGTGCTTACTGTACACCTGGCACTGTCCTAAGCACTGTCCTAGTTTTAATCCATTTAATCCTATGACATGAGAGAATGTGACCCAGCCAGGAGGTCAAGGAAGGCTTCCTGGAGGAAGTGACAATTAGCAGTGATTTGAAACTGTTAGTGGTGTTAGTAGTGGTAGTGAAAAGTGTTTAACAAATCCTATTATGTTCCTGTCATTGTGCTTTATACATCAACTCATAACCCCAAAAAGCTCGTTGAAGGATCTACTATTATTATCACTTGTATTTCACAGATGAAGAAACTGAAGCTCAGAGGGTCAAGTGACTTGCTTAAGGTCACACAGCAAGGAAACCATGGAACCAATGGTTTTCAATAAAACATGAGCAACTAGGTCGATGTAGAATTCCAGGCCTCATGGAAAGGTCAAAGGGTGATAGATCACCTTAGGTGGACCAATGGGTCAGGATGGTCAAGATTTTAAATATAAAGCTGAAATGGTCATTCAGTGAAGGAGATCAAACTAGATGCTTTTCTATTTTTATTTTATTCTTTCACTCTGTAACTCTGAGTCTATGTTTCTTACTGTTACCAAACTCATTAACGTGTGAAAGTTGGAGGCTATGAATTGCTTGGTATAAAATACTAAATAAAGGTGGATCACTTATTAACAAATAAGGAGAACACCAATGATAGTTATCATGACAGGCAATACCTCTAGCAACCCCTAGGTGGAAATAAAGAGCAATGAGAAAGGTTCCCAGTCTTCTAAAAAATGTCTGTATTTTTACATATGAATCAACATGATAAAGTTTCAAGTAGTACAGGAGGTATTGAATAAAAAAAACCAACCCCCCTCACACTTTCCTTCAAATCCCTCCTTTGTTCTTCTCAAAATAACTGGTTTAGGGTTTCTTATCTACTTTTAGGCTTGTTTTAATTGTAATTTTTTCTAGAAAAAGTATTTGCCTTTACCACTCTCCATGTAAAGTAAGTGACACAGCTAGAACTTTCCCCTCTTAGTGTCTATTTCCACGGCAGCACAGGCCCAGCTCTCTCATTTTTGGCTAGAGAATCCGTAACAATAACAGCTAACGTTTGCCGAGTGCTTACTGTACACCTGGCACTGTCCTAAGCACTGTCCTAGTTTTAATCCATTTAATCCTCACAAAGTCCTACAAGGCACATTCTATTATCATTCTCACTTTACACACGAGAGAACTAAGACACGAGTGCACAAGCAATTTGCCTGACCTCACAAAGCTAGTAAGCCGCGGGGCCAGAATTTAAATGCAGGAAACCTGACTCGCATGTCCACCCTCTTAATGACCATGCTAAACTACTACAGAATAAATGTACCAAAACTGACTTAGTTTTTATTTTCTCAGGAGTCCTTAAAAAAAAAATGATATATTTTGAAAAAACTGTGCTAAAATACATTGTAAAACTACTTGAGATTTGGGGGCTTTAGTGGTGTTTGCTGAGGCCAACAGATCAGGAGATGACTGACATGGAAAAGACAGTCTGTTGCTCTCTGCTCCCAAGAGGAGCGGATGGGAGACGTGTCATGCCCACAAGAGGGAGCCCTGAGGCTGGCCACAGGCGGGGGGCAGGGAGGGGCAGGGAGCATGCGCAAAAGGTCCCTATTGTGATTTCTCAGAGAGGCAGTCAAGAAGAGGGTGAGGCACGCAAGCAGCTGAGCAGGTGCAGGACAGCTGGGCTCTGGGGTACCGGGCTGGTCTCTAGTTGTACCTGGTCCCTGGCCCTGGGGTGGTCAGGGGGAAGGAAGTCTGCCTCCTGGAGTGTAAATGCCAGAGACAGGAAACAGTTTAGAGCATGAGCTTTGGAGCTAGCTGTTGGTCTGCATATTCTAAGCAAGTCACTTATTATCACCAGGAATTAGTCAACCTTGGGAGGGAAAGGCTCTCCCTGGTCACCGGCCCCAAGAGATCATAAAATGTAGAAAAATTTAAAAAATGATTACTACACATACAGAAATAAAACCTACCATTTCAAGCATTTGTAAGTGGTGCTCCACACACTCACTGTCGGGCAGCCATCACAGCCATCCATCTCCAGACCCTATCTTGCAGACCTGACAGTCTACCTGTTCAATGATGATAATCCCTATCCTCCCTTTCTTGAAACCCCTGGCCACCGCTGTTCACGTTAGACATGACTTGTGACAACCACATCAACTTATACTTTACCTAGGTGAAGAAAACATTTTATATTTTAAAATGATAAAATTAGTAAGAGCTAGTATTTACTGACAACACCAGAGGCAATTTCTATGCATAATCTCACCCCTTTTTCTAAAGTATTTATCTCAGGGAAGGGCTTGGAAACCAGACCTATGCCATCCTGGATTCACACATGACCCTATGACCTGCTATAGTGAGAAAGAAGAGTGGGGTGTTTGCCTGTTGGCTGGGGTAGAGAAGGCTTCCTTCTCTCAGGACACTGATGAGGAACTTTTTAGCTCCAGATGCTCCTCTCATGAGGGAAACCCGTTTGAGAACAATGAGTTATACACAAAGGAGAACAGAACTGAGAGAATCAAAGAGAATCAGAGCCATTTTCTGCTGACTTCATGATCTGCTGGATCAAATCAACCTTGACCTTTGTCCTCTGTCTGAAATTTTCCATTATGAAAAACACTAATTTTTCTTGCTGTTTAAGTCAACTGAATTTTCTGTTGCTTACAACCAAAAGCACTCTAAATCATATACTCAGATCACTCTCTTTTTTTGGCCATGTCATACAGGATCTTAGTTCCCTGACCAGGGCTTGAACCCATGTCCCTCACAATGGAAATACAGAGTCTTAACCACTGGATCGCCAGGGGAGGTCCTATTCTTTGTTGCAGCAGGCAGGATCTTTAGTTGTGGCTTGAATCTGGGCCCTCTGCACTGGGAGTATGGAGTCATAGCCAATAGGCCACCAGGGAAGTCCCTATTTTTAATCATCAAGAATGTAGTAGCAGGCTTCCCTGGTGGTCCAGTGGGTGGTGAGTCCGCCTTGCGATGCAGGGGGCACCAGTTCAATCCCTGGCCCGGGAGGACTCCATGTGCTGTGGAGCAGCTGGACTGGTGCGTCCAATGACGAGCCGGCACTCTGGAGCGCTTGCACCCAGAGCCGGTGCTCTGCAATGAGAGAGGCCTCTGCGATGGGAGGCCCACACAGGCCAAAGAATAAAGATGGGTGAAAATAGATATATAAAAAAAGAAGCATGATGGGAAAAAAATTTTTTTAAAGAATGTAGTAGTTTTTTTCTTCTATCAATTATTGTACATACAAAACAAACTTTAGACAGGAAGGTGAGACCTCAGAGTTTCTTAAATATCTGATAAGATCTCAGAGGAAAAAATGTGTTTGTAGTTACTGCAAATCTCTTCTAAAAGTTCAGCCCACACAATTTATGTCAAGCTTGCAACTAAGTAGGGAAAATGGGAAAGAGGTAATTAAGTTACTTCATTCTGCTATACGTAAAAAGTTGTTTTGTTATTTTTTCTTAGTTATGAATTAGAAGATGAGAATTGATTTACGGTTTGTGGAAGTTAGTTTAGCCTGCAATGTGGAAGACCTGGGTTTGATCCCTGGGTCAGGAAAATTCCCTGGAGGAGGGCATGGCAACCCACTCCAATATTCTTGCCTGGAGAATCTCATGGACAGAGGAGCCTGGTGGGCTGCAATCCACGGGGGCACCAAGCGTCAGACATGACTGAGCGACTAAGCACAGCACAGCCCAGTGATTAAGAACATGGATCTTAGAATCAAACTGCCTATTTTTTTGCTCAAAAAAAGCACTTTTTTTAAAAATCAATATACTCAGATCACTCTCTTTTTTTGGCCATGTCATACAGGATCTTAGTTCCCTGACCAGGGCTTGAACCCATGTCCCTCACAATGGAAATACAGAGTCTTAACCACTGGATCGCCAGGGGAGGTCCTATTCTTTGTTGCAGCAGGCAGGATCTTTAGTTGTGGCTTGAATCTGGGCCCTCTGCACTGGGAGTATGGAGTCATAGCCAATAGGCCACCAGGGAAGTCCCTATTTTTAATCATCAAGAATGTAGTAGCAGGCTTCCCTGGTGGTCCAGTGGGTGGTGAGTCCGCCTTGCGATGCAGGGGGCACCAGTTCAATCCCTGGCCCCAGAGGACTCCATGTGCTGTGGAGCAGCTGGACTGGTGCGTCCAATGACGAGCCGGCACTCTGGAGCGCTTGCACCCAGAGCCGGTGCTCTGCAATGAGAGAGGCCTCTGTGATGGGAGGCCCACACAGGCCAAAGAATAAAGATGGGTGAAAATAGATATATAAAAAAAGAAGCATGATGGGAAAAAAATTTTTTTAAAGAATGTAGTAGTTTTTTTCTTCTATCAATTATTGTACATACAAAACAAACTTTAGACAGGAAGGTGAGACCTCAGAGTTTCTTAAATATCTGATAAGATCTCAGAGGAAAAAATGTGTTTGTAGTTACTGCAAATCTCTTCTAAAAGTTCAGCCCACACAATTTATGTCAAGCTTGCAACTAAGTAGGGAAAATGGGAAAGAGGTAATTAAGTTATTTCATTCTGCTATACGTAAAAAGTTGTTTTGTTATTTTTTCTTAGTTATGAATTAGAAGATGAGAATTGATTTACGGTTTGTGGAAGTTAGTTTAGCCTGCAATGTGGAAGACCTGGGTTTGATCCCTGGGTCAGGAAAATTCCCTGGAGGAGGGCATGGCAACCCACTCCAATATTCTTGCCTGGAGAATCTCATGGACAGAGGAGCCTGGTGGGCTGCAATCCACGGGGGCACCAAGCGTCAGACATGACTGAGCGACTAAGCACAGCACAGCCCAGTGATTAAGAACATGGATCTTAGAATCAAACTGCCTGGGCTCAAATCCTAAGGCTTTGCAGTTGTGTGACCTTGAACAAGTTACTTAATTTCTCTGCACCTTAGTGTCCTCAAAGGCAAAGATGACTTAATAGTAGTACTTACATTTAGGATGGTTAATGGCATTTGAGTGATAGTACATTTTTAAGGCCTTAGCACAATACTTGGCACATAGTGAGCTGTAATGTTATTACAGTCGCTCACTGTTTTCTTTTCATGGTTAAACAACTGCTTTGTGGCAGAAGAGCTGCTTTGGGAACTGTAAGATAGAGAGACTGAGAAAAAGCCTTATTTAGCCAGATACTGTCTTCTTCAGTTGCTGAGACTCTACTGTCTTATCTGGGGTCTCAGAATCAGACACAGTGGAGTGATGGGGCACGCGGGTACACACACACACACACACACACCCACACCCATGCACACACACACACGTTTTGGCTGTTTCCAAGGAAAAGAGATGCTACACTGCTTTCGAGAACTCTGAGGCCAAAACAAGTTCTGGTGTGAGTTATCTTAAATATCAACCTGGAAGGAAATCATCCAGTAAGTCTGTTTTAAAGGCAACAGACTGTACTTTAGTGCCTTGTGTTAGTGGCTAGCGGTAAGTACAATCACGTTGAGACCTGAGGCTTTGGAGCCAGACTGAAAGTGTGAAAGTGTTAGTTGCTCAGTCGCGCCCACCTCTTCGTGACCCCAGGGACTCTAGCCTGCCAGGCTCTTCTGCCTATGGAACCAGGCAAGAATACTGGAGTGAACTGCCATTCCCTTCTCCAGAGATCGAACCTGGGTCTCCTGCTTTGGCAGGTGGATTCTTTACCACCTGAGCCACCAGGGAAGCCCCAACTATGCAGGTTCTTCTAGCTCTTCTTATGGGTCTTTGGGCAAGTTACTTAAACTTCCCACACCTCAGTTTCCTTGTTGGTCAAAAGCAGAGAATAAACAGTAGCTTCCTCGGCTCTTGTGACAATTACATGGCACAGAGTGCTTAGAAGAGTGTCTGGCATAATGTAAGCCTTTAAAAAGCACCAGCTCCATTTCTGTTTGGTTGAAAGGCAGTGACTGCAGAACCTGATGTTTCTTTTCTGTCAAAGCTATGCAGTCTCCCTCCAGCTTGTTTCTAAAGTTCATTACAGAGATACAGAGGCAACAGAATGCAATAGAAACACGCCACTCATAAAAACACTCTAACCAGCCTTGTCCACGGCTTCCACGAGGGGGCAGCCCAGACTTAAAGGAAGCCTCACAAGTCTCTCATACAAGTGGGGCTTTATTTGGGTCCATAGCTTCGTGAAATAACTTCTGGGCGTACGTGGATTTTCTTAAAGCGCGTGGTAAGTGATCAAGGAAATACGAAGAATGTTTGGGGACAGGACTTTGAACCAATTCCTTTGTGAATCATATCTTCCAAAATCAGGTGTAGGGGACTTCCCTGGTGGTCCAGTGGCTAAGACTGTGCTCCCAATGCAGGGGAACTGGGTTTGATCCCTGATTAGGGAACTAGACCCATACGCTGCAACTAAGAGTTCGCATGCCACAACTAAAGGTCCTGTGTGCCTCAACTAAGACCCAGCACAGCCAAATAAATACACAGAATTAAAAAGAAAAAAACAAAAAAACCCAAAACCCAAATCAAGTTTAAATCTGATTAACAAAATAAAAGGTGATAAGGCAACTTTTGGTTCTGTTCTTTTTTCCCCTTTCTCCCGTATTTGTTTATTCATTCTTATAGACAGCAAATAATTATGAAAAACCTTCCAAATGCCAGGCACCAGGAATGCAGAGGTGAAAAGGATGAAAACAGTTCCTGCTCTCTTAGGGGCTGATAGTCAGTTGGGAAAGATGGATTTTTAAAATGATCATTACACACTTGATTATTGTATCTACCACTGGGATAAGACCTCAAAGTACAACTGCAGAGTGCGTGAGCAGTCAAAGGGATACCCCAAATGTTCCCCAAGAAATGGCCTATCAGAGGACTCCTTGAATACAAGAATCCACCCTGAGGAGTACAGTGGAAATCGATCAGATCTGTTTTGGAAACAAACATTTCCTTGTTGGTCAAAAGCAGAGAATAAACAGTAGCTTCCTCGGCTCTTGTGACAATTACATGGCACAGAGTGCTTAGAAGAGTGTCTGGCATAATGTAAGCCTTTAAAAAGCACCAGCTCCATTTCTGTTTGGTTGAAAGGCAGTGACTGCAGAACCTGATGTTTCTTTTCTGTCAAAGCTATGCAGTCTCCCTCCAGCTTGTTTCTAAAGTTCATTACAGAGATACAGAGGCAACAGAATGCAATAGAAACACGCCACTCATAAAAACACTCTAACCAGCCTTGTCCACGGCTTCCACGAGGGGGCAGCCCAGACTTAAAGGAAGCCTCACAAGTCTCTCATACAAGTGGGGCTTTATTTGGGTCCATAGCTTCGTGAAATAACTTCTGGGCGTACGTGGATTTTCTTAAAGCGCGTGGTAAGTGATCAAGGAAATACGAAGAATGTTTGGGGACAGGACTTTGAACCAATTCCTTTGTGAATCATATCTTCCAAAATCAGGTGTAGGGGACTTCCCTGGTGGTCCAGTGGCTAAGACTGTGCTCCCAATGCAGGGGAACTGGGTTTGATCCCTGATTAGGGAACTAGACCCATACGCTGCAACTAAGAGTTCGCATGCCACAACTAAAGGTCCTGTGTGCCTCAACTAAGACCCAGCACAGCCAAATAAATACACAGAATTAAAAAGAAAAAAACAAAAAAACCCAAAACCCAAATCAAGTTTAAATCTGATTAACAAAATAAAAGGTGATAAGGCAGCTTTTGGTTCTGTTCTTTTTTCCCCTCTCTCCCGTATTTGTTTATTCATTCTTATAGACAGCAAATAATTATGAAAAACCTTCCAAATGCCAGGCACCAGGAATGCAGAGGTGAAAAGGATGAAAACAGTTCCTGCTCTCTTAGGGGCTGATAGTCAGTTGGGAAAGATGGATTTTTAAAATGATCATTACACACTTGATTATTGTATCTACCACTGGGATAAGACCTCAAAGTACAACTGCAGAGTGCGTGAGCAGTCAAAGGGATACCCCAAATGTTCCCCAAGAAATGGCCTATCAGAGGACTCCTTGAATACAAGAATCCACCCTGAGGAGTACGAGTGGACATTAGCTACAGGAAGGGCGACATGGGAAGAATGGTTTACTCATTCAACAAATATTTGTAGGTTATCTGCCGTGGGCTACATCTTTTCGAGGTGTGGAGGAAGTAAGAGTGATGTGCTAATGAGAGATGAGGGGTGGGTGGCTGCCTTAGACAGGAGTTAGCTCACCTCTTTTCTGCCTTAGATAGGGGTTAGCTGAGACTGGGAGGGAGAAGAAGAGCCGGCCATGTGAAAATCCAGGGACCAGTGTTATAGGGGCAGAGGAAGCAGCATGTGTAAAGGCCCTGTGGCAGGTACGAGTTTGGAGTGTTTGGGAAACAGTCAGTGGGAGGTAAGGGCAGTGAGAGACAACATCTAAGAGGCAGCAAATGTCTGATTTTGGAGGCCATGGTTTAAAGTTTGGGTTTTAACTGCATGGAAGGCCACTGGGTGGCCAGGCTGGGTTTCAGCAGAGGAATGATGTGGTCCCATTTAGGCCTTGAGATCCCTCTCATCTGAAGTGAGGTGCTGATGCTGAAGGAGGATGAATGTGAAAGCAGGGTGTGGTAGGCAGAATAAAGAAGCCCCAAAGACATCCCTGGAACCTGTGTAAGGTTCCACAACAAGGGGGAATTAGAGTAGCAGATGGAATTAAGGTTGCTAGTCCGCTGCCTCTAAATTACAGATACACTCCTGGATTACGTGGGTGGGCCCACTGTCATCACCAGGGTCCTTGGATGGAGAAGAAGAAGGCAAAGGAGTCAGAACCACAGAGATGCCACGTGAGAGACGGCCCGTGGTCTCCGCTGACTCTGAAGACGGGAGATGGCCAGGAACCAAGACAGGAGGGTAGCCTCCAGCGGGCGGAGGTCAGGCAAAGGGATTCTCCCTGGGAGCCTGCACAGAGCGACGCAATGCTGCCAGCACCTTGATTTTCACTCAGCAAGAACTGTTGCAGACTTTTTTTGGGTGTGTGTGTCGGCGGGGAGGTGGGTTCGGGAGGGAGAGGGGTGGGCGGACCACTTCTATTGGTCTTTCAGTTATTCAGTTTCATCCATCTGGAGCGTGTGCTCCAGAGCTCTGGCTTGGTAGTTGGACACATCAGTCCAGCCGCTCTGTGGCACGTGGGATCTTCCCAGGCCAGGGATCAAACTGGCGCCCCTTGTACTGCAAGGCGGTGTCCTTACCCACTGGACCACCAGGGAAGCACCGCATGCAGACTTTTTGACCTCCAAAACAGTAGAATGATAAATGTAGACTGTGGGACTTCCCTGGTGGTCCGGTGGTTAGGACTCCACACTTCCAATGCAGGGGGCCTGGGTTTCATCCCTGGTCAGGGAACTAGATCCTCCATGCTGGAACTAAGAGCCCGCATGCCGGCACTGCTCTGTTGGTCTGGTGGTTAAGAATCTACCTGCTATTCAACATAGTCCTGCAAGTTCTAGCAACAGCAATGAGAGAAGAAAAAGAAATAAAAGGAATCCAGACTGGAAAAGAAGAAGTAAAACTCTCTATTCAACAAATTCAGCAAAGTCACAGGATACAAAATCAATACGCAGAAATCACTCACATTTCTATATACAATTAAAAATTAGAAAGTGAAATCAAAGATGCAATCCTATTCACCACTGCAGCCAAAAGAATAAAATATCTAGGAACAAACCTACCTAAAGAAATAAGAGAACTGTACACAGAAAATTATAAGACACTAATGAAAGAAATCAAAGAGGACTTAAACAGATGGAGAGATATTCCATATTCCTGGGTCAGAAGAATCAATACTGTGAAAATGACCATACTACTACAGATACAATGCAATCCCTATCAAATTACCAATGACATTCTTCACAGAACTAGACCAAAAAAAAAAAAAAAAAACACAGTTCACATGGAAACACAAAAGATCCCAGACAGCCAGAGCAATCCTGAGAAAGAAGAATGGAGCTGGAGGGATCAGCCTAACTTCAGACTATACTACAACGCAACAGTCATCAAGACAGTATGGTACTGGCACAAAAACTGAAATACAGACCAATGGAACAAGACAGAGAACCATGCACATTTGGGTACCTTATTTTTGACAAAGGAGGTCAAAATATAAAATGGGACAGACAACCTCTTCAACAAATGGCACTGGGAAAATTGGACAGCTACACGCAAAAAAATGAAGTTGGAACATTCCCTGACACCATACACAAAGATTAACTCAAAATGGATTAAAGACCTGAATGTTAGACCAGAAACCCTAAAACTCTTAGAGGAGAACATAGACAAAACACTCAAGGACATAAATCAAAGCAAGATCTTCTATGACCTGCCTACTAGAACAGTGGAACTAAAACCAAAAATTAACATGTGGGACCTAATGAAACTTAAAAGCTTTTGTACAGCAAAAGAAACTACAAACAAGGTGAACAGACAGCCTACAGAATGGGAGAAAATCATAGCAAATGAAACAACAGACAAAGAATTAATCTCCAAAATCTACAAGCACCTCAGACAACTCAGCACCAGAAAAGCAAACAACCCAATCAAAAAATGGGAAAAAGACCTAAAGAGACATCTCACTAAAGAGGACATACAGATGGCCCAAAAGCACATGAAATGATGCTCAACCTCGCTTATAATTAGAGAAATGCAAATCAAAACTACAATGAGATATCACCTCACACCCATCAGAATGGCCATCATCAAAAAATCTGCAGACAGTAACTGTTGGAGAGGGTGCAGAGAAAAGGGAACACTCTTGCATTGCTGGTGGGAATGTAAATTGATACAGCCTCTATGGAAGACAGTCTGGAGATTCCTTAAAAAACTAAAAAGAGAAGCACCATACGACCCAGCAATCCCACTATTAGGTTTATACCTTGATGAAATCAAAATTCAAAGAGGCACCTGTATCCCAATGTTCATTGCAGCTCTCTATACAATAGCTAGAACCTGGAAGCAACCTAGATGTCCATCGACAAATGAATGGATAAAGAAGCTCTGGTACATATATACAATGGAATACTTCTCAGTCGTAAAAAGAAATGCAGAAGAATCAGTCCTAATGAGGTGGATGGATCTAGAACCTATTATACAAAGTGAAGTAAGTCAAAAAGAGAAAGACAAGTACGGTATACTAACACATATATATGGAATCTAATAAGATGGTAATTATAACACATGCATAGAAGCAATGGAAAAACAGACATAGAGAACAGACATACGGACATTGTGGGGAATGAACAGTGGGTGGGAGGCGTAGAGGGAGTACCATGGAAACCTATCCTATCATATGCGAAAAGGATAGCTATTGTCATCGAGCTGTGGGAACAGGGAATCCTGCAGGGGCACGGTGTGATGGTCTAAAGGGGTGGGATGGGGGGCACTGGTAGGGGTCAGAGATATACATATGACTAATCTGGGATTATACATATCTGTAAACAACAAAACTCTGTAAAAGTAAAATAAAAATAATTATTAAAAGGAAAAAAGAATCTGCCTGCCAATGCAGGAGACACAGGCCTGACCCCTAGTCCGGGAGGGTCCCAAATGCCAAGGAGCAACTAAGCTCACGTGCCACAACTACTGAAGCGTGAGAGCCTGTGCTCTGCAACGAGAAGCCACCACAATGAGAAAACCATGCACTGCGACAAAGACTAGCCCCCGCTCGCCGCAACTAGAGAAAGCCAGCTTGTAGCAATGAAGACGCAGCACAACCAACGAAGAATTAAAAAAAAAAAAAAAAAGAGCCTGCAGTCTGCATCTAAAGATCCTGCATGCTGCAACTAAGAACCAGTGAAGCCAAATAAACAAAAATAAATGGGTAAGTAACAAATATGGGTTGTCTGCAAGTCACCAAGTCTGTAATCTTTGTTACAGCATCGATCAGAAACACATAGGAAGACCTCTAGGAACTCTACTGTCATTGTTCAGATGAGCTTTGGTAGCGGCTAAGAAGTATCTGCCTTACCTAATAAATGTTGGGATCTGTCTCAGGTCCTCTTTCATGCTGGCCATCAGGCCATCTGTCACCTTTACAGAGGCAGTCTTGGCCTCTCCTGAGTTCCTGTCGATATCCTTGCTCCAGAGCACAAGCAGTCCCCATACATGGGATTCCACGCCCAGTGGAATCAAGCTTGGTGGTGGTGCCAGGAGCAGACGACTTGGGAAAACTAAAGGGCAAGGGCTGGAATACTGTGAAGTAAGTCAAAAAGAGAAAGACAAGTACGGTATACTAACACATATATATGGAATCTAATAAGATGGTAATTATAACACATGCATAGAAGCAATGGAAAAACAGACATAGAGAACAGACATACGGACATTGTGGGGAATGAACAGTGGGTGGGAGGCGTAGAGGGAGTACCATGGAAACCTATCCTATCATATGCGAAAAGGATAGCTATTGTCATCGAGCTGTGGGAACAGGGAATCCTGCAGGGGCACGGTGTGATGGTCTAAAGGGGTGGGATGGGGGGCACTGGTAGGGTCAGAGATATACATATGACTAATCTGGGATTATACATATCTGTAAACAACAAAACTCTGTAAAAGTAAAATAAAAATAATTATTAAAAGGAAAAAAGAATCTGCCTGCCAATGCAGGAGACACAGGCCTGACCCCTAGTCCGGGAGGGTCCCAAATGCCAAGGAGCAACTAAGCTCACGTGCCACAACTACTGAAGCGTGAGAGCCTGTGCTCTGCAACGAGAAGCCACCACAATGAGAAAACCATGCACTGCGACAAAGACTAGCCCCCGCTCGCCGCAACTAGAGAAAGCCAGCTTGTAGCAATGAAGACGCAGCACAACCAACGAAGAATTAAAAAAAAAAAAAAAAGAGCCTGCAGTCTGCATCTAAAGATCCTGCATGCTGCAACTAAGAACCAGTGAAGCCAAATAAACAAAAATAAATGGGTAAGTAACAAATATGGGTTGTCTGCAAGTCACCAAGTCTGTAATCTTTGTTACAGCATCGATCAGAAACACATAGGAAGACCTCTAGGAACTCTACTGTCATTGTTCAGATGAGCTTTGGTAGCGGCTAAGAAGTATCTGCCTTACCTAATAAATGTTGGGATCTGTCTCAGGTCCTCTTTCATGCTGGCCATCAGGCCATCTGTCACCTTTACAGAGGCAGTCTTGGCCTCTCCTGAGTTCCTGTCGATATCCTTGCTCCAGAGCACAAGCAGTCCCCATACATGGGATTCCACGTCGCCCAGTGGAATCAAGCTTGGTGGTGGTGCCAGGAGCAGACGACTTGGGAAAACTAAAGGGCAGGGAACCTGGGTGAACTGGTATATGACTGTGATGTTCTGACTGGACCATTGTAGATTTAACCTGACTGCTCATCTGAGGTTTCCAACAAGAAGAAAGGCGAAACTCTCTCCTCTCCAGGTGTGTGCCTGCCTCTCTCTCACACACACACAACTTTGTATTTCCCTTTCTTGACCTCCAATAAATTAGTCTCTCTTGGAACAAATAATCCATCTGTTGGAAAGGGAATTCCTCCTTTCTGTGGCTTCTTTATTTCATTATTATTATTTTTAAAGATTTATTTATTTTGGGGGGGTTGGGGTGGGGAGGGAGGGGAGCAGGCGGGCCACTTCTATTGCTCTTTCATTTCTCTATTTTCATCCGTCCTTGTTCTCTGGCTCCTATGGGCCTCCCATCGCGGTGGCGTCTGTTGTTGCAGAGCACCGGCTCTGGGCGCATGCGCTCCAGAGCTCCGGCTGGGTAATTGGACACATCGGTCCAGCCGCTCCGCGGCACGTGGGATCTTCCCAGGCCAGGGATCGAACCGGCGCCCCTTGCACTGCAAGGCGGTGTCCTTACCCACTGGACCACCAGGGAAGCCCTCTGTGGCTTCTTTAGGGATGATGGGTGATGCCTGGTTATTCAGTATCTTTTGTATCTGTCAAATTGGAATGCAGTGTCTTGATCCAGGGACCTATTCTTAATAGGGCCACTCTTTAGGCTTAAATATCCTAAGTCCAGGAGTACTTTTTTAAGGATTGGTAGTAACCAATGAATGTGGACACTATCTTAGAATACTCTGGAAGAAAAAAAAAATCAGCAGCCCAAGGCAGTCTCTTATATTTAGAAGCCTGGATCTAGGGTTACATATCAAGATACATGCATAACGCTGTTTTGCTGAATGCAGCTGTCTTGCTGTGGGCCAGAGACAATTTGCTGATCCAGGAGCTGAGGCCAGCGATTTTATGTCTGCATCTGCTTCTGCCCATAACCTGTGGGCAAAGACAGGGCCACTTCAAAGGCTACAGCCATACCACCCTTGCCATAGCAGACTCCTGGGGTAAGGATTCACGCCAGTGGAATCAAGCTTGGTGGTGGTGCCAGGAGCAGACGACTTGGGAAAACTAAAGGGCAGGGAACCTGGGTGAACTGGTATATGACTGTGATGTTCTGACTGGACCATTGTAGATTTAACCTGACTGCTCATCTGAGGTTTCCAACAAGAAGAAAGGCGAAACTCTCTCCTCTCCAGGTGTGTGCCTGCCTCTCTCACACACACACACAACTTTGTATTTCCCTTTCTTGACCTCCAATAAATTAGTCTCTCTTGGAACAAATAATCCATCTGTTGGAAAGGGAATTCCTCCTTTCTGTGGCTTCTTTATTTCATTATTATTATTTTTAAAGATTTATTTATTTTGGGGGGGTTGGGGTGGGGAGGGAGGGGAGCAGGCGGGCCACTTCTATTGCTCTTTCATTTCTCTATTTTCATCCGTCCTTGTTCTCTGGCTCCTATGGGCCTCCCATCGCGGTGGTGTCTGTTGTTGCAGAGCACCGGCTCTGGGCGCATGCGCTCCAGAGCTCCGGCTGGGTAATTGGACACATCGGTCCAGCCGCTCCGCGGCACGTGGGATCTTCCCAGGCCAGGGATCGAACCGGCGCCCCTTGCACTGCAAGGCGGTGTCCTTACCCACTGGACCACCAGGGAAGCCCTCTGTGGCTTCTTTAGGGATGATGGGTGATGCCTGGTTATTCAGTATCTTTTGTATCTGTCAAATTGGAATGCAGTGTCTTGATCCAGGGACCTATTCTTAATAGGGCCACTCTTTAGGCTTAAATATCCTAAGTCCAGGAGTACTTTTTTAAGGATTGGTAGTAACCAATGAATGTGGACACTATCTTAGAATACTCTGGAAGAAAAAAAAAATCAGCAGCCCAAGGCAGTCTCTTATATTTAGAAGCCTGGATCTAGGGTTACATATCAAGATACATGCATAACGCTGTTTTGCTGAATGCAGCTGTCTTGCTGTGGGCCAGAGACAATTTGCTGATCCAGGAGCTGAGGCCAGCGATTTTATGTCTGCATCTGCTTCTGCCCATAACCTGTGGGCAAAGACAGGGCCACTTCAAAGGCTACAGCCATACCACCCTTCGCAACGCATAGAGCAGAGGGCAGGGACAGTCCCTCCCCGAGGCGTTGGCCCCCGAATACAGCCAGTGCTCCTGCCTGCAAAGGGCTGCATGACACTGCTCCTTGCCTGTCTCAGCACCCTCACATCTCCTTCTCACCGTTCCTCTGTGTGTCAGCTCTCCAACAGCCTGAGAACTCTTCTCAGGGTCTCTCTATCTTTGAACTGGAATCTCCAATGCTTAGTACAGTTTCTATGACTCAGCAGGTGCTTTGTCAGCAATGATCAGATGAGGAAACGGAGGGGAGTGACAACAGAATGGAGAAACTGTTTGAAAAGTTAGCGATGACTTTCACCCTGCTGGTGAAAGGCATAGTAAGCAGCAGCCTACTTAATGCAGACAGTGGTGGTGGTTGTCCTTTTTTTTTTTTTTCCTGTTCAGCATCTGTCTCTTCTTTCTTCTGGTAAAAGCACTTTGGTCTTCCTTTGGGAAACCACCCTTCCCACACTTTCAATCCATAAAGTTTGGGTGGCGTGGACTTCACCCTCAGTTTCACCAGCTGAATCATGACTCATTTCCTGCCCAAGAGGGCAACACACACCCTAGACCCTGCCTCACTTTGTGTTGAAAAGGGTGGCCACACCTGTGTGTTAATGGCTGAAATCCATTCTGATGATTTGGTTCAGGCCCCTGATCAATTGTGCATTACTTCAAACTGCAACTTTTTTCCCCTTGTAGCTATTACAGCAAAGTTATTACCAAAGATGCCAACAGTCGCTGCCACTGTGAAACCAAAACGTATGCAGGAAGTTGAGAAGTAGATAAGGGAGAAGTTCTTAATACTGCTGAACAAGATCCATCCGTACCTGAAGCTGTCTCTGGAATTTTCAATTACATGAACAAATAAACTCTCTGTTGTAGCCTTTTTTGTTTTTTTGATCACTGGCTGCTAAAAGAGTCCCGACTCTCAGCCAATCCATTTTCTAACTGTGCTTTCTGGAGTGTAGCAAGGGGCGGATTTAGCCATGCAGAAGACCATCATGTCACTCTGTCAATACTAAAGCTCTCTGCCAGAAGGCTAGGAAGTCTGCATCTGCTTCTGCCCATAACCTGTGGGCAAAGACACCTAGCTCGCCATAGAGCAGAGGGCAGGGACAGTCCCTCCCCGAGGCGTTGGCCCCCGAATACAGCCAGTGCTCCTGCCTGCAAAGGGCTGCATGACACTGCTCCTTGCCTGTCTCAGCACCCTCACATCTCCTTCTCACCGTTCCTCTGTGTGTCAGCTCTCCAACAGCCTGAAAACTCTTCTCAGGGTCTCTCTATCCTTGAACTGGAATCTCCAATGCTTAGTACAGTTTCTATGACTCAGCAGGTGCTTTGTCAGCAATGATCAGATGAGGAAATGGAGGGGAGTGACAACAGAATGGAGAAACTGTTTGAAAAGTTAGCGATGACTTTCACCCTGCTGGTGAAAGGCATAGTAAGCAGCAGCCTACTTAATGCAGACAGTGGTGGTGGTTGTCCTTTTTTTTTTTTTTCCTGTTCAGCATCTGTCTCTTCTTTCTTCTGGTAAAAGCACTTTGGTCTTCCTTTGGGAAACCACCCTTCCCACACTTTCAATCCATAAAGTTTGGGTGGCGTGGACTTCACCCTCAGTTTCACCAGCTGAATCATGACTCATTTCCTGCCCAAGAGGGCAACACACACCCCTAGACCCTGCCTCACTTTGTGTTGAAAAGGGTGGCCACACCTGTGTGTTAATGGCTGAAATCCATTCTGATGATTTGGTTCAGGCCCCTGATCAATTGTGCATTACTTCAAACTGCAACTTTTTTCCCCTTGTAGCTATTACAGCAAAGTTATTACCAAAGATGCCAACAGTCGCTGCCACTGTGAAACCAAAACGTATGCAGGAAGTTGAGAAGTAGATAAGGGAGAAGTTCTTAATACTGCTGAACAAGATCCATCCGTACCTGAAGCTGTCTCTGGAATTTTCAATTACATGAACAAATACTCTCTGTTGTAGCCTTTTTTGTTTTTTTGATCACTGGCTGCTAAAAGAGTCCCGACTCTCAGCCAATCCATTTTCTAACTGTGCTTTCTGGAGTGTAGCAAGGGGCGGATTTAGCCATGCAGAAGACCATCATGTCACTCTGTCAATACTAAAGCTCTCTGCCAGAACTTGGGTGCCCAGAAAAAAAAAAATCATCTTGATCCCAGAGCTCTCACTTAGTGACTTTATGGGACCAACACTTTCAGTGCCTCCTAGATGGCATTTCAGGCCCTAAGTTTAGATATGAATAGATACTCGGCGAGGCCCACCCTCAGCTCCCTGTGATCTTCCCTACAGGCTGAGGCTGGGGTGAATGAGCTTGTTTTGGCTATGGGAGTCTCGATCAAGTTGGGGACCCCAAGAAAACACAATGGGCGCACCATGGTAAACAGGCTTACCTAGAGCCATTTTTATTCTGCCTCTCAGCGACATGTGGTTTGATTTGGGTAAAAGATCAGGAACGTAAATACAAACAAGCAGAAAACAAGGTGTGTGGAACAGAAATCAAGATCCATATCCTGGAATGATGCTGGGATCTCTGTGTGCCGAGAAACGGTGTCCCTGATTCCTGTCCTCCTGGGACGAGTGCTGGCTCGTGACGGACATCAGGGTGGGACGGCCGGTGGAGTCTGGTGTCCGTCAGGGCTTGTTCTTTGGGAGGGTCCAGGGGTTTTAACAAATGCCTGAGATTCACGAGAGTCTAAGAAGGCTTCATACTTAGAATTTCCCCTCCAGGGGCAACTGCACCTGTCACAGAGGTAAGGAGGCAGGCACTCTCATCTCCATTTTCCAGATGAAGAGATTTGAGGCACGGAAGGCTGAAAAACTTGCCTAAAATCAGCCTGTAGAGTTAGTGGCAAAGAAGGCATTGGAACTCAAGTGTTTGGACTTAGCCACTTACTGACTCAATTAGAAAAGCTGCCTTTTCTTTTGCTTAGGAAGGTTATGTTCACGATTTCTCATATTAGGTTTTCAAGTTTTGTTTTCCCCCCCCAAGGGAGAAAAATAGTTCAAGTTATTTTTGACATAAATATTTATCACCTGTTGTGTTAGCCACTTAAAATTTTCTTTGAGTCCACTTCCTCTCCATAAGTAAGTGCATTTGAAGAAAACCAAATTCCTAAGTGGAGACTCCTAAATGTAAGGTAATTAATACACAGAATGAAAATAAAAATACACAGAAGACCATCATGTCACTCTGTCAATACTAAAGCTCTCTGCCAGAACTTGGGTGCCCAGAAAAAAATCATCTTGATCCCAGAGCTCTCACTTAGTGACTTTATGGGACCAACACTTTCAGTGCCTCCTAGATGGCATTTCAGGCCCTAAGTTTAGATATGAATAGATACTCGGCGAGGCCCACCCTCAGCTCCCTGTGATCTTCCCTACAGGCTGAGGCTGGGGTGAATGAGCTTGTTTTGGCTATGGGAGTCTCGATCAAGTTGGGGACCCCAAGAAAACACAATGGGCGCACCATGGTAAACAGGCTTACCTAGAGCCATTTTTATTCTGCCTCTCAGCGACATGTGGTTTGATTTGGGTAAAAGATCAGGAACGTAAATACAAACAAGCAGAAAACAAGGTGTGTGGAACAGAAATCAAGATCCATATCCTGGAATGATGCTGGGATCTCTGTGTGCCGAGAAACGGTGTCCCTGATTCCTGTCCTCCTGGGACGAGTGCTGGCTCGTGACGGACATCAGGGTGGGACGGCCGGTGGAGTCTGGTGTCCGTCAGGGCTTGTTCTTTGGGAGGGTCCAGGGGTTTTAACAAATGCCTGAGATTCACGAGAGTCTAAGAAGGCTTCATACTTAGAATTTCCCCTCCAGGGGCAACTGCACCTGTCACAGAGGTAAGGAGGCAGGCACTCTCATCTCCATTTTCCAGATGAAGAGATTTGAGGCACGGAAGGCTGAAAAACTTGCCTAAAATCAGCCTGTAGAGTTAGTGGCAAAGAAGGCATTGGAACTCAAGTGTTTGGACTTAGCCACTTACTGACTCAATTAGAAAAGCTGCCTTTTCTTTTGCTTAGGAAGGTTATGTTCACGATTTCTCATATTAGGTTTTCAAGTTTTTTTTTCCCCCCACAAGGGAGAAAAATAGTTCAAGTTATTTTTGACATAAATATTTATCACCTGTTGTGTTAGCCACTTAAAATTTTCTTTGAGTCCACTTCCTCTCCATAAGTAAGTGCATTTGAAGAGAAAACCAAATTCCTAAGTGGTGACTCCTAAATGTAAGGTAATTAATACACAGAATGAAAATAAAACCCACCAAGTTGTTAAATTCTGTCTACAGAGAAGACTTTGAACCTGAGGCCTGCTCTTGATGAAGAAGGGAACCAAGCTGAAGGATCAGAAAGGTGTTGAGGACCCGTGAGCACTAAACAGAGACTTTCTCCGAGCTGTTGTCAAGACTGAAAAAGAACAGAAAAGCACAAATGCTCTTTGTGACTCAGTGTCACCTTGTCTGGTGGCTGCCAATGACTTAAGAATTACCTTTGGGCACCACCAGTGGCATCGCCCACACACGGGGTTGGCGTGCTCTGGCAGGCAGAATAAGGGTGGCGTGGTTAAACCAGTACAGTCACGCCTACAGGGTCTGCATTTGACAGAACATAAATGAAGTGAGTGGCATTTCCAGGCGCATCCAGGAAAATCAAAGACCTTGCCTGAGAGGTGCTTACGAAAGACAGAGATGGAAAAAAGCACATTAAACACAGGCAGTATATTCCCACAACTGGGATGGGAAAGGTGCTCACGTCCCTAGGACTGATCACTAAGTATATCCTCAGAGTCTGTCTGACGTGAAAAGCGAGGTTGTGGTCAAGTTGACCCATGATGGATGCAATCAAGGAGTTGGTGGGAAGGAGTCAGGAGAAGTGAGACCAGAGACGACCAGAAAGCTCCTTCATCCCCGTCGTTGACGATGGGATGGAGCTGATGGAGGAGGAGTCACTGAAGGTTGAAGTGAAGCTATGATACGCAGAAAGCAAACAAAGCAAATTCTGCTCTATTCGATGACGTTAAACATGCCATAAACGTGCTCCACACTGCAAACACCAGCATCCACGGCTCTTTCCAGAACTTCCCTCTCCTCCTGGATCTGGACCCCTCGTAAAAGTAATGATATTTTCTGAGGCTCATCTCTGGAGCAGAGAAATGCACACATAGACACAATGGCTTCTGAGACACTGAAACAGTGAGGCTTGATTTGTTGTTGTTGTTCTTTTTGTTTTCAGTTCATTTGCCAGGGACCTGCCTCTGGAGAGTCCTGGAGGAAAAGATTTCACAGTCTGAAGTCAAGGATTCATTCCTCAAAAACTCTTCTGGGTGTGTGTGGATGAGGTCCATACTCCATGCTTGTGGCTGACTGCTAGCTGCTCAGGCTCTGTGTGTTCAAGAGACAAAGTGAGTGACAGACTGACAGACAGACAGACAGACAGACGGGGGGGGGGGTGCAGAGTAAGCGAGAGAGACAAGAGAGGGCAGAGCCTCATCACCAAGGGCTTCCTTCTTCAATGGCGAGCACTCTAATTCAACCAGTGTTGACATGGACTAGCAGCTCTGCATACTTTGGAGCTTAAGAACTGGCTTCTTCTTGAGGAATATATCTCACTTGGAAACACATTTTACGTATGACACATGCAAAAACCTAAATGATACGATGTGGACACACTCATGGCTCGTGAGTGTTTCTGAATCTTATTTGCCGCCTCAAGGGTTAGTAGCACTGGTAGCATTTGGGGGTGCATTCTCCAGGCCTTTCCCTTTGCTTTTAAATCACAGCCACAGTTAGAGATGAGCCTCTCAAGGAGAGACGGGAACATGCCATGCGAACATCAGGAGGAAGAAAATTCTAGGTACAGGGGCCAGCAAGCGCAAAGGCCCCCGTGGCACACTTGTGTTGCTCAAAGAGAGAGGAATTCGGTGTGGCTGAAGTGGATGAGGCTGGAGTGAAGTGGACAGCGATGAGGATGGAGAAACAACAACCAGATCCTTCTGATCCTGCTATAAAGCCACAGTAAGGGAGGCATTTTCACATTTCAACTGCAGTGTAGTATTCCACCCTATGAATGAACCAGGGCGTTTTAACTGTTTTTCCCGCTGATGGACATTTAGGTTGTTTCAAGGTTTCCCCTATTTCAAACGGAGCTGCCCTGAGCATCACTGCACATCCTCTTTTCTCATCCCTGGGTCACACATTCGAATTGCCTGGAGGGCCCGAAAACCTACCAAGGCTCTGGAGATTCTAATTTAACTGGTCCAGGGTGGGCCCTGGGCACCGGAGATTTTCATGTGCAGGGAGGAGAACTACTGTTGTTCGTGCCTTTTTGTGACATGGAGAAGTGGACTGCTAGGCGAATGGGCACCTGGATTTTAGACACTGACCTTCCGAAACACTGTCCCAATGGCTCTGTTCCACCAGCAGTTTGGTGTCCAAGTCTGCATCCTCTAACCAACCTTGATATTATCCATTTTCATCTGTTTCAATCTGGCAGACCATATGTATAAATATATACACACACATATATATGTATGTATGTCTTGACATCTAGTATTTCATTGAATGCAAACTTTAATTTGCATTTTCTGGCTACTGGAAAGATTGAACGTGTTTTTTAAAAACGTATTTATTCTTCCTTTAATTTTTTTAAACATCTTTTTCATGTTTATTCTGACTTCTTCATCAATATCACACCAGCTTACATCCTTTTCAAAACAAAAAATTTTTCCATTGTTCATGACTTCGATCTGACTTGTCTTTATCACAGTTTATCTGAACCAACAAAGAAGGGCCCTTCTGGTCTTCTGGAAACAGGCACCGTTCCCCCCATCTTTCATCATGGAATCACAACAATTCTCTGAAGACACATCTGTGCAAAACAACTGCCAGGAAGGCTTACGCCAGCCAATGATACGGGGAGTAAGACTAGTGTGCTCTCATGCTTCTGCAAGACCAACTTCTTGCTTCTTATCCCCCATGATATTCATGCTTACTTCCCTTCTAATGCAACGGGAGGATGTGCTGAGGCCAGGAAAGGCCTGTTTTCAGTCTGTATAATAATGTAGAAGCTTGATGAGTACAGAACGGGTCTATCTGCTAACTCTGAAACTGCTAATGGGAAACAGTCATGGGACCCTTAACTTTAGAAGTTAAGTTCTTCCTTAATGGAACTTTGGAACATGAAGTGTCTTATTGCTGAGAATGACAAACAAGCATTTTTAATACATGGTGAGAGTGTTTGGCTGTTTAGGTATCTACCTACAAGACCACCTAGAGATGTAAGCTGAGTGGAATTGCAACGCATACACATTCAACTTACAAAACTCAAGTAATCATGTTTTTCAAAGAGAAAAACCCTACTGTTTAAATGGAGATGCTTATGAGTATGAATGGGCATGGGACTCCTTTCGTGCTTGGAGTGTGGTTCCAGTGTTTGAACATACAACATGAACCCTAACCAGTCAATGACCTCAGCTGATGCTCAGCCCAAATAACATCATTCCAGCCCGAAGAACATCCTCATCAAAGACACTAGAGGGAACACTGGCTACTCTGGGCTACGCAGGAGATGCTCTCTAATATGGACGAGTCCTATGGATACATCTTCCTATGGATAAGTCCTCCTATGGATGCGTCCAAGATTAACTTTTGATTACACTCAAGGTACACCTCATGTCCTGACATTCTAACTTCACCCCCGAGTAGGAAGACGCTCCACTGGCTGCTATCTGTTTTATTTGTGGCAGACAACACTGGTCTTCCTCACACTCAAGTTTGGTCAACCCGCTGTTGTGCTAAAGAAGTTTCACTGAATTCAGCCAGTCATCAGACATGTGACCATGAGCCTGATCATGAGGAGAGAAGGGGACAAGACTTGGGGGATGTAAACTTTTGAGAGGGCAGGGCGAGAGAAGCAGCAGTTACTAGAGCTTCTTCCAGGAGGTTTAGGAATGTGAAACAGTCCTGTGGTGTAGCCTATGTCTACCTACGTAAGACTGTTCTCCATTAGGGACTTCCCTGGGAGGGGTCCAGCGGCTAAGACTCCACACTCCCAATGCAGGGGGCCTAAGTTCGATCCCTGGTCAGGGAACTAGGTCCCACATGCTGCAACTAAAGAGCCCTCATGCTGCAACTGAAGAAAGATCCCATATGCCAGAACTAAGACCTGGCACACCCAAATCAAAAAAAGATGTTCTCCATTAAATGCAAAGCTTTAGGGCAGTGTTTCTACAGCATGAGAATACTCAGAACTAGGTTTCAGAGGTTAGCAGTGCTTGTGATAATGCATATTTCAGGGTCATTCAGGGTTTTGATTGGAGTCTAGGAATCTTCATTTTCCCAACCATCCCCTGTCAAGTGTGAGACCTGTGCTTTGTGAAACACGACAAGAATGATCGCCTAGGTATCTACAAGACCACCTCAGTGGAATTGCAACGCATACACATTCAACTTACAAAACTCATAATCATGTTTTCAAAGAGAAAACCCTACTGTTTAAATGGAGATGCTTATGAGTATGAATGGGCATGGGACTCCTTTCGTGCTTGGAGTGTGGTTCCAGTGTTTGAACATACAACATGAACCCTAACCAGTCAATGACCTCAGCTGATGCTCAGCCCAAATAACATCATTCCAGCCCGAAGAACATCCTCATCAAAGACACTAGAGGGAACACTGGCTACTCTGGGCTACGCAGGAGATGCTCTCTAATATGGACGAGTCCTATGGATACATCTTCCTATGGATAAGTCCTCCTATGGATGCATCCAAGATTAACTTTTGATTACACTCAAGGTACACCTCATGTCCTGACATTCTAACTTCACCCCCGAGTAGGAAGACGCTCCACTGGCTGCTATCTGTTTTATTTGTGGCAGACAACACTGGTCTTCCTCACACTCAAGTTTGGTCAACCCGCTGTTGTGCTAAAGAAGTTTCACTGAATTCAGCCAGTCATCAGACATGTGACCATGAGCCTGATCATGAGGAGAGAAGGGGACAAGACTTGGGGGATGTAAACTTTTGAGAGGGCAGGGCGAGAGAAGCAGCAGTTACTAGAGCTTCTTCCAGGAGGTTTAGGAATGTGAAACAGTCCTGTGGTGTAGCCTATGTCTACCTATGTAAGACTGTTCTCCATTAGGGACTTCCCTGGGAGGGGTCCAGCGGCTAAGACTCCACACTCCCAATGCAGGGGGCCTAAGTTCGATCCCTGGTCAGGGAACTAGGTCCCACATGCTGCAACTAAAGAGCCCTCATGCTGCAACTGAAGAAAGATCCCATATGCCAGAACTAAGACCTGGCACACCCAAATCAAAAAAAGATGTTCTCCATTAAATGCAAAGCTTTAGGGCAGTGTTTCTACAGCATGAGAATACTCAGAACTAGGTTTCAGAGGTTAGCAGTGCTTGTGATAATGCATATTTCAGGGTCATTCAGGGTTTTGATTGGAGTCTAGGAATCTTCATTTTCCCAACCATCCCCTGTCAAGTGTGAGACCTGTGCTTTGTGAAACACGACAAGAATGACCTCGCCTTGTCTGAATTCTCGGATGCCTGCAGAAAGTAAAAGTCGCAGGCTTGTTTATTTAGGCTGGGGATGTGAAGAGCCAGGATCAATAAACAGATGGCTGCACTATTTAAATGTTTCACCTCTGTGATTCATTTCTCTACTTTCCCTAGTAGTCTGTGGGCAGGGAATTTTATAACTCCAAAAGACTGCGAGTTGATGATTCCTTTTGAATAGAACACTTCTCTGCTGCCAGCTCAGCATTCTATCCCAGACTGTTGAATATTTCAGTTCAGTGAGTCCCAGTTCTAACAGATTTAATGACATGAAACTTATCTTTCTTTGTTCTAACCACCATGTGGCTTACAGAGATACCCTGTAAAATTAGGATAAATGATACAGAAAGAGATCATATTTGTGGTTAACCAGAGGTGGGGATTAAGGGAAGGGAGAACTGGATGAAGGTGGTCCAAAGGTACAAACCTTTAGCTATAAAGAACACTCATGTATGTGTATGTGAAAGTGGTTAAGAGAGCAAATTCTAAGAGTTCTCATCACAAGGAAAATTTTTTCTGTTTCTTTAATTCTGTATCTATATGAGCTAACAGCTGTTCACTAAGCTTATTGTGATAATCATTTCAGGGTGTATGTACATCAAATCATTATGTCGCATATTCATACAGTGAAAAGGCAAAGTGAAAGTGTTAGTGGCTCAATTGTGTTTAACTCTGAGACCCCGTGGACTGTGGCCAGCCAGGCTCCCCTGTCCATGGAATTCTCCAGGGAAGAATACTGGAGTGACTTGCCAATCCCTTCTCCAAGGGCTCTTCCTCACTCAGGGATCAAACTCGGGTCTACCGCATTGCAGGCAGATTCTTTACCGTCTGAACCACCAGGGAAATGCTTATAATAGTGCTGTATGTCAATTAATTCTCAATAAAACTGGAAGGAGGGGACTTCCCTGGTGGTCCAGTGGCTAAGACTCTGCACTCCCAATGCAGTGGGCTCAGGTTGGATTCCGGGTCAGGGAACTAGATCCCATATGCTGCAGCTACGAGTTCACATGCTGCAGCTGAAGATCCTGCGTGCCACAACTAAGACCTGGTGCTGCCAAATAAACTAATTAAATAAATAACTTTAAAGAAAACTGGAAGGAAAATAATTAGGATGAATGAGACTTTTATATGAGCTTGGGTGAGGACTATCATGACCTGAGTCTATTCCAAGAAAGTGAATTGCCTGAGATCTCAGTCATTTGAGATCAAAGACTGGTTATAGTTTTCTTAATAAGGATAAGGAATACACATATATTTTAAAGGCATGTGTCTCAGTTGTGTCTGACTATTTGAGACACCAAGGACTGTAGCCTGTCAGGTTCCTCTGTCCTGGAGTTGCCATCTCCTCCTTCAGGGAATCTTTCTGACCCAGCATCTAACCCATGTCTTCTGCACTGAGACGCGGATTCTTTACCACTGAACCATCTGGAAAGCCCTTTTTTAAAAGATAGGAGATGACTTCAGATTTTTTCTTTTTTGAATGAAACACAGAAAACTGACATATGCATAGCTTTTGGTTTTGTCTCTAGGATAGGTTTTCTCTAAAGTCAGATGTTCCCAGCCCCTCCAAGGAGGCTCTTTCTGCGATTTAGACTGTTACAAAAGAGTCTCCCTGCGGGTACATCTCCTAGGTGGTAAGATGACTCCAGTCCTTGGCTTTGAGTTAGATATAACACATTAGGATGACGAGTTTGCTGATGTAAATGAAAACTGACCACTCTGTTAACAGCTGGTATTGTTAGGGTGCTCTTCCTTTTAGATTTGGGAGGGAGGAAGTCTGGCAGAGTGTTCTGATCACCTGAAGCAGAGCCTTTGGGTGGGAATGGGGAGTCTGAAAATAGATTCTTAGTCCCTGTTTCTGACTTAGTGAGTTGGAATCCTTTGAGGTAGGGCTCTGATGTCTATGTCTTTTAAAACTTCCCAGGCAACTCTTCTGCAGTCCAAAAGTTTGGGAACCTCTTCCTTAGTAATTCCACGAGGCCACTCAATTCCTCTAGCAAGCCAGACTGGGAAATATTATTTCAAGGATTACTGGGAAATTGGCCTTGCTATTGATTTTAATGGAAGATAGAAGGGATTTCATTCACTGAGGACTAGTTTCTTGCTGTCTCTTAACACACACACACACCCACCCACCCCAAAGCCTTTAAAATTTTCTCTATGGTATTCTAACTCTGGAAAACATTTTTGCTTTCTTTGGTTCCAAAGAAGGAAAAGTAACTATAAGGAACTCGACCATACAGATGGAGAAATAATAATTCTGTCCTCACTTTACAGAGACGGAAATTGAGGCACAGAGTTTCATAACATGCCAGGGTGGGACGTCCCTGGTGGTTCAGTGGCTAAGACCCTGCACTCCCAATGTGAGGTGTTTGGGTTCCATCCCTAGTCAGGGAACTAGACTCCATATGCTGGCATTAAGGGTTCTTATGCCACAACTGGAAGATCCTGCATGCTGCAATGGAATATCCCACATGTTGCTACGAAGCCTGAAGATCCTGTGTACCTCAACTAAGACCTTGTGTGGCCAAAAAAATAAAAATAAATATTTCTTAAAATGCTAGGGTGGTCTGAGCAGTAGAGCTAAGATCTGAATCCCGACAAAACAGGCGCTGGGGGTCAGGCTCTGATCCTCGTGGAATACTTCCCATCAGGAAGAAGGGATGGAGAGGTGACCTCCTCTCCTATCCTTTGTTACTACTGACGAAACCTCAGTCACAAGCATGCAAACAATGGTGCTTTACCTCCATACAGAAACATTTTTATTAAGAATGGAGGAAGTCCCCATACACAAAGACTTCTGGGATGCCAGTAAAACTTCTTACCTGATGTCAGTTTTGCCTGACCTCTGAAAGCTAAACCATCACTGAAAACTGTAAAGTACACAGTGTCCAGGTTACAGGTGTGATTTCTGTATGTTTTTTGTTTTGTGTGGGACCTCACCATGGGTTTCAACCATGTGCACTGGTTGTCAATATCCAAAAATCAGGAGATTTTAAATACAGACCCAGCTTTCCAATGTCTTTTGGAAAATGAGCCCACAAGGTCCGCACTCTAAGTGGTGACAACCAGCCAGAGCAGATGGTGGCTGCCCCCTTTAAACTGCGCTCCTCTAACCGCAGTCCCCGCTGCTCCCGGCCGTCCTTCGACCAAGCTGCTTCATGCACGTACATGTCCCCCGCCTCACTCCTGCAGCCCTCTGTTTTGTTACCTTTGGCCCTAACTCATCATGTTCTTGTGGCGGGTTGGAACCTCACAGCTCTGGCACCACAGAAATAGTTCCAGAGTTAGCCACAAGGTGAAAGCCATCTACTGGCCTTTGTTATCAGGTGTACTAGAAAGGCTATTCATTGGAAGGACTGATGCTGAAGCTTTAATACTTTGTGAAGAGATGACTCATTGGAAAAAACCCTGAGGCTGGGAAAGATTGAAGGTAGAAGGAGAAGGGGACGACAGAGGATGAGATGGTTGGATGGCATCACCAACCCAGTGGACATGAGTCTGAGCAAGTTCCGGGAGATAGTGAAGGACAGAGAAGCCTGGCTTGCTGCAGTCCACGGGGTCACAAAGAGCTGGGCACGACTGAACAACAACATCAGAAAGGATGTGCTGGCTTAGAGGAAAAAATAAAAATAAATATTTCTTAAAATGCTAGGGTGGTCTGAGCAGTAGAGCTAAGATCTGAATCCCGACAAAACAGGCGCTGGGGGTCAGGCTCTGATCCTCGTGGAATACTTCCCATCAGGAAGAAGGGATGGAGAGGTGACCTCCTCTCCTATCCTTTGTTACTACTGACGAAACCTCAGTCACAAGCATGCAAACAATGGTGCTTTACCTCCATACAGAAACATTTTTATTAAGAATGGAGGAAGTCCCCATACACAAAGACTTCTGGGATGCCAGTAAAACTTCTTACCTGATGTCAGTTTTGCCTGACCTCTGAAAGCTAAACCATCACTGAAAACTGTAAAGTACACAGTGTCCAGGTTACAGGTGTGATTTCTGTATGTTTTTTGTTTTGTGTGGGACCTCACCATGGGTTTCAACCATGTGCACTGGTTGTCAATATCCAAAAATCAGGAGATTTTAAATACAGACCCAGCTTTCCAATGTCTTTTGGAAAATGAGCCCACAAGGTCCGCACTCTAAGTGGTGACAACCAGCCAGAGCAGATGGTGGCTGCCCCCTTTAAACTGCGCTCCTCTAACCGCAGTCCCCGCTGCTCCCGGCCGTCCTTCGACCAAGCTGCTTCATGCACGTACATGTCCCCCGCCTCACTCCTGCAGCCCTCTGTTTTGTTACCTTTGGCCCTAACTCATCATGTTCTTGTGGCGGGTTGGAACCTCACAGCTCTGGCACCACAGAAATAGTTCCAGAGTTAGCCACAAGGTGAAAGCCATCTACTGGCCTTTGTTATCAGGTGTACTAGAAAGGCTATTCATTGGAAGGACTGATGCTGAAGCTTTAATACTTTGTGAAGAGATGACTCATTGGAAAAAACCCTGAGGCTGGGAAAGATTGAAGGTAGAAGGAGAAGGGGACGACAGAGGATGAGATGGTTGGATGGCATCACCAACCCAGTGGACATGAGTCTGAGCAAGTTCCGGGAGATAGTGAAGGACAGAGAAGCCTGGCTTGCTGCAGTCCACGGGGTCACAAAGAGCTGGGCACGACTGAACAACAACATCAGAAAGGATGTGCTGGCTTAGAGGCTGTGTGGTGGTGTGCTTAGCAACGGTTTCTAGGGACTTCCTGGCGGTCCAGAGGCTGAGACTCTGAGCTCCCAATTTCAGGGGGCCCGGATTCAATTCCCTGGTCAGGGAACTAGATCTCAAAAGCCACAGCTAAGAGTTTGCATGCCACAACTAAAAGAATATCCTGTGTGCTGCAACTAAGACCTGGTGCAGTTAAAAAAAAAAAATGAACATTTTCTAGAGTTTCCAGAGCCAGGCTAGCCGGGCTTTACCACTAATCAGCTGAGAGACATCAGGCAAGTTATCTCATTTCTCTGAGCCCCTGTATCTTCATCTGCAAAAAATGAGGATAATATCACCTACTTCCAGGGGTTGCTGTGAGGACTCACGGAGAGTTAATTCATGTGAGAGTGTGGAACAGTACCTGGAAGATGGTAAGTTCTATGTCAGTGTCAGCTGCTATTATTATAACCACTTACCTCAAACACCGATCTGGGCAGTATGTATTTTCACAAGTCCCCAGGAATTAGGCCAGTACTTGGCCTCAATCCCCTGGAACACCATCCTTCGAGTTTGGCTCATGTGTTCAAAGTCCTGAACTCTATTTAGTAGCATCTTAAACTCTTTGAGGCCCTTCCCCCAGTTGTGTTGAAAACCACAGTAATAATTAATAAATAGTTTGTGTTTTTTATGTACTGAGAAGGAACAGATGTATCTCAGCTCATTAACCTTCACAACAGTGTTATTAAATGAGCACTACTGGTGGTCCAGTGGGTGAAGAGTTCGCCTTGCACTGCAAGGAGTGCCGGTTCGATCCCTGGCATGGGAGGATCCCCCATGCCGCAGAGCAGCTGGACTGGTGAGTCCAATTACAAGCCAGCGCTCTGGAGCGCATGTGCCCAGAGTCGGTGCTCTCCAACGAGAGAGGCCACTGCAACGGGAGGCCCACACAGGCCAATGAATAAACATGGATGAAAATAAATAAATGAAAGACCAATAAGAGAGGCCAAAACTTAAATAAATAAACAAATAAATGAGCACTACTATAACCCCCTGCTTACAGAGGAAGAAACTGAAGCTCAGGGAGGCGAACGGTTGGCTGAAGGTCTCACAGTAAGTGATGATGGGGATACTTGTGTCCAGGAAGTATGGTCCCAAACCTGCACTAACCTCACACCTCAGAGCTCCATGCTCACACACACAAGCACATTATCCTTTCATTAAAGAGTAAAGTTGGGTGTGTTCACATTTCCAACATCATCAATTTGCCATCTTGCAGAAAAGATGCTTTGAGGTTCTTCTGACATCTTAAGTGTCCTTGTCTCCTCTTTCTGGCCAAGTTCTTCGATTTTTTTCCTTTATGACACTTTCTCTTTTGGTATCTCCTCCCTCATCCCTATTGCCCCCATCTGCTCGTGGATCTGGCTTGTCTGATAGGAAGCTGACCTGCTGGGACATCCACTACCTTCTTAGCTGCCCGGGTTTGGCTGATCTACAGGGTGCCTCCTATCCCTGTACCCACTGGGCCCCTTCCTGAGCCAGGTCAAAAAGATGGATCTTTCCATCTTGAAGGAAATGGTGTGGGAGGAATGGTGCTGCTCTGACAGAAGAGTCGAAGGATTTCTGAGTTCTTATCTGTTTTGCCAGGAGTTACACAGTGAGACAGAGATGAATCAGGGCTTGTCATTCCCAGGTATTGGCTGTCCATCACACCACCGTGCCCTCTGGCAAACCTCTGATGGAAAGTATCACTGATTCTAGCAGATGGAGCAGTCCGTCTCTGCTGGATGGAGAAATCAGAATAAATGTGCCCAAATCCAGACAGAAACATCAACAGTACCCACCTCTTTATGGAGATGAGGGCTTACTGAAAATATCAAACATGTATAAAGACCCTTCGGCTCTTAACCTAAGAACACTTAGGCTAGTTGGATGCAGTGTCATCTAGGGAATCATTTAGATCAGATGCTAAGGCAAAGCATGTAATAACCTTAATATTCCACTTTCTGCCCAACATTTCCCACGCTCTTCGTCAGGTCAATCAATTACGAGCCTACGTGACATGTGTCGCCAGGGCTGAGGCAGCAAAACCATGTGGGATTTTTTCAAAAATGAATAAACATGGATGAAAATAAATAAATGAAAGACCAATAGAAGTGGCCAAAACTTAAATAAATAAACAAATAAATGAGCACTACTATAACCCCCTGCTTACAGAGGAAGAAACTGAAGCTCAGGGAGGCGAACGGTTGGCTGAAGGTCTCACAGTAAGTGATGATGGGGATACTTGTGTCCAGGAAGTATGGTCCCAAACCTGCACTAACCTCACACCTCAGAGCTCCATGCTCACACACACAAGCACATTATCCTTTCATTAAAGAGTAAAGTTGGGTGTGTTCACATTTCCAACATCATCAATTTGCCATCTTGCAGAAAAGATGCTTTGAGGTTCTTCTGACATCTTAAGTGTCCTTGTCTCCTCTTTCTGGCCAAGTTCTTCGATTTTTTTCCTTTATGACACTTTCTCTTTTGGTATCTCCTCCCTCATCCCTATTGCCCCCATCTGCTCGTGGATCTGGCTTGTCTGATAGGAAGCTGACCTGCTGGGACATCCACTACCTTCTTAGCTGCCCGGGTTTGGCTGATCTACAGGGTGCCTCCTATCCCTGTACCCACTGGGCCCCTTCCTGAGCCAGGTCAAAAAGATGGATCTTTCCATCTTGAAGGAAATGGTGTGGGAGGAATGGTGCTGCTCTGACAGAAGAGTCGAAGGATTTCTGAGTTCTTATCTGTTTTGCCAGGAGTTACACAGTGAGACAGAGATGAATCAGGGCTTGTCATTCCCAGGTATTGGCTGTCCATCACACCACCGTGCCCTCTGGCAAACCTCTGATGGAAAGTATCACTGATTCTAGCAGATGGAGCAGTCCGTCTCTGCTGGATGGAGAAATCAGAATAAATGTGCCCAAATCCAGACAGAAACATCAACAGTACCCACCTCTTTATGGAGATGAGGGCTTACTGAAAATATCAAACATGTATAAAGACCCTTCGGCTCTTAACCTAAGAACACTTAGGCTAGTTGGATGCAGTGTCATCTAGGGAATCATTTAGATCAGATGCTAAGGCAAAGCATGTAATAACCTTAATATTCCACTTTCTGCCCAACATTTCCCACGCTCTTCGTCAGGTCAATCAATTACGAGCCTACGTGACATGTGTCGCTCCAGGGCTGAGGCAGCAAAAACCATGTGGGATTCTTGGGGTTTTCCTCTCCCCTGTCTTAGCCTGCGAAGCCCTCATGTTCTGGACCAGAGGTTGGAGAACTATGGGCCATGGGCTTATTCTCCATTTTTATAAATAAAACTTTATCGCACACAGCCACACTCATGCATTTACAGACTGGATAAGGCTGCTTGAGCTAAAACAGCAGAGTGAGGTAGTTGCAAGTGGGTTACTAAGAGTGGTCTAAAATATCTGTTACCTGGCCCTTTACAGGAAAAGTTTGTTGACTCCTGTTAAAAAAACAGCAGAGTGAGTTAGATAAGGCTGCTTGAGCTAAAACAGCAGTGAGGTAGCTGCAAGTGGGTTACTAACAGTGGTCTAAAATATCTGTTATCTGGCCCTTTACAGGAAAAGTTTGTTGACTCCTGTTATAGTGGCTATAAGATGATGTAGTCTGGACCCTGAGGAACTGTGTGGAGGAAAGACTTTCCACAAATTCACATGGCCTACGGAATCGCAGTGAGGAAAAATGAAAACCCTTTTGTTTGTTATGGGAGCGCAATCTAACCTACCCTAGCAGATTCCAGTGAGCATTTCAAAAAAAGGCACCTTAGCGGACTTTTTTTGGTGGCCCAGTGGCTAAGACTCTGCACTCTCAATGCAGGGGGCCTGAGTTTTGATCCCTGGTCAGGAACTAATCCCACATGCTGCAACTAAAGATTCTGCATGCTGCAACTAGAAGATCCCACAAGCCACAACTAAGATTCAAAAGTCGCAACTCAAGAGTTTACATGCAGCAACTAAAGATCCTACAAGCCACAACTATGAGTTCACAGGCTGCAACTAAGAGCTCACAAGTCACAACTAAAAGATTCCACGAGCCGCAAATATGAGTTCACGTGCCACAACTAGAAGTTCACAAGCCACAACTAAGAGTTCACATGCCATAACTAAGAATTCACAAGCCACAACTAAGAGTTGGCCTGCAGCTATAAAGATCCTACAGGCCACAACTAGGAGATCCTGCATGCGCAACTAAAGATCCCGCATGCCGCAACAAAAGATCGAAAATCCTGTGTGCCGCAAACTAAGATGGGGCACAGCCAAATAAATAAAACTAAATATTAAAAAAGAAAAAGCCTACCTACTTCCGTGTGAAGTGAACTGCACAAGAAATAGCGATGACGAGAAGACCAATAATGATGGAGGCAACGGCCACCCACTTGGCATTCCTCCCAAGCCGCTTGGATCCTTCGATGTCTCCATCATCGTAGCTGTTCTGAGCCTGGGGACACAAGGGAAGAGCTGGTGAGGACGACGCACGAGGAAAGACACGGCTTCCCAGGCTGATCTGAGCTGGTGGCATGGTTACCGTATCTTCCAGGAAGTCTTCCCTGCAGCTCCAAGCCTGAGGTAACTTCCTCTTCTGTAGTTCTTGGTTACTTTCATCTGAGTATTTGCCATAGCATATTGAAAGGAATGGCTTGGCCTCTCCCATTAGAGTGTAAGTGCTATGTGGGCAGGGACCACTGTCCATCTTGTTCAGCACAGTATACCACTGCCCAGTGCAGTATCTGTCACGCAGATGATATGCCATAGATATTTATATGCTGGAAGCCTGAATGGGTATATCTGTCTCATCCACTAGAACAGGGGTCTGCAAGCTATGGCCCAGAGGCAAAACCCAGCCTGCTGTTTTTGTAAACAAAGTTTGTAGGAACACAGTCACAATCAGACTCTGCACTCTCAATGCAGGGGGCCTGAGTTTTGATCCCTGGTCAGGAACTAATCCCACATGCTGCAACTAAAGATTCTGCATGCTGCAACTAGAAGATCCCACAAGCCACAACTAAGATTCAAAAGTCGCAACTCAAGAGTTTACATGCAGCAACTAAAGATCCTACAAGCCACAACTATGAGTTCACAGGCTGCAACTAAGAGCTCACAAGTCACAACTAAAAGATTCCACGAGCCGCAAATATGAGTTCACGTGCCACAACTAGAAGTTCACAAGCCACAACTAAGAGTTCACATGCCATAACTAAGAATTCACAAGCCACAACTAAGAGTTGGCCTGCAGCTATAAAGATCCTACAGGCCACAACTAGGAGATCCTGCATGCGCAACTAAAGATCCCGCATGCCGCAACAAAAGATCGAAAATCCTGTGTGCCGCAAACTAAGATGGGGCACAGCCAAATAAATAAAACTAAATATTAAAAAAAAAAAAGCCTACCTACTTCCGTGTGAAGTGAACTGCACAAGAAATAGCGATGACGAGAAGACCAATAATGATGGAGGCAACGGCCACCCACTTGGCATTCCTCCCAAGCCGCTTGGATCCTTCGATGTCTCCATCATCGTAGCTGTTCTGAGCCTGGGGACACAAGGGAAGAGCTGGTGAGGACGACGCACGAGGAAAGACACGGCTTCCCAGGCTGATCTGAGCTGGTGGCATGGTTACCGTATCTTCCAGGAAGTCTTCCCTGCAGCTCCAAGCCTGAGGTAACTTCCTCTTCTGTAGTTCTTGGTTACTTTCATCTGAGTATTTGCCATAGCATATTGAAAGGAATGGCTTGGCCTCTCCCATTAGAGTGTAAGTGCTATGTGGGCAGGGACCACTGTCCATCTTGTTCAGCACAGTATACCACTGCCCAGTGCAGTATCTGTCACGCAGATGATATGCCATAGATATTTATATGCTGGAAGCCTGAATGGGTATATCTGTCTCATCCACTAGAACAGGGGTCTGCAAGCTATGGCCCAGAGGCAAAACCCAGCCTGCTGTTTTTGTAAACAAAGTTTGTAGGGAACACAGTCACAATCACTTGTTTACTACTGTCTGTAGCTGCTTTGATAACAGCAGTGCTGAGTAGCTGAGACAGAGAGCATACTGCCTACAAGACCCGAAACATTTATTATTTGATCTATGCAAAAAAAGATTGCCTACTCCTTATGCTAGAAGGTCAGGGACCCTGGCTGAGCCATTCACCTCTTTGCCAAAAACTCAACGGTCATTCGGCTGGCACCTACTCACACAGCGTTCCCAGCCATTGGAACACTGGGAAACTTCTGGACTGGTTGATAAGTAGCAGTTTCTGGTTCCCAACGTCCCAGCCACCCTGCTCTCTCTTCTGAGTTCCCTTAGACATCCCCATTAGGCTCAACATGGAATCCTTGTGCAAAAGCACAGAATCAGATTTGGTGCCCCTTGGAGCAGTGTCTGGTCCACCGTAGGAACGCAAGCAATCTGTACGGGCTGAATAAGTGATGAATACATCCATTTCCCCACGGAATATGAGTTCACTGAGAGCATCGTGATGCCTCGGGCAAAGGAGAGGTGCTCAGAGAGTCCTTGCTGCTGAGCTGAAGGTGCTTCTCTCTTACTATAAGCCCTCCTGATCATAACTCCCACTGCTGAGAACTGCCCCCAAAGCTGAGCTGCAGCCCAAAGAAGAACTGGAAATCTGCATTTATAAGCCAGGAGCAGAATGGTTTGATCCATGCCAGGAACTGTAGGTGTCCATGGGAACCTCCATTCTTGACTCTGAAAGCACAGTGCTTCAGTAATAACCACCCTTCTTCATGGACTCGGAGGGGGAAAGAGGTGTGTGCAGATAATTACAAGCCAGAAAAACACCCAGTAAACCATAGAGCTTTCTGCTTCCAGCATCTTCCATTAATTCTTGGACGTGGGCCACCTGAGTCAGCAACAGGCTGGGAGACTCACCTCCCCAACAAGTCTTGCCTTCGGGCCTCTTATGTGAATGGGAGAGTGAGAACTTTAAATGACTTCAGCGGTTGCCAGCAGGGTGATCTCAGAATCCTGTGTCCTGAATTCTGGAGATGGCCATAGATATTTATATTTGCTGGAAGCCTGAATGGGTATATCTGTCTCATCCACTAGAACAGGGGTCTGCAAGCTATGGCCCAGAGGCAAAACCCAGCCTGCTGTTTTTGTAAACAAAGTTTGTAGGGAACACAGTCACAATCACTTGTTTACTACTGTCTGTAGCTGCTTTGATAACAGCAGTGCTGAGTAGCTGAGACAGAGAGCCTACTGCCTACAAGACCCGAAACATTTATTATTTGATCTATGCAAAAAAAGATTGCCTACTCCTTATGCTAGAAGGTCAGGGACCCTGGCTGAGCCATTCACCTCTTTGCCAAAAACTCAACGGTCATTCGGCTGGCACCTACTCACACAGCGTTCCCAGCCGTTGGAACACTGGGAAACTTCTGGACTGGTTGATAAGTAGCAGTTTCTGGTTCCCAACGTCCCAGCCACCCTGCTCTCTCTTCTGAGTTCCCTTAGACATCCCCATTAGGCTCAACATGGAATCCTTGTGCAAAAGCACAGAATCAGATTTGGTGCCCCTTGGAGCAGTGTCTGGTCCACCGTAGGAACGCAAGCAATCTGTACAGGCTGAATAAGTGATGAATACATCCATTTCCCCACGGAATATGAGTTCACTGAGAGCATCGTGATGCCTCGGGCAAAGGAGAGGTGCTCAGAGAGTCCTTGCTGCTGAGCTGAAGGTGCTTCTCTCTTACTATAAGCCCTCCTGATCATAACTCCCACTGCTGAGAACTGCCCCCAAAGCTGAGCTGCAGCCCAAAGAAGAACTGGAAATCTGCATTTATAAGCCAGGAGCAGAATGGTTTGATCCATGCCAGGAACTGTAGGTGTCCATGGGAACCTCCATTCTTGACTCTGAAAGCACAGTGCTTCAGTAATAACCACCCTTCTTCATGGACTCGGAGGGGGAAAGAGGTGTGTGCAGATAATTACAAGCCAGAAAAACACCCAGTAAACCATAGAGCTTTCTGCTTCCAGCATCTTCCATTAATTCTTGGACGTGGGCCACCTGAGTCAGCAACAGGCTGGGAGACTCACCTCCCCAACAAGTCTTGCCTTCGGGCCTCTTATGTGAATGGGAGAGTGAGAACTTTAAATGACTTCAGCGGTTGCCAGCAGGGTGATCTCCAGAATCCTGTGTCCTGAATTCTGGAGTTCTTAACTCTGGGCACCAATCAGAAACACATGGATAGTACTTTTAAAAATGCCAGTAGCTAGACCCTATTCTGGACAGACTCCAATTTAACTGGTGTAGGAACCAGACACCAGATTAAAACAGAAATTGTGGTAAAATGTGCCTATCATAAAATTTACCGTTTCTGAGTGTACAACGCCGTGGCAGTAAGTACATTCACATTGTTGGGTAAATATAACCACCACCAATCCCCTCAAACTAAAACTCTGTTCTCATTAAAGACTCACTCCTCATTCTTCCCGCCACCACCCACCTCCCCAACCCCTGGCAACCACCACTATATGTTCTGTCTCTATGGATTTACTCTAGGGACCTTATATGAGTGGAGTTACACAATAATTGTCTTTCTATGACTGGTTTATCTCAATTGCCATAATGTCCTCAAGGTTCATCTATGCTGTGGCATGTGTCAGAGGTCCCTTTTAAGGCTCAACATATCCCTCTTTATAGACAGACCACATTTCGTTTATCCACTCATTCATCAATGGATACTTGGGTTGCTGCCACAGTATTTTTTTTTTTAAAAAAAACCTTCCCAAGATTGAAGCCCAACATCATGTAAGGTCAAGATATTCACCACCTTAATATTTAACCCAAGATAGTGTGTCACAGAGCACGATTTCTAAAACGCACAGAGATCTGAATTCAAATTTCATGTCTTATCAGCTGTGACAAGTAGAGCAAGTCATCAACCTTCCAAGACTCAGTCCTCCTTCATCTTGGATGGGCCGATGAGTTAATGCATGCAAAGTGGTTAGCACTGGTCCAGAACATAATATATGCTCAACAAAGTAGATTTTATTGTGAATTGCCACTGCCTGTTTTCTTCTTCTAAAGCTGAGACCTTTGTGTGAAACAGAATCATCTGGGCACTTATGAGAATAATAGGAGATCAGTCTCTGTTTTGTTAGAATCAAATCTGGGGACCCGAGTTTGGGAAACCTTCAGAGGCTTCACAATTGAAGTCTGGGCAGAGAATCTTAGAATCTCAAATTGTGAGTTCATAATTGGTTTACAGTTATGTAGATTCAGACTCCCCTAAATTGATAATTATTCTATTGTGCTATCTTTGAAGACCCAGTTTTGAGACGAGGCACGGTGATGTACTTGTACTGCTGTAACCAGAGGAAAAAATAAGACACTTCCTGCCAATCTCTCCCCAAACACTGTCAACCCCTGGCTGTTTGGATGAAAACAGTCTCATGTTCTCTGCAGCAGTGACCAGGAAACTGGGAAGAACAGTTAGGGCGTGCCATGTTGAAGGGTATGTCTACAATGTGTGCATTGCTCATGAGCGCATGGAAGACAGCAGCTACCCAGGCCACTTGACATATCCGCTGCAGGTCAGCAGAGCCTCGCGGGTGACCTAGCTAAGGGGAATCTGGGTATAAGACATGGGCAGATCCTGTTCAACCTTCATCACCTGTTGCCAGTCTGGCATCTTCTTGTATGTGACCCTCCTCTCTGCAATTCGTCATCCCTCTCAGGCTCATGAAGGAGTTGTTGAATCATTCCAGGAATGGGTCCAGGCTCAGCTTGAAAAACAGGTGAAAAGACTCTTTCAGCATTAACTGTGGGCTCTCTTCTCCACAGGAGTCCTCTTATGAATCCCTTTCTTCCTCTGGTTCTTGGAGAAGGGGCTACCCGGGGTTATACACTGGGTAAACATGGGGGAAGGGATGTGGGTAGGCTACTTTAGAACTCTCAGAGTTCTCTCTAGAGGACTTCACTGGTGAGGGACTCTGGCTTCGGGGCCATCATCCAACAACAGAGGAAGAAGGGATTAATTCCTGCCCCACCACACCACCTCAATTCATTCACTGGAATTCTTTTCTCTCCCAATTGGTGCATATTAAGGGTCTCTGGCAGATATATGCTCAACAAAGTAGATTTTATTGTGAATTGCCACTGCCTGTTTTCTTCTTCTAAAGCTGAGACCTTTGTGTGAAACAGAATCATCTGGGCACTTATGAGAATAATAGGAGATCAGTCTCTGTTTTGTTAGAATCAAATCTGGGGACCCGAGTTTGGGAAACCTTCAGAGGCTTCACAATTGAAGTCTGGGCAGAGAATCTTAGAATCTCAAATTGTGAGTTCATAATTGGTTTACAGTTATGTAGATTCAGACTCCCCTAAATTGATAATTATTCTATTGTGCTATCTTTGAAGACCCAGTTTTGAGACGAGGCACGGTGATGTACTTGTACTGCTGTAACCAGAGGAAAAAATAAGACACTTCCTGCCAATCTCTCCCCAAACACTGTCAACCCCTGGCTGTTTGGATGAAAACAGTCTCATGTTCTCTGCAGCAGTGACCAGGAAACTGGGAAGAACAGTTAGGGCGTGCCATGTTGAAGGGTATGTCTACAATGTGTGCATTGCTCATGAGCGCATGGAAGACAGCAGCTACCCAGGCCACTTGACATATCCGCTGCAGGTCAGCAGAGCCTCGCGGGTGACCTAGCTAAGGGGAATCTGGGTATAAGACATGGGCAGATCCTGTTCAACCTTCATCACCTGTTGCCAGTCTGGCATCTTCTTGTATGTGACCCTCCTCTCTGCAATTCGTCATCCCTCTCAGGCTCATGAAGGAGTTGTTGAATCATTCCAGGAATGGGTCCAGGCTCAGCTTGAAAAACAGGTGAAAAGACTCTTTCAGCATTAACTGTGGGCTCTCTTCTCCACAGGAGTCCTCTTATGAATCCCTTTCTTCCTCTGGTTCTTGGAGAAGGGGCTACCCGGGGTTATACACTGGGTAAACATGGGGGAAGGGATGTGGGTAGGGTACTTTAGAACTCTCAGAGTTCTCTCTAGAGGACTTCACTGGTGAGGGACTCTGGCTTCGGGGCCATCATCCAACAACAGAGGAAGAAGGGATTAATTCCTGCCCCACCACACCACCTCAATTCATTCACTGGAATTCTTTTCTCTCCCAATTGGAATTGCATATTAAGGGTCTGCTGGCAGATGCCACGGATTGAAGTGGTAGAAATGGGTTTTAGAGAATGTGTGTGGTTTATAAATCTTTTTCTGGAAGACTTAAAAAGCAAACTATCCCATCTGATGTGGAAGATCTAGAAAGAAAGAAGGGATGACTTCAGTATTTAAACCGTATACGATCTTCTTAGTTCTTTTACAAATTATGAATGTAGTTTGTGAACACGTAAACCATTCAAATGCTACAGAAACATATACTGTAAATAGTAGGCTCTTCTTTCAATTTTATTTTCCAAAGATAACAGGGAAGCACATTTGCTTCTAGATTTTTCCCCATGAATAATATGAAAGGAAAACTGACACTTTCTCCTGGTTTCATTATGACTAAGCACATCACGTATCACAGCCATGAGAGAAAAACAGCAATTTGTATCCTGAGGTAAACCAAGAACAACAGGTTAGTCTGTTTAGTCTGCATCCTTCCAATATCAAAACCCTGAGTATTTCCCATAAGGCTTGGCAAAGACATTTTCATCCTTGCCTTTTGCAACATGGACACCTAAACACAGGTCCCTTCCTTTGTGGATACATAATCTTTTGAGAAATATACTGTTTTGCCTTTTTTTTTTTTAAATATCATGAACAGATAAGTGGAAAACTTGGTTATCTTGGCAACTTTGTTTTCATTTCCTTTAAATACTATGCTTTGTATGTAGCTGGTTGGTCATTCTGAGGCTGGACTTCCTGGTATTTCTTTTCAAGTAAAATTTTTTCTTTTCTAATTGTTTTGACCTCTGAGTTTTTCTTTGACAAAATAATAATGATAATAGATAACATTTACTGAGCATTTATTATGTACCAGACACTGTGCTAAACTTTTCAAGGATTATTTCATTAGTCTTCATAACAACTCTGCGAGGCAGATGCTTCATTGTTTCCATTTAACTGATGAGACAATCGAGGCACAAAGAAGTCAAAACAATTTCCCCCAAATCACACAGCTAGTTTGGTTTTCTCTCTCAGAGTTTCTCATTTTTTTCTCTTTTCCTCATAGTTAAAAATGTGACTAGTATCACACTTTTCTTGTTCTGCAAGTTGCGTGTCTCCACGTGCTGTAGGTGGGTAGCTTCCCAAGCTAGGGCTTCCGAGTCTGTCTCATTTCTGTTTTATTCCTTCAGTCATCATTTGTAGTATATTGATAAACTTCCTGATGTTGCATTATCTTTGATTCTTGGGGAAAATCTTAGTTTGTCAAAATGCACTTCTGATGGGTAACTTTTTGTTTTCAAACAACTTCAAACTTACAGAAAAGTTTGAAAGCATAGTTGTTTCATTCTTTTTAATGGCTTTGTACTAAGTCATTTGATGTTTTTTTGAACTGTGGTGCTGGAGAAGACTCTTGAGAGTCCCTTGGACTGCAAGGAGATGAAACCAGTCAATCCTAAAGGAAATCAACCCTGGATATTCACTGAAAGGAGTGATGCTGAAGCTGAAGTTCCAATATGCTGGTCACCTGATGCTAAAATCCAACTCACTGGAAAAGACTGTGATGCTGGGAAAGACTGAAGGCAGGGGGAGAAGGGGACAAGAGAGGATGAGATGGTTGGATGGCATCACTGACTCAATGGATATGACTTTGAGCAGACTCCAAGAGACAGTGAAGAACAAAGAGGCCCCGTATGTACAGTCAGTGAGGTCACTGAGTCAGACACAACTGAGCGACTGAACGACAATTTGTCACTTAAACGGTCACACCTCACCCACAGACATTTCAGTCATTTAAAGTTTGTGGCAATTACATAGTATGCTGCAGTGGACACCCTCATTCATATACTTTTGTACACATCTGAGTGTCTTCTCAGGATGGATTCCTAGGAATTGGGAAATGACAAAAGTTCGGTATTTCTTTTCAAGTAAAATTTTTCTTTTCTAATTGTTTTGACCTCTGAGTTTTCTTTGACAAAATAATAATGATAATAGATAACATTTACTGAGCATTTATTATGTACCAGACACTGTGCTAAACTTTTCAAGGATTATTTCATTAGTCTTCATAACAACTCTGCGAGGCAGATGCTTCATTGTTTCCATTTAACTGATGAGACAATCGAGGCACAAAGAAGTCAAAACAATTTCCCCCAAATCACACAGCTAGTTTGGTTTTCTCTCTCAGAGTTTCTCATTTTTTTCTCTTTTCCTCATAGTTAAAAATGTGACTAGTATCACACTTTTCTTGTTCTGCAAGTTGCGTGTCTCCACGTGCTGTAGGTGGGTAGCTTCCCAAGCTAGGGCTTCCGAGTCTGTCTCATTTCTGTTTTATTCCTTCAGTCATCATTTGTAGTATATTGATAAACTTCCTGATGTTGCATTATCTTTGATTCTTGGGGAAAATCTTAGTTTGTCAAAATGCACTTCTGATGGGTAACTTTTTGTTTTCAAACAACTTCAAACTTACAGAAAAGTTTGAAAGCATAGTTGTTTCATTCTTTTTAATGGCTTTGTACTAAGTCATTTGATGTTTTTTTGAACTGTGGTGCTGGAGAAGACTCTTGAGAGTCCCTTGGACTGCAAGGAGATGAAACCAGTCAATCCTAAAGGAAATCAACCCTGGATATTCACTGAAAGGAGTGATGCTGAAGCTGAAGTTCCAATATGCTGGTCACCTGATGCTAAAATCCAACTCACTGGAAAAGACTGTGATGCTGGGAAAGACTGAAGGCAGGGGGAGAAGGGGACAAGAGAGGATGAGATGGTTGGATGGCATCACTGACTCAATGGATATGACTTTGAGCAGACTCCAAGAGACAGTGAAGAACAAAGAGGCCCGGTATGTACAGTCAGTGAGGTCACTGAGTCAGACACAACTGAGCGACTGAACGACAATTTGTCACTTAAACGGTCACACCTCACCCACAGACATTTCAGTCATTTAAAGTTTGTGGCAATTACATAGTATGCTGCAGTGGACACCCTCATTCATATACTTTTGTACACATCTGAGTGTCTTCTCAGGATGGATTCCTAGGAATGGGATTACAGTCCAAGTGCATATTCACATTTCGAGATATAGTCAAATTGCACTGCAGAAAAACTGTACAAAATTTACACTCCCACTAACAAAATGTATGTTTCCTCCATAACCTTGTCAGCACTGTATATTGTCAATCTATTTCTGTTTTAACAGGTGATAAAGAATCTCAAAAAATCTCTTTATTAATGATGAAACTGAGTCATCTTCAAATTTCCGCTCAAATGTCACCTTCTGAGAGAGGCCTTCTCAGATCAGTTTATTTAAAACTCACCTTAGTAATTAGTATAGTGCCTGGAGATCAATAAATACTTGTTGAATTAATAGAAGTATGTATGGATAAATGTTTATTTGTCAAATGCATTTCTTCTTTTATTTTTCCTTTTCCCAATCATGCCTCTTTTATTTATTTATTTTCAGCCATCTTTTTTTATTCTTTGGCATGTGTGGGCCTTCCACTACAGTGGCCTCTCTCATTGCAGAGCACCGGCTCTGGGCACATGCACTCCAGAGCGCTGGCTTGAAATTATTGGACACACTGGTCCAGATGTTCCACAGCAGATGGGATCTTCCCGGGCCAGGGATCGAACCAGTGTCCCCTGCACTGCAAGGTGGGCTCTTTACCCACTAGACCACCAGAAAAGACCTATTTCTTCTTTTTTAAAAATAATACTTTTATTTAGTTTTGGCAATGCTGGGCCTTTGTTGCTGCACAGGCTTTTCTCTAGTGGTCGCAAGTGGGGGCTTGTCTTTGTTGTGGTGCACGGGCTTCCAACTGTGACGGCTTCTCTTGTTGCAGAGCACAGGCTCTAGGGCACATAGGTTTCAACAGCTGTGATATATGGGTTCAGCCTAGTTGCAGTTCCTGTGCTCTAGGGCACAGGTTATTAGATAGTTGTGGCACACAGGCTTAGTTGCTCTGTGGCATGTGGGATCTTCCCAGGCCAGGGATCGAACTGGCGCCCCGTGAACTGCAAGGCAGTGTCCCCATCCAGTGGACCACCAGGGAAGCCCTCTGTGATACTTTACATCAATGACAAAGTTACTCTCTTGTCCTGAGCTAGGAAAATATGACGAGTACTTTGTCCATTCCCTCTGGTCTTTAGAGCAGAACTCTTGCTGTATCCCACATGATACTGGATGAGACAACATCACCTACAGGGTGGCTTTCAGGTGAACATCTGAGATGAAGCTCTCTAAAGTGATACATTTAACATTCTTTATATTGGTGGCCATACCCTGGAATCACCTATGCCCCCAAAATGCCCCTAAAAATTCCTGTGTCCAAACTCTACCCCACATCAACTAAATTAGGATCTCTGGAGATGAGATCCCAGCATCAGTATTTTTTGGAAAGCTTCTCAGGCCATTCTGAGACGAGCTGAGAACAACTATCCCGGATGGACAGCCATTAAGTCATTCATCCAGTAATTCATTCATTCAAAACCTATTTATTAAGCATCAACTATGTGATGAAGGTGAAAGAGGAGAGTGAAAAAGCTGGCCTAAAACTCAACATTCACAAAACAAAGATCATGACATCCAGTTCCATCACTTCATGGCAAAAAGACTGTCAAACAATGGAAATGGTGACAGACTTTATTTTCTTGGGCTCCAAAATCACTGTGGATGGTGACTGCAGCCATGAAATTGAAAGACGCTTGCTCCTTGGAAGAAAAGCTATGACAAACCAAGACAGCATGTTCAAAAGCAGAGACGTCACTTTGCCGACAAAAGTCCACATAGCCAAAGCCATGGTCTTCCCAGTAGTCACGTATGGATGTGAGAGCATGCCAGGTCCATTAAGGAACGCTGAGCACCGAAGAATTGATGCCTTTGAACTGTGGTGTTAGAAAAGACTCTTGAGAGTCCCTTGGACTGCAAGGAGATGAAACCAGTCAATCTTAAAGGAAATCAACCCTGAATATTCATTGGAAGGACTGATGCTACAGGTGGAGGTCCAATACTTTGGCCACCTGATGCGAAGAGTTGACTCACTGTAAAAGACCCAGATGTTGGGAAAAACAGGAGGCAAAAGGAGAGGGGGCTGACAGAGGACGAGATGGTTGGATGCCATCACTGAGTCAATGGACATGAGTTTGAGTCTGGGAGATGGTGAAGGACAGGGAAGCCTGGTGTGCTGCAGTCCATGGGGTCTCAAAGAGTCAGACACAACTGAGCGACTGAACTGAACTGAACTGAGCTATGTGCCAGGCACTGTTCCCTGCCCTTGCGAACTGACATTTTGGTAAAGGCTGAAAATAAAATACTTAAACATGCAAGTAAATAAGAATACAGAATATCAATAATGTAAGAAAAACAGGGCGGTAGGAGGAAGTTTTCTCTCAAGTTGGGGAAGGTTTCCAGATCTGAAGAGTTGAGAAGGATCCAGTTCTGCAAACAGGGAGAAGATGATGCCTGGCAGGGAAAACAGCAAGTGCAAGGGCCTAAAAGGGGGAAACAATTTTTCTTCTGAAGGTACTAAAGAGAACCCAGTGTGACTGAAATGTAGGCATGAAAGAGGGAGGAGAGAGAGGGCAAGGGGACTATGAGATGAGGCTGGAGGTGAAGCCATGGACTATGTTAGCTATAATAATGAATTATCATGCTAAAATCATAGATAATATTTATGACACGTCTATCCTATGCCAGGTCCTAACCTAACCACCTTCTGTGCATCATATAACTGCATCTTCACATTAAGTGCTCAGAGTTCAGATTCTATCCAGGCTGAGATGAGCAGAAGCAACATTGGTTTCATTTTTGAGAGGTCTTTTGGCAATACCAACTCCATTTTGATTTTTTTTTTCCAGAGCCCTGAAGGAAACAGACCAGAACTGAGTCAGAGCCTAGGTCAGGGGACCTACTTAGGATACAGTGACCTGAGAAGGTTGCCCTGAGGAAGTTGACATGTAAGTTGAGACAGGAAGAATGAGAAGACATGGGTTACATGATACGGACAAGGATGAGGGCTCCAAGCAGGGGAACTGACCTATACGAGGATCGTGGCCAGGAAAGGGTGGGGTGAACAGGAGGAGGTCCAATACTTTGGCCACCTGATGCGAAGAGTTGACTCACTGTAAAAGACCCAGATGTTGGGAAAAACAGGAGGCAAAAGGAGAGGGGGCTGACAGAGGACGAGATGGTTGGATGCCATCACTGAGTCAATGGACATGAGTTTGAGTCTGGGAGATGGTGAAGGACAGGGAAGCCTGGTGTGCTGCAGTCCATGGGGTCTCAAAGAGTCAGACACAACTGAGCGACTGAACTGAACTGAACTGAGCTATGTGCCAGGCACTGTTCCCTGCCCTTGCGAACTGACATTTTGGTAAAGGCTGAAAATAAAATACTTAAACATGCAAGTAAATAAGAATACAGAATATCAATAATGTAAGAAAAACAGGGCGGTAGGAGGAAGTTTTCTCTCAAGTTGGGGAAGGTTTCCAGATCTGAAGAGTTGAGAAGGATCCAGTTCTGCAAACAGGGAGAAGATGATGCCTGGCAGGGAAAACAGCAAGTGCAAGGGCCTAAAAGGGGGAAACAATTTTTCTTCTGAAGGTACTAAAGAGAACCCAGTGTGACTGAAATGTAGGCATGAAAGAGGGAGGAGAGAGAGGGCAAGGGGACTATGAGATGAGGCTGGAGGTGAAGCCATGGACTATGTTAGCTATAATAATGAATTATCATGCTAAAATCATAGATAATATTTATGACACGTCTATCCTATGCCAGGTCCTAACCTAACCACCTTCTGTGCATCATATAACTGCATCTTCACATTAAGTGCTCAGAGTTCAGATTCTATCCAGGCTGAGATGAGCAGAAGCAACATTGGTTTCATTTTTGAGAGGTCTTTTGGCAATACCAACTCCATTTTGATTTTTCTTTTCCAGAGCCCTGAAGGAAACAGACCAGAACTGAGTCAGAGCCTAGGTCAGGGGACCTACTTAGGATGCAGTGACCTGAGAAGGTTGCCCTGAGGAAGTTGACATGTAAGTTGAGACAGGAAGAATGAGAAGACATGGGTTACATGATACGGACAAGGATGAGGGCTCCAAGCAGGGGAACTGACCTATACGAGGATCGTGGCCAGGAAAGGGGTGGGGGTGAACAGGAGGAGGGCTCCTGAAGAGGCTGGAGAAGCATGTCTGGGGCCAGACCTTGAACGGCTTGGACAGCTACACAGTTTCTCCCTTGGAAGGCAAGGGGAGTCAATGACTGGGGGCCACTCAGGCCTTCCAGGCTCACCTCCCACACCAGATGTATGCCTTCTGATCAGAGACTACTGTCAGACATCAGAAGTCTTTCCCCAAAGTGACTTCCCACTATGGTGTCACCAACAGCTAAGGCTTCACTCAGTCCCAGGTAACAGAAATGTACTTTCTATGCTGTACCAAGAAAGAAGGGGGTTTCATGGCAGAACTTGATTTTTTACTAAAGTCTTTTTTTCTTAACACTGAGCAAACCCATAGGACAGCAGGCAAGCAAGGGGAATGGGAACCCTAACAAAGCACATTTCACAGCTCATTTGTTTTCATCTCCCTCATCTGCCTGCTGTTTCAGAAACTCCAGTTACTTATCAGACCCTTGCCCTAAAATAATCCATGTCAGTCCATCCCTTCAGGAAAAGATATTTCCTTTTCTGCATCAGAATCCATCATAACTCATGCCAGACAACTTTAACAGCCATGGGGCTTTTGCTTGTACAAGCCCCTGACTCCTTCTCTTCCCTGGAGCACTCTTTCTCAGTTTCGTCTGAATCTGTGTCTTGGGAACTTCAATTCCTAACATCCCGATGAACTCTTCTCTTATTTGCAGGCTTCTGCATTTTTGTGGTGCACGGCTCTTGGCGGGACTGGGGTTTTTCCTCTGTTGCTTACTGACCTGCTGAGTATCTGTGAGCTCCCGGAGGGCAGACACCAGGTGTCTCTTTCCACACCACTCCATTTCCAGTGCCTAACAGAGGACACTTAGTTTCCTTTAATTCTCTTACATGTGTGCTACGTCGCTTCAGTCGTGTTTGACTCTCTGTGACCCCATGGACTGTAGCTTCCCAGGCTCCTCTGTTTAAGGGATTCTCCAAGAATACTGCAGTGGGTTGCTGTGCCCTTCTCAAGGGGATCTTCCTGACCCAGGGATCGAATGTGTGTCTCTTAAGTCTCCTGCATTCACAAGTAGGTTCATGATCACTAGTGCCACCTGGGAAGTCCAACTCCCTTAAATGAGGTCAGAAAACCAAACAAATCCACCAGCAAAGCAAAACAGACATCAAAACAAAATGACTGACTCAGGCTAACTTTCTGACCAACCAAGGCAACCTGTTATTTTGATACTGGGAGAACAAAAGGTGAACTGAGTTATCTAATTTTTTGTGTCAGAACTCTGAAGGGTAGGCTTCTGCTTTAGAATAGCAGACACAAGCTCGCTGTCTGAATGGCAAGAATAAAGACTGTTTGGCTCAAGCTCAACACTCATGAAGGAATTTTAGTTTCTTAGCCTTCAAGTTCATAAGCCAGTCACTGACAATGTTTCACTTAAATGGAACCCACCCTCCCAATATTTTTATCTGTATATGTAAACTGCTGGAGAAGGAAATGGAAACTCCAGTACTCTAGACTGGAAAACTCCATGGACGGAGAAGCCTGGTGAGCTACCAGGCTCAAAATATATAGGGCTTCTTGATGGCTCATTGATGAGGAATCTGCCTGCAATGCAGGAGATCCGAGTTCCATCCCTGGGTTGGGAAAATTCCCCTGGAGGAGGGCATGGCAATCCACTCCAATGTTCTTGCCTGGAGAATTCCACGGATGGGGGAATGTGGCGGGCTGCAGTCCATGGGGTTACACACAGTCGGACATGACTGAAGTGGCTGAGTAGAAGCAGCATGTGAACTGCGCTCTGCCCAATTTTATTTCAGATATTATACAACAGAAAGACACAGCTTTAATATGGTAGTAGCCAAAGGGAAACAAAGCTTTGGAGGGATAGTTTTCCTAATCTGTAAAATGGGATAATGGGTACCTACAACACAGGCTGGTGGTGGGGCTTCGCTGAGATGAGTATGAACGAGCCCAGCATCAGCTCACATAATTCTGAAAATAAGGTAGAGAGGTCTGCATTGATGGCCCTATTGTGGAGGTGGAGAAACCTAGGCCCACAGAAGTTGAGTGAATAGATGTAGCCGGGATTAGAATCCGGGAGTTGAGTGCTGACCCTGGACCCACTCAGCATCTGCCTTTGAATCTACTGCCATCCTAGGGTTCACACTGCAAGTCAAAGGAAAGAGAGGCCACAAGCAAGAAAAGGTTTCCCTAAAAACTTTGGAACACACAGAACCTTCCCTGCAACAAGGTTCACAAAGCCAGTGAAAGAAGCAAGGCCCAGACTATCCGTCAAAAAGGATAAAATGTTTGCAAGTTACAGATTTGATGAGGAACTGATATCGAGAATATATAAAGAACTCTTACAACTCAACAATAAGGCGGCAATTAAGAACGGGCAAGAAAAAGTCTACAATCAATAAATCCTGGAGAGGATATGGAGAAGAGGGAACCCTCTTTCACTGCTGGTGTGAATGTAAATTGACACAGCCACTCTGGAAGACAGCATGGAGATTCCTTAAAAAACTAGGACTAGAACCTCCATATGACCCAGCACTCCCACTACTAGGCATATACCCTGAGGAAACCAAAACTGAAAAAGACACATATACCCCACTGTTCATCGCAGTACTATTAACAATAGCTACAACAGGGAAGCAATCTATATGTCCATCAGCAGATGAATGGATGAAGAAGCTGTGGTACATATATACAATGGAGTATTACTCAGCCACAAAAGGAAATGCATTTGAGTCTGTTCTAATGAGGTGGATGAACCTAGAGCCTATTATACAAAGTGAAGTAAGTCAGAAAGAGAAAGACAAATATTGTATACTAACACATATATATGGAATCTAGAAAGATGGTACTGATGAATTTATATGCATGGCACCAGTGGAGAAACAGACATAGAGAACAGACATTATGGACATTGTGGGAGGGAGAAGTGGGTGAGATGTATGGAAAAAGTAACATGGAAATTTACCTTAACATATGTAAATTAGATAAGCAATGGGAATTTGCTGTAAGACTCAGGGAACTCAAACAGGGGCTCTGTAACAGCCTAGAGGGGTGGGGTGGGGAGAGAGATGAGAGGGAAATTCAAGAGGGAGGGAACGTAAGTACACCTGTGGCCGATTCATGTTGATGTTTGGTAGTAAACCACGCAACTCTGTAAAGCTATTATCCCACAATTAAAACAAATAAGAAGGGAAAAAAAAGGGCAAGGAATGTGAATAAACACTTTTCCAAGTAAGATATATAAACAGCCAATAAGCACAAGAAAAGATGCTCAGTCTCATTAGTCATTAGGGAAATGCAAATCTGTATCCTAAGCAGATACCTGCTAGGATGGCCAGGAGAGAAGACAGGCAGTGACAAGTACTACTGAGGATGCAGAGAGACTGGAACCTTCACACACTGCTGGTGGGCATGTTTAGAGGAGCAGGGGCTTGGGAAATAGACTGGCAGATCCTCAAAAAGTCCAACAGAGTGACTCTATGACCCAACAACTCCACTCCTAGAAACTGAGAGAATGAGAAACTTTCCAAGGAAACGGGAAGCCTGGGTTCACACAAAAGCTGTACATGAACACTCACATCAGCATTACTTATAACAGGCCCTCAAAATGGCATCGACTCAAATGGTCCATCAATAAGGTGAATTAAAAAACAAAATGTGATATATTCATACAAAGGAGTCTTACTCAGTTTTAAAAAGAAGGCAGTCCTGACACATGCTACAGTATGTGTGAACTAAAGCCAAAGAAGCTGCAGGCGCTCTGGGTACGTCACCCTAAAATATGCCTTAATGGCAAAATAATTATTTCTGAATTAAAGTTACTTAAGAAACGGTCAATGCAAGAGGGGCACTCTGACCCTCTTTCTGTCTCCCTGAAAGCAGGAAATAAATCTCTCACGTGAAAGGTGCACGCTCTGTATCTGGGGGTAGAAAGACACTCTTGTTGCCAGATTCAGGGAATTCAGGCTGTGAAACTCCTATAAACAAACACTGTTATTTTTTAAATTTACCACCCAAGCCAAAAAATCCTGTTCAGATTCTTCACTAACTGATCACCCAAAACCTTAAATTTATTTATTCTGTCGAGTTCTCACAAATTTATTGTTTCTTTGATAATAAAAGCTGCCTGCTTTGGCCGCTACTTTGGTTCTCCTTCTAAAGACCTCTGTGCACACAAATTAAAATTTCTTTTTCTCCTTTTAATCTGTCTTGTGTCAATTTTATTATAGTTCAGCCACAAGAACTCAAGAGGAACAGGAGGAGAAAATGTCCTTTCCCTGAAAAGCCAAATATGAATGGTTACATAATGCACAATTCCATTTGTATGAAATATCCTCAGTAACTAAATTTATAGATCCAAAAAGTATATTGGTAGTTGTCAGGATCTCAGAGCAAAAGAGGTGGGAAATGACTGCTAATAGGTATGGGATTTCTTTTAGAGGTGAGTTTGACTGGTCATTAATGCAGAGAGACTGGAACCTTCAACAGGGTGAGCAGGGGCTTCTTTAGAGGAGCAGGGGCTTGGGAAATAGACTGGCAGATCCTCAAAAAGTCCAACAGAGTGACTCTATGACCCAACAACTCCACTCCTAGAAACTGAGAGAATGAGAAACTTTCCAAGGAAACGGGAAGCCTGGGTTCACACAAAAGCTGTACATGAACACTCACATCAGCATTACTTATAACAGGCCCTCAAAATGGCATCGACTCAAATGGTCCATCAATAAGGTGAATTAAAAAACAAAATGTGATATATTCATACAAAGGAGTCTTACTCAGTTTTAAAAAGAAGGCAGTCCTGACACATGCTACAGTATGTGTGAACTAAAGCCAAAGAAGCTGCAGGCGCTCTGGGTACGTCACCCTAAAATATGCCTTAATGGCAAAATAATTATTTCTGAATTAAAGTTACTTAAGAAACGGTCAATGCAAGAGGGGCACTCTGACCCTCTTTCTGTCTCCCTGAAAGCAGGAAATAAATCTCTCACGTGAAAGGTGCACGCTCTGTATCTGGGGGTAGAAAGACACTCTTGTTGCCAGATTCAGGGAATTCAGGCTGTGAAACTCCTATAAACAAACACTGTTATTTTTTAAATTTACCACCCAAGCCAAAAAATCCTGTTCAGATTCTTCACTAACTGATCACCCAAAACCTTAAATTTATTTATTCTGTCGAGTTCTCACAAATTTATTGTTTCTTTGATAATAAAAGCTGCCTGCTTTGGCCGCTACTTTGGTTCTCCTTCTAAAGACCTCTGTGCACACAAATTAAAATTTCTTTTTCTCCTTTTAATCTGTCTTGTGTCAATTTTATTATAGTTCAGCCACAAGAACTCAAGAGGAACAGGAGGAGAAAATGTCCTTTCCCTGAAAAGCCAAATATGAATGGTTACATAATGCACAATTCCATTTGTATGAAATATCCTCAGTAACTAAATTTATAGATCCAAAAAGTATATTGGTAGTTGTCAGGATCTCAGAGCAAAAGAGGGTGGGAAATGACTGCTAATAGGTATGGGATTTCTTTTAGAGGTGGTAAGAATTTATTGAAACACACTGGTCATTAATGCCCAGGGAAACTGGGATCTAGACAAAAATAGATACTGCTTTAGGGACAAAATTAGCTTTGAGTAACTGCTCTAGTTTGAAGGCTGAAGGAAGAGTAAACCAGGAACTGATGTTAAGTCTGGGAGCAGGGTCAGCTTGAGAGCAAAGTAATGGTCTGTTAAGAGCGCACATGTGACATTCCACCGGCTAGCAGAGCCCAACCTTCCTATTTTGTGGCCTATTCTGGGGTTCCTTCCCAGGGGAGTTAAATCCATTTTAAGCAGGTAACAGATTTCATAGCATATGTCCCTGGAACTCACAAAGCTTATTCCATCCCAGGGCCTTTCCTGACTCTGTCCAGGTCTTCCTATGGCTGGCTACTTCTCATCCTTTTAGCCTTTGGCAATCACCCTTTCCAACCACCCTTCACCACCTGCCCCTACTAATGCTCCTCACTCATACTTCTCTGTTTATTCTCTTCTCAGTGCCTATCACTCTGAAATGACTTTATTTATGTGCTAACCTGTGTATGTATGGTCTGTCTTTCCCGACCCATCTGTTAAGTTGTCCGAGAGCTGAGACCTCAACTGCCTCACTGGACAAGCAGGGGAAGGCCTTGGTTGTCCTGTGCTTCCCATGAAGGACTGGGCAAGTCTGCCCAATTTGGAGGCAGAGCAGATCCCTCTGACTGTGGATCTAAAGTCACATGCTCCAAACAAGTCATCTGTTTCGTGTCCTGTGTCTTATTTCTTAACTAGTTCAGAATTCTTGAGGGCAAGAAGAGTGTTCACTGAGAACCTGTTGGGTCAGAGATGCCCAAAATATAAGCTGTGTAGAGCTAGCACAGATCCACCTGGTCACTATATGTCTGGCACACAGCCAGTGTACAAATTGTTGAATGAATGAGTGTGTGAGAATCTCTGCGTCACTAACTTAAAATTTCTTTTCTCCTTTTAATCTGTCTTGTGTCAATTTTATTATAGTTCAGCCACAAGAACTCAAGAGGAACAGGAGGAGAAAATGTCCTTTCCCTGAAAAGCCAAATATGAATGGTTACATAATGCACAATTCCATTTGTATGAAATATCCTCAGTAACTAAATTTATAGATCCAAAAAGTATATTGGTAGTTGTCAGGATCTCAGAGCAAAAGAGGGTGGGAAATGACTGCTAATAGGTATGGGATTTCTTTTAGAGGTGGTAAGAATTTATTGAAACACACTGGTCATTAATGCCCAGGGAAACTGGGATCTAGACAAAAATAGATACTGCTTTAGGGACAAAATTAGCTTTGAGTAACTGCTCTAGTTTGAAGGCTGAAGGAAGAGTAAACCAGGAACTGATGTTAAGTCTGGGAGCAGGGTCAGCTTGAGAGCAAAGTAATGGTCTGTTAAGAGCGCACATGTGACATTCCACCGGCTAGCAGAGCCCAACCTTCCTATTTTGTGGCCTATTCTGGGGTTCCTTCCCAGGGGAGTTAAATCCATTTTAAGCAGGTAACAGATTTCATAGCATATGTCCCTGGAACTCACAAAGCTTATTCCATCCCAGGGCCTTTCCTGACTCTGTCCAGGTCTTCCTATGGCTGGCTACTTCTCATCCTTTTAGCCTTTGGCAATCACCCTTTCCAACCACCCTTCACCACCTGCCCTACTAATGCTCCTCACTCATACTTCTCTGTTTATTCTCTTCTCAGTGCCTATCACTCTGAAATGACTTTATTTATGTGCTAACCTGTGTATGTATGGTCTGTCTTTCCCGACCCATCTGTTAAGTTGTCCGAGAGCTGAGACCTCAACTGCCTCACTGGACAAGCAGGGGAAGGCCTTGGTTGTCCTGTGCTTCCCATGAAGGACTGGGCAAGTCTGCCCAATTTGGAGGCAGAGCAGATCCCTCTGACTGTGGATCTAAAGTCACATGCTCCAAACAAGTCATCTGTTTCGTGTCCTGTGTCTTATTTCTTAACTAGTTCAGAATTCTTGAGGGCAAGAAGAGTGTTCACTGAGAACCTGTTGGGTCAGAGATGCCCAAAATATAAGCTGTGTAGAGCTAGCACAGATCCACCTGGTCACTATATGTCTGGCACACAGCCAGTGTACAAAAATTGTTGAATGAATGAGTGTGTGAGAATCTCTGCTCCCTACTTTCTAACCATGAAAAATGGCAGCTGAAAGTTTCCCAGGTCCTGGGGTACCTTCTCTGAGGGAACCAAGCACACTCAAGTGACATTTCTTTGAGCCATCTGATTTCCTTCTCCCAGCTTCTCTCTTTGAACTCTGGAGCTAACTGCCATGCACCCAACTTCCTACCGTGGTGGCAGAGGTGAGGAACAGCTATAAATGGAAGACAAGGCTGGTGATCCAGGCTGTCTCTGTCCTTGGTCATGCAGATATCTATTTGCCTCATTCCTGCCACTTGTTTTCCTTTTTGTTGATAACAGACAATCAAACACAAATGTGGAAGAGATTCTGGGAGGGTTCATGGTATATTTGAAGGGAGAGAGACATCCTCTCTGATGTCTGCTATTTCCTTCTGTTGGTAGATCCTTATTGAGGGAATAGTGTAGGAAAATATTATTGACCACATGTCCTTCAAAAGCATGAAAAACTCACCTCAAGGGCATCAGGTGCCCTCTACATGGGTGAGAGATAGAACAAACGAGTTGGCTTAACTATGGAAAACAGTATGGACGTTCTTAAAAAAATTAAAAATAGAACTACTACACGAAGGCTTCCCTGGTGGCACAGTGGTAAAGAGTTTGGCTGCCAACGCAGGAGACGCAGGTTTGATTCCTGGTCCAGGAAGATCTCACCTGCCTCGGAGCAACTAACTCTGTGTGCCACAACTACTGAACCTGTGCTCAAGAACCCGGGAATTTCAACTACTGAACCTACATGCCACACCTACTGACGCCCACGTACCCTAGAGCCCGAGATACACAACAAGATAAGCCGCAACATGAAACACCTACGTGTTACAACTAGAGAGCAGCCCATGCTTGCCGCAGCTAAAGAGAAGCCTGAGCAGCAAGGAAGATCCAGCACAGCCATCAATCAATAAATAAAATTATATATTGAATAAATAAAAAGGTTAAAACATTCTGCATCACCATAAGCACTAAGCATACTCGAACTGCGGTGATGGAGAAGACTCCTGAGAGTCCCCTGGCAAGCAAGGAGATCAAACCAGTCAATCCGAAAGGAAATAACCCTTGACTATTTATTGCAAGGACTGATGCTGAAGCTGAATCTCCAATACTGTGGCCACCTGGTACGAAGAGCCTACTCACTGGAAAAGACCCTGATGCTGGGAAAGACTGAAGGCAGGAAAAGAAGAGGATGACAGAGGACGAGATGGTTGGATGGTATCACTGATCTGATGGACATGAGTTTGAGCAAATTCTGGGAGACCGTGAAGGACAGGGAAGCCGCAGTGGTGTGCTGCAGTTCATGGGGTCGCAAAGAGTCAGACAGGACTGAGTGACCGAACAACATCATCATACAATTCCACTTGTGGGTATATATCCAAAGGAAATGAAAACAGGATCTCAGAGAGATGTCTGCACGATCATGTTTATTGCGGCATTATTCACAAAAGCAACCTAAGTGGCCATCAACAGATGTGAATGGATAAAGATGATGTGTATATATAGACACATACAATGGAAAACTATTCAACTAAGATAAAGGAAATCCTACCACTTGCAACCGTATAGATGGACCTTGAGGGCATTATGCTAAGAGAGGTAAGTCAAAAAAAGATGAATACTTTATGATATCACTTATATGTGGAACGTAAAAATGTCAAAATCACTAAAAAACAGAGGGTAGAACTGTGGTTCCTAGGGGCCAGGAGTTGGGGAATGGTGGAGATGTTAAGTGTACAAACTTGCAACTAGCAGACAAATAAGTCCTGAGGATCTAACCACTGCACAGTGATTACAGACAACACCATAGTATAAACATCAAACTTCTAAATATCAAAGATCTAAGAGACTAGATCTTCATTATTTCCACCACGAGAAAAGAGAATTACACGACAAAATAGAGGTGTCAGCTAATGCTACAATGGCATCATTATCACAATACAGAAATGCATCATTATCAAAACGCTGTACACATCAAACTTACACAAAATTACATGCCAATTATATCTCAAAAAATTTTAAAGTAGGCTTATATTAGTGGAAGCGAACTCCTGCTTAGGTTAAAAAACCCAGTAAAAGTCAGAACCAAAATAACTAAATTGCTGATATTTTCCAACCATTTTCTTTAGGCAGTGGTTTCTGTATCCTTAGAAATTTTCAAGACTAGAACAAAACATCAGAGTACAAAAACATTTGTTTTGAGTGAACTATAGAGCTGACCATTTTTGCTTGGAAAGAACAAATGATTTAGGAGTAGAACCACTTTTCAAGGTGGAGAAGAGTTCACCTATTTACCATCACCCCTTCCTCCTTCTTGGGACAGATTTTTATCATCTTTAGAAAAATCTTTATTTCGGACGAGAAACAAAGTCTAAACATTTATTACAGAAAATTGGAAAAAAGAGTAAAAATTTATTATAGTAACATCTGAAGGTATAATAGCCAAAGTTTATCAAGACTAACCAGGTACTTTGCATGTATTATCCTATTGCATCCACTGGACAACCCCTTGGATGTAGATGATATTGTTTCCAATTTACAGATGAGGAAACTGAAGCTCGGATGTTAAGTAGCTTTGTCAATGTCACATGACAGCAGGCAGGAAAGCCAGAATTCAAATCCTGATGGATCTGTTAATAGAATGTGTGTGCTTAACCCCTATGGTTAAAACACTGTCTGTAATCCTGCCACTTAGAATCATTGTAGACCTTCTGGAAAGCTTCCCAGCCTTTTCCTCCATGCGTGCATGCGTGTGTGCGTGTGCATGTGTCTGTGTGTGTGTGTGTACTTTTACTTTTTAATTTTTAAAAATTTTATTTTTGGTTGAAGTATAGTTATTTACAGGGCTGTGCCAATCTCTGCTGTAGAGCAAAGTGCCTCAGTTATACACACATAGACATTCTTTTTTAAAAATATTCTTTCTAGTATGGTTTATCATGGGATATTCTCTGTGCTATACAAAAGGATCTTTATTGTTTATCCATCCTGCATATGTGTGTATATATATACATATATATATATATATATAGACAGAGCAAGTATATATATATAGAGAGAGAGAGAATATCTTACATCTGGCAATCAGTGTGCAGACATTTTTAAAAAAATTTTTTTTATTTTTAATTTTAGTTATTTTTGGCTATTCTGGGTTTTCACTACTGCCACAGGCTCTTCTCTAGCTGCAGGGAGTGAGGGCTACTCTCTAGTTGACATGAACAGGCTTCTTGTTGCGGTGACTTCTCTTTTTGTAGAACTCGGGCTCGAGGGCACACGGGCTTCAGTAGTTGCGGCACATGGGCTCCATAGTTGCAGTTCCGAGACCCTAGAGCACAGGCTCCATAGTTGTGGCTCACGGGCTTCGCTGCTCCGCAGCATGTGGGGTCTTCCCGGATCAGGGATCGAATCTGTGTCTCCTGCATTGGCAGGTGAGCTCTTTACCACGGAGCCACCAGGGAAGCCCATGCAGACATTTTTTTAAAAAAAGTTATTTATTTTGTATTGGGGCTTCCCTGGTAGCTCAGACAGTAAAGAATCCACTTGCAATGCAGGAGACCCAGGTTTGGTCCCTGGGTTGGGAAGATCTCCTGGAGAAGGACATGGCAACCCACTCCTGTATTCTTGCCTGGAGAATCCCATGGACAGAGGCGCCTACAGTCCATGGGGTCGCAAAGAGTCAGACACGACTAAAGTGACTAAGCACAGTGCACGGATAGCCGATTAACAATGCTGTGGCAGTTTCAGGCAAACAGCGAAGGGACACAGCCGTACATACACATACAGGTGTGTGACTACTTCTAATTGGTAAAGCCTGTGTAATCTTATTGCATATACAACTTTACACTGTCTTTTCCCCCTACTTCATCTTTTACCTTAAACATTTCCCTGCATCATAAGAATTCTTCAAAAGCATGATTCTAATAGTTATAAAATATTCTATGTTATAAATGTATTATAATTTTCTTAGTCAAACTCCTTTGTTGGAATCAGTACTTATCTCCATCTTTAATTTTGCACATTTAAAGCAGAATAGTGACAAATATTAATTAAGCAATTACTCAGAGCCAAGCACTATGGTTCATGTTTATTAACTCACTTATAATTCATTTCATCACTAATGCTGGGGTAAACATCTCATATGAAATGTTATGCTTCGCCATTTAGTTAATTAAAGAAAAAATTAATCTCTTGGTGAAGCTTTCTTTGTATAGACATTGCTGGTTTCCTATGTTTATTTCTGGTACTTAAATTTTTTTTTTGCTATTGTGACTACGCCAGTATTTTGATCTATTGAGTTTCTAATACCAAAATCCTAATTTTAGAATGTGTTCTCTTTTCTTCAAAATACCTATTCTCTCTTTCAAAACTGCCTCATCTTCACTGTCCCTCTTATCTCTGGTACATATTTGGCCAATTAAGTAACTGAGGTTTTCTTCTCTGTTTCTCTGTATCTCTCTCTCTTCCTCTCTGTTCTCTTCCTCCTTCCCTCTCTCTCAACACACACAGACACACACTGTGTAAACTAATATCCCCTTGCTATGTGTAAACTCATATCAATGCCTAAACATAGTCTGAGATAACTTAAATGTCCAGGTATAAGAATTCACTTTATATAGAACAATATTGTTTTAGATCCTAAACTCCTAGATACCAAGTTCCATCAAAACAGCTTGATGGATGTGAGCACTTGTTAAATATTCTTAGTAATAATGCCTGAGCTTTCAGAGGAGCCTGGAATTTGTTTAGATTTTGCTTGCTCCTAAGTTTCTTTGTCTGAAGGCAGGGCTGGGAATTTAAAGACTAGATTTTTAGATTATAAAGCATGTTTCCTGGTCCTCACGATTCATCCACTCATGCTTGTCTGTTTTCTTCTTGAGCTTCTGGGCTGTTTTTCTCCACAAATAGCTTCATGAACATGTGACAACTGTCCTTTGCCTGTCTATCACAAAAATAAAACAAACTAGAGAGAAATTCTGCCAGGCTTGATTGAGAGTATTGTATGAATGCTTCTTATATGGATGGGGCAAGTCTATTAAAAGAAAAAGCTCTGAGAACATTAAAGCTATGTTCCTATTAAAGGGCAAACTTAGTCACTTCATGGGGATGAAGACTGTCATGTTTGATTTTTGTCCACGAGGGTCACCTTTCCAAGTCTTGCTTCCTCATGGATAAATGGAAAAACCAGTTTTTTTGTGTCTCTCCCTAGAATTTTGAGGAACAAGTAGAATTGTGTTCATGTGAAAATGCTTTGAGAGGTAGATACTTATGGACAATGTTGTAAAATGACAAATTAAAAAAATAAGTATAGCTCTTGGTGAAGCTTTCTTTGTATAGACATTGCTGGTTTCCTATGTTTATTTCTGGTACTTAATTTTTTTTTTGCTATTGTGACTACGCCAGTATTTTGATCTATTGAGTTTCTAATACCAAAATCCTAATTTTAGAATGTGTTCTCTTTTCTTCAAAATACCTATTCTCTCTTTCAAAACTGCCTCATCTTCACTGTCCCTCTTATCTCTGGTACATATTTGGCCAATTAAGTAACTGAGGTTTTCTTCTCTGTTTCTCTGTATCTCTCTCTCTTCCTCTCTGTTCTCTTCCTCCTTCCCTCTCTCTCAACACACACAGACACACACTGTGTAAACTAATATCCCCTTGCTATGTGTAAACTCATATCAATGCCTAAACATAGTCTGAGATAACTTAAATGTCCAGGTATAAGAATTCACTTTATATAGAACAATATTGTTTTAGATCCTAAACTCCTAGATACCAAGTTCCATCAAAACAGCTTGATGGATGTGAGCACTTGTTAAATATTCTTAGTAATAATGCCTGAGCTTTCAGAGGAGCCTGGAATTTGTTTAGATTTTGCTTGCTCCTAAGTTTCTTTGTCTGAAGGCAGGGCTGGGAATTTAAAGACTAGATTTTTAGATTATAAAGCATGTTTCCTGGTCCTCACGATTCATCCACTCATGCTTGTCTGTTTTCTTCTTGAGCTTCTGGGCTGTTTTTCTCCACAAATAGCTTCATGAACATGTGACAACTGTCCTTTGCCTGTCTATCACAAAAATAAAACAAACTAGAGAGAAATTCTGCCAGGCTTGATTGAGAGTATTGTATGAATGCTTCTTATATGGATGGGGCAAGTCTATTAAAAGAAAAAGCTCTGAGAACATTAAAGCTATGTTCCTATTAAAGGGCAAACTTAGTCACTTCATGGGGGTGAAGACTGTCATGTTTGATTTTTGTCCACGAGGGTCACCTTTCCAAGTCTTGCTTCCTCATGGATAAATGGAAAAACCAGTTTTTTTGTGTCTCTCCCTAGAATTTTGAGGAACAAGTAGAATTGTGTTCATGTGAAAATGCTTTGAGAGGTAGATACTTATGGACAAGTGTAATAATAGTAATAATGGTAATCCCACTGTACCAAAATTATCCAGAACAAAGAACAAATGAAGTTATAAGAGGGAGGTACATATAGGAGGTGTCCCTTAGTTTGGGAAATAGGAGGCATGAGATCAAGGGTAAAGGAAACAGAAAGACATGTTTCTGAATTCCACCTGTAGGAAAAATGAGGGAGAAATAACATTAGTGAAAGTCTGGCTAATCCATTACAAACATGCGTTGGTCACAACATAGAAAAAAAGAAAAACAGAAAATGAGAAGACCTAAGTAGACATTTATCCAAAGACATACAAATGGCCAACTGGCACATTAAAAGACACTCAACTTTGCCAATTACTATAGAAATGCAAATCAAAACTATAATGAGATATAATCTCACACCAGTCCTAACAGCTATCATCAATAGGTCTACAAACAAATGCTGGAGAGGGTGTGGAACCTCCTACACTGTTGGTGGGAATGCAAACTGCTACAATCACTATGCAGAAAAGTATGGACTGTCCTTAAAAATCTAAAAATAGAGCTCCACATGATCCAACAACCCCACTCTGGGGAATACAGCTGGAAAAGAGGAAAACTCTAATTCAAAAAGATACATGCATCCCAATGTTCACAGCAGTGCTATTTACAATAGCTAAGACATAGAAGCAACCTAAATGTTCATCGATAGATACATGAGAAAAAAGTGGTAAATGTTGCATATCAATAATTTATATACTACGCTTTCTGCTGAGTTTGTTTTCTCCACAAATAGCTTCATGAACATGTGACAACTGTCCTTTGCCTGTCTATCACAAAAATAAAACAAACTAGAGAGAAATTCTGCCAGGCTTGATTGGGAGTATTGTATGAATGCTTCTTATATGGATGGGGCAAGTCTATTAAAAGTAAAAGCTCTGAGAACATTAAAGCTATGTTCCTATTAAAGGGCAAACTTAGTCACTTCATGGGGATGAAGACTGTCATGTTTGATTTTTGTCCACGAGGGTCACCTTTCCAAGTCTTGCTTCCTCATGGATAAATGGAAAAACCAGTTTTTTTGTGTCTCTCCCTAGAATTTTGAGGAACAAGTAGAATTGTGTTCATGTGAAAATGCTTTGAGAGGTAGATACTTATGGACAAGTGTAATAATAGTAATAATGGTAATCCCACTGTACCAAAATTATCCAGAACAAAGAACAAATGAAGTTATAAGAGGGAGGTACATATAGGAGGTGTCCCTTAGTTTGGGAAATAGGAGGCATGAGATCAAGGGTAAAGGAAACAGAAAGACATGTTTCTGAATTCCACCTGTAGGAAAAATGAGGGAGAAATAACATTAGTGAAAGTCTGGCTAATCCATTACAAACATGCGTTGGTCACAACATAGAAAAAAAGAAAAACAGAAAATGAGAAGACCTAAGTAGACATTTATCCAAAGACATACAAATGGCCAACTGGCACATTAAAAGACGCTCAACTTTGCCAATTACTATAGAAATGCAAATCAAAACTATAATGAGATATAATCTCACACCAGTCCTAACAGCTATCATCAATAGGTCTACAAACAAATGCTGGAGAGGGTGTGGAACCTCCTACACTGTTGGTGGGAATGCAAACTGCTACAATCACTATGCAGAAAAGTATGGACTGTCCTTAAAAATCTAAAAATAGAGCTCCACATGATCCAACAACCCCACTCTGGGGAATACAGCTGGAAAAGAGGAAAACTCTAATTCAAAAAGATACATGCATCCCAATGTTCACAGCAGTGCTATTTACAATAGCTAAGACATAGAAGCAACCTAAATGTTCATCGATAGATACATGAATAAAAATGTGGTAAATGTGTGCATCTCTATATATTTATACATACATACAATGAAATATTATTGAGCCATAAAAGGAATAATACTATCTTCATCATGTTGCTGAAATAATGCAGCAACATGGATGGACCTGAAAATTATCACACCAGGTATCTGAAGTCAGAGAAAGGCAAATACCATCTATCACATATATGTGCATGCCATGCTAACTTGCTTCAGTTGTGTCCAACTCTCTGTGACCCTACAGACTGTAGCCTGCCAGGCTCCTCTGTCCATGGGATTCCCCAGGCAAGAATACTGGAGTGGACTACCATGCCCTTCTCCAGGGTACCTTCCCCACCCAGGGACCAAACCTGCATCTTAGGTATCCCCAGGCAAGAATACTGGAGTGGACTACCATGCCCTTCTCCAGGATACCTTCCCCACCCAGGGACCAAACCTGCATCTTAGGTATCTCCTGCATAGGCAGGTGGGTTCTTTACCACTAGCACCACATATAGAAGTTATTTAAAATTATAGAAATGAATTTATTTACCAAATAGAAATAGAGTCACAGAAATAGAAAACTCACAGTTACCAAAGGGGAAAAGGAAGGAGAAGGGAAAACCTGTAAATTTGTTTAGCAGATACACACTACTGTATATAAAAAATATAAAAAGGACCTATTGTATAGCACAGGGAACTATATTCAATATATTATAACAACATAATGGAAAAGAATCTCAAAAAGAATACACATACATACACACATATATACACACAAACATACATAAAACTGAATCACTTTGCTGTACAAATGCAACATTAAAAACCAACTATAGGGCTTCCCCTGGTGGTCCAGTGGATAAGGACACCGCCTTGCAGTGCAAGGGGCGCCGGTTTGATCCCTGGCCTGGGAAGATCCCACGTGCCACGGAGCGGCTGGACCCATGTGTCCAATTACCGAGCCCGAGCTCTGGAGCGCATGCGCCCAGAGCCGGCGCTCTGCAACGACAGATGCCACCGTGATGAGAGGCCCACAGGAGCCAAAGAACAAAGACGGATGAAAATAGACAAATGAAAGACCAATAGAAGTGGCCCGCCCGCTCTCCTCCCTCCCCAACCTGACCCCTGCCCAAAATAAATAAATAAATAAATCTTTAAAAAAAAAAAAAAAAAAAACTATACTTCAGTAAGAAAATAAAAATCACAAAATCTGATAAGGAAAAAAGGAACCAACTGTGTTGGAAAATGATATAGAGGTGACTCTCTCTAGGCAAGAATGTTAGAGATGGAACACCCTGCATTATTATTTTCATATCGATAATGGATCAACTCATTTAAAGAGAGGACCATTATATCACTAAGAACAGTATTTTTGTGTTCTGTGGCATGTTAGCCTTAGGATCAAAAGATGCCTGGCAACATGCTTAGTAAATTCTTCACACTATATTGTTCTGTCCAAGAGCCACAAGAAACAGTGGTTGGTCAAAGGTTTCATGAGACCCCAAGGAAAAGAAACAGCACCCTTCTGCTTAACTTAGCATATGACTTCTCAATTCCTCACCCTAATTCCCTACCACCCTTTTTAAAACTTGTTAATATCAGGCAGAACCAGATGTTTGAAAAGCACACTGTTAGAAAATCTGGTTTAATTCTTGACCTTGAAAAATTGGAAATTTCAGGTATATTTAGGTTCCTGCTCTGAAAGCATCATACTTATAGAAAATCAGCTTTGAACTGAAGGGAGTTAGTTGAAAACAGAAACCAACTTCCATAGGTGGATCCACTGGCCTGTGGTGTGGGGATGCTGGTGAGCGTCAGATGAGCCAGGAAAACTATCCTTGGGAAGCAAGCCTTGGCTAACTTCTCAGCAACCCTTGGCATTAGCCTGGCTTTCCTGGATATTTTTCAGAAAAGTTTTGGCAGACGTGCAGAACACAGAGGGGAAAGGAGGGTAATCCTCAGAAATAAAGGCAGGAACACCTGGCGCATGCCCAGGGGTTTAGGATAAGGACACTGCCTTGCAGTGCAAGGGGCGCCGGTTCGATCCCTGGCCTGGGAAGATCCCACGTGCCGCGGAGCGGCTGGACCCATGTGTCCAATTACCGAGCCAGAGCACTGGAGCGCATGCGCCCAGAGCCGGCGCTCTGCAACGACAGATGCCACCGTGATGAGAGGCCCACAGGAGCCAAAGAACAAAGACGGATGAAAATAGACAAATGAAAGACCAATAGAAGTGGCCCGCCCGCTCTCCTCCCTCCCCAACCTGACCCCTGCCCAAAATAAATAAATAAATAAATCTTTAAAAAAAAAAAAAAAAAAAACTATACTTCAGTAAGAAAATAAAAATCACAAAATCTGATAAGGAAAAAAGGAACCAACTGTGTTGGAAAATGATATAGAGGTGACTCTCTCTAGGCAAGAATGTTAGAGATGGAACACCCTGCATTATTATTTTCATATCGATAATGGATCAACTCATTTAAAGAGAGGACCATTATATCACTAAGAACAGTATTTTTGTGTTCTGTGGCATGTTAGCCTTAGGATCAAAAGATGCCTGGCAACATGCTTAGTAAATTCTTCACACTATATTGTTCTGTCCAAGAGCCACAAGAAACAGTGGTTGGTCAAAGGTTTCATGAGACCCCCAAGGAAAAGAAACAGCACCCTTCTGCTTAACTTAGCATATGACTTCTCAATTCCTCACCCTAATTCCCTACCACCCTTTTTAAAACTTGTTAATATCAGGCAGAACCAGATGTTTGAAAAGCACACTGTTAGAAAATCTGGTTTAATTCTTGACCTTGAAAAATTGGAAATTTCAGGTATATTTAGGTTCCTGCTCTGAAAGCATCATACTTATAGAAAATCAGCTTTGAACTGAAGGGAGTTAGTTGAAAACAGAAACCAACTTCCATAGGTGGATCCACTGGCCTGTGGTGTGGGGATGCTGGTGAGCGTCAGATGAGCCAGGAAAACTATCCTTGGGAAGCAAGCCTTGGCTAACTTCTCAGCAACCCTTGGCATTAGCCTGGCTTTCCTGGATATTTTTCAGAAAAGTTTTGGCAGACGTGCAGAACACAGAGGGGAAAGGAGGGTAATCCTCAGAAATAAAGGCAGGAACACATTTAGGCCTCTGCAGCCATTCATTCACTCACCCATCCACCCATTCACCAAACATACATTACTTGCTAACCACATGGTCAGCATTGTGCTAATATTAATATTAGCAAAAAACTAATATTAGTAGATGGTGATCTCAATTGAAATTTGACAACACTGCAGCAACGTTTTCCTTCCAGATCCAGGAGGGAAGAGGCCTTGCTGATCTTATTACCACCTGACAGAGGTAAAGGAATATACCAATGCCTGGAGTGCTAGTCACTCAGTGTCTAACTCTTTGTGATCCCATGGACTGCAGCCTGCCAGGTTCCTCTGTCCATGGAATTCTCCAGGCAAGAATATTGCAGTGGATTGCTATTTCCTTCTTCAGGGGATCTTCCCAACCCAGGAATCAAATCTGTGTCTCCTGCATTGCAGGTGGATTCTTTGCCATCTGAGCCACCAGGGAAGCCCAGAGAAGCCTGGACGAGCCAGGCATTTAGTAGTAGTGCTCAATGATAAATATCTGTTGAATGAACAAACATTCTTTCTCCAAGGCAAATGCTATGTGAACAGTTGTCACGACATCCCATCTTTTGTGCAGAATAAACAGACAGCTTGGGATGGGTGGGAGCACAATGAATGAGGCCAGAAAACCACTCAGGGCTCTATTTTCCAACTCATGTGCTGCATCTGCAGTCACATGCTCCACCACTGAGCTATACCTGCCATGTGCATCTGTATGGAGGAGGTGCCATGTTCCAATTCACATGCAATATGGGCTGGCCAGTGACCATGGGAGAAATTCTTGAAAAGCACACTGTTAGAAAATCTTGTTTAATTCTTGACCTTGAAAAATTGGAAATTTCAGGTATATTTAGGTTCCTGCTCTGAAAGCATCATACTTATAGAAAATCAGCTTTGAACTGAAGGGAGTTAGTTGAAAACAGAAACCAACTTCCATAGGTGGATCCACTGGCCTGTGGTGTGGGGATGCTGGTGAGCGTCAGATGAGCCAGGAAAACTATCCTTGGGAAGCAAGCCTTGGCTAACTTCTCAGCAACCCTTGGCATTAGCCTGGCTTTCCTGGATATTTTTCAGAAAAGTTTTGGCAGACGTGCAGAACACAGAGGGGAAAGGAGGGTAATCCTCAGAAATAAAGGCAGGAACACATTTAGGCCTCTGCAGCCATTCATTCACTCACCCATCCACCCATTCACCAAACATACATTACTTGCTAACCACATGGTCAGCATTGTGCTAATATTAATATTAGCAAAAAACTAATATTAGTAGATGGTGATCTCAATTGAAATTTGACAACACTGCAGCAACGTTTTCCTTCCAGATCCAGGAGGGAAGAGGCCTTGCTGATCTTATTACCACCTGACAGAGGTAAAGGAATATACCAATGCCTGGAGTGCTAGTCACTCAGTGTCTAACTCTTTGTGATCCCATGGACTGCAGCCTGCCAGGTTCCTCTGTCCATGGAATTCTCCAGGCAAGAATATTGCAGTGGATTGCTATTTCCTTCTTCAGGGGATCTTCCCAACCCAGGAATCAAATCTGTGTCTCCTGCATTGCAGGTGGATTCTTTGCCATCTGAGCCACCAGGGAAGCCCAGAGAAGCCTGGACGAGCCAGGCATTTAGTAGTAGTGCTCAATGATAAATATCTGTTGAATGAACAAACATTCTTTCTCCAAGGTAAATGCTATGTGAACAGTTGTCACGACATCCCATCTTTTGTGCAGAATAAACAGACAGCTTGGGATGGGTGGGAGCACAATGAATGAGGCCAGAAAACCACTCAGGGCTCTATTTTCCAACTCATGTGCTGCATCTGCAGTCACATGCTCCACCACTGAGCTATACCTGCCATGTGCCGCATCTGTATGGAGGAGGGGTGCCATGTTCCAATTCACACATGCAATATGGGCTGGCCAGTGACCATGGGAGAAATTCTTGAGATTTGTGTCTCTGAAATTGAGTGTAAGTTAAGTGCACTTTAACATTTTTTGATGTGGACCATTTTAAAGTCTTAACTGAATCTGTTACGATATTGCTTCCATTTCATGTTTTGGTTTCTTGGCTGTGAAGCATGTGGGGTCTTAGTTTCCTGACCAGGGATCAAACCCGAACCCCTTGAAATGGAAGGCAAAGTCTTAACTCCTGGACCACCACACAAGTCCCTAAGCACACTTTCAACAAACAGAGTTTTAGTCCTTGGGGAAGCAAAGACTTCCGTGTCCCTATCTCTGGCAATGCTTGACCCACTAATACTCCGACCCGACAAGCTATGCTGTACCAATTCTCATGGGTGGCGAACTCCCCACAATCTCCAGGAGGGTCTGCACGGGATGGTGCAAAGACCAAAGATGCCCACAGCTCGAAGAACACTCTTCTCAAATGTGTGTTTCTCAAAGAGGTTTCTATTATTCCCTAGCGCCTAGTTCAACTTTGTAATTTGATAGACCACTTCTCAGACTTGGTTCAATAAATAAAGATACTGATTGTTTTGAGATTCCTGGCTGTTTAATTTACTTTGTCAATACTTAATACTAGCCTTGTCAATGTTTGTATTAGTTTGCATCATCTCCCCATGTTTCGTGATTGGAGTGCTACTGATGTTTGGGGCAGGTCAGTTCTTCACTGGGGGACAGTCCCCAGCATTGCAGGATATTAATATTCTTAGCCCTTTCACTGGAAATGCCAGCAGTGCCCCAAATCACTGATACACACAGATATCCCCTCCCCCTACAGCTTCAAGCACCTCCATGGGGAACAGCACCACTATTTAGTGCCTCAACTTAGCATGAATTGCAGCTAAATGAGATTTGAAAGCAGCCGGGACTGACCATCCCAGACTCCCCAGGGACAGCACACACCTGGCAGCCGGTCAGCCCCCTTCCTGGTACACACCCCTCCACTTCCTCTTCATCCTACGGAGTCTTTAATTATCAAACTTGTCAAACAGAGGTCTGCACTATTTCAAAGGGGGAAAATGCTTCTGGTACCTCAGAGGGAGTGCAATTTGGAAGGTGTAGGAAGCTCTTTTTAGAATCTGCATTTCATTAGTTTGATGTTCTGTTCATTTTCATACATGACATACGATGTCTCCAGGCTCCAAATCTACCCATCTGTCTGACGATTATTGCCTATACCTATAGCTCAATGCTGGTGGCTTAACATGCTTTTATTTTCTTTTATTCTTACAACAGGTTTGCCTCCATTTAAAACACTTTTTATATTCTTGTTTTTTCTAGATGAAGAAACCAACACATCAGAAGGATATAACCAATTCACACTCTGTTGTACAGCAGAAAGTAACAAAACATTATAAAGCAATTATACTCCAGTAAAAAAAAAAAAAAAGAATGTATGAAATTTGGCCACAGTCAAGTTTCTGACTCCAATGTCTACATTCTGAGAATAGGATGGTCTCTTGCTGTAGATCTGGTGAAAAAGTATCACCAAGAGGGGACAGGGACAGCAGGCCAGAAAAAGGTCTCTATTCAACACACACACAAGCCCCCAGGACACACCAAGTGGCATCATGAGGGTCCAACCTGTCAGCACCAGCTGGAGTTCCAGTTCACGGGAGGAATGTGGGAGGCGGGGAAGAGAGCCTCAGCAGGCAGTTGTCTACTTGGCCCTGGGAAAGGAGTCAGTCGGCTGTCAATTTCTTAATAAACCAGGATAGAGAGGGGGCGCCAATACCAGTCAACCCTCTGCCGCCGCTGCCCAGAAAATGTGGCTGCTGCAAACTCCCCCTCCTGCCTCTCTGCAAAAAATTGCCCAGGACCGGATATCTTAGGAGAGGAAGGAAGAGAGGAAACTGGCTGGTTGGTCCTAAGGAAACTGATATGGTGGTTCCGGGGCTCCAGTGTGGGATAAAGTAGCAGGAGTAGAATAGACATGGGGAACCATTAACACCGTTCATTCATTCACTTCGTAATATTTACGGGCATCTACCATCTGCCAGATTCTTTTCTAGGTGAAGATACACTGACAAAAACACAAGCAACAAATACCACTGCCCTCTTACAGCTTATATTCTATGAGGGTTCACAGACAGTACGCATATTAATACATGGAATAATATATCAGATGGAGACAAGTACTTTCAGCCAAAAATTACAGGAAGGGGAGAATACAGCGTGTGTGTAGGGGGGGAGGTGAGGTTGATTTTAAACAGTGATCAGAGAAGTTCTCAGCAAGTGATGTAAGATCTAAAAGCACCACCATGTGGGGCCCTGTTTCAAGAGGTTTCTGCTTTATCTTATTAATACAACCCTGAGAAATGTGGCTCTAAGATGCTTCCCACTTCACAGACAAAGAGACTGAGGTTAATACAGATGCCGTAATTTCCGGAGATCAGACAGCTAGTACACGGTGGAACCAGGATCCGAACCCAGGCGGCCCAAAGTTCACCAGGCTGAATGCTTGAATGTTGGTGCAGACAGCCTACAAATGGGGTCGAGAAGGGGCAAGCCATGTGTGCAAATGAGGTCTCTGTGTGCACCCACGAAGCCGACATGGTGCCACCCGTGGGCCACTCTGGGTGCACCTGAAGGTGGGAAGGGGCCGGTGGCTCTTGACCTGTACTGAGCTGATAGCAACTCTCCTGGTCTGCGCCTGGAGAGCTGGGTCAGGCGAGGTGGGCGAGTGGGGGAGGGAGCTCACTGCAAAGGTTGTCTTGGGACAGTGCGGGGCCAGCTGCTCCAGTCAATAAGGTGAGGCCCTCGCCGCCAGAGCTCCTCGCCCTCCTGGGGTTCTCACGGAGCTCCCACCCGGGCGGCTGAAGAGGACCGTGGGAGCGAGCTCAGCAAGTAGCACCAGCTGCTTCTACTCCAGAGAGAGGCACAGAGCTCTCGGAGGTCAGCGGGGAGCTTCAGGGGCGCGGGAGTCCCCAGAGCATTCCCCAGCCTGGAGGGGCGCCTGGTGCCCTTGGGGACACCAAGAGAGGCAGAGACGGGGTCTCTGTGCAGCGAGTGAGAGAGGAGCTACGATGTGCTGGGGTAGAAAGAATGAGAGAGGCGAGAGTGCACACTGCTGGAGAGAGGGGCACGGGCGGAGGAAGAAAAAGGCCAGACAGAGCGGGCTCGCCGAATCCAGGGGCCAAGGGGTACCGAAGAGAGCCAGGAGGGGGAGCCGGTGCAGGAAGAAGTGTCTCAGAGAGGGCCTAGAGGACACTGGGAATCACCTGGGGACCCTAAGAGAGAGGCTGAGGCGGTGCTCCGAGCGCCGCCAAGTGCTGAAAGACAGCCGGCGAGCGGAGCGGCGAGGAGGGCGCAGAGCCCCTCGCTAAGAGAACGGGGAGTGCTGCAGCTCTAGAGAAAACAGGCTGACATGAACCAGACGGGCGCCCAGGAGTGTCGAAGGAGGTCAGGAGAGAAGCTGGAAAGCCCAAGGAAGAACTTGCCTGGGTTCAAGAGAATGCCCCACAGGCGCGGCAGGACATGGAAAGCCAGCCGGGGGTAGGCTTGTCGGGGCTGAGTGCCACCAGGAGCACAAACGAGGTTTGGAGCGGGAGAGCGGAGAGCCCGAGAGAGGTGAGTAGAGGACAAAATCCCCCGGTGCCCCGGGCAGTGAGGAAGGGAGTGGTTGAAGGGCGGAGAGCGCGAGGAGTCCCCAGGAGGGCTCCTGCCTCTTGGATCTTCTGCCCCGGCTGCTGTGGGCCCTACTTTACTCACCATAATGGAGCAGACTAAAGCCACGATGTTGATGGGGTACGCGGGGCAAAAACAAGCCACGATCGCAAGCCACAGGTAGTTTCGGGGCTTGGGCACGTCCTCCTCGGTCTTGTCATCCTCAGTGTTGGCCTCGGGAGTGCTGTCCAAAGCCCTCTTGAAGTCTGAGCTGGGAGCAGCGTGCTGAGACATGGGTGAGGCCGGCGGCGGTGTGGGGAGGCGCAGGAGCGCACGGTTGGTGTGGTCAGGGGCTCTGGCCGCCGGCTCCTAGCAAGTCGCTGAAAAGTCCGCAGCTAGGGACTCCAGGGAGACGTAACCTCACTCCTCCGCACCCTCCACTTGCACCTGCCTGAGCTCAGGGACCCGGGCCAATAGCCTCTGGCACGGGAGGGAGGGAGGGAGGGAGCGAGGGCGTGGAGGAGGCTGCAGGAGAAGAGAGGCAGCCAGCCAGCCTGAGAAACAGGGCAAAGGCACCCCTTGACAGCACACCCAGTGACCACCAGGCAGACACACAGACTGACCAGTCAAAGGACTCTTGGGAAAGGGAAAAGGAAGACCCTTTCTGTTGCAGACTGGCTGACACGGGCTGAAGATAACCAGATCCTTTTAAAGAAGCTGAGTTTGAATACATTCAGGGTCACAGGCAGTGACCCAATCCTGTCCAGCGGGTCACCCAGGAGGCAGCAGACATGCTACTTCCTCTTGACTTAATGGTTTGCTTTCCCCACCCTATCTTCCCCCTTCTAAGACGCTGAATACTGAGCCTCACGGATTTCTCTTCCTCAGCAAGTGGGCAGGGAACAAGATGCTCAACTTGGGGCACCAAACACACTGCCTAGAGGGCCTCTGGGGACTGGTGTGTCCACAGGCAGGGGGCACCACCCAGTCAGGGCCTGCCCGGGTACCCTGCAGTTTCTCCTGAGTGTGTAGGTAAGAAGTCTTTCTCCTCTCCACTTTTCCACTTACTGGAGAGAGAAAACCAGGTAGACCTAACTAGCGCAGACAACCCAGGTGGTTAACTGGGACGGAAAAGGGAGAGAGGGTCCACTTTGGGAACCGGAGCGATGGTGACAAAGGCAGCAGCATCTGAGCAATCCACGAAAGACTGCCCCGGACCAGAACTGGGGAACCGTCACACATGAGGTCAGTGACCTCAGAAACATTCGCCACCTTGCTGAGCTCCAACGTTTTCATCCAGAAAGTGTGGAATAAGGAGAGTCTCGGCCTCATTACAGATGTTGTAAACACTATGAGACTGCACATCAAGTCAGGAGATTCTAAGTGCTCAATAAATGTTATCTATTATTAGGACGACATTTTCACCCAATATAGCCATTATACAGTTTCTCAAGCCCAGTATCTCTTGCTGTAAACATTTCATGAAAAATTCAGCTAGTCTGAGCTACCAGGACCACAAAGAAATGCAAATAATTTTAGTGTGCATAGTCTCAAAAACAGCTGCTTTCGCCACCATACAGAGAAATGAGACGAGATTTACCTCAGCCCTGCTCATCTGCCTTCTCAGTCCTGAACTGATCACCTGGGATGCTCTCACTCCTTTCCTGGGCCTCGCTGACTGAGCACCCACCTCCCTCGCTAGACTGCAGACTCTGAGGGAGGGACCTGTCCCGCTCATCTCTGTGTCAGCTCTTGGCGCGTACTGACATTCTGTAATAATTGTGTGCTTAGCACAGCTTTCTGGGGGAACACAAGCAGATGAAACATCACTTATGTGGGGAATCTAAATGATACAAATGAACTTATTTACAAAACAGAAACAGATTCACAGATAGAGAAAACATATGGTTCCCAAAGAGGGAGTGGAGGAATCCCACTGAGGGGCAAAAGATAAACTGGGAGTTCTGAATTAATATATACACACACTACTATATATAAAATAGACAAACAATAAGGACCTACTATATAAGCATAGGGAACTATATTCAATATCATGTAATAATCTATAATGGACACTGAAAAGAAGTCTCTATATCTGAATCACTTTGCTATACACCTGAAACATCGTAAATTAATGATTCTTCTGATAGAATTAAACATTTTCTCAAATCCTAATATCCATCTCTAGCTTTCAGGATGTAGGTCTGATTTTTTATTTCCTAATCTGAACTAGCTTTCAAGGTTGTTTAAGGTTAACAAGTCCTTTGGCCTGGACAAAGGCAGCAGCATCTGAGCAATCCACGAAAGACTGCCCCGGACCAGAACTGGGGAACCGTCACACATGAGGTCAGTGACCTCAGAAACATTCGCCACCTTGCTGAGCTCCAACGTTTTCATCCAGAAAGTGTGGAATAAGGAGAGTCTCGGCCTCATTACAGATGTTGTAAACACTATGAGACTGCACATCAAGTCAGGAGATTCTAAGTGCTCAATAAATGTTATCTATTATTAGGACGACATTTTCACCCAATATAGCCATTATACAGTTTCTCAAGCCCAGTATCTCTTGCTGTAAACATTTCATGAAAAATTCAGCTAGTCTGAGCTACCAGGACCACAAAGAAATGCAAATAATTTTAGTGTGCATAGTCTCAAAAACAGCTGCTTTCGCCACCATACAGAGAAATGAGACGAGATTTACCTCAGCCCTGCTCATCTGCCTTCTCAGTCCTGAACTGATCACCTGGGATGCTCTCACTCCTTTCCTGGGCCTCGCTGACTGAGCACCCACCTCCCTCGCTAGACTGCAGACTCTGAGGGAGGGACCTGTCCCGCTCATCTCTGTGTCAGCTCTTGGCGCGTACTGACATTCTGTAATAATTGTGTGCTTAGCACAGCTTTCTGGGGGAACACAAGCAGATGAAACATCACTTATGTGGGGAATCTAAATGATACAAATGAACTTATTTATAAAACAGAAACAGATTCACAGATAGAGAAAACATATGGTTCCCAAAGAGGGAGTGGAGGAATCCCACTGAGGGGCAAAAGATAAACTGGGAGTTCTGAATTAATATATACACACACTACTATATATAAAATAGACAAACAATAAGGACCTACTATATAAGCATAGGGAACTATATTCAATATCATGTAATAATCTATAATGGACACTGAAAAGAAGTCTCTATATCTGAATCACTTTGCTATACACCTGAAACATCGTAAATTAATGATTCTTCTGATAGAATTAAACATTTTCTCAAATCCTAATATCCATCTCTAGCTTTCAGGATGTAGGTCTGGATCTTTAGTTTAGGTCCCCTCTGGTGCCTCAAACTCAGCATACCAAAGGTCAAAGGGTCTTCCCCAAGAACCTGCTTCTCAAGGTTGGTCCTTGGTTAATGGGTCGCACCCAATTCTTTAACCTCCTATCCAGTCAGTCGTCTCCTCTCACTATGCCCAGGTGCACAGGCATTTTTTTTTTGGTCTCTTCTCAAGGAGTACATCTAGCCTTTTGCCATCCAAAGGCCTTGGAGCTGCTGTTCCTTCTTCCTGGAATGCCTCCCTTCCCCCCTTCCATCTGTTGGCACCTTCTCATCTTTCAGGACCCATTACCTCATGTATTACCTCCCAAGTCCTTCCCTGAATATCATATCTAAAGCAGGCTTCCACAACTTAAATGTCCATCAACAGAAGAATGGATAAAAAAGATGAGGTACATATATATTACTCAGCCTTTTTGTTGAATAAAAGTTTTATTTCCAAATGTAAAAGTAATATATATTCATTCTAGAAAAGCTGTGAACAGAAGCATAAATAAGAGATATCACCTATATTCTATCCCTATGAAAATAAAGGAATATTTCCTTCTAATTTTCCTACATTTGTATATATCACTGTTAATTTTTTCTTTGTAGATATTTTCAGGTCTGCATCATTTCCTGTCAGTTAAACAGATTATTACTTAAGTAACCATTCCCTAAAAATTAGGTTATTTTAGTGGGTTTCTTTAAAAGAAACCATTAGAAATGCTATGATGGACATCTTCTGCACCCCTTTATCCACATTTGTGATCATTTCTTTATGACTCATGACCCTATAGAGTAGATGTCTATCTTTGAAAGGCAGAGAAAACTCAGACATGCTGGCTGAGAAATTATAGTCTAGTATAGGCACCAAAGGTAAAATGAGAATTTAGGCCAAGGAAACAATCACAGATTAAATGGACTACAGAAATAAGATGATTCAAATCAGATGTATTCAAAGAACAACTTGCCAATGCCAGATGGATCCCTAGATCTATAATATTCAATGCGGATGATATTGAATGTATGCTTTCTGATCTTAGTTATGTCTAGGACTCCATAATAGAAAGAGGGAAGGAGAGCAAAAGGAAGAGCGAGAGAGGGAGAGGGAGGGGTGAGAAAGAGAGAGTGATTGACAGAGAATCTGCTCATCTGTGAAAGGCAAGGGAAAGGTTCCAAATCTTTTAGGAACAGTAAGAAGTCGAATGTACTTGTTGCCAAATTTTGCATTAGTCTCAACTACCAGGCTTTAGCAGTCATAAAGCAATGCCGTGGTCTCAGGGGTTTGCTACAAAAGAATAGTGTCTTTTTGGCTAATGTTATTAGAAAACCATTTACCCTTCCAATTTCCAACAATTTTGATCCTCTCACAAGGGTAAATAAGAGCAAAATGGGAGAGGGCGTATGGGGAAAAAGATTCTGGACTGTTCGTTTTTAAAACCACACCTTCAATGGAACCACTTGAAGATGGAGGGGCAAAAAACACAAACCCTGACTTAAAATGCAATCCTTTTTCCCATTCATCCTCCATTGTACCATAGATACCAACTGTATCTATCCATTCATCAACTGTATCAACCTCTCTTTTGCTTCTGAGGTACTGCATTAAGATTCCTCACACCTTTGTAAATAGCCCCTCCTCTACTGTTCCCATGTGAATGTGTCCTCTGAGGAGTGTTAGGGCCAAAACTGACTTAGAAGGTCTCCTTGGGGAGGTGATATTTGAATGGAGAACTGATGGCTAAGGAGAAGCCAGACATTTGAAGAACTGAGGAAAGAACATGCTCGGTAATGGGAACAGCATGTGCAAAGGCCCTGGGGTGGAAAAGAACACAAGGTGCCTAAGAAACTGAAAGGTCAGTGAGGGTAGGAGAGCTACGTAGGGCCAGACCATGTAGGACATTTCCAGCACCAGTAAGGAGTATACATTTATTCAAAGAACAAGTAGAAGCTACTGAAGTCAGATTCTGATGTGGGCTGATTAGTGTTTTTCTTCTGATCAGTTGCACTAATGAGGTGCTAGATAAAGACAGTAAAATCGACTTTGGGAAATGTCAATGTAAAATTGACTTTGGGAAAAGAAAGACGTGGTTCATGTGCTCCAAGCAGAGTTAGACAACCAGGCCTTGCAACAGGCAGTAACTAGGGCAGATCTGGGGACCTTACCATTGGAGTTAGCTCCTTCTCATCCGGCTCCCAACAACTAGTCTGTGTCTATGTATCAAATTTCAGACTCTTGGGAGACAGAGCCTGGTTTACCTCTGGTCTGTGGTTCCCAACTTGTGGACAACGTAGTGAAGTGAAGATCCATCTATTTCTTGATTCATTCACAAATACTGTGCCAAATGGATGCTCTGTATAGTCGTGCGTGCTGGGCAGGCATAACGTGATGGGTTAAACATAACTGTCTATGCCCTCATGGAACCTTTATTCTAAAGGGAAGATAGCTCCCTTCTCCTAAAAAAAAGTGAACAAGTTACTTGAAAATGTTTGAGAGCAGGGCCTTTATTTGGTCACAGTTGTATATCCAAGAAATAAACAGAGCCTGACACAAAGAAGGTGCTTAATAAATATGGGTGGATTGACAGGCAGATAACAGCAAAGGGCTGATTTAATACAAGTCGAGGAAGGCCTCACTCTGCAGTTAACATTTAAGTGGAGATCTGTAGCGTGAGAAGAGAAGCCATGTGAGGAGCAGAGTATAATCCCATGAGGCAGGAGGAAAAGCATGAGCAGAGGCTCTGACAGGAGAAAGTGCTTGGGGAGTATGCATAGACATACCTTAGAGAAAGGAGGGACTGACGTAAACTGGACACTCTCTCCCCAAAGGGACATGATTCAACAAGTACCTTGGGAAACACCTGTGTCCTCAGCCCTCAGTGGACTAACTGGAAAGTGCTTCAGCTACCTTGTGAATGACCATATCTCAGGAACCCTAAAAATAAGCTTGTCACAACTGATTTGAAGAGTCTCATGGTTGAAGATGGAAGCAACTTTTCTCTTCCCAACTCATTCTGGTGGTTTCTGAAATACTTTGAACCCAAAGCACTCAAACTCAGGGTCAAATGAGCTCCAGCAACTCTTGTGGGCTGGATCCCTGTTATCCTGCAACTACAATGGAGAGCATGCTTTTTCATCTTTTCTAGACGTTTTTGCTCTTTGGTTCTTTGAAACCCCTCTTACTTGCCCTCTTGCCTTTTCTGACTCTTAGCTTCTGTATCATGATGCCAGACACTGGTTGAAATGATGCCAGGCACTTCCCCTAAAGCACCAACTTCCCCATCAGAGGGTATATATCTATCCTCTGCCCTACAAGGTCCCAAACAACCCAATCAAAAAATGGACAGAAGATCTAAATATACAGTTTTCTGAAGAAGACATACAGATACCTAAAAAGCACATGAAAAGATGCTAAACATCACTAATTAACAGAAAAATGCAAATAAAAACTGCAATGAAAGGGAGTTTCCTGGTGGTCCAGTGGTTTCACTGCTCTGGTCTGGGTTCAATCCATGACCAAAGCAAAAAGAAAAAAAAAAACATTAACAATGAGGTACTACCTCATACCAAACAGAATAGGCATCTCAAAAAGTCTCAAGCAATAAATGCTGGACAGGGTGTGGAGAAAAGGGAATCCTCCTACACTGTTGGTGGAAATGTAAATTGTAACAACCACTAATAGTATGGATGTTCCTTTAAAAATTAAAAATAGAACATATAATCCAGCAACCCTACTCATGGGCACATATTCAGGGAAAATCATAACTCCAAGACATGTAATGTTCACTGCAGCACTATTTACAATAGCCAAGACATGAAAGCAACGTAGATGTCCATCTGACAGAAATGGATAAAGCTATAGTGCTTATTTAGCATGGAATACCACTCATCCGTAAAAAGAATGAAATAATGGCATTTGTAGCAACATAGAAGGACCAAGAGATTATCATACGAAGTGACGTAAGTCAGAGAAAGACAAATATTATATCACTTGTATGTAGAATCTAAAAAAATTGATACAAATGAATTTATTTAGACAACAGAAATAGACTCACAGACTTCCAAAACAAACTTCTGGTTATCAGAGGGGAAATGTGGAAGGGGGATAAATTAGAAGTAAGGGACTAACACATATACACTACCATATACAACACAGATAATCAAGAAGGATCTTCTGCCCAACACGGGGAACTCTACTCAATATTCTGTAATAACCTATGGAAAGCAATCTAAGAAAGGACAGACATATGTATAACTAAATTACTTAGCTGTCCACCTGAAACTAACATTGTAAATCAACTTTACTCTAATATAAACGTGAAATTTAAAACATGCAATTGAAAAATAAAGAACAAGATCGAAATACCTCTTAAGTGCTCTCTGCCAATATCTGCAGACTATCAATGCATATAACATCCACGTTTTGTTCTCTGTCATAAAGGGAAATTAATTCTTTGAGGCTCTGTCTGAAAGTTAAATTGAAATCACCAACTGATAGTTTCCAAAGTGTTAGGTAAATACCATTTACTACAGAATCAAGTTGTGTGATGAGATTTGCAGAGAAGGACTTAATCTCATGCTACCATCTACATGTCGATTATGTGATTCTTTATATTTTTATTTTATTATTATTTTTTTAAGGTTTATTTATTTATTTATTTTGGGGGGGGTGGGGTGGGGAGGGAGGGGAGCAGGCGGGCCACTTCTATTGGTCTTTCATTTGTCTATTTTCATCCATCTTTTGTTCTTTGGCCCGTGTGGGCCTCCCATCACGGTGGCCTCTGTTGTCGCAGAGCACCGGCTCTGGGCACATGCACTCCAGAGCTCAGGCTTGGTAATTGGACACATCGGTCCAGCCGCTCCGTGGCACGTGGGATCTTCCCAGGCCAGGGATCAAACCGGCGCCCCTTGCCCTGCAAGGCGGTGTCCTTACCCACTGGACCACCAGGGAAGCCCATATGTGATTCTTTTCAGAACAGAAAACCTTAATTTTGATGCTCTCAGAACTAGGAGCTTTCCACTTAAGGCAAGAAAGTTTGGATTTTACTAAGTAAGTTCATCTCCATTTAGAAGCTACAAAAATCTCTGACAACTTCTTATACTAGATCTCTGGTTCCACAGTGACCTTTAGGTCTTTGAGAAATTTGGAGCTCATCTCTGTAAATGCATGAGTAGGGATCCCCCCTTCACTTCTGTCCAAACAATGCACTATTTTTCCCAAATCATTTATGATTATGGGTTTGTTGGAATAGCCAGTTCCAACACTAGCACTTCATGGCTTTTATCACTATGGATTTGTATGATGTGGTAAAATATGGTAGGGTAAACCCTCATAATTTTTATTCACAAAATTGGTTTAGACAATTCATACTCACATTTAAGTAAGTTTCCTAAAGTACACACATATCTATTATATTATATGGATAGGGACAAAGAATGATAACATTTCCAAGTCTTCCTCAATTTATATTTATTTAGGACCTTTTTGGGTATCTTAGTAATGTTTTATAATTTTCTTTTATTAAGGTCTTCTATTTCTAGGCACAATATATTTTTTTGTCGCTATGTGAATAGGATGTATTTTTTCCTGTTGCATTTTATCACTGGTAAGCTCTTGGGATGTGGAAATTTCACTGGCATTTTGCATGTTGCTATTTTATACAATAATCTTGCTGAACTTTCTTTTCGGCTCTAATAATTTATCTATCTTGTATTTTCTCTATAGTCAGTCATATTGGTTGTAGACTTTTCCTCTCTTTTTCTTACACATCATTTATTCTTCTGCCAGTGCTGGCCTCAAGGCTCTAAGTCTTAGCAAGGCAATGGTATTCTAGCTAACCTATAATAACATTGTTCTCTTAATTTTTTACAGGTTAAGGTTAATATGCTTAATACATAAAGAGCTCATACAAATTTACCAGAACCCCAGTGGATAAGAGCAGAGGACACAACAACCCACAAAAGAAATATGGCTGCCTGATGTGAAAAGATGTTCTAGCTTGCCAGAATTGTTTCTTTTAATGGTGCCCACTTCCAGTTAAGACAAGTAGGAGCAGCTATAAATTAATGATAGTGACATAACATTGCCTTAAAAAATCTTAAAAATATAAAATATGTTAATTAAAGTAAATATCAAAGATAACACTCATAGACAGCAAACATAGTGAGGTTATCTTTGGATTACTTAAACTTGAAAAATACTGCCTAAATTATAATGCACCTATTCTGAAAAGAATCTTAGGGATAAGAATCCCATTCTTTTGGTTCAATCTCTTCCCTCCTCATTACACAAAATGTGTCAAATGAAACAAAGAAGGTAAGAGATTTCCCTAAGGGCACTGAGTCGCCATGGTCACAGCCCAAGTTCCATGACTCTCTTGCCAAGGATTCTCTTCCTCTTTTACTTCTATTATTTACCATCACGAATATCTTTACTCTTCCCCACTTCCACTCCACTATTTCCAATTCACTTTCCTTTAATCAGAGTTTCTCAAGAGCAGCACTACTGACATTCTGGGTTAGACAATCCTTTGTTGTGGGGACTGCTGCACCACAAAGGATGCCAGGCAGCATCTCCGGCCTCTGGAAACCAACAGCATCCTCCTCTCCCAGTGTGACAACCGGAAATGTCTCCGATGCCTTCTGCGGCAAAATTCCTCCAGCTGTGTATCGCTGCTCTGAAGCAGTTTTTTATTTCTGTAAAATATTAGGTCCTTCTGGTGCTGCTGGTCTCTAGATCACATACTGAATAAACTGCTCTGAACTACACAGCTTAACCACTGTTTCCTTTCGTTTTTGGAGTCTTGTGTTTATCACAGATTGAAATGCAAGCTAACACCCCAGTCAGTCCAAGGTTTGCTATGAGTGAAATTAGGTCTCCTGTGTGGAAGATGAAGAGTCCACCATTAAAGTTTCAGAAGCAAATTTTTCCTGAGGGGTGGGTAGAGAGCACACATAGTATAATTTTATCTCTTACACTTGGCGATTAGAAGTCAACTGCAGAAATAAAGAGGAAATGATTATCAAAAACAGTGTTATTTTGGAAAAAAAAACGTAATGAGCCTGACACAGTTTGAGAAAAGTTTGTAGAATGAGCACAAGTGAAGTGAATAACTTCTTAATGTTTTGTTGCAATCACAAAGGCTGGGATGAGCTCAGACTCTTCCCAGGCAGCAGAATAACCTTTGTAAATTGCTTAAGAGAGCTTCCTGGGAAAGCTGCACTTAGCAAGGGTTTGGAGGCTGTGTATAAGCAAGTTGTAAGCTGCTAAATGTTAATTGAAATATAAAACACTACCCCCCTTTTTCTGAAAAGAATCTTAGGGATAAGAATCCCATTCTTTTGGTTCAATCTCTTCCTCCTCATTACACAAAATGTGTCAAATGAAACAAAGAAGGTAAGAGATTTCCCTAAGGGCACTGAGTCGCCATGGTCACAGCCCAAGTTCCATGACTCTCTTGCCAAGGATTCTCTTCCTCTTTTACTTCTATTATTTACCATCACGAATATCTTTACTCTTCCCCACTTCCACTCCACTATTTCCAATTCACTTTCCTTTAATCAGAGTTTCTCAAGAGCAGCACTACTGACATTCTGGGTTAGACAATCCTTTGTTGTGGGGACTGCTGCACCACAAAGGATGCCAGGCAGCATCTCCGGCCTCTGGAAACCAACAGCATCCTCCTCTCCCAGTGTGACAACCGGAAATGTCTCCGATGCCTTCTGCGGCAAAATTCCTCCAGCTGTGTATCGCTGCTCTGAAGCAGTTTTTTATTTCTGTAAAATATTAGGTCCTTCTGGTGCTGCTGGTCTCTAGATCACATACTGAATAAACTGCTCTGAACTACACAGCTTAACCACTGTTTCCTTTCGTTTTTGGAGTCTTGTGTTTATCACAGATTGAAATGCAAGCTAACACCCCAGTCAGTCCAAGGTTTGCTATGAGTGAAATTAGGTCTCCTGTGTGGAAGATGAAGAGTCCACCATTAAAGTTTCAGAAGCAAATTTTTCCTGAGGGGTGGGTAGAGAGCACACATAGTATAATTTTATCTCTTACACTTGGCGATTAGAAGTCAACTGCAGAAATAAAGAGGAAATGATTATCAAAAACAGTGTTATTTTGGAAAAAAAAACGTAATGAGCCTGACACAGTTTGAGAAAAGTTTGTAGAATGAGCACAAGTGAAGTGAATAACTTCTTAATGTTTTGTTGCAATCACAAAGGCTGGGATGAGCTCAGACTCTTCCCAGGCAGCAGAATAACCTTTGTAAATTGCTTAAGAGAGCTTCCTGGGAAAGCTGCACTTAGCAAGGGTTTGGAGGCTGTGTATAAGCAGGAAGAATTGTAATGCTGCCCTAAATGTCTTCAATTATACATAAAGGAGTGGGCCTTCTATCACAATCCAGGAAAAAAGCTCTCCTTGGGCTCTTGGGGGCCTTTTATGCATTAAGGATGAAAACTTTCCTGGATCTTTTGAGCCAATGAAGGTATAACATGCTCTTAGGGAAAATTTTTTCTATGGTTCTTTTGAGTAAGAGTGAAAGCAGGTTTTAAAAATTCAGAACAAGTCAGGAGAGCCCGTATTTAACCTAATCTTTCTTCTTTCTCTTCCTGTCCCCATCAGCTGCCTCCTCTCCTATTCCTCTTTTCATTTCTTTTCTTCTTTCCATACCTTTGATCTTTTTGCAAAGGATATAATGAGGCACACACACTTTCCTTTTATGATTTGCACTCTGAGGTGCTCTGTTTGCTTGTGTTTTCTTCCCTTACAAAAGCCATAACAAAGCGGCACATCCAAGAAATGGATGTGAGATTTTCGGCTCTAAGAATCTTCAGTCACACGGTACTGGTCGACACCTGATGACTCTTATTTCTTCAGGCAACCAAAATTTGGGAAGAGCAGAGCTCAGGCAAAGAAGAAAGGAGGTTCCCCAATACGGGGACTAGCAAAACGGTACGTGATGAACTCGCCACTTCTCCAAGCTTCCTGGCACAGCTACTTATACCAGGAAGGTCAGGCTGGACAAACCTGACCTCTTCCTGGCTGTTCACCAGAATTACCTGGGGGAGCTTTCCTAAAGAGGCAGACGATTTTTCAGCCTTGGGTTCAAACCTTAGCACCTCTATTAAAAAAAATCCTCTCTGAGACGCAGATTCAGTCTACCTGGTTCCCGGTCCCAAACAGCACTTGGAACCAGTAAACTGGCAGAACTGAAAGGTCCCTTAGAACAGTCTAAGGACTCCCTGAGATACTCCACAATTTTAGGCACTGATTTAGGTCAAGGGTCATGTACATCACGTGAGGGTTAATGGCTGTAGCCAATAGAGTACAGCCAAAGTGGCATGGCACACACCTGGAGGAGTCAAATCCGTGTCTCTCACTTCCTTCTCGAGTCCTCTAAGTCTTTCTGGGCCTGTTTCCTTGCCTGTAAAAGGTATTAACCCTAACAAGGCTGTTGCAGGGATTAAAGCAGAAATGCATGTAAAGTGCCTAGTAGGTTACCTGACACATGGTAAGTGCTAAGCGTCAAGTACCAGAAGTTCAAAAAGGACTGAGTTATTTTTATCAAGAGGACTTGAAGGGCATGAGATAAGACAGAACCTCTGGGATGCTTCAAGTTGGATGGTGAAGCTCAAGAGTAGCCATGATCTGAATCTAAGCTCATGAAAGGATAACGGAGAAGTTACTTGTTTCTGAGAACAAATATTCTCTCACCCTTATTCTTACCTTAGGGCTTTGTACCTTCTGTTCTCTTCCCCGCTGGATTATACTCTGATCCTCACATGGTTTTTGATCACATATTTCGATTATTCTAAGTGTTATATAAATAATACCAGTACTGGTATTCTCTACTTAGCATCTATCTTCCCCACTAATACATAAGCTTCGTGGTAGCAGAAACCTCCTTTCACTGCTATCCAGGAGGTCTGAGAACAGTGCCTAGCACACAGTAAACAGTCACTAAATACTGATCTGGTGAAAGAATACTGAATGAATGAATCTTGGTTAAAATAATAAATGACTCAGTATGCAGTGATAAATGGATATCAAAACTATCATTTTTTTTATACAAAGAAACAAGGCCATCTAGAGATAAGCAATGTTAAGACTTGAAGGGAGCTGTGAGATGACTGACTTTCAAAGCAAGCATATTTACAGGTGGTGATATCCTTATAGAGAGCAGGACGAGGTTTAGTACTCTGCTATCCAAGCTCTTTACCACCATTTTGTCAGTTACCAAAATTTGGGCATGGGCTTCCATGATTGTAAGGATATATGTGAAGACCACTGAATTGTGTACCTGAAATTAGAACTCTGGCTGTATTGACCTGGAAAATTCAAATTAAATGGCAATAGGTCAGTTTATTCTCCTACCACATATCCTGACAATGAAAGTCTTTCTTAAGGTGGTGGCTGTGTGTGTCTAAATGTTTTCTACAGAATTTGGAGACTAGTAAGGGTTAATTTCCAAAAGACGACTTAATTTGATTCCTGGAAGCTTCCTTGGCACTTAGAGAATTAGCCTCAATGTTTAGTGCTGGAAAGTTGAAGCCAACAAGGCAGCAGCCCTAGCCAGTAGACTGGATCAGCACTTAGCTTGGCTCCCTGGTGTCCCACTGGCAATGCTGCACCTCTACTTTGTCTCAATGGCGAAAGAGGAGGGGTCCAGGACAGCCACAAATGCCCACATGTTCTCAGCTAAGGCATCTGCACGTGAAACCTCCTCTCACAGAATAGATGGAGGCTTCTATGATTCACTCACTCGTTCATTTGCTTACTTAGCATAGAATATTGAATGGTTGCTGTTATGGGCTATTTTGTGCCCCATCCCCAACAAATTCACATGTTGAAGTCCTAAGCCCTAGGACCACAGAATGGGGCAGTATGGACCACAGAATGGGGCAGTATTTGGAGACAGGATCCTCAGAGAGGTGATTAACATCATTAGGGTGAGTCCTGACCCAGTATGAGTGGAAAGGAGGAAGTCTGGACACAGACACACAGAAGGAAGACCTTGTAAAGACACAAGGAAAAGACTGGTCATCCACTCGTCAAGGAGAGAAGCCTCAGAAGAAACCAATCACACTGACAAAAGATTCCAACCTCCGCAACTATAAGAAGATAAATTTCTGTGTTTAAACCGCTCACTCTATGGTACTTTGTTACAGTGATATCCTTATAAGAAAAAAAAAAGCAGAAACTGTTAAGACTTGAAGAGCTTTAGACTTTCAAAGCAAGCATATTTACAGGTGGTGATATCCTTATAGAGAGCAGGACGAGGTTTAGTACTCTGCTATCCAAGCTCTTTACCACCATTTTGTCAGTTACCAAAATTTGGGCATGGGCTTCCATGATTGTAAGGATATATGTGAAGACCACTGAATTGTGTACCTGAAATTAGAACTCTGGCTGTATTGACCTGGAAAATTCAAATTAAATGGCAATAGGTCAGTTTATTCTCCTACCACATATCCTGACAATGAAAGTCTTTCTTAAGGTGGTGGCTGTGTGTGTCTAAATGTTTTCTACAGAATTTGGAGACTAGTAAGGGTTAATTTCCAAAAGACGACTTAATTTGATTCCTGGAAGCTTCCTTGGCACTTAGAGAATTAGCCTCAATGTTTAGTGCTGGAAAGTTGAAGCCAACAAGGCAGCAGCCCTAGCCAGTAGACTGGATCAGCACTTAGCTTGGCTCCCTGGTGTCCCACTGGCAATGCTGCACCCTCTACTTTGTCTCAATGGCGAAAGAGGAGGGGTCCAGGACAGCCACAAATGCCCACATGTTCTCAGCTAAGGCATCTGCACGTGAAACCTCCTCTCACAGAATAGATGGAGGCTTCTATGATTCACTCACTCGTTCATTTGCTTACTTAGCATAGAATATTGAATGGTTGCTGTTATGGGCTATTTTGTGCCCCATCCCCAACAAATTCACATGTTGAAGTCCTAAGCCCTAGGACCACAGAATGGGGCAGTATGGACCACAGAATGGGGCAGTATTTGGAGACAGGATCCTCAGAGAGGTGATTAACATCATTAGGGTGAGTCCTGACCCAGTATGAGTGGAAAGGAGGAAGTCTGGACACAGACACACAGAAGGAAGACCTTGTAAAGACACAAGGAAAAGACTGGTCATCCACTCGTCAAGGAGAGAAGCCTCAGAAGAAACCAATCACACTGACAAAAGATTCCAACCTCCGCAACTATAAGAAGATAAATTTCTGTGTTTAAACCGCTCACTCTATGGTACTTTGTTACAGCAGCCTAACCCAATACACTTACCCTATGCCAAGCGTTGAGAGCATAGAAGCATTAATAGATTAAGACCTAATTCAAACTGATGGGGAGCTTATAGGTGTCTGTTCCTGTGCATTCAACTGGAGTCACTGAAATGAGGGTCCTGTCTCTACGCACCTACCCAGAATGTCCATATTATGGCAAGGGATCCTCCATTCCTCAGGCAGACCCTGGTGGTGTGTCACATACGCTTGTAGACAGGCTGGCCAGCTGTGGTCACTATGTTCAGTCTCTGGGGTCTGAACCCATTAGCTCTGGTACTCACTCTGCTGTGCAGCCATTGGGGGGGATCCCCTTGCTGCTGGTCCTACATCAAAACCCTGTCAAAGGCACAATTTCTGGATACTGCCTGCAGTGGAAGTGCTATGATGGTAACCTCTGATCTGTGAAAAAGTGAGGAGGATGCATTCTGCCTCTGATTGTGAAGCCAAGTCTCACAGCATCCTTTGTGAAAATGGGTATTTAGTGAATGGCATGAGAAGAGGTCAACACTCTTTCTCTATGTCTATATCTGATTAATAATAGCACTGTTAATCATTTCTCACCAATCAATGTCTAAGTACATGTGGGTCTGTTCCACTGGCTGGCCTACTTGTCTCTCCCTGCAGAAGCACTGCCTGAATTTCTGTCACGACTTAAGCCTTCTTTCTGAAGAATCTACTTCTGTTTCTGTTTGTGGATGGATTCCTTTAGCGTTTGCTAACATGTATATATTTAAATTTCACTCTTTCAAAATAATTTATGTGGAAATAATTTCAAACTTAGGGAAGAATTGGAAGAACAGCAAAAACAACATCCATACCTCCTTTACTCAGATTCTCAACCTTTTAACATTCTACTGAATTCATTATTCTCTTTTTTCTTTCTATAATGCCTGTATGTGTGAGCAAACCCATTACCATTAGTGTTTATGAGTCGCTTGACTATAAGCTACAGATCTGTTGCTTTATCACCTCTAAACTCTCCTGTATTTTCTCCAAACAAGAACACTCTCCTGTGTAATCACCATATAACCTTTCAAGTAAGGGGATGAACCTTGATACAGCACCGCCATGTTACCTACAGATCCGTTTGAGTGCTGCTACCTGTCCCAACAGGTCCTGAGCATCCAGGAACAGACAGTGAATTTTGTTACCATGTCTCTTTTCATCTCAAATAGTTCTTCAGTTGTCTATATCTTTTATGTCCTTGACAATTTTATGATTTTTAATTTAAAATGTTTTGTTGACTTTGTTTTATGGACCAGAATATGATCTACCTTGGTCAATATTCCATGAACACTAGGAAAAAAAATGTGTTTAATTCTACTGTTGTTGGAGTCTTCTGTGTATGTCAATTAAATCCTGCTGTTTGACTATGTGGTCCAGATTTTCTATATCCTTGCTGACTTTCTTTTAGTAATTCTGTTGCTGAGAGGAGGCTATTGAAGACCTAACTGTGACTGTGGCTTTTGCTATTTCATTTCTCATGTATTGTGAGGTTCTGCTGTTTAGGCACACATATTTAATACTGCTATGTCTTCCTGATGAACTGACTCTTTTGTCATTATGTAACGTCTATTGTAGTAATTTTCTTTGCTCTGAAGTTTTTTTGAATTTACAGTCATTTATGTTTTTAAAAATTAATGTTTGCATGGAATATCTTTTTTCATCCTTTTCATTTAACCTACCTATGACACTGTGTTTGAAGTGAGCTTCGTGAAGGCAGGATATAGTTAATCTTGCTTCTCTGTGCCAACCTTTGCCTTTTAATTGGTATATTTAGACCACTGAAGACAATTATTGATATGTCAGAACTTAAATTTTCCATTTATTATGTAATTTCTGTTTGCTTCCGTTTCTCATTTCTTGCTTTCCCGAAGGTTATCTGAACACTAATATTCCATTTTGATATCTAGTGTTTTCAGATGTATCTTGTACAGTCTTTGTAGTGACTGCTCTAGAAAATTCCATTTATCTATCTACACACACATATGTGTTTATTGTCAATTTTAATATATAAAGGCTGTGTAACCTTCAATTTACAAATAATTAAAAACACAATATTCTTCATTATAAACTCCAAACACCCAATTAATTCTCACAGAATCCCTCTGTTGATTTTTACCAAACTCTTTGTATTCCTAGTCAGTCCACGGCTGCATTGATGCATGAGAGTAGCTTTGACAATAATGTTAGTTGATTTTCTGTTCAGGTTAATGAGAAAGGCAAAAACGGAAGGATCAAGACTTGGGGGAATTTCACTCTTTGTCAATGATATGAGAAACTTTCTGAATTGGAGAACAGTTTCAAATACTGGAAGAACATTTCCTCTTTTTTGTTATTTACAATGTGATGACTACTTTTAATTTATAGTAATATTTTTTCAGCTCTGTTGAGATACTGTTGACATGCTATGCTGTATCAGTTTAAGTTGTGCACTGTGATGATTCAACACATATGTATACTGAGAAATGATGATCATAGTAAGATTATTAACACATCCCTCACCTCATACAATCATTAATATCATTTTTTTTGTTAGGGTGAGAACATTTAAGATCTACTCTCTTAGCAACTTTTAGGTGCTCAATATCATTAACTGTTGTCACCATGCTGTGCATGAGATCCCCAAAACTTACACCTGGAAGTCTGTACTCTTTGAGCAGTATCTCCTCATTTCCTCCACCCCCAGACTCCACAATTATCAATTTCTTTTTTTTTTTTTAAATATTTATTTACTTTGGGCAGGGGTCGGGTTGGGGAGGGAGGGGAGCAGGTGGGCCACTTCTATTGGTCTTTCATTTCTCTATTTTCATCCATCTTTGTTCTTTGGCCCGTGTGGGCCTCCCATCGCGGTGGCCTCTGTTGTTGCAGAGCACCGGCTCTGGGCGCATGCACTCCAGAGCACCGGCTCGGTAATTGGACACATCGGTTCAGCCACTCCACGGCACATGGGATCTTCCCAGGCCAGGGATCGAACCGGCGCCCCTTGCACTGCAAGGCGGTGTCCTTACCCACTGGACCACCAGGGGAAGCCCTATCAATTTCTTTAAGTTTGGTTTTCTGAGAGTTCAAATAGAGGTGAGATTATACACTACCTGTCATTCTTCATCTTGCTTATTTCACAAAACATAAGGACCTCAAGCTTCTCTCCTATTATCAAAAAAAATTCAAATGGCGGGAATGCCTTTCTTACAGCTGAATAATATTCATACACACATATCTCTATTTATATATACATATATATATGAACAATGTGGGGGTTAGGGGCAGTCATAGATTTGCATATAATTTTAGAGTGGGTCCTCCATATCTGCAGTTCTTCATCTGTGGATTCAACAAAGAGCAGATTGTGCGGTACTTAGTATGTACTTACTGAAAACAAGACAAAACAATCTGTCTATAAACGGATCCCAGAGTTCAAGTCCATGTTGTTCCCGGGTCAAAAGTATATATACACATCACACATATATATGTATTAATTCATTTGTAAAGCCTTGGGAAGTGCTCACATTCCCAGATGACAGTATCTTAAATCCATTTTTATACCTCACAAATAAAGTATTACTATTATGCTCATTTTTATAGATAATATTTATTTATATTTATCTGTTTACCAATGTCTTTGGTATTGTACCTTCTTACACTTCAGGTTTTCTTTATGAGATTACTTTTCTTCTTTATGAAATACAGCTTTTAGGAGCTGTACTAGTGGGATCTACTGGGAATAAACTATTCCAGTTTTTGATTTTTGGAGTATGTCTGTATGCAATCCACATGCTTGGAAGACGGCTTTTTCTGAGTGCACAGTACTAGTTTGACAGTTGTTTCTGCTTTGTATTTTAAAGCTGAGGTTTCACTCACAGCTGGCTTTCAATGTTATTGGTAAGATGCATGCTGTTTACTTGTCTTTCCTTTACAAATGATCTTCTCTTCTGGCTCCTTTTAAGATTTTTGTTTTGCTATCTGTAATTGTACCATGATGTATAATGTATAGTAAGAAAGACCCTTATCTATTCGGTTGGAATTTGCTGGGCTTCCTAGTCTCTAGATCCACACTTTGGCCAGGATGGAACCGCGCCTTGCACTGCAAGGCGGTGTCCTTACCCACTGGACCACCAGGGGAAGCCCTATCAATTTCTTTAAGTTTGGTTTTCTGAGAGTTCAAATAGAGGTGAGATTATACACTACCTGTCATTCTTCATCTTGCTTATTTCACAAAACATAAGGACCTCAAGCTTCTCTCCTATTATCAAAAAAAATTCAAATGGCGGGAATGCCTTTCTTACAGCTGAATAATATTCATACACACATATCTCTATTTATATATACATATATATATGAACAATGTGGGGGTTAGGGGCAGTCATAGATTTGCATATAATTTTAGAGTGGGTCCTCCATATCTGCAGTTCTTCATCTGTGGATTCAACAAAGAGCAGATTGTGCGGTACTTAGTATGTACTTACTGAAAACAAGACAAAACAATCTGTCTATAAACGGATCCCAGAGTTCAAGTCCATGTTGTTCCCGGGTCAAAAGTATATATCACATCACACATATATATGTATTAATTCATTTGTAAAGCCTTGGGAAGTGCTCACATTCCCAGATGACAGTATCTTAAATCCATTTTTATACCTCACAAATAAAGTATTACTATTATGCTCATTTTTATAGATAATATTTATTTATATTTATCTGTTTACCAATGTCTTTGGTATTGTACCTTCTTACACTTCAGGTTTTCTTTATGAGATTACTTTTCTTCTTTATGAAATACAGCTTTTAGGAGCTGTACTAGTGGGATCTACTGGGAATAAACTATTCCAGTTTTTGATTTTTGGAGTATGTCTGTATGCAATCCACATGCTTGGAAGACGGCTTTTTCTGAGTGCACAGTACTAGTTTGACAGTTGTTTCTGCTTTGTATTTTAAAGCTGAGGTTTCACTCACAGCTGGCTTTCAATGTTATTGGTAAGATGCATGCTGTTTACTTGTCTTTCCTTTACAAATGATCTTCTCTTCTGGCTCCTTTTAAGATTTTTGTTTTGCTATCTGTAATTGTACCATGATGTATAATGTATAGTAAGAAAGACCCTTATCTATTCCGGTTGGGATTTGCTGGGCTTCCTAGTCTCTAGATCCACACTTTTTAAATTATTTTGAAAAACCAAAACCATTGTATCTTCACATATTATATTTTGCATTTTATTCTTTACATAAACTTTGATTAGATATTTGTTTGGCCCTCTTATCTTCTATGTCACTTAATATTTATTTCATATATTTTACCCCTCTGTCTCCATGTAACTTTCTGGGTAATTTCTTCAGAATTTGTTAGTAGATCAGTTTCCTATTTAGCTAGGTTTAAACTGCCTTTTAGCCCATCCTCTGGGTTTTAAATTACCAGATTATAATAAAAAAATTTCTAGTAGTAGCTCCATTTCCTTACTTTTCAAAATTTCCTGATTATCTAGGCAGGTTAATATTTCTAATATTAACCTTCTGTTTAATCTCTTGTCCTCTTTACATTCTGATAACATATTATACATTTTATTTTTCTAAATTAACACAGAAAAATTGTCTTTGGGGGACCGTTCAGCTCCAGGAACTTGAACACGCACAGATCTGTGTAACTACCGTGAATCTCATCTGAACAAGTCGCCTGTGCCATCCACTTGTAGGCACGTTCTTCCCCACTCTTCCCACCCACTCCCATACCCCTTGAGTGCCAAGTGAGCCTGAGAGGATTTACTGGCTCATGGGACCAAAAAGAAAAATCCAAAGACAGATGCTTCAGGTATCGCATGACCCAGGCATTCAAATGACACCCTGAGGAGTCTGTCTCCACCGCAGCTCTGCTTTCCTTGAGCTGTGGGAAAGACTGAGCACACCACGTGTGAAAGGTGGATTTTCTGTTTATCAGTGTCAGTCTCTCTCTGAGGTGGACACCAGTAGAGACGACTTTAGTAGTGTGTGCTCGTGGGAAAGACTGGAGTCAAAACCCCACTTTTGATTTTTTGGTCACGTGAGGTTTCACTCACAGCTGGCTTTCAATGTTATTGGTAAGATGCATGCTGTTTACTTGTCTTTCCTTTACAAATGATCTTCTCTTCTGGCTCCTTTTAAGATTTTTGTTTTGCTATCTGTAATTGTACCATGATGTATAATGTATAGTAAGAAAGACCCTTATCTATTCCGGTTGGGATTTGCTGGGCTTCCTAGTCTCTAGATCCACACTTTTTAAATTATTTTGAAAAACCAAAACCATTGTATCTTCACATATTATATTTTGCATTTTATTCTTTACATAAACTTTGATTAGATATTTGTTTGGCCCTCTTATCTTCTATGTCACTTAATATTTATTTCATATATTTTACCCCTCTGTCTCCATGTAACTTTCTGGGTAATTTCTTCAGAATTTGTTAGTAGATCAGTTTCCTATTTAGCTAGGTTTAAACTGCCTTTTAGCCCATCCTCTGGGTTTTAAATTACCAGATTATAATAAAAAAATTTCTAGTAGTAGCTCCATTTCCTTACTTTTCAAAATTTCCTGATTATCTAGGCAGGTTAATATTTCTAATATTAACCTTCTGTTTAATCTCTTGTCCTCTTTACATTCTGATAACATATTATACATTTTATTTTTCTAAATTAACACAGAAAAATTGTCTTTGGGGGACCGTTCAGCTCCAGGAACTTGAACACGCACAGATCTGTGTAACTACCGTGAATCTCATCTGAACAAGTCGCCTGTGCCATCCACTTGTAGGCACGTTCTTCCCCACTCTTCCCACCCACTCCCATACCCCTTGAGTGCCAAGTGAGCCTGAGAGGATTTACTGGCTCATGGGACCAAAAAGAAAAATCCAAAGACAGATGCTTCAGGTATCGCATGACCCAGGCATTCAAATGACACCCTGAGGAGTCTGTCTCCACCGCAGCTCTGCTTTCCTTGAGCTGTGGGAAAGACTGAGCACACCACGTGTGAAAGGTGGATTTTCTGTTTATCAGTGTCAGTCTCTCTCTGAGGTGGACACCAGTAGAGACGACTTTAGTAGTGTGTGCTCAGTCGTTCCCACAACTTGGGAGAAGCAGGGCTGAGATGGAGACAGATTCCTATTTGAACACCTGGGTCCTGCTGTCTTGAGGCACCTTCTTTTGATTTTTTTGGTCACGTGAGTCAATGAAATTTCCTTTGTGCTTAAATGGACTTGCACTGGACTCTGTTCCACATATCTAAGAGTCTCCTCAGAAGTGATCTTCACTCATTTAAGTTAAAAAAAAAAAAACACCATTTTTAAAAATTGTGGTAAAATATACAACATAAAATTTACCATCTTAACCTCTTTTTAAGTGTACAGTTGTCATGTTAAGTGTACTGACATTTGCCAGCCCTGGCAACACCCACTCTACTTTCTGTATGTATGAGTTTGGTTACTCTAGATACTTTATGTAAGTGAAATTATAATATATATATTTTTTGTGATTGGCTTGCATGTGTCAGAATTTCCTTCTTTTTGAAGGTTGAATAATATTTCACTGTTTGCATCACATTTTACTTATCTATTCACGCATCAACGGATGCTTGGGTTGCTTCTGCCTTGGCTATTGTAAATGGTGAACACCAGTGTAAAACTCTATCTTTTGCTCCTCTTCTCTTGTTTTCAATTCTCTTGGAGGTATACTCAGAAGTGGAATCACCAGGTCAAATGCTGGTTCTAGTTCTAAGTTTTTGAGGAATTGCCACACTGTTTTCCATAGTGGCTGCACCATCTCACCAACAACCATGCACAAAGGTTTCAATTTCCCAACCTCCTCACCAGTACTTGTTACTTGCTGTTTATTTATTTATTTATTTGTTTTGGTGGGGGTGGGGTGGAGAGGGAGGGGAGCGAGCAGGCCACTTCTATTGGTCTTTCATTTGTCTATTTTCATCCATCTGTGTTCTTTCGCCCGTGTGGGCCTCCTATCATGGTGGCCTCTGTTGTCGCAGAGCAGCGGCTCTGGGCGCACGTGCTCCAGAGCTCAGGCTCGGTAATTTGACACATCGGTCCAGCCACTCTGCGGCACGTGGGATCTTCCCAGGCCAGGGATCGAACCGGCGCCCCTTGCACTGCAAGGCGGTGTCCTTACCCACTGGACCACCAGGGAAGCCCGCTGTGTTTTTTTAATAACAGCCACTCTAATGGATATGAGGTGGTTAACTCATTGTAGTCAGTGTTTTTACCATGTGTCTATGGCACAGTGCACAGGCTTGGGGCTTGTGGGTATAAAACACATACGAGTGACTAATTATAGCTGCCAGGTTGGAGTCCTTGACTAATTCCTGGAGAAGGGATGTCTCTTAAAGGCCCAGTAGCTCCCTCCCATGCATTCTCCTTGGAAGTGGACCAAGTCATGTACCTCTGTTAACAGGCTTCTGGGGAGGCAGCCTTTTTGGCTGCTCAGTTTTCAGAGGCCTACAGACCTTTTTTTTTTTTTTTCCCTCAGGCCACATCAGCTTTTGGGACTGGGCTTTGCCAAACATCTTCAAAGGTCCCCAAAGAGCTTTTAGTCTGGCAAACAGTTTCCTATCAATAAACAGGGCAGTGTTTCCTGCCCAAATGCCTGTTAAATTTGTACCTTCCCATCCAGAGAGAGTCACTCTTAGCCAAATGCTCCCTGGTTGGGGCAAGATGCTCTGCTGACCCAAGGCCACCTGGTTTTCTGTGATACCCTCTTGCCACCCAGTGACCAGAAGCTGAATGGCCGTTGAGGGTGGGGGAGGGGAGGCAGTGTAAGTGGGGCCAGCAGAGGTGGCAGGATGGCTGCTGTGGTTAGGTGCCTGTTCTGTAGGTCCCTCTAAGACTCAGATGTTCTTTAACTACGTGGAAGGATTGACCATGATGATCCCTGAGAGGAGGTGACTAGGTCAGCTGACTCAGTGCTTTCTTTAAAAAAAAGTCAGATATAATGGATGATGTTCATAGGGTGACATTATCCACAGGCATGCTCAATTCTTGGAAAAGTAGCTGCAATGCCACTCTCTTCTTTCCCATTCTAAAAAGTCCATTGGAAACCTCAACAATTGGGTTGGCCAAAAAGTTCATTAGGGTTTTCCTGTAACAGCTTAAGGAAAGAAAAAAAAAATGAACTTTTTGGTCAGCCCAATGTAAGTGTAATATTATTAGACTGAAACATTTTTTCATTTCTTTTCTCTTCTTTTACAATAGTAATATACACATAAAATTTACATCCTAACCATTTTTAAGTGTACTCTGTTCAGCGGCACTAAATATAGTCACATCGTTGTTCCACCATTCATCCACAGAACTCTATTCACCTTACAAAACTCCGTACCCAGCAGACAGTAGATCCTTCCCTCCAGCCCCTGGTAACCAGTGTTCTACCTTCTCTGTGTACTTGACTATTCTAGGTACCTTATATCAGTGGAGTCATACAATATCTGTCCTTTGGGTCTCTCTTTCATTTTCACTCAGCATACCTTCAAGATTCATTCATGTTGTAATATATATTAGAATTTCCTTCCATCTGACACTTAGCAAATTCTCAAAACCACAGGCTATTTTAAGTTATTATTATTTATATTTAAGGTTAACTGACAACCTAGGATAGTCCAACTACTAGACAGGACACGATATTCTGCACAGGATATTTCAGAAGCCAAATCCAGCCTGCTACTTGTTTTTAGATAACCCGTGAGCTAAAAATAATTCCTTTTTTTTGTTTTCTTAATCTTATTTTTTTTTAAAAAAACATTTATTTTATTTATTTATCTTTTTGGGGAGTGGGGTGGGGAGGGAGGGGGATGGGCAGGCCACTTCTATTGGTCTTTCATTTATCTATTTTCATCTGTCTTTGTTCTCCGGCTCCTGTGGGCCTCCCATCGCAGTGGCCTCTCTGTTGTCACACAGCACCGGCTCTGGGCACATGCGCTCCAGAGCTCTGGCTTGGTGATTGGACACATCGGTCCAGCCGCTTGGCGGCACATGGGATCTTCCCAGGCCAGGGATCGAACCTGCGCCCCTTGCACTGCAAGGTGGTGTCCTTATCCACTGGACCACCAGGGAAGTCCAATTTCTGAAATTTTAAATAGTAGAAAAAAATTCTGTGACATGAAAATTCTACAAAATTCAAATCTTGGTGTCCATATATAGAGCTTTACTGCAGTACAACAATGCCCAGTTGCTTATGCACTGGCTGGGACCACTTTCACACTACAATGGCAGAGTGGAGTAGTAGTGACAGGTACCACAGGACCCAAAACCTAAAAAATGTGTTTTTCTGGTCATTCACACACTGTAATCTCTCTTGAAGTCAACTTCATATTTGTACATAGTTTTTGTATCTGCACTCTGGACCACCTAGCCAATAAAGCACTGAAAGTGTCCATAGAAAGTGTCCAAGAAAAAGGGTTCAAATACCACAAACTAGGGTGAGCTACCCAGGATCTTTCTCACAGAAGGTCAGAGAGGTCTGTACCAGGAAAGGAAAGAATACAGTTACAGTCTCACACCTCCCAGAACTGGAAGACAGCTTAGGGGTTTCCTGGGGATGGCTGGGGCTTGCTGCAGTATGAAAGGCTGAATAGAATTCAGAAATCTGAAGGGATCTGTCAAGAGCTGAATAGGCAATTACATCAGGCCCCACCCCGGCCCTCTCAGGTTTAGATGAACCCTTGACCTTTACATTCCTAAGAGAAAGGGAATTGCCCTTGGGGTATTTGCTCAAAATCTAGGCTCCCTTAATCTAGTTGTTACTTAATTCCCTAAATAATTAGGTCAGACTTGTAAGGGGTGGCCTCCTTGCCTATGGGCAGTGCCAGGTGCAACAACCCTTCCAAAGGAGGCTGGAAAGTTAACGTTAGGCCAACCAACCGCTATTTGACTCCACACCAGGTTAAGAGTTGGTAAATTCTAAGGAAACGAAATGGGTTTCCTATGAAGGTTGATTTGAGAGATTACCCAGTGTTAACCATAAAAACCTGTCACATGCTAACAACACACACACAATCCAACACCATAGCTCACGGAGGGCCCCAATAACGCCCATTCACATCAATGGGACACATTCTGGGGAAGATTGGCAGATTTCACCGTCATGCCCAGAGTTCCTGGCAATTTCGGGCACTTCTTGGTGCTGGTAGACACACTATCTGGGCGGACGGAAGCATTTTCTGCTAGAAGTGACACAGCAGCTCAAATAGCCAAAGGCATGGCCAAAAGAAAGAACTCCCAGCTCTGGGGTCCCAGGATCCCTACAAAGTGATAATGGTCCAGCATTTGTGTCTAGAGCGACAAAGTGAATAATCAGTGCCTGGCACATAAAATGGACCTTGCACTCAGCTTAGAGGCCCAAACCTTTTGAGAAAGTAGAAGACGCCAATCAGACCTGAAAATGAACCTCAGCTGAGCTGGGCCAGGAGACTGGAGAACATTAGATTCAGCTGCTTCCAACTGCAGGCTCGCATACAATTAGCTCCAAATGATTAGGTAGAGCTCGGTGTTAGACGCATTACCCAAGCCTGAGACAAGAGGCACCTGAGCCCCTTTGAAACAGATCAACTCAAATGTGCCCTCCAGGTAGGAGAAACTTGAGAGCTTTTACAGAAAGCGCATGGTGACCAGGTGCTGCCTGCACCCACATGCCTGACCCTGCACCTCTTCCAGCCAGGGACCTAGGTGTACCTAAAACCCTGGAAAACCAGCTCTCTCCCAAGCAGACCAACCCAGTTTCCCACCTCCACCCCCAGGCATCCACCTTAAAGCTGCAGGGGTCCCTCTGGGACTGCAACACACTGGAGGGAAAAGGCCCTGAAGCTTCTTCCTGAAGCCCCAACCTGGAGAGGAAGAACCCTGGGCAACAGACCCCTTGACTGTTCATGCGAACCTCTCCCTCACCCTCAAGCTTCTCCTTCAACCAACCAACCAACCAACCAACCAAAGCATGATCGGGGAGATTCTGCCCTGGCAACGAGCCTCCACATCAGAGTATGCCTGCCTACAGGTCGAAAGACTAAGCTTCACTTTTAGAAAAAAGCTGTGACTCTGCTGTTGCTAATTTTGGGGCCACGCACCCACACTTGTCAGGCGTCCTTTGACTCCAAGCAGACAAACTGGGGTCTCTCGGGAATGAACACTCAGGCCCGAGGCCTGCTGACCTCCCAACAACCCCGAGGGTGGCTGGGGGAGCTCTGGAGGAGCTCTGTGCCTCCACCGAAGACGCCCTGCACCCTCAAGGCCCCTTGAGAGCAAGGACCCAGAGGACGAAAGAGGAGGCCTCTGGCACCCAGCAAAGCCCGCGAACAATTCCAGGAAAATAAAAGTAAAGTCTAAGCTTTCTTCCTTTACGTTTGGTCTGGTTTCTTTTCCTCCAGGGTCGCTGCAGACCAGCAGAGACCTTCCTTCAGGCACTTCGGGCTGCACCTCCTAGTGCAAAATGGAGGCTACTTATTGAGATGCTGCACACGGCACTCGCCTGGAGCCCTGAAGAGCGCATGCGCAGTCCCGAACAAGCTCCGCCCCTTTGGTTGGCCTGGGCCTTCTAAAGGGGCTCCCAACGAGGGCCTGTCCCGAGTGTGTGCTCTGGAGCGGGAGTTCATAGCTTCCATTCTGTTGACTAAAAAAGATGCACAACATGAGAGTTAAGTTTTATTTGGGGGCAAAATGAGGACTGCAGCCTGGGAGAGGGCATCTCAGCTCTGAGAAACTGCTTCAAAGAGCTAGTGGGGGAAGATCAATATACATGATTTTGGTGAAAGGGAGTTCAGTGCAATCAAGCACTTACAAAAGGTTTTCTGCTAGTCAGGAGGAGCTGATGTCACCACGGGGAGTTAGTGTTTTTTCTAGATATGACGAGATGCAAGGACTAGGATCATGAAATTAAGTCCTGCAAATATCTATCTAATAACCTGCTTCACCAGTTTTCCTGCAGCACAGAGTGCCTCACTCTTCACCCTGAACTCCCTTTAGGTCAAGTCGAATGTCAACAGCTGCACAGGATCCAGTCCCTACAGAGGCAGATGGCAAATGCCCTTGGTAAGGGCCAAGTGGTGGCTGACAATTGTTTGATCAAAGAATTAAAGCTTTTGTTTGTTTCTGAACCAAATGCTTCTATTGGCTGGAACACTACCGGGCAGGTGGGCCTACAGGTCGAAAGACTAAGCTTCACTTTTAGAAAAAGCTGTGATTTTCCAATTTTGGGGCCACGCACCCACACTTGTCAGGCGTCCTTTGACTCCAAGCAGACAAACTGGGGTCTCTGGGGAATGAACACTCAGGCCCGAGGCCTGCTGACCTCCCAACAACCCCGAGGGTGGCTGGGGGAGCTCTGGAGGAGCTCTGTGCCTCCACCGAAGACGCCCTGCACCCTCAAGGCCCCTTGAGAGCAAGGACCCAGAGGACGAAAGAGGAGGCCTCTGGCACCCAGCAAAGCCCGCGAACAATTCCAGGAAAATAAAAGTAAAGTCTAAGCTTTCTTCCTTTACGTTTGGTCTGGTTTCTTTTCCTCCAGGGTCGCTGCAGACCAGCAGAGACCTTCCTTCAGGCACTTCGGGCTGCACCTCCTAGTGCAAAATGGAGGCTACTTATTGAGATGCTGCACACGGCACTCGCCTGGAGCCCTGAAGAGCGCATGCGCAGTCCCGAACAAGCTCCGCCCCTTTGGTTGGCCTGGGCCTTCTAAAGGGGCTCCCAACGAGGGCCTGTCCCGAGTGTGTGCTCTGGAGCGGGAGTTCATAGCTTCCATTCTGTTGACTAAAAAAGATGCACAACATGAGAGTTAAGTTTTATTTGGGGGCAAAATGAGGACTGCAGCCTGGGAGAGGGCATCTCAGCTCTGAGAAACTGCTTCAAAGAGCTAGTGGGGGAAGATCAATATACATGATTTTGGTGAAAGGGAGTTCAGTGCAATCAAGCACTTACAAAAGGTTTTCTGCTAGTCAGGAGGAGCTGATGTCACCACGGGGAGTTAGTGTTTTTTCTAGATATGACGAGATGCAAGGACTAGGATCATGAAATTAAGTCCTGCAAATATCTATCTAATAACCTGCTTCACCAGTTTTCCTGCAGCACAGAGTGCCTCACTCTTCACCCTGAACTCCCTTTAGGTCAAGTCGAATGTCAACAGCTGCACAGGATCCAGTCCCTACAGAGGCAGATGGCAAATGCCCTTGGTAAGGGCCAAGTGGTGGCTGACAATTGTTTGATCAAAGAATTAAAGCTTTTGTTTGTTTCTGAACCAAACTGGGTATGCTTCTATTGGCTGGAACACTACCGGGCAGGTGGGCCTTTGCTGGGGTCCGACTTTTTTGAGTCTGAACAAGTGGTCTACTTGTCTTCATTCTTTCTTTTCTGTTCCCCCAGCCTGGGTTCCTTCTCTAACTCTAGCTTGTTCTGGTATTTAGTAATGACTTTCAATGACCCACCACTGGGGGACAAGGAGGTGAGGGGACGAGGACAGTATGAGGATGTGGGGTAAATCTGGTGGCCTCCTCTTCCTGGAAACATCTGAGTGTATGCCGTACCTGTGGCAGGCTATTCTGGGCTCCTGAGTCTACGGGGCTGTGATGATGCTAGTAACATCCCCTGTGCTGAGTGGGCACAGATGGACAAAGTGGGTACCCAGGAAGCCAGAGGAAGTTAAGAGAGGCATCGGGTGGGTTCACTGGCTGAGCAAAGAACTTTGATGTTATGCTAGTAGTGTCTGGAGTTAGCCTCTGACCTCTGTGAGGCCTTTCTGGCGACCATGGCCGTGAACAAAGAACCAGCAGTGCTGGCGGGGGTAGTGGTGACAGTATTGCCAGTGGTGAGAATGGTGGCTTTTTTTTTTTTTGGCCTCTTTTTATTGTTCTTTCATTTATCTATTTTCATCCATATCTGTTCTCTGGCCTGCGTGGGCCTCCCATTGCAGTGGCCTCTCTCATTGCAGAGCACCAGCTCTGGGTGCATGCGCTCCAGGGTGCTGGCTCGTAATTGGACACATGGGTCCAGCTGCTCTGCGGCATGTGGGATCTTCCCAGGCAATCAAGCACTTACAAAAGGTTTTCTGCTAGTCAGGAGGAGCTGATGTCACCACGGGGAGTTAGTGTTTTTTCTAGATATGACGAGATGCAAGGACTAGGATCATGAAATTAAGTCCTGCAAATATCTATCTAATAACCTGCTTCACCAGTTTTCCTGCAGCACAGAGTGCCTCACTCTTCACCCTGAACTCCCTTTAGGTCAAGTCGAATGTCAACAGCTGCACAGGATCCAGTCCCTACAGAGGCAGATGGCAAATGCCCTTGGTAAGGGCCAAGTGGTGGCTGACAATTGTTTGATCAAAGAATTAAAGCTTTTGTTTGTTTCTGAACCAAACTGGGTATGCTTCTATTGGCTGGAACACTACCGGGCAGGTGGGCCTTTGCTGGGGTCCGACTTTTTTGAGTCTGAACAAGTGGTCTACTTGTCTTCATTCTTTCTTTTCTGTTCCCCCAGCCTGGGTTCCTTCTCTAACTCTAGCTTGTTCTGGTATTTAGTAATGACTTTCAATGACCCACCACTGGGGGACAAGGAGGTGAGGGGACGAGGACAGTATGAGGATGTGGGGTAAATCTGGTGGCCTCCTCTTCCTGGAAACATCTGAGTGTATGCCGTACCTGTGGCAGGCTATTCTGGGCTCCTGAGTCTACGGGGCTGTGATGATGCTAGTAACATCCCCTGTGCTGAGTGGGCACAGATGGACAAAGTGGGTACCCAGGAAGCCAGAGGAAGTTAAGAGAGGCATCGGGTGGGTTCACTGGCTGAGCAAAGAACTTTGATGTTATGCTAGTAGTGTCTGGAGTTAGCCTCTGACCTCTGTGAGGCCTTTCTGGCGACCATGGCCGTGAACAAAGAACCAGCAGTGCTGGCGGGGGTAGTGGTGACAGTATTGCCAGTGGTGAGAATGGTGGCTTTTTTTTTTTTTGGCCTCTTTTTATTGTTCTTTCATTTATCTATTTTCATCCATATCTGTTCTCTGGCCTGCGTGGGCCTCCCATTGCAGTGGCCTCTCTCATTGCAGAGCACCAGCTCTGGGTGCATGCGCTCCAGGGTGCTGGCTCGTAATTGGACACATGGGTCCAGCTGCTCTGCGGCATGTGGGATCTTCCCAGGCCAGGGATTGAACCGGTGCCCCTTGCACTGCAAGGCAGACTCTTCACCCACTGGACCACCAGGGAAGCCCAGAATGGTGCCTTTTAATGTCTCACTTCTTTGCTACATTTTCTAATGGCAAAAGTCATAAATTTATTGAATATATTTTTAAAAAATAAGAAAAAAGTTGGATCTCATCACTGAGCAATTTCTAGGAATTGAAGGAGAATGAAGGACTCCCTCTTTCCTGGAATTGAAAAAACAGAAGAACAAAAAGATAAAGCATCTTCAGAAAGCATTAGGGCAGAGAAGAAAATAAAATAGAGCACAGAGAGGAACTTCTTGGGAGTTTAGTTTAGAAGAGGTGATCATCATTCACATTTTCATGGCCCTTTTCAGGGTCTCTTTCCCCTTAGTGTCTGGCCTCCTGAGCTAACTATATATCACCTATCTGAAAATGGGATCATGATGTACATTCTGTATTGTAATTTCATTCTTTTCACTTGATATACTGTGAACATCTTTTGGTTTCATTACTTATTCATATGTATCTTTATTTTTATGGATGCAGAGCAATTATTCAGATAGGCTCTGCTGCACTTATATGACCCTTGTGACTACACACAGGTTGCTTCCAGTGGGTTGAAGGGATGTTGTCTCTGGAGTCTGTCCTCTCCCTTCCGCCATCAATGTCACCTCCCTGGCACAAGCTCACACAGACCCTCACTTGGAACAGCCTCCAAATACTGGTGCTCTGTCTCCATCATACACTCTTCTGAGCAAACTTTATATTTCTGATAACGACAGTCTTCTGTCTCCAAGCCATTATTTGTTCCCTACTGCCTACAATGATAGCTTTATCACTCCTTAGCTGAGCAACAATAAAACTGGATGGCTTGAATAAACACATGAAAAGAGGTATAACATTAGGGAAATGCAAACCACAATCACAATGAGGTACCACTTCATACTTGCTAGAATGGATATACATACATACTCCCACATATGGATGGCTTGAATAAAACACATTTGGAAAAATCAGTGGCCTCTCATTGCAGAGCACCAGCTCTGGGTGCATGCGCCCAGGGTGCTGGCTCGAATTGGACACATGGGTCCAGCTGCTCTGGCATGTGGGATCTTCCCAGGCCAGGGATTGAACCGGTGCCCCTTGCACTGCAAGGCAGACTCTTCACCCACTGGACCACCAGGGAAGCCCAGAATGGTGCCTTTTAATGTCTCACTTCTTTGCTACATTTTCTAATGGCAAAAGTCATAAATTTATTGAATATATTTTTAAAAAATAAGAAAAAAGTTGGATCTCATCACTGAGCAATTTCTAGGAATTGAAGGAGAATGAAGGACTCCCTCTTTCCTGGAATTGAAAAAACAGAAGAACAAAAAGATAAAGCATCTTCAGAAAGCATTAGGGCAGAGAAGAAAATAAAATAGAGCACAGAGAGGAACTTCTTGGGAGTTTAGTTTAGAAGAGGTGATCATCATTCACATTTTCATGGCCCTTTTCAGGGTCTCTTTCCCTTAGTGTGTGGCCTCCTGAGCTAACTATATATCACCTATCTGAAAATGGGATCATGATGTACATTCTGTATTGTAATTTCATTCTTTTCACTTGATATACTGTGAACATCTTTTGGTTTCATTACTTATTCATATGTATCTTTATTTTTATGGATGCAGAGCAATTATTCAGATAGGCTCTGCTGCACTTATATGACCCTTGTGACTACACACAGGTTGCTTCCAGTGGGTTGAAGGGATGTTGTCTCTGGAGTCTGTCCTCTCCCTTCCGCCATCAATGTCACCTCCCTGGCACAAGCTCACACAGACCCTCACTTGGAACAGCCTCCAAATACTGGTGCTCTGTCTCCATCATACACTCTTCTGAGCAAACTTTATATTTCTGATAACGACAGTCTTCTGTCTCCAAGCCATTATTTGTTCCCTACTGCCTACAATGATAGCTTTATCACTCCTTAGCTGAGCAACAATAAAACTGGATGGCTTGAATAAACACATGAAAAGAGGTATAACATTAGGGAAATGCAAACCACAATCACAATGAGGTACCACTTCATACTTGCTAGAATGGATATACATACATACTCCCACATATGGGGTGATGTATTAGGACATAACAAGTACTGACAAGGATGCAGAGAAATTGGAACCCTTGTAACATTGTTGGCAGAAATATAAAATAGTAAAGTTTTTGTGGGAAATATTTTGGCGGTCCCTCAAAAAGCTAACCATAGAACTGCGGTGGTTTCTAGTAATTCCTCTTCTAGGTACATATTCCAGAAAACTGAAAACAGAGACTTGAACAGATACTTGTATGTCGGTGTTCACTGTAACACTATTCACACTAGCTAAAAGATGGAAACCCCTTTATGGATCACAGCCTTGTCAGGTGAAGGAGCTTGTAATAACTCAATGAAGTTATGATCCATGCTGTGCAGGGCCACCCAAGATGGACAGGTCATAGTGGAGAGTTCTCACGGTCCACAGGAGGAGGGAATGGCAAATCACTCCAGTATTCTTGCCATAAGAACTCTATGATCGGTAAGAAAAGGCAAAAAGATACTACATTAGAAGATGAGCCCCCCTACCCTACCCCCATGTTGTAAAAGTGTCCAATATGCTACAAGGGAAGAGCAGAGGGCAATTACTAATAGCTCCAGAAAGAATGCAGTGGCTGAGCCAAAGCGGGAATGACACTCAGTTGTGGATGTGTCTGGTGATGAAAGTAAAGTACGATGCTGTAAAGAACAGTATTACATAGGAACCTGAATTAGGTAAATTGGACATGGAATCAGATCTGTGAATCAAGGTAAACTGGACATGGTCAAACAGAAGATGGAAAGAGTGAACATCTTAGGAAACAGTGAACTAGAATGGATGGGAATGGGCCAATTTAGTTCAGATGACCATTATATCTACTACGGTAGCCAAGAATCTCTTAGAAGAAATGGAGTAGCCCTCATAATCAACAAAAGAGTCTGAAATGCAGTACTTGGGTATAGTCTCAAAAATGACAGAATGATCTCGGTTTGCTTCCACGGCAAACCATTCAACAACATAGTAATCCAAGACTATTCCCCAACCACTGATGCTGAAGATACTGAAGCTGACTGGATCTATGAAGTCCTACAAGGCCTTCTAGAACTAACGCCAAAAACAGACGTCCTTTCCATCATAGGGGATTGCAAAAGTAGGAAGTCAAGAGATACCTGGAGTAAGAGACAAGTTTGGCCTTGGAGTACAAAATGGAGCAGGGCAAAGGCTAACAGGGTTTTGTCAAGAGAACACACTGGTCATGGCAAACACCCATTTCCAACAACACAGGAGACAGTACTACACATGGACACTGCCAGACGGTCAATACCAAAATCAGGTTGATTAGTTTCTTTGCAGCTGAAGATGGAGAAGTGCTATACAGTCAGCAAAAACAAGACCTGGGGCTGACTGTAGTTCAGATCACGAGCTCCGTATGCCAAAACTCAGGCTTAAATTGAAGAAAGTGGGGAAAACCACTAGGCCATTCAGATATGATCTAAATCAAATCCCTTATGATTACCTAGTGGAAGTTACCAACAGATTCAAGGGATTAGATCTGTCAGAAAGAATGCCTGAAGAAATATGGACAGAAGTTTATAACACTGTACAGGAGGCAGTGACCAAAGCCAGCCCAAAGAAAAAGAAATGCAGGAAGGCAAAGTGGTAGTCTGAGTAGTCTTTACAAACAGCTGAGGAAAGAAGAGACATGAAAAGTAAGGGAGAAAAGGAAAGATATACCCAACTGAATGCAGAGTTCCAGAGAAGAGCAAGGAGAGATCAGAAGATCTTAAATGAACAATACAAAGAAGCTGAGAAAAACAACAGAATGGGAAAGACAAGAGATCTCTTTAAGAAAACTGGAGATACCAAGGGAACATTTCATGCAAGGATGGGCACAACAAAGGACAGAAATGATTAGGACCTAAAAGAAGCAGAAGAGACTAAGAAGAGTGGCAAAAATACACAGAAGAACTATATAAAAACGGTCTTAATGACCTGATGAAAATAACCACGATGGCATGGTCACTCACCTAAAGCCACACATCCTGGAGTGTGAAGTCAAGTGGGCCTTAGGAAGCATTGCTACAAACGAAGCTAGTGAAAGTGATAGAATTCCACCTATTCCAACCCAACCACTGATGCTGAAGATACTGAAGCTGACTGGATCTATGAAGTCCTACAAGGCCTTCTAGAACTAACGCCAAAAACAGACGTCCTTTCCATCATAGGGGATTGCAAAAGTAGGAAGTCAAGAGATACCTGGAGTAAGAGACAAGTTTGGCCTTGGAGTACAAAATGGAGCAGGGCAAAGGCTAACAGGGTTTTGTCAAGAGAACACACTGGTCATGGCAAACACCCATTTCCAACAACACAGGAGACAGTACTACACATGGACACTGCCAGACGGTCAATACCAAAATCAGGTTGATTAGTTTCTTTGCAGCTGAAGATGGAGAAGTGCTATACAGTCAGCAAAAACAAGACCTGGGGCTGACTGTAGTTCAGATCACGAGCTCCGTATGCCAAAACTCAGGCTTAAATTGAAGAAAGTGGGGAAAACCACTAGGCCATTCAGATATGATCTAAATCAAATCCCTTATGATTACCTAGTGGAAGTTACCAACAGATTCAAGGGATTAGATCTGTCAGAAAGAATGCCTGAAGAAATATGGACAGAAGTTTATAACACTGTACAGGAGGCAGTGACCAAAGCCAGCCCAAAGAAAAAGAAATGCAGGAAGGCAAAGTGGTAGTCTGAGTAGTCTTTACAAACAGCTGAGGAAAGAAGAGACATGAAAAGTAAGGGAGAAAAGGAAAGATATACCCAACTGAATGCAGAGTTCCAGAGAAGAGCAAGGAGAGATCAGAAGATCTTAAATGAACAATACAAAGAAGCTGAGAAAAACAACAGAATGGGAAAGACAAGAGATCTCTTTAAGAAAACTGGAGATACCAAGGGAACATTTCATGCAAGGATGGGCACAACAAAGGACAGAAATGATTAGGACCTAAAAGAAGCAGAAGAGACTAAGAAGAGTGGCAAAAATACACAGAAGAACTATATAAAAACGGTCTTAATGACCTGATGAAAATAACCACGATGGCATGGTCACTCACCTAAAGCCACACATCCTGGAGTGTGAAGTCAAGTGGGCCTTAGGAAGCATTGCTACAAACGAAGCTAGTGAAAGTGATAGAATTCCACCTGAGCTATTTCAAATACTAAAAGATGATGCTATTAAAGTGCTGCACTCAATATATCAGCAAATTTGGAAAACTCAACCGTGGCCACGGGACTGGAAAAAGTCAGTTTTCATTCCAATACCAAATAAGTGCAATGCCGAAGAATGTTCAAACTACCATAAAATTGTGCTCATTTCCCATGCTAGTAAGGTTTTGCTCAAAATCCTTCAAGCTAGGCTACAGCAGTACATGCACTGAGAACTTCCAGATGTACAAACTGGGTTTAGAAAAGGCAGAGGAACCAGAGATCAAACTGCCAACATTCACTGGATCCTAGTGAAAGCAAGGAAATTCTAGAAGAATTCGACAAAAACGTCTGCTTCTGCTTCATCGACTACACTAAAGCCCTTGACTGTGTGGATCACAACAAACTGTGGAAAATTCTTAAAGAGAAGGGAACATCAGACCTTCTTACCTGTCTCCTGAGAAACTTGTATGTGAGTCAAGAAGCAACACTTAGAACCAGACATGAAACAACAGACTGTTTAAAATTGGGAAAGAAGTAAAACAAGGGGGTATACTGTCACCCTGCTTATTTAACTTATATGCAGAGTACATCATGTGAGATGCTGGGCTGGATCAATCACAAGCTAGAATCAAGATTGCCAGGAGAAACATCAATAAGCTCAGATATGCAGATGATACCATTATAACAGCAGAAAGTGAAGAGGAACTAAGCCTCTTGAGGAAGGTGAAAGGAGAGAATGAAAAGTTCTTAAATGAACAATACAAAGAAGCTGAGAAAAACAACAGAATGGGAAAGACAAGAGATCTCTTTAAGAAAACTGGAGATACCAAGGGAACATTTCATGCAAGGATGGGCACAACAAAGGACAGAAATGATTAGGACCTAAAAGAAGCAGAAGAGACTAAGAAGAGTGGCAAAAATACACAGAAGAACTATATAAAAACGGTCTTAATGACCTGATGAAAATAACCACGATGGCATGGTCACTCACCTAAAGCCACACATCCTGGAGTGTGAAGTCAAGTGGGCCTTAGGAAGCATTGCTACAAACGAAGCTAGTGAAAGTGATAGAATTCCACCTGAGCTATTTCAAATACTAAAAGATGATGCTATTAAAGTGCTGCACTCAATATATCAGCAAATTTGGAAAACTCAACCGTGGCCACGGGACTGGAAAAAGTCAGTTTTCATTCCAATACCAAATAAGTGCAATGCCGAAGAATGTTCAAACTACCATAAAATTGTGCTCATTTCCCATGCTAGTAAGGTTTTGCTCAAAATCCTTCAAGCTAGGCTACAGCAGTACATGCACTGAGAACTTCCAGATGTACAAACTGGGTTTAGAAAAGGCAGAGGAACCAGAGATCAAACTGCCAACATTCACTGGATCCTAGTGAAAGCAAGGAAATTCTAGAAGAATTCGACAAAAACGTCTGCTTCTGCTTCATCGACTACACTAAAGCCCTTGACTGTGTGGATCACAACAAACTGTGGAAAATTCTTAAAGAGAAGGGAACATCAGACCTTCTTACCTGTCTCCTGAGAAACTTGTATGTGAGTCAAGAAGCAACACTTAGAACCAGACATGAAACAACAGACTGTTTAAAATTGGGAAAGAAGTAAAACAAGGGGGTATACTGTCACCCTGCTTATTTAACTTATATGCAGAGTACATCATGTGAGATGCTGGGCTGGATCAATCACAAGCTAGAATCAAGATTGCCAGGAGAAACATCAATAAGCTCAGATATGCAGATGATACCATTATAACAGCAGAAAGTGAAGAGGAACTAAGCCTCTTGAGGAAGGTGAAAGGAGAGAATGAAAAAGTTGGCTTAAAACTCAACATTCAGAAAACTAAGATCATGGCATCCGGTCCTATCAGTTCATGGCAAACAGATAGGCAAAAAGTAGAAACAGTGACAAATTTTATTTTATTGAGCTCCAAAATTACTGTAGACAGCAACTGCAGCCATGAAATTAAAGAATGCTTGCTCCTTGTAAGGAAAGCTATGACAAATCTAGATGGCATATTAAAAAGTAAAGAGGTCTGTATAGTCAAAGTTACGGATTTTCTAGTAGCCATATACGGACGTGAGATTTGGACCATAAAGAAGGCTGAGCACTGAAGAACTGATGCCTTTGAATTGTGGTGTTGGAGAAGACTCTTGAGAGTTCCTTGGACTGCAAGAAGAACAATCCAGTCAAGCGAAAGGAAATCAACCCTGGATATTCATTGACAGGACTGATGCTGAAGCTTCAATACTCTGGCCTCCCAATGTGAAGAGGCACCAAACTGGAAAAGACCCTGATGTTGGGAACGATTGAAAGCAAAAGGAGAAGAGGGCAGTGGAGGATGAAATGGTTAGAGAGCATAGCCGACTCACTAGACATGAATTTATGCAAACCCCAGGAGAAGGACAGAGAAGCCTGGGGTGCGGCAGTCCACTGGATCACAGAGTTGGACATGACTTAGTGACTTAATAACAACAATGAAAAGGTGGAAAAAATGCAGGGTGTCCCTAACAGATAAACAAAATGTGTTATGTATGTACAATGAAATATTATTCAGCCATACATACGAATAAAGTTTTGGTTCATACTACCATATGGATTAACCATGAAAACATTAAGTATATAAACCAGACACAAAAGGATAAATGTTGTATAATGTCATTTATATAAAATATATAGAATAAGTGATTCATAGAAACAGAAAGTACATTAGAGGTTACCATGTTCCAGGGATTGGGAAGTTGTTGCTTAATGGATATAGTGTTGCTGTTTGGAGTATGGAAAGGTTTTTATAATGGAGATGGTTTCGCAACAGGGTGGGTATGATTAACTGAATGAATTATGCACCAAAAATGGGAAAGACGGCAAACTTTGCGCTATGTATGCTTTGCTACAGACATGCACACAACACCGGATGGCTTGTCCACCCCACCTCTGTGCTTTTAGCCACAAAGTTGGTTCTTCTTGGTGCATAATTTTTTCCCAAACATTTCTGCCTGTTGAAATTCCATTCCATTCCCATCTCACATGTTACCTCCTTCCTTGATGACTTTCCTAATTTATTGTCCTGCCGTGTGCTCTCAAATCAAATCAATGTGATTCTTTTTTTTTTTTTTGTTAATTTTTGGCCTCTTTTCATTGATTTTTCCATCCATTCATTTTCATCCATCTTTATTCTTTGGCCTGTGTGGGCCTCCCATTGCAGTGGCCTCTCCCGTTGCAGAGCACCGGCTCTGGGCGCATGCGCTCCAGAGCGCTGGCTCTTAATTGGACACACCGGTCCAGCTGCTCCTCAGCATGAGGGCTCTTCCCGGACTAGGGATCGAACCGGTGCTCCTTGCACTGCAAGGAGGTCTCTTTACCCACTGGACCATCAGGGAAGCCCCTAAACGTGATTCTTAATCTGTTTCTGCTTTTGGAATTCTCTGTGCATTTCTTTTGGGACGTTTCCTTGTCTTAAGCCCCTATTAGGCTGTAAGATTTTTGGTCACAGGGGCCTCACACTATTGGTCTTTGCATAATTCATTCAACAAATATTAACTGAGCCCATACTGTATGCCAGTTTGGTACATATATAAAGTGTTTAAGATAGCACCTGGCATATTGCTAGCAATGATTATCATTTAAATCAGTACCCATAGGACCTTCAGACGATGTGGGTGCTCACTGTAAGTCTATCGAATCAGAAAAGAGTTTTGAGTCTTCTTTCAGCTCTGTCCAAGAGAGAAGGGTCACTCTTTGTGACTTCAGTGCCTTCTGTCCTCATTTGGCCCAGCCAGGCCTCCTTCTCTGATGACAACCTGAATTCTGAAGGGCTCTCACCATTTTCAGCCAGTTCTCACTGAAGTGTCTCCCACTGTGGGGGCCTGAGACAGATGGATTTATTCAACACTCCAAACAGAGCCTCACCTCGCTCCATTTCCATTAGGCTCCAGCTGGTAGACACCCAGTGCACAGCTCCAAGGCCTAATTGCATTCTGCCTGCATGTTGCCAAACACTAAAACCTTGTTGTTGGGAGTTAAGTGTTTTGGGAAACGGTTTGTATTATTTCGCCAACCAAGGCTCTGGGAAGTTGGAACTGTTCAATGAGCTGCCAGACCTGAACTTGGTCTCAGATTGGCACACCTGTACTGCCCAGGGAGGACATGTTGAACTGCTCACTGTGAGCTCTGTGGACTTGGATGATGCCGTGCTCCTGCTGGGACATTTACTGTCACACAGTAGGCTCTCAATTGTTCTCACGATATAAATATTCTATGAATGATTCAGGCCTTTAAAGTATAATAGCAGCTGCATGTACTAACTCGGTGGTCTACAAACTCTGTTGCACGTTAGAATCACCTGGGAAATGTCTAAATGTCCTAATGTTCAGGTCACACCCTGCACCAGTGACATCAGAATCTCAGGGAAGCCAGAGTTTTAGAAACTCCCTAGGTGATTCAAATGTGCAGTCAAGGGTGTGAATCAGTGAAGGCCCTTATTTAACTCTCACAGCCTGTCTATAAAGTGGGTACTGTTACTCACACTGTTCTACTGAGAAAACTGGGGCACAACAGACAGGTTAAGTGACTTTCTCAAGGTCACACAGCTGGTGAGTGTCAGAGTCAGGCTTGGAACCAGGCCACCTGACGTGAAGCGACAACTCATTGGAAAAGAGCCTGATGTTGGGAAAAACAGAAGGCAAAAGAGGGGGCCGACAGAGGACGAGATGGTTGGATGGCATCACTGAGTCAATGGACATGAGTTTGAGCAGGCTCTGGAAGATGGTGAAGGACACGGAAAACTGGCATGCTGCAGTCCATGGGGTCGAAAAGAATTGGGCACAACTGAGTGACTGAACTGAATGAACTACCTGGTCCCAGAGCCCAGGCTTTTAATTCTGTAGTAAAATATTTCAACTATATGACCACACTACATTCTGTGACAGAAGCTTGAGTTTCTCTCCATTAGTCTTCCCCGTAGCCTGGGAGTGCATCATCCTCTCTCGATTGCTCCTCACTGGTCTTCCCACCGTCAGTCTCAATCTCCATCTAATTCAAAAGGATCATAATGCATGCCACATATGTAATTTTAAGTTTCCTACGGGTAACATTAAAAAGGTTAAACAGGGCTTCCCTGGTGGTCCAGTGGGTAAGGACACCGCCTTGCAGTGCAACGGGTGCTGATTCGATCCCTGGCCTGGGAAGATCCCATGTGCCGTGGAGCGGCTGGACTGGTGTGTCCAACTACCAAGCCGGAGCTCTGGAGCACATGCGCCCAGAGCTGGTACTCTGCAACGAGAGAAGTCACTGCACTGGCAGGCTCACACAGGCCAAAGAACAACAATGGATGAAAATAAATAAACGAAAGACCTATCAATGGAAGTAGCCAAAAAAGAAAGTATTTTATTTGTTCTAATACATCTCAGATATTATCCTTTTGACATGTAATCAATGTTAAAAAATGTTAATGAGATATCCTACTTTTTTTTCATACTAAATGTTCAAAGTCCTGTGTATATTTTCAGTTACAGTAACAGCTCAGCTCAGTTTGGACCAGCTGTACATCATGTGTTCAGTAGCCATGAGCAACTAATGGCTACCACATCGGACAAGGAGGCTTAGAGACCTTAGACGTTCTCATCACAAGAAAAAAAAAGTAATCATGTGAGGTGATAATGGGTAATATCTAGACTTATTCTGGCAATCCTTTCACAATTTACATGTATATACATAAATATGTATATCAAATCATTATGCAGTATACCTAAAACCAATACAGTGTTACATGTCAACTGTATCTCAATTAAAACAACAATTAAAAATGGAAAGAAAGTACTGTAACTTGTTGGAAGACTGAGAGTGAGAAGACAATGGAAACGCCATGATTAACCATTTCCTACTGTGAAACTCTCTCTTCTCCTCTCAGGTTTCCTGGCTTGACTGATACCAGACGTGTGGGGCTGGTCTCAGTATAGATTGAGTGAAGGTTCCAGAGTGAAGCCACATCTAAATTACTAGTTAAGATAACTCTAAATTCCAGTATTTTCTTCTTCCTAATGGATCACCTTGTGCAGGGCCTCCCTTCTACCTCCTCACCCCCCACCCAGCTGTGGAGACCGCGGAGCTGGGGACCTCATCGGTCCAGCACCTCCTGCCACATACAAGAGGGTTGCCTCTGATAATGACCCCCACCTTATGCATATTTTATTCGCTTTTAAACCTAGATTGGCATTTTCACAGCTGCTGCCAAACTGAGTAATAAAACATCTGTGTCTCTAGTCTTTGTTCTGTCTCTCGACTGATGTCGTGGGTTTAGCTCCGGTTTTTCTCTTCACTTTACCTGCACGACATATCTGAAGACTGTCTCTCCCACTATTGTCCCACCAGCCCTGTGAGAGGAAGGACCCTGCCTGGGGCTGTCTAGACTCTGGCCACACTTACACATGGATCTCTCTTTTCTGATTAGGATTCCTTCTGTTGCAAGTGAAGGAGACCAAACTGAATCTGGCTTAAGCAGGCTTTGGCCCCATAACTGAAGAGTTCAAAGGTCTGGCTTGATCCAGGTGCCCTGATGATGTAACCAAGTTTGATGTCTCTCTTAATCCATTTTTCAGCTTTTTTTCCTCCCTTTGTTGGCGGTGTCTGTGTGGTGGTGCTTATAAGCTGTAGACTTATTTTATCCTTATTGTCATTAAGTCCAGCAGAAAGCTCCCTGTTCTCACCAGTTCCAACACAAGATCGGAGGTTGATTTTTATCAGATTACCTTACGTGTCCATTCCTCTGTTCCACTCTGGTCCACGCTCCAAATCTGGTCTGTAGGTTATTTTTATATGACCTCCAACCTTAGGTTTTTACATGTTTAAAGGGTCATGTATATCAAAGAATATGCTACAGATATTTCCTGTATATATGCTTCTGATCCTTTATAGAGAAAAGTCTGTAACTTGTTGGAAGACTGAGAGTGAGAAGACAATGCCATGATTAACTTTAAACTCTCTCTCCTCTCAGGTTTCCTGGCTTGACTGATACCAGACGTGTGGGCTGGTCTCAGTATAGATTGAGTGAAGGTTCCAGAGTGAAGCCACATCTAAATTACTAGTTAAGATAACTCTAAATTCCAGTATTTTCTTCTTCCTAATGGATCACCTTGTGCAGGGCCTCCCTTCTACCTCCTCACCCCCCACCCAGCTGTGGAGACCGCGGAGCTGGGGACCTCATCGGTCCAGCACCTCCTGCCACATACAAGAGGGTTGCCTCTGATAATGACCCCCACCTTATGCATATTTTATTCGCTTTTAAACCTAGATTGGCATTTTCACAGCTGCTGCCAAACTGAGTAATAAAACATCTGTGTCTCTAGTCTTTGTTCTGTCTCTCGACTGATGTCGTGGGTTTAGCTCCGGTTTTTCTCTTCACTTTACCTGCACGACATATCTGAAGACTGTCTCTCCCACTATTGTCCCACCAGCCCTGTGAGAGGAAGGACCCTGCCTGGGGCTGTCTAGACTCTGGCCACACTTACACATGGATCTCTCTTTTCTGATTAGGATTCCTTCTGTTGCAAGTGAAGGAGACCAAACTGAATCTGGCTTAAGCAGGCTTTGGCCCCATAACTGAAGAGTTCAAAGGTCTGGCTTGATCCAGGTGCCCTGATGATGTAACCAAGTTTGATGTCTCTCTTAATCCATTTTTCAGCTTTTTTTCCTCCCTTTGTTGGCGGTGTCTGTGTGGTGGTGCTTATAAGCTGTAGACTTATTTTATCCTTATTGTCATTAAGTCCAGCAGAAAGCTCCCTGTTCTCACCAGTTCCAACACAAGATCGGAGGTTGATTTTTATCAGATTACCTTACGTGTCCATTCCTCTGTTCCACTCTGGTCCACGCTCCAAATCTGGTCTGTAGGTTATTTTTATATGACCTCCAACCTTAGGTTTTTACATGTTTAAAGGGTCATGTATATCAAAGAATATGCTACAGATATTTCCTGTATATATGCTTCTGATCCTTTATAGAGAAAAGCTTTTCCAGGGCACAGGGGGTTTTAAAAACTCTCATGATAACCACTTAGGTGGCTCAATCAGAGCAGTGGGACGGGGATCACCTGACAGAGGCTTGGCATAGTTGTTCGCTCGTGTCCGACTCTTTGTGACGCCATGGACAGCAGCACGCCAGGCCTCCCCGTCCTTCACCATCTCCCGGAGCTTGCTCAAACTCATGCCCACTGAGTTGGTGATGCCATCCATATAGTGGGTGCTCAATTATGATTCTGATGAAAATGCTCATGGCAAATATGTTTCCCCGAGGCTCTTCTTTGAGTTTGGGAGCTGGGAGGTGATGTATTGCCTCCTCCTAGTCCCTAGACTATTTCAGTCGTTAAAGATTTTCCTTTGTTTGAATAAATACTCCTTGCCTAAGATGTTAATGCTTGTCCTCTTCCTTTTCACAGGTTTTAAATAGTTTGCTGGAGAGCCTGATGGAAGGATGATACTAATGCACACCACTAGATGGAGCTACAGCTCTGAGAAACAGGATGGGAACGTGGCAAGTAGAAGGGTGGAGTACGTCTCCCTAATTTTCAACATCTCCCCTGCTCAAGACAGACCATCAGACAGACAGACACGTTCTAGACTTGGCTGTGTCACTTACCGGCTACGTGACTGCTGACAGCCTTACTTGTGAAATAGGGATTCTAACAATGCTCACATCAGAGGTATGCTGTGACCACCAAATTAAGACGCAAACTGGAACGCAGAGTAAATGTAAGTTAGTGTGATGCCAGGAAGCCTCATCACTAGAGCTACTCCTGGGGCCTGATTCCAAAAGCAAGACAACTTCCATGACCTTGTCTTACATGGTCAGGGCTTTTGAGGAGGGGGGCGGGACGGAGGGCAGTAGCAGAAGGGAGTGAATGTGGAGTGAGCTGAACCTGCGACCAAAACACCTTTTGGAAGCTGCATTTCATCCTCTATAAGGCAGGCGAGCCCTGCCCTGCAGGATCGTAAAGATGAAGTGAGATAACACACAGCAGCCACTCCACAGAGACTGGAACAAAGCGGTCCCCCAGTCAGTGTGAGGCCATGAGTGACTGCTTGCAGCTCTCCGCGACCCTGTCCTCAAGACCCTCCCCGTCCTCTCCTTCCCAGCCCTCTCCCCCCATGCCTGCGTTAACTGTCATGATCCACGGAGGGGCTGACGTCATGCTTCTGTCTCCAGTGCCACCCTCTCTCCTGAGTTTCAGAGCCCCCCACTTGACTGCCCCACCAGCGTCTCCCGTTTAAAAGGCTCAAAACAGAACTCCTTACCTTCTTATCCTGAACGTCCTTTTCTTCCTCCCCTCCTGGTACATGAAAGGTACCATCCTCCTCCCAGTGGTCTGAGCTGGAAAACCGGATGCCATTTCCGACGATCGTGTCTCCTGTTCCCCATTTCAGGGTTTTAAGACTATTTCAGTCGTTAAAGATTTTCCTTTGTTTGAATAAATACTCCTTGCCTAAGATGTTAATGCTTGTCCTCTTCCTTTTCACAGGTTTTAAATAGTTTGCTGGAGAGCCTGATGGAAGGATGATACTAATGCACACCACTAGATGGAGCTACAGCTCTGAGAAACAGGATGGGAACGTGGCAAGTAGAAGGGTGGAGTACGTCTCCCTAATTTTCAACATCTCCCCTGCTCAAGACAGACCATCAGACAGACAGACACGTTCTAGACTTGGCTGTGTCACTTACCGGCTACGTGACTGCTGACAGCCTTACTTGTGAAATAGGGATTCTAACAATGCTCACATCAGAGGTATGCTGTGACCACCAAATTAAGACGCAAACTGGAACGCAGAGTAAATGTAAGTTAGTGTGATGCCAGGAAGCCTCATCACTAGAGCTACTCCTGGGGCCTGATTCCAAAAGCAAGACAACTTCCATGACCTTGTCTTACATGGTCAGGGCTTTTGAGGAGGGGGGCGGGACGGAGGGCAGTAGCAGAAGGGAGTGAATGTGGAGTGAGCTGAACCTGCGACCAAAACACCTTTTGGAAGCTGCATTTCATCCTCTATAAGGCAGGCGAGCCCTGCCCTGCAGGATCGTAAAGATGAAGTGAGATAACACACAGCAGCCACTCCACAGAGACTGGAACAAAGCGGTCCCCCAGTCAGTGTGAGGCCATGAGTGACTGCTTGCAGCTCTCCGCGACCCTGTCCTCAAGACCCTCCCCGTCCTCTCCTTCCCAGCCCTCTCCCCCCATGCCTGCGTTAACTGTCATGATCCACGGAGGGGCTGACGTCATGCTTCTGTCTCCAGTGCCACCCTCTCTCCTGAGTTTCAGAGCCCCCCACTTGACTGCCCCACCAGCGTCTCCCGTTTAAAAGGCTCAAAACAGAACTCCTTACCTTCTTATCCTGAACGTCCTTTTCTTCCTCCCCTCCTGGTACATGAAAGGTACCATCCTCCTCCCAGTGGTCTGAGCTGGAAAACCGGATGCCATTTCCGACGATCGTGTCTCCTGTCCACTTCTGTCCACGCCAACTTCTGCTGATTTCACCTTTTAAATGTCCTTTTAATGCCTCCCTGCGCCCCCGTCATGCGCTCCCCACATGCCCCACAGCCTTATCTTAGTGCCCTGTTCCCTGCCTCGAACTCACACAGTGGTTATTTTTTTTTTCCTGAATGTAAATCTAGCTATTTCCCTGCTGAAAAGCCTTCCATGGCTCTCCAGGGTCAGTAAGTTGGCCTAAATTTCCCGACATGGCCTAGAAGGCATCTGAAAGTCTGACTTCTACCTCCCTCCCCAGCCTTCCTCGCCTCTCCTTCCCTGAGCTCACTACCAACCTGATCTTACAGTCCAGCCAGCCACAGGGCACTTCAGTTCCTCAGATGACATGGGGCTTCTTTCTGCCTCTAGGCCTTTGCCCTCCTCCTTCTCTGCTCCTCCTCACCCCAATTCTGACTTAATACAGCAAAGCTGAGGATCTCTTAACTTTGCAGACTCCTCACAGACTGCCTCTCACCTCTTTACCCGGTGGCCTGTCACAGCCTCACACTAAGCAAAGCCACCACCGCGGGCGTCACGCAGTCCCCCTGCCCTCTACACCACCCCTTGCTGACCTATGTCTCTATGTAAATTCTCTGACATTAGGGACCTTGTCTGCTTTGGTCACTGTCGTACCCTCACAACCCAGAACCTGGCCGATGCATATTCAGCTCCTGATAAATTATTCACTGAATAGAAGAGTAAATAACTGAACAGGTAAGATGCTGCATGGGCAGAAAATAGGTCAACTCTCTTCCCCCACCCTTCCTGGATCACGGGGAGATGTTGGGGTCCAGCCTATATGAGCGTTCTGATAATCGCGTCCAGTTGTTTAATTGTTAATTCAGTTTGGCTGTCAGTGAGAGAGTTAAGATGACTACAGGTCCTGTAACTTAGTGAGAATGTAAGGAAACAGAAGATCAAGATGAGAAAAGAGGTTGAGTGGCTATGAGCCCACACAATTTTGGCATGGCAGGAAGTTCAGCTTCCTTGTACAACCCAAATCACACAAGTTACTGCAAGGATTCTTAAGGAGGAGATTTCCTTCCATACCATTTGCCTTGTTGGGAAATGCCCCATCCACCCACTCACCCACCTAGCCACCCATTTCTATTCAGGACAGCATGCATAAAGTGGAGAACTACACTCGAGCTCCAGTGGTGTGAAACGGCCTACCATCAGAACCCACTGACCCGCAACTGTGAGATTACTAGGCAATAACATCACCCAGCACTGGGCCTGCTGTCTAACAAAAGCTCAATAAACGGTAACTGTAGGTTACTACTAGGACTGCAATACCACACCCAAGTCCCACAGCTCCAACTTTTTCCCAGCCGGACATCAAATATTCAACTCAATTTTATTATCCAGAATTTGAGGAGGAGGCTCAGAGGGAAGGAACCTGGAGAGGGAGTCAGTAGAGTCAGGCTGGACCAAAGAGGGACAGAGGCCAGGAGCCTGAGGCTGGGGTGTGAGGCAGAAGGGAGCTTCCGCCTGGGAGGGCTCCCCCTAGGATGCTGCGAGAATCTGGGCTCCAGGTAACCCTACCATTATCATAACGCGTCTCCAGGAGAGCAGGCAGGAAGCGGGCATAGAGTGTGGACACGCCTCCTCCACTGGGACCGCTGGTCAACCCAGGCCCCTAGGTCTGGGCACTGTGGGACCGGATGGGGATGTTGATTCGGTTCTGCAGCCAGTTGATGTAATCCTCTTGAGGCATATGGACGATGTGTTCTCGTACAAACTGAGGGGCAGACACAGTGATAGCCTCAGGCTTGGTTTCAAAGCCAGACTCTGCGCCTCCTGCCCTCCCCAAGAAGATCCTGGGAGATTAGTGATGAAGGCTGGTGGCCCCAGGACACCTCCAAACCTTTGGTGATTCATAATTAAGAAAAGGGCTTCTTTCCAGCTTCCTAGTTCAGCAGGCTAATTTTAAGGCCCTTTTTGTCACTACTGACCCAAAGAAATCTGGGGAGAGTGGGAAAACCCAGCTGTCAGTATCTGTCTCTCTTTTCTACTGCTAAATATCTTTTAAAAAGTCATTTGTCCCTAAACATTTTTGGGTTCATGGACTCCTTTGAGAATTGATGTCAGTTATGGGCTTTGTTCCAGGAAAGGGCTGAGACACAAAGCAGAGTTTCATATAGATTCCAGCTTAAGAGACTGCCGCATCCAGGTTAGCAGAAGCTGTGTGATATTCTACTGGGAGAAGAATATGCTACCTTTTGTGACTTAGGGCTAATAAATCTCAGCTCAGAGAAAGAGGGGAGCATCCATATCTATATTCCCCACAGAAAATAGCAAAATTCTGTAAAGCAATTATCCTTCAATTAAAAAAAAAATTAAAAAGAAAAAAGAAATGGCCCTTTCTGTATGTGGCAGGTGGAATTCACGCCTCATAACTGGACAGACGTCCTGGACTTAGTTTCAGACTAGCCTGCCAGATTCTCCCCCAAAAGAGTTTTACAAGATGTGAGAAGTGGAGTCTGGACATTTGAACTTGTCTGCAGGGTCATCCTCTCTCCCCCGGTCCTGACTGTGCACCCATATACACAGGCCAGGTCAGGCTGTGGAAGGGCCAGAACCTCACGAAAACACCAAGAGGTCCAGGAACGCCACCGTCTGAGGCACTTCTTTACCTTGAGACACTGAAAGACTACTAAAACGTGTGTCTGCCATCAGATAAAGTGAAGGAAGGGACTCCAGGGACACCTGTTAATACCTTAGCGGGGGGCCCTTCCCCCTTCCCTCTGCTGACACCTCTTGATGCCCTAAGGGAACAGAGCACCAGGAATTTCTAGAGTGGGTGGGGAAGGTAAGCTGCTATTGCAGACCTTTCAGTGGCTCCTCAGCACCTTCCCGATGAAGAGCTAACTCCTTAACGTAACCTTCAGAGGTCTGCACACTGACCTCCTTGGTCCCCAGAGCCACCCATCTTTCTGCTCTCTTCCTTCCCAATCCACTGACTGCCGCTGAATTCCTCCCACAGGTCAAGCTCTAGCCTGCTCTGGGGCCCGGGTCCCTGCTCTTTCCCCTTCTCTTCTTGGTGCTGTCTTTTCATCATTCAGATCTCAGCTTCCAAGTCATCCTCCTTGGGGGCTCTAGTTACAAAAAGCCTCTTCTAGGTTTACCTTAAATCAGGGATCCTCAAACTTTATTGTGTATATGAGTCACCCAGCATCTCTTGGAAAATATAGATTCTGGTCAGATATGGTTTGGAGGCTGAGGTGCTGCATTTCTAACAAGCATCTCTCGTGTGAGGCCCATAGGCCACAATTTAAGTTCCAAGATTTAGAGCACTGCTTATTATGATTGCCAGTTACAGTGTTCACATGTCCATTCATTCATGCTTCACTGAAGGCTACAAGTTTCTAGGGGGCATCATTTACACAGATTACAATGTCCCTTGGAGTTGAACAACCAAGATCACAGGACAATCCCTCTCCTAATAGGTGATGAAGTCCCTGAAGGCCTTTACGCCTTTTTAAAACTTCAGACACTTTCACAATGCCTGGATGTTGAGAGAGGATGGAGTGAGCGTGCCTGGGGCGTCATGAGGAGAAAGGCAGTGGTCGTTACCTCGATGGCCACAGCAATGTCTGGGGAGCACAGCTCCCAGACCCTCAGCTCCTGCAGCACCTTCAGGAGGACATGTGGCCGGATCCTCAGGTCCAGGTTTTCCCCAAACTTCTGCAGTTTCGCCAAGATCTTCCTGGCGGGGCGGAAGTTCTTCAGATCCTCAGGGAGTTTGGACAGCAGGTCAAAGTACCTTTAGTTCCAAGAAGAAAGGGTCAGTTAGGAAACCACTAGCAGATGGTCTGGTGTCTGAAGGACCTCATCTCCAGACGCAACCTCCACCACTCCTGGGATGTCTCCAGGGCAGCACTGGCCTTTATCTGGGGGACTGTCCTCCCTCCTCAGGGTAAACTGTCCACAGATCAGGCACGTGTTTGTTTTTAGTGACAGTAAAAGCTGGGACCATGATTTGCACAATGACTCGAGTGGTAAAGAATTTGTCTTCTAATGCACAAGATACGGGTTCGACCCCTGGATAGGAGAAGAGCACAGCAACCCACTCCAGCATTCTTGCCTGAAGAATCCCATGGACAGAGAAGCCCAGGTGGGTTACTGTCCATGGGTCACAGAAGAGTCAGACATGACTTAGCCACTAAACAACAAGAAGCTAAGGACACACTTTAAAGAGATGCATTGATGATTTTTCTGTCAAGCAGACAATGTGATAAGTTAGAAGGAAGGAAAAGCACTGGTATTCTGAAGCTTCTCTTTTGAGAATTAATCAGCCAAGGAGGATGTGGACACATCTGTGGGACACTTTCTAGAATGTAAAATGCTCCCGAGGATGCATGTCTGTGCATGTGTGTATTTTCTCTGTTCCTGGTAATGAGCAAGCAGGGGCCATGCTTTTGGTGTTTCGGTATGTTTTAAGAACCTGCTTTGGCCACCTGATGAAAAGAGCTGAGTAACTGGAAAAGACCCTGATGCTGGGGAAGACTGAGGGCAGGAGGAGAAGGGGGTGACAGAGGATGAGATGGCTGGATGGCATCACTGACTCAATAGACATGAGTTTGAGTAAGCTCTTGGAGATAGTGAAGGAGAGGGAAGCCTGGCGTGCTGCAGCGCTCGTGGTTGTAAAGAGTCAGACACAAGAGGCACTGAACAACAGAAGTTAATATTATGACAGCATGTGAAGGTAGTTTGGGAATCCACCCTCGAGATGGTGCAACAATGTAGGTTCTAACCTGGAGGTGCTGGTGTGGGTGGTATCTCGTGGGAAAAAAAACCACTTTTCTTCCCTGACTGGAAAAGTTGAAGAAGAACTTGATCATCCATCATACATTTTGGCTGCTCATACTGTTTTATACGTGTGATACGTATTTATTCATGTCTCTTTTTAAGCTCCCATTCTGCATTATTAAAATCATTGAAGGGATTCTGGATACATTTTTAGTCTTTTCCATCTTACTCAAATATCTTGATTTACTCACTCTGACAGGAGGAAGGTTTGGGAAATCAGACTCCAATTTCACATTTCAGATAAGCGCAGAGACAGGTCAGATGGGGGTTTAAATCCTGAAGTGTCCGTGTTTGTAAAGTGGGGGTTAATAGGTACCCTCAGGATTTTTGTGGGGGAAAAATAGTTAATTTATGAAAACTGCTCAGGAAGGGAGGGCCTGCCATTCAGTAACCACTCAATTTACATAGCTTTTTGTTGTCCTTATTATTATCCCTGTGCTGGGGGACAGTGTTCTTGAGGCATGCCTGTCTGGCTCTGTATCCTTAAGGGTTCAATTATTTGGGGAATATAGCTCTCCCCGCAACAGACCTCAGGATCTGTAGGTATTTTCAGACTGATTTGTTTCTTCTGCTTCTCTTATAGGGGTTGGCAAGTGAGTCTGTATTTGCAAGCTGAATCAAACAGAAGGTAAACATGGAGGGTAGGTTATCTGTGGTTCAGGAGTGGAAGAGTTTCTTGCCGGATTTACTCTGCATATAGCCTGTTTTGTCAGGGTGTAGGGAGTGTGTTAGTGGTGGCCGAGGACAGGTTTGGAGGGATGCCTGTCTGTTTTGAAGGGTAAAGAGATCAAATGCAGCTCTGTAACCACAGTGCTCCCTTCACCCCTGCAGGGACTGCCTTATCTGGCTCTCGGGATCTTTACCAGTGGTCTGCAATTTCTTCTGCATCTCCTTTCACCACAGAGGCTTTGTGTCTCATTTTGGCTATATCCTTTTGGAAATCTGACACAAGGTTGAAAGAATGGAACTTCTGGATCCCTCTCTCTTCTTGGCGCCTGCATCATGGGTGGTATGAGAAAGAGGGAGACCAATCAGATACTCTTCTCCTTTAACCATCTGAGATGCCCTCCGAGACTGGAGTTAAACACCCTTTCCTTCTTGAGGTCCTTCCTAACCCTCTCAGTCACCTCTAAGATACAAGCTGGCTCTGGGCGTAAGAGGATATAGTTCTCTCCAAGGTCCTGAAACTAAATCCAGTCACTTTTTTTTTGTTTTTTTCCAAATGCCTTTTTTTTTTTTTCTCCTTGACTACTTCTATTGATCTTTCATTTATCTTTGTTCTTTGGCCTGTGTGGGCCTCCCATTGCAGTGGTCTCTCGTTGCAGAGCACTGGCTCTCGGCGCATGTGCTCCAGAGCTCCAGCTCGGTAATTGGACACATCGGTCCAGCCACTCCGTGGCATGTGGGATCTTCCCAGATAAGGAAACAGGTTTAAATCCTGAAGTGTCCGTGTTTGTAAAGTGGGGGTTAATAGGTACCCTCAGGATTTTTGTGGGGGAAAAATAGATAATTTATGAAAACTGCTCAGGAAGGGAGGGCCTGCCATTCAGTAACCACTCAATTTACATAGCTTTTTGTTGTACTTATTATTATCCCTGTGCTGGGGGACAGTGCTCTTGAGGCATGCCTGTCTGGCTCTGTATCCTTAAGAGTTCAATTATTTGGGGAATATAGCTCTCCCCGCAACAGACCTCAGGATCTGTAGGTATTTTCAGACTGATTTGTTTCTTCTGCTTCTCTTATAGGGGTCGGCAAGTGAGTCTGTATTTGCAAGCTGAATCAAACAGAAGGTAAACATGGAGGGTAGGTTATCTGTGGTTCAGGAGTGGAAGAGTTTCTTGCTGGATTTACTCTGCATATAGCCTGTTTTGTCAGGGTGTAGGGAGTGTCTTACTGGTGGCCGAGGACAGGTTTGGAGGGATGCCTGTCTGTTTTGAAGGGTAAAGAGATCAAATGCAGCTCTGTAACCACAGTGCTCCCTTCACCCCTGCAGGGACTGCCTTATTTGGCTCTCGGGATCTTTACCAGTGGTCTGCAATTTCTTCTGCATCTCCTTTCACCACAGAGGCTTGGTGTCTCATTTTGGCTATATCCTTTTGGAAATCTGACACAAGGTTGAAAGAATGGAACTTCTGGATCCCTCTCTCTTCTTGGCGCCTGCATCATGGGTGGTATGAGAAAGAGGAAGACCAATCAGATACTCTTCTCCTTTAACCATCTGAGCTGCCCTCCGAGACTGGAGTTAAACACCCTTTCCTTCTTGAGGTCCTTCCTAACCCTCTCAGTCACCTCTAAGATACAAGATGGCTCTGGGCGTAAGAGGATATAGTTCTCTCCAAGGTCCTGAAACTAAATCCAGTCACTTTTTTTTTTTTTTTCCAAATGCCCTTTTTTTATCCCCCTTGGCTACTTCTATTGATCTTTCATTTATCTTTGTTCTTTGGCCTGTGTGGGCCTCCCATTGCAGTGGTCTCTCTCGTTGCAGAGCACTGGCTCTCGGCGCATGTGCTCCAGAGCTCCAGCTCGGTAATTGGACACATCGGTCCAGCCACTCCGTGGCATGTGGGATCTTCCCAGGTCAGGGATCAAACTGGTGCCCCTCACACTGCAAGGCAGTGTCCTTACCCACTGGACCACCAGGGAAGCCCCTCCAGTCACTTTTTTTGGGTGGGGGGCAGGTTGCGGAGGGAGGGGGGCGGGCCGGCCACCTCTATTGGTCTTTCATTTATCTATTTCCATCCATCTTTGCTCTTTGGCCCATGTGGGCCTCCCATCGCAGTGGCCTCTGTTGTCGCAGAGCACTGGCTCTGGGCACATGCACCCCAGAGCTCCGGCTCGGTAATTGGACACACCTGCCCAGCTGTTCCACGGCATGGGGGATCTTTCTGGGCCAGGGATCAAACCAGCGCCCCTTGTACTGCAAGGTGGTGTCCTTACCCACTGGACCACCAGGGAAGCCCCTCCGGTCGCTTTTTTTGGGGGGGGGGCAGGTTGCGGAGGGAGGGGGGCGGGCCGGCCACCTCTATTGGTCTTTCATTTATCTATTTCCATCCATCTTTGCTCTTTGGCCCATGTGGGCCTCCCATCGCAGTGGCCTCTGTTGTCGCAGAGCATTGGCTCTGGGCACATGTGCCCCAGAGCTCCGGCTCGGTAATTGGACACACATGCCCAGCTGTTCCACGGCATGTGGGATCTTCCTGGGCCAGGGATCAAACCAGCGCCCCTTGTACTGCAAGGTGGTGTCCCTACCCACTGGACCACCAGGGAAGCCCTCCAGTCACTTTTTAATCAGCCCTCATTCTCTCCCTACTTTTGATTGTATTTATACAACTTTTCTCATCTGTGAGATGGAGGATGAAGTTCTGTGCGAAGAGTCAGACGTGACTGGGTGACTGGACAACAAAATCATCATTCCCTATCTCCAAAGAAACTATGTTGTGAATATAACGATGTTTTCAACTATACATGTGTTTCAATGGCTTTCCACGTACTCAGGGTAAAGTCCTCTGAGTGATGTACCCTCCAAGGCTCTGGGCTGTTCAGCCCCTACAACATCTTCCAACTTTATCTCTACCCTTTCCATCCCTTTCCTCCAAGCATTTTAGGATCTGGCTAATGAACTGGGTTGGGAAGATCTCCTGGAGGAGGAAATGGCACCCTACTCTAGTTTCTTGCCTGGAAAATTCCATGGGCGGAGGAAGCTGGCAGCCTACAGTCCAAGGGGCTTAAAGAATTGGACATGACTAAGCGACTGAGCACACATGAATTAAGTCTCTGAGATGAAGTTCAACCTCCACAGCCGGGGCTAGTAGCTCTTTTATGATCTGGCCTCTCTCTCTCTCTCCGCCTACACTGTAAACCACCCAAGCCCCAGCCACACCTGATTACTGACAGTTTATGGCCCACTGTGCCCCTTCTCACCTCTGGGACTCTCCTGTGGCTTTCCCCTGGAACTCTCTTCCCTCTTCTTTTTTCTGGATGACTACCTGGGTCTGAATTCCACCTTTACTACTTAACCACTGGGTGACCATCTACACGAGACATCTCTAAGCCCATCTTTCTCATCTATGAATAGGGCCTAAAAATAGCACCCCACAGGATTGTGGTGAGGCCCAAGTAACAAACACAGAGCTCTCACACCCATGTCTGGTACACAGTAAGTGCCCTGGAAATGTCATCGAGTTTTATTAAGCCAAAAATACTGTTTCCTCCAGGAAGACCTTTCTTATTTCCCTTGGACCTTTCTGTGTTCCCCGGCTCTCTGATTATTCTCATGCTGGCCTTCATCACTGTATGGTGATCACCTGTCTGTGCTCCTCACTGGACTGGGAGCTCCTAGAAGGTGGGGGCAATCATCTCTGGCCCAGAGCAGCCAGTCCCTCCACGGTCAGAGGGGGAGAAGGCACAGGGTCATCACGGCACCTTCGCTGAATGGATGGGCTCAGTTTTTTTTAAAAACAACTTTTTTTTCTTTCATCTGTGAGATGGAGAATGAAGTTCTGTGCGAAGAGTCAGACGTGACTGGGTGACTGAACAACAAAATCATCATTCCCTATCTCCAAAGAAACTATGTTGTGAATATAACGATGTTCTCAACTATACATGTGTTTCAATGACTTTCCACGTACTCAGAGTAAAGTCCTCTGAGTGATGTACCCTCCAAGGCTCTGGGCTGTTCAACCCCTACAACATCTTCCAACTTTATCTCTACCCTTTCCATCCCTTTCCTCCAAGCATTTTAGGATCTGGCTAATGAACTGGGTTGGGAAGATCTCCTGGAGGAGGAAATGGCACCCTACTCTAGTTTCTTGCCTGGAAAATTCCATGGGCGGAGGAAGCTGGCAGCCTACAGTCCAAGGGGCTTAAAGAGTTGGACATGACTAAGCGACTGAGCATACATGAATTAAGTCTCTGAGATGAAGTTCAACCTCCACAGCCGGGGCTAGTAGCTCTTTTATGATCTGGCCTCTCTCTCTCTCTCCGCCTACCCTGTAAACAACCCAAGCCCCAGCCACACCTGATTACTGACAGTTTATGGCCCACTGTGCCCCTTCTCACCTCTGGGACTCTTCTGTGGCTTTCCCCTGGAACTCTCTTCCCTCTTCTTTTTTCTGGATGACTACCTGGGTCTGAATTCCACCTTTATTACTTAACCACTGGGTGACCATCTACACGAGACATCTCTAAGCCCATCTTTCTCATCTATGAATAGGGCCTAAAAATAGCACCCCACAGGATTGTGGTGAGGCCCAAGTAACAAACACAGAGCTCTCACACCCATGTCTGGTACACAGTAAGTGCCCTGGAAATGTCATCGAGTTTTATTAAGCCGAAAATACTGTTTCCTCCAGGAAGACCTTTCTTATCTCCCTTGGACCTTTCTGTGTTCCCCGGCTCTCTGCTTATTCTCATGCTGGCCTTCATCACTGTATGGTGATCACCTGTCTGTGCTCCTCACTGGACTGGGAGCTCCTAGAAGGTGGGGGCAATCATCTCTGGCCCAGAGCAGCCAGTCCCTCCACGGTCAGAGGGGGAGAAGACACAGGGTCATCACGGCACCTTCGCTGAATGGATGGGCTCAGTGGGGAAACTAGTCACTGCAGGCAAGGAGTCAGCTGGGAAGCGAGGCAGTGATCAGGCTGTCAGACTGGAAAAGACAAGCTTCCAGCAGTCTGTTGCCACTCTGAAAGTCTAGTTCCAAGTCTTAATTGTGACACGGAGGGCTGTGTGTGGCACCGCCCTCACCTGCAACTCCCTGTCCTTCAAGTGATCCATGTCCCTTCCTACCCTGGGACTCTGTGCTTTTCCTCCTGCCTAGAGTGTCCTTCCACCTTCTCACCATACCACCAGCTCCTCCTCCTTTGTCAGGACTCGGCCTTCATGTCAGCTCCTTGGGGAGGTCTTCCTGGATTACCCAACCTGCATGAGATCTCCATGGTTTCTCTCTTTCTCCTAGAACCCTGTTCTCTTACTGTGGATCATGATCATAATCTAAACTGATAAATTTATCAATTCAGTTATTTAGTCTCTACCTATATTTTCCAGGAGACTATAGGCTTCCCTGGTGGCTCAGACAGTAAAGAATCTGCCTGCGATGCAAGAGACCCAGGTTTGATCCCTGGATTGGGAAGATCCCCTGGAAAAGGAAATGGCAACCCACTCTAGTATTCTTGCCTGGAGAATCCCATGGACAGAGGAACCTGGAGGGCTACAGCCCATGGAGTTGCAGACAGTTGGACATGACTGAACAACTAACATAAGCACCCGGAGGACAGGGAACATGTCCTTCTCATTCCCTGTTATAGCCCCAACACCAAGCACCTGTTGGGTACATACAAACTGTCAGATGAATGGATGCCCTATGAGTGAATGGATACGTGTGTGCACTTACTTCATGAGGATTTCCATCTTGTCCTGTAGACAAAAACCAGCCTCCTGAGCTACACTGTAAAACTTGGCCCTCATGGTGTTACACATCCCACTCTTGCACTGGACGATGTCACGGTTGGCGCGGCTGTGGACACAGAGAAGCCAGGTTTAGCGGACCAGGCCGGAGGGAGAGATGCCTCCTTGGGCCCCAAGGTGTTCTGCAGGAATACCTGCCCAGGTTCTCCACCCTAGCCTGGGGCCTCCTCCAGCATTCCCCTGGATGTAGGAAGAACAGACCTTCCCAAGACCACCCGAGTCCACACTGAGACATATGGTGACTTCAGCCCAGCAAATGTTAAGCAAGGTGAGTTGAAAATAGAATCTGGAGCTGGGAGATTGAGATTCCAACTTCCTACCACAATGTTTTAGCCATCCGGGGGTACGTGGCAGTGATCAGGCTGTCAGACTGGAAAAGACAAGCTTCCAGCAGTGTGTTGCCACTCTGAAAGTCTAGTTCCAAGTCTTAATTGTGACACGGAGGGCTGTGTGTGCACCGCCTCACCTGCAACTCCCTGTCCTTCAAGTGATCCATGTCCCTTCCTACCCTGGGACTCTGTGCTTTTCCTCCTGCCTAGAGTGTCCTTCCACCTTCTCACCATACCACCAGCTCCTCCTCCTTTGTCAGGACTCGGCCTTCATGTCAGCTCCTTGGGGAGGTCTTCCTGGATTACCCAACCTGCATGAGATCTCCATGGTTTCTCTCTTTCTCCTAGAACCCTGTTCTCTTACTGTGGATCATGATCATAATCTAAACTGATAAATTTATCAATTCAGTTATTTAGTCTCTACCTATATTTTCCAGGAGACTATAGGCTTCCCTGGTGGCTCAGACAGTAAAGAATCTGCCTGCGATGCAAGAGACCCAGGTTTGATCCCTGGATTGGGAAGATCCCTGGAGAAGGAAATGGCAACCCACTCTAGTATTCTTGCCTGGAGAATCCCATGGACAGAGGAACCTGGAGGGCTACAGCCCATGGAGTTGCAGACAGTTGGACATGACTGAACAACTAACATAAGCACCCGGAGGACAGGGAACATGTCCTTCTCATTCCCTGTTACAGCCCCAACACCAAGCACCTGTTGGGTACATACAAACTGTCAGATGAATGGATGCCCTATGAGTGAATGGATACGTGTGTGCACTTACTTCATGAGGATTTCCATCTTGTCCTGTAGACAAAAACCAGCCTCCTGAGCTACACTGTAAAACTTGGCCCTCATGGTGTTACACATCCCACTCTTGCACTGGACGATGTCACGGTTGGCGCGGCTGTGGACACAGAGAAGACAGGTTTAGCGGACCAGGCCGGAGGGAGAGATGCCTCCTTGGGCCCCAAGGTGTTCTGCAGGAATACCTGCCCAGGTTCTCCACCCTAGCCTGGGGCCTCCTCCAGCATTCCCCTGGATGTAGGGAGAACAGACCTTCCCAAGACCACCTGAGTCCACACTGAGACATATGGTGACTTTAGCCCAGCAAATGTTAAGCAAGGTGAGTTGAAAATAGAATCTGGAGCTGGGAGATTGAGATTCCAACTTCCTACCACAATGTTTTAGCCATGTGGCCTCTGGGGAGGTATTTCGCCTGGCCAGGTTTCAGGCTGTTTCCTTGCAGAATGGGATAGCACCCCTGTCTCGTAGGATTAGTCTTGAAGAATAAGCAAGATAATAAATATAGCGTCAAGCGTGGAGGAAGGATTTGTTGTCACTGTCTGCATGGTTGCTTGGCAACTGGGCTAGAAGCCCACTGTGCTGGGAGTCCTTCGTCCTTCAGCTGTGTCTATGGCTTCAGGGAGTCTGGTCAGCACTGGGCTATCTCTACGCCCCTGGGAAGATGGAGGGTGTGGTTGTCACAGTCCCTCTTGTCTGGCACCTCCCGCTGCCCACCTGGCCTACCTTTTAAACTTCTTTTGGAGCATCTGGGAGTGGCTATCCCCACTTGTACTGCTGGATCTGTCGCTAAGACACAAAGAAATGGTTTCAGGTTGCCTGGAGCCTCATTTTCCCCAAAAGAGGGACTTTAGGGCCCCTGTGACACCTGCTAGTCTCAGGTGAGTATACTGATTCTAATCAAGGCATCAGAAGTGTATTTTGCCTACACTTTGACCTTTGCTCCCACTGGACACACTGCTTGGAGAGTCTTCCTTGTTTCTTCTCCACTTGCTTGCACCCTACCCTGTCTCGTGGCCTAGAGAAAGTGCTGCCTGCCCTGACTCCCCTAGTCCAGCGGCAGCCTCCTGCCTCTGCGTGTTGTTGGGATGGCGAGTTTTCTGGACCCCAGCTTCTTCTGTATAAAACTGGCCTCTCCAGCTGGAGTACCAGTTCACTGTGGACACTCCCACCCTCCTCTCTACCCTGCCTGCACTTGCCCCAGGGCTGAGTGCAGATCTCAGAAGGGGAGGGGCGAGTCCTCCTGGTCACACTGTCCAGGGTGATCTTGGCCCCTGGCTGCCTCTTCATTCACAGATTCTCTTATCGAAACCGGATTCTGATGCTGAAGACTCATTTCATTCAACTCGGGAGGCAGGCAGGGGTGGGTTCCGAGCCCAGCCCTGCCATGGCACTACCTCCTCCCAGGCTGCGGAGAAGCACCTCTGCTCTGGTCAGTTGCCTTGGCTGTGACTGTCAACTCCTGGTGCCACCTGACCCTTTCTAGGGAGGTGACTGCATTCCTTCAGTGGCTGCTCCCTCCTGTGACTCTGGCTGGCTGGGGTCCCTAGGTGGAGTGAAGTTCTTTGCTCGTCCCCATCCCCTTTCATCCTCGGTTAGGTCCCCTTTCATCCAGGGACCTGGGCTTTCAGGGCCTGTGTCCAGCATCTTCTCACACCATGCCTCCCTTTGTTTCTTCCAAACATCTGAGACACTGACTTGACTGCTGTATCGGTGTGATTTTATTTTTCTTATCTCGATAATGGCTGGCTAACCCTTCCTGCCCTGTGATTCTTTTCAGGGGGCTGGCGTTTCCCAGACTCCTTCCCTATGGGAAAGGGCTTTGCCCAGAGGGCCCTGGGCCTGGCTATCCCCACTTGTACTGCTGGATCTGTCGCTAAGACACAAAGAAATGGTTTCAGGTTGCCTGGAGCCTCATTTTCCCCAAAAGAGGGACTTTAGGGCCCCTGTGACACCTGCTAGTCTCAGGTGAGTATACTGATTCTAATCAAGGCATCAGAAGTGTATTTTGCCTACACTTTGACCTTTGCTCCCACTGGACACACTGCTTGGAGAGTCTTCCTTGTTTCTTCTCCACTTGCTCGCACCCTACCCTGTCTCGTGGCCTAGAGAAAGTGCTGCCTGCCCTGACTCCCCTAGTCCAGCGGTAGCCTCCTGCCTCTGCGTGTTGTTGGGATGGCGAGTTTTCTGGACCCCAGCTTCTTCTGTATAAAACTGGCCTCTCCAGCTGGAGTACCAGTTCACTGTGGACACTCCCACCCTCCTCTCTACCCTGCCTGCACTTGCCCCAGGGCTGAGTGCAGATCTCAGGAGGGGAGGGGCGAGTCCTCCTGGTCACACTGTCCAGGGTGATCTTGGCCCCTGGCTGCCTCTTCATTCACAGATTCTCTTATCGAAACCGGATTCTGATGCTGAAGACTCATTTCATTCAACTCGGGAGGCAGGCAGGGGTGGGTTCCGAGCCCAGCCCTGCCATGGCACTACCTCCTCCCAGGCTGCGGAGAAGCACCTCTGCTCTGGTCAGTTGCCTTGGCTGTGACTGTCAACTCCTGGTGCCACCTGACCCTTTCTAGGGAGGTGACTGCATTCCTTCAGTGGTTGCTCCCTCCTGTGACTCTGGCTGGCTGGGGTCCCTAGGTGGAGTGAAGTTCTTTGCTCGTCCCTGTCCCCTTTCATCCTCGGTCAGGTCCCCTTTCATCCAGGGACCTGGGCTTTCAGGGCCTGTGTCCAGCATCTTCTCACACCATGCCTCCCTTTGTTTCTTCCAAACATCTGAGACACTGACTTGACTGCTGTATCGGTGTGATTTTATTTTTCTTATCTCGATAATGGCTGGCTAACCCTTCCTGCCCTGTGATTCTTTTCAGGGGGGCTGGCCGTTTCCCAGACTCCTTCCCTATGGGAAAGGGCTTTGCCCAGAGGGCCCTGGGCCTGGACCTAGAGGTCTCAGGTCTGGCAGGTGATGGAGCAAACCCTTATCCCAACTTGTTAGGAAGCAGAGCCCCAGTAATACTACCCAGAAGGCATTGTATTTGCATTCCAACCAGCTGCTCCAACCTCTGCTGATGAATTCTTTGGGGAAGCAAGTCAGCTTTGACCTTCCTCCTATAGACGGCTCTTTTCTAGAGATGACCGAATGACTAGAGGAGAGGCAGGGGTGAAAGAAGTAGCGCTGCTAGCTGTGATAAAGAAACAAACAAACAAACAAAGGACCCTTTGGCCTGTCTAGGTCTGCCCTTTCCTTGGCCCTCCTTGAGTTTCAGCCATACTGGTCTTTGCTCAGTGCCTCAAAGCTTCCTGTTGCTTCAGACCCTTTGCACACACGAATCCCCCTGCTGGGAATGCTAGTCCTTCCATTTGCTCCAGAGCATAGATCCTAGGTTCTATGGGAAGCGACAGGAATTACCTGGAGAAATTTCTCAGAATGAGAACGTAGATTCCAGATCCTACCTTTCCCAGCTACGGGCTAGCTAATTCTTCTTTTTCCTTCAGGCTCAAGCTTAAATGTCAAACTCAGCTTTGGTTAGAACCCTGATCGGCTCGCCATTCACCCGGTCCTTCATAATTCTCCTCCAGAACACTTTCCATGTCATGATTATACAGCTATCTCTGTGGGATTATTGATTCAATAATAAAATCAACAATTCGATTATTGTTATTATTAAATGCATGACTCTCCCTTTAGAAAATCAGCTCTTAACTATGGGCAGGATTCAAGGAGTCCAAGAATGCAGATAGGAAAAAAGAAAAAAAGACCAACAGGTTGCATCTTTAGCCTTTCGCAGAAATGCAAATCATAGGTTTTTACATATCACATTAAAATTATGGGAGATAGTTTGAGAAACCATTTACTCTTGACAGTAATCCAAAATTATAGTAGTTATCAGAGCTCTGCTATGTCCTGTTGTATAAGGCATTGCTGAAGAAGCCCAGGGATGACTATACATCCCATGTTTGTACTGTAATCAATATTACTATAGATTTCTCTGTAAACCGTTGTAGTTTATAGTCTGTGTCCACAGGCTTCTTTGCATGGTCAAAGCGTCTGTGACACAGAAGGAGTTATGACCCCAGACCAGATAGCAGGCTCCACCCACAGGGCAGAGGTCAGCTGTTCTGTCTGATGAGCACAGTCCTGGGCAACAGTGGAGACTGACGAAGAGTCTCTAGATGAACAAATGACCTGGGGGTGGGCCTGCCCCACCCAGTACAAGCCACCCAGGTAACAGGGCAAGGACAGTTCTGTAACACACCCTCCTGCTTCATCCTTCCACCACAGGAAGATTTTACCTTCATGGGGTATGATCGCTGGAAAGAAACGGCTGAATACTCACCCCCAAGCCCTGGGAGTCAGGAAACTTACTTCCAGGGAAGAAAGAAGAGCACCCCTCTCGCCCCACTCCCATGGTCTGGCGGGGCTGTCTCTGCAATGCCCCCGGCAACTATGCGGTGCCTCCCAACCTGCCCAGCAGGGTCCTGGGCCTTCCTACCTTGATTTGCGGGTGGTCTGCATAACCTTATAAGCAGAATCAGTCTTGTTCTGTCTGAGCATTGACAAGACACTGCAAAGCAACATGAGTCACTGAACTCAGAGGCAGTAAACAGCTGTGGGAGAACAGAGAGTGTTCACCTAGAGCGGGGATCCCGGGCTGTGCAGGAGGGCATGCAAGTGACCTGGAGGACCCATTCAGAATGACAGTGCAGATTCCTAAGCCACATTTCCAGAGATCTGGATACCTTAGGCCTTAAGTGCGACCCCAGAAGCGGCACTTAAAACCATACAGACATACACACACACACACACACACAGTCTCTCTCTCTCTCTCTCTCTCACACACACACACACACACACACAGAGTCCTCTGACTCAGGTGTCCAGAGAGCATACTTTGAAGGCCTTAGAATTTCCTGGCACACCCGAAATGCTTGTTTTAAAATATGATTTCCTCTAGGGATTTGGTGCAGTGGTCTGGGATGAAGACCAGAAATCCATAGTTTCCACAAGCGCCCCAGCTGATTCTGATCTTCAGGGACCTTTGGAAAACACTGCAAGAAGATTTTAAGAAAAGGGCATCCTCCTAGAGGATGCTGTGATCTGAGTATTGATGGTCCACTCCCCCTCACCACCCTGCTGAATTCATATGTTGAACCCTAACCTCCAAGAGGATGCTGTTAGGAGGTGGTGGCCTTTGGGAGGTGATTTGGTCAGGAGGGTGGAACCCTAATGATTGGAATTGATGCCCTTGTAAAACAGACTCTTTTGAGAACCAGCTTGCTCTTTCTGCCATGTCAGGACACAGTGAGAAGGATGGTGTCTAAGAGGAAGAGAGTCCTTGCTGGATGCAGAATCTGCCGGCACCTGGATCTTGGACCTTCCAGCCTCCAGAACCGTAAGGAAGAAACATTGTTTACAAGCCACTCTTATTTTTTGTTATACTGGCCTGAGCCCACCAAGACACAGGACTGAGGGCAGTCTGGCCCTCGAGGCTGGGGGGCTGGGAGGGCAGGCTTTCAAGGGTTCCTAAAGCCCCCAGAATTCTATGTGAGTCTTGATGGGAGCAGATTTGGGATCTAAAGTGAAATAGGAATCTACGTTTTTAAAGTGAGGCAAGCAAAAGAAAACCTGCAGCTTTCCCTAATTGTCTCTGGGCAGTTCCACGGAGAAGCCTCCAATCCTTGCTGCTTCATGAGAGATTAGGGAGATTTTTCTCCTGGAGGAAGGGAAGAGGGTGGGAAATTTCAACAGGTTCTTGCACTGTAGCCCTGGTTAGTGTACCACGAAAGTGAATACAGAGACCACGTGAGCAGCTTTGTGAGAACCAGGTTCTCATGTGGCTTAGTCTTTCAGGACCTGAAGCAGGTCATCCTTCTCCATCTAGGAGACAGGACAGTGATACTGGGGACTGCTTACTCAGCCTGTCTCCGAGAGGTGCTGCGAAGGTTCCGTAGGACACTACGTGTGAAATGAAAGTAACCACTGCCTCCACTGTCTCCAATTTCTGTGTTCTCACAATATGCCAAGCACAGGCTAATATGTTAAATGCATCATCTCACTAAATGCTTAATATGACTCAGGAACACAGACATTATTTCCATAACAATAAAAAACACTACCAAGAAATTATCTCTTAATTCTCATTACAGCTCTTTGGGACAGGTTCTTAATGAGCCTCATTTTACAGAACTGGAATCAGGCTTAGAGAGGTAAAACAACTTGCTCAACAGCACACAGCCATTAAGTCATGGAAATGGAGCTTGATCCTACTCTGCTTGGTATCACTGCCAATGCTTGGATGATACACAATCTCATTTTACAGATGAGAAAACTGAGGTTTAGCGAAGGGCTGAGGGACTTGTTCACAGACACCAGGTCTTGAACCCACGTCAGTCTGACTCCAGAGCCAGTGTTCACAATGGGAGTTTTCAAATAAGAAAGGAACCTCCTGCAACTGATGCTTCATCACTGTCATCTGTCTTTAACGCTGATAAATCAGGCAGAGGCTGGGGCCTAAGGGCCAACACTGTCTCCGGGTGCCTTCGGTGCCACCCTCCAGGGCCCCGGTGAGAGCTGAGGCAGCAGCAGCCAATTCATCATGACCAAGCAGAGGCGGGTGTGATGCATGGGAACGTGCCTGGTGAACTGTAATTATAGTAATAACAATCACCAATAAGTCATCGCCGGCATCCCAGTAGGCTGAAGGCGATGATGAACCTCTCTCGTGCCTCATTTATTCTTGGAAGTAATTTGCTTACTCAGAGGGACCTGCACTTGGGGAGGCAGCTTCGGCTCCAGCCTGCGTGCTCCCTGACGCTTTTAGAGGTCAAGAGCCCAGTGCCCAGGGCTTTCCGCTGGAAGGAGGACACCTCAGGGTCAAGTCTCAGTCTCTGAGCCAATTGACACTGGTTGCCTGCTGGTTCGAAACTTCCAAGGATTCTTCTTGCTCTCTGGACAGGAATCAGGATCCTAGAGGTGGCTCCCAAGGTCCTGGCAGACTTATACCTCTCCCCATCCCATTCTGGCAGCATTTCAGTTCCTGGAAGATACGGTGGTCCCTTCTGACCATGTCTGCACATGCACTGCCTGGAATCTTCACTTCCCTTGCCGGCTCTCCCCTCTCCTCCCATCGTTTTGGCTAGCTAGCTCTTTTTCATGCTTCATCCAAAATATCAGCTTGAAGTTTTCCCTTTGGAGGCAGCTTCTGTGATCCCTGTCCCAGATGAGATCAGATGCTCTTATTATTTCCTCTGACAGGTCTGAGCTTTTCTCTCCTAACACTTCCTGCAGTAACGAGTATGGTCCATCCATAGTCATAAATACTCACTAAAAGAATGAATGAACAACCTTTGGGTCCCTGGGAAACAGGGCAGCAGAATGGTTAACAAAACAGTTTCTGGAATAAGAAAGATGTGGATTCGCGTTGTGGCCTTACCACTCATTAGGGTGACCTTGAACAAGTTACACAGCCTCTCTGAACTTCATTTCCTTATTTGTAAAATGTAGACAGCATACCTACCATGTGGGGTTGCTGGAAGAAACTCAGGAGGCCGATATACATGAGCAAAGTGTAAGTTTGGGGGGACAGCTGGGGCCTAAGGGCCAACACTGTCTCCGGTGCCTTGGTGCCACCCTCCAGGGCCCCGGTGAGAGCTGAGGCAGCAGCAGCCAATTCATCATGACCAAGCAGAGGCGGGTGTGATGCATGGGAACGTGCCTGGTGAACTGTAATTATAGTAATAACAATCGCCAATAAGTCATCGCCGGCATCCCAGTAGGCTGAAGGCGATGATGAACCTCTCTCGTGCCTCATTTATTCTTGGAAGTAATTTGCTTACTCAGAGGGACCTGCACTTGGGGAGGCAGCTTCGGCTCCAGCCTGCGTGCTCCCTGACGCTTTTAGAGGTCAAGAGCCCAGTGCCCAGGGAGTTCCGCTGGAAGGAGGACACCTCAGGGTCAAGTCTCAGTCTCTGAGCCAATTGACACTGGTTGCCTGCTGGTTCGAAACTTCCAAGGATTCTTCTTGCTCTCTGGACAGGAATCAGGATCCTAGAGGTGGCTCCCAAGGTCCTGGCAGACTTATACCTCTCCCCATCCCATTCTGGCAGCATTTCAGTTCCTGGAAGATACGGTGGTCCCTTCTGACCATGTCTGCACATGCACTGCCTGGAATCTTCACTTCCCTTGCCGGCTCTCCCCTCTCCTCCCATCGTTTTGGCTAGCTAGCTCTTTTTCATGCTTCATCCAAAATATCAGCTTGAAGTTTTCCCTTTGGAGGCAGCTTCTGTGATCCCTGTCCCAGATGAGATCAGATGCTCTTATTATTTCCTCTGACAGGTCTGAGCTTTTCTCTCCTAACACTTCCTGCAGTAACGAGTATGGTCCATCCATAGTCATAAATACTCACTAAAAGAATGAATGAACAACCTTTGGGTCCCTGGGAAACAGGGCAGCAGAATGGTTAACAAAACAGTTTCTGGAATAAGAAAGATGTGGATTCGCGTTGTGGCCTTACCACTCATTAGGGTGACCTTGAACAAGTTACACAGCCTCTCTGAACTTCATTTCCTTATTTGTAAAATGTAGACAGCATACCTACCATGTGGGGTTGCTGGAAGAACTCAGGGAGGCGATATACATGAGCAAAGTGTAAGGTTCAGCAGAAGATGGTCAACCACAGGGCACTGCTAGCCTGAATGTTCTCACTCGGAGGCTGACGTCCCTCATTGGCCCAGGTGTCAAGAGAACCTACCTGGGCGCCTGCCTCTGCGTCTCGGTTTCCAAGGTGACTGTTCTGTGGGCATCTTCCCGAGCCATCTCCAGGAGCTTCTGCAGAGCTGATGGGGACACAAGGGAGTCACCGCAGGGTGCTCGTGAGACGGGCTTGTGTGGGTCAGGGCCAGACTCCCAGGCTGACAGTGCCACTGCTTTGGAGCACCAGGGGCTGGAGAAGAACCAGACTGGGCTCTAGAAGTCTGGTGGGTTGTAAACAGGACTTCCCTGCCTCCTGCCAGCGACCGGCTATCTCCCTGGGGATGCCATCTAGATTCCTCCCCATGGCCTGTGAGGCCTTGTGGGTCTTGGCTGCTCTTTCTCTGTCCTGTTTCATGTCTCTTCCCACAACCCAGCTCCCCTCCTCGACCCCTAGATCTCTACGGCAGCCTGAGGGTGCTGCTTCCACTTCCAAGAAGAAATCACCTTGTGGGGCAAGCCCCCTGTAGCCCCCTCGGCCTGAAGTTCCAAAATGGTGACCCGTAGCTTGTAAATGTGTTGGACTGGATTAGATATTCAAATATGTCAAAATTTGAAGCTTCCCCATAAAAACACCCCGGCTGCCACCTTCCCCAGCTGACCCTGAGATGGGGCTCGCCCTGCTGTGTGCTGATGGGGCCTTGTTAGACTTGCCAGGGCATTCTCCAGCTCTCCACACGTCACCACACGAGTTAACTCGTATTTCCATACTTCATATTGCTGCTTTTTATACAATGTAGAGATATTTCTCTGTGCCTTACTATTCTGTGTCGAAAGATAATGTTGGAGTCCTAATCCTTAGTACCTCAAACTGTGAATTATTCATTTGGCTGCAGGTGTAGTTAAGATGAAGATACACTGGAGTGGCATGAGTGAGTGCTCCTCGCTTCAGTCTCTGTGACCCTATGGACTGTAGCCAGCCAGGCTTCTCTGTCCTTGGCATTCTCCAGGGTCTAGGGCAAGAACTCAGGAGGCGATATACATGAGCAAAGTGTAAGGTTCACTGGTCAACCACAGGGCACTGCTAGCCTGAATGTTGTCACTCGGAGGCTGACGTCCCTCATTGGCCCAGGTGTCAAGAGAACATACCTGGGCGCCTGCCTCTGTGTCTCGGTTTCCAAGGTGACTGTTCTGTGGGCATCTTCCCGAGCCATCTCCAGGAGCTTCTGCAGAGCTGATGGGGACACAAGGGAGTCACCGCAGGGTGCTCGTGAGACGGGCTTGTGTGGGTCAGGGCCAGACTCCCAGGCTGATAGTGCCACTGCTTTGGAGCACCAGGGGCTGGAGAAGAACCAGACTGGGCTCTAGAAGTCTGGTGGGTTGTAAACAGGACTTCCCTGCCTCCTGCCAGCGACCGGCTATCTCCCTGGGGATGCCATCTAGATTCCTCCCCATGGCCTGTGAGGCCTTGTGGGTCTTGGCTGCTCTTTCTCTGTCCTGTTTCATGTCTCTTCCCACAACCCAGCTCCCCTCCTCGACCCCTAGATCTCTACGGCAGCCTGAGGGTGCTGCTTCCACTTCCAAGAAGAAATCACCTTGTGGGGCAAGCCCCCTGTAGCCCCCTCGGCCTGAAGTTCCAAAATGGTGACCCGTAGCTTGTAAATGTGTTGGACTGGATTAGATATTCAAATATGTCAAAATTTGAAGCTTCCCCATAAAAACACCCCGGCTGCCACCTTCCCCAGCTGACCCTGAGATGGGGCTCGCCCTGCTGTGTGCTGATGGGGCCTTGTTAGACTTGCCAGGGCATTCTCCAGCTCTCCACACGTCACCACACGAGTTAACTCGTATTTCCATACTTCATATTGCTGCTTTTTATACAATGTAGAGATATTTCTCTGTGCCTTACTATTCTGTGTCGAAAGATAATGTTGGAGTCCTAATCCTTAGTACCTCAAACTGTGAATTATTCATTTGGCTGCAGGTGTAGTTAAGATGAAGATACACTGGAGTGGCATGAGTGAGTGCTCCGTCGCTTCAGTCTCTGTGACCCTATGGACTGTAGCCAGCCAGGCTTCTCTGTCCTTGGCATTCTCCAGGTGAGAACACTGGCTTGCCATGCCTTCCTCCAGGGGATCTTCCCGACTCAGGGATCAAACCACGTCTCTTATGTCTCCTGCATTGACAAGGAGGTTCTTACAACTAATGCCACTTGGGAAGCCCCACACTGGAGTTCAATATGATTGGTGTCCTTGTACTAAGTGCAGAAGATGGCCATGTGAGGACAGAGGCAGACCAGACTGTTGATGCATCTACAAGCCAAAATGTCAAGGATGCCAACAACTGCTAGAAGCTAAAAAAGGCAAGGGAGGGTTCTCCCATACAGATTTTGGAAGAAGCAAAGTCCTGCTGACCCTGCGACTGGAGTCTAACCTCTAGTACTGTGCGACCATAAATTAATGGTGGACAGGACATGCTGCTTTGTTAAGGCAGCCCTAGGAATCCAGTACACAGACACTCTTAAAATAGCATATATTTGGAGTAAGCTATGTGCTTCAAGGAGAGGTGGAGAGGAGAAGCTCTAAGAACTGTATGTGGATGCAGATGGGCAAGTAGCTGGCACTGGGTTTGTCATTTAGGCACCTCCGTCAATATTTGCTGAATAAATAAATGAATGACTAAGGAGAAAAAAATAGGAAGGATCTGGGAGACTCTGAGCTAGATTTGGAATATCAGTGAAGGAAGACAAGGCCAACATAAACACTTCTCACTCTTCAGGAGGTATGTATAGGGGGCTCAAAGTCAAGTCTCAAAGCCACACCTGGAAGGATGAAGCCAGGGCTTCCATGGACCATTTGTGTCCAGCCTGGTTTGTGAATACAGTCACTGGGTGCTGGGGAAAGGGCACTCCCCTCAGTGACCTGGGAGCCATCTAGGCCATGATAAATACCAACATTTAGCCATTTTCCACTCCACCTTCCTCATTCACAACTAGTTCATCTTCCTAGTTACTTGTCGGAAGGATTCCACTTAACCAGGATCTGACCTTCACCTTTGTCTTGTTACGCTCACCTCTCCTACTGCTGTGCATCCCAACACCCTTGTGGTGTGTCAGAAGCCTGGTAGTGAGGGAGCCTTGGTGTCCTCCTCCACTTCTTCCCTTTCTCTGGAGACCCAGCAGCACTACCTGACCACTCCCCATTCCTGCCCCTGCTTGTAAGCAAACCAGCCTACTGGGTGGATCCCAGCGAATGACCCCAGTGACCTGGCACAATGGGCAGCTCTCCTAGAGAATCCCCTCTACAGCTCCATATGCCACCAAACGCACAGAAGGCTTTTCCTGCTTGTCAATAATGCTTCTGGGGCTTCCCTGGTGGTCCAGTGGGTAGGGACACCGCCCTGCAGTGCAAGGGGCGCCAGTTCGACCCCTGGCCTGGGAAGATCCCACGTGCTGCGGAGCGGCTGGACTGATGTGTCCAACAACCGAGCCGGAGCTCTGGAGTGCATGCACCCAGAGCCGGTGCTCTGCGATAACAGAGGCCACTGCGATGGGAGGCCCACACAGGCCAAAGAACAAAGATGGATGAAAAATAGATGAATGAAAGACCAACAGAAGTGGCCCAGCCCCCCCGCCCCCCCTCTCTCCAGACCCGCAAATAGCATATATTTGGAGTAAGCTATGTGCTTCAAGGAGAGGTGGAGGAGAAGCTCTAAGAACTGTATGTGGATGCAGATGGGCAAGTAGCTGGCACTGGGTTTGTCATTTAGGCACCTCCGTCAATATTTGCTGAATAAATAAATGAATGACTAAGGAGAAAAAAATAGGAAGGATCTGGGAGACTCTGAGCTAGATTTGGAATATCAGTGAAGGAAGACAAGGCCAACATAAACACTTCTCACTCTTCAGGAGGTATGTATAGGGGGCTCAAAGTCAAGTCTCAAAGCCACACCTGGAAGGATGAAGCCAGGGCTTCCATGGACCATTTGTGTCCAGCCTGGTTTGTGAATACAGTCACTGGGTGCTGGGGAAAGGGCACTCCCCTCAGTGACCTGGGAGCCATCTAGGCCATGATAAATACCAACATTTAGCCATTTTCCACTCCACCTTCCTCATTCACAACTAGTTCATCTTCCTAGTTACTTGTCGGAAGGATTCCACTTAACCAGGATCTGACCTTCACCTTTGTCTTGTTACGCTCACCTCTCCTACTGCTGTGCATCCCAACACCCTTGTGGTGTGTCAGAAGCCTGGTAGTGAGGGAGCCTTGGTGTCCTCCTCCACTTCTTCCCTTTCTCTGGAGACCCAGCAGCACTACCTGACCACTCCCCATTCCTGCCCCTGCTTGTAAGCAAACCAGCCTACTGGGTGGATCCCAGCGAATGACCCCAGTGACCTGGCACAATGGGCAGCTCTCCTAGAGAATCCCCTCTACAGCTCCATATGCCACCAAACGCACAGAAGGCTTTTTCCTGCTTGTCAATAATGCTTCTGGGGCTTCCCTGGTGGTCCAGTGGGTAGGGACACCGCCCTGCAGTGCAAGGGGCGCCAGTTCGACCCCTGGCCTGGGAAGATCCCACGTGCTGCGGAGCGGCTGGACTGATGTGTCCAACAACCGAGCCGGAGCTCTGGAGTGCATGCACCCAGAGCCGGTGCTCTGCGATAACAGAGGCCACTGCAATGGGAGGCCCACACAGGCCAAAGAACAAAGATGGATGAAAAATAGATGAATGAAAGACCAACAGAAGTGGCCCACCCACGCCCCTCTCTCCCCAACCCGCCCTCCTCCCCCCACAAAAAAATAATGCCTCTGGGCAGGAATGGTGCCGCTTAACACTGAGCTCCATCCATCATGTAGCTGAGGTTGGATGTGTATCAACTGGAACAAAGCCTTGGGACTGTGAGGCTCACATCTACCTGCCAAGGCTACCTGGAAGGAGAGACCTGTTTTCAGATGCCATGAGATAAGAGTTCCCCTGAGAAAGGATGTCCATACTCAGAGGAACCTGCCTGGTTCGCAGTCCCTGGCATTATGGGCATTACCTGATGCTCAGAGCCAACAGCATCCTCTGGTCCCAGATGACAAATCACACCCCTAAAGGAAAAGTTCTAACTCCCTCTTCCATCGATCATCCCCAGCCTAAGAATCTCACTTGAGAGCAACTGTACCCTCTCTTTAGGGGAAAAAAGAGAGGAAGCCCTTTTGTTGCACGGGGTTTGTTCAAGGAATGGGGGCAACAGTATAAGGCACAGGACCCCTCTTTTTGATACTACTTAAGTGAGTTTCTCCTCTAACAGTTCCAAGACCGGCAGCTTCAAGACTGGTGGAAGGAATGGTCTGGGCTTTGGTTTCTCTGGAACCCCCTGGCCATTGACTTGGGAGGAGACCAGTCCACACAGAGGCCACAGCCTCCTGTCCCCAGCGATCTGTGTCTACAAAGACTTCACTAGGCAGCCAACCCTGGAAATTAAACCCTGGTCAGATGGTGTCTCTCTCAGAATAGGATTCATGAAACCAGAATCAATTTGAGGAGGTTTTAGAAGGCAATGAAAGTCTGGGAAATTAATCTACTTTTGTCAAGGCTCTGACAAATGCAATGGAGGTTAAGATATGGATAGAGGAGAAGGGTGAGAAGATGGAGGGAGAAGGCCTGTGTTTGGGGGTGTTGGTCTCTGGAGGGAATGTGTCGCCCAGCCACTGCTCTATACCTGTCATGTGCCAGGTTGAAGGTAAGATGTTCTTCCAAGCCTGCAGGGAGATCACGTTCCTTTCTGCTCTCTTCCTTAGTAATAGAAAAATACATATGCATATGTGTTCTTTGTGGGGGTGGGGGTGGGAGGAAGCATTTATTAATTTAATTTCCCAGCATCGTTTGCAGCCAAAGGACTATTCTGTGACTAAGTTCTGGGTTATGAGATTTTAGGAGCAATGTATGAAGCCTCTGAGAAGACTGCTTAAACTTGGATGGGAGTGCACAATTCTCTACTTCACCTATTTATTTCTGCTCCCCTCCGAGGATGTGACTCTGATGACTGGCATTCCAGCATCCATTTTGAACCATGAAGTGAAGAAGAATGACAGAAGGAAGTAGGATCGCTAACGATCTTTTGGAGTCACCCTATCTCTAATCTGTAAAAATAATAATAATAATACAACAATACATTTTTATCTTTTTTTAAGCTAGTATTTTTCAGGTCACTGTGACTAACCAAAAGAAGTTCCTACTGATACAGGGAGATGTAGGTGTCTTAAATTAAAATTAAGTACCAAAAAATATATTTAAGTACCTAATGGGTAGTTCAGTAGTAAAGAATCAGTCTGCCAGTGAAGGAGACACAGGAGATATGAGTTTGATCCCTGGGTAGGGTAGATCCCCTGGAGAAGGAAATGGCAACCCACTCACTGCAGCATTTTTACACAGAAAACCCCATGGACAGAGGAGCTTGACAGGCTACAGTTCATGCAGCTGCCCAGAGTCTGACACCGCTAAGCATGCACACAGGTAGGTCCTACTTAATACAAGCAAGTAAAAATACCAAGAACTGAGAGAAGGAGGATCAGGAAAGACTTTATAGCAGAGAGTATATGGCCTGCCTAGGAAGGGCAGCTCCAGTCGAACGTTGTCACACAGGACTGCAGGCCCACTGCGGCCACAGAGTTACTTCTTTTAAGTCAGGATTTTGATGTCCAAAGTCTCAAGCTCAAAAAGTCACCCCTATTCCCTTTTTTTTAAAACAAAGTTTTCTGTTTAAGGTAAACAAAAACATAGATGGTAGGAACTAGCCTATGTGCCCTAGTTCTCTTTCTCTAAACTGAGACAAAAGAATAGGAATGAAGAGGTCAGGGTTCAAGAGTTTGGGGAGATGGCACTGGTTGCAGTAGGCAACTGGTTAGACCAGGAGGCGGCGGCCAGTAGGGAAGCGTCTGAGGTGTCTCAGAATGGGGGTCACAGAGTGATACAACTTCCTACGCCAAATATCCAGAAAAGGCAAATTCCAGAGACAGGAAGTGAATTTGTGGTGGGAAAGCAGAAGGACTGTCAATGGACATGAAGTTTTCTTTCGGGTTGAGGTTCTACAATTAGACGGTGATGTTGGTTACACAACTCTGTAAATCTACAAGAAGGATGAGCTGTCCACTTAAAAACAAGAGAATTTCATGGTATGCAAGTTATACCTCAATAAAGCTGTTAAAAAATTTTCACCGAATTTCAAAAACATAGTATGAAAAACATAAAATATCTTACCAGTCCTTTTTTATATGACCACAAGTTAAAATGATAGTATTTTATAAATTAGGCTAAATAAAATATACTATTAAAATTTTTAAAAAGAACAATTGATGACCAGGGGCTGCCTCTCAAGTAGAAACGGTTCAGAGTAAACTGAATTGAAAGTATAGTTCTGATCTCCACTGGGGCAACTAAAGGTGTCCACGGAAACTGACTGAGGCTGGGGACCTGTGTGTGGGGAGTGGAGGTGGACGCGAGGGACTCCTGATGTCCGGGATCAAGGCAGAGCCAGCGCCGACTGGTCAGATCCAAGGTACACTTACAGACATGGAGAGGTTCCTCTTCTGGCTTGGCGGAAGATGATTCATTGTCCTCGATGTCCTTGCTGCCTGTCACCTGGGTGGCCACACTCGGGTGCTCATCTGAGCCCGGGTTCATGGAGACCATGCTGCTCTGGGGGGATGATGCTCCACTCGTCCGAGACAGACTGAGGGTGGAGCCTCGCCGGCTTGGTTTGCGGGTGTTGGGGCGCGCTGCAGGGATTTTGAATTTCTTGGTCTGAAGAAGAGAGAAAAGAAAGAGATTTCAAAAAGAAGGAAGGAGGGGAGGGAGGGAAGAAAGCAAAAACCTGGCTCTGAATGTGAATTCGTTTCGGCTCTTTCCAAACACTATGAGACACTCCAGGCCTAGAGAAACCTATCACACACCAAGGTCATTTATACATGTGTTATTACTGGAAACAAGCTTGATGGGACATCGTCTATTCAGTGAGTACCATGATTGCCCACTAGTCATCACAGGAAACCAAACATGCATTTCGATGCTGCTGTCCTGAACCAGAACAGTTTTTGACTTTTTTGTAATAACTATCAAAGTTGGTTCTTAAACTGGGGGAGGATGGGTCTAATTTCTTTTAGCTGCATCTTGTTTTTGATCCCTCAATTCTATGTATCAACAACCTCTGGTTCACCAAATGACACCTGGGACTCCAAGAATGAAGAAATATATTCACTGGGGTTTTCTAAAGAATACCAAGTGGGGAAAACTCTAGCCTTGACATTCAGGAGGTGGAGCTGGGAGAGGAAAAAGAGATTTTGACTCTCAATAAAGCTGTTAAAAATTTTCACCGAATTTCAAAACATAGTATGAAAAACATAAAATATCTTACCAGTCCTTTTTTATATGACCACAAGTTAAAATGATAGTATTTTATAAATTAGGCTAAATAAAATATACTATTAAAATTTTTAAAAAGAACAATTGATGACCAGGGGCTGCCTCTCAAGTAGAAACGGTTCAGAGTAAACTGAATTGAAAGTATAGTTCTGATCTCCACTGGGGCAACTAAAGGTGTCCACGGAAACTGACTGAGGCTGGGGACCTGTGTGTGGGGAGTGGAGGTGGACGCGAGGGACTCCTGATGTCCGGGATCAAGGCAGAGCCAGCGCCGACTGGTCAGATCCAAGGTACACTTACAGACATGGAGAGGTTCCTCTTCTGGCTTGGCGGAAGATGATTCATTGTCCTCGATGTCCTTGCTGCCTGTCACCTGGGTGGCCACACTCGGGTGCTCATCTGAGCCCGGGTTCATGGAGACCATGCTGCTCTGGGGGGATGATGCTCCACTCGTCCGAGACAGACTGAGGGTGGAGCCTCGCCGGCTTGGTTTGCGGGTGTTGGGGCGCGCTGCAGGGATTTTGAATTTCTTGGTCTGAAGAAGAGAGAAAAGAAAGAGATTTCAAAAAGAAGGAAGGAGGGGAGGGAGGGAAGAAAGCAAAAACCTGGCTCTGAATGTGAATTCGTTTCGGCTCTTTCCAAACACTATGAGACACTCCGGGCCTAGAGAAACCTATCACACACCAAGGTCATTTATACATGTGTTATTACTGGAAACAAGCTTGATGGGACATCGTCTATTCAGTGAGTACCATGATTGCCCACTAGTCATCACAGGAAACCAAACATGCATTTCGATGCTGCTGTCCTGAACCAGAACAGTTTTTGACTTTTTTGTAATAACTATCAAAGTTGGTTCTTAAACTGGGGGAGGATGGGTCTAATTTCTTTTAGCTGCATCTTGTTTTTGATCCCTCAATTCTATGTATCAACAACCTCTGGTTCACCAAATGACACCTGGGACTCCAAGAATGAAGAAATATATTCACTGGGGTTTTCTAAAGAATACCAAGTGGGGAAAACTCTAGCCTTGACATTCAGGAGGTGGAGCTGGGAGAGGCAGATTTGACTGTTCAGGTGGCATTCTTGGGGAGAAGGGGGAGGAGCCATGATGGAGGTGGGTGGGAAGACCTAGATGACAAGTCCTAGGAGGTAAAAGGGAGTAGGCAGGGCAAGGACTGTGAGAGGAACATGGAATTTTGGGTTACAGGGTGTGTGTGTATGTGTGTACATGCACATCTGCGTGCATCACTGGTTGTCACTTCAGAATGTACTGTGTGTGGTTATGTCTTCATTTAATTCATGATTCAAGCCTCAGGCTTCCTAGCTTATCCTAACTTATTCAGCTGCTCTGGGAAGAGCTCAACGTGGGTCTCGGCTACAGCTTACACTCCATTAAAACAGATACGATTTCATTCGAGAACATTTGAAATGAAAGACCTTGGAGGGAAGTCTGCGATCTTCTTTGGATGAAACCCGTAGTGTGAGATACCCTAGGGAAGAAGATAGGAGAAAAGACAGACCAGAAGACCACACGACGTTTAATAAATATCTAACAGGGTGGAGAGAACTGTTTTCCGCAGGACTCATCTCAGGGAGTCACAGTGTGTGACTAGAAGTCATTTTTTTTGACTAGCTACCTCCGGGGCTCAGAGTATAGGTAGAACCTCCCTGCTCCGGAAGAGGGGAGGGATTTCTTGGTTGTACAGGGCAAGGAGAAGGTTGAGGAAGAGAAATGGGAGAAGGTTATGGGATTTAAGATGTGGTGTCTCCCTGTGAACACCAACTGCTCCAACAAATCTTCAGTGAAATTCCACACAAGTGATGGAACGCTTCAGCATGTGACAGCCAGGGGACCTGGAGTTCGAACTGGTTTTAACCAGATCTCCAAGGGAGTATGGGAGTTACAAAATGACTAACATAAAGAAAAAACAAATCTCCAAAGCTGACATGTTCTCCTCTGACAAATTAGGAGCATGATGCTGTGAAAAAGGTTCTTAAACTGGGGAGGATGGGTCTAATTTCTTTTAGCTGCATCTTGTTTTTGATCCCTCAATTCTATGTATCAACAACCTCTGGTTCACCAAATGACACCTGGGACTCCAAGAATGAAGAAATATATTCACTGGGGTTTTCTAAAGAATACCAAGTGGGGAAAACTCTAGCCTTGACATTCAGGAGGTGGAGCTGGGAGAGGCAGATTTGACTGTTCAGGTGGCATTCTTGGGGAGAAGGGGGAGGAGCCATGATGGAGGTGGGTGGGAAGACCTAGATGACAAGTCCTAGGAGGTAAAAGGGAGTAGGCAGGGCAAGGACTGTGAGAGGAACATGGAATTTTGGGTTACAGGGTGTGTGTGTATGTGTGTACATGCACATCTGCGTGCATCACTGGTTGTCACTTCAGAATGTACTGTGTGTGGTTATGTCTTCATTTAATTCATGATTCAAGCCTCAGGCTTCCTAGCTTATCCTAACTTATTCAGCTGCTCTGGGAAGAGCTCAACGTGGGTCTCGGCTACAGCTTACACTCCATTAAAACAGATACGATTTCATTCGAGAACATTTGAAATGAAAGACCTTGGAGGGAAGTCTGCGATCTTCTTTGGATGAAACCCGTAGTGTGAGATACCCTAGGGAAGAAGATAGGAGAAAAGACAGACCAGAAGACCACACGACGTTTAATAAATATCTAACAGGGTGGAGAGAACTGTTTTCCGCAGGACTCATCTCAGGGAGTCACAGTGTGTGACTAGAAGTCATTTTTTTTGACTAGCTACCTCCGGGGCTCAGAGTATAGGTAGAACCTCCCTGCTCCGGAAGAGGGGAGGGATTTCTTGGTTGTATAGGGCAAGGAGAAGGTTGAGGAAGAGAAATGGGAGAAGGTTATGGGATTTAAGATGTGGTGTCTCCCTGTGAACACCAACTGCTCCAACAAATCTTCAGTGAAATTCCACACAAGTGATGGAACGCTTCAGCATGTGACAGCCAGGGGACCTGGAGTTCGAACTGGTTTTAACCAGATCTCCAAGGGAGTATGGGAGTTACAAAATGACTAACATAAAGAAAAAACAAATCTCCAAAGCTGACATGTTCTCCCCTCTGACAAATTAGGAGCATGATGCTGTGTCCCCTTTGTCCTGGCACTGCAATGGGACAAGAGCTTGCCAGACCATCAAAGAGCCCTCTTTCCTGCCCCACCTGGGGAGAGAGATGGTCAGAGCTCAGGGTGAATGCCTGTGGCAGTCCACTCTTCTGGTCTCACCTGGCACAAGATGAATTCCTGATTCTGGAAGCCAGAGTCTTTTACGTCAGTGTCATTTCTGAAGGCTAGGCAAATTGTGTCACAAGGCAGCCTGGATCCTGCAATGCGTCTCAGACTCATTGAGCACGCCCCCTTCCCCCGCCTCCCTTCCTTCCTCTGCACCACTGCGAGGATGGGCTGGGATGATCACACCAGAGCTTTCTGCACCCAGAGTTCTGTGCACATCTTCCTTGCATTGGGATTTCATCTGGTGCTCCAAAAGTTGCCATTAATTAAAATTCAATTAACAGCCACAGCCCGGAAATCCAAAGTGAAGGGCTGACACTTCTGATTAATTGAGGCTGGCAGAAGAATAAAAGGTGGGGGAAGGAGTGACAGGCAGGCTTAGCATCCTACTTGCCCTTTATTGAACTGACTCTCCCTGAATTGACTTAAATCCCCAAATGCTTCTTCTCTATGCTTTGTATTTTCCTCAGGAGTCATGTTAGTCGGCTGCTGCGTTTCCACCTAGGAGAGACTGCTCTTTGGCAAGAAAGGGAAAAGCTCTCCTTATACTTTCTTAGAAGCCGGGGTTTCAAACTGGTGGCCCGTGGGGAGACACGTTCAGCTGCTCGGAATTCTACAAACTAGAGATATGTTTCTGTAAATACCAGGATTACTGGTCTCTCTTGAAAATGGTAAGCTCTGGGTCTGATTTTCACACGGTGAAGTGAGCAGAGCTAAGCAGAGGTTCTTTCCTTTAGGTGTGCAGGAGAATTCCTGTTTGCCACAGACCTCATCACTCCCGACTGCATGACCCAGCCTGATTTCTTCATTTATGCAATTTGTCCAGCTCTTAATGACCACTGTCTTGGCATTGACAAATCGGTCGCTATGGAAGTTGGCTGAAGCCTCTTTTTCAAAGTCCTTATTGTATAGAGGGAGAACCTGACGTCTCCAGCACCCTGCAGCAAACTGAGTCATGGCGGCTAAACTACGTCTCCCAACTCCTAATTCAGGGCTCCCCACCCTCAGGACAGAGCACATCGAGCACGATCCCGCGAGTCTGCAGAAGCTCATTTGAATGCCTGTGGCAGTCCACTCTTCTGGTCTCACCTGGCACAAGATGAATTCCTGATTCTGGAAGCCAGAGTCTTTTACGTCAGTGTCATTTCTGAAGGCTAGGCAAATTGTGTCACAAGGCAGCCTGGATCCTGCAATGCGTCTCAGACTCATTGAGCACGCCCCCTTCCCCCGCCTCCCTTCCTTCCTCTGCACCACTGCGAGGATGGGCTGGGATGATCACACCAGAGCTTTCTGCACCCAGAGTTCTGTGCACATCTTCCTTGCATTGGGATTTCATCTGGTGCTCCAAAAGTTGCCATTAATTAAAATTCAATTAACAGCCACAGCCCGGAAATCCAAAGTGAAGGGCTGACACTTCTGATTAATTGAGGCTGGCAGAAGAATAAAAGGTGGGGGAAGGAGTGACAGGCAGGCTTAGCATCCTACTTGCCCTTTATTGAACTGACTCTCCCTGAATTGACTTAAATCCCCAAATGCTTCTTCTCTATGCTTTGTATTTTCCTCAGGAGTCATGTTAGTCGGCTGCTGCGTTTCCACCTAGGAGAGACTGCTCTTTGGCAAGAAAGGGAAAAGCTCTCCTTATACTTTCTTAGAAGCCGGGGTTTCAAACTGGTGGCCCGTGGGGAGACACGTTCAGCTGCTCGGAATTCTACAAACTAGAGATATGTTTCTGTAAATACCAGGATTACTGGTCTCTCTTGAAAATGGTAAGCTCTGGGTCTGATTTTCACACGGTGAAGTGAGCAGAGCTAAGCAGAGGTTCTTTCCTTTAGGTGTGCAGGAGAATTCCTGTTTGCCACAGACCTCATCACTCCCGACTGCATGACCCAGCCTGATTTCTTCATTTATGCAATTTGTCCAGCTCTTAATGACCACTGTCTTGGCATTGACAAATCGGTCGCTATGGAAGTTGGCTGAAGCCTCTTTTTCAAAGTCCTTATTGTATAGAGGGAGAACCTGACGTCTCCAGCACCCTGCAGCAAACTGAGTCATGGCGGCTAAACTACGTCTCCCAACTCCTAATTCAGGGCTCCCCACCCTCAGGACAGAGCACATCGCAGCCTAGAGTTTGATCCACAAACGTGCCCCTGAGGGAATTCAATTCAGTGAGTTTCAAGCGCAAGCGATTCACTGGCCCCTCCTCCAACTGTAGTTATGAATATTCCTGAAGGACATTTTTTTTTTTAAGGTGTGCAGCTCCTGTTGCTTTTTCTGTGCATCTCTGGAGACATACGCACACAGTATCTCCATAGTGACTTTCTGTGTTAAAACAAAGGCTCTGTTTCTCAGGTTTAGGAGTGCTCTGATGAAACAGCAAGAAAACGGTGATACCTCATGAGGGGTGATTATAATCACGATGCCAGCGAGAACAGGCTTTTTGAAGAGCTCGGCGTTTAATGAACAGGGTTTAGTAAACAGACCCAGGACTAACTCTTGGCTCTGCCATTACACGGCTGTGTGGCCTCATGCAAATTACTTAACCTCTCTGAGCGCCAACTTTCTGCTCTCCTACCTAGAAGTAAGAATAGTGTCTGATGGGGTTTTTAGGAGGACAGGACTAGCTGATCCACCTAAAGAGCTTTCTTAGCACAGAACCTGGTCCACTGTCATTCCCTTTACAGAGTGGCTTCTAAAAATTATATGACCACAATAATGCACAGCATTTTAACACTTTCAAAGTGGGGCTGCATATCGTTTCCTGGGGCTCTTTACTAATGTTGAGATGTTGGCAGAAACCAGTATTATATCCGTCCTGTGGGCTGGGGCACAGACCCAACAAAAATCTCATTATGTGTCCTCTCAACTGCCTTTAGCTCTCACTCCTGTCATTATTACTATTATAGTGCTTGTCTGTTAAAGTAGATGAGGTTGGGAGTTAAGAACAGTCTTGAGTGGAAAGAACAGAACTCTGGATTTTCTCTTAATAAAAGACACATGTTCTAGTTTGCAGAAAACCCTGCCTGTTCAATTCCTCATTTCTTATTTTCTGAGTTAAGAGAGAGAAAGAGAAACGACTGTTATTGATTAAAAATACAGAGCTGCAGAACGAGGTGAATCCATTTCCTTCTGCTGACATCTTATTAGGCAGCTCCTCGGCTACCCCTCCCCTCTCCGATGAAGTGGCGTCTAGTCAAATGGCACTTTTAGAATCCCTAGATAACCATTTTAATTAAAATTTACAAAAAGTGGGCTTCCCCTGGTGGTCCAGTGGGTAAGGACACTGCCTTGCTGTGCAAGGGGCGCCGGTTCCAGCCCTGGCCTGGGAAGATCCCATGTGCCGCGGAGCAGCTGGACCAATGTGTCCAATTATCGAGCCGGAGCTCTGGAGCGCATGCGCCCAGAGCCGGCGCTCTGCAGCAACAGACACCACCGCGATGGGAGGCCCACAGGAGCCAAAGAACAAAGATGGATGAAAATAGAGAAATGAAAGACCAATAGAAGCGGCCCGCCTGTCCCCTCCCTCCCCAACTCACTCCCCAAAAGATTAAAAAAAAAAAAATTACAAAAACTATCCAACAGCATGAGGTTCTGATTTCCCTTCACTTGGAGAACCAACTAGAAGAAAAATCCCATCAGAGAGAAGACTGGCAAGAAGGCCTCCCCGCTTCCCCCAGGTTGGGGCTGGAAGGCCGATGGGAGAGGGGCCAGCAGACGGTTACCTTCTGTGTAGTGACGAAGTACTCCCACCTCTGTCCCATGGACTTGTTCTTATTGATTTTTCTGATTGTGCTCTTGCTTCCACCTGGGTCCCTGAGTGAGAAACAGCTTAATGAGTTTTCCGTATCTAGAGTCTCAGTTTATTACAAGCACTTTTAAGAAATGCAATAAATATGTGATGGATAGCGGCGCTTCTCTGCTGTGATTTTTTCCCTCTTCCTGTGCTCAGGAAGCAGCGGGAGGGGCAGGGCTCCATGGCTGGGATCTTAGATGAGTGGGAACCGAGGTCAGAAGAGACTGCAGCATGCTAGGCAGGGAGCGAAGGAGGTGGAGTGTATTTGTCCCCATTCTGCATCCTTCTACAGCTTGGCCTAGGGTCCTCTAGCAGACTCCAGAGCCGGTCTGCGGTTCTTCTTGGGGGCTGAATCAAAAAGCACGTGTGGGGGCTTCCCTGGTGGTCCAGTGGGTAAGGACACTGCCTTGCAGTGCAAGGGGCGCCGGTTCCATTCCTGGCCTGGGAAGATCCCATGTGCCGCGGAGCGGCTGGACCAATGTGTCCAATTAACGAGCCGGAGCTCTGGGGCACATGCGCCCAGAGCCTGCGCTCTGCGACAACAGAGGCCACTGTGATGGGAGGCCCACACGGGCCAAAGAACAAAGATGGATGAAAATAGAGAAATGAAAGACCAATAGAAGTGGCCCGCCCAGTCCCCTCCCTCCCCACCCCATCCCCGCCCCCCAGAAAAAGCACGTGTATTTCTTAATCTCTGCCTGCTCTGGTGCCTGAGGGTCTCACCACCAGGGACATTTCTGAGTGATACACAGAGAGAATTTCTGGGTGTGCTTGTGGCGGGTGGGTTGCCCAGTGAAAATCACTGGTTTGGAGTGGACTGTGAGAAAGTTCTATACTTTCTACACGCAAGACGCTCCTGTGCATTCCCACTGACTCACCGCAGCAAAGCCGTGCGATGCAGTCATTTTGTCATCTCATTTTAGAGATGAGAAAACCAACTTGAGGTCTTATGTCACTCACTCAGGTGCGTATTCACGATGAACCTAATGACTCCCCGTGCATGGGTTTCTCCAGGGCTCTGGATCGAAGCTTGCACTTTAACGTTGTGTTCTTAAAGTGGCCCTCCCCCCAAAGGAATCTGGAGACTCTTTCCCAGGAAAACTGGGTTGCCCCTCAGGGGCTGGAACTTTCTGGGTATGAGACTGAAGTCCCAGCAGGTTTGGGTCTAACGACAGACCTATATAACCCTTTCTCTGAAACTCACAGGACAAGCTGTTGTGCCAAGGTCAGAATTTTGGCATTCTGCAATGGAAATACGCTGCACGTATACCACATGCTACCACACTCCTTCCAGTGGGGTCCAGGGCAGCATCTTGTACCCAAAGATGTTAATAATCCTTGCGGCAACACATATGAATATTCACACTAGGTGGGATAAAGACTATAACTGGCTTCAAGTTTTGCCACCAGATCAGTTTGGTTCGTGTCAGAGTTTGCTGCCAAACTGAGTTATGGAAAAAACCCTGAGTTTTCAGAGCCTCGTGGAGTTCGGACATGTGGCTACGGGGTGGTGGAGCCCTCCTGATAAACAAGCTGGAAGACTCAATAACCACCTCTACCTATCTACGTATTGACTGACTGATCTCTCTGTCCATCCATCCATCCACCCATCCCTTTATCTCCTTTCTCCCTGCATAAAGGATTTTTAGATGCCCGGGAGCCTTTAAATCATTTGGCTTGTTGTCACCCACTATAGAGGAGGGACTAGAAGGAAAGAGATGGCCAGACTGGTTTGATCGTAGGAAGATACCAACAGGAGGCCAGACCTATCAGGGGTTGCTGATAGGGAGAGATGATCAGATAGGAGGCAGAGGTGAACTTCACGTAAGACTAGCTTTTTAGGGCAGGGGGGTCTGACTAGCAGAATCAAAGGCTTTTACCAGCCCCCTGGTGGAGAAGATCCCTGGGAGGAGGAAACAACAACCCACTCCAGTATCCTTGCCTGGAGAATTCCATGGACAGAGGAGCCTGGCAGGCTTACGGTCCAAGGGGTCAAAAAGAGTCAGACATGACCAAGTGACCTGCACTACGACTCCTAATGGAGAGGGGAACCTATGCGCTCTTCGCTGGCCGAGCCTTGCCAGGCACCTCCCGGCTGGAACGCCTGAGGAATGCACGCACACGCCAAGGTGAAAGTCTGGCTGGGGAGGCCCGGGTGAGAAGATACCTCCGAGCTTTTTGTAAGACTTTATGTTTGATTACACAATAAAAAGCCCTCTGAATAATTAACAGTGAAACTCATTTAGTGTTGGTTGTGCCTCTCCCCGAGTAATCAAATTAGAGAATATTTAAAATCCAGCTGGAGAAAGGAGCAGCAATGCCTCAAGCTGTTGTGCCAAGGTCAGAATTTTGGCATTCTGCAATGGAAATACGCTGCACGTATACCACATGCTACCACACTCCTTCCAGTGGGGTCCAGGGCAGCATCTTGTACCCAAAGATGTTAATAATCCTTGCGGCAACACATATGAATATTCACACTAGGTGGGATAAAGACTATAACTGGCTTCAAGTTTTGCCACCAGATCAGTTTGGTTCGTGTCAGAGTTTGCTGCCAAACTGAGTTATGGAAAAAACCCTGAGTTTTCAGAGCCTCGTGGAGTTCGGACATGTGGCTACGGGGTGGTGGAGCCCTCCTGATAAACAAGCTGGAAGACTCAATAACCACCTCTACCTATCTACGTATTGACTGACTGATCTCTCTGTCCATCCATCCATCCACCCATCCCTTTATCTCCTTTCTCCCTGCATAAAGGATTTTTAGATGCCCGGGAGCCTTTAAATCATTTGGCTTGTTGTCACCCACTATAGAGGAGGGACTAGAAGGAAAGAGATGGCCAGACTGGTTTGATCGTAGGAAGATACCAACAGGAGGCCAGACCTATCAGGGGTTGCTGATAGGGAGAGATGATCAGATAGGAGGCAGAGGTGAACTTCACGTAAGACTAGCTTTTTAGGGCAGGGGGGTCTGACTAGCAGAATCAAAGGCTTTTACCAGCCCCCTGGTGGAGAAGATCCCTGGGAGGAGGAAACAACAACCCACTCCAGTATCCTTGCCTGGAGAATTCCATGGACAGAGGAGCCTGGCAGGCTTACGGTCCAAGGGGTCAAAAAGAGTCAGACATGACCAAGTGACCTGCACTACGACTCCTAATGGAGAGGGGAACCTATGCGCTCTTCGCTGGCCGAGCCTTGCCAGGCACCTCCCGGCTGGAACGCCTGAGGAATGCACGCACACGCCAAGGTGAAAGTCTGGCTGGGGAGGCCCGGGTGAGAAGATACCTCCGAGCTTTTTGTAAGACTTTATGTTTGATTACACAATAAAAAGCCCTCTGAATAATTAACAGTGAAACTCATTTAGTGTTGGTTGTGCCTGCCTCTCCCCCGAGTAATCAAATTAGAGAATATTTAAAATCCAGCTGGAGAAAGGAGCAGCAATGCCTCAGTCCTATAAACAATATTTAAACTAGAGGCGCTTTTGAAGTCTGATTTAAGGCTCACCAACTGGAAGCTTTAGCGTTTCCGCTTTGGAGCGCTTCTTTCAAGACCACAGGGCTTTTCTCGCCTTTTCCCTTTGCTAACGCAGCCCCTGCTGCGCCTCCAGCCTTCTTCTTGAAGTTCAAAAGCGGCCTGTCTTCCCTCTTTAAAATTGAATCTGGTACCGGCCAAGCTTTCAAAATCTTAAATATTCAGACCCAATCGGGAAGATGGAGGCTTTTCGTTCACGCAGACTTCCAAGACGACCCAAAATCTATTGCAACTTCAGGCAGCAGGTTAAATGAGCTAAAAATGCAGCAGGCTTCCCAGGGATCTTAAAAAGCCCTGAGCATAGATCTTGCAAAGCCATTGATAAAGAAAGGGCCGGTTAGACAGGATCGGTCTGTCTGATGTTTCATTTTCAGTAGCAAATAAACCAAATAGGAGGATCAATACAGAGAGAGAAGGAAATAACCCAAGCGTGGCTGCCCACTGTGGGCTGACAGCACACACCTCGGCTGAGGAGGGCAGGCAGCCTGGTGTTCCCTCCCACGGCCTTCACCTACCCGAGTCTCAGGTCTTCCCGGCTTCATGAAGTCGGGTGTAGCTCTGTGACTTGCTTTATTCAAAAAAAGAAAAAAGGACCCATTAGGTCAAGTGACCTTTGGCTTGCAGGGAGGAAGCTTTAAGGGCCAGTGCTCAAGTCAGACTCCCTTTCCTGTTGTGTTGACCCGAAGCTTGTGAGGAGATGGAGCTCCTATCAGCCTGGGTGCCTGGGTGCCGGTGGTGAGCAGGGTCCTGCGTGGATGACAGCTGTGTGGTGAGGGAGACGTGAACTCGGGTTCTGCTAAGCGGCTGAGATATGGGGGTTGCTTGTCCTGGCAGCTTAATGTGCCTGAGATCTCTCATTTATTGTCTGTGTGATCTCAGGCCAGTTTCTCTGAGCATCAGAACCTGGAAAAGGGGTGTTCCTTTGGGTGGTTAATGGTGGGTTTAAGCATCTGGTGGACCCGCCATTTAAGTCTTCCGCCTCCCCTGCTGCTTCCAAGATGTGCAATATTGTGTGATACTGACCCTCTCTGAACCTCAGTGTCTTCATCTATCAAATGGGGAGATACAAGCTTTGTCAGAGGATTTAGCGTTTCCGCTTTGAGCGCTTCTTTCAAGACCACAGGGCTTTTCTCGCCTTTTCCTTTGCTAAGAGCCCTGCTGCGCCTCCAGCCTTCTTCTTGAAGTTCAAAAGCGGCCTGTCTTCCCTCTTTAAAATTGAATCTGGTACCGGCCAAGCTTTCAAAATCTTAAATATTCAGACCCAATCGGGAAGATGGAGGCTTTTCGTTCACGCAGACTTCCAAGACGACCCAAAATCTATTGCAACTTCAGGCAGCAGGTTAAATGAGCTAAAAATGCAGCAGGCTTCCCAGGGATCTTAAAAAGCCCTGAGCATAGATCTTGCAAAGCCATTGATAAAGAAAGGGCCGGTTAGACAGGATCGGTCTGTCTGATGTTTCATTTTCAGTAGCAAATAAACCAAATAGGAGGATCAATACAGAGAGAGAAGGAAATAACCCAAGCGTGGCTGCCCACTGTGGGCTGACAGCACACACCTCGGCTGAGGAGGGCAGGCAGCCTGGTGTTCCCTCCCACGGCCTTCACCTACCCGAGTCTCAGGTCTTCCCGGCTTCATGAAGTCGGGTGTAGCTCTGTGACTTGCTTTATTCAAAAAAAAAAAAAAGAACCCATTAAGTCAAGTGACCTGTGGCTTGCAGGGAGGAAGCTTTAAGGGCCAGTGCTCAAGTCAGACTCCCTTTCCTGTTGTGTTGACCCGAAGCTTGTGAGGAGATGGAGCTCCTATCAGCCTGGGTGCCTGGGTGCCGGTGGTGAGCAGGGTCCTGCGTGGATGACAGCTGTGTGGTGAGGGAGACGTGAACTCGGGTTCTGCTAAGCGGCTGAGATATGGGGGTTGCTTGTCCTGGCAGCTTAATGTGCCTGAGATCTCTCATTTATTGTCTGTGTGATCTCAGGCCAGTTTCTCTGAGCATCAGAACCTGGAAAAGGGGTGTTCCTTTGGGTGGTTAATGGTGGGTTTAAGCATCTGGTGGACCCGCCATTTAAGTCTTCCGCCTCCCCTGCTGCTTCCAAGATGTGCAATATTGTGTGATACTGACCCTCTCTGAACCTCAGTGTCTTCATCTATCAAATGGGGAGATACAAGCTTTGTCAGAGGATGATTAGAATGAAGATGCAAAGAAACGGGGCCTGTTAGGAGCTTGGCAGGGTGCCTTGTATGGAGGACTGAATACAGTTGAACTATGAACAACTCGTATTTTTCTCGACAGCCCATCTCAGTGTGGCAGGGAGGAGGGGCCGGTGGTGGGAAAGAAGGCACCCAGGCACACCCGTGGGCGAGAAGCAGCTATGATCCGCAGACTATAGTCTCTCCCTGCTGAAGCTTTCTGGCTAGAGAGTCAGGGAAGAGGTCGTTGGGCGTTGTTGCATCTCTTCTAACAATACCATCAAGCACATTCTGTTCCCAGCAGCCACCTGAAGACCTCTATCCATGGCAGCCATCAGAGCAATTTTCTCAAATGCCTCACTCGCTCGCTCCTTCTGAATTCCTATTTTGCTTCTCAGGGTAGCAAGTCCACTGGCTGGTTTAGGACGTGTTCACGTGTTCCCAAATGAGATGGAGAACGCAGGTAATTGCTGATTTTGCAGCAGCAAGGAGTGGAGGTCAAAGCTCCTGGGCTCCCCTGGGCTAGGCTCTCTGCTCTGCCTCCACAACGAACCCCGCCTCCGCAGCGACAGGTGCTCGGGCCCACCTGCCTCATTCTCCTGTTCCCACTTGAGGACAGGAGTGCAGGGATCATGCGATCAAACCAGTGCAGGGGAAATCAGAGACTTCACTCAGAGGTCACCTTCTGTGTGAGTCTTTCCCTGATGACTCAACTTAAAAGTCACACCCCCACCCCGCCACTATCACATCACCCTGTCAATTTCTTCATGACACTCAGTGCTATCTCAAAGTATCTTGATTATTATATGCTTATTATCTGTTACTTCACCCCTCCCCACCGCCACCTCCCTTGGAACAGAAGCTCCACAGAGCAGAGATGATGTCTCTTTTACCCACAGGTATATTCCCAGCAGTGCCTGAAAAAAAGTAGGTTTGAGGAAAATGAGGCTTTCTGGGGTGGGGATGGTGAGGATGCATGACAAAGGGAAAATAACTTAAGTATAAGAATTACCATTATGTGTGTTGTTCAGAACAATGCTGCATTTGTCTTTTATAAAAGTGACAACCTGGCAAGCACTCAAAGATCTTGAGAGAATTGGTTAAATATGTTAATAAGTGCCACTGCCGTTAAAAGAGGTTTTGACATGGAGCAATGTTTCCTATGTATCAACTTAAAACCACAAAAACTTGTGGCAAAACAAAAAGTGTAGAATGGCCTTTTTTTGTAAAGGAAACTACATATTTACATGTCATATGATTTTGGTACGTTATGGCCCCTTTTTGTATCCGGGCAAATATGACTCTGTTATGAGTTACCCTTTTTTATTTTTTTGACTTCAGATTATTCCCTAAATTAACTGAAGATCTGGGGGCTCTAGCTAGAACCAGAAGAAACAATCATGTAGTGGTTAAGGGCACGTGCTTTGCATCTGGGCTGCCTGGCTTCAAATCCTGATGTTTACTAGCTGTGCAACTTGGAGCAAGCTACTTAAACTCTCTTTGTCTCAGTTTCCTCATTTTAAAGTCAGAATGAAGCTCAGATGACGTCACATCTCCTGGCCAGTGCTCGACAGAGAAAGCACTCACATGGCAGCTATTTTCCTTTGAACACTGTATCTGGATTCGGGTGCCTGTGTCATATTTGAAATGTTTTATATATAGAAAGGCATCTAGGGCTTCCCTGGTGGTCCAGTGGGTAAGGACACCGCCTCGCAGTGCAAGGGGCACCGGTTCGATCCCTGGCCTGGGAAGATCCCACGTGCCGCGGAGCGGCTGGACCGATGTGTCCAATCACGGAGCCGGAGCTCTGGAGCGCATGCGCCCAGAGCCGGCGCTGTGCAACGACAGACGCCACTGCGATGGGAGGCCCACAGGAGCCAAAGAACAAAGACGGATGAAAATGGAGAAATGAAAGACCAATAGAAGTGGCCCGCCCGCCACCCTCCCTCCCCAACCCGCTCCCTTTCCCAAAATAAATAAATAAATAAATCTTTAGAAAGGCATCTAGATTTTTCTAAAGGAGGGGTGCCTAGAAGCCCAGACTCTCTTAATGAACGTCAGGATTATAACACTTGGGAGTCTTCAGTCAGAGTGGGTCCAGAGCTTCCCTGGTGGCCCAGTGGTTAAGAATCCACTTTGTAATGCAGGGAACACTGGTTCGATCCCTGGTCTGGGGATAACCCACATGCTGTGGAGCAGCTAAGCCCGTATGCTGCAACAACTGAGCCCACGCTCTAGAGCACTTGAGCCCCAACTACCGAAGCCTACACACCTAAAGTCCGTGCTCTGCAACAAGAGAAGCCACCGCAGAGAGAAGCGGGTGTACTGCAATGAAGAGCAGCCTCCACTCGCTACAACTAAAGAAAGCCTGCATGCAGCAACAAAGAGCCACCACAGCCAAACGGTGAGACAAGTAAATCTTAATAAAAAGAGTGGATCAGGAGTTCCCTGGAGGCTTACTGGTCGGGATGCCGGGTCCCCACTGCTGTGGCTGTGCAATGCAGCCACACTCCTCAGCCATAGAAAGGAACACATTTGAAGCAGTTCTAAACAGGTAGATGAACCTGTTACACAGAGTGAAATAAGTGAGAAAAAGAAGGACAAATATTGTACATTAACACATATATATGGAATCTAACAAGATGGGACTAATGAACCTATTTGCAGGGCAGCCATGGAGATGCAGACGTAGAGAACAGACTTGTGGACAAGGGCTGGGGAAGGAAGGAGAGGGTGAGATGGATGGACATGCATGGAAGCATATATACTACCATATGTAAAATAGACAGCCAATGGGAATTTGCTGCGGGACTCAGGGAACTCTAACGGGGCTCTGTAACAACCTGGCGGGGGGGAAAGGATGGGAGGGAGGCTTTAGAGGGAGGGGACACGTGCACACCTATGGCTAGTTCATGTTGATGTATATCAAGCCAATATTGCAAAGCAATTATCCTTCAACTAGAAACAGATACATTAGGGCTTCCCTGGTGGCCCAGTGGGTGAAGAGTTCGCCTTGCGGTGCAAGGGGCACGGGTTTGATCCCTGGCCCAGGAAGACCCCACATGCCGTGGAGTGGCTGAACCGGTGTGTCCAATTACAAGACAGTGCTCTGGAGTGCATGCGCCTAGAGCCAGTGCTCTACAGCAAGAGAGGCCACTGCAATGAGAGGCCCACACAGGCCAAAGAATAAAGATGGATGAAAAATAAATAAAAAACCAATAAAGGAGGCCCCTCACCCCAAAAAAGACACATTAAAAAACAGAGTGGGTCCAGTGGCTTGTCTCGGAACGGGCAAGTCAGTAAGACACAGCTGTCTATGCTGCCCACGTAGCTCCAGGGGAAAGCACCTGGCTGCCTGACCGTGGAGGCTCAGGGCTGCTGGAACGGCTCCGTCCCTCTGCCAGGAAGGTAAACCAGTGACTCTTCGCTCCCCTCTTGACCTGGGGTCTGGCTTGTTCCTCTCCCTGGGTGTGGGGAGATGGATGGGGAAGCGGGATCACTACGGCTTGAAGTGCTTGCTGACACTGGGTCTTGTTTGCTTTCCTGTAAAGGTCCACCGTACAGGCTTCTGTAAAGGTTTCCAGTCAGGCCTTGGAAAGTGAGTCTCTAATAAAAATAATACCAATACAAGGTCATAACCCCTTCTTCAATTCCAAAATCCAAAGGGTCTTGAAAGCTCCCCGACCCCGCAAAAAAAATCGTTAACTTACTCGGCAGTGAAACATGACCTGAACTGATGGGAGGCTATTGATGCCCTTTGTCTTCCTTGAGTATCCATTTAGTGTAAATATTCATTCATTTTTTTCTGCAGAAATATGCCTGATGATAGGGTGCTGCCCTTGCCCCTCCCCTCCAGGAGTATAAAGGTCTATATGGTATACTGTCCCACATTTCCTTTCTAAAATGCCAAAAACAAGAAAAAAACCAACCAGAATTCTGAAAGGCAGCTGGCCCCAAAGATTTGAATAAAAATCTGTGGGCCTTCATATATAAAACAAATCTTACTTTGCCTAAATAGAAGCTTACATGTCAGAAAAGGGTAATTAGCACATTCATTATAGAAGGCTCCATTTCTGTTCTGTTTGGACTCAATCATCACAACAATTGAAATACACTCTCCTGCTAGAAGTAGAATTAATAAGGATGCTGTAAAATGATAATATGCTTCAATTGCCACATGACGAAACTGGGAAGGCCCCTTTTTTTTATTTTCTAAATAAAGCACTCAGATGCAACTCAGAATGATATCCTAAAATCTGTCATCTGTCCACTTTCCCAACCATCTACCCATCCATCCAAACGTGGAATCTTTCTGTGATGAATGAAGATCACTGTTTATAGCATGTTAGCTGCCAGTTAGTGAAATTTTGCTGCCTGCAGAAGTTCACTTCAAGGTAGTGAATCACCTGACTTTCTTGCTATAAATATAACCCACAAAGCGAAAGTGTTAGTCACTCAGTCGTGTCTGACTCTTTGGGACCCCATGGACTGTAACCCACCAGGGTCCTCTGCATGGAATTCTCCAGGCAAGAATACTGGACTGGGTTGCCATTACCTTCTCCAGGGGAGGGGATCTTCCCGACCCAGGGATTAAACCCAAGTCTCCTGCACTGCAAGCAGATTTTTTACCATCTGAGCCACCAGGGGGCCAGGCTGGACCTAGATCCAGCATTATGTCTAGTAGAAATGAAACTTCTGGCATCTACAGGTCCCGGAGGATGGATGTTTCCTTCTGGAAAATGTGTGGTGGGTGTCATGACTCAAAAAGTTTATGCTTTAAGCACTTTAATAACAGGAGATGCTTGCTGCTTCATGGTGGAAACTCAGAAAAGCACAGTCAGAATTGAAGACTTGGTATTGCCCTCTCGGGGTCATACCCTGGATTGCCCATCTCTGCAACCAGATTTTGGCTGAACTCATGTAGCTTCTCCTCTCCTGTCCCGCCTGGTCTCTTCATGTGTTTGTCCATCCACCCAGTGGACACATCTGTTGTTGGTAAAATTCTGCTCAGAGGTTTATTTCTTCCCTGACCCAAGTCTCACTGGTATTGACAGTGATAGACCTAGCGGCTCGTTAAAACTGGGATTTTGATCTTGAACAGCTACCATTTTTAATGCGTTTGAGGTGTTCTCAGACCTCACACTAAATGTTCTCTTGGTTAATCCTTAGGGGGACTCCTCTGGTCCTGTTCTCACAGACAACATGACTCTCCCTGAAGAAGCAATGCCTCACAGGCCTGCCTGCTCCTCCTTCTGCCTCGTGGGTGCCAGGCAGCTCCTGCGACAGTGGCCTCAAGGCTGCTGAGACCGCTTCCCCGTCCCATGGGGACACGTCTAACACTTTTCTTTGCTTACACAACAGGTTCTGGAGCTCCTGCCTGAGCACATTCAGCTACTCCTGGCACCTGAGACAAGCGTATTCCCTTCAGTCCAAATGGAGAAATAGTCATCAATACACACCAGGGGAAAAAAAGAGACAACAAAACCTTGAGAGAGAAGAAACAAAAACATGGAGAGTGGGAAGAGTAGATGGGAGGAGGAAAAAAGAGGACACTCAGTCGTGTCTGACTCTTTGGGACCCCATGGATAACCCACCAGGGTCCTCTGCATGGAATTCTCAGGCAAGAACACTGGATTGGGTTGCCATTACCTTCTCCAGGGGAGGGGATCTTCCCGACCCAGGGATTAAACCCAAGTCTCCTGCACTGCAAGCAGATTTTTTACCATCTGAGCCACCAGGGGGCCAGGCTGGACCTAGATCCAGCATTATGTCTAGTAGAAATGAAACTTCTGGCATCTACAGGTCCCGGAGGATGGATGTTTCCTTCTGGAAAATGTGTGGTGGGTGTCATGACTCAAAAAGTTTATGCTTTAAGCACTTTAATAACAGGAGATGCTTGCTGCTTCATGGTGGAAACTCAGAAAAGCACAGTCAGAATTGAAGACTTGGTATTGCCCTCTCGGGGTCATACCCTGGATTGCCCATCTCTGCAACCAGATTTTGGCTGAACTCATGTAGCTTCTCCTCTCCTGTCCCGCCTGGTCTCTTCATGTGTTTGTCCATCCACCCAGTGGACACATCTGTTGTTGGTAAAATTCTGCTCAGAGGTTTATTTCTTCCCTTGACCCAAGTCTCACTGGTATTGACAGTGATAGACCTAGCGGCTCGTTAAAACTGGGATTTTGATCTTGAACAGCTACCATTTTTAATGCGTTTGAGGTGTTCTCAGACCTCACACTAAATGTTCTCTTGGTTAATCCTTAGGGGGACTCCTCTGGTCCTGTTCTCACAGACAACATGACTCTCCCTGAAGAAGCAATGCCTCACAGGCCTGCCTGCTCCTCCTTCTGCCTCGTGGGTGCCAGGCAGCTCCTGCGACAGTGGCCTCAAGGCTGCTGAGACGCGCTTCCCCCCGTCCCATGGGGACACGTCTAACACTTTTCTTTGCTTACACAACAGGTTCTGGAGCTCCTGCCTGAGCACATTCAGCTACTCCTGGCACCTGAGACAAGCGTATTCCCTTCAGTCCAAATGGAGAAATAGTCATCAATACACACCAGGGGAAAAAAAGAGACAACAAAACCTTGAGAGAGAAAGAAAACAAAAACATGGAGAGTGGGAAGAGTAGATGGGAGGAGGAAAAGGAAGAGGAGCAGATGAGGAATAGTGCTGGGGAGACAGAATAGAGCTGGAGAGAAACCTGGCTGGGCTGCTTCCAGGGTTGGGCTGGGCTGGCTGCCGGCAAGTTTCTGCAGGATGAATACCCTCGCCCTGGCTGACTGATTTCAAGCTTCTGATGAGACATCACTGCATGTGGAGCTGGGGAGAGACGCTGGGAGCAGGTGCACACGAGGGTACTCACTGCTGCCGGACCCACATGACCCGGCTCCAGCTCACCCGTGTTAGAACCTCACAGAGTAGAACTCCTAAAGCAATCTACTCCCCCCAGAACAGCAGGAGGAGGAGGGAGAACGCACAGGAGCGTCCTTCCTTGTCATCCAAGTCCCCAAGTCGTAAGGCTGAGACTTACTTGGGATTCCAGCAGGTAATCACCGGCTTCATGGTGTGGTGGCTGTGGTCAATAGTCAGGGCCTCCAGGAGCCAGTGGAGGGCACAGAGCTGGCGGAAGATGGGCTCACTGCAAAGACAGAGGGCCAGAGCCCAGGAACATCCTGTTAGAGCAACATTTTCACAAAAGAGGCAGCGGAGACAGGACTTGTGCCGGCTCCAGCTCCCCGCTGGGTAGCTGTCACCAGGCTCGGGGCCTTTGACACTATCTCCCATGCCTCAGCACCACACTTTCCCTATGAGCTCCTGAGCCCCCGTTTAACAGAAGAGGGATCTGAGGCTCAGAGGAGGTGAGAAGCCTGCGTGGGTCACTGGGCCGATAGGAGGCAGAGCCATGATCAGACATGAGGTGACCCAATGCCAGTTCCTGGGGGTCTGCACCCGCTGTGGGAAGTGACGAGGGCAGGGCCCCAACAGGCAGAGGTCTTGCCTTGGGCAAACACGAGGACTGAAGGAAATGAACAAGCATCCTATTGTTCATCTGATAAAAATATAGTAAATACACTGGCAGTGTCTGAAACGTCTGGAAACAGAGAGACTCGTGTGTGTTTATTGTACTTTCTCCCCTCCCTCCACTCCAATTAATGACTAGATCCATGGCTTTAAGTTTATAAATCCTTTGCCCCTAAATGTAGCTAGATACTGAGGAACATCACACTGAACACAATTTGAAAGTGTAACTAAAACACTGTTTAAAAATAAGCCTAGGGTTTCCCTGTTGGTCCAGTGGGTAAGGACACCGCCTTGCAGTGCAAGGGGCGCCGGTTCGATCCCTGGACTGGGAAGATCCCACGTGCTGCGGAGCGGCTGGACCGATGTGTCCAATTACCGAGCTAGAGCTCTGGAGTGCATGCGCCCAGAGCCGGTGCTCTGCGACAACAGAGGCCACCGCGATGGGAGGCCCACACGGGCCAAGGAAGAAAGATGGATGAAAATGCATAAATGAAAGACCAATAGAAGTGGCCTGCCTGCTCCCCTCCCTCCCCAACCCGCCCCCGCCCCCACCAAAAAGTCTAACCTACATTTTGTGAACTGAGGGCATGTTGTATTATGATGAATGGGCACTGAGAAGGACACGACACGTGGTGGGGGTGGTGTCCAGTTGCTCAGTTGTGTGCTACTCTTTGTGACCCCTTGGACTGCAGCATGCCAGCCCTCCCTGTCCTTCACTATCTCTGGGAGTTTGCTCAAATTCATGGCATTGAGTTGGTGATGTTATCTGACCATTTCACACAGTATTTAATTCTTCCCAAACCCTACTGGATAGATACCATATGTGACTATTAGAGAAGAGGAAACAGAGGCTCAGAGAAGGGCATTCAGTGTGCTGAGTCACACAGCTTGTTGGTGACAAAGACAGATGAAATATTTACTGCTACCAACATCTCTTCCCTTATGAGCTCCTGAGCCCCGTTTAACAGAAGAGGGATCTGAGGCTCAGAGGAGGTGAGAAGCCTCGTGGGTCACTGGGCCGATAGGAGGCAGAGCCATGATCAGACATGAGGTGACCCAATGCCAGTTCCTGGGGGTCTGCACCCGCTGTGGGAAGTGACGAGGGCAGGGCCCCAACAGGCAGAGGTCTTGCCTTGGGCAAACACGAGGACTGAAGGAAATGAACAAGCATCCTATTGTTCATCTGATAAAAATATAGTAAATACACTGGCAGTGTCTGAAACGTCTGGAAACAGAGAGACTCGTGTGTGTTTATTGTACTTTCTCCCCTCCCTCCACTCCAATTAATGACTAGATCCATGGCTTTAAGTTTATAAATCCTTTGCCCCTAAATGTAGCTAGATACTGAGGAACATCACACTGAACACAATTTGAAAGTGTAACTAAAACACTGTTTAAAAATAAGCCTAGGGTTTCCCTGTTGGTCCAGTGGGTAAGGACACCGCCTTGCAGTGCAAGGGGCGCCGGTTCGATCCCTGGACTGGGAAGATCCCACGTGCTGCGGAGCGGCTGGACCGATGTGTCCAATTACCGAGCTAGAGCTCTGGAGTGCATGCGCCCAGAGCCGGTGCTCTGCGACAACAGAGGCCACCGCGATGGGAGGCCCACACGGGCCAAGGAAGAAAGATGGATGAAAATGCATAAATGAAAGACCAATAGAAGTGGCCTGCCTGCTCCCCTCCCTCCCCAACCCGCCCCCGCCCCCCCCAAAAAAAGTCTAACCTACATTTTGTGAACTGAGGGCATGTTGTATTATGATGAATGGGCACTGAGAAGGACACGACACGTGGTGGGGGTGGTGTCCAGTTGCTCAGTTGTGTGCTACTCTTTGTGACCCCTTGGACTGCAGCATGCCAGCCCTCCCTGTCCTTCACTATCTCTGGGAGTTTGCTCAAATTCATGGCATTGAGTTGGTGATGTTATCTGACCATTTCACACAGTATTTAATTCTTCCCAAACCCTACTGGATAGATACCATATGTGACTATTAGAGAAGAGGAAACAGAGGCTCAGAGAAGGGCATTCAGTGTGCTGAGTCACACAGCTTGTTGGTGACAAAGACAGGATGAATATCCTATTTACTGCTACCAACAGCCCTATAAGAGGGGGCCTCTATCTGCCTTTGCTGCAGACAAGGGATGGGGGAGGTGAAGTGAGCCACTCGAGGGCATGCCAGGACTGGTGAGGATTTGAACCTGCATCTGTTTAATCCAGAGACTGTGCTTTCGTGGACCTGAGCTCTGACCGTCTGAAGTGTGGGTTTGGGCCTGGTGCAGTGGCCACGTCGAGAGCCAGGTCGGCACAGGGTTAACCTGCTGCCTGCATCCTTCCTGGAAACGAGGGGAGTCCTGCCTACGCCCCGCCCTGCCTGGTTCGTCCTGACACTAATGGGCCAGGCGCCTCCATTAGAACCTGTGTAAGTGCTCTTCTCTGAAGCTGCTCCCGGCTTGATCGATGCTCCCCAGGCCTCCAGGGCCTGTGCATCCGCCCTCCAGCTTCCAGGAAGGCCCCGGCTCCCAAGGTGGGACCTGAGCCCTGGGGCTTGAGTGTGGAGCTGGCCCAGGGGTATCTGTGCTGTTCTGTTATGGCAGCCCTGGCAGACCAACCTCTCTTTCACAGGGGAGACTCCTGTCCACCTCCTCAGCCTTGAGTCTTCCCCCTTACTCCTGTGCTGCCATCCACAGCCTGGTGAAGTTCTGCTCAGTAGCACAACCTTGCCATACTCTCTCCACTGGCTTGAAACTCTAGCTGGGCCATCTGCTAGCTATGTGGTCTTGACCAAATTATTTCATTTCCAGGAGCCTCGGTTTTCTCATTGTAAAATGGTGATAATTATTCCAGTGAAGGTGAGGTGAGGTGCTCAGCACTGTTCTCCACTCCTGATGCACACTCCCTTTCCTCCTCCTTGTCTCAGTGATTAGGTCTCAGCTCCAGTGTCACCTACAGCAGGAAGCCTTCCTTGATTTCTCTAGCCTCTTCTCTGAGGAGATTCTAAAGCATCCTTACCCTTACAAGGTGCCCTTTGTCCCTACACTTTGTGTCCCTGCTGTCTTATAACTCCGCTTGTCCTAGCCCACAAGTTGGTGATGTTATCTGACCATTTCACACAGTATTTAATTCTTCCCAAACCCTACTGGATAGATACCATATTAAGAGAAGAGGAAACAGAGGCTCAGAGAAGGGCATTCAGTGTGCTGAGTCACACAGCTTGTTGGTGACAAAGACAGGATGAATATCCTATTTACTGCTACCAACAGCCCTATAAGAGGGGGCCTCTATCTGCCTTTGCTGCAGACAAGGGATGGGGGAGGTGAAGTGAGCCACTCGAGGGCATGCCAGGACTGGTGAGGATTTGAACCTGCATCTGTTTAATCCAGAGACTGTGCTTTCGTGGACCTGAGCTCTGACCGTCTGAAGTGTGGGTTTGGGCCTGGTGCAGTGGCCACGTCGAGAGCCAGGTCGGCACAGGGTTAACCTGCTGCCTGCATCCTTCCTGGAAACGAGGGGAGTCCTGCCTACGCCCCGCCCTGCCTGGTTCGTCCTGACACTAATGGGCCAGGCGCCTCCATTAGAACCTGTGTAAGTGCTCTTCTCTGAAGCTGCTCCCGGCTTGATCGATGCTCCCCAGGCCTCCAGGGCCTGTGCATCCGCCCTCCAGCTTCCAGGAAGGCCCCGGCTCCCAAGGTGGGACCTGAGCCCTGGGGCTTGAGTGTGGAGCTGGCCCAGGGGTATCTGTGCTGTTCTGTTATGGCAGCCCTGGCAGACCAACCTCTCTTTCACAGGGGAGACTCCTGTCCACCTCCTCAGCCTTGAGTCTTCCCCCTTACTCCTGTGCTGCCATCCACAGCCTGGTGAAGTTCTGCTCAGTAGCACAACCTTGCCATACTCTCTCCACTGGCTTGAAACTCTAGCTGGGCCATCTGCTAGCTATGTGGTCTTGACCAAATTATTTCATTTCCAGGAGCCTCGGTTTTCTCATTGTAAAATGGTGATAATTATTCCAGTGAAGGTGAGGTGAGGTGCTCAGCACTGTTCTCCACTCCTGATGCACACTCCCTTTCCTCCTCCTTGTCTCAGTGATTAGGTCTCAGCTCCAGTGTCACCTACAGCAGGAAGCCTTCCTTGATTTCTCTAGCCTCTTCTCTGAGGAGATTCTAAAGCATCCTTACCCTTACAAGGTGCCCCTTTGTCCCTACACTTTGTGTCCCTGCTGTCTTATAACTACCTGTTTACTTGTCTCTCCAGCCCACAAGCCTGTGAGCTACAGCGTCTTGTCCGCCACATAGAAGGCTCTGTGCCAGGCACAGAGCAGGCTCAATGCATTTCTGGTTACTGAATAGGAAACAGTGGGAAAAAACTGGTTTCGCATCTGAGATGTTCCGGAGCTGATATACTTTGGGCACAACTCTCACATGCACAACCACAGAGGCAACCAAAGAGAGTGGCAACAGCAGCACAATGACACTTTCCACAAAGCGCCTGCTCTGTGCCAGACACTGCTTGAGCCACTCTACAGCCATTAGTTAAAGTCATTCTTGTAACAACATTGTGAGGAAGACGGTATCAGCATCCCCGGTTTTCAGATGAAGAAACAGGTCATGGAACAACCCTGAGGGCAAGACAGCCAGCAAATGGCAAAGTTGGACCCTCAGCCCGATGGTTCGGTTCCTGAATCTGTGCTTTAACTGCTGACACAGTGTTGATGTCTCTTATTACAGGGTAGAACCCTCAGTTTCTTTTCTGTAGAACAGAGTTTTAGCCAATGCGTTTGAACCTTTTTCTTTGTTGATAAAAAGTGCCTTACAAAATATGTGCACAAATGTTTATAGCAGCTTTGTTCATAATTGCTCAAAATCAGAAGTGACCTTTTGAGACGCATGGATAAATAAACGGTGGTACATCCAGACAATGGACTGTTATTCAGTATTAAAAAGAAATTGGCTATTAAGCTATGAAAAGCCAAGGAGAAACTTCAAAAGCTTATCACTAAGTGAGAGAAGCCAGATTGAAAAGGCTACATTCTGCCTGAATCCAACAGTATGACATCCTGGAAAGCACAAAACTATGGAGAAAGTAAAAGGATCAGCGGTTGCTAGGGGTTGGGGAGGGGGAGAGGGGTGAATAGGCAGAGGGTTTTTAGGGCAGTGAAAACACTCTGGATAACACATGTGTGGATGGAGTCATGTTGTTACACCTTCATCCAAACCCATAGAATGTACACCACCAAGAGAGAGCCCTAATGTAAACTAGGGACTGTGGGCGCTTATGGTATGTTGATGCAGGTTCATCAACTGCAACAAATAACCCATTCTGGTGGGGGAATGTTAATAATGAGGAGGCTGTGCAGAGGGAGGAAGTAAATGGGAAATCGCTACGCCTTGCATTCAATTTTGCTCTAAACCTGAAACTGCTTTTAAAAAAAATAAGGTATTAATGAAAAAATAAGATGCTTTGAATCCAATGATCTCTCATCTAACAGGCATTGAACACAGAGAGAGAGAGAAAGAGAGGGTCCCCAGAAACATGCTTGGTAGAAATTGTTCTTTTTTCATAATGATTGTCTCTCCGGTCAAAACACAGTATCTATAATTTTATCAAATTAAAAAAGAGAGCATTTATTTTCTTCAATGCAGAGCATAACAGATGGAAATGCTAACCAGACCGCACAAAGCCTGCTTCTGATCAAATCGCAGTGCTCAGAACTCTGGGCGAGCGCCCAGCGGCCACTGTACCTGAATAAACACCCCATTCTATTGAAACTGCTGCACCAACCAGAACAGGGGTAGGCCTCTACATCCTGGAGAAGACAACAACGTCGTCTTCTTTCACTAAGAGAAATCGGAAAATCCGTCCAGAGCACCCCACGCTGAGGCCGAGGGCAACCCTGGACAGCGCTGCAGGCACCGCTGCTCAGGAAGGCCGTGAGGACAGCTCAGTCACCTCTGAGAGGAAGGGCTGCCCCGCTTCCTCCAGACAGAGCCTCACTTTGCCTGGATAACAGTCCAGTCTTACTTGACAGGATCGTATTGCTTCTCATACAATCTTTTCAGAATTTTCAGCTGGTTTGGGGATCACCTGCATTGGGATTGAAGGGACTGACCAGGCTCAGATCCACTTAGGCTTCTGTAAAGACTGGAAATTTGAGACCTGATCTGGCAGGCTCTGCCTAACGTCTTTTGGTGGAATGATGACAAAACTGCCCGGACGTTCCACCCCTCCCTGCATCTGCATACTTTACCATGTGAATTGGTGTAAAGTGCATGGATGGATGTAAAGCACATGACTTAGTAACTTAGTGTCTCTCGTATCAGGAGGTCGAAGCTGTTCCCCATCCCTTGTATCTGGGCAGGTCTGATGTCTGCTTTGGCCAACAGAATACAGTGGAAAGGTCCTTGGGTCTATTCTGAGCCTAAGCCTTAAGAGGCATTGAGTGCTTAGGCTCTTGTCCTTGAAGCCCTTCCTGAAAGCCATGGAACAAGTCCCGCTAGTGTGCTGTATGGTGACAGTCACTCCTGTCACCTGAGCCACCAGCCAACCAACCAACCACCCAGCAGACCTGAGCGCCAGGCTGCCCTGGATGGGCCTGGCGCCAGCCTCCCACACACATAACGCACGTCAGCCAGGATAGGTGAACTGATCTGAACCAGCAGAACCATTCAGCTGGCCTGCAGACTTTGGACAATGATAAATTTGAGATGATCTGTAATACCGCAACAGATTACTGTTAAAGTCATCAAATGCAGCCAGAGCCTTGTAGTAGCCAAGGAGGAGAAGAGGCAGCCTTCCGTGAGGAGAAGAGGCAGCCTTCCGTCCAAGGCAGGAGCGTGTGCCTATGTTTGCAAATACAACTTCACTGGAGCACAGCGTCATCCATGCAGTGTAGCTTTCATGCGGCAGTGACAAAGTACATGGACCCTCTGCATCTGAATTCAGAGGGTGGGACGATACCTCTGCATTTATACTCGTAAAAGACACAAGCACTGCAGAGTCTGATACCTGCAGAAGGTCCTGGAACCAATCCTCTGCAGATGCCTAGGGATGTCTGTAGTTGCAAGAGAGATCATCTAGTCTGCAAAGCCTAAAATATTTACTGCCTGTTCGTTTTCCCTTAAGAAAAAGGCTGCTGATCCCTGGTCCAGGGCATAACAAATAACAACCACCACTACTGTGATCATCACCATCACCATCACAAATATTACATCAGGTCTGCCTAAAGACTGGAAATTTGAGACCTGATCTGGCAGGCTCTGCCTAACGTCTTTGGTGGAATGATGATCAAAACTGCCCGGACGTTCCACCCCTCCCTGCATCTGCATACTTTACCATGTGAATTGGTGTAAAGTGCATGGATGGATGTAAAGCACATGACTTAGTAACTTAGTGTCTCTCGTATCAGGAGGTCGAAGCTGTTCCCCATCCCTTGTATCTGGGCAGGTCTGATGTCTGCTTTGGCCAACAGAATACAGTGGAAAGGTCCTTGGGTCTATTCTGAGCCTAAGCCTTAAGAGGCATTGAGTGCTTAGGCTCTTGTCCTTGAAGCCCTTCCTGAAAGCCATGGAACAAGTCCCGCTAGTGTGCTGTATGGTGACAGTCACTCCTGTCACCTGAGCCACCAGCCAACCAACCAACCACCCAGCAGACCTGAGCGCCAGGCTGCCCTGGATGGGCCTGGCGCCAGCCTCCCACACACATAACGCACGTCAGCCAGGATAGGTGAACTGATCTGAACCAGCAGAACCATTCAGCTGGCCTGCAGACTTTGGACAATGATAAATTTGAGATGATCTGTAATACCGCAACAGATTACTGTTAAAGTCATCAAATGCAGCCAGAGCCTTGTAGTAGCCAAGGAGGAGAAGAGGCAGCCTTCCGTGAGGAGAAGAGGCAGCCTTCCGTCCAAGGCAGGAGCGTGTGCCTATGTTTGCAAATACAACTTCACTGGAGCACAGCCGCGTCATCCATGCAGTGTAGCTTTCATGCGGCAGTGACAAAGTACATGGACCCTCTGCATCTGAATTCAGAGGGTGGGACGATACCTCTGCATTTATACTCGTAAAAGACACAAGCACTGCAGAGTCTGATACCTGCAGAAGGTCCTGGAACCAATCCTCTGCAGATGCCTAGGGATGTCTGTAGTTGCAAGAGAGATCATCTAGTCTGCAAAGCCTAAAATATTTACTGCCTGTTCGTTTTCCCTTAAGAAAAAGGCTGCTGATCCCTGGTCCAGGGCATAACAAATAACAACCACCACTACTGTGATCATCACCATCACCATCCTCGCCATCTGTTTTTTGGGGGGGGAGCAGGCGGGCCACTTCTATTGGTCTTTCATTCATCCATTTTCATCCATCTTTGTTCTTTGGCCTATGTGGGCCTCCCATTGCAGTGGCCTCTCTTGTCGCAGAGCACCAGCACTGGGCGCATGCACTCCAGAGCTCTGGCTCAGTAGTTGGACACATTGGTCCAGTCGCTCCACGGCACGTGGAATCTTCCCAGGCCAGAGATCGAACCGGTGTCCCTTGCACTGCAAGGCGGTGTCCTTACCCACTGGACCACCAGGGGAAGCCCCGTTCTTACCATCTTTTAACAAATTTAATACAAAAGTCTGATTTAAAAGTCAAGAGATAAGAATTACTGTTGGGAGAATTTTGGCAGGTTCTGCCTTCTCTCTGGGCTTGTTTTCCCATCTGGCACTGAAGGAAGATGAGCAAGACACTCCGGTCACTTCCATAGTTGATTTAAACCTCAATTTGCTCCAACCAAAGGAAATGGGCGGTGGGACCTAGGAATATGTGCTGTTCCAGGGCATTTCCTTATTTTGCCATTTCCCCCACCCCTCCAAGCATAGTTCAGTTGGTATAGAATCTGCCTGCAATGCAAGAGACCCCAAGTTTGATTCCTGGGTCAGAAAGATCTCATGGAGAAGGAAATGGCAACCTACTCCAGTATTTCTGCCTGGAGAATTCCATGGACAGAGGCGCCTGGAGGGCTACAGTCCATGGGATCACAAGAGCTGGACACAACTTAGTGACTAAACCATTACCTACCACTCAAACCCTGAGCTCCAAATGATTCAAATGCAAGTGAAAGCCTAAGAACCACTGATGTACACCACTTGGTTTCAGAAAGTTTGTCCATGGAGAGGCAGGCAGAAGCGCAAGTGTTTCCAAGGGTCATTATGAGAAACTGCAAAGCCTACTTTGTAAGGAGATGTTTTAAGAACATCAAGCTGAGGCTGCCAGTTGCAATGTCCCTAAAGAAAAATGTCTATGAAGAAGTCAGTCATAACATTCATCAAAGGGTGATAGGAGAAAAGTGGGGACCGGGGCTCATCAAAAGTACTAGTAAGAGAGAGGAATGTGTCCAAATACATGGTGACAGTGATGAGGGTGATGGTGAAGACTGCGATGATGATGATGATGATGATGGGGATGATGATGTCAACGGTGTTGGCGATGGCGGCATTTTCTACCCATAAACGAAGTGCTCTTATTCATGACCTGCCATCTTGTCTTAGGATTTCACTCTTCCATTATTTTACTTTTCAAGTACATGAGACCTGGCATTCTGAATATACCATGAGCTCTTCAGAGGTAAAGCCTTGGATGTACCTTCTGTGTAGCACACATGGTGAGAAGTCAGACTTTGAAGTTAGACACACTTGGCTTAAAACGCCAGTACAGTGACAGACTGAGCTCTGTGATCTTGGGCAGGTGCCTACACCTCTCTGAGCTTCTTTCTTTCCTCTGCAGGAACAGGATGATAAAAACATGTGCACAGAAGCAAGGCTGAGAAGACTGTATGAAACGGTGCCCACAGAGCAGTTGGCAGGGCCATGTTCACTGTACCTGCCTTTGGGACCTAAGAAATACTTGACAAAATGAGCAGACAGAGAAGTCTAGAATCCACTCTACTCCATTCACTGCTCTGAAGCTGTGGTTCTTATATGGGAGGGTTGAGGGTGTGGGTGTTACTGTGCCCCCAGGGAGACTAGGCAATGTCTAGCAACATTCTGGCTGTCACAGCTGGGAAGGGCGTGGCTACTGGCACCTGGTGGGTGGGGCCACGGATGCTGCTTAACACCCTACAGCACACAGGACAGTCTTTCCCAACAAAGAATTACTTGTTCCCAAATGTCTATAGTGCTGAGGCTGAGCAATCCTGAAATCTCCCAGGATTGCTGGGAGTTGATTTCTATCTCAGTGCCTGAAATCTCCCAGTTGAAATGTGCTAACTAGTGAGGAAGAAAAAGCTGGGCTGAGAACTCTCTGGAATAGACAGGAGGGGACTGAGATGTCAAGGTTTTAGAAAGCCCAAATATTCGCTGGAGGGTTGCTGAGCCCGGTGCACCATGCTGTGATGTGTTTGTGCCTGGGGTCAGCTCAGAAGGCGGCAGGGGCTTCTCTGGGAAACAGCTTCCTGAATCTTGGGGATAAACATGTCCCCAGAGGCTCAGCTGAGATGTTTACGAGGCGCGCGTTGCAGACAGATTTGATCAGGCTTTGCAAACCATTTGACATTAGAGCGTCTGGCTTGGTAAGGAATGGAACGACTCAGTCCCAGCTGGATCGCCATTTACCTCTAAGTCACCATGTCTGTTTTCTGTTATTTTTATACGCCACCCAGTGTTGTCGGCCCCAGGCTCCCCATCCCTTTCCAGAGGACAAAGGAACAGCTCACAGCCAGACCCGTTAGCCGGCTGAGTCATTTGACCTTGGCTGTGAAGAGAAGGCAAGATGAGCCTGAGTGGGACTACTTACACATGGGCCTCAGGCAGTGAGGGCGAATTGATGCAGCTGTGGACAGGGGTGAATGGATGCAGGATGACTCCGGCCCCCACCTTCTTTGTCTTCTCGACCCCGTATGCGCTGAAGGAGAAGCGGAGAAGCAGAGTGAATGATGAGGAGCAGTTTTAAGTGCTCTCTCATCTGGGGTTATTTAGCAAATATCACTGGGCACCTCCTATGCACCAGCCAGTGATTTCAGCTGGAAAGATGAAGGTCCTAGATGCAGCCAGTTAACAGAGCATGTAAGACCCCCTTCTCTCAAGGAAAACATAGCCTCATGAAGGTGCAGAGAGAATACCTAAGATCAATCCTGGACGAGGGGATGGATATGTTTTCTTATCCTGCTCGAGAAACATTGATGATGTTGTGGAGCATTCTGTCTACATCATGACTACTTCATAGCATGAAAGCCATCAACAATGTAAATAGTAAGTTAGTGGCAGGGTTTAAATAAAACTTTACCAAGCCAGCTTTGGGGCTCTGGGGCTGGAGTTTGCTGAGTCATTCCCCTACTCCCCATTCCCACTAACAAGTGATACATGCCATGGGGAGAAAAAAGACAAGGCAGTTTAAAAGGGCTGGGAGAGCTAGAGGGTCAGGCATCTCTGAGAAGGTGACATGTATTAAGAATCTGCAGTGGAAGGGAGTGAGTCATTCAGATGTCTGGGAGCAGAGCCTTGTGGAGAGACGGAGCGGCAGGTGCAAATGTCCTAAGGTCAGAGTATGGTTTAGAGACAGCAAGGAGGCACGTGTGGCCGGAGTGGAGTGAGCAACTGAGACAGGAGGAAAGAAGGGATGGAGAGAGAACAGGGGCCTTGCAAACAATACAAGGACTCTGGCCTTTTCTCTGAATGATAGTCAAAAATTCTGAGCTAAAAGAGGGCATGAGGTGACCTGCTCTTACACAGGGGCCTCTGGCTGCTGTTTTGAGAATGGTTGATGGCAGGGGCAGAGGGCAAGGAGACTGATGAGGACTGCTGTGATCATTTCAGCTGGAGAGAGCAAGGTGGCTTGGGCTGGGGTCCTAGCGGCGGGGATGGTGGGAAGTGGTAAAGGAAGGATGGATACAGGGAAGGAACAGCCTGGAGTAAGTGGTTCTCGGTTGCAGTCCTTTCCTTAAAGGGGCTTCTTGCAACCCTCCAGACTCCTGACTCACTGGTTGGATGAATCAGCCATGAGATGTGGGGATCTCTAGCTTCAGAAGGAGGCACAAGTGTGACCCAAAAGGTCAGCCACGATCAGGCATGCCTCTTCTGAAGCCCATCTCCTGCCCCACAGAGAATGCAGAGGCTTCCCCTGGAGCCACAACCACCTGGGGGCAGGGAAGAGAGGTGATGCTTAGGAAGAAGAGAAACAGTCCGGACAGGTGGTTTATCTTTGAAACCACTGGACACTTACTGAAAAAGATGAAAAATATTAAGTTGTATTTAACATCATAGCTAAGGGTGTTTTTTTCCAGCAGCATCATGGAACAGGTCATTTCAGTTAGAGAAAACAGTCTCTTTCTTGGCATGCCTGAGTCATATATTTTTTGCCGATGATCAAACTGACCCCATAGACACATTTTAGTAAGTGTACTGTATGCTTAAAGGAATCAATTGTCTATATTTCAAAACTCAGAGATGTCCCATAAAGATGGCGACTCAAAAGCTATTGCCACTCTGGGTAAGAGGAGCTATTGCCACTCTGGGTAAGAGGTGGGTGGGCCCAAGATCAAGATTGCAGCCCACTGAGCACAAGGTGGGTGCCCTTTGGGTTGCCTGAGACTCAAGAGCCCCTGGCATCTCACTCCCAGCCTGCCCTACGTATTCAGGCTACCTGCCTGCTCTGTTAAAGGCTTGCAGTTTCCCAGCCTGAGCACTTAAACACTGACTGAATCATTGGCAGGTTCCCTGATTCATTCATGTCTACCCACATTTATTGAACATTTCTGTGCTGGGGGCTGTGGGTGCAGTGATGGAGGCAGCTCCAGCCCCTCCCCTCTGGAGCTTAGAGCCTCATGGGGGACACTGGCTTTACACAGACACAGTTGTGACAAGGCTGAGTGGGAGTGTGCGTGGTGCCTGGACAGCCGCAAATAGAGGATTTGGCTGAAATAAAGCCAGGGAATACTTCCCGGAGGGCGCTGTATCAGTTTAGAAACACATGCTCCACGTTTCTTCCAGTGGGAAGGTGGCTTTACAACATATAGTCCCACTTCCCTGGCATCTTGGCGCTGACTGGCTGGGCCGACAGGACACAGCAGAAGGGGTGTGATGCTGCTTTCTGGACCCGGGGTCTGGGAACTGGCAACTTTCCTTCCTATGTCTTGGAGCACTCACTGTTAGCTCCCAGCCACCACCACGCTGGGGGCGGGGAAGCAGGGAGCCTGTGAAAAGCCTCCTAGGGAGGAGAACCAAGGCTGCTGGGCCTCCGGTGTAGCTGAACTCAGAGGGACAGCAGTCCCAAAGTGCCACTCATGTGGATGAGCCCTCTTAGAAACAGACACTTGGAGCTGCCCAGCTGGTGCTGGAGACGGTCCTTTCTCCCTGAACCCCGCTCCAAAGGCAGATGAAATAGATGTGAGTGAAAAAGATGTTTGTTGTCTTGAGTTAATGAATTCTGGAGTGGTTGCTCACAGCAACAGTAACTGGAACAAAAGTAAATACTGAGCTGAGACCTGCAGGTTGAATGGGAATTAAGCAAGGCAGAGGGAGGAGGGAGAGGCCCTGAGGAGGAGTGGGTGAGGAGGGGGTGGCTGCAGGGGAAGCCAAGCCTGTCCAGAGCCTCACAGCCCCTGCTCAGACTTCCGTCCATCTGATAAAGAATGGTGGCCATTGAGGGTTTTTAACTGAGAGCAGTTTATATTTGGAAAGATCACTCTGGCTTAGCACGGGGAAAAGGAGAAGGAGGGAGGCAGAAGAGGTGAAGTGGGGCACCTACTAGGAATTTACCTTCCTCTTTGGGGTCACAGAGTTAACTAAAACACAGGACCAGAATATGAGGAATTCCCTGGTGGTCCAGTAGCTGAGACTCTGCACTCCCAATGCAGGGGGCATGGGTTCAATCCCTAAGACCTCACAAGCTGCAAGGCATGCCAAAAAATGGGGGGATCAGAATCAAGGTCCTTTGATTTCCACTTCCACAGGTTCTTTATTCAACCCTAGAGCTGAGGAAACCACAGGCTAACATGTTGGCGTGAGCAGTCTTACTGGGTTCACCGTGCCCCCAGTGGTTTGGAACACATGAAAATTAACCCAGCTTCTACACTCCCTAATCTCTTGTTTTATGTCTCCTCACAACTGCAATAATAAGACAAATTCTACCTGTTTTTTTTTTTTTTTTCTTTTTTCAACTGAATTTGCAACTGAGAAATGAGGTCACTGAACACAGTGGGAAAGACCGCTTGCAGGCAGGAATCTTTGGGGACATGCTTGATTTTCTTTTTTCCCTACACAGGTTGTCAGACTTAAAACTCTGGTCTAAAAGAACTTACCCTATGGTCTTAGATCTGGGAGGGAGCGGGGGAGGAATAATCCCTTTTACTTTTATAATGCACAGGATCAAATGCTGTGTTGAAAAAGAAGTTCTAAATGAACATGTGTATTTTTGACAATTCTGTGATTGGAATTATATGTATAGAACATCGTTCTTAGATGTGAGATGCTTTCTAGGCGGCCTGGAAATTGGGATTTTTAATCATAGATCTAAGGGTTTTAGGTAATTGAGGCCCAGAGAGATCAAATTCACTCCACTGCATAATAGCAACTAGCAATTACTAGGCACGTCTCATATGCCAGGCTCTGTGTTAAGCATCATTTCATTTAATCCTCATAACAAATTTGGTACCATTCACAACAGTGTAGAGAGAGGAGGCCCAGAGTGGCAAAGCGACTTGCCTAGTGTTAAACAGCTGTAGGTGCAAAGTTGAGACTTGAACCCAAGTCCTGTGCTCCTACCCACTACTCTGCACTGGTATGGATCATCTCCCAGTGCTGTTTTACATCCCCTACCTCCTCACCTGCATCTGACAGCTAGGCTGCAGGACTAGCCTCCAGTTTCATTTTCAACTGGCCTTGTATAGCTTATAGGATCCACTGGGTAAGACAAAGCCAGATCAATGTCTAGGAGAGGCATCATCTCATGCATATTTAAACTCAACTTTAAATAAACCATGTTGTGTGCACTGAAACATGGATTGGAGAGGGGAGGATTGTGTTCTGTGACCACGGACAGGTGAACGACCCTGTGCACACGTTACAAGCGAACTACTGAAATGGTCACACGGGATCTTCGAAAGAGGCCACTTTCCCCAGCTCCTGTCCGTGTGCCCTATAATCCAAACAAAAGGTTCTTCCCCAAAAAAGAGTCGTGAGTTTATTCTTCCTCTTTATCCTGAAGAAAGACTGCCAGCTGGCTAGTGTCCCTGGAGATACCTGTCTCAAAGAGTGCCGTGGGTTCTTGGAGGACACTAAGGGTCAGATCTGCACTCAGCGCCTGCGACCTTCATGGAAAGGGGGAGAACCCTTCAACTCACTGGGTGGCTTTCTCGATTCTGTGCCCCTTTGAGGCCCCATGAGGACATTTCAGTGGGGTCGCCTATGTGGCTGAATGGAGGTGGCTCAGTTCATAACTTAAATGCTTTTCATTTTTTCACTCTGAGAATCACATTTCTGAATCTGACAAAAGATAACGCCATCACAGCCGCCCCCATCAGCCCTGGCCTTTCTAACCAGGCATGCTGACCGCAGGATTTCTGTTGGCTGACTCATTTTTAATCATAGATTTTTAAAGGGTTTTAAAAGGGGTTTAAATTGAGGCCCAGAGAGATCAAATTCACTCCACTGCATAATAGCAACTAGCAATTACTAGGCACGTCTCATATGCCAGGCTCTGTGTTAAGCATCATTTCATTTAATCCTCATAACAAATTTGGTACCATTCACAACAGTGTAGAGAGAGGAGGCCCAGAGTGGCAAAGCGACTTGCCTAGTGTTAAACAGCTGTAGGTGCAAAGTTGAGACTTGAACCCAAGTCCTGTGCTCCTACCCACTACTCTGCACTGGTATGGATCATCTCCCAGTGCTGTTTTACATCCCCTACCTCCTCACCTGCATCTGACAGCTAGGCTGCAGGACTAGCCTCCAGTTTCATTTTCAACTGGCCTTGTATAGCTTATAGGATCCACTGGGTAAGACAAAGCCAGATCAATGTCTAGGAGAGGCATCATCTCATGCATATTTAAACTCAACTTTAAATAAACCATGTTGTGTGCACTGAAACATGGATTGGAGAGGGGAGGATTGTGTTCTGTGACCACGGACAGGTGAACGACCCTGTGCACACGTTACAAGCGAACTACTGAAATGGTCACACGGGATCTTCGAAAGAGGCCACTTTCCCCAGCTCCTGTCCGTGTGCCCTATAATCCAAACAAAAGGTTCTTCCCCAAAAAAGAGTCGTGAGTTTATTCTTCCTCTTTATCCTGAAGAAAGACTGCCAGCTGGCTAGTGTCCCTGGAGATACCTGTCTCAAAGAGTGCCGTGGGTTCTTGGAGGACACTAAGGGTCAGATCTGCACTCAGCGCCTGCGACCTTCATGGAAAGGGGGAGAACCCTTCAACTCACTGGGTGGCTTTCTCGATTCTGTGCCCCTTTGAGGCCCCATGAGGACATTTCAGTGGGGTCGCCTATGTGGCTGAATGGAGGTGGCTCAGTTCATAACTTAAATGCTTTTCATTTTTTCACTCTGAGAATCACATTTCTGAATCTGACAAAAGATAACGCCATCACAGCCGCCCCCATCAGCCCTGGCCTTTCTAACCAGGCATGCTGACCGCAGGATTTCTGTTGGCTGATACAGAAGGGTCTAACCATCTCTCTCTTTTTTTTTTGTCACCCAATGAACTCCCATTCAGTACTAAAGATCCTGCTCAAAAGTTACATTTCTGGGAATTCTTTCCAGATTTCCTTTTTACCCGCTAAAGTCAAGGGGGTGGACACTGAAATAACAGAAAAATACATATTGAGCCCACAGGTTAAGGGTTCCTGTCCCCACAGAGCTCCTGAAACCCCTGACATGTCCTAAGTGGTACAAGAGCACTAGGAGCAACTTGTGTTCTAATATGGGGTCTCAGACCCTGGATCCTGACACAGAGCTCCTGGGTGACCAAGGGGTGCCTTTTTTTTTTCAAATGTGGCAACTCTTGGCAGGCTCCTGGATAGCTTCAGGATGGTGGGGGCGGGGGAGGGGGAGGTCCGTGGTCACCAGAAAGACCCACCCATGATTAGAAGCTGGGAACTCTCTGGGAAGGGGAGAGGGGATGGAGAATGAGTTGACTAGAGCTCATGCCTATGTGATGAAGCCTCCATAAAAATTTCAGGGGCTTCCCTGGTGGTCCAGTGGGCAAAGAGTCCGTCTTGCAGTGCAAGGGGCCCCGGTTCGATCCCTGGCCCAGGAAGATCCCACGTGCTGCGAAGCGGCTGGACCGGTGTGCTCAGTTACAAGCCAGCGCTCTGGAGTGCATGTACCCAGAGTCAGTGCTCTGCAACGAGAAAGACCACTACAATGGGAGGCCCACACAGGCTGAAGGGTAAAGATGGATGAAAAATAAATAAATAAAAAACCAATAAAAGAGGCCAAAATTATAAAAAAAAAAGAAATCCCAGAAGTATGCGGTTTGGAGAACTTCTGGTTGGTGAACATGTCCAAATAACAGGAGGATGGCAACGCTCCCAACTCCACAGGGATAGAAGCTCCTGTGCTTGGGAGCCTTCCAGATCTTACCCTACATACCTCTTCATCTGGGTGTGCATCCGGCCCCTTTATTATATAATAAACTGGAAACTGTAAGTCAGTGTTTCCTTGAGTTCTGTGGGTCACTCTAGGAAATTATCATACCCAAAGAGGAGGTCATGGGAGCCCTGATTTATAGCTGGTTGGTCAGTACAGGTGACCACCTGGAACTCGTGCCTGGCATCTGATGCGGGGGCTGTCTTCTGGGACTGAACCCTTAACCTGTGGGCTCTGACACTAACTCCAGGTGGAAAGTGTCAGAACCGAACAGGACAGTAGCACACCCCGCTGGTGTCACAGACATATGCCTGGTGTGGGGACGAACCCACACATCTGGTGCCGGGAGTGTGATCATGGTCTGAGAGTAAAGGAGAAACACATGGGAGGAGTGTTCTCCCTTCACAGGCACACTGCGGGCACGTTGGGTGTGCCCCATGGTGCTGTGTGTGTGGCATCACATGTGGTAGGGACTATCCCTCAACCCTCTACACGCCTTCATGCCATCAGAAGGCCTGCACACAGTAGGTCTTCAACACATAAATGCCTCGTTGGAGACTGGGCCTGGGTCAAAGCTGTCCCCCTTTCTCACCCCTTTAGGTACTGAGAAGCCAAGATAAATGTCCAAGACCATAATGCACGAAGGCACCATGAATATTTTACTGAAGATCTTGCAGGGAAACAGAAATAGATTTATGTCTCATGTGCATGCAGGCTCAGCCGCTTCAGTCATGTCTGATTCTTTGTGATCCTGCGGACTGCAGCCCACTGGGCTCCTCTGTCCATGGGATTCTCCAGGAAAAAATACTGGAGTGGGTAGCCATGCCCTCCTCCAGGGGATCTTCCCAACCCGGGGATCGAACCCACGTCTCCTGAGTTCCCTGCACTACAGGCGAATTCTTTACTGCTGAGTCACTGGGAAAGCCCTTACACCTCATACTTGAAGGCAAAACCTCACCAGACATCTCTGTTTTTGCCCAGTGACAGCTGCCTTTTCTCTGTTCTCTCCTCCAAAGAATCGCTTCTGCTCACATTCTAGGCTCATCTTCTGAATGTCTCCATTTTATCTACCAGGGAAGCCTTTCCACTCTTCCTCTATATCTGCGTGTTCCCCTGAATGCCCTTTGCTCACCAAAGAAGGCTTCTCCTTGGGATGCTCACTCCCTGGAAGGCATGGGAGCAGGGACTGTACACCGTGAAATTTTCTCTCCTCTTAAATACATGCACAAACGGTAGGCTAGTATATTTAGACCAACTTTGGGTATAAATAACCAAAAATGTTGGACAGAAAATCTATTGTTTCTACAGGTACTGCATATGCACTGATTTTGGGCATACCAGGGAAAGGGCAAACCGAACAGGACAGTAGCACACCCCGCTGGTGTCACAGACATATGCCTGGTGTGGGGACGAACCCACACATCTGGTGCCGGGAGTGTGATCATGGTCTGAGAGTAAAGGAGAAACACATGGGAGGAGTGTTCTCCCTTCACAGGCACACTGCGGGCACGTTGGGTGTGCCCCATGGTGCTGTGTGTGTGGCATCACATGTGGTAGGGACTATCCCTCAACCCTCTACACGCCTTCATGCCATCAGAAGGCCTGCACACAGTAGGTCTTCAACACATAAATGCCTCGTTGGAGACTGGGCCTGGGTCAAAGCTGTCCCCCTTTCTCACCCCTTTAGGTACTGAGAAGCCAAGATAAATGTCCAAGACCATAATGCACGAAGGCACCATGAATATTTTACTGAAGATCTTGCAGGGAAACAGAAATAGATTTATGTCTCATGTGCATGCAGGCTCAGCCGCTTCAGTCATGTCTGATTCTTTGTGATCCTGCGGACTGCAGCCCACTGGGCTCCTCTGTCCATGGGATTCTCCAGGAAAAAATACTGGAGTGGGTAGCCATGCCCTCCTCCAGGGGATCTTCCCAACCCGGGGATCGAACCCACGTCTCCTGAGTTCCCTGCACTACAGGCGAATTCTTTACTGCTGAGTCACTGGGAAAGCCCTTACACCTCATACTTGAAGGCAAAACCTCACCAGACATCTCTGTTTTTGCCCAGTGACAGCTGCCTTTTCTCTGTTCTCTCCTCCAAAGAATCGCTTCTGCTCACATTCTAGGCTCATCTTCTGAATGTCTCCATTTTATCTACCAGGGAAGCCTTTCCACTCTTCCTCTATATCTGCGTGTTCCCCTGAATGCCCTTTGCTCACCAAAGAAGGCTTCTCCTTGGGATGCTCACTCCCTGGAAGGCATGGGAGCAGGGACTGTACACCGTAGAAATTTTCTCTCCTCTTAAATACATGCACAAACGGTAGGCTAGTATATTTAGACCAACTTTGGGTATAAATAACCAAAAATGTTGGACAGAAAATCTATTGTTTCTACAGCGACATAGAGCTGATAGCCAAGTGGGAATCTCCCAGTCGAAACTGGAGAGACTGGAGGCCCCTGGAGGGGGAAGGCAGCGTGGGTGCCACTTTGGTCCTAAGGACATCTGCCAACACAGAAAAGGTTAGTCTCCTTCTGAAGGCTTCAGAGGGCAAGGGAGAGGAGAAGCACCCTTCAGGGACTGCGCAAATGAGGAATCAAAAGGAGAGAGATCCTCCATACAATAAGCTGGGGTTCCCAAGGGCCACATTTCCAGGGGGAAGGTGACTACAAATATATCAGCCCCTCATAGGTACACACTCGGGGTTCTGAACAGTCAGCAAGAATTTTGAGCTTTAAGAAGGTCTGCAAGGATTAGAATCCAGCCCCAACCCTGCTTCCACTCCAGGGCCTCACAGACAAGAACTGCCTCCTTTTCTCCCATTCAGGTGAAATTTACATAAAATTAACTGTCTCAAAGGGGACAATTCATTGGCATTTGAATCAATGACTATTCAACAGTCACCTAAACCTAGCTCCAGTGTATTTTCTTCAGGCCCAAAGGAGACCCCTTACTTCATAGCAGTCACTCTCTATCTGCCCCACTTCCTCCACCCTGGTAACCACCAGTCTGCTTTACGTTTGGGACAAACCTCAAAAGCACTAGGGAAAGAAGCCAGACACAAGGGGGACCCCACACTGCGTGATTCCAGTGATAGGACCATTGTTTTTACGATGTACACATTCATATTTATTTATGTTAACAGGAGGGCTTCCCAGGTGGCCGGTGGTTAAAGAATTTGGCTGTCAATACAGGAGACACAAGAGGGGCGGTTTGATCTCTGGGTCAGAAAGACTGTGAAGAACAGAATTTGGGAAGTGGTGCAGAAGAAAGGGACTATCTGCTGGGGATCTCATTTTCTCCTTAGCCACCAAAGAAGGCTTCTCCTTGGGATGCTCACTCCTGGAAGGCATGGGAGCAGGGACTGTACACCGTGAAATTTTCTCTCCTCTTAAATACATGCACAAACGGTAGGCTAGTATATTTAGACCAACTTTGGGTATAAATAACCAAAAATGTTGGACAGAAAATCTATTGTTTCTACAGCGACATAGAGCTGATAGCCAAGTGGGAATCTCCCAGTCGAAACTGGAGAGACTGGAGGCCCCTGGAGGGGGAAGGCAGCGTGGGTGCCACTTTGGTCCTAAGGACATCTGCCAACACAGAAAAGGTTAGTCTCCTTCTGAAGGCTTCAGAGGGCAAGGGAGAGGAGAAGCACCCTTCAGGGACTGCGCAAATGAGGAATCAAAAGGAGAGAGATCCTCCATACAATAAGCTGGGGTTCCCAAGGGCCACATTTCCAGGGGGAAGGTGACTACAAATATATCAGCCCCTCATAGGTACACACTCGGGGTTCTGAACAGTCAGCAAGAATTTTGAGCTTTAAGAAGGTCTGCAAGGATTAGAATCCAGCCCCAACCCTGCTTCCACTCCAGGGCCTCACAGACAAGAACTGCCTCCTTTTCTCCCATTCAGGTGAAATTTACATAAAATTAACTGTCTCAAAGGGGACAATTCATTGGCATTTGAATCAATGACTATTCAACAGTCACCTAAACCTAGCTCCAGTGTATTTTCTTCAGGCCCAAAGGAGACCCCTTACTTCATAGCAGTCACTCTCTATCTGCCCCACTTCCTCCACCCCTGGTAACCACCAGTCTGCTTTACGTTTGGGACAAACCTCAAAAGCACTAGGGAAAGAAGCCAGACACAAGGGGGACCCCACACTGCGTGATTCCAGTGATAGGACCATTGTTTTTACGATGTACACATTCATATTTATTTATGTTAACAGGAGGGCTTCCCAGGTGGCCGGTGGTTAAAGAATTTGGCTGTCAATACAGGAGACACAAGAGGGGCGGTTTGATCTCTGGGTCAGAAAGACTGTGAAGAACAGAATTTGGGAAGTGGTGCAGAAGAAAGGGACTATCTGCTGGGGATCTCATTTTCTCCTTAGCCACCAACATGGCAGCCTGGGTTCCTAAAGGCAGCCCTAGCACAGGAACTCTCAACCGTGGCTTCACATGGGAATTCACTAGGGGAGCTTTAAAAAATGCTACATCCAGATTACATCCCCAGAAGGTCTGACAATGGATCTGAGGAGCACCCTGGGCACCCAGGTGATTCTAATGTGGGGCCAGGGCTGAGCCTACTGCTCTCAACAGGACAACAGCTATAGTGGCAGGTCATTTCTACCACACATATTGGGTTGGCCAAAAGCTCGTTTGCTGTTTCTGTAACATCTTATGGAAAACTTTGAGGCCAACTGAATACTTCCTCTCTTCCTGCTGTAACACCTCCTTTCCATCCTTGATTTGTGCCTCATGTGCTCTGCACAAGCTAAGCACCCTTGAAGTTTGTTTCTGCAGAATGGTGCAATCCATGAATGTTGGTGTCACTCAGTTTGGAACTTTGGGGATGCTTTCCAACTATGACCTGAAGTTATAATGGGAATTATGTGACCATCTCTGAGTCTCATTCCTAATCTCTAAAATGGGGCTCACCATAGCATCTGTTGCATAAGAACATTTTGAAATTTTGACAAAAAGATGTGCACAAAACACCTCGTAGACATTCGTTATAAATTGTGATGATTAGCATGACTGCTATTATATTACATGATTGGGCATTTCATAATGTTCCAGTTTGTTGATGGTTCTCTCCCAACCAGCGGAGAGATCTTTACAAAAAGCGGGAGGCTTTTTTTGGGGGGGGGGCGGGTCCACTTACGATGGGTGGACACAGAGCTAGGATCTTGGGTTTCAGGGGAAGCTCTAGAATAGGGATATTGATTTGGAATGAAAATAAAATAGCACACACATTAAAGGAACTCATATTCCAGATGGATTCTAGAGATGGTAAGGCTGAAATACAGGAAATTACAGGAGAGGGTGGCATTTAAACTGGGTCTGTAAGGAACAAGTAGGGCTTTAGTTGGTAGAGGATGTAGGGAACAGCACAGGTAAATACCTAGAGGTAGGGATAAGCCTTGGAAGGGGAGGGAAAGAGGCACATTTGGGGACCTGCAAGATTTCTTGGGTAGCCCTGTCCTCATGCACAGACACATGTAGTAAAAGATACTCCACTGAGTATCAGAAGGTGAGGCTGCTGAAGCAGGTTGACTCGAACTGAAAAAAGTCACCAGACACCAGGCTAAGAAGGGGTTCCCTGTGTAAGACAGCCGCCACCCCTCAGCCCAGCTAGCCAGTGTTCCTTCTCAGTGGTCCCTCCCAAGACTACTGGAGCCACAGCAAGAGGTCTACTTACGTTGGAACAATATCCCCATACTGGATATCTGACAGCATTTTGGCTGGTTGGAATTTATTTCTTTCCTCCTCTTTTAGTTTCTGCAATTGTTGTTGCTTCTTTCTCAGGGCACTCTCCTCCTTCAGGATGGTAAAGTACCCACGGCCAATCTTCACCCACTGAATCAAGGTGCTGGACAGAGAAAGAGGGAGGAAGAGGGGTCGGTTATGAAGGCAATGTCTTACTCTCTTGGGACTGATCATTAACTGCAGGGCACTCTCAGGGCCAGTACCAGGAGACTTCCTGCCTTTAGAATTCCAGAGTCACAGTTACATAGGCTTGAAATCTGGACCCACCTCCTACCAAAAACCTTAAACAAATTATACAACCTCTCCACGTTTCAGTTCTACCACTCAACAAATATTTACTGAGTGCCTGCCTAGGGCCTGCCCGTACTATGGTAAGGGTTAGGGAAAGGGGCAGGGCGCAACTTCTGAAATGAATAACATAGCCCAAGGACATAGCGTAAACCCATTAGAACCAAATGGGTCCAAGAGGGCAGACCAGACCTTGATCCTCAGTCAGCAAGCTAAATGACACACCCAGAGGCACCATGACAGTTTCACCTCTTCCCTAAAAGAGATGGAATAATCCTCCCACTGATTAGCATATGGAATTACCCAGCCCATAAAAGCTAAGAACGCCATGTTTTCAGGGCCACTGGATTCGCTCTGTGATGGCCCATGTTCTATCTGTGGAGTGTGCTTTCTCTGAACTGAATAAATCCATTTCTTACCTATCACTTTGTCTCTCGCTGAATTCTTCTCTGCAAAGAGATATGAAGAACCTAAGCCTCAGTGGATCCAGACGTCAGGTGAGTGATTTTAATTCAAAGATTGCTCAAGATTAGGGTTTGGGCTGGATTGAGTCCCGGCCACATGAGTTCAAGTACCAGACAGGGTTTTGGCTGGATTGAGTCCTAGGCACATAAGTCCCAAGCAGGGTCTGATCAGGTCTGAGCCCCCGTGACATGGGTTCAAGCCTCAGGCAGGGTTTTGGCTGGGGTTGAGCCCCGGTCACGTGGGTTCAAGTCCCAAACAGGGTTTTGGCTGGGTTCAAGCCCCAGCTACATGGGTTCGAGTCCAAAACTGGGTTTTGGGTTTAAGTCTCAATCCAAGGTAGAACACTTTCACTATGAAATGAGCATAACAATTCATACCCTGGAAGGCTGATTTAGTTGGCAGTATTTTTGCTTTGTTTTTCATGGCTTGTCTTAGATTTCAGTGAAATGTGGTATTTGATCTCCGTTTATATGTGTCATTTGGAAGGTCACTGGCAATCTTTTCCAAAGTGTAGACCCTGCTTCTCAGCTTGTAAACTTTTCTGAATCTCTATGCTACCTGCCACAGGTCCACCCCAGCCAGACACTGGTAGTCAAGGATCAGGTGTCATCTGCCCAGCATGTTCTCAGGTCCTTCTGGTATAAAATTGCTCAAAACCAAATGATTGTGTACCCGGTGGAATATAGCCAGGCCAGATTATACATACCTGGCCCTGAATTGTTCATTTGAGCTTTTAAGTTTAGGGATGCAAACAGTTGATATGAGGTGGAATTCATATCTGAAGCAAAAACATGCCTCTGTTTCACTTTGAAGTCTCTGCATCTACTCAATCAAAGAGCACCCTGAGATTGCCAGATAACCTGATAGAAAAACCATAACCATGTGCAATGCCTTAATTCCACAAAAGAGGATTTTCTTGATGCGGCACAAACAAGGCAAATGCAGAGCTAATCTGGGAGACGAGCTAACGTGACAGTAGCTGTAGTTTCCTGATTATGTTACTTCATGGAGAATCTCAGCTCAAAATCTGGTTCAAAGGTCAAGATGGACATCACACGCTCAGCACAGGGGTATGAAATGACATGACTCACGTTGTGAGGCTTTCTGGACAAAGCAGGGGTGGCTCGTGAGAGGGGGATGGTGCAAAGGAGGGTTGGCTTGGGGTTTTCCAGGAGCAGGGCTGGGATAAGGGATCCTTTGTTTGCATATGATCTAAGCTCTTTACCAGCAACAAACAAAGAGTGTCTTGGATTTCTTAGCTTACCCAGATCTTGGGCAGAGGGGAAGAGGGGAGGGCAGGCAGCTCAAAGGCTGTCTACAGTCACACATCAAAAATGAAGTCAAGGGCTTCCCTGGTGGTCCAGTGGGTAAAGACTCCGCCTTGAAGTGCAAGGGGTATTGGTCTGGTCTCTGGCCCAGGAAGATTCCACTTGCTTCAAAGTGGTTGGACTGGTGTGTGAAATTACAAACCAGAGCTCTGGAGCATGTACACCTAGAGCCAGTGCTCTGCTACAGGAGACGTCACTGCAATGGGAGGCCCACAGAGGCCAAAGAATAAAGATGGATGAAAATAAATAAATAAAAAAAAACAATAAAAGAGGTCAAAATTAGAAAAAATGAAGTCAGGAGGTTGGAAGGAGAGGGCACAGGAGTAAGACGGGGAGATCACCTGCCTCCTCACAAATACATCAAAAACTCATCAGAACACGGAACAACTACAGAACCACTTCTCAATGACAGCAGAAGACCCTAGACCTCCAAAAAGGCAAGCCAATCTCCTTAGGACAAGAAACCAAAGCAATAGTGTAAAGCAGTTATCCTTTAACTGAAAATAAACGAAAAAAAAAAATGAAGTCAGACTTCAGACTCATCATTGCATTAATTCATGCCCAATTTCAAGTGCATGTGTTTGCCTAAAGAGCTGCATCATTATTAACCACTTGGAACCCCAAAAAGGTGGTGACATTCAGCAGCAACAAAACAGCTCACAGCATCCTGGTCCTCACAAAGCTCCTACTCCAGGGCGTGGCCAAAGGAAGCCTTAACTCAAGGGGTGAACAGCAGCAACAAATGCAGAGCTAATCTGGGAGACGAGCTAACGTGACAGTAGCTGTAGTTTCCTGATTATGTTACTTCATGGAGAATCTCAGCTCAAAATCTGGTTCAAAGGTCAAGATGGACATCACACGCTCAGCACAGGGGTATGAAATGACATGACTCACGTTGTGAGGCTTTCTGGACAAAGCAGGGGTGGCTCGTGAGAGGGGGATGGTGCAAAGGAGGGTTGGCTTGGGGTTTTCCAGGAGCAGGGCTGGGATAAGGGATCCTTTGTTTGCATATGATCTAAGCTCTTTACCAGCAACAAACAAAGAGTGTCTTGGATTTCTTAGCTTACCCAGATCTTGGGCAGAGGGGAAGAGGGGAGGGCAGGCAGCTCAAAGGCTGTCTACAGTCACACATCAAAAATGAAGTCAAGGGCTTCCCTGGTGGTCCAGTGGGTAAAGACTCCGCCTTGAAGTGCAAGGGGTATTGGTCTGGTCTCTGGCCCAGGAAGATTCCACTTGCTTCAAAGTGGTTGGACTGGTGTGTGAAATTACAAACCAGAGCTCTGGAGCATGTACACCTAGAGCCAGTGCTCTGCTACAGGAGACGTCACTGCAATGGGAGGCCCACAGAGGCCAAAGAATAAAGATGGATGAAAATAAATAAATAAAAAAAAACAATAAAAGAGGTCAAAATTAGAAAAAATGAAGTCAGGAGGTTGGAAGGAGAGGGCACAGGAGTAAGACGGGGAGATCACCTGCCTCCTCACAAATACATCAAAAACTCATCAGAACACGGAACAACTACAGAACCACTTCTCAATGACAGCAGAAGACCCTAGACCTCCAAAAAGGCAAGCCAATCTCCTTAGGACAAGAAACCAAAGCAATAGTGTAAAGCAGTTATCCTTTAACTGAAAATAAACGAAAAAAAAAAATGAAGTCAGACTTCAGACTCATCATTGCATTAATTCATGCCCAATTTCAAGTGCATGTGTTTGCCTAAAGAGCTGCATCATTATTAACCACTTGACAAAAAAGTGCTGAGCACCAACTGTGTGCCAGGAGCTACTCAAGGTGGTGACATTCAGCAGCAAACAAAACAGCTCACAGCATCCTGGTCCTCACAAAGCTCCTACTCCAGGGCGTGGAGACAGACAGGAGACAAAGCAGTACACCATAGGTGACACACTTAAGTACCGGAAGGAGCATGAGCTAGGGACACGGGAGAGTGAGAGACAGGGCCGGTGGGCGGGTTAGCAACATTCTGAATTGATGGTCAGTGAAGGTCTGGATGCTCCTGCAGGCCGATGAACGCCGAAGACGGGCAGCAAACCACCAGGAGCTAGGAGGGTGGCCAGGAACAGAGCGTCTCTCGCAGGCGTCAGAGGAACCCACACTGTTGAAACCTTGATCTTGGCCTTCCAGCCTCCAGAACTGTGAGACAATACACTTCTCCTGTTTGAGTCACCCAGTCTGTAGTTCTTTATTATGGCAGCCCTAGCAAACTAAGCACAGTATGATCAAATATTGAAGCCTACACGTGGAACAGCCAAACTTTATTTTGACTGTGGAGGTTAACAAAATTCTTATTGATTTTATCATAAGTGATAGGCTGATGGTGGTCCATGCCACAGCAAATAAAAGGGGCTTGAATATCATGTACCAGGTCCTGGGCTGGACACCTATTTTGTGTCAGAGTCTGTGCTAGGTAGTTACAACGTATCAAGTTCTGTTCAAGACTGGCATTATAAAGGAGAATGCATCCTTAAAGATTTAAGTCTCTACCTCTACATCTTTTTTTTTTTTTTTTTTTTCACCTCTGCATCTAAGTTATCTTATTTCTACAAAAGTAGAAAGTAAGAGGTTGGTAAGAGATTTATTTGACTTGTTTGTACCCTTATTCCAAAAAGGATTAGGGGCAGAAAATTTTACAAGTGAGAAGGGCAGGAGACGTGACAGATAAGAAAACACAATCAGGTAAGGCAAGTATCAAATCCCATGACACATGAGCTAGTTGCACAAATCTGGCCCTAAGCATCCAAGCACCAGTGCAAAGAGGGAAACACAATCATCATGTGATTCCCAATGACCATGAGATGTTCAAGAGCTGTTTGGCTGATGCCTAACTGTTTCTGGTGGAAGAGGAAGAGATTTCTTTCAAGGATCTGATCAGGGAGGACACTGGGAAAAGCAAGTCTGCAACAAGCCTCTGGATGTGGGTAGGATGCCTGCCCGTCCTGGTGAACTCACAGAAAAGACTAGGGGAGTTGGTGATGGTCAATTTGAGAACCTAGCAAGCTTTCTGATAGAATTGCAGCCTCTGTCAAGCAAGGCAGTCATACTCCTAGAAAGACCTGGTTGGAAGGTGAACAGAGGTGGCTGGGCCAGAGAGAGAGAGAGAGAGAAAGAGAGAGAGAGAGAGAGAGGTGGTGTCTGAGTCCTCAAGTCAGACTCACTTATTTGGGGAACTTCAGGCTGCGGGGAATTCATTTCGTGTGCTGTGAAGTGCTCCCTGGGTACTGCGGAAGCCCATTTAAAAATGCTTAATATTTTTGCAAATTCCCATTTAATTCCCTTGTATGTTCCCTCCATTTTCTTCATCATTATTGCTGATTACCAGGCTGTTTGTGTGAAGGGAGCTATTTGCAGTGAAGAGCAGTTTTCGCCTTTAAGTCCGCTCAACCCAGTGCCTCCTGCTCACTACTTTGCACGATGTAAAACTCCCCCGTCTAACATCGCAAACGAGGAATGGGGAGTCAAATAATTAACTGCATCAGGCAAGCAGAGGAAGGAGCAGATTATACAATGGAAGTCTTCTCCACCCAAAGCCACTTCCTCTTCACCAATGGAGCGGGGTAGGTTTTTACATTTAGGGGACACGTGTTCTCTGTACGGGTGTCTGTGTGAACTGACGAATGAAAAACGAGCAGTATGGCAACAGGAACAGACTGTGCGGCTGAGCTGTGCTGGACCAAAGGGGTGGCTGCCCTCCTAAGAACCTTCTGACCTGAGGGCTGGTGGACAGGGGGCTGAGGCTTGGAGGGGCAGCTTCTGGATGCAGTCTCTGCTACCTGCTTATGCAGATTTTAAAGCTCTCAGAACCACAGTCTCTTCATCTCCAAATGAGGAAATATGTCGTTCTTGCCCCCAAGGGCTGTGGGACGATTAAATGAGACAGTATAAGTAAAGAGCTTGGTGTCTAGGGCTCTTATGTCTGGGTGTTACGATGATTACTGTCAATACACTGGACGGTCCTGAGAGGGTGGTGTGATCTGCAGCTGAGAAAATAGAAGGAAGAGGATGAGTGCACCATGAGGGTCACAATGGCTCAAAAGTAGCAAGCAAGGGTTGGGAGCCCCCAGGGCTGGTTCCGGAATTTCTCTCTCTACCTGCACTTGTGCCAAACACCAGTATTCATATTGCGCCAAACAGTCAATATTTAGTATGGAATGTTAGGGCTCTGAGTTCATGCATCTCTGGGCTGTTCTTTCTGTGCAGAGTTCACCTCTAGGCCCTCAGAAGGGAAACCGGTGGCTCACATTTTCCTCCTTTAGACTGTGTTTTACCTAATGCAAGTGGCCACCTGTGGCAAACTGGGTCACCCTTCAGCAGACATTCCTTCCTTTGCCCATCCCCTACATTCAGGGGTGAAATGTACACCCAGCATCCTGACTTTGAGTTTCACCATGTGACTTCTTTGCCAATAGGATGTTAGCAGATGTGACTTGAATAGAAGCTTGAAATAAGCTTGCTCAATTAGGTGCAGGACAAGGACAACACTCACTATTTCACTGATCCCAGAAGGATGAGAAAGGCATGGAATAGACCAGAACCTAGCTGATCTCAACCTAAATTGGCCAAATCCCAGTTATCCTACAGATGCATGAGCAAGGAAGAAATACTTATTGGAAGTCACTGAGTTTTAGAGTGGCTTGTTATACAGCATTGTGGTGAAAATGGCTGACTGATACATCATTTGTTGTAAGAGGTGACGTTATTTCATGAACCACGAAGAAGGAAAAATCCATGCCAATTCAAGTAAGACATGATTGCACACTGCATCTCCATTATAGAGATGTTAAAATGTGAAAAATGTATCTATTAGATATGATAAAATATGGCATATTATAAAAGAAACTGCCTCAGACTTGAAAAGAGATGATGTGGAACAGAACTTGGGACAAAAGGTAATTAACAGCCCCATTCACTATTAATAGCATATCTGATAAACTATTTGGGCAACTTTCTGGTATTCTCTGATGAGGTCAGGAGTCCTTTCTGGGTGTTAGATTTACCCACACATCTGGCCCATTGGACTTATAACAGGGCTGTTAATCTTTACCTAGCCACCCCTTGAGCGATGCTATCTAGCTCCTTGCTACTCAGAGTGTGGTCTCTGGACCAGCAGCCTCAGAAACACCCAGGAGCTTGATAGAAAGGCAGAATCTTGGCCCGCCCTCAGACCTCCTGAATGAGGATGTGCATTTTCAAAGGATCCCTAGATTACTCATATACACACTGAAGTATGAGGCGTACTGGTCTAGCTGTTCTCTCTCTTCTGTTAAAAAAATACTCGTGCCAAAAAGACATCTTCAAACTGGCTTTATTAGAAGCCTGATTCCCATGGCACAAGTTTGAAATAAAACTTTGACCCACACTAGCAGTGGATTCAAATCAGAAAGCTTTTCTAGCACAGCTGTGGCAGCAATTTCCCACTCTCTGAGGGCAGTCAGCTTGCCTGAGTCTCCTATTACCTGAATCAGCCTCTGTCCCTGGGGCTCTAAAGAAACTGACCATCATTTAAAACAGACAGCCTCTGTTCTCTTCACAGGGGCCTGGCAGGCAGCTGGAGAGGACTGGGGAGTCGGGAGGCAGGGAGAAAAACTCACATTCAACCTTTCTATTATAGGGGGCAGGGGATTAACCACTGCAAGTCGCTTTGTTAAAAATCAACAACCCCAACGTACTTAAAAAAAAAAGGAAAAAGAAAAACTCTTAATGGTATTATGGCTCTGCATCCAGCTGGTTTTCACTCACATTTTCTGTCTCTGCCTGCAAGAAATATGGGGCTATAAAGCCAGGAGAGCTCCGACGGGGGAAGGCAGAATGACATTAAGATGAACAAGCACTCCGGGCAATCCGATTTCAGGAATGTCCTACTCTCGCAGAAGGGAATTGCCTACGTGGGAAATTTTCACTTAACAAATTTTACTGTTTTCAAATAATAGCAAATAAATCAATTTCTTCCCAGTTTGTGGAGGCTGAAGGTTTCGAGAGCCCACTTCATCTGGCCGGCTCATGTCTTGCTTTGTCAGCCCACCCAGACATATCGATTTCAGAGGAGGAGAGGGCAAATGTGATGGAACGGAGGGATCTGAAATACCATCCTTAAATTCTTGAATTTTCAGGCAACCCCTACAGGCAAATTAATAACGCATATCTGATAAACTATTTGGGCAATTTTGTTTATGAGGTCAGGAGTCCTTTCTGGGTGTTAGATTTACCCACACATCTGGCCCATTGGACTTATAACAGGGCTGTTAATCTTTACCTAGCCACCCCTTGAGCGATGCTATCTAGCTCCTTGCTACTCAGAGTGTGGTCTCTGGACCAGCAGCCTCAGAAACACCCAGGAGCTTGATAGAAAGGCAGAATCTTGGCCCGCCCTCAGACCTCCTGAATGAGGATGTGCATTTTCAAAGGATCCCTAGATTACTCATATACACACTGAAGTATGAGGCGTACTGGTCTAGCTGTTCTCTCTCTTCTGTTAAAAAAATACTCTTGCCAAAAAGACATCTTCAAACTGGCTTTATTAGAAGCCTGATTCCCATGGCACAAGTTTGAAATAAAACTTTGACCCACACTAGCAGTGGATTCAAATCAGAAAGCTTTTCTAGCACAGCTGTGGCAGCAATTTCCCACTCTCTGAGGGCAGTCAGCTTGCCTGAGTCTCCTATTACCTGAATCAGCCTCTGTCCCTGGGGCTCTAAAGAAACTGACCATCATTTAAAACAGACAGCCTCTGTTCTCTTCACAGGGGCCTGGCAGGCAGCTGCAGAGTACTGGAGAGTTGGGAGGCAGGGAGAGAAAAACTCACATTCAACCTTTCTATTATAGGGGGCAGGGGATTAACCACTGCAAGTCGCTTTGTTAAAAATCAACAACCCCAACGTACTTAAAAAAAAAAGGAAAAAGAAAAACTCTTAATGGTATTATGGCTCTGCATCCAGCTGGTTTTCACTCACATTTTCTGTCTCTGCCTGCAAGAAATATGGGGCTATAAAGCCAGGAGAGCTCCGACGGGGGAAGGCAGAATGACATTAAGATGAACAAGCACTCGGGCAATCCGATTTCAGGAATGTCCTACTCTCGCAGAAGGAATTGCCTACGTGGGAAATTTTCACTTAACAAATTTTACTGTTTTCAAATAATAGCAAATAAATCAATTTCTTCCCAGTTTGTGGAGGCTGAAGGTTTCGAGAGCCCACTTCATCTGGCCGGCTCATGTCTTGCTTTGTCAGCCCACCCAGACATATCGATTTCAGAGGAGGAGAGGGCAAATGTGATGGAACGGAGGGATCTGAAATACCATCCTTAAATTCTTGAATTTTCAGGCAACCCCTACAGGCAAATTAATAACGCAGCCCTAGTTCAAACGTGGCCGAGCAGCAAATATTTTGCATTTAAATTCCCACATTAGAATGCCCTGTTTATACAATAACTTAATAAATCTAGCCTTGCTGCCAAATTGACAAGAAGGTGAGAATCATTCATTAAAATGCAAATGCAATTGAGATGAAATTTGGAATACATTTATTACAGTAATTGAACTTCAGTCAACTGTAGTCACAACACAGATTTTGAACTACCTTTCAGACAAAGGAATGTGTTGTATTATCAACACCCCCCACTCTCAAGTTAATATCTTTGTCAGCATGCAAATTAAAGCCATTTCCTGAGCGCCAATGATTTGCCATGGAGGATTTCACTCTTCTTTATAGGACAAGATTGCCAGAATAAAGGTCAACTGCATACACAAAAGATTGCTCTGGTAGCATATTGTGTATACAGCAAATTGATTGCAAACATATTCCGAGTGCTTATTGCAACCACGTTCTTATTAAATCACATCTGAACATCTCTTTACCGGCCTGGGGTCATTTGCTAATTGTAATGACTAACAATGGGAGATCTGCCAAGTTAGGCTTTCACCTCTCAGATCAGAAGTTTCAGGTGGATTTCTCTCCTTTCTGAATGACTCAGCCTAAAGCGAAGGCCCAGTTCAGGGTTCCTTTTAGTCAGAAGGAAGAAAGATGCTACTGAGACGGTGATAAAGACATAGAAAAATGGACTCACAGTGGAGAAGTAGCTTTATCTACTCTGGGTTTTATTCTCTCTGACTCCTTTGTGAAACTCGTATGGCATTTCTGAGGTCTGGGCAAATAACACACGTGCATCCAGCAGATGTTGTTTGAGATGGATGAAGACACAGGCTTTTCACTTACATTTTAGTAATAAGCAAATAAATCAATTTCTTCCCAGTTTGTGGAGGCTGAAGGTTTCGAGAGCCCACTTCATCTGGCCGGCTCATGTCTTGCTTTGTCAGCCCACCCAGACATATCGATTTCAGAGGAGGAGAGGGCAAATGTGATGGAACGGAGGGATCTGAAATACCATCCTTAAATTCTTGAATTTTCAGGCAACCCCTACAGGCAAATTAATAACGCAGCCCTAGTTCAAACGTGGCCGAGCAGCAAATATTTTGCATTTAAATTCCCACATTAGAATGCCCTGTTTATACAATAACTTAATAAATCTAGCCTTGCTGCCAAATTGACAAGAAGGTGAGAATCATTCATTAAAATGCAAATGCAATTGAGATGAAATTTGGAATACATTTATTACAGTAATTGAACTTCAGTCAACTGTAGTCACAACACAGATTTTGAACTACCTTTCAGACAAAGGAATGTGTTGTATTATCAACACCCCCCACTCTCAAGTTAATATCTTTGTCAGCATGCAAATTAAAGCCATTTCCTGAGCGCCAATGATTTGCCATGGAGGATTTCACTCTTCTTTATAGGACAAGATTGCCAGAATAAAGGTCAACTGCATACACAAAAGATTGCTCTGGTAGCATATTGTGTATACAGCAAATTGATTGCAAACATATTCCGAGTGCTTATTGCAACCACGTTCTTATTAAATCACATCTGAACATCTCTTTACCGGCCTGGGGTCATTTGCTAATTGTAATGACTAACAATGGGAGATCTGCCAAGTTAGGCTTTCACCTCTCAGATCAGAAGTTTCAGGTGGATTTCTCTCCTTTCTGAATGACTCAGCCTAAAGCGAAGGCCCAGTTCAGGGTTCCTTTTAGTCAGAAGGAAGAAAGATGCTACTGAGACGGTGATAAAGACATAGAAAAATGGACTCACAGTGGAGAAGTAGCTTTATCTACTCTGGGTTTTATTCTCTCTGACTCCTTTGTGAAACTCGTATGGCATTTCTGAGGTCTGGGCAAATAACACACGTGCATCCAGCAGATGTTGTTTGAGATGGATGAAGACACAGGCTTTTCCTTTGACAACAGATAAGTGTGCTAGTCAGAAATCACAGATGGAAGGACTGCTTTTGTCCCCTTCACCCCCTTCATATTCATTAATTGATCACAAAGTGATACCAACTCTTCTTCCTGAAAGTCACTAGACTGACTTCCTGTGGCTTCCACCCTAGCCAGAAACCATCATTTGCGGCCCCATTCTTCTAAGTACCTTCCCACCTCATCTTTCTCCTTCTCAATCCACTGTCCACAGGGCTGTAATGGGGCAGGCTCTTTCTGAAGTGCAATCTCATTCCCATCAGAGTGTTCCAAACCCTTCAATGGCTCCCCACCACTTTCAGGATGAAGTTTAGACTCTTGCCCACGGCAATAAGATCATTTAAGATCTGGGTTTTATCTCTGACCACTCACCCACTCGTTCATTTGTATCTCACCATCCTTCAGAATTCTGTGATTTTGCCGCATCCTGCCGCGCTTCTTCCTCCTCCTTCACTTGCTGATTCTAAAGTCTGGGGCAAATCGTAAACCGTTGACCACTTAATGCTGCTGTTTGCCTCCTCCTTCCAAGTCCAGGCTAGGACAAGTGCCTCCGTGGTGCCCCCACAGCTCCCTGTGCCTGTGGGCTCTCCATACTGCATTCATCTCACTATCTGTTCAATTGCCTATTTCCTTGTCTGCGTTTCCTACTAGACTGCAGACTCCTGGAGGATGGTGCCTGACAAAGATCAGGCGGCCAGCATTTGCTGCTTTTCTTCCCTACCTCTTGTCTGTTCTCTGAATGGCAGAAAGTGTCAAATATCCATTTCCTGAGCTTCCTTGGAAACAGACCACATTATCCTGGACATCAAACATCTAGACAAAAAGGCATCAAAACAGCAACAGAGCTTCCCTGGTAGCTCAGTGGTAAACAGTTTACCTGCCAATGCAGGGGACTTGGGTTTGATTCCCGATCTGGGAGGATCCCACATGCTGCAGAGCAACTAAGCCCATGAGCCACAACGAATGAGCCTGTGCTCTAGAGCCTCGAGCCACAACTATTGAGCCCATGTGCTGCAACTACTGAAGCTCGTGTGCCCCAGAGCCCCAGTTCCACAAGAGAAGTCACCACAACAAGAAGCCTGGTCACCTCAGCTAGAGAGTAGCCCCCACTCCCTGCAACTAGAGAAGGGCCTGTGGCAGCAGGGAAAACCCAGAATAGCCAAAAATAAATAAATAAATAAATAAAACAAAACAGCAACAAACAAAATGTACATTTTTTTCAGCTATCCTGGAAGGTAGGACAAGCCAGTGAGGGACAAAAGGATATCATTGGGAGGGACTTGTGGGAAAATCCTATAAAGGAAGTTAACACATATGAGATGGCATATCCCCTTTCATCTCCTTTTCCTATTCCTCCTTCCTGCTGCTGGAACTTAGCTACAATGGCTGCTGTGCCAGTAGCCATTGGGTGAGCATAAGGAAATCTTGCAGATGGAAGCCAACACTAAGGACAGGGAATTAAAAGATAGAAGGAATCTGGGTCCCGAATGACTGGTACTTCCTGCAGAAGTAAACCTCGTCTGTGTGAGGGAGGGAAGCCTTCATGTGACTTAAGTCACAGTCATGTCAGGGCTCTGTCTGCTTTGCAGTTGTGTATAGTCACTAACTGACAATCTTTCTTTGTCTCTCTCTTTTTCCTTGACTAAACAGTCACGATTGTCACATTTAAAACACCGTCATCGGGGCTTCCCTGGTGGTCCAGTAAAGAGTCCGCCTTGCAGTGCAAGGGGCACTGGGTTCAATCCCTGGCCTGGGAAGATCCCACTTGCAGCAGAGTGGCTGGACCAGAGTGTCCAATTACAAGCCAGCACTCTGGAGCACATGTGCCCTGAGCTGGTGCTCTGTGACAGGAGAGGCCACTGCAATGGGAGGCCCATGCAGGCCAAAGAATAAAGATGGACGAAAATAAATAAATTAAAAACCAATAAAAGAGGCCCAAATTTAAAAAAAAAAAAGCCGTCATCTTGGCTTAATCACTGGCCATGGATGAGAGAGGTTAGGAGAGGTTAGCTGGGATCATGGGAAAGAGGCAAGGAAACTTAGAAGCAAGAAACTGCCAAGAGAGGTAGATCCAGAAGAGTCTTCCCTGGTGGTGTCTGAACAGCTAGGAGATATTAATACATAACAGGAGGATCTGAGCCTGGATGGAATGAGGGCTGGGGGCCCAGGGGAGCGGCGGAAGTTGGAGAGAAGCAGGTACTGCCTGGGGGTGCGGGGAGGAGGGGCCTAGGCTAAGCTCTCACAGGCCGTTCTCTCCTTGCATCCACATAGCATCCCTAGGAAGGAAGCACTATTGTCTCCATTTTGATGACGAGGAGACCACGGCTCAGAGAGGCCCAGCAGCCGTCTGACCAGGGTTAGTAACCGGTGGAGCTGGAATTTAAACCCAGGGAGCCCGATTCCAAAGGGTTGCAGAGGAAAATGCACAGGTTTTAGAGACGGTCTCTCTAGGTTTAATTGGTCATCATGTCCTTGTTGCTCAACGTCTGTGCGTTTGGGTGAGCCTTTTTTTTTTTTTGGTTGAGGGGAGGTGTATTTTTACCTCTCTGTCATGCACTGTGCTCATCTGCAGCACTGGGCTAAATGGATACCCTACTAGACATTGCTGAAACCCTACACGAGAGGCACTTTAGCATGTTGCCTGGCACATCAGAGATTCTCAATAAATGGTAACCACCATTATTATCATCACCATCATTATTAACGTCATCTCCATGAAGCTGTAAATGACTGCTGTTGTAGCTCTCTTGCTTGTGCACACAGCCAGAATGGCAGTTTGGCTCCAAGTTCCCACGGGCTTCTGGGAAGTGGCACTTGGTTCAAGTGTCAAGCTTAGGGGTTTCTCTTCTCTCAGAGTGATGGCAAGAACAGCCTAATTAGACCACAATTATTAATATTTTGGGTTTTGGTCAGCTGCATTACGCAGTGATTTATAAAGGTCTGTGGATGTTCTGTATGTGGTGGTGGTGTTGGGACTGACGCTTGGTTATCGTGTCAAGTGATGAAATTTATTAAGCTAAGGGGCCAGGAAGTTAACCTCTGCTCTGCTGAATAAGAAATGGCATGCAGAGACCTTCTAATTATTTTAAGTGGTTTTCTTGTCTGGGTTCTCCCTTCTCTACTTAGGTTTTACTTGAAGCAAGAAACTGCCAAGAGAGGTAGATCCAGAAGAGTCTTCCCTGGTGGTGTCTGAACAGCTAGGAGATATTAATACATAACAGGAGGATCTGAGCCTGGATGGAATGAGGGCTGGGGGCCCAGGGGAGCGGCGGAAGTTGGAGAGAAGCAGGTACTGCCTGGGGGTGCGGGGAGGAGGGGCCTAGGCTAAGCTCTCACAGGCCGTTCTCTCCTTGCATCCACATAGCATCCCTAGGAAGGAAGCACTATTGTCTCCATTTTGATGACGAGGAGACCACGGCTCAGAGAGGCCCAGCAGCCGTCTGACCAGGGTTAGTAACCGGTGGAGCTGGAATTTAAACCCAGGGAGCCCGATTCCAAAGGGTTGCAGAGGAAAATGCACAGGTTTTAGAGACGGTCTCTCTAGGTTTAATTGGTCATCATGTCCTTGTTGCTCAACGTCTGTGCGTTTGGGTGAGCCTTTTTTTTTTTTGGTTGAGGGGAGGTGTATTTTTACCTCTCTGTCATGCACTGTGCTCATCTGCAGCACTGGGCTAAATGGATACCCTACTAGACATTGCTGAAACCCTACACGAGAGGCACTTTAGCATGTTGCCTGGCACATCAGAGATTCTCAATAAATGGTAACCACCATTATTATCATCACCATCATTATTAACGTCATCTCCATGAAGCTGTAAATGACTGCTGTTGTAGCTCTCTTGCTTGTGCACACAGCCAGAATGGCAGTTTGGCTCCAAGTTCCCACGGGCTTCTGGGAAGTGGCACTTGGTTCAAGTGTCAAGCTTAGGGGTTTCTCTTCTCTCAGAGTGATGGCAAGAACAGCCTAATTAGACCACAATTATTAATATTTTGGGTTTTGGTCAGCTGCATTACGCAGTGATTTATAAAGGTCTGTGGATGTTCTGTATGTGGTGGTGGTGTTGGGACTGACGCTTGGTTATCGTGTCAAGTGATGAAATTTATTAAGCTAAGGGGCCAGGAAGTTAACCTCTGCTCTGCTGAATAAGAAATGGCATGCAGAGACCTTCTAATTATTTTAAGTGGTTTTCTTGTCTGGGTTCTCCCTTTAATCTCTATCTTAGGTTTTTACTAAAGAAAATGAAGAAAGTGAGATAGGAGGATGAGAAGACAAACGAAGAGGAGCACGAGATGGAAAGAGATGGGCCTCCTTGGTGGTCCAGTGGGTAGAGAGTCTGCCTTGCAGTGCAAGGGGTGCCGGTTCGATCCCTGGCCCAGGAAGATCCCACATGCTATGGAGCGGCTGGGCAGGTGTGTCCAATTATGAGCCAGTGCTATGGGGCACATGCACCCAGAGCTGGTGCTCTGTAACGGGAGAGGCCACTGCGATGGGAGGCCCACACGGGCCAAAAGAATTAAAGATGAATGAAAATAAAATAGATTAAAAAACCAATAAAAAGAGGCCATAATTTTTTTTTTTTTTTTAAAGTTCTATCTCTGTGAAGTTCTGTGCGTTCCCTTCTAGACCCTCGGTCACCTGAGGCACCACTCAGGGAACTGAAAAAAGCATGACATGTTTAGCTGGGGGCTTGGAGTCCAAACGTCTTGACAACAGAATGACCAAAACGGTGCCTCTCAGCACTGTGCCCCTGACGTTCTGGTCCTCCACCAGGCCCCAGAGTCCATGTCCTAAGTGTGAAAATGCACAGCCCGAGAACAGAGCACCCTTCCACTGTCCTCACTGTGCCCTCCATCCAGGCTGGCCCCACTCTGCTTTGTCTCGGGGCTGGACCCCTCTGTGGGGCTAAATCACAAAACGTGTCCATCCTGACTGCTATGCCCTCAGATTACTATCTTTCCCTGCCATTCACTCTTCACTGGCCTCCCTACCTTGGACCTCTTTTCCCCTCTAATGCTTTCCACGTCATCTCCGGGTTCCCAGTCTAGCCTCCAGGGTTCTGCATGAGCTGGGTTTGCCCCAGCCCCTGTGCCTCTTCCTGGCCGCCTGACGCATGAGCAACCCCATTATGGTTTGTTTTTTTTTTTTTTTTTTTTGGGCGGGGGTCAGGTTGGGGAGGGAGGGGAGCAGGCAGGCCACTTCCATTGGTCTTTCATTTCTCTATGTTCATCCGTCTTTGCTCTTTGGCCCCTGTGGGCCTCCCATCGCAGTGGCGTCTGTCATTGTAGAGCGCCGGCTCTGGGCGCATGCGCTCCAGAGCTCCGGCTCCGTAATTGGACACATCAGTCCAGCCGCTCCGCGGCACGTGGGATCTTCCCAGGCCAGGGATCGAACCGGCGTCCCTTGCACTGCAAGGCGGTGTCCTTACCCGCTGGACCACCAGGGAAGCCCCCCATTATGTTTTACAGACACACTCTTCCTTATCTCGGGGCCTTTGTCTCTCTGTTTGCAACACCCTTTCTTCTTCTGTACCTAGCTAACTTCTAATCAGACTTTAGAACTTACTCAGGTATAAACCAGACCCTGTGCGGAAGTTGCCCCTGCGTTTGTTTCCCAGGCTGGAGGAGGCACCTCTGATGGGTGCTGCCCTCAGCTGCCTGTTAACTGGTTTCTGGCCACACACACATGCACACACACACACTCCTCACATCCCCACCACCAGACGGAGCTCCTGATGGGCAGCGACCATTTCTAAGTCTTTTCTGTGTCCCTGGAACCAGTATGTGGGGAGTCCTCAGGAAAATACTTGTTGCCTGAATAGCTAATGCCTCCTTTTGGGGCATGTAACAAAGACGCCACCTGATTCGAAGTGGGGCATTCGCCTTTCTCTCTGGATGGAGCAGGTGTGCAGAACTGTCTGCGCAGAAGCTGAATCATCCAAACAGGACAGAGATAAATGGATGACTCTGAAATGCTTTTTTCCATCTGGGAACTAGAATAGAGCGGTGTTCTGGAAAAAGTGATCAAATGAAACAGGCTCCCCGTGCGCCTCTCAGGAAAGTTATGTCTTTAGCTTATAATGTGGTCTCTGACCTACCTTGTGCCCAGTGACCACAAGTGGTGCTGAGAGCCCCCAAAGGAACACAGATCCAGCCCTTAATACCAGGTCGGGCAGGAGGCACACATTGTGCTCTGATTGATGGCACAAGTTCAATGGGCTCTGCAAGTTCTTGTGAGCTCATGGTTCACACACACACACATGCACGCGCACACCACTTATTCACACCTTCCTCCCCCCAAATCCATTTCAGACCTTATGAGCATCTTGAAACGCAAACACAGTGACAGCATCCTAATAGCTGTTTAGTCCGAGGATGTGAGCAAGGCTGCCATCCCCGTGGACTCCTTTGTGGGTAAACGGTGCCCTGGCCCAGGGCTACTCTTTAATTAATGTGAGTCAGCATTTGTATGAGGGATGTAGGCATCTCTTCTGGAAGAAGAAGAAGAAAAACCCGCCAAGTGTCATCAACCTGTTCCATATGCATCCCAATTAGGGCGATTTCTGGAAAGGAGCAGAAGTCCCCCTGGCTCTGGTTTCTAGGCAACTGCTGTCAGGAGTCCCGAACCTCACTGGGAAAGGAAAACGGGCAAGTTGGCCGTGGGAAGGGGCGCCGTAGGCTCTTCAGGATGCCCTCTCTTCCCCGACCCCATTTTTGTCTATTTACCCCAACATGTTTAGAAGCAAATTAGAGCTTGTGGAGGTGGGCTAAGTGTGGAAGAAGCTAACTATCCTTGAGTGCAAAAACTCAGGGAGGACTTAGGCTTGGGAAATTGTCCTCCTGATAGTCATTACCTATAGAACACTTTCTGAGTGTCAGGCAGGGCCCCAAGGCCTTACATGTATTAAATTCTCATTTAAGTTCTGTAAGAGCCTTGCAAGGCAGGTGCTAGGATTTACTTCAAAGATGGAGAAACTGAGGTTCACAGAACTGAAGCCACCTGCCTAAAGTCACACACAATGAGAAGGTAACAAAGCTAGGATTTTCACTCTGGTCTGTCTGAATCCAGGATCTACTGCCTTTTTTTTTGTATAGTTGATATACAAATCTTATGTTAGTATAAAAGTTTATTTTATGATATACTAATTTTATATTAGTCTCAGGTGTCAACACAGTGACTTAGTAGTTCCATAGATTACATCCCTATTTAAAATGATTATATGTAGAAGGAAATGGGAGCCCACTCCAGTCTTCTTGCCTGGGAAATCCCATGGACAGAGGAGCCTGATGGGCTATAGTCCATGAGGTTGCAGAGTTGGACACGACTTCGTGACTAAACAATAACAAAATCTAAAACATGCTGACACCAACCATTATTCACACCTTCCTCCCAAATCCATTTCAGACCTTATGAGCATCTTGAAACGCAAACACAGTGACAGCATCCTAATAGCTGTTTAGTCCGAGGATGTGAGCAAGGCTGCCATCCCGTGGACTCCTTTGTGGGTAAACGGTGCCCTGGCCCAGGGCTACTCTTTAATTAATGTGAGTCAGCATTTGTATGAGGGATGTAGGCATCTCTTCTGGAAGAAGAAGAAGAAAAACCCGCCAAGTGTCATCAACCTGTTCCATATGCATCCCAATTAGGGCGATTTCTGGAAAGGAGCAGAAGTCCCCCTGGCTCTGGTTTCTAGGCAACTGCTGTCAGGAGTCCCGAACCTCACTGGGAAAGGAAAACGGGCAAGTTGGCCGTGGGAAGGGGCGCCGTAGGCTCTTCAGGATGCCCTCTCTTCCCCGACCCCATTTTTGTCTATTTACCCCAACATGTTTAGAAGCAAATTAGAGCTTGTGGAGGTGGGCTAAGTGTGGAAGAAGCTAACTATCCTTGAGTGCAAAAACTCAGGGGAGGACTTAGGCTTGGGAAATTGTCCTCCTGATAGTCATTACCTATAGAACACTTTCTGAGTGTCAGGCAGGGCCCCAAGGCCTTACATGTATTAAATTCTCATTTAAGTTCTGTAAGAGCCTTGCAAGGCAGGTGCTAGGATTTACTTCAAAGATGGAGAAACTGAGGTTCACAGAACTGAAGCCACCTGCCTAAAGTCACACACAATGAGAAGGTAACAAAGCTAGGATTTTCACTCTGGTCTGTCTGAATCCAGGATCTACTGCCTTTTTTTTTGTATAGTTGATATACAAATCTTATGTTAGTATAAAAGTTTATTTTATGATATACTAATTTTATATTAGTCTCAGGTGTCAACACAGTGACTTAGTAGTTCCATAGATTACATCCCTATTTAAAATGATTATATGTAGAAGGAAATGGGAGCCCACTCCAGTCTTCTTGCCTGGGAAATCCCATGGACAGAGGAGCCTGATGGGCTATAGTCCATGAGGTTGCAGAGTTGGACACGACTTCGTGACTAAACAATAACAAAATCTAAAACATGCTGACAAGTCATGAAAACAGCTGAATATAGATCTAGAGTACTGGAATAATGACCTAGCTAACCTTCTTTTTCAGTAAATCATGATGGCTAAATGCTATATACGTTGTTACCATCTCCACTAAGTCAAGCCTCGCCAATGCGGAAATTTAGTGAAACTGCTGAACTCTCTGTGCTTAAGTTTTCTTCCTATAGAATAAATATAGTAGTAGTTTCTACCTCCAAGATGTCTGAAGAATGAAGACGTTCTTCAGCTTCTTAGCAATGATTCTTAGATTGTAAAGGGTTTTCCAAGTTACATATTCAATTCTCATGTGCCCAGTCACTCAGTTGTGTTTGACCCTGCGACTATGGACTGCAGCCTGCTAGGCTCCTCTGTCCATGGGATTCTCTGGGCAAAAATACTGGAGTGGGTTGCCATGCCCTCCTCCTGACCCAGGGATCGAAACTGTGTCTCTTCTGTCTCTGTCATGGGCAGGCGGGTTCTTTACCACTAGTGCCACCTGGGAAACCCATTCAACTCTTATAAGGTTCTTAATGGAAGTAAAACTTTAAATGGTTCTCAGGGGAACTAATGTTAAGTGAACAATACTGACTTTCAGCTGAAATGATAAATGTGACCAGTGCTTAAGGCCCTCAGGCAGCCTCCCCCAGAAAAAAAAAAAAACAAACAGTGAGTCACTAGGAACTAACAGATTCTCCAGGCTCTGGGCAACAGAAGTAGGCTTCTCATCACAGATTAGTATCAACAATCCTGGAGAATTCTCCCTTCTTCACCATTATATCTTGCTTTCTTTCTCTAGGTGAAGGTTCAGTTCAGTTCAGTCACTAAGTCATGCCAGACTCTTTGCGACCCCATGAACTGCAGCACGCTGGGCTTCCCTGTCCTTCACCATCTCCCGGAGATTGCTCAAATTCATGTCCGTTGAGTCGGTGATGCCATCCAACCATCTCATCCTCTGTCGTCCTCTTCTCCTGCCTTCAATCTTTCCCAGCATCAGGGTCTTTTCCAATGAGTTGTCTCTTCTCATCAGGTGGCCAAGGTATTGCTAAGGTCCACAGATTAGATGCTCAAGTGCTTTGCAGTCACCAATTTCTTAGTCTTCATCTCTACAGGAATCTTCAGGGCAGTGACAGCTTTTGGGTAGAAATGTTTTCTCAGCAATTTTGGCTGCACATGTACTCCCTGTGTTCACAGAGTGAGACTGTACTGTATTTCTGTAAGAGATAACTGTTGGAGGAAACTAAGTGAAGTTTTCAAATGCCTCCACTGTCTTTGTACCTTCCTGTACATCTGCGATTATTTAAAAATAAAAAGTTACACAGAAAAAAAAAAGAAATTATCATAAAACAATGGGCATATTGCCCCATGCTGTACGTCCTTACAGCTTATTTATATTATATATAGTAGTTTTCCTAACCACTGCCCTCTCACGCCATCTATCAGTACACAGAAATTTATCCCACCTGAGGAAAAAAAGCATAGCATTTGTAGGTGATTCGAAACAAGTCAAAAAAAATAAAAATGACTAAATGGGAAACTGTGTCTCTTCTGTCTCTGTCATGGGCAGGCGGGTTCTTTACCACTAGTGCCACCTGGGAAACCCATTCAACTCTTATAAGGTTCTTAATGGAAGTAAAACTTTAAATGGTTCTCAGGGGAACTAATGTTAAGTGAACAATACTGACTTTCAGCTGAAATGATAAATGTGACCAGTGCTTAAGGCCCTCAGGCAGCCTCCCCCAGAAAAAAAAAAAAACAAACAGTGAGTCACTAGGAACTAACAGATTCTCCAGGCTCTGGGCAACAGAAGTAGGCTTCTCATCACAGATTAGTATCAACAATCCTGGAGAATTCTCCCTTCTTCACCATTATATCTTGCTTTCTTTCTCTAGGTGAAGGTTCAGTTCAGTTCAGTCACTAAGTCATGCCAGACTCTTTGCGACCCCATGAACTGCAGCACGCTGGGCTTCCCTGTCCTTCACCATCTCCCGGAGATTGCTCAAATTCATGTCCGTTGAGTCGGTGATGCCATCCAACCATCTCATCCTCTGTCGTCCTCTTCTCCTGCCTTCAATCTTTCCCAGCATCAGGGTCTTTTCCAATGAGTTGTCTCTTCTCATCAGGTGGCCAAGGTATTGCTAAGGTCCACAGATTAGATGCTCAAGTGCTTTGCAGTCACCAATTTCTTAGTCTTCATCTCTACAGGAATCTTCAGGGCAGTGACAGCTTTTGGGTAGAAATGTTTTCTCAGCAATTTTGGCTGCACATGTACTCCCTGTGTTCACAGAGTGAGACTGTACTGTATTTCTGTAAGAGATAACTGTTGGAGGAAACTAAGTGAAGTTTTCAAATGCCTCCACTGTCTTTGTACCTTCCTGTACATCTGCGATTATTTAAAAATAAAAAGTTACACAGAAAAAAAAAAGAAATTATCATAAAACAATGGGCATATTGCCCCATGCTGTACGTCCTTACAGCTTATTTATATTATATATAGTAGTTTTCCTAACCACTGCCCTCTCACGCCATCTATCAGTACACAGAAATTTATCCCACCTGAGGAAAAAAAGCATAGCATTTGTAGGTGATTCGACAATCAGTTTTCAGTTCTGAGATAAGTAAGTAGCTTTTTAAAGAATGCAAACCCCACCCTGTAACACCCGTTAGAGCATATTGTGCTTCATGACTAAATGGGATGGAAGGATTGTTCTTTGTGGACCAGCCAGCATGGACAGAAAATACGCATCAGCAGGGAGGCAGGTTTTTTCTAGAGTGCACTATCTCCAAAGAACTCCTGGCTTATAATTTAGAAACAGAAAATGAAATAAGGCACAAGACCACTGGCCTGTGCACTTCTGATCCATGTTCTTCTGTTTGATTGATGGTGGGGATTACTTGTTGGAGACCAAGAACCACTCAGGAATTCATAGTGACTTTTTTCCAATGGGAAACTGCAGAGGTCTGAGAGGAAAAGGTGGGCATTCCTAGTGGCTCAGATGGTAAAGAATCTGCCTGCATAGAACAGACTCCCGGTTCATCAGGAAGATCCCCGGGAGAAGGGAAAGGCTATCCACTTCACAATTCTTGCCTGGAGAATCCCATGGACAGAAGACCTTGGACAGAGGAGCTTGGTGGGCTGCAGTCCATGAAGTCGTAAAGAGTCAGACGTGACCAAGCAACTATCACACACACACATGAGGTGTGGTGCAGTTAGTGGTGGGGAGTGTATAGTCAAAGATTTTCCTTTTGAATGCACAACTTGGGTCTTGGTTGTCACCATGAGGAGCAGCTTCTGATGGCCTCCTAGACATGGGCGGTTGTCTGTCACAGCTTATCCTTGTCATGGGACATTCAGAGGGATCCCAGGAGATGCAAAACCTCCCCTAAGGACAATATCCAGCTCCTTCCACCCCCATTCACCCAGGGTCTGTTGAGCTACATCAGTCTGAAGGCTGTTCTATTAACTATCTGATTGGCCTCCAGGATTAAACTCTCCTCTTCCTCTCACGTCTGAGATGACCTTACGTCAGTCCCCGGCCCAGTGCTTGAGACAGAGCAGGAACTTAGCAAATGGTGTCTACAGTCATTCAACCTTCCAGCTCCTGTCCTGACTGCAATCCTGTGTAGATTGCTTTCTCTGCCAGGGATCCCTCCCCCAACCCTATATCCTTTCTACCTGGTCATTTCCTATTCACTTTTCTAGATCAAACACTTCCAAAGGGTGTAAACTCAAACAAAGGGAGGGGCTTCCCTGGTGGCCCAGTGGGTAAGGATACCGCCTTGCAGTGCAAGGGACGCTGGTTTGATCCCTGGCCTGGGAAGATCCCATGTGCCGCATAGCAGCTGGACCGAAGTGTCCAATTACCGAGCCGGAGCTCTGGAGCGCAAGTGGCTGGAACCGGTGCTCTGCGACAAGAGGCCACGGCGATGGGAGGCCCACATGGGCCAAAGAACAAAGGTAACTAAATGAAAGATCAATAGAAGTGGCCAAAAAAAGAACCACAGGGAGTATTGCAGGAAAAAGGTAAAGGAATCCAAACACACTCTTTGCAAGGCTCATATCTAGTCTCTAAATCACCATAGACACTCTTACCGATAATTTGGCCTGTGATCTCTTCTCCAACACCTCCCTGCTTCCAGGCCCCAGGCCCTAAGAGCTCTTTTAAGCTCTTATTTTTATCTGTTTAGAACCACCAATTAAGGGTTGGTCAATTGTGCAGCCTCGGGGCCACTATTAACACTGTAGTCGACAAACTGAGCTGGGGGTTTGTGGGTTGGTGGGGGGCATAGCATTCACGCTGAAACACACATTGTGGATGGGAAGAAGTGTGTAAAGGGGCATCCCTGTTCTGAACACATATCGTTCTCCTCACCCCGGTCCTTGCACAGGTCATAGGAGACCGTCAGAGAACGTTCACTGGATCTAAAGGTTGCTTTTCAGCGATTGTCTAGTTTGGGCTGTTTTGGGGCAGAGATGGAGATTCAGATTCCTGCCTTAACTAGTCACTTGGATCTTCTTTTATTTAATGGATTCCTGAATAAGCTCTTCAGATTTAAAGATAATCTTGCAAAGCAGTGTTCTAAGTGGTTTCTTTAACTCTGCACCCACATTCTACCAAGAAACTCTTATTTGGAGTTAACCTGAACCAGAACGACTCCTAATGCTAAGCACACAGATGGGCGGATGGGCCAGGCCAAGCATTTTCTTTAAACCTCCCCCCTAGAATTTCCTGCTCAGGATCCCTCCCCCAACCCTATATCCTTTCTACCTGGTCATTTCCTATTCACTTTTCTAGATCAAACACTTCCAAAGGGTGTAAACTCAAACAAAGGGAGGGGCTTCCCTGGTGGCCCAGTGGGTAAGGATACCGCCTTGCAGTGCAAGGGACGCTGGTTTGATCCCTGGCCTGGGAAGATCCCATGTGCCGCATAGCAGCTGGACCGAAGTGTCCAATTACCGAGCCGGAGCTCTGGAGCGCAAGTGGCTGGAACCGGTGCTCTGCGACAAGAGGCCACGGCGATGGGAGGCCCACATGGGCCAAAGAACAAAGGTAACTAAATGAAAGATCAATAGAAGTGGCCAAAAAAAGAACCACAGGGAGTATTGCAGGAAAAAGGTAAAGGAATCCAAACACACTCTTTGCAAGGCTCATATCTAGTCTCTAAATCACCATAGACACTCTTACCGATAATTTGGCCTGTGATCTCTTCTCCAACACCTCCCTGCTTCCAGGCCCCAGGCCCTAAGAGCTCTTTTAAGCTCTTATTTTTATCTGTTTAGAACCACCAATTAAGGGTTGGTCAATTGTGCAGCCTCGGGGCCACTATTAACACTGTAGTCGACAAACTGAGCTGGGGGTTTGTGGGTTGGTGGGGGGCATAGCATTCACGCTGAAACACACATTGTGGATGGGAAGAAGTGTGTAAAGGGGCATCCCTGTTCTGAACACATATCGTTCTCCTCACCCCGGTCCTTGCACAGGTCATAGGAGACCGTCAGAGAACGTTCACTGGATCTAAAGGTTGCTTTTCAGCGATTGTCTAGTTTGGGCTGTTTTGGGGCAGAGATGGAGATTCAGATTCCTGCCTTAACTAGTCACTTGGATCTTCTTTTATTTAATGGATTCCTGAATAAGCTCTTCAGATTTAAAGATAATCTTGCAAAGCAGTGTTCTAAGTGGTTTCTTTAACTCTGCACCCACATTCTACCAAGAAACTCTTATTTGGAGTTAACCTGAACCAGAACGACTCCTAATGCTAAGCACACAGATGGGCGGATGGGCCAGGCCAAGCATTTTCTTTAAATGGTACCCTTGGGCCCCACAGAGCAGCACCAAAACAGTTAGAATTTCCTGCTCCCCCGCCCCAAGTCTATCTGCCTTAGATGTAACCTAAGAGAACTTGCTGAAACATCATTCTTGGCACTTCTCAGGCTGTTTGATTTGACTGTCCTGCATTTTTTTTTTTTTGAAGCTGAGGGAAGAAAAGTGCTTCTGCAAGCATTCTTGCTGACTCTGTCTCATTTTCATGGAAAATTTGGGGAAGATAAAGTCCAGGCAGGTATGTTTCTATGGAATCCTTTTAATCCCAAGGGGGATGGCAAGGTCTGGTTGTGGTGAGGTTTGATTTGGGGAAAATGTCTCTGTACCACTGTCCATCTACTGAACTGATTTATGTAAGTTGTCTGGGCTACTCAATAGGAAAAAAATTGTTGTCTCTTTGTAAGTTTTTCAGTAAGAAAAAGCCCAGAATACCTCTATGGTTATGTACAAGGGCAGCTTTCCTTGGATTGAGCAGGGAAAAGGCATCCTGGAGCTCCTAAAGATAACATCTCATAGATAAGTAGCCTGATTGTCTGGGGGAAGCCTTCTATGCAAACCCTATGTGATTTGAGAGCTATGACGGCACGAATCAGTGAGATCTCAGGAAGAGCGACCAGCATGGTCTGTGAGATCTTGGAGGACATGTTCTCTATAGCGACACCTCGTGGCTGTAAGAAGCAATGGCGGTGGAGGACACAGCACCAACTTTCTCCCTCCACCAGGGGGTGTGGAGAGGGTAATCAAAAAAATTACTTATTAGACAAGTCAAGGGGGAGGTGAAGCTCCCAGAGGCAGACACTAGACTTCCTGTGAAAAATACATGTGATGGCTCATATGGCTAACTGATAAAAGAAGTGTGACTGAAATTTGTAGCCTCTTAGTATCTTCTCTCAAGGCAGAAAACAAAACTTAGGCATGGTGTCCTAAGCGTCTTAGCTGTATGCTGTCCAGCATCTGATCTTCCTTCCAAACAGACAGGAAGAAGAAAATGCTGGGTCCCCACACAGGTGATAAAGAGTGGACAGAATCCCAGCGGCACGGTCAAGCTGTTAGCGTGATGCATAACCACCAGCCGTTGGCAGTATTTGACTGACTGTGTTGGTTGTATGTATGTTTAACACACACAATCCAAGTGCCAGATACATGCATCTTACCTCATTTAACTATCACAGCCAGGTTTTCTTTTTTGGGGGGGTGTGGGTGGGGAGGGAGGGGGGTGGGTGGGCCGCTTCTATTCATTTGTCTGTTTTTCATCCATCTTTGTTCTTTGGCCTGTGCGGGCCTCCCATCGCGGTGGCCTCTGTTGTTGCAGAGCACCAGCTCTGGGTGCATGCGCTCCAGAGCCCCGGCTTGGTAATTGGACACATCGGTCCAGCCGCTCCGCGGCACGTGGGATCTTCCCAGGCCAGGGATCGAACCGGCACCCCTTGCACTGCAAGGTGGTATCCTTACCCACTGGACCACCAGGGAAGCCCCAGGTTTTCTTATTACCCTCATTTCACAGAGGAAGGCAATGAGACTCGAAAAGATTAGGTGGGTTGCCCATATTCAAACAATCTGTCAGTGGTGGAACCGGGATTCAAGCTGGTTCCAAAATATTCTATTACCTGTCAATACATTAGAGCAAAGGAGGGATAGGTGACTGGGACACTGGCCTCATAAATGACTCTTATTCAAATGCACTTCTGGAATGGAGCCATGAAAAATTAATACCTGTTGAAATATATTTATAAACATTAATTTTGGAGTAACAGGGTTTTAACTGCCTGCTATTTATTAGTATCATTATGGCTTTGTACTCCTGTGGGTCGTGGGCTGGACAAATGACAGAGTGTCACTTCTCTCACAGTGGGCTGCAAGATACTCTGAGATGAGCCTGCTGAACTCGTGCGGCTTCTGACTCTTTAACATAATTTTATTTTACTTTCAAGTGAAATCATGACTGCAAAGTGTCTGTTAATATTACAGAGACAATCCAGACAGAGATGTGGTCACAAGCTATATGTAGTGTGTTCAGGACAAACAGAAGTTTTCCCATGCACTGAAAAAGATGAATGGATTACAGCCTTTGGTGACTATTTCATCTTGTGAAGGGACTTATTAAAGGGAGTGCTGAATAGGATAAGAATTTTATGTGAAGAACTCTGAGGAAGAGAAATGGTCTCATGGATGCTGGTTGGGTCTGCCAATGGCTCAGTTGGACAAGGCCAGGAAATTCATTGGGAAGTTATTTCATGACTACTTTACGTTTTCATTTTCCTTCCCATAAACTGCTCATTTTCTTCCAAGGGCTATGCTAGGGTGAAAGGGGAAAAAAAATCAAGTCTGAGGTATCGTCAACCTCTCTTACATCCATTTTTTTTTTTTTTTTTAAATTTTGCTCTTGCTTCTTATGAGAAAAGCTCATTTTGTTTCAATCATTTATGAACGAGCCACTGTTCAGCAACGGAAACCCAGTGTGAATCAAGAGGACTTCAATTATGAGTCAAGAATCCAGAAGCTGCATGCCCTGGGAATTTATTATAAGGAACTGGAGTCTCTAATGATGTAACTCCAAAGATGTCCATCTGAGCATCACGGATATAAGAGAACAAATCAAAAACAACTGACAAGTCCAATGACAGGAAACTGGTTAGATAAATTGTCTACATTTTCACAGTGGAAAATTATATAGCCATTAACATGATGGAAAAAAAGATGGTTGTACTTGGGTGAATATTTGACAATGAAGGCAAATGCTTTTAGACGTGATAATATTATTGTGGTTATAGTTTTAGAGAGGGTCCTTCTCTAAACAGTTGTTTAAATCTTTACAGACAAAATCATAAATGCTTCAAAATAACAGGGGAGGATGATGTGCACATGAAACAAGACTGACTATATAAGTTGATGATCATTGATCTGAGTACTCCATGCATAGTTCATTCTAATATTTTATTCAAATACAGATATTTTCATACTAAAAAGTTTTAAAAAATGAAGCTGTGGATGTACATTTATTGACATGGAAGATATTCATAATCTATTGTGAAATAAGAAATCAGGTTACTAAATGGGATATGCAGAATGGTTCTTTCATACATAAAAAGTTTAAAAATGAAGCATTTCAGAGACAATCCAGACAGAGATGTGGTCACAAGCTATATGTAGTGTGTTCAGGACAAACAGAAGTTTTCCCATGCACTGAAAAAGATGAATGGATTACAGCCTTTGGTGACTATTTCATCTTGTGAAGGGACTTATTAAAGGGAGTGCTGAATAGGATAAGAATTTTATGTGAAGAACTCTGAGGAAGAGAAATGGTCTCATGGATGCTGGTTGGGTCTGCCAATGGCTCAGTTGGACAAGGCCAGGAAATTCATTGGGAAGTTATTTCATGACTACTTTACGTTTTCATTTTCCTTCCCATAAACTGCTCATTTTCTTCCAAGGGCTATGCTAGGGTGAAAGGGGAAAAAAAATCAAGTCTGAGGTATCGTCAACCTCTCTTACATCCATTTTTTTTTTTTTTTTTAAATTTTGCTCTTGCTTCTTATGAGAAAAGCTCATTTTGTTTCAATCATTTATGAACGAGCCACTGTTCAGCAACGGAAACCCAGTGTGAATCAAGAGGACTTCAATTATGAGTCAAGAATCCAGAAGCTGCATGCCCTGGGAATTTATTATAAGGAACTGGAGTCTCTAATGATGTAACTCCAAAGATGTCCATCTGAGCATCACGGATATAAGAGAACAAATCAAAAACAACTGACAAGTCCAATGACAGGAAACTGGTTAGATAAATTGTCTACATTTTCACAGTGGAAAATTATATAGCCATTAACATGGTTGAAAAAAAAAAGATGGTTGTACTTGGGTGAATATTTGACAATGAAGGCAAATGCTTTTAGACGTGATAATATTATTGTGGTTATAGTTTTAGAGAGGGTCCTTCTCTAAACAGTTGTTTAAATCTTTACAGACAAAATCATAAATGCTTCAAAATAACAGGGGAGGATGATGTGCACATGAAACAAGACTGACTATATAAGTTGATGATCATTGATCTGAGTACTCCATGCATAGTTCATTCTAATATTTTATTCAAATACAGATATTTTCATACTAAAAAGTTTTAAAAAATGAAGCTGTGGATGTACATTTATTGACATGGAAGATATTCATAATCTATTGTGAAATAAGAAATCAGGTTACTAAATGGGATATGCAGAATGGTTCTTTTCGGTAAAAAAAAAAAATACACATGCAATACAAAAATATTGATAAAAGTTAAAATACCAAAATATGAATAGAGATGATTCCTAGGTGATATATTTGAGTGTGGTTCTATTATTCATTTATATCTATTAATACATATTTTCCAGTTTTTCTAAATCATCTTTGTGTATTTTTAAAAGTTCTTTAAAACACAGGGCTTGGTAAACTCTTTGGTAGTATCAACTTCAGCTGAGCCTATGCAAGCTCTGGAAGCCAATAGTTCCGCTTTTAGGTGTGTTCCCAGCAGAAATCCACACAAACACCAGCAAAAAAACATACAGAAGAATGTCCATAGCAGCTCTCCTCATAAAAGCCCCAAAGTAGAAACAACCAGAATGCTCGTCAATACCATGCCCGATGTATGTTGCACTCCCCTCACACAATGGAAACTCCCCAGGAATTGAAAGATTACAAACCCCAACTCTGTGAGGCCACATAAATAAATCCCAGAAACATAATGTCGAGTGAAAAGAAGCTCCACAAATCGTTAAGAGGGCCAACTGCACCATTTCGCTTACACAACGTTCAAGACAGGACACACCAAAGTAAGTCTTGGCTGTTGGGAGAGCGATTATCTGTGGGTGGGGCAGTGACTGGAAGGGACCCCAGGAGGTTTTCTATGGTGGGAGGAGCACTGATAATGCTCCTTTTTTTTTGATGTGGGTGTGGGTTCCATGGGTGTGTTCATCTTGTGAAAATTTATTGAGCTGTAGGCTTAATGATGTGTGTGCTTTCCTGTATTATGTTATGTTTCAATAAGAAGTTCAAAAAAATTGCACGGCTTAATGCAGGCAGCATTTACGCTAAGTGGTGGATTAGTGCTTTATTGTACAGCCTGTGGTTACATCCATTAGAATAATGGCTTGTTGAACAATCCCAATAGGAAGAGATTTCAAATTAATATGGAAATCCAGCACTAATAGCTGCATTTGCACAGACTCCACTTACAAACTATCCATCTAACTTCTCCCTCCTTCCCCACTTCAGGGTTGCTCCAGTGGCCCCTTAAAACGTGACCCTTTGAGGTTCAGAATCTGGGATAGGGTGCGACAGGCCGGGTCTCGTGTTGGGCTCTGCCTGGGGACCCGGGCCTGGGGCAGGGAGAAATCCACAGGACCACGATCATACAGTACAACAGCTGCATTCACTCAGGCACATGAAGGACGAAGCACACATTGCCACCATCTATGAAGCACTTCCTGTGCGTCAGGCACTGGTCTAAGTGCTTCTACATGCATTAACTCATTTAATCCTCACGAGATCCCCGAGAGAGGAAGAAAGCACTTTCGCAGTCTCTACTTTGAGCAATCAGAGAAGCTGGGAAGACTGCTCAACCGTGTGGCTTGTAAACTGCAGAGCTGGGACCCGAGCAGTCCAGCTCAGAGCCCGCAGAGACTCACAGGACAGCCCGTCTGCGCCTGCTTCTCTGAACTGGGTTCCCTTGTGACTCAGCCCAGTCGCCTGATTTTTTCAGGGATGCGTCTAGTTAACCTCCCATCCCCTATCTCCCCTCAGTCGGATGCCTGAAAACATAGCCAGAGGAATTCTGAAACACACATTCAACAAAAACACTTCTAATTAAGTACATTCCAGACACTGTGCTGGACACTGGCAATAAATCAGTTGCCAGAAAGAGATACAGCCCCTGCTGTCAGCAAGCCTTTAATCTAGTGGTGGAAATGGCCATTATTCAAATAGCTAAACAAAACCGTGAAATTATACACATTAAGCAAAAGTGGGACGTGGAACAAAGGCCGCAGAGCGGATACAAGTCCCAGCCCTGCACCTTGACCTTGGACGAGACAATTCTCTCCAGGCTGTAGGTTCCTCCTCTGGCACAAGAAAGCCTTAGGTTAGATGATCAATTTCCAAGCTGACTTCCACTGACCACCACTCCTGTATGGTGTGCATGAGGATAAGATGGTCCTCTGTCAGTTTGGTTGTTTTTACATAGCTTCTCTCTCCTTGTTATCCAAGCCTTGATTTCTGGACACCTATTCCCGGGCTTGCTGGGTGTGCCACAAAGAATTCTCCTTCTAGACAGAGGCTCCCCATTTCTCCAGGGGATGGGTGCTCAGAGCTGAGTTCTTTCCCAGGGATTCCCTTTGTCCTCCAGTCAAAGGAGCTGCTTCAAGAGAGGATACGCCCCTCCTTAGAGGAAACCTGCGTTCAGTGACTGGTTTCCACCAGAGTACAAAGGTCGGGTCCTCTTGACTCAAAAGCTGGCATATCTCTGAATGGCCCTCCCAGTTGCAGAGCTCCCTGCAGGATCATCTGAAGTTTGTGCTGTGACTGCTTCTCAGCTCAGCTTCTCCCTCTGCCCATCCAGCTGCCCTTAGTGGCTTTCAGGTGGTTCACCCAAGAGTACCTCCCAATGAACAGCCTGCATGGAAATCTCCATCTCAGAGTCTGCCCCAGGGAAGCTGACCTACAGCAGTTAGGTGCAGGAGTGGTCCTCAGAAGTAGACTCTAGAATGAGATTTTAGGCCAGTTCTCCTGAGAGAAAAGAAACAAAAGCAAAAAGAAACAAATGGGACCCAATCAAACTTGTAAGCTTCTGCCCAGCGAAGAAAACCATCAACAAAAGGACAGCTTACAAAATGGGAGAAAACATTTGCAGACAATGCCACTGATAAGGGGTTAATCTCCAAAATACATAAATAGCTTATACAACTCATCACCAAAAAGGCAAATAACCCAATCGAAATGGGAAGAATAACCTAAATAGACATTTCTCCAAAGAAGGCATCCAGATGGTTAGCAGACACATAAAAAAACTCAACATCACTAATTATTAATATTTGAAAAATGCAAATCAAAACCGGAATGAGGTATTGCCTCACACTGGCTAGAATGGTCATCAACAAAAAGTCTACAAATAATAAATGCTGGAGGGGCTGTGGAGAAAAGGAAACTCGCCCCCACTATGGTGGGAATATAAATTAGTGCAGACACTATGGAGAACAGTATTTTTGTTGTTTAGTCTCTAGGTCATGTTCAACTCTTTTGTAAGTCCATGGGTTGTGGCTGTCAGGCTCCTCTGTCCATGGGATTTCCCAGGCAAGAATACTGGAGCAGGCTGTCATTTCCTTCTAGGGTTGTTGTGTTTCCTTCTAGAGTTCCTGACTCAGAGATGCAATCTGGCTCCCCTACGTTGCAGGCAGACTCTTTACCACTGAGCCACCTGGGAAGGCCAGAGAACAGTATGGAGGTTCCTTAAAAAACTAATAATAGGGACTTCCCTGGTGGTCCAGTGATTAAGAATCCACCTTCCTGTGCAGGTTCAGTCCTCTCAGGTGAGACTGGCCACTCCCATGCTTTTTGAATGGCCCTCCCAGTTGCAGAGCTCCCTGCAGGATCATCTGAAGTTTGTGCTGTGACTGCTTCTCAGCTCAGCTTCTCCCTCTGCCCATCCAGCTGCCCTTAGTGGCTTTCAGGTGGTTCACCCAAGAGTACCTCCCAATGAACAGCCTGCATGGAAATCTCCATCTCAGAGTCTGCCCCAGGGAAGCTGACCTACAGCAGTTAGGTGCAGGAGTGGTCCTCAGAAGTAGACTCTAGAATGAGATTTTAGGCCAGTTCTCCTGAGAGAAAAGAAACAAAAGCAAAAAGAAACAAATGGGACCCAATCAAACTTGTAAGCTTCTGCCCAGCGAAGAAAACCATCAACAAAAGGACAGCTTACAAAATGGGAGAAAACATTTGCAGACAATGCCACTGATAAGGGGTTAATCTCCAAAATACATAAATAGCTTATACAACTCATCACCAAAAAGGCAAATAACCCAATCGAAATGGGAAGAATAACCTAAATAGACATTTCTCCAAAGAAGGCATCCAGATGGTTAGCAGACACATAAAAAAACTCAACATCACTAATTATTAATATTTGAAAAATGCAAATCAAAACCGGAATGAGGTATTGCCTCACACTGGCTAGAATGGTCATCAACAAAAAGTCTACAAATAATAAATGCTGGAGGGGCTGTGGAGAAAAGGAAACTCGCCCCCACTATGGTGGGAATATAAATTAGTGCAGACACTATGGAGAACAGTATTTTTGTTGTTTAGTCTCTAGGTCATGTTCAACTCTTTTGTAAGTCCATGGGTTGTGGCTGTCAGGCTCCTCTGTCCATGGGATTTCCCAGGCAAGAATACTGGAGCAGGCTGTCATTTCCTTCTAGGGGGGATGTGTTTCCTTCTAGAGTTCCTGACTCAGAGATGCAATCTGGCTCCCCTACGTTGCAGGCAGACTCTTTACCACTGAGCCACCTGGGAAGGCCAGAGAACAGTATGGAGGTTCCTTAAAAAACTAATAATAGGGACTTCCCTGGTGGTCCAGTGATTAAGAATCCACCTTCCTGTGCAGGTTCAGTCCCTCTCAGGGAAGTAAGACTCCACATGCTTCGGGCAACAAAGCCTGCGCTGCTGCAACCACAGAGCCCACACACGCTAAAGCCCAAGTGCCACAGCTAGAGAGAAGGCCACCTGCCGCAACAGAAGATCCTGCAAGTCGCAACCAAGTCTTGATGCAGTCAATATAAATATATTAAAAAAAAAAAACCTAAAAATAGAGCTACCATGTACAGTGCAGCAATTCTACTACTGGGTATGTGTCTGGAAAATATGAAACCCTAATTCAAAACAATACATGCACATCAGTGTTCACAACAGCACTAGTTACAACAGACAAGACACAGAAGCAAGCTAAGTACTCACTAAGGGATGACTGGCTTAAGAAGATGTGGTACACCTATATATACACAATGGAATATTACTCAGCCATTAAAAAGATGAAACATTACCATTTGCAGCAACAGGGCTGAACCTAGAGAATACTATACTTAGTGAAATAAGTCAGACATAGAAAGATAAATACTACAGGATATAATTTATATGTGGAATCTAGCAAATAATACAAAATAGCAGCAGAGTCACTGACTCAGAAAACAAACTTAAGGTTACAAAGGGGAATGGAAGGGGAGGGGGACAAATTAGGAACATGGGATGAACAGATACACACTACTACACTTAAAATAGATGAACAACAAAAATTTACTCTACAACAAGGGGAATTTTACCCAATATCTGATAATAACCTATAATAGAATATAATCTGAAAAAAAAACATGGAATTTTGGAGCTGGATTAACCAGTGTGCCAGCCTACCAGCCATCCCGTCTCTGGCAGCAGGTGCAGTACTGACTGGCCCTGGAAGGCTGTGGTGGAGACGCTGTTAATGCTTCCAGCAGGGGCAAGACAGGGTGAGATGCCTGCGGGAGGCAGTGCATGAATTGGTGCAAAACCTCAAGTTTACGAGAGTCTGGGGGAGGTGAACAAGGGCTGTAGAATTAGAGGGCGGATTTCAGGGTTCAGTTGGTCCCCTGGATACAATGATGAAAGAGTGAGGGTGGTTAATCACCTCTTCAAGGTGAAGTATGAATGCCAGAGAGCCTCCTGCAGATGTACCCTTCCACATGACACAGTTACGATCCCAGTTATAACTCACACGATGGAAGTGGTCCACCTGGAATCCGGCACAGGCAGGGTCAGAGGGCACTACTAAGGTTCATGAGCAGTGGTGTGAACTCCCGCACCACCCACCAGCGATGCCGCATACGTGCCTCCTCTGCAGCTCATAGGCAAGCTACTTGGCGGTGGGGGGAGGGAGGAAACCAAGGCTGGAAGTAAGACTAGCCCCAGTGTCCCTCACCCACAGAGCCAACTTGGTAGATGTGTACCTCCCTTCCCTATATGTCTAGGCTGTAAGAGTCTATAGGTCCTGGTTCCTAAAATGGCCACGCTTCTACCAGGGGGTGTAGTGGCCTCTTATTAAACTTCAAGGTTTCTACCTGGTCACTTTGGGCTCCTTGTGCCAAGAGACCAGCAGGCAAGAAAGGAATCCCCATCCTGGCAGGGGCAATGGACCCTGATTATCAGAAGGAGGTAGGGATTATTTTAACAAGGGCAGTGACTAAGTTTGGCCCCCGGCAGCACTGTTCCTTTCATGGGTCACAGTCTTGTCATGGTAAAGGGGTTTTTGTAACTCAATGAAGCTATGAGCCATGCTGTGCAGAGCTAACCAGACGGGTCATCGTTCAGAGTTCTGACGAAATGTGTTCCACTGGAAAAGGAAATGGTAAACCACTCTACTACTCTTGCCTGTAGAACCTCATGGACAGTATGAAAAGACAAAAAGATATGACACCAGAAGATGAGTTCCACCCCCACCCCCACCAGTTGGAAGGAATCCAATATGCTACTGGGGAAAAGCAGAGGGTAATTAGGAATAGCTCTAGAAAGAATGGAGCAGCTGGACCAAAGTAGAATCCACTAAGAATGCAGAGTGCTAAAGAACTGATGCTTTCACTGGAGTAGCAATCCTCACTGCAGACAAAATAGACCTCAGAATAAAGAAGATTAGAAGAGACAAGGCAGGACACTACATAATGATCAAGGGAACGATCTAAGAGAAAGACATAGCAATCATAAATATCTATGCACCCAACTCAGAAGCACTCCAATACATAAGACAGACACTTTCAGACATAAAAGAAGACATCAACACTAATACAATCATCGTAGGAGACTTTAACACTCTTCTCACACCAATGGACAGATCATCCAAACAGAAAATTAATAAAGAAACACAAGCCTTAAACGCCACACTAGAAGAGATGAACCTCATGGATATCTTTAGGACCTTCCATCCAAAAGCAGAAGAATACACTTTCTTCTCAAGTGCTCATGGAACATTCTCCAGGATAGACCACATCTTGAGCCACAAATCAAACCTCAGTCAATTCAAGAAAACTGAAATTCTATCAACCATCTTCTCGGACCACAATGCAATGAGACTAGAAATCAACTACAGGAAAAGAAAAAAAACTGCTAAAAACACAAACACATGGAGATTAAACAACACATACCTAAAAAACAAACTGATTACCGAGGAAATCAAAGGAGAAATAAAAAAAATTCCTAGAAGAAAACGACAATGAACACACAATAGTGCAAAACCTATGGGATACTACAAAAGCAGTTCTAAAAGGGAAGTTTATAGCAATACAATCCTACCTCAAGAAACTAGAAAAATATCAAGCAGATGACCTAACCTTACGCTTAAAACAACTGGAGAAAGAAGAACAAAAACATCCCAAAGTTAGCAGAAGAAGAGAAATCATAAAGATCAGAGCAGAAATAAATGAGAAAAACAAATGAAAGAAACAATAGTAAAGATAAATGAAACCAAAAGCTGGTTCTTCAAAAAGATAAATAAAATCGACAAGTCACTGGCCAGACTCATCAAGAAAAAGAGAGAGAAGAACCAGATCAATGAAATAAAAAATGAAAAAGGAGATTACAACAGATAATGCAGAAATCCAAAGGATTATAAGACTATTACGAACAACTCTATGGCAACAAACTGGACAACCATTTTGAGAAGATTAATAAGACAAAATAGACCTCAGAATAAAGAAGATTAGAAGAGACAGGACACTACATAATGATCAAGGGAACGATCTAAGAGAAAGACATAGCAATCATAAATATCTATGCACCCAACTCAGAAGCACTCCAATACATAAGACAGACACTTTCAGACATAAAAGAAGACATCAACACTAATACAATCATCGTAGGAGACTTTAACACTCTTCTCACACCAATGGACAGATCATCCAAACAGAAAATTAATAAAGAAACACAAGCCTTAAACGCCACACTAGAAGAGATGAACCTCATGGATATCTTTAGGACCTTCCATCCAAAAGCAGAAGAATACACTTTCTTCTCAAGTGCTCATGGAACATTCTCCAGGATAGACCACATCTTGAGCCACAAATCAAACCTCAGTCAATTCAAGAAAACTGAAATTCTATCAACCATCTTCTCGGACCACAATGCAATGAGACTAGAAATCAACTACAGGAAAAGAAAAAAAACTGCTAAAAACACAAACACATGGAGATTAAACAACACATACCTAAAAAACAAACTGATTACCGAGGAAATCAAAGGAGAAATAAAAAAAATTCCTAGAAGAAAACGACAATGAACACACAATAGTGCAAAACCTATGGGATACTACAAAAGCAGTTCTAAAAGGGAAGTTTATAGCAATACAATCCTACCTCAAGAAACTAGAAAAATATCAAGCAGATGACCTAACCTTACGCTTAAAACAACTGGAGAAAGAAGAACAAAAACATCCCAAAGTTAGCAGAAGAAGAGAAATCATAAAGATCAGAGCAGAAATAAATGAGAAAAACAAATGAAAGAAACAATAGTAAAGATAAATGAAACCAAAAGCTGGTTCTTCAAAAAGATAAATAAAATCGACAAGTCACTGGCCAGACTCATCAAGAAAAAGAGAGAGAAGAACCAGATCAATGAAATAAAAAATGAAAAAGGAGATTACAACAGATAATGCAGAAATCCAAAGGATTATAAGACTATTACGAACAACTCTATGGCAACAAATTGGACAACCTGGAAGAAATGGACAGTTTCTTAGAGAAGATTAATCTCCCAAGACTCAACCAGGAAGGAATAGAAACTATGAACAATCCAATCATAAGCTCAGAAATCGACATTGTGACCAAAAATCTACCCAAAAATAAAAGCTCAGGGCCAGACGGCTTCACAGGTGAAGTCTACCAAACATTTAAAGAAGAGCTAATGCCTGTCCTTCTTAAACTCTTCCAAAAAATTGCACAGGAAGGAACACTTCCAAACACATTCTATGAGGCCACCATCACCCTGATACCAAAGCCAGGCAAAGACAACACAAAAAAAGAAAATTATAGGCCAATTTCACTGATGAATTTAGACGCCAAAATCCTCAACAAAATCCTAGCAAACAACACTCAACACATCAAAAAGCTCATACATCATGATCAAGTCAGTTTCATCCCAGGCATGCAAGGATTCTTCAATATCCACAAATCAATCAATGTGATACACCATATCAACAAATTGAAAGACAAAAATCACATGATCATCTCAATAGAAGCAGAAAAAGCCTTCGACGAAGTACAGCATCCATTTATGATAAAAACTCTTCAAAAAATGGGCATACAAGGAACCTATCTCAACACACTGAAAGCCATATATGAGAAGCCCACAGCAAACATTATCCTCAATGGTGAAAAACTGAAAGCATTCCCTCTAAGATCAGGAACAAGACAAGGGTGTCTACTTTCACCACTATTATTCAACATAGTCCTGGAAGCTCTAGCAAGAGCAATAAGAAAAGAAAAACAAATAAAAGGAATCCAGATTGGAAAATAAGTAAAACCCTTTCTAATTGCAGACGACATGATATTATACATAGAAAATCCCAAAGACACTATTACAAAACTACTAGAGCTAATTGCCGAATTCAGTAAAGTAGTGGGATACAAAATCAATATATAGAAATCACTGGTATTCCTATATACAAACAATGAAAAATCAGACAATGAAATCAAAGAGGCAATCCCCTTCACCATTGCAACCAAAAGAATCAAATATCTAGGAACAAATCTACCCAAAGAAACAAAAGAACTGTATCCTGAAACTCATGAGAGACATTAAAGAAGACTTAAACAGATGGAGAGATATTCCATGTTCCTGGGTCGGAAGAATCAATATTGTGAAAATGACCATACTACCAAATGTCATCTATAGATTCAATGCAATCCCTATCAAACTTCCAGTGACATTCTTCACAGAACTAGACCAATGAATAACACAGTTCATATGGAAACACAAAAGACCTCGAATAGCCAAAGCAATCCTGAGGAAGAAGAATGGAGCTGGAAGGATCAGCCTCACTAACTTTAGACTATACTACAAAGCAACAGTCATCAAGACAGTATGGTACTGGCACAAAAACAGAAATATCGACCAATGGAACATGATTGAGAACCTAGAGATAAACCCACGCACCTATGGGTACCTTATTTTTGACAAAGGAGGCAAAAATCTAAAATGGGACAAACAACACTCAACACATAAAAGCTCATACATCATGATCAAGTCAGTTTCATCCCAGGCATGCAAGGATTCTTCAATATCCACAAATCAATCAATGTGATACATCATATCAACAAATTGAAAGACAAAAATCACATGATCATCTCAATAGAAGCAGAAAAAGCCTTCGACGAAGTACAGCATCCATTTATGATAAAAACTCTTCAAAAAATGGGCATAGAAGGAACCTATCTCAACACACTGAAAGCCATATATGAGAAGCCCACAGCAAACATTATCCTCAATGGTGAAAAACTGAAAGCATTCCCTCTAAGATCAGGAACAAGACAAGGGTGTCTACTTTCACCACTATTATTCAACATAGTCCTGGAAGCTCTAGCAAGAGCAATAAGAAAAGAAAAACAAATAAAAGGAATCCAGATTGGAAAATAAGTAAAACCCTTTCTAATTGCAGACGACATGATATTATACATAGAAAATCCCAAAGACACTATTACAAAACTACTAGAGCTAATTGCCGAATTCAGTAAAGTAGTGGGATACAAAATCAATATATAGAAATCACTGGTATTCCTATATACAAACAATGAAAAATCAGACAATGAAATCAAAGAGGCAATCCCCTTCACCATTGCAACCAAAAGAATCAAATATCTAGGAACAAATCTACCCAAAGAAACAAAAGAACTGTATCCTGAAACTCATGAGAGACATTAAAGAAGACTTAAACAGATGGAGAGATATTCCATGTTCCTGGGTCGGAAGAATCAATATTGTGAAAATGACCATACTACCAAATGTCATCTATAGATTCAATGCAATCCCTATCAAACTTCCAGTGACATTCTTCACAGAACTAGACCAATGAATAACACAGTTCATATGGAAACACAAAAGACCTCGAATAGCCAAAGCAATCCTGAGGAAGAAGAATGGAGCTGGAAGGATCAGCCTCACTAACTTTAGACTATACTACAAAGCAACAGTCATCAAGACAGTATGGTACTGGCACAAAAACAGAAATATCGACCAATGGAACATGATTGAGAACCTAGAGATAAACCCACGCACCTATGGGTACCTTATTTTTGACAAAGGAGGCAAAAATCTAAAATGGGACAAAGACAGCCTCTTCAACAAATGGTGCTGGGAAAATTGGACAGTGACATGCAAAAAAATGAAGTTGGAATATTCCCTGACACCATACACAAAGATCAACACAAAATGGATTAAAGACCTAAATGTAAGACCAGAAACCATCAAACGCTTAGAGGAGAATATAGGCAAAACCCTCAAGGACATAAATCAATGCAAGATCTTCTCTGACCCACCTACTAGAATAGCAGAACTGAAAAGAAAAATTAACACGTGGGACCTAATGAAACTGAAAAGCTTTTGTACAGCAAAAGAAACTACAAAAAAGCTGAACAGACAACCCACAGAATGGGAGAAAATCATAGCAAATGAAACGACAGACAAAGAATTAATCTCCAAAATCTACAAGCAACTCAGACAACTCAGCACCAGAAAAATGAACAATTCAATCAAAAAATGGGGAAAAAACAGTCTCTAAAGAGACTTCTCACCAAAGAGGACATACAGATGGCCAAAAAGCACATGAAACGATGCTCAACCTTGCTTATTATCAGAGAAATGCAAGTCAAAACTACAATGAGATATCACCTCACACCCGTCAGAATGGCCATCACCCACAAATCGACAGACAATAAATGCTGGAGAGGGTGTGGAGAAAAGGGAACACTCTTGCATTGCTGGTGGGAATGTAAATTGATACAGCCTCTATGGAAGACAGTCTGGAGATTTCTTAAAAAACTAAAAATAGAAGCACCATATGATCCAGCAATCCCACTCTTAGGCTTATACCCTGATGAAATCAAATCTGAAAGAAACACCTGTGCCCCAATGTTCATTGTAGCTCTCTATACAATAGCTAGAACATGGAAGCAACCTAGATGTCCATCGACGAATGAATGGATAAAGAAGCTCTGGTACCATACAGTGGAATACTACACAGCTGTCAAAAGAAATGCAGAAGAATCAGTCCTAATGAGGTGGCTGGATCTAGAACGTATCATAAAAAGTGAAGTCAGTCAGAAAGAGAAGGACAAGTACAATCTACTAACACATATATATGGAATCTAGTAGGATGGTGATGATGGCACATGCAGTGAAGCGATGGAGGGACAGACATAGACAGTAGACATATGGACATTGTGGGGAATGAACAGTGGGTGGGAGGCGTAAAGGAAGTAGCATGAAGGCCTGTACTACCATATGTGAAGAAAATAGCTATAGTCATCGCTCTGTGAGAAAAGGAGATCCTTCAGGGGTGCTGTGTGATGGTCGGGAGGGGTGGGATGGGGGAGATATACATATGACTAATCTGGGATCATACATATCTGTAAACAACAAAACTCTGTAAAAGTTAAAAGCTTAAAAAAAAAAAAGAACTGATGCTTTCAAACTGTGCTCTGGAGAAGACTCTCGAGAGTGTCATGGACTGCAAGGAGATCAAACAAGTCAATCCTAAAGGAAATCAACCCTGAATATTCAGTGGAAGGACTGTTGGTGAAGCTCCAATATTTTGGCCACCTGATGCAAAGAGCCGACTCATTAGAAAAGACCCTGACGCTGGGAAAGATTGAGGGCAGGAGGAGAAGGGGACGACAGAGGACAAGATGATTAGACAGTATCACTGACTCAGCTGACATAAATTTGAGCAAACTCCATGAGACAGTGGAGGACAGAGGAGCCTGATATGCCACAGTCCATGAGGTCCCAAAGAGTCAGACATGACTGAGCAGCTGAACAACAACAAAGCCACTGGGAGACTTGTGTATTTCCTTGATCAATTCTGGCCACCCATAAATAAGTACAGCAGTCATGCCTTGTGAAAGGCACAAAGACCAGGGCAATGGCCCTGAGTGCTGGGCAAAGGTGAGGAGGCTCTACACAGTGTAGCAGAGAGAGCTGATGAATATCACTGGTAGCTCAAAGACCACACTTCAATGGTGAAGGACACAGTGTGACTAATTAACCTTTCACTTTAGGTTTCTCCAGGAAAAGAAACTGATCTTAATTATGGAGGGGGCTTCCCCTGGTGGTCCAGTGGGTTGCAGTGCAAGGGGCGCCGGTTCGATCCCTGGCCTGGGAAGATCCCACGTGCCGCGGAGCAGCTGGACTGATGTGTCCAATCACCGAGCTGGAGCTCTGGAGCGCATGCGCCCAGAGCCGGAGCTCTGCGACAACAGAGGCCGCCGTGATGGGAGGCCCACATGGGCCAAAGAACAAAGATGGAGGAAAACAGATAAATGAAAGATCAATAGAAGTGGCCCGCCTGCTCACCTCCCTCCCCAACCTGACCCCTGCCCAAAATAAATAAATAAATAAATAAATCTTTTAAAAAAGTTAAAAAATTGTGGAGGATCTGTTTTTTTAGGGGTGAACATTTCATACAAAGCAAGTGGGTGCCAGAAGCAAGAAGAGTGGCTGGAACTGCATGCTGTGATGAGCTGCCCAAATCCTCACTCCAGACTGGGACATCTCATCCTTCACCTATGGACACTGCTCTTAGCAGAAGACTGCCAGCTGAGTCCTCCCAAGGTTGTGCATGGTGACGAAGGTTTGACTCCCTTGCCTTGAGGTGGGACATGGGTAAAAGGGCAATCCTAGTGTCAGAGCTGCCCTTGGGATCACAGTTCTATTCCTTCTACCTGACCCTGAGTCTCCATTCCCCAACCACGCCCTCAATAAACCATGGTACACAAGTCTCTCTCTGAAACTCTGTTTCCCTGAGAACCTACCCTGCAGTACATATTAGACACCATCAGTGAATTACACATCTAGAATCTGATCGAGTTCTTTCCTTTCATTCATAGTGTCTTATCTGCCATGTAGTCAGAAGTCCATGGTTTAAGAATTAGCCAATGCTGAGCTATATGATTTAAGTAGACTTCCATATTATGGGGCTTTACAGAGCTGTGAAATTCTACTGTGAATTGGAAATCTCTGGGGAGAGGAGGTAGTTCACAGCATCTTCCAAACACGTGTGACCATAGAACATTTTTCTTTACAGTGCATCTGGCAGGGCAGGTATTCAGCTCAACACAGACGGGGAAATTGGGGTGAAGGTGACTGCTTCTCTTGAAGAGATAACTAAAATCCAATGGGTCTCCTAAAACCATTAGGTCCTCTGCTCCCTATTACTGCACCAATACTGAAAATGATGGAAGAGTAGTAGTTGTCACTCATTGTTAGTATTTTATTGCCTGGCATGTCTTCTCTGAATGATATAGACTCTCCTTTTGGTTAGGGGGTAAAAAAGTGGTATGAATGGATCAAATTCTGACATGGATGATATTCCCCTTCTCCCCAGCTCTGGAGAAGCTAAATACAGTGTGAGGCCTTTGCTTTAGATCACAGATTCTCTTTTTCTTTCTCTTTTTCTGTCTCTTAAACACAAAGACAACACACTCACACACACACACAAACATATTTAATCCATGTGGATAAATTCACCTTACGACCCATTTACCTTAAAGTTTTATAGGGTAGCACAGGACTGAGTTAAATCTTAATTAATTAATTCTTTTTTTGCCCATAAGAGAGAAGCACATATGATCTGTACTATGTAGGCTTCCCTGGCAATGGTGGGGAGCATGTATTTGTGTGGTCCAGGTTCACTGAGGTGTAGAAAATGGGAGAAGCCTGAGATCTTCCAGCTCATCAGAGGTCGACAGGACTCTGAGTTCCCTGGTCTTGCCTCTATTTTCAGAGCATGGCAGGAGTGAAGGGAAGGAACAGAAGCGGAACTAGAGATTTTGAGTACACTGTCTCATTCTGTCCTCACCAAAAAGTCCCTGAAAGGAGGCACTGACTCCATCTTGCAGATGAAAAAATGAGGCTAAGAGAATTAAAACGACCAGGCTGAGGTTATTCAGTAGATGAAGGGCGGGACAGGGCTTCTTTGTCTCTGTAGTTCATGCCCTTTGTTGCTGCCCTTGAATATCTGCACTCTCACGACAATCAGCTTGAAGACAATGACAACTCCCTTTGCTCGAGCTGCTCCCATGTTCCTCACCCATATCTGCCCCCACAAATCTCAACCACTGTGTGAAGCTGACTTCTGATCGCTGTGTCCCATCCCACAGAAACCAGCTCCATAGAAGTGAACTGACCGGTGCAGGACCACCCAGGTAATAACTGGTCAACTGGGACTTGAAGCCATAGCTGACTCCAAAGCCAGCACATTTTCAGTTGTATTGTGTGAACCCCTCTCTCCCATCCTAAGCCTGCCTATCAGCCTGAGAACACTGCCAGCTATTTGGGGAAGGATTTCAGAAAACAGGGGTTTTTATGTGCAAACCTTTATGTAACGAAAAGTTCAAGGGTTCAAGATATTTTGATGCTTAAATTTGAAAACATGGTCTTCTGGTTAAGTTCTTTTTTAAGGTGGGATCCTCTGAGGCAGCCTAAGCCATAAGGAAAGAAGTTAAACAAAGATACCCAACCTCAGTGGAGAGTGAGGCAAGAAAAACAGAGAAGAAAACTTGCCCTGGAATTGTAGTTAACTAGAGGTGTCAAAGACACACGGAGACACCGTGGATAAATTCACCTTACGACCCATTTACCTTAAAGTTTTATAGGGTAGCACAGGACTGAGTTAAATCTTAATTAATTAATTCTTTTTTTGCCCATAAGAGAGAAGCACATATGATCTGTACTATGTAGGCTTCCCTGGCAATGGTGGGGAGCATGTATTTGTGTGGTCCAGGTTCACTGAGGTGTAGAAAATGGGAGAAGCCTGAGATCTTCCAGCTCATCAGAGGTCGACAGGACTCTGAGTTCCCTGGTCTTGCCTCTATTTTCAGAGCATGGCAGGAGTGAAGGGAAGGAACAGAAGCGGAACTAGAGATTTTGAGTACACTGTCTCATTCTGTCCTCACCAAAAAGTCCCTGAAAGGAGGCACTGACTCCATCTTGCAGATGAAAAACTGAGGCTAAGAGAATTAAAACGACCAGGCTGAGGTTATTCAGTAGATGAAGGGCGGGACAGGGCTTCTTTGTCTCTGTAGTTCATGCCCTTTGTTGCTGCCCTTGAATATCTGCACTCTCACGACAATCAGCTTGAAGACAATGACAACTCCCTTTGCTCGAGCTGCTCCCATGTTCCTCACCCATATCTGCCCCCACAAATCTCAACCACTGTGTGAAGCTGACTTCTGATCGCTGTGTCCCATCCCACAGAAACCAGCTCCATAGAAGTGAACTGACCGGTGCAGGACCACCCAGGTAATAACTGGTCAACTGGGACTTGAAGCCATAGCTGACTCCAAAGCCAGCACATTTTCAGTTGTATTGTGTGAACCCCTCTCTCCCATCCTAAGCCTGCCTATCAGCCTGAGAACACTGCCAGCTATTTGGGGAAGGATTTCAGAAAACAGGGGTTTTTATGTGCAAACCTTTATGTAACGAAAAGTTCAAGGGTTCAAGATATTTTGATGCTTAAATTTGAAAACATGGTCTTCTGGTTAAGTTCTTTTTTAAGGTGGGATCCTCTGAGGCAGCCTAAGCCATAAGGAAAGAAGTTAAACAAAGATACCCAACCTCAGTGGAGAGTGAGGCAAGAAAAACAGAGAAGAAAACTTGCCCTGGAATTGTAGTTAACTAGAGGTGTCAAAGACACACGGAGACACCAATAAAAAAGAAGAAACGGGTAGGGCCTCCGGGTCACATTCAAGATGATAAAAAATGCAATTAACTTGAGCCCCGTCCCTCCAGCCTGCAGCAGTGACCTACTCTTTGGGCGTGTGGCTGTGTTGATCAGTTCGGGGCTAAGGACATGCAGCCAAGTACTTTCCTTTATGGAACATGCTGGGGACTCATTAATGGCCACCCGCTGGCTGCAGGGTAGGGAGAATGATGTAATGTGGGGGTGGACTGAGGTTTTCTCTGAATGATTCATGAGGTACGAGTCAGAAATCTTAACTTTGCTTGTATTCCAAGGTAATGACCAGCATATAAATCCATGATCTTGAACAATTCTAGGGCTCTAAGGCATGTCTCAAGTCTGAGGAGGAGGCAATGGGAAGAATCAGGCTTGAATTTCTAAATGAGGAAGTTCTGGGCTACAAGCTATGGATGTGGAGGTCCTGGGTGTTCACTGATGAGATGCAGAAGCTACTGAGAACCGTCAGTGAATGTCAGAGGTCAACAACAGTTTTCAACTATTTAAATTCACTGATTAAATCAACCTTATTTACGAAGGAATTTGGGTGAGGTTTGCTCTTCTGCTGGTCTCTTACACTCCACCCCTCAATCTGGAAAAGTCGATGATACCACCCTGATCTCCTAGTTTACAGTGGACTAATAAATTACATCATGTGCAACAACTCTACTCAACTGACGGTGCAGGACCACCCAGGTAATAACTGGTCAACTGGGACTTGAAGCCATAGCTGACTCCAAAGCCAGCACATTTTCAGTTGTATTGTGTGAACCCCTCTCTCCCATCCTAAGCCTGCCTATCAGCCTGAGAACACTGCCAGCTATTTGGGGAAGGATTTCAGAAAACAGGGGTTTTTATGTGCAAACCTTTATGTAACGAAAAGTTCAAGGGTTCAAGATATTTTGATGCTTAAATTTGAAAACATGGTCTTCTGGTTAAGTTCTTTTTTAAGGTGGGATCCTCTGAGGCAGCCTAAGCCATAAGGAAAGAAGTTAAACAAAGATACCCAACCTCAGTGGAGAGTGAGGCAAGAAAAACAGAGAAGAAAACTTGCCCTGGAATTGTAGTTAACTAGAGGTGTCAAAGACACACGGAGACACCAATAAAAAAGAAGAAACGGGTAGGGCCTCCGGGTCACATTCAAGATGATAAAAAATGCAATTAACTTGAGCCCCGTCCCTCCAGCCTGCAGCAGTGACCTACTCTTTGGGCGTGTGGCTGTGTTGATCAGTTCGGGGCTAAGGACATGCAGCCAAGTACTTTCCTTTATGGAACATGCTGGGGACTCATTAATGGCCACCCGCTGGCTGCAGGGTAGGGAGAATGATGTAATGTGGGGGTGGACTGAGGTTTTCTCTGAATGATTCATGAGGTACGAGTCAGAAATCTTAACTTTGCTTGTATTCCAAGGTAATGACCAGCATATAAATCCATGATCTTGAACAATTCTAGGGCTCTAAGGCATGTCTCAAGTCTGAGGAGGAGGCAATGGGAAGAATCAGGCTTGAATTTCTAAATGAGGAAGTTCTGGGCTACAAGCTATGGATGTGGAGGTCCTGGGTGTTCACTGATGAGATGCAGAAGCTACTGAGAACCGTCAGTGAATGTCAGAGGTCAACAACAGTTTTTCAACTATTTAAATTCACTGATTAAATCAACCTTATTTACGAAGGAATTTGGGTGAGGTTTGCTCTTCTGCTGGTCTCTTACACTCCACCCCTCAATCTGGATTAATGAAGTGTCGTTATTGATACCATCTCCTTCTGAGTCTCCTAGTTTACAGTGGACTAATAAATTACATCATGTGCAACAACTCTACTCAACGGTGGTGGCTGTCTGGAGTTCTGGATTGAGGGGACTTTGGAGACCAAGTCTGGGCTTAAATGGAAAGAGTGCTGGGATCTATTAATGATGCCTGCCTTGGGCACAGGAGAAAGGAGTGGGGATATATGTGCTGTCCATCTATACTTAACTTTTAGTTAAATTATTAATTTCATCTCTTTTTGCTTCAGAATGAGGAGTGCACCTACCAGCTTAGACACAAACCATGACTTAAAGTTAATGTCCCCTCTTAAACATCATTCAAGAGGTAGCCTGGAAACATGGTGGGAGGCCAGAAGTGTCACATTTCCTCTGGACTTCTCTGACTTTATAGACTAAGAGACCATTTCAGACATCAGGCTCCTTGGTTGCCAAGCTGTTACACTCAAGAGGGGTTTATTGCGAGAGTACATATGGTGTGATTAAGGGTTTGAAAAATCTTGTGGAAACCCAAGATCAAGCACTCACCTACAGGAACTGGAGATTTTCTCCAGAGAGGACCTTCAGGGTCCTCAGATCTGAAAGTCTTCAGGCTGAATCTCGATGTGACTCTCTCCTCTTCCACTGATGTCTTTTCCTCTGCTTCCCACTTGGCTCCCCCTTCTTCCCTCTCTTTGCAGCATCTGCTCACACACAGTCACTGTCACCCATGTCCTGGCTCCCCCCAGCTCTCCATGGCCTCTCTGCCCTCCCCTGTTCCTCATAACCTTGTAGCTTCTCTCCCCACTGCCACCTGCTCAATTCTTGACATGGCTTCCATCTGACATTCCTGAGAGGGAGACTCTGATTTGTATAAATTAATTTTGGGGGAAACTAGCTCGTGTCTCAAAGGCCAGCCTGGAATTGGCTATCTGACTGAAGTTAACTGACAAAATGCCCTACAATCTCCAACCTTGTGCAAGGAAACTTCGCAGTTCTTCCCATCAAGAAGTAGAATCTATTCCCCCACCTTTAATCTGAGCTGGATTTATGAGTTGGTTTGCCATAAGAATATGATAGAAGTGATGCTTTTGCCAGTAGCTTAAAGCTCCAGAGGTCTCATACACTTCCATTCTCCCTCAGAATCCCACCATGGTGAGAACAAGCCCTGGCCCAATAGTCATGCATGGGTGCGAGAGCCGGACCATAAAGAAGGCTGAGTGCCAAAGAATTGGGGCCTTTGAACTGCGGTGTTGGAGAAGACTCTTGAGAGTCCCTTGGAATGCAAGCAGATCAAACCAACCGATCTTAAAGGAAATCAAACTTGAATATTCACTGGAAGGACTGATGCTGAAGCTCTAATACTTTGGGTACCTGATGAGAAGAGATGACTCATTGGAAAAGACCCGGATGCTGGGAAAAACAGGAGAAAGGAATGACAGAGGACGAGATGTTTGGATGGCATCACTGAGTCAATGGACATGAGTTTGAGCAAGCTCCAAGAGAAGGTGAAGGACAGGGAAGCCTGGCGTGCCACAGTCCATCGGGTCTCAAAGAGTTGGCTGCAACTGAGCGAATGAACTGAACTGACCTGCTTGAGGATGAGACACCATGTTGTCAGGGCTGAGGTCATCCTAGACTTGCCTACGGGTGGTTGTCCTCCAAGCCTAGGTCCAGCCAAGATCAGCAAAGTCACTTACTCAACCTTCAGCTGATCACAGATGCTCAAGTGAGCCCAGCTGAGACCAGAGCATCTCCCAGCTGAATTCTGGACTCATAATCATTAATAAAGGTGAAGTCATTGGCTTTTTTAAAAAAAAAAAAAAACTTTTTTTCTTTTTTGGTCACTTCTATTGGTCTTTCATTTACCCATTTTCATCCATTTTTGTTCTTTTGGCCTGTGTGGGCCTCCCATCGCAGTGGCCTCTCTTGTCGCAGAGCACTTGGCTCCGGGTGCATGTGCCCCAGAGCTCCGGCTCGGTAGTTGGACACATTGGTCCAGCTGCTCCGTGGCATGTGGGATCTTTCCAGGCCAGGGATCGAACTGGCACCCCTTGCATTGCAAGGCAGTGTCCTTACCCACTGGCCTACCAGGGAAGCCCCAAGTCATTGACTTTTTGAGATGATTTGTTCTGTGATGGTAGCTGATACAATGACTGCAAGTAAATCTCTGAGCTTCTCTGAATCTTAGTTCTCTCAACTGAGAAATGGAACTTTCCTGTTTGCTTCAGGGAAGATTTTTTAAGACAGGATGCAGTTACAAACTTAAGCTAAATGACTTCTCTATGCTAAGAACTGAGATAGACCCTTGGGATTCACAGGTCAGACTGACCCTATTGCAGGACAACATTAACACCTTCTACTCCCAATCACAGCCAATCCCCAATATGGTAGAGCAGACACTCCAGCTTGAAGGCAGAGAAGAAAGAGCCCACCCTGATGTAGAGAGCAGTGGACCAGCCATCTCATCAACTGATTTGTCCCACAGACTGAGATATATACTGAGATATATAATAAGCCATCTCCCTCCCTCACTTCCCCCAGGTTAATATAATAGGCCTGCCCCTTTATCTTTAACTGCTAAGTTCTAGGGATGGACAACAGAATAAGATCACCCCATCAGTAAACACTCGGGGACCATGATGGTGGACAGTATACTCTAGGTTAGGACACATCTTACATCCCAATGAGGGAGGAAAAGAACCCACCTTCTCCCTTGTTAACCTCATCTGATCTAGTCCTGTGTCTCCAAAAACAACAACAACAACAACAAACAATCCCAAATCTACCCACTTAACTCCACTGCCCTCCACTGCCCTCCTATTGCCTGCTCCAAGCCATCAACATCTCTTGCCATAGCACTGCTGTTATATACAAGCAGACCTTGGGGATGCTGTGAATTGGGTTCCAAACACCTGCAATAAACTGAGTATCACAATAAAGCAAGTCACAATATTTTTTTGGTTTCCCAGTGCATATAAAAGCTATGTTTACACTGCACTGGTAAAGAAACTGCCTGCCAATGCAGGAGATGTACGAGACCTGGGTTCAATTCCTGGGTTGGGAAGATCCCCCAGAGAATGGCTGTCCACTCCAGTATCCTTGCCTGGAGAATTCCATGGACAGAGGAGGGGCTTGGGGGACATGGCACCTTGCACTGCAAGGCAGTGTCCTTACCCACTGGCCTACCAGGGAAGCCCCAAGTCATTGACTTTTTGAGATGATTTGTTCTGTGATGGTAGCTGATACAATGACTGCAAGTAAATCTCTGAGCTTCTCTGAATCTTAGTTCTCTCAACTGAGAAATGGAACTTTCCTGTTTGCTTCAGGGAAGATTTTTTAAGACAGGATGCAGTTACAAACTTAAGCTAAATGACTTCTCTATGCTAAGAACTGAGATAGACCCTTGGGATTCACAGGTCAGACTGACCCTATTGCAGGACAACATTAACACCTTCTACTCCCAATCACAGCCAATCCCCAATATGGTAGAGCAGACACTCCAGCTTGAAGGCAGAGAAGAAAGAGCCCACCCTGATGTAGAGAGCAGTGGACCAGCCATCTCATCAACTGATTTGTCCCACAGACTGAGATATATACTGAGATATATAATAAGCCATCTCCCTCCCTCACTTCCCCCAGGTTAATATAATAGGCCTGCCCCTTTATCTTTAACTGCTAAGTTCTAGGGATGGACAACAGAATAAGATCACCCCATCAGTAAACACTCGGGGACCATGATGGTGGACAGTATACTCTAGGTTAGGACACATCTTACATCCCAATGAGGGAGGAAAAGAACCCACCTTCTCCCTTGTTAACCTCATCTGATCTAGTCCTGTGTCTCCAAAAACAACAACAACAACAACAAACAATCCCAAATCTACCCACTTAACTCCACTGCCCTCCACTGCCCTCCTATTGCCTGCTCCAAGCCATCAACATCTCTTGCCATAGCACTGCTGTTATATACAAGCAGACCTTGGGGATGCTGTGAATTGGGTTCCAAACACCTGCAATAAACTGAGTATCACAATAAAGCAAGTCACAATATTTTTTTGGTTTCCCAGTGCATATAAAAGCTATGTTTACACTGCACTGGTAAAGAAACTGCCTGCCAATGCAGGAGATGTACGAGACCTGGGTTCAATTCCTGGGTTGGGAAGATCCCCCAGAGAATGGCTGTCCACTCCAGTATCCTTGCCTGGAGAATTCCATGGACAGAGGAGGCTGGCGCGCTACAGTCTATGGGGGTCGCAAAGAGCTGGACAGGACTGAAGCGACTTAGCATGCACACTGTACTGTAGTCTAAGTGTGCGACAGCATTATATCCTATAAAATGTATGTATCTTAAAAACTACTTCATTGCTGGAGAAAACTATCATCTGAGCCTCCAGTGAGTTCTAATGTTTTTGCAACAGTCACATCAAAGATCACTGATCACAGATCACCATCACATATTTAGTAATCATGGGAAAGTCTGAAATACTGGGAGAATTCCCAAAATGTGACACAAAGACCCAAAGTGAGCAAACGCTGTTGGAAAAATGCTGCTGATAGACTTGTGAGGTTGCCGCGAACTTTCAATTTGTAAAAAATGCAGTATCTGTTAAGTGCAGTAAAACAAGTTATGCCTGTACATCATCTTATTTTATATTCTTCACAGGATCTAGCCAATGTCCCCATCCCAATCCTATTTATTTACTTGCTAAGTTGCTTATCATCGCCCCATTTTAACACACATCATTGTTTCTCATTCACTGAGGGCAGGTATTTTGTTTATTTCACTGCCATGTCTCCAGTACACACAATGATGCCTGGTGTACACCTGGTGATTCCTGGTACTCAGTAAGTATTTGTTGAAGAAAACAAATGAGCGCAGAAAGCTAAGGAGGGACCAAGGGGAAGGGTCTACCTTCATACAAAACAGAAAGCTTCTTCCTTTGCCAAAAATTCCACTGCTGTCATTTCTCTTTCCTCTGCTTCAGCTGTCTTTCAGATGCAGTTGGAAAGCAAAGCCTCAGACCTTGGAAACGTAGTCTGTGCCCTGCTGGGATCTGCTGGGGGAGGGGCTCCCTCATCACTGCGTCTGTGCAGCTGCAGGAACCTAACTAGGCTTCGCCCTGAGTAAATCGAGGCTTCAGGTTCGACATCTCTGTCGTTTTAGTTGCAGAGATGTCTGTTTCCCTTAAAATATGTGCAATAAAAGGCACCAGTAGCTTTGGAGGAAGACCTGCCGCTGGCTTCAAGAGTCAACACAGAACTGGGCACACCCCGAAGCCCTGGGTGTCAACTCCACGAGGGAAGAGAAATTTGGCAAGTGAGCTCACAGGGGATGCTTAGTGCCACCGAACATCTGGTGGAACAGGCAAGGAGGAAAGCAGTTAGATTTTTATTCTTCTTAGCATCATGTTAAATTGGCCATGAAACCAGGGATGGTGCAATTGAATTATAAGAGGGCTGAAGTATTAAATAAAAAATGAGCAGATAGTCAAGGTGTTTGGCTCAAGGTGGGCTAGATTCTAACAGGCGGTGAAATGGATGTTAAACACAGTAAGTAGAAAAGATAGTATCTTCTCTGCTAATAATTTTCCTCATTTGATACTGGGTGATGGGGCCAAGGGGTGTGCATCTCTTGGAGGGGTCGCTTCCCCTGCAAGACATGGTGTTTTGCTTCTGAAGGGGAATCTCTGGCTCCTTAAATGTCAGTGGGATCCAGGAGCGTGGCCAGATGGAAGGTTTTACTGCTGTTTCTTGTTTTCTTGCTTGTCGCTTTTCTGTCTGGCTCTTTCCACAGTGTCCTGCACGTCCAGCACTTGGACAGTCCATGTCTGTCTGATGAGGATGCTAAATTTCAACCATGGCAGATGCTTCTGGCACAATGGACAGACTCAGCTTGCCAGCTCAAGGACGGAAGAAAAGCCACTGCCTTTACCACCTTCTCATCACCGCTCTGCTCTGCTGGGCTAGCGGGAGCTCTCCCTCAGCCACCCGGGGACCTGTCTGCTGAGGGCACAGGTGCACGTATGACAACCATCTCTCTGGAAGGACGAGGGAGCCCTGAATCAGTCTCTGCTGATTTCCGGGCACGAGTATTTCCACTGTGGCTGATTATGAGCCACCAGTACGATGTCTGTGAATGCGGAGCTGGAGGAGACGTGCAGGAGCCCCCATTAGACAGTGTGCCCGCCGCCCAGACACTACAGCCAGGGGCGGCCTCCAGAGCGCAGTTAGCAGCAGAATCTATGACGTCATTAGGGAATGATGAATTACGGGTATTCATGAGTTACCTCTGATCTCAGATCCCTCTATTTTAACCGAATGCACTGGGTTGGACAAAAATTCTATTTGGGCTTTTTCTGTTACATCTTACGGAAAAACCTGAACGAGCTTATTGGCCAACCTAATAGTTAACTGTGAGTTTATATACTTTAATTTTTTTTTTTAACAGTAGCTGTATCTAAATTTCCTGGAAATTTAGCGAATTGGCTCTGGTTACAGGTTGGCTCACCACTATGTTGCCTTCCTTGGAATAGGTGGAGCCTTGGTATCTGGAACTTTCGTGGACCAAGGCACAGTTACCAGTGCTTAGTCTACAGCACAGGTTGCCATGGAACTCTCATTTCCAGGCTTCAGAGATGCTGCTGTGTGTGTGCACACTGCGTCAGAATGGTTACCTCGAGGCTGGTAACGTTCAGCTGGTAAGAACCGACGTGGCTGTAATGGCTGCGTATGGCCAGAGTCTGTCTGACTGATCGCTGCCTGTAACATACAGATGGTTCCATATTTGGAACCTCACCTTTGGTCCAATTTCCCTGCTGTACCATTTCTTCTGAAGCCTGGAGCATCCTCCAGGCACAACTGCAAAGCACAGTACAAATCCTCAACTGGGTGTGCCCTTGGTTTCGCAGCCCTCTTTCTTTGCCGCCTGCCTAGATGCTGTCCCCACGCAGGTAACTCCTGGCCTCTAGATTCTACCTCTCAGGGGTCCCTGGGACTCCCGGGTTCCCAAAGCATCAGTCTCTAAAGCCCTCTAATCTGGGTTCAAACACTGAACAGGTCAATGTGTCCATAGCTAACACAGGGGGTCCCTGTGGATCTCATCCCTTGATTCTGAGGGCGAAGATCACTGGCCATCTCTGAGCACGGCTCTGCTGGAAAGCCTGAGGCGGAACCCCGTCATCGCCCTCAATATCTGCAGGGTTATTCCAACCCTGACAATTGCATGAGTCTGACGGGGGTATGAGAACAGAATGCGAGGTAAACAGCAGGCGTTTATTTTCTCCTAGGGCTGGAGGCCAGAAGCCCAGGGCACATCTCCTTGGGGTGCATCTCCAAAGGCACCGTATAGCCGTGCCCTGACCTGGCCTTTTCTCAGTGTGTGCATGTTCCTGGTATCCTCTCTCCTCGTGTGAGGACACCAATCCTACTGGACGAGGACCCCACCTTTCTACCTCATTTCACCTTAATTACCTCTCTAGTGGCCTTCTCTCCAAATACAATCATGTTGAGGGTTGGGGCTTCAACATACAGATTCTGAATTCAGTCCATAACGACTATAGATCGCTTGAAATGTGGTTGGTCTAAACTGACAGACGTTCTAAGTGTAACTGTACAACTGTGGGTTTTCATCATACATCATTTTTCATCACATGCTCATAACAGAATATGAACTACCTCATTAATACCATTTAAAATATCTTTTCATATTGATTACATGTGGAATGATAATACTTTGGATATATTTGGCTAAACTTATCACTAGAATGACTTTCACTGTTTTCTCCCAACCTCTTTTTTTCTTCAGTGGGGCTACTGAAATTCTTTGTTACAGGAACAGATCACACTATGTTTCTGCTGGACAGTGGGTGTCCAGAGATCCTCTCAGAGCTGACATGTCTACCCCTCCTGTGGTTAGTGAGGAATTGTTCTCTGGAGTCCTGTCTCCATGCCTCCCTTACTCCCCTTCATCCCGGCCGTCTCCCCAGGTCCTAAAGCCCACACCTTCCCACCTTTTCTTGGGCTGAGTCATCTCATTCTGTCAAAGCTGCACTGTTACAAAGGGTGGAGACACCGGCAGGCAGCGAAGGAAGCGCTTCCAGACCCCGAAGGTGAGGAAGGAAACGTGTCCCCGTGATCCTGACCAGGGTCTGGCTCAGAGTGGGAGACAGGTAAGAAAAGCAGGCCCTCTGTGCTGCCTGGAGCACCCCGGCCTGGGGTGCGTGCTCTTGTGGGTCTTCCGTTTAAAGAATCACCATTTCTTACTCTGCCTTGAGTTGCTCTGCCCAAAGCCCCATGCATGAGTGCAACCTGGGGCTTCAGGTTCCAGGAAAGAGTTAAAGGGTGAGGAGAGGGGAACCTTACCCGGACCCCACAGAAACGAATGAAGCACAGTCCTTGGCTTAAGTCGGCTCAGACTACCACGAGGAAAAGGAATTGGTGGGCTAGAAAACGCTACAGGAGTGGCATTGTATTCGGGACTCTGGCATTGTGTGCATTATTTCACCCTGTCCTAACAACCCCATAAATAATTCTTTTGTCTGCTGCTGGTCTTTGTCTTCACGCCCAGTGTGCAGTGACGCTTACAATCGCACTCTGATGATTCATTAGGTCTGCTATCAGCCCCCTGGAGGCACATCAAGCTCGCACACGTTCACGCACAGCCCCACAACCACACACCGTCACTCCAGGACTAGGAGTCTGCTTCGGGAGTGTCGAGCCCTAGCTTTAACCACCCCCTATTTCAGTCACTAAACAGTTAAGGAAACAGAGACGCGGGGAGGTTAAGTATCTTCTCCAGTGTCACCAGCTGGGCTGATTTTTGAAACCAAGTCTGTGTGACTCTTAGCTACCATGCTATGGGTGTGGAGTGAAAAAGGAGGTTTTCTGGAGCACATGGGGAATCTCTTGAGTTGGATTCAGCCTCAGGAAGAAAAGCCAAGGAAATTCTAGGCACAGGAATGGCCCAGTCAAGAATGGAGCACCCCTTTGGGACATCTCTTTCCCTTGAAAGACTCTGGAGTCCTGTCTCCATGCCTCCCTTACTCCCCTTCATCCCGGCCGTCTCCCCAGGTCCTAAAGCCCACACCTTCCCACCTTTTCTTGGGCTGAGTCATCTCATTCTGTCAAAGCTGCACTGTTACAAAGGGTGGAGACACCGGCAGGCAGCGAAGGAAGCGCTTCCAGACCCCGAAGGTGAGGAAGGAAACGTGTCCCCGTGATCCTGACCAGGGTCTGGCTCAGAGTGGGAGACAGGTAAGAAAAGCAGGCCCTCTGTGCTGCCTGGAGCACCCCGGCCTGGGGTGCGTGCTCTTGTGGGTCTTCCGTTTAAAGAATCACCATTTCTTACTCTGCCTTGAGTTGCTCTGCCCAAAGCCCCATGCATGAGTGCAACCTGGGGCTTCAGGTTCCAGGAAAGAGTTAAAGGGTGAGGAGAGGGGAACCTTACCCGGACCCCACAGAAACGAATGAAGCACAGTCCTTGGCTTAAGTCGGCTCAGACTACCACGAGGAAAAGGAATTGGTGGGCTAGAAAACGCTACAGGAGTGGCATTGTATTCGGGACTCTGGCATTGTGTGCATTATTTCACCCTGTCCTAACAACCCCATAAATAATTCTTTTGTCTGCTGCTGGTCTTTGTCTTCACGCCCAGTGTGCAGTGACGCTTACAATCGCACTCTGATGATTCATTAGGTCTGCTATCAGCCCCCTGGAGGCACATCAAGCTCGCACACGTTCACGCACAGCCCCACAACCACACACCGTCACTCCAGGACTAGGAGTCTGCTTCGGGAGTGTCGAGCCCTAGCTTTAACCACCCCCTATTTCAGTCACTAAACAGTTAAGGAAACAGAGACGCGGGGAGGTTAAGTATCTTCTCCAGTGTCACCAGCTGGGCTGATTTTTGAAACCAAGTCTGTGTGACTCTTAGCTACCATGCTATGGGTGTGGAGTGAAAAAGGAGGTTTTCTGGAGCACATGGGGAATCTCTTGAGTTGGATTCAGCCTCAGGAAGAAAAGCCAAGGAAATTCTAGGCACAGGAATGGCCCAGTCAAGAATGGGCAGGTCAGTCTGGTGCTGGAACTCCTTGGCCTCAGAGGGCTACCATCCTGCTTATGGTTCAGGGCTGAGGGGCGCTGAGACTTGGCAAAGACTCACACGCATCACCCCATAGCCTATCATTTCATCCCCATCAGCTTGCCTACGGGTCATTTGGTGCAGGGCTCACTTACTGGCTTTGTTTGAGGTCCTTCTTGAGGTTTACTATTTCCTTCTCCATGTACTTGATGCTCTTCATTGGCTTGTCTGGGACCTGAGGGGAGCCAAGAAGCGAGACCCAGAGCATTAGTACAACTGCTCACAGTGGAGTCAGCTGCAGAAGGCTTGTACGTTCACGTGAGACATCTGATTAGGATGGATGGGCCCTTGGGGGTCACAGTATCATTTTTTCCACCAAAGAGAAGCCCTGTGGTACACTGGAAGCCACAAGACCTCTCAAGATGGAAGAAGCTGAGCTCTGCTCCTCGTTCTCCCTGGTGGCCGCCTGCACGACCTTGGACAAATTACTCCACTCCAGGTCCTAGTTTCTTCAGCAGAAGAATTGGGGGGTGGAGCCGGGAATTCCTACCTTGCTGTGATAATGAAATTAACTGCTAAATTCCTGACTTACAGCAAGCATTTGAGAAATGGAAGCTTCTATTATGAGCATTATACTCAAAAGTCAAACAAAAAATCAAATGTTGATCATCACTGCTTCAGGTGGCACAGGTAGTGGATTCAGACAGCTGAATTTTGTCAATATAAAGATGCAAATGTACCTCCCAATGGCCCCTCTCGCAGGATTTTTATCCAGGTAATTGTTCATGGGTTTTCGTCATCCTTTTCGCTATTTACTTTGCCTTTCTTAGCCACTTGGGAAACTTCACATGACTTAAATTTATTATTCAGAGGCAGGTATTGGGTCAATATAAAGAGTTAAATTAACTATATCTTAATATAAAAGTCACTTTTCTCAGCCACCACGTTGGTGAACAATAACAAGACTATTATTTGGATTATCCTATCTTAAAATTAACTCCTATAATATTAAGCTTTTTAATGAAGGAAAATGCCAAGAAATCATGAGAAAATGGATGCTTTCAGATGAACCCGGTGGGAGGATACACTGTAAGACTTCTGTGAAGGGCAGTTCATCAATGCATACTAAATGCTGTAAAAGCAGGCGTGCCCTTGGGTCTAGCGACTCCTCTGCTGCCAGGTATCCTATGGGTACATCTTAGCACGGGCACAGAGGTTCGTCCACATAACTGCTAAGATGCTGCTTGTGAGAACAAACTCATGGAAATCACAACTTCACAGAAGACAGGTTCAGTAACCATGGTGCCACTAAAAGAATGCTACGCAGCAATTAAATGTAACGACAGGATCATGATATAAGTGCAGAGTGCTCAAGGAGTTCTCTGAGTGAGAAAGACATGTCACAGAGTAATAGGTATTATACGAGTCTTTGTTTTTGGAAAAAATGATCTGTTTGGATGTACACATATCAGAGGATATGAAAAGCTTCCCCTTACCATGCAGTGATTCTCTCTGGGGTGGGATGATGGCAGATTTTCTTACTTTTTCTTAGCTTATGTGACTTCCCCACCGCTCTGCAGTACATGTTCATCACTTGTGAAATAAACGAAGATGAAAGATTAAAAAAAGAAATAAACGGCAAGTGAAATCTGACCATGGCGGATGGGTCGTACTGTACTGAGAGCTTTTCTGAAGGCAGAGTGAAGACAGCTCAGCTCCCTTAACGCAAACCACAGTGCTGGGGACAACGGGGAGGAGGCACTGTGTTTCCTTCAGCAGCCATCATCACCCACTTTCCCCCAAAATAAAACCGGGCTGTGGCGCTCGCTGCTCTGGGCCTTTTGACCGTAGTGAAGAAGGCAGGGAAGAGAGATGGATCAAAACATACAAAATGGAATGACATCTGGCTAGACCCAGAGACTGTCATACTGAGTAAAGTAAGTCAGACAGAAAAAGACAGACATCATATGCTATCGCTTTTGTGGGGCATCTAAAGACATGGTACAAATGACCTGATTCGTAAAACAGAAACAGAGTCACAGAGGTAGAAAATGAACTTATGGTTATCAAAGGATGGGGGAAGGGATAAATCTGGAGGTTAGAATTGACATATCACACTGCTATATATAAAATAAATAACTAATAAGGACCTACTACCATGTAGCAGAGGGAACTCTACTCAGTAATTTACAACTTATATGGGAAAAGAGTCTGAAAAGAGCAGATACAGGTATATGTATAACTGACTCACTTAGCTGTACAGCAGAAACTAACACAACAGGCTAAATCAACTATACCTCAATAATTTTTTTTTTAAATTGAACGAGTTTATGGCAGGGTGGTGAAGATGGAGAGTGCAGTCTGGAGTGGAGGGAAGGGACTGTTACTGGCCTGCCTGATTCTGAACCACTTTTCTCCTGGGTCACCCAGTATGCGTCCTGTGCCAGACAGCTCAGATGAGAGGTGGAGAATCTACACCAAGTACCCGGGTACTCCTTCTTGTTCGCTAAATAAATCATATGCATGTCCCTGGTGGCTCAGATGGTAAAGAATCTGCCTGCAATGGACAGAGGAGCCTGGTGGGCATCAGTCCATGTGGTCACAAAGAGTTGGACACAACTGAACATCTAAGCACACACAGCACACGTGTGCATGCATGCTCAGTAGTGTCTGACACTTTGCCACACCAAGGACTGTAGCTGGCCAGGCTCCTCTGTTGGTGGAATTTTCCAGGCAGTAATACTGGAGTAGGTTGCTATTTCCTTCTCCAAGGGATCTTTCCAACCCAGCAATCAAACCCACGTCTCTTGTGTGTCCTGCATTGGCAAGTGGGTTCTTTACCACTGGCACCCCCAGGGAAGCCCAAATAAAGCATACAGGATACAAAAAAGGTATCTGAAACAGCCTTGAATAACTTCCGTGAGAAATAAAACAGTGGTTTCCCAGGTGGCGCTAGAGGTAAAAAACCCACCTGCCAGTGTAGGAGATGTAAGAGATGTGAGTTCGGCCCCTTCGTTGGTAAGATCCCCTGGAGGAGGGAATGGCAGCCCACTCCAGTATTCTGGCCGCACGGACAGAGGAGTCTGGCGAGCTACAGTCCACAGAGTAGCAAAGAGTCAGACACAACTGAAGCAACTTAGCACGTACACACACAGACATAAGACAATAAAGTCATTTATAAATCTAACCTCTTCAGCTACCATTAGCAGCAACTTACAGGTAATATATCAAGCGTATCCCAGGGTGTTTCTACCCCTTGGCTGAAAATTGATGGCAAATACCAGTTTTCATCTTGAGGGATGGTGAAGTGGGTAGAGAGACAGACCTCCAATCAGACATGTAAGGATTCCAGGGAGTAACTTTTTCTAAAAAAACCACAAAATTCTAATAAATGGACACTGGCTTTTCTCACACTCCAGGTATTCCTTCTACCCTCTTGATATGGGTCCTCTGGTTAGATTTCCATCTGCTCTCCCATGGAACACTTGTGCCTTAGAAAATATCACGGTATCAGCCACAGGAGTGGCCCTAAATGGCTGAAGCCAGGCAGCAGAGCCCACCTCCCTTCACACTGACTGGCCAAGGGATGGTCATGTGACCTAGTTTGGGCTAACAAGTTACAAGATTCTAAGAAGCATGATTCCTGGGTCTAAGGAACCACAGGCAGAGACGTTCTCTTTCCTCTATGGACAGAGCAGCAGATACCTGTAGGGGTTGCCATTTTGTGCCCATGAGGGAGCCACCCTCCCACTGAAGAAGATGTGAGGGAAGGCAGAGAAAAGAGTCAAATAAAAACGTGTCCCATGGTACCTTGTTGAACTGATCAAGCTTCACTAGAACCTGAACCTTTTACAAACATTTCCCTTATTATTTCAACCAGTATGACTTAGCCTTTCTTTCCCTTACAGCCACAAGATTTCTCTCGGAAACAGCTTCCTATCTTGGGTGTGTCAAGGCAGCAACAGATCAAGAATGATTTCAACCAATTCTCTTTCCACTCTTGGGGATTAAGATCAGATGGCACCCATTCTGGCGTGTTTTGCACTGAAAGGAATGAGACTGGCCCCGTGTTGAGATCAAACACTTGAAATCAGGGTCGCCTCTTTCTCTTTTTTTTGGCCACTTCTATTGGTCTTTCACTTATTTTCATCTTTCCTGGCTGTCTTGCCTGGCCGCACGGACAGAGGAGTCTGGCGAGCTACAGTCCACAGAGTAGCAAAGAGTCAGACACAACTGAAGCAACTTAGCACGTACACACACAGACATAAGACAATAAAGTCATTTATAAATCTAACCTCTTCAGCTACCATTAGCAGCAACTTACAGGTAATATATCAAGCGTATCCCAGGGTGTTTCTACCCCTTGGCTGAAAATTGATGGCAAATACCAGTTTTCATCTTGAGGGATGGTGAAGTGGGTAGAGAGACAGACCTCCAATCAGACATGTAAGGATTCCAGGGAGTAACTTTTTCTAAAAAAACCACAAAATTCTAATAAATGGACACTGGCTTTTCTCACACTCCAGGTATTCCTTCTACCCTCTTGATATGGGTCCTCTGGTTAGATTTCCATCTGCTCTCCCATGGAACACTTGTGCCTTAGAAAATATCACGGTATCAGCCACAGGAGTGGCCCTAAATGGCTGAAGCCAGGCAGCAGAGCCCACCTCCCTTCACACTGACTGGCCAAGGGATGGTCATGTGACCTAGTTTGGGCTAACAAGTTACAAGATTCTAAGAAGCATGATTCCTGGGTCTAAGGAACCACAGGCAGAGACGTTCTCTTTCCTCTATGGACAGAGCAGCAGATACCTGTAGGGGTTGCCATTTTGTGCCCATGAGGGAGCCACCCTCCCACTGAAGAAGATGTGAGGGAAGGCAGAGAAAAGAGTCAAATAAAAACGTGTCCCATGGTACCTTGTTGAACTGATCAAGCTTCACTAGAACCTGAACCTTTTACAAACATTTCCCTTATTATTTCAACCAGTATGACTTAGCCTTTCTTTCCCTCACAGCCACAAGATTTCTCTCGGAAACAGCTTCCTATCTTGGGTGTGTCAAGGCAGCAACAGATCAAGAATGATTTCAACCAATTCTCTTTCCACTCTTGGGGATTAAGATCAGATGGCACCCATTCTGGCGTGTTTTGCACTGAAAGGAATGAGACTGGCCCCGTGTTGAGATCAAACACTTGAAATCAGGGTCGCCTCTTTCTCTTTTTTTTGGCCACTTCTATTGGTCTTTCACTTATTTTCATCTTTGTTCTTTGGCCTGTGTGGGCCTCCCATTGCAGCAGCCTCTCTCGCTGCAGAGCACCGGCTCTGGGTGCATGTGCTTCAGAGCGCTGGCTCGGTAGTTGGACACATTAGTCCAGCAGCTCCGCAGACTGTGGGATCCTCCCAGGTCAGGGATTGAACCAGCGCCCCTTGCACTGCAAGGCGGTGTCCTTACCCACTGGACCACCAGGGAAGCCCCAGGGTCTCTTCTTTCTAATCCCTCATTTTGAGCACCCAAGTAATTTCTTTTTTCAGAACCAAAGCAACTTTCTTCAAAGATGCTGTGCTTAAAACATATTTATAGGGCTTCCTTGGTGGTCCAGTGGGTAAGGACACCTCCTTGCAGTGCAAGGGGCACCGGTTTGATCCCTGGCCTGGGAAGATCCCATGTGCCGCGGAGAGGCTGGACTGATGTGCCCAATTACCGAGCCGGAGCTCTGGAGCGCATGCACCTGGAGCCAGTGCTCTGCGACAACAGAGGCCACCGTGATGGGAGGCCCACAAGAGCCAAAAGAACAAAGACGGATGAAAATTGAGAAATGAAAGACCAGTAGAAGTGGCCCACCTGTCCCCCTCCCTCCCCACCCCACCTTCCAAAAAGATAAATAAATAAATAAATAAATAAAACATATTTATGGACAAAGACAAAATAAACACATTCAGATTTCCTTGCCATGATTTGAAAATCCATGACTGAAACACTTCCTAATGCCAGCTGTATACTCATTACTCTCAGGTTTCACCCTCTTCATGAAGCAACTACGATACTGTGCATATTTCAAGTGTTCTCCCTGGAATCTCACCTAATGATAGTTGCCTAAAAACTCAAATTAAGCTCTGCAGCACAAACTGTGTTCCCAGCCACAAGATTTCTCTCGAAACAGTTATCTTGGGTGTGTCAAGGCAGCAACAGATCAAGAATGATTTCAACCAATTCTCTTTCCACTCTTGGGGATTAAGATCAGATGGCACCCATTCTGGCGTGTTTTGCACTGAAAGGAATGAGACTGGCCCCGTGTTGAGATCAAACACTTGAAATCAGGGTCGCCTCTTTCTCTTTTTTTTGGCCACTTCTATTGGTCTTTCACTTATTTTCATCTTTGTTCTTTGGCCTGTGTGGGCCTCCCATTGCAGCAGCCTCTCTCGCTGCAGAGCACCGGCTCTGGGTGCATGTGCTTCAGAGCGCTGGCTCGGTAGTTGGACACATTAGTCCAGCAGCTCCGCAGACTGTGGGATCCTCCCAGGTCAGGGATTGAACCAGCGCCCCTTGCACTGCAAGGCGGTGTCCTTACCCACTGGACCACCAGGGAAGCCCCAGGGTCTCTTCTTTCTAATCCCTCATTTTGAGCACCCAAGTAATTTCTTTTTTCAGAACCAAAGCAACTTTCTTCAAAGATGCTGTGCTTAAAACATATTTATAGGGCTTCCTTGGTGGTCCAGTGGGTAAGGACACCTCCTTGCAGTGCAAGGGGCACCGGTTTGATCCCTGGCCTGGGAAGATCCCATGTGCCGCGGAGAGGCTGGACTGATGTGCCCAATTACCGAGCCGGAGCTCTGGAGCGCATGCACCTGGAGCCAGTGCTCTGCGACAACAGAGGCCACCGTGATGGGAGGCCCACAAGAGCCAAAAGAACAAAGACGGATGAAAATTGAGAAATGAAAGACCAGTAGAAGTGGCCCACCTGTCCCCCTCCCTCCCCACCCCACCTTCCAAAAAGATAAATAAATAAATAAATAAATAAAAACATATTTATGGACAAAGACAAAATAAACACATTCAGATTTCCTTGCCATGATTTGAAAATCCATGACTGAAACACTTCCTAATGCCAGCTGTATACTCATTACTCTCAGGTTTCACCCTCTTCATGAAGCAACTACGATACTGTGCATATTTCAAGTGTTCTCCCTGGAATCTCACCTAATGATAGTTGCCTATGCACCAGAGACTCACACTACTATAGAAGAGTGAGTTCGTACAGACTGGGGTTGGCGCTGAACAACTTGCAGCACAAACTGTGTCCCAGCTTCACTCAAGGCTTTAGTAGGAGAAGATCCACTCCACAAGCACCAAAATTATAGCAGCATTTCAGTGGATTCTCAAGAGACCATTTTCACTGTGACCAGTGTTTAATTACAAGCAAAATAAGCCACTGGTAATAACTGGCATTGAATGAGGGTGTGCTGACTGTCAGGATATTTATAAACACACTTTGATATGAGCACAATGAGAAATTTACAAAGCATCCAAGAATTGCCATCTCTACAACCTTTCTGGAGGGCAATTTCACCATATGTAATGACAAGCCTTAACAATGCACATTCTTTTGCTCCAGCCAATCTGCTTCTATCCAAGAAAATTATGCAACAAGGATAAAAAGATTTATCCATGAGGATGTTTACCACAGCAGCATGAGTAGCGGTGAAAAACACCTAAAGGTTCAGCAACAGGCACTGGGGGAGTAAATTATGGTCAGTCCAGACAATGGTATATGATGATTTGAATTGGGTGCTACGATTTAATGTCACTGTAGACATATACTTACTGATGTGAAAAGGAGTTAATTTCAAGGAAAAAAAAAACGCATATTATAAATAAGAACTTAGACCACAGAGAGTTTTAAGACTCACATTCATAAAAATCTATAGAATTCCTTCCTGAAAAATGTATATAAACTGACATAAATTACGTTTTAAAACACTGACACATGGCAAAGTATATATATAATAATATAGACAAGCTGGAAGCAAATTTAACACATTATTAACAGGGATGTTATCTCAGATTGTTGGAATTGTAGGTAAATAATAATTTTTTATTTAGGTCATATTTCTTTCCGAATTTTAAATAATTTACTTACACGAATGGTTTCATAGTAGTGTTTTTCATATTTGTAAAGCAATTCTGACTATCAATAGAAACAAAATATAAGTTTTTAATGTTGTTTTAATCTAAGGGTCTGGAATCATGTAATCTACAGGTTTATTTTGGACACAAATGAACTTACCTGTAAAACAGAGTTACTGATGTAGAAAAAAAAAACTTATAGTTACCAGAGGAGGCGGGGGTGGGGGGGAATAAATCGGGAGATTGAGATTAACATACACACTACTAGATCTAAAACAGGTACTAATAATGACCTACTCTATAGCACAGAGGGCCTCCCTGGTGGCTCAGACAGTAAAGAATCTGCCTGCAATGCAGAAGACCTGGGTTTGATCCCCGAGTCAGGAAGATCTGGAGAAGAGAATAGCTACCCACTCCAGTATTCTTGTCTGGAGAATCCCATGGACAGAGGAGCCTGGTGGATGACAGCCCATGGGGTTGCAAAGAGTTGGATGCTACTGAGTGGCTAACACTTTCACTTCCATACAGCACAGGGAACTCTATTCAAAACTCTGTAATAGTCCCTACTGGAAAGAAACTAAAGAAAGGTTTGATGTATGTATAACTGATTCACTTTGCTGTACTGCAGAAACTAACATAACATTATAAATCAACTAACTACTCCAATAAAAGTTTATTTTAAAAAGTGTATTTTAACACATGGTATCAGGCAGGGTATACAGGAAATCACGCTACATAGTTCAAGAGCGGGGCTTTAATACAGTGGAGCAGTTACAAAAGTGTCAGAAGAGCGGAAAGGCCAAATTAGAGTGGGTAAGACATGCTAGAAATGAGCAAAAGGAGGAAGTATCTGCCACCTCTGGTGGCTCAGATGGTAAAGAATTGGCCTGCAGTGTAGGAGACCCAAGTTTGACCCCTGGGTCAGGAAGATCCCTGGAGAAGGGATGGCAACCCACTTCAGTATTCTTGCCTGGAGAATCCCATGGACAGAGGAGCAAGTCCACTGCATTGCAAAGAGTTGGACACGACTGAGCAACTTTCACTCACTCACTTTTACCACTTCCAGGGCTGGAAAGACTAAGGGAAGAAGTGGCCTTTGAAAGTTCTAGAACTGAGCTACCTGACAGAAGTTGGACCTGTGGAAGAGATGTAGACTCAGCTGGAGATGAAATCTGAAGCTGGGTTCTCACCCATAGGCTAATCTGTCCCTCTCTCCCACCTCCTCCTCCTCCCTCTTTTCCTCCCTTCAATTTTCTGCATTACCTCCTACTGGTTGAACCTGGGAAGCCAGCTGGCAAGGGAGCCTGGGAAATGTAGTTTGTAAGGATCAACCTTCCATGGGGAATACGAAATGGAAATGAGGGCCCCCTCCCAAATGCTTGTGTTATAGCTTATGCAAATAGCTTGGCTCCAGGTGCTGATCAGATATTTTTGGACTATAAAGCTGGTTTTCCCTTTAATCAAGTATCTCTTTGCAGATGGTAACTTCGTATATCCTTTATCTTTTGATCCTAAGCCTGACACTCCCCAAATTTCCGTGGCTTAGATGCATATCCAGAATTAGGATCATTCGCTCTCTTTCAAAATCATTATCACAATTCTTATTCTAGGAAATGCAGAACCTTCACTTCCATACAGCACAGGGAACTCTATTCAAAACTCTGTAATAGTCCCTACTGGAAAGAAACTAAAGAAAGGTTTGATGTATGTATAACTGATTCACTTTGCTGTACTGCAGAAACTAACATAACATTATAAATCAACTAACTACTCCAATAAAAGTTTATTTTAAAAAGTGTATTTTAACACATGGTATCAGGCAGGGTATACAGGAAATCACGCTACATAGTTCAAGAGCGGGGCTTTAATACAGTGGAGCAGTTACAAAAGTGTCAGAAGAGCGGAAAGGCCAAATTAGAGTGGGTAAGACATGCTAGAAATGAGCAAAAGGAGGAAGTATCTGCCACCTCTGGTGGCTCAGATGGTAAAGAATTGGCCTGCAGTGTAGGAGACCTAAGTTTGACCCCTGGGTCAGGAAGATCCCTGGAGAAGGGATGGCAACCCACTTCAGTATTCTTGCCTGGAGAATCCCATGGACAGAGGAGCAAGTCCACTGCATTGCAAAGAGTTGGACACGACTGAGCAACTTTCACTCACTCACTTTTACCACTTCCAGGGCTGGAAAGACTAAGGGAAGAAGTGGCCTTTGAAAGTTCTAGAACTGAGCTACCTGACAGAAGTTGGACCTGTGGAAGAGATGTAGACTCAGCTGGAGATGAAATCTGAAGCTGGGTTCTCACCCATAGGCTAATCTGTCCCTCTCTCCCACCTCCTCCTCCTCCCTCTTTTCCTCCCTTCAATTTTCTGCATTACCTCCTACTGGTTGAACCTGGGAAGCCAGCTGGCAAGGGAGCCTGGGAAATGTAGTTTGTAAGGATCAACCTTCCATGGGGAATACGAAATGGAAATGAGGGCCCCCTCCCAAATGCTTGTGTTATAGCTTATGCAAATAGCTTGGCTCCAGGTGCTGATCAGATATTTTTGGACTATAAAGCTGGTTTTCCCTTTAATCAAGTATCTCTTTGCAGATGGTAACTTCGTATATCCTTTATCTTTTGATCCTAAGCCTGACACTCCCCAAATTTCCCGTGGCTTAGATGCATATCCAGAATTAGGATCATTCGCTCTCTTTCAAAATCATTATCACAATTCTTATTTCTAGGAAATGCAGAACCTTCCAACTTTTCCCAGTTTCTTTCCACCAGGAAGCACTGTTTATTCCAGATCTTTATAAAGACCACCTCCACTTGCATCAAAACTTCTGTGTTCAGTGGTCCACAACCCTTTAGATTCTTCCTGCTGATAAATAAACTAATGTTAAATATTTCCTCTCTACAGACACTGATTAAGGTGTCTTGTTACATTTGCTCCTTGGAAGAAAAGCTATGACAAACCTAGACAATGTGTTAAAAAGATGAGACATCACTTCACCAACAAAGCTCCAAAGAGTCAAAGCTATGGCTTTTTCAGTAGTCATGTACGGATGTGAGAGTAGGGCCATAAAGAAGGCTGGGGGTGGGGGGGCTTCCCCTGGTGGTCCAGTGGGTAAGGACACTGCCTTGCAGTGCAAGGGGCGCCGGTTCGATCCCTGGCCTGGGAAGATCCCACGTGCCGCGGTGCGGCTGGACCGATGTGTCCAATAACCGAGCCGGAGCTCTGGCGCGCATGCGCCCAGAGCCGGCGCTGTGCAACGACAGACGCCACTGCGATGGGAGGCCCACAGGAGCCAAAGAACAAAGACGGATGAAAATAGAGAAATGAAAGACCAATAGAAGTGGCCCGTCCGCTCCCCTTCCTCCCTAACCCGACCCCCGCCCATAAATAAATAAATAAATAAATCTTAAAAAAAAAAAAAAAGAAGGCTGGGGGCTAAAAAATTGATGTTTTCTAATTGTAGTGCTGGAGAAGACTTGAAAAGTCCCTTGAACAGCAAGGAGATCAAGCCAGTCAATTCTATAGAAAAGGCACTCTGAATACTCACTGGAAGGACTGATACTGAACCTAAAGCTTTAATACTTTAGCCACCAGATGCAAAGAGTGTACACATTGGAAAAGACTCTGATGTGGCAAAAGATTAAGGGCAGGAGGAGAAGGGTGTGACAGAGACTGAAATGGCTGGATGGTTGGATGGTCCATGGTCCAACTCAATGGACATGAGTTTGAACAAACTCTGGGAGATGGTGGAGGACAGAGTAGCCTTGGCATGCTGTAGTTATGGGGATGCAAAGAGTCAGACACAACTTAGTGACTGAACAACAACAGTATACAAGGTTTCCCTTTTCTCCACATTCTCCAATTCTTGTCTTTTCTATAATAATCACTCTAACAGGGGTGAAGTGGTATCTCATTGTGGCTTTGATTAGCATTTCCATGACAATTAAAGATGAACATCTTTTCATGTACCTGTCGGCCATTAGGGTATGTCTTCCTCAGAATAATGTCTATTCAGATCCTCTGCCCAGTTTTTAATCATGTTTTGTCATTGCTGTTTGTTTTTGAAAAGCATGTGTTCTTAACCACTACTTCATCCTGCTCCCAATTTTGCACGGCAGGGGCTAGACATGGGATAGCAATGCTAGCTATTAACTTATACATGCTGCCTCCAAAGCTTGTCCACGGAGTTTTGTCAGATTTTGTCACAAGAATCTTTATACAGCAGAAAATCAGAATGATTTGCTGAAGGTCAAGGCCAGAAAGGCAGTCTTTGAAATGTCTGTTGTTCTCTTGTCTTTTATGAAAGAATGTTCCAAACCCATCTTCGTTAGTTCTTAAAATATGATCTACTTCCTCGAATCAGATTAAGATGGAAATGAATTCCTGCTAAATGTACTCGGGTTGATACAGACGTCAGGGGAACAGCTGGGGATGCTCTGTCAAGTGGTGGGGGTGGGGTGAGAGAGACGGGTGGAAAAGAGAACACTGAGGAGCGAGCAAGATGATTAGCAAACTGTAGCTCATTACAGACAAGGAGTAAAGAACGAAGCAGGCAGAAAGCAGGTAGGGTCCCGGGGAAGAGCGTACACATGCGTCCAGACATCTCAGCTTGCAGACCGATATTTAAGCTTTTGGTGGTTTTATGATCGTGACACATACTTTCCTTTGGGGAGACAGAAATTTCTTCCATAAGGGTATAAGGCAGGTGTCCACTTACACTGAGATATCCCTGAACGAGTGTGACCTCATCCAGACAGACTTTCCACCTGAAATACGAAGTGAGCTACTGAATTCATTAAAGACTCTCATCACCAAAATCAGGGTCCTCCTTTAGACAGTATTTACTTATTATTTTTGAGGTATCATTGACCCATAACATTAAGTTTCAGGTGTACAACATGACGATTTGATTTTTGCACAGAACACTGTGAAACGTTCACCAAAATAAATCCAGTTGACATCTGTCACCTGACAAGGTTACAGAAAATTTTTCTTGTGATGAGAACTTATAAGAAGGATTCGCTTCACAACCTTCAAATACGTAATAGGGTATTATTAACCACAGTCACGTTGCTGTATAGTCGTCCTGCAAAATAAATGATCCAAACTCCTTACAGAAATATCAACTTCTACATCAGCTGGGCCCTCTGGGAAGTGGGCACTGAGACAGGAGCACAAGAGGCTTCCTGAGAGGGAGAAAGAAAGGGAGGAGCGAGCAGGACTGGGCAGAGAGAGTCTCAGAGTATGATGGGGACCTGGTGAAGTCTCAGCCGGTTGCAATGCGAGCTCCAGAGCAAAGCTGGCCCATGACAGGAGTCCAAGCCTAGGGCAGAACACCACTCATTGGCTGGGGACGGCTGGCTCGTTCCGGGCCTTGGGGTGAAAGCTCTGGTGCCATCCACTTTACAGAAAGAGAAGTAGAAGCAAGCGGAAACCCTCCACACTCACACCGTATGCTCACATCTTTTGGATGAAGCCCTGGCCGGTGCCAGGTGGGAGCCCTGATAAAGGGGGGAAAGGGACTTCCCTGGGGTCACAAGGTTGAGGAGAAAGGGCTCTGAGCTCATGTGCTGTTCTCCCGCTGCATCTGCCACTCCTCCGCCTCTCTGGTCTCCCCCTGGGCCAAGGCGGGACCTGGCTCAATACCTTGCCAGGGCCCTCAAAGAACAACTGCCATCCCCAAAGAGCTTGTACATAATGAGGTTCTGACTGGAAGGTTCACAAAAGAGAGAGACAGGAAGGCTGCATTGCACCCCATGGGAAGAGTCAATGAAACAGCCCTTTAAATTTGTGCCTTTTTTTTTGAATGGCATCTGTATTCACGCCCCCACCCCCACCCCAAATCTCCCTCCTTAACTCTCTGTAACACACCACTCGACCTTCTTTAACTGGGCCATTCAGCCCCTCAGTGAGATTCTCCAGTATCCATTCCACACTCATCTCCTGTGTGACCCCAGGAAAGTCGCTTTCTTCCCTTTATCAGGGCTCCCACCTGGCACCTGCCAGGGCTTCATCCAAAAGACATGAGGGTACTAAGAGGCAGACTTGGTACACAGGTCTTTGGAAGCAAACATGCCAAGGAAATGCTACTATCATTGACACTACATCATGAGGATCTGGCATTTTTCTACAAAGTTTAAATTATCTCCCTACTTTTTCCACAGTCACGTTGCTGTATAGTCGTCCTGCAAAATAAATGATCCAAACTCCTTACAGAAATATCAACTTCTACATCAGCTGGGCCCTCTGGGAAGTGGGCACTGAGACAGGAGCACAAGAGGCTTCCTGAGAGGGAGAAAGAAAGGGAGGAGCGAGCAGGACTGGGCAGAGAGAGTCTCAGAGTATGATGGGGACCTGGTGAAGTCTCAGCCGGTTGCAATGCGAGCTCCAGAGCAAAGCTGGCCCATGACAGGAGTCCAAGCCTAGGGCAGAACACCACTCATTGGCTGGGGACGGCTGGCTCGTTCCGGGCCTTGGGGTGAAAGCTCTGGTGCCATCCACTTTACAGAAAGAGAAGTAGAAGCAAGCGGAAACCCTCCACACTCACACCGTATGCTCACATCTTTTGGATGAAGCCCTGGCCGGTGCCAGGTGGGAGCCCTGATAAAGGGGGGAAAGGGACTTCCCTGGGGTCACAAGGTTGAGGAGAAAGGGCTCTGAGCTCATGTGCTGTTCTCCCGCTGCATCTGCCACTCCTCCGCCTCTCTGGTCTCCCCCTGGGCCAAGGCGGGACCTGGCTCAATACCTTGCCAGGGCCCTCAAAGAACAACTGCCATCCCCAAAGAGCTTGTACATAATGAGGTTCTGACTGGAAGGTTCACAAAAGAGAGAGACAGGAAGGCTGCATTGCACCCCATGGGAAGAGTCAATGAAACAGCCCTTTAAATTTGTGCCTTTTTTTTTGAATGGCATCTGTATTCACGCCCCCACCCCCACCCCAAATCTCCCTCCTTAACTCTCTGTAACACACCACTCGACCTTCTTTAACTGGGCCATTCAGCCCCTCAGTGAGATTCTCCAGTATCCATTCCACACTCATCTCCTGTGTGACCCCAGGAAAGTCGCTTTCTTCCCTTTATCAGGGCTCCCACCTGGCACCTGCCAGGGCTTCATCCAAAAGACATGAGGGTACTAAGAGGCAGACTTGGTACACAGGTCTTTGGAAGCAAACATGCCAAGGAAATGCTACTATCATTGACACTACATCATGAGGATCTGGCATTTTTTCTACAAAGTTAAATTATAAGTGAAAAAATGTAATGTGAGTGAGATTATGACAATGTTCCCATTTACTCTTGAAGGGCAGATTAAGGCTACCAACTTCGACCGTCGGCAGTGGGAGCAATGCAGGGATATAACAGTAGGTGGCGCTAAATGCCAGAGCTTGCAATCAAGTCCTCGTTCCTGCTAAACTCTGCCTTCTTGCTCTTGCTTGACTGAAATGGAAATTGGCTGCCACCATCAGTTGAGCCCCCATCAACCCCTGGATTGAGCTGGATTGCTAGCAGCAAATGTGTTATCCAGCCAGTAAAAAAAAAAAAATAAGGAAAAAACTTTCAAAATTAAATACATTAATCCTATAAGCTCTTTTGAAAGACTAAATAGGAAGGGTCAGCAGACCAGCTATTGAGCATTCGTGGCCAATGGAAATGCATGTAACGGCCTGCCACTCAACCTCATGAAGGAGCTTCAGGAAAAGGGCCCCAGGATGTAACAGCCACCCTGCCAAAGGTGCTTCAGTTTAATAATGATAACAGTGCCTAAATGTTCAGCACCTCTCCAATGTCTGGAAATGTGCTAGGCTAGAGAAGGTAAATGGGCTCCAACTTGAGTGCCAGCTTCAATCTACCTGTTAGAAGCAGTGGTTGCCTGTGGTGCCCCGCAGTCCAGTCTCATCAGAAAAAGAGCTCTGTGGCTGAGTAGTAATGTCTGCCACGGTCCTGGGAAGGAAAAACAGCACTGGGACACACGACTGCCATTCCTTTACCAGGCACTTTACATATGTCTTTCTCATTGATACTCAAAACCACTCCAAAAGCTAAACGCTGTAACTACTATTATGCCCATTTTATGGTTGAGATACCTGAAACCAGATCAGTTAAATAACCTGTATGAGATCATCCCGCTGGTAGGAGAGAGCCAAGCAGGACCTTGTGGGGCTCCTGAGCACAAAAGCCTTTTGTGTCCCCCATTTCTTTTTTAACATTTATTTTATTTATCCATCTTTGGGGGTGGGGGGGGAGGGAGGATGGGCGGGCCACTTCTATTGGTCTTTCATTTCTCTATTTTCATCAGTCTTTGTTCTTTGGTCCGACACTACATCATGAGGATCTGGCTTTTTAAATTTGTGAAAAATGTAATGTGAGTGAGATTATGACAATGTTCCCATTTACTCTTGAAGGGCAGATTAAGGCTACCAACTTCGACCGTCGGCAGTGGGAGCAATGCAGGGATATAACAGTAGGTGGCGCTAAATGCCAGAGCTTGCAATCAAGTCCTCGTTCCTGCTAAACTCTGCCTTCTTGCTCTTGCTTGACTGAAATGGAAATTGGCTGCCACCATCAGTTGAGCCCCCATCAACCCCTGGATTGAGCTGGATTGCTAGCAGCAAATGTGTTATCCAGCCAGTAAAAAAAAAAAAATAAGGAAAAAACTTTCAAAATTAAATACATTAATCCTATAAGCTCTTTTGAAAGACTAAATAGGAAGGGTCAGCAGACCAGCTATTGAGCATTCGTGGCCAATGGAAATGCATGTAACGGCCTGCCACTCAACCTCATGAAGGAGCTTCAGGAAAAGGGCCCCAGGATGTAACAGCCACCCTGCCAAAGGTGCTTCAGTTTAATAATGATAACAGTGCCTAAATGTTCAGCACCTCTCCAATGTCTGGAAATGTGCTAGGCTAGAGAAGGTAAATGGGCTCCAACTTGAGTGCCAGCTTCAATCTACCTGTTAGAAGCAGTGGTTGCCTGTGGTGCCCCGCAGTCCAGTCTCATCAGAAAAAGAGCTCTGTGGCTGAGTAGTAATGTCTGCCACGGTCCTGGGAAGGAAAAACAGCACTGGGACACACGACTGCCATTCCTTTACCAGGCACTTTACATATGTCTTTCTCATTGATACTCAAAACCACTCCAAAAGCTAAACGCTGTAACTACTATTATGCCCATTTTATGGTTGAGATACCTGAAACCAGATCAGTTAAATAACCTGTATGAGATCATCCCGCTGGTAGGAGAGAGCCAAGCAGGACCTTGTGGGGCTCCTGAGCACAAAAGCCTTTTTGTGTCCCCCATTTCTTTTTTTTTTAACATTTATTTTATTTATCCATCTTTTGGGGGGGGGGTGTGGTGGGGAGGGAGGGGGATGGGCGGGCCACTTCTATTGGTCTTTCATTTCTCTATTTTCATCAGTCTTTGTTCTTTGGCTCCTGTGGGCCTCCCATCGCGGCGGCCTCTGTTGTCGCAGAGCGCCGGCTCTGGGTGCATGCACCCCAGAGCTCTGGCTCAGCAACTGGACACATCGGTCCAGCTGCTCCGCGGCACGTGGGATCTTCCCAGGCCAAGGATCGAACCGGCGCCCCTTGCACTGCAAGGCGGTGTCCTTACCCACTGGACCACCAGGGGAAGCCCTGTCCCCCATTTCTTGATTATAGGAAATAGGCTTCATGCAGCCTCTATGATCTTCCCTGAGTGCCAATGGTAGGTTTAAACAGCAGCTAATAGGAGGTAGTGACGGACAGAGAAGCCAGGCATGATACAGTCCATCGGGGTCACAAAGAGTTGGGCATGACTTAGTGACTGAACAATAATAATAAACAGGGGAGGGGAGAGAGGAACAGTCAAGAAACAATAGCACACCCTTGGGGCAGGGTTCTGGTTCCACCTCAGGGGATACACATAACAATAGCCTTGAGCTGTTTTGCAGATACTGAAAGCCCCACCAGGGTGGAAGAAGTTAACTGCAAGGTGCTCATGGGCATTGAGAGCCCACACTGGTTGGAACCAAAAGGTTGATGATGCTGACTCCCAGTTGTCTCATCACCAAGCAATCAGAACAAAGTCCATGAACTGACCACGCTAAACCTCTTTGAATCATTACTATAAAACTCACTATCCTCTCTGGTTCAGGACCCACAGTTCTGAGGGCATTAGCCCACCATGGCCTTCTCTGCCTGTCAAAGCAATAAAGCTACTCTTTTCTACTTCACCCAAAATCCTGTCTCTGAGATTCAATTCAGTACAGGGGTACAGAGGCTGGACTTTAGCTACAGGAGGGAGAATCAGCCAATCTCACTGGGGTTCTTTGTATGACTGATCACACCATCCTTTACTCCCTTTCTTGAAAATGAAACAAATTCCTTGGCAAATCATTCTGGAGAAAAGACACAAGTAGTGACCCAAGAAAATCTCCCTTCATGTTGTCAATAGCCAGGTGGGCATGTGGGTTGGCAGAGAGGGTGTTAAGTCCCCATGTAGCTTCAGTTCTTTCTCTTTCCCTGAAAGAAGATGAAGTCAACATCTTTGGGTGAATTCCCTGAAGGTTCAGGGAAACCCAGCCTCCTAGTTGGTAACTGCTCACCTTATTTTCCATGTGAGAAGCAGAAGCAGAGTCTAAGCCAGGAGTGAAAGAGAAAAGAGCCAAGGGGCAGGAGAGCTTGGCTGGGGCCTCTGCGCTTGGGCTGAGGCTTTGCTTGATCCAGTGCGAATCCTATGATGCTGACTGCAGGATGCTATCCAAGGCACACGGACCACATGAGGAGGCTGGGGGAGGGGCAAGAGCAGCCCAGCTACTTCTTAAACGCCTGCTTGGAGTTAGATGTCAGATGGGGACATGCCGCTGAACGAGACACTATCCCTGCCCTCAAGGAGCTAGGTCTAGTGGGGAGACAAGTCTCAAACAGGCAATTCGGCTACAATGTGACAAATGAACAATGTGATATGGCTATTAACTGGAAACGAAACTTTGAGCTTACTTCATTTTTTTAGTATTTTTTTTTTTGAATAGGGAATATTTTCAAATGATTTTAAAACATACAAGAGGGTATGTGGTTAAAAAGCGTGATTTCCACCTTGTCCTCAAGAAAGTCATTTCCCTCCCTGGAGAAGACTAGTGCTACCAAGTTCTGGTGGATCCTTCCAGATAGATTTTATACTTCAGTAAGCAAACACACACACACACACCCCACCTGGATGGGACCCCCGTGGCCAGAATATTCCCCTCCTGGGTCCCAGAGACCCTCTGGTGCCCAGTGCTTGGCCACGGGCCTCGTTGTCACGGGTTTGGCACCTCTCATGATGAGCGGACGTTTGTCCCCAGCTGTCCTCTGAGTGCTGCTTCCTGGCAGTGCATCCCAGACCAGTGCATCCAATGCTGCAGAACCTCCTTGGTGAGGAAGGAGCTTTACAAGCATGCAACAGAAGTGCAGCCGGGATGCCTGTCAGCAGCGCCCTTCAGTCCTCAGTATGCAGAGCGCTCTAGAGCTGCGCCTTCAGCCTGAGGATCCGTGCGGGGGGCAAATGGGCTGGGAGTCTGCCTCGGCTCGCAAAGAAAGTCAAGCGGCTCCTAGCTGAGACACTAGTCTTATCAGCTGACCTCTTTGTTAGGGGGTTTCATATTGATACTTTGACCATAAAGTGAAAAACCACTGATTCAAGCAGTTATATGCTTACATTCGTGCAAATTCTGAAGGTTCAGGGAAACCCAGCCTCCTAGTTGGTAACTGCTCACCTTATTTTCCATGTGAGAAGCAGAAGCAGAGTCTAAGCCAGGAGTGAAAGAGAAAAGAGCCAAGGGGCAGGAGAGCTTGGCTGGGGCCTCTGCGCTTGGGCTGAGGCTTTGCTTGATCCAGTGCGAATCCTATGATGCTGACTGCAGGATGCTATCCAAGGCACACGGACCACATGAGGAGGCTGGGGGAGGGGCAAGAGCAGCCCAGCTACTTCTTAAACGCCTGCTTGGAGTTAGATGTCAGATGGGGACATGCCGCTGAACGAGACACTATCCCTGCCCTCAAGGAGCTAGGTCTAGTGGGGAGACAAGTCTCAAACAGGCAATTCGGCTACAATGTGACAAATGAACAATGTGATATGGCTATTAACTGGAAACGAAACTTTGAGCTTACTTCATTTTTTTAGTATTTTTTTTTTTGAATAGGGAATATTTTCAAATGATTTTAAAACATACAAGAGGGTATGTGGTTAAAAAGCGTGATTTCCACCTTGTCCTCAAGAAAGTCATTTCCCTCCCTGGAGAAGACTAGTGCTACCAAGTTCTGGTGGATCCTTCCAGATAGATTTTATACTTCAGTAAGCAAACACACACACACACACCCCACCTGGATGGGACCCCCGTGGCCAGAATATTCCTCCTGGGTCCCAGAGACCCTCTGGTGCCCAGTGCTTGGCCACGGGCCTCGTTGTCACGGGTTTGGCACCTCTCATGATGAGCGGACGTTTGTCCCCAGCTGTCCTCTGAGTGCTGCTTCCTGGCAGTGCATCCCAGACCAGTGCATCCAATGCTGCAGAACCTCCTTGGTGAGGAAGGAGCTTTACAAGCATGCAACAGAAGTGCAGCCGGGATGCCTGTCAGCAGCGCCCTTCAGTCCTCAGTATGCAGAGCGCTCTAGAGCTGCGCCTTCAGCCTGAGGATCCGTGCGGGGGGCAAATGGGCTGGGAGTCTGCCTCGGCTCGCAAAGAAAGTCAAGCGGCTCCTAGCTGAGACACTAGTCTTATCAGCTGACCTCTTTGTTAGGGGGTTTCATATTGATACTTTGACCATAAAGTTAAAAACCACTGATTCAAGCAGTTATTATGCTTACACTGTGAACTGTATCTTTCCTCTCTCCTCCTTTAAATTCTAGCCTTGCAATTTGTGCAGGGAGTGTGTGTGTGACCTTGGCACGTGGCATCTTTGGTCTCTGGCTCAGTGACAAACATGGAGAGGTTTCCTGGTTGAGTGCGTGGGTAAAGGAGCGAAAATACAACTGTAACGTTTTGTTCAGTTTCAACTTTTAGACTCAGCTCACAGACAAAGCCTGGAGAATGGAATTACGGGTCCTGAACAGCATGTGGCTGTTATCAATCTCAACAATATAAGAGCAGTAGTAAAAGACATGAGAAGTCCCAAAGAGGAGTTAGACTCTTCTTCCGTTCTTTAGGGTGAATGGAGCTATGTTACAAGTGTCACACAGATGGTTTAAGATAACTTTTTAAGGAACAGTTTAAAGTTCACAGCAAAATTGAACAAAAGGTGCAGAGAGCTCCCTTACCACTCCTCACCTCTCACTGCCTCCCCTGCCATCTCCTCCGCATCACAGCCGCAACCATTATCAACACCCTCGCCAGGGCCGTGGGTCCCTTACGAGTGATGAACCTACAGCGATCCTTCATCACCCGGAGCCTGTCTTTACAGTATGATTCACTCCTGCTGCACAGTCAGACCATGGGCTTGCCCAGACATCTAAAGCCATGTATCTATATCATGATGGCATCATATGGAATAGATTCACCGCCCTAATGACACACTTTTCAAAGGTACAAAATCAACCAGTAACGGAACTAAAAGCAGCAGTGTCTCCGAGGGGCTGGGATTCGGAAGTGGGCAGTGAGTGACTAGGACTGCAAAGAAAGCAGATCCTCACTGTTTGTAGCAGAAAGTCATCACAGCCTTAGGCACATCAACTGAAAAACAGAGGTGCAGCCGGGATGCGAGAGCCCCCCAGTATGCAGAGCGCTCTAGAGCTGCGCCTTCAGCCTGAGGATCCGTGCGGGGGGCAAATGGGCTGGGAGTCTGCCTCGGCTCGCAAAGAAAGTCAAGCGGCTCCTAGCTGAGACACTAGTCTTATCAGCTGACCTCTTTGTTAGGGGGTTTCATATTGATACTTTGACCATAAAGTTAAAAACCACTGATTCAAGCAGTTATTATGCTTACACTGTGAACTGTATCTTTCCTCTCTCCTCCTTTAAATTCTAGCCTTGCAATTTGTGCAGGGAGTGTGTGTGTGACCTTGGCACGTGGCATCTTTGGTCTCTGGCTCAGTGACAAACATGGAGAGGTTTCCTGGTTGAGTGCGTGGGTAAAGGAGCGAAAATACAACTGTAACGTTTTGTTCAGTTTCAACTTTTAGACTCAGCTCACAGACAAAGCCTGGAGAATGGAATTACGGGTCCTGAACAGCATGTGGCTGTTATCAATCTCAACAATATAAGAGCAGTAGTAAAAGACATGAGAAGTCCCAAAGAGGAGTTAGACTCTTCTTCCGTTCTTTAGGGTGAATGGAGCTATGTTACAAGTGTCACACAGATGGTTTAAGATAACTTTTTAAGGAACAGTTTAAAGTTCACAGCAAAATTGAACAAAAGGTGCAGAGAGCTCCCTTACCACTCCTCACCTCTCACTGCCTCCCCTGCCATCTCCTCCGCATCACAGCCGCAACCATTATCAACACCCTCGCCAGGGCCGTGGGTCCCTTACGAGTGATGAACCTACAGCGATCCTTCATCACCCGGAGCCTGTCTTTACAGTATGATTCACTCCTGCTGCACAGTCAGACCATGGGCTTGCCCAGACATCTAAAGCCATGTATCTATATCATGATGGCATCATATGGAATAGATTCACCGCCCTAATGACACACTTTTCAAAGGTACAAAATCAACCAGTAACGGAACTAAAAGCAGCAGTGTCTCCGAGGGGATGGGATTCGGAAGTGGGCAGTGAGTGACTAGGACTGCAAAGAAAGCAGATCCTCACTGTTTGTAGCAGAAAGTCATCACAGCCTTAGGCACATCAACTGAAAAACAGAGGTAAAACTTAAATAACCTGGAAGCATAGATCACTGAAAACAAGTGTCAGACGGCGTTCCTTAGGAACGGCATCAAGAGGGAGATGTGGGCAAGGGAGACGGGCTCCTCTTTGGTAAAAGGCTCTCCGGGCTTTTTTTCCCTTAAACTTGTGTATATTGGCTTTTTAAAAAATAAGGGGACATTCCTGCTGGTCCAGTGGTTAACACTCTGCACTCCCCATGTAAGGGGCACAAATCTGGTCCCTGGTCAGGGAACTTAAAGATGTAACTTAGAAGAATGTGGGAGCCCTGGTTGCAACTAAAATACAGTGCCCCACTTTGGTCTCATGAATTTCAACACAAGCCCGTCATATCCATTCTCATTTCGGAGTTAGGACAAAATTAATTTAGAAAAGAAAATACAGCCAGGGAGCAACGTTAGCAACCTCAGGAAATTCAGGGAAATGTAATTGAGTAAGAATTATCTCCTTAATTACTTCTGACCAAATCAATAACAACGCTAGATGAGAAACCACAGTCGCCACCAATGAGTATCAACTTCCTGAGAAACTAATTGGGGTTCAGGCTTGTTTGAAGAAGCAAAACACCCTCCTTCTCAGAGTTAGCAAACATGGGAGGGGTGTGGGGACGGGCAGAGATGGTGGCTGGCAGCCTGGGGTGGAGAAAACCAGAAGCCAATCTGTGTGTGCTTTTCAAATGCAAAAGCCTGAACAAAGAGTGCTTCTTCAAAAACAGGATGCCCTTGATGCTGCTAAATGTTCATTTTCACACTTTCCTGGGGCTAAAAGGGAAGGGTGAGCTGCCAGGCAAACGAGAGGAGGTGAGCCAAACACTACAGAACTGGAGAGAGATTTTTTTTTCACCAGATTCTATAAGGGAACTTCAAAGATTTCTTTAAAATCACCTTGGATGGGCCTCATATGGAATAGATTCTGCAAAGAAAAAGAAAAAAGCAGTGTCTCCGAGGATGGGATTCGGAAGTGGGCAGTGAGTGACTAGGACTGCAAAGAAAGCAGATCCTCACTGTTTGTAGCAGAAAGTCATCACAGCCTTAGGCACATCAACTGAAAAACAGAGGTAAAACTTAAATAACCTGGAAGCATAGATCACTGAAAACAAGTGTCAGACGGCGTTCCTTAGGAACGGCATCAAGAGGAGATGTGGGCAAGGAGACGGGCTCCTCTTTGGTAAAAGGCTCTCCGGGCTTTTTCCCTTAAACTTGTGTATATTGGCTTTTTAAAAATAAGGGGACATTCCTGCTGGTCCAGTGGTTAACACTCTGCACTCCCCATGTAAGGGGCACAAATCTGGTCCCTGGTCAGGGAACTTAAAGATGTAACTTAGAAGAATGTGGGAGCCCTGGTTGCAACTAAAATACAGTGCCCCACTTTGGTCTCATGAATTTCAACACAAGCCCGTCATATCCATTCTCATTTCGGAGTTAGGACAAAATTAATTTAGAAAAGAAAATACAGCCAGGGAGCAACGTTAGCAACCTCAGGAAATTCAGGGAAATGTAATTGAGTAAGAATTATCTCCTTAATTACTTCTGACCAAATCAATAACAACGCTAGATGAGAAACCACAGTCGCCACCAATGAGTATCAACTTCCTGAGAAACTAATTGGGGTTCAGGCTTGTTTGAAGAAGCAAAACACCCTCCTTCTCAGAGTTAGCAAACATGGGAGGGGTGTGGGGACGGGCAGAGATGGTGGCTGGCAGCCTGGGGTGGAGAAAACCAGAAGCCAATCTGTGTGTGCTTTTCAAATGCAAAAGCCTGAACAAAGAGTGCTTCTTCAAAAACAGGATGCCCTTGATGCTGCTAAATGTTCATTTTCACACTTTCCTGGGGCTAAAAGGGGAAGGGGTGAGCTGCCAGGCAAACGAGAGGGAGGTGAGCCAAACACTACAGAACTGGGAGAGAGATTGTTTTTGTTTTCACCAGATTCTATAAGGGAACTTCAAAGATTTCTTTAAAATCACCTTGGATGGGCCTCTGGGGGAGAAGTGACCTGCAGCCTTTGTTCCAAGAGGTCCGGCTGCACACCTTCTGGGTTATTTTAGAATGTAATGTTTGGGCTGGGGTGAGATCCTAGCCAGAGCTGAGATTCATGAGGTGCCTAACCTCATGCAGACATACCTGTCCCCACCCCGTGTCAGGGTCTCTTGACAGTTGTCTAGGACTTCCTAATTCTGCCGCACTCTGGGCTTTGCTCTTTGTGCACCTGCCTCTTGAGACTCATCAATGAGTCCTCCCCACTGTGTACGACATACTGGATATTCTTTCATTCAGAAAATGTGAGGGTACCAGCCCAGGGCTATGACAGACACACCCTTTTGGAGTCTCACAGGGGCAGATAGACAGCTAAGCAAACCATAACACCATGCTATGTAGGCTGTGGCCAGAGTGGGCTTAGGGGCTTAGGAGATGTCTGACTTATCAAGGACACAGGGCTAGTCAGGAGATGGAGGTGACTTCTTTGTCTATGAAGTGTCTTGAAGACTAGGAGGCTCTAAAGAATTGGAAGGAGGTGGATGGTGTTGCAGGCAGATGTTTGGTACATACAAAGACCTGGGGGTGACTGGGAACTGGATACTGAAGATGGTTCAGTCCAAGCGGAGCACAGAAGTGGGGCAGGGGGTAGAGCAGTGAGGAGGGAGAGGCTGGTAAAACACGGAAGCTGGATTTACCTGCAGACTCTTGTTTACCTGAGTCAAGTTCCACTTTTGTTTAGGCTACTGTGAAATTGGATTTTCCATCATTTGCAATGAAAAGGGTCTTGACCATTTTCATTGCAATCTTAAGAAATGAAAAGCGGCAGAGATGGTGGCTGGCAGCCTGGGGTGGAAAACCAGAAGCCAATCTGTGTGTGCTTTTCAAATGCAAAAGCCTGAACAAAGAGTGCTTCTTCAAAAACAGGATGCCCTTGATGCTGCTAAATGTTCATTTTCACACTTTCCTGGGGCTAAAAGGGAAGGGTGAGCTGCCAGGCAAACGAGAGGGAGGTGAGCCAAACACTACAGAACTGGGAGAGAGATTGTTTTTGTTTTCACCAGATTCTATAAGGGAACTTCAAAGATTTCTTTAAAATCACCTTGGATGGGCCTCTGGGGGAGAAGTGACCTGCAGCCTTTGTTCCAAGAGGTCCGGCTGCACACCTTCTGGGTTATTTTAGAATGTAATGTTTGGGCTGGGGTGAGATCCTAGCCAGAGCTGAGATTCATGAGGTGCCTAACCTCATGCAGACATACCTGTCCCCACCCCGTGTCAGGGTCTCTTGACAGTTGTCTAGGACTTCCTAATTCTGCCGCACTCTGGGCTTTGCTCTTTGTGCACCTGCCTCTTGAGACTCATCAATGAGTCCTCCCCACTGTGTACGACATACTGGATATTCTTTCATTCAGAAAATGTGAGGGTACCAGCCCAGGGCTATGACAGACACACCCTTTTGGAGTCTCACAGGGGCAGATAGACAGCTAAGCAAACCATAACACCATGCTATGTAGGCTGTGGCCAGAGTGGGCTTAGGGGCTTAGGAGATGTCTGACTTATCAAGGACACAGGGCTAGTCAGGAGATGGAGGTGACTTCTTTGTCTATGAAGTGTCTTGAAGACTAGGAGGCTCTAAAGAATTGGAAGGAGGTGGATGGTGTTGCAGGCAGATGTTTGGTACATACAAAGACCTGGGGGTGACTGGGAACTGGATACTGAAGATGGTTCAGTCCAAGCGGAGCACAGAAGTGGGGCAGGGGGTAGAGCAGTGAGGAGGGAGAGGCTGGTAAAACACGCGGAAGCTGGATTTACCTGCAGACTCTTGTTTACCTGAGTCAAGTTCCACTTTTGTTTAGGCTACTGTGAAATTGGATTTTTCCATCATTTGCAATGAAAAGGGTCTTGACCATGATTTTTGTTAAGCATGTGGCAAGTATCTTGTCTAGATGACCCCAAACAACGCCCAAAGAGAGCTGTGTATACTATTACCCTGTGGCTAAACCACATCCCACGGGAGGTCATTACTTTCAGGATAATCAGAGACTATCAGAGCTAAGACACCACTGAGCACAATCTTTCTGTCATGTGACAGAAACTTCGAACAGCCAACAAGAACATACATGTGACCATGTGTAAAACAGACTGCTAGCGGGAAGCTGCTGTAGGACACAGGGGGCTCAGCTTGGTGCTCTGTGACAAGCTAGAGGGGTGGGGTTGCGGGTGGGGTGGGAGGGAGCTTCAAGAGGGAGGGGTATACGTGCACTTACGGCAGATCACGTTGTTGTACAGCAGAAACTGACAGCATTGTAAAGCAATTATCTCTAACTAAAAACAATTTTTTAAAAATGGCCGACTGTGACCGAGTGCTTACTAAGTACCAGGCACTGCTGTAAATATTAGCGCGTGTTAACTCATTTCACCTTTGCAATGGAATTTGTGGGATAGGACTGTTACCATCTCCGTTACACAGATTAGAAAATGCAGCTAGAGAGGTCAAGTGCATTTCCAGAGTTGTCTAACAAGCAAGGGGCAGAGGTGGGGTTCAGATCCAGCAAGCAGTTTAGTTCCAAAGTCTGTACTCTCTCTGCTCCACTAACAGGTGAGCAATCCAAGATTCAGAGAGGCTTAGAATTTTCCAAGGATGTTGCATGGCTCAGAGGGCTTCTTAGGATGTACATAACAAAGAAACTTTTGGAAGTGTCTTGAAGACTAGGAGGCTCTAAAGAATTGGAAGGAGGTGGATGGTGTTGCAGGCAGATGTTTGGTACATACAAAGACCTGGGGGTGACTGGGAACTGGATACTGAAGATGGTTCAGTCCAAGCGGAGCACAGAAGTGGGGCAGGGGGTAGAGCAGTGAGGAGGGAGAGGCTGGTAAAACACGCGGAAGCTGGATTTACCTGCAGACTCTTGTTTACCTGAGTCAAGTTCCACTTTTGTTTAGGCTACTGTGAAATTGGATTTTTCCATCATTTGCAATGAAAAGGGTCTTGACCATGATTTTTGTTAAGCATGTGGCAAGTATCTTGTCTAGATGACCCCAAACAACGCCCAAAGAGAGCTGTGTATACTATTACCCTGTGGCTAAACCACATCCCACGGGAGGTCATTACTTTCAGGATAATCAGAGACTATCAGAGCTAAGACACCACTGAGCACAATCTTTCTGTCATGTGACAGAAACTTCGAACAGCCAACAAGAACATACATGTGACCATGTGTAAAACAGACTGCTAGCGGGAAGCTGCTGTAGGACACAGGGGGCTCAGCTTGGTGCTCTGTGACAAGCTAGAGGGGTGGGGTTGCGGGTGGGGTGGGAGGGAGCTTCAAGAGGGAGGGGTATACGTGCACTTACGGCAGATCACGTTGTTGTACAGCAGAAACTGACAGCATTGTAAAGCAATTATCTCTAACTAAAAACAATTTTTTAAAAATGGCCGACTGTGACCGAGTGCTTACTAAGTACCAGGCACTGCTGTAAATATTAGCGCGTGTTAACTCATTTCACCTTTGCAATGGAATTTGTGGGATAGGACTGTTACCATCTCCGTTACACAGATTAGAAAATGCAGCTAGAGAGGTCAAGTGCATTTCCAGAGTTGTCTAACAAGCAAGGGGCAGAGGTGGGGTTCAGATCCAGCAAGCAGTTTAGTTCCAAAGTCTGTACTCTCTCTGCTCCACTAACAGGTGAGCAATCCAAGATCCAGAGAGGCTTAGAATTTTCCAAAGGTCACAGAGCAAAGCAGCAGAAGACTCGGGACAAGGATACTTGCTCACTTCTCAACATGCCACCCAGGGTCTTTGGCAAATAGGATACCTCATTGGGCTTTGGGCTCCTCATGCCCAGAGTCTAACTTCATAGGGTGGTGATGGAGATTCAATGCTAATGTATGTCAAGTTCTCATGACAGGGTCGGATTTATGGGGTCTTCCCACTAAATGCTGGTTGTTCATGTCATTGCTATAATTAATAAGCTGTGCTGTTAATGAAGGTGTAAAATGCAGGTGATGTGCCACAGGACCATGGGCAAGTCACTGAATTACAGTGGCTGCTGGTTCCTTTGGTAAAAGAGGGCTATTATCCACCCTTTGCTCATGACACCAGGGCATTATGAGCATTAATTATAAATTTTATAATGGGCTGTGCTCTTTGATGCTCTATAAAAATAGAAGTGTGATGGCTGGATATTTATATAATCCCCATTTACTGCAGATCTTGGACTGCTTTACTGATGTTAAACAAAAAATTCCAATTTTTCAAAGGTGTGCAAACCTGAGTTAAATAAGAGATTGGGTTTTGTGATCTGCTGACAGGTAAGAAGCGCTACAGGACTGGGCATTTGGCCTCAATGGACTGGCTGCTCTGCCGAAGTCTCGGGGGAGAGGGGCAGGGGGGAGTGGCAGAGGTGTGGACATCTTGGGGCTCTCTCTTCCTCTGGATTGGAGCTCCTTCAGGGCTAAGATGGAATCCTGTCATCTGGGGATCACAAATGTTGAGCAAAGAGTTTGAAACACACCAGCACAGGCTAAGGGAAGGTGAAGGGAACCGAATGCTTGTAAAGCAATAAAAAATTTTTAAAAATGGCCGACTGTGACCGAGTGCTTACTAAGTACCAGGCACTGCTGTAAATATTAGCGCGTGTTAACTCATTTCACCTTTGCAATGGAATTTGTGGGATAGGACTGTTACCATCTCCGTTACACAGATTAGAAAATGCAGCTAGAGAGGTCAAGTGCATTTCCAGAGTTGTCTAACAAGCAAGGGGCAGAGGTGGGGTTCAGATCCAGCAAGCAGTTTAGTTCCAAAGTCTGTACTCTCTCTGCTCCACTAACAGGTGAGCAATCCAAGATCCAGAGAGGCTTAGAATTTTCCAAAGGTCACAGAGCAAAGCAGCAGAAGACTCGGGACAAGGATACTTGCTCACTTCTCAACATGCCACCCAGGGTCTTTGGCAAATAGGATACCTCATTGGGCTTTGGGCTCCTCATGCCCAGAGTCTAACTTCATAGGGTGGTGATGGAGATTCAATGCTAATGTATGTCAAGTTCTCATGACAGGGTCGGATTTATGGGGTCTTCCCACTAAATGCTGGTTGTTCATGTCATTGCTATAATTAATAAGCTGTGCTGTTAATGAAGGTGTAAAATGCAGGTGATGTGCCACAGGACCATGGGCAAGTCACTGAATTACAGTGGCTGCTGGTTCCTTTGGTAAAAGAGGGCTATTATCCACCCTTTGCTCATGACACCAGGGCATTATGAGCATTAATTATAAATTTTATAATGGGCTGTGCTCTTTGATGCTCTATAAAAATAGAAGTGTGATGGCTGGATATTTATATAATCCCCATTTACTGCAGATCTTGGACTGCTTTACTGATGTTAAACAAAAAATTCCAATTTTTCAAAGGTGTGCAAACCTGAGTTAAATAAGAGATTGGGTTTTGTGATCTGCTGACAGGTAAGAAGCGCTACAGGACTGGGCATTTGGCCTCAATGGACTGGCTGCTCTGCCGAAGTCTCGGGGGAGAGGGGCAGGGGGGAGTGGCAGAGGTGTGGACATCTTGGGGCTCTCTCTTCCTCTGGATTGGAGCTCCTTCAGGGCTAAGATGGAATCCTGTCATCTGGGGATCACAAATGTTGAGCAAAGAGTTTGAAACACACCAGCACAGGCTAAGGGAAGGTGAAGGGAAGGATGACCGAATGACTGACTGGAAGGCTGGATGGATGGTTGGATGGAGCCCTGAACCTCTTGGTGATGGGAGATTCAATAGGCCTGGCTCCCAGTACCAGGGCCGACGGGGTGTCACATCAGGTACTGGAGAGAAAGCCACTCAGAAAGTGTAACGAATTGGCACCGTACAGACCTGGGTCCCTGGACGAGTTACCCTGGGCTTAGGCGGAACCTCTCCTCATCTGAGAATGACAGTAGTATCTGTTAGAACGCTTTGAGCTAAAAGTAACAGGAAACTCCACCCGCTCTACTTAAACAATTAGAAAATTTCCTACTTTATGTACAGTCTCCAGAGTAGAATCCAGTGCTGGCCTAGAAGCACTGTCATGTCACCGAGCTTCCCACAGAGTCAACTGTCCACTGAATCAGCTTCATCCTCAGACATCTTCCTCTTGTGCCTATACCATGACTGTCGGTAGCCAGCAGGGTCAAGGCTTCTTTCCCAGAAGCCCCTGCTAAATCTACATGCATGTCTCACTGGTCCAAGTGGGGTTAGGCTGACCCCTCATTTGGACCCATCATTGGCTAGGTAAGGTTGCCATGACTAGACCCGTGCTGCTCAAGTTGTGGTCCATGGACCAACACCATCAGTTTATCACGTATCACTTAACACCATCACTTGGGAGCTTATTACATTTACAAATTCATGGGCTGCATACTAGAGCAAGTGAATCAGGACCTCTGCGGGTGGGGCCCAGGAATCCCCCATCAGGCTCTCTTGGGGATTCTTACACCTGAGCCTGAGAACCACTGGGTTAGACAACTCAGCTGGGATGGTTACTGGTGAGTCAATTATAAACTGCAGATGATAATGAATAAGCTTAAGGTTGCCATGAAAACACGAATAATACAGATAGAAAGCACCATCATATACTAGCTACATAGTAACTTTGGGTTTTCTTCTTTTCTTTCTTTCTCTAATGATGTATAAACACTACTCTTTTCTTTAATTATTCCTTTCCCACCTAGGTGCCAAACATTCTTGTGCTGTTCTGACCTATGGATATCTACTTACACACTATTGCATACTAAAGTGGGAATGCCATAAGGTATGAGTACTCCTAAGTGGCATTTTCCCCTGAAAATTGAGGCCAAGGAGCAGGCAATGCTAAATCCAATAGGATGCTTGGTCAGTGGGTAATTTCAGGTATTACCACGTTTAGTGTGCTGGGGTATTCCCAACATTCTTGGATGAGACCAAGCTGTTTTATCTTTGGATCACCCCCATCCCTAGGTAACCAGCTCCTCTGGCACATGAAGGGGACCAGTTGGTGGATCAGGATGCCCAGAGGCTGCCAGCCTGGGTGTCAGTGGATGAGCCCAGGAAGCTGTTGGAAAAGGGAGGGCTGAGGTTGGTCAGGCTGATGGCCTCAACCTCCACCCTGTCTTTGGTCCTGTGACTTTATAGTCTTGTATGAGTCTTTAGGGAGAAACACAGCCTCTCTTGAGGCTTTGATCTTTGGATCTGCCAGTTCCAAATTCCCTTTGAAGAGTAATAATAATTAAGTGGGAAAAAAAACCACACAGTTTTTCTTTAAAGAGGCTGGTGAGGGGAGGTGTGGAACACTACGCAAGCAGATACCAGATGCGATCCTGGCATGGCAGCCTCTCTTGGCAGAGTTTCCTGATTCAACAGCTGGCTGTGCATGTCAGGCTCAAATGAAAAAAAGAAACTGGCTACTCCTTCGAAGGAATTTTATTCTGAATAAGCTAGAACCGAAAAGGTCCCTTAATCCCAAGAGAGGAAAAGGCTTCCTCTGAACAGATGGGAGGGCAAAAGAAACGTTGGCAGGGAGAGGGCATTAATTAAGTTGGAGCCCCAGCCCCTCACTTGACAGACGGATGCCCTTCTGGGTCTTGTGTGCATCTGCAGGCTGGGGGGGATGACCCCAGTTTGTCATCCAGGCTAGAGCTGGTTCTTTATCCCATGCTACGAACATGGGAGACTTTCTCTGGGAACAGGATAAAAAGGGGCCACTCGAACTGATGAAACTTCCATATTCCATTCCAATAATTTTATATATATATATATTTTCCATATATATATATACATATATATATATATATTAATGGAAGCATTTTTAAATTCTTATTTTTAAGATTTTTTGATATGGACCATTTTAAAGTCTTTATTGAACCTGTTATGACACTGCTTCTGTTTTACGTTTTGCTTTTCTGGCCACTATGCATGTAGATCTTATATGGGATCTTGGCTCCCTGACCAGGGACTGAACCTGCACCTCCTGCAATGGAAGGCAAAGTCTTAACCACTGGACCACCAGGCAAGTCTCTAAAATTATTATTATTATTATTGTTAGCTCCGAAACTGCCTTTGGCATCACATGGCCCTGGGTTACAGGTCACCACTGTGTGACACTAGGCAAATTATAGCCTCAGTGAGCACCGATGTCCTCACCTGTAAAATGAGGACATCCGTAATAAGGCTTTTCATTTTAGGGACGTCGTGAGAATTGCAGCTAAGACGTTCAAGGCACCTCACACAGCACGTGGCCTCTAGGGTGGGCTCAGTAAATGCTGGCTATTAAGACAATTATGAGTTCTGCCAATAAGCTACTCAGCTCTTGAAGGCCCTGTCTAAACGGAACCTTACTAGGAAAGTGAGTGTGTGTTAAAACGATCTTAAGAATGAAATGGATCCTTCAGACAAACTGTCTGGTTTTAAGATGCTGGTTTCAGCACGTAATGGTATCCATGACCACAGCTCACGGCAAACAGAACAGTGGAGGGTCTGGTCTTTAAGGTCCCTTCCACAGGACTCACTGTGTCACCGTGTGCCCTTTCCCTTGGCCACAGACCTGCACGAGCAAGTCCCCTGGGTGACAGCAGGCCCTTCTGCGGCTCCCACATCAGATGCTACGAAAAAAATGGACTTTAAGTTGGAGCCCCAGCCCTCACTTGACAGACGGATGCCCTTCTGGGTCTTGTGTGCATCTGCAGGCTGGGGGGGATGACCCCAGTTTGTCATCCAGGCTAGAGCTGGTTCTTTATCCCATGCTACGAACATGGGAGACTTTCTCTGGGAACAGGATAAAAAGGGGCCACTCGAACTGATGAAACTTCCATATTCCATTCCAATAATTTTATATATATATATATTTTCCATATATATATATACATATATATATATATATTAATGGAAGCATTTTTAAATTCTTATTTTTAAGATTTTTTGATATGGACCATTTTAAAGTCTTTATTGAACCTGTTATGACACTGCTTCTGTTTTACGTTTTGCTTTTCTGGCCACTATGCATGTAGATCTTATATGGGATCTTGGCTCCCTGACCAGGGACTGAACCTGCACCTCCTGCAATGGAAGGCAAAGTCTTAACCACTGGACCACCAGGCAAGTCTCTAAAATTATTATTATTATTATTGTTAGCTCCGAAACTGCCTTTGGCATCACATGGCCCTGGGTTACAGGTCACCACTGTGTGACACTAGGCAAATTATAGCCTCAGTGAGCACCGATGTCCTCACCTGTAAAATGAGGACATCCGTAATAAGGCTTTTCATTTTAGGGACGTCGTGAGAATTGCAGCTAAGACGTTCAAGGCACCTCACACAGCACGTGGCCTCTAGGGTGGGCTCAGTAAATGCTGGCTATTAAGACAATTATGAGTTCTGCCAATAAGCTACTCAGCTCTTGAAGGCCCTGTCTAAACGGAACCTTACTAGGAAAGTGAGTGTGTGTTAAAACGATCTTAAGAATGAAATGGATCCTTCAGACAAACTGTCTGGTTTTAAGATGCTGGTTTCAGCACGTAATGGTATCCATGACCACAGCTCACGGCAAACAGAACAGTGGAGGGTCTGGTCTTTAAGGTCCCTTCCACAGGACTCACTGTGTCACCGTGTGCCCTTTCCCTTGGCCACAGACCTGCACGAGCAAGTCCCCTGGGTGACAGCAGGCCCTTCTGCGGCTCCCACATCCAGGCTCCATTCTCGCTGTGCGCGAGTGGCTTCCTGGCTCGTCTTGTGTTTCCCACTGACATTCCTGCCTCTCTACGATCTACAGTAGATTTAACAACAGCCGCCCCCAAATTTATGCCCGTGTGGAACTTCATGCGGGACCTTATTCAGAAAGAGGGTCTTTGCAGATGTAATTAGCTAATATACAGACATACTGGATGAGCGTGGGCCCTAAACCCAGTGACCGGTGTTCGTGTAAGAGGAGGAGAGGACAGCAGAGGAGAAGGCCATGTGGAGACAGAGGCAGGGTTGGAGGAATGCGTCGGCAAGTCAGGGAACGCTGAGGACTGCCAGCGGTCAGCAGGAGCTACGAGTGAGGAGCCAAGAGTGAGCCTCTAGAAGGAACTGAGCCTGCACACACCTCGATTTTGAGCTTCTGCACTTCTGAATTGTGAGAGAACAAAATTTGTATTGGTTGAAGCCAGCCGGTTTGCCATGATTTGTTACAGCGGCCCTAGGAAACTGATCAGTCATCTTACCCTAAAACAAACATCTCTGCCACCGTCTTCGGTGGCCTCAAAGGAAGGTCCCAGTCCTTCAGGGTTACTCCATAGAGCCTTTCATGGCTGCATCTGCTGGCACACACGCCCTTCCCTGCAGTCTAAACGCCTCTGGAATGGATGTGCTCCTGGGACATGTCATCTCTCCTGTAGGAGATGCCCCTCCTCTCCTCTCCCACCTGGACAACTCCTGATCATCCTTCCAGACCCAACTTAAATATCACCACCACCGTGAAGTCTTCCCTAGCACTCCCTGCTTCAATTCTCCTCCCACTGGCCAAGCTAGCTGTGTTTCTTGGTTCCACAGCATACTGGACAAACCTCTCTCCCTGGAACACTGAGTTCACACACTAAGGTTGTTTGTTTGATGCAGTCACCCTCATACTAGCTGTGAGCTCCTCAGGACCACATAGCCTTAACCTCATAAGGGACTGATTACATGCTTGTTGATTAAAAGATTCTCTAAAAAGGATAATGAAAGATGGAAGGCACTGTCATCATTGAAATAGGAGATGTGACTGCTGGGAGGTCACAGAATATATGCAAATGGGTGACAGCGGGCCCGTCTGCGGCTCCCACATCCAGGCTCCATTCTCGCTGTGCGCGAGTGGCTTCCTGGCTCGTCTTGTGTTTCCCACTGACATTCCTGCCTCTCTACGATCTACAGTAGATTTAACAACAGCCGCCCCCAAATTTATGCCCGTGTGGAACTTCATGCGGGACCTTATTCAGAAAGAGGGTCTTTGCAGATGTAATTAGCTAATATACAGACATACTGGATGAGCGTGGGCCCTAAACCCAGTGACCGGTGTTCGTGTAAGAGGAGGAGAGGACAGCAGAGGAGAAGGCCATGTGGAGACAGAGGCAGGGTTGGAGGAATGCGTCGGCAAGTCAGGGAACGCTGAGGACTGCCAGCGGTCAGCAGGAGCTACGAGTGAGGAGCCAAGAGTGAGCCTCTAGAAGGAACTGAGCCTGCACACACCTCGATTTTGAGCTTCTGCACTTCTGAATTGTGAGAGAACAAAATTTGTATTGGTTGAAGCCAGCCGGTTTGCCATGATTTGTTACAGCGGCCCTAGGAAACTGATCAGTCATCTTACCCTAAAACAAACATCTCTGCCACCGTCTTCGGTGGCCTCAAAGGAAGGTCCCAGTCCTTCAGGGTTACTCCATAGAGCCTTTCATGGCTGCATCTGCTGGCACACACGCCCTTCCCTGCAGTCTAAACGCCTCTGGAATGGATGTGCTCCTGGGACATGTCATCTCTCCTGTAGGAGATGCCCCTCCTCTCCTCTCCCACCTGGACAACTCCTGATCATCCTTCCAGACCCAACTTAAATATCACCACCACCGTGAAGTCTTCCCTAGCACTCCCTGCTTCAATTCTCCTCCCACTGGCCAAGCTAGCTGTGTTTCTTGGTTCCACAGCATACTGGACAAACCTCTCTCCCTGGAACACTGAGTTCACACACTAAGGTTGTTTGTTTGATGCAGTCACCCTCATACTAGCTGTGAGCTCCTCAGGACCACATAGCCTTAACCTCATAAGGGACTGATTACATGCTTGTTGATTAAAAGATTCTCTAAAAAGGATAATGAAAGATGGAAGGCACTGTCATCATTGAAATAGGAGATGTGACTGCTGGGAGGTCACAGAATATATGCAAAGCTGACCAAGACATGAAGGGTCAAGATGACAACTCTTCCTAATCGGTCTTGGGGAGGCCAGCTGCCCATGTGGCCATGTGCGCTATGATGTGGTCACCTATGAAAAGTACTGTTTTTTGTAGACCCATAAGCATTCTCTCTCTTGGTGCCATTAGAAAAATAGAACTCTGCCTCTGTGTGTCTGTGGGGAGGAGTGTCTGGAAGCAGGCAGCAAGAAGTGTGGTTCTCACATGGACCACCACCTGGGTCTGGATGCTAAACTAAGTGCAGGGACACCTTTCACCATGAATTATCTCCTGTTTCATGACTCGCAGAGAGAACCAAAGGAAAATCACCTACAAAGTCAAAGGGGACACTTAACAAGCTGGAGGGGACAGGTGGCAAGAGTGTGGACTTCAACAAGAGACAGACACAGGCTTCAAATCCTCAGTCTTCTACTGCTGGCTGGAGGGAGCCAGGACAAGTCCTTTATCCTCTCTGTTCTCACCTCTGACATGGTGAAGAAGCTCATAAGAAGGCCTGCCTTGCTGTGCACATGGAGTGCCTGGCATGCAGCACTGCTGGTGAATGGTAGCTGTCATTATTATTATTATTTTTTTGGTCTGGAAGGAATATTACTTAACAAGTACTTTCTGGGGGCCTATAAAGGGTCTGTCATCATTCTAGGATCTTGGTGGCTAAAACAATGTTCAAACTCAAGATGTTCAGGGCTGTTAAACACTGTTCTTTGAGACCAAAGAAGGTTCACAAGCATTCTCTTCCAGAAGGTACTTATTAATGCCCGACGGCTTCATTGTAGCTGGCAGGACCAGAAAGGCCATCTGCCCCCCTGACATCCTGTCTGCACCTCTGAGGGGAGTTCCTTGAAATGAGCCCTATTTCCTTGCTGGATCTCGTTTCTGAAAATGCCACCCATGAGCAGGGAGCTACCAGACTCATGTTTCTCTCCTCCTGAAATCTGCTCAGGTAAGGACACAGGCGCTACTTTGAAGGCTCTTTTCTAAACCCTGGGAGAAAATCCCATTTGCAAAACTTTCCTGTGACCTGCTCTCTGAGGGCAAGCTGACTTATCGTGTTTGTCTGCGTTTGTTCAAGGTACATTTCCAAAGTTGCTTACTGCAGCTACATTTTAAAAATATAAACACCCTCCCGATTTTAATGCAGATACAAATCTCGAGGATGTACATTTTTGAGCCCGTGGTGTGGGTGGAGACTCAGACAAAATAAATACTATTTGGGAGGAGGGGAAGCAGAGCAAGGAATCATTTGGCAGAGAGAGAACGACTGCAGGAACTATAAAATGAGAGATGCTCTGTGGAATCTTCGACACTACTGTGGAACGCATTTCCCTCTCCTCTGTGTCAAAGGAAAACATAAACCATATTTCCTGCACTATGAGCCTAATTTTTGAAATGGCCCAAATCTCATTTTAACGGATACACGTGATTGAGTTTGTCTAACGAGAGGTTTAATGACCCACAAAATGTATCATCGGCACCTGGCAACCCTCAAAACTCTTTACACAGCACCTGCACCTCACACCATGAGGTCTTGGGGGGTGGGCTGTTCAACTTGGTCTTCTTTAGGAGACAAAGGCAAGTGTCTAGGAGATAGTAATTTTGCAGAAGCGTGCAATCCATGTATTGTATCTGAGCACCATCGCAGAGTACGGGTTGCTGTGGCCTATGGTGTTCTCTTGTGGATTGGTTGGCTGACCAACTGATTCATCAAACAATATTTACCGAGCACCATTATGTCCCAGGCTGTATGCAGGGAGCTTGGTTTTAGGGATAATAAGGGTAATACTAGTCATACTTTATTGGGTGCTTGCTATGTGCCCTGTGCTGAGCTGAACTTGGCGTGGATTGCACGATCCAATTCCACCCCCATCCTATACAGTAAGAGCGCTACTATTATCACCACTTTGCCAAGACCAATTAGCCTCAATTCCAAATTCCCAAGGAAGAACCTGATTGGCCCAGCTTGGATCATGTGTCCACCCCTGCTCAGAGCTGGATGAAGAGGGTGGAGCTGGGTCACGCAGTCCAAGGCTGGCTGCAGTCCAGCAGAAGGTAGTCCTCAGAGAAGCGGGGTCTCTAGGAGCAGCTACCTTCCCCCATGTATACTGGTCTGCAGACAGTGGACGTGGGGAGAGACAAAGGGCTGGCAGGAGACTCAGGTCCTGGAAACACTCTTTTTTTTTTTTTTTTAACTTTTTTTTCCCCTTTTTTGGCCACTTCTATTGATCTTTCATTTATTTATATTTGTTCTTTGGCCTGTGTGGGCCTCCCACTGCAGCGGCCCCTCTCGTCACAGAGCACCGGCTCTGGGCACATGTGCTCCAGAGCTCCAGCTCTGTAGTTGGATGCATCAGTCCAGTTGCTCCGCAGCACGTGGAATCTTCGCAGGCCAGGGATCAAACCGGCGCCCCTTGCACTGCAAGACAGTGTCCTTACCCACTGGACCACCAGGGAAGCCCCTGGAACCACTCTTAAGGGGCTCCACTGTACCTCCTGCCACTGAACTACAGGATATTCCTTATTCTAGGATGTATTATCCCTTTTGATCAAGTTTCTCTAAAAGCATTTGTGTCATATGTGACCAAGAAGGCTTGGGTTAGCTGACCTTGAAGTCACAGATTTCTGAATATTTCCAGGGCACTGTCCTAAGCTCTGGCCTCTGCCCTTTGCAATGCAGTGACCTGCAATGGGGTGAAGCAGAAGACCACACAGGTTTTGTGCCACCCACTGGCCCACTGCTGTGGGACCCCACCATCGAAGGCTTCTAGGGGTGGACCCCCCAGGCTGAGCGATTTCCCAAGGTTCACAAGGAGGAAAAAGAAACCAGACCTTCACTTACCCTAATGCAGAAAAGCCCTTTTAACTCACACATCAAAATTCTCTTAGGGGGTTTCCCTGGTAGCTCGGTGGTAAACAGTTCGCCTGCCAATGCAGGAGACATGGGTTCGATCCTTGATCTGGGAAGATCCCACATGCTGCAGAGCAACTAAGCCTGTGAGCCACAACTACTGAGCCTGTGCTCTAGAGCCTCAGAGCCGCAACTATTGAGCCCATGTGCTACAACTACTGAAGCCCGTGTGCCCTAGAGCCCAAGTTCCACAACAAGAAAGGTCACCGCAACAAGAAGCCTGCTCACCTCAGCTAGAGAGTAGCTCCCACTCCCTGCAATTAGAGGAGAGCCTGTGGCAGCAGTGAAAACCCAGAATAGCCAAAAATAAATAAATGAATAAAGTCAAAAAAAATTCTCTCAGGTTTCTACAGGGTATCAACCACAAGTGACGACAGTAACAATGACGACAGGTCTCGTGCACCGACTCTTGCTATGTGCCGGACCCTGTACCACACACTTTACTCTCGCTTTTCAATAGGACATTCACAGCAGGCTTTTAGGTCAGGGTTCCTATTGCTGGCATTATACGGAGGCAGAAATCAGGGCTCAGAGTGGTTAGGTAACTTGCCCAAAGTCACACAGTTATGATGCCTGAGAGTTGATGTCCCAATCTCCAATCAGTCTGAGACTAGATTCTGAGCTCCAACACTTACAACCGAGCTTAAAGCACCGAACTGTTGTCTCGTATTCTGACAATTTGCTGGTTATGATTCAAGAGCTCAGGTCTACAGCTCAGAATATCTATAAATCCTGAAAGCACCTTGACAGAACATGCAATGGTAAAGCAGCATGTGGAAAACATACAATGGCTCCTTAAATAACTAAAGTCAGAATTACTGCATGATCCTGCACTTCCACTTCTGCGTATACACTCAAAATAAGCTTATATAAGCATGAAACTTATAGTTTGTTAGGAGGTGAAGATACTACACAAACATTAATATTACCATGGTAAGTATCACAGTGGAAAGGCCTAGCAAGCACAGCAAACGGTGTTACTGAGGGGCATCTGGAAGGAGAATTAGGGAAGGTTCCTTGGGGTAGGTGGTGCCTAAACTGAGACCCAAACAGTGATAAAAGTGTCTTTAGTGGGGGAGTGTTCTAGTAGCAGAAGCAGCTTGTGCAAGTGTCTGGAGATGGGAGGATGCTGGGTGTGTTTAGGACACTACAGCCTTGTCCTCCAAACAGACACTGGCATTACTGCAACACTGCGTGCAACAGTGAGCCATCAGGAGCCCCCTCCCCTTCTAGGAGAGGGGTCTGATGCCCATCTATGTTACACTTATGAAAATAAGTACAATCACAGAAGTGTTTCTCTGTGGAGAGTCTACTTGTTCATATGGCCACTTACTAGGCAGGATCAGGGTGTGCTCCTTGGTGCAGAGGAGAGAAAAGCATCTTCATCTTCTTATTTGCATTTTTCATTTAGTTTGCAAGCCCCTAACACCAAACAGGAAAGGGAGCAAAACCACTGTCCCAAACAAGCAGCAGGCTCACAGTATGTGTGAGCTTGCTTCTGGCTGTGAGGGTGAGTGTGTGTGTGTGTGTCTGTGATGTGTGGAAATGAGAGGTGGGAGACTCCACTCCCCAGAGATGTGTTGGCCCTGGATCTCAGACCCGCTCTTATCTGTCAGGCCCCGCCTTCTTCCATTCTATCTGCTTGCTTTCCAAGTCTGCCTAGGTCACTGCAGTTTTATGAGCACAAACTGCACATTTGGAAGGAGACCCCAGAAAGCACAGTGAGGAGAGGAGGGCGTGTGATGAGAAAGCAGGTTACCACTGTGGGCACCCGGGCCCACCCCACTGGGACCACTGGGGGACAGGACAGAGCAGGGCTCAGCAAACTCGTCTGGAGAGGACCTCATGGTGACTGTTTTAGGTTTTGCAGGGTTCATAGTCCACTACAAAGCATGATGTGTGACGGTAGGCACAGGCAGTATGTCTCACATGTAAACAAGTGGGTATTACTGTTTCCCAATAAAACTGTATTCTAATCGCAGGTGATGGGCTGGATTTGGCTGGAGAGATGTGGTTTGTTGATTCCTGATATAGAACGTGTCTCAGAGGTGTTGCATCTGAGGGCAATGCAACCAGGTACTTATCCACAGACATCTGTCTGCCACTCGTGGGGGACTGCACCTTCCTGCCCCTCTGGACTGCTCCAAAACCCAAGACAGAGAGCCAGAGATGCTACTGTAGGAAGTCATGGATGTGAGTGATCCTGCGAAGAGTCAAGGAGAGACAGGGCCAGGATGACTTCTCACCAGAAGTAACACAAGGCTCAGGGAACCGAAATGATGGGCAAGAGGTCAAACGGCTCAGAAGCAGTCATAGTCAAAACAGAGCTGGCCCCTCTGCTATTTGTGACTCTGAAAAGAGGATTTTCTTTTATTAATATGGTGTTTAAAAATCACATTGTAACATCTGTCAAGGCACTTCTGTTCTGAAGCACAGAGTTTGGAAAGCATGTCATCCTAACCTTTTCCTTGAAATGGAATTTCTTCCTTTGTTTGTGAACTGTTACAGAAGCCCTTGAGAATCCAAGGAAGAACAGAGATGGACGATCTAAGTGTTCTTCATTCTTAACAACCTTTTTAAAATTGCTTGATTGTGTGTGTTCGGAATGTATATATCTAACTGCTGCACATCAAGAAAAACACAGCAAATTATCCAGTAGAAAATATGTGATTCAAAAACATAATCCTCAAAATTGAAAATACAAATAGATTACAAGTATACGGATGTCTGACCGTCAATTAGAAATCAGACAAATGCAAGAAAACCACAATGAGATGTTCTCTTTGCCCACTACACTGGCAAAAGTTTAAATATCTTATTGAGAGTAGATGTATATGTGGGGAAATGGTACTCAGATACTACTGGCAGGCTGCAAGATGGCACATATTTTCGGGAAAGTACTTTGATTAATAAAATCCATTCTCTCTCCCTTCTTCTTCCAAGACCTAGAGAAGAAACCATAATAATCCAGGCCAACCACAGTGGCTTCATTCCCCTCACCAGTGACTGGTGTATGTGGGACCACAGGAAGCTGAAGATATGCCTGCATGTGTCACTGAGGACATCTCCAGCCATCCTGTGACTATGGGGGAGGCATTCCCAACTCACTGAGGGTAGCACCTGGGTCCACGGTGATGGCACTGAGCCCCGAAACTAACCATCTTTGGAACTGACCTACGTCAGACTTCTCATTAACATGAGAAAATAAAACCCTTGTTGTTTAGCCACTTGAGTCTTCTTTTCTTTGAAGCCCAAAGTATCTTAATTGGTATAACTGTCCCTTCCATATAGAAACAGTGGCTCATATGTCCAGATGGGCAATGTACCAGCATTTTAGTGTAGCACCACGTACCATAATGACATATTACGAGTAACCAGCATGTACAATGGCAAGGACCCAGGGAAATAAACTATGGGTCAGTAACACTACTGAATTCCAGGCAGCCAATAAAAACAATAAGGTTAGGTTTTTATGCACTGGACCCACCATGCAAAGATCCCCAAGATACAATCTTAAGTTTTAAAAAATCCTGAAATAATATATATGGGAGGACCCCATTTATGACAAACAAAATAATCCTAAAAATAAAGTCAGTATAAAAATTCAAATATATATTTATATTTACAATTATACCTAGAGAGAAAGGGGATGGGGGTAGCCACATCATATACCTGAAAGTATTCATCTCCAGAGGCTGGATTGTACAAAAAGTTTTATTTAAACCTAGAGAAATACAAAACATAATCCTCAAAATTGAAAATACAAATAGATTACAAGTATACGGATGTCTGACCGTCAATTAGAAATCAGACAAATGCAAGAAAACCACAATGAGATGTTCTCTTTGCCCACTACACTGGCAAAAGTTTAAATATCTTATTGAGAGTAGATGTATATGTGGGGAAATGGTACTCAGATACTACTGGCAGGCTGCAAGATGGCACATATTTTCGGGAAAGTACTTTGATTAATAAAATCCATTCTCTCTCCCTTCTTCTTCCAAGACCTAGAGAAGAAACCATAATAATCCAGGCCAACCACAGTGGCTTCATTCCCCTCACCAGTGACTGGTGTATGTGGGACCACAGGAAGCTGAAGATATGCCTGCATGTGTCACTGAGGACATCTCCAGCCATCCTGTGACTATGGGGGAGGCATTCCCAACTCACTGAGGGTAGCACCTGGGTCCACGGTGATGGCACTGAGCCCCGAAACTAACCATCTTTGGAACTGACCTACGTCAGACTTCTCATTAACATGAGAAAATAAAACCCTTGTTGTTTAGCCACTTGAGTCTTCTTTTCTTTGAAGCCCAAAGTATCTTAATTGGTATAACTGTCCCTTCCATATAGAAACAGTGGCTCATATGTCCAGATGGGCAATGTACCAGCATTTTAGTGTAGCACCACGTACCATAATGACATATTACGAGTAACCAGCATGTACAATGGCAAGGACCCAGGGAAATAAACTATGGGTCAGTAACACTACTGAATTCCAGGCAGCCAATAAAAACAATAAGGTTAGGTTTTTATGCACTGGACCCACCATGCAAAGATCCCCAAGATACAATCTTAAGTTTTAAAAAATCCTGAAATAATATATATGGGAGGACCCCATTTATGACAAACAAAATAATCCTAAAAATAAAGTCAGTATAAAAATTCAAATATATATTTATATTTACAATTATACCTAGAGAGAAAGGGGATGGGGGTAGCCACATCATATACCTGAAAGTATTCATCTCCAGAGGCTGGAGACAGATAGAAAGTGATACTCAAAGAAGACTTCTACTGTTTTAATGCATTTCTGGAAACACTAGTGAATTTTATTTATGACCTCTGCCATTAAAAATAACATGCAGAAAACATCCCACATGCTCATTATAGAAAAATGTAGCAAGTGGCAGAATGTACAGACGTAAGTTTTGTTCAGACCATGCAAGCCAGAGATCTTTTTTTCTTAAACCATGATTTCATGTTGCTTGGGAACAAAGAGGAACTCCTCCTCAGGCCTTCACATGTTTTTCTTTGTGTGCAGCACAATTACTTGGGCAGAGCTCAGTGTTTTTAATCAAAAGCTACTTGTCCAGTGGGCAATGTCACTTTTCTTAGCCTTTATGAACAAAATTTTGTGGGACTAGGTCTGGGAGGTGGAAGGGTTGCATCATTTGTATGCAGGCTTTATGCAGACTTTTTTTTTTGGTCCTTCTGTGTGGCATGCGAGATCTTAGTTCCCAGACTAGGAATGGAACCCACGTCCCCTGCAGTGGAAGCGCAGAGTCATAACCACTGGACCACCAGGGAAATCCCTAGGGCTGCATCATGAATCATTTGCACTGGTGTTTGTAAAAGACAGAGAGGGGGTGGGACAGGGAGAGAAAGGGCAGTGGCCAGGGTACTGTCCACTTGATTCTGAAGAACTCTCTCTACAAAGATCCAGCCTGAGTCTCTCTGCACCAGCCCTTCGCCCCCAGCTACTTAGAACCATGTGAATTTGACTTTCCAGAGGGGAGAGGCCTCGTGGGATGCTCACATGGTCACCACAGAGCTGCAGGCATGGGCTGTGTTCATGACGGCCTTCCGTTGTGTCCTTTGTTGGTCTGGTTCTGGGTTAGGCACCATTCGTCTCTTTTGAAAATAAGGTTAGGTTTTATGCACTGGACCCACCATGCAAAGATCCCCAAGATACAATCTTAAGTTTTAAAAAATCCTGAAATAATATATATGGGAGGACCCCATTTATGACAAACAAAATAATCCTAAAAATAAAGTCAGTATAAAAATTCAAATATATATTTATATTTACAATTATACCTAGAGAGAAAGGGGATGGGGGTAGCCACATCATATACCTGAAAGTATTCATCTCCAGAGGCTGGAGACAGATAGAAAGTGATACTCAAAGAAGACTTCTACTGTTTTAATGCATTTCTGGAAACACTAGTGAATTTTATTTATGACCTCTGCCATTAAAAATAACATGCAGAAAACATCCCACATGCTCATTATAGAAAAATGTAGCAAGTGGCAGAATGTACAGACGTAAGTTTTGTTCAGACCATGCAAGCCAGAGATCTTTTTTTCTTAAACCATGATTTCATGTTGCTTGGGAACAAAGAGGAACTCCTCCTCAGGCCTTCACATGTTTTTCTTTGTGTGCAGCACAATTACTTGGGCAGAGCTCAGTGTTTTTAATCAAAAGCTACTTGTCCAGTGGGCAATGTCACTTTTCTTAGCCTTTATGAACAAAATTTTGTGGGACTAGGTCTGGGAGGTGGAAGGGTTGCATCATTTGTATGCAGGCTTTATGCAGACTTTTTTTTTTGGTCCTTCTGTGTGGCATGCGAGATCTTAGTTCCCAGACTAGGAATGGAACCCACGTCCCCTGCAGTGGAAGCGCAGAGTCATAACCACTGGACCACCAGGGAAATCCCTAGGGCTGCATCATGAATCATTTGCACTGGTGTTTGTAAAAGACAGAGAGGGGGTGGGACAGGGAGAGAAAGGGCAGTGGCCAGGGTACTGTCCACTTGATTCTGAAGAACTCTCTCTACAAAGATCCAGCCTGAGTCTCTCTGCACCAGCCCTTCGCCCCCAGCTACTTAGAACCATGTGAATTTGACTTTCCAGAGGGGAGAGGCCTCGTGGGATGCTCACATGGTCACCACAGAGCTGCAGGCATGGGCTGTGTTCATGACGGCCTTCCGTTGTGTCCTTTGTTGGTCTGGTTCTGGGTTAGGCACCATTCGTCTCAAGGTTGCTGACACCACCGTGGAGGCCTGGCTTTCTCTGACACTGCCATTCCTGCAAAATCCCGGAGGGAGAACCCTGCACGGTCTCCAGGGCTGGAATGCTGCCAGCTGGTCATTATGCCCAGCAGCCCTTGAATGGCTGTTTGGGAGGATTCGTGCCTTCCCAAGTCTCCCCAGACTAACTGGCTCTGATGCCTCCACGGTCACCCCCACGCTATTTTTAGACTCGGATTATCCTGACAAAGGAACAATCACGGGTGCTAATTCAGGAGGTGAGGTCTGGCAAACAGGTGTGAAACGAAAGAATTATGGAGGAAATATTTGATTTTCTGGAAATCAAAAAGGATGCTTCTCAAAGTGTATCAGTTATACTCCCTGCCCCCAAGTGAGAAAGAAAATTAACACTTTTCAGACAGGGTCTAACTGTTGCCTGAAATAAATGACTGAGAATGGGGGAGATGTGGGGTCTTCTAAACAGGAAAAGATGACGTGGGAGGCCCTGGTGACCAGTTGCCAACAACAGTGCTGTAACTGAATAAAGAAGATACCAGTAAGCCTTTGGCGAAGCACCAAGAAACCGAGAGCCGGTCCCCACTTCGGGGGGTAGGAAGTCATTCATTCATGTCCACCCGAAACTACCACGACATTGTTAATTGGCTATACTGCAACTCAAACCAAAAAGTTAAAACAAATTCTCATGAAAAATGAAATCACATATACTAACAAAAAATAACAGCATTCATTCCTTTATTCAGTAGATCCTAGTGGTTGCTCCGGGCTAGGCACTTTCCTCTGGACTGGGGACACCTAGCAACAAACCAAGCAAAGTTCCAAATCCTAGTGGGGCTCCCAGTAGGAAAGATGGTGCACCTGAATTGAAATTTGAGGAATCCTGAATAACCAGCCTGAGTCTCTCTGCACCAGCCCTTCGCCCAGCTACTTAGAACCATGTGAATTTGACTTTCCAGAGGGGAGAGGCCTCGTGGGATGCTCACATGGTCACCACAGAGCTGCAGGCATGGGCTGTGTTCATGACGGCCTTCCGTTGTGTCCTTTGTTGGTCTGGTTCTGGGTTAGGCACCATTCGTCTCAAGGTTGCTGACACCACCGTGGAGGCCTGGCTTTCTCTGACACTGCCATTCCTGCAAAATCCCGGAGGGAGAACCCTGCACGGTCTCCAGGGCTGGAATGCTGCCAGCTGGTCATTATGCCCAGCAGCCCTTGAATGGCTGTTTGGGAGGATTCGTGCCTTCCCAAGTCTCCCCAGACTAACTGGCTCTGATGCCTCCACGGTCACCCCCACGCTATTTTTAGACTCGGATTATCCTGACAAAGGAACAATCACGGGTGCTAATTCAGGAGGTGAGGTCTGGCAAACAGGTGTGAAACGAAAGAATTATGGAGGAAATATTTGATTTTCTGGAAATCAAAAAGGATGCTTCTCAAAGTGTATCAGTTATACTCCCTGCCCCCAAGTGAGAAAGAAAATTAACACTTTTCAGACAGGGTCTAACTGTTGCCTGAAATAAATGACTGAGAATGGGGGAGATGTGGGGTCTTCTAAACAGGAAAAGATGACGTGGGAGGCCCTGGTGACCAGTTGCCAACAACAGTGCTGTAACTGAATAAAGAAGATACCAGTAAGCCTTTGGCGAAGCACCAAGAAACCGAGAGCCGGTCCCCACTTCGGGGGGTAGGAAGTCATTCATTCATGTCCACCCGAAACTACCACGACATTGTTAATTGGCTATACTGCAACTCAAACCAAAAAGTTAAAACAAATTCTCATGAAAAATGAAATCCACATATACTACTAAAAAAAAAAAAAAAAGCATTCATTCCTTTATTCAGTAGATCCTAGTGGTTGCTCCGGGCTAGGCACTTTCCTCTGGACTGGGGACACCTAGCAACAAACCAAGCAAAGTTCCAAATCCTAGTGGGGCTCCCAGTAGGAAAGATGGTGCACCTGAATTGAAATTTGAGGAATCCTGAATAAGGGGACTATTTATAAAGGTGTGGGCAAGAGGCAAACACACCTTCCAGGGCAAGAGAAGCACCCTGGGGCCATGACGGCAGGGAGCCTCTCTCAGACGTGAGAAGAGGCAGAGCAAGGGAGCAGCAACCATAATCCAAGAGGGAGGCTGTACACAGACTCAGGACAAGAGCTGCGTTCCTGAGACTGACTCACGGCCTATCATGTCAGCAGGACAGAAAGCAGACAAGGAATGACTGCTCTGCTCTGTACCTCCTCCTGCCCTTTGACCTCCTAGTGGTGCCTCCTATTGGCTGAATCCAACCCGGTGCTGGAGAGCAGGGTCGCTCACTGATGCGGGCAATGTATCACCCTCCCGGGGCACCAAGCAGGGAGGAGGAGGGTGGCCAGCCAACCTGGAGAGGCAAATGGAGTGTTTCCAGCACAGTCCCTGCCCTGTGGAGCTTATGATATTCTACTTGGGGGAGACAGACAATAAATAAGTCAACACCTCTCAAATACAATGTTTCCAGGACCTTCATACACCCAAGCAGCAGCAACTCTGTGCAAATGAGAAAAAGCCACCCACTCTTTGAACACACGCAGCCCCTTGCTGGGGGACATGGTAAGGGCATGCAGCACTGTCTGGGTATCAGCTTTGCCTTCTGGGTCGGGCTTGTGTAGGACTCAGTCCACAAAACACGATACCCCGGAATGTCAAGTAGTCACGGCTTCATCCAGGAAAAAAGCAGAGGAGAGTGACAGAGCGCTGAGGCAAGCGGAGACAGTGGGGACTGTGTCCACATGTGATGTCTCATTGTTCCCAGATCCCTCTGGCTTCCTGTTGGCTCTGCTGCCACTGAGGGCCACCAACATGGCTCAGGACAGGCAGCTTTTCTAGAGGCCTCTGCCCCTGCAGACATGTAAAAGGCTGGGAAAAAAAGAAAAGCATTCATTCCTTTATTCAGTAGATCCTAGTGATTGCTCCGGGCTAGGCACTTTCCTCTGGACTGGGGACACCTAGCAACAAACCAAGCAAAGTTCCAAATCCTAGTGGGGCTCCCAGTAGGAAAGATGGTGCACCTGAATTGAAATTTGAGGAATCCTGAATAAGGGGACTATTTATAAAGGTGTGGGCAAGAGGCAAACACACCTTCCAGGGCAAGAGAAGCACCCTGGGGCCATGACGGCAGGGAGCCTCTCTCAGACGTGAGAAGAGGCAGAGCAAGGGAGCAGCAACCATAATCCAAGAGGGAGGCTGTACACAGACTCAGGACAAGAGCTGCGTTCCTGAGACTGACTCACGGCCTATCATGTCAGCAGGACAGAAAGCAGACAAGGAATGACTGCTCTGCTCTGTACCTCCTCCTGCCCTTTGACCTCCTAGTGGTGCCTCCTATTGGCTGAATCCAACCCGGTGCTGGAGAGCAGGGTCGCTCACTGATGCGGGCAATGTATCACCCTCCCGGGGCACCAAGCAGGGAGGAGGAGGGTGGCCAGCCAACCTGGAGAGGCAAATGGAGTGTTTCCAGCACAGTCCCTGCCCTGTGGAGCTTATGATATTCTACTTGGGGGAGACAGACAATAAATAAGTCAACACCTCTCAAATACAATGTTTCCAGGACCTTCATACACCCAAGCAGCAGCAACTCTGTGCAAATGAGAAAAAGCCACCCACTCTTTGAACACACGCAGCCCCTTGCTGGGGGACATGGTAAGGGCATGCAGCACTGTCTGGGTATCAGCTTTGCCTTCTGGGTCGGGCTTGTGTAGGACTCAGTCCACAAAACACGATACCCCGGAATGTCAAGTAGTCACGGCTTCATCCAGGAAAAAAGCAGAGGAGAGTGACAGAGCGCTGAGGCAAGCGGAGACAGTGGGGACTGTGTCCACATGTGATGTCTCATTGTTCCCAGATCCCTCTGGCTTCCTGTTGGCTCTGCTGCCACTGAGGGCCACCAACATGGCTCAGGACAGGCAGCTTTTCTAGAGCTCTGGCTTCTGTCCACCGGTGACACGGTGACATGATACAAACATGGCTGACAACGGGCCCCAAGGAGGTCCAAACAGACTGCTCACCCAAAGCCCCAGTGAACCCGACAAAGCTCCCAGGCAAGCAGAAGCCAGGGTGAGTCCTGGGCTGAAGTCAGACGCTGGTGGGAGCTGCCCGGAGCTGGCAGCGGATGGCATGGCTGTCTTTCCCCGCTCGGGCTCCCTGAACGGTAATGAGCCGTTTGTCTTTTAGCCTTGATCTGCTGTCAGCGGGGCTGACACTGACTCCGAGTATTAATTTCTTCTCAAACTGTCTCACACTGCAGCCAAGACAGGGTCGAGAAATGAAGTGGGATCGCCGGATACAGAAACCCATCACCAGCTGCTCTTATTAGTGGTAAAGCAGGAGCGGGAGATGAGGCCTGAGCTGTGGTCCTTTTCATAAAAATCAGATGCTGGACGCCCAGTGAAGCGTCTTTCACCCTGCAGCTGTGTGTCTATCGTTTTCCCATTTATCTCTCATCTGCACGCCATCTTCACTTTGTCTCTTTAAGGTAGCCAGACAGAGATATAAGAGAGAAATCCATGGACACCCCTCATTGTCTCATCTGCCCATAACATGCTCGTGCATCTCACAAACATGCCCTCTTGATAGCTCTTGTCTTTTTTAGATTGCGTTTTATTGGGGGAGTCTGTGGTTGGCAGAAACAAACACATTCATCCAAGTCCAGTGGCGGGGAATAAGGGGGAATAGAATCCAATGAGCAGGAAGGCTCAGCTACTTGCTCTGTCTCCTGGGCTCTTCAAAAGCACAGGCCCTCATATGTGCTATCTTTCTGCATGTCTGCTGTTTTATCCCTCCTCTCTGCATCCTGGCTCCTCCTGCTCCCTTTTACAGAGCCCAGAATAGCTGTGCCAAAATGGCGCTTCCAGCCCCAGAGTTTCTCATCTCCTTACTCTGTGACCGCCTGGATCCCTATCCAAAGTCCAAATCCCCACCAGATCTGATTGTTCCCAGATCCCTCTGGCTTCCTGTTGGCTCTGCTGCCACTGAGGGCCACCAACATGGCTCAGGACAGGCAGCTTTTCTAGAGCTCTGGCTTCTGTCCACCGGTGACACGGTGACATGATACAAACATGGCTGACAACGGGCCCCAAGGAGGTCCAAACAGACTGCTCACCCAAAGCCCCAGTGAACCCGACAAAGCTCCCAGGCAAGCAGAAGCCAGGGTGAGTCCTGGGCTGAAGTCAGACGCTGGTGGGAGCTGCCCGGAGCTGGCAGCGGATGGCATGGCTGTCTTTCCCCGCTCGGGCTCCCTGAACGGTAATGAGCCGTTTGTCTTTTAGCCTTGATCTGCTGTCAGCGGGGCTGACACTGACTCCGAGTATTAATTTCTTCTCAAACTGTCTCACACTGCAGCCAAGACAGGGTCGAGAAATGAAGTGGGATCGCCGGATACAGAAACCCATCACCAGCTGCTCTTATTAGTGGTAAAGCAGGAGCGGGAGATGAGGCCTGAGCTGTGGTCCTTTTCATAAAAATCAGATGCTGGACGCCCAGTGAAGCGTCTTTCACCCTGCAGCTGTGTGTCTATCGTTTTCCCATTTATCTCTCATCTGCACGCCATCTTCACTTTGTCTCTTTAAGGTAGCCAGACAGAGATATAAGAGAGAAATCCATGGACACCCCTCATTGTCTCATCTGCCCATAACATGCTCGTGCATCTCACAAACATGCCCTCTTGATAGCTCTTGTCTTTTTTAGATTGCGTTTTATTGGGGGAGTCTGTGGTTGGCAGAAACAAACACATTCATCCAAGTCCAGTGGCGGGGAATAAGGGGGAATAGAATCCAATGAGCAGGAAGGCTCAGCTACTTGCTCTGTCTCCTGGGCTCTTCAAAAGCACAGGCCCTCATATGTGCTATCTTTCTGCATGTCTGCTGTTTTATCCCTCCTCTCTGCATCCTGGCTCCTCCTGCTCCCTTTTACAGAGCCCAGAATAGCTGTGCCAAAATGGCGCTTCCAGCCCCAGAGTTTCTCATCTCCTTACTCTGTGACCGCCTGGATCCCTATCCAAAGTCCAAATCCCCACCAGATCTGATTGGTGCGGCTTGCGTCAGATGTGTTTCTCTGGCCCAACCATCTGTGGCTTGGAGGGTGGGGCTATGTGGTATGTGGAAACAGGCAATGTGGCTGGAGCCAGAATGACTTCTCTAGAACTCCCAGAAGGAGATGCTGTGCTGGCGGAAGCAGATCTGGACTTAAACTGTTATTCACACATGCACTCCCAGACCTGTGGCCTTCAGTAAGTGATGTAATTACACAATGTCTCTAAGCCTCAGGGTCTTCATCTGGCAAATGGGGGTCAAAAGGCTTCCCTTGCGTTTTTTTTTTTTTTTTTTTTTTTAGAGTGGGCTGAATGAGTCCAGGGGTGTCTGAATATGGTTAATGTGCCTGGTACGAGGACAATGCCTGGTAGACAGTCTGCAACAGAACACACCCCATTCTCCGGGCTGCCTCCGTCTTCAGCTGCTGCGGTGGGGACAGGCTTCACGCACAGTGACCGTGGCCTGCCTCGAGCACCTGCTCTCTGGCTGCACGTTCTGCTGACTTGAGCAAACAAGACCTCATCTCAGCGGATCTCTGGTTACAGTGTGGACATCCCTCCTTATCACCTGCTTCAATCTCCCATCACAGGTCTGAGGATTTGCACTGAGAAATCCTTTTCATGGACCAAGAGCACTGCTCACAGATCTGCTCAGCGGTCTGGGCTCTGTTGCTCGCTGGCTGGGTGACCTCGAGAGAGTAACTTAATTTCTCTGTGCTGCAGCTCACTGTGTGGAGAATAGGGTGGGAATGGCTGAGGTCTACAGGGCTGCTGGGAGGTGCGGGTGAGAGGCAGCATGCAGAGCTCTCAGCTTGGTGGCTGGTACCGAGCAAGGCTGCAGCAGACAGCAGCTCATGTCAGCTATCATGAGTCTGCATGTCAGGATAACACCTGGGGAAGCTGCTTCTAAATGGCCCAGGGGAGGATCTGCAGGATGTAGCTCCAGGGACCATCGGCACAGAACTCATGATCCTGCCACTTCTGCTGGGTCCCTGCAACCTCAGTTTCTCCCATGGAAATGGAATAGTTCTGACAAGAGAAATGTCGACCCGCCAAGGGAGAAAACGAGACCTTCAGGGGCATTACAGAAGAGTTCACCACCAAGGCTCGAAAGTCCATGACAACTAACGGGAATCTGGAGTCAAAGACAGGACACGAGTAGAAACAGGCAACTTTGAGGATGAGGAGGGAGTGGGCGGGGTTTGGTCCAATGGGAAAACCGTGTTAAAAATACAGCTAATTTTCACGTGGTGCTAGTGGGGAGGAAAGTAAAACAAGCCTATTTGATTTGAATGGGGCGTCTCACTGATAACAGTCACAGAAGAGCTGCCTGGTGAGGTGGGGACCTCCCTGTGACAGGATGTCTTCAGGTCAAGTCTGCCTGACTGAGGGTACATCTGGCCTCGTCACACTTTAGTCATTTGGAAACCACCTTCAGGGTATCCGCCATCCCTCTGTACCGCCTGTGTTTTTAATTACTGAATAATGAAATGGGCTCATTTAAAAACACAATAAAAAGAGAACTTGATACCAGCCCTGTAAATGTAAAGTTGCTACTGGCTGTCACAAACAGAAGGTCACCATAAAAGCAAATACGATGAAACAAAACAGTGTTAATAAATCAGGCCTTGCACTGGTGCCTGTGCAAGGCTCTGAGTTGGGGGGCGCTGCCCTCTCCTGGTTAAAATGGAGAGTTACAAGGGTTAGAGAGGTGTTAAGACTCAGGGAACAGTAAACTGAGACTTTGTCTTCTGCGTAATAAAAAGGACAGAGGAGAATTGAAAAAAGACGACCTTTTCCACTATGTCATGCCATGTTACAGTCTGTGCAACACAGAAAATGCATCTCAGTGCCTGCTAGTAGCACCTGTCTTGCCCTCAGGGAGACCTCAGGAAAAGAATTCCAGAAGCAAAGCTGAGGCAGGGTAAGAGAAGATGTAAAATCCATTTCACCTCTGAAATTTTAGGAGCCCCCCATCCCCGGGTCACTTGCCAGCAGTAACACCGGAAGCTCGCCGGAGGATCTGCAGGATGTAGCTCCAGGGACCATCGGCACAGAACTCATGATCCTGCCACTTCTGCTGGGTCCCTGCAACCTCAGTTTCTCCCATGGAAATGGAATAGTTCTGACAAGAGAAATGTCGACCCGCCAAGGGAGAAAACGAGACCTTCAGGGGCATTACAGAAGAGTTCACCACCAAGGCTCGAAAGTCCATGACAACTAACGGGAATCTGGAGTCAAAGACAGGACACGAGTAGAAACAGGCAACTTTGAGGATGAGGAGGGAGTGGGCGGGGTTTGGTCCAATGGGAAAACCGTGTTAAAAATACAGCTAATTTTCACGTGGTGCTAGTGGGGAGGAAAGTAAAACAAGCCTATTTGATTTGAATGGGGCGTCTCACTGATAACAGTCACAGAAGAGCTGCCTGGTGAGGTGGGGACCTCCCTGTGACAGGATGTCTTCAGGTCAAGTCTGCCTGACTGAGGGTACATCTGGCCTCGTCACACTTTAGTCATTTGGAAACCACCTTCAGGGTATCCGCCATCCCTCTGTACCGCCTGTGTTTTTAATTACTGAATAATGAAATGGGCTCATTTAAAAACACAATAAAAAGAGAACTTGATACCAGCCCTGTAAATGTAAAGTTGCTACTGGCTGTCACAAACAGAAGGTCACCATAAAAGCAAATACGATGAAACAAAACAGTGTTAATAAATCAGGCCTTGCACTGGTGCCTGTGCAAGGCTCTGAGTTGGGGGGCGCTGCCCTCTCCTGGTTAAAATGGAGAGTTACAAGGGTTAGAGAGGTGTTAAGACTCAGGGAACAGTAAACTGAGACTTTGTCTTCTGCGTAATAAAAAAGGACAGAGGAGAATTGAAAAAAGACGACCTTTTCCACTATGTCATGCCATGTTACAGTCTGTGCAACACAGAAAATGCATCTCAGTGCCTGCTAGTAGCACCTGTCTTGCCCTCAGGGAGACCTCAGGAAAAGAATTCCAGAAGCAAAGCTGAGGCAGGGTAAGAGAAGATGTAAAATCCATTTCACCTCTGAAATTTTAGGAGCTCATCACATCATTATCCTTTCTTGATATGAATTTCCCACCCAGTAATGCTGATAAATGTTCAACAGTCTGTCCACCAGGGAGACAACAAAACAAAACCAGACCTTGTAGAGTCTGCCAATTCCCATGGTGTAAATACTCCCACTGAGGCTGATTTCAAGTTACTTTGAAGATGTCCGTGAATGCAGATTCCTGGGAGGAGACAAGAGCAACAGGCTCTAGGAGCCAGGATGAGCTGGAGCCAGCACACAACTGTTTCTGCCCACTGCGGTTGTCCTCTTAAGGATACAGAATAAACATCATCCAAGATATTCAGTTCCGATAGAGGGACACCTCAGAGACATGGTGGATTCTGTTCCAGACCACTGCAATAAAGCAACTCACATGACTTTTTTTGGTTTCCCAGTGCATGTAAAAGTCACGTTTATACTATACTTTAGTCTTAAGTGTGCAACGTCTTAAAAAAAGCCAATGTACATACCTTAACTAAAAATTACTCTTTTACTAAAAAAAAAAAAATGTATCCATCGTCTAAACCTTTAGTGAGTTGTAGTCTTTTTGCAAACAGTAACACGAAAGATTACTGGCCACAGACCACCATAACAAACATAGCAAGGATAAAAAATTTGACATAGTGCCAAAATGTGGCACAGAGACACAACGTGAGCTGCCGCCATGCGGAAATGGTGCCAACAGACCTGTCTTGAAGCAGGGTTGCTAGAAACCTTCAATTTGTAAAAAAAAAAAAAAAAAAGCAATTCCTACAAAGTACAACAAAGCAAAGTCCAATAAAACAAGGTGTGCCTGGACTTAGAAATATAAATGCCTCTGAGACACCCGGCCATCTCCTCGAGCCTGTGTGTGTGCGGAGTGGACTAGACTTCCTGCAGGTCCACTCCACGATTGGATTCCATTTATGAGCACTTCAGAGGTACCTTCCCGCCTGCACCCCCAGACATTCTCAGTGATCACCAGAGCTGGGCTTGATCTTCGAGTTTTCCCTTTCTGCACCTCTGCATTTAATTCGCATCTGCATTTCACCTGCTTATGTATACTCTCCACTGTAGCTCTGCTTCATGTCCAAGCAAGGTGTTCAGACTCCTGCCTGCTTAACTTTTTGAGTCACAGCACAAGGACTATTACCCCACCAGCAGCTTCCCCGGGTCAGTTCACACCTGTCATCACCTTTCAAGGTCTAGCATCTCCCACATCAATTACCATCTGCATCTATATGCAGGTGAATTGCTGTGTGTTGCTGTGGAGATTAAATCTTTATCTGATTTGTCTGCACATTTCACCAAAGATACTTTCAAGGAAGAACTGGGTATAAATAATGTTTCACTGAGGGCTCACTATACACCAGATATTATATGATTATTAGGGTACCTACTTCACAGTATCATAATGTAGGATGTTAACCCACCTCTGCCATGCTATGCCATGCCTTCTCTTTACTCCTGCACCCCAGGGAAGCCCAGAGCAGTGCTATGGGTCTTGGGGGTCCCCAGCCAACACTCAGCAAAGGCAGTGGGACTGCCAACAGCTCCAGATGCTAGCCCTGGTTCTTCTTCAGTCCAGCCCGGTCCTCCCAAAGCTTTTTGGGGACTCAGGCCACAAAGCACTGGAGTGTTCTCCACCTGGAAAATGATGTTCCATATATCATCACTTAAGCTTAATTGTGAGTGGCTTGGAGGAAACCCCACACGGGGCCATTTTACAGAGGGCTATTATGTGGCATATGCGTTTCACGATCTGTGGCCATCGCAGCAATGGTTATTTTTAGCTTCCCAGAAAAGGTTTTGGCAGGAGCTATTTTTTTCCTTCCCCCCTTCAATGCCAGAATTGGCTGCTGTCTGGTAGAACCTGGCCAGGCTTTCCTGGGGATTTCCAGAATGAACAGATAACTGTTGAACAAAACCGGTCCTCTAATGACCACACACTCTGGTCCCAGTTCCACCCGGAGTGTGCTGGCTCTGAGCCGAGTGTCAGTTGGTACCCACATCTCCGGTTAGCGGTTCACCAGCACGTATGAAAGGAGGATTCTGTTAGTGGGCCTGGCTCTCCACTCACATCCAGCAAGGCCACTGACTACTGTCTTCACAAGCCTGTGTCAAGCTTGACCCATGCATAGGGCTCTGCCTGTGATGTTTTTTTAGGCTTGTGTCTTGAGGAGTTTGGCAAAAGAAATCAATTTTAGCGATGCACTTGCCACTTGCTCGAAGGAGATCAAATTTCAGCCATGTCCTGGGCGGGAGGTGTTATACTTGTCAAGAGCACTGACAGACCTAGGTTCAAATCCCATCTTGGACACTCACAAGCTCTATGGCCAGTTACTTAATCTTTCAGAGCCTCCGTCTGTGTGTCTGTAAAATGGGATCCATAGCACCGCCCCCTTACAGGGCTGTTGGAAAGGCTAATTGAGGTACTGGGCACAGAGCCTGGCATGTGGTAAGCACTCCTTTACGTTCCTGGGCAGAGTATTTAAGAAGAGCCTGCGTTCACAGTTGTGACAGTGACATGCAGTAGAGGAGAAAATGTACAGACGTAAAATGCAAAGACTTTGAAACCAAGTTGTCCTAGGTTTGACTTCAATTTTCCCCATTGCTAGCTGTGCATAAACAGGCCAGGAGTGGGGCAATGCTAAGAATAGAGTCACACTAAACAGTTACCACCACCTATTTCTAGGGCAGAAAACATCAACGTTACTGACAATCTCATAACTGTTTACAAGGTTAATATGCTTATGTTATTATTCATGTGTATAAACACTGAAAATAGGGAAAAACAAAACTGGTTATTGGAGTTCCCCAGATTCTTGTGGGCCACAGAAATGAGCCTTCATGATAATTGGGAAGTCCTTCTTAGTCTGCTTCTCTAACTCCTGTACCTCAGGTTGAAATGTTGAGAGTAGAATCTCCGTCCCTGGGCTTCCCCTGGTGGTCCAGTGGGTAAGGACACCGCCTTGCAGCGCAAGGGGCGCCGGTTCAAGCCCTGGCCTGGGAAGATCCCACGTGCCGCGGAGCAGCTGGACCAATGGGTTCAACTACCGAGCTGGAGCTCTGGAGACAAAGCCGGATCCTGACGTGACTCAACCGCACACTCAGGTCAAGCCCTTCAGGGATTTAAGAGCAAAGCGCTGGAAGTGGACACTCACTGCCAGGACAGCCCCGGTGGTGACGGAGCACTGGGAGGGCCTGGGGCTGGCCGATTCTGCCCAGACTCCTCTGACAGGCAGTCTGCGCTGAAAGCTCTGTGTTGGGCTGGTCGAAATGCTCAGAGCCGCACTGCATTCTCATGGGTTCCCTCCTCAAGCTGCCCTCCTCCCTCTCTCCCTAGTGTCAGACCTCATCACAGGCTGAGGCTCACCCTGCTCAGTCCTGCCCCCTCTCCCTTTGAACAACCACCAGCGTGATGGGCAACAATACCTTCACCCTTCTAACTCTGTCTCGGTACCTGCCTCCCAAGGGGCGCCAGACCACCTATGCTCTTCCCGCCAGAGTGAGCTAGTGCCTTCACTCTGAGTCCTGTAGGTGCTCCTGGGAGGACAGGAGGCAGCAGGTGGTCGAGGAAGTGCCTCTGCTGTGGAAGGCAGCTGGGAAAACCCCACCCTGCAGCTAGAGAGGTCCACCTCCACTAAGCCTCCCGGGACAGCAGCAAGCGGGTTTTCTCTGAAGCGGCTTCACTTTCTTGGTTACTGGGGCAATGCTAAGAATAGAGTCATAAACAGTTACCACCACCTATTTCTAGGGCAGAAAACATCAACGTTACTGACAATCTCATAACTGTTTACAAGGTTAATATGCTTATGTTATTATTCATGTGTATAAACACTGAAAATAGGGAAAAACAAAACTGGTTATTGGAGTTCCCCAGATTCTTGTGGGCCACAGAAATGAGCCTTCATGATAATTGGGAAGTCCTTCTTAGTCTGCTTCTCTAACTCCTGTACCTCAGGTTGAAATGTTGAGAGTAGAATCTCCGTCCCTGGGCTTCCCCTGGTGGTCCAGTGGGTAAGGACACCGCCTTGCAGCGCAAGGGGCGCCGGTTCAAGCCCTGGCCTGGGAAGATCCCACGTGCCGCGGAGCAGCTGGACCAATGGGTTCAACTACCGAGCTGGAGCTCTGGAGACAAAGCCGGATCCTGACGTGACTCAACCGCACACTCAGGTCAAGCCCTTCAGGGATTTAAGAGCAAAGCGCTGGAAGTGGACACTCACTGCCAGGACAGCCCCGGTGGTGACGGAGCACTGGGAGGGCCTGGGGCTGGCCGATTCTGCCCAGACTCCTCTGACAGGCAGTCTGCGCTGAAAGCTCTGTGTTGGGCTGGTCGAAATGCTCAGAGCCGCACTGCATTCTCATGGGTTCCCTCCTCAAGCTGCCCTCCTCCCTCTCTCCCTAGTGTCAGACCTCATCACAGGCTGAGGCTCACCCTGCTCAGTCCTGCCCCCTCTCCCTTTGAACAACCACCAGCGTGATGGGCAACAATACCTTCACCCTTCTAACTCTGTCTCGGTACCTGCCTCCCAAGGGGCGCCAGACCACCTATGCTCTTCCCGCCAGAGTGAGCTAGTGCCTTCACTCTGAGTCCTGTAGGTGCTCCTGGGAGGACAGGAGGCAGCGAGGTGGTCGAGGAAGTGCCTCTGCTGTGGAAGGCAGCTGGGAAAACCCCACCCTGCAGCTAGGAGAGAGGTCCACCTCCACTAAGCCTCCCGGGGACAGCAGCAAGCGGGTTTTTCTCTGAAGGCGGCTTCACTTTCTTGGTTACTGAGAAGCAGACAGGAAACACGTCCAAGACACACATCGGAGCATCGGGGTGGGGGATGCGGGCCCTCTTCCAACCCAGTCCCAGTGCTTGGTATAATGTGACCTTTCCGTCTGATTACCACTCTGCTCTTTTCGCCAAAGGAAAGCCAGGAGAAGAGGTATTTTTAGGAGACAATAGGCAAGTTAATTAGGCGGCTCTACATTTGTCAGACTTTACATTAAGAGCTTGGAGGAAGGGGTGGCCAAGGCGGGAAGGAGCCGTGGACTTGATTCATTTTGAAAACTGGCTCCAGGGCTTATGGGCCCTCTTCCCCACCCCGCTGCATTCTGCATGCAGCAGGAGTACATGAAATTTTAATGACATCTGAGCCACTTCCCTCCACGGTTCCGCTCCTGTCCATTTGGCTGAAAACTGTCTTCGCTGTGTGTGCGGACCGCTCAGCTCAAGGAATGACATTGCTCCCCGACCCCTGACCCCACACCCCATTATTCTGACCGGTCAGCTGGTCAGCTCACACTCAGTAGCCCACTTCTGGGGAGGTAACGCGGGGGCCCCCTGGGTACACTTCACCTGCACCAGCACATCCTGTGACGGCAGAGCAGCACAGATGGAGGGGCACGGCCTGAGCAGTCGAAGGGCAGTTTCAAGGGAGATGATCAGAAGTCAGGCGGGGACAAAAGCGGGGGTGGGGGAGGATCACAGCTCCTTTCCCACTCCGTGCTGACATCACACAGGTAGCTTGAAACAGGCCAGGTGGGAGCAGCATCCACACCACAAAAACTGGCACACGCTACAGTGAGGACTGGTTTTTGCTTTCCCCATAGCGCTGATTGTTAGACATTTACCAGCACATCACTGGGGCAAAACAGACCGATTCCTAAGAGACACTGTCCCCAAACCCCAGATCTCTTCAGGGCATTTCTTATCATGTCCTTTCCTTCACAATTGTAATGATCCACATATTTATTATTTCTGCAATGTTTCCATTCCTAGTTCTACCACTTAATACCTCTGAAGTTGGGCAAGCTGATTAACCTCTGTGTCTTAATTGTCTCATCAATACAATGGGTATAAGAATAGCATCAAACCTCACAGGGCAGTTTCTTCATAGCTGCCATGGAGGCCTGCTGCAGTACATTACATTTAATATTTTAATTTATCCAGTCTTGATAATAATCAAAATGACTGATATTATTATCCATTCGAGGAGGCCCCTAAGACTGTAGTGAGATAGTGGCAAAGGTGAGACGGGAAAATATGGCTTTTGAAATTCCAAAGCCTGGGTGTCCAACTGGCACCTCAAACTCCCTCTGCAGCATCTGCCCTCTCCCTCTAGCAAGTCAGTTTCCCACCTCACAGCCTTGAGCCAGGCCCAGCATTCTGCTGGGAGCAGGCAAAAAAGGGTGAAATCCTCTGCATCTCCTTCAATGAAAACTTTCTCGTCTCAAAGAGACAGCGAGAGGAATTGGCTAAAGTGCATTTGGAATTCTGAGTTCATTATCCATGCACTTAAAGCCTGTCTAGATGACAAATGAAATGTGAAAAATGTAGAGAATCATCCACATGTTTGGTCTCTGCAGTGTCAGAACTGTTGTATTTCAGAAACATTGGTAGACCGTAGCCCACTTGGGGGGGCCCTACACTTCACCTGCACCAGCACATCCTGTGACGGCAGAGCAGCACAGATGGAGGGGCACGGCCTGAGCAGTCGAAGGGCAGTTTCAAGGGAGATGATCAGAAGTCAGGCGGGGACAAAAGCGGGGGTGGGGGAGGATCACAGCTCCTTTCCCACTCCGTGCTGACATCACACAGGTAGCTTGAAACAGGCCAGGTGGGAGCAGCATCCACACCACAAAAACTGGCACACGCTACAGTGAGGACTGGTTTTTGCTTTCCCCATAGCGCTGATTGTTAGACATTTACCAGCACATCACTGGGGCAAAAACAGACCGATTCCTAAGAGACACTGTCCCCAAACCCCAGATCTCTTCAGGGCATTTCTTATCATGTCCTTTCCTTCACAATTGTAATGATCCACATATTTATTATTTCTGCAATGTTTCCATTCCTAGTTCTACCACTTAATACCTCTGAAGTTGGGCAAGCTGATTAACCTCTGTGTCTTAATTGTCTCATCAATACAATGGGTATAAGAATAGCATCAAACCTCACAGGGCAGTTTCTTCATAGCTGCCATGGAGGCCTGCTGCAGTACATTACATTTAATATTTTAATTTATCCAGTCTTGATAATAATCAAAATGACTGATATTATTATCCATTCGAGGAGGCCCCTAAGACTGTAGTGAGATAGTGGCAAAGGTGAGACGGGAAAATATGGCTTTTGAAATTCCAAAGCCTGGGTGTCCAACTGGCACCTCAAACTCCCTCTGCAGCATCTGCCCTCTCCCTCTAGCAAGTCAGTTTCCCACCTCACAGCCTTGAGCCAGGCCCAGCATTCTGCTGGGAGCAGGCAAAAAAGGGTGAAATCCTCTGCATCTCCTTCAATGAAAACTTTCTCGTCTCAAAGAGACAGCGAGAGAGGAATTGGCTAAAGTGCATTTGGAATTCTGAGTTCATTATCCATGCACTTAAAGCCTGTCTAGATGACAAATGAAATGTGAAAAATGTAGAGAATCATCCACATGTTTGGTCTCTGCAGTGTCAGAACTGTTGTATTTCAGAAACATCTGGACGGCCGGAGAGGGGGCCAACCTGAGCTCTGCTTAACGAGAATGTGTGGGAATGAAGGGGACTCCCTCCATTTTATAGATGAGGGAACCAAGACGCCCAGAGGGGAAATACCTTGCCTAAGGTTACCTGGATTTTGGGCGGCGGAGCTGGGGTGTAAACTCTCAGCACTGTACTTTCGAGCTCCACCGCAGTGCTTGACTTTGGCAGAAATTGCTTCTCGTGGTGTCAGGCACAGAGTCCTGCATGAACAGGCATCCTAAGTGATCTGAGAGCGAGCTTCTCATGAAAATGCCTTGCCTCTGATAAACAGGGCTGGTCTGAGGAAAACCTCCATGTGTAAATGAGGGAACTGAGGCTCAGAGAGGTTAACGGACTTGCTTAAGATCACACAGCTGCTGATGGAGTTGACCAGAATTTGAATCCATTAGGTCAACTGGTCACAGTCACTTCCTCTTAAGCAACATAATAAGAAAGCAATTGTTTATTGAGTGCATACTACGTGCCAGGCAAATCATGACTACAAAGGAACTTAAGTAGTATTCAGAGTTTCCCATTTAACACTGGGAAGTTCAAACTGCTCTGGGGTTGGGTCAGGGTCAGCCACCTCTCCTGCATTTCGGCACTTTGTAAAGACACCTTTGCGCTGCTGCTTAAACCGGACATTTGTCCCCCACTGCCTGATTCCAAGTTTTCTGAAATCCAGTCACTCACATACAACCATCATAACCTATAGTAGGATCCATGCACCACTTCTTTTACAATTAACATTTTTCTTCACATTAACATTAAACAAAAACCCTATCTACTTTGGTTTCTTCCTTAAGCAACAATATCCATGACACGATGCCTTTGAAGTGCTTGTTAGAGTTTTCCTAACACACCATCAAAATTAGCACGTAATTATCAAGATTAAAAGTGGCTGTACATATAAAAATCAGGCTTTGTACCACGGGTAGCTTGTAGCAGCCTCCAGGCATCACCCCGAGGGTGACAAGCCATGCCTTAAAGCCTGTCTAGATGACAAATGAAATGTGAAAATGTAGAGAATCATCCACATGTTTGGTCTCTGCAGTGTCAGAACTGTTGTATTTCAGAAACATCTGACGGCCGGAGAGGGCCAACCTGAGCTCTGCTTAACGAGAATGTGTGGGAATGAAGGGGACTCCCTCCATTTTATAGATGAGGGAACCAAGACGCCCAGGGGAAATACCTTGCCTAAGGTTACCTGGATTTTGGGCGGCGGAGCTGGGGTGTAAACTCTCAGCACTGTACTTTCGAGCTCCACCGCAGTGCTTGACTTTGGCAGAAATTGCTTCTCGTGGTGTCAGGCACAGAGTCCTGCATGAACAGGCATCCTAAGTGATCTGAGAGCGAGCTTCTCATGAAAATGCCTTGCCTCTGATAAACAGGGCTGGTCTGAGGAAAACCTCCATGTGTAAATGAGGGAACTGAGGCTCAGAGAGGTTAACGGACTTGCTTAAGATCACACAGCTGCTGATGGAGTTGACCAGAATTTGAATCCATTAGGTCAACTGGTCACAGTCACTTCCTCTTAAGCAACATAATAAGAAAGCAATTGTTTATTGAGTGCATACTACGTGCCAGGCAAATCATGACTACAAAGGAACTTAAGTAGTATTCAGAGTTTCCCATTTAACACTGGGAAGTTCAAACTGCTCTGGGGTTGGGTCAGGGTCAGCCACCTCTCCTGCATTTCGGCACTTTGTAAAGACACCTTTGCGCTGCTGCTTAAACCGGACATTTGTCCCCCACTGCCTGATTCCAAGTTTTCTGAAATCCAGTCACTCACATACAACCATCATAACCTATAGTAGGATCCATGCACCACTTCTTTTACAATTAACATTTTTCTTCACATTAACATTAAACAAAAAAACCCTATCTACTTTGGTTTCTTCCTTAAGCAACAATATCCATGACACGATGCCTTTGAAGTGCTTGTTAGAGTTTTCCTAACACACCATCAAAATTAGCACGTAATTATCAAGATTAAAAGTGGCTGTACATATAAAAATCAGGCTTTGTACCACGGGTAGCTTGTAGCAGCCTCCAGGCATCATGGGCCGGGTTCTCTGTGAAGTTTCTCTCGTCTGCTGACAAGCTGGTCTGCCCAAGCACCACGCTGTCTCTGTGAGCGGGGATTCTCTGGTGGACACGGGAGATCCAGCACTTTCAAGAAGCCAGTCAGGACCAACACTAGAACCCTGGCAGCCGGGGCTAAGGAGGGGTGGATGGCTTTCAATCACCGTACTTCTTGTGTGTCAACTTCAAACCTCAAGCCGCGTGAAAGGTTGGTATTAAACCCTGACTTGACAGGTGACAACTCGAGAGGCAAAGTGGCAGAGCTGGCCAGAGGAGAAGTCCACCTTCAAGCTCAGGTTCGTCCAACTCCAAAGCCCAGACCCTGAAACATGACGGGTAGCTGCCTTCCTGCTGTCATCTCCCACCTCAGACTGTCAGATTGGAGAGGGTTTCTGGGTGGGACCATCGTGGGAAGTCCGCACAAGTGCCTTCTAATAGTGGATGTAGGCTTAAGATGTCAGGAGATGGGAAGAGCGAGTACCCAGCGAGGTTCTGCAGGAGGGAAAGGAAAGAATTCCAAGGTAGGATTTTTTCTTGAGGTCTGGAGAAAAGCCTACTCCTGATGAAAAGAACCACCTCAGGGTTGGTAGGCACAGCTGCTGCTTAGAGAATGGATGAATGCTGGGGTTTGTTTTTACAAAATCTAAACAGCAGCTTAGAGGAGTTTCTGTTCTCATGGGGAAAAATACCGAGGCTCAGAAAACCATGTGTCTTGACCAAGACTGGACAGCCTCTACGTGGCAGGTCTGGGGTTCTCACCCAGTTCTGACTGTAAAGGCAGCTATTTGTCCTGACACACAGGTCACTGAGCCACTCACTCATTTACTCATTCCAGAGTTATTCGGCCACAGGAAGAGGCTGGAGATGACATTTGGGATTTGGGCTCTGGAGACAAATCCTTGGAATTTTCTGGATTTCATCCCCACTACCCCCAGACCCGAGTGGACACAGGCATCACTTGGGGGTCTTGCATTTTTTGTTAATTATCTCAGATATCTATTCTGCTGATGTAGACACAACCGCACGATCTTGCTCTCCTGCAGCAGGAATCAATTTCCCAGCGATGGTCACTTAATGAAGAAATATGAGGACGTTTCAGGGAATGGAATCAGGTGGGGAGAGTCAAAGTGCCCAATGACTGAGGCGTATAGGGTCCAGGGCTCAGGCTGATTAACAAGGGTCGAGATCTAAACCCGAACCCTGGCAGCCGGGGCTAAGGGTGGATGGCTTTCAATCACCGTCTTCTTGTGTGTCAACTTCAAACCTCAAGCCGCGTGAAAGGTTGGTATTAAACCCTGACTTGACAGGTGACAACTCGAGAGGCAAAGTGGCAGAGCTGGCCAGAGGAGAAGTCCACCTTCAAGCTCAGGTTCGTCCAACTCCAAAGCCCAGACCCTGAAACATGACGGGTAGCTGCCTTCCTGCTGTCATCTCCCACCTCAGACTGTCAGATTGGAGAGGGTTTCTGGGTGGGACCATCGTGGGAAGTCCGCACAAGTGCCTTCTAATAGTGGATGTAGGCTTAAGATGTCAGGAGATGGGAAGAGCGAGTACCCAGCGAGGTTCTGCAGGAGGGAAAGGAAAGAATTCCAAGGTAGGATTTTTTCTTGAGGTCTGGAGAAAAGCCTACTCCTGATGAAAAGAACCACCTCAGGGTTGGTAGGCACAGCTGCTGCTTAGAGAATGGATGAATGCTGGGGTTTGTTTTTACAAAATCTAAACAGCAGCTTAGAGGAGTTTCTGTTCTCATGGGGAAAAATACCGAGGCTCAGAAAACCATGTGTCTTGACCAAGACTGGACAGCCTCTACGTGGCAGGTCTGGGGTTCTCACCCAGTTCTGACTGTAAAGGCAGCTATTTGTCCTGACACACAGGTCACTGAGCCACTCACTCATTTACTCATTCCAGAGTTATTCGGCCACAGGAAGAGGCTGGAGATGACATTTGGGATTTGGGCTCTGGAGACAAATCCTTGGAATTTTCTGGATTTCATCCCCACTACCCCCAGACCCGAGTGGACACAGGCATCACTTGGGGGTCTTGCATTTTTTGTTAATTATCTCAGATATCTATTCTGCTGATGTAGACACAACCGCACGATCTTGCTCTCCTGCAGCAGGAATCAATTTCCCAGCGATGGTCACTTAATGAAGAAATATGAGGACGTTTCAGGGAATGGAATCAGGTGGGGAGAGTCAAAGTGCCCAATGACTGAGGCGTATAGGGTCCAGGGCTCAGGCTGATTAACAAGCGGCTCACATCTCTTAAACCAAACAGTTGGGGTGCACCTGTTTTTGACAGATGCCTCCATGTTGTTATTACCGAGCATCTGCATTCCAGCCTGAGTCCTAGGCTGGTGAGACGGTCAGAGAGGAGCAGAAAGCTCCATCCATACAGCCTCTTCACACAGACTTGAGACCCTCAAATGCAGTCTGAAAGAGCTGTGTTGAAAGGACCCTCCTTTCACCCGTCCCACAGTGATGTGCGTCTGGGGTTGCTGCCCTGTGAACAAGGTAGGGGGCATCATTCTTGGTGAGGCACTTCTTTTCTCCACTCGACATGGCATCCTGGGTGCATCCCCGAGCCTAAGTGAGCAGGGCGATTCACTGTTATGGCAACTGAAGCCTCACTCCCAGATGCAGAGTGCACCGAGGGTGTGCTGGCTGCCTGACATTTAGCAGCTTTGCCAATAACTTAACAACAATGCATGATTATATTTGATATGCTTTCTTTAATTTATTATGGATACTGTGGGCTGGAGAGAACCAGACTTTAAAAATGGATTGTGTTTTGTTCTGAATCGTCTCAGTGCAGGGATGGGGTGTGGGACTGAGCCAGATGCTGGGCGGGTCTCTGCAGGTCCCAGCAGGTCTGGGCAGGTCGAGTGACTCCTGATTCTGACCCAATCTCAAGGCTTGGGTCTCCTGGACTCCCCTAGAGTTTGACAGAGAGGTGTGTGTCCACATCTCCAAGCCTACTTTATTCATTTGTGCTTTCTGTCTGGCCCTTGAAGGTATTTACTCAAATTTGAAATCCCTGCTCTTAGGAAATGAATTAAAAGACACAAGTCTGGATAACACAGGTACCTACTGATGCCCTCGGCAGTGCTCTGGATTCCCATGTCAACACATTCATTCATTCCACCATCGTTCACTGGCACCTACTCTCTGCCAGGCCTTTGGCAGGGGTGCTGGGGAGGCAGTGGGCAGCAGGAACTAATGCTCGCTCACGATGACTCCTTGCCAGACACTGCTTCAACTCAGGGCCCACGCCTCCTCATAACAGCCCCTTGAGTAAGTAGGATTACCGTCTCCATTTTGAGGATGGGGACGTGGAGGCTCAGAGAGGTGAAGAAACTAGCCTGTGGCTGCCCAGCTGGCAAGTCCATGTTCTTAACTACCGCACACTCCTGTTTCTCTGGCAAGGCTGAGGCCCGGGGAGCTTACATTAGCTTGCAGAGATTCATCTGCCTTTCAACTCCCGCTGCCCTCTGACGCTGGCCCGCTCTGCAGATCTGAGCAATGCAATTTGATGCAAGTGGTTTTTAACCCAATAAAACTGGAAAGCATCTCCCTCCCCTGGAGGAATGCCATTTGTCAGCCCTCTGCTTGCAATTTTCACCCCTTTCTGGGCTTCAAGGGAGACTGTTGGAAGATAAGCCTGGGGCTTCACGCATTGTAAATCTTTTTGAAACCTACGCTGCAAGCGTCTCTCTTTCCAAATATGGCGACTTCTCAGGCCCGGACTCTGCTCCTCAGGCAGAGGCGAGGAAGGCGCCATATAAGGTCATGCTTGTGTGGTTTTCATCTCCTTGTACAAACCTGCCTGCCTGGCTTTTATCTCCTGAGTCCCTGGTTCTGCAGCACGAGTTCTATCAGCCAAGATGTGCTCTGGGCCACCGGTACTCGACCCTCCCAGGGTGCCCCCTCTGCTGCCAAAGAGGACAGGTCCTACCCCACGGCTCCCTCCATCCTCCTCTCGGGGTATGAATTAGGAGAAGCAAGAGAGAGGGAGAAAGAGGGGAAAAAAAGAACTGCCAAGAGATCAGATGAACACCAGCAGAGGAGAAATAATTAGCACCGATAAAATTTGGGGTATTATTAAAAATAAAATGGCAAGCGAGTAGAGGTTAACTTGAACTGGGAACAGTGATGCAACCCTGGCCACATTAATTAAGTGCAGGGAGTCTCCATGGAAACCCAAGTTGGGCACACTGATGAACTCATGTTAATTACATGGAAATCTCCGCACCGGAAAATGGTGCTTGGGAAAACGCAGGAGGAAACCGGCTCCAAACGCCTTGGTGCGTTCACGCAAGTCAAGGCTTCTGTCGCCGCTGATGACAAATCGAATTTCAGGTGGCTTCTTTCACGTAAGCACACTCTGAGTTTAGAACTCTGAAGGCATAATTCTTTGCTGGTTGGCAAAGAGCTATGCCTGGTGCCCTCTGGTCACCCCAGGCCATCTGCACTCCCCCACACCTCCACATGTACCAGCCACCAAAGTGTTAACAGCTGGTCCAGTGGCCTCGCCATTACCAACTGCTCAACATGCTGATATTGTTGGTTCTCATCTTCAGCTATTACTAGACAGGGAAAGTGAGGCTACTTGCTTGAGGTGGCACAGCTATAAAGCGGCAGATTTGGAGTACGAATCCAGGCAGTCTGGCTCTAAACGGCCCTCCTACGGGACTTTGCTAGCGGTCCAGTGGTTACCATTCCATGTTTCCACTGCAGGGGGCACAGGTTTGATCTCTAGTTGGGGAACTAAGATCCCGCATACCACACAGTGCAGCCGTAAAAATGGTAATAAAACAAGCTCCCTCTCTTCCCTCCATCTTCTTCCCTTGCCTTTCCCTCTCCTCCTCTTTTTTCCTTCTTAGTTTAATTTGGATGTATTTCCACTCCCTAACCTCCCTGCCTGGCTTTTATCTCCTGAGTCCCTGGTTCTGCAGCACGAGTTCTATCAGCCAAGATGTGCTCTGGGCCACCGGTACTCGACCCTCCCAGGGTGCCCCTCTGCTGCCAAAGAGGACAGGTCCTACCCACGGCTCCCTCCATCCTCCTCTCGGGGTATGAATTAGGAGAAGCAAGAGAGAGGGAGAAAGAGGGAAAAAGAACTGCCAAGAGATCAGATGAACACCAGCAGAGGAGAAATAATTAGCACCGATAAAATTTGGGGTATTATTAAAAATAAAATGGCAAGCGAGTAGAGGTTAACTTGAACTGGGAACAGTGATGCAACCCTGGCCACATTAATTAAGTGCAGGGAGTCTCCATGGAAACCCAAGTTGGGCACACTGATGAACTCATGTTAATTACATGGAAATCTCCGCACCGGAAAATGGTGCTTGGGAAAACGCAGGAGGAAACCGGCTCCAAACGCCTTGGTGCGTTCACGCAAGTCAAGGCTTCTGTCGCCGCTGATGACAAATCGAATTTCAGGTGGCTTCTTTCACGTAAGCACACTCTGAGTTTAGAACTCTGAAGGCATAATTCTTTGCTGGTTGGCAAGAGCTATGCCTGGTGCCCTCTGGTCACCCCAGGCCATCTGCACTCCCCCACACCTCCACATGTACCAGCCACCAAAGTGTTAACAGCTGGTCCAGTGGCCTCGCCATTACCAACTGCTCAACATGCTGATATTGTTGGTTCTCATCTTCAGCTATTACTAGACAGGGAAAGTGAGGCTACTTGCTTGAGGTGGCACAGCTATAAAGCGGCAGATTTGGAGTACGAATCCAGGCAGTCTGGCTCTAAACGGCCCTCCTACGGGACTTTGCTAGCGGTCCAGTGGTTACCATTCCATGTTTCCACTGCAGGGGGCACAGGTTTGATCTCTAGTTGGGGAACTAAGATCCCGCATACCACACAGTGCAGCCGTAAAAATGGTAATAAAACAAGCTCCCTCTCTTCCCTCCATCTTCTTCCCTTGCCTTTCCCTCTCCTCCTCTTTTTTCCTTCTTAGTTTAATTGGGATGTATTTCACCTACCATACAATTCACCCATTTAAAGTATACAACTCAATCGTTTTTAGTACATTCATAGATAGGTGAATATCACAGTCAGTGTTAAAGCATTTTCACTAGCTCAGAAAGACATTCTTTGGGTATCACCACATTATCCTACAGTCTCTGGGCCCCTGAAAACCACTCATCTGTTTTCTATCTTTATGAATTTGCCTACAAAGAACATCTCACATGAATGGATCCTTCAGCATGTAGCCTTCTGTACCTGGCTTCTTTCACTGAGCATCATGTATGGAAGGTTCATTCACGTTGTTGCATGCATCAGTCCTTCATTCCTTCTACAGTCAAATAATAATTCCACCATAGGCCTCCCAGGTAGCTCAGTGGTAAAGCATCCACCTGTCAAGCAGGAGACACAGGTTCCAACACTGCGTCAGGAAACCCTGAAGAAGAAAATGGCAATCCACTCCAGTATTCCTGCCTGGAAAATCCCATGGACAGAGGAGCCTGGTGGCCTACAGTTCTTGGGGTCGCAAAAAGAGTTGGACACAAATGAAGTGACTAAACAACAATATTCCCCTGTGGATGTGTCACACCCTGCTTATCCATTCCTCAGCTGACTGGACACTTGGGCAGTGCTCACATGGAAGCCTCTACATCGTACAAGCTTTTGAGCTTTTGAAGACTGCAGTTAAGGGCACACCTGGGACTCAGACCTAGGATGGCCTCCTTGGTTCCTGCACACAAATGCTAAAACAGAGATCTCGTTCCATGTTACTGAGGAGCAATACGAACCTCCTGTTAAACTGAGTGCACAGTCTAGGGGAACGCAGGGGATGCAGGATGTGGGATTATTGTGAAAGGTAGGAAAGCTCTGAGTGATCGGGAGGAACAAGGGGAAGAATGAGACTTGACAGATCTTTCCAGAGAGGTTTAAGGCTCTCATGCAACAGGTAGGAGATGGACATACTGCAGGGGGCAGGAACATAGACCTAAGTCAAAGATGCCTCTTAGACTCTCTATGCCTCGGCTTCTTCATCTATAAGATAGGAAGATGGTAATCATGCCTACCCTTCAGGAGTACAGAGGCTAAGTAAGCTAACCTTTGTAAAAGTAGTTAGAACAGTGCCTGGCACACAGCGAGTACAAGCGTTTGCTATTATTTCTCTTATCACCTAGGAGAGGTCTTCCAGGGCTGCTCACCTTGATCTCACAGGTATACCGTAAAGGCCATGTGTCCTGGAAGAAACATGCACTGGCCCACTGGCCCTCAGGACCCATTTTCCATTCCATCAGGAGAACGGGTGCAATGTAAATCTTTTTGGAACCCGTTAAAACTCAGAAGCATTCTTTGGGTATCACCACATTATCCTACAGTCTCTGGGCCTGAAAACCACTCATCTGTTTTCTATCTTTATGAATTTGCCTACAAAGAACATCTCACATGAATGGATCCTTCAGCATGTAGCCTTCTGTACCTGGCTTCTTTCACTGAGCATCATGTATGGAAGGTTCATTCACGTTGTTGCATGCATCAGTCCTTCATTCCTTCTACAGTCAAATAATAATTCCACCATAGGCCTCCCAGGTAGCTCAGTGGTAAAGCATCCACCTGTCAAGCAGGAGACACAGGTTCCAACACTGCGTCAGGAAACCCTGAAGAAGAAAATGGCAATCCACTCCAGTATTCCTGCCTGGAAAATCCCATGGACAGAGGAGCCTGGTGGCCTACAGTTCTTGGGGTCGCAAAAAGAGTTGGACACAAATGAAGTGACTAAACAACAATATTCCCCTGTGGATGTGTCACACCCTGCTTATCCATTCCTCAGCTGACTGGACACTTGGGCAGTGCTCACATGGAAGCCTCTACATCGTACAAGCTTTTGAGCTTTTGAAGACTGCAGTTAAGGGCACACCTGGGACTCAGACCTAGGATGGCCTCCTTGGTTCCTGCACACAAATGCTAAAACAGAGATCTCGTTCCATGTTACTGAGGAGCAATACGAACCTCCTGTTAAACTGAGTGCACAGTCTAGGGGAACGCAGGGGATGCAGGATGTGGGATTATTGTGAAAGGTAGGAAAGCTCTGAGTGATCGGGAGGAACAAGGGGAAGAATGAGACTTGACAGATCTTTCCAGAGAGGTTTAAGGCTCTCATGCAACAGGTAGGAGATGGACATACTGCAGGGGGCAGGAACATAGACCTAAGTCAAAGATGCCTCTTAGACTCTCTATGCCTCGGCTTCTTCATCTATAAGATAGGAAGATGGTAATCATGCCTACCCTTCAGGAGTACAGAGGCTAAGTAAGCTAACCTTTGTAAAAGTAGTTAGAACAGTGCCTGGCACACAGCGAGTACAAGCGTTTGCTATTATTTCTCTTATCACCTAGGAGAGGTCTTCCAGGGCTGCTCACCTTGATCTCACAGGTATACCGTAAAGGCCATGTGTCCTGGAAGAAACATGCACTGGCCCACTGGCCCTGCGCAGGACCCATTTTCCATTCCATCAGGAGAACGGGTGCATGTAATCTAGGAACGTTAAAATTCTGAATACTTGGATTTCCTCTAGGGGTATCTCCCTTGCTTCAGAGCAGTTTCTTGGTCTCCGTGGGAATGGGATCTCTCAGGCCTTCCAGCAGGTGGAGTCTCTCATCCTACACCTTACTGCTGCTCCCTGTCCCCTACAAGGTGTGGATGCAGGACAAAGCAAAGCATAAAAAGCAAGGGTTTCAGTAAAAGGCAGAAGGGGCTCCTGGCTCCATACCATTGACCCAGTCTTTGAGCCTCTTTATCCTCAGTTTTATTATCTCTAAAGTGGGAAAAATAGGGTCATCTCCCTCTGAGGTCTGCTTGAGGATGAAATGGATGAGTATGTGGAAAGCACCTCAGGGAGGTGGCACAGCAGAGGAGCTGGCAAGCGCTCAGCGCACCTCTGCCTGCTACTGTGAGGCCAGGACCCCAGCGGGAGGCTTGGCTCTTTAGAACACTGCAGTCTTGGCCTCAGTGCCCTTCACTTATTAAGCAGACTATGGTCCCTGCAATTTGTGGTTTACTGGAGAACGACCGTCTCTGATCTCCAGCGGCTGTTAGGCGCCTGCCTGTGTGTTTCCCATCAAAGTGTATTCCCTCCGCCTGTATTCTAATCACATCCCCCAGTTAATACCATATATTTTTATGTAAAAGGGAACAAATTACACGGAGACAACATGGAATATGAAAGCTCCCAGCGACGCTTTCATTGTTCGAGCCGCGTGCTCTGCTCACTGCTTCTGAAAATACGAAGTTAATTGGCAGTTCCATTTATCTCACTTTGCTTAACTGATGGATCTTACTGCCCTTTAGTTTGTAAACACTTCTCGGTATTTCTCTGATCCCGCTTTCTTCCAGCTCCTGCCTCTGAACACAAAACACACACACCCACTCACTCACAGACACACACTCAAAATCCACATTTGTATAATGTGACACTGGGAGGGAAGAATGGATAGGATTTGACACATTTGATACACTTGTCTCTAATTTTCTTTTTAAGCAAGTAAAGAAATACAAATAAATACAAATAGTATGTTAGAGTATTTCCTTTTCTTAGACATTTATCCATGTAATAGATGGATGTGGATATATTTGTAGTGTCTATTACATGCCAAGGACGTGTCTGCTGCTGCTTCTCTGGCCTGTTTCTCTTTTTCATCTCTCCTGCAATCAGTCTAACCAGTGTTGACTTCAGGTCTGGGGGACAAACAGACAGGACTAGGTTCAAATCCTGCTTTACCACGGTTGGTGTCACCTGGGACAAGTGCTCATCCTCCTGGATATCAGGCTGTTCAGTGGTAAAATGGAGATTATTATATGCTCACAGCTAAAATGAAACAGTAAATTAAATGAAATACTAAATGAAATAATATTTTCAAATGTTCATAATTTACAACAGTCAAAATAGAACAACAGCCTAAATGTTCTTTGATGGATAAATGGAAAAAGAAAATGTAGTATATTGTAGTATATATACACAATGAAACATTATTCAGCCACAAAAAAGAATGAAATCTTGCCATCTGTGACCACATGGATGGATCTTGAGGGCATTAAGCTAACTGAAATAAATCAGATAAAGAGAAATACTGTATGATTTTACTTACATGTGGAATGTAAGTGAAACACCCCCAGGTCCAACTTACTGAGACAGAGAATAGACTGGGGGTTGCTGGAGATGGATGAAATGAAACAAAAGGTACAGGCTTCCAGCTACAAACTGATGTCATAGAGCATAACGTACAGCACAGAAACTATAGTTAATAACGTAGTAGTGCATATTTTAAACTTGCTAAGAAAGTAGATTTTAAGTTTTCACCCCCCAAAAAATTCTATAATTATGTATGGTGATGGATGTTAACTAGACTACTAGTGTTGATCACACTACATACAAATATCGAGTCATTATGCTGTGTACCTCAAATCAGTATAATATGGTATTGCCAAATTATACCTCAATTGAAACAGTGTCTCTCATTTATGTTCAGTGATGTATTACTTTTCACCCACCTTCCATCTCCAGTGAGTTTTCTATTATGCCCCAGGGCCTGCCTCAATCTTTCCTCATTCATTCTTGGTCATCCTACACTCTTACCTTGAGTGCTTCCTCAAGGGGGCTTTTCCTGAGGCCCTGGAGTAAACTAGGTTCTTGCTGTCTGCTTCTGGGATAGGCTGTGTTTGCCTTTCTGCAATATTCATCATGCTTGAAATTACTTGTCCAACACAGACCTCCTCCTCCGGTTTGAAGCTTCAACAAGGGCATGCACTGAGCTCTGTGTATCACTTATAACACACTCCAGCAGAATATTCACAACATTTCAGATTTAGAAAGAAAAACTGGAACCAACCCAAATGTCCATCAACAGATGAACAGGTAAATCCTGATATACTCAACTGAAAGAACACAATTCAGTGCTAACGAGGAACAAACTACTGGTATACCCAACAACACAGAGAAGTCTCAAAACCATGCTGAATGAAAGAAATCAGAGACAAGAGAGTATATGCTGTATGATTTAATTTATAGGAAATTTGAAGGCAGACCAAACTCATCTACAGCGACAAAGAATAGACCAGTGGTTGCCTGGGGCTGAGGGTAGAAGGAGGGCACTGAATTCAAGGGGCAAGAGAGAACTCTGGGAGGTGATGAACTAGTCTCAGTCTTGACTGCGGTGTTGATTACATGGGTGAGTGCATGTGTCAAGCACATTCAACTGCAGACTTAAAATGTTTGCATTTCATTGTGTATAAATTATATCCCCAAAGTTGATTAAAAACTAAAAGACAGAGAATAGACTGGGGGTTGCTGGAGATGGATGAAATGAAACAAAAGGTACAGGCTTCCAGCTACAAACTGATGTCATAGAGCATAACGTACAGCACAGAAACTATAGTTAATAACGTAGTAGTGCATATTTTAAACTTGCTAAGAAAGTAGATTTTAAGTTTTCACCCCCCAAAAAATTCTATAATTATGTATGGTGATGGATGTTAACTAGACTACTAGTGTTGATCACACTACATACAAATATCGAGTCATTATGCTGTGTACCTCAAATCAGTATAATATGGTATTGCCAAATTATACCTCAATTGAAACAGTGTCTCTCATTTATGTTCAGTGATGTATTACTTTTCACCCACCTTCCATCTCCAGTGAGTTTTCTATTATGCCCCAGGGCCTGCCTCAATCTTTCCTCATTCATTCTTGGTCATCCTACACTCTTACCTTGAGTGCTTCCTCAAGGGGGCTTTTCCTGAGGCCCTGGAGTAAACTAGGTTCTTGCTGTCTGCTTCTGGGATAGGCTGTGTTTGCCTTTCTGCAATATTCATCATGCTTGAAATTACTTGTCCAACACAGACCTCCTCCTCCGGTTTGAAGCTTCAACAAGGGCATGCACTGAGCTCTGTGTATCACTTATAACACACTCCAGCAGAATATTCACAACATTTCAGATTTAGAAAGAAAAACTGGAACCAACCCAAATGTCCATCAACAGATGAACAGGTAAATCCTGATATACTCAACTGAAAGAACACAATTCAGTGCTAACGAGGAACAAACTACTGGTATACCCAACAACACAGAGAAGTCTCAAAACCATGCTGAATGAAAGAAATCAGAGACAAGAGAGTATATGCTGTATGATTTAATTTATAGGAAATTTGAAGGCAGACCAAACTCATCTACAGCGACAAAGAATAGACCAGTGGTTGCCTGGGGCTGAGGGTAGAAGGAGGGCACTGAATTCAAGGGGCAAGAGAGAACTCTGGGAGGTGATGAACTAGTCTCAGTCTTGACTGCGGTGTTGATTACATGGGTGAGTGCATGTGTCAAGCACATTCAACTGCAGACTTAAAATGTTTGCATTTCATTGTGTATAAATTATATCCCCAAAGTTGATTAAAAACTAAAAGAACAAAGAAGCAAAAATAACTAAAAAAGAAAGAAGAGAATTAATGAGCAGACCAAAACAAAACAAAACCAAACCAAAAGAAAGAAGGGAATCAAGTTTCCTAGCTTGAATTCTCTGCAAGCTAGAGCTAGACTTCTAAATAGGAAGTGCGGTTAGTGAAAACTCATTATTCTCATTGGATTCAGAAAGATAAATTACAAAAATAGCATTTCAAAGACACTGACACACTGTGGAAATAAAAGGTTAGATGAAAATTCCAGAGAGAGAAATGTTCTTCCTAGAAATTATGAAAAAAAAAAAAAAACCCAGCTCTAAGACCATGAAGTGACATCTTTAAAGTGCTAGAAACAAAAACAAATGCCCTGCCCACCTATAGTTCTGTATCCAATAAAAACACCCTTCAAAGATGACAGCAGGGCCTCCGTGGTGGTCCAGTGGGTAGAGAGTCTGCCTTGCTGTGCAAAGGGCACCGGTTCGATCCCTGGCCCGGGAAGATCCCACGTGCTGTGGAGTGGCTGGACCGGTGTGTCCTTTACAAGCCAGCGCTCTGAAGCACATACACCCAGAGCTGGTGCTCTGCATCATGAGAGGCCACTGCAATGGGAGGCCCACACATGTCAAAGAATAAAAGATGGATAAAAATAAATATAAAAATAAAAAGAAGCATGATGGGCAAAAGGAAAAATAAATTAAAAAAAAAAAAGATGACAGCAAAATGCAGACATTACAGACACACAAAAGCTGGGAGAAATTGTCAGCAGCAGTCATGCACTGTGCAAAGAAATAAAAGATGGATAAAAAAAATAAAAATAGAGTATATGCTGTATGATTTAATTTATAGGAAATTTGAAGGCAGACCAAACTCATCTACAGCGACAAAGAATAGACCAGTGGTTGCCTGGGGCTGAGGGTAGAAGGAGGGCACTGAATTCAAGGGGCAAGAGAGAACTCTGGGAGGTGATGAACTAGTCTCAGTCTTGACTGCGGTGTTGATTACATGGGTGAGTGCATGTGTCAAGCACATTCAACTGCAGACTTAAAATGTTTGCATTTCATTGTGTATAAATTATATCCCCAAAGTTGATTAAAAACTAAAAGAACAAAGAAGCAAAAATAACTAAAAAAGAAAGAAGAGAATTAATGAGCAGACCAAAACAAAACAAAACCAAACCAAAAGAAAGAAGGGAATCAAGTTTCCTAGCTTGAATTCTCTGCAAGCTAGAGCTAGACTTCTAAATAGGAAGTGCGGTTAGTGAAAACTCATTATTCTCATTGGATTCAGAAAGATAAATTACAAAAATAGCATTTCAAAGACACTGACACACTGTGGAAATAAAAGGTTAGATGAAAATTCCAGAGAGAGAAATGTTCTTCCTAGAAATTATGAAAAAAAAAAAAAAACCCAGCTCTAAGACCATGAAGTGACATCTTTAAAGTGCTAGAAACAAAAACAAATGCCCTGCCCACCTATAGTTCTGTATCCAATAAAAACACCCTTCAAAGATGACAGCAGGGCCTCCGTGGTGGTCCAGTGGGTAGAGAGTCTGCCTTGCTGTGCAAAGGGCACCGGTTCGATCCCTGGCCCGGGAAGATCCCACGTGCTGTGGAGTGGCTGGACCGGTGTGTCCTTTACAAGCCAGCGCTCTGAAGCACATACACCCAGAGCTGGTGCTCTGCATCATGAGAGGCCACTGCAATGGGAGGCCCACACATGTCAAAGAATAAAAGATGGATAAAAATAAATATAAAAATAAAAAGAAGCATGATGGGCAAAAGGAAAAATAAATTAAAAAAAAAAAAGATGACAGCAAAATGCAGACATTACAGACACACAAAAGCTGGGAGAAATTGTCAGCAGCAGTCATGCACTGTAAGAAACACTAAAGCAAATCTCCATCCAGGCTGTAGCAATATGATCCCAGATGGAAATGGGAACCCACAAGAAAGAATAAAGAGGGCTTCCCTGGTGGTCCAGTGAGTAAAGAGTCCGCCTAGCAGTACAAGGGGCACGGGTTTGATCCCTGGCCCAGGAAGATCCCACGTGCTAAGGAGTGGCTGGACTGATGCGTCCCATTACAAACCAGCACCATGGAGTGCATGTACCCAGAACTGGTGTTCTGCAACGAGAGAGGCCACTGCAATGGGAGGCCCACACAGGCCGAAGAATAAAGGTGGATGAAAATAAATAAACAAACAAATAAGAGGCCAAAATTAAAAACAAAACAAAACAAACCAACACTTCTCTCTTAAAAAAAAAATGAAAGAATAAAGATATCACAAAGAGTAAATATGCATCCATACTGGTAGAAAATCGACTGCTTAAAGCAAAATTAATGACTGTTTTGTGATCTTTTAATAAATATAGAAAAAAGCAACAATTGTGATAAAAAGGACTGATACATCTGATTTTGTTAAATGTAAGAATTTTTGCTAGCATAATTTACAACAGTCAAGATATGGAAGCAACTTAAATTTCCATCAACAGATGAATGGATAAATAAGATGTGGTACACACACACAAACACACACACACACAATGGAATACTATTCAGTATAAAAAAGAATGCCATGTGCAGCAACATGGACTAGAGATTGTTATACTAAGTGAAACAAGTCAGAGAGAGAGAGACAAATACCATATGGTATAACCTATATGTGCAATCAAAAATATGACACAAATAAACTTATTTACAAAATAGAAACAAACTCACAGACATAAAAATGGTTACCAAAGGGGAAAAATGAAGACGGGAGGGATAAAATTAGGAATTTGGGATTACCAGATGAAAACTACCATATATAAAACAGATAAACAAGGTTCTACTGTATATCACAGGGAACTATATTCAGTATCTTGCAATAAATCATAGTGGAAATGAATATGGCAAAGAATATATATATATATATACACATATACATACACACACTTATTTCTAAAATTGAGTAAGTTTGGTGTATACTAAAAACTAACACAACATTGTCAATCAGCTATACTTCAATTTAAAAAATAACCAAAAAATAACAACAACAAAAAAGAACTTCTGCTGGTCAAAAAGCACCATTAAAGGGATCAAAGGGACTTCCCAGTGGTAAAGAATTCGCCTGCCAAGGCAGGAGATGTAAGAGACTCAGGTTTGATCCCAGACTCCCTAGAGGAGGAAATGGCAACCCATTCCAGTATTCCTGCCTGTAAATTTTCACAGACAGAGGAGTCTGGAGGACTACAGTCCATTGGATTGCAAAGAGTCGAAAACGACTGAGTAACTGAACATGCCTGTGAAGGAATCAAAAGACCCTGGATGAATATATACATGTGACAAAAGGACTCATATATAGAATATATATAGAATCCTCACAAATAAATAATAAAAAGGCAAATAAACCAATTAAAAAAAGAAAGATTCAAACAGATATTTCACAAAAGAATTCAAATGGTTGATCAACATTTAAAAAGATTCCCAGGAATATTATTCATTAGAGAAATGCAAAGTAAAACCACAGTGAGTCATCACTATGCATCCACTAGAATGGCTACAACTGAACAGACTAAATTTTGATGAGGATGTGGAGCAACTGGAACTCTCATCTACGGCCAACACTGTGGAATGCTGGCAGCTTCTGGTAAAACGAAATACACTGCTATTTCATGTCCTGGCAATTCCTAAGAGAATTCAGTGTACATATATGTTCACACACAAGACATAAAAGAACGTCCAGGAATACTACTCAGCCATAAAAAGAAATGCATTATAATGAGTTCTAATGAGGTGGAAGAATCCAGAACCTGTTAAACAGAGTGAGCTATGTCAGAAAGAGAAAGATAAATATTGTGTACGGAATCTAGAAAGATGGTACTGATAAATGAATATGCAGAGCAGCAATGGAGAGACGGACACGGAGAACAGTCTTATGGACACTGGGGTGAGGGAGGGGAATATGCTGTGGGACTAGGGGATCTCAAATAGGGGCTCTGTGGCAACCTGGAGGGGTGGGGTGGGAGGGGCTGGGGGAAGGTTCTGGAAGGGGAGACGTATGTATACCTATGGTGGATTTGGGTTGATGTGTGGCAGTAAACAACAAAACCCTGTAAAATAATAATAATAATAATGATAAAAAATAAAATTTGTATGGAATAAAAAAAAAGAACAATAAAGTCATACAAACTTAAAAACAGAAGTCCAAACTGCTTTATTCATGATAGTCCCAAGCTGGAAACACTGTATATCCATTAATAGATAACCTTTGCATCAATAAATTATGGTATATTCAAACAATGAAATACTACCCAGTAATTAAAAAGAATAAACTACTGACAAGTTGTACAGGTGTAATGGTAAGCAGAAGAGGTCAGATGCAGAAGAGAACGTGTTCCATAATTTCATTACATGAAGTTCAAGAATGGGCAAATTAATCTGTGGTGAAAACAGTTAGAGCAGTGGTTATTTCTGAGGTGAGGGTAGTACTGATTAGGAAGAGACTTTAGAGGATCTTGTGGGATGATCAGGATGCCCTGAATATTGATTAAGGTGGTGACTACCCAGAATTATATCAGTATGAAAGTTTTAATTGAGCTGTAATTTAAGATTAAAACAGTTAGCAAGTAATTTCCACTTGCAACTAAAAAAGAAGAAAAAACAAAAACATTTTGCTCTTTCTCACACTTCCTAGGGTCCAACTTAATGCCTTTCTTAAAACAAATATAGATAAATAGATAGACAGATAGACAGAGATATACATACATTTAAATAATTATAATTCAAGTCATGATTCATATATGTTTGCCCAGGACCATCTCAACTTATACACATTGTGCCAGTGTAGTTAATGACAGCATTTCCTTTCACTCTGAGAAGTATCTATCTTAGAAAATAAATGATATGACCACACTCATTATACTATACATCAAACAATCACCTCCCCCACCAAACTATGCATAACAGTCATCTTTCTTTGTCTATATATATGGACCTACCTTATTTTTAGTGGCCACATAATATTCTATATGGTGTGTGTATTGAGTCAGCCAAAAACTCCGTTCAGGCCTTTCTGTGACGTCTTATGGAAAAACCTGAACAATTTTTCTGGCCAACCCAATACATGACAGTTGACTCTCCTATGGATGAAGCTTTTAGGCTGCCTAAAGCTGTTTCGGTTTTTTTTAAGAAATTTTTCATTCTTTTTTTTTTTTTTGCCTCTAAGTCATCATTTATTTTTCATGTGTGGGCCTCCCATCACAGTGGCCTTTGTCATTGTAGAGCACTGGCTCTGGGCACATGTACCTCAGAGCGCTGGCTCGTAATTGGACACATCAGTTCAGCTGCTCCTCGGCATGTGGGATATTCCCGGGCCAGGGATCGAACTGGTGCCCCTTGCACTGCAAGACAGACTCTTTATCCACTGGACCACCACGGAAGCCCTAGACTGTCTCAAGTTTTAAAAATAACATGATTAATGTTGTTCCTCAGTGCATGTGGTCCTGGTGTGGGTGACCCTAGTTTTCTGGGCTCCAGGGGTGGAGAATACCCAAGTGGATAACTCAGGATGGTTCACATGGGAAAAAGAAGCTTCTTTTTTCCTGCTATTATGAAACCAGAGGAACTTAAGTCTGGAGCTGCTAATGGTCATTCTGACACTCAATGGACTTCTTGCCTTAGATGGAAACAGGAACAATTAACATGGCCAGGCAGATTCCCAGTGACTCTAAGCTCCTGGATCCTGCTATAACTGAAGTCACACCCCCTAGAGTCTTCTATAATGCAAGCCTCTAACTCCTTTTTTGTCTTTTTTTTTTTACCATTTGAGTGACTTTTAAGGTTTTTGTCACAAGAAATAGATTTCCAACAAAATACAACTGTGATAAGCATCTGTCTATCTACCCACTTACCTCCACTTCGTGGATTACAGTTTTGTCATGGTGAAGGAGCTTGGGTAACTCAATGAAGCTATGAGCCATGCTGTGCAGGGCCACCCAAGATGAGTCACAGTGAAGAGTTCTGATAAACATGATCCACTGGAGAAGGACATGGGAAACTACTTCATTATTCTTGCCTGGAGAACAGCACAGACAGTATGAAAAGCAAAAAGATGTAAGACCAGAAGATGAGCCCCCAGGTCAGAAGGTGTCCAAAACGCTACCAGGGAAGAGCAGAGGACAACTACTAATAGCTCCAAAAGAAAGAAGTGGCTGGGCCAAAGTGGAAACAACGCCCAGCTGTGGATGTGTCTGGTGGTGAAAGTAAAGTCTGATGCTGTAAAGAACAACACTGAATAGGAACACAGAATGTTAGGTCCATGAATCAAGGCCAAGTGAACGTGGTCAAGCAGAAAGTGGTCAAGGTGGCAAGAGTGAACATCAACATCTCAGGAAACAGTGAACTGAAATGGTTGGAATGGGTGAATTTAATTCAGATGGCCTTTGTATCTACTACTATAGGCAAGAATACCATAGAAGAAATTAGCCCTCATAGTCAACAAAAGAGTCCAAAACGCAGTACATGGGTGCAGTGTCAAAACAACATAATGATCTTGGTTCTTTTCCAAGGGAAACTATTCAACGTCACAGTAATTCAAGTCTATGCCCCAACTGATGATGCCAAACAAACTGAAGTTTACCAGTCCTATGAAGCCCTATAAGACCTTCTAGAATTAACACCAAAAAAACCACGTCCTTTTCATCGCAGGGGATTGGAATAAAAAAATAGGAAGTCAAGAGGCACCTGGAGTAATAGGCCTTGGAATACAAAATGAAGCAGGGCAAAGACAAGCAGAGCTTTTTCAAAAGAGCACGCTAGACATAGTAAACATCCTTTCCAACAACACAAGAGACAATTCTACACTCTATATCACCAGATGGTCAATTCTGAAATCAGATGGATTATATTCTTTGCAGCTAAGATGGAGAGGCTCTATAGAGTCAGCAAAAACAAATCCTGCTTCTTATTGCAAAATTTAGGCTTATATTGAAGAAAGTAGCAAAAGCCAGTAGGTCATTCAGATATGACCTAGATCAAATCCCTTATGATTATACAGTAGATGTGATGAATAGATTCAAGGTATTAGATATGGTAGACAGAGTGTCTTAAGAACTATGGACAGAGTTTGGTAACATTGTACAGGAGGCAGTGACCAAAACCATCTCAAAGAAAAAGAAATGAAAGAAGGCAAAGTGGTTGAGGTGGCCTTACAAAGAGCTGAGAAAAGAAGAAAAGCAAAAGGCAAGGGAGAAAGGGGAAAATACACCCAACTGAATACAGAGTCCCAGAGAATAGCCAGGAGAGATAAGACAGTCTTCTTAAATGAACAATGCAAATAAATAGAAGAAAATAGCAGAATGGGAAAGACTACAGATCTCTTAAAGAAAACTGGAGATATCAAGGGAACATTTCATGCAAGGATGGGCACGATAAAGGACAGAAACAGTAAGAACCTAACAGAAGCAGAAGAGATAAAGAAGAGGTGGAAAAAATACACAGAATGTTAGTCGCTCGGTGTTGACTCTTTGCGACCCCTTGAACTGTAGTCCAGCAGGCTCCTATGTCCATGGAATTCTCTTTTGCTTCTCCAGGGGATCTTCTCGATCCAGGGATTAAACCCAGGTCTCCTGCATTGTGGGCAGATTCTTTACCAATCCAAGTCACCAGGGAAGCCCAAGAATACACAGAAGAACTATTCAAAAAAGGTCTTAATGACTTGGATAACCATGATGGTGTGGTCACTCACCTAGAGTCAAACATCCTGGAGTGTAAGGTCAAATGGGCCTTAGGAAGCACAAAGCTAATGGAGGTGACAGAATTCTAGCTTAGCTATTTACAATCCAAAAGATGATACTGTTAAAAGTACTACACTCAATATGTCAGCAAATTTGCAGTTGTCACAGAACTGTAAGAGGTCAATTTTCATCCCAATCCTAAAGAAAAGCAAAGAATGTTCAAAATACTACACAGTTGCACTCATTTCACATGTTACCGAAGTTATGGTCAAAAGCCCTCAAACTAGGCCTCAGAAGTACGAGAACTTCCAGATGTACGAGCTGGATTTAAAAAAGGCAGAGGAACCAGAGATCAAATTGACAACATCCGTTGGACCATAGAAAAACCAAAAAATTCCAGAAAAACATCTACTTCTGCTTCATTGGCTATGCTAAAGCCTTTGACTGTGTGGATCACAACAAACTGTGGAAAATTCTGAAAGAGATGGAAGTACCAAACCACCTTACCTGGTTCCTGAGGAATCTGTATGCATGTCAAGAAGCAACAGTTAGAACTGGACATGGAACAACAGACTGGTTCAAAATAAAGAAAAGGGAAAATACACCCAACTGAATACAGAGTCCCAGAGAATAGCCAGAAATAGAATTTTAAATGAACAATGCAAATAAATAGAAGAAAATAGCAGAATGGGAAAGACTACAGATCTCTTAAAGAAAACTGGAGATATCAAGGGAACATTTCATGCAAGGATGGGCACGATAAAGGACAGAAACAGTAAGAACCTAACAGAAGCAGAAGAGATAAAGAAGAGGTGGAAAAAATACACAGAATGTTAGTCGCTCGGTGTTGACTCTTTGCGACCCCTTGAACTGTAGTCCAGCAGGCTCCTATGTCCATGGAATTCTCTTTTGCTTCTCCAGGGGATCTTCTCGATCCAGGGATTAAACCCAGGTCTCCTGCATTGTGGGCAGATTCTTTACCAATCCAAGTCACCAGGGAAGCCCAAGAATACACAGAAGAACTATTCAAAAAAGGTCTTAATGACTTGGATAACCATGATGGTGTGGTCACTCACCTAGAGTCAAACATCCTGGAGTGTAAGGTCAAATGGGCCTTAGGAAGCACAAAGCTAATGGAGGTGACAGAATTCTAGCTTAGCTATTTACAATCCAAAAGATGATACTGTTAAAAGTACTACACTCAATATGTCAGCAAATTTGCAGTTGTCACAGAACTGTAAGAGGTCAATTTTCATCCCAATCCTAAAGAAAAGCAAAGAATGTTCAAAATACTACACAGTTGCACTCATTTCACATGTTACCGAAGTTATGGTCAAAAGCCCTCAAACTAGGCCTCAGAAGTACGAGAACTTCCAGATGTACGAGCTGGATTTAAAAAAGGCAGAGGAACCAGAGATCAAATTGACAACATCCGTTGGACCATAGAAAAACCAAAAAATTCCAGAAAAACATCTACTTCTGCTTCATTGGCTATGCTAAAGCCTTTGACTGTGTGGATCACAACAAACTGTGGAAAATTCTGAAAGAGATGGAAGTACCAAACCACCTTACCTGGTTCCTGAGGAATCTGTATGCATGTCAAGAAGCAACAGTTAGAACTGGACATGGAACAACAGACTGGTTCAAAATAGGGAAAGGAATACAATAAGGTTGCATATTTTCACTCTGCTATTTAACTTATATGCAGAGCACATCATGAAAAATGTGGGTTGGAATAAGCTGGAATCAAGATTGCAGGAGAAATATTGACAACCTCAGATCACTCTAATGGCACCAAAAGTGAAGAGGAACTAGAGCCTATGGATGAGGGTGAAATAGGAGAGTGAAAAAGCTGGCTTGAAATTCAACATTCAAACAACTAAGACCATGGCATCCAGTCCCATCACTTCATGGCAAATAAAAGGGGGAAAAGTGGAAGCAGTTTTTTCCTGGGCTTCAAAATCACTGCAGACAGTGACTACAGCCATGAAATTAAAAGAAGCTTGCTCCTTGGAAGGAAGGTCTGTATAGTCAAAACTATGGTTTTCCCAGTAGTCATGTATGGATGTGAGAGGTGGACCATAAAGAAGTCTAAGTGCCAAAGAACTGATGCCTTTGAATTGTGGTGCTGGAGAAGACTCTTGAGAGTCCCTTGGACTGTAAGGAGATCTAGCTAGTCCATCCTAAAGAAAATCAACCCTGAATATTCATCGAAAGGACTGGTGCTGAAGCTCCAATACTTTACCCACTTGATGCGAACAAACTGGTGCTGAAGCTCCAATACTTTGCCCACTTGATGCAAACAATTCATTGGAAAAGACCCTGATGCTGGGTAATATTGAAGGAAAAAGGAGAAGGAGGCAGCAGAGGATGAGATGGTTACATAGTATTACCGACTTAACAGACATAAATTTGAGCAAACTCTGGGAGACAGTGGAGGAGGAGCCTGGTGTGCTGCAGTCCACGGGGATGCAAGAGTTGGGCACCACTTAGTGATTCAACAACAACAGGATCTACCCACCTACTTATCTATCCTTTCAAGAACCAGAGATCAAATTGACAACATCCGTTGGACCATAGAAAACCAAAAATTCCAGAAAACATCTACTTCTGCTTCATTGGCTATGCTAAAGCCTTTGACTGTGTGGATCACAACAAACTGTGGAAAATTCTGAAAGAGATGGAAGTACCAAACCACCTTACCTGGTTCCTGAGGAATCTGTATGCATGTCAAGAAGCAACAGTTAGAACTGGACATGGAACAACAGACTGGTTCAAAATAGGGAAAGGAATACAATAAGGTTGCATATTTTCACTCTGCTATTTAACTTATATGCAGAGCACATCATGAAAAATGTGGGTTGGAATAAGCTGGAATCAAGATTGCAGGAGAAATATTGACAACCTCAGATCACTCTAATGGCACCAAAAGTGAAGAGGAACTAGAGCCTATGGATGAGGGTGAAATAGGAGAGTGAAAAAGCTGGCTTGAAATTCAACATTCAAACAACTAAGACCATGGCATCCAGTCCCATCACTTCATGGCAAATAAAAGGGGGAAAAGTGGAAGCAGTTTTTTCCTGGGCTTCAAAATCACTGCAGACAGTGACTACAGCCATGAAATTAAAAGAAGCTTGCTCCTTGGAAGGAAGGTCTGTATAGTCAAAACTATGGTTTTCCCAGTAGTCATGTATGGATGTGAGAGGTGGACCATAAAGAAGTCTAAGTGCCAAAGAACTGATGCCTTTGAATTGTGGTGCTGGAGAAGACTCTTGAGAGTCCCTTGGACTGTAAGGAGATCTAGCTAGTCCATCCTAAAGAAAATCAACCCTGAATATTCATCGAAAGGACTGGTGCTGAAGCTCCAATACTTTACCCACTTGATGCGAACAAACTGGTGCTGAAGCTCCAATACTTTGCCCACTTGATGCAAACAATTCATTGGAAAAGACCCTGATGCTGGGTAATATTGAAGGAAAAAGGAGAAGGAGGCAGCAGAGGATGAGATGGTTACATAGTATTACCGACTTAACAGACATAAATTTGAGCAAACTCTGGGAGACAGTGGAGGAGGAGCCTGGTGTGCTGCAGTCCACGGGGATGCAAGAGTTGGGCACCACTTAGTGATTCAACAACAACAGGATCTACCCACCTACTTATCTATCCTCAAGAACATATGTGCGTGTATATGTATACAAGAACATTTGTTCCCCAAAAGACATGTTCAGAAAACATTCATAGTAGCATTTTTGTAGTAATTCCATCCCCTTCTCCCTCCAAAACTACAGAACCCAAAAGTTCTTCATTGGGTAAATGGATAAATAAATTGTGGTACATTCACATGGAAGAAGAGCATACAGTCACACTGAGAATAAGCAAATGACAATTACACACAAAAACATACGTAAATCTCATAAACATAGGGTATCTCGAAGCCAGATCCCAAAGAGTATTAATTGCATGATTCCAATTACATGATATGCAAAAACAGGCAACACATACTGATGGTGACAGACATCAGGAGGATGATTACCATTGTCGGGTGGGGGAGCTAGAGCGAATCTAGGGGCTCTAGTCACGCTCTACATCTTGATTTTGGTGAAGAAGGTGGACGAATCTTCTCACCACGTAAAATCTCAGCAAACTCTACACTTATGTCTGTGTACTTTTCTCTATGTGGACCTCAAGAAAAAATATTTAAGCACTTGAGTGAGAACAAAATGATTTAGAAAAATACCTAATAGTGGAAAAGGCTTTCAGAACACCCAGGTGAATGTGAGAAATTGCACAATTGGTCCTGATGCAAGATGTTACGCTGGGGAGAGGCCAGTTTTCAGGTCTTTGTGATAAACCCAAAGTGAAGCATCTGATGTACTTCTCATTTGTATTTCCAAGAATTTAATCTCTGGAGAGAAATAGGAATCAAGTGAAGAATAGACGAGGAACCAACACAGGAGGAAAACCTGTAGGAAGCTCTGGGGAAAGGTGACCCCAGGGTTTGTACCTGAAGGTTGGTATTGTGCTGAGAAGGAAGAGAATCCTGGTCACGTTCCTCACTAGACTTTAAAGATAAATGTTCTAAAGAGGTGGTGAAAGACTAATATGTGCTCATGGCCGAAGTCTCTAGAAAGAAACATGGTGCTAGGTGGGTGGGCAATGCTAGAAAATAAAATTTTGAATGAAATGAAGGAAATGGGTATGAATGAACTAAATGGATATGAATTAACAACTGTGAATGAAATTAAAACAAACAACTATGCACAGTTCAAACAACAAAGCAAGGGGTGTATAGTACTTATGGAAAGTTAGACTTCTGCAGAGCTTCAGTGTGGGCAGATATTGAAAGGGTTTCACCAAAGATGGCAAGAAGACCACGTCCCCAGAAGTAAAGAGACTTCTAGAATATTCTCAGAAAACCTAAAGGCAAGGAAGAGTGGAAACTTTAAAAAAAATACCCAAAGCAACATTTTGGCCGTATCACACAGGCTGCGGGATCTTAGTTCCCTGAGAATAAGCAAATGACAATTACACACAAAAACATACGTAAATCTCATAAACATAGGGTATCTCGAAGCCAGATCCCAAAGAGTATTAATTGCATGATTCCAATTACATGATATGCAAAAACAGGCAACACATACTGATGGTGACAGACATCAGGAGGATGATTACCATTGTCGGGTGGGGGAGCTAGAGCGAATCTAGGGGCTCTAGTCACGCTCTACATCTTGATTTTGGTGAAGAAGGTGGACGAATCTTCTCACCACGTAAAATCTCAGCAAACTCTACACTTATGTCTGTGTACTTTTCTCTATGTGGACCTCAAGAAAAAATATTTAAGCACTTGAGTGAGAACAAAATGATTTAGAAAAATACCTAATAGTGGAAAAGGCTTTCAGAACACCCAGGTGAATGTGAGAAATTGCACAATTGGTCCTGATGCAAGATGTTACGCTGGGGAGAGGCCAGTTTTCAGGTCTTTGTGATAAACCCAAAGTGAAGCATCTGATGTACTTCTCATTTGTATTTCCAAGAATTTAATCTCTGGAGAGAAATAGGAATCAAGTGAAAAATAGACGAGGAACCAACACAGGAGGAAAACCTGTAGGAAGCTCTGGGGAAAGGTGACCCCAGGGTTTGTACCTGAAGGTTGGTATTGTGCTGAGAAGGAAGAGAATCCTGGTCACGTTCCTCACTAGACTTTAAAGATAAATGTTCTAAAGAGGTGGTGAAAGACTAATATGTGCTCATGGCCGAAGTCTCTAGAAAGAAACATGGTGCTAGGTGGGTGGGCAATGCTAGAAAATAAAATTTTGAATGAAATGAAGGAAATGGGTATGAATGAACTAAATGGATATGAATTAACAACTGTGAATGAAATTAAAACAAACAACTATGCACAGTTCAAACAACAAAGCAAGGGGTGTATAGTACTTATGGAAAGTTAGACTTCTGCAGAGCTTTAGTGTGGGCAGATATTGAAAGGGTTTCACCAAAGATGGCAAGAAGACCACGTCCCCAGAAGTAAAGAGACTTCTAGAATATTCTCAGAAAACCTAAAGGCAAGGAAGAGTGGAAACTTTAAAAAAAATACCCAAAGCAACATTTTGGCCGTATCACACAGGCTGCGGGATCTTAGTTCCCTGATGAGGAATCAAACCCATGCCCTCGGCAGTGAAAGCGTGGAGTGCTAAACACTGGACTGCCAGGGAATTCCAACAACATATTTAAAATAGGATTTGTGTTGTTCAGGAGATGATAGGTCCTCTCTTTGGGGAAGATGCTGGATGAATTCAGTCAACACAAATTTACCACTTGTCTTCCATGAGGCTGGCACATAATAGGAGTGCTGCAAATGGTTGCTATGCATACTGGATACAAAGATTAATGATGGTCCCTGTGTTAGTGGTGATGCAGACCTGTGAGCATGTGTGTGATGAGGGCTTTCAATGTGGCACCCCACAGAACTGACGAGAAAAAGAGATGAGAGGAGGAGTCAGAGAAAGCTTCCTGAGTGAAAGAACTTCCTTCCTAGCAACAACTAGGAAGAAAAGTAGAGGGTCAGACCACATGTAGGTATGGCACCTATGTCTGGTCAGCCCTCTTCCAGAGGGAGACTCTTGGGGACGATCTTTATCCCCATTTTGCACCTGAGAAAACTGAGGCTTGGAATGAAATGTGGTGATCTGCCTCAGGTCATACGGCTGGGCAACAGCAGAACCAGGGCTCATCTGATCGAAAATGTTACCATCATGGTCTCCGGTTTCTGGCAGAAAGCTGATGAAACACCCTTCCAGGTTTCTCAATGACTGTGATTCTAGGTGATGAGTCCCCATCTTTAGAGTTTCCGGGAAATGTGTTGGTCTGGATTACACTGCCTTCTGAACACAAGAGAGGCACGCTTCGGCTCTAGCTCCAGTGGTCTGACATCTACCTCTCCTTGAATACAAAGCCGGAGTCTGAGGGCTTTGTGATCCTGCCTGAATCAGCAGCAACATTTTGCACACAGCGGTGCCATTTCTGCCTTGAATTGGCTGAGCCTTTGTGGTGTCTATTCTTTTTTTTTTTTTTTTTTTAAATCATTTGGGGCCAATAATATGCTTTGTTGAGAACCAGGCTTTGAAAAATGAAGAAATTAGTGGCAATAACATTGTGTGGTCTGTATTAATGAGTTGTAACTCGATATCAAGTTCATTATCAAAACAAACCCCTCATTGGCCTGAAGGCTTATGCTTTGTGTCCTCTAGCTGAAAACCAAGTCTCCCTTTGTTAAAATCGAAAAAAACAAACCTTCAGAAAGGCCGTTGATGCTGAAAATGCTCTGACACACCCTTCACTGAAACTGTGTGAATTGTGGTGCTGTCATTTACAGCTGGAGACACCCTCTGCTCTTTTGCTTTGGGCTTAAAACATTACCTGGAAGGCTCTGCTATCAATCTTCCCTAACGATCTATTTACCTAAAGTACACAATCAGGGACCAGGCTCCCATTACAACCTAGGGCAGATGAGAGAACATTAATGAAGCCAAGAGCCTGCAGGATTGGATGGCTTGGCAAGTGGTCTGAACGGCTGCCTGCCCTCTGCGTCCAAGCGGCCAGGCTATTCTGGGGTTTTTCTTGTTCTCTTTTTCAACACATGAAATTGCTACAATAATTAAAGGAGCTAACAGGAAGAACAGGAGGAGCTAGCAAATATTGTGAGATGTCATGATGCAAAGCGGTGAGGGGTGGGGAGAGAGTCGAGGGGAAGGAGGTAGGAAGGCGATGGGAAGAGGGAGTAAGAGCGGACAGAGAGAGATTTAGCACACAGCCTCCAAACCTGCGGTGAAACGGAAACTGAATTCCATGGAGAGTGACATTTTTTTGCTTTTCCCTGAACTAGGGCTGGGTGCTCAGAGGGAATCTGACTTATGACCAACCTTCCCACTCCCTTCCTAAGGCCCCTACCACAGACTAATTCAGGTCCTTTAGGTGCCAGAAGGAGCTCTCTTCCTTCACAGGCAAACAAGGAACCAAGAGGTTTGGTTTCCTCTCAAGTTGATTTGAAGTAGGACCAGGTTCTATTACCAAAAAGAAGAAAAGGGCTACTTTGTTTTGTGAGGAATCGTGAGAGGGCTGCATCTGAAGTGACTTCTGTGGACACTGTGACATCCTCCCGCAGGACGCTCCTGTAATGTCTGATGAGCGCAGAAATGCTTCTGCAGTGGGGAGGACATGGGATGGGGGAAACAGCCTGAATTCAGGGGCTTGAAAGAGAAGCCAAGTCTCCATCCCAGCAAATATAAGGGTAGCAGCTGTGGGCTCCATGCAGAGAGGGGCAAAAAAATGGGACTCTGGAGCTAGACTGGTCTGGCTTTGAGTCTCAGCCTCTCCATCACACAAGTCACCTTCTGTGTCTGAGCCTCATTTTTCTCAGCTATAAAATGGGGAGACAACACCTTCCTCACAAAGTTGTCATAAGGCCTCAAGTAAGACAAATTTACAAGTATAAACCACATGATGCATTGTGAAGCCTCAATAAATGGCAGGATAACAAGTAAAATAGGCTATAGGACAGTACAGACTGAGGAGCCATGATGCTGTAGACAGCAGACTCCAATAGAAGGTGAGAAGGACTGCCTGGAAGGCATTTTCAAGGTAGCAGTAGGAGCATGGGACCCTCGATTTGCATCCATGTTGAGGAGATAAAAACAGAGTGGAAAGGGAGAGAGATCTGTGCAATGATTTCTTTGACAGCAATTGCTAGGATGCTTTGAATCCTGACCTTAAAGGGAGGAAAACGCCGCATCCTTCACTTCAAAGCAAAAGAGAGACCAGCCTCTGTGATGCTCAAGAGCATAAAATGTGTCCCCTGCAGGTGAGGGCTGGCAAGCTGGTCTCTGACAACCTTGTGGAAAACCCAGAGGACAGAGACAGGCTGGGGAGTGCTTCCGGGACAAGGCGGAAAGGTAGGGAGTAGCTCTTTCAGCCTCTGTTTCCTCACCTGCAAAGCGGGGTGAGTGCTGCCTACCTCTCAGTGCTGTGGAGTGAAACTGGTCAACTCATAGAAGGACTTGGCATGTGGCATACACTGTACTCCCCCAATCATACCAGTTATTTCCATGATCATCATGATGACTATATAACATGCAATTTATTTCATTTCAAAAACAACAACATCATTTTTAACCTCATGGAAGATACAAAGGCATGATTCACTTGACTATCTACAGGAAAGCCTTGAGAGAATGAAGAGACAGATTTTTTTTCTCTATATCACCTTTCTTTGACCAAAAAAACCCCCAACCCTGATGCTGGCCTTATGCACAACAGAACATGAAGTGGTGGGGGCTGGGGGGGGGAATGGTCATAAAGCACCAAGAGGTGGAATAATGTTAATCATAGATCAATCTTAAGTCATCATTCTGGACCCAGTCTTTATGAACATGATTTCAAATCTTCACAAGATTCAACAACAGGTGAGAAAACCCAGCATCAGGGAGGTGAAGCGGACAGCCTCAGGTCACAGAGCAGGTGAGCAGCAGCAGAACCAGGACTCAGACCCTGGAATGATCTGTGGTTCAGGTGCTAAGACAATCAACCCTGACACGGGTTTGTTCAGCCAGCCAAAGAAGCTCAAGAGTTAACCCTTTATGGAGACAATGTAAATCCTGAGCCCTGGAGCTGCACAGAAAGGGAACAAGGAGGGTTATTTGGTGGTTTGAGGCAGAGAGGAAAGAGGCGAGAAGGTTGGTCAGGGTGAAAGAAGCATCCAGGCTGCCCATGCTAGTTCCCATGGACCTGCAGAATGCTCTTCTACTTCTACCATATTCATTCCCCGCGAGAAGGCCAGATCCTTATTTCTCCGACTCCTTAGTATCTGTCAACAAGCATGGCTTCCTGAGTTTTGAGAGGACTTTTGAGAAAGGTCTAAAAACACCAGAGAAGCAGTCTGATGAGCCGAGGATGAGCTCAGCCAATAAGCAAGAACAGCACAGGCGACAGCCATGTGCTAATTGCCTCTTGGGCATTTGCTTCAAGGGCTCTTGGAAATTATACATTTTAGTCATGTTACCCTTTTGGCTGCCTTTTCCTGAATGTATAAAAAATGACTGGCATGAGAGTCATCATCTCTCAAAATGTCACTATTTCAATGTTTTAATGCTTGATGGGAGCCCCCTTGAAGCCCAAGTGGAAATATGAAGAGATAGCATTCAGTGAGCACCAATTTATTTCCATGATCATCATGATGACTATATAACATGCAATTTATTTCATTTCAAAAACAACAACATCATTTTTAACCTCATGGAAGATACAAAGGCATGATTCACTTGACTATCTACAGGAAAGCCTTGAGAGAATGAAGAGACAGATTTTTTTTCTCTATATCACCTTTCTTTGACCAAAAAAACCCCCAACCCTGATGCTGGCCTTATGCACAACAGAACATGAAGTGGTGGGGGCTGGGGGGGGGAATGGTCATAAAGCACCAAGAGGTGGAATAATGTTAATCATAGATCAATCTTAAGTCATCATTCTGGACCCAGTCTTTATGAACATGATTTCAAATCTTCACAAGATTCAACAACAGGTGAGAAAACCCAGCATCAGGGAGGTGAAGCGGACAGCCTCAGGTCACAGAGCAGGTGAGCAGCAGCAGAACCAGGACTCAGACCCTGGAATGATCTGTGGTTCAGGTGCTAAGACAATCAACCCTGACACGGGTTTGTTCAGCCAGCCAAAGAAGCTCAAGAGTTAACCCTTTATGGAGACAATGTAAATCCTGAGCCCTGGAGCTGCACAGAAAGGGAACAAGGAGGGTTATTTGGTGGTTTGAGGCAGAGAGGAAAGAGGCGAGAAGGTTGGTCAGGGTGAAAGAAGCATCCAGGCTGCCCATGCTAGTTCCCATGGACCTGCAGAATGCTCTTCTACTTCTACCATATTCATTCCCTGCGAGAAGGCCAGATCCTTATTTCTCAGACTCCTTAGTATCTGTCAACAAGCATGGCTTCCTGAGTTTTGAGAGGACTTTTGAGAAAGGTCTAAAAACACCAGAGAAGCAGTCTGATGAGCCGAGGATGAGCTCAGCCAATAAGCAAGAACAGCACAGGCGACAGCCATGTGCTAATTGCCTCTTGGGCATTTGCTTCAAGGGCTCTTGGAAATTATACATTTTAGTCATGTTACCCTTTTGGCTGCCTTTTCCTGAATGTATAAAAAATGACTGGCATGAGAGTCATCATCTCTCAAAATGTCACTATTTCAATGTTTTAATGCTTGATATTTTGGGGAGCCACTGGCTTCGAAGCCCAAGTGGAAATATGAAGAGATAGCATTCAGTGAGCACCTACTATTTGCCAGGGGCTTTTCTCAGCATTATCTCATGGATCCTCTCAACGACCCTACAAAGCAAGAGCAGTTACTATCTCTGTGTGTGAGATGAAGACACTGAGGCACAGAGAGCAACTTGCCACAGTCATACACAGCAGGTACTAGAATGCTCTCTCTCTCCATGGGGCACCTAGCATGTGCTGGGGATGCACCTGTGAATAAAACACCTGCAGCCTTTATCTAAGGGATGTGATGCCTCACTGGCCATGCGGAGCTATCCTTGGTCCTGAGGATACAGACTAGAAGACACCAAACTTAAATCCAGCACCAGTCAGTGTGCTAGGCTCTGGGGACCGGCCTGTGAGCAGGGCAGGGTCCTTTCTTTCAATAAGCTCCAAGTCTACTGATGGAATTGGACAAATTAATATGCAATTATGGTGTGGGGTATTTGGGGGGGGGGAGGTAGAAAATAAGAAATTCAGTGGGTCAGAGCTTGGATTTAGACTAAGTCCATTTAACTAGATATTTACGCAAATTATTCAAACCAATTAAGCTGTTAACAGTGATCAACATCTCAGTCACACACCCCAGAAACTCATCCCTCATTAGCTGGACCTGTCTTCCTTGTGGTTTTCTCTAGCAGGTCTTGACAATGTCTTGGCCTGGCATCAAAATATGCCTTTCTTAGAAATGTGACTCTAATTAAAAATGGCTTATAAATCTTTGGTGAAATGAGCATTATTTAGAAAGATGCATTTAAGTCACATACCTTCACCCTTGCTCTCGCCTTGTCCTCAGCTGTGCCACGCTTCCAGAAAAGCTCGCTGGCATATTTTAGCAAGAGCTCAAAAAAAAATTTTTGGGGAAATTTTTTCCCCCTGTTGAGAAAGGTCTAAAAACACCAGAGAAGCAGGCTGATGAGCCGAGGATGAGCTCAGCCAATAAGCAAGAACAGCACAGGCGACAGCCATGTGCTAATTGCCTCTTGGGCATTTGCTTCAAGGGCTCTTGGAAATTATACATTTTAGTCATGTTACCCTTTTGGCTGCCTTTTCCTGAATGTATAAAATGACTGGCATGAGAGTCATCATCTCTCAAAATGTCACTATTTCAATGTTTTAATGCTTGATATTTTGGGAGCCACTGGCTTGAAGCCCAAGTGGAAATATGAAGAGATAGCATTCAGTGAGCACCTACTATTTGCCAGGGGCTTTTCTCAGCATTATCTCATGGATCCTCTCAACGACCCTACAAAGCAAGAGCAGTTACTATCTCTGTGTGTGAGATGAAGACACTGAGGCACAGAGAGCAACTTGCCACAGTCATACACAGCAGGTACTAGAATGCTCTCTCTCTCCATGGGGCACCTAGCATGTGCTGGGGATGCACCTGTGAATAAAACACCTGCAGCCTTTATCTAAGGGATGTGATGCCTCACTGGCCATGCGGAGCTATCCTTGGTCCTGAGGATACAGACTAGAAGACACCAAACTTAAATCCAGCACCAGTCAGTGTGCTAGGCTCTGGGGACCGGCCTGTGAGCAGGGCAGGGTCCTTTCTTTCAATAAGCTCCAAGTCTACTGATGGAATTGGACAAATTAATATGCAATTATGGTGTGGGGTATTTGGGGGGGGGGAGGTAGAAAATAAGAAATTCAGTGGGTCAGAGCTTGGATTTAGACTAAGTCCATTTAACTAGATATTTACGCAAATTATTCAAACCAATTAAGCTGTTAACAGTGATCAACATCTCAGTCACACACCCCAGAAACTCATCCCTCATTAGCTGGACCTGTCTTCCTTGTGGTTTTCTCTAGCAGGTCTTGACAATGTCTTGGCCTGGCATCAAAATATGCCTTTCTTAGAAATGTGACTCTAATTAAAAATGGCTTATAAATCTTTGGTGAAATGAGCATTATTTAGAAAGATGCATTTAAGTCACATACCTTCACCCTTGCTCTCGCCTTGTCCCTCAGCTGTGCCACGCTTCCAGAAAAGCTCGCTGGCATATTTTAGCAAGAGCTCAAGAAAATGCAAATATCCTTGTCTGTGGTCTGGGCGCAGTCACACATTCTTGTCTGTATCACCTACAGATAAAACCGGTACTTTCCTTTTCCTGTTGGAGACTTTCAAATATGCTCTTTAAAAATGGGACCAACAGACGCCCCTTTTAGAGAAATACTTGTCTACTGTTTCTTCTTACTGCAGGCAACCTGGCTGATCTTAAGAGCATAGTCTCTCTCTATTCAGTTGGTTCTGGATTCAAATCCTAACTGTATCGCCTTACTCGTCTGGGTATCTCAGGGCAAGTTATCAAACCTCTCCAAGCCTCGGCTTTCTCACCTCTACAAACAGGGGTAGTGATAGCATCTGCCCCACAGGATTGAGGAGTTAATTTTAATAAAATATGTGGGATACAGTAGCAGCATAATAGATGTTTAAGAAGTGGTAGCCACTATTTGCTCTCTAGGCACATGGCAAGGAGGAAGCCCCCAGACTGTGAGATTAGAATGCCTGGTTCTGCACACGAATAAGAAGAAACTAGAGAGGTAAATGATTTGCCCATAGTCACGCAGCTATGTTGCAACAGAGCTCTTATTCCAGACTGACCTCCTAATTCTGAGCAAGGGCCACACCCACTCCACCACTGTTCAGAACCCTGGAAACAACTTGCCATGGAAAACTAGAGGGGGTTTTTTTTTTGCAGTGGGGGAGGGGAGAGAAAGTTCTACAAGGAGGAAGAAGATGGAAGACATAGCACCTTCAAAAACCAGTTCAGGGCTTCCCTGGTGGTCCAGTGGGTAAGGACACCGCCTTGCAGTGCAAGGGTCGCAGGTTTGATCCCTGGTCTGGGAAGATCCCACGTGCCACGGAGCAGCTGGACAGATGTGTCCAATTGCCGAGCCGGAGCTCTGGAGTGCATGCGCCCAGAGCCGGTGCTCTGTGACAACAGAGCCCACCGCGATGGGAGGCTCACAGGAGCCAAGGAACAAATATGGATGAAAATGGAAAAATGAAAGACCAATAGAAGTGGCCCGCCCGGCCCCCTGCCTCCCATCTCCCCCCCAAAAGATAAATAAATAAAATAAATGTTAAAAAAAAAAAATGAAAACAAAAACCAGTTCAACTTCCAAGTAGACCAAGTAATGAAAGATGGAGCTGGAAAAGCAGCAGGGACCAGATCATGCAGAGCCTTTCAAACCTTTTTAAAGATAATCAGCTTCATTTTGAGGACTGTTAATTGTTTTAACTAGGGAAATGACAATGTCACACCTGTAATGAAAGAGAATGAGGTGGAAGAAGGTCAGACTGAAGGTAAAGTGGGCAGGCAGGAGGCTGGTGGAATAGTCTAGGCTAGAGATGAGGGCATCCTGGATCAGGTAAGTGACCTTGAGGAGGGAGGCAGTGTCCACAGAACATCTGTCCTGAGCCAGATGACTAAATGGAAGAGGTGACAGAGAGGGAGAGAACAAAGATGAAGCTCTGGTTTCTGTCTGGGTACACAGTGGCATCATTGGGTACACAGTGGCATCATTTACTTAAATGGGGAACATGTCATCATCAGATAAATATTCAGCTGGGAAAAGGTATTCATGACTTTGGTAGTCCTGTATGGCCATGGTTCTCAACCCAGGGTGACTCTGGCTCCCAGGGGGCATTTGGTAATATTAATGCATTTTTGATCGTCACAACCAGCATCTAACAGCTAGAGACCACGGATGCTGCCCCACACCGTAAAATGCAAAGGACAGCCCATTGGCCCCAAATGTGAACTGTGTCAAGGTTGAGAAACCCTTCTCTGCTGAACGTCAAAGTCTTAAAAGAAGTAAAACATTAGATCTTTCTGGTTATGGAAAGCTTTAATGGGAACTCATGGAGCTAAGTCCTCCCAATTTGACAACTCCCCACGATAGAAACGTGGGTAATTGTGCATGGAGAAGGAGGGCGTGGCAAGATGTATCTACTGGAGCTGTGGGACCACCTTTTGTCAGACAGCACGAAGGAAAGAACCTGTTTCATGGGGGAGAATGGCAATACAGCCTGCCACACCCTGATGCATTCGAAAACAAAAAATATGTTCCAGCCACAATTCAAGGTTTTGTATCACCCCAAGTCCAGATCAGCCAACCCTGAAGATGCAGGTCAGATGGCTTCACTGCACCTTTCTTCCCATCATAGAACTTGCTTCTGTCTTCAAGCTTTTAGCTACTTTCACCTTTGTTTCTGACTTATTTGCCATCTTGATTCATGGTTATTATGTATTTGCTAACAGAATTGTGGATTTCCTGAGAGAAGTCCCCAAGTCTGATTCATATTAATGTGCCCAAAACATCTGTCACGTGTATTTAATAGACACCCCAGGAGGTGACCTTGACCCTGCACCAGGCTACAATGGGGCATTACTTTCCCCTGTTTCTGCCACTGAGCTGCAGCCAACCGCGAACCTCTTAAAGCCTGCGGCAACACTGAACTCATTCCAGAAATCATCCCAGATATATAATCTTCCCACTTTGTGAAATCCAGAAATCCCAAGGCACTTCCAGGCTTGCAGGTAGATCACCAGACAGAGTTAATTTTGGGGTTATTAACTAAAGCTGATGAATGCATAAATTCCAACTTAGAAATACATTAGATCAAAATTGAGCCTGCAAGAAATTTTCTCAGCCAGAGTTTGAAAACAGGAATTCAGAAGGGAAAATGCCACTGACTTGTGATAGAAGGTGTCCCATTACTGGTGATTACGATTTTGAATTAAACTGTCAGAAAGATCTCTGAGAAGAACATGTTGATTTGTTCAGCCCAAGGAAGGTTTAATTGGCCTCTGTCAGATTTTATATAAGTGCTACTTGCCACTGAACCCCACATGGATTCTGCAGCTTATGAACTGAACAGCTGATGGCTGAGTCTTTAGAAGCTGCAGGAATGCTGAAAAGGGGTCAAGAATAAGTCTCTTTCTATGGTTGTGCAAAGACTTGTCCTATCAGAGATTCTTCAAGCCCCCACCGCCACCCTGCTCTCCAAATAATGAAAATAGAAGGGGGTCAAAGGAATAAAGATGGCCCACCCTCTTGGCTCTCTCTTCATTTGATTCTCTGTATTTTGCAGTTTCTGGAAGGCTGTCCCATGTGATTGTCTTTTTTCACTTCAATATCCTCAACTCTTAGAATCATACCTACTGCATACTTGGAGCTCAGGAAATAGGAGGTGAATGAATGAATGTTTCCCTTGGCGGCCTCTACCCTTTCCTAACTCCCGGAGTCCTTCAGTGGATTCTATGCTTTTTTGTAAAGTACCACTATGGATAAATGCCCTTGATATTTCTTTTTTTTTCCTTTTTTAAAAAAAATTTTGACCTCTTTTATTGGTTTTTTATTTATTTATTTTCAAATCCATTTATTTTTTGATCCATCTTTATTCATTGGCCTGTGTGGGACCCCATTGCAGCGACCTCTCTCGCTGCAGAGAACCGGCTCTGGGTGCATGTACTCCAGAGTGCTGGCTCGTAATTGGAGACACTGGTCCAGCTGCTTTGCGGCACTTGGGATCTTCCATAAGAAAAATCTTTATATAAGAAAAATAAATTTATGTTAGTTTATGTCAATGCTTTTGAGTTTTTCTCTTATTTGCAGCCAAGAATGATACACAAGGTTTTCCTTTTTTTTTTAATTATTATTTTTGGGGGGGGCGGGTTGGGGACAGAGGGGGACATGCTGGCCACTTCTATTGGTTTCTGTTCTTTAGCCCGTGTGGGCCTCCCATCGCGGTGGCCTCTGTTGTCGCAGAGCACCGGCTCTGGGCGCACGCGCTCCAGAGCTCCGGTTCAGTAACTGGACACATCGTTCCAGCCACTCCGCAGCACATGGGATCTTCCCAGTCCAGGGCCCTTGCACTGCAAGGCGGTGTCCTTACCCACTGGACCACCAGGAAAGCCCCACAAGGTTTTCCCCTTTTTTTTTTTTTAAAGATTTATTTATTTATTTATTTTGGGCGGGGGTCGGGTTGGGGAGGGAGGGGAGCAGGCGGGCCACTTCTATTGGTCTTTCGTTTCTCTGTGCTCATCCGTCTTTGTTCTTTGGCTCCTGTGGGCCTCCCATCGCGGTGGCCTCTGTTGTCGCAGAGCGCCGGCTCTGGGCGCATGCGCTCCAGAGCTCCGGCTCGGTGATTGGACACATCGTTCCAGCCACTCCGCAGCACATGGGATCTTCCCAGTCCAGGGCCCTTGCACTGCAAGGCGGTGTCCTTACCCACTGGACCACCAGGAAAGCCCCACAAGGTTTTCCCCTTTTTTTTTTTTTAAAGATTTATTTATTTATTTATTTTTGGGCGGGGGTCGGGTTGGGGAGGGAGGGGAGCAGGCGGGCCACTTCTATTGGTCTTTCGTTTCTCTGTGCTCATCCGTCTTTGTTCTTTGGCTCCTGTGGGCCTCCCATCGCGGTGGCCTCTGTTGTCGCAGAGCGCCGGCTCTGGGCGCATGCGCTCCAGAGCTCCGGCTCGGTGATTGGACACATCAGTCCAGCCGCTCTGCGGCACATGGGATCTTCCCAGGCCAGGGATCAAACCGGAGCCCCTTGCACTGCAAGGCGGTGTCCTTATCCACTGGACCACCAGGGGAAGCCCAAGGTTTTCCTTTTTAATTGGCACACAAGGTTTTCCTTTTTAAAAAACCTGCTTCTGTTTCTCGACAAGATTCAAACATGAGTGATGAGACTGGGCTGAAAGTTAAAACCAAGGCACTGAAATCATGCTCAAGGGCACTCCCTTGAGTCCTATAACTAGGATTTTTTCAACTGGGTCATGCATTTCTGCCATCAGGATGAACTCTCTCCTGCAAGGCATCTCTTCCTTCAGAAAAATTTGTTGTTGTTGTTCAGTCACTAAGCTGTGTCTGACTCTTTGCAACCCCATGGACTACAGCATGCCAGGCTTCCCCATCCTCCACTATCTCCCAGAGTTTGCTCAAGTTCGTGTTCACTGAGTCAGTGATATTATCCAATCATTTCATCCTCTGCTGTCCTCCTCTCCTTTTGCCTTCAATCTTCCCCGCATCAGGATTTTTTCCAATGAGTCCACTCCGCATATCAGGTAGCCAGAGTACTGGAGCTTCACCTTTAGCATCAGTCTTTCTGATGAATATTCAGGGTTTATTTCCTTTAGCACCGACTGGTCTGATCTCCATAAATATATATCCTCACATAAGTTCTTAAAAATATCCCTAGACCTGCTTCTTCCCTTCTGCCCTTAAACTGGGACTTGACATCACTAACAATGGACCCCATTCTGTGACTTCACAGTTTTAATGCTCAGCTTCCTCCAGACTTCATATCTGGGTTATGCCTTCAAAATGGTGATGGGGGCACACGTGTCCAGTCGGAGAAGACAGAGGAGCACGAGTCAGAATAACAGCTGTCATCACTTTTGGGGAGCCCCGTGTGCCATGTTCAGTATTTCAGACGCATTATTTAATCTTTTCAAAAAAGGGTTAAGTTATTAAAAATAATAATAGAGTCATGGTAGACTATTATTATTCGGCCCACTTCACAGAACCTCACATTAGGGCCAAAGAGCGGATTCAAGCCCACCCTGTCTGATTTCAAAGGCAGAGCTCCTACCTCGTCACGGAGCCTGCATCACAGCAACCAGACTCTTGGATGTGTTTCTCCTTCTGCTCCCCTCCCTGCCCTCACTTCCCCACGCTCAGCAGCTGCCTCTTCACAGATGAGACAAAGAATTCGCTTCATTTGTCCAGCAAATAAAGAAGTGCCTATCGAAGCTGACTGTCACCTGCTTCTGTTTCTCGACAAGATTCAAACATGAGTGATGAGACTGGGCTGAAAGTTAAAACCAAGGCACTGAAATCATGCTCAAGGGCACTCCCTTGAGTCCTATAACTAGGATTTTTTCAACTGGGTCATGCATTTCTGCCATCAGGATGAACTCTCTCCTGCAAGGCATCTCTTCCTTCAGAAAAATTTGTTGTTGTTGTTCAGTCACTAAGCTGTGTCTGACTCTTTGCAACCCCATGGACTACAGCATGCCAGGCTTCCCCATCCTCCACTATCTCCCAGAGTTTGCTCAAGTTCGTGTTCACTGAGTCAGTGATATTATCCAATCATTTCATCCTCTGCTGTCCTCCTCTCCTTTTGCCTTCAATCTTCCCCGCATCAGGATTTTTTCCAATGAGTCCACTCCGCATATCAGGTAGCCAGAGTACTGGAGCTTCACCTTTAGCATCAGTCTTTCTGATGAATATTCAGGGTTTATTTCCTTTAGCACCGACTGGTCTGATCTCCATAAATATATATCCTCACATAAGTTCTTAAAAATATCCCTAGACCTGCTTCTTCCCTTCTGCCCTTAAACTGGGACTTGACATCACTAACAATGGACCCCATTCTGTGACTTCACAGTTTTAATGCTCAGCTTCCTCCAGACTTCATATCTGGGTTATGCCTTCAAAATGGTGATGGGGGCACACGTGTCCAGTCGGAGAAGACAGAGGAGCACGAGTCAGAATAACAGCTGTCATCACTTTTGGGGAGCCCCGTGTGCCATGTTCAGTATTTCAGACGCATTATTTAATCTTTTCAAAAAAGGGTTAAGTTATTAAAAATAATAATAGAGTCATGGTAGACTATTATTATTCGGCCCACTTCACAGAACCTCACATTAGGGCCAAAGAGCGGATTCAAGCCCACCCTGTCTGATTTCAAAGGCAGAGCTCCTACCTCGTCACGGAGCCTGCATCACAGCAACCAGACTCTTGGATGTGTTTCTCCTTCTGCTCCCCTCCCTGCCCTCACTTCCCCACGCTCAGCAGCTGCCTCTTCACAGATGAGACAAAGAATTCGCTTCATTTGTCCAGCATAAAGAAGTGCCTATCGCTCTCCCTGTGTCAGGAGGTAACGAACACACACCTTCCCTGCATCCTGATTTGTCATAGAGGGAGCTGACTGTCACACGGGTCTGCAATTAGACACAGCCGAGGGAAGCATCAGCAGCCCGGAGTGTCAGGGCCGGAAGAAAACCAAACAAAGCAACAAGAATTCTGCAACTGTCTGGACTCAGTAATAATGCGAGATCTGCAGAATTCCTTGGAGAGAGAAAAGGACTCACTGCTATTTTCCTGGCCTGGAAGTCACGAGAGAGAATAAAAAAGAAGGTGCGGCTGGCTGGTATTTTTCAGAACTGAATCTCAAGTGGTCTTCAGATCGCTTATTTATTTTATTTTTCAGGGTAATCACTGATACAGTGCGGGCGGCGTAGTCTCCATGATTAGCGACCAGAGAAATTACCCAGCGCTGAGCCCACTTTGAACAAAGACCGATGACTCACCATGTTACCACTTCAGGCCACAGTTTCTCTTACCTGAACAAAGGGGAAAATCACTTCATGTTTGCAGTGGAAATGTATTATGTTGGGCGTCAAGGTTTCTCTCGTTGGAGGAAACCTTTCCTTTTTTGATTCCAGGCAGCCTGGCTGGAAGAGTGTTGAACTTCTGAGGCCTGCTCTGGGCAACCCCATCCTCACCATCAGGGGGAGTGGTAGGGGGGTGGGGGTGGTGACGCTCAGGCCACAGTCTTCTCCTTAGATGGTACGCAGTTTGCCTGCATCTCCCTGAACCTGCCAACTTAGGTGTCTGCGGAGAAGTAGACCCTGGAGCTCTTCAAGCCTCAGTCTACTCAAGGTGCAGAAGCGAGGTGATAACTAAACCTCTATCACAGAGTCAATTAAACAATTAAGCAACAATGTCATAATGGCTAACATTTCATAGTATTTACTCTGCGTCAGGCCCTGTTTTAAGAGCTTTACCCATATTAATTCTTCTAATCCCCACAAAACCCTATGAGGCCGGAACATTTTTAGCTGGATTTCCTCTCTTCTAAGATGCGCATTTTCTTTCCTCATTTCAACATCTCAGAAACTGGGGTACTTCTTATAATTGAAAGTATGGCGTAGTTTTCTTTTGGGGGGGTTGGGGAAGGGAGGGGTGTGGGCGGGCCACTTCTATTGATCTTTCATTTATCTGTTTCCATCCATCTTTGTTCTCTGGCCCATGTGGGCCTCCCGTTGAGGTGGCCTCTGCGGTTGCAGAGCACTGGCTCTGGGCACATGCACTTCAGAGCTCTGGCTCGGTACTTGGACATATCCGTCCAGCTGCTCCGCGGCACGTGGGATCTTCCCAGGCCAGGGATCGAACCGGCGCCTTTGCACTGCAAGGTGGTATCCCTACCCACTGGACCACTAGGGAAGCCCAAAGTATGGCATAGTTTAAGCAGTAGAGTTTTCTTTCTTGGTGGCACAGAGAGAAAACTGTGATGCCTCTTGAAATGGAAGATGCCTTAGATCAGATAAAAATACAAGATGCCCATTTCATAGAGAAGGAAACTGAGGCACAGAGAGGCAACGATTTGCCCAAGGACCCACAACATAGCGGAGTGCCAGAGTTGGGGTCTGAACCCATTGACACCTGCTGAAGAATTTGCTGTTTTAATCACAAGGCTAGGATTCACCAAAGCACCCTGCCTGCCTCTGGGCTGTTTCAGGATCTGCCCATGCTAAGGCCGCTTCTTTCCTCTCTGCCACCCAGAAACAGGGCTTGTAAAAAGGATTCCACAGCTTATGCTTCTGCCACATGTCATTCCTGCATTTCCATTCTAGAACATGGAGGGGTGTCTGAGAAGTAGACCCTGGAGCTCTTCAAGCCTCAGTCTACTCAAGGTGCAGAAGCGAGGTGATAACTAAACCTCTATCACAGAGTCAATTAAACAATTAAGCAACAATGTAATAATGGATAACATTTCATAGTATTTACTCTGTCAGGCCCTGTTTTAAGAGCTTTACCCATATTAATTCTTCTAATCCCCACAAAACCCTATGAGGCCGGAACATTTTTAGCTGGATTTCTCTCTTCTAAGATGCGATTTTCTTTCCCTCATTTCAACATCTCAGAAACGGGGGTACTTCTTATAATTGAAAGTATGGCGTAGTTTTCTTTTGGGGGGGTTGGGGAAGGGAGGGGTGTGGGCGGGCCACTTCTATTGATCTTTCATTTATCTGTTTCCATCCATCTTTGTTCTCTGGCCCATGTGGGCCTCCCGTTGAGGTGGCCTCTGCGGTTGCAGAGCACTGGCTCTGGGCACATGCACTTCAGAGCTCTGGCTCGGTACTTGGACATATCCGTCCAGCTGCTCCGCGGCACGTGGGATCTTCCCAGGCCAGGGATCGAACCGGCGCCCTTTGCACTGCAAGGTGGTATCCCTACCCACTGGACCACTAGGGAAGCCCAAAGTATGGCATAGTTTAAGCAGTAGAGTTTTCTTTCTTGGTGGCACAGAGAGAAAACTGTGATGCCTCTTGAAATGGAAGATGCCTTAGATCAGATAAAAATACAAGATGCCCATTTCATAGAGAAGGAAACTGAGGCACAGAGAGGCAACGATTTGCCCAAGGACCCACAACATAGCGGAGTGCCAGAGTTGGGGTCTGAACCCATTGACACCTGCTGAAGAATTTGCTGTTTTAATCACAAGGCTAGGATTCACCAAAGCACCCTGCCTGCCTCTGGGCTGTTTCAGGATCTGCCCATGCTAAGGCCGCTTCTTTCCTCTCTGCCACCCAGAAACAGGGCTTGTAAAAAGGATTCCACAGCTTATGCTTCTGCCACATGTCATTCCTGCATTTCCATTCTAGAACATGGAGGGGGTGTCTGAAGGGCCCTTCTCTTTATCAGTCTTTTCCAAAGAAGAAAATTTGGACCTGTGGTGATCTACACATGCCCTGCTCTCTCCCCCCGCACCATGGCTCATCCCATCAAACTTTTCTTTTGCTTTCTTAGGAAACAAAGGGAGAAGGAATTCCTTAAACAGATTTGGGCACCTGACTTTTGACAGCCTAGAAGGTTTCCTCAACAAGACATTCAAGCATAGGATTTGCATATATTATTTATACTCCCTCTGCTGCAAAATCTACAGGAAGATGCTGTGCAGAGAAAGGTCCTGTTGTATTAGTTATGATAAAGCAACGGCCATTCCTGTGACAAGGAAAATGGCCAAAGGGATTCAGGACCCTTTTGGGAGTCCCCCTGGGCACCACGGATGACAGCAGCACATAGTGGTCTCACAGGAAGTGGCATTCCCATGAAGCCAAGCGGGTCTCACCTTCCTCTTCTAAGAAGCCAGATTCTTCCTTGGGTCATTTCTCACTGGACACCTGGCTGCCTGGCATATGTTCCTCTCTTTTTCTGTGGCATTCCTCTGTTCCTTGCCCCCTGCTCCGCCCCCATCCAACAACCCTGGAAACTACCTGAAGCCAGTGAGTATGCCTTATGCCTTCTTTTTTGCCCCCCTTGCTGCTTCGTTAGTGTTGGGGAGGCAGGGAGGGCTTAAACTCTGGAGCCAGAGAACTCTCTAAGTTCAAACCCTTGCCCTGTGCCTTGCTGGCTTGGAGTCTTTGGTGGGAAGGGCCTGTCCTCAGAAAAATGAAGAAACCCATTTCATAGAGAAGGAAAATGAGGCACAGAGAGGCAACGATTTGCCCAAGGACCCACAACATAGCGGAGTGCCAGAGTTGGGGTCTGAACCCATTGACACCTGCTGAAGAATTTGCTGTTTTAATCACAAGGCTAGGATTCACCAAAGCACCCTGCCTGCCTCTGGGCTGTTTCAGGATCTGCCCATGCTAAGGCCGCTTCTTTCCTCTCTGCCACCCAGAAACAGGGCTTGTAAAAAGGATTCCACAGCTTATGCTTCTGCCACATGTCATTCCTGCATTTCCATTCTAGAACATGGAGGGGGTGTCTGAAGGGCCCTTCTCTTTATCAGTCTTTTCCAAAGAAGAAAATTTGGACCTGTGGTGATCTACACATGCCCTGCTCTCTCCCCCCGCACCATGGCTCATCCCATCAAACTTTTCTTTTGCTTTCTTAGGAAACAAAGGAGAAGGAATTCCTTAAACAGATTTGGGCACCTGACTTTTGACAGCCTAGAAGGTTTCCTCAACAAGACATTCAAGCATAGGATTTGCATATATTATTTATACTCCCTCTGCTGCAAAATCTACAGGAAGATGCTGTGCAGAGAAAGGTCCTGTTGTATTAGTTATGATAAAGCAACGGCCATTCCTGTGACAAGGAAAATGGCCAAAGGGATTCAGGACCCTTTTGGGAGTCCCCCTGGGCACCACGGATGACAGCAGCACATAGTGGTCTCACAGGAAGTGGCATTCCCATGAAGCCAAGCGGGTCTCACCTTCCTCTTCTAAGAAGCCAGATTCTTCCTTGGGTCATTTCTCACTGGACACCTGGCTGCCTGGCATATGTTCCTCTCTTTTTCTGTGGCATTCCTCTGTTCCTTGCCCCCTGCTCCGCCCCCATCCAACAACCCTGGAAACTACCTGAAGCCAGTGAGTATGCCTTATGCCTTCTTTTTTGCCCCCCTTGCTGCTTCGTTAGTGTTGGGGAGGCAGGGAGGGCTTAAACTCTGGAGCCAGAGAACTCTCTAAGTTCAAACCCTTGCCCTGTGCCTTGCTGGCTTGGAGTCTTTGGTGGGAAGGGCCTGTCCTCAATGGTCCTTGGTACTGCCACCTAACTCATGAGGAGGTATTAGTTCATACCTCTAAGTGTTGTGAATGGTTCTGAAATATCACATGTAAAGACTTAAGCTCCAAACCTGGCATGTGGTGAATATTCAATACACACCAACCGCCATCACCACTGTTATTAGTGTGTGAAAGTAGTAAGAATGCAATTTGCTCTTATTATGATTTACAACAGAAGTTGATTCGAATCTCTACATATTTCCTTGTGACTTTCTAGTCAGTCTGATTTAGAGTAATCAATGCTGTGTGTGTGTTTAGTCACTAAGTTGTGTCCAACTTTTTCGTGACCTCATGGACTGTAGCCCACAAGGATCCTCCGTCCATGGGATTTCCAAGGCAAGAATACTGGAGTGGGTTACCATTTTCTTCTCCTGGAGACCTTCCTGACCCAGGGATCGAGCCCATGTCCCTTGCATCGCTGAGTCACTGAGGAAAGCAATTGATTGCTCATTTATTGTTGAGCCACCAGGGAAGCAATCAACGCTTTGCCATAACTCTAAAAAGCTGAAATTTCTAAAGGCATGATACTTCAAATGTGAGTCAGGGACACCCTAGGGTCTTCATTATTTCCTAGACAGTGGGGTGGGGGCAGCAGGACTTCCATGAGCTTTGTGTCTGAGGTCTTGTTTATCCAACAGTTTCCTGGAAGCCTGTTTCCCTGTGCTTGACCTCCCAGGGTCCTGTCTACACTTCTCTCAAGAAAGAGACGACCATTTCAACCTCTGCGTCTTCTCCACTTTCCTCAATGTCTCTAGCTCAAGATGGAAAACTCTATTACATTTACTTGGTTACATGATCTCTTCCCTCCCCAGTGTCCTCTGTCTCCCTCTTGCAAGCACGCACACACACACACACACGTCATTTCAGCCTGTGTCCTCCTACACTTCCCTCAATGTCTCTAACCCAACACGGAAAATTATATTGCTTTTTACTTGGCTGCATGACCTCGTCCCTCCCCAATCTCTCTCACACACAAACATACACACACATGTGCACACACGAGTCAGAGTTACCAGCCCTTTGCACTCCCACCACACCCAATAATACATCCCTGCCACATCCTTTATCATGCTGCCTTACCATGACCTGTTTCTTATCTCTGTCCTCTTTATCTCTTTTACTTTCCATCCCAAACATACACACTACAGACTGTGAATATTTTTAGAGGCAAATCTCAAATTTTACAAGAGCAGGCATTCAGCACACAGCAGAAATCCAACAGTGTTTGCTAAATGAATGAAACAACCACATAACGAAAGGTGAGGAAGTGCTAACAACGTGTCAGACGCCATTCTTCAACTGCAGACATAGCAGAGCATGCTCACCGCAATCCCATGGGGAGGTCCTGTGACACTGCCTTTTTTACAGATGGCAACACTGAAGCCCATGGTCACAGGGCCACTGAGAGGCAGATCCAGGGTTCAAGCCAGGCTGTCTGAGTTCACTGCCCCCATGCTCACACTTACTGCTACTTGTGAAATATCTACCTCATTCCTTCCTTTCTTCCACCCCTTGCTATGCTGGGAAGTCTGTTCCAGAGGGAGCTGCTCTCTATCAAATCTACTTTCATGTAGCATTTTGAAACCGGAGGGGACACATGAAGACTATATCTTTCAGAGTGAACTCAGTAAAGAGGGATGAGCAATGAAGGCTGCAAAGAACTGTGTCAATCCTTAGAAAGAAGCAGCTCAGGGATGCTTTTGACCACCACGTAAATAAACATGGGTGAGTGTTAAACTCTTCTGGGTCTTTTTTTTCTCTCTTCTGTGTCTTGAACTCCCCCTTTCCTGGAGCAGGACCTTGAGCCACAAGACATGCCACTGTGAGTGGACCACAGTGGGCCAGTAATACACTTTGACCCCCTCCCACTATTCACCTCCCTTGGCCAGGGTAGGAGGAAACAGGGGAGTCTGCCGATACAATCACAGAGACACGTTTAATACGGACATAACTGGACTGCCCAGTTCCGATCATTAAAAACCAGAAACAGTCTGACACTCGGCACAAAACACATACTGACTTTTGATTTGTCTTTCAAACCAACAACAGTACTGCCTGTCCCATACACACACGCTAATCCAGTGTGAGCATCACTCTAAACAATTTCCACTGCTTACTCAGTCCTCACACTGTTTCTGCCTACTTGATGTTCCTATGATCATTTTTGCAGACAGGCGCAAGTCAAGTCTCAGAGATGCTAAGCGACTCATCTCAATAGCTGGTGAGATGCCAAGCCAGGCTTCCAACCCCAAGCCTGACACCCTGTAGGTGCTCCACAAAGAGGGAGGATGAGCACATATCCCAAGCACAGCGGCTCTCTGAAAATAATTTCTGCGATGGCAAACCTACCATTCATCTTAATTTTTTTTCTGATGTTCTACAGTGTCACTGCCGATTTATTCCATCATTTTGGAATTACCGGCTAATAGGATGGCCCAGCTCCCCGTGCTGGCTGGCATTTTCATTCTTCAGGAGTAACCAACCACTGAGAGCAACAGGAATGTGTCACTACAATTTAATTACACCCTGACTCTTCTTTCTCCTGCTGTCCCTGGTGGGTCTGGAGGCCAATTCCTACTCTTCGTCTTGAAAACACGATTGCTTTCACAAGCAACAGGAGACTCACCTGTGTTAGGAGATTCGAGGCAAAAAAGGGCCAGAGGGCCCCAGAGGCAGGCGCACTCCGTATCCTCTTGGTGGCTGGTACCTTGGTCATCTTGGAAGTCCTTCCGGCTTAAACTGTGCCCCTCAGGGAAGGGTTTCTTTTTTCCTTTTTCTAGAATCTTCTACGTTAGTAGTCACCAGGGTCAAGGGCTGCAGCAATTTCTCCCTGACTCACAGGTCCTGGTGAGACTCCAGACAGGTTTCTGACTGGGGAGGAATGGAAAAGCAAGTCTACTGGGTTTCTCACCACCAGGATAAGGAAGCCTCCGCGGGGTGAAATCAGGCCAGCCCCAGACTTACTTCTTCCAAAGTCACAAACTTCTATACGTTTTCCTCCCTTTGGGAAAGGGGTAGTTTTGTCTCCTAGAAACAAAAATAAAATATGAACTAAAAAAATAAAACTCCACTGACAAAGTCCGAGGGGGGCCCGTGGAGGGGCCCCCGGACACCCATCCTGAGGCGCAGCGGCCTCAGAGAGTACGGGAAAGCCCCCGCCGGTAACCGCAAGGCCCACGCCGTCGCCTGGCAACGGCGCGCCCCGAGGACGGCTTCCTATTGGCTGGGATTGATGGGGGCGGGGTCGCGAACTCGAGCTGGCAGCAGGGCTGGTGGCTGGGAGCCTGAGTCCAGCCAGGGAGCCAGGTTCTCCAAACTTTGATTTCTCCTTTCCGGCTCGAGGACATTGATCATTTCTGTCTAACTACAAGCGTATCCTTCCCAACTCTGCCCTGCCCAGTCATAATTGCCTGGTGGCTTCTTGTGCCTTGGGTTGGGTAGATGTATGTAGGCGTTTAGACCTGCAATTTTAACGTGAGATTTCACTCCTTTATCCACTTGACAAACGCTCCTATTCATCCTTCAAATCCCTCATCTACACCCACATACCACATACACTCACATAAATGTATACATATATATGTTGTGCGTGCATGACGTGAAGTGCTTAATGTGCTAGATGCTATCAGGTTTTACATATATAAACTCAGTCCTCATAAGCTCGTCTTCAGGGAATATTTCCTTACTCTGCTTCACAGACTAGAAAATTGAGGCACAGAGAGATTGAATGACATGTTTAAAGTCCCACAGAAAGTATGTGAACTGGGATTCAAAGCCAGACCTGTTTGATTCTAAAATCCAACCTCTTAGCCACATGAGCCTGGATAAGACAGCCTAACTTGCCTGAGACTTAGCTTCCATTGCTTTCACATGGGGAAAGTAACTTTACCACAGGTGTCAAGGATTAAAATCGATCATTATGTAAAGGCTGAGCACACGAGGAGTCCTAGTTAAGTGGCAACTATTATTATTATCCAGACACCCCATTCCCAGGAAGAATTAGTCATTTTGCAGAGCAGTGTTCATTTCACACCAGATATTAATGCTAACTAATATTTATTGAGCACAGGCTCTGTGCCAGGGGTTCTACTGAGCACTTTCCACATACATTAATTCATTTAATCCTTTCAGTAGCCCTACAGAGTAGGCTCCAACTTGCAGATTGATTGCACATGTTCTGATTACATGCTTTATCCTCGGCAGTATTTCACACTGGATCCATCTGACTCCTGTTTTATCTCTAATCCTTGAGCGGCTGAGAAATATGATGTCATTATAGCCTCACAATGACCTCACCTTCCCTTTAGAAGGCGTGGCTGCAAGATGACCCTCCACAGAATTCAAAACACCCAGTCACACAGCTCCGAGTACTGATGCTTGAAGTCATTATTTTCCGCCTTGTCTGAAGACTGAGTCTGACCTTCCTCTTTTTAATATATGTATATATGTTTTAATTTTGATTTCTCCTTTCCGGCTCGAGGACATTGATCATTTCTGTCTAACTACAAGCGTATCCTTCCCAACTCTGCCCTGCCCAGTCATAATTGCCTGGTGGCTTCTTGTGCCTTGGGTTGGGTAGATGTATGTAGGCGTTTAGACCTGCAATTTTAACGTGAGATTTCACTCCTTTATCCACTTGACAAACGCTCCTATTCATCCTTCAAATCCCTCATCTACACCCACATACCACATACACTCACATAAATGTATACATATATATGTTGTGCGTGCATGACGTGAAGTGCTTAATGTGCTAGATGCTATCAGGTTTTACATATATAAACTCAGTCCTCATAAGCTCGTCTTCAGGGAATATTTCCTTACTCTGCTTCACAGACTAGAAAATTGAGGCACAGAGAGATTGAATGACATGTTTAAAGTCCCACAGAAAGTATGTGAACTGGGATTCAAAGCCAGACCTGTTTGATTCTAAAATCCAACCTCTTAGCCACATGAGCCTGGATAAGACAGCCTAACTTGCCTGAGACTTAGCTTCCATTGCTTTCACATGGGGAAAGTAACTTTACCACAGGTGTCAAGGATTAAAATCGATCATTATGTAAAGGCTGAGCACACGAGGAGTCCTAGTTAAGTGGCAACTATTATTATTATCCAGACACCCCATTCCCAGGAAGAATTAGTCATTTTGCAGAGCAGTGTTCATTTCACACCAGATATTAATGCTAACTAATATTTATTGAGCACAGGCTCTGTGCCAGGGGTTCTACTGAGCACTTTCCACATACATTAATTCATTTAATCCTTTCAGTAGCCCTACAGAGTAGGCTCCAACTTGCAGATTGATTGCACATGTTCTGATTACATGCTTTATCCTCGGCAGTATTTCACACTGGATCCATCTGACTCCTGTTTTATCTCTAATCCTTGAGCGGCTGAGAAATATGATGTCATTATAGCCTCACAATGACCTCACCTTCCCTTTAGAAGGCGTGGCTGCAAGATGACCCTCCACAGAATTCAAAACACCCAGTCACACAGCTCCGAGTACTGATGCTTGGAAGTCATTATTTTCCCGCCTTGTCTGAAGACTGAGTCTGACCTTCCTCTTTTTTTAATATATGTATATATGTTTTAATTTTGGCCTCTTTTTATTGTTTTTTTATCTATTTATTTTCATCCATCTTTATTCTCTGGCCTGTGTGGGCCTCCCATTGCAGTGGCCTCTCTCGTTGCAGAGCACCGGCTCTGGGCGCATGCGCTCCAGAGTGCTGGCTCGTCATTGGACACATCGGTCCAGCCACTCCATGGCACGTGGGATCTTCCCGGGCCAGGGATCGAACCGGTGCCCCTTGCACTGCAAGGCAGATTCTTTTACACACTGGACCATCAGGGAAGCCTTGACCTTCCTTTTTATAAGAAGTTTTGGTCCTCCTGATTTCTTTGTGGACAACATTAAGCCATCAGCAAGTACTTTCAGAAGAAGAAGGATAAATGAGTTTGTTCAGAAGATGGGGTAGGGATGAGAAAAATAGAATGAGATATGTCTAGCCTCGAGCAGAACAAAGTGCTGCCTTCAGCTTTGAGAGACAGGTTTGGCCATGAAGAACTCAACTAGTTTTGTGTGAGCTCAAAGAATAGGAAGAAGCTTTGGGCTCAATATGAGGAAATACAGAATGTTGTTTTAAAAGACATGAGTTCTGCTAGCCTATGACCCACCAATCCCACTCCTGGGGATATTCCTGGAGAAACCCCTAATTCCAAAAGTTACATGCAACCAATGTCCATTGCAACATTATTTAACTATAGCCAGGACCACCTAAATTTCCCAAAAAGTTACATGCAACCAATGTTCATTTAATCCTTTCAGTAGCCCTACAGAGTAGGCTCCAACTTGCAGATTGATTGCACATGTTCTGATTACATGCTTTATCCTCGGCAGTATTTCACACTGGATCCATCTGACTCCTGTTTTATCTCTAATCCTTGAGCGGCTGAGAAATATGATGTCATTATAGCCTCACAATGACCTCACCTTCCCTTTAGAAGGCGTGGCTGCAAGATGACCCTCCACAGAATTCAAAACACCCAGTCACACAGCTCCGAGTACTGATGCTTGGAAGTCATTATTTTCCCGCCTTGTCTGAAGACTGAGTCTGACCTTCCTCTTTTTTTAATATATGTATATATGTTTTAATTTTGGCCTTTTCTTATTGTTTTTTTATCTATTTATTTTCATCCATCTTTATTCTCTGGCCTGTGTGGGCCTCCCATTGCAGTGGCCTCTCTCGTTGCAGAGCACCGGCTCTGGGCGCATGCGCTCCAGAGTGCTGGCTCGTCATTGGACACATCGGTCCAGCCACTCCATGGCACGTGGGATCTTCCCGGGCCAGGGATCGAACCGGTGCCCCTTGCACTGCAAGGCAGATTCTTTTACACACTGGACCATCAGGGAAGCCTTGACCTTCCTTTTTATAAGAAGTTTTGGTCCTCCTGATTTCTTTGTGGACAACATTAAGCCATCAGCAAGTACTTTCAGAAGAAGAAGGATAAATGAGTTTGTTCAGAAGATGGGGTAGGGATGAGAAAAATAGAATGAGATATGTCTAGCCTCGAGCAGAACAAAGTGCTGCCTTCAGCTTTGAGAGACAGGTTTGGCCATGAAGAACTCAACTAGTTTTGTGTGAGCTCAAAGAATAGGAAGAAGCTTTGGGCTCAATATGAGGAAATACAGAATGTTGTTTTAAAAGACATGAGTTCTGCTAGCCTATGACCCACCAATCCCACTCCTGGGGATATTCCTGGAGAAACCCCTAATTCCAAAAGTTACATGCAACCAATGTTCATTGCAACATTATTTAACTATAGCCAGGACATATAAGCAACCTAAATGTTCATCAACAGAGGCATGGCTAAAGAAGATGTGGTACATGGATACAATGGAATATGACTCAGCCATAAAAGGAGTGAAATAGTGCCATTTGCAGAGACATAGACTTCGAGATGGTCGTATAGAGTGAAGTCAGTCAGAAAAACAACTACCTTATAATATCCCTTGTACGTGGAATCTACAAAAATGGTACAGATGAACTTAACTGCAAAGCAGAAATAGAGACACAGATGTGGAGAATAAATGTATGGATATCAAGGTGTGGAGGAGGTGGGATGAACTGGGAGACTGGGACTGACACATATACTACCACGTATAAACTAGACAACCACTGAGGACCACTATAGAGCACTGGGAACTCTACTCAGGGCTGTGCGGGGACCTAGATGGAAACAACTCTAAAAAAGAGAGGAATATGAATACATATAATTGATTCATTCTGCTGCACAGAAGAAACACAACATTGTAAAGCAACTGTACAGTTGCAATTCCAATAAACATTTTAAAATTAAAATAAAGGCCTGAATGCTGGAGTCACACTGACTGAGCAGCCTCAACGATCATCTCGTACGACGATGAAGAAACCCAATGGGTAATTCAGGTGAAACACAATGCCTAGCAGAAAGGAAGTGCTCCATAAATGTTAGCTCTTATTTCTTTGGTTATTAACAATCACCTCTCAGAGTCATTTGAGAACTGGAAATAGAAAGGGTCCTGCAATAGACAAGGCCTGTGTTCAAATCCTGGCTCTGTCATTTGACTGGTAATGAGATCTTGGTCAAGTCACTTCACCTCTGCAAGTCTCAGTTTCATCATGTACCAAAAAAATTGTAAATAGTAATCCTGGTCGAGCAGAACAAAGTGCTGCCTTCAGCTTTGAGAGACAGGTTTGCATGAAGAACTCAACTAGTTTTGTGTGAGCTCAAAGAATAGGAAGAAGCTTTGGGCTCAATATGAGGAAATACAGAATGTTGTTTTAAAAGACATGAGTTCTGCTAGCCTATGACCCACCAATCCCACTCCTGGGGATATTCCTGGAGAAACCCCTAATTCCAAAAGTTACATGCAACCAATGTTCATTGCAACATTATTTAACTATAGCCAGGACATATAAGCAACCTAAATGTTCATCAACAGAGGCATGGCTAAAGAAGATGTGGTACATGGATACAATGGAATATGACTCAGCCATAAAAGGAGTGAAATAGTGCCATTTGCAGAGACATAGACTTCGAGATGGTCGTATAGAGTGAAGTCAGTCAGAAAAACAACTACCTTATAATATCCCTTGTACGTGGAATCTACAAAAATGGTACAGATGAACTTAACTGCAAAGCAGAAATAGAGACACAGATGTGGAGAATAAATGTATGGATATCAAGGTGTGGAGGAGGTGGGATGAACTGGGAGACTGGGACTGACACATATACTACCACGTATAAACTAGACAACCACTGAGGACCACTATAGAGCACTGGGAACTCTACTCAGGGCTGTGCGGGGACCTAGATGGAAACAACTCTAAAAAAGAGAGGAATATGAATACATATAATTGATTCATTCTGCTGCACAGAAGAAACACAACATTGTAAAGCAACTGTACAGTTGCAATTCCAATAAACATTTTAAAATTAAAATAAAGGCCTGAATGCTGGAGTCACACTGACTGAGCAGCCTCAACGATCATCTCGTACGACGATGAAGAAACCCAATGGGTAATTCAGGTGAAACACAATGCCTAGCAGAAAGGAAGTGCTCCATAAATGTTAGCTCTTATTTCTTTGGTTATTAACAATCACCTCTCAGAGTCATTTGAGAACTGGAAATAGAAAGGGTCCTGCAATAGACAAGGCCTGTGTTCAAATCCTGGCTCTGTCATTTGACTGGTAATGAGATCTTGGTCAAGTCACTTCACCTCTGCAAGTCTCAGTTTCATCATGTACCATATGTAAATAGTAATGGTAATGCCCACTTTGTACAGTTGGAAGAACTAAGTGAAACAATGAATGTATAAAGCCTAGTACCCAGCAAGGATTCAAGCCATGCTAGTTCCCTTTTCTGTTTTGGCAGGGGTATGTTCCACTGAGAGAAAATGCACTTCCCAGCACTAAAGGTATTCTACCTTATAGATCACATTCTAAGGTCCTGGGGTTAAGACTTCAACATATGAATTTGCAGGGAGACACAAAGTAACCTATAACACTGAGCTGTCTCAAACTAAAAGTTCGCACAGTGTAGGGATAGATATTGTTGTTTCCCTCAAAAAGGTAAAATCTCCCTAGTTTCCATGAATTTTCTGTGGCACCCATGGGTGCCTCGGCACACAGTTTGGGAACCAAGGGGCTACAGGCCTATTTCCTGTCTTTGAGCTGAGCAGCCTGTTTATGCAAGAAGTTAACCTCCACATGAGTAGATATAAAAGTAACATCTAATGGGAGGTAGTAGTTAATCCCTCACTTCCTGGCCTCTCAGGTAGGATATCTCTGAAGCAAGTTCTGTAGTGCTCTGAAAGGGCTTCAGGACTGCCTTGGGGCCACCCCACTGTCTATACCTCTTGCCTGCTCCCTGAGGACTCAGCATTGGCTTCTACCCTTTCCTATTTCACTTTTACACTCCCCTTGGAATACTGCCTGCATGATCTGTCAAATGCAACTAAATTCTTATTCCAGATCTGCCTCTGCAGAACCCATGCTGGGTCATTGTTGATTGAGATAACCAGGAGGTCGACTGAATCACCTTGTGACTCATTCCCTCTTCCTCATCTCATGACCCAGACTTGTGACCTTCTTAGGGTACCTTGCCCCATCACCACCTTCTTCACCTCTGCTCTCACGAATACATCTCTAGGAGTTTCTGGATATTCTCTGCATTCCTTAGACACTGAGAGACCAACATGTTTTTAGATATGCAAACACATCCCCCAACAGAGAAATATTTGACAACTCAGATATGAAGTGATTGTTTAATTCTTAATTCCTGCTTGATTTATGCAAAATAGGAACTGAAAGACGTGAAGCGACAGGCAAGCGACAGGCATTCTCTCCTACCAATTAGCCCCAAAGAAAGGCATCTGAGGGGATTAAAAATAGACGTATCCAGTAGAAGGAAAATTTGAGAATGCGTTGGACGCCAGCTGGGGTAGCTGAAGTGAAATCTCCCAATCTGCTAAATACTTGAATTTCAGTCAGTGCTACATATGTCTGGCATTAAAAACCTATTGGAAAAGTCATCGTTTTCTGAATATCTTTAATAAACTTGTCTGTGTTGCATCTAGCACCCAGAGAACTCCTTCTGGGTATTTTTACTGAAATGTCAGCGCTGGATTTACAAATTAGGAGTCCCAGGGCAAAAGTAAAAGTTGGCGCTCCCGTGACACCTGGTAACAGGCAAAATCTATTGATGACTTGCTGTCAGGATGAAATATCACTGGATAACGTGTATGAGCCCTAACTCTACGGATTCCGGTACTTCATTAGATGAAAGAAGGATGACTGCCTGCTGCATGGCCCCGTGGGGACTCTTTGGCTCATTCCTTTCCCACCCCATTCTCCAAATTACACCCCAGGGGGAGGGCAGCAAATCTGAATCTTTGTAAACAAAGAGAAGAAAATGCAGTGGTAACTTCTCTCCCTTCCCCTTTCTCTTCACTCTGATTCACCAGGCCTGACAGCCGGGGACCTGGTGTGGGATGCAGGGATATTCTTTGTGATTTCCCCCACTGGAGAACTAGGATGTGGCAGACGCTACTTCCATCAATAAAGCTTTCCACTCCTACATGCTTCAGCGCCCCACATGTGGGGCTGCAGGACAGACTGGAATACAGAGATTATGAATCCCATTTTACCAAGATAGAAATTGAAGCTCTTGGGATCTAACACTTTGTTAGTGGTGTGGGTGTCCTGAGAATCCAGGTTTTATGATTCTGGATTTAGTGGCTTCTTTCATGCCACACTGGCTTTATGCTTCAAGAGGGGTATGCGTGTGTGTGTGTGTGTGTGTTCACACAGCAAAACAACCTAGGGTTATCTCTGCAGGGTATGCCAAAACAAGGGATTTCTGAGCCACCTGGCAGTCTTTAACTTCTCTAGCTTTCTAGGGGATTTTCTTTAACATCCAAATACATCTCCATGGGGAGGAGGGATAAATTAGGAATTCGGGAGTAGCATATACACACAACTGTATATAAAATAGACAGTGAGGACCTACTGTAGAGCGCAGGGAACTAGTCTCAGTATGTTGTAATAACCTGTATGGGGAAAGGATCTGAAAATATCTGTATCTATGGGCTTCTCTGGTGGTTCAGTCAGTAAAGAATCTGCCTGCAATGCAGGAAACCCATGTTCGATTCCTGGGTTGGTAGGATCCCCCAGAGAAGGAAATGGAAACCCACTCCAGTATTTTCACCTTGGAAATCCCATGGACAGAGGAGCCTAGCGAGCTACAGTCCATGGGGTCGCAAGAGTCAGACACAACTTAGTGACTAAACCATCACTGTGCATACATATGAATATGGGTGTGTGTTAAGTTACTTCAGTCATGTCTCTCTCTTTAGGATCCTATGGACTTCAGCCTGCCAGGCTCCTCTGTCCACGGGATTCTCCAGGCAAGAATACTGGAATGGGTGGCTATGCCCTCCCCCAGGGGATCTTCCTGGCCCAGCGACTGAATTCATATCTCATATATGTTATGACATTTCATATATATATATATGTATACAAATATATGAATCACTTTGCTATACACCCAAAACCAACTCAACATTGTATGTCAACTATACTTCAATTAAAAAAAAAAGACATCTCCAACACCCTCCCACCCCTATCTGAGGTAGGAAAACACTCCCCTGCCAGGTATTCCACAGTTCAAGCAGCTCACAAGTTCCTGTTAAGTACACACTCTATCCTGCTTCCTACCTGTGTGGGTAGAATTGTGTGTCCCCTAACCCCACAAGATCTATTCAAGTCCGAAACCCAGGAGTGCCTGTGAATGTGACCATATTTAGAATAAGATTATTTGCAGATATAATCATAGCATGATGAGGTCGTACTGGATTAGGGTGGGCCCTAAACTCATGACCGGTGTCCTCAGAAGAAGAGACACATTTGGACGTAGGGACAGAGGACCCACAAGGAACTGTAGTAGAGAATAACAAATCTGACTCCGTATTAGCTCTGTTTCTTTCAATTTCACCTTTGTATTCTGTTGTCTTTGCTATAAGTTAATCACTAAAGGAACGTTCTTTTAAAGTAGCGTAATGGTCTACCTTTATTCACTGTAAAAAGGGAACTAGTAGAGCGCAGGAACTAGTCTCAGTATGTTGTAATAACCTGTATGGGGAAAGGATCTGAAAATATCTGTATCTATGGGCTTCTCTGGTGGTTCAGTCAGTAAAGAATCTGCCTGCAATGCAGGAAACCCATGTTCGATTCCTGGGTTGGTAGGATCCCCCAGAGAAGGAAATGGAAACCCACTCCAGTATTTTCACCTTGGAAATCCCATGGACAGAGGAGCCTAGCGAGCTACAGTCCATGGGGTCGCAAGAGTCAGACACAACTTAGTGACTAAACCATCACTGTGCATACATATGAATATGGGTGTGTGTTAAGTTACTTCAGTCATGTCTCTCTCTTTAGGATCCTATGGACTTCAGCCTGCCAGGCTCCTCTGTCCACGGGATTCTCCAGGCAAGAATACTGGAATGGGTGGCTATGCCCTCCCCCAGGGGATCTTCCTGGCCCAGCGACTGAATTCATATCTCATATATGTTATGACATTTCATATATATATATATGTATACAAATATATGAATCACTTTGCTATACACCCAAAACCAACTCAACATTGTATGTCAACTATACTTCAATTAAAAAAAAAAGACATCTCCAACACCCTCCCACCCCTATCTGAGGTAGGAAAACACTCCCCTGCCAGGTATTCCACAGTTCAAGCAGCTCACAAGTTCCTGTTAAGTACACACTCTATCCTGCTTCCTACCTGTGTGGGTAGAATTGTGTGTCCCCTAACCCCACAAGATCTATTCAAGTCCGAAACCCAGGAGTGCCTGTGAATGTGACCATATTTAGAATAAGATTATTTGCAGATATAATCATAGCATGATGAGGTCGTACTGGATTAGGGTGGGCCCTAAACTCATGACCGGTGTCCTCAGAAGAAGAGACACATTTGGACGTAGGGACAGAGGACCCACAAGGAACTGTAGTAGAGAATAACAAATCTGACTCCGTATTAGCTCTGTTTCTTTCAATTTCACCTTTGTATTCTGTTGTCTTTGCTATAAGTTAATCACTAAAGGAACGTTCTTTTAAAGTAGCGTAATGGTCTATCTCTTCCCCCACCCCTCTGCTCCACCCCTGCCCAGTGCCTGAATGTAAAACTAAAATATATTTGTTCAGCTTACACGAAACATCCTGACAGCCCACATGTGAATGGCTACAGGAAAGAAGAATTTGACCCAACTGCTTCAAGAATCTGGGCAAAACCAGGAAGATACTTGCAACAATTTATGGCCTTTTTACTTTACCTCACCACCTCCCCTCTCTTTGTTTTAATCAAAGAAACTAGATCCAGAGCCCAGGAAGATGGTTCTCTAGGACATTAGCTTGTCAGTTTCTCAGACACATGACTTTCTGCTTTAAGTCACTATTCCTTGCTCCAACACTTCCTCTTCTGATCCACTGACCTGTCATGCGGGGAGCAGAACAAGATTGGACTCAGTAACAGAAGGGTGGGTGACAACAGCAAGAGACAGAGAATGGGGTGACACGTCTACAAGCCAAAGAATGCTGTGGATTGCCAGCTGTCAGCTGCCTTCTTCTAAACATACGGTGCTGTTTGCCCCTGATCTCTTGCCTCTGTCTCCCATTGGCTCCACCCACTGAGAAGCCAGAGGGCATGAGAGCCTGTTGGTGCCACAGAAGTGGATCTCGAGGGGCGAGCAGAAGATGACTTAGCATTAAACGTGACTTACTTTACACTGGGTAGCCTTTTCTTCGGTTGGGAATTTTTCCTAACCCGTGCACAAACATTACTTTGCAAACGCAGAAATGAAAGCAGAGGGCTTCCCTGGTGGTCCAGTGGGTAAGGAATCCACCTTGCAGTGCAAGGTTCACTGGTTCGAACCCTGGCCCAGGAAGATCCCATGTGCCACCGAACAGCTGAACTGGTGTGTCCAATTACAAGCCAGCACTCTGAAGCGCATGCGCCCAGAGCCAGTGCTCCACAACGAGAGAGAGGCCACTGCCATGGGAGGCCCACACAGGCCGAAGAATAAAGATGGATGAAAATGAATAAAAAATCAATAAGTCAAAATTTTAAAAAAGAGAAAGGTAGATGTCAGTTCCCTTCCCCATCAGGCACAAAGAAGCAAAAAGAAAGGTGTAGTTCTCTGAAAAGAAGAGAGAAGAACAAACAGCTTCTCATTCTAGACACAAAGCTTGGGCACAACAGTTTCTTCCAAAGAAGGCGCGGCACACTCCAAGAGGCTGCTCGGTTGATCATTACCTCGATGAAGGTGAAATGTCCATATCTTTGTCTCTCTGCTCCTGAATGCACCTCTTCCCCCATACTGTATTTTCCCCTTGCTTTTCTGTAAAGCGACAGCTAAGAATTTAGTTTACTACGCTGTTTCCTCTATCCCTTTCCCTCCTCCTCCTACCTCTCTTCCCATGTTTTCCCTATGATTTCTTTACATAGCTTATAATTTTGAACTCACAATTCAGCTACTCATTTGGGAGGCAATTTTCCTGCCTTTACCTTCGTTCAGGCACTGTTGTTTAGACAGTCTGGATGGGGTGGCCCAGTTTTCAATTTCTTGACATCTTCCTTCAAGAGGCTTTCTCTCACTGCCTTCTGTCTCTGGCTTTGTCCTCGGCTGCCGTCAGCGTCCTGTTCAAGGACAGCCTCCGAAGTCCACAACTGTTTCTTGTCTGGCAGTCGCCTGACTTCTGGCACTTTGGTAGAAACTGTCTTTCTCTTAGCGTCAGTGACACTTCTTTCTCAATAAAATATGCTCTTTCAAACAGGTGTTGGGGAATATGACATTTGGAATATATAACAGCTGTATTCTAACATCTACCTTTATCAGATATAAGCTGAAAGAAGAAGAGGAACTCACTGAAGTGGAAAATCCATTCAAAGGATTTGCATATTTGCCAACCCCTAGCCACCCCCACGCTGCCCTACTCCTCACTGTGTTTTCCGAGTTTCTATATTTTGTTTGCAAACTTCTTTCTCCCACTGAACAGTCGTGAAATTAAAAGGTATTTTTTTCTTATTTTTATAATGACAATTGTTGGTTGTGGGAAAATGACAAAACACAAAGAACCAAAAATAAACATGCTATTATCTGGATATCTTCCAGATACTATTTTTAGAAGATTTTTAGAAGTATACTTATGTTTCAAAATAAAAATAGGTTTTGAGAAATTTTTGAATTTTTGGCTATTTTTTAAATTAGATTTTAGAAAGTATACACGTTTTATGTACAGATTCTTTTTTTGTTGTTAAGATTCCACATATGACATCACAAAGTGTTTGTCTTTGTCTAGCTTGCTTCACTAAGCATGATATTCTCTAGGATCTATGCATTAAAAAAATGAGAATTAATTTTGTTCATAAGATTAAAAAGTATACATGTGGGGAAAAAAATTACCATCCCCCTACCCAGGGATTGTTATTTAGTCTTTTGGTATATACAATTCTATAACTTTTTCAGATATCTAGCTCTACATCTATATCTTATCTCTTATTTTGGCATAAAGTAGACCACATTAAATATACTAATTTTTAAAAATTTATTGACATCTTTCCCTGTCAGTGACTGCTGAGCTACATCATTATATTTCATACTTTTGGTACCAAAATGGGAAACACATTTTAAACTGTGATCCAGACAATGTGTACAGAGCACATGCATATTTATGATTGAGATAAAAGTTTCATGAACCACTATTCACTATTATGTATGATGTACTCTGTTATTTTTCTATTTTTATTCTTTCATTAAAAAAAACACACAGTGGTTAGGACCCAGTAAACTGATTTTAAGACCACTAATGGGTTGTGACTTGCATTTTGAAAAATGTTCTCCCAGGTCACGATTTCAATAGTTTTATTGTATTTTGAACTCCAGAGTTTTTAAGTTGCATGGAGTTCTAGAGGAGGTCTTGTCCAGCCTCATTTTTAATATGCAGAGGAGTGAACATTGTATTTTCTTGATAGCTGGTACAAGAATTCTCCTCAGGGAGGAAATTTTCTTTGTTTATGGAAATACCTTTATAACTGCTTTCCAGTTTTTATATTTTGTTTGCAAACTTCTTTCTCCCACTGAACAGTCGTGAAATTAAAAGGTATTTTTTTCTTATTTTTATAATGACAATTGTTGGTTGTGGGAAAATGACAAAACACAAAGAACCAAAAATAAACATGCTATTATCTGGATATCTTCCAGATACTATTTTTAGAAGATTTTTAGAAGTATACTTATGTTTCAAAATAAAAATAGGTTTTGAGAAATTTTTGAATTTTTGGCTATTTTTTAAATTAGATTTTAGAAAGTATACACGTTTTATGTACAGATTCTTTTTTTGTTGTTAAGATTCCACATATGACATCACAAAGTGTTTGTCTTTGTCTAGCTTGCTTCACTAAGCATGATATTCTCTAGGATCTATGCATTAAAAAAATGAGAATTAATTTTGTTCATAAGATTAAAAAGTATACATGTGGGGAAAAAAATTACCATCCCCCTACCCAGGGATTGTTATTTAGTCTTTTGGTATATACAATTCTATAACTTTTTCAGATATCTAGCTCTACATCTATATCTTATCTCTTATTTTGGCATAAAGTAGACCACATTAAATATACTAATTTTTAAAAATTTATTGACATCTTTCCCTGTCAGTGACTGCTGAGCTACATCATTATATTTCATACTTTTGGTACCAAAATGGGAAACACATTTTAAACTGTGATCCAGACAATGTGTACAGAGCACATGCATATTTATGATTGAGATAAAAGTTTCATGAACCACTATTCACTATTATGTATGATGTACTCTGTTATTTTTCTATTTTTATTCTTTCATTAAAAAAAACACACAGTGGTTAGGACCCAGTAAACTGATTTTAAGACCACTAATGGGTTGTGACTTGCATTTTGAAAAATGTTCTCCCAGGTCACGATTTCAATAGTTTTATTGTATTTTGAACTCCAGAGTTTTTAAGTTGCATGGAGTTCTAGAGGAGGTCTTGTCCAGCCTCATTTTTAATATGCAGAGGAGTGAACATTGTATTTTCTTGATAGCTGGTACAAGAATTCTCCTCAGGGAGGAAATTTTCTTTGTTTATGGAAATACCTTTATAACTGCTTGTATTAGGGAGGCTGCTGAAAAGGGAATGGCTGAACCATTTTATGCAAGGAATAAACAAATTTGAGATGGAGAATGTTGAACCACACGGTGGGGTGGGGGTGAGGGGTAGGACCTGAGCGAATAAAACAGAAAAGGACTTGCAGAAACAAGAATGTCAAGTACTGAATTTCTGCTATTTGCATTGCTGTGCTATACACTCATCTACTCTCTCAAGTGTTCAGTAAGGCTTAATATTGCTCAGATTTCCTTCCAACAGGTGATAGAAACATAGCTCAAATTGGATTAACAAAACATGAGCTAGGAGTATTTATTCACTTATGAAATTGAATCTACCAGGCATGGCTGGATTCAGGGTCTTGAATAATGTCATGGACATTTGGTATTTTTTCACATGTTTGTTTTTGTTGTTGTTGTTCATTCTCAGGTCTTGATTACAAATAGTTGTCTCTAAAAATACCTAGGACTAATTCTTACTTGATGACTGGGATCACATGACCATCTTTGAACCAGTTATTATGGCCAGGAGGATGGAATGTTCTGACTGGCCAGGGCCGGATCACGTGGTCACCTTTGGGTCCAGAGATGGTGGCACATAGACATCCTCTTAGTCTGAGTTGGGCGAAGAGTGGTTTCCAGAAAACTGAGTTCACAACGGGCAAGTCAATGGTGGGAGGCAAACGCAGTACACATGCCCACTGACACAACACTTCATGTGAACAGTGAACTTGGTGCAGTGTGAGTGAGACTCTGGATTCCTCATCTGTTTGCCTCAGTGTAGGAATAGACTCCCTGAGGGGCACATCAAAATGATCCCTAAATAGAACTAAGAATAAAAGGAATGCATTCCTGGAATTTCCCAGAAATCTTGGTGAGAAGGTGACATTTTTCTACAATTTCACAAAGGGCTATCCATATCAATCTTGTCTAGCTCTTAAAGGAAAGAAGATCCCCGAGGATATCTGGATGGCATAAACAGGAAAACCAAGGCCCAGAGAGGTTCCCAGATCTGTCCAGAGTCACACAGCTCATTTTTACTAGAGCCTAGACTGAGCACAGCCTCCCAGTATGACTCAGCCATGTTCCCTCCACATGACTCAAGTAGAATTCCCTCTATTTTGCTACTTAACACCAAAGTTAGACATATCCGAAAGACTTGTTTCCCTGGCAGCTCTTATCCTTATGAGCCCCTCGCTTGTCCTTGGGGTGACCTGGGGGTCCTGCCATGGACCTAGGAGGAGGAGCTCGTGTGCGAATGGAGCAGTCAGGCTCCAACCCCTGAGGAAACTGGGGACCTAAGTGTCTGAAAGGGAGGCTTCAGATGCAGGGCCCAACAAGGAAAGCAAATCAACTGAGCAGAATCAGTACAATAAGCAGGAGTGACCAGGAAAGGATGCATGGCAAATGAAAGTGGATTGATATTTATAATGCACTTCCTATTACCAAGTCCTCTGCATATATTATTTCACTCAATCTTCACAAAAATTTTAACTTCAGGGAATGAAAAGAAGGGGAAGGAAGGAAGTACTGATAAGCAGGAGCCATGCTGTGAAGGGCTTTGAATGTGGCTACGTAAATGAATGGATGGATGGAGTTTACACCTGTTATTACTTTATTGCTAGAACAAAGGACCATGAACTGAAGGCCTTGACAGCAGACATTTCTTGTTAGCCTCAGTTCTGGGGGCTAGAAGTTCAGGATCAAGCTGTCAGCAGGGCCAGCTGCTTCTGAAGGCTGTGGGAATCTGTTCCATGCTTCTCTCTCCTAGCATCCTGGCATCTTGTGGTTTTCAGGCCACCCTTCATGTTCCCTGACTTATAAATGTATAACCCCCACCTTCGCCTTTATCTTCTTGTGGCATTCTCTCCATGCGCATGTTTGTGTCTGTGCCCCAGATTCACCTTTTTATAAGGACACAGTTATATTGGATTAGGGCCCACTCTACCCCAGTATGACCTCATCTTTAATTACATCTGCTATGAACCTGTTTTCAAATAGGGTCACATTTCTGAGATCCTGAGGATTAAGACTTAAGCATCTGAATTGCGGGGGTGGTGGGACACAGTTCAACCCATAACAGTGGCTAAGCGGAATTTTGAGAAAAGCTGGGTTCAGCAAAATTAAACGATTATTTTAGGGCCTCTGGGACGATTTTACAGCCTTACTGGAAAACCTCTTTCACCCCTCCCATTGAGAGCTGAGGCCTCTGTCCCCTCCCCTGTAATCTGAGACAAATAGAGGGTGATGGAAATGAGGCTATGTGACTTCCAAGGGTGGATCATAAAAGGCCACACCGCTTTCACCTCATCTGCTGGGTCGCTGGACTGCATCTGGAAATGTCCTGAGGCCAGCCCGCTGAGAGGCACATGGATCCTCTCTGGCGGGGTTCCCAGCTGAGCTCAGCGCTCAAGTTACCCTGCTGACATGCCAGACAGGTAAGTGAAAAAGCTCTCAGGGAGAGGCTTCTGAGTTAAAGTCCCAGCCCTTGTGGAGGAAGGACAAGTAGTCTCGGCTGTGCCCTGCCTAGATTCTGAGCCACAGAATTAATGAGCATAAAACATTGGTTTTTGTGTTAAGCCGCGAAGTTTAGGCTTTGTATTAATCAGCATGCTCCAGATAAACAAAACCAATATCCATCTCTATTGCTCAAGTCCAAACGCAGCTGCAGGCAGAATTCCCTGTTTCTCAGGGGACATCTGGGGCTTCCATGGTGGTTCAGATGGTAAAGAATCTGCCTGCAGTGCAGGAGACCCAGGTTTGATCCCTGGGTCAGGAAGATCCCCTGGAGAAGAGAATAGCTATCCACTCCAGTACTCTTGCTTGGAGAACTCCAAGGACAGAGGAGCCTGGCGGGTTATAGTCCATGAGGTTGCAAAGAGTTGGAAATGACTGAACAACTAACACTTTCCCTGACATCTCTAGAGAACATCAGGCTTTTTTTCTCTCCAAGCCTTCAACTGATTAGATGAGACACACCCACATAATGGAGGGTACTCTGCTTCACTGCAAGTCTGATAATAACTGATAATCTCATCTAAAAAATACCTTCACAGCATCACCTAGTGCTTGACCAAATACCTGGATACTGCGGTTAGCCAAATTAACACATAAATTTAACAGTCTCAGGCTGGCTTGTATATATAGCAGTAGCTAACCAGAATAACCCCTCATAGCCTGCTGCTGCTTTGTATGACTTTTCAAGTGGGTGATCATAAGCTACATTTTCCATCTTCATTTGGTCAAATGTCCTGCCCTCTTTTCCTCTCCTTTCCTCTTTTAAAGAGATTTTGGGGTATGGTGTTCTACAGATCATGTTTTAAAAAGCTTGAGTGCACCAGTTAAGGGTCTCTGATTTAAAGTCTGAGAGAATGAGATTCAGTTCTTGACTCTACTAGTTCTGAGCTGTGTGACCTTGAGAAATCTATGAAAGCTCTCTGAGTCTCAATATCCCCATCTAAAAGACAGATAATACTGAACCTTGGTGCCATTGTAAGGAATAAATTGAATGAGCCAGCTAAGTGAAAGCCTCAGGAGAGGCTTCTGAGTTAAAGTCCCAGCCCTTGTGGAGGAAGGACAAGTAGTCTCGGCTGTGCCCTGCCTAGATTCTGAGCCACAGAAACAATGAGCATAAAACATTGGTTTTTGTGTTAAGCCGCGAAGTTTAGGCTTTGTATTAATCAGCATGCTCCAGATAAACAAAACCAATATCCATCTCTATTGCTCAAGTCCAAACGCAGCTGCAGGCAGAATTCCCTGTTTCTCAGGGGACATCTGGGGCTTCCATGGTGGTTCAGATGGTAAAGAATCTGCCTGCAGTGCAGGAGACCCAGGTTTGATCCCTGGGTCAGGAAGATCCCCTGGAGAAGAGAATAGCTATCCACTCCAGTACTCTTGCTTGGAGAACTCCAAGGACAGAGGAGCCTGGCGGGTTATAGTCCATGAGGTTGCAAAGAGTTGGAAATGACTGAACAACTAACACTTTCCCTGACATCTCTAGAGAACATCAGGCTTTTTTTCTCTCCAAGCCTTCAACTGATTAGATGAGACACACCCACATAATGGAGGGTACTCTGCTTCACTGCAAGTCTGATAATAACTGATAATCTCATCTAAAAAATACCTTCACAGCATCACCTAGTGCTTGACCAAATACCTGGATACTGCGGTTAGCCAAATTAACACATAAATTTAACAGTCTCAGGCTGGCTTGATATATAGCAGTAGCTAACCAGAATAACCCCTCATAGCCTGCTGCTGCTTTGTATGACTTTTCAAGTGGGTGATCATAAGCTACATTTTCCATCTTCATTTGGTCAAATGTCCTGCCCTCTTTTCCTCTCCTTTCCTCTTTTAAAGAGATTTTGGGGTATGGTGTTCTACAGATCATGTTTTAAAAAGCTTGAGTGCACCAGTTAAGGGTCTCTGATTTAAAGTCTGAGAGAATGAGATTCAGTTCTTGACTCTACTAGTTCTGAGCTGTGTGACCTTGAGAAATCTATGAAAGCTCTCTGAGTCTCAATATCCCCATCTAAAAGACAGATAATACTGAACCTTGGTGCCATTGTAAGGAATAAATTGAATGAGCCATGGAAAGGAAAGAGCTCAGTCCAGCACCAGGGCACACAGCTTTTAAAATTCATTCATTCATTCATCAATAGGGGCTCAAGTTTCCATCCCTCTCAATTTCTAGAAGCTTCTCCCCGCCCTCTTTCCCTTTTGTCCTTTCTTTCTGGGTGTGTGTTTTTTCTCTTCTTTTTATTTTCCCTGGTAAAGCCAGGTCCCCCCCACTGGGGAGTATGTGCATGTTTCACAAATTCATCTTGCTTGTCCCTGCAGCCAGCGGCTGTTCTCTGGACCACTGCTTCCTACTTACCATGAAGCACTGCTCCTTCTGCTTCAGCCCCCCTCCTCCTGCCTCCAGCTGCCACTCTGCCCAGCGCACCTCCCCTCAAGCACAGTCACAGACCTTGCCACCCACGGTGGTGGCCACAAAGAACAGGCTGCGACTTTTAGGCTGACTTGACCGCATGTTGCAGGCAGGGGAGAGGAGAAGTGAAGTGTTGGCTTCTAACAGCTCCTGGAGGAAATGTGCTCGGAGACCACGGATCCAGCTCTCTGGGCATTTACGGACCACCTCCTCATTGCATCCGTGCCAGCGGTGCTCCGGACATTGCTCACCTTGGGGTTCACACCAACCGCCCAGCCCAAGACTTGTCTGTCTACATCCTCGTTATCTGATCTCATTCCAAGATAACGGGCAGTGGGAATTTCTTCTGCCTTTAGGAAAAATCTGGCCCCATCAGCAGGGAGATGCCTTGTGGTCCTCTGTATTAGTCAGAATCCTCCAGAGAAACAGAACCTATAGGACATACAGTTGGCCCTTGCACAACATGGGTTTGAACTGTGAGGGTATGCTTATATGCAGATGTTTTTCAATAAATACATACAGGGGGCACTATTGGTAAAGAATCCTCCTGTTAATGCAGGCGATGGAAGAGACGTGGGTTCCATCCCTGGGTCAGGAAGATCCCTGGGAGGAGGGCAGAGGGAATCCTTTCTTTCTACTCAGGCTTTTCTGCTCTTGAAGCCTTCAACAGATAGGAGGACGCCCATCCACACGGGAGAGGCGGGACCTCTTAACTCATGAATTCCAGTGCTAGTCTCATCCAGAAACTCCTTCACAAACACACCCCAAAATAATTTTTCCTTATGTATCTGGGCCCCCAATGGCCCAGCCAAGTTGATACATACAATTCCCCATCACGAGTCACACACCTGGCCCCAGTTGCCTATCATCTGCACATTCTGGTCTTGCAGGCCATCCAGAGGCCAGGCTGGTCCCCTGCCCTGCCTCCCCTCCACGTGAGGGCAAGTGAGGCCTTATATTTTCCATCCTCCATGCTCATCTTCACATGTAACACCTCATCGCCTACAAACAGTTGCTTAAACAAGAAACTCACACAAATTCCCAAGAACTTGCACTGATTTAAAGGCTTACAATGTCTAAATATGCCGAAAGAAGGGACAAGTTGCCAGGGAGAAAGCAGATTCATTTAACTCCCCATGGAAAGAGAAAGGGCTTCCCAGATGGTGCCATTGGTAAAATCTGCCTGCCCATGCAGGAGGCATAAGAGACATGGGTTTGATTCCTGTTTGCATTTCTTTTTCTTTCTTTTTTTAGCATTTTGATCCCTATGTCGGGAAGATCCCCTGGAGGAGAGCATGACGACCCCGCCAGTATTTTTGCCTGGAGAATCCCATGGACAGAGGAGCCTATTGGGTTAGTCCAGTGGGTCACAAAGAGTTGGACAGGACTGAAACAAATTAGCATGCACGCATGCAAGGAAGAGACGAGATATTGGAATGAGCTGGATCTGGGTTCAAACTCAAGTCTGAGATGAGGATGATCCGAGTTCTTGCTTTAGAGAGTGGCTGTGAAGACGAATTGACAAACACCTGGAAAGGTGCCTGCCACATAGCGCTTCCTCAGCAAACGATGGCTGCTCTCGTGGCCATTGTTATCACTCTCTGTACTTGTGCCTTTTTTACTGTTACTATGGTCTTTTGAAACTGAGATGTCAATGCCTTAAGATCAACAGAGTGACAATGTTTTTTGTTTTTTTTTTTTAAGATTTATTTATTTATTTATTTTTGGGCGGGGGTCGGGTTGGGGAGGGAGGGGAGCGGGCAGGCCACTTCTATTGGTCTTTCATTTCTCTGATTTCATCCATCTTTGTTCTTTGCAAGAACATCGCAGTGGGGTCTGTTGTCACAGAGCGCCAGCTCTGGGCGCATGCGCTCCAGAGCTCCGGCTCGGCGATTGGACACATCAGTCCAGCCGCTCCGCGGCACGTGGGATCTTCCCAGGCTAGGGATCGAACCGGCGCCCCTTGCAGTGCAAGGCGGTGTCCTTATCCACTGGACCACCAGGGGAAGCCCAGTGACAATGTTCTTGACTGGACGTCAGCAGAGGTACTCCAGAGTCTCTGAGGCCTGTGGTAAAGTCTGGAGTTGAATTGGAAATATTCTCCAGTCTGTCCTAGCAGCCTTCTGTTTTAAGGAAAGAAGCCTGGGCTTTGAGTTCTGACAGGTGACTCGGGTGTGAAGCATAGCTTTAGTCACATTAGCCATGTGACCTTGACCAGGTGACTAACCCCTCCAATGCCTCAGTGTTCACATCTGTAAAGTGGGGATAATGCTATGGGTTGAGGACAGGCATGGCAATGATCTAGGAAAACTATAACAGAAGGCTAGTTAATATTGGGGGCTTTTAATATTGTCATTGTGCCTTTTTCCCTTTTGTTTACAATTCATCAACCCATAACAGATGCTAAAGTAACCACGTTCAAGTTGCCCCAGGAAGACCATGGAGAGTGCTCTGCAACCCCTAACCCCAGAGGAGTACTCTGATGGATAGTCACTGTTTTTACCTGCCCAGCCTCCCTCTCTCTTCTTCTGGGTACAGCATCCCAATTTCGGGGGAAGTGGGTGGGGTGGGAGGACTCACCACTCTGACACCCTCAGTCCATATGGTTCAGATAGGATTGGTGTCATATTCCAGATCCATGATTGGGCATGTGACCCAGGTCTAGCCAATGAATATGTTTTGTCCTCCAGCCAGGCACAGTGATTGGTTCAGGTGATCCAGTGAGACACTGTTCTACGAGCTGATAGGTTGGAAGCTTAGGAGTAACAGGGACTATCCTTCCCATGAGAGAGATGCCAATGCAGAGAAAGACATAGAGAGAGATACGTGGGAGATATAGAGAGACAGAGCCTGATGACATGCTTGCCATGCCATGCCGTGGTCAGTCAATTCAGTTATGTCCAACTCTTTGTGACCCTATGGATTGTCGCCTGCCAGGCTCCTCTGTCTATGGGATTCTCCAGGCAAGAATACTGGAGGGGGTTGTCATGCTCTCCTCCAAAGGGTCTTCACGACTCAGGGATTGAACCCACGTCTTTTGTGTCTCCTGCAGTAGCAGAAGGATTCTTCACACACTGAGCCACCTGGGATGCCTGATGACATGCTCAAAGCCCCTGAATGGAGCTGAGCCCGAAGATTGCTTCATTGGTGGATGTTTCAGTTACAGCAGCCAGTAGATTCCCTTTTGGGCTTAATGCCATTTTGATGTGAGGTTAAATGATTTGTATCCAAACACATGCTAACCAATGTAATTTTGTTCCCTCCACGCTCCTGTTAATATACCTCAGTCACTCCCGGTGGCCTACAGCAGGGACATTTCACCAGGAAAAAAAGAATTTCTTTCAGGCTTCCTGCATGGTTCTAAAAGAGCCTGGTTTCCACCCCCAACAGAAATGTCCATAATTGGCCAATGAGAGGAAGCAGCCAGGGTGATGAATGTGTGCCAACAAATAATTCAAGCCAGCAAATCTCTTGGGGTTTTATAATTATGTGGAAAGACCTAAGATTTCTATAAGGCAGGGGTCAGCAAATTAAGATTCTCCCAGGGGCTCAGGGCTTCTGAATGCTGGTTTCTGATAATCTTGTTTATGTCCTGGGGTAAATAAATCCGTCTTTTGTTCTGTGTTATTCAACTCTCAGCACTGTTTGTAATTAAAGGGGTGGAGGGTGGAGAAATGAATGAGTTCTTTAATTGGCTCCGTTCTGGGTGACATGGAGTAAGACAAAAAGGCCCTCATGGGTGGGAGGGGGAGTTGGGGGTGGCCTGCTCTGCCCTGGGAAAGGGTGATAAAAACCCAAGGCAGCTGGTGATCAAGTGGCAAAGAGGCGGAAATCTATCGTCATTAGTGTGATCAATGAGCACAGGCTGCGCCTCTCCTGGTCTGCGCCAGGGCCCTCCTGAGACACAGAGGGAACTGGTGAATGTGGCCAGTTTCACAAGCCTCCCCTCTCCCACCTCTCTAGCCAAGGATACCCTGGCAGCATCATGGCTCACGCTCAACTTTCCTACAACCATGATTCTAGGGAAGGAGAGACGACAAAACAAAGCAGACAGAATCCGACTCGACAGTCAAATAAAGACAAACACCAGCTACAACATAATTAGGATAGAAAGAGGACAATAAACACACGTAATAACAGATGGGTCGGTCCCATAGGCTGAGTGCTTTCTATGAGCTGGATGCTGCGTTGAGCGCAATCTATACCTGGTTTTTCTCTTAACGCTCTCGAGAATTGCATGCTATTGGCACCACTGTCTGCATGTTTTGGAAGAAAAAAAATGGAGATAGAGAGAGGCTAAGCAACTAGCCGGAGGTCCCCCAGTGAAGAGTGATGAAGCTGGTGTTCACCTCCAAGACAATCAGACAACAAAGCAGTACTTATGTTGACTGTGTTATGCCTCCCCAGTGCCTTTCTGGAACTCTGCTTTGTCCCTCTAGAACCTTTCACATTTTCAAAGTGAAGTCTTGGATTGTGGTCTAGTGGTTAAGAATCTGCCGCCAAGGCAGGGGCCATGGGTTCGATCCCTGCTCCAGAAAGATTCCACAGGCTGCGAGGCAACAAAGCCAGTAGACCAGAGCTATTGAACCCGAGCGCCTAGAGCCTGTGCTTTGCAAACAAGAGAAGCCGCTGCAATGAGACGGCCATGCACCACAATGAAGAGTAGCCTCCACTTGCCACAACTAAAGAAAGCCTGTGTGCAGCAACGAAGACCTTGTGCGGCCAAAATAAATACATTGAATAAAAAAATAGAAATTTAAATAAATTCAAGTCCTAGACCCTCTCTGAGTCTCAGAGTTTCATCTAGGAGATGGGGATAACAACACTTTTATGGAGCAGGGTGTGTGGATACAAATAAAACTAGGTGCTAGTCTAAGTGAAAAGGCAATGTTCAGGAAGGATACTGAGAAGCTCACGGAGCTCTGGTCTCTTCTGGCTCTGTGGAGGGAGAGGGCCCCATGCCCACCAAGAATCTCTCCATGGGGGATTTTTTTCCCCAACAAGAAAGGTGTTGAGTTGCCAAGTAGCTGAAATACCCTCCGAGGGGCCCTGACTTTCTCACAGGGCTGTGTGGTGATGGATGTCTTATGCACCGGGCATGACATGTAGTTAAATGCCCAGTGAATGGTAATTATTATTATTGTTATTATTATTATTAATAACCAGATAGCGGCAGCTCAGCCTGTCCCCACGCCTGCCATATAAATCCTGCGCCACTTTCCTGCCGGATGATTTACATTTCCTTTATGAACTGAGACGTAAACCAAGCTAACACATCCTCGAGACAGAAGGATGCTGGCGTGTCTTCAGATTGGTCACTAAAGCGTGTCCTAAATTAGGAAGAAATCAAAACAGATTGCATCTAATTTCTCACTGTTCCAAGCAAGAAATTACCTCTTTAAGGGGAACACCATGACTTCCAAGCTGTTTGCAAAGACAGTGTTTGTGAAAGGTCTTGTCTTGGGTTGGGCCTGGATTTCTTGCTTAGATCGCCTGCGTCTATGGGGTTAGCTGGGTTTTCAGAGAGAAGAGGCACAAAGAATCCACTTTTCTCACTTCTTCCTCATGCCATTAGAAGCCTGGCGAGTGCTACTCCTCCCACAGGGGGCTGCAGTTCTTATGGGGAAAGCCATAGTGGGCTTGGGGCCAGACAGACCTGGATTTGAATCCTGACTTTACTGAATCCTGCAGGATAAACTTGGGCAAGTCACTTTATCTCAATGGGATCTCTGCTTTCTCATCTTATAAGTGAGGTCATTAGTATTTACTTCCTAGAGTCTACAGTGGCGAGCAGTAGCCATCGGTTTTGCTCAGGGCTGCTGCTGGCCTGTTTGAAACCTTTGTCTGAGCTAGGAAAAGGCACTTCTTCTTCTAGCAGATGTTTCTGGGGCCAGGGCGTGTGCCTTTCTGAGCAGAGTGCAGGGCATACAAATAAAACTAGGTGCTAGTCTAAGTGAAAAGGCAATGTTCAGGAAGGATACTGAGAAGCTCACGGAGCTCTGGTCTCTTCTGGCTCTGTGGAGGGAGAGGGCCCCATGCCCACCAAGAATCTCTCCATGGGGGATTTTTTTCCCCAACAAGAAAGGTGTTGAGTTGCCAAGTAGCTGAAATACCCTCCGAGGGGCCCTGACTTTCTCACAGGGCTGTGTGGTGATGGATGTCTTATGCACCGGGCATGACATGTAGTTAAATGCCCAGTGAATGGTAATTATTATTATTGTTATTATTATTATTAATAACCAGATAGCGGCAGCTCAGCCTGTCCCCACGCCTGCCATATAAATCCTGCGCCACTTTCCTGCCGGATGATTTACATTTCCTTTATGAACTGAGACGTAAACCAAGCTAACACATCCTCGAGACAGAAGGATGCTGGCGTGTCTTCAGATTGGTCACTAAAGCGTGTCCTAAATTAGGAAGAAATCAAAACATATTGCATCTAATTTCTCACTGTTCCAAGCAAGAAATTACCTTTTTAAAGGGGGAACACCATGACTTCCAAGCTGTTTGCAAAGACAGTGTTTGTGAAAGGTCTTGTCTTGGGTTGGGCCTGGATTTCTTGCTTAGATCGCCTGCGTCTATGGGGTTAGCTGGGTTTTCAGAGAGAAGAGGCACAAAGAATCCACTTTTCTCACTTCTTCCTCATGCCATTAGAAGCCTGGCGAGTGCTACTCCTCCCACAGGGGGCTGCAGTTCTTATGGGGAAAGCCATAGTGGGCTTCGGAGCCAGACAGACCTGGATTTGAATCCTGACTTTACTGAATCCTGCAGGATAAACTTGGGCAAGTCACTTTATCTCAATGGGATCTCTGCTTTCTCATCTTATAAGTGAGGTCATTAGTATTTACTTCCTAGAGTCTACAGTGGCGAGCAGTAGCCATCGGTTTTGCTCAGGGCTGCTGCTGGCCTGTTTGAAACCTTTGTCTGAGCTAGGAAAAGGCACTTCTTCTTCTAGCAGATGTTTCTGGGGCCAGGGTGTGTGCCTTTCTGAGCAGAGGACAGGGCAGGTTTTTATTTCCTCTTAGCCCCTCGGGTGGTGCCTTTGTACCCCTCAGCCTGCACCCTGCACAACTGTTCACTGTGGCCCTGGTTTATCAGCCTGTTTGATCGGACTTTTTAACCTTTCTTCTATTCCATCCCAAAGGGTGAGAACGGTAACTCAATTCTGGCCAAAGCCTCTGACAACAGTGATTGGTCCACAGACTGGTCACGTGACCCAAACAGTCCAATAAGAATTTTCCCCTGGGACTGATAGATTCGTGTTGGAAGGAGGTAACACTGTATTTATTGAGGAAATGGCAATCATGTTCCTCTTCACATGCAGTGGGCCTCCTTCACATGCAGTAGGGGGAAATGTGATGCACAGGCAAAGACAAGCGGAGATAAGTAAGACTGAGAGCTGGAGGAAGGATGTTTCTGAGGCCAGTTGTGGAAGCCGGCGTCTGCGATTCTAAGCATCATTTCAGTTCTCAAGTACAAATAATTCCCTTTGCATGACTCCCTTTCTCCTTAAACCAGTGAGCTGGTTGTCTGACACTTGCAACTAAAACGATCCTAATAATTGGGGAGCTTCTATAAGATGTGAAACAGCTCAGAGTGAAAGTGAAAGTGAAATCTCTCAGTCATGTCAGACGCTTTGCGACTCTGTAAATGAGCCATGGAATTCTCCAGGCAAGCATACTGGAGTGGAGAGCCTATCCCTTCTCCAGGGGATCTTTCCAACCTAGGGATCGAGACCAGATCTCCTGCATGGCAGGCGGATTCTTTACCATCTGAGCCACCAGGGAAGCCACCTAGCTCAGAGTGGCATTTCATAAATAACAACTTATTACTGCCAGACTGTTCCAAATGGAATTTCCAATTTGCTTCCTTGAAGTCAAAGAGAAAGAGCTTTTATACATTCGTGGCGTCAGATGTGCCATCAGCCCTTGATTTCATGCCCAAGGCAGACATCCATAACTTATTAACAAAAAGTATCAATTAATAAGGCCATGGTGCTTTTTCAGTGTTGTTCTTTGTTTTGTTTTTGTTTAGCCTGGGAATGGTCGGAGGCCTTCCTAACAGGTGCTACAGGCAGCTGCTGTTCATCATTTGGAAATGAAAGAGGAGATGAAACCAAACATTTTGATTTTAAGCAATTGGTGACAAATCCATTGCAATTCATTTTTCAAACCTCTAACTCGTGGCAGCCTGCCAACAGAGGTGAGAAAATGTTGCTTTAAATTAATGCCAGAAAATAAGGGACTCAGAACAGCACTGCAGAAGCCTAAATGGCTAATGAAGTTTGGCGGAAGGTTTTTGTGAGCATGTGTAGGGCAGCTGGGTCAGTAGGCAAGAGGATTCCCGAAGACAGAAGCAAAGATTCGCTCAGCTCCACCATCGTATCTGGGGAAAAGCTCACGTTCTTCTCGTCTTTGGGGGATAAGGGTGGTGGGAGGGAACAATCTCGGTGAATTTTCCAGCCAGAGGAGGGTTTTGTGGTAGAATACAGAAAGAAAATAAAATCTGAACGAAACAGGATGATCCAGATTTTACTGCCCAGTTCAGAGAAGTCCAAGATCTGTCACTGACTGCTGCATCTAAGGGGGTACAGCGGTCTAGTTCAGTGTTATTGTTCTTCAGTTGCTCAGTTGTGTCCCACTCTTTTGGACCCCGTGGACAGCAACTTCCCTGCAGGGAAGGCTTCCCTGTCCTTCACCATCTCCTGGGGTTTGCTCAAACTCATGCCCATTGAGCTGGTGATGTTACCTAACCATCTCAGGTTCAATACTAGAACATACAAGCAGATATCCTATTTCACATACACCTTATGTTTTCTAATATGCTTTCACTGCAGTGAGACGTAGAATTTTAGGTGTTTGATAAGGATGTATTTTTCATCATATAGATTCTTAGAGAAGCACATGCTTACACAGAATAAAGCCACAAGAAAAAAAAAGTCCTTTGTAAGTGCTTTAAACTACTAACATCAACCACTTAAGATATGCTGAGTAACTTTTTTTTTTTTTTTAAAGCTTATCTTTTTTTTTTTTTGTAGTGGGGGCGGGATGGGGAGGGAGGGGGGCAGGCAGGCCACTTCTATTGGTCTTTCATTTATCCATTTTCATCCATCTTTGTTCTTTGGCTCCTGTGGGCCTCCCATCGCGGTGGCCTCTCTCACTGCAGAGCACCGGCTCTGGGCGCATGTGCTCCAGAGCTCCGGCTCGGTAATTGGACACATGGGTCCAGTCGCTCCGCGGCACGTGGGATCTTCCCAGGCCAGGGATCGAACCGGCGCCCCTTGCATTGCAAGGCGGTGTCCTTATCCACTGGACCACCAGGGAAGCCTCTGAGTAACTTTTTAACACATGTTATCTTTAATCCTTACAATGAACTCTACAAAATAACAATTTTACCTTCATTTTATAGATGGAGAAACTGAGGCAGGTCACTGAGCAGATGAGACAGGATTTAAAGGCAAGTTTTCTCATGCTATTTCCATCCTCCAGTGCCACATGGCTTATAGTTTTCTTTATAACAAATGACAGAAGTAATTTTAAAAGTAAGAATGCACATACAGAAAAAAAGTCTTTTTAATTAACTAGTCCTTCTCATCCCATTTCCGAGAGGTGACAAATAGTACAGATGGGGTGTGATGTCTTTGAAATCTTAGATAATGCCACAAAGAATATGTGTGCTTTCTAGGAAAGCCAGAAAAGAAGATAAGCAAAAGGAAAGATATTCACAGATATCTGGGGAGAATGTGCTGTTGTATTTCCTTCCTGTCCTATGTGGGTGTTGGTGAGTGTTCGTGTATGTGTGTATGCGAATGTGTGTGCTTTTAGAAGAAACATTTATTGACTTCATGCCCTGTGATCAGCCCTGTGGGGGAAAAAAGGAGGAACGAGACCCAGCTCAGGCTTCTAGGTCCAATGGTCTAGCAGTAGTGACACGCTTCAGACTTTCCTTCTCTTTTCCAGGGACTCCTGGTCTTTCTTTTTCCCATGGAGCAGTAAGCATGGTATGGGAGCCTCTAAAAAGGAAGGGGCATGGACAGTGAGCACATCTCCTGAGTAGGAAGCCCTGTGGGACTCCATGTGTGCCCATCCTACAGATGAGGGACTGAGGCTCCCTGACCCGAGATTGCACAGCTCTTAGGTGGCAGGGCTACTGGGTTGCTGTCCCTCCGGGGCAGCCCTCACCTGCTGGGAGCAGGTCAACTTTGTCCACAGGGAAGAGGCTGAGCTCGGGGCTGCAGGGCTCTGGGAGGGATGGCGTAAAGTGAGTGATTTACAGCACAGTCTCTAGAGTTGGGTGGATCTAAGTTTGAGTCTCAGCTCAGCTACTTCTGTGGATGAAAAGTGTTGCCTGCTGTATCAGCACACAAAGGATGCTACGGCCACCCAGCCATCCATCATCACCACTGGGATAGAGTCAAAGGGGCTGCCCACTGCCGAAGCCCCTCTAGACGGGGCACCCTGAGGGACTCAGGATGGAAAAGAACAAGATACTGGTCCTAGGTAGCTGAGATGCAAATCAAAGGAATGATTTCAGTGAGCCCAGACTCCTGCGTCTTCTCATCACAGAAAAGCACTAGGTTCATTAACTTGAGATGTCTGGTTTTCTTTAATTAACAGTAATCTTTTGATGTTCCATCTATACGGGTGGTTTTTGTTTTTGTTTTTCAAAAATTCCTATACATCCTGGCTCCTTCCTTACCTCTTCAGAACAGTCCCTTTGAGTAATCTGAAAGCCTGCTTCGTGGGCTTGAGTCTGCAGAAAGTTGGCCAAATAAAACGTAATTCTCAACTTTTAGGTTGGGATTTATTTTTTTGGTCAACACTTCCAAGCTGTGTGTCCCTGGGCAAGCGGTTTCACCTCTCTGAGCCACAGTAAGCTCATCTGCTAAACAGGAACCATTATCCTACTCAGTTCATAGGGTCGTTGTGAGGGTTAAAAGGGCCGGTACACAGAAGCCAGCCCATAACCAGCTCAGCACAAAGAAAAAGCCTTACTCAGTGTTACGGCCATTACTCTGCTTCAAGGAAGCCTATGATTCAGGGAGAGAGAGGAGTAAGTGGCCCCCTCCTCCTGGGGCTGTGGGTCTCTTTCCTTTCTGACCTCCCTTGGGTGCAGGTTGCTGCCACCATTGTTCCAAGCACTTTGGGAAAAACAAAGGCTGGTTCTGGCTTCTGTTGACTTCGGCTCTTCGTCTGAAATCCCATCTCTTCTCTGTCTACCTGATCTAACCTGTCTAGCGCTTGACACTCAGTAAATGATTGTTGAAGATTGAATAAATGATGGAAACATGAAAGGCCTGGCAGGTTGAAAGAATTGGTTGGGGAATGTTGAGAAATTTACTTCTCTGGGCTTGACAACTGTCTCTTGTATAATGAGGAGAGGGCTACCCGCCTCATCAGACGAGTGTGAGGCTTAAGTAGATACTATACGTAAGGCACTGTGCACAGCGGTACTACCTCTCATAGCTCCTTTTTCCTTCCAGGGGGATTTTTCCACATGTGGTCACTTGGTTGAGTCAGGTCAGGGACAGGCATCTTCAGTCCCGATGCTTCTCCTCACTCCCTGATGCTCAGCGGAGAGAATCCGGCTGCCTCCTCCTGGCAGGCAGCCTCCTTCACCTTCCCCATCCTGTCCTGCTTCCTTTTAGCTCCACCCCTAACCACTCTCGCTCAGATACCCTGTGGCCTGGCCCCTCTGTTTCCCCAAAGCAACCCTGTCTCCCTTTCATGCTGCTTCTGTACTTTCAGAGTTCTGAAACGGTTAAATGATAGGGTTTGGCAGTCACACCAGATCAGATTTTTGATCAGAAGTCACAAAAAGTGCAGCTGATCCCTTTCGCTCAACACAGCAAATTTGATCAAATCCAGCTTGGACCTGATGCTGGCCAACAGCCATGACAGACTAGAGCTTGATTCTCTCCCCTGGCTCTGCAAGCCTGACACGAGTGACAGTACCAGCAGTCTGAGGTCTCTGGTCACTCATGCATACTCAGAGCAACCCTATGAGAGGAGGAAAGGATTGCTGGCCCCATTTTACAGACGGAACAACTGAGGCTCAGATAAATGACCCAGTAGAAAGCTGACATGAGGAAACTGGCTTGAAACAAAAGATGCAGCTACTCTCTTGGGCATTTCGGACGTGTGTGAAAATGTCAGGTTTGCCCTGTCAGGAACTTGGATGATAAATTCGATGTTGTTCAGCGTTCAAGCTGAAGCATCATGCAAGACTGCTTTCCCTCAGGCCCAACTGGGAGCATGACGAGATGGCACAAGGGATCAGAAGGGAGCTTTTTACCTGATAATGAAAAAGTATTTTCAGATCTGACAATGTCTACAGACTGTGTAACTAAGGATTTGTACCCAAAATGAAAATTGTCATCAGTAGATAACTGATCAGGCCATTTCCCCACTAAATTCTATAAGAGAACCAGAACTGTCTGAACCTAAGTGTGATGAAATGAGAAGAGGTCGGTGGAAAAGATGGGGATAATGATGATGTAGTTCTCTTTTGCTGGGGGCCAGTCACTGGAATCGCCATGTTAAATATAGTGAAAGTGTTGGTCGCTCAGTCGTGTCTAACTCTTTGCCACCCCATGGACTGAGGCCTGCTGGGCTCCTCTGTCCATGGATTCTGCAGGCACAAATACTGGAGTATGTAGCCATTTCCTTCTCCAGGGGATTTTCCCAGCCCAGGGATCGAACCTGTGTCTCCTGCATTGCAGGCAGATTCTTTACATTTTGAGCCACCAGGAAAGTCCTTATGTTTCTTTCAAACGGGGAAGTAGGTAGGTATTTTTATCTCCAGGCTTTACTGAGGAAACTAAGCTCAGAGAGGTGAAGTGACCGGCCTAAGGGCCCACAGCAAATAAGTGGCAGAGCTAGGATTCAAGACCTGATCTGTGTGAATTTAAACCCCACTCTCCTTCCATCACGTTAGCCCAGGCCCTGGGCTAGTCCCAGGGATTTGGAGATGAATTGAGATGGCCATGCCCTCCCACAGAGCTCCACGCCTTGCAGAAAAAAAGGAACTAGCTCTGTTAGATGTCTCCTCCAAATCTCAAATCACACCTAGATACAAGAGCACATCCCCACTGCTCTTCAGGAAGGAAGGCAGGCACTGTGAAGGCCCAGGCTATGGGCAGAAACCCCTTCCTCTTAGTTCTGAGTGTGTGTTGTCAGCACCTGCCTGGGGTCTGAGCTGGGGACCAGTGGTAGGTGGTGCCCCGATGCTGGAGCAGGCAGCAGGCAGTCCTGACTGCCACCCCACTGGCTACTGCTCTTCCCAATCCATCCTGAGGCTGAGCCTCAGAAGCAATAACTAGCAAGTCTTCAACTGCTGTCTGGTAGTAAAGAGCAAGATACTCTCCCAGGTACTGGCACCATGAACACAGCAAATGTAACCTTCCCAGGGCTGCTGACCCACAGCCGTCATCTGTGGGGCAGAGGGCTCCTGCCCCACTCTGCTTGGTGACACAAATGCTGCTGTCCATCATTCATTCCTCTATGGGGCCAGTTCATCCCAGGGCTGATCAGTAAGTACAAATATCCTGGGATTCACTCTGACCATCTGAAGATTCTGGTTGAACTTTCATCTGTACAACCCACTGCCATTTATTCATGGCCTATAACATATAACATGGCAGATAACACCTATGGGAGATTTTCTCTTCATAACTTCCTTCTTAAAAAAGCAGGACTTGTAGGGTATGATTCTTGTGCAATCCCAGGGCTGCTCCTCCTTGTCTCTGAATGAAGGTCAGACAAGCCCAAGAGCTCATCTGCTTATTTGCGGGTCATGAAAACATGATGTCTGATTCCCCAAACCATTTCAATTCAGTGATGACTATGTCCAGTCCATTGCAAGGCCTCTGGACTTCAGCAGCTCAGGTTCACTGCCGGCAGAAGCAACCATAGGAAAGGGACACAGTCAGTTTCTTGAGTTTCCCCTAAGTGAGGGATAACTCTGCCTTTCGACCACGTCCCCAGCCAGTCGCTCTGCCCACTTCCCAAGGTTGGCAAGGGCACAGCAGGGAGGTGGTGGGGAGGAAAAGGTCTCATTTGACTGAGATTGGTGTGAACTGCGCTCTGTTGGCTGCCATTCCCTCCAGAGCTGTTTGCATGAACTCTGAAGCTCTGCTTCCATTGGCTCCCAAACATGACGAAACCTTCATAGGAAGAAGAGAAAGATCTCCTTTGTCTTCAGATGAAGCCTTGTGGGTGTTCAGCTTGGCACATGGATACTGTCCTTTGCAAGTTAGAAAAAGCCTTCTCAGGACTTCCCTGCCTGGGGTCTGAGCTGGGGACCAGTGGTGGTGGTGCCGATGCTGGAGCAGGCAGCAGGCAGTCCTGACTGCCACCCCACTGGCTACTGCTCTTCCCAATCCATCCTGAGGCTGAGCCTCAGAAGCAATAACTAGCAAGTCTTCAACTGCTGTCTGGTAGTAAAGAGCAAGATACTCTCCCAGGTACTGGCACCATGAACACAGCAAATGTAACCTTCCCAGGGCTGCTGACCCACAGCCGTCATCTGTGGGGCAGAGGGCTCCTGCCCCACTCTGCTTGGTGACACAAATGCTGCTGTCCATCATTCATTCCTCTATGGGGCCAGTTCATCCCAGGGCTGATCAGTAAGTACAAATATCCTGGGATTCACTCTGACCATCTGAAGATTCTGGTTGAACTTTCATCTGTACAACCCACTGCCATTTATTCATGGCCTATAACATATAACATGGCAGATAACACCTATGGGAGATTTTCTCTTCATAACTTCCTTCTTAAAAAAGCAGGACTTGTAGGGTATGATTCTTGTGCAATCCCAGGGCTGCTCCTCCTTGTCTCTGAATGAAGGTCAGACAAGCCCAAGAGCTCATCTGCTTATTTGCGGGTCATGAAAACATGATGTCTGATTCCCCAAACCATTTCAATTCAGTGATGACTATGTCCAGTCCATTGCAAGGCCTCTGGACTTCAGCAGCTCAGGTTCACTGCCGGCAGAAGCAACCATAGGAAAGGGACACAGTCAGTTTCTTGAGTTTCCCCTAAGTGAGGGATAACTCTGCCTTTCGACCACGTCCCCAGCCAGTCGCTCTGCCCACTTCCCAAGGTTGGCAAGGGCACAGCAGGGAGGTGGTGGGGAGGAAAAGGTCTCATTTGACTGAGATTGGTGTGAACTGCGCTCTGTTGGCTGCCATTCCCTCCAGAGCTGTTTGCATGAACTCTGAAGCTCTGCTTCCATTGGCTCCCAAACATGACGAAACCTTCATAGGAAGAAGAGAAAAAGATCTCCTTTGTCTTCAGATGAAGCCTTGTGGGTGTTCAGCTTGGCACATGGATACTGTCCTTTGCAAGTTAGAAAAAGCCTTCTCAGGACTTCCCTGATGGTCCAGTGGCTAAGGCTCTGCGCTCCCAATGCAGTGGGCCTGAGTTCTAACCCTGGTCAGAGGACTAGATCCCACCTGCCACAATTAAAGATCCTGCATGGCACACAGGGAAGAGCTCTGAAAAACTACACTGAAACTTTTTCTAGGTGAATGGCTGTGTTGAGACCAGGTCAGCTGCCTTTCCTGGAAGCCATGTAGCCAAGGGGAGGAAGAGTGTTTCTCAGACTTCAGCTGTGAGGATGAAGAGTTCACATGGCCAGAACCAGACTAGCCCTCTTGAATTTCCTGGGATGCCAGGCCCTGGGGCTTCCTTGGGAAGCTCTGCATCCTCCCCTCTTCCCGGCCCACCCTGGGCTGCCAGTGTTGGGGCCACTTGGGTCTGCAGCCCATACCCTGCCAGGATGCGCGGAGCCAGGAAGGAAGCTGGGGAGAGGGCCTGGCGGGAGGTCACTGTCACCTGTGTGAGGGGAAGGATGGCTTGGCTTGCACCCTGGTGACTTTTGGGAAAAAGGCTCACTCCGGCAGCGCGGATTGGGTCCAACCTAGTAACCAACCTAGTCAGTAACCCACCTAGTATCCAACCTAGTTAACTGGCCTAACTAAAGGTGTCATAAATGAAGGACGTGGGGCGGGGCGGGGCGGGGCGGGGCGGGGCGCGCCGTTGCTAACGGTGCACGCGCGTGCGCGTGTGCGTCGCGGGGCTCGCATAACTGATAACGGATCGGCTCAGCTCAGGGGCGACGCCGCTGCTCCTGGGAACCTCCACAAGTCGCGTCCCGGCTGCTCCTCTGGTCCCCGCGGCTCCTCCTCATCTGGGAACCATTGTGGTTCCTGGTCCAGGCAGCTCAATCTCCGGAGTGGGCACTGGACCTTGCAAAGCTGACCTCCGAACCCCCAGGGCTGACCAAGCCTTGGTCTTCACAGTCCTCTGACCTCCCGCCTGAATAGCCCCGTGTCCCCACACCCCCGGCAGACCTGGGGACACTTAAATACTTGATGTCCTCGTCTCCAACCTATATGCTGGCCCTGCCTCATGAAGACTGGGTTCCATTCCTGGATACACGTTCAGCTGCAGAGCTGGTGAGAAACACAGAGAAGTTTCTGGATTACAAGGTAACACAGCATCAAAAGCTCCCACAGGTGGTTCCAGTGCTGGACTGGGATCAGAAGCAAGCCTTGGTTCTGCCTCCTAAACGCTAAAGAAAGCAGATCTATCGGGTTGAAGGTCACCACTCATTTACAACCCTTGTTCCGCCTCTGGGTAGGAAGAGCCCCAAACCAGCCAAGTTTGTTTCACCCTCAAACTTGAAGCAAGATCTACTGAAGAAGTGGCTGCTCAAACTTATGAGACAACACAACTTACACCAAAAAAGCAGAGTCTAGAAGAACCACAGGATGATTCCTTAGATTCCAGTATGGATGCCTTTTATTCTGAGGAGAGCGTAGCAGATCTGGGGAGCTCAGATCAGTCTCCAGAGCCCCCCGGAGAGGCTGAAGCGTCTTCGTCCCAGGAGGGACATCCCGCTTCTCGTCTGCTGCCCACTGAGCGCACCGCCTCTCTATCCCAGCGAGAGACGCCCGATCCTCACCCCAGGAGGAGGCCCGGGCTCCGCATCTGGAGCCGCTGAAGAGGCACCACCCGACCCTCTTCACCAGGAGGCCCTGCCTCAGCCTTCAGAGGCCCCCGGGGAGGTGGAGACACCCGCCTCCGGGAGGCCCTCGCCCAGCGCTCAGGAGGAGCGGAGCCTTCTTCCCGTGCGCAGGAAGCACCCGCTCAGCCTCCTGCGCTTCCTGGAGAGGTGGGCGCTTCCCCAGTCTCCAGCGGGAGCCCAGCCCCCTCCACCGGCACAGGAGCCACCCCCTCGGCCTTCAGAGCCCCCAGGGCAAGGGGAGCCGGTTCCCCCAGCGGGAGACCCAGACGCAGCTGTGAGACTACAGCGAAAGATTTGCCTTTTCTGGCCGAGCCTCAGCTCCCGGGCCGCCTCCAGAGGCCACGGCCGATGAGGCCGAGCTGCAAAAGCACGAGGCAGCGTCCCCACCTCCAGGCCCAGTGCTGCCTCAGAGCACAGCTCAGCCCAGGGGTCTGGCCGTGAGCCTAACTCCAGACACCCCTAACGAGCCCCAGCATCCTCCACGGCAGCGGCAGGACGCTGCGGGCGCTCTAGAGCCTCCTGGGAGCTCGGTAGTCTCTCCCGCGCTCCCTGAGGAGGTGGTGCCTTCTCCCACCCAAGAGGTGCTTCTTGCAGAGGTGAAGCCATTTCCCATCTCTCAAGGGACCCCCCCTTAAAGAGACAGAACCTTCTGCGGCCCAGCACGGGACCCCCTCCGTCTTCAGTGGTAGCAGCACCACCAGTGACAGCTGCAGCCTTCGGACAGGCTCAGAGGCAGCGTTCACACTCACCGGGGGCCACAGGGAAGCCTCTGGCCCAGGAGCCGACCGTCACTCCAAACCCTCCTACAGGCCACCATTCCACGATGAGGGCAAGGTCCGTTTCACCATCCAAGCTTGACCAAGGTCACAGGGCAGCCTTTGGACCTGGAACTTAGCATGAGGCCAGCGCCCGCCCAGGAGGAGGGGCTTTCTCCCACCATGGAGGAGCTGATTTCCGGCCAGGGCCCAGCTCCAAGCGCACACTGCCCAGCACCGCGGCCCCACCCTCCCCCCCAGAGCCGCCTGCAGAGGCTGAACCTCCCCCAGCTGCCCACCCTACACGCCCTGAGGTGACTCTGTCTCCGTCGACTGGGCTCACAGGTCAACCTGTCGACCTGGGCCTTAGCCTGCGCAGTTCACGAAAGGGGCTGCATCGCCTCCGGCCGTGCAGGAGAGCCCAGCTCCGCACAGACTGTTTCTGACGGTCCCAAAGCCAGCTCCGAGTCAACTGCCGCCCAGGGTCACAGGTCCGTCATCCAAGGGATCTAACACAACCCCAGAACCAACTACAGAGGCTGAATATTTGAAAGGCCCGCTGCCAACGGCAGTGTCTCCTCCCTCCCATTCCAAAGGGACGAGTCTAGCACCAGAGACAGCGGCGCCCAGGGGCAGAGCTCATCCCGTGGAGCTGGCCGTGACTTCCCAACCCGCTACGGGCTCGGAGCAGTACGAGCAGCCCACGGCCCTGCCAGAGACCCCAGCTCCTCCTCCAGCACGGCCTGAGCGGACGCTGACCCGTCCAAACTTGACTCCAGTCACAGCTCAACCTACGGATGTGATAATAACATTCCTGCAGCATCAGATACAGAGGCTGAACCTCCCGCGGCCTCTCGGGCTGCCCCACATAAGGATCAAGATCACCTCCGCCATCACCCAGCGTCCCAACGTCAGAACCTGCTATGAGATCTGAACAGCCGACCGCCCTGCAGCCGACCACAGCAGGACATGTACCGGCCTCTGAACGCCACACCGGAAGAAAAATGGCACAGAAGCTGCACGACAAGGTGTCTTCAGACGAGGATGGGGAGGCAGGGTAAGGGACAGGGGCCGACGTACACGTCTCGCCTCCCGGGAGGACGTAGTGAAAAGTGACTGTCCCCTTCAAGAGTCAACGCCTCAGCCTTCTTGTTCCCGTCCCAGGGAGGCTCCCACAAGGCGGTCAGAGAAGGTTCCGACTGAGAGTGAGCCCACGGCCGACAGCACCACGGAGCGAGCCCTGTCCTGCCTCAGGTCACCTGTAGAATAAATATATACTCAAATGCTAGGTTGTCAGCATCACTTGTGAAGTACTTTTTCTCATACTATGAGTATATATCCATAACCAAGTTTAAGCATGTGGTAAGAAATGAAAATGTCAGTACTTGAGTACTTAGATACCAGTAACAAGGGCTGGCGAGGAAAAGCAGAGCTGAAGCTAGAATCCTTCAGGGCAGCCAGAACTTCCACCAGAGGAAATGTGGACAGAGGAGGAGGAGGAATAGGAGGGTGGTGGGGGGTGGCTTCTATTCCTCAGCTTCCCCAGTATAACCGGTCCCTGGGAACTGGAAAGCAGATCCTCCTCAAGGGGCATCCGTCATTAAATCAAGTAAGAGTTTGCTTCCCTGGTGGTCCAGTGGGTAGAGTTCGCCCGTCAGTGCAAGGGACACCAGTTTGATCCCTGGCCTGGGAGGATCCCATGTGCTGCGGAGCGATGGGCCCGGTGTGTCCAATTGCAAGCCAGTGCTCTGGAGTGCAAGCGCCCAGAGCCAGTGCTCTGCAGCGAGGGAGGCCACTGCAGTAGGAGTCACACACAGGCTGAATAATAAAGATGGATGAAAAATAAATAATAAATTTTTAAAAATCAGTAAAAAGAGACCAAAATTTAAAAAATTAAAAAAGACATTGCTCCTGGAAAAAGAAAGATCCTGCATGCCACAACTAGGACCCAGTGCAGCCAAATAAATAATAAATAGAAATGAATACATATTTTAAAAATTCCCAGACCCCTCGCTCCCCCTATGGGTTAACTCAGAGGCATGCGATGAGTTCCCCAGGGGATGATTTCTGAAGCCCATAGCAGTCACTGTTTTGATAACAAAACCCTCAGTGGTTTTCCTGCCTCATCTCCCACTCCCCTTCCGTCATCTTCCAAATAAGCTGGTGATGGTTTTGTTGCTCAGTCATGTCCAACTCTTTGCAGTCCCATAGACTATAGGCCACCAGGCTCCTCTGTCCATGGGATTCTCCAGGCAAGAATACTGGAATGGGTTACCATTTACTTCCCCAGGGGATCTTCCTGATCTAGGAGTAGAATTCAGGTCTCCTGCAATTACAGGCAGATTCTTTACTGACAGAGCCACCAAGGAAGCCCCCCAAAACTACTTTATCTCAACATCTCTTTCTAGCGGAACCCAAACTGTAACATCTGTAATACATCCAATCCTTAGACCAACCCTGATCCTCTCCAAATGTTTCAAGATAGATCTCTTTCTGTCTCCACTGAGGAAGCAGAGAGCCAAGGCATGAAGCTGTTTACCCAATCGATCATGGTAAGACTGGGATTCAATCTCAGATTCATATTTCTCCAAAGACCTGCATTTTTCTCCCATACCACTCTGCTCCCCAGCAGCTGTCACCCTTTCCCTACAGCCAGTAAGCCCAAATCCTTCCAGTGGCCACTCCTACCTAGCCTCCGAGTATGTTCAGTCTGGCAGTCAACCTTAATTCGAAGTCGTTTGCCCAATGCCATTCTTCACTCTCTACTTCATCCTACTCTGAATCCTCCAACGTCCAGTCTTAACTTGTCCTCTGGACTCAGCACTGGGTGCTCTCTTCCTGGTCCTCGGCTTTGGCCCCTCATGCAGCCCCACTGCTGAGGGGAAGGCTCTTCCCAGTTGGGCTGAAGCCCAGGACTCCTCTGCGGCACTGTCCATCCTGGATGATGTTTGCTTGATTCCTATTATGACTGTCCCTATACATCCTCTTTCTTCTACACCCTAACAGTCTGTATCCTTAGCTGGAGCAAAACAAACTGCTATCCATCACTCAAAATAGGAACGCTCATCCACAAAACCAGGCCCACTAGCTGAGGAAACCTGAGAGCTTATCAGGGGAACTCGGGCACCACTGCTGGGAACTGGTGGAGTGGGAAGGTTTTAATGGTCCCCAGGCAGGTGGCATCCACCTAATTTCCTCTAATGAGCACACACAAAGCAATGAGGAGACGTGCAGGATTGGATGGCAATTCAACGCCTCATAATGTGGATGAATGGCAGTGTCCGCTCCACAGCGGTGCGTGTGCTGATGTCTGGGAGACGGTCTCCATGGAGGCTAATTCAATTAGGCTGAAACATAGAAGGAAATTGTCAGCCAAATTGCTGCCACTCTGCCAGGCTGTCCCTCACCCACAGCCCCAGGGCCGTTTCCTGCTGACTCAGCAGCCAACGGCCCTTCTGCTCTGAGAGTCACCAGGGCCTGTGTTCTACGTGCTACTTCTACTTGGTTCTTCAGGCAAACTTCCCATCCTAGATCTCCAAGGACAGAAAATATTTTGGGGTCCATCTTTTCCTTGCATCCTTTTTCTCCAGGAATGCCCTCTTCTGCTCCTAAACTGCTAATCAGCCAAGGCATGAAGCTGTTTACCCAATCGATCATGGTAAGACTGGGATTCAATCTCAGATTCATATTTCTCCAAAGACCTGCATTTTTCTCCCATACCACTCTGCTCCCCAGCAGCTGTCACCCTTTCCCTACAGCCAGTAAGCCCAAATCCTTCCAGTGGCCACTCCTACCTAGCCTCCGAGTATGTTCAGTCTGGCAGTCAACCTTAATTCGAAGTCGTTTGCCCAATGCCATTCTTCACTCTCTACTTCATCCTACTCTGAATCCTCCAACGTCCAGTCTTAACTTGTCCTCTGGACTCAGCACTGGGTGCTCTCTTCCTGGTCCTCGGCTTTGGCCCCTCATGCAGCCCCACTGCTGAGGGGAAGGCTCTTCCCAGTTGGGCTGAAGCCCAGGACTCCTCTCTGCGGCACTGTCCATCCTGGATGATGTTTGCTTGATTCCTATTATGACTGTCCCTATACATCCTCTTTCTTCTACACCCTAACAGTCTGTATCCTTAGCTGGAGCAAAACAAACTGCTATCCATCACTCAAAATAGGAACGCTCATCCACAAAACCAGGCCCACTAGCTGAGGAAACCTGAGAGCTTATCAGGGGAACTCGGGCACCACTGCTGGGAACTGGTGGAGTGGGAAGGTTTTAATGGTCCCCAGGCAGGTGGCATCCACCTAATTTCCTCTAATGAGCACACACAAAGCAATGAGGAGACGTGCAGGATTGGATGGCAATTCAACGCCTCATAATGTGGATGAATGGCAGTGTCCGCTCCACAGCGGTGCGTGTGCTGATGTCTGGGAGACGGTCTCCATGGAGGCTAATTCAATTAGGCTGAAACATAGAAGGAAATTGTCAGCCAAATTGCTGCCACTCTGCCAGGCTGTCCCTCACCCACAGCCCCAGGGCCGTTTCCTGCTGACTCAGCAGCCAACGGCCCTTCTGCTCTGAGAGTCACCAGGGCCTGTGTTCTACGTGCTACTTCTACTTGGTTCTTCAGGCAAACTTCCCATCCTAGATCTCCAAGGACAGAAAATATTTTGGGGTCCATCTTTTCCTTGCATCCTTTTTCTCCAGGAATGCCTCTTGTTAACTCATTCATTAAGCAATCACCAAAACATATGCCAAGTTTAAAACAGAATGTATTATTCAGCCAATAAATCTTGAGGGAATACTAAAGACATGCTAGGCATTCTAAGACCACTGAAAACACAGCAGGGAAGGAAAAGGGCAAAAGTCCATGTCCTCAGGAACTTCTAATCCTGCCCCTGGAGAAATCTGAACACTGAATAGTATTAGAGAAAATTAAGGAATTTTTGTTAACTCTGTGATGGTAAATATGATACGGGGGGATTCGTGTTGAATTACTGCAGACGCAATTACGTGATGGATCAGGTTTGCTTTTCAACCACTGGCAGCTTATGGGGAAAGAGTTGAGGCGTAAGTGAAACCAGAATGGTCAAGTTTATTTTATTTTTATTATTTCCTCTACTTTCAGAAATGGTGGAAAATTTCCAGAATAAACTGTTTGAAAAAGAGCTTCAAGCATCTCCTCCAGGCACTGGCGGGTTGTAGGCCATAGAGTTCACATTGGAGACACTATAGGTCTGTGTCTCGATTCTAACAGATCTTTGGTCAATGATATGCTGCTCTAATAAAATCAGTGTATGTGGAGAAGAAGCAGAGAGTGGAGGTCTGAGAGGAGTTCAGAGAGCTGCGAGCTTGAGAGTGAGACCAACAGTGCTCTGAGCTGTCGCTGGCAGTGTGTGACAAGGGAGAGGCTTCCAGGAGCTGAGCTAGTACCCAAGTGACAACCAGCAGGAACCTGACTGCAGGCCTTCCACTCCAAAAAAAAAAAAAAGATCAGTATATGTGGTAGACAAACTGCTCTGATGGCCACCCCCACTCCCACAACTATCTCCTCCTCCTGGTATTTATGGAGGAGGAAATGGCAACTCAATCCAGTATTCTTGCCTGGAAAATCCTATGGGCAGAGGAGCCTGGCGGGCTACTTTCCATGGGGTCGCGAGAGTTGAACACAACTTAGTGACTAAACCACCACCTATATTTATACCCTTTGTATCCCTTACCCTTGCAAACTTCCCATCCTATTGGACAGAAAATATTTTGGGGTCCATCTTTCCTTGCATCCTTTTTCTCCAGGAATGCCTCTTGTTAACTCATTCATTAAGCAATCACCAAAACATATGCCAAGTTTAAAACAGAATGTATTATTCAGCCAATAAATCTTGAGGGAATACTAAAGACATGCTAGGCATTCTAAGACCACTGAAAACACAGCAGGGAAGGAAAAGGGCAAAAGTCCATGTCCTCAGGAACTTCTAATCCTGCCCCTGGAGAAATCTGAACACTGAATAGTATTAGAGAAAATTAAGGAATTTTTGTTAACTCTGTGATGGTAAATATGATACGGGGAGATTCGTGTTGAATTACTGCAGACGCAATTACGTGATGGATCAGGTTTGCTTTTCAACCACTGGCAGCTTATGGGGAAAGAGTTGAGGCGTAAGTGAAACCAGAATGGTCAAGTTTATTTTATTTTTATTATTTCCTCTACTTTCAGAAATGGTGGAAAATTTCCAGAATAAACTGTTTGAAAAAGAGCTTCAAGCATCTCCTCCAGGCACTGGCGGGTTGTAGGCCATAGAGTTCACATTGGAGACACTATAGGTCTGTGTCTCGATTCTAACAGATCTTTGGTCAATGATATGCTGCTCTAATAAAATCAGTGTATGTGGAGAAGAAGCAGAGAGTGGAGGTCTGAGAGGAGTTCAGAGAGCTGCGAGCTTGAGAGTGAGACCAACAGTGCTCTGAGCTGTCGCTGGCAGTGTGTGACAAGGGAGAGGCTTCCAGGAGCTGAGCTAGTACCCAAGTGACAACCAGCAGGAACCTGACTGCAGGCCTTCCACTCCAAAAAAAAAAAAAAGATCAGTATATGTGGTAGACAAACTGCTCTGATGGCCACCCCCACTCCCACAACTATCTCCTCCTCCTGGTATTTATGGAGGAGGAAATGGCAACTCAATCCAGTATTCTTGCCTGGAAAATCCTATGGGCAGAGGAGCCTGGCGGGCTACTTTCCATGGGGTCGCGAGAGTTGAACACAACTTAGTGACTAAACCACCACCTATATTTATACCCTTTGTATCCCTTACCCTTGAAGCTGGACCCAGCGACTTGCTTCTAATTAATAGACTACCATCAAAGGATGAGATGTCACATTGGAGATTTGACTATGAAAGACTGTCTTCAGTCTGACTGGTACTCTCTCCTCTGCTTGTGCTGAGTTTCTACACATCTCCTCCGCTCACGGGAAATCCGTGTGTCCTTGGCCTCTGCTCCCACTGCTACCCTCTTCCACCGTCCTGTGATCTTGATTACTGCAGCCACAGACTGATAATCTATGTGCTTTCCGGGTCAGAGTCAGATACCAGTTCCCCCAGAGTCTAGGCAAGATGTAACCAACTATTAAGTCATCTCCTTGAAGTTTCCCTCACAAGTTTGTGGCCAGGAGTAATTGTTTCTGGCTCTCCCAAGAGGGACCTACACTCACCTCACATGGGAATACTTCCTCTAAAAAAATCCTCTGCTCATTTCTGAACCAAGGTTTACAAAACTGTTTTTGCCTGGAACCTTTGCAAGGCTGGCATCTTGCTTTGAAATGTCAACTGTTTGAACATCTTTTCGTACTTTTGGCATGTGGGGGCCTCAGCTGAAACTAAGACCCAAAGCATTCTACTTTAACATCCTCTTTTGTAAAAAGAACTGTTTATGTATTTATTTTTGGCTGCACCAGCTCTCTGTTGCCATGCATGGCTTTCTCTCGTTGCAGACAGTGGGGGCTCCTGATGGGGGTAGCTTGTTTAGTTGCAGAGCACAGGGCTCTAGGCGGGCAGGCTTCCATAGTTGCTGTGTGTGGGCTTCGTTGCTCTGTGGCATGTGGAATCTTCCCAGGGGAGGGCCTGAACCTGTATCCCCCACATCGGCAGGCAGATTCTTAACCACTGGACCACCAGGGAAGTCCTAACAACCTCTTGAATACATAAAACAGGCACAGAGTTTCTGTTCAGTGATGGCGGCTGTATTTTCACACTGTTGTGGACCCAGTCCATGGTCTTCCTATATCCACACTCTGTGCCACGTAACGTCGGAGACCCTCTCGGGTGGCGCTGATTTACTCGGCATTTCCGGGCTTGACACAACTTAGTGACTAAACCACCACCTATATTTATACCCTTTGTATCCCTTACCCTTGAAGCTGGACCCAGCGACTTGCTTCTAATTAATAGACTACCATCAAAGGATGAGATGTCACATTGGAGATTTGACTATGAAAGACTGTCTTCAGTCTGACTGGTACTCTCTCCTCTGCTTGTGCTGAGTTTCTACACATCTCCTCCGCTCACGGGAAATCCGTGTGTCCTTGGCCTCTGCTCCCACTGCTACCCTCTTCCACCGTCCTGTGATCTTGATTACTGCAGCCACAGACTGATAATCTATGTGCTTTCCGGGTCAGAGTCAGATACCAGTTCCCCCAGAGTCTAGGCAAGATGTAACCAACTATTAAGTCATCTCCTTGAAGTTTCCCTCACAAGTTTGTGGCCAGGAGTAATTGTTTCTGGCTCTCCCAAGAGGGACCTACACTCACCTCACATGGGAATACTTCCTCTAAAAAAATCCTCTGCTCATTTCTGAACCAAGGTTTACAAAACTGTTTTTGCCTGGAACCTTTGCAAGGCTGGCATCTTGCTTTGAAATGTCAACTGTTTGAACATCTTTTCGTACTTTTGGCATGTGGGGGCCTCAGCTGAAACTAAGACCCAAAGCATTCTACTTTAACATCCTCTTTTGTAAAAAGAACTGTTTATGTATTTATTTTTGGCTGCACCAGCTCTCTGTTGCCATGCATGGCTTTCTCTCGTTGCAGACAGTGGGGGCTCCTGATGGGGGTAGCTTGTTTAGTTGCAGAGCACAGGGCTCTAGGCGGGCAGGCTTCCATAGTTGCTGTGTGTGGGCTTCGTTGCTCTGTGGCATGTGGAATCTTCCCAGGGGAGGGCCTGAACCTGTATCCCCCACATCGGCAGGCAGATTCTTAACCACTGGACCACCAGGGAAGTCCTAACAACCTCTTGAATACATAAAACAGGCACAGAGTTTCTGTTCAGTGATGGCGGCTGTATTTTCACACTGTTGTGGACCCAGTCCATGGTCTTCCTATATCCACACTCTGTGCCACGTAACGTCGGAGACCCTCTCATCAGAGGATGGAGTCTACATTCCCCAAACCTTGAATTTCCACTGACCTTGTGACTGCTTTTACCCACAGACAGCAGCAGAAGGAATCGTACACCTTCTACTTGAGCCTGGGATCAAGAGATCCTTCATGAATCTGGCATTTCTTTCGGAATCCTTCTGCTGCCCTGTGAACACACCCGTGGCTAGGGTGGGAGATCATGTGGAGAAGAGCTGAGTCAGCCCAGTCGCCCCGAGACACGGGAGCCTGCCCGACCAAGATCAGCAAAGCCACCAAACTCTCCACAGAGATGTGTGTGACCCTCGCTAGGCTCAGCTCGGATGATCAGAAATGCCCAGCTGATCCACTGACGTGGGACTGAAAATAATTGTTACTGCATGCCACTGACCTTTTCTGACTGTGATGGTGGCAAACAGATAACGGATACAACGGCGCTAGGGTAACTAATGAGGGAGTTGTTTCTGAGCAAAGGCCCCTCTCCAATACCAGGTGGCGAAGCTGACTGCCAGCTTGCCCTTGTCAGCCACGCGCAGCGCTCCCGGAGGAAGACTGTTTTCCTTCCTTCCACATTCTCATACTCAGCCCAGAGAGATTCCTCCCGGGCTTGTCAAAACTTTCCAGAATACAGTACCGCAAACAGGGCTTCCTTTGGCAGCTTGTTAGGATAATTGAAATGTGGGTGGAAGCTCATTAAGCTCCCCTTCGTCAACATTCTTCCTTCCAGGCCCTGAGAAGCTGTGAGTTCTGTCACATCCCATTAGCACCATGTCTGGGTGGTTTCACACCTTAATCAAACACACGGGGTCCACATTTCAAACATTTATCCCCACGGGGGGTTGCATTCTGTTGGCTGTTGTCTGTTGCATGTGGAATCTTCCCAGGGGAGGGCCTGAACCTGTATCCCCCACATCGGCAGGCAGATTCTTAACCACTGGACCACCAGGGAAGTCCTAACAACCTCTTGAATACATAAAACAGGCACAGAGTTTCTGTTCAGTGATGGCGGCTGTATTTTCACACTGTTGTGGACCCAGTCCATGGTCTTCCTATATCCACACTCTGTGCCACGTAACGTCGGAGACCCTCTCATCAGAGGATGGAGTCTACATTCCCCAAACCTTGAATTTCCACTGACCTTGTGACTGCTTTTACCCACAGACAGCAGCAGAAGGAATCGTACACCTTCTACTTGAGCCTGGGATCAAGAGATCCTTCATGAATCTGGCATTTCTTTCGGAATCCTTCTGCTGCCCTGTGAACACACCCGTGGCTAGGGTGGGAGATCATGTGGAGAAGAGCTGAGTCAGCCCAGTCGCCCCGAGACACGGGAGCCTGCCCGACCAAGATCAGCAAAGCCACCAAACTCTCCACAGAGATGTGTGTGACCCTCGCTAGGCTCAGCTCGGATGATCAGAAATGCCCAGCTGATCCACTGACGTGGGACTGAAAATAATTGTTACTGCATGCCACTGACCTTTTCTGACTGTGATGGTGGCAAACAGATAACGGATACAACGGCGCTAGGGTAACTAATGAGGGAGTTGTTTCTGAGCAAAGGCCCCTCTCCAATACCAGGTGGCGAAGCTGACTGCCAGCTTGCCCTTGTCAGCCACGCGCAGCGCTCCCGGAGGAAGACTGTTTTCCTTCCTTCCACATTCTCATACTCAGCCCAGAGAGATTCCTCCCGGGCTTGTCAAAACTTTCCAGAATACAGTACCGCAAACAGGGCTTCCTTTGGCAGCTTGTTAGGATAATTGAAATGTGGGTGGAAGCTCATTAAGCTCCCCTTCGTCAACATTCTTCCTTCCAGGCCCTGAGAAGCTGTGAGTTCTGTCACATCCCATTAGCACCATGTCTGGGTGGTTTCCACACCTTTCCAGGCGAATCAAACACACGGGGTCCACATTTAAGGCAAAATACATTTATCCCCACAGAGAGGGGTATGTTTATGGAAATTTAAAGACATGTATACATCTGGCTTGGGTGGATGATGAGAAAGAGAACAAGAAGACCTAAAAATGCTTTGAAAGGAGAAGGAATCAGGCAGGTTGCTATCGCATATATTAAAAAAATTAGCATTTAAAGTCTTCGCTGGGCCTTCTGCTCAAAAACAACTTCTATTTTTACCTCATGCTGGGCCCCTACAAAAACCTATTTTATGGAAAGCATTCTGTCACAACAGTAATAGTAATCATGAGGCTAATTTTCATTGAGCATGTTTTATTTGCCAGGCTTTGTGTTAAGAGTTTTATATAAATCATCTCATTTAAGCCCAGACAGGAAACTCTTTGAATTCTGAAGTGGTGCCCATTTTGTTTGGCAGATATCCGGCACATAGTACAGTTCTTGGCATTAGATGCTCAATAAACATTTAGCGAACAAATGAATGAATAGCAATCATGTGCGGTAGAGGTAATTATTCTCATCATAAGACAAAGAGATGGGGTGGGACTTCACTGGTGGTCCAGTAGTTAAGAATCCACCTAACAATGCAGGGGATACAGGTTTGATCCCTGGTTGAGGAATGAAGATCCCACATGTTTCGGAGCAACTAAACCTGCGGCCACCACTAGTGAGCCTGTGTGCAGCAACAAAAGACTGGCACCTCAATGAGACCTGACGCAGACAAGTAATTACAAAAAAAAAAAAAACAGATAAAGAAATCGCAGATGGACAACTGACCCAAGATTCTACAGCTAGTAACCGGTGGGAGGGGTATAAGCCAGGAAAGCCACATTCAAGGTTACTGCTGTAACAATGACATAAAGCAGAGAAGGTGAACAGACAGGAAATTAACTCATGCATTACAGAAACCCAAATGAAGGCACCTCAGCACTGAAACCACCTGGACTCAAATCTTCACTGCTCCCCAATACTGCTGCCTGGCTGTTTAAAGTCACACCAAATACAAGACGTCAATAATCTCTCGGTGCTGGGCTAGGACTCCCAGGAAAGGAAGTGTGGGCACAGGAACTAAACAAACTCATCATTAAATGTTTTATATCAACAAATGCCATATGCTTGTACAAATCAATGCGCAACAATTAGTTCCAAAAAAACTGAACGACGTGAAACCTGCCTCATACGATTGTTTTCAAGACACGTTTAAGATAATGCTCAATGATGCCTAGCGCTCGGTAAGCGCTTAATAATAACAGCTCATAATAAGTTAAGCTTGCGGAGCACATCCTGTGTGCCAGGGCTCTGCGGGCACCATCTCATTTAATACTGTCATCAGGTCTGTAAGGTGGGCACTGTTGAGTGTTCTGGTTTACAAATGAGGAAACTGAGGGGCAGTGAAGTTCAGCAATGCATCCAAGGTCAGACGTCTCGTAGAAAGGCTAGCTTCTCTTTGCACTGGACACTCTCTCTGGAGGAGGGGTGTGAGGGAGAACAAAGACCACTCTGACTGAGCTGGGACTAAACCCCAGGCTGAGTGTGGGTGGCGCCTGGCTTGAGGAGTTCCTGGCATTCCCCAGTATTTGTAAGCAGCTACTCTAAGGCCCCTTTACAAGGTCAGAACCTTCTTGAAAGGCTGGCTTTGACATCTTCAGTGCAGAGGAAATGGCACTTCTCCAACATCTTATTTAAAGGAGCATTGTGTTCCAGCAACTGCGAGAAGAAAATCCTCTATGGAGGATTATTTAAAACAATTGTCCTCTGATCAATTTAATCTGAGGTTGGCTAGGTTTCATCACACCAGTCAACCCTGTTCTTCGGTTATAAATGGCTGGAACTCCTTGAAGAGGACTTCAACAAAGATCAATGTGTTTGATTAGCAATGTCTGCCAGGGTGCAGGAAAGTGGATACAGGCCTGTGTGCCTTGGGTCACCAATGCCACATAACCAACATGCTCTGAGTGGGAGTCTAGGAGGGCCACGATACTGCCCTTTGTCAAAGTGTTTGGGGATCCTCCTTATGGGTGTCTCCACACACCATGCACAACTCTATGTTTGTACAAAGAGATATTGCTCTGTCATTTGAAAAGGTCATTCTGTGAGTCTTACTCCGATTCAGATCTGCCATTAAACCTCTACTATATGACCAAGCCTTCCTTTAGATCTTTTCTTTTTATTCTCCTATTGGATAGGAATTATGGTTTCCAGAGAGGAAGCAAAGGTTCAGAGAGGTGAACTAACTTGACCAAGGCTGCACAGCACCTAGTGCAGTGTCTGACACCTAGTAGGCGACTGATACATTGACTGGCCAGCCATTAAGTGGCAAAGCTATTTAGGCTGTAGGTTTTCAGCTACTGTGACTGCGTATTCCTTGTCACAGGAGATGGGGATCTAGAGCCACTAGATGCTGTGGATGAAGAATGTCACCTGCCATGTCAATAAACAAAGGATGTTGGCACCCATCAAGCCATCAGCCATGGCAACCACCCAAACTGAAGGAATCCGGGATGTTTAAAAGAAAGGGGGGAAAAACACAAAAACAAGAACAACAACAAAAAACAACCCAGGATACTGCCCTAGACAGCTAAGGTGCATATCAAAGGAATGATTTCACTGAGTTCAGATTCCTGCATCTTCCTCTCCACAGAGAAACACTACTCATTAACTTGCGATGTCTGGATGTCTGGTTTTCTTTAATTAACAGTAATCTTTTTGATGTTCCCGCTCCCTAGGTTTTGTTGCAGAAGTCCCTATATATCCTGGATCCTCCTTTGCCTCTTTGGAGCCGTCCCTCTGAGCACTACAAAAGGCTACCTCCTGGGCTTAAATCTTCAGAAAATCCCATTGAATAAAACATAATTCTCAACTTTTCGGTTGTGCCCTTTTTTTTTTTGCAGTGGACAATGCCATGGTGAATATGGAAACAAGTAGCTCCAGAAACAAGTAGCAGTTTTCTTTCCTTTCTCCTCCCTCTCCAACACTCAGAGAGAATTCCAAACCTTCTGGTACGACAAAGAAAGGGTCACTGCACTTTATTCAGCAACGAAACACTAAATGGTAAATTGCCTTCAGGTTTTAAATTGCTGGCACCATCAGATTCACTCTGAATACAAGTGCATCTTTGCTGGGGGCGGGGGGCGGGGGGCTGGTAATAGCCATTTTTATGCTGGTAATCTAGAAAACAGAAATTCGGCTCAGAGAGCAGACTGATGAAGGGTGGGTGGCCAGCCCCAGGCTGCTGCGGTCTAGAGAAAACCACAGGGTCTCTCTGGGCCTGTTTTCTCTATAAGAAATAATATTCGTTCTGTGTCTTAGTAACCACAGCAGGGAGAGTTAAGAAAATCTGAATAAGCAGTCTCCTGGCAAACAAAGTTCTGTGCAAACAAAATAATTTTTTCATCGGCTGCACTAAGCACCTAGTGCAGTGTCTGACACCTAGTAGGCGACTGATACATTGACTGGCCAGCCATTAAGTGGCAAAGCTATTTAGGCTGTAGGTTTTCAGCTACTGTGACTGCGTATTCCTTGTCACAGGAGATGGGGATCTAGAGCCACTAGATGCTGTGGATGAAGAATGTCACCTGCCATGTCAATAAACAAAGGATGTTGGCACCCATCAAGCCATCAGCCATGGCAACCACCCAAACTGAAGGAATCCGGGATGTTTAAAAGAAAGGGGGGAAAAACACAAAAACAAGAACAACAACAAAAAACAACCCAGGATACTGCCCTAGACAGCTAAGGTGCATATCAAAGGAATGATTTCACTGAGTTCAGATTCCTGCATCTTCCTCTCCACAGAGAAACACTACTCATTAACTTGCGATGTCTGGATGTCTGGTTTTCTTTAATTAACAGTAATCTTTTAATGTTCCCGCGCCCTAGGTTTTGTTGCAGAAGTCCCTATATATCCTGGATCCTCCTTTGCCTCTTTGGAGCCGTCCCTCTGAGCACTACAAAAGGCTACCTCCTGGGCTTAAATCTTCAGAAAATCCCATTGAATAAAACATAATTCTCAACTTTTCGGTTGTGCCCTTTTTTTTTTTGCAGTGGACAATGCCATGGTGAATATGGAAACAAGTAGCTCCAGAAACAAGTAGCAGTTTTCTTTCCTTTCTCCTCCCTCTCCAACACTCAGAGAGAATTCCAAACCTTCTGGTACGACAAAGAAAGGGTCACTGCACTTTATTCAGCAACGAAACACTAAATGGTAAATTGCCTTCAGGTTTTAAATTGCTGGCACCATCAGATTCACTCTGAATACAAGTGCATCTTTGCTGGGGGCGGGGGGCTGGGGGCTGGTAATAGCCATTTTTATGCTGGTAATCTAGAAAACAGAAATTCGGCTCAGAGAGCAGACTGATGAAGGGTGGGTGGCCAGCCCCAGGCTGCTGCGGTCTAGAGAAAACCACAGGGTCTCTCTGGGCCTGTTTTCTCTATAAGAAATAATATTCGTTCTGTGTCTTAGTAACCACAGCAGGGGAGAGTTAAGAAAATCTGAATAAGCAGTCTCCTGGCAAACAAAGTTCTGTGCAAAAACAAAATAATGAGAATGCTGCATGAGAAATAGCCTTTGTGTTGGCAATAAGGCCCATCTGTTTGTTCAGGCCTCAGAGCACTTTCAAATCTCACTTCCTGTGTGATCACTGCAATAAACTTGGGATGCTGGCGAGATGGTCCAAACAGAAGCCCAGGGAAGGGAAGCTATTTTTCCAAGCTGAATCGCTACTGCTGGGCCCTAGCCGCAATACTGTGCTGAGAAGGAAAGGGCTGGCGAGGAGCCCCTCTCACCTGAGTCAGGGCTGGCTGAACAAATGCAAGTGGCAGAGGAAGATAATGGTTGAATCAACCCCTGTAAACCTTTCCAGGGACAATTTTGCTAAGTGCGGCTAAAGCCTTAAAAAGATAAATGACAGGACTCCCCTGGTGTCCCAGTGGTTAGGAATGCACCTTGCAAGGCAGGGGAAAGGGTTCGATCCCTGGTCGGGGACCTCACTTCCCACATGACCAGGAGCCTTAAACTAGGTCCGCGTGCCACAACTCGAGAGCCCGTGTGCTGCAGTGACAGAGCCCACATGATGCAATGGGGAAGATTCTGCGTGCCACGGCTAAGACTCGACGCAGTCAAATAAATAAATGAATATTTAAAAAACAACAACAAAAAAGTTCCTTCTGGTCCCACTCATTCCCCTTCTTTAGAACTTATCCCAAGGAAGTAGATAAGACATGAAGATGGGATATCGAGACATTCGTATCATCTATATCATCTATAGGAGTCAAAAGGTAACATCTAACCTAAGTATCCAACAGGGGGATAGTGGTTCAAAGAAACAGACAAATAAATGATGCCACGCTTGTATACTGGGCTTTAAAACTGTTGGATGAATAAAGATAAGAATGCGTACAGTGGTGTTTATGGCTGTTTTTTTAAGGAACAAAAAGAACATAAATTTAAATATCCATCAAAGATTTGGGTTTGTCAATGCACTGGACTCCTGTGTTGTTTTTCCAGGTAAAGGAACTAATGGATATTTGTGGACACAAAACGAGATTCCTCATCTAGAAGGAAAGCGGACGAGGCAAAAAAAGAAAAAGGTTATTTGGAATCTGGTTTCTCTTTTCCTCTGTCTTTAAGGATGTATGTGAGAATGTTAACAGAGGTTATCTTTGGATGACAGGGCATATTTTTAAACAAAAGTGATTAGAACAATCCCTCTTATAGGAGCTGACATATGGTAATGATTCTTACCACTGCGCTCTTCCTATGAGCCGTGTGTGTGTGTGTGTGTGTGTCTGTGCTCAGCTCAGAGGCATGAACCCATTCTGAACACAGCACAGCCTCATGGGGCAGGTATTACTGCATGAAAGAATTAGGGATCTCAAGCCTGGGGCTCGCCTGGGAAGGATGATAGAGAAGGGACAGGAAGGTATCTAACTTTGATAAGTAACTCCTCTGTACCAAGTACTCAATACATCATCCCACGGAATCCATTGATCATTCAAAGTAACGATCACTTAGGTGAAGACTGGAGCTCAGAGAGCTTGACTAACTTCACAGGGTCACCCAACTTGCACGTGGCTCACTTGCACAGACTCTCTACCCAGCTCCACTGCTCAGCATATCTGCTTCTCCTTAGATACAAGGTCATGATCAAACTCACAGCAGTTGCAGGAGTTTGGGAAGGGCTGTTGATTACTGTGTCCAGCCTGGCTTTGCAGTGCAGGTGAAGGAAGAGCCTGGTTGGGACACTAACATCTTTGTTATCAAGCCTAGTTTCCATCCTCTGGGGGAAGTGGTGAATTTGCCACCCCCAAGTCTTGCCTTTGACTTTGGAAATAAAACACAGAGTTACACCAACTTTGTGTAACCGTGAAAACAGACCACATGCCTCCCTCTAGCCAGGTCACCTTAGAGACTCCTTAGAGAGACTCCTCTTAAAACCTCAGTTTCCTCTCTATAAGGTAGAGTTGATGCTGCCCATCTTTATGGGGTTTCCATGAGGTTAGAAATAATGTTTGCAAGTCACCTAGCATCCTCGTCACTTAAAGAAGTTTTTTTTTTTAAACTCACTCTAACAATGTAGAGGTGCTAAATTTAAATATCCATCAAAGATTTGGGTTTGTCAATGCACTGGACTCCTGTGTTGTTTTTCCAGGTAAAGGAACTAATGGATATTTGTGGACACAAAACGAGATTCCTCATCTAGAAGGAAAGCGGACGAGGCAAAAAAAGAAAAAGGTTATTTGGAATCTGGTTTCTCTTTTCCTCTGTCTTTAAGGATGTATGTGAGAATGTTAACAGAGGTTATCTTTGGATGACAGGGCATATTTTTAAACAAAAGTGATTAGAACAATCCCTCTTATAGGAGCTGACATATGGTAATGATTCTTACCACTGCGCTCTTCCTATGAGCCGTGTGTGTGTGTGTGTGTGTCTGTGCTCAGCTCAGAGGCATGAACCCATTCTGAACACAGCACAGCCTCATGGGGCAGGTATTACTGCATGAAAGAATTAGGGATCTCAAGCCTGGGGCTCGCCTGGGAAGGATGATAGAGAAGGGACAGGAAGGTATCTAACTTTGATAAGTAACTCCTCTGTACCAAGTACTCAATACATCATCCCACGGAATCCATTGATCATTCAAAGTAACGATCACTTAGGTGAAGACTGGAGCTCAGAGAGCTTGACTAACTTCACAGGGTCACCCAACTTGCACGTGGCTCACTTGCACAGACTCTCTACCCAGCTCCACTGCTCAGCATATCTGCTTCTCCTTAGATACAAGGTCATGATCAAACTCACAGCAGTTGCAGGAGTTTGGGAAGGGCTGTTGATTACTGTGTCCAGCCTGGCTTTGCAGTGCAGGTGAAGGAAGAGCCTGGTTGGGACACTAACATCTTTGTTATCAAGCCTAGTTTCCATCCTCTGGGGGAAGTGGTGAATTTGCCACCCCCAAGTCTTGCCTTTGACTTTGGAAATAAAACACAGAGTTACACCAACTTTGTGTAACCGTGAAAACAGACCACATGCCTCCCTCTAGCCAGGTCACCTTAGAGAGACTCCTTAGAGAGACTCCTCTTAAAACCTCAGTTTCCCTCTCTATAAGGTAGAGTTGATGCTGCCCATCTTTATGGGGTTTCCATGAGGTTAGAAATAATGTTTGCAAGTCACCTAGCATCCTCGTCACTTAAAGAAGTTTTTTTTTTTTTTTTTAAACTCACTCTAACAATGTAGAGGTGCTAACACTCATGGAACATACACCCCTAGCGAAGTCAGGCTTCGGCAGACAGGTATGTATTTGAGAGCACCAAGGAAAACTACTGCAAGTCTTCTCTGCCAAATCAAAGTCAGTTCCACCTTAAAATTCCCTCCTGCAAATGCTTTGAAAGATGGTATTTAATTGATCATAACATCCTCAGACTCTCAGGCAGGCTCTTTCCTCTACCTGCTCATCACTGCTGATTACTCGAGATATTTTTATGTAAACAGAAAATGGCGCTGGCATAATTAGACCCATCCACCTCCCCGCTCCCCAGTTTCCTCTGCTTGCAGCCTCTTGGCACTGCCCCGCTGCCTCTGAGGCTCATCAGCAGAAGGTTTATGCTTGTGCTGAGCTCCCAGGAGCCCATGAGGGCTGGGCTGGGGTGGCAGATCCTGGAGAGGCTTCTCTCTGGGGCCGTGGAGGCTGCAGAGAAAGAGGCAACACTCTACAATTCCTGTCTTTCCCTCTGGTTTTCTCCTGTGCACCCACCTTTCATGTGCCATGTGCGACTCACTGCACCCATCGGAAGAGACTCTCTTTTTAAAACATAGCAATCCTGTGTCCCATCCCTGACCTTGTTAGGTAACTCCAGACAGAAAGGGTTAATCTTAAAATAATGCTCTGTTTGCAGATTCCATCCAGGTAATATGTTCCTTCCATAGTAGCTCCTGGGGCATAACCAGCGTGGGAACTCTTGGTTTCCATCTTGATCTCCCTGGTCTCCTCCCACCCTGATAGACAGCCCCACGGACCTAGTTTCCATCCTCTGGGGAAGTGTTTCCACCCCAAGTCTGCCTTTGACTTTGGAAATAAAACACAGAGTTACACCAACTTTGTGTAACCGTGAAAACAGACCACATGCCTCCCTCTAGCCAGGTCACCTTAGAGAGACTCCTTAGAGAGACTCCTCTTAAAACCTCAGTTTCCCTCTCTATAAGGTAGAGTTGATGCTGCCCATCTTTATGGGGTTTCCATGAGGTTAGAAATAATGTTTGCAAGTCACCTAGCATCCTCGTCACTTAAAGAAGTTTTTTTTTTTTTTTTTAAACTCACTCTAACAATGTAGAGGTGCTAACACTCATGGAACATACACCCCTAGCGAAGTCAGGCTTCGGCAGACAGGTATGTATTTGAGAGCACCAAGGAAAACTACTGCAAGTCTTCTCTGCCAAATCAAAGTCAGTTCCACCTTAAAATTCCCTCCTGCAAATGCTTTGAAAGATGGTATTTAATTGATCATAACATCCTCAGACTCTCAGGCAGGCTCTTTCCTCTACCTGCTCATCACTGCTGATTACTCGAGATATTTTTATGTAAACAGAAAATGGCGCTGGCATAATTAGACCCATCCACCTCCCCGCTCCCCAGTTTCCTCTGCTTGCAGCCTCTTGGCACTGCCCCGCTGCCTCTGAGGCTCATCAGCAGAAGGTTTATGCTTGTGCTGAGCTCCCAGGAGCCCATGAGGGCTGGGCTGGGGTGGCAGATCCTGGAGAGGCTTCTCTCTGGGGCCGTGGAGGCTGCAGAGAAAGAGGCAACACTCTACAATTCCTGTCTTTCCCTCTGGTTTTCTCCTGTGCACCCACCTTTCATGTGCCATGTGCGACTCACTGCACCCATCGGAAGAGACTCTCTTTTTAAAACATAGCAATCCTGTGTCCCATCCCTGACCTTGTTAGGTAACTCCAGACAGAAAGGGTTAATCTTAAAATAATGCTCTGTTTGCAGATTCCATCCAGGTAATATGTTCCTTCCATAGTAGCTCCTGGGGCATAACCAGCGTGGGAACTCTTGGTTTCCATCTTGATCTCCCTGGTCTCCTCCCACCCTGATAGACAGCCCCACGGACCTCCGTGATACCATTGAGGGCATGGAGTATATGGCATTGTCTTTTCCATTCAGCTGCTTGGCACAGTCCTGGGAATTAATTGTGGCTCTGCTTGGGGACTTCAAGCAGTTCCATGGGGAAGGTGTAGGCGCGGAAAATGTAAGGCCACTGAGGTACATGAGAATGGAAGTACGGGCTCTGTCATGAAGGTCCTGATGGGGTTTCAGAGGAGGAACAAAATAACTAGGTTTGAGTTTTAGGAAGATCACTCTGCTTGCCCAGGTAGAGAGTGGATGAATGGAGGTAGGAAGACAAGGAGGGTGTTCCAATAATCCTAGAGACTGTGGTCTGAACGAGGGTGATGGGCTGGGTGCAAAACCTTCCAGGCTCTTGCAATATCTTGTGCTGGCTCCAGGTAGATGCTGTGGGGACTGCTCCTGGCCCGTAGGCCTGCCCCTCAGGTTGTCTTCAGACTGTCCCTGTGTGCTCCAGTGACTTCCTGTCTGCTTGAGTGACTTCCTGTCTGCTTGAGTGACTTCCTGTACACTCCGATGACTTCCTGTGTCTCTCAGCCTGAGGACATCCTCTGGCCATGGCAGCGTGCTTGGTACCCCCTCTGAGGAGGCGAGAGGTGCCCAAGGAGCGACATCTCAGGAATGTCCCTCAACCGGTGAGGACTAGGAATAGGTGGATAAAAACACCAGGTGCCTTGCCCTTCAGTGGGACAAAATTAAAACCTGTTCTACACCATCGCCTAGAAATAACCAGCTCAATAACATACTCTCTATTATTGACTTCCCTTCCTGGCTCAGTTTCCCACTCTGTCCCTGTGCTTCCTGGGGCCATTTCCAGATAAACTCCTCACTCTTGAAGTCTCCTCTCGAGGTCTATTTTTAGAACCCAAAGTAAGACTGGCATTTTATTATAAATTTTCTGTTACAACAAGTGGATAAACATACATACTGATTTGTTCATTGGTCATGATATACCTTGGTACATTTAGGGGAGCTATCTACTTTTAATGTGAACTCTCTGAAGAAGGGTAGATAACCCTCTGGGACCCTAAGTTCTACTCAAACCTTCTCAAGTACAGCATTGACTCATTGACAGTATTGTCTTAAACAGACCTCGAATGCCAGGATGAGGCATGGAAACATCTCTAGTTTCAAATTTCCAGCGTCAAGATGCAAAGGGTTCTCAGAAAATGAACCATCTCCTCTAGCGGGCCCCAGAGGTGCCGCTCCTGAAGCCACATGCCCTGGAGCCTCTGCTCTGCAACAGTGAGACGTGTGTGCATTGCCATCAAAGACTAGTCCCCACTTGCCACAACTAGAGAAAATGCCCACTCAGCAATGACAACCCGCCAAATAAATAAAAGTATTAAAATAATAACAGTATAAGTATATTACTTAGAATATGGACATAAATACTGGAAAAGACATCCCAAAATAGTGGACGTATTTGGCTTGGTGGAGCAGGAGTGGGGAGAGTCAGCTCGGATCAGCGGGGTTAGAGCAGGGGCTGGGGTGACACCACAGAAGAGCCGCCATTGCAGCTTCCTTTGCCTGGAGAGTGCAGACACATTTTCTAAAGGCAGTGAACACTGTCGCTGGTGGAGAGCTGAAATGATTGCCTTTTTTCTCTCCTGGGAAAATATCTTGGTCCTAAAACAAAGTGACCTTCAATTACCTCAACTTCAGTGGCAAAGGAATGCTCCATATTTTAAGTCTACGGGGAAATTTTGGAGCCATGCAGAGGAACCTTAAGGTCCTCGACAAAGGATGACTTTGCGTCTAGGGCACATTTGGCAATGTCTGGAGTATTTTTGTTGTCACAACTAGAGGGAGAGTGCTACTGGCATCTAAGTCTATTAATGCTAACCTTAAATACTGGTTTAGATAAAAGTAAACTGTGATATTGTGTGGAAGATATTTTATAAACTATACGGGGGACAGAGAGAAAGAAAAAGAAACTGGGAAGGGGGTCATTAAGAAAATTAGTTATCTTTCATAATAGAAATAATAGATAAGGCTTACAAAGGACAACCCAATAAACAACAGTATTAGGACTTCCCTGGTGGCCCAGTGGTAAAGAAAAACAAACAAAAAACAAAAACAGAAAATACCTGCCTGCCAATACAGGAGACAGGCTTCGATCCTTAACCCAGGAAGATCTCACATGCTGCAGAGCAACTAGGCTCATGGGCCATAACCTCTGAGCCTGTGCTCTAGAGCCTGGGAGCTGCAACTACTGAAGCCCATGCTCCACGACAAGAGAAGCCTCTGCAGTGAGAAGCCCCTGCAGTGAGAAGCCCATGCACTATAACTAGAGAGTAGCCCCCACTCTCCACAACTAGTGAAAAAGCCCACTCAGCAATGACAACCCGCCAAATAAATAAAAGTATTAAAATAATAACAGTATAAGTATATTACTTAGAATATGGACATAAATACTGGAAAAGACATCCCAAAATAGTGGACGTATTTGGCTTGGTGGAGCAGGAGGGGGGAGAGTCAGCTCGGATCAGCGGGGTTAGAGCAGGGGCTGGGGTGACACCACAGAAGAGCCGCCATTGCAGCTTCCTTTGCCTGGAGAGTGCAGACACATTTTCTAAAGGCAGTGAACACTGTCGCTGGTGGAGAGCTGAAATGATTGCCTTTTTTCTCTCCTGGGAAAATATCTTGGTCCTAAAACAAAGTGACCTTCAATTACCTCAACTTCAGTGGCAAAGGAATGCTCCATATTTTAAGTCTACGGGGAAATTTTGGAGCCATGCAGAGGAACCTTAAGGTCCTCGACAAAGGATGACTTTGCGTCTAGGGCACATTTGGCAATGTCTGGAGTATTTTTGTTGTCACAACTAGAGGGAGAGTGCTACTGGCATCTAAGTCTATTAATGCTAACCTTAAATACTGGTTTAGATAAAAGTAAACTGTGATATTGTGTGGAAGATATTTTATAAACTATACGGGGGACAGAGAGAAAGAAAAAGAAACTGGGAAGGGGGTCATTAAGAAAATTAGTTATCTTTCATAATAGAAATAATAGATAAGGCTTACAAAGGACAACCCAATAAACAACAGTATTAGGACTTCCCTGGTGGCCCAGTGGTAAAGAAAAACAAACAAAAAACAAAAACAGAAAATACCTGCCTGCCAATACAGGAGACAGGCTTCGATCCTTAACCCAGGAAGATCTCACATGCTGCAGAGCAACTAGGCTCATGGGCCATAACCTCTGAGCCTGTGCTCTAGAGCCTGGGAGCTGCAACTACTGAAGCCCATGCTCCACGACAAGAGAAGCCTCTGCAGTGAGAAGCCCCTGCAGTGAGAAGCCCATGCACTATAACTAGAGAGTAGCCCCCACTCTCCACAACTAGTGAAAAAGCCCACCCAGCAACAGACTCAACACAGCCAAATAAGTATATAAAATTATTTTTAAAAAGATAACAGTATTACTATATTATTTAAAATGTGGCGATAAATACCAGAAAAGCAGAGAAGGTACCTGCCTTGATGGAGCAGCACAGGGAAGTGAGATTGTACGGGGAAGTGAGATTGTACGAGGAAGTAGCTGCTGAAATTTTGTTACAACTTTTACAAGAAAAATTTGGCTTTTAACTATACACATGTATCGTTTTTGTCAAAATAAAAAAGTAATTGAATTGAAAGCCTCCCCTCCAGCTATTGTTTGGGCCAGAAACTTGGGGGGGGGGCAGGGAATGGAAGGAAGGAACCAATATCATAATCCTGAGTGTTTTACTTTGCCAATAAAAACATATCATCTCAGGGGGTTTGTTGTTATTTTACTTTGAAGCTTTATTACTCAAGCAGGAGATGGAAACTACAGAATTTATTAATCTGTTTTATTAACAGGCTTGGTATTTTGCCACTTTGGTCAAATCTGGGATCCTGCCATTATTGAGTTTTCTTCTCTGTTAACACTTCTCTCCCATTCAGCAAAGACGCGGACAACTGCAGCAGGAGGAATTGACATTCCAATCGTGTCTCTCCTCAGTTTGGTCTGATTTTCAGAAATTGCAGTACATCAGTGGCACCGAAAATTGCCCTATTTTTTTTTTTTTCTGGGGGTGTAGGTTTGGCTTGATGAGAAAGCAAAAACAAATGGAGTTTATAAATGTAACTAATCAGGAAGTTAAAGAGAGGTTAAACCTAATGGATTAATCAAGTTCCTCGGGGAGGTGAGAAGAAAAGGGGGGAAGGGAGGGAGAAGGGCGTGATGAGGCAGGTTTTTGTCCAGACTGATTTAATAGGCCTTCCATGGAGTCAGTGCTGAGTGTCTGGGGCTTTCCCAATCCCACCCCCACCAACGTCTCTCTGTCTGTGCTTTAGGAGAGTTGAGAGGCACCCAAATGTAGCAGTCTGGTGTGCTCAGTGGAGAGAACAGGATACCAGCTGCTTGTAAGATTTCAGCTGTGATTTCTGATTCTGCCACTTAACTAGTTGTGTGACCTTAGCCATAAGAAAATGGCTATCCACTCCTGTATTCTCGCCTGGAAAATTCCATGGGCAGAGGAGCTGGGGAGCTCCAGTTCATGGGGTTGCAGAGTCTAACTGAGCAATTAACGCATTGTTTTCTTCAGACATATCTTTTCACCCTTTGAGGCCAACATTATGTTCATCTGCAAAATGGGGTAAGTATTCCAATCTCCCCAAATTGTTTCCTGGAAAGGTCAACAGAAGATACAGTAGAGCCAGAGGAGGAGGAGGTGGACGTGAGGCTGACCAGCACCCCCAGGGAACTTGAAGAGCGAGGTGCAGGACCGAAGCTGAGAGGGCAAAGGGGGAAGTGGTACTAGAGGAAGCTGGTGGTCAGCGCTAGATGAGAATCAGCGTAGATGATGATAATTTTTATCTCTATTGAGAGCTGTGAGAAGACCTTGAATGATTTCAAAGAGGGCAAAGTTGTTTGAGAGGACCAGGGTTGTGTTCTGAGATGATTTCTTCCACATGTCCCTTGTACTGTATGGATAGTGCCTCTCAAATCTTCAGCTCTGGCCCAAGCCTTTTCCTTGAGCTTTCTACCTGCATATTCAAACACCTGTTAGACAAGGCTCACAGTTTTTCCCCCAGGCACTCAAATCCCGCATGTCCCAAACTGAATGCGTTTCCATCTTCCCTAAATCCGACCCTCCTCCTCCACCTTCTTTGGTCTCTTTATAAATGGAACCTGTGGCAGAAACTGCTAGTTGCCTCCAAAGAACTGTTCTCCCTTCTGAGTAGCAGAATCTTGAGCAATCTGCCTAGGAAATCACTGTATTACTACCTTTCCCAGCCTCCCCATAGCTAGTCGTGGCTACATGACTGAGTTCCAGCTGATGAGATACAAGTGGAAGCTCTGGTACCAGGAAATCTCTTTAAAGGGGGTCCATTTTGTCCTTCCATTCCTTCTCCTTCTTAGATGCTGAAATGCAGGCGTGATGGCTGGAACTCCTGCAGCCATTTTGGACCTTGAGTATAGAACAAACGTGACAGGATAGTAGAACAGATAGGAAGAACCAGGTTCTCTAAATATTGAAGAGCTTCTGAGCAGCCCCAGACTGCCTACCTCTAGAAGTCTTTCACTGGACAAAGATTTCTTCTTTCTTGTGTAAGTCACTGTAGTTTGGGGGTTTCCGGTTACTCACAGCTGTACCAAATTCTCACTGACTGCTAGAATCCTGGGTTCTACTCTAATCTTCCAAGCCCCCCTGGGGAGCTCCAGTTCATGGGGTTGCAGAGTCTAACTGAGCAATTAACGCATTGTTTTCTTCAGACATATCTTTTCACCCTTTGAGGCCAACATTATGTTCATCTGCAAAATGGGGTAAGTATTCCAATCTCCCAAATTGTTTCCTGGAAAGGTCAACAGAAGATACAGTAGAGCCAGAGGAGGAGGAGGTGGACGTGAGGCTGACCAGCACCCCCAGGGAACTTGAAGAGCGAGGTGCAGGACCGAAGCTGAGAGGGCAAAGGGGGAAGTGGTACTAGAGGAAGCTGGTGGTCAGCGCTAGATGAGAATCAGCGTAGATGATGATAATTTTTATCTCTATTGAGAGCTGTGAGAAGACCTTGAATGATTTCAAAGAGGGCAAAGTTGTTTGAGAGGACCAGGGTTGTGTTCTGAGATGATTTCTTCCACATGTCCCTTGTACTGTATGGATAGTGCCTCTCAAATCTTCAGCTCTGGCCCAAGCCTTTTCCTTGAGCTTTCTACCTGCATATTCAAACACCTGTTAGACAAGGCTCACAGTTTTTCCCCCAGGCACTCAAATCCCGCATGTCCCAAACTGAATGCGTTTCCATCTTCCCTAAATCCGACCCTCCTCCTCCACCTTCTTTGGTCTCTTTATAAATGGAACCTGTGGCAGAAACTGCTAGTTGCCTCCAAAGAACTGTTCTCCCTTCTGAGTAGCAGAATCTTGAGCAATCTGCCTAGGAAATCACTGTATTACTACCTTTCCCAGCCTCCCCATAGCTAGTCGTGGCTACATGACTGAGTTCCAGCTGATGAGATACAAGTGGAAGCTCTGGTACCAGGAAATCTCTTTAAAGGGGGTCCATTTTGTCCTTCCATTCCTTCTCCTTCTTAGATGCTGAAATGCAGGCGTGATGGCTGGAACTCCTGCAGCCATTTTGGACCTTGAGTATAGAACAAACGTGACAGGATAGTAGAACAGATAGGAAGAACCAGGTTCTCTAAATATTGAAGAGCTTCTGAGCAGCCCCAGACTGCCTACCTCTAGAAGTCTTTCACTGGACAAAGATTTCTTCTTTCTTGTGTAAGTCACTGTAGTTTGGGGGTTTCCGGTTACTCACAGCTGTACCAAATTCTCACTGACTGCTAGAATCCTGGGATTCCTTACCTACATCTAATCTTCCAAGCCCTATCTCCCCCCCAATCCTGGCTCCAATCCATCCCCTTTCATTATTTTCTTTTGAACCACATCATCTCTTACCAGTACGACTGCAATAGCTTCCTCATTGATCCCTGCTTTTCACCTCTCCCCACTGATAGCCATGCCCAAAGAATTTCCACGTTTTGATTAAGTAATCTTTCTAAAACTCAAAACGATCCTGCTATTTCTGAGAAATCATGGAATCATGGACGTTTAAAATACAGAATTTAAGAGGCCCTTCAGTCAGTTCAGCTGCTCAGTCGTGTCTGATTCTCTGTGAGCCCATGGACTGCAGCACTTCCCTGTCCATCATCATCTCCCAGAGCTTGCTGAAACTCATGTCCATTGACTCAGTGATGCCATCCAACCATTTGGTCCTCCATCATCCCCTTCTCCTTTTGCTTTCTATCTTTCCCAACATTAGGGTCTTTTCCAATGAGTCAGCTCTTCGCATCAGGTGTACAAAGTATTGGAGCTTCAGCTTCAGCATCAGTCCTTTCAGTGAATATTCAGGGCTGACTTCCTTTATGATGGACTGGTTTGATCTCCTTGAAGTCCAAGGGACTCCCAAGAGTCTTCTCCAACACCACAGTTCAAAGGCATCAATTCTTCGGTGCTCAATCTTCTTTATGGTCCAGCTCTCACATCCATACATGATACTGGGAAGACCACAGCTTTGACTATATGGAATATGATTGGCAAAGTGATGTCTCTGCTTTTCATATGTTGTCTAGGTTTGTCATAGCTTTTTTTTCAAGGAGCAAGCGTCTTAATTTCATGTGGTCAGCATCTGCAGTGATTTTGGAGCCCAAGAAGATAAGTCTGTCACTTTTTTGATGGCTGGAACTCCTGCAGCCATTTTGGACCTTGAGTATAGAACAAACGTGACAGGATAGTAGAACAGATAGGAAGAACCAGGTTCTCTAAATATTGAAGAGCTTCTGAGCAGCCCCAGACTGCCTACCTCTAGAAGTCTTTCACTGGACAAAGATTTCTTCTTTCTTGTGTAAGTCACTGTAGTTTGGGGGTTTCCGGTTACTCACAGCTGTACCAAATTCTCACTGACTGCTAGAATCCTGGGATTCCTTACCTACATCTAATCTTCCAAGCCCTATCTCCCCCCCAATCCTGGCTCCAATCCATCCCCTTTCATTATTTTCTTTTGAACCACATCATCTCTTACCAGTACGACTGCAATAGCTTCCTCATTGATCCCTGCTTTTCACCTCTCCCCACTGATAGCCATGCCCAAAGAATTTCCACGTTTTGATTAAGTAATCTTTCTAAAACTCAAAACGATCCTGCTATTTCTGAGAAATCATGGAATCATGGACGTTTAAAATACAGAATTTAAGAGGCCCTTCAGTCAGTTCAGCTGCTCAGTCGTGTCTGATTCTCTGTGAGCCCATGGACTGCAGCACTTCCCTGTCCATCATCATCTCCCAGAGCTTGCTGAAACTCATGTCCATTGACTCAGTGATGCCATCCAACCATTTGGTCCTCCATCATCCCCTTCTCCTTTTGCTTTCTATCTTTCCCAACATTAGGGTCTTTTCCAATGAGTCAGCTCTTCGCATCAGGTGTACAAAGTATTGGAGCTTCAGCTTCAGCATCAGTCCTTTCAGTGAATATTCAGGGCTGACTTCCTTTATGATGGACTGGTTTGATCTCCTTGAAGTCCAAGGGACTCCCAAGAGTCTTCTCCAACACCACAGTTCAAAGGCATCAATTCTTCGGTGCTCAATCTTCTTTATGGTCCAGCTCTCACATCCATACATGATACTGGGAAGACCACAGCTTTGACTATATGGAATATGATTGGCAAAGTGATGTCTCTGCTTTTTCATATGTTGTCTAGGTTTGTCATAGCTTTTTTTTCAAGGAGCAAGCGTCTTAATTTCATGTGGTCAGCATCTGCAGTGATTTTGGAGCCCAAGAAGATAAGTCTGTCACTTTCTTAGAGGTCATTCGATGTGGACCGTGAAAGTTTGTTTGGCTTGGTGCAAAAAGGAAAAGCAAATGAAGTTTTCCATGGGCATTTTGCTATAACATATAAGCAATTTCATATATAAAATGTAAAACTGCACTTCTCTGGAGAAGATCCACAGTTGTCAGCAGCTTCTCACAGGTGTTCACCAAAAGTTAAGCATCTCTGGTAAACTCTAACCACCTCACTTCATAGATGGGGAAACTGAGACCAGAGAGGTTAAGCGATATGTCCATGGTTACAGAGAAGTTTAATGGCAAATCTGGAACACAGCCTCCTGTTTTCTTCAAACAAGGGTTATCAACTGGAAGCCAGTGAAGATGCAGAGGCCTCCTACTCCTCTCCTTGAGGACTGTCTATTTTCACTCAGACTACTCAAATTGGACTCACACTCATGAGGGCTGGGGTGTAATTTGTATCCGTGAATACAAGGAATCTTAACACAGTTATTAATTATATACATTTCTGTTTACAGGAGAATAATACTGTGAGCCCCATTAAGCACTATTATCAATGCATGATCTAATAATTTCAATGTAATGAAACTAATATATTTCAGAGGAATGGAAGTTGATGCAAACTGAATTATTCTCAGCCAGGAAGTCCTTGAGGCAGTGATAATAGTTTTTCTGGGGTTGGTGATTAGGACTCCATGCTTTCACAGCCAAGGGACCAGGTTCAATCCCGGATCAAGGAACTAAGATCCCATAAGACATGCAGTGCAGCGCCCTCTGCCCCCTAAAATTGTTATGATTTCCATCACATCTATTTGGTACAGTGCTTTACACTTCACATTTTATTTTTCACTTACAGTTTTACTTTGACATTCTTCTAGAAACATGGAGAGGGAGTAGTGCAGAGGAAACAGGGCATACTAGTTGGGAATGTTATTGCAGGCAACAGAACATCCAACGTACCTTAGCTTGAAGAAAAAAGAAATTTACATGGGGCAGGGGATGATAAGATTATTGGTTCCCATAACTGAATTTCCCTGGAATGTTCTGATTCAGGAATGGTTTGATCCAGGGGTCCATGCTGTCGTTAAGGCTCTGCCTTTGTTTCTAGATGATCCTCTCTGCCGCTTTATTGGCTTCATCCTCAGGTTGACTCATAGTGGGCTCCTGTTCTCATATCTTCACATCACAAAGCCACAAATGGAAACATGAGTTGTGGGTTTTTTTTTTTTTTTAACTTTCTACTTTATATTGGGGTATAGCCAACTAACAAAGTTGTGATAGTTTCAGGTGGAAACAGATGAGTGCTTGTGGCAGGTCTCAGGGAGGGCAGAGCACTTGTCTGTCCCAGAAACAGCAGAAAACCTCTCCAGATGTCTGATTGGTGTGAACTAGGTCAGGTGTCCACCCCTCAACCAATCACAATGGATGAGGGATATAGACACTGGTTTGAGTCAACCAGGGCCCATTCTAGAACAGAGGGTGGGATCAATTCCACCAAAAGCAACAGCGCTGAAGATGGTGGGGGTGGAGGTATCCACAGGGAAATGTGAATGAGTGCTCTTGGTGGGAAAAAGGGAGGTGGTCTCCAGAAACAACTTACAGGGTCCATGGTACCATGGACTAGAGAGGGGAAGAGGCATGTCCACATGACACATGGATTCTGACACGTAGGACCAGACATAAATTCAGCGTTTTGTTGTTGTCGTTTCAAGCCTTATACTACCAACATCATTGTCCAGAAACCTGAAGAATTTTCCTACCACCATTCATACATATCTACCAGCTCTGTTCTTAGCAAAACACCAGAAAACTCATATGGCAATTAAACTGAGCCAGGAACTTCCTGTTCATGCCCAATCAAAACACAGAGCCCTAACTACAGATAATAAAGGAACAGAGACTGAACTTGGTATCATCCGGATAAACGGGAATGCCCTTCAATGTTGTCATAGGAAGTAGCTGGACAGAAGCAAGTTCCGGTTATTTTTTTTCTTGGTCCCACACCCCACACCCTTGTAAGTCCACTTTGGTTTAAAGTCAGCAAGTCTTTTCTGTATGTCACACTTCAAATTACTCTATCACTGCCCTAATCACCTGGTTTTTCTAGGATTTCAATTCATTTCTATATGAATCATCTACTACAACAGAGCCTGGGAGTAACCACCAAGGCACCCAGCTCCCTGTGAGGAGGTACAGTTTGTATTTCTGTTTAACAATGGAAGGCACGCGGACTCCAAGCACAAATAGCCATTCCTCCAAAGGCACTGATTAGAACAACCCGGGCTTTCTCTCCTGGATGTATTAACTACTCACACAGACGCTTCACTTGTGACACTTCTGGTCACCAAATGTGTTGGGGGTCTTTCCTACACCAAGCAATTCTCCACGACACCTGCCAGGTGTCCTACAGTGAATTTCAATGATAAAACCACCTGGAGTAGGGTCAAGTCCACCCACCACTCCCACCCCATAGTAAGTCCACAGGTTACCCACAACCCCCGTCAGACGTAGCTGCTAGTCAAAGGCTCCCATGACCCTAACTTGCTAGAGTGGCTCATAGAACTCAGGAAAACACATTTACCAGCTTATTAAGTGATATGAGAGGGCCTTCCCTGGTGGTCCAGTGGCTAAGGCTCTGCCCTTCCAATGCAGGGGGCCAGGATTCAATCCCTTTCAGGGAACTAGATCCCACATGCCGCAGCTAAGAATTCACAAGCCACGACTAAAGACCTGGTGCAGCCAAATAAATAAATATTTAAAAAATAAAAAAAAGATATGAAAAGGCACAGACATGAATAGACAGATGAGGAGATACATAGGTCAATGGGCTCTGGGAGGGCCCTGACGAAGGGAGTGACTGTCCCCATGGATTTGGGTGCATCTCCCCAATGTGTGAATGTGCTCCCCAACTTGGAAGCTTCCCCCAAATTCCATCCTCTTGGGATTTTATGGAGCTTCATCCTGTAGGCATGATCAATCATTAACCCCATTACCAACCCCTCTCCTCTCTCTGGAGAAAGGCACAGGGACTGAAAATTTCAAGCTTCTAATTACAGCCTGGTCTTTTGGGTGACCAGTGCCGACCTAAAATCGCCTCATTAGAACAGAAAATGATCCTAGTGTTCCCATGACTTGGGCATTACGAGGGGTTCATGAGCTCTGTGCCAGGAACCCGGGGGGCCAGAGACCCATATGTCTGTTTTCCATCATCTTACGGTCACTAGTGTTGAGGGCCTTTCCATGTGTGACTCTCACATGCCACACCTTTCACCAGGCGCCCAGCACAAGGACGCATCTGGGTCTCATTTGAAGCCACGTGGAATATGCTAGGTTGGAAAAGTCCCTTCTGCCTGGATTTGACATCAGAGCCCCCTTCCTGCCCTGCCCCCATCCGTCACTCATATCCAGGACTACAAGCCTTGACTGAAAGGTTTTGACAGGGCCACCTGCTCAGGACACAGAAAGTACCAACAGGAAACATCTGCTCTCCAACACTGCTGCTTATGTTGACTTAAACGGACAAACAGAAAAGCTGTCCACAAGTCCAGGGACAGTCTGTGCTGAGGGGTTCTGGTATTAGCAGCCAGGCCCTGCAGAGCCAGAGATGGGAGGACCTGGGTGGCGAGGAGAGGACCTCAGGCCACCTGGCAGCCTCTTGGCCCTAATAATAACCGCTGTTAAATGCTATGCTGTGAAGAAGCTTGGAGGAGCTCCCCAGGTTACTGAATTTCCTTTGGAAGGAGCCAGGCACTGCTCAACTAACCCCATTTTGGGTGAGGGTCTCTAGGTCAACTTAAGGTAGAAAAGCCCAACCTGCAGGGCATTTTCACATTGTGTGTGTGTGTGTGTGTGGTTGTATGTTTAACACTGAATCGTATCACAGAAAGACTGTTCATTTCACATAGGACTTCACCACCCTGGTTCCCCCACTCCCAGCCCAAGTACTCCAAGTAGAATTTATTTTAGTTACAAAACCAATTGAGAAAAAAGAAAAAAAAAATTGTGTCTGAGTTAGCTACAGGCTTCCTCCCTCCTTTCTTTCATCCTTTTATTTGTCAAACTTAAGCTGAGCCCCTGTCATGGGCCAGATACTGTGCTGGGTGTTAGTTGCACTAGGTGAGTAAGGCTCAGTCTGGGGGTGGGAAAGGGAGTTCACAGCTGCTGTTTTTAAATAGGAAAGATTCCCTCCTTCCCAAGGGGCACATGGGGCAATGTCTACAGGCATGTTTGGTTGTCGGGATTGGGGTAGGAGTGGGCACTACAGGCATCTAGTGGACGGAGGCCAGGTAAGCTGCTGCACCTCCCAGAACCACAGGATAGCCCACAGCAAACAATTATCCAACCCAGAATGTCACTGGCACCGAGGCTGAGAAGTCACACCTTTAATGGGGAAGAAAGAATTGGACTCACTGCGGTCAGTTCCAGGTTGGCCCGTCTCTGTCAGAAGACCCCAGGCGAGCCTGTTGACCAAGACGGTGGACCTCTCTGAGTCTCAGTGTCCCATCTGTCAGAGGGGATGAAAACACTTCCCTCTTAGTAATGACTCAAAGCATTCTGGGTATAAATCATGCTATTTAGTACCTGGCACAGATGGGTACCCAGGAAACAATAGCCACTTGGATTCTAGGGTCGAAAAGTACCAGTGAGCCCTGGTAAATATTCCAAGGGGAAGCCCAAAGGAACTGTCATGCTCTTTTCCCTTCCTGGTATCATTGTAATATGTAGCTAGAACTGATTGGCAGAGTTAATGCTTTCATGCCCCCATCCGCTGATTGACCATTAGCTCCATGAAGGCAGGGACTGCGTCTTCTGTTGTTCCTTTCTATATTCCCAGTAGGGAGGGTCTAGCCAAGTGGTGTCTATTCAATAATTGGAGTCAGACGTCCTGAGTTGAAATCCTAGCTTCTCCACTCACCAGCTGTGTAACCTTGGGACAAGTTACTTAACCTTTCTGTGCCTCAATTTTCTCTTCTGTAAGGTAGGGAAGTACCTACCACAAAGAGTTGTGGGAAGGGTCCAATAAGCTACCAAATCTGTCTAGGGCCTGGCACCTAGTTAATGCTCGTAAGAATTTATTATTGTTACTACCATCATTTCTTTCTTATTTTTAATTTACTGAATGCCATTCTGGCACCAGATGCCAGCTCATAGGGGTAAACCTGCCTCTGCCTTTGGGGAACGTTTGTTTCTGTGAATCATTTGGAGAAAGAACTGAGCTTGCAGAGAAGCTGGCAGCCCAGCTGAGCAGAAAAGTAGAAGCCGAAGTAATTTCTGGTGGGAGGTTCACAGGGCCCCCTGGGTCACCCATCTGCTTCTCTCTCTCACCTGGAAGAAATGAGAATTGATTGGAAGCTTGTCCCACCTGGAAAGGTCTTTCGGCAGCTAGAACTGGTGCACGTTGTCAAGGATGCTTCTGATGCTTGGTGTAGGGAGGAAGTGGTTCATGATGATTTGATTTTCCAGGAAGTGAGACAGACTCTGTGGAGAGACAGAATGAGGTCCCAGACGCCTGCTGGATTTGACGGCTCCCCCGAGGAGCAGGAAGAGAGGACAATCAAGGGGTGGGTAGGAAAGAATAAGGAAGGAGAGGATGACCCTGTGGGAACCAACTGACTACGTGGAGGCTGGGAATATGGGACCAAAAATGTTACAGGATCAGAGATGGAGTAAAGAGGCTTTGAGCTGAGAAGTCTGAGAGCAACAGCAAGAGCAACAATAATAGTACTGCTGTGAACAGAGTGCCACTTGAGACACCTGAGCTCAGGATGCCTTTAACACCCATAGATGATAAACAGGTCACATTTCTCATACATTCACTTATTCACTCAACAAACACCCACTGTATACCTAAGGTACGGCGGACACTGTTCTAGGCACCAGGAATAGAGCAGAAAAGCAGACAGACCATCAGACCCCACTCCCTGCCCTCACGGAGCTGGCATTCTCCCGGTGGAGGGTCAGCCAACCGTGATGGGCCATTAGTACATCAGGTAGGAAGAAGGGTGGAAGGAAATATAAGTGGGGTGGGGTGAGGTTGAAAAGTTAAGAAGAGTGGTCAGAAAAAAACCCTAACCCTGAAAAAGGTCATTGGTTAAAAGATCCTGAGTCAATTTCTGCAGATAAGCGTGTTTGCCATACCGCAGCAAGCAGGGACATACTAATTGGCAAATCGTTATGAAGACGAATTTAATTTACTGAATGCCATTCTGGCACCAGATGCCAGCTCATAGGGGTAAACCTGCCTCTGCCTTTGGGGAACGTTTGTTTCTGTGAATCATTTGGAGAAAGAACTGAGCTTGCAGAGAAGCTGGCAGCCCAGCTGAGCAGAAAAGTAGAAGCCGAAGTAATTTCTGGTGGGAGGTTCACAGGGCCCCCTGGGTCACCCATCTGCTTCTCTCTCTCACCTGGAAGAAATGAGAATTGATTGGAAGCTTGTCCCACCTGGAAAGGTCTTTCGGCAGCTAGAACTGGTGCACGTTGTCAAGGATGCTTCTGATGCTTGGTGTAGGGAGGAAGTGGTTCATGATGATTTGATTTTCCAGGAAGTGAGACAGACTCTGTGGAGAGACAGAATGAGGTCCCAGACGCCTGCTGGATTTGACGGCTCCCCCGAGGAGCAGGAAGAGAGGACAATCAAGGGGTGGGTAGGAAAGAATAAGGAAGGAGAGGATGACCCTGTGGGAACCAACTGACTACGTGGAGGCTGGGAATATGGGACCAAAAATGTTACAGGATCAGAGATGGAGTAAAGAGGCTTTGAGCTGAGAAGTCTGAGAGCAACAGCAAGAGCAACAATAATAGTACTGCTGTGAACAGAGTGCCACTTGAGACACCTGAGCTCAGGATGCCTTTAACACCCATAGATGATAAACAGGTCACATTTCTCATACATTCACTTATTCACTCAACAAACACCCACTGTATACCTAAGGTACGGCGGACACTGTTCTAGGCACCAGGAATAGAGCAGAAAAGCAGACAGACCATCAGACCCCACTCCCTGCCCTCACGGAGCTGGCATTCTCCCGGTGGAGGGTCAGCCAACCGTGATGGGCCATTAGTACATCAGGTAGGAAGAAGGGGTGGAAGGGAAATATAAGTGGGGGTGGGGTGAGGTTGAAAAGTTAAGAAGAGTGGTCAGAAAAAAACCCTAACCCTGAAAAAGGTCATTGGTTAAAAGATCCTGAGTCAATTTCTGCAGATAAGCGGGTGTTTGCCATACCGCAGCAAGCAGTTCTTGGACATCGGCAGGGTGTCTGTTGACTCAATGCTGAGAACTAGCATCCGATCCCACAGGTTAGAAGTTCAGGCCTACAAGACTCCCTCTCCCACTTCCAGAAGCCTGGCTTGCTACTTGTACCTCTGACTGGCTGGCTATCAGCAGAGGTTCTCACACCTTCCTCCTTAGGTTCAATTCATTTGCTAGAGTGGCTCATAGAATTCAGAGCATTTTACTTACTGCATCACCAGTTTATTATGAAAGGATGCAACTCAGGAACCGCCAAGTGGAAGAGACACTTAGGGCAGGAGCCTCGCTCTATGCCCTGTCCAGGTGCACCACCCTCTCCGCACCTCCACGTGTGACTCCAGGACTCACTGGCTGTTGGAGACTGATTCAGCCTCTAGCTCCAGCTCTCCCTGAAGGCTGAGAGGTAGGACAGAAAGTTTTCAACCCTCTAATATAACAGGATTGGTTCTCCCAGTGGCAACCAGCTCCCACTGGTAGGTGGGGTTCAAAAGTCACCTCATGAACACAACAAAAGACACTTTCATGAAGAGAGTTTTCAGCTGTGTTGCAATAGAAAGAACAAATGTATATGTATATATAGGGAGTGAGTGCTCAGTCGAGTCCGACTCTTTGTGATCCCCCTCGACTGTAGCCCACCAGGCTCCTCTCTATAGGATTCTCCCAGGCAAGAAGACTGGCGTGGGCTGCCATTTTCTTCTCCAGGAGATCTTCCTGACCCAGGGACTGAGCCCACATCTCCTGCATTGGCAGGTGGGTTCTTTATCAGAGTTAGCTGGGAAGCCCTATATGGTATCTATGTATGTGATATACAATATAGGCACATACATATTATTATCCCTATTCATGTGACAAACGATCCATGTGCCTGTTTAATAGAGCAGAAAAGCAGACCATCAGGGGGTGGGGTGAGGGTCAGCCAACCGTGATGGGCCATTAGTACATCAGGTAGGAAGAAGGATGGAAGGGAAATATAAGTGGGGGTGGGGTGAGGTTGAAAAGTTAAGAAGAGTGGTCAGAAAAAAACCCTAACCCTGAAAAAGGTCATTGGTTAAAAGATCCTGAGTCAATTTCTGCAGATAAGCGGGTGTTTGCCATACCGCAGCAAGCAGTTCTTGGACATCGGCAGGGTGTCTGTTGACTCAATGCTGAGAACTAGCATCCGATCCCACAGGTTAGAAGTTCAGGCCTACAAGACTCCCTCTCCCACTTCCAGAAGCCTGGCTTGCTACTTGTACCTCTGACTGGCTGGCTATCAGCAGAGGTTCTCACACCTTCCTCCTTAGGTTCAATTCATTTGCTAGAGTGGCTCATAGAATTCAGAGCATTTTACTTACTGCATCACCAGTTTATTATGAAAGGATGCAACTCAGGAACCGCCAAGTGGAAGAGACACTTAGGGCAGGAGCCTCGCTCTATGCCCTGTCCAGGTGCACCACCCTCTCCGCACCTCCACGTGTGACTCCAGGACTCACTGGCTGTTGGAGACTGATTCAGCCTCTAGCTCCAGCTCTCCCTGAAGGCTGAGAGGTAGGACAGAAAGTTTTCAACCCTCTAATATAACAGGATTGGTTCTCCCAGTGGCAACCAGCTCCCACTGGTAGGTGGGGTTCAAAAGTCACCTCATGAACACAACAAAAGACACTTTCATGAAGAGAGTTTTCAGCTGTGTTGCAATAGAAAGAACAAATGTATATGTATATATAGGGAGTGAGTGCTCAGTCGAGTCCGACTCTTTGTGATCCCCCTCGACTGTAGCCCACCAGGCTCCTCTCTATAGGATTCTCCCAGGCAAGAAGACTGGCGTGGGCTGCCATTTTCTTCTCCAGGAGATCTTCCTGACCCAGGGACTGAGCCCACATCTCCTGCATTGGCAGGTGGGTTCTTTATCAGAGTTAGCTGGGAAGCCCTATATGGTATCTATGTATGTGTATATACACATATATAGGCACATACATATTATTATTACAAACCACAGTATTGCATGTGACAAACGATCCATGTGCCTGTTTTGGAGAAGAGTGTAACAGGAAGAGAGTGGCAAGTGCAAAGGCCCTGAGGCAGAGGTATGTCTGGTGCATTTGGGGAATAGAAAGGAAGGCAATGTCCAGGAGCACAGTGAGTAAAGGCGGGTGGTAGTGGGAGGTGGGGCACGGGTGTTGGATCAGGTGAGCCTTGTGGCATCGTAAGGATGTTTCTTAATCCAGATGAGACGGTGACCCATTGCAGAATCTCACACAGGGACGTCGTTTCATCTGACTTAGGCTTCAACAATTCCTCTGGCTGTTGTGTTGAGAACAGTCAGTGAAAGACTGGGGAGGGAGCAGAGGGACGAGGAAGGAGGCTACCGCAAGAACCTGGTGCAGAAGACGTGGTTCAGACCAGGCAGTACCAGTGGGGCTGGTGAGAAGGGCCTGACACATGGGGCCAGTGCTGGACGCAGGTGCAGGTGAAGCACTCTATAAGTGTGCTCTGCTGCTGTTGGGTGGTCAAACCCAACTGGAGAATTCTGCCTCAAGCCCTCTTTACCTGCAGCATTGCTTTTAGTGGAGAGAAGATACTTGAATCTGGATAAGGACACTCTGTCCCCAAAAGAGTACCTAAAGCCTTCCGGGGTAGCCAGACTTGGCATCCTCCTGTTTCCAAACAAGCTCAAAACCTCTTCTTTAACCTCGTTGCCTATGGGTGAAGTCTAGTACTCTTTATACTTTTCTAGGTGATTAAATGGATCGTTCTTCTCAAGACAAAAAAAATGGAGATTCGTGATGGGGGTAGGGAAAGGTATGCATGTTTTGATGATAGAATAGAATATTTGAAATCCTGGTAAACTAGGGGAAGGTCACCAACCATCTGTCCCCCACCCAGACTGGAGCCGCTTGGCAATTTGGGGATCATGGTCTATTCTCTCTATAGGTTGTAAACAGAGGGGGAACCATACCTTTGAAAACTTTTCCCCAGAGGACCTTGAAAATATTAACAGTTAGAAGCTTTAAGCAGAGATAGACAGGTTCCTGTTAATACTAACAGCTAAGATTTACCGAGTACTTGGCATATTCCAGGAAGCACGCTAAGAGCTTGATCTCAGTAAATCCTCAGAACAAAAAAGTAAACGCCCAGGGGGCTTCCCTGGCAGTCCAATGGTTATGACTCAGAGCTGCCAGTGCAGGGGGCGTGGATTTGATCCCCGGTGGGGGAACTGAGATCCCCATGCCGTGCGGTGTGGCCAAAAGATAATTCAAACAAAAACAAAAAGTCAGATCGTTATTATTATTATTGGCTATTATTACCATTTTATAGGAGATCAAATGGAGGCTCAAAGAGGCTGAATAAATAAGCCCAACGTCACAGAGCTCTTGGATGTGGTGGTGGTGGTGGTGGATGATTTGTGCCCAGGCACAAGCAACTCTGCTCCATTATCCTGACACTATGCCTGGAGCCATCTAGGTTTGGGTCAGAGCTCCAGCCCTCTCTCAAGAGCTGTGTGGTCTTCAGCAACTCACGTAACCTCTCTGGGCCTAAATTCCCTCACTTGGGGAATAAGTATGATAAAACATCTGACGTGTTGAGAGATGAATGATAGAAAGTAACTGGCTTTGTGTTTGTCAACAGTGGCCTCTCCAAAAACACGAGAGTCTTCCCAACCCTTAATAACAACTCACTGAAAGAGTGAAGATTTCCCCTCCTCCACACGCAGAGGGTTAACTTAGAATCTCAGGCTGTCAGCACTTCTCTGATTTCAGCACTAATTATGTACAGAAATCATTTTGCCTCCACTACGTCTAATGAAAATGACTGTACAGAAATGGAATTTATCATGATATGGGTTATGGGAGTTTTTTCTTCGTTACAAGACTACCTCATTTCCCCACTTTTCATTTCCCCCTCTCCTTGCCAGATAATCAAATACAAAAGTTATATTAACCTCCCAACCACTTCAATTAAAATGCTCATCCGAAATTTGAAAACAATTAAAAAACCCATTATCTCAGATTTAACGTTCTCTGATTCCGTGTCTATTTTCTGCCATGGCATAAACGGCAGGTAACATTATCACAGTAGGTGCCTTCGAGAAGGCAATGCCTCATTCTCTGCCCGTCGGTTCTGAGGCTGCTTGCCCGGCACGGGCCTTATTAAAACCCACATGCCCTGGTATACTTTTGTCAAGTCCAAATGCATTGAAATAATTGATTGCTTTAATGAGTTCTCCATCTGTCTCATTTTCTTCTGTCTTTCTCTACTTGGAAGTGGATTTCAGAGAGCGGGAAGGACAGATTCACTCTTGGGAGGTCATGGACCGAATGACAGGAGGGTTCGTGGCTTGGATCTGTTGTCCTGGGGTTATACATCCCGTGATAAAATTAGAAATGGTTTTCCCAAAGAAGAGCAGGCCATGGGGTGTGTTAGGGGGCTGTGGTGACTTCAGAGAACACAAGATCCCTAAAGATGGTTCAAGAGAAATAATGCTGCGGTCACTCCTTGTGACTTCAGGTTGGGTCAAACAACATGTATTAAGTGCCTGTTGTATACCAAGATATTCTGCCAAACGGTGGAGATATGATCTCCAAGACCTGGTAGATTCAGTAAAAACAAAAGAAAAAAAAAACAAAAAACCCAGCAACAACAAACAAACAAAACCCCCAAACACAAGAAGCAAGAAACAAAACACCCCCCACCCCCAATTCCCAAAACTCCTTGAATTAGACACACTCATACAGCACTGGTGGAAATGGATTTTAACATCTTTTCGTTACAGGAGATCTTCCCAACCCTTAATAACAACTCACTGAAAGAGTGAAGATTTCCCCTCCTCCACACGCAGAGGGTTAACTTAGAATCTCAGGCTGTCAGCACTTCTCTGATTTCAGCACTAATTATGTACAGAAATCATTTTGCCTCCACTACGTCTAATGAAAATGACTGTACAGAAATGGAATTTATCATGATATGGGTTATGGGAGTTTTTTCTTCGTTACAAGACTACCTCATTTCCCCACTTTTCATTTCCCCCTCTCCTTGCCAGATAATCAAATACAAAAGTTATATTAACCTCCCAACCACTTCAATTAAAATGCTCATCCGAAATTTGAAAACAATTAAAAAACCCATTATCTCAGATTTAACGTTCTCTGATTCCGTGTCTATTTTCTGCCATGGCATAAACGGCAGGTAACATTATCACAGTAGGTGCCTTCGAGAAGGCAATGCCTCATTCTCTGCCCGTCGGTTCTGAGGCTGCTTGCCCGGCACGGGCCTTATTAAAACCCACATGCCCTGGTATACTTTTGTCAAGTCCAAATGCATTGAAATAATTGATTGCTTTAATGAGTTCTCCATCTGTCTCATTTTCTTCTGTCTTTCTCTACTTGGAAGTGGATTTCAGAGAGCGGGAAGGACAGATTCACTCTTGGGAGGTCATGGACCGAATGACAGGAGGGTTCGTGGCTTGGATCTGTTGTCCTGGGGTTATACATCCCGTGATAAAATTAGAAATGGTTTTCCCAAAGAAGAGCAGGCCATGGGGTGTGTTAGGGGGCTGTGGTGACTTCAGAGAACACAAGATCCCTAAAGATGGTTCAAGAGAAATAATGCTGCGGTCACTCCTTGTGACTTCAGGTTGGGTCAAACAACATGTATTAAGTGCCTGTTGTATACCAAGATATTCTGCCAAACGGTGGAGATATGATCTCCAAGACCTGGTAGATTCAGTAAAAACAAAAGAAAAAAAAAACAAAAAACCCAGCAACAACAAACAAACAAAACCCCCAAACACAAGAAGCAAGAAACAAAACACCCCCCACCCCCAATTCCCAAAACTCCTTGAATTAGACACACTCATACAGCACTGGTGGAAATGTAAATTTTTGTAGCCAGCCTGGAGTGTAGTTTAACAATATCTGTCAAAACATTTAAGAGATATGCATGCCCATTCATGCAGCAATCAGCCTTCTAATCATTTATGATAAGGGGATAATCACTTATGCATAAAAGATTTAGCTACAGCTGTGTTCTTTATAACACTTATAAAAGCAGAGGAAAAAACCCTCGAAAAATCTAATTTTCCAATGATAAGGAATTACATAAAATAATGGCATATCCTCAGAATGCAATACTATGAAGTCATTTAAAAGCATACTAGAGAAAAATATATATTGAATGAGGAAAAATGAGGCTGTTGTTAAAGAAACCAAGTAACATACGAAATGGGATGATATAAGTGTTATGGAGATAAAGTACATGGCTATGACTGCATGGGGAAAAAAAAAGACTGGAAGGATATGTCTTCTTCTAAGAAAATGAGAGTTATTTCTATACTTGCTGAGCTTTTTCTGTTCCAAATTTTTTTCTCTAGTGATAATATACTGTTCAGAAAACAAAAGTTGTTTCCAATAGGAATACCTGTGAATTGTAGCAGAAAATGGGAGTGGGAATGCTTGGGATTTAAGCAGATTTAAGACCTTTCCTTTCAGCTCTGGATTCCCATTACCACCCTGTAGTCGTAAGATTTGGTGCAGAAATAGATGATATCTATATACATAGTAATATAGTAATTATGTAATATAGTAAGATAGTCAAAAATCTGCCTGCAATGCAGGGGACCAGGGTGTGATCCTTGGATTGGGAAGATCCCCTGGAGAAGGAAATGGCTGCGCACTCCAGAATTCTTGCCTAGAGAATTTCATGGACAGAGGAGCCTGGCGGGATACAGTCTATGGGGTTGCAGAAGAGTCAGACACAACTTAGCGACTAAACAACAATAACAAAGAAGCAATAGGTATCCAGACTGGAAAGGAAGAAGGAAAGCACCTTTGTTTTCACCGTGATGATATGTAGAAAATCCTATGGAATCCACAAAATCCTACAGAATCCACAAAAGAGCTATTATATTTAATAAGCGAGTTTACCACAGAAATATTAAGAACTGTCTGGCTCACCATATTACTAGAACAGGTGGAGAAACTGTTCTAGAAGAAAACAGATGAGAACACTCTCGTGACCCTGCTTTCAGCGAAGATTTCTTAGCTCTGACACCAGAAGTACAATTTATATAAAGACAAATGGACAAATCAGACTCCGTCAAAATTAAGATCTTCTGCTCTTAGTTAAGCAGCCCCAACAGACTACGTACCACAGGCTGAGCGGCTTATAAATCAGACATTTCTTCCAGCTCCACAGGCTGAGTCTCCCAAGAGGAGGAAGCCAATGGATGTACTATCTGTTGAGGACCAGCTCCCAGTTCATAGCCCACAACTGCTCCCTGTACCCTCACAGGATGGAAGGGGTGGGGAGCTCTCTGGGGTCTCTTTTTAAGGGCACTGATTCCATTTTTGTGAGGTCTACGCTCTCATGACCTAATTACTCCTAAAGGCTCCCACCTCCAAATACCATCACCTTGGGAGTTAGAGTTCCAGCATGAATTTTGAGGAGTAGTGAAAACACCCACTCCATTACATATCTCTAGTGATAATATACTGTTCAGAAAACAAAAGTTGTTTCCAATAGGAATACCTGTGAATTGTAGCAGAAAATGGGAGTGGGAATGCTTGGGATTTAAGCAGATTTAAGACCTTTCCTTTCAGCTCTGGATTCCCATTACCACCCTGTAGTCGTAAGATTTGGTGCAGAAATAGATGATATCTATATACATAGTAATATAGTAATTATGTAATATAGTAAGATAGTCAAAAATCTGCCTGCAATGCAGGGGACCAGGGTGTGATCCTTGGATTGGGAAGATCCCCTGGAGAAGGAAATGGCTGCGCACTCCAGAATTCTTGCCTAGAGAATTTCATGGACAGAGGAGCCTGGCGGGATACAGTCTATGGGGTTGCAGAAGAGTCAGACACAACTTAGCGACTAAACAACAATAACAAAGAAGCAATAGGTATCCAGACTGGAAAGGAAGAAGGAAAGCACCTTTGTTTTCACCGTGATGATATGTAGAAAATCCTATGGAATCCACAAAATCCTACAGAATCCACAAAAGAGCTATTATATTTAATAAGCGAGTTTACCACAGAAATATTAAGAACTGTCTGGCTCACCATATTACTAGAACAGGTGGAGAAACTGTTCTAGAAGAAAACAGATGAGAACACTCTCGTGACCCTGCTTTCAGCGAAGATTTCTTAGCTCTGACACCAGAAGTACAATTTATATAAAGACAAATGGACAAATCAGACTCCGTCAAAATTAAGATCTTCTGCTCTTAGTTAAGCAGCCCCAACAGACTACGTACCACAGGCTGAGCGGCTTATAAATCAGACATTTCTTCCAGCTCCACAGGCTGAGTCTCCCAAGAGGAGGAAGCCAATGGATGTACTATCTGTTGAGGACCAGCTCCCAGTTCATAGCCCACAACTGCTCCCTGTACCCTCACAGGATGGAAGGGGTGGGGAGCTCTCTGGGGTCTCTTTTTAAGGGCACTGATTCCATTTTTGTGAGGTCTACGCTCTCATGACCTAATTACTCCTAAAGGCTCCCACCTCCAAATACCATCACCTTGGGAGTTAGAGTTCCAGCATGAATTTTGAGGAGTAGTGAAAACACCCACTCCATTACATATGCTTCATAGGCACATTTTTTTCTCATTTTATCACAGTGAAGTTTGTGTGCTAAGTCGCATCTGTCATGTCTGACTCTTTGTGACCCTGTGGACTGTAGCCCGCCAAGCTCCTCTGGCCATGGAGTTCTCCAGACAAAAATACTGGAGTGAGTTGCTATGCCCTCTTGCAATGGATCTTCTCAACCCAGGGACTGAACCCATGTCTCTTACATCTCCTGCCCTGGCAGCCAGGTTCTTTACCATTAGCGCCACCTGGGAAGCCCAAATGAAGTTTAACAGTACAGAAAAGTCACATAGCCATGGTGGGTTCAAAGGCACTCTTAAGAGAATGAAAAGAGCTGCTCTACTTCTCCAGAGAAATTTGAAATTTTGTAATTTGAAAAGATACATGCACCTCAATGTTCACAGCAGCTCTATTCTCAATAACTAAGACATCAAAACAACCTGAATGTCCACTGACAGACGAATGGATAAAGAACATGTGGCATATATATATATATATATATATATATATATATATATATATAATATATAATAGAATACTATTTGGCCATGAAAAAGAATGAAATAATCCATTTGCAGCAACACGGATGGACCTAGAGACTATCATACTAAGTAAGTCAGAAAGGGAAACACACACGCCCTATGACATCGCTTATATATGGAATCTAAAATACGACACAGGTGAATTTATCCAGGAAACAGAAACAGACTCACAGGGAGCAGACCCGTGGTTTCCAAGGGGCTGGGGGTAGGGGCGGGATGGACTGGAAGTTTGGGATTAGCAGAGGAAAACTACTACATAGAGAATGGATGCACAATGTCCTGCTGTATAGCATAGGGAACGATAGTCAACTTCCTGTGATAACCCACAATGGGAAAGAATATGAAAAAGAACATATTTAGAAGTATAAATCACTTAGAAATTAACACACCATTGTTCACTTCGAGTAGTTAATACCCCTAAAGCCCATGTCTCTCATTGTGTGCAGGTGCTGGGTGGGAGGCAGGCTGGACTTCCCTGAGCAGATAACACCCAAGTGTGTAACAGATGATGCAGGTCCTTGTGTTCTGCCTGTATGCACCAGCCATCCCCAGGCAGGCAGATGAGCCACGAGTATGGAGCTGCTTCTTTTAAACTATAAAGAGACTCTGAGGTTACCAGGACATCCTTAAGGTCATGCAAGAGAAAGACACCTCCCATGGTAGTTCGCTGTTGCAGGGCCCCATGCACATGCCAGTGGACAGCCACCCCGGGTTCGCCGCCTGCAACTTCCCATTTCACATTCTTATTTCCCGACATCTCGGCACTCACGAGTTTCTTCAGCCTCCTGGCTGGCTAATTGTTGGACTGCGCCCCACAGGCCTGCAAGCCCAGCTTCGAGACCAAACGGCCAGCCTGGAGACAGTGACACAGACATCAGCACTCAGGACACGGGGGATCCAACACACCTGGAATGAAGGACCCTGGAATGACACCCTCTCCACATATGGCAGACAGCAGGCAGAGTGTGGAGACCATGTTCCCTACATGGGGGAGGGGGCTACCATTTATATGGGGAGTGGGTGTCACGGTGGCTTATCAGTCACCAGGGAAACCAGCAGCTCGGGCAGGAAGCAGCACGTAGGAAGTTACTGACCAAGGCCTACGATGAAGAGGACTGCATAGACAGGTGAGTGGAGCAGGGGCTGGTCCAGCAGCGGGCGTGCAGGGAGCAAGAGAACAGCCATCCTGAATGGCTTGAGCACCCAGAGGCCCACCAACATCAGGGCGGGCGGACTGCTGGAACGGGGTCTACCGATTCAGGGGTGAACCTCGTCATACCTGGAAGAACGTTTGGGAGATGTCTGGCTACACTGTGGCCCTGTCAAGTTGACACAAACATAACCATCACACGGAATAATGACCAAAGGTTGTGTTGCAGAGGAAAACTACTACATAGAGAATGGATGCACAATGTCCTGCTGTATAGCATAGGGAACGATAGTCAACTTCCTGTGATAACCCACAATGGGAAAGAATATGAAAAAGAACATATTTAGAAGTATAAATCACTTAGAAATTAACACACCATTGTTCACTTCGAGTAGTTAATACCCTAAAGCCCATGTCTCTCATTGTGTGCAGGTGCTGGGTGGGAGGCAGGCTGGACTTCCCTGAGCAGATAACACCCAAGTGTGTAACAGATGATGCAGGTCCTTGTGTTCTGCCTGTATGCACCAGCCATCCCCAGGCAGGCAGATGAGCCACGAGTATGGAGCTGCTTCTTTTAAACTATAAAGAGACTCTGAGGTTACCAGGACATCCTTAAGGTCATGCAAGAGAAAGACACCTCCCATGGTAGTTCGCTGTTGCAGGGCCCCATGCACATGCCAGTGGACAGCCACCCCGGGTTCGCCGCCTGCAACTTCCCATTTCACATTCTTATTTCCCGACATCTCGGCACTCACGAGTTTCTTCAGCCTCCTGGCTGGCTAATTGTTGGACTGCGCCCCACAGGCCTGCAAGCCCAGCTTCGAGACCAAACGGCCAGCCTGGAGACAGTGACACAGACATCAGCACTCAGGACACGGGGGATCCAACACACCTGGAATGAAGGACCCTGGAATGACACCCTCTCCACATATGGCAGACAGCAGGCAGAGTGTGGAGACCATGTTCCCTACATGGGGGAGGGGGCTACCATTTATATGGGGAGTGGGTGTCACGGTGGCTTATCAGTCACCAGGGAAACCAGCAGCTCGGGCAGGAAGCAGCACGTAGGAAGTTACTGACCAAGGCCTACGATGAAGAGGACTGCATAGACAGGTGAGTGGAGCAGGGGCTGGTCCAGCAGCGGGCGTGCAGGGAGCAAGAGAACAGCCATCCTGAATGGCTTGAGCACCCAGAGGCCCACCAACATCAGGGCGGGCGGACTGCTGGAACGGGGTCTACCGATTCAGGGGTGAACCTCGTCATACCTGGAAGAACGTTTGGGAGATGTCTGGCTACACTGTGGCCCTGTCAAGTTGACACAAACATAACCATCACACGGAATAATGACCAAAGGTTGTGTTGCAGTGTTGGTGGCAGGGCTGGAGGACAAGCTGCCCCCAAAGCTCTCACTGTCCCCAGTGACACAGCCACGGGGTGGTGCCATCTCCCTGATCCACCTGGAGCCTCTGCATTTCTTAAGGATGCACGAGGTGCCAGGCTCTATGCTTGGCATTTTACCTCTGTGACCTTGACCTTGGACCGTCCTGGTCTCCAGATGCATGGATATTTGTTGAGTGAATAAATCCCATTGGCCAGAAAGAATAACTCCTAGGACGGTCTGACTTCACAGCCACACCAGTCTTCTACAAACGCCCTGTTCCAAACCTCTGATTTCTCACTCCCCCTCTGGCCCTGCTCAGAAACATGACTTTGCCCCTCCAGGAGTGGCAGAACTTAAAATCTTAGCTTCCCCAGGAGCCTGCCCGGCAGGGGTGCATCACCTCCTCGGCAGACAGGGCTCCCCCACCCTCTGTGGGCAGGGGAACGGACTCTGGGCGAGGTGTGCATCTTGTAGGTCAGCTGGCGCCTCATCTAGACTCTCCCTTCCCCCGTTTCTCCCGCGGCACGGGGGTTTACTGGGTCTGCCATGCCAAGTGGTAGCATTGTATTTTTCTTCTTTTCCTTTCTCTCTTTAAATCTCAGCAGCAGCTGCTCCCCGGTTCCCAGCCGATTCCCAGTGTCTCAGACAGGCGTCGATATTGACAGAAGAGGCCCCGCAGCCCAGCAGGGGATGCAGTTTCAGAAGGCGAGCTGAGCAGGCTCATTAGGATGGCTCCTCCGCACCCTTTGGCAGTCCCAATTACTTGGTTCTGAGCAGCATGATTACGGATCAGTGAGAGGAAGGGGCTCATCCGGCTAGGTTCTTTTTAAAACATGGAACTAGTATAGAGGAGGACTTTAAGATCACTAGCTTTACAGTCAGAGAGACCTGGCTTCCAATCCCATGTCTGTCCTTTGCTACTCAGAGGACCTTGGGAAAGGGAGCGACCTTTAAGGATCACTCTACGTCATACCTGGAAGAACGTTTGGGAGATGTCTGGCTACACTGTGGCCCTGTCAAGTTGACACAAACATAACCATCACACGGAATAATGACCAAAGGTTGTGTTGCAGTGTTGGTGGCAGGGCTGGAGGACAAGCTGCCCCCAAAGCTCTCACTGTCCCCAGTGACACAGCCACGGGGTGGTGCCATCTCCCTGATCCACCTGGAGCCTCTGCATTTCTTAAGGATGCACGAGGTGCCAGGCTCTATGCTTGGCATTTTACCTCTGTGACCTTGACCTTGGACCGTCCTGGTCTCCAGATGCATGGATATTTGTTGAGTGAATAAATCCCATTGGCCAGAAAGAATAACTCCTAGGACGGTCTGACTTCACAGCCACACCAGTCTTCTACAAACGCCCTGTTCCAAACCTCTGATTTCTCACTCCCCCTCTGGCCCTGCTCAGAAACATGACTTTGCCCCTCCAGGAGTGGCAGAACTTAAAATCTTAGCTTCCCCAGGAGCCTGCCCGGCAGGGGTGCATCACCTCCTCGGCAGACAGGGCTCCCCCACCCTCTGTGGGCAGGGGAACGGACTCTGGGCGAGGTGTGCATCTTGTAGGTCAGCTGGCGCCTCATCTAGACTCTCCCTTCCCAGTTTCTCCCGCGGCACGGGGGTTTACTGGGTCTGCCATGCCAAGTGGTAGCATTGTATTTTTCTTCTTTTCCTTTCTCTCTTTAAATCTCAGCAGCAGCTGCTCCCCGGTTCCCAGCCGATTCCCAGTGTCTCAGACAGGCGTCGATATTGACAGAAGAGGCCCCGCAGCCCAGCAGGGGATGCAGTTTCAGAAGGCGAGCTGAGCAGGCTCATTAGGATGGCTCCTCCGCACCCTTTGGCAGTCCCAATTACTTGGTTCTGAGCAGCATGATTACGGATCAGTGAGAGGAAGGGGGCTCATCCGGGCTAGGTTCTTTTTTTTAAAACATGGAACTAGTATAGAGGAGGACTTTAAGATCACTAGCTTTACAGTCAGAGAGACCTGGCTTCCAATCCCATGTCTGTCCTTTGCTACTCAGAGGACCTTGGGAAAGGGCGTTCATCACTCTGAACGTCAGTTTCCTTATCTGTGAAATGGGCATTGGGATAATCAACACTTTAGAAGTGTGCTGTTAGGATCCCATGACTTATTGCAGTTAGTTTAGCACAGGGCCGGGCCCACCGGAGGATGCCATACATGCCGCATTTCCTGGTGTTCTAGTTAGAAGTGGTCACACCCAAGAGGAACTGACCTTTTGTCTAAGAGTGGGGACACGTGGCCCAGAGTCTCCTACCTCATGGTGCATTGGTCAGCACTGAACTCGGCTAACTCCTAAGAAGTTCTGATCATACCATTTGCAGTCTTTTACTTCTATAGTTCATGAAACAGAGGCCCAGAGAGGCTGAGGGTATTGCCAAAGGCTGCACAGCAAGTCAGTGGCAGAATCAAGGCTAGAACCTGATGCCTAAAACAGAGCGGGTTTTATCCCACTATAGCCCTTTTCTATCACTATCTAAGATTTCCAAGGCTTTTTTTGGTTTGTTTTAATAAAAAACATTTTATTTTTTTACTTTCTGGGTGTACCATGCAGCATGCAGGATCTTAGTTCCCCAGCCAGGAACTGAACCTGTAGTGGAAGCTTGAACTCTTAGCTGCTGGACCACCAGGGAAGTCCCTCTAAGGCTTTTTTACTCCATGTATTTGTCAACGTCTGCAACCAATTTCCTGAGCACAGGCAGGAGCCCTGGGCAAAGCCTCTTTCCCTTTCTCCTGGCTTTATCTTCTAGTCGAGGTGCACAGCTCACTGAAGTCTTGCTCTCTCCAGCCAGCTCCCAAGAGCCCCAGTGGAGTAAGTCAGGCACCATCTTACTCTCAGGGTTATTTGCATGCAAGAGGTCTGCTGGATGAGGGCAGTACTTAACCCAAAGTGACAAGGGTGAATTCCTGGTGACATGATTTAAGGCAACTGGAGATGTTTCAGAGTGGGAGCTGATTTTCACTGGCACCCCTAATTCACACTAATCTTTTATTCTCTCTTGCTTTCTTCATTCATTTATTTGATCAAATTGCCGAGCGATTTCAAGGGCCAGGCCAGGGACTTTGCCTAGTGATGGCAATAGAAAAGTAAAGGTGGGTAAGATATTGTCCCTGCCTTTGGGAAAGGCAGAGAAGAGACCAGATGCGTACAGTTGTGAGCATGAGTATCACGACACGGCCATGGAATGCATATCTTACTACCTAGGCCTATCTGGGTAGGCTTCCTGGAGGAGGTGACATGATTCTTTTTTTTTTTTCTTTGTCCCCATCATGCCTCTTTTTTTTTTCTTTTTTTTTTTTTTTTAATTTTGACCTCTTGTATTGGGTTTTTATTTACTTATTTTCATCCATCTTTATTCTGTGGCCTGTGTGGGCCTCCCATTGCAGTGGCCTCTCTCATTGCAGAGCACTGGCCCTGAGTGCCTGTGCTCTAGAGCACCGGCTCGCAATTGGACACACCGTTCCAGTCACTCCGTGGCATGTAGGATCTTCCCTGGCCAAGGATCAAACCGGTGCCCCTTGCACTGCAAGGTAGACTCTTTACCCTCTGGACCACCAGGGAAGCCCCTGATTGAGTTTTGAAGACCGATACAAAGTCATCTCTTTCACTAGAAAGAGATCTTCCTGAGAGTAGAGACTTAGAGTGCTTCTTTCATGGCTGCATCCCTAGCAGTTAAGAACAATGCCCAGCACTGGAGGTGTTCAATAAATGCTGGTTAAAGGCAGGCGTAGGAGGGGCTTTCCAGGTGACACTAGCAGTAAAGAGCCCGCCTGCCAGTGCAGGAGATGTAAGAGATGCAAATTCAACGCATAGGTTGGGAAGATCCCCTGGAGGAAGGCATGGAAACCCACTTCAGTATTCTTGCTTGGAGAATCCCATGGACAGAAAAACATGGCAGGCTGGAGCGGTGCAGAGTCAGCAGAACTGAAGTGACTCAGCACGTAGGCACAGAAAACTAAAGATCCAGGAAAGGAATCCAGGCAGAAGAAACAGCATGTGCAAAGGCATGGGCTGCAAAAGGGAGGGTCCAGCGCGTTTGGGGATGGCAGGAAGCTCACTGCAGTTTCAGCATCAGGTGCATGGGAACATGAAGGACTTGAACCATAGGCTGACTGGCATTTTTTTTGCAGAAATGCGATTTCAAGGGCCAGGCCAGGGACTTTGCCTAGTGATGGCAATAGAAAAGTAAAGGTGGGTAAGATATTGTCCCTGCCTTTGGGAAAGGCAGAGAAGAGACCAGATGCGTACAGTTGTGAGCATGAGTATCACGACACGGCCATGGAATGCATATCTTACTACCTAGGCCTATCTGGGTAGGCTTCCTGGAGGAGGTGACATGATTCTTTTTTTTTTTTCTTTGTCCCCATCATGCCTCTTTTTTTTTTTTTTTTTTTTTTAATTTTGACCTCTTGTATTGGGTTTTTATTTACTTATTTTCATCCATCTTTATTCTGTGGCCTGTGTGGGCCTCCCATTGCAGTGGCCTCTCTCATTGCAGAGCACTGGCCCTGAGTGCCTGTGCTCTAGAGCACCGGCTCGCAATTGGACACACCGTTCCAGTCACTCCGTGGCATGTAGGATCTTCCCTGGCCAAGGATCAAACCGGTGCCCCTTGCACTGCAAGGTAGACTCTTTACCCTCTGGACCACCAGGGAAGCCCCTGATTGAGTTTTGAAGACCGATACAAAGTCATCTCTTTCACTAGAAAGAGATCTTCCTGAGAGTAGAGACTTAGAGTGCTTCTTTCATGGCTGCATCCCTAGCAGTTAAGAACAATGCCCAGCACTGGAGGTGTTCAATAAATGCTGGTTAAAGGCAGGCGTAGGAGGGGCTTTCCAGGTGACACTAGCAGTAAAGAGCCCGCCTGCCAGTGCAGGAGATGTAAGAGATGCAAATTCAACGCATAGGTTGGGAAGATCCCCTGGAGGAAGGCATGGAAACCCACTTCAGTATTCTTGCTTGGAGAATCCCATGGACAGAAAAACATGGCAGGCTGGAGCGGTGCAGAGTCAGCAGAACTGAAGTGACTCAGCACGTAGGCACAGAAAACTAAAGATCCAGGAAAGGAATCCAGGCAGAAGAAACAGCATGTGCAAAGGCATGGGCTGCAAAAGGGAGGGTCCAGCGCGTTTGGGGATGGCAGGAAGCTCACTGCAGTTTCAGCATCAGGTGCATGGGAACATGAAGGACTTGAACCATAGGCTGAGCTGGGGCATGATTAGGAACTTGGCGGAGAAGGCAGTGTGAGGTTTCAAGTAGGGAGGTGGCAGGATCATCTTTGTGCTTTAGAAAGATCATTCTGCCAGTCATGTGGAGAGGAAAATGGGGATGAGGGAGAGATGGTGGTGCTGGAAGCCCAGAGCAGCATCTGTTCAACTAGGTCTGCCCAAAGAGCCCTAGCAAGAAAGCCAGGCTTAGGAAAAAAAAAAAGCAAGCCAGGCTTGATTGGGGTGGCTATGGAGGCTGGAGGGAAGTCTGGTCCAGTCTTCCCCTTTCCCAGCCTTCTGCTGGAAGGCGCACGGTCATGCGGAAAGGCCGTTACCATCCCACCAGAGGAAGTCTCCCCTTGTTAAAATTCTGGGCCACAGTGTCTTGTATTAAAGCTGATATTAAGCCATAAAGTGTAATATGTTATGACACCATAAAACGCAGTGTAATTGCTAGAGAACCATAAAATGTAATGTAACGGGCGCAGTGTCCATTATGCTGCTACACAGTCTCAAACAGTTAGGTTCCACTCTGCTTTTAGACAAACAAACAATTCCTATTCATCGCTACATCTGGAGGAAGGTAGTAGGAAAACCAACCCAGATGAGCATGAATTGTCACACAAACACCACGGGAGGAGGCAGTGGGGAGTGGAGGCAACCCCAGGCTTCCTAGTAAGACAGAACCCAGGTTTCCATTCTGTTCAACAGTGTCTAAATCGGGATCCCAAAAAAGCAGAGCCCAAAGATGGGGGTTCAGACTAGATTTCTCCTGAAATCACATTTGCCTAGCTCCTACAGGAGGACCACAGAGGTGCACCCAAATTGAGGCTGGGAGCTGGAGGAGAAAGAGGAGCTCTGGACTGTCTACCGTCCACAAGCCCCCAGCGAGGGAACCCCCTTGTCCGTGACCACAGGCGTGAGTTGCCTCCAGGACTGAACTGACACTGACCCTCGAAGTATAAACATGGCTGATTGCTGCTTCACACCCACCTTCCAAAGCTAGCATGGGCTGCAAAAGGGAGGGTCCAGCGCGTTTGGGGATGGCAGGAAGCTCACTGCAGTTTCAGCATCAGGTGCATGGGAACATGAAGGACTTGAACCATAGGCTGAGCTGGGGCATGATTAGGAACTTGGCGGAGAAGGCAGTGTGAGGTTTCAAGTAGGGAGGTGGCAGGATCATCTTTGTGCTTTAGAAAGATCATTCTGCCAGTCATGTGGAGAGGAAAATGGGGATGAGGGAGAGATGGTGGTGCTGGAAGCCCAGAGCAGCATCTGTTCAACTAGGTCTGCCCAAAGAGCCCTAGCAAGAAAGCCAGGCTTAGGAAAAAAAAAAAGCAAGCCAGGCTTGATTGGGGTGGCTATGGAGGCTGGAGGGAAGTCTGGTCCAGTCTTCCCCTTTCCCAGCCTTCTGCTGGAAGGCGCACGGTCATGCGGAAAGGCCGTTACCATCCCACCAGAGGAAGTCTCCCCTTGTTAAAATTCTGGGCCACAGTGTCTTGTATTAAAGCTGATATTAAGCCATAAAGTGTAATATGTTATGACACCATAAAACGCAGTGTAATTGCTAGAGAACCATAAAATGTAATGTAACGGGCGCAGTGTCCATTATGCTGCTACACAGTCTCAAACAGTTAGGTTCCACTCTGCTTTTAGACAAACAAACAATTCCTATTCATCGCTACATCTGGAGGAAGGTAGTAGGAAAACCAACCCAGATGAGCATGAATTGTCACACAAACACCACGGGAGGAGGCAGTGGGGAGTGGAGGCAACCCCAGGCTTCCTAGTAAGACAGAACCCAGGTTTCCATTCTGTTCAACAGTGTCTAAATCGGGATCCCAAAAAAGCAGAGCCCAAAGATGGGGGTTCAGACTAGATTTCTCCTGAAATCACATTTGCCTAGCTCCTACAGGAGGACCACAGAGGTGCACCCAAATTGAGGCTGGGAGCTGGAGGAGAAAGAGGAGCTCTGGACTGTCTACCGTCCACAAGCCCCCAGCGAGGGAACCCCCTTGTCCGTGACCACAGGCGTGAGTTGCCTCCAGGACTGAACTGACACTGACCCTCGAAGTATAAACATGGCTGATTGCTGCTTCACACCCACCTTCCAAAGCTAGCCCCAAATCCTCTCGTGGCCCATTCCAGTGCAGAACCCCACAGGAAAGGGGATTTGGGGCAAAGGTTTCCATTTCACTAAGATGACACAAAGTAAGACGATCCTGGGAAGGGAAGGCAGAGAGGAAAAGCAAGCGGCATCGCTGCGGTGAGCATTATGGAAAGGAAAGAGCAGAGGCTTGTGGGTGTTCCCTTAACTGGAGCCAAGGTGCTCTGCGGGCTCAGGTGTGAGTCTGAGAAAAAGGTGATGGATAGGCTGGGGAGCAAAGGAGAAGGAGTCAGCCAGGTGAGATGGGTGGGGTGGGAGAGATCGGTGTACAGAGGAGGTGAGGGGAAGCCGCAGAGAGAAAGGGGGGAAGCAGGTGAGGAGAAAGAGGAGGAGGGGAATAGGAAGAAAAAGGAGGAGGAAGATAGGGGAGGGAGGAAGGAAAGAAAGAGAAGCAAGTTAAGAGAGAAAGGGACAAACAGTAAGAAAAATGAAAGAAAGATGCGAAGAGAATATCAGAGACAATGACTGGGATCAGAGAGAAGGAGGAACATAAGAAGAGCATGTGCTGGGCTTCCCCTGGTGGTCCAGTGGGTAAGGACACCGCCTTGCAGGGCAAGGGGCGCGGGTTCCATCCCTGGCCTGGGAAGATCCCACGTGCCGCGGAGCGGTTGGATAGATGTGTCCAATGACCGAGCTGGAGCTCTGGAGCGCATGCGCACAGAGCCGGTGCTCTGCAACGACAGAGGCCACCGCGATGGGAGGCCCACACGGGCCAAAGAACAAAGATGGATGAAAATAGAGAAATGAAAGACCAATAGAAGTGGCCTGCCCACCCCCTGCCCCCTAAAATAAAAAATAATAAAAAAATAAACTTTAAGAAGAGCATGTGTTTAGAACATGAACTGGATGAAGAATGGTGTGTGGGGGGGGGGGCTGCACAAATAAGCAGGGAGCAATAACACAGATACAGAAAGAGAGAGAGAGATCGCACACCTATGTGGATAACCTATACTGTAAGCACATAACAACACGCCCAGTCCGCACACCGCCGGCATCCCTACCGGTCCATATAGGGACATGCACACACACACACAGTTCCCCAGCTAACTCCCATCCGTCCCCTCACAGCCAAGGACGCAACAAGGGTCAATTCTGGTCAGATCCTGCGCAGAGTCCCGGAGGACTTCTCCAAGATCCTCTGTGTTCTGTTTCCCGCACTGGCTGAGCTGCTGGTGGTGTGGGTGGGTGCTCAGCAGACCACAGGAGTCCTGCAGCCCTAGCTGCGGGAGAAATGGTCCTTTGTGACAGGACAGCAAAGCCTGCCTGTGCCATGCATGGGCATGGGGACTTCAAGAGGAGGCCTTGTTTCCAATGAATGTTACAACTGGCTTCACAGTGTTCGTAGTGAATATACCAGACCAGAAAAGCAGGGAGGAAATGAGGCAGCATAAAATCCCCACCGTGAATTCCGGTGAGGCACCCAGAGAATCAGTGAGCAGAGAGGACACAGGGCTGGGGGCCGGGGGCCTGTGCTTGGGAGCCGGCGCTGGAAAGCCAAACAGCGCAGAATGGACAACCGGGGGCCACCCTGCACGACTCGGCTGTCTGCCTGCAAGAAAGAGCCATGTGGACGAGGATCCAGAGCTTCATCCTGTATACACATTTGTATACAAGTAAATGGAGAGAGAATCTAAAATCCCAGGAACAAATGCTAAGGTTTGCTCAGGCTAAGGAAGATATATTTCCTCCTGCACCACTGTGTCCCCTGCTATCTGCTTATGGGGGTATTTTTAGAAAAGGAGAATCACCAACAAATTTACTATGAGACATGTGAAAAGAAAACCCTGTTTCTACATTTCCGACTTCGTTTTTGGGTGGAAGAGACACGGGCCAAAGAACAAAGATGGATGAAAATAGAGAAATGAAAGACCAATAGAAGTGGCCTGCCCACCCCCTGCCCCCTAAAATAAAAAATAATAAAAAAATAAACTTTAAGAAGAGCATGTGTTTAGAACATGAACTGGATGAAGAATGGTGTGTGGGGGGGGGGGCTGCACAAATAAGCAGGGAGCAATAACACAGATACAGAAAGAGAGAGAGAGATCGCACACCTATGTGGATAACCTATACTGTAAGCACATAACAACACGCCCAGTCCGCACACCGCCGGCATCCCTACCGGTCCATATAGGGACATGCACACACACACACAGTTCCCCAGCTAACTCCCATCCGTCCCCTCACAGCCAAGGACGCAACAAGGGTCAATTCTGGTCAGATCCTGCGCAGAGTCCCGGAGGACTTCTCCAAGATCCTCTGTGTTCTGTTTCCCGCACTGGCTGAGCTGCTGGTGGTGTGGGTGGGTGCTCAGCAGACCACAGGAGTCCTGCAGCCCTAGCTGCGGGAGAAATGGTCCTTTGTGACAGGACAGCAAAGCCTGCCTGTGCCATGCATGGGCATGGGGACTTCAAGAGGAGGCCTTGTTTCCAATGAATGTTACAACTGGCTTCACAGTGTTCGTAGTGAATATACCAGACCAGAAAAGCAGGGAGGAAATGAGGCAGCATAAAATCCCCACCGTGAATTCCGGTGAGGCACCCAGAGAATCAGTGAGCAGAGAGGACACAGGGCTGGGGGCCGGGGGCCTGTGCTTGGGAGCCGGCGCTGGAAAGCCAAACAGCGCAGAATGGACAACCGGGGGCCACCCTGCACGACTCGGCTGTCTGCCTGCAAGAAAGAGCCATGTGGACGAGGATCCAGAGCTTCATCCTGTATACACATTTGTATACAAGTAAATGGAGAGAGAATCTAAAATCCCAGGAACAAATGCTAAGGTTTGCTCAGGCTAAGGAAGATATATTTCCTCCTGCACCACTGTGTCCCCTGCTATCTGCTTATGGGGGGGGTATTTTTTTTAGAAAAGGGAGAATCACCAACAAATTTACTATGAGACATGTGAAAAGAAAACCCCTGTTTCTACATTTCCGCTGATTCTTCGTATTGGGATGGAGATTTGGGCTAGATGCTGTTTCTTTTATGAGGAAGCACCACCAAGAATTCTGATTAATGCCAAGGAAGGCTCAGGAGCTTTCCTGTGTTAATGATTGAGAAAATACTCATTCGCTTAAGAAAATAAAATCAAAGTTTATAGATATCCTCCGGCACTGGGGGAGCTGGCATAGAATGTGGGTTGGGGGAGTGAGAATGCATAAACAGAAAAGGTATCAGACAAGAGACCCAAAGGGAAAGTCAGTCTGTGAGAAGTTCCCTGCAGGGTCTTAGTTATGGAGCTTTAAGGATGGAGATGGTGAATATCATATTTTAGGTTGTTTCCTATTCCACACTATGCTATAATTCACTTCTGATAACCCTAAATCTTCCACAAAGTCGGTGTATTAGTTGAGGTGAAGGTTAAGCTGCTGTAACAAAGAACCCCCAAACGCAATGGATTAAAGAAGACAGTGGTGCATTTCTTACTTGTGAAGGTGTCCTGGGGTGAGCAGTCTGGAATTCAGCAGACTTTGCTCCACATCTTGTTTTGGGACCCAGGGTCTTTCCCCAGTACTGTCCTGGGGCAAAAGATCTGCATCCAAGCACATCTGTCTGCTTTTGTATAAAGGGGAACAGAGAAAAGAATACCATGCACAATTTTTTAAGCAAATGTGGCACAAATGTTGCTTGTGCTCATATTCCATTGGTTAATTCCATCCTGCCCCAGGGGAAGCTGGGAAATGTAGTCCCCAGCTAAGCATCCATGTGCTTAGCTATCTCTATGGAAGAAGGGGAGGATGGAATTGTCAGAAAACTGACTATGTCTATTGCAGTCACGGACCTGGGCTGAGTAACTAAGACAGTCACCTCCCTGTTTTGAATACAAGTAAATGGAGAGAGAATCTAAAATCCAGGAACAAATGCTAAGGTTTGCTCAGGCTAAGGAAGATATATTTCCTCCTGCACCACTGTGTCCCCTGCTATCTGCTTATGGGGGGGGTATTTTTTTTAGAAAAGGGAGAATCACCAACAAATTTACTATGAGACATGTGAAAAGAAAACCCCTGTTTCTACATTTCCGCTGATTCTTCGTATTGGGATGGAGATTTGGGCTAGATGCTGTTTCTTTTATGAGGAAGCACCACCAAGAATTCTGATTAATGCCAAGGAAGGCTCAGGAGCTTTCCTGTGTTAATGATTGAGAAAATACTCATTCGCTTAAGAAAATAAAATCAAAGTTTATAGATATCCTCCGGCACTGGGGGAGCTGGCATAGAATGTGGGTTGGGGGAGTGAGAATGCATAAACAGAAAAGGTATCAGACAAGAGACCCAAAGGGAAAGTCAGTCTGTGAGAAGTTCCCTGCAGGGTCTTAGTTATGGAGCTTTAAGGATGGAGATGGTGAATATCATATTTTAGGTTGTTTCCTATTCCACACTATGCTATAATTCACTTCTGATAACCCTAAATCTTCCACAAAGTCGGTGTATTAGTTGAGGTGAAGGTTAAGCTGCTGTAACAAAGAACCCCCAAACGCAATGGATTAAAGAAGACAGTGGTGCATTTCTTACTTGTGAAGGTGTCCTGGGGTGAGCAGTCTGGAATTCAGCAGACTTTGCTCCACATCTTGTTTTGGGACCCAGGGTCTTTCCCCAGTACTGTCCTGGGGCAAAAGATCTGCATCCAAGCACATCTGTCTGCTTTTGTATAAAGGGGAACAGAGAAAAAGAATACCATGCACAATTTTTTAAGCAAATGTGGCACAAATGTTGCTTGTGCTCATATTCCATTGGTTAATTCCATCCTGCCCCAGGGGAAGCTGGGAAATGTAGTCCCCAGCTAAGCATCCATGTGCTTAGCTATCTCTATGGAAGAAGGGGAGGATGGAATTGTCAGAAAACTGACTATGTCTATTGCAGTCACGGACCTGGGCTGAGTAACTAAGACAGTCACCTCCCTGTATTATTGGAATAGTTTCCCAACTGCCCCCTTAATCCCTTTATTCTATTCTGTTCTCCCTCTCCCCAAAAATTTCTTAATCTGTTAAACACACTTCCTGCACAATGTTGCTCAACCAATTTTGAATATATTCTATCACAAAAGTTGTGTCTTAAGGAATTCTCTGCTGGTCCAATGGTTAGGACTCCGCACTTTCACTGCTGGGGCACGGGTGTGAACACTGGTCAGGGAACAGAGATCCTGCCTGGCCAATAATTAAAAAAAAGGGGGGGGGTGTCTTAGTTGTTGATGTTCGGTCTATTTTGAAAGCAACATGCAGACATGCTGTGAAAACATGTTATTCTCTGCTCAAAATGCTCCAGGGGCCTCCCATGTGCTCTGAGTAAGAACCAGAGTCTTTGCCACTGCTTACCAAGCCCTGTATGATTTCCAGCCTCTACTCAATTCAGCTCCTCTCACAGCCCGCCTTGCTCACTCCCTCCAGCTACACTAGCCTCTGACTTCCTTAAACACGTCAGGACACTCCCACCTCAGGGCCTTTGCCCTTGCTGAATCCTCCGTCTGAAACACTCTTTCACAAGACATCCATGTGACTCGTCCTGTCACTGCCTTATCCAGGCCTTCCCTGACCCCACTTCATTGAAAATAGCAATTCCACACCCTTGTGTGTGTGTATGTATGCACCTGCATAAGTGTATGGTGCATTTCTTACTTGTGAAGGTGTCCTGGGGTGAGCAGTCTGGAATTCAGCAGACTTTGCTCCACATCTTGTTTTGGGACCCAGGGTCTTTCCCCAGTACTGTCCTGGGGCAAAAGATCTGCATCCAAGCACATCTGTCTGCTTTTGTATAAAGGGGAACAGAGAAAAAGAATACCATGCACAATTTTTTAAGCAAATGTGGCACAAATGTTGCTTGTGCTCATATTCCATTGGTTAATTCCATCCTGCCCCAGGGGAAGCTGGGAAATGTAGTCCCCAGCTAAGCATCCATGTGCTTAGCTATCTCTATGGAAGAAGGGGAGGATGGAATTGTCAGAAAACTGACTATGTCTATTGCAGTCACGGACCTGGGCTGAGTAACTAAGACAGTCACCTCCCTGTATTATTGGAATAGTTTCCCAACTGCCCCCTTAATCCCTTTATTCTATTCTGTTCTCCCCTCTCCCAAAGATTTCTTAATCTGTTAAACACACTTCCTGCACAATGTTGCTCAACCAATTTTGAATATATTCTATCACAAAAGTTGTGTCTTAAGGAATTCTCTGCTGGTCCAATGGTTAGGACTCCGCACTTTCACTGCTGGGGCACGGGTGTGAACACTGGTCAGGGAACAGAGATCCTGCCTGGCCAATAATTAAAAAAAAGGGGGGGGGTGTCTTAGTTGTTGATGTTCGGTCTATTTTGAAAGCAACATGCAGACATGCTGTGAAAACATGTTATTCTCTGCTCAAAATGCTCCAGGGGCCTCCCATGTGCTCTGAGTAAGAACCAGAGTCTTTGCCACTGCTTACCAAGCCCTGTATGATTTCCAGCCTCTACTCAATTCAGCTCCTCTCACAGCCCGCCTTGCTCACTCCCTCCAGCTACACTAGCCTCTGACTTCCTTAAACACGTCAGGGACACTCCCACCTCAGGGCCTTTGCCCTTGCTGAATCCTCCGTCTGAAACACTCTTTCACAAGACATCCATGTGACTCGTCCTGTCACTGCCTTATCCAGGCCTTCCCTGACCCCACTTCATTGAAAATAGCAATTCCACACCCTTGTGTGTGTGTATGTATGCACCTGCATAAGTGTATGGTTTATTTTATTGTCCTTTTTTACTCATTACAGTGTAAGCTGCAGAAGTGGGCATTTCACATGTGTGGTTATTCACATGTGTGTGACATATACGCATATCTTACAAAAGCTATTAGCCTCTCTTCTACTAATGACAGACCGCCTGGGCCCAGGCAAGGAAGTACCAATGAATAAAATAGCCCCACGTCTCTAGCTTCCTGGAGCTTATCTTTTGGTGGAGGAAGACAGACAACAAACTGCATGAAGAAATATTAAACATGATCCTTTTAAAAGCTGATGGGTGTTATGGAAAATAACCTGGGATGAGTTGTTGATGAGTTATGATGGAAGAGGGAAACTTCTCTAGATAAAGGTCATCTAAGGAGGTGACGTTTGAGTTGAGATCTGAGTAATAAGAAGGAGCCAGTTGTGCAAAGTGCTGGGAACAGTATTTCTGGCAGAGGAAACAGCAGGTGCAAAGTCCCTGAGGCATGAATGGGCTTGGATTCAAGGGATGAGAAGAAAAGCACAGATGTTTGACCACAGGTAGCACCAGGCGAGATGTGGAGGGACCAGATCATTCAGAGCATCCCTGTCCACTTCCCTAGCCGTTAGCCAAGACTGGAAACATCCCTGGTTCCCTCGTCGCCTTACTTCAGGATTGGCTCTTGAAAATTCAAAGGAGAAACCAAACGAACGGAAGCATCCCTGGCAACCAGGTGCCTCCCAGCCCAGTCCCCAGCTTTCTGACAAGGTTGTCACAATACTGATGGAGTGATTAAATTTCATGCTGAACAGACTTGAGCCCTAAATAACATTCTGAATAGACGGCTACTGTCTGAGATGCTGCCTGCACCTGCCCCTCATTTCATTAGGGCCCCCAGAGGCAAAACAGAGCCAAGGAAGCAGGAAAAGGTCAGGATCTGAGCACTCTGCATCTTGCAAAGAAGGCCACTGGGGTCCAGCCAGAAGGGTGTTGGACTGGCGCTTCAAAATCAAACTTCCGGCCAGGATCAGCAGCTTACTGTGTGACTCAGGGCAAGACATTTCCTTCTCTGGGCCTCAGTCACCTAATTTGTAAACCAGTGGGGAAGCAGGGAGATTCACCAGTCCCTAATGGCTCTTGAATATTCATGACCGCTTTTTAAATGGAGAGCTTACGATAGACTGAACACTTTACATAGATCGTCTCTCTCATGCCCCACAAGAATCCTAAATACGATTATGATGTTTTACAAACGAGGAAACTGAGACTCAACGAGATTAACCTGTTTCAGGAGACACAGCTAAATGTCGAATCAGGATTTGAAGGTCATCAAGGGAGCTTACCCTCTCAATCACTCTGTTTTAGGTTTTTTACCAACACTCTTAAAGGTTTGGGCTATTTTTAACCTTTTAGTTTGGAGGAAGATTATTTATCCAGAGTCACTTACCATTCGCTCTGCACTTTGAAATGTCAGTCTGATGGCTGACTTGCTGTTCCTGCTCCTGGGGTGTCTTGCCTTTGGGCTAGAATCACGCGTGGGACTCTTGTGAAATTGACTTCGATTGGTACACTCTCAAGAGGGCCAGGGTTTGGGGCAGACGTGGCGGGCCGTGGGACTTGATCCCACTGAGACTTTGCTTATTGACAAATGTTAATCCTGGCGAAAAGCCAGAGCTCATCTGCCTTGAGTGCCTCTTGGCCTCCACTTGGATTCTCTCCTGTTGAAGTCTGCAGAGACTGCCAGGCCTGGGGCTCAGAGGCTGCAGCCAAGGTGAACTCCAAGTCTCCTGCTCACTCTGCACAGCCAGGTACAGCGGGCAGCCGTCCAGACATCTCTCAGCACTTGCCACTTGCTGTGGGAATAAAACAAACAGAACAGCCCTGTGGCCCCCGGTGAGCCTGGGGGAGTTTCCGTGTTGCTCAGGTTGCAGCGGGGAGGACATTCGTGTTTCCTGGGGTTTGACCTTTTGTATTGACACTCTTAAAACATGGACACACCCTTGCAGAGGAAGGGCTCACTGCGCATATATTTGCAGGGAAATGAGACTGAAAGGTTAACCACGGAATAGTGGTTGATTTTGCATGGTCGGCTTTCAAGGATATATGTCTTAAAATTAATAGGTAATTTTGGAGCAGTTTTAGATTTCCTGGGGAAAAAAATGAAGTAGAAAGCACAGAAGTCCCATAAGTCTCTAAGTTGGTGGCAACTGGTGAACAGCAATAAGTAAGACATGATACAGAGATCCTGGCTCTCACCCCATTCACATCACCTCCTCACCTGCCTCTCTATTTCCCAGCTAGGCAGTCTTAGGCTAGTTTCTCGGTCTCCCAAAGTCTTGGTTTCTTCATCTATACCATGGAAATCAGTAACTCTCAATTCATAAGGTTGCTTTGGGAAACAGGTGAGGAAGTCAGTGAAGTTCTTAGCATAGTGCTTCGATCTTGGTGAGGTCTGGCAGCCATTCTAGAAAAGTTGTCTTGCTCTTGAATGTCATAGCATCTGGAAGGGCACGCAGGTGTCAAAAAAAAAAAAAAAGTAATCATACATGTGGCTAGTCTCAAACAAATGGGGAGTCTGAAGGCAAAAGTGACTTTTCCCATTAAATTCTTTTCAGTTCCTCTAGAATTCCACTCAGAAGTGGTCCAGTGTGGTATAATCTTTTCTCCCCAGTTTTTCTCCATCTTCTCTCCCTAGGTTCATGTTCTCTTGCCTCTTTTTTCTTCTCCTTTCCATCCATGTCCCAGCTCTATCCTGGATCAGCAACATAAAGTGACAGTCGCAAAATTCAAAACTGCCCTTGAAAATTCCTTAAAAGGCATTATATTGGAGAACTACACGTCGTCTCTTACTAAGTTTACCTTGAAAGTTGGAGTAAAAGGCTGTTTCTTGGGTTTCTGTCTAGGTTTCAGGCTGACTTATGTCTATATCCATCTGTCTACCAAAATATCAATAGATACTTGTATCTGTGTATCTTTAAACTCTAGAGCCATGCTCAGTGTGGCAAAGCTGACCTCACCCCGAGACAGGGAAGAAACAACACCTACAGGAAATTCATTAGGTCCACATTTCCCATCTCAGGTCTGTTCTGAGGCACACACTCACTGAGTGGAAAAGGGAGCAAAATTACCAGCACACATGCATTACTACTTCTCTTTTTTTACTTTTTGAGGCTCTCACCAATCCTATGGCATCCACTCCACGGTGCATGCTTTTTCTGATTTTAACATCCCTGAGAGTGAGATGCACTTTACTGCTTGCTGTCAGCCAGCCAGCAGGTGTGATGTCATTTCACCCGCTGTATCCAAGCAAACGTGGACCTCGCTGTCCAGGCTGTCATTACTTCAGCTGAGTTATGTACACTGCCCAGCCTCCACACGGTGGTTTCAATCGCCACTGACGTGTCTTCAGAAAGATGAAGCCATGACCTGAGCTGGCACTGAATGGCAAGCTTCTGTGTGTGCAGAAACGCGACCAAGCACAGCAGAAGGGTAGAGATCTGGTCACTGTGAAGCAAGTTCTTGTCTTTCACAGAATGATTTCAGTTTCACATTTTTTTGCAAAGTAACAACCAGATGTTGATGGAACCCCTAAAGAGGAAGAAACCGTGTTAGATGAAGCTGCACTGCATTTTGTCACTGAGATATATGCAAAAGGATTTCCTGTCACATCAAGCCAAGCAAAAAGAAATACGAGAAATGGCCGAATCCTATGCAACAAATGAAGGGAATTTCAAAGGATGGTGTTATAAATCAAGGTGTTTAAAAGAACTATGAAGACACTGTGTAGGAACTTAATTAGAAGAACTTAATTCTTAATTAGAAGAACAAATTAAAATTTGTTTCTTAATTTTACATAAAATAATGATGTATCTTACACTTGATGATGTTTTAGAATTCAAGATAGTTAATTATATTGGATGCGATGCCAATTTAATGATCAATGAACTCTTCCAGTATTACACTGTTACATTATCATATTTTATTTTACTTATTTTTGGTAGGGTGTTTATTTTTTTGTTTGACTGCATGGCATGTGGAATCTTAGTTCTCTGTCCAGAGAGACATTCTTATGTTTAATATATAGACATTTACTATTATGCTATTATTATTTTATAAAAAAAAGCCCCTCTCAAACATGACTTGTATCTCCTTTTTTGTTATGAGTATAATATCCTTTGGAAATCTGTGAGCCATGCATTGGGAGTAAAGCCTTAGTCACTGGACCACCAAGGAAGTCCACATTATTATATTTTAAAAACCTCTGACTACTCCCGTTGCCTTTCCAAAGATCTCTCCCAACGAAGGGTAAGGAAAAAGAGGAAAAAACTCTTTCATTTTTATAGTGAAATATAGTGCATTTTAGGAACATGCAACAATACAAGCAGAACATTCCCCTTAATTCATAAATCATGGTTCTGGGAATTTACTCTCAGAATGAAAGAGTGACTGGGTGCAAATATTTAGTTACCAGAATGGTTATATCAGCTTCATTTATAAGCATGAAAGATTGGAAACAATTTAGATGAGATATGACTGTGCCCCCCAAAATGATTATGACCCATATCATGGAATCGTTGAGCAGGTGGGCATCAAAAACAGATAATTTTTAGCAGGAAAGGACTGGTCACTGTGAAGCAAGTTCTTGTCTTTCACAGAATGATTTCAGTTTCACATTTTTTTGCAAAGTAACAACCAGATGTTGATGGAACCCCTAAAGAGGAAGAAACCGTGTTAGATGAAGCTGCACTGCATTTTGTCACTGAGATATATGCAAAAGGATTTCCTGTCACATCAAGCCAAGCAAAAAGAAATACGAGAAATGGCCGAATCCTATGCAACAAATGAAGGGAATTTCAAAGGATGGTGTTATAAATCAAGGTGTTTAAAAGAACTATGAAGACACTGTGTAGGAACTTAATTAGAAGAACTTAATTCTTAATTAGAAGAACAAATTAAAATTTGTTTCTTAATTTTACATAAAATAATGATGTATCTTACACTTGATGATGTTTTAGAATTCAAGATAGTTAATTATATTGGATGCGATGCCAATTTAATGATCAATGAACTCTTCCAGTATTACACTGTTACATTATCATATTTTATTTTACTTATTTTTGGTAGGGTGTTTATTTTTTTGTTTGACTGCATGGCATGTGGAATCTTAGTTCTCTGTCCAGAGAGACATTCTTATGTTTAATATATAGACATTTACTATTATGCTATTATTATTTTATAAAAAAAAGCCCCTCTCAAACATGACTTGTATCTCCTTTTTTGTTATGAGTATAATATCCTTTGGAAATCTGTGAGCCATGCATTGGGAGTAAAGCCTTAGTCACTGGACCACCAAGGAAGTCCACATTATTATATTTTAAAAACCTCTGACTACTCCCGTTGCCTTTCCAAAGATCTCTCCCAACGAAGGGTAAGGAAAAAGAGGAAAAAACTCTTTCATTTTTATAGTGAAATATAGTGCATTTTAGGAACATGCAACAATACAAGCAGAACATTCCCCTTAATTCATAAATCATGGTTCTGGGAATTTACTCTCAGAATGAAAGAGTGACTGGGTGCAAATATTTAGTTACCAGAATGGTTATATCAGCTTCATTTATAAGCATGAAAGATTGGAAACAATTTAGATGAGATATGACTGTGCCCCCCAAAATGATTATGACCCATATCATGGAATCGTTGAGCAGGTGGGCATCAAAAACAGAATTAATGTTTCTCAGCAGGAAAGGATGCTTATATAATAATGAAAAAGGAGGATACAAGTTAAGTTGGAGAGCCTTTCTGTAAAATAATAATAATAATAAACATCTATATATTTAACGCAGGAATGTTGATGAGAAAGAAGCAAGTGAAATGAAATAGCAGTTACCTCCTTTCTTGAAGAAAGGAAATGTGGGTGATTTTTATTTTCTTCTGAGTTTTCTGATTCTCTTTTCATAAAATGTTAGGTGGTTAAAAAATAATAGAATTAAGAAGAGGGGATAAAAGAAATTGATGTAGTTCCTGTGAGAAAAATGAGGAAAAGCTGCCTGCTTAGGCTTCCTCTGTGGTGTTTCTTTAGAATGTCTACAGGATCCTGTTCCAGGAATGACTGTCTACTGGAGAAAAAAATCCTAATCACAGTGGCAATAAAAGCCTTTCGGTGGCAAATATTTTTAATCTGGTAAACAAAGACAAGAAGACAGGAGTGGAAGCCTCCAGCGTCTGCAGTTGTGTGGGAAGTCTGAGAGCACTTCGGCAAGCTTCTGAATATTTGCTGTTGGGGTGAAATTTTTTTTTTTTCTATTTTTTTTTCCCTATCTCCTCTTGGAGTGAGAACCCTTTTGTTTTCCCCACTAGCAGCTTCTTTCTCAGTAGGGGTGTGGATCGTAGAATCCAGAGCAGGGAGGTGGTGACCACTGGAAACAACTCTGTTCCAGACTGAAGGTTTGTGGTCCCCAACATGCATATGCTGAAGCAACTCTAACCCGGGGGGCTGCATTTGGAGACGGGGATTTGAAGGGAGCGATGAAGGCTAAATGAGGTCATAAGGGCAGGGTCCTCATCTGACAAGAGTGGTGTCCTTGCAGGCTAGTTCCCTGGCCACCCCTCAGTGCACGCACCAAGGAAAGGCCAGGTGAGGATGAAGTCAAAAGGCAGCCCTCTGGAAACCAGGAAGAGACACCAGAAACCAAATCTGGGGGAACCGTGCTCTTGGAATTTTAGCCTCCAAAATTTTGAGAAATAAATGCTCTTGGTTTTAAACCATCCAGTCTGTGCTGTTTTATTACAGCAGCTGAAGCCCACTGAAACAGTCTTTCCCCATGGTGAGAGGGAGCAGAGTTCTGGTGGGTGAGGAGAGCCAAACAGATGAAGACCAAATGAGGGTGGGTGAGTATGTTTTAGCCAAGAGGAGATGCAGGTTTGAAGATCTGGAGAGAGAACCTGAGATGTATCTAGGTGACCCCACATCCATTCTGCCTGCCTCTCTCTGAGGCACAGATCTAGGCAAAGAGCCTCATTCTTACTTTTTTTAATTAATTTTTTTTTTTTTTTTTTTGGTTTTCCAACCAGGGGCATCCCTTGCACTTGAAGGTGGATTCTGTTTTTAAAATTTACTTTTTAATTGGAGGATTAAATATTTACAATATTGTGCTGGCTTCTGCCACACATCAACGCGAATCGGCCATGAGCACACATGTGTTCCCTCCCTCTTGAACTTCCTCCCATTCTCCATGTCATCTCAGCCCTCTAGGTTGTCACAGGGTTCATGCCAGGCCCCCTGTGCTATACAGCAAATTCCCATTATCTGTTTTACACATGGCAATGGATGTTTCAAGGCTACTCAGTTTGTCACACCCTCTCCTCCTCCCTCTGTGTCCAAAATCTGTTCTCCATGTCTGTGTTTCTATTCCTGCCCTGCAAGTACATACATCAGTACTATTTTTCCAGATTCCGTATACATGCATTAATATACAATGTTTTTCTTTTTCTGACTTACTTCAGTCTATATAGCAGGTGTCTAGGTGCATCCACCTCACTAGAATGGGTTCAAATACGTGGAAGACAGATCCTTAACCGCAGGACTACCAGGGAAGTCCCAAGATCCTCATTGTTGAATCTTTACCCAGCATACTCAGTTCTTCATCCCAGGTGCACCTCCAAACACCCTCATCTGAATTCTTGGCTTGAGCCTCCCTCCTAGTGCACAGCCTGCTCTGGCAAACTGAACTGAGCATCCTCGCTGCCTTGCTTCGCTGACACTGGTCTCCCTGCCTGAGGTGTCTTCCTCTTCCTGCTCCCCTGCTCCCAGCCCACACGTCTGGGAGCCCACAGTCTCCCTCCTTTTGTCTCCTAAGGACCATCTGAAGAGCTGTCTGTTTCACCCAAAGAACACTCCCATGGGTCTCTTCCCTACCAGGAACTACCTCTTGTTCCTTATTATAGCCCCAGGGTCTAGCAAGAAGCACTCATTTAACACGTGCTGTAGAATGAACGAAAGAAGACAAATGAGCAACATGTATTAACCTGGCATACAACATCCCGAGATTCTTGCGTCTTCTGAAATAATCTAATCCAGCTACTCTCAAATGTATTAGTCTCTGGACCTCTTTGCACTCTGAAATGAGGAACCCGCCCCCACCCCCCACAGCCGGAAAGAGTGGTTTCTGTGGCTATATCTGTCATTGTTTACCACATTAGAAATTAAAACTGACAATTTAAAAAATATATGATCTATAATTTCATTATCAAAGCAAAATAAGCAAGGGCTTCCCTGGTGCCAGTGGGTAAGGACACCATCTTGCAATGCAAGGGGCGCCAGTTCGTTCCCTTGCCTGGGAAGATCCCACGTGCCGCGGAGCAGCTGGACGAATGCGTCCAACTGCCCAGCTGGAGCTTTGGAGCGCATGCGCCCAGAGCCGGTGCTCTGCAGCGAGAGAGGCCACCGCGATGGGAGGCCCACACGGGCCAAAGAACAAAGATGGATGAAAACAAATAAGTGAAAGACCAATTGAAGCGGCCAAAAAAATAATAAATAAATAAAAAATAAAATAAAAACAATAAATAAAAAACAGAATTCAAATAAATAAAAAGATAATAATATTAGGCCTATGAAACGCTAACATTTTCATAACATGTTTATATACATGATAATAACCATATTATCGCCCCTAAAAAAGTCAGAAGAGGGACATTGCTGTATATTTGTGCAAAATTCTTTAACATCTCATAACTGAAGATGACTAAATTTTCATGGCTGCTTCTGAGTTTATTGTATAGGTCTTACAGACTCTGGACAATTCCCCTTTATACTCATGAGAGAATGAAAGTGAGAAAAGCAAATAACATCTTAGTGTTATTATAAAAATTAGTTTTGATCTCATGGACACCTGAAAGTGTTGTGGAGGTTTCCTGACATCCATGGACTTTACTTTGAGAACCTGGATCTAATCCATCTCTACCATTTTATATTTTACAGATTAGGGCAGTAAGGACTAGAAGCATGAGGAGACTTGTCCAAAACCAGAAGTGAGTTTTTCAGAGAAACAACAATCATAAACGCTGTCCTGTCCATGCGCCAGGCCCTAAGCGCTGCACTTTCATGGAATTCTCTCATGGAAACGTCCATGTAACGCTCTAGAAGTAGACTGAGTTTGACCCTGTTTACACAAGACGAAACTAAAGTTCAGAAAGGTTGTGAGTTGCCTGAGGCCACATGGTTGGCCAGGGGCAGAACTGAGATTCAAGGCTAGAGCTATATATTTCAGTTTTGGCTATCAGTCCCTTATCCATCTTCCTAGAGTATAAATAAATGCTTCTGAACTAAAAAAGAAAAGAACATACTCCTTTCCAAATGCAGGCTGCCCTCAGAGGTCAAGGGGCGAGTTGGAAGATCAGGGGCCTTCAGGGGGCACTCTGGACATCTTCCCTAGTGGTCTTTGAGAGACTTCGGCCAGAAGTCAATTCTGTGATATGAAAGTCTCTGAAAAACCAAGTTGCTGATGACCAACTGTTCAAATTAGTTAGCCCTGCCAATTTTACAAAACTTTATTTCAGGAAACACGCACATGCTAAGTTGCTTCAGTCATGTCTGTCTCTGCAGTCCTATGAACTGTAGCCTGCCAGGCTCCTCTGCCCACGGGATTCTCCAGGCAAGAATACTGGAGTGGGTTGCCATGCCCTCCTCCAGGGGATTTTCCTGACCCAGGGATAGAACTCGTGTCTCTTACGCTTTCTACACTGGCAGGCAGGTTCTTTACCACTAGTGCCTCCTGGGATTCCCTATTTAAGGAAAATTCTTACCAAATATAGTTTATGAATATGAATACATTCCCCTTAAAGACAGTCAATGACTTAATGCTCTTATACGTATGCTAGTTTAAGATGCTCAATGATGATATTGAATTTATGCTTCTGGAATACTCTTACCCCAAATTTATTCAGGAGGTTTTAATTGTATTCAAGACTGCTTAAAATTATCAAGAATATATTCTTCATTAGAAGATCATCATAAGACTGCTAAACAGCTCCCATGATATTTAGCTTCAGACAAATTGAGCTTAAAATGCTGCTGAGAAGAATATATTCACTGAAAACGTTCAAGACTAATTTATTAGGAAGTATTCCAGACCATAATCATATTCATTGAAAAGATTCAAGAAAGCGAGTAGGCTTCAAGATATTTTTGGCAGATTTAGAAAACTGATGAACTGGTGGCCCGGCTCTCAGGTAGGTATTGGCCTGAGGCCTCTTGTACCAATGTGGGGCTGTGTTCCTCAGTTCTGAGAGAGATACGGGACAAGCCAGTCCTACTAGAAAGTTGTGAGTAGCATCTGAGCCCTCAGAGGAGAAGAAAACATTACTGTAAACTTATGATTACCAGCAGGGAAATGGGGAAGGAATATATTCAGAGATCGGGACTGACATACACACATGACCATATATAAAACAGATAGCTCGGGACTTCCCTGGAGGTGCTGGGGTTCAGATTCCCCACTTCTAATACAGGGTGTGCATTCAATTCGTGATTGGGGAACTAAGATCCACATGCTGCATAGTGTGGAGAAAAAAAAACTAAAATAGATAACTAATAAGGATACACTGCAAATCACAGGGAACTCTACTCAGTACTGTGTAATGACCTCTATGGGAAAAGAATCTAAAAAAGAGTATGTGTATGTATAATTGACTCACTTTGCTGTACACCTAAAAGTAACACAACATTGTAAATCAAGTAGACTCCAATGCAAGTTTAAAGAAAGAAAACACTGCTGTGTGTCCCCAAGGACCACCTTGACTGACCTTTTGGTCACCTTCATGAGAGGGAAAAACTGAGGACATGTTTCCCAGGGCTTTGTAAGCATCATGTCCCTCAATCACCCTAGGGAGTTGGCTATAAAAATTATCCCCTTTTTACTGATGAGGGTGCTGAGTCTCAGACAGGCAGACTGAGTTGCTGAAGATCGTGTAGTTAGTCAAGGGCAAAGTAGGGATTTGAACTCAGGCAGTGTAGGGAGGGGAACTCAGCCCAAGTGAAGATTTGAATTCAAGTGGCTGTACGTCAGAGCCCAGGATCTTGGCTGTTGGACTCCTGCAAAAATGACCTTCTGCAAGCTTCCTTGAATCAACGAACAAAGACACTATTGTCAGGGTGGGGCTCATTACTGGAGAGTGACTGGATGCAGCTTTGACGGAAGGACACAGGCCAGGAGCTACAAGGGAATTTGATGGCACACCCACTAGGATATTAGAGGCTGCAGGCAGAAGAGGAAAGGAAGTAGTGAATCACAAGGACAGGCCCTTTTTCCCTTCTCTATGCCACGTAGAAGCAAAAATAATGGAAATTCTGATGAGTTACCTATGTATCTGTTCCACCATCACGTGACTACTTACAGCCCAGATCTGGCTACATTATGTTCCCTGAAACATTAAAAAAACAAAACCTAAGCACAAAGCCCAGTGGGAGAGCAACGCCAGCCATTAATGCAGGATGCTTGCACTGTTCTGCAGCAGCGATTTTATAGAAGTTTTCCTCGCTCCCTTCTTTCAAGGGAAAAATAATGTTTTTATTTTGTTCTTTATTTTCCAAGTGAGATGCACACCACATGGACATTGTGGATAAATCAGGAAGTATATATAAGGTAAAAATCGTCCATAAATCTTCCTTTCCCTACTTCAAAAAATCATTGTGAATAGTAGGTGCCTGTTTTTCTCCAGGGCTTTTGTTTTTATGCAATTTTTAAATGGGATCATATTGCACATGTTATTTTGTAATCTAATATATCATGATATCCTAATGAAGACAATTTCACCTCATTTTTATTATTGCCAATTTCTGATTATTGATGATCTATATTCTCTGAGCCCAAAGAGGTAAGAGTTGGAGAAAGCTTTGGGAGTGACTGAGGGCCTTGGCTGAAGCACAAGGGTCCCTCCAGCAGTATTTAGGAGAGTTTTGGTCAGCGGGTGTCTGAGCAGGGGCCACCTATGGCTCCCTGCAGCCAGTCAGGGCTCAGGAACTTGCAATGGGGATTTCTGATAATAAAATTCCACCAGTGGCATGAGGCTGTGGGCAGGTGCTCCCACCTTAGGCTTCTCTGTCAAGTGGGGTTGTTTTGAGGATTGTGTGGCATCAGCCTGCTAAACGTCCACCCAGCGCCTCCTCCTCGACCCTCTCCACTGCACTAATCTAACATAGACATAGCAGGGTTCGGGAAACCCCTCCTAAGGACGATAGATTTTAGTAGCTTTTTTCCACCGTATTTTTGCCCGGCACAGAAGAACTTGGTAGAACAGCATGACCAGGCTCCTTTGAATGGCAAGAGCTTTGCTCTGAGGCCCCAGTGCCTGGGACCTGGGCATCCTTCCTCTCCCCACAGGCTGGCTTTTCCACATCCTCCTCTTCTGCTTCCTGCTTGATCTCCCTTCCTTATCCCCAGTTGTCTTCTTTTAAAAATTTTTTTTTTCTTTTTCAGAATGCAACCACAGAGAGGAGAAGCTTCATGTGGTCGATGCTACTACAAGGGATAGTGGGATGTTAGTGAAGTCCTGCAGAGGTCCCCTGAGAAGGACCACCTTGTAGACATAATCTGTGTTTGAGAATAATGAACTGTAGCCCGCTAGGCTCCTCTGTCCATAGAATTCTCCAAACAAGAATACTGGAGTAGGAAGCCTTTCCTTTCTCTAGGGGATCTTTCCATCCCAGGCACTGAACCTGGATCCCTGACATTGCAGGCAGACGTTTGACCATCTGAGCCACCAGGGAAGCCCATGATATGGAACAGACACCCTTAAAGGAACTGCCTTCCCACAAAACAGAGACTCCTCAACAATATTTTATCTTCAGCCAGTTAGTGAGATAATATATATTTAATAAACCACCATGCCTCAATAGTGTCTCATAGTGCCACTGTGCCTCATTGTACACGCTCAATAGATGCTATGGCATAAAAGCACATAGACAGCATCAGGACTGTGCATCTGAGCAACCACGGGCAGTCTGAGACGAACAGCCTTCCTGCAACGAGATCCTCTCCCGTCTCCCCGCCCTCCACCCCCACCACCTCTGCCCTGGAAAGAGCCCTGGACAGAGTGCACGCTGGGAATATTTTCATACCCCGCCAGCGCCTGAAGACAGCCCCGGTGTCACCAGGCAGATAAATGCACTCATCTTTTCCCGCTGAAATTGGCACGTCCACTGTGGAACTTCGATGATTTATTTACCAGTGACAGTCCTGCTCTGGGGCGGAAGTGCTCTGGTTTGCCGAGTGGTCTATTCATTTGTCTGTATTGGCGACGTGGGCTCATGGGATCCCCGTCCTGATTCCCACCAAGGCCGTCTTCCCTCTCTATCCCGCGGCTCACACAGAGCGGCAGGCAGGAGGGGTTGGCGGCGAGCTTGCCTCCTCACCTACAAAAGCGCCTTCTTGAGTTGACCTGGAGCGGTCATGGGGTTGGGGGTGGCAGCCTTTGAGGCATTAAAGAAACCACATCTCTAAGATCAAGGTCTCGGGGCTCAAATGCTGTCTCTGCTATTTCTTATTCACGTGGCCCCACGCAAATGGTCTGACCTCTCGGACACTGAGATTCCCCCTCTGTTATGAAGGAGCAGTGACCCTGGTGTCCTGCTCTCTTCTGAGGAGAGCACCTGTAATGCATCTGGCACATAGGAAAGTGAGCCTGGCGTGTATAGGAAGCTTTTAATAAAAGGCAGCTATGACTCACATCATCCTCATTACCATTCCCCTGGGCTCAGAGCTGTCCCTGGAGAAGGTGACGTTTTCTCTTAAGCTTATGAAAGACCAGAGGCGGGAGTGACTTACACAAGAAGCCAGGAGGCTGGGCTGAGGCTCTGACACTTTCACACTGTGTGAACCAGAGGCAAGTTACTTCATCTCCTGAGCCTTAGTTTCCTCATCTGTAAAATGCAGATGACACGGAAGTATCTGGCCTCAAGGGTTCTCGGTAAAGATCCCTTTTTTTCCCACCCCCGCTCTTACTTGCTGGATGCTTTACCATTTACAAAGTTGTTATCTGATACCCATGGTGACAGCTACCCCACCCCAGGAATGTCATAATCCCTGATTCACTGTGCCATGCCCTGCTATGGCATAAAAGCACATAGACAGCATCAGGACTGTGCATCTGAGCAACCACGGGCAGTCTGAGACGAACAGCCTTCCTGCAACGAGATCCTCTCCGTCTCCCTGCCCTCCACCCCACCACCTCTGCCCTGGAAAGAGCCCTGGACAGAGTGCACGCTGGGAATATTTTCATACCCCGCCAGCGCCTGAAGACAGCCCCGGTGTCACCAGGCAGATAAATGCACTCATCTTTTCCCGCTGAAATTGGCACGTCCACTGTGGAACTTCGATGATTTATTTACCAGTGACAGTCCTGCTCTGGGGCGGAAGTGCTCTGGTTTGCCGAGTGGTCTATTCATTTGTCTGTATTGGCGACGTGGGCTCATGGGATCCCCGTCCTGATTCCCACCAAGGCCGTCTTCCCTCTCTATCCCGCGGCTCACACAGAGCGGCAGGCAGGAGGGGTTGGCGCAGCTTGCCTCCTCACCTACAAAAGCGCCTTCTTGAGTTGACCTGGAGCGGTCATGGGGTTGGGGGTGGCAGCCTTTGAGGCATTAAAGAAACCACATCTCTAAGATCAAGGTCTCGGGGCTCAAATGCTGTCTCTGCTATTTCTTATTCACGTGGCCCCACGCAAATGGTCTGACCTCTCGGACACTGAGATTCCCCCTCTGTTATGAAGGAGCAGTGACCCTGGTGTCCTGCTCTCTTCTGAGGAGAGCACCTGTAATGCATCTGGCACATAGGAAAGTGAGCCTGGCGTGTATAGGAAGCTTTTAATAAAAGGCAGCTATGACTCACATCATCCTCATTACCATTCCCCTGGGCTCAGAGCTGTCCCTGGAGAAGGTGACGTTTTCTCTTAAGCTTATGAAAGACCAGAGGCGGGAGTGACTTACACAAGAAGCCAGGAGGCTGGGCTGAGGCTCTGACACTTTCACACTGTGTGAACCAGAGGCAAGTTACTTCATCTCCCTGAGCCTTAGTTTCCTCATCTGTAAAATGCAGATGACACGGAAGTATCTGGCCTCAAGGGTTCTCGGTAAAGATCCCTTTTTTTCCCACCCCCGCTCTTACTTGCTGGATGCTTTACCATTTACAAAGTTGTTATCTGATACCCATGGTGACAGCTACCCCACCCCAGGAATGTCATAATCCCTGATTCACAGAGGACGAAACAGGAGGTCAGAGAAGTACAGCGACTAGTCCCAACTCGTATTCATTCATTCACTAAGCATTTACTGAGTGCCTGCTGCACACCAGCCAGTATTAGTGCTTCAGATATACTGGTAAACAAAGCAGCCAAAAAAATTCTCATCCTCATACATCTTACATTCTAGAGATGGGGTGCAGATAATAAACAATGGAAGGAATAGATAAATTGCATAGCATGTTAGAAAGTGTCGAGTGTTATGGAATCCACAGCATGATGAAGGGGATCAGAAACAATGGATGGAGTTGGGGGCGGTTGCAGTTTTAGAGAGGGTGTGCAGGATGAGCCTTATGAGGAGACAGCTGAGTGAAAACCCGATGGAGACGAGGGTGCTAGCCGTGCAGATGTCTGGGAAGCAGGGAGGTAGTCCAGTTGGAAGGAACAGCGCGTGCAAAGGCCCTGAGGTGTTCCCAGAACAGCAAGGAGTGAAGTGGAAGAGTGGGGAGGGATGAGGTTGGAGGGGCCCAGAGGTAATGGGCTGTGTGTGCATGTATTCAGAGAGTGACAGCAATTCTTTAGGGCTCTGTAGCCATACTAAGGGCTTCCCTTGTGACTCAGGTGATGACAAATCTGCCTGCAATGCAGGAGAGCTAGGCTTGATCCTTGGGTTGGAAGGATCCCTGGAGAAGGGAATGGCTACCCATGTTAGTATTCTTGACTGGAGATTTCCATGGACAGAGAAGTCTGCCAGGATAAGGTCCATAGCTCTGAATGAATTAAAGAGCCACAGGAAGGTTTACATAAACTCGTGTTGTGGTGAGTTGTATTTTCCCAGGATCGCTCTCGTTGTTGCAGACAAATGGACTGCAGGATATTCATCAGCAGATGAACATATAAACAAAATGGGATGTACCCGCACCCTGGGGTAGTATTCAGTCGTAAATAGGAATGAAGTTCTGACACCAGTTACAACATCGATAAACTTGCAAATATGATGCTAAGTGAAAGAAGCTAGGCACAAAAGGACAAATGTTGTGTGATTCCACTTCTTTGAAAGACAGAAAGGAGATGGGGGGTTACCAGGGACGGGGGAGAAAAAGAAAGGGGGTTGGGGAGAGGTATCGCTTTGTGCCTACAGAGTTCTATCTGAAATGATGAACGTTTTGGAAACAGATAGTAGTGATAGGTACGCCAGTGGTGAATGGAATGAATGCACTGAATGTGCACGTGTGAAAACAGGCAGCTGGTGGGAGGCTGGTGTACAGCACAGGGAGCTCAGGTCAGTGCTCTGTGATGACCTAAGGGGTGGGACGGGGAGGGTGGGAGGGAGGCACCAGAGGGAGGGGGTGCATGCCTACATGTGACTGATTCATGTTATTATACAGCAGAGCTAACACAACATTGTAAACCAATTATACTCCAGTAAAAAGAACAAAAATGGTTAAAATAATATATTTTACCCAAAAAGAATTGACTGACAGGATAAGGATGGAAATAGCCTCGGCTGTGAGAGGCTGCGACCGAGGTGAGGGTACGGAGGAGGTGAGAGGCTCTCAGAGGCTCAAATGCTGGCTCCACAAGGGGAGCTAAGACCAGGTATGGAGTCTCTGTCTCCGGAACCTTCCCCCCCAGGACTCCAGGACCACACAGCAAGAACTCTGTGCTCACAGCAGGTTCCCACCCTTCCCGACTCTCCCGATGCTTCCAGCTCCTGTTGGTCCTGCTAGGACAGGTTCCTGGGGAGGATGAGGGGTGCAACCACGTGGAGGAAAGGCTCTGGGCTGAGACTCTTGGGGACACTGGCATCCTTCCACACATACATGTGTGCACACGCACGCACACACACACACACCTCCTAGCCTTGCACCACCTGCCTGGGCAGCTCAGCTCCAAGTTGGCAACTACACCTCTGTTTGCTGCATCACTCTGGTTGTCTGGGAGAGGAGTTCCAAGGTCAGGAACCCAGATTAGGAACTGGGTGGAGCCCATGAGCTCATGAAAAACACTGTTGCTATTTGCCCCACATGGACCTTAGTAACCGGCCAGAGACACTGGCCCCAATCTTGTGCCTCCTGAATCCGGCACCACTGTTTCTGTTTAGTTACTAAATTTTGTCCTTATCTTGCAACTCCATAGACCATAGCCAGCCAGGCTCCTCTGGCCATGGGATTCTCCCAGGAAGAATATAGGAGTGGATTGCCATTTCCTTTTCCAGGAGAATCTTCCCAAGTTAGGGATTGAACTGGAGTCTCTTGCATTGCAGGCAGATTCTTCACCACTGAGCCTCCAGGGAAGCTCTTCAGGCACCACAGACATTGGCAATCCTGGCCTTCGCATGGGCTCTGGGCTCAGACAGTCCTGAGTTCAAATCCCATCTCTGTCTTCTACTTCCTATGTGACCTTGGCCAGGTCCCCTTTTCCTTCTGCTCTCCACCCAGGCACCCCTTCCTAATAAAATTTTCTGCTTTGTCAGTATGCGTGTCTCCTGGACAATTCATTTCTGAGTGCTAGAAAAGAGCTCATCCTCAGTTCTGGAAGGAGACCCCTTCCTGCCACAGGAATGGGGCCACTCCAGGGACCCAGAAAGTAAGTAAAACGTGTCTTGTTCCTGGGACAAATCAGCTTCAGCTCTTTCCCATCCTCCAACCCACCAAAGGTTCACATTCCTATTAGGGACCCTGATCCGCTTAGCCTGGGCCATGTGCCCACCCCTGGCTGAAGGAAGGGTAGGGCCCTGGAAGAACAATTCCCAGTGAAACCACACACACAAGGGTGAAGATGCCCCAAAGAGTTATTTCCTCTGGACTGGGACCAGCAGAAAGGGACATGAAAGCTGCCAGGCAGAAGCCATAGGTGAGCCTCCCCTGGGCCCAGGGCTCTCTGGAACTTTCAAAACTGGGTTAAAGAGCATTCCCTGGAGGAGCCGAGACTTGAGCATGGCGGCCTGTGATGGGGCAACCTGATGAATTCATCACTACCCACTTACACCTGGCAGGATCCCAAAGGGACGCAACCAAAGGCGGAACAGGAGAGCTTTAATGAGAAGAGGAAGAGCCCGATGAGACCTTCACTCCTCAGACTCATCAGGGACAAGGGCGGGGCCAGGAAGGCAGGGCCACACCGCCAAAGTGCTTCCTCAAGCCAGGAATCCCGGCAAGCCTTTTACATATCTTGATTAATTTGGCTCCTCAGCACAACTCTACAAAGCACTCTGTCATCACCTCTGCATTATTGCCAAGGAGCCCGAGACACAAAGAAGTTAAGACATTTGCTCAGAGATGCCCAGCTAATAAATGATGGAGCAGAATTCCAATCAGAGTGGTCCAGCTCTGGAGTGTGGGCGCAAAACCATTACCAAACAATCACGCGGCACACGTGCCATGATGTCAGAGGGGACCTAAAAGGTGCATCGGGCGATATGTACCCTGATCGGGCCCCTTACAAGAATCACATTAAAAAAAAAGTTTTTTGGTGGGGGACCACTTCTATTGGTCTTTCAGTTATCTATTTCCATCCATCTTTGTTCCTTGGCCCGTGTGGGCCTCTCATCGCAGTGGCCTCTCTCTTCGCAGAGCACCGACTCTGGGCGCATGCGCCCCAGAGCTCCGGCTCGGTAATTGGACACATCGGTCCAGCCACTCCACGGCACGTGGGATCCTCCCAGTTCAGGGATCAAACTGGCGCCCCTTGCACTGCAAGGCAGTGTCCCTACCCACTGGACCACCAGGGAAGCCCCAAGAATCACATTTTAAATGTAGCACCTAGCATTATTTTTCTTGTTAAAGGCAGAACATTCCAACAACCTAGATGTGCACAAAGGGAAAAAAAAAAAAAAAAAAAACTTGAAGATCTACCACCTTAAAACAATTAAAGTATCAATGTAAATTTATATTTCTCTTAAATGGAATGTTATACAGACTGACCCAGGCTGTCTTTCCCTTAGATCACGACAATAAGCCATCTTCAGGAGGTGGCAGTTAATGGCCGTCTACTTTCTCCATTGTGTGGAGTACCATCATTTGTCCAGCTTAACCCCCTCTCATTGAGCCGTCCGACATTTCCAACTATCCCTGAGGAGAAATGCAGCAGCCTCTGCTGGACGCCCCCTGGGGTCTCCTCATGGGCTTTTTTCTGCTTCCCAGCACCCCTCCCCTGATGTCTGGGTGCTCTTGTCTATGTGGCTTTGCATCTGGTGACTTCTCTCGGCAGAAGCACCCTGGGGCTCCTGGAGCCTGATGCTTGCCTCCTCGTGGGGGAGTCTGCATCCCCCACTTGTGTCCCCAAGGGAGCCCTTTGCCTCTGAGTGTCGGCGCTGGGAGTATTTGAGACCAGATGTCTTGCCTCAGGTCAGAACAAATTCTGACTCACTTGAATCCTTCCAGATGGCACTATCCAGTAGCAGAGAGCAGAAGTGGGGTCAAATTCTGCTCAACTAATAAATGATGGAGCAGAATTCCAATCAGAGTGGTCCAGCTCTGGAGTGTGGCGCAAAACCATTACCAAACAATCACGCGGCACACGTGCCATGATGTCAGAGGGGACCTAAAAGGTGCATCGGGCGATATGTACCCTGATCGGGCCCCTTACAAGAATCACATTAAAAAAAAAGTTTTTTGGTGGGGGACCACTTCTATTGGTCTTTCAGTTATCTATTTCCATCCATCTTTGTTCCTTGGCCCGTGTGGGCCTCTCATCGCAGTGGCCTCTCTCTTCGCAGAGCACCGACTCTGGGCGCATGCGCCCCAGAGCTCCGGCTCGGTAATTGGACACATCGGTCCAGCCACTCCACGGCACGTGGGATCCTCCCAGTTCAGGGATCAAACTGGCGCCCCTTGCACTGCAAGGCAGTGTCCCTACCCACTGGACCACCAGGGAAGCCCCAAGAATCACATTTTAAATGTAGCACCTAGCATTATTTTTCTTGTTAAAGGCAGAACATTCCAACAACCTAGATGTGCACAAAGGGAAAAAAAAAAAAAAAAAAACTTGAAGATCTACCACCTTAAAACAATTAAAGTATCAATGTAAATTTATATTTCTCTTAAATGGAATGTTATACAGACTGACCCAGGCTGTCTTTCCCTTAGATCACGACAATAAGCCATCTTCAGGAGGTGGCAGTTAATGGCCGTCTACTTTCTCCATTGTGTGGAGTACCATCATTTGTCCAGCTTAACCCCCTCTCATTGAGCCGTCCGACATTTCCAACTATCCCTGAGGAGAAATGCAGCAGCCTCTGCTGGACGCCCCCTGGGGTCTCCTCATGGGCTTTTTTCTGCTTCCCAGCACCCCTCCCCTGATGTCTGGGTGCTCTTGTCTATGTGGCTTTGCATCTGGTGACTTCTCTCGGCAGAAGCACCCTGGGGCTCCTGGAGCCTGATGCTTGCCTCCTCGTGGGGGAGTCTGCATCCCCCACTTGTGTCCCCAAGGGAGCCCTTTGCCTCTGAGTGTCGGCGCTGGGAGTATTTGAGACCAGATGTCTTGCCTCAGGTCAGAACAAATTCTGACTCACTTGAATCCCTTCCAGATGGCACTATCCAGTAGCAGAGAGCAGAAGTGGGGTCAGGCCATTTTCATGGATCAGTCACAGAAGACTCGATAAGTCTTCTGTCTTGTGCTGTTTCTTGGATCACCGCCCCCAAGGGATCACTGGCTGTCACGTCATAAGGACACTCAAGCAGTCCTCTGGGGAGGCTCACGATGTGTGGGGCTTAGGCCTCCTGCAAGACACAAGAGTGAGTCTAGAAGGAGACCCTTGAAGCCCAGTACAGGGACTGTACTTAATGTTTTGTGATAAGCTATGTGGAAACAGTGTTTGAAAAAGAATATATATGTGTATAACTGAAAATAACATGTATATAACTAAATCACCTTGCTGTACACACTAAAGTAACACTGTAAATCAACAATATTTTAAAAATGACCCTTCAGCCCCAGTCAAATCTTCAGATGACTACAGACCTGACCACCATTTTTTTTTCAACCTCATGAGAAACTCCAATTCAGAACCACCAACTCAGCCTCCGCCGAATTTCTGAATCTTAGAAACTGTATAATATTGCATGCTGTTTTTTATTTTAGGCCACTTGGTCATCTGTGATGCAACAAGAGCTACCAGCTGAACTTGTTTCTTAGACGCTCACAACACATGCCATCAGACTAAAACAGAGTCTGTCCAACCCTGGACTCCCCCAAATTATTTGACTGCAGAACCCAACCCATTCCTTCTAATGGAACTCCCTTTGGGAACTGCTGATCTCACATAAAATCTTGGACACACCCCGCATCCTCCGTGTGTGCTTAGTCGCGTGCGACTCGTTGTGAGCCCATGGACTGCAGCCTGCCAGGCTCCTCTCTCCATGGGATTCTGCGGGGAGGAATACTGAGGTGGGCTGCCATTTCCTTAAGACTCTCGATTTCTGGCACTTCTCCAAGACCTTCTGTGTCCTCCATCAACTGGGTCTGTGCCGGCTTAGACCTGAGGTTTGTGTGTCTGTGCACGCGCGTGTGCGTGCAAACGCTGGCAGTCAGCTCTGTCATCCCGTCTGCAGTGGACTTTGTAAGCTGTCACCGTCAGAGTCCAAAAGGCAAGCAAGCAGTCTGTCACACCGCTCTGACGGAGCACAGACACGCAAAAGAGAAAGGAAGTGGTCCCATGATAGCAGGTCACTAGGCAACGTGTCCAAGACAGCGGGTCCATGACTCTCCTCCGCCCTCCCTGCTCTGCCAGCCTGCTGCGGATCAAAACTCGATAAGTCTTCTGTCTTGTGCTGTTTCTGGATCACCGCCCCAAGGGATCACTGGCTGTCACGTCATAAGGACACTCAAGCAGTCCTCTGGGAGGCTCACGATGTGGGGCTTAGGCCTCCTGCAAGACACAAGAGTGAGTCTAGAAGGAGACCCTTGAAGCCCAGTACAGGGACTGTACTTAATGTTTTGTGATAAGCTATGTGGAAACAGTGTTTGAAAAAGAATATATATGTGTATAACTGAAAATAACATGTATATAACTAAATCACCTTGCTGTACACACTAAAGTAACACTGTAAATCAACAATATTTTAAAAATGACCCTTCAGCCCCAGTCAAATCTTCAGATGACTACAGACCTGACCACCATTTTTTTTTCAACCTCATGAGAAACTCCAATTCAGAACCACCAACTCAGCCTCCGCCGAATTTCTGAATCTTAGAAACTGTATAATATTGCATGCTGTTTTTTATTTTAGGCCACTTGGTCATCTGTGATGCAACAAGAGCTACCAGCTGAACTTGTTTCTTAGACGCTCACAACACATGCCATCAGACTAAAACAGAGTCTGTCCAACCCTGGACTCCCCCAAATTATTTGACTGCAGAACCCAACCCATTCCTTCTAATGGAACTCCCTTTGGGAACTGCTGATCTCACATAAAATCTTGGACACACCCCGCATCCTCCGTGTGTGCTTAGTCGCGTGCGACTCGTTGTGAGCCCATGGACTGCAGCCTGCCAGGCTCCTCTCTCCATGGGATTCTGCGGGGAGGAATACTGAGGTGGGCTGCCATTTCCTTAAGACTCTCGATTTCTGGCACTTCTCCAAGACCTTCTGTGTCCTCCATCAACTGGGTCTGTGCCGGCTTAGACCTGAGGTTTGTGTGTCTGTGCACGCGCGTGTGCGTGCAAACGCTGGCAGTCAGCTCTGTCATCCCGTCTGCAGTGGACTTTGTAAGCTGTCACCGTCAGAGTCAGAGCAAGTCAGTCTGTCACACCGCTCTGACGGAGCACAGACACGCAAAAGAGAAAGGAAGTGGTCCCATGATAGCAGGTCACTAGGCAACGTGTCCAAGACAGCGGGTCCATGACTCTCCTCCGCCCTCCCTGCTCTGCCAGCCTGCTGCGGGGATGGTGGTCATAACGAAGCAGTGGTCCTGTCTGATTGACAAAAACTCTCATCCATCATCCCAGCCACCCTCTAGGGGACCGTCAGGGCTGGCAACGAACGAGCCCCATTCTATAAGTGAAGAGACTGAGGCTCTGCATGAGGATTAAGAGCTTTTAACGCCATTATTCCCTCTGCCAGAAACCCTTCATCTTTCTTCCCACCCCACCTGCCCCCAAGCCGAGTTACACTGGTCTGGAACCAGTTTGCCCAAGTTTCAAACTGGCTCAGCCACTCGGCCACTTCCCAGCTGTGGGATCCTGGGCACATTTCTGCATCATGGCAGCTTGGCTACAGATTAAATGGAAAAATAGATGTGAAGAGCATGGACAGCATCTTGCTGAGAATAAACATTTAATAGCGTTGTTATGATTCACACTCGTCCTTTCAACATTGACAACATTTCTTCCTAGAAGTCTCCAGGAACACCTCTCACCTCACCCAGGCTGGGTCCAAGCTTTCCCCGGGCTCTTCCTGCACAGCCCCCACCCTAGCTCTCCAATGGTCCCTAACCCTGGCTGCAAACTGAAATCCCTGGGAGCTTTTAAAAAATAGCCATGCCCAGTGCCCCTCACCAAGACCAAGAACATCTGAATTTCTCGAAGGATTTCTAGAGCATGAGCCAAGTACTTCCCCACTCCAAACTCTCGTTCAGCCAGCAAGAGTTGCTGGGGGCTGGGTGCCTGGCTCCAGCCTGGGCGGAGCAGACACCTCCATTCAGGACCTGATGGAGGGAGGCGTGAGCCTAGCCCAGCGGCACCACCCACATGCGTCTCTCCTCAATCTCCCAGTATTCCAGGGAGGAAAATGCTGTCTCCTGCCACCAGCCTGTTGCCTGGCCCTCTCCCTTCCCCTGCGTTCTCTTTTAAAATAAACTGTGTCCACCACAGGGGGCTCACAGGATCACCAACAATAGCAACAGTGATGGTAACAGCTGCTATCACAGAGCCTTCCAATGCTCTAGGGACTGTGCTGAAGGCTATGGGGCCAAAGTCAGCCTCCTCTTCCATGTGCGTGTGTGTGTGTGTGTGCATGTATATTTGTGTGTGTATATATATATATATTTATATATAATATCCATCTATACCATTCAGATGCCAAAGTTGTATTTACAAGTTTCTCCTGATTTAAAATAATAGGTTCATGGTACAGTCGCTATGGGGAACCATATGGAGGTTAAAAAGCTAAAAGTACAACTACCATATGACTCTGCAATCCTACCCCTGGGCTTATATATAGAGAAAACCATAATTTGAAAAGATACCTGCACCCCAATGTTATATTGCACTATTTAAAATAGCCAAGACAAGGAATCAACCTAAATGTCCATTGACAGAGGAATAGATAAAGAAGATGTGGTACATACAATGGAATATTACTCAGCCATTAAAAAGAATGACATAATGTCATTTGCAGCAACAAATGGGTGGATCTAGAGATTACCAAACTAAGTCAGACAGAGAAAGACAAATATCATGTTACTTATGTGTGAAATATAAAAAAATGCTACAAGTATGTTTAAAAAACAGAAACAGGCTCACAGACTTTGAAAACAAACTTATGGTTACCAAGGGGGGAAAGTGTAGGGAGGGATAAATTAGAAGTTTGAGATTAACATGTACATACTACTCTATGTAAAAATAGACAATCAACAAGGACCTACGATATAGCACAGGGAACTCAACTCAGCACTTTGTAACAACCTATATGGAGAAAGAATGGATATATGTATAACTGAATCACTTTGCTGTACCCCTGAAACTAACACAGTGTTGAGCACTCAATCTCCCGGGTTTTAGCTTTCCCCCCAAAGGACCTGATGGAGGGAGGCGTGAGCCAGCCCAGCGGCACCACCCACATGCGTCTCTCCTCAATCTCCCAGTATTCCAGGGAGGAAAATGCTGTCTCCTGCCACCAGCCTGTTGCCTGGCCCTCTCCCTTCCCCTGCGTTCTCTTTTAAAATAAACTGTGTCCACCACAGGGGGCTCACAGGATCACCAACAATAGCAACAGTGATGGTAACAGCTGCTATCACAGAGCCTTCCAATGCTCTAGGGACTGTGCTGAAGGCTATGGGGCCAAAGTCAGCCTCCTCTTCCATGTGCGTGTGTGTGTGTGTGTGCATGTATATTTGTGTGTGTATATATATATATATTTATATATAATATCCATCTATACCATTCAGATGCCAAAGTTGTATTTACAAGTTTCTCCTGATTTAAAATAATAGGTTCATGGTACAGTCGCTATGGGGAACCATATGGAGGTTAAAAAGCTAAAAGTACAACTACCATATGACTCTGCAATCCTACCCCTGGGCTTATATATAGAGAAAACCATAATTTGAAAAGATACCTGCACCCCAATGTTATATTGCACTATTTAAAATAGCCAAGACAAGGAATCAACCTAAATGTCCATTGACAGAGGAATAGATAAAGAAGATGTGGTACATACAATGGAATATTACTCAGCCATTAAAAAGAATGACATAATGTCATTTGCAGCAACAAATGGGTGGATCTAGAGATTACCAAACTAAGTCAGACAGAGAAAGACAAATATCATGTTACTTATGTGTGAAATATAAAAAAATGCTACAAGTATGTTTAAAAAACAGAAACAGGCTCACAGACTTTGAAAACAAACTTATGGTTACCAAGGGGGGAAAGTGTAGGGAGGGATAAATTAGAAGTTTGAGATTAACATGTACATACTACTCTATGTAAAAATAGACAATCAACAAGGACCTACGATATAGCACAGGGAACTCAACTCAGCACTTTGTAACAACCTATATGGAGAAAGAATGGATATATGTATAACTGAATCACTTTGCTGTACCCCTGAAACTAACACAGTGTTGTAAATCAACATACTTCAATACAAAGTAAAGATTAAATAAAAAAACCCAATAGGTTCATTCTTGGGCTGGGGGTGGAGGCTGGCAGCTAAAATAGCAGAGATGTGGCATCAGGGTTGCCTCCAGACCGCGGGCAGTGGAGGCTCAAGTCCCCTCAGTGACCTCATTCCCATTCCTCTGCTCCCAAATGGAGGCATTAACAATCGGAAGGGAGAGTGTCAGCTCCAGGTAAAGACTCGGGGCTGCTGGTTCAGGAACTGGATGTGGGTCCCTGGCAGACCCCTCCACTCCACCTTCCAGGCGGGGCTCAGGCTGAGACCACCACTGCTCCCCATCCGCGTGGGCCTACCCTGCACAAGCACCTGTGGGCTGAGCACTCTGCGAGCACGTTCACTCCTCACACCAGCCCTGCCTCACCATCACCCACTTTTGTCAATAAGAAAACAAATCCGGGCTTGTCTGGTGGTCCAGTGGGTAAGGACGCCGCCTTGCAGTGCAAGGGGTGCAGGACAGATCCCTGGCCTGGGAAGATCCCACGTGCCGAGGAGTGGCTGGACCCATGTGTCCAACTACAGGGCTGGAGCTCTGGAGCGCATGCGCCCAGAGCCAGTGCTCTGCAGCAATGGGAGGCCCACACAGGCCAAAGAACAAAGAGAAATAAATGAAAGATCAAAAGAAGTGGCCCCCCAAAAACCTCTTAAAACAAAACAAAACAAAAACGGGCCCTCTCTGGTTGTCCAGTGGCGAATACTCTGCACTTCCACGGCAGAGGGCACGAGTTCAATCCCTGGTTGGGGAACGAAGATCCCGCATGCTGCACAGTGTGGTCAAAAAAATGTTTTTAATTAAAAGAAAAGCACCTGTCTATAGAGGTCAAGTGACAAGGTCACACACAGGGATATGGGGAGGGAGCAACAGAGTTAGGATCAGAACCCTAATAGCCTTGGTGCTCCTTGACCTCAGGGCCCGCACGTGGTTCAGCCCTGGACCCTGCTGTTTTCATATCACATATGTCCCAAACTCCATAACACCCTCAAGGGCAGAGATCCACATTGCTGTACCCTGAAACTAACACAGTGTTGTAAATCAACATACTTCAATACAAAGTAAAGATTAAATAAAAAAACCCAATAGGTTCATTCTTGGGCTGGGGGTGGAGGCTGGCAGCTAAAATAGCAGAGATGTGGCATCAGGGTTGCCTCCAGACCGCGGGCAGTGGAGGCTCAAGTCCCCTCAGTGACCTCATTCCCATTCCTCTGCTCCCAAATGGAGGCATTAACAATCGGAAGGGAGAGTGTCAGCTCCAGGTAAAGACTCGGGGCTGCTGGTTCAGGAACTGGATGTGGGTCCCTGGCAGACCCCTCCACTCCACCTTCCAGGCGGGGCTCAGGCTGAGACCACCACTGCTCCCCATCCGCGTGGGCCTACCCTGCACAAGCACCTGTGGGCTGAGCACTCTGCGAGCACGTTCACTCCTCACACCAGCCCTGCCTCACCATCACCCACTTTTGTCAATAAGAAAACAAATCCGGGCTTGTCTGGTGGTCCAGTGGGTAAGGACGCCGCCTTGCAGTGCAAGGGGTGCAGGACAGATCCCTGGCCTGGGAAGATCCCACGTGCCGAGGAGTGGCTGGACCCATGTGTCCAACTACAGGGCTGGAGCTCTGGAGCGCATGCGCCCAGAGCCAGTGCTCTGCAGCAATGGGAGGCCCACACAGGCCAAAGAACAAAGAGAAATAAATGAAAGATCAAAAGAAGTGGCCCCCCAAAAACCTCTTAAAACAAAACAAAACAAAAACGGGCCCTCTCTGGTTGTCCAGTGGCGAATACTCTGCACTTCCACGGCAGAGGGCACGAGTTCAATCCCTGGTTGGGGAACGAAGATCCCGCATGCTGCACAGTGTGGTCAAAAAAATGTTTTTAATTAAAAGAAAAGCACCTGTCTATAGAGGTCAAGTGACAAGGTCACACACAGGGATATGGGGAGGGGAGCAACAGAGTTAGGATCAGAACCCTAATAGCCTTGGTGCTCCTTGACCTCAGGGCCCGCACGTGGTTCAGCCCTGGACCCTGCTGTTTTCATATCACATATGTCCCGAAACTCCATAACACCCTCAAGGGCAGAGATCCACATCTGTCTTACTCTCCAGGGCCCAGCGTGGTACCTAATATACAGTAGGCCTGGGGAAGGGGACAGGGGACAATATTCAAAATCTTGAACAACTTGCAGCCCCAGGACACTGGTTATTCAGAATGGCCACTGATCCAAAGGAAGTTATGGGTTCCTAGAAAAACTGGGAGAAGGTTGAGGGAGAAACATATGTCTAAATTTTAAAATATAGGTTTTATCGTTAGTTAGGGATGGCATGGTTAATAGATTAGGAGACGACTGCTATTGAAAAAAATAACTCGTTACACTCACAGATTCCAAGAGGAGGGGACTGACCACAGCGTGGGTGCCTCACAGGGAAGCACTAGGGTTGGTCAGGAGGCAGAGAGAAGGTGGACAAGAGCCTTTATAGTGGTTTCTGTGAGAAGGAATAGGCGAGATTGGGGAAACAGATTTGGAACGGACTTGTATGAATAGTTTCAGGAAGCTCGGAGGCCTAAGGTCTGGCCCTAGGTGTTCAGTGCCTGACCTTGAATGAACCAGGCAGCTGGACAACATCTCAGCGTGGGGTGGAGGCTCTGGTTTGGTTTTCATAACGAAAGTGTGCTTGCAGGCCGTCTCTAGGCCGTCTCCAGGGTCAGCAAGGTGCCAAGCGGTCAAAACATCAGAACAAAAAGACGTGCTCAATAAAGGATAGGCTAGAGAGGGGTCGCTGAGAGGCAGCGCTGTTTATCAAACAGCACTGAACTATTTCAATATTTGGACACCTGGCTCTGGGCATAGAGTTGAATCTGGGGCTGAGCCTGAAGAAAGGCGCTTGGTAAATACACACGGAATGGCAGAATGTGGGGGCTGGGCCTGGCATCGCTTCCCCTCCTCCGACCTCAGTTCTCCTTGGAGAATGACCCTGGCAATACCATTCCACACACCTGCCCTTCCCTTTTCCTTGGGAGCCACCAGGGAGCCCCAGAGGCTTCCACCTGGAGGACTTGCAGCCAGAGGCCAGGTGGGCTGCTCTCACAAGACAGGGAGGCGCAAACCAGCCCTCAGCAACCAGAGAGCAGAGCTCACAACAAACCCTGAGCCTTCCCACCCCGCTAACCACTCCTGGGTGCTGGGAGGAAGGGGACCTCCCGTGGCCCTCTTCCCCACCAGCTCCAGGTGTTGGCTCATGGATGAGACAGTATCGATTTTCACATTATGATGCACAATTTGTGAGGCACTAAGAGGAGGGGCTGGAGGAGAAGCCAGCCACTGATTCCCGGAATTTATTTCGAGACACATTAGTTTCTTCCCTTCAAGGTCAAATCAAGTCATCTCCAGACATCACCATTGGCAGCGGCTGGCTGGCAGGCAGTCGGGAGGGGGCGGAGCTGGGTCAAGGGAGTGGAGCGTGGAAGCAGGTTCTGGGCCGCCCTTGCCCCCGTATCATGATCGAAGTCAGACTCTAAAACAGTATTTCTCTGTCATTTCACTGGAGATCTCTGGGGAGGGTCCTCATCTGTTTTGATGACAAGACTTGTGTCCATTTGCAAGCTCTCAGAACTGGAATCTAGTAGTTTCGGACTTGTATGAATAGTTTCAGGAAGCTCGGAGGCCTAAGGTCTGGCCTAGGTGTTCAGTGCCTGACCTTGAATGAACCAGGCAGCTGGACAACATCTCAGCGTGGGGTGGAGGCTCTGGTTTGGTTTTCATAACGAAAGTGTGCTTGCAGGCCGCTCTAGGCCGTCTCCAGGGTCAGCAAGGTGCCAAGCGGTCAAAACATCAGAACAAAAAGACGTGCTCAATAAAGGATAGGCTAGAGAGGGGTCGCTGAGAGGCAGCGCTGTTTATCAAACAGCACTGAACTATTTCAATATTTGGACACCTGGCTCTGGGCATAGAGTTGAATCTGGGGCTGAGCCTGAAGAAAGGCGCTTGGTAAATACACACGGAATGGCAGAATGTGGGGGCTGGGCCTGGCATCGCTTCCCCTCCTCCGACCTCAGTTCTCCTTGGAGAATGACCCTGGCAATACCATTCCACACACCTGCCCTTCCCTTTTCCTTGGGAGCCACCAGGGAGCCCCAGAGGCTTCCACCTGGAGGACTTGCAGCCAGAGGCCAGGTGGGCTGCTCTCACAAGACAGGGAGGCGCAAACCAGCCCTCAGCAACCAGAGAGCAGAGCTCACAACAAACCCTGAGCCTTCCCACCCCGCTAACCACTCCTGGGTGCTGGGGGGAAAGGGGGACCTCCCGTGGCCCTCTTCCCCACCAGCTCCAGGTGTTGGCTCATGGATGAGACAGTATCGATTTTCACATTATGATGCACAATTTGTGAGGCACTAAGAGGAGGGGCTGGAGGAGAAGCCAGCCACTGATTCCCGGAATTTATTTCGAGACACATTAGTTTCTTCCCTTCAAGGTCAAATCAAGTCATCTCCAGACATCACCATTGGCAGCGGCTGGCTGGCAGGCAGTCGGGAGGGGGCGGAGCTGGGTCAAGGGAGTGGAGCGTGGAAGCAGGTTCTGGGCCGCCCTTGCCCCCGTATCATGATCGAAGTCAGACTCTAAAACAGTATTTCTCTGTCATTTCACTGGAGATCTCTGGGGAGGGTCCTCGTCATCTGTTTTGATGACAAGACTTGTGTCTCTAATTTGCAAGCTCTCAGAACTGGAATAGCTGAGGTTTTGGTCTGAGAACTTGCTCTTTGCCTCATTTCCCATGGAGACCCACATTCACCATTCATTCATTCATTCACTCATCCACTTCAATACATACTTATTTCCAGTGGGTGGGCTCTTAGTTCTGTCTGCTTGGTGACTCACCATTCAGTGACCCAGAACTGACAAACACAGAAAGCAAAACTTTGCTTTCCTCTTTATCTCACCAGGCTCTCGAAGTGGAAAGAAAGGGTAACCTCACACCCAGTACAGTGCCTTGCTCTTGGCAGATGTCCGGTCAATATTTTTTGAACAAATATCACATGAGTAGGAATTTGCCCATTTGGTTGAATGATGGCTTCCCTCATCCTTTAAAGCGGGGCAGATTGGGGTTTTAAATTGTTATTATTATTTATTTGTTCTGCTACACAAAGGCCCAAGCTGTTTCAAGGAGTGCTGGACTGGGAGGCTCCGGCCAGTCTGGTGAGAGTCTGAGCTGAGATCTTAAAAGAGTTAGCCAAAGAAGCAGAGGGCAGAATAAGCACTGGAGGGAGAGAGAGCAGTGTATTTCAAGTTCTGGGAGCAAGAGAGGGCCTGTCTGGTTAGAGGAACAGAGGGAGGTTAGGTGGACCTGCAGGGTGAGGGGAGAGGTTTAGGGAAGGGTGGTGGAAAGAGGGGACCCAAGGGAAAAAATCCCATAATGCTTTACAAGTCCTGAATTAAGCTTGGACTCAATTCTTTGAACAATGGAGAACCATCAGAGGACTTCTAAAAGGACCAACCTATCGCTTTGGCTCCTGTGTTTTGTTCTGCCTGCGAGGCACCTTTCCACCTCTAACCCTGCTGGTTCAAGTCTGACCTCAATGGAATGAGCCCTCCTCTGATCAATCTTCCCCACCCCAACCCCCTTGCAGGTCCCCGACTTGAAAATACCACTTCTCTTCCCACCGTCTTTACAGACTCACTTAGGACCCACTTACATTTTGTTTTGCTGAGAGAAAAACACAACAGGGTCACAGTTAATAGTGGAGCCAGGACCCCCACCCCACCCTCAGCCTGTTGCTTACCAGGCATAGAATCTGAGGCTGAGCACTCATCCTTCCTTGACTCAGTTTCCTTATCTGTAAAATGGAGATAAGAGGTGAACCTACCTCTTGTAACTGAGCAGGCTTCTACAGGCCTTCTTAGGACAGACACTCCTCCCTGCCCCCGCCCCCATTCTTCACCTGTCTCTCGTTTGTAGTAAAACTTTAGCCTCCCAGGCCTTCCCTGAGGTCTAAACAATAAGTTTCATTAGAGAAGGAAGAGAAGCCAGAAACAAAGGAAAATAGTCAGGCAAGACAAAACAGTTTAGCCATTAAACAAAGTCCAAGACCTTTAGTTCCTTTTCAGGGCTATAGATAATATTCTGAGGCAAATCCTTTGAGTTGTTTTGATAAGGCAGAAACCCCCTCCAGGTGGAAGAAGTTAACTACCTGCGGCCAATCAGCAGGTAGGCCCTAGGAGCTTCTTGAAACCAGGTGGTTGATGATATCAATTCCCAAATAAGTCACCACCAAACCCTCGGAGGGATGCCCGTGAGCCACTCACACACCCCAGAACCCTTTTCCTCACCCTATTTTTCAATAAACCTCTCCCTGGAAGCCATCAGGGAGCTCAGGCCTTTTGAACAGAAGCTGCCTAGCAGTAAACGGTGCGCTTCCCTTCTCCACAGCCTGGTGTCAGTAGATTGGCGTTACTGCCTGTGGGCCAGGGGCCCACGTTTGGTTCGGTAATACTCATTGGACCGCGGGGTGGGGCGATTAAAGCACCTAGCACCGGGGCTGGCACTCAGGGAGGATGTAGTGAGGGCCAGGCCGTCTATCCCCTGCCCGCCTGTGCTGCTGCTCTGTCAGCGGCTCTTGGGCAGGAATCGTGACTGATTGATATATGCTTGGTTCCCAGCACAGGACCAAAATAAGCAGGTGCTCAAGAAATAAGTTACTGATTCTGCTGTCATCTGGTGATTTGGAGGTACTCTTAAAAAGCAGCTCACAGGGCTTCCCTTGGGGTTTGATCCCCGGCCCGGGAGGATCCCACGTGCCGCAGAGCAGCTGGGCCGGTGTGTCCAATTGTGAGCCGGCGCTCTGGGGCACATGCGCCCAGAGCTGGTGCTCTGCAACGAGAGAGGCCACTGCAATGGGAGGCCCATACAGGCCAAGGAACAAAGATGGATGAAAATAAATAAAAAACCAATAAGAGGGCCAAAATTTAAAAAAGCAGCTCACAAAGCAACTATGCACATGTTCATGCTAAGCCACTTCAGTTGTGTCCAACTGTACGGACTATAGTACAGCAGGCTCCCCTGACTATGGTATTTTCCAGACCAGAATACTAGTGGGTTGCCACGCCCTCCTCCAGGGGATCTTCCAAACCCAGGGACCAAACCCCTGTCTCTTAAATCTCCTGCATTAGCAGGCAGGTTACCACTAGTGCCACCTGGGAAGCCCAAAGCAACTATACTCCCATGGGAAAAAAAACCAAAAAAGGGCAGCTAAGCAGCTCCTCATTAATTCCTCCAAAAGCAAAAGTCGAGTCCAACTGTCACCGTGGGACTTACCTGAGCCACTTCTCTTAAAGCAACTTCTTCACTGTGAAGTTAACATCTATTTCCTGGGGGTACAGGAGGCTTAAAGGAGCTTGGTTACAAGGATGGAGCGTGTGACCCAGGCCTTACCAATCAAAGCACTGGTTTCATGCGTGGGCTGCACTGAATTCAGGGATGGCCATGTGACTCAAGCTTGTCCAATAAGAAGTGACTCAGCAGAAGTGGTGAGAAAAGACTGGCTATTCTTATTGGGGCCTGGAATGTAGGGGATGGGGGTAGGGTGGTGACTGCACCTGTCTTGTGACCACAGGAAAGGACATGATGACATGGAGGGCAAGGAGCAGGTGGCATGGGGGGGGCAACAGGGAGACTAAGGAGGGGAGCCAACGCCCCAGGACCCGGAGACAGAGAAACAGAGTTCTGTTAACATCATCAGAGACCTGAAAGCAGCAGGTATCTTGGACTTCTCAGCTATAGCCCATCAGTTTCAGCAGGGTTTCCTAGCGCTTAGCATAGGAAGAGTTCTAACAGACACACTGTGGCAGTGCTGTTTCCTATCACGCCACTTTCAGGGTCTGGGCCTCCTGGCATCACTAGTGTGTGGACTGTCGATTGCCCCATTTCTCTCTCCTAACAGAACCTTGCATTTTTAGGCAGCAGTGTTACTGGCTTCAAAGAACAAATCAATATTGATCTAAGCCCATTAGATTCCTTTCTTTCCCTTTCGCAGGGATTGGCTTCAGCATACACTTGTGATCTGGTTTGGGTCAATGAAAAAAGAAAAAAGTCTACAGAGAGAGAACTTATGGAAAAGAGAGAAAGCCAGACAAAAAGACTTTTTTACCCTTGCCTCCTCTTCCTGTTCATGGTCATATGAGGTTGAGATACTTGGAGCTGCTGCAGCTATCTTGCTGACACGAGGACAGAACGTGTAGACTCATCAGAGACGGCAGTGAAAAATGACAGACAGACTGGATTCTTGGTGGCTTAACAGCTGAAAAAGTAACTCTGAAATCACTCTTATTTAAACTTCCTGTAAAGTTAGACAGATATCTACGTCCTTTAAACATCTATACCAACTGTCACCGTGGGACTTACCTGAGCCACTTCTCTTAAAGCAACTTCTTCACTGTGAAGTTAACATCTATTTCCTGGGGGTACAGGAGGCTTAAAGGAGCTTGGTTACAAGGATGGAGCGTGTGACCCAGGCCTTACCAATCAAAGCACTGGTTTCATGCGTGGGCTGCACTGAATTCAGGGATGGCCATGTGACTCAAGCTTGTCCAATAAGAAGTGACTCAGCAGAAGTGGTGAGAAAAGACTGGCTATTCTTATTGGGGCCTGGAATGTAGGGGATGGGGGTAGGGTGGTGACTGCACCTGTCTTGTGACCACAGGAAAGGACATGATGACATGGAGGGCAAGGAGCAGGTGGCATGGCGGGGGGGGGGGGGGCAACAGGGAGACTAAGGAGGGGAGCCAACGCCCCAGGACCCGGAGACAGAGAAACAGAGTTCTGTTAACATCATCAGAGACCTGAAAGCAGCAGGTATCTTGGACTTCTCAGCTATAGCCCATCAGTTTCAGCAGGGTTTCCTAGCGCTTAGCATAGGAAGAGTTCTAACAGACACACTGTGGCAGTGCTGTTTCCTATCACGCCACTTTCAGGGTCTGGGCCTCCTGGCATCACTAGTGTGTGGACTGTCGATTGCCCCATTTCTCTCTCCTAACAGAACCTTGCATTTTTAGGCAGCAGTGTTACTGGCTTCAAAGAACAAATCAATATTGATCTAAGCCCATTAGATTCCTTTCTTTCCCTTTCGCAGGGATTGGCTTCAGCATACACTTGTGATCTGGTTTGGGTCAATGAAAAAAGAAAAAAGTCTACAGAGAGAGAACTTATGGAAAAGAGAGAAAGCCAGACAAAAAGACTTTTTTACCCTTGCCTCCTCTTCCTGTTCATGGTCATATGAGGTTGAGATACTTGGAGCTGCTGCAGCTATCTTGCTGACACGAGGACAGAACGTGTAGACTCATCAGAGACGGCAGTGAAAAATGACAGACAGACTGGATTCTTGGTGGCTTAACAGCTGAAAAAGTAACTCTGAAATCACTCTTATTTAAACTTCCTGTAAAGTTAGACAGATATCTACGTCCTTTAAACATCTATACACTGGGCATTATCTGCAACCATCAATATCCCTAATGGATACTGCATATCTAAGTGGCACAGCATTTACTTACCATCAAAATAACACACAAGGCAAAGAACATCAGTTCCTTTATTATTATTGTTGTTGACTGTTATTTTCCTCTAAACAACAGCACAATTAAAATAACAATAACACACACGTCCCACCCCTATACACAGTAAGTCTGCCTGCCAGACTGTCTGGCCTTTACTTGGTTCCTGGTGGAGCTGTCTGGAGACGGCTCCCTCTGTAAAAATCCCGACTTGGACAAAGGAGACACAAGAAAGGGGGGACTTTAGCCAGAGAATAAACTAAGGGGCTTCTAAAGTCCTCAGGGAGAACCAGCTTGGGAACATGCTACAGATGCTGGGGTGGAGGGCACATGGCACTGTTTTCATGTGGCCGTTGGATGAGTCCCCCTTGGGGATATAAGACCTGTCTATAACCCTTGGTAAACCAGGGCTGCAAAAACACAGTGGGGTGAGCTACAAGGGCTCCATCAACCAAACCATGGGGCAGGCATGGACACTGGGAGCCCAGAATGGGAATCCCGGTCCCTAGAGAAAAACAGCTCTTGAATTAGCTGCAAGGTAAGATAATAAGTGACATGCTATGTCCCCTTATATTTGTTTTGCGACTGTAAAATGTGCAACACTTTTGTCACGATAGAAAAGGTAGAGAAAGAAAAACTCCCAGCGTTTTAGCCAAAGGCAATGGAGCATGACCTGCCAATTGCGCCATCTTGCAGAAAAACTACTACTACACTATCCAGGGAACCTGGTCAATCCAACCCAACGCCCCACCCCAGCATTTTAGCGGCACCAAATCTATGAGTTCAGCTATAGTCATGTATCCTGGAATCAGAGAAGCCCAGGGGTTGGGGAGGAAACAAGGAAGGGGCAAGACGGGGGTCTCAGGTACAAGTGACTTCCTGGCCGTCTTGAGGAAGCTCATTGTTGAAACTGCTCTCCCCAAATGGCGAGTAGGGAGGGACCTGGGGGGCTTCGATGATCAGCAGGCCTTCTGGGGAAAGGGAGGCAAACACAGTAACAGGATCCACCTCGGCCGGGAGCCTAGGGAAAACACCAGATTCATTTATTATTTTTCATACAGCCAAACATTCTTTTATGCATTTGAAAGAACATATTTTTGACATCGCCTGGTGGGATTATTAGCAAAGTAGTAATTCTTTTTGACTATTATTATCAAAACAATAATAATACACTAAATAATAACATTATTTGTTATAATAATAGTAATAATTCCACCAGGCACGCTCCATTAGTTACCCCAATTTTTAGATGAGGAGATTGAGATCAGAGAGGTGAACTGATCTGCCCAAGGTCACACAGCCGGAAAGCGGCAGATGGGAAGAGAATTGGAATCCTGATCTCCAGACTCACAAGCAGCTGGCCACGATGCCCCTCTGTCTCCCACCCACCCACCTCAGGCAGTAGACTTTTGAAAAAAGGTCCGTATTAGGAACAGCCAGGAGCTTCAGTCACAATAGATCTTCCCACTGGTTCAGGCTGGCTCTGTCTGTTGTAAATGCAGGAAACATAAGCCTGTGCTGGTCATGGGCAGGACCCTTCCTGGAGGGATTGGGGATATTTTTTTTTTGCTAAGAACAGCCACCTGTATTGTAGCCACATGAACTGCATCTACCTAGGAGATCCCTGATAAACGAGAGCCGTAGACATTAACAAGGGGCCTGCAAGGAAGGATGGAAGAGAAAAGGAACTTGGGCAGCTTCCAAGCCAAATTTCTGAAGTAGAAACAAGGGCAGAAGCTTGGACCTCCCCTCTCTCAGCTGGGGATGGGCTGACTCAGTTTAATTCTTGACACGCCAGCCCCTAGGGCACCTGGGACAATATGACAGGGCCGCCATCGTCGACAAGCATGGACGCCACAGGCAGGCAGACCTGAGTTCAAATCCTGCCTCCTCCTGACAGCGTGACCTTGGTCCAGTGAGCACACCTCTCTGATTATATGTCCTTATAAGAAAATGGGGTTTAAAACAGCATCTCTCTCTCAGGGTGACATGAGAATGCTGTCAGATGGTGAAAGCAAAGGGCTTAGCTTAGTGCCCGACATCCAGGAAGCGCTCAGTCGGCACTGGCTGCCACACTGTCATTGCAGGCCTGGCCATACAGGTGGACACAGTGATAGCTGTGACTACTGAAGCAGCAGCATCGACCCAAAGTCAGCACCCAAAAGGATCTATCTCGATGATCTAGGAAAACACCAGATTCATTTATTATTTTTCATACAGCCAAACATTCTTTTATGCATTTGAAAGAACATATTTTTGACATCGCCTGGTGGGATTATTAGCAAAGTAGTAATTCTTTTTGACTATTATTATCAAAACAATAATAATACACTAAATAATAACATTATTTGTTATAATAATAGTAATAATTCCACCAGGCACGCTCCATTAGTTACCCCAATTTTTAGATGAGGAGATTGAGATCAGAGAGGTGAACTGATCTGCCCAAGGTCACACAGCCGGAAAGCGGCAGATGGGAAGAGAATTGGAATCCTGATCTCCAGACTCACAAGCAGCTGGCCACGATGCCCCTCTGTCTCCCACCCACCCACCTCAGGCAGTAGACTTTTGAAAAAAGGTCCGTATTAGGAACAGCCAGGAGCTTCAGTCACAATAGATCTTCCCACTGGTTCAGGCTGGCTCTGTCTGTTGTAAATGCAGGAAACATAAGCCTGTGCTGGTCATGGGCAGGACCCTTCCTGGAGGGATTGGGGATATTTTTTTTTTGCTAAGAACAGCCACCTGTATTGTAGCCACATGAACTGCATCTACCTAGGAGATCCCTGATAAACGAGAGCCGTAGACATTAACAAGGGGCCTGCAAGGAAGGATGGAAGAGAAAAGGAACTTGGGCAGCTTCCAAGCCAAATTTCTGAAGTAGAAACAAGGGCAGAAGCTTGGACCTCCCCTCTCTCAGCTGGGGATGGGCTGACTCAGTTTAATTCTTGACACGCCAGCCCCTAGGGCACCTGGGACAATATGACAGGGCCGCCATCGTCGACAAGCATGGACGCCACAGGCAGGCAGACCTGAGTTCAAATCCTGCCTCCTCCTGACAGCGTGACCTTGGTCCAGTGAGCACACCTCTCTGATTATATGTCCTTATAAGAAAATGGGGTTTAAAACAGCATCTCTCTCTCAGGGTGACATGAGAATGCTGTCAGATGGTGAAAGCAAAGGGCTTAGCTTAGTGCCCGACATCCAGGAAGCGCTCAGTCGGCACTGGCTGCCACACTGTCATTGCAGGCCTGGCCATACAGGTGGACACAGTGATAGCTGTGACTACTGAAGCAGCAGCATCGACCCACGAAATGTCAGCACCCAAAAGGATCTATCTCGATGATCTAGGACAACATCCCCAGGTTACACAGTGGGGGACGGAGGCCCTGAGACAGGAAAGACTTGTTCAAGGGCTCTCCCCAGGTGGCCTCTAGGTTGAACCCCCTTGGTGGGAGAGCTGTTCCTCCCCGATTCTTTTGCAGTCCTTCCGGTTACATCTAAGGGGAAGCTCAGCGCCGTGTGAACATGCCTTCAACGCCTTAGCGTCTGCTATCTCTTGTTATTTTCTCTCTTTTAACAAAGAAAGAGCAGATCTATGACTTAGACCCTCAGGCAGGCAACATTGTCCAGTCAGAATTTAACCACATTTTGCTTTGAGTTTATTCCACGATTGCCTTCTTGAGTGAACGCTGGACTGATGAGAACTGAACCTTATCAAAGTGGGTTGATTGAAAAGGAAAAAAAACATCAGAAGCAAATAATAGTATGGGGATATAAAAGTCAAAAAATAGTTGAAGATGGTTTGTGAATGATTGATTTGGTCTCCTCTCACCGAGTAGAGAGGTCACGGGCTTTGAAGGTGGGGAAACCTGTGTTCAAATCCCAGACCGGTTCGTGATGGCTGTGCGACCTTAGATGAGTCTTATCAACCTCTGAGCCTCAGTGTTCTCATCCGCCAGACGAGCTTAACGACACCTACTCTATGCATGTGTGCTAAGGCACTACAATTGTGTCTAACTCTGTGCAACCCTATGGCCAGTAGCCCACCAGGCTCCTCTGTCTGTGGGATTCTCCAGGCATGAATATTGGAGTGGGCAGCCATGCCCTCCTCCAGGGCATCTTCCCAACCCAAGGGATCGAGCCACCTCTCTTACGTCTCCTGCACTGGCAGGTGGGTTCTTTACCACTAGCGCCACCTGGGAATCCCAATACCTACTCTATAGGATTCTTTCAAAGATAACATAAAATTAAATCTTTACATCTTAAAAAAAAAAAAAAAAAAAAAAGACATCGTTGTCTTGTTTCATGTCAATACAATGAGTTTTTCAACTAAGAAACTTTTTTTCAAAGAGCCTCAGAGTTCACATTAGATGCTTATTTAGTTACTTATTTACTGGCTGTGCAGCATGTGGGATCTTAGTTTCCCCACTAGGGACTGAACCCACAGCCCCTACATTGGAAACACAGAATCTCAACCACAGAACCCGCAGGGAAGTCCCAAACCTCTACACCTTTTAACCTGGCTCTCGACACACCTCAGGGGGTGGTAAATGGCAGATCCGATACCTGGGAGGCTGTGGAGCAAAGACACTAAAGTCTGCGTTGGCTCTGGGCATCCCCTGCTGATGACGTCCTGCGTCCCCTGGTCTCTCACTCCAGGTGGGTGGGGTAAAGCCCCCATCTCCAGTCTTTGCCCTGCACTGGACCTGACTGGCAAATTCCAAGACCGCACCCTCTCTCCTCCTCCAGTCAAAACAGGGTCTTTCCCATGGAGTTGAGTGTGTTGGGAAGAATTCCTACCTGTGGCCAAGACAGACTGCTGGAACATCATGTCTAGGAGGAAATCTCCAAGGCCCTCAGCCTGGCTGAGGGAGCTTCCCTGTCCTCTAATGACTGGAGGGTTTCCTGGGAGAGGCAGTGAGACCTCGGAGAGGGGCCCGGGCCGTCCCAAACCCCAGTCCCACTACTTGGTGATGGAGTCTTGGGGCAGAGCCAGGAGGTCTCGGGACTCCCAGCTGCTCCTGTGTGATGCCAGCCTTGCGGGGGCCTTTAACAAGATTAGCTCCCTGGGCGGGGCACTGAGTCTGTGCACATCCTCTGACTCTCCATCTTGAGGGAAGATGGGATACAGGAACGGAAGCTCAGAGCAGGTGAGCACAGTGCTCAAGTCCCCCACTCAGTCATGGAGCCGGGACTGCCTACACCCAGAGGCGAGATTCAAAATATTGTAATGACTGGCACAGCTGAACATCAATCACCCAGAATGGATGGTCTGTGCCATGGGGGTGGAGGAGGGTCCTGGGGGCCCCTTGGCTGTTGGAATGCGAGGAGGTTTGGAGGGTCCAGGGATGGGGTCAGGATGGGCACCTGATCAAGAGAACCTTCAGGGCAGGGCGGAGGGGGAAGCGGTCCTGGCCATGGTTAGTTCTCTATTGTAATAACCAGTCCAGCTCCGCTGCCGAGCCCCAGCTGAGCAGTAACGCTACTTCCAGCAGCTTTAGGCTTTTCTATCTGGTCAAGTAACTCCCAGCAAGCTGTTTCCCCGGAGGCCTCAGAGATGGCAAGGTCCACGAAAACGGCTGTCTTTAGAGATGATGAATTTGCTGACTTCTTTCTGGATCAGTCCCTTTCACAGCTTTGCCCTGCCTGTGACTCCATCCTGAGACCTCATTTCAGTCTTTTAAAAGAAACATCAACCCTTTCCATCCTCTCCACATCTCTCCCCTCTCAGCAACAGCTGTGGTGCTAGGGAAAGGTATGGGTCTTGGACGGCAGGCCAGCCAGGGAGAAAAGCAGTTTGGCGTTGGCCTTATCAGGAAGTGTCTGCAGGCTTTTAAGTACCCCAGAGACGCCTGGTGGGTTAGGAATGGGCTTGGGGGAGGAGAGAGACAGGACTGCAGAATCTTAAAGCTGGAAGCACCATCAGCATTCAGCCTGTGCAATCTCTCCAGACCCAGGACAGCTTTGCCAGGGTGAGGGGAAGAGTTAAGATTCAGTAACAACAAGAGTAAGAACAAACCGACACTTATGGGGACCTGCTGTGTGCCCGTCACTAGCTGTGATCTCATTTCCTCTGCAGCTGTAACTCCACAAGGCTGGGATCAGCATCCACCCCTTTTATGAATGAGGAAAGGGCATGCCGTACTCAAGGACCGAACTGCATACCTTTGCTGCAAAGGTGAAATGGGACTAGGAAGAGACTTTGGCGCCAGAAGTGCCCGGAAAGGAGGGGCGCTGATTCGGAGGAAGGCACCAGGCGGTCACCACGCCTGCGCGAGTCTCTTCTCCCTGCAGGTATTGCCACTGGGCCTCCCTCCATGAGGCTTTGACTCGAGGACTCCGCCGAGGGGTTTCCTGCCACTCCCACGATCACCCAGACTCAGCTCCCCTCACTTCCCCTCAGCAAAACTGGCGCTCCCTTTCTCCCCAGTCTCTCGGCCTCAAAACCCCTCTTGGTGGTGAGTTAGGAAGACAGGAGGACACTTTCCAGCCTAATGCTGTGGGTGCTCTAGGGAAGGCCACGGGAGACTTGGAGCAAGCCACTTTTGAAAGAGTCTATTGAGAACTGGGGGGGCTCATATCATGTGGGTGGGTGAGTATCCCGATTTTCATGGAGTCGTGGACAAGTCACCCTGCCTCTCCTCCTCTTGAAGTCTCCGTCTACAAAATGGGCTTGTTAATCCCATTGCCTAGTGCACTCGGCAGGTGAGACGGCATACCGTCTGTGTCCCCTTCCCTGGAACCTGCTGCAGGTCTTCTGTGATAACTCCTCCCCTCCAGTACCCAAGAGGGAGGGACTCCCGATCGCAGGTCCCCCACACGCTGCCCCCACTCCATCCTACCCTGAAATCCAGCTGCCAGGTTACTTACTGGATCTTCTTTGTGAAGTTCTTGGAAACGATGCCGCCTTCTTGCTGCTTCTCCTCATGTTTGCCTGGAAGGGAGAGGAAAGTCACACGTCAGGGTCCGTGTCCTGTGGGCATCATTCAGGACTGTACCCCTGGCCTCACGGTGTGGCCTGGGGCTTGGGCTAGAGGCTCCAGTCCTCTGAGCCTCTGGTCCCTCCTCTGCAAAGTGGACCCACTTGATAGCATCTCCCAGGCTGCGAGGAAGATGCATTAAGACCACAGGCTGGTCAGGAGGCCTTGACCATGGCTTGTAGATGGTTAGGAGCTAAGACTTAGGAAATCACAGGGATGACCTCCTGTCTTCTAAGACGTTACACAGCACCTTTTAAATCCTGCGCCTCCCCCTTTGCTCTTCATCAGCCAGGAGAGCCCTGAGGCCAACATGTCAGAATGAGTAAGAAGATAAAGTGAGGCGAGTTTGCCAACCCGCTGGCTTTATTACAAGCAGAGCTCCTTCCCAGCTCTGAGGATGGGCTTCCTTCTCCCTCAGTTACCAAAGTGAAAACTGAGGCCTGGGGATGGGTCCAAGGTCACGCGGCAAGTGCAGGCAGCCCTGGCCTCAGAGCCAATTCTTGGAAACGGAGCGGAGGGCTGAGGTCTGATGCCCCCTGCCTGTGCCAGCTTCTGGCTAGTTCTCTCAGCCCCATTATCTGTACCTAGCCCTGAAAGAACTGCCTGGAAATCGTGCATCAATCTCCAAAAACAAAACAAAAAACACCCAAAGGGTGTTTCCCTGAGAAATGACACATTAAGCATCATGGATGGGAAATTCCACCTGCCCGCCCCCATCCTCCTCCAGGTTGGCAGAGAGGACTTTTATTTTTTCTTCCCTTAGGAAGGAAAAATGTGAAATTACAAGACGGCTTAGGCACAGACTGGCTGTCATCTTGCCATTTATGTGACAGATTCTGACCCCGTTGGCCCCTCCCCATTCTTGGGCCTTTGGTTTTTTGTTTTTAATGGAGACAGTGTCTCTAATTTCTCTTTAAACAAATCAGATTAGTGGCCGGCAGAGTCATTAGGCTCCTATTATTAGTCACTCCTCATTTGTGGGGCCCCACTGCAGGGCCCCAAATCCTCATTTACCCAGGGAACACCCTCCCGAGGGGACGTGGAATCCTGACTGTAAATAATCTTGTGGAACATAGTGTCTTACTGCAGTCAAGGTTTTAACCTGATAATTTACCGGTGATTGCCTTATTCATTACCTTTTTGTTATTCATTATTCCGTTGTTAATAACTTTTTCTGATTACAAGATAACGCACTGAAGATGTAGAAAAGAAAGGACAATCAAAACCCTCTAAAACTGCATCACCCCAAGGAAACTACATTTTCGTACAGATTCCAGACTTTTCTGTGTTACTGAGAAATGCTTACATGCTATATAGTCTAACACTATATATGTTAAATAGCTGTCTAACCCCTATTCTACCCAAAATCATATTGCGTATTATGCCCGAGACTTGTTTTTCTCTCTTGCTGACACATTATCATCATTTTTCCACATTACAGCCAGTATTTGTCAGCAACGTGACTTTTAATGGCTGGAGGGAGACAGAAGTTAACTAGTCCTCCTCCGTGTTGGGGTGCCGAGGGGGTTTCTGACGTCAGAAAGAATCTCACTGCACTGAACGTTCTTTCAGCTAGATCTTCACGCCCAGCCTGATGACTTCCTAGGATAAATACCACGTTCTCGAATTTTGAAGCCTTGCTCTATAGGTTGCTAAAATTTCCCTTAGGAAAGGCTGCATCAAGGTCGTCTCCCATTAGCTGGGCAGAAAGGGGTACGTTCACAGGAATTTGTTTCTAAACTGGAGCGTCTGCCTAACCAGAGCATACTATTCTGCGAACACGCTGCCTCCGGGAGCTGGGAGAGTTTATAGTCGCCTGCCAAGTCTGCGACCACCAGCTGCCCAGTTCCGATACCGGCGCGTGGCCAAAGCAACACGGTCTGTCCCCTGGTCCCCTCCTCAAAGCCTGGGCCTCTGGAGCCCTCCTTCCCTGGGGGTAGGCCAGTGCCTCTGACTCAGCCCTTCTGCACACTTGATATCCTGGCAGTCATCAACAATGATGATGACGGTAGGACTAAGAAGAGCACACTCTTACACGTGTTTCCTTGGTGTCTGACACCCTTCTAAGCACCTTACCGATATCAACTCTTACTTTGTCACAACAGCCTGAGAAAGCATTACCGTTTCGTGAGTGGGGGAAAAGGAAGTTCAGAGAGGTTAAGGGAGGATGTGTCTAAGGTCACACAGCTTGAAAGTGCTGGAGCAAAGATTCCAAGGCAGGGATGGGGGGTGGGGGTGGAGTCTGCTCTAACGTCGCCTGTAACTCTGCTGCTCTTCGCTGAACCTCCGTTTACCCTTTTCTCTGGGGCTGGTGACAGCAGCTTCCTAATTGTTGGGTACTGTGAGGAATCCGTGAGAATGAGTCACACGATTACTTCACAAGCTGTAAAACCACCACGTAAAGCTGAATGCGTCCCACTTATTTTGGTATTTGGGGAAAGAACTGGCCCTCAGGAGCAAAACCGCCCTGTCTATACTCTGAAAGCAGCGTATGGGGCCAGGGGAAGGATCTCTGAGCAAAAGCAGCTCCCTGAAGGGGAAAATTGGGGGAGGGGGTTAAGCTGGTTGAAAGAGGGTATTGCTAGGAGGATCTGGTTGAAGCTTAATTTGCATGTGATTTGAATATCGATTTACTAGGGCAGCTTAAAGATTATGAGCGATTTTTAATTTTCTTATTTTGCTTTCCTATCTACATTTTCTATCATAGAATTTTTTTTGTAAACAGAAAAAAGTAATTGTTATGATTCTTAAAAAAAAGAAAAAAGAACTCATCTGGAGGCTAGGGAAAGCCAGAGGTCTCTCACAGCCACTGAGAAGGGAAGGCGCCAAGGAGCACCATCAGCACTTCCGGGAAAGCCACTGGCCCAGCTGAAGAAAGGAGGTGCTGTTTCCAGGGGAGGCAGAGGCCCTGGGACTAAGGAGGAGGGGTGGAATAAAGCCTTGGGCTTTCCAGGCCCTTCCTCTGTCAGGGCCTGGTCCAATAGCCTACGAAGAGAACATTTCTTGGCTGGTGAAGGGTTGGGGGAAGGGTGCGTGTGAGGCATGATGGAAATCATTTAGTCTAGCATTTTCCAAACACTTCCCTGGACCTAGACACTCATCCGTGGTTAGGTAAGACAGGGTTGCTTTTCAGAGATTCATAAACTGTTATTAGCAAATTTAAGGCTCTGACAAGGCCTGCAGTGAGAAGACCTGTTTATAATTTTGTTTCATATGATACCTTCTAAAATTCTAGCCACCCCCCTCCCTCCACACAAGATGCCTAGTGATAACTTAAAACATACTGTTTGGCAAATACTGATCTAGTCCAACTCCTTATAAAAACAAAGGTAAAGGTGAGGCCCCAAAAGTGATAGGATTTGCCCCAGGCCACTCAGTTTGAAGCAGATCCTGCCATCCTGACTCTGTTTGAATGTCAGACCTTGCCATGGAGCAGCACATGATCTCAGGTGTCTGGGGCTCAGTTTCCTCATCTGTAAAGTGAGAATGAGTCACACGATGGTAAAACCACCACGTAAAGCTGAATGCGTCCCACTTATTTTGGTATTTGGGGAAAGAACTGGCCCTCAGGAGCAAAACCGCCCTGTCTATACTCTGAAAGCAGCGTATGGGGCCAGGGGAAGGATCTCTGAGCAAAAGCAGCTCCCTGAAGGGGAAAATTGGGGGAGGGGGTTAAGCTGGTTGAAAGAGGGTATTGCTAGGAGGATCTGGTTGAAGCTTAATTTGCATGTGATTTGAATATCGATTTACTAGGGCAGCTTAAAGATTATGAGCGATTTTTAATTTTCTTATTTTGCTTTCCTATCTACATTTTCTATCATAGAATTTTTTTTGTAAACAGAAAAAAGTAATTGTTATGATTCTTAAAAAAAAGAAAAAAGAACTCATCTGGAGGCTAGGGAAAGCCAGAGGTCTCTCACAGCCACTGAGAAGGGAAGGCGCCAAGGAGCACCATCAGCACTTCCGGGAAAGCCACTGGCCCAGCTGAAGAAAGGAGGTGCTGTTTCCAGGGGAGGCAGAGGCCCTGGGACTAAGGAGGAGGGGTGGAATAAAGCCTTGGGGCTTTCCAGGCCCTTCCTCTGTCAGGGCCTGGTCCAATAGCCTACGAAGAGAACATTTCTTGGCTGGTGAAGGGTTGGGGGAAGGGTGCGTGTGAGGCATGATGGAAATCATTTAGTCTAGCATTTTCCAAACACTTCCCTGGACCTAGACACTCATCCGTGGTTAGGTAAGACAGGGTTGCTTTTCAGAGATTCATAAACTGTTATTAGCAAATTTAAGGCTCTGACAAGGCCTGCAGTGAGAAGACCTGTTTATAATTTTGTTTCATATGATACCTTCTAAAATTCTAGCCACCCCCCTCCCTCCACACAAGATGCCTAGTGATAACTTAAAACATACTGTTTGGCAAATACTGATCTAGTCCAACTCCTTATAAAAACAAAGGTAAAGGTGAGGCCCCAAAAGTGATAGGATTTGCCCCAGGCCACTCAGTTTGAAGCAGATCCTGCCATCCTGACTCTGTTTGAATGTCAGACCTTGCCATGGAGCAGCACATGATCTCAGGTGTCTGGGGCTCAGTTTCCTCATCTGTAAAGTGGATGTATCAAACCTACACATACTTCCTCATAAGTCCATGTGAGGAACCAGCAAGTCAACACATGTCAGCCTTTAGCACAGTGTCCTGCACAAAGAGCTTGAGGAAGAACGGGTGTGTCATTAAGTGAGGCAGGAAGGGAGACTCGCCTGACTTCCCAGTTCCTTGAAAATTGCTTTTTAAATGGAGCCCATGATGTCAATTTGATTTTTAAAATCCTTATTGTAAAAGTCTCTGTATGTACTGTTAGGGCACTGACGTTCTGTCAGGGCAAAGTTGCTAAGTGCACAGCCGTGAAGTGTGTTTTCAGCCTAAAAAGGTTTTGTGTGTCTTTTTCTGATGTAAGCCCCCAAAGGCCCCATTTTACAGCTGTGGAAGTGAGGCTCTGTGACGACTCAGCGCCTCTTGGACTATTAGTAAGGTACTCAGCTGGGCTCACAGACAGGAGCTGCCAGACTCCAACTGCAAAGACGATGGGAGGGAAAGCCCTCCAGGCTGGACAGAGGCCTCCTGGAGGGGCCACAGGACAGGCGAGACCTTCCGCCCTGGGGTGGAAGCCTCTGGAACCCTAATTAAGACAAACGCAGGAGGAGCGGTGATCACCGTGTTTGCAGAGTACCAGGCAGACATTGTTCTCAGCTCCGTCTTACAGACTCTGCATTTATTATCATAAATTGTGCATATTTCATCTTCCTTACAGCCTTGCATGTTGGATATGATTATGAACCCCATGCTTTAGAGGGGTGAACTGAGGCTCAGACCAGTGAAGAGACGTTATTGTGCATATCCACCCAGAGAATAAACAGGTGGTGGCAGGATCTGAACCGGGGTCTCAGCATCTAGCGAGCACTCGTGTATGTCTGCAGGCAGGTAGGCACTGGGGCCTCACTACGTGCCCAGAATTTTAATAAGATCAACAATGACAGTACTGATCCCTGGTGTTCTGGGCACTGTGTATGCACTGTACCCGCGTTGTCTCGTTTAAGACAACAGTCCTCAGGCGGTGCAGCCATCTGAAGTCCAATTTCCAGATAAGGAAGCAAAGCACAGAGACATCGTGTGAGATGTCTGGCTCCCGAGTCAACTGGGGAAGCCCTGGCTGCCCGCCCCACCCCCATCTCCGGGCACAAGACTCCAGCGTGTCTCCTGGCCCACCACACCCTCCGGAGCCTCTGACGGACCCTTTGAAACTCCCCCTGAAGGCTGCTCTGCTGAGGCTTGTTTCTGCCCAGCCTGTTTGCAGTGGCTTTTATTGATTTTCCGGCCGGTAGAGCTTGCCAGGAACCTGCTTTTTAATGGAACGTTAATTGCGAGGGCAGGGACAGAAAGCTGCTTTGCCCCTGCTTCCCAGGCACTGAGTGTCCATCTCTTCTCTCCTTTTCCCCAAAGCACTCCCTCTCCCAGCCTGGGACGTGGGCAGGCCCAGACGCTGCTGGCTGCTGACTCACGGTGAGTCCTTGGCCGAGTCCCTTCATGGGCCTCAGCCTCCTCAGCTGCAAAATGGAACCAGCCAACTCCGCTTCTCAGAAAGCAGGCATATAAAAGCTGTAGCCCTTGGCACCTGGGAGGTGCTCAAAATATCAATTCACTTCTGACCTCCCAATTCCATGACTTAATCTCTCTGTGCTGCAGTTTCCTCATCTGGAAAAAGAAGAGACAGACAGGATCTGCCTCTTCTGCTGTACTCCACGGAGGCTATGGGCACAGCGCAGAGCAGAGTGTCTGGTAGACAGTAAGCGCTCAATCAAGGTCACCGCGTGGTAGCCAGATGACGACCACGCCTCAGCTTCCTCATCTGGAACAAAGGAAGGTGTTTCCTTGAAACCTGAGCTAGTTGCTCTCATTACACAGCATCAAACACCTGCTTCGGGGCTCTGTCCTGATACTGGGGTGCACCAACCCCTCTTCTTCTCTGGGTTTTCAGTCCTATGTCTGTTAAGGTCATGCTTTATATTAAATTCTCTGCTAAAACACAGGTGGTTTCTATTTCCCTGCCTGTTGGCTGGTTGATGCAGCACCCAAAGGTTAAAATTTCCCCTGGGAGCCGGAAGCGGGAGTCTTTTCCGTAAAGATATCTTTTATGGGTTGCATTCCAGGGCCCTGAAGTCACCTGTGTCGTGCTGGCAGAGCGTCCCCTCTGAGGGAGCCTAGGCCAACACGCCCTCCCCCGCTTCCCTCCTCCCTGCCCTTGACCACTCACCAGACACCTCCACGTATCCGTCCTTGGTCTTTACCATCAGCTCTTCCGGCTTAAAGCTGTGCACGTTGACACACACTTTCCAGGGCTCCCCGGGGAATGGTGGGGGGCTCCTGCCCTCAGCAGGCACCCCAAATCTGGTCATGCCAGCGGGCCCCCGGGGCACCATGCCGGACCTCAGGGTCCCTGGCCAGGCGGAGGAGAGTCGAGGCAGGGCCCAGTCCGGCCAAGAGGCGGTCAAGTCGTCGGGGAAGGGGTCCATGCCAAAGCCATCGTCCAGCAGGCGGGAGGACAAGGGCGAGTCCCGGAAGGGGTCCCGGCGCCGGCGGCTTGAGTAGTGGCAGGGGAAGGGCATCTGACCGTCAGCCATGGCGGCTGCTGAGCTGAAGGGGAAACAGAGGCTCAGAGAGAGGGAGCCACCTGCCCAAGGTCACACAGCAAGGTGAGGCGGGGGCGCTGGCCTTCCAAGTTTATTCTTCAGGTTCAGAACCATCCACTGCCAGGGACCGAGGCGCACACCTAGCTGAGGTCCCAGCCACCAAAGGCCACCCCAGGCTGGCCCAGCAGAGTTCTCAAGGACCCCTCTCCACACGGCCTCACCGGAGATCAGCGCGCTGTCACCGTCCGCCTGGGCCGCCCAGGCTCCCAGCCAAAGCCACTGAGCGAAGCCCGGAGCTTAATAAACCCGGAGACGCGAGCCTAGAAACTTCTCCTTGCTTCTCGTCGTGGGCTGGGCGCCTTCTATTTATTGCTTCTTGGGGCTGGAGGCGGGTTTTGCTAACGCCTCCTGTCACAGGAGTATTCGGAGGTGATGAACCAGCCCCAGAGAATCCGCTGAGAGGGGGACAGCTGGGCTCCCAGGGGGCTGGGAGGGGCCTTCTCCGCCGAGTTCTGCCAGCCGCTCCGGACTCTCCTCCCCCAGCTCGGCTCAGCCCCGCCCTCCCTGCCGCGCCCGCCCCCAGAGCCCGCCCGCCCGCCCACAGCTGGGCACCAAGGCCTGGCTATTAATAACCCTGCCTGGGTGAGGGCTCAGGTCACCCTCTGGAAATACCTTCCACAGGGCCTGCTGCATCCTGCCTCCTCCCTGGGGACCCGCGCAAGAGAAGAGAGACGTCCGGAGGCCAGTGGATCTGGAAGCAGACCGCCCTGAGGTGCAATCCCCTTCCAAGCCTTCGGCATCCACAAGCTCCGTCTCAGACCTTGCCTTCTGCGCCTTCTGAGGGGAGCCACCTCCCCAGGTGGCTCTAAGCCGTTGGCTTTTCCATCTGTAAAATGGATGTCACAGTAGCCTCCTCGCAGATGTGTCATTCTCCTTAAAGCATTTAGCAAACCATCACTTTTATATTTTCAGTGTTGATTCTCAATTACATAATGCTTGCTGGGTGCCAGGCCCCTGTTCTAAATGCTTTACAAACATTAGCCCGCTTCATCCACGCCAACGACCCCATGAGGCACGCTGATCTCCGTTTTACAGAGGAGGAGAGTGCCATGGGGGGTGGTCCCCTAGGAGAGCTTCTCTTATGATGAGGACAGTTAATCATGACAATTATTCAGAGGTGGTGTATTCAGCCAAGGGTATCTGCTCTGACACCCCAAGCCCAGAAAGGACCTGTTTTCTAGACTCCTCCGCCTCTCCCGCATAGCTCAGAGAATGAATCTGTGAATTGTCCTTTGACCTCAAGGCCCCAGTGCTTGTGTCCAGCAGGTGTGCAGTCCGGGGTTTGCCCGGGATCCCTCCAGGGGCTTGGGGTCTGGGTTCTGCCTTCCTCGTAGGGTGGGGTGGGCTGGGGGTTAAGGAATTCAGTGAGTCATTGGTTTGAGAAATCAGTTTGGTATTAAGCAGGGCGCACATGAGGCAGCTTGCTAAAAATAGAGTATGGAGGATGACAACATGCTCATGGTTTACTGTCCCCTGTGCACCTGCCACAGGGTGAGCAGTCGCAGATACGACGGTCCTAACCCCTTGCAGCGGCGCCCACGGGTGCTGTCACCATGCCTGTGCTACAGGTGTGGAAACAGGCCTAGCCTGCGCACACGGCTGGGGCGGATGGGGGCGGGGCTGGGTGGGACCCTGCAAGTCTGTGCTGAGCTGACCGACCTAGCCCCTGCCGCCTTCCTTCGGGGCCCAGAAAGGGGGATGGCGGCGCCCCCATCCCAAATGACCGGGGTGAGATCATTGTGCTGGAAGCTTCAGGCTGACGTCACGCCGGGCACGGAGGCCTCAGCTCTCGCTTGTAATTACAGCGGGGCGAGGCTGGCTGGGTGTGGAGCCAGGATGGGGAGAATCACTGCCTGACACAGAGACGGCTGGCCCTGCCTGCGACTCGGGTGGGCGCTGCGGAGGTTTCCGAGCAGGGGTGGAGCGGCGGGGTCCCGAGGGAGGGAGTCTGCGTGTGGATTGCCACGGGTGGAGTCATGCCTGTGTGCTTCTGAGCGATGGGGCTCTCCTGTTTATCTGTGCCTGAGTCGGCTGATGGGTGTGTTTTAGAAGACGCTGCTTCTCCTTCCTTCCTCCAGACTTCCTTTCCACATGGCCTGGAGGGTGGAGGTGAGGGACCACATGCTCAGGGACCTCACTTGCCTTCTCAAAAGGATGATTGCAGCTTCCCCGCCGGCAGACGGGAAGGGTCGCTGTGCAGCTAGGAAATAGCAAAGGCAGTCATTAGAATTTATCTGGCACTTCCACGTACCAGGTTCTGTTCCAAGCACTTTACGTGTATTCGTTCAGCTAATCCTCCCTACAATTCCACAAGGAAGGGACTTTTATTATCCCCATTGAACAGATGGGGAAACGGAGGCATAGAGAGAGGATGTGTGTCTTTCTCATGTCTACGGACTCAGGGAAGTGGTAGAAGTTGAGCCCCTGCCTCCTCTGCTGTGCTGCCTCTTCCAGCCATGTCACTGCTCACATTTATTGAGCACTGACTGTGCACCAGACTGTGCCCAGCACGGTCACTCATCACCTCCACGAGTCTCCAGGGTTCAGAGAGGTGAAGCCACTTGCCCCGGGTCGCACAGTTGGCTGAGGATTGGAACTCATGCCAGTGAGACGTGGGAGCCCACGGTAACCACCAGAATGGGACAATATTGCCCAGGCCTTGTTTGGTGACCTTCCTACGTGCCTGCCATTCCGTTTCCCATGGGAGGTTTGCTGTATTTCTGGGTCAGACCAGCCTTCTGTTTTGGGAAGCTGAGCAGGGAGGCAGCTGCTCGTCCTGCTGATGGGCCACCTGGAGAGGAGTCAGCTAACATACATGGGAAGTAGTCAGCAAGCCCCGCGTGCTGTCAGCAGGCAGCTGAAAAAATGGGTTCAGCTCCAGCAGAAGCTAGAGAGGGGATGAGGCCTGCAGGCTAGCTCTTAGGGAAGGAAAGACCCTGGTAGGGGTGGGGAGCAGCCCATGTGAGACTTCAAGTCCCAGGACAAGGGTTCTCTTGGCTGTTCTCCTCTTGGATATTTCACATGGGAAGGGCCACAGTTAGGCCTCAAACAAAGTCAAGGGAGAGGGTGACATCACCCTGCATACTGGAAACTGGGGTCCTCAGAGGAAAAATGGCAGCTTAAAGTTGGAGAAATAATGCCAGAAAAAGACCCAGGCTTGTCAGCTGTCGGATTCTGTGTTTTTTTTCCTTCCACTGCAGTTAAGAAACCCAAGTTCCTCCCTCCTCAGGGTTTGCCCCTTCACTTTCAGGTCCCACCACAGTGGGGATAGGGGCTGCAGTTGTTGAAAGGGGTTGTTCTCTGAATCCCTCCAAGGCATGGCTTTCCGGATGTCATTTTAACTCTAGGGGTCTGGACGCTTGATCTGGGTGTGGAGGCAAATCCTGGTACCTCCTGCATTCACTCAGGTTGCAAGTCCAGGAAGACCCAGCTCCGAGTTCCCTCTCTTGGACACCCCCAGAGCCAGCTCCTTCCCCAGCAAATAGAGAGTGAGTTTGATCATGTCTTCTTCCCTTTCTTTTCTCAGCTCCTCTGTGAATGACTGTAATTGAATGTCCAGCATCTTCAGCTCCATGAGGGCATGACCGTTGAATATCTTGTTCCCAGCAGCATCCCCTGTAGTTAGACGGGTACGTGGTGCATTATGGGAGCTCAGAAGGGTACGTGGTGCATTATGGGAGCTCAGAAGGGTATGTGGTGCGTTATGGGAGCTCAGGACCTCTTGACCCAGTAGATGATGCTTACTACTGTGTCTGAACTGCCTTGCTCACATGTGACAGACCATACACACAGTGACTGCACTGGAACATGAAGTACAATTCCCTGAGTACTTAGAAGGTGCCAGGTGCCAAGCTGAGTGCTTTCTAAGCCTGTTTTTATTTAATCTTCACGACAGCCCTCCCACCTAGAGGTCTGAACCATCATCCCTTGTTTTACAGATGAGGAAACAGGCTTAAAACAGGGTGTAGCTTGTCCAAGGCCACACGCCTGTGGGTTTGGAACCCAGGTGTGTCTGAACTTCAAGTTCAGTGCTCTTTCTTCTGTCGCACACCCAAACACATGGTTAACAAGCAAAATAAGAAACAACCCTCATGGTCCCTCCCTAAACTATCCCTGCCCTCTTCCCATGCAAGTAATCCTTATTCATGAAGCTCTAGCTTCCTCCTACCATAGACTCCAAAATTCTCTCCAGACTACTTCCTCTAACCATCTCAAAAAGTAGAATAGTCCTGGGCTTCCCAGATGGTGCTAGTGGTAAAGAACCCACCTGCCAATGTAGGAGATGTAAGGCACACAGGTTCAGTCCCTGGGTGGGGAAGATCCCCTGGAGAAGAAAATGGCCACCCACTCCAGTGTTCTTACCTGGGAAATCCATGGACAGAGGAGCCTGGTGGGCCACCATCCATATGGTCCCAAAGAGTCAGATATGACTGAAGCGACTTCGCACCAGTAACAATAAAAATAGCAAAATACAACATTTTGTTCCAGTTGTGCTTTAGGTATCAACTTATTTAATGCTCAGCCAAATAGCTCTAAAATCAGAATCATTATTTCCATTCGCAGATGATGCTACCTCTGTAGCATCAGAGGCACAGAGAGGTTAAATGACCCCTTTCAAGGCCACATAGCCACTAAGTGGCAGAGTTGGTATTCAAGTCCAGGTAACTTGGCTCCAGAGCCTACGCTCCTAACCACCCCATGATTCTGTGAATAACAACAGAATAACAAAACAGTAATGATCCTACCATTATTCAAGACTCGTTATGTGCCAAGCTCTGCTAAATGTCTGGTATGTCTTCTCTCCTTTCATTTTGTAACAGCCCTAGGAGGCAACAGGATATTGGTAACCCTGTTTTATGTTGAAAAGTCTAAGGCACAGAGTCAGACCTTGGCTGATTGGTTTCTAGGCCTGTACCATCAGCGGCCCAAAGAGCAAGGCCACCTGGCACCCACTGTGTGCCCAGCCAGAGCACCCCTCTCCAGACCCAACCAGATCCAAGAGATCACTGTTGACCTGCAGGTCCTGGCCCATCTGTCCTTCTACCATGTACCCTTCTAATCACAGGGGATGCTGCTAGGAACAAGATACTCAACGGTCCTGCCCTCATGGAGCTGAAGATGCTGGAGGCTGCCTGGGACAAGCCATCATGGTATGCATTGGAAGAACCCTTACATATTACTGATATGGAGGCTCTCAGAGCTGGGGTGAGGTGGGGGCTGCACGTGGCTCCAGGAGAAGGGTGTCAGGGTCAGCTCTCCACGCATTGGACAGTGCCAGCTAATGGCTCTTAGGAGTACCTCTACTTAATCCTGGGCTTCCCAGATGGTGCTAGTGGTAAAGAACCCACCTGCCAATGTAGGAGATGTAAGGCACACAGGTTCAGTCCCTGGGTGGGGAAGATCCCCTGGAGAAGAAAATGGCCACCCACTCCAGTGTTCTTACCTGGGAAATCCATGGACAGAGGAGCCTGGTGGGCCACCATCCATATGGTCCCAAAGAGTCAGATATGACTGAAGCGACTTCGCACCAGTAACAATAAAAATAGCAAAATACAACATTTTGTTCCAGTTGTGCTTTAGGTATCAACTTATTTAATGCTCAGCCAAATAGCTCTAAAATCAGAATCATTATTTCCATTCGCAGATGATGCTACCTCTGTAGCATCAGAGGCACAGAGAGGTTAAATGACCCCTTTCAAGGCCACATAGCCACTAAGTGGCAGAGTTGGTATTCAAGTCCAGGTAACTTGGCTCCAGAGCCTACGCTCCTAACCACCCCATGATTCTGTGAATAACAACAGAATAACAAAACAGTAATGATCCTACCATTATTCAAGACTCGTTATGTGCCAAGCTCTGCTAAATGTCTGGTATGTCTTCTCTCCTTTCATTTTGTAACAGCCCTAGGAGGCAACAGGATATTGGTAACCCTGTTTTATGTTGAAAAGTCTAAGGCACAGAGTCAGACCTTGGCTGATTGGTTTCTAGGCCTGTACCATCAGCGGCCCAAAGAGCAAGGCCACCTGGCACCCACTGTGTGCCCAGCCAGAGCACCCCTCTCCAGACCCAACCAGATCCAAGAGATCACTGTTGACCTGCAGGTCCTGGCCCATCTGTCCTTCTACCATGTACCCTTCTAATCACAGGGGATGCTGCTAGGAACAAGATACTCAACGGTCCTGCCCTCATGGAGCTGAAGATGCTGGAGGCTGCCTGGGACAAGCCATCATGGTATGCATTGGAAGAACCCTTACATATTACTGATATGGAGGCTCTCAGAGCTGGGGTGAGGGTGGGGGCTGCACGTGGCTCCAGGAGAAGGGTGTCAGGGGTCAGCTCTCTCCACGCATTGGACAGTGCCAGCTAATGGCTCTTAGGAGTACCTCTACTTAATCCCCATTACTTATTCCTTTATCAGACCTTCTGAGACCCCCTTTCATAGGTACTCTGAACATGGGAACCAATACATCAGCTAACCAGATTTTTAAGAAGTGAGAGTCAGCACTGACTGATTATAAAAGATAGCAAAACATGGTGGGTAAGAATGTGAACAGACACTGATTTGAATCCTGTTAGTGGTGCTGTTCTGGGCAAGTGTCTTAGCCTCTCTGAACCTCTGTCTTGCCAGCTGTAAAATGGGAGTGATAATATTACCTATATCACAGAGTTATTATTGGCACAGATTATGAGGGGGACATGGATGGGGAGATGGATAGGGGCCAGACGATGTAGAGCATTGTAGATTCCACTGGAGAGTCAGACTTTATCCTGAGCCACTTTGCTTAACTCTGTTTTATTTTGTTTGGAGTTGCATCCTGAGGCATGTGGGATCTTCGCTTCCCAACCAGGGACTGAACCATGCCCCCTGCAATAGACACTTGGAGTCTTAACCACAGGACCACCAGGGAAGGCCCCTGGGCACTTTGAAGATCCACTGACCTGTTTGGAGAGGGATGCTGATGGGATGAGATGTGAGATTCTAGAAAAATCACCAGCTGCTCACAGAGAGTGTATTACAGGGCAAGACTCCAGCGAGACCAGCAAAGACGACTATCGAAGGATCCGGGGAAGATGGCAGCCTGGGCAAGGCTGTTGGCTGAAGAGAGGCAAAGGATGAACATAACCCTTAATACAGTAAAGAAGAGAAGCATTTTGAGCATCTGATTGGATGGGAGGGGAGGAGAGGGTTGCATCAACAGCAATGCCCAGGTTTTAGACTTGGGGAACTGGGTGGATGGTCGTGTCATCTGCTGAACATGTGATAATCGGTAGCTGTGGGGAGTGAAGAGACTCAGTTTATTCATTTACTCATTTATTCATTCACTATGTATTTATTAAGTTCTGTGCAGACTACTAGCCTAGGGGGCTAGAGGAAGCAGTGAATGAGGTGGCAATCTCTGCTCTCACATCTATCAATAAGCAAATAATCAAATCAACAATTGAAAATTTGAGATGGTGACAAATGTTACAGAGGAAGTAAAGGCTCTTGGGTGTGTTTCTGATCTGATTTCCTGCTACCGTTCACCCCTTGTTCCCCAAGCTGATGCTCCAGTGACTTTCTTTCTGCCCTTGACACAGAAGGGTCATATGTATTCCCATCCCAGGGCCTTCCTACCACCTGTGACACTCCTCCCCAGATCTCTGCACCTCTGGCTTCTCACTTTGTTGGTGTCTCTACTTAAATGTCACTCACCCAAACAAACCTTCTCCGATCATGTTCTCTCACCTCAGCTGGTTTCTTTTTCTTCACAGCCCTGGCTACTAACCAACTGACTGTTACATCTCACCGCTCTATTATTTGTTTTGTCTGTTTTTTATCTGCCTCTTCTATTAGAATGAAAGCTTCTCGAGGCCTGGGGGTGGGGACTTTTGTCATTTAGGGCTCTGTCCTTAGCACCTAAGACAGTACGTGGCTCATCGCTGGGATTCAGTAAAATTCCAGGCACTTGGTAGGAGGCAATGATTCTGGTTGGGAAAAGCCATGTGACCTTTGACTAGTTGTGGCCAGTGAGTTGTGAGCAGAAGTGATGTCTGTCAATTCCAGTTCAAAGTATTTACTCTAATGACCCCAGGGAGACCATGGCATCATGAGGGCAGGACCCGTGGGTGATTCCTCTTTGCTTCTGCACTAGGATCACCAACTTCATCAGTGAGGGTGTCCTCCCACTGGAAGAGAAATAAAGTTCTTGTCTTGCAAGACTGTGAAATTTGGAGTTTGTTAGTTAGGACCGCATTGTTGTTGTTCAGTAGCTAAGTCATGTCTGACTCTTTGCGACCCCATGGACTGCAGCATGCCAGGCCTCCCGGTCGCTCACTATCAGCTCATCTTCTGCATCAGTCCTTCCAATGAATATTCAGGGCTGATTTCCTTTAGGGTTGACTAGTTTGATCTCCTTGCAGTCCAAGGGGACTCTCAAGAGTCTCCTCCAGCACCACAATTCAAAAGCATCAATTCTTTGGCACTCAGCCTTCTAATTAAGCCTAAGCAGGGGCTAGAGGAAGCAGTGAATGAGGTGGCAATCTCTGCTCTCACATCTATCAATAAGCAAATAATCAAATCAACAATTGAAAATTTGAGATGGTGACAAATGTTACAGAGGAAGTAAAGGCTCTTGGGTGTGTTTCTGATCTGATTTCCTGCTACCGTTCACCCCTTGTTCCCCAAGCTGATGCTCCAGTGACTTTCTTTCTGCCCTTGACACAGAAGGGTCATATGTATTCCCATCCCAGGGCCTTCCTACCACCTGTGACACTCCTCCCCAGATCTCTGCACCTCTGGCTTCTCACTTTGTTGGTGTCTCTACTTAAATGTCACTCACCCAAACAAACCTTCTCCGATCATGTTCTCTCACCTCAGCTGGTTTCTTTTTCTTCACAGCCCTGGCTACTAACCAACTGACTGTTACATCTCACCGCTCTATTATTTGTTTTGTCTGTTTTTTATCTGCCTCTTCTATTAGAATGAAAGCTTCTCGAGGCCTGGGGGTGGGGACTTTTGTCATTTAGGGCTCTGTCCTTAGCACCTAAGACAGTACGTGGCTCATCGCTGGGATTCAGTAAAATTCCAGGCACTTGGTAGGAGGCAATGATTCTGGTTGGGAAAAGCCATGTGACCTTTGACTAGTTGTGGCCAGTGAGTTGTGAGCAGAAGTGATGTCTGTCAATTCCAGTTCAAAGTATTTACTCTAATGACCCCAGGGAGACCATGGCATCATGAGGGCAGGACCCGTGGGTGATTCCTCTTTGCTTCTGCACTAGGATCACCAACTTCATCAGTGAGGGTGTCCTCCCACTGGAAGAGAAATAAAGTTCTTGTCTTGCAAGACTGTGAAATTTGGAGTTTGTTAGTTAGGACCGCATTGTTGTTGTTCAGTAGCTAAGTCATGTCTGACTCTTTGCGACCCCATGGACTGCAGCATGCCAGGCCTCCCGGTCGCTCACTATCAGCTCATCTTCTGCATCAGTCCTTCCAATGAATATTCAGGGCTGATTTCCTTTAGGGTTGACTAGTTTGATCTCCTTGCAGTCCAAGGGGACTCTCAAGAGTCTCCTCCAGCACCACAATTCAAAAGCATCAATTCTTTGGCACTCAGCCTTCTTTATGGTCCAACACTCACATCCATACATGACTACTGGAGAAACCATAGCTTTGACTATATAGACCTTTGTTGGCAAAGTGATGTCTTTGCTTTTTAATACACTGTCTATGTTTGTCATAGTTTTCCTTCCAGGAAGTAAGTGTCTTATAATTTCATGACTGCAGTTGCCATCCACTGATTTTGGAGCCCAAGAGGAGAAAAATCTGTCATTGCTTCCACTTTTCCCTCTTCTATTTGCCATGAAATGCTAGGACCAGATGCCATGATCTGAGGTTTTTGAATGTTGAGTTTTAAATCAGCTTTTCCACTCTCCTCTTTCACCGTCATCAAGAGGCCTCTTTAGTTCCTCTTTGCTTTCTGCCATTAAAGTGGTATCATTTACATATCTGAGGTTGTTACTTCTCCCAGCAGTCTTGATTCTAGCTTGTGACTCATCTAGCCTGACATTTCGCATGAGGTACTCTGCACACAAGTTAAATAAACAGGGTGACAATATACAGCCTTATCGTACTCCTTTCCTAATTTCGAACCAGTCAGTTGTTCCATGTAAGGTTCTAACTGTTCCTTTTTGACCTGCAGAAAGGTTTCTCAGGGGTCAGTTAAGATGGTCTGCTATTCCCATCTCTTTCAGAATTTCCCACAGTTTGTTGTGATCCACACAATGAAGCAGAATTTTTTCAGGAATTCCTTTGCTTTCTCTATGAAGCAACAAATGTTGGCAATTTGATCTCTGGTTCCTCTGCCTTTTCTAAACCCAACTTCTACATCTGGGAGTTCTTGGTTCAAGTCTTGCGGAAGTCTAGCTTGAAGGATTTGGAGTATAACCTTGCTAGCGTGGGAAGTAGCCCACTGGTCCAGTGGTTTGAACATTCTTTAGCACTGCCCTTCTTTGGGACTGTGACAAGACTGATCTTTTCCAGTTCTGGCATCCTGGGCTATTCTGATGAATACTTCCAAATCCTATCCTTTTGTGGTTGTTGGTATTGCTTCAAAAGAACTTCCCCAGGGCTAGTATCATTCTGAGGGGTAAGTCATTCTATCTCCTTCTCTCCAGGGAAACCTGGCTGGGAAAGTGTGTATCTATTCCTCCCAGTTTGGGACACTTACACAGAATGCCATTATGAAGTACTTAGTAGAGGGTCACTCTGAAATTCTTGGGGGAGAACAGTAAAGTCTATAATCTTTTTTTTTTTTCTTTTTTTTGGAGTTTTGTTGGAGTTTTGGAGTTTTGTTGTTTACAGATATGTATGTTCTCAGATTAGTCATATGTATATCCCCCCCTTCCCTCCCCTCCCGACCATCACACAGCACCCCTGAAGGATCCCCTTTTCTCACAGAGAAATGACTAGAGCTATTTTCTTCACTTATGATAGTACAGGCCTTCATGCTACTTCCTTTATGCCTCCCACCTTCCGTTCCTTCCCCAAAATGTCCATATGTCCACTGTCCATGTCTGTCTTTCTGTCGCTTCACTGCATGTGCCATCATCACCATCCTACTAGATTCCATATAATTTCGAAACCAGGTTTCCCAGTTGATTCTAGCTTGTGACTCATCTAGCCTGACATTTCGCATGAGGTACTCTGCACACAAGTTAAATAAACAGGGTGACAATATACAGCCTTATCGTACTCCTTTCCTAATTTCGAACCAGTCAGTTGTTCCATGTAAGGTTCTAACTGTTCCTTTTTGACCTGCAGAAAGGTTTCTCAGGGGTCAGTTAAGATGGTCTGCTATTCCCATCTCTTTCAGAATTTCCCACAGTTTGTTGTGATCCACACAATGAAGCAGAATTTTTTCAGGAATTCCTTTGCTTTCTCTATGAAGCAACAAATGTTGGCAATTTGATCTCTGGTTCCTCTGCCTTTTCTAAACCCAACTTCTACATCTGGGAGTTCTTGGTTCAAGTCTTGCGGAAGTCTAGCTTGAAGGATTTGGAGTATAACCTTGCTAGCGTGGGAAGTAGCCCACTGGTCCAGTGGTTTGAACATTCTTTAGCACTGCCCTTCTTTGGGACTGTGACGAAGACTGATCTTTTCCAGTTCTGGCATCCTGGGCTATTCTGATGAATACTTCCAAATCCTATCCTTTTGTGGTTGTTGGTATTGCTTCAAAAGAACTTCCCCAGGGCTAGTATCATTCTGAGGGGTAAGTCATTCTATCTCCTTCTCTCCAGGGAAACCTGGCTGGGAAAGTGTGTATCTATTCCTCCCAGTTTGGGACACTTACACAGAATGCCATTATGAAGTACTTAGTAGAGGGTCACTCTGAAATTCTTGGGGGAGAACAGTAAAGTCTATAATCTTTTTTTTTTTTCTTTCTTTTTTTTGGAGTTTTGTTGGAGTTTTGGAGTTTTGTTGTTTACAGATATGTATGTTCTCAGATTAGTCATATGTATATCCCCCCCTTCCCTCCCCTCCCGACCATCACACAGCACCCCTGAAGGATCCCCTTTTCTCACAGAGAAATGACTAGAGCTATTTTCTTCACTTATGATAGTACAGGCCTTCATGCTACTTCCTTTATGCCTCCCACCTTCCGTTCCTTCCCCAAAATGTCCATATGTCCACTGTCCATGTCTGTCTTTCTGTCGCTTCACTGCATGTGCCATCATCACCATCCTACTAGATTCCATATATATGTGTTAATATACTGTATTTGTCCTTCTCTCTCTGACTGACTTCACTTTTTATGATACGTTCTAGATCCAGCCACCTCATTAGGGTTGATTCTTCTGCATTTCTCTTTACAGCTGTGTATATATGTACCAGAGCTTTTGGATCCATTCGTTCGTCGATGGGCATCTAGGTTCCTTCCATGTTCTGGCTATTGTATAGAGAGCTGCAATGAACATTGGGGTACAGGTGCTTCTTTCAGTTTTGATTTCATCAGGGTATAAGCCTAAGAGTGGGATTGCTGGGTCATATGGTGCTTCTATTTTTAGTTTTTTAAGAAATCTCCAGACTGTCTTCCATAGAGGCTGTATTAATTTACACTCCCACCAGCAATGCAGGAGTGTTCCCTTTTCTCCGCAGCCTCTCCAGCATTTATTGTCTGTCGATTTGTGGATGATGGCCATTCTGACGGGTGTGAGGTGATATCTCATTGTAGTTTTGATTGGCATTTCTCTAATTATTAGTGAATAAAGTCTATAATCTTGAAGGCCTTTTTCCCAGATATCTCCGAAGTCAGAGCAGGAGCTGCTTTGACCAGTTGGTGACCATGTCACCAGGCAGCTGCTTTGGAAACAGGTTTTTTTTAGGTCTGGGAATGACAGCTCTTAGGAGGACTCCGCCTGAGAGGGTTCTCACAGTTTGTGCTGGGAGGGGAAGAGAGACTGGAGTCACTGGGGAGGATGTGCAGAGGTGGACAAGGAGAGATGTAAACAAGATGCCTCCTTCTCAGGATGCCTTAGTTTCGCCCTGAATATGAGTTATGATTAACTGTACCTAAGAACAACACAGAGTCAAAACAACCGTGGCTAAAAGAACAGAGAGGTTTAGTTCTTCCTAATATTCAAGTCCAGAGGCATTCTGTCTGAGCTGGCTTGCTGCTGCTGCTCCACTGAGTCCTGGAGGCTGACACCTTTCCATCTCACTGGCCCGTCTGTTATGGGCTCCATGCCCAAACCTCATGGACCAGGGAGCCACCCGAGTCCCGGCCCTCACACCCACATTCCAGCAGCAAGAAGAAGGAATGGATAAGGAAGAAGGAAAAAGCACACAGAAAATCTCTTTTATAGTAATGTCTCGAAGCTACCATGCAAAAATGCTGCCTTTTCTCATTGACCCAAATTAGCCACACAGCCACCCTAGTCTCAAGGGAGGATGGGAAAGACAGTCTTTATGTTGGGTGGCTGTGAGCCCAGTTAATAATTGGGGTGGGGGGTTTACTGCTATGGACGAAAGGGCTATCGGGGCCACCAGAAACTCTCCCACATCTTGAGAGAGTAAAGACAGATTTTGCAGAAGATTCCTAAAGACTTCAAGCCGGATTTCTTTTGAAAACTGGCGGGAAATATGTCATCCTCTGCAGCCAAAGGTGGATATTTTCATACATAAAAACTCTGCGTGGGATGTCAAATGATTCATGATTCTCTGAAGTCAAGCACAGGAGGTCATGGATTCCCTCAGGTCAAGATTACTTAATCCAGAGATAAGATTTGAGGTGAGAGAGACTCCAGGGAGAAATACTCGTGTGTGAGTGTGTACACTCATTCCAACGTCACTGCATTGGGCAATGCGTGTGTGTTTGATGTGGTGGTTGTTCTTTATTTTGGTTTTTGATCCAAGAGTAGACTGTTAAAGAGACCCAATGTTCCACCCATTAGAAAGCACTGGACAAGTTTCATTGTCAATGACAACAAAAGACAAAAAGAAAAAGTCATGAGTCACCTGGCCACCGGTTGGACAGTTTTAGAAGGTTTAGAGCTAGGATTCAGAGGAGTGGAAACTCCTGTTGCTCTGGGTACAGATGCCCTTCTCAGGATGCCTTAGTTTCGCCCTGAATATGAGTTATGATTAACTGTACCTAAGAACAACACAGAGTCAAAACAACCGTGGCTAAAAGAACAGAGAGGTTTAGTTCTTCCTAATATTCAAGTCCAGAGGCATTCTGTCTGAGCTGGCTTGCTGCTGCTGCTCCACTGAGTCCTGGAGGCTGACACCTTTCCATCTCACTGGCCCGTCTGTTATGGGCTCCATGCCCAAACCTCATGGACCAGGGAGCCACCCGAGTCCCGGCCCTCACACCCACATTCCAGCAGCAAGAAGAAGGAATGGATAAGGAAGAAGGAAAAAGCACACAGAAAATCTCTTTTATAGTAATGTCTCGAAGCTACCATGCAAAAATGCTGCCTTTTCTCATTGACCCAAATTAGCCACACAGCCACCCTAGTCTCAAGGGAGGATGGGAAAGACAGTCTTTATGTTGGGTGGCTGTGAGCCCAGTTAATAATTGGGGTGGGGGGTTTACTGCTATGGACGAAAGGGCTATCGGGGCCACCAGAAACTCTCCCACATCTTGAGAGAGTAAAGACAGATTTTGCAGAAGATTCCTAAAGACTTCAAGCCGGATTTCTTTTGAAAACTGGCGGGAAATATGTCATCCTCTGCAGCCAAAGGTGGATATTTTCATACATAAAAACTCTGCGTGGGATGTCAAATGATTCATGATTCTCTGAAGTCAAGCACAGGAGGTCATGGATTCCCTCAGGTCAAGATTACTTAATCCAGAGATAAGATTTGAGGTGAGAGAGACTCCAGGGAGAAATACTCGTGTGTGAGTGTGTACACTCATTCCAACGTCACTGCATTGGGCAATGCGTGTGTGTTTGATGTGGTGGTTGTTCTTTATTTTGGTTTTTGATCCAAGAGTAGACTGTTAAAGAGACCCAATGTTCCACCCATTAGAAAGCACTGGACAAGTTTCATTGTCAATGACAACAAAAGACAAAAAGAAAAAGTCATGAGTCACCTGGCCACCGGTTGGACAGTTTTAGAAGGTTTAGAGCTAGGATTCAGAGGAGTGGAAACTCCTGTTGCTCTGGGTACAGATGCTTGAATGATGCCCTGGGTCTTTCCACTAGCGGATGGATGTGAGAATCACCCTGGTGTAAAATGTTGATGAAACATCAGGGTGGGGACACAGGTGGGCAGATTGCCAAGTTCTTAGGAGACTAGGCATTCTTCTAAGTGGAGGAGATATTTATGGAGGGCAGCAGCTGGGAGCACCTCTCTTGAGAATCTGGTGTTTGAGGTGATGAAAGGTGAGAAGAGAGGCTGTTTGAGCTTTTCCAAGGTTTCTGGAACCCTCCCAGAAACTTATCATGAGGGTATCTCAGCAACTCAGTGGGAGTCTACCTCCACCCCCACCCTTTTCAGGATCAGTAACAATGACACTAACTCAACTGGGCCCTGGGATAAGTGCTTATAGGCATCACCTCTATGCATCTCCATGGCACCCTTAGGAGACTGACACTTTCATTGTCCCACTGGAGACAGGAGGAGCCTGAGGCTCAGAGAGGTGAAGCCACTTACACTGAGACACACCATTCGGAAGCAACAGAGTCAAGCTCAAAGCCAGGCCTTTCTGATCTCCCAAGACTTCACTCTCAGCCACTGCCTTTTAAAAATATACTGTTTCTTTCCATCCTAGGACAGATTCCCCAGAGGCTCACCTGGTGCTGGGTGAATAGCAGGTGCCCCTATCTGTCTGCCTCACACCCCGTGTTGCCTCCTCTCACTCCGGGGAGGGACACAGCCCGTAGGAGGACAAGGTGTGCACAGAGACTGGGTGGGACATGTCCCTGCTTTAGTCTTCCCGACCACACTCCCAGCCCCTATGCATAAGATTTGAGGTGAGAGAGACTCCAGGGAGAAATACTCGTGTGTGAGTGTGTACACTCATTCCAACGTCACTGCATTGGGCAATGCGTGTGTGTTTGATGTGGTGGTTGTTCTTTATTTTGGTTTTTGATCCAAGAGTAGACTGTTAAAGAGACCCAATGTTCCACCCATTAGAAAGCACTGGACAAGTTTCATTGTCAATGACAACAAAAGACAAAAAGAAAAAGTCATGAGTCACCTGGCCACCGGTTGGACAGTTTTAGAAGGTTTAGAGCTAGGATTCAGAGGAGTGGAAACTCCTGTTGCTCTGGGTACAGATGCTTGAATGATGCCCTGGGTCTTTCCACTAGCGGATGGATGTGAGAATCACCCTGGTGTAAAATGTTGATGAAACATCAGGGTGGGGACACAGGTGGGCAGATTGCCAAGTTCTTAGGAGACTAGGCATTCTTCTAAGTGGAGGAGATATTTATGGAGGGCAGCAGCTGGGAGCACCTCTCTTGAGAATCTGGTGTTTGAGGTGATGAAAGGTGAGAAGAGAGGCTGTTTGAGCTTTTCCAAGGTTTCTGGAACCCTCCCAGAAACTTATCATGAGGGTATCTCAGCAACTCAGTGGGAGTCTACCTCCACCCCCACCCTTTTCAGGATCAGTAACAATGACACTAACTCAACTGGGCCCTGGGATAAGTGCTTATAGGCATCACCTCTATGCATCTCCATGGCACCCTTAGGAGACTGACACTTTCATTGTCCCACTGGAGACAGGAGGAGCCTGAGGCTCAGAGAGGTGAAGCCACTTACACTGAGACACACCATTCGGAAGCAACAGAGTCAAGCTCAAAGCCAGGCCTTTCTGATCTCCCAAGACTTCACTCTCAGCCACTGCCTTTTAAAAATATACTGTTTCTTTCCATCCTAGGACAGATTCCCCAGAGGCTCACCTGGTGCTGGGTGAATAGCAGGTGCCCCTATCTGTCTGCCTCACACCCCGTGTTGCCTCCTCTCACTCCGGGGAGGGACACAGCCCGTAGGAGGACAAGGTGTGCACAGAGACTGGGTGGGACATGTCCCTGCTTTAGTCTTCCCGACCACACTCCCCAGCTACCCCTCCCCCAACATGAAGCAAAAATTAACCAGCTTAAAAATGCATGGGAATTGGAAGGGCACGGCACAGCGCTGGCAACCCCGAGCAGATTCAACTCTCTGGCAGCCAGCCAGCACCCTGCCTGGCTCTCCCTGCTGGGCCTACAGGAGGGGCGGATGAATGAGGCAGACAAGGCCTCTGTTCTCTTGGAGATGGGCAGTGAACCCGTAAACAAGTAAACACACTCATTACAGATAGTAATAGCTCTATGGAAGGAATGCACAGGGTAGGTGGGGACAGAGCCCGACTTTAGGCAGGAAAAGTCATTCCTCTGCTCAGGTCCCTGCACACACACGCGCTCGCCCCTGCCTACCACCCCTGCCCCTCCCTCCTCTCTCTTGGGTTCCTTTTCCAGCCTGGCCAACTCCACTCACTTCCCAGGCTTCAGCCTAGACATCAGTTTCTCTGGAATGCCTTCCTTGAATCTCCAAGGCTGTTTTAGGTGTCCCTTTGAACTCACCCTCATTCCAGCATGGGCCACCCTACTAGCCATGTGACCCGAGGTCACCTGTCCGTGCCTCAGTTTCTGCATCTGTAAAGTCAGCCTAAACTAGCACACGCCTCATAAGGATGTGAGGATGAACCACATAAGTAGTTTGCGTTGATGCCTGGATAGTGCCTGGCAGCGTGCTTGGCGCACAGCAGGTCCTCTACAAGAGTGGGCGTTGTTGCTTGTGTTCTCAGGACCGTGGCGACAGCTTGTACCACCCTCAGGTTGTCGGATCTGGGTGGCAGGGGACAGTTTAGGTGCTGTCTTGCTCAGTGGTTCTCAACCCCGGCTTCATATTAGAATGAGCGAGGAATGCTTTACAAAGACTGCTAATGGGCAACCACTCTCAGGGATTTGTATTTGGGGTGGGAGTGGAACTTGAGCGTGGGTAGTTTGATAAAGGTCACAGGTGTGGAGCCGGGGCTGAGAACCACTGGTCTAAGCCAACCTCTTTTATCAGGTGGAGTAACTGAGGCCCAGGGAGGGCTTGATTTGCTTAGGCCATGGAGCAAGGGGCCTCTGTCTCTTCAGAAGTTTTATTTTCTGATGTAGCCCCCCACCCTCTGCTTTTCTGAGTGCCTTCACCCAGGGACGGGCTCTGTGTGCTCCTGGAGCTACAGAAGGTTAGGGTAGATGCTGCCTCTGCTCCATCCCTGGGCAGCCGCCAACCTGGCCTGAAGAAGAGGCACTTGCGAAAGCAGGGCTGTCTCCCCTGGAGACTGGGAGGAGGTGGGGCCCCTGTTCCGGCCAATCTTAGGAATAACAAACACAAGGATTCCCGCAATCCAAAACCAGGAGGCAGAGCACAGAAAGAAGGGCAAAGACCTCCTGCACAAGTCCCTGGGGGGCAGCTGATTGCCTCCAGGCAGACACATTCTCCCCGAAAAGTCACTGGAAGCCCGTAGGGAGGGCTAGCTCTGAGTTGATGGGGTTCATACCTTCTTGGGCAGAGAAGTTCAGCAGGAACAGCCCTGGAGCCCACAGACCTCGGTTCAAACATCCACTAGCTATGTAGACTTCTCTCTCTGAGCCTCAATTTTCTGCTCTGTCAAATGGGGCTAAATGGGGTTGTTAAGAAAAGGAAACAAGTTAAGGTATGCAAAGAGCTTGGCACATGGTAAATGACCCACTGAAAGTAGTAATAGTAATTATTATTATCATCCATGATGGATGAAGTCTCAAAAGAGGATCACTGGTAGGTGCCTTAACCAAGCCAATTTGGGGGTAGGGGTGTGGGGGAGAGAGTGGTGCTGTGTTAGTTTTGGATCTTTTCCAGAGAGGGAGGTGGTCCCATTCAAGATTCCCAAGGGAAATTTCTGGAGGGGTGGTGGTAGCCTGTTTTGTTTGATCCTTCTCCCTGAGTTAAGTAATAACCCAGTCATGGGTAAACAAGGAATAACAACCTTCCAGTAGCCCTGGGGGCAGGGGTGAGGGTGGGGCTGAGTCACATCCTCCTGTTTGGGCCCTGGGATGATATGTATTATCTGTGTGTGTGTGTGTGTGTGTGTGTGTGTGTGTGTACACAACTTTTAGGATCCACATAGTGTTTGAAAAAATAGTTTTGAACATTTTAAAAATCAAGAAGATTCTATGTAAAAATTCAGGTTCTTTAGATAAATTGAGAGAGACGTGGCAGCACCGAGCTGAGATTTCTCTGTGGCAACCGTGTATTGGGCTCCCCAGCGCCCCAGAGTCCCAGCTCCGTCCATTCCTCAACGGGCTGCCTTGTGGGTGTTTTCAACCCCTGCTCCCCAAAGCAAGAAACGTTCACACCCAACAGTGAGAACTTTTCCAGGGGCCTGCATGGGGCTTCGAGGGGCCCCATGGACCTGAGCTGGCTATTTCAGGTTGTCTTTCTGAGCCCCTCCCATAGCTCAGACTAGGTTTAGGGAAATCATCATGCTCACTAGCACTCCCTGGGTGCTCTCACTGCCCTCAGTAGGCTGGCTCTCAGAGTCGCCCAGGGAGGTCGCTGCCGCTGTCCCCGCTGTCCATTTTATAGATGAACAAGCCAAGCCCCAGTGGGGTGTGGCCCTTGCTCCGTGGCATACCACGAGGATCCAGACGAGAATCCAAGTCTTCGGACACCCCTCTCTGTGCCCTGCACTGAGCTTCCTCTGACCACGAAGGCCTCTGAGAAAATACAATTTTACCAAAGAAAGTGGGTCACTCATTGCATACACAGATGTGATATGGGCAGAGCAGTGAACGGCTTGGGGTCTGGAGTCAGCCACTCAGATCCTGTCATCAACACTGTGGTCTTGAGCTGGTGATGTTGCTTTTCTGGGCCTCCATTTTCTTCTTGGTAGAAAAAGAAATGTTAATGCCTATACCTTAGATAGGCTGTGCCAAAGACTAAGATGAAAAAGGCTTAGGGAAAAGTGGCTACTATGAATGTATGTAAGAACCCCAAATACTTACAGGTTTGTTTTGAAGAGAGGCATGAGATGAGCGCCGTGGTGCTGCGTAGCACACAGCAGGCACTGCTCTGCCATTCTCTGTACCCGTCGCCCTGCCACCCTCCCTCGGCTTCTGGGCACCATATGTAGACAGAGGACGCTGGGCCAAGGATGAGAACACCATACCATGGAACCTTTTATTAGAACAGAGACGTGTTTTGTACAGGCTGAAAAAAATCAGAAACCCTGGGAAGGTTACGCTTAGCTGTGGATACCAGATATCAAACAAGCCATGGACGCTGTGTCACTGGGCGGAGGACAGGGTCCCAGGAGGCTTCTCCCCCTCTGATGTGGGCGGGCAGGCAGGTAGAGGCCGAGGGCTCAGGCTGAGCTGGGCCGGTGGTGGGCCCCAGTTGGGGGTTTTCCAGATGGGACTTTCAGCCCCCAATGTGAAGAGATGGCCCTGGGATGGACCAAGCTCCCCAGAGCTGCTGTGGTAGATTTGACTGGGTCCTGGGGGAAACAGCTGGGGGCTGGGAGAGAAAAGATACAGCACAAAGAGAAGTTCTCACGGCCTCGGCCTGGCAAGAAAGAGCTGCCAGGAAGAGCATGGGTAGGGCATGGAGTCGGGCAGATTGGAGCTCAAGGGAGCCTGGGCATATTAGTGCCCCCTTCCCGGGCCTCAGTTTTCGATGAACAAGCCAAGCCCCAGTGGGTGTGGCCCTTGCTCCGTGGCATACCACGAGGATCCAGACGAGAATCCAAGTCTTCGGACACCCCTCTCTGTGCCCTGCACTGAGCTTCCTCTGACCACGAAGGCCTCTGAGAAAATACAATTTTACCAAAGAAAGTGGGTCACTCATTGCATACACAGATGTGATATGGGCAGAGCAGTGAACGGCTTGGGGTCTGGAGTCAGCCACTCAGATCCTGTCATCAACACTGTGGTCTTGAGCTGGTGATGTTGCTTTTCTGGGCCTCCATTTTCTTCTTGGTAGAAAAAGAAATGTTAATGCCTATACCTTAGATAGGCTGTGCCAAAGACTAAGATGAAAAAGGCTTAGGGAAAAGTGGCTACTATGAATGTATGTAAGAACCCCAAATACTTACAGGTTTGTTTTGAAGAGAGGCATGAGATGAGCGCCGTGGTGCTGCGTAGCACACAGCAGGCACTGCTCTGCCATTCTCTGTACCCGTCGCCCTGCCACCCTCCCTCGGCTTCTGGGCACCATATGTAGACAGAGGACGCTGGGCCAAGGATGAGAACACCATACCATGGAACCTTTTATTAGAACAGAGACGTGTTTTGTACAGGCTGAAAAAAATCAGAAACCCTGGGAAGGTTACGCTTAGCTGTGGATACCAGATATCAAACAAGCCATGGACGCTGTGTCACTGGGCGGAGGACAGGGTCCCAGGAGGCTTCTCCCCCTCTGATGTGGGCGGGCAGGCAGGTAGAGGCCGAGGGCTCAGGCTGAGCTGGGCCGGTGGTGGGCCCCAGTTGGGGGTTTTCCAGATGGGACTTTCAGCCCCCAATGTGAAGAGATGGCCCTGGGATGGACCAAGCTCCCCAGAGCTGCTGTGGTAGATTTGACTGGGTCCTGGGGGAAACAGCTGGGGGCTGGGAGAGAAAAGATACAGCACAAAGAGAAGTTCTCACGGCCTCGGCCTGGCAAGAAAGAGCTGCCAGGAAGAGCATGGGTAGGGCATGGAGTCGGGCAGATTGGAGCTCAAGGGAGCCTGGGCATATTAGTGCCCCCTTCCCGGGCCTCAGTTTTCTCATCTGAAAAATGGCAGCATGATTCGTGTTGCTGGCTGGTTTGAATAACTGCACAAAATGTGGCCTGACACAATATATGGGGGTGAAAATCCAGAGCAGGGCAAAGCCATCCGGGCCTGTCCTTTGAACACGCTGGATAAGTGGGCTTGGAGAGAAGTTCCCAGATACCAGAACCTGGATATCTCCCATATCTGCCCCCAGGACCCAACTACTCCCACTTCACTCTGCAAATGAAGTCCACGTCCTGCTTCTTCTGACCCTTCAACCTACAGTCAGTGGAAGACATGAGGGATCCTCCACCTGACAGTTTGGAACTCACCACATCAGAGTTAGAACCCATCCCATCCACTCTGCCAAGAACACTCAGGCCAAGCTCCATTTTGCAGATGATAGGATTGAGGCCTGAGAAACACTCTGTTTCAGACAAGAGAACCACACATACAGGCAAGAGAACCACACAGAATGCTGTTCCAGTCTCTTTGGCAAAGATTGTTAGAAGATGAGGCATAGCTTTTCTTGGCTGGAGAAAAGGAATTACAATTTTCATTCGCTTTTTCTCGCTCCCTCTCTCTTTTTCAAGGAGTTGTGACTTTAATAGAAGTTGGTTTGTACACAGGCATTTCATTCCTCAATTAATTTCCATCTAAATGAGGTTTTCCCAGAGATAACCAGTGTTTTAGTTCCATTTGAGCTTAATTTGTATGACTGAAGCCTCCATTTCTGCCAATTCCAATTTGCTGGGTGATTCTAACACTCATTACCTGGGCGAGAACACCCCCACCGCAGACAGTGGAGCTGATAGACGGACGGATTTCCAATAACCATTCTGGAGAAGAGGTGGTCCCTCACCTCTCCCAGTACCACTCAATAAATAGGAAATAAATTATTAATTAAGCCACATTCTGATGAGGGGGCCCCCATCATGGTATTTACAATGCAAAACAACTACCACCACCACCAACAACAACAAAAAGCAAAACAAATCCTCAGAAAAATGAAAATAAAGCAAAACAACAGCCACAGACAGAGGGGAGATGACAATTCTGTCAGCATCACTGGCCCGCAGGTACAGAATTGAGAAGGAAGAGGACACAACAAAGCATCGCTTGATTGATGCTGTTTCTACCCTGAGGTCCTCAGCTTTTTACCACTGGCCAATGGAAGGGATGCGGTTTGAGGACTATGGTGTTTTTTTTTTTTTTCTTTTTTTTAATCAGACATAATTTTCTATTCAGCTGAGAAAGAAAGCAAAGCAAGACACATACATGTGAGGCTATTTTGAATATTTGTGGAAAGGAAAACAGCAGAAGAAAAGATGGAAATGGGACTTGCGAAGAAAAAAATGGACTTTTGAACCTTTCTTAGAAGCACCCCAAATGTTGACCTCTTCAAGCAAAGCCTTTTGGAAAGCAAGATGGGTGTCAGTAAATGAAGTGATGGGGGCTCTCTGAGACAGACAGCCTGGCCTTCAAACATCAGAATCTGTGTGTTTGGCTTCTGAAAGACTGACTTTCCATCAAAGAAGGGAACCAAGGGAAATAGGAATGCAGTCTAACCTAGATGAACTAGAATGATCCTGGGTGGGGGATTTGAATTCACTTTTCTGAATCCACTGATGGATTCAGAAAATTCAGAAAAGCACCCCCCACACTGCTTTTAGGCTTTATTCTCATGCTTGAGAACCTTTTAAAAATGTTTGAGGATGTTTTCCTTTTTTCTCTAAGTCTCAGTGAACTCATTCTTTCTTTGAAGAACTGCTCAGGCCTCAGGTCAACATTCTGGGTTATATCTCAAAAACTCCTCCACTTCTCAAAGGTGGAAACTGGCCCGCAGAAAGGAAGCAATTTGCCTAACTCCACTCACCCAGGGAACATCCCCAGCAAGAAGACTGAAGGGCCGCCTGTTGTTTGACCTCAAACCACATCTCCCCCCCATTTCCCATACTGGTTTTTAAAGTAAGTTCTCACCATGAGCAGGTTTCAGGCCATCTCTGTCATCCCCTGAAAGCAGCAGTACACTGAGGGCGGAGGCAGAGGAGCAGCAGTGCCAGGGACTGGGGGTACTGGTCAAACAAGTTTACCAGTACCCCAGTAGGAATTTCATTTTGGGATGAAAGAAAAAAAAAAAAAAGTAATGTAAAGGAAATTCGAGAAACACACCAAATGACAGCGAGGGGCAGATTTTCTCCCAGGAGGCATTTTAGCTCTTGCAAACTTTCCCAGGCTAGGGGGTACTCCGCCTTGGGTGAGGGCGAGTAAAGTCACACTGCCAGGGAAACAATCAGTGATGTTGCAAAAGTCTCACCAAACCCAAAGCTGCACCAAGCGGGCTGGCCATGTCAAGGCAGAGAAGAGTGACTTTGGAAAGGGCGGGAGCCCTCTCCAGCCAGCAGCCAGAAGACGCTCCTAGTTGGTCAGAGAGGCAGGGTCAGTCAAGACCTCTGGATCTTGATTCCCAAGACAGGTTCTGAAATGACCTTCTTGGTGGTGGGAACCTCTGGCTGCTTCTTTTGTTTTGTTTGTTTTGTTATCTAACTTCAGAAATAGTTGTATACTCTCTCCTGAGGTCGCCAAAAATGTTTGCTTTGGGTTTGTGTGTCTCTCCAAGCCTTTTGGAAAGCAAGATGGGTGTCAGTAAATGAAGTGATGGGGCTTAGACCCTGGCCTTCAAACATCAGAATCTGTGTGTTTGGCTTCTGAAAGACTGACTTTCCATCAAAGAAGGGAACCAAGGGAAATAGGAATGCAGTCTAACCTAGATGAACTAGAATGATCCTGGGTGGGGGATTTGAATTCACTTTTCTGAATCCACTGATGGATTCAGAAAATTCAGAAAAGCAGCCCCCACACTGCTTTTAGGCTTTATTCTCATGCTTGAGAACCTTTTAAAAATGTTTGAGGATGTTTTCCTTTTTTCTCTAAGTCTCAGTGAACTCATTCTTTCTTTGAAGAACTGCTCAGGCCTCAGGTCAACATTCTGGGTTATATCTCAAAAACTCCTCCACTTCTCAAAGGTGGAAACTGGCCCGCAGAAAGGAAGCAATTTGCCTAACTCCACTCACCCAGGGAACATCCCCAGCAAGAAGACTGAAGGGCCGCCTGTTGTTTGACCTCAAACCACATCTCCCTCCCATTTCCCATACTGGTTTTTAAAGTAAGTTCTCACCATGAGCAGGTTTCAGGCCATCTCTGTCATCCCCTGAAAGCAGCAGTACACTGAGGGCGGAGGCAGAGGAGCAGCAGTGCCAGGGACTGGGGGTACTGGTCAAACAAGTTTACCAGTACCCCAGTAGGAATTTCATTTTGGGATGAAAGAAAAAAAAAAAAAAAGTAATGTAAAGGAAATTCGAGAAACACACCAAATGACAGCGAGGGGCAGATTTTCTCCCAGGAGGCATTTTAGCTCTTGCAAACTTTCCCAGGCTAGGGGGTACTCCGCCTTGGGTGAGGGCGAGTAAAGTCACACTGCCAGGGAAACAATCAGTGATGTTGCAAAAGTCTCACCAAACCCAAAGCTGCACCAAGCGGGCTGGCCATGTCAAGGCAGAGAAGAGTGACTTTGGAAAGGGCGGGAGCCCTCTCCAGCCAGCAGCCAGAAGACGCTCCTAGTTGGTCAGAGAGGCAGGGTCAGTCAAGACCTCTGGATCTTGATTCCCAAGACAGGTTCTGAAATGACCTTCTTGGTGGTGGGAACCTCTGGCTGCTTCTTTTGTTTTGTTTGTTTTGTTATCTAACTTCAGAAATAGTTGTATACTCTCTCCTGAGGTCGCACAGAAAAGATGTTTGCTTTGGGTTTGTGTGTCTCTCCCAGGATGGCTGACACCTTGTCATGAGCAACCCTGAGCTCACGGGATGGGGAGAAATTAGCTAAGCGGGTATCAGAAGCACATGTAACTCTATGAAAGCACTTAGCTTACACTCAGAAGAGCAAATGAGCTCACCCACTAATACATGCCGTGGAATGAGAGTGGGATTCAAATGAGCGCTCACACTGGGTGCCCTCCTGAGGACGTCCCCAGGTGATTTAGACCCTGAAGGTTCCATCTTACCTGCTAACTTCAGCCTCTAACCCCGACATCAGCAGTGACTCTACAGCTCAGGTTAGCACCTTAGCTCATAAGCCTCTCGACTGTTTTCATCTTTTTGGTACCTGTTAAGTAGCTGTGGGCAGGGGGCTGGGACACAGGCCTGACCTTCACCAGAAGTGGGTTTAGTCATGAATCTTTGTCCTGAAGTGCTTCTGGGCCACTTCTGGGGTATTCCGAGCTTAGAGCCCTGAGGGTCTCCCCTTAAGGGAAAAGGCCAACATCCCCACCCACATTCAGCCTCTCAAACCATAGAGATATGAGAATGGGGGAAGAGAGACACACAAAAATGTAAGTTCCTCCTCCTCCCAAACACACATACACACACACGCCCTCTCCATATAAATAAATAAATACATGAATACTGCTAATGGCAATGGGAGGGGGGAGGGAGAAGCAAAGGGAATTCCATAAATAAATAAATAAACATAAATAAATAAAATAAATAAGAAGTTAGCTAGGAGTCCTAGGCAAAATGGTCCCCCAGAGTTGCGTGAATGAAGGCAGTCTGGACGGGAGCTCTGGGGTCTCTCACTGCTGTCCGTGGCTCCAGAAAGCCTTTGCTGCCATGAAGGGAGACTGGAGTCCAGTTCGGGCTCCTGGGTGGGGAAGGGGGCTATTTACAGTTGCTGTACATGCCCTCCCAGGGCACCTGCCCCTGTCCCAGGCACCTGCCATCAGGCCTTCTGTGGTGACCGCGCTGGCACCCATTAGTCTTGGCGGGCGGGGCCCAGCTCAGGGCCAGAGGGTGTCCTGGAAAGGCTGGGTCCTCCGCTGCTGCCCTGGGCCTGGCTCCACTCTCCTGGTGGAGGAAGGACTTTCCCAGTGGTTGCAGCATGGTTTCTGGCCCCGGGCTGATATGACGGAAAAGACTGGGGAGGGAGGATGGCACTGCTTCTAAGAGTCAGGATTTTTTTTTTTCCCCAAATGTTTCCCACTCTGGGGCTTAAGGGATAAAGAATGTCTGGTTCTCTGCTTCCCAAAGCCCGGGTTCCAAAGCTGGGAACTGTCCCGCTCAGCCTACCCTCCATGCCCTGTCCTGCTGCGGTTGCCACCCCAAACTGGAATCTCACCGGCAAGGCTCTGGAAAGCCAGTCAGCTGGTGAGGGGGATGCCCCGAGTTTATTTTAAGGCTCTTCTCCCTCATGCCCCTGTTCTCAGTGCCTTCTGTGGGCGCAGCAGCTGGTGGTGTTTGCGTGCTGGAGATCGGCTTACCTTTGCTGCCCAGCCCCGGGGGCGGGGGAGAGTAGGGTGAGGGGAGAAATGAAGGTAGGCCTTTTCTCAAGTTGATAAGAACTCTGGAAACCCGCGGGAGCTACGGAGCATCCAAGCCCCTTTCCCCCCAGACTCTCTGGATTTGGGTCTTTCCCCCAAACCTGAGCTGCTGTGCCCCATCCTGGCAAAATTCCTGAGAGGCAAAATGGGTAACTTAGACGGAGGGTAGATAGGTAGGTGCTTGGCTGCACTGGGCAAGATCCAGGGCGTGGCAGCCTGGGCAGTGAGGAGGGGGCAGGCAGGCGCCAACCAGAGGGTAAGGCCAGACTGGCTGGCGCTGGGCACTGGCAGCTGGCCACGGCACTGGGGAATGTTCAGCAGATGGTCCCGTGGAATTAAGTTGTTGCCAGCTAATGCGGCTGAGGCAAACTGGGGAAGTGGGGCTGCAGACCAGGCTTTCCTGACTGTCCACTGTGTCCTTTCTCAGAGGTTGCAGGGTCCCTGTGAACCAGCAAGAGGCATTTTGTGTAAATGGCGTGGTGGCCTCTTCAAGGCCAGAAACTATTGGGCTCCTCTTTCTGACCACATGGAGATACTGGGAGCAGTAGACGGACCCTCCTCCTTCTTGCTTCTATACTCATAACCAGAGAGTCCATCTCCTATCTCCTGACACGTACTATCAAGTGAAATGTCCATGTTCCCTACTCATGTGTCCCCCTTTTGAGGACCCAATAGCCTTCCAGCATTTGCTCTGGCCTATGTCGGGGAGCTGAAAGTCCTGGCCCCTTCTCCCAGACCTGAACTGCCCTTGCTCTCTTCTAATATCCACTCCCCACCCCTATGGGGTCCATACACCATGCAGCCACGAGACTGGATGAGAGGAGAATGAGGGCAGGTATGAGGAATACCGCTGGTCTTCAGTATGCAGCCTGCCAGCCATGGGTCAGCAGAACTCTCTCTACATTTTCCTGTCCAGACCCATACTTTAGAGTCATGGACCCATTTACTCCTTACAAACCTTGGAGGTTTTGCTGTGCCCCCCCAAAAGGTGGTCCTCTCCGTATATTCAGGCCTGAGTTGAGGCCCAGGGGTATGTGGTGGAGGCTGAAGCCCCCACACCCTCTTTTTCTCCTCCCCAGGAGAGCAGGAAGGACCGGGTCCAGGAGCCCTCAATGTCTGTCACCAAGGAGAAGGCAGGGTGGGTGGGGAGTGGGGGAGGCTGCCAGAGTGAAAGGTGCCCCACAGGCAGTTGGCTCGAGGGAGGGCCCTGGCCTAGCGCCTCGTGCTGGAGTAGCTGTCTGCTGAGCTGTAGCTCCCGCTCCGGCTCCGGCTCCGGCTCCGGGGGCCCAGGCTGGGGCTGCGAGAGCTGCAGCTGCTGCTACTGAGGGTCCTGCTCCGGCTCCGGCTGCGGCTGCGGCTGCGGCTGCGGCTGCGGCTGGGGCTGCGGCTCCGGGAGTAGCTTCGGCTGGCTGAGCGGCTGCTGCTACTGCTGTACCAGGAGGAGGCGCTGCTGAGGCCGCTGGACGAGGAGGGGCTGGGCCGGTAGTAAGGGATGGGGCGCTTCCGGGCACTGCAGAGACCAGAGAGGGAAGGCTTGAGGGCAAGACTCCTCCCAGCCTCAATCTTGGGAGCACAGGCCTTGTTCCAAGAGGCATTTCCCAGCTCCTCAGGGAAAAAGAATTTCCATTACTCTTCCCTTTCAGTTCTGAGAACATCAAGGAGCTGGTCTCAGTCTGGTACTGCTATGTTTTGAAGTGATAATCTTTTTTTAACACAGTAATGCTGGGCTCAGAGAGAACCCCTAGTTGGCCACAGAATCTACATCTCAACTTCAAGGGTAGTTTTTGTTTTGCTTTTTAAAATTTTTACTAGAGCCTTCTATTTATGGTGAAAGAGGTTGATTTTCCATTTTCTGTAGTGTATCAAGTTTCTTTTTGAAATACATGTATAGACCTCAAAATAAAAAAAGGGCGTATCTATTTAAAGAAAATTAAATAAGTGGTACACTTAATCAGACAAGGCCAAAGTGGTGGGTGATGGAAGGTTGGGGAACATTGAATAGCTTCACCAAGGTGGACTCTTTGGGGTTGAGTACAGAAACCAGAGAGCCTTTGGAAACACCACTCGCTGCTTCTCAGCCTTCCTCCACGTCCACCCCAAGGATCCCTTTGAAAGTCAAGGCAGTAAGCATAGGACTCCCTTCCGTGTATATTCAGGCCTGAGTTGAGGCCCAGGGTATGTGGTGGAGGCTGAAGCCCCCACACCCTCTTTTTCTCCTCCCCAGGAGAGCAGGAAGGACCGGGTCCAGGAGCCCTCAATGTCTGTCACCAAGGAGAAGGCAGGGTGGGTGGGGAGTGGGGGAGGCTGCCAGAGTGAAAGGTGCCCCACAGGCAGTTGGCTCGAGGGAGGGCCCTGGCCTAGCGCCTCGTGCTGGAGTAGCTGTCTGCTGAGCTGTAGCTCCCGCTCCGGCTCCGGCTCCGGCTCCGGGAGCCCAGGCTGGGGCTGCGAGAGCTGCAGCTGCTGCTACTGAGGGTCCTGCTCCGGCTCCGGCTGCGGCTGCGGCTGCGGCTGCGGCTGCGGCTGGGGCTGCGGCTCCGGGAGTAGCTTCGGCTGGCTGAGCGGCTGCTGCTACTGCTGTACCAGGAGGAGGCGCTGCTGAGGCCGCTGGACGAGGAGGGGCTGGGCCGGTAGTAAGGGATGGGGCGCTTCCGGGCACTGCAGAGACCAGAGAGGGAAGGCTTGAGGGCAAGACTCCTCCCAGCCTCAATCTTGGGAGCACAGGCCTTGTTCCAAGAGGCATTTCCCAGCTCCTCAGGGAAAAAGAATTTCCATTACTCTTCCCTTTCAGTTCTGAGAACATCAAGGAGCTGGTCTCAGTCTGGTACTGCTATGTTTTGAAGTGATAATCTTTTTTTAACACAGTAATGCTGGGCTCAGAGAGAACCCCTAGTTGGCCACAGAATCTACATCTCAACTTCAAGGGTAGTTTTTGTTTTGCTTTTTAAAATTTTTACTAGAGCCTTCTATTTATGGTGAAAGAGGTTGATTTTCCATTTTCTGTAGTGTATCAAGTTTCTTTTTGAAATACATGTATAGACCTCAAAATAAAAAAAGGGCGTATCTATTTAAAGAAAATTAAATAAGTGGTACACTTAATCAGACAAGGCCAAAGTGGTGGGTGATGGAAGGTTGGGGAACATTGAATAGCTTCACCAAGGTGGACTCTTTGGGGTTGAGTACAGAAACCAGAGAGCCTTTGGAAACACCACTCGCTGCTTCTCAGCCTTCCTCCACGTCCACCCCAAGGATCCCTTTGAAAGTCAAGGCAGTAAGCATAGGACTCCCTTCCCGTGTGCCAGGCCAAGGCAGGGTGCTCTGTGAGCCATCTGAGAAGACGACACCATTACCCTCCTTACTGTCTGGGCATGAGCTTTTTTTTTTTACTACTTCAGGTCATCTCCAGGGAGGAGGCATGGGCAGCCAGGACCCTCCTTTCCTGTGGGTCTCTGGACTGAGTAGCTGACCCTTGGAGGACCAGGAGGAAGATCAGCCTTTTTCAGGGCAGCATTCAGCCATTCTCTCCATTTCAAGGTCTGAGTGTGTCAACTTAGACCCCAGGCTTCCCTGCTTGGGCCTTCCACATCCAAGGTCTTAGCTGTTACAGACTGTCTTTATCCACCCAGTCTAACCACTCAGGCCATCCCAGTGGCCCACAGCGGGTTCTAGTGTTCTGCATTTAAGATTATAAACTTCATTCACAGCTCTTTGCCCCTTTTCATTTCATCTTTAGGACATGTCTGGGAGGTCTTTCCTCCAGTAGTTCATGGGTGAAAAAACACAAGATTCTGGGAGGTGAAGAGGCTTTCCCAGCTCCCCTGGAAAGTGCCACAGCCAAGCGTCCGCTCCAAAACACTGCTCTTCCCCTGACCCCATAGGGTTCCCTCTCAGTTCTTCTGGCACCTAAACAATCCTGTTTGTCCTCTCTACATGTAGTTCAGGGTATAATTACCTATGAGTCTACTTAAGCCTTGCATTTGGGCGCATGGGTCTAAGTGCGGAGGTCTGTGGTCACTGCCTGGCTTCACTCCCATGCAATGCCCTCTTGCTTGGGTTCTCATTCCAAGGCCCAACCTCACTCTTTGGCCCAGCCCTGCCTTCCGCGCTCCAACTGCTTCCGCATATTCCGGCCACATAGGATTCCTCAGGCTGGCCCCAACGCTTTGCCAGACTCCCCATTCCAGCTCCGCCCACCGCACGCCCCCGTTTTTGCAAGTGGACTGATGGGGGTGCTGACTCACCCCAAGCTTTGAACAGAAACCTCATTTCAATGGCTTGGGAGATCGCTGAACTCCCGCAATCCTGAAATGCTACTTAAAGGACATACGGGGCGAGCCTGAGGCCCCAGCGGGGGCGCGCGTGGGAAGGGATTGGAAATGAGGGTGGAAGTGGGGATCCGGCCTCCTGGCCTCACCTGGTTATCCTCCGCGCCTCCAGGTGGCTCGGGGAGTCTCTCCGGCGCTTCCGCATGGGCGAGTAAGACCTCCGTCTCCGCCGAGCTCGCTCTCGCTCCCGCTGCTGCGAATCCTTCTCGCTGTACTTGGGGTTCCGCTCCCTGAAGGGGTGTGGTGGTGGGGGTGGTTACTGGGAAGCTGGGGCTGGCCTGCTGCCTCGGTGTGAGCGTGTGGGATAAGGGCACCCTCTTTGCCCTCCATCCGGCTGGGGCAAGGGACGGGGTCTGCACGCCCCCCCCCCGCCCCTCCCCGGGGAGGCCGGAGGGAAGATGGCCTAGCTATGGGAGAGTCTGCCTGGATGGGGGCGGGGGAACCGAGGAGGGGTATAGCTGGGCAGTGTGGGGCTGTCAGCCTTTGAAGGCGGCCACTGCAGAGGTGAGGGTGTGAAGGTTAGCTGGGTGGGCCCAGGTACCGAGTAACAAATCAGAACTGGAAGCTCTGGATGTAGGGATGCGAGGTAGTATTAGGTGTGTGAAGAAGCCGAGGACTGGGGATGTGAATTCCGGGGTGTGGCTGAGGGTTTCGGGTGAGTACGTGAGGCCGCAGGGAAGCGCTGGGGGCCTCAGTGCCCCTCCAAAGGGACAAAGGGCCCCGCAGCCGCGCTGAGTCATCTCCTCCTCCGTTAGCGGGCGGGGCTTGACTCAGGAGGGAGCAGAGGTAGGGAGATGCTCCGGTCGGCGCTGCGGGCGGGAGAGGCGCACCGAGCAAAGGCGTGTGGCCTGGCAGCGGGGCGTAGCCCGAGGGCGGGCCAGGGCCTGGGGGCGGGGTCTGCACCTGGCGGGGCTGTAGCGGGAGTAGCTGGGGCTGCGGCGCGATCTAGAGCTTCTGCCAGGCGGGCTTCTCTTGCCAGACTTGGAGGAATAGCTGGGCGAGCGCGAGGAGGACCTGGAGGAGAGGAGACAGCCTCTGAGGGCCCGCTGCGCTCCCCGGGCTCGCCCCCCACCGGCGTTTTATCCAGCTGATCCCCAGGCCTTTTTATTTCTGGAAATCAGGCGGAGGAACCAAGCCCTTAGCTGAAGACGAAATCCCCTCCCTTTCCGATGGTTACTAATAGTATCAACAACTTCCCTTTATTGAGTGCTTCCTATTCTGGCCACTTGGTAGCTGTGTGACCTTGGGTAGGTGATTTCACTTCTCTGGGCCACTTTTCTGATCTGTTCAATGGTACAAGTACTTACCCTATAGGAATCGTAAATGAAATGATTAAATTAGTGCTGGTCCAGGAGCCCCCCTGGATATCAAAACCTGCCAGTGATCAAGTGCCTTTTATAAAACGGCAGATGCACTGGATACACTGGGCTTTCATAAACGGGGTTGTGAAACTCTCAATTTCAGAAGGAAGGACCTGCCATTGGCATTCAACCGTCCTCCTGATTTAATTGTTTCCTTCATCGTCTGTCTTGCCTGACTTGCTCTTCTGTGTGTGTCAGTCTCTTGTGTTGAATATTTCTGTCATCTCCCTTGCCTCCTTATTTTGAATGAACTGGTCCTGAGGGAGCCACCTTCCTCAGCAGCTGTGTTTTGATTATATGGTTGCAAAAGAGGAAGGGTCTGGTTGCTGCTGGAAGTTCTTGTTTGTAGAGGGAAGCTGGACTCCACGAAGCTGCGGGCTGATTAGACTGGATACAGTCTTTCAGTTCCTGAGATCTCATGTGTCTGCATTCTGCTGTATCATTATTCCACATGAGAAAATCAAGTAATAACCTAAAGGGTTATTGGAATTGAGTGGTAAAATACAAAAATGGGTACAATTCTTCTCCCTGTATCCGTGTCCCTTGCAAGGTGACTCTGCAGTTGCTCCCACAAAGAGGACCATCTCTTGCCTCTAGCTGGATTGGCCCTATGGCTTGCAGTGGGTAAGAAAAGGGCTGATGATGTGGGTTCTAAGCCAAGCAGTCGCATACGGCTGCTCTTCTGGAGCCCTGCAATCACCACGTGAACAAACCCAGACAAGCCTGCTGGAAGGTGTGAGGCCACGTGGAGCAGAATGCATCCAATGGGGTCATCTGAACAAGCCAGGCTCCAGCCAACCCACCAGCTGATACAAGACACCCGTGTGAACCCAAGTGAACCCACGACACACTAGAAGGACCACTCAGCTGAGCTCAACCCAAACTGCTGATCCACAGAATCAGGAACTAAACCAAAACTTACTGAAAAGGATGCTACATTTGGAGACTTTTTTTTTGGCTGTGCTGCATGGCATGTGGTATCTTAGGTCCCCAACCAGGAATGGAACCTGCAGCCCTGCAGGGGAAGCTCAGAGTCTCAACCACTGGACCACAAGGGAAGCCTTGGGGGAAATCTTTACGTAGTAGAAGATAAATGATACACATGAATGAATCCTCATGACAATAGTAACAGTCAAAACTGATACTATGCTCCAAGTACTGATCTAAGTGTTTTATAGTCCTCAGTGAAATCCTTCAGAGTAAGGTATGTTATACTCTCTATTTTGTAGGTGAGGAAACTAAGGCTCAGAGAAGTTAACTGACACCCAAGGTCATCAGCTAGTCATGGACAGAATGGGCATTTGAACTCAAATCTGTTCTATTCCTGTCCCCCGGGGGTCAAAGGACATCTCTAGTTACCTTAACTAGCTGCAGAGTCAAGGTCAAAACGGCACTCACCTTTTCCCAGAGGAGGAGGATCGGCTCCGGGTGTACCTGGCAGAGGCTCTGGGGTCTGGGGATCGCGAGGAGTGGCTGGAGGAGCGGGTGCTGGTGGAAGAGGAGCTGCGGGAGCACCCTCTCATGGGGGAGCTTCGGGCTGTGGACGGGACCAAGCTGGACTTCTTCACCTCGGTGCAGTCCAGACATGGTGACTGAAGTCCTCTGCAGGGGAGAACAGCTATTAGTGCTGGCCTGTGCTCTGGTCTGGGGGCATCTCGAGCTGATACGCCCTACCTCTGCCTTGGCTGTGGTGCTCGCAGAACCCCCCCACCCCCGCCTCAGCCTGCTCCCCTTGGAAAGACTTCCCAGACCACAGAGGTTAGAGGAGCAGAGAAGCTGAGATGGAACAGGACACACACCACGGGCGGTGGGAGCAGGGAGGACAGGTGTGATCATGCCCATGGTGCCGGAGTCAGTTTCTCTCCAGTCTTTTTCAGTACCTCTGATTATAGTAATGAGAAAGCCTAGGTGGGGGTACTACTGGGTTTTTACTGTCTCTTTTAACACTTACGGTCTCCCAAAGAGAGAGAGAGCTGGTCTGAGACTCATGCCTTGGGTAGGTAACTGTAACTAACCAGAATTAAAGACATTGTTTTAATCAAATCACAGATGCTTTCTATTTCTAGGACAGGGATACAGATTTTCTATTTAAGATAGTACGATAAGTTTCATTGTATTAAACAGTGAGTTTATTAAAGTAAATAAGAGTAACAGAAGTACCTGGATATCGAACAACTCAAGCAGGTGACATGTAGCCAGTTTAAGTCTGGGAAACTGGTGTAGCTCGTTCTGCAGACGGGGGAATGGAGACCCAAAGAAGGATGGAGGTTTGTTCAAACTCACCCAAAGGACAGGGCCTTGTCATAGCCTCACTTTGCCTAAAGCCACGCTGGGCTCCTACTGGTTCTTAGTAAGGACATGTTCATTCGGATTGGGCCCAGGGTCAAGTTCAAATCACATTAACATGGTTTCATTACGACCGAGCCCCTGCTCACCCTCCAGTCTCAGCTCCGGCACTGTCTTGACTACAGTCATAGTGGATCTCTTGTTTCTCCTGGAATACTCCTGTTCCCTTTCTTGTCGGCATGCCTTAGAACATTCCCACTGCCGGGAATCCTGCTCCCTCTACTCTCCCCTCGACTACTCCTACTCCTGGTCCAGGCTTTCGACTCCCTTCAGTCTGCCTGTGTGACCTTCCATGTGTCATCACAGCCCCCAGCCCCAGTGCCTCCCCAGCCCCTAGATGACTTGCTTGGTCTTATAATCGTTGCCCAGACACTGAGCTTTCTGGTGACAGAACTCATTTCTCTCTGGACTCTGTACCCCCAGCACCTGGGACAGAGTCTGAGATATATGTCCCAGGTCATTGATAAAGAGCTGTGGAGTAAACACTGACTTTCTGGTGACAGAACTTTCATTCTCTCTACTCTGAACCCAGCGTGTGAATCCAAATGGGGCAGAAGCTGAGATGGAACAGGACACACACCACGGGCGGTGGGAGCAGGGAGGACAGGTGTGATCATGCCCATGGTGCCGGAGTCAGTTTCTCCAGTCTTTTTCAGTACCTCTGATTATAGTAATGAGAAAGCCTAGGTGGGGGTACTACTGGGTTTTTACTGTCTCTTTTAACACTTACGGTCTCCCAAAGAGAGAGAGAGCTGGTCTGAGACTCATGCCTTGGGTAGGTAACTGTAACTAACCAGAATTAAAGACATTGTTTTAATCAAATCACAGATGCTTTCTATTTCTAGGACAGGGATACAGATTTTCTATTTAAGATAGTACGATAAGTTTCATTGTATTAAACAGTGAGTTTATTAAAGTAAATAAGAGTAACAGAAGTACCTGGATATCGAACAACTCAAGCAGGTGACATGTAGCCAGTTTAAGTCTGGGAAACTGGTGTAGCTCGTTCTGCAGACGGGGGAATGGAGACCCAAAGAAGGATGGAGGTTTGTTCAAACTCACCCAAAGGACAGGGCCTTGTCATAGCCTCACTTTGCCTAAAGCCACGCTGGGCTCCTACTGGTTCTTAGTAAGGACATGTTCATTCGGATTGGGCCCAGGGTCAAGTTCAAATCACATTAACATGGTTTCATTACGACCGAGCCCCTGCTCACCCTCCAGTCTCAGCTCCGGCACTGTCTTGACTACAGTCATAGTGGATCTCTTGTTTCTCCTGGAATACTCCTGTTCCCTTTCTTGTCGGCATGCCTTAGAACATTCCCACTGCCGGGAATCCTGCTCCCTCTACTCTCCCCTCGACTACTCCTACTCCTGGTCCAGGCTTTCGACTCCCTTCAGTCTGCCTGTGTGACCTTCCATGTGTCATCACAGCCCCCAGCCCCAGTGCCTCCCCAGCCCCTAGATGACTTGCTTGGTCTTATAATCGTTGCCCAGACACTGAGCTTTCTGGTGACAGAACTCATTTCTCTCTGGACTCTGTACCCCCAGCACCTGGGACAGAGTCTGAGATATATGTCCCAGGTCATTGATAAAGAGCTGTGGAGTAAACATGCTGAACCTCTCAGCATCCTGGGTGCTTCACAAGCATCATCTCTTATTTATTCCCCCACCAACCTTAGGAGGTTGGTACTACTGTTAGCCCTTCTTTACAGAAAAGATTCAGAAGGGTGGTTGCTTACTCAAGGCCACCCAGAGTCTCAAATCTTGATCTGTCCAACTCTGAAGCCCATGTCCTTGATACCTTGCCAGCCCCCTGCCTTTACTGTCTATTGGTCCCCTGATTTAGAGTTGATGTCTCTTCTGCTCTGCCCTCTACTTATAGCTGACATGACATAAATAGCCATAGATTTCAAGATCATTTATATTTCACAGTGAAAGGCGGGGTCTAAATTATTTAATCCAGCTGTCCACGTTGATCAGATGAAGCAGGTAGCTGCTAGATGCTGTTCAGGCTTAACTCCAGTTCTAGAGACAAATTTGTGTTTTCAATACTGGTGCCAGCCCTTATTAACTGAGTTTCTTAACTGTTCTGAGTTTCAGTTTCCCCATTAGCTAAAAGATAGTTATAATAGTACCTATTCCATAAAAGCTGTAGAAGGAGTTTAGGAAGATTATCCACGAAAAGCATCTGGCATAATACCTAGCATTTAGTCGTGCTTAGTCACTTCACTAGTGTCTGACTCTGCGACCCTATGGACAGTAGCCCCGAGGCTCTTCTGTCCATGGAATTCTCCAGGCAAGAATACTGGATCGGGTTGCCATGCCCTTCTCTAGGGGATCTTCCCAACCCAGGGATCAAACTCAGGTCTCCTGCACTGCAGGTAGATTCTTTGCTGTTTGAGCCACCAGGACTCCATAAATAATAGTTTCTGTTAATGTTTTTGTTATTATTGCTGTTCTCAGTATTTCCTTTATAATACTTCTGAAGCATGTCAGTAGGCATCTGGGAACATCACTGCCTGTTCTTGGGGACACAGGCGTTTGCTGTGACCCAGCCCTGGCTCCCAGCCAATCTTGGGTGTGAACTAAGGCTAGGGGTGTCCTGAGGTAGGCAAATCCATCCCTCTCTACCTCTAACCCCTGGTAACCACTGATCTCCATAGCTTTGCCTTTTCTAGAATGTTATGTAGTTGGAATTGTAGTGTGTGTAGCCTTATCAGATTGGTTTCTTTCTATTAGTGACACGTATTTACATTTCCTCTGCCTATTTTCATGACTGCATAGCTTGCCTCATTTTAGTGCTGAATAATATTCCCTTTTGTGTACATAGCACAGTTTGCTCATACATTCACCTACTGAAGGATATCTTGGTTGCTTCCAAATTTGGACATGAATAAAGCTACTATAAAAACATCCATGTGCAGGTTTTCATATAGACACAGATTTTCAATGCATTTGGGTCAACACTGTGGTATATTTTTAAGTGGTGACTTAACGTTAGACTTTTATCAGTGATTGCTGATAAAATTGACATCTGTTTTTTCCCACCCAGCCTCCATTCCTCTTCCTGATTATGTGCTTTTCCTTCAGAGAACCAGATCTTCTCCAACTTTAGTGTACACAGGAAGATTCATGAGCCCTGATGGTGGCGTGTGACAAATTCTAGCCAAGAACACAGCATCTGCTGGGCTGTTTTTTTGGTCTAGGGTGAGCAAGCTGGGCCAAGCAGAACCAATGAGCAGTTGCCTGGATATTTTCCTGAATCTTGGGGAAAGAGGCATTTCCTTTCTGTTGGCTGGCTAGATCGATAGGATGTTAACTGGATGGCATACTTGCCAGTGCTTTGGGATGAGCTGCTTGAGAATAAAGCCAAGAGAGATGGATGCAAGGCTGAGAGATGTACTAGGACAGGCAGCTTCCCGATGACAGATGACATTATTTGGAGACCCTGGATCCAGCTATACCTGAAGCTGTTATCCTTGTCCCCCCCACCAAATTTATGCTGATTTCTCTCTTTTGCAAGCAACAGACATCAGGGTTGGAGTGTGTATGTATGTGTGTGCGGTGCAGTGCTAGAGTGAGAGACAGTGGAGTTCAGTCAGGACCCCTTCCTCCCACCCAGGTGCACTGACCTCGACTCTCTGCCCCTGCCAGTGGGGGAGAGGTTCGCTAAGGTGGCCCCTTTGTTCTGGGGTGAGGAGGTGGTGAAGGAGTTCCCTGAATCAGAGGAGTTGCCGCTGGTGGGGTCCCGGCTCTTGCTGAGGCCCCCGCTGGGGCTCCCCTTCTCCGGACTCCGAGCCCTGGCTGAGCTGATCTGCGTGGAGGGCGGCGAGGAGGTGTCGTTGCCTGAGTCATACTCCTGGGAACGTTCTCGGGAGGTGGTGAGCGGGCTGGCTGTTTTGGTAAAGAGGTCAGCAGCAGACCCCGACCCAGTGATCTGAAAGCAAAAACACCCGTTGGACACTGCTGAGTGCCAGGCCTGCGGGCTGCGTCTAAATAACCAAGAAATGTTTACCATCATGATGCACTGTAACGAAAGGAAAGAGAGAGGAGAGGAAAGAAGAGACGCCAAAAAACAAAAGCACAAATTCCTGAAAGAATACCACAGAAAGGAGATTTTTTTTTAACCCCCTACTAGGATAACTGGAAGATTTAGATATCATGCAGAGAAAAAGCATGCGATCCAGATTAAACAAAAGAAAAAGGAAATTATACAAAATTTAATTTCTAATGAATTAACTCAAACAAAAGAGACAACGTAAAAGAAAGGGCGGGGTGTAAACACCCTTAACCTAAAATGATAATAAAAATAAAGAAAGGTAGGGGGAAAGAAAGGAAGCTATGGGCCTGAAAAATTATATCTTGAAACTTAAAAACGATAAAAGGAGGTAAAGCCAAAATTTTAAACGTCAACCAAATCCTCAACGAATTTGACTTTTTTTTTTTAAAGAAAAAGTTGCCCGAATAGAACCCTAAACAAATATCACATGGGGAAAAGAAATAAAGATGAGAGGTTTTTTTTTAAAATATAAAGTCAAGGTCACAAAATGATATTTTAGTAGTTTTCAACTAAAGGGGAAAAGAAAGGGGGGGACAAAAAATGGAAGTCAAATCGTCTGACTTGAAAACAAACGAAAAAAAAGCTCTCTACGGATATTTGCGTGTGTCCTTTCCCCCTGGAGAAGGTAGTTAAGGCTCTCGAGTGGCGTCTAATAAATTCTCTCATGTCTTTGCGGATTATATCCACTTACCAAGCAAGCACTCCTCCTTTAGTAGGTAGGTAAGGTGTAAGAGAAAGGGAAGAGCGGGCAAGGTGAGTCCATCATTAGAGTCGCATATGACAAGAAAAAACACACACCTTTCTGTACATCCTCACACTTGGCCCTGAACTTTGGGTTTTGGGTTTTCAGTGTTCTTGACAGGTGAAGCATCACTTCTGGTTGGCTTTCTCAGTAAGGGGACCTCAAGCCATCAACACTAACCTCATCAGTCCCTTAATGCCCAAGTTGGATTGAGAAACCCGTGCTGACAATACAGATGGTGGTTAGAGTCTGCATCAGTCTGAGATGTCAAGATGGGGGTGGAGTGGGCATAGGGAAGGTGTGCTTGTAACGGGTGGTTTGGGGAGGGGCTTGGAGATTTGGCTTTGGGGGTGACTGGGAATGCAGAGGGTTCCCTGGGATCCTGGGTGGGGCTTATCTAGGACAGATGAAGAAGTAAAGGAGGTGGGTGATGGAGAGCCAGCCCTTGCAAAGACTATAGGTTATTTAGAAGTATGACGGATGGTCTCCTTTAAACATTCAGACCAGTCTCACAGCTTGGATGACATAGTGGCTTTGGTTCTGGTCCTTATCCACAGGACCATGCTTAGCTATAGGCAAGAGGGACCTCTGCCTGGGTCTCCTCCACTGATAACCATCCCCACGGGGTGAGAAATCTGCAGGGCTACCTGGAAACCACTCATCTCGAGATTGTTCTCTGGAGACCTGAAATCCCAGAATTCTCTGTTTAAATGGCCCTTGAATCTCCTTCCAGGGTCTCTGGAGGCTCTCTATGGATCTGTTCTCCCAGGGATAGACCATGCTTCAAGTGTGCACATTCCTAGGCCCAGGCATGGCTATTGAATGGAATTTGGATGTTCAGACTGAGGTGTCCATGTGCACGTGTGATAGGTCCGTCACGATGTTGGTGCAAGAATGAGGGCCATCATGGTGATGGGGCAAGATGTGGGGGGAGAATGGGAGAGGCCAGGGGACTGGGGCAGATTCTTTCCACACTGTCATGCTGTGGTCTGGCACTCCAAGGGGTCTGAGATTCTAAATCCAAATCTGACTCTCTAGATCATTTCAAAGGTATGCTTGCCAAGAGAGGAGAATATCTAAGTTTGCTGGCTTGATTTATAAACATTTAGTGTGAGGCTCTCCTTCTATGCTGTTGTCCCAGGCCCTGCAAATATTAGTGTAGGTCTCACCATGGAAAGCCCGCTTCCCCCACCCAGTTTCTCCCATGCACTTTGAGCCTAAAGAAGGGGTAGGGCTTGGGGATTTCTTAAGGAAACATTTCTGCATTCTCAGCAACATGTCATGAGGGTGAGATACAGACACCGGAACAGTGAGAATAACAGCAACGACTCCACCAGCTCAGGGTCTCAGCTCCTGGTGCTGGGGAAGCAGGAGTTCCTCTGCAGATTCTCCCAGGAGGCTCTGCGCACAGACAAGGTGATGGTCCAGCTTTACCAAGTTTCACCCCATGCAGCTACCACTTTACCCACTTGGCAATCCAGTTAGCTTTGCTCTGGGACAAGGGGCCTTCACATAATGTTGCCCAAGTGGAATTTTCTAGTGTGAGACTTTAAAAAAGAAAAATGTAAAACTCCCTTTTCTGTTCAGCTCCCTTTTGTCTTCTGGTTTGCAGGCTGGATGCCAAAGCTTTTCCACCTCTGGGAGTTCAGTGGCTACCTGTGTATTTCTATCACCTCTTTCGGGAACAAGAAAGCATCATGCCAGGCAGTTGGACCCCGGGACCTGAGCTCTCAGGCTGGGGCTTGGTCTGGGCTCATGGAATCTTTGCCTCAGAGATGATGAATGTTTGGTAGCCAGTGTATCACAAACTGACTCAAGTAAGCCTTTCCTGAAGGAAACCAGGTTGGACTGTGAATATAATGGATTTTGTTATCTTGTGGCTAGCGACCTGAAGTTTCCAGGCTCGGTCTTTCTCCTCCCAGGTACTTGTTTCCACTTTGACTATTAATTTCAAGTCATATGTTCTGGTGCATTATGGGTACCCAGGGAGAAGGACTTCCTGAATATAAAGCCCCCTCGGGGCTAGTGGATATAGATAGGACTTTGTATTTTTATGTTCTCAACCGCGTATGTTGAGCTCACAGGTACACTTTCAATGTGTCTCCACCCGACCACAACCACAATCCACATGTAACAGAACTGAGAGCTCTATAAGGCATCATGCTTTTCCATCATTACCAGAAAACAGAGATAAATATATTATTGAAATGTCCTCACTGGGTTGACCCGGGTGCCTAAAAATACCAACCTCTCCGGCTTGTTTAAAAGTCCCATTTCTTTGAATGAATCTAAATTCTTTAACATGCATGACAGTGCCCTTAACAACTCAGCTCTGTGCCCTTCACAAACCTCATCTCTTCTATACACCCCTGCCTTCCCAACTCTGGCCTGCACAACCTTAAGGCAATCAATTAGAAAGTTTTCTGGGTTTTTGCCACATCTTGCTTTCCCAACCCCAGGCCATTTGCGTATGCCATTTATTCTGCCTGGAAAATGTTCCCCTGTTCCTTAATTCACATGGCTAAATTTATTCATGCTTCAGTTTACATATCACCTCTTCCTGAAAGCCTTCTCTAGGCCCCAGACCCAAATAGCACAAACCTCTCTATTTCATCCATTCATTCCCTCATTTATTCACTCACTCATTCAAACACAAGTGGCTTCTGTCGCCACAGCACTGTCATTGGGTGGGGTAATTGCCTGTCTCCATCTGGATGGGCTGAAAGTTTGAGTCTTGAGACCAGCTCAGGGCTGGGCATGTGAGCCAGACAGAACCTCTAGAGTCAAATTTTAGGTCCAGGGCAGTGGTAGAAAGAAGGAAAGCCTCTGCTCTCCCTCCTGGCCCTCCCCAGACCTCCGATTCTCAGAGAAAGCACACAGGGGCTCAGCTACAGATGCTCAACAGTGTATGTTCCAGGCTAAGGTGAGAAGTTACAGACTGAGGAGCCTTCCAGATGGGACAAGCGGTGCTGGGTCTCTATGTCCTTTTCCACTTTCTGCTATTCCGGGAGGTTAGGTTGAAAGATGAACTGGCTCTGGTCTCTTGCACACAACATGGCTGCTAGCCCACACAGTGACTTTGTTAGGAGCTAGAACACTGTTCGTCTTGGGTCAGGAACTTGAAAACGGTACTCCTACAAATTAGAAAAAAGATACACCTTTCTCTGGACTGAAGCAGCCCCATGTCCATGTTCACAGCTGGCCTGACAAATGGAGGGTCAGGGAGTTTAACTCCAGAGCCAGTCACCGTTGGACAGGGCACAACCAGCCTAACATGACATGCCCGGCAGGTCCTGGATACACAAATCTTCGGGCCTTTTGACCTGCTTTAAAGATTACTATGAGGGCTGGGAAAAGAGGCGGTGGCCGGAAGACATTCATTCCTGTTTCCTTCAGCTAACCTCCACTTGGTTGAGCCTTTACCAGTCTTGCTGGTCTCTGTCCCTGTTTTCAGATGATAGAAACATTTTCATAAACTCATTAGGGATGTCCGGATTGTTTAACGCCTTCTTAGCCTCAGATTCCTCCTTCTCCAGAGGAGAAACAATACAACTGAGGGGGCCAAAGGCAGACTGCGGTGTGTGAGTGAGTGGTGCTATGATAGTGCAGAGGAGCCCTTCAAGTCAAGGGCATTAGGACAGGCAGACACAGAGGCCTCTGTGCTCTTGTCTCCTGTCCCTAAGTATCTCCTTCCCTATCAGATGCTCGCTCTGCTCTGCCATGGAAGAAGCAAACTGTTGCCCACTGGACACTGATGTGACAGGATGGCTCCCCCTTGTTCCTCCCTGTCTCCTCATTTTGATACCAGGTCTCTCACCATTCATCTTGTTTTTCATCTGTTGTAGATTTCTCTTATATGCACATAACTGATCTCAGGTTCTGTATCCCCAGCTTAGCTGCAAAACAGTCCTCAAGAGGCCTGCTGAGAGGAGTCACCCTAGACCCACTTTTGTGTAGGCATGATGACCTCATGGTACACAGGACACCTGTCTCAGACCTGGGACCCTTACACCAGGCCTCTCTTCTATGGTTCCCTCTGAACCCGTACTCCATCTCGGCCTTGCCCTTCTTTCCACATCTTCACAAAGATCTTTTTTGAGGCACAGTAAATCAGCCCCTATAAGATTTGTTTAATTACCAAGTGAAATAACACCTGTCTCCATATGGATTCTCCTAGAAATTGAGACAGGAATTGGAGGGGTGCCATTTTATTTGTGGGAAAGGAGCCTTATTTGAGGGGAGTGAGCTGGGAGAGAGAAGACGCCAGGACAGAGCTGGCTCCAGAGTTCCACCCAACCAAGGAGGGAGCTGAGACACTTATACACTAGTTCCTACTGCTCACGTTAAAGGCTGCACCCAATGGTATCAATTCTCTAGCAGTTTCAAACGACCACCCAGTCCAGCAAAGTGGTCTTTGGCAGCCAGGGAACAGCACCTGGAGGCTGGATGTGGACAGTATGTGAAGTGGGGAGGGGAAGGAGATATAAATGAATAGAGGCGGTGGCCGGAAGACATTCATTCCTGTTTCCTTCAGCTAACCTCCACTTGGTTGAGCCTTTACCAGTCTTGCTGGTCTCTGTCCCTGTTTTCAGATGATAGAAACATTTTCATAAACTCATTAGGGATGTCCGGATTGTTTAACGCCTTCTTAGCCTCAGATTCCTCCTTCTCCAGAGGAGAAACAATACAACTGAGGGGGCCAAAGGCAGACTGCGGTGTGTGAGTGAGTGGTGCTATGATAGTGCAGAGGAGCCCTTCAAGTCAAGGGCATTAGGACAGGCAGACACAGAGGCCTCTGTGCTCTTGTCTCCTGTCCCTAAGTATCTCCTTCCCTATCAGATGCTCGCTCTGCTCTGCCATGGAAGAAGCAAACTGTTGCCCACTGGACACTGATGTGACAGGATGGCTCCCCCTTGTTCCTCCCTGTCTCCTCATTTTGATACCAGGTCTCTCACCATTCATCTTGTTTTTCATCTGTTGTAGATTTCTCTTATATGCACATAACTGATCTCAGGTTCTGTATCCCCAGCTTAGCTGCAAAACAGTCCTCAAGAGGCCTGCTGAGAGGAGTCACCCTAGACCCACTTTTGTGTAGGCATGATGACCTCATGGTACACAGGACACCTGTCTCAGACCTGGGACCCTTACACCAGGCCTCTCTTCTATGGTTCCCTCTGAACCCGTACTCCATCTCGGCCTTGCCCTTCTTTCCACATCTTCACAAAGATCTTTTTTGAGGCACAGTAAATCAGCCCCTATAAGATTTGTTTAATTACCAAGTGAAATAACACCTGTCTCCATATGGATTCTCCTAGAAATTGAGACAGGAATTGGAGGGGTGCCATTTTATTTGTGGGAAAGGAGCCTTATTTGAGGGGAGTGAGCTGGGAGAGAGAAGACGCCAGGACAGAGCTGGCTCCAGAGTTCCACCCAACCAAGGAGGGAGCTGAGACACTTATACACTAGTTCCTACTGCTCACGTTAAAGGCTGCACCCAATGGTATCAATTCTCTAGCAGTTTCAAACGACCACCCAGTCCAGCAAAGTGGTCTTTGGCAGCCAGGGAACAGCACCTGGAGGCTGGATGTGGACAGTATGTGAAGTGGGGAGGGGAAGGAGATATAAATGAATAGCATCTGCCTCAACACCCCAAATCACCACTGGAAAACTGACAGGCCACGTCATGCTTTGTTTCAGATATGCTTTCTTTAACCCACTTATCAGCTAAACAAATTTACGTCTGACAATAAATCTGAAGGAACTGTCAACATTGTAGACTGGGGCAGCTTCCCATAACAAGCCCATTTCTAGTTCATGCTGAGAAATAACAGGATCTGGCAAGACCAAGTCGACAGTTCTACTTGGTAATAATTGGTCTGTGAGTAACTGCAGCTGCTCCTTTCACACAGGGCACACGCTTTCCCGGCCTCAGGCCTTATGGGGCCCCTGTTGCTAACATATATTAGTTGCTTGGTCCCTGAGACATCCAAGTTTGTGATCCTCTGTTCTAAGTGTTCACTGCTACCCAGAATCTGAGAGCAACACAAACATGGTCTCCAAACATCTTCTCCCATCTCTGTTCTTTCAAACCCTCTCGAACTTTGCTAATGAAAGGAACCAGACCAGAGCCACAGAGCCATATCAAGATGCAGAGCTATTACATGCTCTTCCCTTCTGGGTCATGATTGCTGATCTCAGATTTTTTTTTAGAGGACAGGCTGCTTTTCACAGACTTATGGCCACTGGGACTAAACAAGTGAATATATTCCCTTTATTCTTTTAGCCCCCACCAATGTGAAGCTCCAGTTTTTGTTTTTGTTTTTTTTCTTCATTTGAACTCAAAGCCTGCCTCTTTTCCGTTTTCCTTAATGTACTCAGCATCAACACTTGGGTTTTTCTAGTAAGTAACTAAATCCCCCCACCGTGAACTCCATCTCCTGGTGTGTCACTGGGAGTCTCTCTCAGCCCTCCAGGGAAGCCGGCACTGTTATTTATTGTTTTTGTTTCAAATCATTATTTAATCAAGAACGGGGAAAAAAGGCAACCTCTCACTTACACTTCAAAATTTAATTTCAGCTGAATTCTGAGATCAAGAGGCAGCACGGCCTAATAGGTTACAAAAATACAATCAAGAAGAGAATTCCAATTAAACTGAACAAGTCCATTTACTGAGCTTCAAATGGCCCCATGGAGAGAGATGGCTATAAATTTTTTTCCCTCCCTGCCATATGGGGGACTGGAAATTCTCATGTGAATGTAGAGCTACATGGCAGAGCTTTTAGCTAGAGGGTTCTGGATACCTCCTCCCTTTTTAAAACTCTTTTGTTTCACAAAGACATTAAGTTTATTTTCCTTGCTGTTCATCTTCCTTTGCACACTAATTAGGAAGACAGCAAAAGAATGGATTCATTGGCCTGTTAGGAGTTCATCTGAGAGGGGGAGGGATGCAAAAGACAAGGATCTGCTGAGGATGGTGGGAAGACGACTAAGACCTTTAGGGCTGCAGGGCTGGGGGGTGTCCCACAGCACTGTTCACTGAAGCTGACCTTCCCGGGAATGTCATCCAAGTTTGTGATCCTCTGTTCTAAGTGTTCACTGCTACCCAGAATCTGAGAGCAACACAAACATGGTCTCCAAACATCTTCTCCCATCTCTGTTCTTTCAAACCCTCTCGAACTTTGCTAATGAAAGGAACCAGACCAGAGCCACAGAGCCATATCAAGATGCAGAGCTATTACATGCTCTTCCCTTCTGGGTCATGATTGCTGATCTCAGATTTTTTTTTAGAGGACAGGCTGCTTTTCACAGACTTATGGCCACTGGGACTAAACAAGTGAATATATTCCCTTTATTCTTTTAGCCCCCACCAATGTGAAGCTCCAGTTTTTGTTTTTGTTTTTTTTCTTCATTTGAACTCAAAGCCTGCCTCTTTTCCGTTTTCCTTAATGTACTCAGCATCAACACTTGGGTTTTTCTAGTAAGTAACTAAATCCCCCCACCGTGAACTCCATCTCCTGGTGTGTCACTGGGAGTCTCTCTCAGCCCTCCAGGGAAGCCGGCACTGTTATTTATTGTTTTTGTTTCAAATCATTATTTAATCAAGAACGGGGAAAAAAGGCAACCTCTCACTTACACTTCAAAATTTAATTTCAGCTGAATTCTGAGATCAAGAGGCAGCACGGCCTAATAGGTTACAAAAATACAATCAAGAAGAGAATTCCAATTAAACTGAACAAGTCCATTTACTGAGCTTCAAATGGCCCCATGGAGAGAGATGGCTATAAATTTTTTTCCCTCCCTGCCATATGGGGGACTGGAAATTCTCATGTGAATGTAGAGCTACATGGCAGAGCTTTTAGCTAGAGGGTTCTGGATACCTCCCTCCCTTTTTAAAACTCTTTTGTTTCACAAAGACATTAAGTTTATTTTCCTTGCTGTTCATCTTCCTTTGCACACTAATTAGGAAGACAGCAAAAGAATGGATTCATTGGCCTGTTAGGAGTTCATCTGAGAGGGGGAGGGATGCAAAAGACAAGGATCTGCTGAGGATGGTGGGAAGACGACTAAGACCTTTAGGGCTGCAGGGCTGGGGGGTGTCCCACAGCACTGTTCACTGAAGCTGACCTTGGGCCCAGGGAATGTCATCCGGCCTCCTCTCTCTTTCCCTCCATCAGGAAGCTGAAGTGGACCTACAGCTTCATCTTCACCATTTCTCAGTAGCCCTCTCTCTTTTTTTGGCCACTTCTGTTGGTCTTTCATTTATCTGTTTTCATCCATCTTTTGTTCTTTGGCCTGTGTGGGCTTCCCATCTCAGTGGCCTCTCCCTGCAGAGCACCGGCTCTGGGCGTGTGCGCTCCAGAGCTCTGGCTCCATAGCTGGACACATTGGTCCAGCCGCTCCTTAGCACGTGGGATCCTTCCAGGCCAGGGATCGAACTGGCACCCCTTGCACTGCAAGGCGGTGTCCTTACCCACTGGACCACCAGGGAAGCCCCCTCTATTATTTTTTTTTTTTTTTAAAGAAGTCTCTCTTGATAGCCCTCAGCCCACCAGTTCTTGAAAATTTCTACATGGATGGAGTTAGGCAAAATTTTCACCAATCCAAATTGAAATGAGAAAATAAAAATGTTCGATGGAGTCAGTTCTTCATCCAACTAAATGGATTTCATTTAAAGGCTCATCCTTTCTTCTGAGGCCATATCTATTCTCCCTCTTCTGCTGGTACATGTCCCTTTCATTATAGAAAACGGTGGTTTTCTTTTTTCTGTTCTTGCTTGGCTAACGTGAAAGTTGACAATGTGATTCCATTTTCCATTTAAAATGAACAACTGGTTCCACAAATGTCTGACTGTCACAGCCCTCTTCTGCATTTCAGTCCCTCTCTTTTCTAAACTACAATGAATGGCATTGGATAATGAGTCTCCCAGTTAGAGCAAGGGCTCAAAGGCTTTTGCCAAGTGAATGGGAATCTGGGAGAGAGGTGGGAGGGCTGAGCCCTCCATACATGTTCCCTCAGGCTCATTTCCCCTGTCTGCAAAATAGCGGGCTGTTCTTGTCTTTCTCCTGCTGTTGTTCTGAAGTTTGCCTGAGATCTTAGACATGATTAAGCTTTGAGGCCAGAGATACATCATGTCTGAGTTTATTGGGAGCAAGTTTAATTAGAGGCCAGAGATACATCAAAAAAACAGGATCTGCTGAGGGGGCTGCAGGGCTGGGGGGTGTCCCACAGCACTGTTCACTGAAGCTGACCTTGGGCCCAGGGAATGTCATCCGGCCTCCTCTCTCTTTCCCTCCATCAGGAAGCTGAAGTGGACCTACAGCTTCATCTTCACCATTTCTCAGTAGCCCTCTCTCTTTTTTTGGCCACTTCTGTTGGTCTTTCATTTATCTGTTTTCATCCATCTTTTGTTCTTTGGCCTGTGTGGGCTTCCCATCTCAGTGGCCTCTCCCTGCAGAGCACCGGCTCTGGGCGTGTGCGCTCCAGAGCTCTGGCTCCATAGCTGGACACATTGGTCCAGCCGCTCCTTAGCACGTGGGATCCTTCCAGGCCAGGGATCGAACTGGCACCCCTTGCACTGCAAGGCGGTGTCCTTACCCACTGGACCACCAGGGAAGCCCCCTCTATTATTTTTTTTTTTTTTTAAAGAAGTCTCTCTTGATAGCCCTCAGCCCACCAGTTCTTGAAAATTTCTACATGGATGGAGTTAGGCAAAATTTTCACCAATCCAAATTGAAATGAGAAAATAAAAATGTTCGATGGAGTCAGTTCTTCATCCAACTAAATGGATTTCATTTAAAGGCTCATCCTTTCTTCTGAGGCCATATCTATTCTCCCTCTTCTGCTGGTACATGTCCCTTTCATTATAGAAAACGGTGGTTTTCTTTTTTCTGTTCTTGCTTGGCTAACGTGAAAGTTGACAATGTGATTCCATTTTCCATTTAAAATGAACAACTGGTTCCACAAATGTCTGACTGTCACAGCCCTCTTCTGCATTTCAGTCCCTCTCTTTTCTAAACTACAATGAATGGCATTGGATAATGAGTCTCCCAGTTAGAGCAAGGGCTCAAAGGCTTTTGCCAAGTGAATGGGAATCTGGGAGAGAGGTGGGAGGGCTGAGCCCTCCATACATGTTCCCTCAGGCTCATTTCCCCTGTCTGCAAAATAGCGGGCTGTTCTTGTCTTTCTCCTGCTGTTGTTCTGAAGTTTGCCTGAGATCTTAGACATGATTAAGCTTTTTGAGGCCAGAGATACATCATGTCTGAGTTTATTGGGAGCAAGTTTAATTAAGCCATTATGATGATAAATCACAACCCTAGCAACTACTGTATATTGAGCATTATGTCCCAAGCAACAGCCTAAGTTTTGCTCACAGAACAGATGCTGCATGAGGGCAGAAACCTTGTCTGTCTTGTTCAATGCTATTCACCCAGTGCTTGGCATATAGTAAGTGCTTTGATACATATTTTAAAACAGAATGGACCACTTATCCCATTCCACCCTCGCATCTCCTCCATGAAGTAGGTATGATTATTATGAAAGGTACAGATGGGACACAGAGGTCCAGCAAAGTAAAATGACACAAGGGAGGTGAAACTATTAAGTACCTGGACTCTGAGGGCAGAGTTTTTGTGTTTTAATCTTCACTTCTCCATCTAATAGCTACCTTTTACTTAAGTTTTCTGGGCTGTAAGTTCTTCATTGTAAAATCAGGATACTAGTGGAAGTTCCCTGAAAAGAGTATTATAAGAAATATATCAGATGACACATGTAGACTATAGCCTAGCACCTGGCACATAGAAGGTGCTCAGGGAAGCATGATTCATGGCTGTTATCCAGCCTCACAGGGAGATGAAGTTAAGAACTCCAGAGTGTCTGGATCTGCTCCCAAGCTCCTGTCTTCATCACTCTCCTCTCCTGCTTCCTCCTGTTCCCTTTCATGAGGTCCTCTCTTATGGAGCCTAAGTTCTGCCCCTTTTTTTGTTGTATCTGTGCAGGTTTTTGCCAGCAAGAATTATGTGGAAACTTGGCTTGCTGGAGGCAGGAGGAGGAGAAACAGAGCCTGTTGTCTCCTGGGTCTAACTTCAGTCTTGATCAGCCCCCTTGAGGTTTTCCCTCCAGTTAGGTAAAGCTTAACTGAGGAACCCCTGCTACAGGGACAAGGCGTGGCCAAACCTTGGACCAACTTTTCTGTCATCCAACTGGCCCTCTGGTTGCCAGTGCCCGTTCCCAATTAGGCTACTTACCTAAGTTACTTCACCTCTCAGAGTCTCAGTTTTCCCACCTGAAAAATGGTGATAATGAGGGCACCCACCTGAAAGAACTGTTCTGTGAATCAAATAAGAAGGAAAACCCTGTGTAAAGCATGTGATGTGCCTGGCATGGAGTGGCATTTACCCTTTCCTTTATTCAAGAGCCAACTCAACTGGGTGAACTCCTACTCATTCTTTAAAGCCCAGTTTATATATTCCTTTATTTGCAAATTCCTCTTAGACAGCAAGATCTCTTAGACACTGTCTGATCCTTCCTCTGTGGTCCAACTACACATTGTACTTGCTTCCATCACCTTCAGGGCTGATATTCAAAATATTCAGCAATGGGTCGAGTGTGGGTACTGCCCTATCTGAAGGTAACCAACCTTGGCACTGAAGGGCTGTTGGGTATCCATGTTTAGCTGCTGGACTGTGAGAAGGTCCAGAAGGTACCAGAGCAGGGAAGGGATGGCTTTGTTCATTGGAGGGTGGGTGGTGACAGGGTCAGTTTATCAACGGTGTGCAAAGTATTCAAATACCGACTCAACCTCAGCCCGAATGACAATGCTTATCCCACAGCACTGTGGATGACTAGAGGGTGAGCTTGGGAGTTCAGGAAGCCTGTTTATTCATCTTTCTGTCTCCCTAATGCCTTGAACAGAGATGACTGAGTGTGGATAAGAAATGAATAAGGCCATGAAGAACTGACTCCAGGGTGTGCTCCATTTAGATTTGAGCTCTAAACTAACCAAGCGAGAGGACTTCTGGTTATCATCAGCATATTTATTATGTGCATATTCGCATATGCAAATAGGCCCCCTTGATGCCATGTGCCCGTCCTTGATTCTTTAAAGAGCTATGCATCTGAGATATCTGCCATAGGCTGTGGCAGAAACCACAGCATAGGAGACGCCTTATCCTCCAGCTCCTGTTCACCTCTAGAACTCCATTTCATGTGCCTCTAGATATGCTACAGGGACAAGGCGTGGCCAAACCTTGGACCAACTTTTCTGTCATCCAACTGGCCCTCTGGTTGCCAGTGCCCGTTCCCAATTAGGCTACTTACCTAAGTTACTTCACCTCTCAGAGTCTCAGTTTTCCCACCTGAAAAATGGTGATAATGAGGGCACCCACCTGAAAGAACTGTTCTGTGAATCAAATAAGAAGGAAAACCCTGTGTAAAGCATGTGATGTGCCTGGCATGGAGTGGCATTTACCCTTTCCTTTATTCAAGAGCCAACTCAACTGGGTGAACTCCTACTCATTCTTTAAAGCCCAGTTTATATATTCCTTTATTTGCAAATTCCTCTTAGACAGCAAGATCTCTTAGACACTGTCTGATCCTTCCTCTGTGGTCCAACTACACATTGTACTTGCTTCCATCACCTTCAGGGCTGATATTCAAAATATTCAGCAATGGGTCGAGTGTGGGTACTGCCCTATCTGAAGGTAACCAACCTTGGCACTGAAGGGCTGTTGGGTATCCATGTTTAGCTGCTGGACTGTGAGAAGGTCCAGAAGGTACCAGAGCAGGGAAGGGATGGCTTTGTTCATTGGAGGGTGGGTGGTGACAGGGTCAGTTTATCAACGGTGTGCAAAGTATTCAAATACCGACTCAACCTCAGCCCGAATGACAATGCTTATCCCACAGCACTGTGGATGACTAGAGGGTGAGCTTGGGAGTTCAGGAAGCCTGTTTATTCATCTTTCTGTCTCCCTAATGCCTTGAACAGAGATGACTGAGTGTGGATAAGAAATGAATAAGGCCATGAAGAACTGACTCCAGGGTGTGCTCCATTTAGATTTGAGCTCTAAACTAACCAAGCGAGAGGACTTCTGGTTATCATCAGCATATTTATTATGTGCATATTCGCATATGCAAATAGGCCCCCTTGATGCCATGTGCCCGTCCTTGATTCTTTAAAGAGCTATGCATCTGAGATATCTGCCATAGGCTGTGGCAGAAACCACAGCATAGGAGACGCCTTATCCTCCAGCTCCTGTTCACCTCTAGAACTCCATTTCATGTGCTGGAATTCTGTCTCCATCCTGACTCCAGCCTTCAATTCCTGCTTCCATGATCTAGTTTCCCAATTGTCATCTCCTCTTCCCTAACTTAACCCTAACTCCAAGCTGCTTCCCTGACGGCTCACTTCCTGTCCCATCTTAGCATTCGTTGTTGTGAACTGTCTACTACGATCTTGTCTGGATTCCTTATAAGCAGGCATAGGCTATTTCTTATTCACTGGATCCTGAGGGCCACATCAGAGTCAACCCTTTACAGATGCTTAGTAGATAATTGGTAGATCTGAACAAGTGGTTGAACAGGTGACGCAGTGGCAGTGACTTTGCTGTTCTTTTTAGTAGAGAGCTCCAGAAAATCTTGGACCCTTGGAAAACCTTTGGCCCAACCTGGTATCCTCTCCATACCTGCCTGTGCAGGTGAGAGGATGATAAGGAGCCCAGTGTGGAGAGCACAGGGAGGACCAGACTTTGGGCGTGTGTGATGCCCTAGGAGTCAGGCAGCCAGGAGCGGGTGGGGGGCAGCCATTTGGGCCGCAGCTGCCATCCAGGATGGAAGGAACCTGAGAGCAGGGGAAGCAGGGGTTCTACCTGTGGGCTCAGCTCCTCCACAGACGAGCCTGGGCCTGGAACCATTCCTTTGACTGCTACGATTCCCAGTGCTGCTACTATCATTCCTTCCACTGTTAACACTGCTATTGCTTCTAGCCACCTCCAGCAACCTAGCACCTGCCACCCACCTGTCACAGTCGAAAGAGTTTTACTTACGCTGAGTTGTTGCATTCCTACAACACCCCTCTTATGGCGTAGATCTTACTATTATCCTCGTCCTGCAGATTTGGAGAAAGCTGAGGCATGGAGACTTTATGTAACTTGCTCAAGGTTCCACAACTGGAAAATGCAGAGGCGGCATCTGGAATGTTGTCATCCTAACACTCTCTATTATTTCCTGATTTTTTTGCCCCTGTGCCAAGCACCAGGCTTGATTGCTTACAAAAGTGTTTTGCTTTTCATCCCCAGTACAAGGCTTTTGAAGGAGAGGCTTATTATTTGGATTTTTCAGCAGATGAGGAAACTGCAGCTCACAACGTTTTAAATATTATAACTGCCCCCAGCATGGAACCACGGTTTGACCACAAAATCATAATCCTGTGTTTTTAGTCTGACTTGCCAGAGTCCATAGAAGGCAATCATAATCCTTTTTTGTCCCTTTCTAGGTATGGTAGTTTTTCATCTTAGCATTCGTTGTTGTGAACTGTCTACTACGATCTTGTCTGGATTCCTTATAAGCAGGCATAGGCTATTTCTTATTCACTGGATCCTGAGGGCCACATCAGAGTCAACCCTTTACAGATGCTTAGTAGATAATTGGTAGATCTGAACAAGTGGTTGAACAGGTGACGCAGTGGCAGTGACTTTGCTGTTCTTTTTAGTAGAGAGCTCCAGAAAATCTTGGACCCTTGGAAAACCTTTGGCCCAACCTGGTATCCTCTCCATACCTGCCTGTGCAGGTGAGAGGATGATAAGGAGCCCAGTGTGGAGAGCACAGGGAGGACCAGACTTTGGGCGTGTGTGATGCCCTAGGAGTCAGGCAGCCAGGAGCGGGTGGGGGGCAGCCATTTGGGCCGCAGCTGCCATCCAGGATGGAAGGAACCTGAGAGCAGGGGAAGCAGGGGTTCTACCTGTGGGCTCAGCTCCTCCACAGACGAGCCTGGGCCTGGAACCATTCCTTTGACTGCTACGATTCCCAGTGCTGCTACTATCATTCCTTCCACTGTTAACACTGCTATTGCTTCTAGCCACCTCCAGCAACCTAGCACCTGCCACCCACCTGTCACAGTCGAAAGAGTTTTACTTACGCTGAGTTGTTGCATTCCTACAACACCCCTCTTATGGCGTAGATCTTACTATTATCCTCGTCCTGCAGATTTGGAGAAAGCTGAGGCATGGAGACTTTATGTAACTTGCTCAAGGTTCCACAACTGGAAAATGCAGAGGCGGCATCTGGAATGTTGTCATCCTAACACTCTCTATTATTTCCTGATTTTTTTGCCCCTGTGCCAAGCACCAGGCTTGATTGCTTACAAAAGTGTTTTGCTTTTCATCCCCAGTACAAGGCTTTTGAAGGAGAGGCTTATTATTTGGATTTTTCAGCAGATGAGGAAACTGCAGCTCACAACGTTTTAAATATTATAACTGCCCCCAGCATGGAACCACGGTTTGACCACAAAATCATAATCCTGTGTTTTTAGTCTGACTTGCCAGAGTCCATAGAAGGCATTTCTGTCCTGTGAGTTCAGGTTCTCTTTTTGGAATCAGGGCATTGGGTTAGGTGAACTCTTAAGATCTCTCCTTTCTAGGTATGGATGAGTTTTCTGCACTTCTCATAGGGGCTGGACCCTAAGAACCAATAGCCAATCTAGTACCTCACTCACTGGTGTGGATGACCACAATTTTTGGATTTTGGGGTGAGGGCTGAACATTCAGCTTTTTGCAACATCTTGGACCTGACTGGTTTGGAAACCATTCCAGGTGAGAGAATACAAGCCATTTTCTCCCAGTAAGATTTTTTTTTTTTCTTACAGAGGATCAGTTGGGCCCACCAAATGGCTGCCACAAACACTGTGACCGAAGAGACAGGATGGCTTTCACCAATTTAAAACCATTATTCTCCCTCTTATTGTTTGTATTTTCAATTTCCTTTTACCTTTGCAATAATTCGTTTGGGACATAGGTGGGATAATGGTGCTGATTTTCCAGCTGAGGAAGCTGAGGCTGGAAGAGGCGAAAGAGGATTTGTCCAGTTAAGCAAGTCTTGCCCCCAGGTCTCTGGACTGCCTTGCTGGGAAAAACTTCCATAGGACATTTGTGGAGGGGAAGAGGAAGATGAACATTTGCCATCTGTGAATGCTGAGCAGCTATAGCTTCCCTTCTACAAAAGAATAGCCTGGGGTGAGCTGTGGATTGTTCCAGCTAGGCAGACGATTAGGGCAGAATTAGACCTTGGTGATACAGGATGTCTTGACTGGTAAAGAAGAGTTTCCCAGAATGCCCTGTGGATGTAACTCTTGTGTCAACCAGTATTTATTTATCATCACCTGCTCTTTCTTGACTCCCTGGCAAGAACCTCTGAGGCTTTACTTACTTCCACCTCAATCTTTCTAAGGGAGCAGCTCTCTGAGATTTTCGTATCTACCCCTAGCTAGAGGAGACAAATCCCTTCCCAGCAGTTAGGTGTAAGTGAAGGCTACATCTGTGTTGAATCTCCTCCTGTTCATATGTCTGTCCCTTTAGAGTCTACGAAGGCCTTCACAGTGAGACTGTTGTGTGAATCTGCCCCTCAGGGCCATTTTTTCTGGGGTTAAAAAGGTTTTTAGTCTGACTTGCCAGAGTCCATAGAAGGCATTTCTGTCCTGTGAGTTCAGGTTCTCTTTTTGGAATCAGGGCATTGGGTTAGGTGAACTCTTAAGATCTCTCCTTTCTAGGTATGGATGAGTTTTCTGCACTTCTCATAGGGGCTGGACCCTAAGAACCAATAGCCAATCTAGTACCTCACTCACTGGTGTGGATGACCACAATTTTTGGATTTTGGGGTGAGGGCTGAACATTCAGCTTTTTGCAACATCTTGGACCTGACTGGTTTGGAAACCATTCCAGGTGAGAGAATACAAGCCATTTTCTCCCAGTAAGATTTTTTTTTTTTCTTACAGAGGATCAGTTGGGCCCACCAAATGGCTGCCACAAACACTGTGACCGAAGAGACAGGATGGCTTTCACCAATTTAAAACCATTATTCTCCCTCTTATTGTTTGTATTTTCAATTTCCTTTTACCTTTGCAATAATTCGTTTGGGACATAGGTGGGATAATGGTGCTGATTTTCCAGCTGAGGAAGCTGAGGCTGGAAGAGGCGAAAGAGGATTTGTCCAGTTAAGCAAGTCTTGCCCCCAGGTCTCTGGACTGCCTTGCTGGGAAAAACTTCCATAGGACATTTGTGGAGGGGAAGAGGAAGATGAACATTTGCCATCTGTGAATGCTGAGCAGCTATAGCTTCCCTTCTACAAAAGAATAGCCTGGGGTGAGCTGTGGATTGTTCCAGCTAGGCAGACGATTAGGGCAGAATTAGACCTTGGTGATACAGGATGTCTTGACTGGTAAAGAAGAGTTTCCCAGAATGCCCTGTGGATGTAACTCTTGTGTCAACCAGTATTTATTTATCATCACCTGCTCTTTCTTGACTCCCTGGCAAGAACCTCTGAGGCTTTACTTACTTCCACCTCAATCTTTCTAAGGGAGCAGCTCTCTGAGATTTTCGTATCTACCCCTAGCTAGAGGAGACAAATCCCTTCCCAGCAGTTAGGTGTAAGTGAAGGCTACATCTGTGTTGAATCTCCTCCTGTTCATATGTCTGTCCCTTTAGAGTCTACGAAAGGCCTTCACATACTGTTACCCCCTACAATCTCCCATGGAAGTGGTATTACTTCAAATTTGCCAGTGAGAAAACTGAGTTTCAAAGAGGTTAGGTGACATTCTCCAAGCCATACAACTAGGAAGTTGAGTTAGGAGCCAACTCCAAATGCCTTGCTCAGGAGACTTGCAGGCATCAGACTGTCTGAAGCCACATTCCAGACCCTCCTTGCTGACCTGAGGGACTGTTGCGTGATCCCATTAAAGGCAAGTTTCTTGAATGGATTCACTCTAGCTTTGCTCTGTGGCTTTATCCCAGACCTTTGCCTTTCTGAACCTTGGCTTTTCTGTCCCACCTGTGGAAGCAACTAGTGAGGGCAGCTGCATTCCCAACGCCCTGAGACCCTGTGTGAACATGAGAGGTCAAGTGCTATCACCTCCTTGGAGTAAAATTATATACATTCAAGGCTGAGTTAAGAGAGATGACAGCAAATTCCAGCTGTTCCTCATTGCTGCAGCCTAGCTGTCAAAGGCGCAGACCTCATCGCCAACGTGCAGTGCCTGTGACATCAGAGACCACTCTTCTCTCTCCTCCCCAAAGAAGCCTCCTACAGTGTCACACACGCCTTCCTGCAGATGTCACCCTGGAGACCCGAATGCATCTTCACCAATCCCCTGATAAAGAGCCTGGATATTTCAGGTTTACCCCACTCCTTCCCACTCCTGATACCCTCCAGTTGCCAAGTCCCCAAGTCGAGTGCTGCCAAAGGCTAGTGAGTGGCCATCGGTTCAATCAATGAGGAGGTCTGAAACCAGTGGGGTATTTGCCCAAAACCAAATCAAAATGTGTTATACACTGCCCTGAACTTGTGTCTCCACCTCCCTCAAGTATCCCAGCCAAGACTGGCAGAGAGGGCTGTGAGGAATACTTACTACACCCCTGGCCGACAGGAAGCTGAGCATCTGGAGGGGCTGGCTGGGCGGGGGGCTGGACCGGGCCTCTGGGCTGGCCTTGCAGAGGGTCTTGGAGCAGCGGCGGGCGTGCCTTCGACGGGACTTCCGCCCTTCCTCGGGGGAGTGATCACGGTGCCTGGATACAGGGGAGAGAGACCTGAGGGTCTTTTGATGGGGAGCATGGCAGAGAGGTGACCAAAGGACCAGTAGGATCTGAGGACAACAGAGTGGGTTTGGGTGTGTCTGTGTAAACTAGGCGTGCCTCCTTCCACCAACCCACCCACCCGCCTGTTTGTTCATTCTCTCATTTGTTCATTTGACAAATGTGGACTTGGGTACCCGGCACTGCTGCGGGGGCTGTGGGTGCAGCTAGGAAGGTGGAAAGGGCCCCTATCCTGACTCAGCCCACTGTGCTGTGTGTGCCCGTGTGATTGTCTGTCTCCTTGCCTCTCTGTGTCTGTATAGGACTGTGTGTATGTCTGGGTGTGTCCATCTGTGTTTTCATGTGTTTGTCTATAAATGTAACTGCTTATATCTGTGTGCCTTTGTGTATGTGGCTTCACCATCTGTGAAACAGAGACATCTTATTGACTGTCACCCAAAACTTTCGAAAAAAAATTTGACAAAAATGACAAAGATGCCTTCTGCAAGCTTGTCAGATGTAGATCTGGCTGCCTGTCCGCACTGGAAACTAAAGGAAGCTCTGACTCCTTAGCAAGGGTGCATTTGGACTCAGCGTTGCTTTTTAGCTCTGAGTCACAGCAGTGATAAAAATAACACCGTATGGATTTTCATGGCACTTGTATGCTCCTCTTAAGGTGCTTTCACAGTCCTCTCTACAACCTGAAGACCTAGACAGGGCAGGTATCACTTTCTCACTCTCAGATGAGAGAGCTGAGGCTCAGAGTTGTTTGGGGATCTGCCCGAGGTCACAAAGCTTGTAGTGGCAGAACGAGGGCCCCTGTGGGAACAGAAGCCTCTGGTCCTTGCACTGGAGTGTCCCCCTCTGCTCTGAGGCCTCCAGGTTACGTTTTCACTGAGTGTGTGGCCCAAGGACTGGCCCTCAGGTTGCTGCCATGCCTGCTGGAGTGTTCCTCAGCCCAACAAGTGCTGGGGAGCTTGGGTAGCAAGGTCAGCAGGCAGAGGGTTGGGGCGAAGGACTGCAATATGAGCCCCTTTCCAAAGAGGTAAGCCTCGGAGAGGGTAGAGAGTGGTCGCCAAGAGTTTGCAAGCAGCCTCTGTGCCGTCCTCCTGCCGGGCTTGGGCTGAGTCACACAGACCTGGGTCCCATTGCCAGCTCTACCGTCACCCCTTTGCCCACGAACATGCAGGCTTCTCAGCTGTAAATGTCAGTAATGCAGTCCAGCTCAGCACGTCAACACCCTCTGGGAAAAGGCCACTGGGGGCACCTTGTACTCAAATAAGCATCATTTCGGCTCCCTGCAGTGATGTAGAACACACACCATGGGCAAGCTGAGGACATCTCTGTCGAGGTGGGAGGGAGTTAGACAGAACCTATTAGGAGCATGTGGTCAGGGACTCTGGCAAGAATGTAAAGAGCTGGGGATCTGATCTGGACTGGATGCTATCAGGAAGCAGAAGTAATTCTCTGATTGGGTCTCTACACCAGTCTTACCTAAAAAGAGCTGGGGATCTGATCTGGACTGGATGCTTCATCTTATTGACTGTCACCCAAAACTTTCAAAAAAAATTGGACAAAAATGACAAAGATGCCTTCTGCAAGCTTGTCAGATGTAGATCTGGCTGCCTGTCCGCACTGGAAACTAAAGGAAGCTCTGACTCCTTAGCAAGGGTGCATTTGGACTCAGCGTTGCTTTTTAGCTCTGAGTCACAGCAGTGATAAAAATAACACCGTATGGATTTTCATGGCACTTGTATGCTCCTCTTAAGGTGCTTTCACAGTCCTCTCTACAACCTGAAGACCTAGACAGGGCAGGTATCACTTTCTCACTCTCAGATGAGAGAGCTGAGGCTCAGAGTTGTTTGGGGATCTGCCCGAGGTCACAAAGCTTGTAGTGGCAGAACGAGGGCCCCTGTGGGAACAGAAGCCTCTGGTCCTTGCACTGGAGTGTCCCCCTCTGCTCTGAGGCCTCCAGGTTACGTTTTCACTGAGTGTGTGGCCCAAGGACTGGCCCTCAGGTTGCTGCCATGCCTGCTGGAGTGTTCCTCAGCCCAACAAGTGCTGGGGAGCTTGGGTAGCAAGGTCAGCAGGCAGAGGGTTGGGGCGAAGGACTGCAATATGAGCCCCTTTCCAAAGAGGTAAGCCTCGGAGAGGGTAGAGAGTGGTCGCCAAGAGTTTGCAAGCAGCCTCTGTGCCGTCCTCCTGCCGGGCTTGGGCTGAGTCACACAGACCTGGGTCCCATTGCCAGCTCTACCGTCACCCCTTTGCCCACGAACATGCAGGCTTCTCAGCTGTAAATGTCAGTAATGCAGTCCAGCTCAGCACGTCAACACCCTCTGGGAAAAGGCCACTGGGGGCACCTTGTACTCAAATAAGCATCATTTCGGCTCCCTGCAGTGATGTAGAACACACACCATGGGCAAGCTGAGGACATCTCTGTCGAGGTGGGAGGGAGTTAGACAGAACCTATTAGGAGCATGTGGTCAGGGACTCTGGCAAGAATGTAAAGAGCTGGGGATCTGATCTGGACTGGATGCTATCAGGAAGCAGAAGTAATTCTCTGATTGGGTCTCTACACCAGTCTTACCTAGAGGGAGGGGAGACTGGACTGAGGTCAAGGCTACCACTGGTAAAGATGGAGGATGGAGGGATCCAAAGTGGGGTCACTCTGGGTCTATGGATGAAGTTCCTGTTTTGTCCAGGCTAGCACCTGCTTCCAGGAGGTCTTGATTTTGTCTGGATTACTCAAGGTCACAGAGCAGCCTTGTGTGATGATGATGCCCTTTGAAACTGTGGCTGTTTGGTGGGAACACCACAGCTACCAGGGAGAGTCCCCAGTGTCAGGGGCTGCCTTCACACCTGGCTCCACATTCATGTCACCTGAGGAGATTTAGAGATCCTTCTGCCTTCGCCTCACCTCATCTGGGTTAGGTCAGAATGTCTAGAGCTGGGATCCAGGCACTGGTACTTTTTAAAGACTTCCAAAGTGATTGCAGTGCAGCTGAAGCAGAGAAGCTCGGTCTGGCTCATGGTGTGACTTGGATGATGAAGAGACAGAATGCATTTGCAACTGCAGCACAGCACCTGGCTCAGAGTAGAATTTAGATTACTCTTTCTCCTCCTCCTCTTCCTTCCTATAGACATTCTGACTTAGCTGGGAATGCAGTGGGACCAGGATGGGGAGATTTTTAAATCTTTCCAGGTGACATGACCATGTAGCCAAGTGTGAGAAGCACTTAAGAAAGAAAAAAGGGGCTTCCCTTGTAGTATAGTGGGTAGGGAGTCCACCTGTGGTGCAGGGGACACCAGTTTAATCCCTGGCCTGGGAGGATCCCATGTGCCACGGGGTGGCTGGACCAGCGTGTCTCACTGCGAGCTGGCACTCTGGAGGGCATACGCCTGGAGCCGGGGCTCTGCAGCAGGAGGGGCCACTGCAGTAGGAGGCCTGCACAGGCCGATGAGTGGAGATGGATGAAAGTAAATAAATAAACACAAAAAACAACGAAAGAGGCCAAAAGTTTTTAGAAATAAAAAAAAAAAAAAATGAGGACCGGAGGGAGTTAGACAGAACCTATTAGGAGCATGTGGTCAGGGACTCTGGCAAGAATGTAAAGAGCTGGGGATCTGATCTGGACTGGATGCTATCAGGAAGCAGAAGTAATTCTCTGATTGGGTCTCTACACCAGTCTTACCTAGAGGGAGGGGAGACTGGACTGAGGTCAAGGCTACCACTGGTAAAGATGGAGGATGGAGGGATCCAAAGTGGGGTCACTCTGGGTCTATGGATGAAGTTCCTGTTTTGTCCAGGCTAGCACCTGCTTCCAGGAGGTCTTGATTTTGTCTGGATTACTCAAGGTCACAGAGCAGCCTTGTGTGATGATGATGCCCTTTGAAACTGTGGCTGTTTGGTGGGAACACCACAGCTACCAGGGAGAGTCCCCAGTGTCAGGGGCTGCCTTCACACCTGGCTCCACATTCATGTCACCTGAGGAGATTTAGAGATCCTTCTGCCTTCGCCTCACCTCATCTGGGTTAGGTCAGAATGTCTAGAGCTGGGATCCAGGCACTGGTACTTTTTAAAGACTTCCAAAGTGATTGCAGTGCAGCTGAAGCAGAGAAGCTCGGTCTGGCTCATGGTGTGACTTGGATGATGAAGAGACAGAATGCATTTGCAACTGCAGCACAGCACCTGGCTCAGAGTAGAATTTAGATTACTCTTTCTCCTCCTCCTCTTCCTTCCTATAGACATTCTGACTTAGCTGGGAATGCAGTGGGACCAGGATGGGGAGATTTTTAAATCTTTCCAGGTGACATGACCATGTAGCCAAGTGTGAGAAGCACTTAAGAAAGAAAAAAGGGGCTTCCCTTGTAGTATAGTGGGTAGGGAGTCCACCTGTGGTGCAGGGGACACCAGTTTAATCCCTGGCCTGGGAGGATCCCATGTGCCACGGGGTGGCTGGACCAGCGTGTCTCACTGCGAGCTGGCACTCTGGAGGGCATACGCCTGGAGCCGGGGCTCTGCAGCAGGAGGGGCCACTGCAGTAGGAGGCCTGCACAGGCCGATGAGTGGAGATGGATGAAAGTAAATAAATAAACACAAAAAACAACGAAAGAGGCCAAAAGTTTTTTTAGAAATAAAAAGAAAAAAAAAAGAAAGAACAAAGGCGCCTCTGGCATCTAGAAACTGGCCTGGTACCATCAAGGGCCCCTCATGGTCCCACTGGTCTCAACAGTTTCAAACACCAACATCCATGAAGCCCTGCTTCTTCTTGTCCTTCTCATCTACAAGGTCCTCTTCCCCTGCTCAGGCTGGGGCAGCTGATGTGTAGCACAAAGAGGGTCCAGGTTAGGATAAAGAGGGTGTGGAAAGGCCTCAGAACTAGATCCCTTGTGCTGTACGGCTTTTCATAGGTCACTTAGCTTCTCTGTGCTTAGAAAAGTCCTGAGTAAGAGAGACCCAAGTGCAGAGCCAGAGACCCAGTTCTGTCCTAGCTCTGTCACATGGTAGCTAAGTGCCTGACAAGTTTCTTAACCTCTCTGTGCCCGAGCTTCCTCATCTCTAATGTGGGAATGACAACAGTGCCTCCTTGGTAGGGCTGTAGAGGGGATCATGCAGTGGACCAGGCAGAGCGCTCAGCACCTGGCCATGGAAGCCCCATGCTAGCAAGTGCCATGGCCACTGTTCCCGTGAGTGGAGGCGGCAAGTCCTTCTGTCTGCAGCCCCTTCTCTGCAGGGAAGTGGTGACAGCCTGAGTGAGAGGCAGAGCTGCCCCTCTGCTGGAAAGCGGCCTCCCCAACAGTGTGGAGGAGGCCAGGCCCATGGTGATGAGGCCTTAGCCAGGCTCTGGGCAGTGGCTGAGGGGAGGAGACGCGTCGGGGTCGGGGTTACCTGCTGTCGCAGCTCGAAGAGCGGGACTCTGAGCTCGGGGACCGTGAGGGGCAGTGGTGGTGGCGGTGGCGGCGAGACTTTCTGGGCCGGCTTCGCGATCTTGAAGGGGTGGGGGTGAGAAGGATGGAATCAGAGGGGAGAGAGAGAGAGAAAGGTTTTGATCTTGTGACACACATCTTTCTGTTGCACTCAGGTTGCTGTCCGTCTCAAGGTCATGGAGCCCCCTGACCCCCTGCATCATCCTCAGTTCACATCTTCCTGAACACAAGTGCGCAGGAAGGGGTCATCTACTGGAGACAGACTAGCCCCTAGGACTCCGCTGGAAGCAGAATCGTCTCCTGCACACACCACCTCTCCCTCGCCTAAGGCAGGAGTCTCCATTTCAGCTTCAGGAGCCAGTCAGACACCGTAATGTGTGAAGCAAACAATACCAGCTGAAGGGCACAGGTTGAAGAAAGTGCCTTTGCCTCCAGAAGAATGCTGTGGTGCTGGATCTTCTAATTTTTCAAGTGAATGGAGAAATGGAGATTTTTATGTAAATTATTCCCATTTTAAATGGAAGCTCTTAAAAAAAAAACAACACTGTTTGAGGCAAACAAAACACATTTGCAGAATCCATTAGGCCTCTGGGCTGCCAATCTGTAACCTCAGACCTGGAAAATTAAGTCTGGATTCCTAGCATGGAGTCAAAAGCCCACTTTGAGGATGAGTTACAAATGTCATCAACAACAAGAATTACAGTACACGTAATTGCTATCACTACAACTGGTATTACAACAGGTTACTTCAGCTCCCTCTGAGTAAAAATTATGACTGCAAAGTAGCAGTGGCAGTGGCCACTGTGGACATACAGGAGTATCAATAGTTCGAGCCAAGTCGGGAAGCCAGGGGTGGTAGACATGATTCTATCGGGAGGTAACCTGGTTATCCCAATGAAGGACCAGGGGGTTCTTTTTTTATTTTTTTGACTAGGGGTTTCTTGTAATGTGATCATCGAACCATACCCCTTCTCTGTTTAAAACCCTCACACAGTCCTCATGTCAAGTCTAAACACTGACCTTGCACCCAAAGCCTCTTCAGGAGCCGGCCCCTGTTTAGCTCTCCAGCCTCCTTGCATGGCATCTACAGCTCGTTTGCAAGGTTCAAGTGACACTGAGGTGCTTGTATTCTGGCTCGCACATTTCCCACGTTCTATGATGTCCTGATGATGATGGTCACGGTAGGTAAACTGTCTGTAACAAATACTGCCTGCCAGGCACTGGGTTCTGAGCATTTTCCTTAAATGGAATCATCTACTCCTCATGACAACCTACAAAGTAGATTCTCTTTCTGTTGCACTCAGGTTGCTGTCCGTCTCAAGGTCATGGAGCCCCCTGACCCCCTGCATCATCCTCAGTTCACATCTTCCTGAACACAAGTGCGCAGGAAGGGGTCATCTACTGGAGACAGACTAGCCCCTAGGACTCCGCTGGAAGCAGAATCGTCTCCTGCACACACCACCTCTCCTCGCCTAAGGCAGGAGTCTCCATTTCAGCTTCAGGAGCCAGTCAGACACCGTAATGTGTGAAGCAAACAATACCAGCTGAAGGGCACAGGTTGAAGAAAGTGCCTTTGCCTCCAGAAGAATGCTGTGGTGCTGGATCTTCTAATTTTTCAAGTGAATGGAGAAATGGAGATTTTTATGTAAATTATTCCCATTTTAAATGGAAGCTCTTAAAAAAAAAACAACACTGTTTGAGGCAAACAAAACACATTTGCAGAATCCATTAGGCCTCTGGGCTGCCAATCTGTAACCTCAGACCTGGAAAATTAAGTCTGGATTCCTAGCATGGAGTCAAAAGCCCACTTTGAGGATGAGTTACAAATGTCATCAACAACAAGAATTACAGTACACGTAATTGCTATCACTACAACTGGTATTACAACAGGTTACTTCAGCTCCCTCTGAGTAAAAATTATGACTGCAAAGTAGCAGTGGCAGTGGCCACTGTGGACATACAGGAGTATCAATAGTTCGAGCCAAGTCGGGAAGCCAGGGGTGGTAGACATGATTCTATCGGGAGGTAACCTGGTTATCCCAATGAAGGACCAGGGGGTTCTTTTTTTATTTTTTTGACTAGGGGTTTCTTGTAATGTGATCATCGAACCATACCCCTTCTCTGTTTAAAACCCTCACACAGTCCTCATGTCAAGTCTAAACACTGACCTTGCACCCAAAGCCTCTTCAGGAGCCGGCCCCTGTTTAGCTCTCCAGCCTCCTTGCATGGCATCTACAGCTCGTTTGCAAGGTTCAAGTGACACTGAGGTGCTTGTATTCTGGCTCGCACATTTCCCACGTTCTATGATGTCCTGATGATGATGGTCACGGTAGGTAAACTGTCTGTAACAAATACTGCCTGCCAGGCACTGGGTTCTGAGCATTTTCCTTAAATGGAATCATCTACTCCTCATGACAACCTACAAAGTAGATTCTCTTACTCCCATTTGATAGATGCAGACACTGAGGAACAGAGATTTAAACCACTTGCTTAAGCTCAAGCCTAGAATGGTTACCTCCATCCTTCCTGCAGGAAACCTCTCCTCACCACCATGCTCTCCTTCCTGCACCCAGGCTCCTACCACACCCTGGGCTTCCTGCCACTGTGGTGCCAGGACCTGTCCCATGTCTGTCCCCTGTTTCCTGCTGCACTGTGAGCTCCTTGAGGCCAGAAGGAATGTCTGTCTAATCTCTGTCCTTGGGCCTCCACAGGGCCTGCCACCTGTTAATGCCTCTCTAATGCACACTGAATAAGTGCAAGTATTACTCCAGGGTCTTCTGTTTTAAAGCAGCCTTAACTAACCACAGGCCTTAGTAAGAACACCACTTTGATCTCAAGGGTGCCTTGTGCCTCCCTCTGCTGATTCTTGTTTTTTTTTTTTCTTGGCTTTCACAACCTTTTATGTCCTGCTAGCGATTTCTGGGCATGGACATGAACTGGGGCAAACTCCAGGAGACAGAGAGGGACAGGAAGGCCTGATGTGCTGCAGTCCATGGGGTTGCAAAGAGTCAGAGACGATTTAGCGACTAAACAACAACAATAGTGATTTCTGAGACTTAGTGCTGGGCAAGGCGGCCACCTTGCTGCCCTCAGGCAGGCAAGTCCATGCCTTGGTGTTTTTTTTTTTTTTTTTTAAATTGTCTCCCGGAACTCCTGGGGTGTGGCCCCAGGCCAAGCTCAGTGCCTATCTAGACTGCAGCCCTTCAGACAGGTGACGCTCACGTCTCTGAGAACAGGCATTCTGTCTGGGCTTAGTGTGAACGTACACTCTATACAGATGATCAGCCACTGCCTCTTAACTTGACTTGAACAAACTTGATGATCAGGAAGTTCCTCCCTGAACTAACTCACAGCCCTACTCCTTACTTGTGGAGCATTCCCCAGGGGGGTCTTCGCGATGACCTTGGGTGAAGAGGCGCTTGGTCAGGCCAGTGAAGCTGTCTGTAACAAATACTGCCTGCCAGGCACTGGGTTCTGAGCATTTTCCTTAAATGGAATCATCTACTCCTCATGACAACCTACAAAGTAGATTCTCTTACTCCCATTTGATAGATGCAGACACTGAGGAACAGAGATTTAAACCACTTGCTTAAGCTCAAGCCTAGAATGGTTACCTCCATCCTTCCTGCAGGAAACCTCTCCTCACCACCATGCTCTCCTTCCTGCACCCAGGCTCCTACCACACCCTGGGCTTCCTGCCACTGTGGTGCCAGGACCTGTCCCATGTCTGTCCCCTGTTTCCTGCTGCACTGTGAGCTCCTTGAGGCCAGAAGGAATGTCTGTCTAATCTCTGTCCTTGGGCCTCCACAGGGCCTGCCACCTGTTAATGCCTCTCTAATGCACACTGAATAAGTGCAAGTATTACTCCAGGGTCTTCTGTTTTAAAGCAGCCTTAACTAACCACAGGCCTTAGTAAGAACACCACTTTGATCTCAAGGGTGCCTTGTGCCTCTCCCTCTGCTGATTCTTGTTTTTTTTTTTTCTTGGCTTTCACAACCTTTTATGTCCTGCTAGCGATTTCTGGGCATGGACATGAACTGGGGCAAACTCCAGGAGACAGAGAGGGACAGGAAGGCCTGATGTGCTGCAGTCCATGGGGTTGCAAAGAGTCAGAGACGATTTAGCGACTAAACAACAACAATAGTGATTTCTGAGACTTAGTGCTGGGCAAGGCGGCCACCTTGCTGCCCTCAGGCAGGCAAGTCCATGCCTTGGTGTTTTTTTTTTTTTTTTTTAAATTGTCTCCCGGAACTCCTGGGGTGTGGCCCCAGGCCAAGCTCAGTGCCTATCTAGACTGCAGCCCTTCAGACAGGTGACGCTCACGTCTCTGAGAACAGGCATTCTGTCTGGGCTTAGTGTGAACGTACACTCTATACAGATGATCAGCCACTGCCTCTTAACTTGACTTGAACAAACTTGATGATCAGGAAGTTCCTCCCTGAACTAACTCACAGCCCTACTCCTTACTTGTGGAGCATTCCCCAGGCCCTGTGATGGTGTCTTTCGCGATGACCTTGGGTGAAGAGGCGCTTGGTCAGGCCAGTGAAGCTGAGCGCCTCCCTCTGTGCCTGCCTCCTCTTTTTCCTCCCCCGCAGCTCACTGACTTTCAACCCAATGCCTTTCATTCTCACTTCAGAAGCTTCTTGGCGGGAGATAAAATATTATTTGATTGGAAAACACACGCACTAACATTTGCAAGGGTATAAAGTAGGCGGGTTGTAACCAAATTTACTTTTAATTTGGCTGGGAACTGAACTCTGCAGGCAGCGCTGGCTGATTTGAATTTCTACTACTAGCTATAAACCGTGGACCAGCTGGGGCCCAAGGCCTGGGCTGTGGACTCCCCTGGTAGCTCCATGCTCTAAGCCCAGGGGCCAGGGCTGGGACTCGCATGCATGTGCACATATGTGCACACATGTGATCAAGCCCCTTTGCCCACCGGGCACACACAGCACACTTGTGCACTGGTAAAAACCATCCCACACCCTTCCTAGGAGTAACACACACAGATAAATGAGCAATGCACACACCAAGGGCACGGAACTTGCACACTGTTTAACAGCCAGGGCACTGCCACACACGCTGTTCAAGTTCACACTCATGTATGAAGGGCACACAGGATGCATTCATGTGAACACTGATATATACCACACACACATACACAGTAGGCACCCACATTGCACACAAATATTTGCACAATAGAAAAATTTACAGATATTTACTAAGTGCACACTATGCATATAGATGCCACATACAAATGTTATACAACACACACACAGGCACGCCGAATTCACACATATGTACACCATTCATTTTCATGCACACAGAGACGCACGTGCACACACACATAACACACACAACCTTACTCACCCATGCATGCCAAACCCACAGCTGCAGGTCTACCTACAGTTCTGTTCTGTTTTCCCCTTCCTTCTCCCTTCTCATCCACCCACCCCATCTCCTGTTCCTCTATTCTTCAGCAGTTCTAACCCACTGGCTGTTCAGAGGTCAGTCCCCCACCTCCCCAAACTTGACAGGACACTGCTGGTGAAATCTACATACTGTTTTTTGTGCCTCTTCTCTTCCTTTCTTTTGCTCTTTGGGCTGGAGGAGCTAAAGGAGAAATGGCCAGTTAATTGAAAGATGCAAAATTCCAGTGAATGATAAAAATAAAGTAGTTAAAATGCTTAACACATGGTGGTCACTAGATCCAGGCAGTCTGGGAATGGACACGGATGGTTTCTAAAACCAGAGCAACCAACCCACACGAACAGACTGAGGATGGGAGGGTGGGTAAAGGGTGCCAAGAAAGATCAGCTTTGGTAGCTCAGCGATAACAGCAGTAGTAAAGGTAATCATATCTGCCATGTTTTCAAGCATTATTACCAGGTAAATACTCCGCTAATACTTCTGTCAACAATCTCATTTCATTCTCCCTACAACTTATGGCATGTTTAATAAGCATTCATTTTATAGAAAGTGGACACTGAGCCTCAGACTGGCTGAGAAACTTGATTGCAATCACACAGGTCAGCTGGAATGTAACCTCAGATCACGGGACCCTAGGGCCCACCCTCTTTACTATTGTTCAATCAATTCCTAAGAGAAAAGACTGGAAAATCCAGGGAGATACTCTTTTTTTGCGGGCGGCGGGGGGGGGGGCGGATTGAGGAGGGAGGGGGGCGAGCGGGACACTTCTGTTGGTCTTTCATTTATCTATTTTTCATCCATCTTTGTTCTTTGGCCCATGTGGGCCTCCCATCGTGGCGGCCTCTGTTGTTGCAGAGCACCGGCTCTGGGCACATGTGCTCCAGAGTTCCGGCTCGATGATTGGACACATCGGTCCAGCCGCTCCGCGGCACGTGGGATCTTCCCAGGCCAGGGATTGAACCGGCTCCCCCTGCACTGCAAGGCGGTGTCCTTACCCACTGGACCACCAGGGAAGCCCCAGGGAGATATTCTGTAGCCTCATAAAGTTTGGCAGATGCTGAAATGTTCTGCTCATGAATATTCAAGTATTTTTTTAAAAGGCAGAGTACTGGGGAGTGGGCAGATGACTCAGGTCCACACATCATCAAACAGAAGCCCCAGAGGCAATTCTATTTGATAATTCAAGCCAGACCAGCTTCAGAGGGTCACCAGGAATGCATCCCTAGCCTAGGTCCTTGGAAGGGGAAATTTGATTTCATCCAACTGAAACTGCATCTTGCAGTGAGCTGTGGGTTTTGTCTCCATGTCTGGGCCTCAGCCTGGGCAGTGGAGCGCTCAGGACCCCACTGAAGGATCCAGGTTCACTCCCGGGCTCTGCTGCTGGGTCGTTACGTGACATCGGGCAGACTACCTACCCTCGCAAAGACCCGTTTCCTTGCCCTTGAAATGGGGCCATTGCTCAAGCTGCTGGGCTAAGTGAACAGATGACCTTGGTCATTGGTATCTACTTGTTAACTGAACGAATGAGAGGTTCACTCAGCGATAACAGCAGTAGTAAAGGTAATCATATCTGCCATGTTTTCAAGCATTATTACCAGGTAAATACTCCGCTAATACTTCTGTCAACAATCTCATTTCATTCTCCCTACAACTTATGGCATGTTTAATAAGCATTCATTTTATAGAAAGTGGACACTGAGCCTCAGACTGGCTGAGAAACTTGATTGCAATCACACAGGTCAGCTGGAATGTAACCTCAGATCACGGGACCCTAGGGCCCACCCTCTTTACTATTGTTCAATCAATTCCTAAGAGAAAAGACTGGAAAATCCAGGGAGATACTCTTTTTTTGCGGGCGGCGGGGCGGATTGAGGAGGGAGGGGGGCGAGCGGGACACTTCTGTTGGTCTTTCATTTATCTATTTTTCATCCATCTTTGTTCTTTGGCCCATGTGGGCCTCCCATCGTGGCGGCCTCTGTTGTTGCAGAGCACCGGCTCTGGGCACATGTGCTCCAGAGTTCCGGCTCGATGATTGGACACATCGGTCCAGCCGCTCCGCGGCACGTGGGATCTTCCCAGGCCAGGGATTGAACCGGCTCCCCCTGCACTGCAAGGCGGTGTCCTTACCCACTGGACCACCAGGGAAGCCCCAGGGAGATATTCTGTAGCCTCATAAAGTTTGGCAGATGCTGAAATGTTCTGCTCATGAATATTCAAGTATTTTTTTAAAAGGCAGAGTACTGGGGAGTGGGCAGATGACTCAGGTCCACACATCATCAAACAGAAGCCCCAGAGGCAATTCTATTTGATAATTCAAGCCAGACCAGCTTCAGAGGGTCACCAGGAATGCATCCCTAGCCTAGGTCCTTGGAAGGGGAAATTTGATTTCATCCAACTGAAACTGCATCTTGCAGTGAGCTGTGGGTTTTGTCTCCATGTCTGGGCCTCAGCCTGGGCAGTGGAGCGCTCAGGACCCCACTGAAGGATCCAGGTTCACTCCCGGGCTCTGCTGCTGGGTCGTTACGTGACATCGGGCAGACTACCTACCCTCGCAAAGACCCCGTTTCCTTGCCCTTGAAATGGGGCCATTGCTCAAGCTGCTGGGCTAAGTGAACAGATGACCTTGGTCATTGGTATCTACTTGTTAACTGAACGAATGAGAGGATCTTGCACTCTGTCAGTGGCTGGAGTTGTGCTACTATTGCTTAGGAAACCACCGCAGGCTGTCCTGGTCCTCTTTCAGACAGATGTGGGGTTGAGTTTTGCCTCTGCCACCTCTGACAGTGTGTCTGTGGACATACCAGCCACATCTCCTGAGTCTTAGTTTCTTCATCTGTAAAATGGAAATAATATAGACATCCACCACACAGGGTTGTGATAGTGATGAAAAGAGATTAAATACCCACACACGTGAAATCTAATTTATAGCGACTACCCCACAGGTGACAGCTTTATTTGTGCTCACCGGTGTTTCCAGTACTTGGCCTTGGTCCCTTACCTAGGATCTGGGAAGGCTTTGGTGATGGTGTTGCTTCTCTACGTTTCCCAACCCCAGATTTATGTTTTTCTTTTGGTCATGTCACACGGCAGGTGGGATCTTAGTTTCCTGACCATGGATAGCACCCATGTTCCCTGCAATGTGAGGGCTTCCCAGGCAGCGCAGTGGTAAAGAATCCACCTACAGCGCAGGAGACGCAAGAGACGCGGTTTGATCCCTGGGTCAGGAAGATCCCCTGAAAGAGGAAATGGCTACCCACTCCAGTACTCCTGCCTGGAGAATCCCATGGACAGAGGAGCCTGGAGGACTACAGTCCATAGAGTTGTGAAAGAGTTGGACACAACTGACTGACTAAGCACGCACGCATGCAGCCCTGCATTGGAAGTGCAGAGTCTTAACCTCTGAACCACCAGAGAAGTCCCCAACCCAAGATTTTAACCAATGGTCAAACAGACGCTGGTAAGGGTGGTGAGACTTGCCAGGGAGAGGAATCAGTAGGAGCTGGTCTAGCAGCAACCATGTGGCTTGGTGGAAATTGAAAGCTGGCTTGGAACTTTCAGGAAAACTAGATCATGGCCTTCATTTCAGAAGAAGATGAGGCCCAGGAAGATGAAGGGAGCATGAACACAGAGGTGGAGGCTGAGAGCTGAACCCTAGATGCGGCCTGAACTTGGTTAGGGAAGCAGAAACCGAGCAAGCAGCCAGAGGCAATAAGATGCTTACCTGTGCCTTCTCTTCTTGGAGAATGACCTGATGGAGAGGGAAAAGGGGAAGGAAAGGAGAGAGAAAGGGAGGGAGGGAAGGAGAGGAAGGAGGAGGGAAGAAAGGAACAGAGGGAGAAAAGAAAATAAATGTGAGTCTGAGTTTCTTTTCCTGGGATGGGTGTATCAGCACATTTACAACTTTTTTTTCAGGATGTTCCCTGATCAGGGATCAAATCCATGCCCCCTGCAGTGGAAGCACGGAGTTCTAATCACTGGACCACAGAGAATTCTCTATCAGTGCATCTGTGACCAGGCTACAAGGGGACCAGGACACCTAGCAAAACCTCCTCCTCTTTTAGACTGAAGATCATATGGGAAACATTGGTTTGTATTTTGAATTACTTTGGTGATGGTGTTGCTTCTCTACGTTTCCCAACCCCAGATTTATGTTTTTCTTTTGGTCATGTCACACGGCAGGTGGGATCTTAGTTTCCTGACCATGGATAGCACCCATGTTCCCTGCAATGTGAGGGCTTCCCAGGCAGCGCAGTGGTAAAGAATCCACCTACAGCGCAGGAGACGCAAGAGACGCGGTTTGATCCCTGGGTCAGGAAGATCCCCTGAAAGAGGAAATGGCTACCCACTCCAGTACTCCTGCCTGGAGAATCCCATGGACAGAGGAGCCTGGAGGACTACAGTCCATAGAGTTGTGAAAGAGTTGGACACAACTGACTGACTAAGCACGCACGCATGCAGCCCTGCATTGGAAGTGCAGAGTCTTAACCTCTGAACCACCAGAGAAGTCCCCAACCCAAGATTTTAACCAATGGTCAAACAGACGCTGGTAAGGGTGGTGAGACTTGCCAGGGAGAGGAATCAGTAGGAGCTGGTCTAGCAGCAACCATGTGGCTTGGTGGAAATTGAAAGCTGGCTTGGAACTTTCAGGAAAACTAGATCATGGCCTTCATTTCAGAAGAAGATGAGGCCCAGGAAGATGAAGGGAACATGAACACAGAGGTGGAGGCTGAGAGCTGAACCCTAGATGCGGCCTGAACTTGGTTAGGGAAGCAGAAACCGAGCAAGCAGCCAGAGGCAATAAGATGCTTACCTGTGCCTTCTCTTCTTGGAGAATGACCTGATGGAGAGGGAAAAGGGGAAGGAAAGGAGAGAGAAAGGGAGGGAGGGAAGGAGAGGAAGGAGGAGGGAAGAAAGGAACAGAGGGAGAAAAGAAAATAAATGTGAGTCTGAGTTTCTTTTCCTGGGATGGGTGTATCAGCACATTTACAACTTTTTTTTCAGGATGTTCCCTGATCAGGGATCAAATCCATGCCCCCTGCAGTGGAAGCACGGAGTTCTAATCACTGGACCACAGAGAATTCTCTATCAGTGCATCTGTGACCAGGCTACAAGGGGACCAGGACACCTAGCAAAACCTCCTCCTCTTTTAGACTGAAGATCATATGGGAAACATTGGTTTGTATTTTGAATTATCAGTGTTTAAATCCTCACCCAAATCTGTCAGTAAGTCTGTCCTGAATAAGGCTGCAGGAAGAGGCCAGGACACAGTGTCCCTCTACCCTTTTCCTTCCTCCAAGCCTCACTATGGTCCTTTCTCTTCTAGTTGTGGATTCATTATCATCATCACTATCATCATCATCTCATCTTCACGGGATAGCTTCACTTTCAGCTTCCACATGTGGAACTCTTTTTGGGGTCCAGGCTCTCTCTGTACTAAGTGTCCCCACATACAATCTCACTTAATACTTCCCCAAACCTGTGAAGTACTACTAACAGCCATTTCACAAAGACACTGAAGCTCAGAGGGCGTAGTTAAGCCCAGGGTCACACAGCTTCACCTGTATAACTCAGATGTCACCTTCTCCTCTAGCATTTTCCAATCTTCTCAGCTTGGTTTGGTGCCCCTCTCTGTTCCCACAAGCCCTACGTGAGCTTCTGAGCTTAGCCTCACAATGGCACAGACTTCTGCATAATATGACTACCATTGCCCTCACTAGAATGTGAGTAGCTTGAGGGCAGGGACTGGGTTCTGTTCCCTGGGTCCAGAATCCTCATTCTTGATGCATAATGGGTATTCAATAAATAGGTGTGAAAAGGGGGGGTGTTTTTTTTTAACCCTGAAGCCTTAGTTAATTGAAGGGAGAATAAAAACTTCAATGCATCATCTACCCCTACTTTTAGCTCCAAGAAGACAACCATCACTAACTAAACATTTCAAGAACTTGGAGAAAATGGACAAGAGTCAGAGTGATACTCAGTGGATGAGAGTTTGGGAAGAATCCAATTGTATTTTCTGCTCCTAATTCCCCATTTTACCCTTTTCCTTCCCTCTAAATTCCTGACAACCTCTGGGCCAACTGTAACCCCAAAAGCAAGTCTGTTTCTAGCCCTCTGGCCAAGTCTCCTTCCCATGAGAAGAAGCCCTCGAGTGGGAAGTCACTTGGCTCCCAAGATCCATATAAAAACATGCTTTCCATTCCCACCCCACTCCTAAACTGGGACAAATCATGCAGTATATAAAAGTGACAAAGGGGCAGTCTGCGGTTGCAGGCAGGCTCTTGCCTCAACAAAGGACTCCATGCTGGGAAAGGTTTCAAACACCAGATTAACAAAATTTCACGAATTGGTTGGCCCACAACTTGTACTGGGCACAAAATCAGAGAGCATCAGCGGACATGTTTGGGGAGGTGGTAGACATAATCAGTGAGACCAAACTGAGTAGAGACTATTCTGGAAACAAGGGCTGAGTGGTGACCACACCCCTAGGTTGGGAAACGCTATGTGGGGGTGAGATATGGTGGGGAGGGGAACCCAATGACCTCTTACCTTTTGTTCTGTTGTGATTGTTTAATTGCACAAGTAATCCACCAGTACAGGAAAATTGGAAGATATAGATAAGCAAAAATAAAATAGAAACCACCCTTTCCCTATCTTCCACAGCCAACCACAGCAAGTAACTTACAAAGATACCTTCCAAAAACCTTCTGTCCCTGGGGGACCAAGTGAGCTTTGTAACTGTGTGCAGATTTAGGGGAGAAGCAGGTTAGGTGGGGACAGTGTGGCACTCCTGCTCCAGCTGATGGTTGCCTATGGGAGGACCAGTCCAATGAAGAGAGAGCTTCTGATTTCACTGAGGTGCTGGAAAACTCTGAGGCCTCTCATATATTCTGTTCCTGTCTTTTACTTTTCTCCATAAACATGTGTGTATATTTGTGTGTATGTATGTGTGTCCATGCATACGCATCTGGTGAGCACCTTTGGGAATGTGTGTGTGCTCAGTCACTTAGTCATGTCCAACTCTTTTGCAAACCCATGGACTCTAGCCCACCAGGCTCCTCTGTCCATGGGATTTTTCATTCAAGAATACTAGACTGGGTTTCCATTTCCTTCTCCAGGGGATCTTCCTGACCCAGGGATCGAACCTGAGTCTCCTGAGCTCCTTCATTGGAAGGCAGATTTTTTACCACTGAGCCACCTGGGAAGCCCTTGGGAATGTGTGTCCAGTTCCTAATGCCCCTTAACTATAGTCCACAAGTAGTTGTCTACAGGTATGCCCACAAACACAGACAATCCAGAAGCCATGTTTCACATGATCCCATTCTCTAGGACATAGCTGGAGCAATCAGAAGGGCCTCTCTGTAGGAACTTGGAATAAGAAATAAGAAAGATTCAGTGGGCTTCCCCTGGTGGTCCAGTGGGTAAGGACACCGCCTTGCAGTGCAAAGGGCGCCAGTTTGAGCCCTGGCCTGGGAAGATCCCACGTGCCGCGGAGCGGCTGGACTGATGTGTCCAATTACCGAGCCAGAGCTCTGGAGCGCATGCACCCAGAGCCGGCGCTCTGCAACGACAGACGCCACCGCGATGGGAGGCCCACAGGAGCCAAAGAACAAAGACGGATGAACATAGTGAAATGAAAGACCAATAGAAGTGGCCCGCCTGCTCCCCTCCCTCCCCAACCTGACCCCTGCCCAAAAATAAATAAATAACTCTTAAAAAAAAAAAAAGAAAGGAAGATTCAGTATCTTCTTGTGACTGGTCTTGCAACATGAAGAGACAGCAACAGACTGCAGGGTCCAAGTGCTCCCGTGTGTACCAGGGAATTGGGCTTGGGCTGTGTTGGCTTTCTGCTCTTCAGTTCCCACCCCTCACTGAGATCTGGCTGGTCCCTGAGACATTTCCTGTCTCCTTGGAACCAGTCCCCGCTCAGGTCTGAGTTACTGTTAGTGGGCCTCTGGTCCTTGCAACCAGAGTCCCAAGCTATTCAGATTACAAATACAAGATCATACATATATGAGTTTTTTTTTTCTTTAATTTTGGCCTCTTTTATTGGTTTTTTATTTATTTCTTTTCATTCCTCTTTATTCTTTGGCCTGTGTGGGCCTCCCATTGCAGTGGCCTCTCTCTGGAAGAGCACTGGATCTGGGTGCATGCGCTCCAGAGTGCTGGCTCGTAATTGGACACACTGGTTTGGCCACTCTGCAGCATATGGGATCTTCCCGGGTCAGGGACCGAATTGGTCCCCCTTGCACTATAAGGTGAACTCTTCACCCACTGAACCACCAGGGAAGCCCCAAGTTTTTTGTTTGTTTGTTTGTTTTTTTTAATAAATGAAAGGATAAGTCTCCAAATGACCTCTAAGTCGCATCCATCATTGCCCCGATCCAAACCCCACCAGGGGCACTCCCTTTTGCAGAGAAGGAGGGGCGGTACCTGTGTCGCTTATGTTTCTTGGAACTTTTCTTCTTCTTCTTCTTAACAGGTGATGGGCTATAGGATGGGGACCTGCCGTGGAGAGGAGACACACTTCAGAGGGAGCCTGGGAGGATCAGGATCAGTTTCAGAGAGACCCCTGTCCGGTCCCCAGACACAGTCTCAGCTCTTCCAGAAACACACATCAAGGACAATAATTTGTGTAAGTAGTTTGCATTTGTCTTACATATTGTGTCATGTATTGTCTCATTTAATCCTTCTACATACTTCCTAGTTTAGTCATTAACCTCAATCGTGTCTAATCCTTTGTGGTTCTATGGACAACAGCCTACTAGGCTCATCTGTCCATGGGATTCTCCAGGCAAGAATACTGGAGTGGGTGGCCATTCCCTTCTCCAGGGGATCAAACCTGAGTCTGTTGCACTGCAGACAGGCTCTTTACTGTCTGAGCCACAAGGGAAGCCCAAACTTCTTAAGTGGGTACAATTGCTATCTTCATTTTTTCAAACAAAGAAAGCAAGGTTCAGAGAGGTGACGTGACTTGCCCCAAGACACAGAGCTAAGAAGTGGGTGAGCTGAGATTCAAATTGAAGCCTTTCTGATCCCAGGGTCTTTGTTCTCAACCACTGCAACACCCTATAGCTGGGGTGTTTATTTATTTTTGTCTGTCGCCCTTTCCCAAGCTGTGTATGCTTTAAAGGTCTCTCCTCTGCCCCACCCTGTTGCCTCCCTGGTCAAACCAAACTTCTGCAGGAGATCTTGCCAGGATGTACTCAGCACAGGTGGTGGGTACATCACAGGTGAACGGGTTACCTGAGAAACAGAGATGCCCTAGGATCATGTCTATGATTCCAGGCTGAGATTCAAGTGACTCGAGTTCCAGTCTTGACTCTAACATTAATTCACAAGTCACTTGTGAAGGCATGCCACTGTTCTCTCTAAGCCTCCTATTCTCCCATGACAAAGTCCCACGGTTGAAACATATCAGGAGTGGCAAGCTTAATGCCAACAGTGTCCTGCCTCTCAGCAGTGGGTTGGGGGTATACAGTAGGGAGTGGTGGGGCCTGTGGTGAGCCAGAGAGTACCTGGCACAGAGGGGATGGCTGCTTTTCAGACCAGCTGAAGGTCCCAGGCAAGAATGCAGACCTGGACTTCTGCAGCACTTGCATTTTCAATATAAGTTGCCAGATAAGCCCATTTTCATATGAAATCTCCTGGTTTTTACACATGGTTATCAATTAAAAAGACAAAAAAACACATAGCACATCAAATAAAATATGTCTGCAGGGGGAAATGCAGGGTTGGAAAACAATATGACTCAGGGAATCAGAGTCCCTGTCCCCAAAGGGTGCTCAGGGGACACACTGAATGGAGGAATGAATGAATGAACCCTGTTGCCTGGGGCTTCCTTCTTTGACAAGTTCTCCTGCCCATCCCTAAAATCAGGAAGCTCAGGCCTCTTACCCCAATTCTACTCCTCACCCTCGAATGGCTGAAATTCATGGTCTTCATTCACATTACCCTCCGGGCCCTCTTTGGGCCTCATCACTTAGAACTAGGCTAAAGGCAGGGTTGAGGGAACAGGGCCCCAGAAAACCTGGATCTGGGGCTCGAGTCATCCAGACTGCTCTCTGCTGCCCCCTACAGGTTTCTTCAAATACTGCCTCCGAGGTTTGCTGGTATTTTTTTTAACTCGCCCCCACTAAGGAACATCTCTCTGACTACCCCTCGGGGTCTGGAACATTGAACCTGCTTTTAGTCTAGGGATTGGCAGCCTGAAAGCATTTTTAAATTAAAAAATACAAAGGTATTATGATTATATTCATAATTCAAATTCATAGGGTAAAAAAGAGTCAATAGCTGGCAAAATATACAGTCCATTATCCTTGGCATTTTCATGGTGGTGGAAGGAGTGGAGGAGCCTGGAATCAAGTGTCTGTAGGTTCTGCCACCTCCCCTCTGAGCCTTCATTCTCTCGTCTCTAAAATGGGGATAATAACTATCAGAGAAATGAGTCATGGTAACTATAGAGTTAATAGTACCGTACACTTGAAAGTTGCTAAGAGGTTAGATCTTAAAATTTCTCAGCGCAAAAAAACAATTATAATCATGTGAGGTGATGTACAAGCTAAGTAAGCTTGTTGTGGTAATCATTTAGCATTTTATATATATCGAGTCATGATGTTATATACTTTAAACTAATACAATTTTGTATGTCAGTCATATCTCAAAAAAAAAAAAACTGGGATATTTTTTCAGTAAAAATAAAATGAGGATAATAATGCTTGCCTGGTAGAGCACAGTCAAGGGTAAGAGAGATCGTGGCGATCGCACACCTGCTCACATAAAGTGAGTTCTCCAAAAATAGATACAGAAGTAAATACTAATGGTCATGACCATGCTTTGTATTAACTGATCATTTACTCTGTGCCAGACATTATGGCAGCTGCTTCCACATCAGCTTTCTTGTCTAATTCTCACAAAACCCCAAGAAGTAGGTATTTTTACTGTTTTATAGAAATGGAAACAGGCTCAGAGAGGTGAAGTGACTTGCCCGAGGTCACACAGCGAGTTAAAAGGCAGAGAGGGGACGTGAATCCCAGGGAGTCACTCTCTGACTCAAGAACCCTTAATGCCCTTCTTTTGAACCTTCCCTATCTTCAGCATTTCGTGGCCCCTTGGAGCCCTCACCTCCTTCTTTTCTTCCGGGTAGCTTTCTTCTTTTTCTTCTTCCCCCTGGAGGGAGGTGGTGGTGTCAAGTCTTTGCTGCGAGAGGCACTGTGGGGAACACAGAACCAGGCATTAGACGACCCAGGGTTCCCCAAGCCCCCAACCAGGGCTGTTGCAGCACGTAGCTGGGAGAGGATCCGGTTCCTTGGAGGGTGAAGGACCCATAGTGAAAACCTAATTACCACCTCATGGTTGATTTGGTTACACTTCAGATTAAATGCCTCAAATAAGGAGCTAATGCTGACCTAATGAGACAGACGCTCTACGTTACCCAAACACCAATTGATTATCTGAAACAGAGTTATAGAGGTTAACTGCTCCTTAATAGATTTATTATTGAATTTGCAAATGGCTCACCTTGGTAAACAAATCAGTTTTTAAATAATTAATCAGCAGTTCAGCACCCCCCTCCCCAATACATGATGTCCGCAGTTCCTGCTGGAAATTAAATAGGAGGCAGAAGGTAGGTTAAGTAGCCGCTGATTATTAAAAGTATATTTGCCAAGGTCTAATGTAATGAGATACATATCTCATATCGCTTCACAGAACCTCAAAAACCTCCACTCTTCAGGAATAATTATTTCCTGTTCAATTAAATTCAAATGCTCAGACTGCAGTTAAATGAAGTCAAGTTATCTCCTTTTATAATTGGGGCAGGCTCCAGGGATTTTTTAAAGCACTATCCATCCCATGGCAAAAAAGATATGGTTTGGGATGAAAAACTGCTTGGGAATTGAAACATGCCAACCCAGCTGAACCTCACTGGGAAAAGAGAATATTAATAAGAATATCATTTTCATTATGAGTAATAAAACAGCTACCGTGTATTCACTTACTATACACCAAATGTTTTATACATTTTGATACTCACAAAAGCACTTTGAGGGTGTTGTGATTTTTACTGTCTCATTTAGAGGAAAAGAAAATCAGGCTCAGAAAGTCAAATTCCCTTGCTCAAGGCTGCACAGTCAGGAAGTGTCTGAGTTGGGACTTGAATTGAGGCCTGTGTGATTATTATCCTGACAGCTTTCCCACAAAACCAGCTGCCTTCTCAAACATGTTTGTGTGGCTGATCTTTTGGAAGTTACTCAGCTCTTCACAAAACATCACAAAATGCTGCCATAATTAATTCCACTCTAAGAATCTGATATTTAGTTAGTAGGAAAAAATGATATAGTCATTAGAATATATGGTAAGGTCTCTGCATTGCCAGTCAACCAAAATCGTACAGCTATATCTAAAAGAGACTCACTTTTAGCAGGCTAAAAACAAAAATCGTAAGTGATGAGTACCTAACTCCTCAGACTCTGTTTACTAGTCTCGGGGGTCTATGAATCGTCTGAAATGGTACACAGAATAGAAGGGTATTTGTAGTACTCACAGCTTCCCTCTAATTCTCAGGTGGGTTTTGATTTAAGGATCTCAAAGAGGAACTTGCAAGAGACAGAGGGGAAGAGTGATTAGAGAGATAAATTTCATTTTTCCATCTTCAACTTGTTAGCTCAAACAGGGGAGTGGGGACAGGGTCTCACCTGAGAGCTCTGGTGGGACTGGGTTCCCAGTAGGCTTTGCCTCTTTCCCAGCTGTTGGTGCCCAGGACCTTGGAGGCCACATGCTGGCTCAGCTTTTCAGAGGGTCCATCCTGAGCTGGGACCATGAGACTGCTCTGGGATTCTGTCCTGTCGGGGAAGAAATAGGAGGCAAAAGTGTTAGGTTATGACAGGGATTCTTCACATTCATCAAGCATTCACAGATGTCTAACTTCCCCTGGAGTTAAGCTGGGGCCATAATATCATCAGGGATCAATGATCTCTGAGTGGGAGTGACATACGTTGTTTCCAGTTCGAGGAAGTCAGACCTGTGTCCATCTCCAGCTCTCTCTCCTCTGTCACAGTGACTTGGAGGCCACACCTTCTGAACGGTGAAGCTACTTAATGGAGTAGAGATGCCTGGACCACATCAGACTTGGCAAGATAGAGATAAGCTTTAGTTAGGTTAAGCCACTGAGGCTTAGGGGCTTATTTGTTACTGCAGCCTAGACTAGACTATCCTGACTGAGTCATAGGGAGGGGCTGAGAACCAGCATTTTGCCTTCCTTCCTCAAGACTTAATTGAGGCCCAAAGAATCACAGAATTAGTTCAAGTTCTCTTTTGCCATTTCTATCCCATTTTTCTATCTTATCTGTGCATGGCACAAATATACCTTAATTCAAAAACTATCTTCAGGGCTTCCCTGGTAGTCCAGTTGGTAAATTGTCTGCCTTGCAGTGTAGGGGGCACCAGTTCAATCCCTGGCCCGGGAAGATCCCATGTGCTGTGGAATGACTGGACTAGTGCTACTTAGCAGGCTAAACAAAAATCGTAAGTGATGAGTACCTAACTCCTCAGACTCTGTTTACTAGTCTCGGGGGTCTATGAATCGTCTGAAATGGTACACAGAATAGAAGGGTATTTGTAGTACTCACAGCTTCCCTCTAATTCTCAGGTGGGTTTTGATTTAAGGATCTCAAAGAGGAACTTGCAAGAGACAGAGGGGAAGAGTGATTAGAGAGATAAATTTCATTTTTCCATCTTCAACTTGTTAGCTCAAACAGGGGAGTGGGGACAGGGTCTCACCTGAGAGCTCTGGTGGGACTGGGTTCCCAGTAGGCTTTGCCTCTTTCCCAGCTGTTGGTGCCCAGGACCTTGGAGGCCACATGCTGGCTCAGCTTTTCAGAGGGTCCATCCTGAGCTGGGACCATGAGACTGCTCTGGGATTCTGTCCTGTCGGGGAAGAAATAGGAGGCAAAAGTGTTAGGTTATGACAGGGATTCTTCACATTCATCAAGCATTCACAGATGTCTAACTTCCCCTGGAGTTAAGCTGGGGCCATAATATCATCAGGGATCAATGATCTCTGAGTGGGAGTGACATACGTTGTTTCCAGTTCGAGGAAGTCAGACCTGTGTCCATCTCCAGCTCTCTCTCCCTCTGTCACAGTGACTTGGAGGCCACACCTTCTGAACGGTGAAGCTACTTAATGGAGTAGAGATGCCTGGACCACATCAGACTTGGCAAGATAGAGATAAGCTTTAGTTAGGTTAAGCCACTGAGGCTTAGGGGCTTATTTGTTACTGCAGCCTAGACTAGACTATCCTGACTGAGTCATAGGGAGGGGCTGAGAACCAGCATTTTGCCTTCCTTCCTCAAGACTTAATTGAGGCCCAAAGAATCACAGAATTAGTTCAAGTTCTCTTTTGCCATTTCTATCCCATTTTTCTATCTTATCTGTGCATGGCACAAATATACCTTAATTCAAAAACTATCTTCAGGGCTTCCCTGGTAGTCCAGTTGGTAAATTGTCTGCCTTGCAGTGTAGGGGGCACCAGTTCAATCCCTGGCCCGGGAAGATCCCATGTGCTGTGGAATGACTGGACTAGTGTGTCCAGTTACAACATATTGGAGTGCATGCGCCCAGAGCCGGTGCTCTGCAATGAGGGAGGCCACTGTAGTGGGAAGCCCACACAGGCCAAAGAATAAAGATGGATGAAAATTAAAAAATAAAAAACCAATAAAAGAAAACAAAATTAAAAAAAATAAAACCAAAAACCTATCTTCACCATTTAGTACCTAGGGGTCTTGGGATCAGTTGCTCAACCTCTCTGAGTTTCAACTTACTCAACTATAAAATAGGTATTAATAACAGTCCATATGTCATTGAGTTGTTGTGAAGATAGATAATATAAGCAAACAGGAAAGGCCTAAAATATATCATTTTTATTTTCCTTTACTTCTCTGTGAACCAAGTCTCCCATCTGGTGTCCTTAACATGCGTGAGCTCACCCACTTGGGACAGTGGTTCCAATGAAGACCTGAAGTTCTCTCATTTGTCTTGGCGATGAGGTCTGAACAGCACAGGGAAATGGCCTGAGTCCCACCTTCTCTGAGTCCCAGAGAGGAACAGGAAGCTGCCTAGTTGCTCAGTCTTTGAAGGGGCTGTCACTCAAATCTCCTGCCTCTTAACCAGAAGAGTCAGGAGTCTGAGAGCCATGGGTGGATCATGCACCACCCAGCAAGCATCCCTCCCTGCCAGCCCGCCCTGCCTGCAGATCCAGGTCACCACGGATCAAAGGCATTAGCACTTCTGCAACGAGCTCATGCAGCCAGTGCATCAAGGTTGGTTTTATGACTCAGGATGAATGCATCCGATAAGCCCCCTGCTCCTTAGGGCTGCTGGCGTGCAGGCCAAGTCTGGTCAATGTTGAAGGGAGGGCGGCATAGACAGCCATCTCTGTCAGTCGCTCATTGGTGCATCTTTAGAAGCAGAGCTGGGAGACACTTCAAGCCCAGGAAGGATGGAGATTCAAATGGGGTCTACCAAGCCCTTCTCACTGCCAATTCCATGCTTACAGAACTCCAGTTTTCTCCACAATTCCCTGCTCCACTTCCCCTATGATGAGGGGTCTACTTTCGTGTCTTTGTTCTCTCTGGTGTATCTGTGCAGAATGCTGTCCTGGCTTTTTTCAGACAACTCAAAGCTTGCAATTTCTGCCCAGCCGCCAGCAAGATTTGCCTCTTCCCACACTTGTCCGAGCCAAGGCTAACCTAAAATTCTTTAACTCTGATTCCCTGGGTGCCTGCAGTGTATCCAGGCCAGTTTTTAGTGTGGGATGCAGTAAACAAGGCACAGGTGTTCCCAGAGATGGCAGAACCTATATTATACATGGAAATGCAGGTAATAAATGCACAAGTAAGTAATAATATGGCTTATTTATCAGTAATAGATTACAGAGAGTAGAAATCAGTTTTAAAAAATCAGCTTAATGGGGCTAGAAAAACGGAACGGGTTAACTGTTGTTTCACATAGGGTAATCATGGAGGGAGCTTCCCTGGTGGCTCAGTGGTAGAGAATCTGCCTGCCAGTGCAGGAGATGCAGGTTCAATCCCTGGGTTGGGAAGATCCCCAGGAGCAGGAAATGGCAACTTGCTCCAGTGTTCTTGCCTGGGAAATCCCATGGACAGAGGAGCCTGGAGGGCTACAGTCAAAGGGATCCCAATTATATTTGGACATGATTTAACAACTAAACAACAACAACAAAATTTTGACGGGCCTTTCTTAGGAAGTAACAAGGGTGGAGACTTGAAGGATCGCGGATTAACCTCGCAGTTTGTATTGGTTTTAAAACATGTTCACAAATTTTTTGACAGTCATACCATGAAAAGCAGGAGAGTAATTTCCCTCCCCTCAAATAATGGATGGGCTAGTAACTCATTCTTTAAAGAACAGAATAAAGTAAAAGTGACGATGTGTGACTTCCAAGACTAGGTCATGAAGGCAACGTCTGCCTCTTCCTCTTGATCACTTTGAAGGAAGCTGGCTGCCATGTAGTGAGGACACTCAAGCAGCCCTGAGGAGATGCTCATGTGACAAACAACCAAGACTTCCTGCCAAGAGCCGGCACAACCAGCCACGCGAATGAGCCACATCACTCACACAGGGCTGGAAGTGAGTCCTCCAGCCCCAGTCAAGCCTTCAGATGAGACAGCAGCCATGGCTGATATCTGAGAGGTAGAGACCCCGTCGCCCTGCCAAACTTCTAACTCACAGAATCGACAAAACTTAATTGTTTATTGTTGTTCTAAGTCACAAAGATTTGGGTGTTTTTTTTTCTTATTTTGGCCACTTCTTTCAGTAATTTGTTTTCACCCATCTTTACTCTTTGACCTGTGTGGGCCTCCCATTGCAGTGGCCTCTCTCGTCGCAGAGGACCGGCTCTGGGCGCATGCGCTCCAGAGCTCCAGTTCGGTAGTTGGACGCATGGGTCCAGCCGCTCCACGGCACGTGGGATCTTCCCAGGCCATGGATTGAATCGGCGCCCTTTGCACTGCAAGGGGGTGTCCTTACCCACTGGACCACCAGGGAAGCCCGATTTGGGTTTTTTTGTTGCTCAGTAATATGTGACTTGTACACAGGTATTTGTAAGTGGTGGGAAGTATGTTCCAGGCAGAAGGAATAGCAAGTGCAGACACTTGGCATATACAAGAAACAGCAAGCAGGAAATGGCAACTTGCTCCAGTGTTCTTGCCTGGGAAATCCCATGGACAGAGGAGCCTGGAGGGCTACAGTCAAAGGGATCCCAATTATATTTGGACATGATTTAACAACTAAACAACAACAACAAAATTTTGACGGGCCTTTCTTAGGAAGTAACAAGGGTGGAGACTTGAAGGATCGCGGATTAACCTCGCAGTTTGTATTGGTTTTAAAACATGTTCACAAATTTTTTGACAGTCATACCATGAAAAGCAGGAGAGTAATTTCCCTCCCCTCAAATAATGGATGGGCTAGTAACTCATTCTTTAAAGAACAGAATAAAGTAAAAGTGACGATGTGTGACTTCCAAGACTAGGTCATGAAGGCAACGTCTGCCTCTTCCTCTTGATCACTTTGAAGGAAGCTGGCTGCCATGTAGTGAGGACACTCAAGCAGCCCTGAGGAGATGCTCATGTGACAAACAACCAAGACTTCCTGCCAAGAGCCGGCACAACCAGCCACGCGAATGAGCCACATCACTCACACAGGGCTGGAAGTGAGTCCTCCAGCCCCAGTCAAGCCTTCAGATGAGACAGCAGCCATGGCTGATATCTGAGAGGTAGAGACCCCGTCGCCCTGCCAAACTTCTAACTCACAGAATCGACAAAACTTAATTGTTTATTGTTGTTCTAAGTCACAAAGATTTGGGTGTTTTTTTTTTTTTTTGGCCACTTCTTTCAGTAATTTGTTTTCACCCATCTTTACTCTTTGACCTGTGTGGGCCTCCCATTGCAGTGGCCTCTCTCGTCGCAGAGGACCGGCTCTGGGCGCATGCGCTCCAGAGCTCCAGTTCGGTAGTTGGACGCATGGGTCCAGCCGCTCCACGGCACGTGGGATCTTCCCAGGCCATGGATTGAATCGGCGCCCTTTGCACTGCAAGGGGGTGTCCTTACCCACTGGACCACCAGGGAAGCCCGATTTGGGTTTTTTTGTTGCTCAGTAATATGTGACTTGTACACAGGTATTTGTAAGTGGTGGGAAGTATGTTCCAGGCAGAAGGAATAGCAAGTGCAGACACTTGGCATATACAAGAAACAGCAAGCAGGTGTTAGAATGCTAAGAGGAGAGATCAGAGATGAGGAGGTCATGGGAAGACCTTCGGGTCCCCTGTGGCTAAGATAGGTGATGTTCAGAAGGTTCACTCCCCGGGCTGAGGAGACTCGAAGGAAGGGAGGGAGGGACAGAGACAGGGGGACTATTGCAATAGACCAGGCCCCAGAGTGGGGTGGCAGCAATGGAGGTGACTAGATGTGATCAAAGTCTGCTATATTTTGAAAGCAGAACTAGCATGCTTTGCAGCTGGTTAAATGTGGGATAAACAGTCAGCAACATTTGGTCAATGAACAAATGAAAGAGCAAAGGCACTGGCTAAAGAAAACATTTATGTTTCAAAAAATTAGAAAGGGCTTTTGAGGTGACTTGAGCTAATCCCTCCATGGTAACAGTTGGCAGAGATAAGCCAGTCAATGCCTCTGTCTACTCAAATGGCTCAATCAACATCTTTTCCATTATTCCCCATATTTCCCTTAGAGTGATCAGTGAGCTTGTCAATGCATGCGTATCGCACAGCAGAGTCTTCAGTGGGACACACATACAAGAATGAATTTTTGAACTTTCTGAAGCATTACAGGAAACCAAGACCCAAATATGGGCCTGAGGCTTCTTTGTGCTAGGCAGAAACTAAGAGTTGATGTGAGGAGCTTGGCAGTGAATAAATACACAGCAGATAGTGCTGGCACTGGGCGGAAGGTCTTAGTGACCCATGCTATAGAGGCATGGGGTCTCTCCAGTGGGGGGAAAGCTGGTAGATGCTACAACCAGGCACTGGGGGACAAGGCAGGGACAGAGCCTCATCTATCACTGCAAGGGGCATGATTCAGAATCAAGGATGGGGAAATCCTGACAAATATTTGATAAAGAGAGGCATAATGGAGCTTCTGCAGTCTATACACTATTTTTTTTTCTTTTTTTGGGGGGTGGGTTGGGGGGTAGGGGGGCCGGCAGGCCACTTCTATTGGTCTTTCATTTATTCAGTTTCATCCATGTTTGTTCTTTGGCCCGCGTGGGCCTCCTATCGCAGTGGCCTCTCTCGTCGCAGAGCACCAGCTCTGGGCGCATGTGCTCCAGAGCTCCGGCTCGGTAATTGGACACATTGGTCCAGCCGCTCCTTGGCACGTGGGATCTTCCCAGGCCAGGGATTGAACCGGCGTCCCTTGCACTGCAAGGCGGTGTCCTTACCCACTGGACCACCAGGGAAGCCCCTTCTGCAGTTTATAAATTGACACTCCTTAATGTGGTAGTTTATGTTTTTTCCCAATAGCACTGGTCTCCCCTTCCTGGTGTTGGGTACCTCACCTGGGACTATAACATAAACAAGAATAGAATTAGTTTTACCAGGCTGACAGGGAGTGATGAGAGAAAGAAGAAAAAGATCCTTCCCAATATAACATTAAAACTTTTTTCCCCAATATGTTCTAACACTTTGCCTTTTTTAAAATTGAGACTTGGGAAGCATGTTGTACAGACTTTGCGAAACCTGCAACTGTATCAGAGGCCCCAGGAGCTTTTATAAATACAGATTTCTAGGTCCCATCCTAGTCACAATAAATCAGACTGTCCAAGGCTGCTATGAAATGTAGCAACCTGCAAGAAACACCCCAGGCCTTCTATTGGGTTGATAAATCCACAGTGATCATTGGGATTAAAAGGCTCTGAATGATCTAGCCTCTGTCCAGACCCTAGACTGTTTCCTACCCTCTGCCTCTCTCTTACTCTGCTTCGGTCACATGGCCTTCTTGCTGTTCCTCAAATGGAATAGGCCCCATTCTTACTCAGGGCCTTCGACCTTTCTGTTCCCTCCACTTGGCATGCCGTTCCCCCAGCTCCTTCCTTTCACTTAAATGTCACCTTGTCAGGGAAGCTCTCCCTAACTCCCTCCATCACAGTGGCCTGTTATACCTTCCTTCTTGGAGAGGCCTTGCAATTCTGAATATTTGAAATGACCATTCCCCATGTATATTTGCTAATCATTTGTCTTCTGTACTAGCACGTGAGCTTCTTGAGAGTGGCAACGAGTCTCTTCTCACCACTGAATTCCCAAGAATCTAGTGCCTGGCATGGCATGCCTTCTTGCTCAAGAAACATTTGCTGAATGAAGAAGGAAGGGATTTATAAATAAATTCTAATGACCGATCTCATGTGAGAACAACAGATCCGATGCAAACTCTCCTTATATATGAACAAACAGAGGTCTAGGGAGAAAGATCTGTCTGAGGCCACACAGCACTTCAGAGAACTCAGACCTCAGCCAAGGCGCCCCCACCCCCTAGCCTCACCCATCTTCCTTCCTTGCCTCCAGCTCTGCATCCTTGCAGGGCTTTAAGAAACATCCTGTGTTCCATCATTGCTGAGGAGTACTGGCAGCTGCCTCATTTTAACCACACAGTCCTTTGATGCTGCATAAAAAAAAATTACTTAAAAGAAGGCGAGATCTTCAGGGGACAGCTAAAACAGTGAAGTCAAGGGCTGGCACACTCCACTTCACAGAAGGAGGGAGGGAGCCATGAGTGCTGAATTCCTCAAGGCCTCCCAGCTCGGTTCCTGCTAATCAGCGACCCAGAGCTTAGATGCAGCTCGCCGTAGTCATGGCAACCAGCAGATTCCCAGCCTCTGATAAGAGGGCTGAACTTTCTGCAAAACTCTCCTGAGCTGCTTCCCCCATCAAAGCTCCCGACTCCACCAAAGTGCTCGCTCAGCCTGGCTGGGTGGCTTGAGTGCTAGCTGGAGCTAAACACCATCTGGGGAATCTGACACAAACAATGCCGCTGGAGGGGAGTGAGGACCCTGGCCCCACCCGCCTCTGTGCAGAATGAGGACAGAGGTCTCAGGAAGCAAGGATCCTTGCCCAAGGCTAAGTGGAGACAAACGTCAGTGCTTTGGCTTGACCTGTGGCCTTTTGCACAGTTCTGTGGAACTGTGCTTTTTCCATGTCCTTTAAAAAATATATTTATTTGGCTGTACTAGGTCTTAGTTGTGGCATGTGGGCTCTTCATTGAGGCACGCAGGCTTCTCTCTGCAGCATACGGGATCTTAGTTTCGTCAACCCAGGTCCCCTGCATTGCAAGGCGGACTCCCAGGGAAGTTCCTTTTCCACATCTCTTGATCATAATTACAGCAGGCATTTATCAAACACCTACTCTGTGCCAGACGCCAAGCTAAGTCCTTCTCAAGCATTGTTTCAATTAAGCAGGCACGGCCACCCCTGCGACACAGAGAAACTGAGATCCAGGGACATTAAATGACAAGATTACCAGCTGCCCTGCTTGTTTATCAAGAGTTGGCTGAGGAAAAAAGGAGAGCAATCTGGAAAACACTCTGAAAACATACAAAAATAATAAGTGGGGGCATACCTGAATCATCGTAATTTCCCTGTAAGACAGGGACTTGCTTCCTGGGTTTGGAGGAGTGGTTGCATCTTAAGCCTTGGTCTATAGTTACCCACCACAAACAGAAATGGCACTTGGTCATTCGATGCAGGGCATCCCTGACACTGATTTTCCCTGTCCCCATTAGTAGCTTTTCCTGGGTGTAGAAGACTTGCAAATCCTGTGTCTCAGTGGATGCTGACAAGGCTCTTGGTAAGGTGCTCAGTTTGATGAACTTACCCACATTATTCAGATGAAGGCACTGAGACCTGGGGAAAGGAACTTGCTTCCCATCCAAGGTTCGTGCCCAGGATCTTGTTCTACACTTGCATCCAGGGTTGTGAATGACCTACCTTTGCCCCTGCACTGAGCCAGACCTCTACCCTCTCCCCCGTTTTGTAGAGAATGAAGGTGCTGACCTTCAGCTTATGGGTCCACCAGAGAGCCTGAGGCTTACCATGGGGCTGAGTCAGCCTTGGGCAAGATGGATTTTGCTAATTTGTGCCTTGGTTCCTGGGACTTTTGTCTGGGACCTGTTACTATCCTGGCCTGAGGCCTTGATAACAAGTCCTTTTCTAGGTTATTTAAGCTTGATTAGGGATACTCTACAGGTGCTTTGACTCTTTGAGGTTTGCTCTCACAGTTGGGAAAAAGCACAGGAGCCTGGGGGAAGAGCGGGGATTCCAGAGAGCCATCATCTCGATGCATGGGCCATGATGCTCAGCTTAGTAGGAACTGAATGAGTAAGAAAAGAAGTTTTTTTTTTTTTAATTTTTTCTTTCAAATTTATCTTTTAGGGGTGGGGTGGGGAGGGAGGAGGATGGGCGGGCCACTTCTATTGGTCTTTCATTTCTCCATTTTCATCCACCTTTGTTCTTTGGCTCCTGTGGGCCCTCCATCCCAGTAGCGTCTGTCATTGCAGAGCGCCGGCTCTGGGCGCATGCGCTCCAGAGCTCCGGCTCGGTCATGGTCATTGGACACATCGGTCCAGCTGCTCCGTGGCACGTGGGATCTTCCCAGGCCAGGGATCGAACCAGCGCCCCTTGCACTGCAAGGCAGTGTCCTTACCCACTGGACCACCAGGGGAAGCCCAGAAAAGAAGTTTTATGAGGCTGGTTTCTCCCTTATTATTTCATTCATTTATTCAACAGCTGTTTACTGAACACCTACTTGGCATCAGATTTCAAGGACCTCAAGTTAACTAAGACTTATCTGTGTCCTCAAGGAATTTCCAGTGTGGAAGAGACACACTGATTCTTCAGTTGGGGATTACAATGTGGTAAGTACGTTTTCTGCTGGAAAGAAGCTCAGAGGACCCTAAAACCACAGAGAGAGCACCCAATCCAGCCTGGGGAGGTGGCTGTGGAGTTTCCTAAAAGATGTATGGAAATCAGTCATGTGTAAAGGCCAGGTCCCAAGCCACAGCAATGGACTTCACCGAGCTGCAAGAGGGAGCAGTAAGGTGGAAGACATAGTTGGGGTGGAAGATGCAAGAGCTGAGACTGACTTAAATCACTTAGCATAATGCCCTCAAGGCTCATCCATATTGTTTCAAATGGCAGGGTTTCCCTTTTTATGACTGAATTCCATTTGTCTATCATGTATTACTATATATGATACATGTCACTGTCTTTATCCATTAATCCAGCAATGGACACTTAGGTTATTTCCATGTCTTGGCTATTATAAATAATGCAGCAATGAGCATGCAGAGCAGAAAAAAAACAGGAGCTTAGATTAAGGAGGTAGACCGGGTTACAGTTTTCAGAACCATGCTGACAGATGCTTGTCACACCTTCATGTGCATGTGACTCACCTGGGGATCTTGGTAGAATGCAGACGCTGAACCAGAAAGTCGGGGTTAGGGCCTGAGCTTCAGCCTTTCTAACCAATTCCCAGGTGATGCTATTGCTCCATGGACCACACTTTGAGTAGCCAGGTTGCAGACTTTACAAAGGATTTGGATACAATCCTGGGTCCCAGCCTGGCCCTCTAGCACCATCTGTTCTCAGGCAACTGACGAGAATACCTTAGTTCAATTCTCAGTGCTGAGAGCATGTGAGTGAGTGAACACATGTATGTCTATGTGGTAAACTCTCTCGTGTATCTAAAATCATCCAGTTCCCAAGTTCAGGTCAAAAGATGAAAAGAGCCATATAGAGAAAAATCAGCTCAGCCGAGCAGGGCAGTTCCCCAACCTTCCTGGGTTTTGAATTCTCATCACGAGTACTCCCTCTCTGTCCTCCAATCCAGCTCCAATCCACCCTGTCATTTCTCCCTTCACGAGCTGGCCTGTCAACTGCGTACTTGGCCTAGGGAGGGTTCAAAGTGCTGAGGGGGGTGGGGGTTGGATTGGTTTCTTGGGGGTTGTCTAAAATGCAGGCTGCCCCCAATTTGGGATCTGGCTGACTTCCAAAATGTTGTTTCTCACTTGAACATAATACAGTAACATAAAGGTTACTCGGTGATGCTGGGCAAGGGCAGAGGTCCTGCAGTTCTACTGACCTGGGTTCGAGCTCTGGTTCTACCAAGCTGTGTCACCATGGGTGAGGGAAGCACCTCTCTCTCGGGCCCAGGACACCTTCAAGACCTTTCTAGCAGCTGAAATTGCAGACAGGGTTTGGATTGCTCCAGAGAGGGTGAACTGCTGATGACAGATTCTTGCCCTGGGAGTGACTGTGCTAGGTGAGTCCCTTTGGGCATCATTATGGCTACTGCTGGAGAAAGCATCAAGCAAGCAAGATCTGCTGAGAAGAGGGCAGAAGCCCTTAGCCTAATAGGAAACCTTCAGCCTGGAGTAGGAGGAGCCTTGGTTCAAGAGCTGAGAGAGTAAAAACATTCTAGGAGGTGCTGTTAGGGATTGCTCCCTTATTCTTCATCCAGCCACTGAGTCAACAAGTATTTATTGAGACTCACCTGGGGATCTTGGTAGAATGCAGACGCTGAACCAGAAAGTCGGGGTTAGGGCCTGAGCTTCAGCCTTTCTAACCAATTCCCAGGTGATGCTATTGCTCCATGGACCACACTTTGAGTAGCCAGGTTGCAGACTTTACAAAGGATTTGGATACAATCCTGGGTCCCAGCCTGGCCCTCTAGCACCATCTGTTCTCAGGCAACTGACGAGAATACCTTAGTTCAATTCTCAGTGCTGAGAGCATGTGAGTGAGTGAACACATGTATGTCTATGTGGTAAACTCTCTCGTGTATCTAAAATCATCCAGTTCCCAAGTTCAGGTCAAAAGATGAAAAGAGCCATATAGAGAAAAATCAGCTCAGCCGAGCAGGGCAGTTCCCCAACCTTCCTGGGTTTTGAATTCTCATCACGAGTACTCCCTCTCTGTCCTCCAATCCAGCTCCAATCCACCCTGTCATTTCTCCCTTCACGAGCTGGCCTGTCAACTGCGTACTTGGCCTAGGGAGGGTTCAAAGTGCTGAGGGGGGTGGGGGTTGGATTGGTTTCTTGGGGGTTGTCTAAAATGCAGGCTGCCCCCAATTTGGGATCTGGCTGACTTCCAAAATGTTGTTTCTCACTTGAACATAATACAGTAACATAAAGGTTACTCGGTGATGCTGGGCAAGGGCAGAGGTCCTGCAGTTCTACTGACCTGGGTTCGAGCTCTGGTTCTACCAAGCTGTGTCACCATGGGTGAGGGAAGCACCTCTCTCTCGGGCCCAGGACACCTTCAAGACCTTTCTAGCAGCTGAAATTGCAGACAGGGTTTGGATTGCTCCAGAGAGGGTGAACTGCTGATGACAGATTCTTGCCCTGGGAGTGACTGTGCTAGGTGAGTCCCTTTTGGGCATCATTATGGCTACTGCTGGAGAAAGCATCAAGCAAGCAAGATCTGCTGAGAAGAGGGCAGAAGCCCTTAGCCTAATAGGAAACCTTCAGCCTGGAGTAGGAGGAGCCTTGGTTCAAGAGCTGAGAGAGTAAAAACATTCTAGGAGGTGCTGTTAGGGATTGCTCCCTTATTCTTCATCCAGCCACTGAGTCAACAAGTATTTATTGAGCACCTACTATGTGTGTGGCATGTTCTAGACACTTGCAGAGCATAAAAAATCTCTGACTGGAGGATCTTGCATTCTCTTGGATGGAGAGAGGGAAGAGGAGAGCAGAAAATAAGCAGAATTAAGTGGTAAGTTTGGAGAATATTTGAAGACAATGAGGACTATAAAGAAAAAAAAATACAGGATAAGGGAAACCAGGAATGCTACCAGAAGGAGGTTGTGGTTTTGAAACAAAGAAGGCTTGACGGGGAAGGGAACATTTGAGCAAGACTGCAAGAGGAAGAGGGCGTGAGCCTGGAAAACAGTAAAACAGACAGAGGGCACAGCCAATGCAAAGACCCTGAGGTTGGAACATACTGCCTATACTGAGGCTAGAAGTGAGGCCAAGGGCAGGGGGTGACATCAGAGGTGTGAGGAGGGCTCAGATCGTAGTCTGCTGGCTATTGCAAGGACTTGGCTTTTTCTTTCAGGTCATTTGCCATTGCAGGGTTCTAAGCAGAGAAGCTATGTAATCTGACTTAGGGTTTAAAGGATCTCTCTGGCAGCTTGCTGAGAAAGGATGGCCAGGGAGCTGGGATAAATGCAGGAAGACTTGTAGGGAGATAACTGCAAAAACCCACACGAGAGAAGATGAGAGCTAGGATCAGTGCTACCGATATTGTAGAGGTGAGAAACTGTTGGTTTCTGGAGAGATATTGGAGTTGGAATCAAGAAGGAAACAACTGAGCAACTGAGCACACATGCACACAACCAAGTTTGCTCATGGGTGACTCCAAGGGTTTTGGTCTGAGCAATGAGGAAGAAGAAGCTGCAGATGACTGGGTGGGGACAGCTACAGGTGGGGGTGTTTGGTAAGGGTTTCCCAGAGCTCAGTTCTAGACGTGTTAATTTTGAGATGCTGATTAGACATCCCTCTGTGGAGATGGCAGGTGGGCAGTTGTGTACGTGAGACGGGAGTTCAGAGAGTACATTAGTGCCGGCAGAACATCCTTGAGTGATGTTATCATGTAGATGATATTGAAAGTCTGCAGACTGGACTTTCTTGGAAGTAACAGGGATCACCTGGCTAGAATCTGGTTGGAAACTGAGGACAAAGCTCTGACAGCACTGTACCAGCAAGGTATCAGAATAACAAAATGGCTCGACAGAAGTGACCTAACCTGGCAGTCTGACTCTTTAACTATATTCATAAAATGTCTGATTCTTCCAACTGAGTCCTTTAGATGCAGTGATTCATTTATTGCTTGTGCATTCATTTATCTATTTCTTCATTAGCTATTCATTTATTCACTGATTCATTAGTCATTCATTCACTCATCTGATAACCATCACTTTACTTGTGGTGGAGGGTCATTTTCAAGATACTCCAGACATGAGTCTTTCCCTCAGGGAGCTCCCAGTTCCAGAGGAAGATAGTGGGCAGGTAGCTAAGAAACTCTTGCATGAGATTAAAGTGACCCAAGAGAAGTCCTGAGCAGAGAAAGGCACCTGCGCCTGCAGAAAGCAGATGGGGGCCACGCTGCTCGTCTGGGAAGGGCTGCCAGAGCACACTGGCCAGACATCTCACACTGACCGCCTGGGCACGCACCCTAGGCAAGTCTCTCCCCTGCTCTGGTGAAGTCACACACTGTCGGCACCTCACTGGATGGTGGTGAGGAATGAAATGGCACAGGGCGAGCCCAGCGCTCAGTTTCTGGCATATAGCGGCACTTTACCAGGAGCAATCTCACTGTCTCCAGCCTCACTGCTGACTCTCATCCCCTTTCCCCAAACAGCTTAAGACAAGGGATTCTGAGAAAGGCACGGCAGGGAGGTCAGGGAGCCCTTGAGTGTCCCAGAAGAGCCTCCTACTTTGGGGCATTCCCTTCTGTGTCGTGGCTTTTCTCCTTCAATAGCCCAGAGGTGAACTGACCTCTCTCTGTTCCCCTGGCACAACCAACCGGACAGTTCCATCAGCTAGAACTACAGAAGTGAAGGTGGTGATGGGGGCACATCTGAGATTGTGGTGCAGGCAGGACTCTGTGTTCACACAACACACCTGTCCCCCACTTCCTGGGGCTGAGGTTTGGTAGAAAATTGCTAACAAGCAGAGAGTAAGCTGCCACTAAAATCGGCAGAGAGGGCAGAGTAGACAAGCCACAAATACGTGCAGCAGCAGGAACATCCTTGAGTGATGTTATCATGTAGATGATATTGAAAGTCTGCAGACTGGACTTTCTTGGAAGTAACAGGGATCACCTGGCTAGAATCTGGTTGGAAACTGAGGACAAAGCTCTGACAGCACTGTACCAGCAAGGTATCAGAATAACAAAATGGCTCGACAGAAGTGACCTAACCTGGCAGTCTGACTCTTTAACTATATTCATAAAATGTCTGATTCTTCCAACTGAGTCCTTTAGATGCAGTGATTCATTTATTGCTTGTGCATTCATTTATCTATTTCTTCATTAGCTATTCATTTATTCACTGATTCATTAGTCATTCATTCACTCATCTGATAACCATCACTTTACTTGTGGTGGAGGGTCATTTTCAAGATACTCCAGACATGAGTCTTTCCCTCAGGGAGCTCCCAGTTCCAGAGGAAGATAGTGGGCAGGTAGCTAAGAAACTCTTGCATGAGATTAAAGTGACCCAAGAGAAGTCCTGAGCAGAGAAAGGCACCTGCGCCTGCAGAAAGCAGATGGGGGCCACGCTGCTCGTCTGGGAAGGGCTGCCAGAGCACACTGGCCAGACATCTCACACTGACCGCCTGGGCACGCACCCTAGGCAAGTCTCTCCCCTGCTCTGGTGAAGTCACACACTGTCGGCACCTCACTGGATGGTGGTGAGGAATGAAATGGCACAGGGCGAGCCCAGCGCTCAGTTTCTGGCATATAGCGGCACTTTACCAGGAGCAATCTCACTGTCTCCAGCCTCACTGCTGACTCTCATCCCCTTTCCCCAAACAGCTTAAGACAAGGGATTCTGAGAAAGGCACGGCAGGGAGGTCAGGGAGCCCTTGAGTGTCCCAGAAGAGCCTCCTACTTTGGGGCATTCCCTTCTGTGTCGTGGCTTTTCTCCTTCAATAGCCCAGAGGTGAACTGACCTCTCTCTGTTCCCCTGGCACAACCAACCGGACAGTTCCATCAGCTAGAACTACAGAAGTGAAGGTGGTGATGGGGGCACATCTGAGATTGTGGTGCAGGCAGGACTCTGTGTTCACACAACACACCTGTCCCCCACTTCCTGGGGCTGAGGTTTGGTAGAAAATTGCTAACAAGCAGAGAGTAAGCTGCCACTAAAATCGGCAGAGAGGGCAGAGTAGACAAGCCACAAATCTCGCAGGCAGCAAGCTCCTGAGGTCTGGGCTCGTTAGTTTTAAAATAACACAGCAGAGAAGGGAGATAAAGGGCTTCAGTGGGGGAAGCTGTCAGTCGCTTTACACTGCTGGAACTACCCGAGGGGCCCCGTCTCTCCTCCCAGGCTGCAGAACCAGAGATTGCAGGCTGGGGCCGTGTCTGTGTTGCCAGATCACAGAGCCAGAAGTTGTCAGAGCTAAACCAGCTTTTGGAACTCTACCCAGGAGAAGCTGGGGTCCAGAGGGCGGTGAGTTAGGTGAGTTAGGGGCTGAGCAGGGACTTCTGATCAGTTTTTCTGTAGCTACAGTGAAAGCTGTTGGTCAGACCTTAGCTGGTGTGGGTGTTGGCTGCAAATGCCTCACAGGCAGCCCCTTCCAAGAAGGTTATGTCCTGTTTGAAATGGATAAGCAACAAAAATCTATTGTATAGCACATGGAACTCTGCTTAATGTTATGTACCAGCTTGGATGGGGTGGGGGTTGGGGGAGAATGGATACATGTATATGTATGGCCGATCCCCTTCACTGTTCACCTGAAATTATCATAAAATTGTTAATTGGCTATACCCCAATAAAAATGGTTTTGGTGTAAAATAAAAAAGAAGCTTATGTCCACCCTTGGGGGGGGGTGGCAAGGCATCCCATAGCCAAGGACTGACTTAGGAGTACAAATGACCATCTCCCTCGCAGCAAAAACCGTCTGCTAGGGAGACAAGGGATTCTGAGAAAGGCACGGCAGGGAGGTCAACCTTGAGTGTCCCAGAAGCGCCTCCTACTTTGGGGCATTCCCTTCTGTGTCGTGGCTTTTCTCCTTCAATAGCCCAGAGGTGAACTGACCTCTCTCTGTTCCCCTGGCACAACCAACCGGACAGTTCCATCAGCTAGAACTACAGAAGTGAAGGTGGTGATGGGGGCACATCTGAGATTGTGGTGCAGGCAGGACTCTGTGTTCACACAACACACCTGTCCCCCACTTCCTGGGGCTGAGGTTTGGTAGAAAATTGCTAACAAGCAGAGAGTAAGCTGCCACTAAAATCGGCAGAGAGGGCAGAGTAGACAAGCCACAAATCTCGCAGGCAGCAAGCTCCTGAGGTCTGGGCTCGTTAGTTTTAAAATAACACAGCAGAGAAGGGAGATAAAGGGCTTCAGTGGGGGAAGCTGTCAGTCGCTTTACACTGCTGGAACTACCCGAGGGGCCCCGTCTCTCCTCCCAGGCTGCAGAACCAGAGATTGCAGGCTGGGGCCGTGTCTGTGTTGCCAGATCACAGAGCCAGAAGTTGTCAGAGCTAAACCAGCTTTTGGAACTCTACCCAGGAGAAGCTGGGGTCCAGAGGGCGGTGAGTTAGGTGAGTTAGGGGCTGAGCAGGGACTTCTGATCAGTTTTTCTGTAGCTACAGTGAAAGCTGTTGGTCAGACCTTAGCTGGTGTGGGTGTTGGCTGCAAATGCCTCACAGGCAGCCCCTTCCAAGAAGGTTATGTCCTGTTTGAAATGGATAAGCAACAAAAATCTATTGTATAGCACATGGAACTCTGCTTAATGTTATGTACCAGCTTGGATGGGGTGGGGGTTGGGGGAGAATGGATACATGTATATGTATGGCCGATCCCCTTCACTGTTCACCTGAAATTATCATAAAATTGTTAATTGGCTATACCCCAATAAAAATGGTTTTGGTGTAAAATAAAAAAGAAGCTTATGTCCACCCTTGGGGGGGGGTGGCAAGGCATCCCATAGCCAAGGACTGACTTAGGAGTACAAATGACCATCTCCCTCGCAGCAAGGTGATACAATTTGCACTCCTGATCTCCCTGTGGGACCAGGCTGAGGCTGGACTCCAGCTGAAACGACATCTTGTCTTAACTTTCTGTGCTGCCCTAGCTTGCTTCCTCACTTCCTTTCTCCTGAGAGCACGCCCTCAATAAGTCTGTGCACCCAAATCACTGTCTCGGGCTTAATTTCCTGGGAATTCCATCGAAGACAGACCCAGGCCATGCTTTCCTCTACTGAATTACTAAATGCAAAACAACAGTTAAGTGACCCAGAGGACGTTACTTAATATTATCAAACCTTAAGTTTTCCCAGTCGAGGATGGAAAATGTTCTTGGGTATGCTAATATTACCTGTCTTGTTAGACAGTTGTAAAATGCTTAGCACATTTTCTGGACACATAACATGTTCAATATTTGTTATTTGATGAAGATGCTGGTGGTGATAGTGATGATGATGATGAAGAGGAGGAGGATAGTGCCAGAATGAATGGACAGGGTGGCCCATTGCAAGTCCACCAATCAGCAGAAAGCTCTTAGAAGACTCCACTTCTGAAGCTCTCACACCAATCATCAGCGAGTTTGCAAATCACAGCCTTCCCCTTCGTGCTCCCTTAAGCTTGTCCAGAGGCCCCTCCTTTGCCATCATGGCTCCTCTCTGACAGAGGATTTCCTGTGGGAAACAGGGGTCTCTGGAGAGACCAGCCTTCTGACTTTACCCAAAAGTGACCATTTCTCAATGCCAGTCCAGCCATCCAGCTGTACCACCTGTAGAAGATGGCTCCCCCACAGTAATTCTGCTTAAGGAGTTGATGGGAAATGTCTCTCCCTCGACTGGGATTTTTACCTGCCTTTTAAAAGTCAAACCCATTAGCGCAGGATTGTGAGTTTATTAGGGAACTTTATCTTTATTAGGCAGTCAGCTTCAAGATGATCTCCCTGCAACCCTGGCAACCCTGATGGGTTCCCCTGGGCCCTAAGAGGACCTGGGGCAACGGTGGGGAGCACTGTGGCAGGAGGACTGAGGCAGAAGGTCTCTGGACAGCCCTAGCACACGGGAAAGGTCTTTTTCAGCTCTGTGGTTTCTCTGTTGAGCACAGACAGGACCTGCATAACCAAGAACCACAAGGAGCTGTGGAATCAGGCAGGCTGCAGCTTGAAAGCTGGTTTTGCTGTTTTCAAGCTGTGATCTTGGACGAGTCACTTCATCTCTCTCTGCAGAATGGGGTTAATGGTTGTGTCCAGCTCATAGAGGTGATGCACATAGAGTGCTTAACACCATTCCTGGTGCAGAGTAAGCGTTTAATCATAGATTTTTTTTACTAAATGCAAAACAACAGTTAAGTGACCCAGAGGACGTTACTTAATATTATCAAACCTTAAGTTTTCCCAGTCGAGGATGGAAAATGTTCTTGGGTATGCTAATATTACCTGTCTTGTTAGACAGTTGTAAAATGCTTAGCACATTTTCTGGACACATAACATGTTCAATATTTGTTATTTGATGAAGATGCTGGTGGTGATAGTGATGATGATGATGAAGAGGAGGAGGATAGTGCCAGAATGAATGGACAGGGTGGCCCATTGCAAGTCCACCAATCAGCAGAAAGCTCTTAGAAGACTCCACTTCTGAAGCTCTCACACCAATCATCAGCGAGTTTGCAAATCACAGCCTTCCCCTTCGTGCTCCCTTAAGCTTGTCCAGAGGCCCCTCCTTTGCCATCATGGCTCCTCTCTGACAGAGGATTTCCTGTGGGAAACAGGGGTCTCTGGAGAGACCAGCCTTCTGACTTTACCCAAAAGTGACCATTTCTCAATGCCAGTCCAGCCATCCAGCTGTACCACCTGTAGAAGATGGCTCCCCCACAGTAATTCTGCTTAAGGAGTTGATGGGAAATGTCTCTCCCTCGACTGGGATTTTTACCTGCCTTTTAAAAGTCAAACCCATTAGCGCAGGATTGTGAGTTTATTAGGGAACTTTATCTTTATTAGGCAGTCAGCTTCAAGATGATCTCCCTGCAACCCTGGCAACCCTGATGGGTTCCCCTGGGCCCTAAGAGGACCTGGGGCAACGGTGGGGAGCACTGTGGCAGGAGGACTGAGGCAGAAGGTCTCTGGACAGCCCTAGCACACGGGAAAGGTCTTTTTCAGCTCTGTGGTTTCTCTGTTGAGCACAGACAGGACCTGCATAACCAAGAACCACAAGGAGCTGTGGAATCAGGCAGGCTGCAGCTTGAAAGCTGGTTTTGCTGTTTTCAAGCTGTGATCTTGGACGAGTCACTTCATCTCTCTTCTGCAGAATGGGGTTAATGGTTGTGTCCAGCTCATAGAGGTGATGCACATAGAGTGCTTAACACCATTCCTGGTGCAGAGTAAGCGTTTAATCGATGTTAGCTGTCATTGTAATTGTAATTATTCATTGTAAATAGCCTTTGGGGCAGAGTCTCTCAACTTGGATGTCTGCTCAAGTTGATCCCTCGGCCCACAGTGCCCTCTCTTCCCTTCTCTGCCAGGAACAGCCTCACTCAGCCGTCAAGGCTCACCTCAGCTGTTCCTGCCCTCCCCCTCCGCCACCTCCGACTGCCCAGTTCCTCACAGGAATAAATGCCGCACTCTCTTTGCTCCAAGATACTGCAGCATAACCTTGACCAAGGTCCCGAATCTATCTAAGCCTTAGCTTTCTCATTTTAAAAATGGCAATGGGATTTCCCTGATAGTCTACTGGGTAAGAGTCTGTGCTCCCAGCACAGGGGACCCAAGTTTGATCCTTGGCCAGGGAACTAGAACCTACATGCCACAACTAAAGATCCTGGATGCTGTAACCAAGACCTGGAGCAACTAAATAAATATGTGAAATGGAGATAATGCCTTATGTATTGGGGTAGTTGTGGGAAATATAGAGTCATTAAGTTAAGCACAATGTCTATTATAATCATAATCTCAATTAGCTTGAAAGAGACTTGGTAGCTTCCATCAGAGAAGGAATTTCTGCTTGGTGAGGAGCCTTAGGGATTATTCTTTCACAGTCATCTTTGAGGCGTATATGGCTTCCAACCTGCCTGACCTGAAAACAGGGGATTGACCCCATTGGCCTCTGAAGTCTGTCCAATTCAAAGATTTTTGTGAGGCAGATTTTCCTCTGCATCTAAGTCATCCTCATCTCTTTGCCTCTCTCTGATCACATTGTGGGCGGCACAGTAGGAACCCACATGGCCCATTTGTCCCCAGTTTAAGGATGAGGTTGTCACCTCTAAACACAGCTTCTGAGTTCCTAGGTGGAAGCATGGGTAGACCAACTTCTCCAACTCAAGCTGTTACAGGAAAGGGACCTCAATTTACGGAGCACGTACCACGTGCCAACACCTCACCAGATATTTAAATCCCAGATGTCCTTTAAGTTTCATAGTAAGCCCTTGAGGTAGGTATTGTAAGGGTTGTTTTTAGATTAGAAGAACAGAGGCTCAGAGAAGTATATTAACTTGCCTAAGGACACAGAGCAAGCAAGAGAGGAAGCCCAGAGTTCTCAGAGAACTGTAGCTGGGTGTCCTTCATCTCCAGGCTGAGGATGGTCACCAGCCCAGCTTTCAGTATAACTAAGTCTCTTTTTGCTGCGACCACGTCTCTGCCTCCCCGTCACTGGCTGGTGTTCTGTCTTCCTATTTGCTCGCCTGCATCTGGTCCCCTGGCTGCTGTCTGCACAGTCTATTGACAGAGACACTCAATCAATCAGCCAGCTTGCTCCGACAGCTAAAAAACACCCCATCGACCAATTTTCCCTCCAGCGCCTTTCCATGGACCATGAAACCTCGCTAATTTGGAATTTGCAATGATTTCTGACATAGAACCTGCATTTCTCATTCTGGTAAAAAAAAAAAATCTGAAAGAAATGTTATCCCATGGACTTCTGGAGCTTCTGAGCAAGGCCCAGGCAGCCATCAGAGCCTTTTTCCACCCCCTCTTCTCTTTTATCCTTCTCCTAGTTTCTTCCACCTACATCCATTTCTAGGTTAGATGATGATAACCATTGGCACCATTATATATGCTAATACTACTACTAATAACAGCAGATATTCACGTAGCATTAGCTATTTCCCAGCACCATTTCAAGTGCTTTGCCTCTGCCTGATAATCCTCACCACAATTATTTGACATTGGTACAGTGATAAACCTTATTTTATCAATGAAGAAACTGAGGCAAGAGGAGATACCAATATAATAGGTGGTGGAGATGGAATTTGAACCCAGGCAGTCTGCCTCCAGAATCACTGTAAATGGTGACTGCAGCCATGAAATGAGAAGACCCTTACTTCTTGGAAGGAAAGTTACAACAAACTAGGCAACATATTAAAAGCAATGGCATCACTTTGCCAACTAAGATCTGTATAGTCAAAGGTATGTTTTTTCTAGTAGTCATGCATGGACATGAGAGTTGGACCACATAAAAAAGGCAGAGCACTAAAGAATGGATGCTTTCAAACTGTGGTGCTGGAGAAGACTCTTGAGAGCCTGTTGGACTGCAAGATCAAATCAGTCAATTCTAAAGAAAATCAACCTGAATATTCATTGGAAGGGCTGATGCTAAAGCTGAAACTCCAATACTTGGACCATGTGATGTGAAGAACCGACTCATTGGAAAAGACCCTGATGCCATGAAATATTGAAGGCAAAAAGAGAATAAGGCAGCAGAGGATGAGATGGTTAGATAGTATCACCAACTCAATGAACATAAACTTGAGCAAACTCTGGGAGATAGTGGAGGACAGGGAAGCCTGGTATGCTGCAGTCCATGGGGTCGCAAACAGTTGGACACAACTTAGTGAATAAACGACAATGGTATCCACCTCTCCATCACTGTGCCTCTAGGGCTGAACACTATAGGGGCCACTTGGGCACACTCCATAACCCAGTAGTGCCTCCTGCTTTCAGCCTGTGAGAGCACCATGAGATGGGACCAGAAAATGTCATCTCCTTCTATAGTTGTGTGATGGGTGTGCAGAGTCAGGGACTGGAAATCATTGGAAAAGCTGCCTCCTGACGGTGTCCCCATGGATTCCACTGAGTGAGAGGCACAGAGTCTTCAGAAGAAACTGGTCGTGAGGAGTTTGAGAAGGATCTTTCCCAGGTTCATAATCCTGTTTTAGAGAATTTATTGCCCTTAGCAGCCAACTATCTAACAAAAAGATCTGGTTTCTTTCTACAGATATCTTGCACTATGTTGATCGAGATGCAAAACACAACTGGAAAGTTGTGTGCTGTCCTGTGCCCACTTCCTTCGCAAAGGCCCTATGGCATCCTTTTGCATAAGTCCAGGGTGGGCTTGACTTTGTGAATTTGCAGTTAGGTGTCCTTCTTCTCAGTGGGGCGATCCTTACCCTCTCAGGTGGCCTTGAAGTACAGTTTGAATGGAAAAGAAAGGCCATGCCATTGAACAAATTCATTGAAATGACTTGATTTCCCCAGTTATCCATTTGGTCGGGTATAGACAGAGCCTTGATTCCCTGTACAAATCTCTCTAAGTCCCTTGTGGTAGGACCCGAGGCCTAAAACAAGTATTGGGGGCCTGACAGGATGAAGCCATTGAACAGTCCAAAATTCCTCAACTGTAATGAATCTGCCTCCCCAGAACCATGTACTCATGATCATGTTTTTCACTTGCATCCAGTTAAACCCCTACACATGAGTAAATATATAGGATGTGTTCATAGGCGGGCTCAGACCTACTGAGACCAGAGCCAAGTTGATGGTGCAGTTGCTCAGTACATTCTGGGTGTCCACCAAGGCCTTGGGTCTGCACCAGAGGGCAGACAAGCAGCTGGGGCATCAAGATGCATAGAAGGGATCCACCCAGGAGGTTGAGTCATGAAGGGACACAGAGGGAAGGCACTGCAAATGGGGAGAACACAGAAAGCAAGATAATGAATTTAGAATCACTTTTCTAAAGTCTGGAGAAGCACTACCATGTGTGAAATGGGTGTATCCACCTCTCCATCACTGTGCCTCTAGGGCTGAACACTATAGGGCCACTTGGGCACACTCCATAACCCAGTAGTGCCTCCTGCTTTCAGCCTGTGAGAGCACCATGAGATGGGACCAGAAAATGTCATCTCCTTCTATAGTTGTGTGATGGGTGTGCAGAGTCAGGGACTGGAAATCATTGGAAAAGCTGCCTCCTGACGGTGTCCCCATGGATTCCACTGAGTGAGAGGCACAGAGTCTTCAGAAGAAACTGGTCGTGAGGAGTTTGAGAAGGATCTTTCCCAGGTTCATAATCCTGTTTTAGAGAATTTATTGCCCTTAGCAGCCAACTATCTAAAAAAAAGATCTGGTTTCTTTCTACAGATATCTTGCACTATGTTGATCGAGATGCAAAACACAACTGGAAAGTTGTGTGCTGTCCTGTGCCCACTTCCTTCGCAAAGGCCCTATGGCATCCTTTTGCATAAGTCCAGGGTGGGCTTGACTTTGTGAATTTGCAGTTAGGTGTCCTTCTTCTCAGTGGGGCGATCCTTACCCTCTCAGGTGGCCTTGAAGTACAGTTTGAATGGAAAAGAAAGGCCATGCCATTGAACAAATTCATTGAAATGACTTGATTTCCCCAGTTATCCATTTGGTCGGGTATAGACAGAGCCTTGATTCCCTGTACAAATCTCTCTAAGTCCCTTGTGGTAGGACCCGAGGCCTAAAACAAGTATTGGGGGCCTGACAGGATGAAGCCATTGAACAGTCCAAAATTCCTCAACTGTAATGAATCTGCCTCCCCAGAACCATGTACTCATGATCATGTTTTTCACTTGCATCCAGTTAAACCCCTACACATGAGTAAATATATAGGATGTGTTCATAGGCGGGCTCAGACCTACTGAGACCAGAGCCAAGTTGATGGTGCAGTTGCTCAGTACATTCTGGGTGTCCACCAAGGCCTTGGGTCTGCACCAGAGGGCAGACAAGCAGCTGGGGCATCAAGATGCATAGAAGGGATCCACCCAGGAGGTTGAGTCATGAAGGGACACAGAGGGAAGGCACTGCAAATGGGGAGAACACAGAAAGCAAGATAATGAATTTAGAATCACTTTTCTAAAGTCTGGAGAAGCACTATTGTGCTCTTGTGGCAGATTGTGCCTGGCCTCACTGAATCCCCACCCCAGCCTTGTGATACAGGCGCTGTTATGCTTTCCATTTTACAGGTGAGGAAACCTAGACACGGAGAGGTGAATTCCAGAAAACCTGGATCTAGGTTTTCTCAATGTCAAGATGAGTCACATGACAGCTCAGATATGTCCAGGGTGACTGCAGAATTTACGATCTAAATGGGACACCTGGAGGAACAAAAGGGCACCGCAGATCTGTGGTCATACTGGGATATCTCCCTTTTCTGACCTTGAGTGTCCAATCATTCCCTCCACTTCTCCTGGAGGTCCCACTGGCACCCGAGACTTCCCTGTCCAAACCTCAACACATCACCACCCTCACAACCTGTCCTTCAGCTCCACCTTTTACCTTCTTATGTAAGTGGCAACCCACCGTTCCTCTGGGCCCCTTCTTTCTCGCACTCTCATATCCAGCCTATCAGCAGATTCTGACCATTTTGACTTCAAAGCACCTCAGCATCTGCCTCCTCTCCAAAGCCCTTGATGTGGCTTTCATGGGCCTTCAAGGGCCATAGCCCCGGCTGACCTCTCCAGGTGTGTTATTCTCTGCTGCTTTCTCACTAACTGTCCTTAAAATATCTGACATTCCTGCGGGCCTTGAACAGTCTTTGCATTTAGATGCAGCAGAGCATGAAACTTAAGGGCATGGCTTGATGCCAGATCACTGGGTTCAAACCCTTGTCCTGTACTCTGTGACCTCAGGTAATTGACTTTACCACTCTGGGCCTCAGACCTTGTCAATTGGTGTGTTCATGTACTCATGATCATGTTTTTCACTTGCATCCAGTTAAACCCCTACACATGAGTAAATATATAGGATGTGTTCATAGGCGGGCTCAGACCTACTGAGACCAGAGCCAAGTTGATGGTGCAGTTGCTCAGTACATTCTGGGTGTCCACCAAGGCCTTGGGTCTGCACCAGAGGGCAGACAAGCAGCTGGGGCATCAAGATGCATAGAAGGGATCCACCCAGGAGGTTGAGTCATGAAGGGACACAGAGGGAAGGCACTGCAAATGGGGAGAACACAGAAAGCAAGATAATGAATTTAGAATCACTTTTCTAAAGTCTGGAGAAGCACTATTGTGCTCTTGTGGCAGATTGTGCCTGGCCTCACTGAATCCCCACCCCAGCCTTGTGATACAGGCGCTGTTATGCTTTCCATTTTACAGGTGAGGAAACCTAGACACGGAGAGGTGAATTCCAGAAAACCTGGATCTAGGTTTTCTCAATGTCAAGATGAGTCACATGACAGCTCAGATATGTCCAGGGTGACTGCAGAATTTACGATCTAAATGGGACACCTGGAGGAACAAAAGGGCACCGCAGATCTGTGGTCATACTGGGATATCTCCCTTTTCTGACCTTGAGTGTCCAATCATTCCCTCCACTTCTCCTGGAGGTCCCACTGGCACCCGAGACTTCCCTGTCCAAACCTCAACACATCACCACCCTCACAACCTGTCCTTCAGCTCCACCTTTTACCTTCTTATGTAAGTGGCAACCCACCGTTCCTCTGGGCCCCTTCTTTCTCGCACTCTCATATCCAGCCTATCAGCAGATTCTGACCATTTTGACTTCAAAGCACCTCAGCATCTGCCTCCTCTCCAAAGCCCTTGATGTGGCTTTCATGGGCCTTCAAGGGCCATAGCCCCGGCTGACCTCTCCAGGTGTGTTATTCTCTGCTGCTTTCTCACTAACTGTCCTTAAAATATCTGACATTCCTGCGGGGCCTTGAACAGTCTTTGCATTTAGATGCAGCAGAGCATGAAACTTAAGGGCATGGCTTGATGCCAGATCACTGGGTTCAAACCCTTGTCCTGTACTCTGTGACCTCAGGTAATTGACTTTACCACTCTGGGCCTCAGAGCTTCGTCTGCAAGATGTGGATAGTACGAGTACCTGCCTCATAGAGTCATTTCATGAATTAACAGTGAATACATAAAAAGCTCTCAGAATAGTGCTTATTTCTTACTAATTAAAAAATGGCATCACTCACTTTGGCTCCTTCAATCTGAGTACCTCCTATCCATTTTTCAGATTTCAACTTGGAATGCTACCTCCTCAAGGAAGCCTTTCCTAACTACTTAGTTACCACTTCGTCTCTATGCTCACAGTATCCTTCACTGCAATTGTCTGCTTAATTTTCTGTTCCCTCCCTTGAACCATGAAGTGTTTGAGGCAGATCCTGATCCTTTTGCAGCATTGTGTCCTCAGCACCTGGAAAGTGCCAGATTCATGTCTTCAGTAAATATTGGTCAGATGAGAGAACTGACTGGATAAATAGCCCAATCAAATCAGCAAGGGAGAGGTAAACTGAGGGAACAGGCAGGGGCTGGCAGTATGTGCCACTGTGAATGTAGCTACCAAAAGGCAGTTGGGACAGTTCCCGAGTCCCAGGACACTGGCATTTGTAATAGACATGTTTTCAAGGTGAGCAGGTACTGAAGGGCAGCTACTCTCCCCTGAGGACACTGCACACAGAAAAGGAGCACGACTCTCCCCAGGTTTCCTGCTAAGAATGCCCTGCTGTTTCCCTTCCCACCTTCCAGACCATTAAATTCTCAGCTCCAGGGGGCAGAGGACAAACTGGATCCCTCTGCTCAGTGTTAAGAAGCCCCCTCTCCTACTGACCTCACCTCCAGGTATTCCCCTTCCCCACCAGTTTAGACTTCCTGAACCCAGAGGCCTGGCTTCCAGTCCCAGCTTTGCCAGATACTAGTTACGTGGCCTTGTACAAACAAATTCACCTCTCTGTGCCTAGGTTTTCCCACCTGTAAAATGGAAAGCACAATAGTGCCTCCACAGGGGGGTTTATGAGGCCAGCACTTCGTGACATCTTATCCCGTTGCATTTGGCACTGAGGCTTGATGCCAGATCACTGGGTTCAAACCCTTGTCCTGTACTCTGTGACCTCAGGTAATTGACTTTACCACTCTGGGCCTCAGAGCTTCGTCTGCAAGATGTGGATAGTACAGTACCTGCCTCATAGAGTCATTTCATGAATTAACAGTGAATACATAAAAAGCTCTCAGAATAGTGCTTATTTCTTACTAATTAAAAAATGGCATCACTCACTTTGGCTCCTTCAATCTGAGTACCTCCTATCCATTTTTCAGATTTCAACTTGGAATGCTACCTCCTCAAGGAAGCCTTTCCTAACTACTTAGTTACCACTTCGTCTCTATGCTCACAGTATCCTTCACTGCAATTGTCTGCTTAATTTTCTGTTCCCTCCCTTGAACCATGAAGTGTTTGAGGCAGATCCTGATCCTTTTGCAGCATTGTGTCCTCAGCACCTGGAAAGTGCCAGATTCATGTCTTCAGTAAATATTGGTCAGATGAGAGAACTGACTGGATAAATAGCCCAATCAAATCAGCAAGGGAGAGGTAAACTGAGGGAACAGGCAGGGGCTGGCAGTATGTGCCACTGTGAATGTAGCTACCAAAAGGCAGTTGGGACAGTTCCCGAGTCCCAGGACACTGGCATTTGTAATAGACATGTTTTCAAGGTGAGCAGGTACTGAAGGGCAGCTACTCTCCCCTGAGGACACTGCACACAGAAAAGGAGCACGACTCTCCCCAGGTTTCCTGCTAAGAATGCCCTGCTGTTTCCCTTCCCACCTTCCAGACCATTAAATTCTCAGCTCCAGGGGGCAGAGGACAAACTGGATCCCTCTGCTCAGTGTTAAGAAGCCCCCTCTCCTACTGACCTCACCTCCAGGTATTCCCCTTCCCCACCAGTTTAGACTTCCTGAACCCAGAGGCCTGGCTTCCAGTCCCAGCTTTGCCAGATACTAGTTACGTGGCCTTGTACAAACAAATTCACCTCTCTGTGCCTAGGTTTTCCCACCTGTAAAATGGAAAGCACAATAGTGCCTACCTATATCACAGGGCTGTGATGGGGATTCAGTGAGGCCATGCACTTCGTGACATCTGTGGTCCATCGCAAGAGCGCAATAATGCTTTTCCAGACGTAAAAGGAAAAAAGATTCTAAATTCCGTATCTTGTTTCCACTGCTGTCCCCACTTGCGATACCTGCCTTCCCCTCCAGTACCCCTGCATGGCTAACCCTCCTAGTGGGTCCCTGCTGTGCATCTAGATGCCCCAGCTGCTCTTCTGTCTGGCCTTGGTGCAGTCCCAAGGCCACGGTGGACACCCAGCTTGGCTCTGAGCCCAGGAAGTCTGAGCCCTTTTCTGAAGAATCAGCTGACCAGCAAAAGACCCTGGCTGACTTGGGAGTGGGACCTTTCCCTTATATGCTGCCCAGGTGATGTGATCCCAGCATGCTTGGTAGAGAAGTGGGGGAGGAGCCACTACCACATGGGGACCTGGAGCCTAATCCTGCTGGGGAGCCCTGGGAACCAGTGCAGACCCACTACTCTGACTGCTTCCATCTGAGGCACCTGGAGAATTTACCCTTCAGCTCCCATCAGTCCTGACCAAAAGGAGCTCCACAGGGGCATTAACTCCTCCCCTGTGTCTGGATAGGGTGGGCTTGGTGCCTGGAGAGAGCTCTCAGGTGCAAGGTCTCAGGTCCTGTTAGTGAGATGTCAGGTTGGTATCCTTAGAAATGGTGGGCACTGAAGGGACACGGGCAGAGCAATAAGAGCATCAGCCAGGCCTGGGCTCTGAGTGGCCCCGGAGAAAGGCCAACCCGCCAGCCAAGCCCAACTTACTTGGAAGCTTCACAAGAAGGGGTCCTGGATTCCAGGAAACACCAGACTTCACCCCTCTGGTCAAATCCTCCTTTCTTGCCTCCCTTCCTTCCTATTTCCTTCTCCTCCTTCCCTAGACATTTCTTGAACTCTGGCTCTGCCAGGCATCCTTAGCGTGTAGATTGAACAGGACCCTACAGTTCCCCAATCTAAAGCCTTTTTCCTATAAAGCTCAAGAGGAGACATGACCTACTTTACATGAAGTGCCAGGGAAGTAAGCAGAACCCTGGTCCTTCCCCCTTGAGTCTCAGGCTACTCTGAAGAGGGCTCTACCTAAAAACTCCATCCCTGTCCTTTCTGTCAGAGCCATTTTCTCTGACTGGAGGCCCAGGGTGTGGCTGGTGCAAGGGTGTGGAGGTCAAGCTAGGCTGCTGGGTGTGGGACTAACCGTGAGCAACACCTTTGTCCCATGACTGCCTCTGGCTGAAACACCAGCCAGGCCCGTGGTTCAGAATTTCAAACTCATCCTTATGCACTGGAACAGTCTCAGGAAGAAAACAGCATTTTGCCTTTTGTTGCAATTTAAAAGAAGGTGGAAAATCACAAACACATTCTCCATCTCGCCAGAGAGCAGCCCATTTGAGAAGATCAGTCGAGTGTTTTCAGTCAAAGCCTAAACAAATCCACATTTTCCCAAATTACATGGGCTGAAGGGAAGATGGGAGAGACAGAGAAAGGAATGATGAGGCTAGAGTGGTGGTGGAATTATCTACAGCAGAGGGGGGAGGGGCCCCAGTGTCTGCCTTCAGTCGGGGGTGGGGTAGGGAAGAGGCTGGATGGAGTGAGGGGCTGCTTCTCTTGGTGGAGGGTCTTGCTTTGTGTCCAGAGGAGCTGCAGAGCCTGGGAGAGATCCTCACTGGGAGTTCAGCCCAGTCTCAGTAACTCTTGTGGAATAATGAGACTGATGGTGAGACCTACAGCAGAGCTCTCAGGTGCAAGGTCTCAGGTCCTGTTAGTGAGATGTCAGGTTGGTATCCTTAGAAATGGTGGGCACTGAAGGGACACGGGCAGAGCAATAAGAGCATCAGCCAGGCCTGGGCTCTGAGTGGCCCCGGAGAAAGGCCAACCCGCCAGCCAAGCCCAACTTACTTGGAAGCTTCACAAGAAGGGGTCCTGGATTCCAGGAAACACCAGACTTCACCCCTCTGGTCAAATCCTCCTTTCTTGCCTCCCTTCCTTCCTATTTCCTTCTCCTCCTTCCCTAGACATTTCTTGAACTCTGGCTCTGCCAGGCATCCTTAGCGTGTAGATTGAACAGGACCCTACAGTTCCCCAATCTAAAGCCTTTTTCCTATAAAGCTCAAGAGGAGACATGACCTACTTTACATGAAGTGCCAGGGAAGTAAGCAGAACCCTGGTCCTTCCCCCTTGAGTCTCAGGCTACTCTGAAGAGGGCTCTACCTAAAAACTCCATCCCTGTCCTTTCTGTCAGAGCCATTTTCTCTGACTGGAGGCCCAGGGTGTGGCTGGTGCAAGGGTGTGGAGGTCAAGCTAGGCTGCTGGGTGTGGGACTAACCGTGAGCAACACCTTTGTCCCATGACTGCCTCTGGCTGAAACACCAGCCAGGCCCGTGGTTCAGAATTTCAAACTCATCCTTATGCACTGGAACAGTCTCAGGAAGAAAACAGCATTTTGCCTTTTGTTGCAATTTAAAAGAAGGTGGGAAAATCACAAACACATTCTCCATCTCGCCAGAGAGCAGCCCATTTGAGAAGATCAGTCGAGTGTTTTCAGTCAAAGCCTAAACAAATCCACATTTTCCCAAATTACATGGGCTGAAGGGAAGATGGGAGAGACAGAGAAAGGAATGATGAGGCTAGAGTGGTGGTGGAATTATCTACAGCAGAGGGGGGAGGGGCCCCAGTGTCTGCCTTCAGTCGGGGGTGGGGTAGGGAAGAGGCTGGATGGAGTGAGGGGCTGCTTCTCTTGGTGGAGGGTCTTGCTTTGTGTCCAGAGGAGCTGCAGAGCCTGGGAGAGATCCTCACTGGGAGTTCAGCCCAGTCTCAGTAACTCTTGTGGAATAATGAGACTGATGGTGAGACCTACAAGCAGAGCTGCAACCCACAAGGGATGTTGCCAACTCAAGGGAGAAATGTCTCCCTGCAGAACAGCTCAGCGGTTGTCAGCCACAGCACAACATGCGGATCCATCACGATCAATTGTAAGCTGTCACAGCTTTGTTACTAACGATTACTAAAGATGAAAATTTGGGAATGATTTCCAATTGAAAAAAAAAAGTATAAATACGTGAATCTTCGTCATCCCAGCTAATGGCAGCTCCTTTCAAGTGATAACCTTGGAGTTGTCCTTAACCTCTCCCTCACAAAGCCCAGGTCTTTCCTATCAGCAAATCTAGATGCTAGATCTCAAAATATATCCAGAATTCAGGCATTGAAACACATGTATTACCATATGTAAAACAGATAGCTAGTGGAAAGTTGCTGAATAACACATGGAGCTCAAGCCAGTGCTCCGTGACCACCTAGAGGGGTGGGAGGGGTGGTATGTGGGAGGAAGCCGACATTTATATGTATGTGCATATATATATATTGATTCATCTTACTGTACGGCAGAGACCGACACCACATTGTAGAGCAACTGTCCTCCAATTAAAGATAAAATTCAGAATCCAAACACCCTCCCTCCTGCGTGGCCGCCACCTACTGAGCCAGGCCCACATCATCTTTCCCCTGCGCTCCCTGCTTCCACCGTGCCCTCCTGCAGCCTGTTCCTCATGGAGGGCATTGTGCAGCTCAAGCCGTGTCACGCCTCCTCGCCAGAGAGCAGCCCATTTGAGAAGATCAGTCGAGTGTTTTCAGTCAAAGCCTAAACAAATCCACATTTTCCCAAATTACATGGGCTGAAGGGAAGATGGGAGAGACAGAGAAAGGAATGATGAGGCTAGAGTGGTGGTGGAATTATCTACAGCAGAGGGGGGAGGGGCCCCAGTGTCTGCCTTCAGTCGGGGGTGGGGTAGGGAAGAGGCTGGATGGAGTGAGGGGCTGCTTCTCTTGGTGGAGGGTCTTGCTTTGTGTCCAGAGGAGCTGCAGAGCCTGGGAGAGATCCTCACTGGGAGTTCAGCCCAGTCTCAGTAACTCTTGTGGAATAATGAGACTGATGGTGAGACCTACAAGCAGAGCTGCAACCCACAAGGGATGTTGCCAACTCAAGGGAGAAATGTCTCCCTGCAGAACAGCTCAGCGGTTGTCAGCCACAGCACAACATGCGGATCCATCACGATCAATTGTAAGCTGTCACAGCTTTGTTACTAACGATTACTAAAGATGAAAATTTGGGAATGATTTCCAATTGAAAAAAAAAAGTATAAATACGTGAATCTTCGTCATCCCAGCTAATGGCAGCTCCTTTCAAGTGATAACCTTGGAGTTGTCCTTAACCTCTCCCTCACAAAGCCCAGGTCTTTCCTATCAGCAAATCTAGATGCTAGATCTCAAAATATATCCAGAATTCAGGCATTGAAACACATGTATTACCATATGTAAAACAGATAGCTAGTGGAAAGTTGCTGAATAACACATGGAGCTCAAGCCAGTGCTCCGTGACCACCTAGAGGGGTGGGAGGGGTGGTATGTGGGAGGAAGCCGACATTTATATGTATGTGCATATATATATATTGATTCATCTTACTGTACGGCAGAGACCGACACCACATTGTAGAGCAACTGTCCTCCAATTAAAGATAAAATTCAGAATCCAAACACCCCTCCCCTCCTGCGTGGCCGCCACCTACTGAGCCAGGCCCACATCATCTTTCCCCTGCGCTCCCTGCTTCCACCCGTGCCCTCCTGCAGCCTGTTCCTCAGGAGGCAGCTGGAGGAGAGGCATCCTGCTGCAGCTCAAGCCGTGTCACGCCTCTCCTCTTTTCAAAGCCCTCCCAATTTTTCCTTAACACCAAACTAAATCCAAGGCCCATGCAACCTGGTCCCTGTTGCCATGCTGACCTCACTCCCCATTCTTTCCTCCTGCTGTCTCTACTGCTGCCCCTTGCTGTTCTTCTGATATGCCGATTATAATTCTGCCCTGGGACCTTTGCACATGCCCTTCCCACCGCCTGGTACCCTCACCCTGCATATATTCACATGACATCCTCCCTCATCGTCTTTGGGGTTTTGCTCAACTGTCACCTTCTCAGTGACATTTTCCCTTGAAGACCCTATATAAATGCTATTTAAAATTGCACCCTTCCCCATTGTACAATGATCTCTTTTGGCTTTATTTCCCTCTACTGTACTACATATTTTATAAGATAATCATTTACATGTTTATATTGCTTACTGTACAAGTTCCCCACTCCACACTAGGACAGAAGTTTCATGAAGGCACGTTTTTTTTTTTTTTTTTGGGTCACTTTTGTTCACAGTTGTTTCCCCATACTCTTGAATACTGCCTGACACAAAGTAAGGGTTCAATTTAATATTTGTGAAATGAAAAACTGGATGGATTCAAGATTTCTCCTTTAACAGAGCCTTTTACCCTGAGTTTTACTGTGTTTTCTTGAGCAGGAAAGGTGTGAAATTAAGTTTGTGCAATGAATGTTAACATTATGCGATCTTAGATTATGCAAGGGTGTGCTGGGTATATGAACATCATCTGTCATATGTCTGGACTGTTGAGAACAATAGGACTTAGGAGCAGATTTACAGTACTGCATGGACCTGAACTGTTGTCTGGCCTGCCCTCTCTGAGAGACAGTGCAGAAGCAATGGGACTGTCTTTGCACCCAGAGCACTTTGGCTCAGGTCCTACTTCTCCCATCATGAGCTGAGTGACCTTGACCAAAGAACTTGTTTTCAGAAATCTCTGTTTCTGTGTGTCCATCATGGGGAGAAATAAGCCGCTGGGTAAGAGGGATGGCATTTATGACAGTGAGATTTCAAACTGGGATCTAGACTTGAATCCTGGCTTGGCTACTCCCTAGCAGTGAGCTTCCTGTGTCTACCTTAAATGGGAATAACCCAACCTCACAGGAATGTTATGGGGATTAAATGAGTTACTGAAAAGACAATGATATCGAAATAATAATAATAGTTTTAGTATGTATATTCCAGTCTTCCTTCTAAGTTTTTATAAATAGATAACTCATTTAATTTTCATCACAATGCAGTAAGAACAATATTATTATTCCTTCTACTTTAAATAGGAGGAAACCATGGCACAGAGTGGTTAAATAATTCACCCAAGTTCACACAGCAGAGGCAGGTTTCACAGGTCTAAAATTAGACCTTCTCTGTTCCTCTCTAGCCTTCATCTTGTAAGTTTTAAAAATCATTTACATGTCTTTTGGCTTTATTTCCCTCTACTGTACTACATATTTTATAAGATAATCATTTACATGTTTATATTGCTTACTGTACAAGTTCCCCACTCCACACTAGGACAGAAGTTTCATGAAGGCACGTTTTTTTTTTTTTTTTTGGGTCACTTTTGTTCACAGTTGTTTCCCCATACTCTTGAATACTGCCTGACACAAAGTAAGGGTTCAATTTAATATTTGTGAAATGAAAAACTGGATGGATTCAAGATTTCTCCTTTAACAGAGCCTTTTACCCTGAGTTTTACTGTGTTTTCTTGAGCAGGAAAGGTGTGAAATTAAGTTTGTGCAATGAATGTTAACATTATGCGATCTTAGATTATGCAAGGGGGTGTGCTGGGTATATGAACATCATCTGTCATATGTCTGGACTGTTGAGAACAATAGGACTTAGGAGCAGATTTACAGTACTGCATGGACCTGAACTGTTGTCTGGCCTGCCCTCTCTGAGAGACAGTGCAGAAGCAATGGGACTGTCTTTGCACCCAGAGCACTTTGGCTCAGGTCCTACTTCTCCCATCATGAGCTGAGTGACCTTGACCAAAGAACTTGTTTTCAGAAATCTCTGTTTCTGTGTGTCCATCATGGGGAGAAATAAGCCGCTGGGTAAGAGGGATGGCATTTATGACAGTGAGATTTCAAACTGGGATCTAGACTTGAATCCTGGCTTGGCTACTCCCTAGCAGTGAGCTTCCTGTGTCTACCTTAAATGGGAATAACCCAACCTCACAGGAATGTTATGGGGATTAAATGAGTTACTGAAAAGACAATGATATCGAAATAATAATAATAGTTTTAGTATGTATATTCCAGTCTTCCTTCTAAGTTTTTATAAATAGATAACTCATTTAATTTTCATCACAATGCAGTAAGAACAATATTATTATTCCTTCTACTTTAAATAGGAGGAAACCATGGCACAGAGTGGTTAAATAATTCACCCAAGTTCACACAGCAGAGGCAGGTTTCACAGGTCTAAAATTAGACCTTCCTCTCTGTTCCCTCTCTAGCCCTAAATAGAACCACCTAGGTCCTTAATGTCCTCTCGAGTTAGCTAACAGCAGTCGACACTTAGGACCAGCCAACACCCCACATTCTCTAGGCATGGCCCTACATCTTTAAGCACCAGAGTTCTCCTGAGCATCTATCTGAGTGGAGAAGTATGCCAGGTAGCTGAATTTGGGTTGATTAAATCAAGGAGAGAATCAATTAAATTTAAATAAAGAAAAAAGATTGGAAATCAGGCACAATGCCTTCTTAATTACACCACCTAATCACTGACTGAAAAAAAAATAACCATAGAACATTTCATTTCATATACGGCCTTGTGTATCTGAAGCGAGGGTCTTAATGAAATGCACATTTCCCCACTTGACTAGTAATCGACTAGGCGATCCCAGCAGTTTCATGGATGGAAATGATCAGGCATAATAGCCAGAGCATTTTAAGGATGTGACAACACAGGATGCTGTGGGGGTTTATTGAAGGGTAGTTGACCCCAAGGTCCCCTCTCCTTGCGGCACAACTCGCAATTCTCCCGACAGAGAATGCGGCCACTGGGCAGGGCCAAGTGTGCAATGCAGCAGGCGAGCATGATTAAATGGCTTTTCTCTGCACAGTTCAGAGTCATCGCAGATACACAGGGCTGGGGAAGATCGCCGGCAATCAGTGACCAAATGCCTCAAAGAAATTACTCTGACAAGTATCCCTGTCATTCAGATCCTGGATTATAGCCTTCTAATTGGTCTCCCTGTCCCCCATCTCTTCCCTTCCCATCTTTCTTGTCCACTGCAGGTAGGGGCATCTTTATACAGGCACATGTCATTGAGTTACTTCTTTGATTAAACCCCTTCACTGAGGGCTCGTTGAAATTAGAGCAATCCAGGCTACCCTGGCTCAGGAGGCTGACAGAATATGTATGATTCCTGCTCATCATTTCTCCAGCCTTTATTTCCCGCTCCTAAATCTTTTATTCAAACATACCAACCTGCAGAGTTCTTCCAAACTTCCTTGCATTCATGATTTCATGTCTTTGTATGTGCAGTGCCTTCTACCTGGAAGACCCTTCCCTTTGTTTTCCATCTGACTGATCCTTGTGTCACATCCTCCCAAACCAGTCTATCAGCTGGCTAGGTTTGCTTTTCAGTGAGCTTTCTCCTATCACAGAAAACATTATATGGAATAATTGTCCATGAGCTCAATGAAGGCAGGGTCTTATGTCTGTTGAATTCTTTTGTCCTCGGAACCCAGGACAGTATCCAGTCCTGCTGGGAAGGAATTTTTTAAATCAAGGAGAGAATCAATTAAATTTAAATAAAGAAAAAAGATTGGAAATCAGGCACAATGCCTTCTTAATTACACCACCTAATCACTGACTGAAAAAAAAATAACCATAGAACATTTCATTTCATATACGGCCTTGTGTATCTGAAGCGAGGGTCTTAATGAAATGCACATTTCCCCACTTGACTAGTAATCGACTAGGCGATCCCAGCAGTTTCATGGATGGAAATGATCAGGCATAATAGCCAGAGCATTTTAAGGATGTGACAACACAGGATGCTGTGGGGGTTTATTGAAGGGTAGTTGACCCCAAGGTCCCCTCTCCTTGCGGCACAACTCGCAATTCTCCCGACAGAGAATGCGGCCACTGGGCAGGGCCAAGTGTGCAATGCAGCAGGCGAGCATGATTAAATGGCTTTTCTCTGCACAGTTCAGAGTCATCGCAGATACACAGGGCTGGGGAAGATCGCCGGCAATCAGTGACCAAATGCCTCAAAGAAATTACTCTGACAAGTATCCCTGTCATTCAGATCCTGGATTATAGCCTTCTAATTGGTCTCCCTGTCCCCCATCTCTTCCCTTCCCATCTTTCTTGTCCACTGCAGGTAGGGGCATCTTTATACAGGCACATGTCATTGAGTTACTTCTTTGATTAAACCCCTTCACTGAGGGCTCGTTGAAATTAGAGCAATCCAGGCTACCCTGGCTCAGGAGGCTGACAGAATATGTATGATTCCTGCTCATCATTTCTCCAGCCTTTATTTCCCGCTCCTAAATCTTTTATTCAAACATACCAACCTGCAGAGTTCTTCCAAACTTCCTTGCATTCATGATTTCATGTCTTTGTATGTGCAGTGCCTTCTACCTGGAAGACCCTTCCCTTTGTTTTCCATCTGACTGATCCTTGTGTCACATCCTCCCAAACCAGTCTATCAGCTGGCTAGGTTTGCTTTTCAGTGAGCTTTCTCCTATCACAGAAAACATTATATGGAATAATTGTCCATGAGCTCAATGAAGGCAGGGTCTTATGTCTGTTGAATTCTTTTGTCCTCGGAACCCAGGACAGTATCCAGTCCTGCTGAAGGATGTTATTGAATGAATGCGTGTAGACTTGCCAGGAATGGTTGAGATGATCTGGGTGATATGCAGCTTCCTTCTTACAAGGTACATATTTAGAACATCACCTTTCACCTGGGATGCTTTTTTGCCTTTCTTTTCTTTTTTTTTTTGACTTCTAGTGAGTGTGATAAGGCTCAATGTTTGCTTGCTCTTCTGGTCCTTTTAGGGTGTGGATGCAGTGACCAGAGCTCCTAGGGACATTACCAACTCAGTTAATCAGTCAACTAGCCTCTGTTTATTGTACACCCAGCACTGAGCTGGACACCTAAGCTTTAGAATGCTGACAAAGGTGAAGTATCTGCGCTACAACAGCTCACAGTTCATTGCACAGCAGGTGTGTAAATAGATGCTTACAACACCAGGACATAAGGAAGAACCGATTTCCACAACAGTTCCTTTTACAGAGCAGGGGACTGGGATGCAGAAGTGTGCTGTGGCCTTCCTGAAGTCACAAGTAAGAAAACCAAATCCCAGCTGCTGCCTCCCCGCAAGATGCCCATGCCATCTTTAAGTGGAGAAGAATCTCCCAAGTGACCAAAGAAGCCAGATCCAGGAAGTCATGCTTGAGATAAGTATGTCTGAGTGCATTTGGAAGCAGGTGAGGTTTAGACTAACATCTGAATTGGTGAAAGATACAGTGACTCCAAGAATTAAAGGTCTAGAGACCAAGAACTGTATCCACTGGGTCTCTGCTCCAGGTCCACTGGGTGGTGTTGGAGAGAACTTCTCCTAAAATTCCTCTTATTGTCTGACTTTTGTGGAAGGCAGGTGTTGAACCACTCATTAACTCCATTCATCCATTCACTCAACAAATACCAGATATGTAAATGAGCCAGGCAGTATGCTAAGACCTTCAACAAATACCAGAATTAAATATTAAGGCATTATCTTCCAAACTTCCTTGCATTCATGATTTCATGTCTTTGTATGTGCAGTGCCTTCTACCTGGAAGACCCTTCCCTTTGTTTTCCATCTGACTGATCCTTGTGTCACATCCTCCCAAACCAGTCTATCAGCTGGCTAGGTTTGCTTTTCAGTGAGCTTTCTCCTATCACAGAAAACATTATATGGAATAATTGTCCATGAGCTCAATGAAGGCAGGGTCTTATGTCTGTTGAATTCTTTTGTCCTCGGAACCCAGGACAGTATCCAGTCCTGCTGAAGGATGTTATTGAATGAATGCGTGTAGACTTGCCAGGAATGGTTGAGATGATCTGGGTGATATGCAGCTTCCTTCTTACAAGGTACATATTTAGAACATCACCTTTCACCTGGGATGCTTTTTTGCCTTTTTTTCTTTTCTTTTTTTTTTTGACTTCTAGTGAGTGTGATAAGGCTCAATGTTTGCTTGCTCTTCTGGTCCTTTTAGGGTGTGGATGCAGTGACCAGAGCTCCTAGGGACATTACCAACTCAGTTAATCAGTCAACTAGCCTCTGTTTATTGTACACCCAGCACTGAGCTGGACACCTAAGCTTTAGAATGCTGACAAAGGTGAAGTATCTGCGCTACAACAGCTCACAGTTCATTGCACAGCAGGTGTGTAAATAGATGCTTACAACACCAGGACATAAGGAAGAACCGATTTCCACAACAGTTCCTTTTACAGAGCAGGGGACTGGGATGCAGAAGTGTGCTGTGGCCTTCCTGAAGTCACAAGTAAGAAAACCAAATCCCAGCTGCTGCCTCCCCGCAAGATGCCCATGCCATCTTTAAGTGGAGAAGAATCTCCCAAGTGACCAAAGAAGCCAGATCCAGGAAGTCATGCTTGAGATAAGTATGTCTGAGTGCATTTGGAAGCAGGTGAGGTTTAGACTAACATCTGAATTGGTGAAAGATACAGTGACTCCAAGAATTAAAGGTCTAGAGACCAAGAACTGTATCCACTGGGTCTCTGCTCCAGGTCCACTGGGTGGTGTTGGAGAGAACTTCTCCTAAAATTCCTCTTATTGTCTGACTTTTGTGGAAGGCAGGTGTTGAACCACTCATTAACTCCATTCATCCATTCACTCAACAAATACCAGATATGTAAATGAGCCAGGCAGTATGCTAAGACCTTCACAGACATTTTTCCATTTAATACACAACTCTTGAATTAAAGCCTATTTTAAGGCATTATTCTAAAATTTCCCACTTTGCCTATGTGGAACCTGGAGTCAGAAACAAAAATAACTTGCTCAAGTCGTCAAATTTAATAATAATGATAACAGTCAACATTTGTAATTTGTTGCATGCCTGACGTGGTGCTAAGTTAATATGTCCACTTTAATCCTCATGACAAGTTTATTAGCTAGCAATAGTCCATTTTACAGATGAGGTGACTGATATTTTAAAAGGTCAAGGAATGTGCCCAGAGTCAACAGGTGGTGCATGATAGAGCCAGAATCTTATGCGAGGTCTGCCTGAGTCCCTACCCCAGTATTAATCACTGTGGTCCCTGGATCGCCTATATCAGAATCAGCTGAAACATCTATGTAAAATGCAGAATCCCACATGGTTCTCCAGAATCTGAGGGCAAGGCCAAGGAACTGGTATTTGACACAAAGTTTCTAAAGTGATTCTTACACTCACTAAAGTTTGAAGACTTTGTTGCCACTATTCAGGTAGGGACTCAGCAGTTTTCAACCAAAAGAAAATATTCCATTTGACTTTCTCACTCAGTTGATTTGGAAAAACATAATGAAAGGAAGAAAATCAGTGAAACTCTCTCTGGGTCCCAGGAGGGCTGCAAGAGATGTGAAAAATGAAGACGGCAAAGACATTTTGATGCCAGTACTCCAGCAGATGTGTTTACGCAAGTCAGTTTGATTACAGGTGCTAAAAATACCCCCTTTAAATTTAGGAGCCCAGAACATTTCCCAGTGTTTTTACCAAAAAAACAGCTTAAAAAATTTTTTTCATTCATTCCTAACCCCACCTCCTTTAACTAGTTATTAGTATTGATGCTGGAGTTCCAGAATTTGTTATCAAGAATTATAATGGCAAATCACGAAGACATTTTCTCTGATTACCCAGATTCTCAGTGTATTTGGCTCCCATTCCCTGCCAGCCATTCCTCTGAATCAGCAAAGTGCCAGCTGTACTCTTTGACTTCCTTGGGGTGGTTGAATACCAGGCCTTGACAACTTCCCCAATAAATTTTCCATCCAGAGGATTCAATCTGCGCCTCCTTCTCCCCTAACCTCTCTTATAATGATTTTGTATTTTACTTCTTTGAATTGTATACTGTTAAGCCCTGAGAGGTTCAAAGACTCAATTCACAGATGAGGAAACTAAGGCACAGAGAGAAGGGGAGTAATTCACGGGAAGTGACAAAAGCATGATCCAGAGGGCTTGATCCCAGACATTCTGCCTGTGAGTCTGGGGTTCTTCCCATTACTATAGGCTTCTTCTCCTGAAATTCTGATCTCCACCATTTACTAGCTTGTGACCTTTAATGCAGATTACTAAACCTTTCTCAGTCCTGGTTTGTTTCATCAGTAAAATGGGAATAGTAACAATACCTAAAAGAGCTTTTGTGAGGATTAAATGATTTGATCCATGTAAAGTATGAAGCACAGTGGCAGGTACACAGTAAACCCACAATAAATGGCAACTCTCATCTTCCTCCTCAGCATCATAATCATTATGCAGTCCACAGCACATGATGATCTGTAAGTGGTTGTGCCTGTGTGTGTGTGTGTGTGTGTGTTAGTTGCTCAGTTGTGTCAGACTCTTTGTGACCCCATAGACTGCAGCCTGCCTGGCTCTTCTGTCCATGGGATTCTCCAGGCAAGAATACTGGAATGGGTTGCCACTCTCTTCTCCAGGAGATCTTCCCAACCCAGGAATTGAACCTGGGTCTCCTGCATTGCAGGCAGATTCTTCACCATCTGAGCCACCAGGGAAGCCCACCAGTAGTGGTTACTAATACTAAATTTTTTAAAATCATCTTTAACCCTGCTCATTTTTAAATTTGTTCTTTTTTTAAAAAAATAAGAAGAAACAATGCCTTATAAAAAAGGCAAAATCGAGTATATGGTAATTGTCAGTTGGATGTTTTATGAATGAACAATAAAGATCCAAAATTACTGACCTCAAGCTTTTGCCCAACTTAATATTTATTTCAACTGAAGATTAGGAATGCTGACCATTGGTTAACCCTTGAACAACCCATCAGCTCCTACAGAAGGGACACTCGCCTTCATCACCATTCCTCCTCCAAGACTCACTCAAATGCTCCCTTTCGCGTCTTCTCTGAGTTTCTCCCACAAGGCTTGGCCTTGGAGAAAACCATCCCGTATGGAAGCTAATTACTGTCACTCTGTGTCTAAATATCGTGAGAGCAAGGATGACAACTTACCTTCTACTTGGTGTGGCCCTTTTAGGACTTCTCCCTTCCAGACCAGTGCTAGATCTCTGGATCAGCATCTTCACCAAAGAATCCCCAAGGAGCTTTTAAAAATTGCCATTGCATGTGTAAGGCAGTGGCCTGGCACTGGTATTTTTTAAAAGCACCTTCCTCCTCCCAGGAATTTATTCTCTTACAGAGCCAGAGACGAAAACTACTGCTTTAGACCATAATAATACATATATTATAATATTAACATATTTTATATATTAGTTTGTATATAATTGTATTAACATATTATATACATTAATATTTAAATATAATATTATATAAATTTTATATTTATATAGCCCATGGAAGTAGGTTTTGTTGCTCATCTGCAGCCTTAACATAGCGATTAACAAGCACTTAATGTTTACTGAATTAGGTAGTAATAAGCGTTTACCCTGGCTTCCCTGGTGACTCAATGGTAAAGAACGCATCTGCCAATGCAGGAGATGCTGGTTCAATCCCTGTGTCAGGAAGATCCCCTGGAGAAGGAAATGGCAACCCACTCCAGATTCTTGCCTGGGAAATCCCATGGATAGAGCAGCCTGGAGGGTTACAGTCCATGAGGCTGCAAAAGAATCAGACATGACCTAGCAGCTAAACAACAACAAACCCTTTATACTAACCACCATGACCCTTGTTGGCTAATGAAGATGGTGCTTCTGATCTATTTAATTCCTGAGCCTCAGTTTCCCCATCACTATATCAGGGATGAAAATAATATCTGTTTCTTGGAGCTATTTATGATGAACAGGTATCATGAGGGTGAAGTGCTTAGGTGGAGTTAGGAACATCAGAAGTGTTCACAAAGTGTGATTCCCCCCCACCCCTTTTCCTTTACTAGACCCCAGTAAGCAGTCAGAGGAAAGGAAAGGAAGCCACAGCAGTGGGGATGGGACAAATGTACCCAACACCTGATACCGCCACACCCTCACCATCAAAGCTTCACTCCAGCAACAGCAGTATTAACAATGAGCCCAAACTCTGGGCAGACTCTTCTGTCCTCCAGCATTTACATATATTATTTCTTTTAGGCCAATAATAATCTATTGATACTGCAGTGCTTGAACCTGGACAAATGTCACCTGAGCAACAAAATACAAAGAAACTATAAGGGACTAAAAATAACAGCATGCATGCACAGTTGGGGCAAATTCTGAACAATAAGACACAAAGAGACCAAAAAGTCCAGCTGACACTTCTGAAGAAATGCGCAGGGTGTCTGGAGCAAAAGCAGGGTACTGCACACTCCCTCTGCACACAGCACCACCAGAGGGGTGGCCAAACCCGCTAAGCCACTCCTCCGGCCTGAATCCTTGGACACACCCCCACCCTCAACCTCATATAAGGAACCAGCTTGTATCCCCCCTGGAGAGCGAGCAAGGGGACCTGTTACTTGTTCTCGTCCCTCCTGCTATAGCAGGAGCCACAATAAAGCCTTCCCTGAATTTCCTCTCTGGCCTCTTATTAATTTCTATTGATTAAGGAGGTCAAGAACTCTGGTCAGTAACACTCTATAAGGCAGGTATTACGATGCTGATTTTTAGATGAGAAAACGGAGGCTCCAAAAGGTTATAGGATGTGTCCAAGGTCACACAATTAAGCAGTCATGCCAGCATCAAACCCAATGTTTATAACCACCTTCCTAATGTTTGTCAGTTTTCTTCCTGGTTTTTCAAAGAAAGGCAATTCATTTTGCAAACTAGCTCCCTATTCCCAGAGTGTCACATTCTTTCCTTCTTTGTGTGCCCAGCTGAGATGACACACGCCTCCTGTTTCCTGTGTTTGCTCAGATCACTAGACAATGGACAAACTGGCTGTTAACCTGTTTTTGCCTTTCATTTCTTTGTTCTTTGGAGGCAATAGTAATAGTGGCCACTTTTGAATCCATTTAAGTGAGGTTCAAATCAGAACTCTGCTCTGTGACTTTGGGGCAAATGTCTTAAAGTAGCTGAGCCTCAGTTATTCCTTCTGTACAATGGAGCTAAGAATAGTGACCAACTCACAGGACATTGGTGAGGATTAGATGAGATGACATGTGCAAAGTGCTTGAACCTAACAAGGGCTCAAGATGAGCTAGTAAGTGCTAGTAACAATAGCCGTTGTTCCTCTTTAGAGAAGATGGTCTAGCTGCCCAGAGGCCGGCCACCTGCCTGTAACCAGAGCAGACTGGCTGACTGCCTGGGTCCCAGCGATGTCCAAAATCTCCATTCAATTACCTCCATCTGTGGGTAAAACAGCCCCTGCGTAATGGACTGATTAATCTCCTTATCGCACGGAGCACACAGTGTAATTACATCAGAGAATTCAGATCCCCAAGCGCAACATCAATCAACTCAGAGAGGGCAGCTTCGCCCTCCCTTCCCCAACAGCCTGGGGAAAAAATAATATGTCTTCCGTCTCTGCCTCGCTTGCTCCTTCTTCCCTCTGATGTGCAGTTGGGATGAAGAATGCCTGGGTCAAAGGCTGCCTGGGAGCTGGTAGGGAAAGAAGGTAAAGCGAAGGGACTTATTTGGGGGCTGTTACTTCTCGGGTTCTGTGAAAGCTGTCACTCCTACACCCCTTGTAAGTTGCTACTTGAGTTTGGAGTGAGTAAGTATGGGGTGGGGTGAAGAAGCCCCAATTTTTGTTAAAAAAAAAAAAAAGAGATGGCTGGACAGAACTGTAATAACAACTATTCATGGCTGTCTTTTTATTGAATTCTAACATTGAGCCTGCAAAGGTTATCTCTTTTTGTCTCCCAATAACCTTGTGAGGCAGGTGCTATTATTAGTCTCCAGGATGTAGATGAAAAAACTAAGGCTTGGAAAAGTGAAAGGTTTCCCAGCTGGAAAGTGCAGAGCCAGGGATCAAGGTTGCTGAGTCCAGCTCTGAAACACGAGCTCTCTGACTCTGTTCTGGTTCCCAACCAGAAGTGCTGGTTCTGCACGAGAGGACATCTGGTGCCTCACTTCCCTCACCAAGCATGTAACTCAGCCACCCTCACCCCCTATTTCTCACCTGAGACTTGGCCATCCACTCATCAAATAAGTTATGAGCATCAGCTACATGCCAGACACTGGCCAGGGGCCAGAAGGGCAAACATCTATACACTTGGAGCCCACTCTCAAGGTGAGCCAAGTCTGATGGGAGGACCTCATTGAGAAGTAATGGTGGCAACACCATGGATGAATCTCACAGACATTGTGTTTTGCAGAAGAAGCCAGACATAAAAGATGGAGATGGCCTGCAGTGTTTTTCTGTTTCTATGAAGTTTTAGATCAGGCAAATCTAACCTATCATGAAAAGTCATCAGGATGGTCCTGACCTTTGGAAGTTGGGGACTAAGGAGAAATCAAGGAATTTTCTTGATGTACTGTAGGTTTCAAGGGTATGTGCATTTGTTAAAACTCATTGAATTGTACACTTAGACTTGTGCCTTTCACTGTATGTAAAAAGGACTGTGAACTAATACGGAAAAATAAAAATAACAGCGCAGTTATTTGTAATATGCTTAGTATGTGTCGAGCCTTTATAAGCATCAATATATTTAATTATCATAACAGCATTATTGAGGCACAGACAGGGTAAACAACCTGCCTGGGATTACACAGCTAAAAAAGCCCAGAACCAGAATTCCAACCCAGATCTCTTTCTGACACACAAATCTGTGCTCAAACCACTAAGCTATCCTGCCTTCCTCTTGTCATGGTGCTTTCTCATTTGTAGACTTAGTGGCCACCTAAAATCTCTCCAGATAAGACAGAGTAATATGGAGTTGTTCCATTTGCAGCAGGGCTGGTAACTTGGGTACCTGACCTCTCAACCTTCTTCCTGTTCTTCAAAGCAAGTTTGGAGATAGCTCTGCAGAATACAATTTGGAAACCACCAACTGAGGTGGATGCTCAGCTCTCAGTTATGAGGAATCTATGACTCTGAAGGCTGTGGTCTGTCTAGTTCACAACTAAATCCCTTGTGCCTAGAACAGTGCCCTGGCCCAAAAAATATTAATAAGTGGACAGGTGAGTCAAAGTTAACTCACTTAGTGGACAGGTAGAAAGAAGCCAGGTGTTTTTTTTTTTAATTTTTTTTTTTGGCGGTGAGGGGGTGGGTTGGGGAGGGAGGGGAGCGGGCGGGCCACTTCTATTGGTCTTTCATTTATCTATTTTCATCCATTTTTGTTCTTTGGCCTGTGTGGGCCTCCCATCGCGGTGGCCTCTGTTGTCGCAGAGCACTGGCTCTGGGTGCATGCACTCCAGAGTTCCAGCTCAGCAGTTGGGCACATCGGTCCAGTCGCTCCGCGGCACGTGGGATCTTCCCAGGCCAGGGATCGAACCGGCGCCCCTTGCACTGCAAGGCGGTGTCCTTACCCACTGGACCACCAGGGAAGCCCCAAGCCAGGTGTTTTTCACCCTCCTCTGTTTGAAGAAGCTCCTGGAGGGAAGAAGCCGTACCTTCCAGCACTCAAATTCATGGCCATTTCAAAAACAGGTGCTTCATTTGCAAATTTCAGTTTTAAGAAAGATCGACATTGGAGATGAGGGACTCACATTGCTCTCCCAAGGCAGCCATCAGGCAGATCTAGGCAGCAGCAACCTCCTAACTCATCTTAGTCCCTACCTGTTATCCTCAAAAGCATTGGGAGGGCACAGAGCTGGCCATACCTGGGTCCAGCCTTGCTGGGCATCCATAACTTGCAAGACTGTTGTTAATCTGGTGGTGGCTTTCTATTCCTGGTACTTTCTAAGAAATAAACTGGCCCATATAAGGTTGGCCCCCAAACACCAAAGTCTACCTTTCTCTCTTCTAGGTAGGAAGAGACAAGGAGACCTCACATCTCATTGGTTGGGGGCATTCCAGGAATTGCCCACATGGATCCACCCCCACGTCCTCATTCCCTGGTAGGAAGAAAAAAAAACAACAACCAGCCTCCCATTTTATCCCTTCTCAGTACTATGGGAATCTACTGACTCCTGAAGTTCTTCAAAGCAAGTTTGGAGATAGCTCTGCAGAATACAATTTGGAAACCACCAACTGAGGTGGATGCTCAGCTCTCAGTTATGAGGAATCTATGACTCTGAAGGCTGTGGTCTGTCTAGTTCACAACTAAATCCCTTGTGCCTAGAACAGTGCCCTGGCCCAAAAAATATTAATAAGTGGACAGGTGAGTCAAAGTTAACTCACTTAGTGGACAGGTAGAAAGAAGCCAGGTGTTTTTTTTTTTAATTTTTTTTTTTGGCGGTGAGGGGGTGGGTTGGGGAGGGGGGGGAGCGGGCGGGCCACTTCTATTGGTCTTTCATTTATCTATTTTCATCCATTTTTGTTCTTTGGCCTGTGTGGGCCTCCCATCGCGGTGGCCTCTGTTGTCGCAGAGCACTGGCTCTGGGTGCATGCACTCCAGAGTTCCAGCTCAGCAGTTGGGCACATCGGTCCAGTCGCTCCGCGGCACGTGGGATCTTCCCAGGCCAGGGATCGAACCGGCGCCCCTTGCACTGCAAGGCGGTGTCCTTACCCACTGGACCACCAGGGAAGCCCCAAGCCAGGTGTTTTTCACCCTCCTCTGTTTGAAGAAGCTCCTGGAGGGAAGAAGCCGTACCTTCCAGCACTCAAATTCATGGCCATTTCAAAAACAGGTGCTTCATTTGCAAATTTCAGTTTTAAGAAAGATCGACATTGGAGATGAGGGACTCACATTGCTCTCCCAAGGCAGCCATCAGGCAGATCTAGGCAGCAGCAACCTCCTAACTCATCTTAGTCCCTACCTGTTATCCTCAAAAGCATTGGGAGGGCACAGAGCTGGCCATACCTGGGTCCAGCCTTGCTGGGCATCCATAACTTGCAAGACTGTTGTTAATCTGGTGGTGGCTTTCTATTCCTGGTACTTTCTAAGAAATAAACTGGCCCATATAAGGTTGGCCCCCAAACACCAAAGTCTACCTTTCTCTCTTCTAGGTAGGAAGAGACAAGGAGACCTCACATCTCATTGGTTGGGGGCATTCCAGGAATTGCCCACATGGATCCACCCCCACGTCCTCATTCCCTGGTAGGAAGAAAAAAAAACAACAACCAGCCTCCCATTTTATCCCTTCTCACAAAGGACTCTTTGTTCTCAGGTTCCAAAATGCAGGCTCAGCCCTAGTCAGGCTTGGGCAGTGCCATGAAGCTGACGCTGTGGTCTCCAGCGGCCAGGATTATATTTCAATCATGGAAATCCATGTTTGTCAAATGTTTGTCAACAGCCCCTTGCGGATCTGGCTCCTTCAGAACCAGGGAAGGCACTTTCTGTAAATACAGATTCCTGGGCCTTGCCCTTGGAGACTCTAATCTAATAGGTCCTGGTGGAGGAGGGGGTCGACTCCCGTGTTTGTATTTATAGAAAGCTCCTCAGGCTGGGGATTCTTGTGCCTAGCCAGGGGTGCCAGCCACAGATAACAGGCTAAGCCAGTCTGTGTTCCACTTGCTTGGCCTGCCATCTTTTTAAATGTTGACTTTTCTATTTGGGGCTTTCCTGTTTCTATTTTTGCCTCACCTTGAACTTCCCCCAAAGGAGATCTCCCTAAGCCTGAAAGGCTCCTTCTCTGGTTTTCTCCCCTTTGGGTACCATGAATTATACCCTTTGGAGTTAGTTTGGACTCCCTCCGTCTCCAGTTCCCAGTTCCCAAACAGAAAAAAACATAGCCCAGAACAGGATCTTTGGGAAGAGGCATCGCCCTCACCCACCACAAGCCTCACAAGGGGGTAATTTCCTTGTTTATCCCCACCCCCACTATCTCCTCCTTTCCATTTCTAAGCCTTGCCTTCTTTTTAGCATCAATTAATGGGAACAAGCACAGTGTTATCTTTTGGTTTTGGAACTCTATCAGCTGTTCCCGACACCTCTGTGGCAGGTACTTGGAAGAAGTCAGTCCTGAGCAAGAGTGATAGAAGCCCTGTGGCAAGCCGGGTGTGGATTACCATGCCCAGGGGTCCATGTGAATGGGAGATAAATATCTCAAACTCCCACAGCCATGGCAACAGTGGCACTTCAAGGTGGCTTTTGCACACACACAAAGGAAAAGAAAGTGGAGTTCGGATGAGGGCCCTGCCCCACTGCAGCTACCTAGTCTTTCTGCTTGTAAAAGGGCCAGTTTAGTTTCCCAAAAATCATTGGAAAGGGGGCAAACCAGCCTCCCATTTTATCCCTGCTCACACAGGACTCTTTGTTCTCGGGGTCCACAATGCAGGCTCAGCCCTAGTCAGGCTTGGGCAGTGCCATGAAGCTGACGCTGTGGTCTCCAGCGCCCAGGTCTATATTTCAATCATGGAAATCCATGTTTTTCAAATGTTTGTCAACAGCCCCTTGCGGATCTGGCTCCTTCAGAACCAGGGAAGGCACTTTCTGTAAATACAGATTCCTGGGCCTTGCCCTTGGAGACTCTAATCTAATAGGTCCTGGTGGAGGAGGGGGTCGACTCCCGTGTTTGTATTTATAGAAAGCTCCTCAGGCTGGGGATTCTTGTGCCTAGCCAGGGGTGCCAGCCACAGATAACAGGCTAAGCCAGTCTGTGTTCCACTTGCTTGGCCTGCCATCTTTTTAAATGTTGACTTTTCTATTTGGGGCTTTCCTGTTTCTATTTTTGCCTCACCTTGAACTTCCCCCAAAGGAGATCTCCCTAAGCCTGAAAGGCTCCTTCTCTGGTTTTCTCCCTTGGCTACCATGAATTATAACCTTTGGAGTTAGTTTGGACTCCCTCCGTCTCCAGTTCCCAGTTCCCAAACAGAAAAAAACATAGCCCAGAACAGGATCTTTGGGAAGAGGCATCGCCCTCACCCACCACAAGCCTCACAAGGGGGTAATTTCCTTGTTTATCCCCACCCCCACTATCTCCTCCTTTCCATTTCTAAGCCTTGCCTTCTTTTTAGCATCAATTAATGGGAACAAGCACAGTGTTATCTTTTGGTTTTGGAACTCTATCAGCTGTTCCCGACACCTCTGTGGCAGGTACTTGGAAGAAGTCAGTCCTGAGCAAGAGTGATAGAAGCCCTGTGGCAAGCCGGGTGTGGATTACCATGCCCAGGGGTCCATGTGAATGGGAGATAAATATCTCAAACTCCCACAGCCATGGCAACAGTGGCACTTCAAGGTGGCTTTTGCACACACACAAAAGGAAAAGAAAGTGGAGTTCGGATGAGGGCCCTGCCCCCACTGCAGCTACCTAGTCTTTCTGCTTGTAAAAAGGGCCAGTTTAGAAAGGGGAGGGAAGGAAAAAGAAGCAGGTTAGGGATTTGGCTGTAGGTAAGCAATCTGCACAAAGCCTGCCTCTTCTCTCTTTTTGTCCTCAAGCTCCCAGGCTGGGTCATGACAATAACAATGGTGGTTATGATGATGATGACAACTAACAGGTATTCAGTGCTTGCCATGAGCTGGCTCAAGTCAGGCACCATTCTGTGTGCCCTATTTGCATTTGCTCCTTGCAACAGCCATGACATCCGTCCCATACAACCATTGCTGATTACAGAGGAGAAAACAGAGGCAAGGGGAAGTTCCAAAACTTGGCAAAGATCTCAGCAGCAGGAGGAGGTAGAAGAGACAGGCATTTCTCAGTCTGAATTTGGAGCCTGACACTAAATGCCAGCCTGTGCTGGCTCTGGTCATCCTAGGCCCTGTCTCCTTTTGGGCATCCCTTGTCAACTAATATTTTGTGAACATCTGCTAGGTAAGGTGTGTGCCACCAGTCACATGAAGAACTTGAAACAGAGCTGGGGAAGCCAGATTTAATAAAAATGGATCCTAGAATGCCAGGCACTGTGCTAAGAGATTCACAGCATGACCTCATTTAATCTCCCGACTAGTCTACCATCTGCATCTTACAGGTAAGGAAACTGAGGTTCAGAGAGACTAAATCACATGCCCCAGGTCACACAGGGTGTGATGGAGGAGCTGGGATTCAAATCCATGCTTGCTGGCTTCTAGAACCCAAGCTCAGACCCAATAGATACATGAAAAGGGAACAAATCATACTAGGGTAGTTTGTGTGTGCTCAGTTGCTAAATTCCTTCTTTTAGCATCAATTAATGGGAACAAGCACAGTGTTATCTTTTGGTTTTGGAACTCTATCAGCTGTTCCCGACACCTCTGTGGCAGGTACTTGGAAGAAGTCAGTCCTGAGCAAGAGTGATAGAAGCCCTGTGGCAAGCCGGGTGTGGATTACCATGCCCAGGGGTCCATGTGAATGGGAGATAAATATCTCAAACTCCCACAGCCATGGCAACAGTGGCACTTCAAGGTGGCTTTTGCACACACACAAAAGGAAAAGAAAGTGGAGTTCGGATGAGGGCCCTGCCCCCACTGCAGCTACCTAGTCTTTCTGCTTGTAAAAAGGGCCAGTTTAGAAAGGGGAGGGAAGGAAAAAGAAGCAGGTTAGGGATTTGGCTGTAGGTAAGCAATCTGCACAAAGCCTGCCTCTTCTCTCTTTTTGTCCTCAAGCTCCCAGGCTGGGTCATGACAATAACAATGGTGGTTATGATGATGATGACAACTAACAGGTATTCAGTGCTTGCCATGAGCTGGCTCAAGTCAGGCACCATTCTGTGTGCCCTATTTGCATTTGCTCCTTGCAACAGCCATGACATCCGTCCCATACAACCATTGCTGATTACAGAGGAGAAAACAGAGGCAAGGGGAAGTTCCAAAACTTGGCAAAGATCTCAGCAGCAGGAGGAGGTAGAAGAGACAGGCATTTCTCAGTCTGAATTTGGAGCCTGACACTAAATGCCAGCCTGTGCTGGCTCTGGTCATCCTAGGCCCTGTCTCCTTTTGGGCATCCCTTGTCAACTAATATTTTGTGAACATCTGCTAGGTAAGGTGTGTGCCACCAGTCACATGAAGAACTTGAAACAGAGCTGGGGAAGCCAGATTTAATAAAAATGGATCCTAGAATGCCAGGCACTGTGCTAAGAGATTCACAGCATGACCTCATTTAATCTCCCGACTAGTCTACCATCTGCATCTTACAGGTAAGGAAACTGAGGTTCAGAGAGACTAAATCACATGCCCCAGGTCACACAGGGTGTGATGGAGGAGCTGGGATTCAAATCCATGCTTGCTGGCTTCTAGAACCCAAGCTCAGACCCAATAGATACATGAAAAGGGAACAAATCATACTAGGGTAGTTTGTGTGTGCTCAGTTGCTAAATTGTGTTTGACTTTTGCAACCCCATGGGCTGTAGCCCACCACTCTCCTCTGTCCATGGAATTTCCCATTCAAGGATACTGGAGTGGGTTGCTATTTCCTTCTTTAGGGGATCTTCCCAACCCAGGGATCAAACCCGTGTCTCCAGCATCTCTTGCACCAGCAGGTGGATTCTTTACCCCTACTATCACATGGAAACCCTTACAGTAAGCTATAGCATAATGAAAAGTACTGAGTTCCCAAGTTTTATTTGTTCAAATGCTTATTGAGCACCTACTATGGGCCAGGCATAGTACTAGGCACTGAGGATAGGATGTTGAGAAAAATCTGCCTTCATGGAGACTACTGTCAAGTGAAAGATGCAAAAGGTATATGAATGAACAGAAGAACTAGGAAGGAAATGACCAGTCCTGGGTGGACATGCGGTAGCAGGGCCAGAGCAGAAATAAGTGAGTTAGACTAGGTGAGGGGAGATGGGCAGGGCAGGCAAGAGCTGACTCTGCAAAACCTGATAGGCAGTGAGTACTGTTTGGACTTGATTCTGAGAGCAGTGGAGTACTCTTGATGGGGATTAGGCAGGAAGAGTGACAGGGTCGGCTCCACTCTTTGGAAATACCTCTCTGGCTCCAGCCTATGCATGATATTACAGACGTGTATGTATGAACACACATACGAATATGTGGAGTGGTGGCCAGAACCAGTGGTGGGAAAGCAAGCAGGAGGCCCTTGCAGGGATTCTGACAAGAGATGATGGTGGGCTGATGAAGGAGGAAGGGACTGTAACTTGTTGCCTGGCCTGAATTCTTTCCGTAAATCCAATCAGTGCTGCTGGTCACAAGCTAACTCAGGATAAGGGGTATGAATGATTCAGGGTCGAGGCATCCCTCAATCTAAGTAGGCAACATTTCTATGTGGGAGCAGTGGTCCTGAGCATGCCTCAGAAACACATGCAGGGCTTGTGATCGCTCTGAGGCCCTCCGCCTTTTAGATCTGACCAAAGTAGGCAAGCATTGCTAACCCAAGCTCAGACCCAATAGATACATGAAAAGGGAACAAATCATACTAGGGTAGTTTGTGTGTGCTCAGTTGCTAAATTGTGTTTGACTTTTGCAACCCCATGGGCTGTAGCCCACCACTCTCCTCTGTCCATGGAATTTCCCATTCAAGGATACTGGAGTGGGTTGCTATTTCCTTCTTTAGGGGATCTTCCCAACCCAGGGATCAAACCCGTGTCTCCAGCATCTCTTGCACCAGCAGGTGGATTCTTTACCCCTACTATCACATGGAAACCCTTACAGTAAGCTATAGCATAATGAAAAGTACTGAGTTCCCAAGTTTTATTTGTTCAAATGCTTATTGAGCACCTACTATGGGCCAGGCATAGTACTAGGCACTGAGGATAGGATGTTGAGAAAAATCTGCCTTCATGGAGACTACTGTCAAGTGAAAGATGCAAAAGGTATATGAATGAACAGAAGAACTAGGAAGGAAATGACCAGTCCTGGGTGGACATGCGGTAGCAGGGCCAGAGCAGAAATAAGTGAGTTAGACTAGGTGAGGGGAGATGGGCAGGGCAGGCAAGAGCTGACTCTGCAAAACCTGATAGGCAGTGAGTACTGTTTGGACTTGATTCTGAGAGCAGTGGAGTACTCTTGATGGGGATTAGGCAGGAAGAGTGACAGGGTCGGCTCCACTCTTTGGAAATACCTCTCTGGCTCCAGCCTATGCATGATATTACAGACGTGTATGTATGAACACACATACGAATATGTGGAGTGGTGGCCAGAACCAGTGGTGGGAAAGCAAGCAGGAGGCCCTTGCAGGGATTCTGACAAGAGATGATGGTGGGCTGATGAAGGAGGAAGGGACTGTAACTTGTTGCCTGGCCTGAATTCTTTCCGTAAATCCAATCAGTGCTGCTGGTCACAAGCTAACTCAGGATAAGGGGTATGAATGATTCAGGGTCGAGGCATCCCTCAATCTAAGTAGGCAACATTTCTATGTGGGAGCAGTGGTCCTGAGCATGCCTCAGAAACACATGCAGGGCTTGTGATCGCTCAGTGGTCAGGTCCCACTCCCAGATTGCTTGACTTGGTCATCTGATCTGGGACCCAAGAATGTGTATTTTGAACAAGCTCTCAGGAGATGCTGCTTCCATCGATGCTGGGACCATATTTTGAGAACCAGGAATATAGAGTAGAAAAGGCACCCAGCTTGCAGCTACATTCATTCAGGGTTGAATCCAGTATCTGCCTCTATTTAACCTGGGTGGTACTGGATTACCTCTCTAACATTCAATTGTTTTCATCTATAAAATGCAACCAGTAATATCAACATTGTGAGTTTGTTGTACATTTATAGTAAATCAAGTAAAAAGTATATCACAGTACTTGTCACACAGAAGGGGCTCAATAAATAGCAGCCACTGTTATTGCTATTACCCCAAAAGATTAAACCAACACCTAGTCAGTGACATATTAGGACTAGGACTAAAAATGGTATCTTCAATGAGCACACAAAACCTGGGGCCACTAAAGTCAAGCAGCTAATATCAGTGAATAATAAAACTTAGTAACACACATTAGGGGTTATTCTTTACCAATTAAGACTTCAAAGGCAGCCAGGAAACAGCCTGTCTATTTATCTGTCTATTAAAGTGGGAAATCCCTTCATTTGTCCATCCATCATCCAGCCAGTCAGCTGCTTATCCACAGATTTTTCTAAACCCATATTTTGGGAAAAAAACATCCTAGGTACTAGAAAGTTCAATGGACAAGACCCTTGATCAAGTGGGTCTAAATTTAACACTATTCACAGGAAGAGTGACAGGGTCGCCTCCACTCTTTGGAAATACCTCTCTGGCTCCAGCCTATGCATGATATTACAGACGTGTATGTATGAACACACATACGAATATGTGGAGTGGTGGCCAGAACCAGTGGTGGGAAAGCAAGCAGGAGGCCCTTGCAGGATTCTGACAAGAGATGATGGTGGGCTGATGAAGGAGGAAGGGACTGTAACTTGTTGCCTGGCCTGAATTCTTTCCGTAAATCCAATCAGTGCTGCTGGTCACAAGCTAACTCAGGATAAGGGGTATGAATGATTCAGGGTCGAGGCATCCCTCAATCTAAGTAGGCAACATTTCTATGTGGGAGCAGTGGTCCTGAGCATGCCTCAGAAACACATGCAGGGCTTGTGATCGCTCAGTGGTCAGGTCCCACTCCCAGATTGCTTGACTTGGTCATCTGATCTGGGACCCAAGAATGTGTATTTTGAACAAGCTCTCAGGAGATGCTGCTTCCATCGATGCTGGGACCATATTTTGAGAACCAGGAATATAGAGTAGAAAAGGCACCCAGCTTGCAGCTACATTCATTCAGGGTTGAATCCAGTATCTGCCTCTATTTAACCTGGGTGGTACTGGATTACCTCTCTAACATTCAATTGTTTTCATCTATAAAATGCAACCAGTAATATCAACATTGTGAGTTTGTTGTACATTTATAGTAAATCAAGTAAAAAGTATATCACAGTACTTGTCACACAGAAGGGGCTCAATAAATAGCAGCCACTGTTATTGCTATTACCCCAAAAGATTAAACCAACACCTAGTCAGTGACATATTAGGACTAGGACTAAAAATGGTATCTTCAATGAGCACACAAAACCTGGGGCCACTAAAGTCAAGCAGCTAATATCAGTGAATAATAAAACTTAGTAACACACATTAGGGGTTATTCTTTACCAATTAAGACTTCAAAGGCAGCCAGGAAACAGCCTGTCTATTTATCTGTCTATTAAAGTGGGAAATCCCTTCATTTGTCCATCCATCATCCAGCCAGTCAGCTGCTTATCCACAGATTTTTCTAAACCCATATTTTGGGAAAAAAACATCCTAGGTACTAGAAAGTTCAATGGACAAGACCCTTGATCAAGTGGGTCTAAATAACACTGGTGCCCTTCTGGCATTCCAGTTGGTTCCTATTTCCATATTTTATCCAAGGACTTTGATTCACCCAGAGCAGTCTACACCTTGGTGGAGGTGGGCAGTGGAGCAACAACAGCAGCAGCAGCAAAGAGTAGTGTGTCCTCAACCAATGTGAAAACCAAAGGAGAGAGGGGGTTCCAGAGACAGAGCTGAGGTAGAGTCCTGCTTGCTGACACTACCACTTATCAGCTTATGATCTTGGACAAGTAACCTTTGTGAGCCTCAATTTTCTTCTCTAGAAAAAATGGGAGTGTGAATAGTGTCCATCTTATGGGGATGCCTGTGAGATAACATGTAACATATATAAAAAGGTTGGCATGACTCCTAGTATGTATTCATTAAATGCTAAACAAATCATAACTATTATTGTTAGCAGTGAAGCAGGAAACACAAGGGTCAGTGGAGCAATTTGCTCAGATCAGTGTCTTCATTATCATTTGAAGTCAAATTTGGCTTGGGTTTTTCCTTGAGAACTACCCCCGCCCCCAGTCCCCAAGAGACAAGAAAACAGCATTCCCCCACCTCTTTCCACAAATTTCTGCCTGACAAATCAGTGTCTGGTTTGAGGAACACAAAAGAAGAGAACTTACCAATACCTGATATTGGTAAAGCATTTTCTGCATTCCTTTCTCACTTTATCTCAACAAAACCTTAAACTTTGAATAAACAAAGTTTTCTTTGCCTCATTTTGAAAAGAAGGAAACAAGCCCAGGGAGGTTAAGTGGCTCATCAAAGGTCACACAGCAAATTAATTGCTGGACTCAGGCTAGATTTTTTTATATCTTCTTTCCACAGCACCACATGACAAGGGTAACTTAATTCTTTACCAAAAATTAAGACTTCAAAAAAAAGGGGCAAAGCCAAAGGAAACAGCCTGTCTATTTATCTGTCTATTAAAGTGGAAATCCTTCATTTGTCCATCCATCATCCAGCCAGTCAGCTGCTTATCCACAGATTTTTCTAAACCCATATTTTGGGAAAAAAACATCCTAGGTACTAGAAAGTTCAATGGACAAGACCCTTGATCAAGTGGGTCTAAATAACACTGGTGCCCTTCTGGCATTCCAGTTGGTTCCTATTTCCATATTTTATCCAAGGACTTTGATTCACCCAGAGCAGTCTACACCTTGGTGGAGGTGGGCAGTGGAGCAACAACAGCAGCAGCAGCAAAGAGTAGTGTGTCCTCAACCAATGTGAAAACCAAAGGAGAGAGGGGGTTCCAGAGACAGAGCTGAGGTAGAGTCCTGCTTGCTGACACTACCACTTATCAGCTTATGATCTTGGACAAGTAACCTTTGTGAGCCTCAATTTTCTTCTCTAGAAAAAATGGGAGTGTGAATAGTGTCCATCTTATGGGGATGCCTGTGAGATAACATGTAACATATATAAAAAGGTTGGCATGACTCCTAGTATGTATTCATTAAATGCTAAACAAATCATAACTATTATTGTTAGCAGTGAAGCAGGAAACACAAGGGTCAGTGGAGCAATTTGCTCAGATCAGTGTCTTCATTATCATTTGAAGTCAAATTTGGCTTGGGTTTTTCCTTGAGAACTACCCCCGCCCCCAGTCCCCAAGAGACAAGAAAACAGCATTCCCCCACCTCTTTCCACAAATTTCTGCCTGACAAATCAGTGTCTGGTTTGAGGAACACAAAAGAAGAGAACTTACCAATACCTGATATTGGTAAAGCATTTTCTGCATTCCTTTCTCACTTTATCTCAACAAAACCTTAAACTTTGAATAAACAAAGTTTTCTTTGCCTCATTTTGAAAAGAAGGAAACAAGCCCAGGGAGGTTAAGTGGCTCATCAAAGGTCACACAGCAAATTAATTGCTGGACTCAGGCTAGATTTTTTTATATCTTCTTTCCACAGCACCACATGACAATCTGAGTTCACATTTTTGATACTACTCCTTTTAATAAACAGAAAACCAGAGGACTTTGGCTGACTACTCTGATTTTCTTTTTTAATACTCTAACCCTGTCACTGGAAAAAAATGTGCATGTGTGCATTTTTGGCTACTGTGAATTATTAATGAAAATCCCTTTAGTGTGTCAATTCCATTCCTTTGTTCGAAACATTCCTCTTGGCATTGGCAACAGCATTGAAATAAATAGTTTATTTGCCAATAACATAGCTTGTTAAATTTTAATCAAATAGAGTATTGTAAGCACGTAGTTACTGGGATATACCCCTTGGGAATGACAGAGATCACTTTAGAAATAAATTAATAACGGAGCCTTTGGAAACCAAAATGAAATGGCCAATGGAGCCTTGATGCAAATTATCCCTGTTTGAGTTGTGAATCAATGGAGTTGGTCTCACCCTACTCCCATTAAAATTCCCTTGTTAATTATTTTTGGAAGATAATAGTAATAACCCAATGTGGGTATTGTTTTGCTTCTTATCTTCTTTTGAAAATCATAAGCCCTTATGATGTTTGAAGCATGTTCTTCAACCCTCAGATTGTTAAATCCTCAGAATCTGATGTTGTGGCTTTAGGAATGGAGATGGGAGGCCACACCCATGGTTTCCATGAATTTCTCTTTCTCTCTCCTCTTAATTCTCAAGAGAACAAGGTATCATATTTGGTGTGTGATGATGCTCTTGTCATCAGAAGGATGGAATGATTGAGTTGTTTCTGTTTGTGGAAAGGGTTTTAGGTAAAACCTTTTACTCTTACTTGGATATCCCCCTTATGGACCAATGGCTACCACTTGGGAAATGGTTTTGATGGTAGTTATTAGGGATGCTAATTAATATTTAAATTCGTCACTCAGGCACACAGTAGGATTGCACCTACCCTCCCTCTTAAAATTTAGGCACGATGCCATGACTTGTTTTGACTTATGAAGTATGAAAGGAATTGATGCTTGCAACTTCTGGATAGAAGCCTTTAAATGTAGGTGTGATGTTCACTGTTCTCCCTTTCCCCCTGCCCTAGTAACTACAGACTTTCCAAGTGGTAGAAGTCCATTTAGCCTTGGCTCTTGAGAGAAGACAACATGAGCAGATATTCCTGTCAACCCATGATGAGCATGCAGTGTGAGCATGAAAAGAAACCTTTGTTGCTTTAGGTCTCTGACATTGGGGGGTTGGTTACTACTTCAGCACAATCCTTATTGATAGAGGTGGGATAAAGTCTCATGCATACATTACCATGGATTTATGAACATGCATTTATGCAAGCATTTATGTTATATGCATTTAGGACCATGAGGTCAAATCCAGGATTTCTAGGGGAAAGAGAATGTGACTTGTTCATCTTTGAACACCCATTGCCTAGCAGAGTGCCAACTATTTAGTGGATACCAGCAGTGTTTTCTGAAGTAATGGTTTAGAAACGTAGCAGCATATTCTCTGGAGTTATATGGCTAAAATGATGCTGCTTGTGGTGGTGGCAGCAACCACCTTATTGATTATACTAGTTGTAATTATTTTGGAAGATAATAGTAATAACCCAATGTGGGTATTGTTTTGCTTCTTATCTTCTTTTGAAAATCATAAGCCCTTATGATGTTTGAAGCATGTTCTTCAACCCTCAGATTGTTAAATCCTCAGAATCTGATGTTGTGGCTTTAGGAATGGAGATGGGAGGCCACACCCATGGTTTCCATGAATTTCTCTTTCTCTCTCCTCTTAATTCTCAAGAGAACAAGGTATCATATTTGGTGTGTGATGATGCTCTTGTCATCAGAAGGATGGAATGATTGAGTTGTTTCTGTTTGTGGAAAGGGTTTTAGGTAAAACCTTTTCTCTTACTTGGATATCCCCCTTATGGACCAATGGCTACCACTTGGGAAATGGTTTTGATGGTAGTTATTAGGGATGCTAATTAATATTTAAATTCGTCACTCAGGCACACAGTAGGATTGCACCTACCCTCCCTCTTAAAATTTAGGCACGATGCCATGACTTGTTTTGACTTATGAAGTATGAAAGGAATTGATGCTTGCAACTTCTGGATAGAAGCCTTTAAATGTAGGTGTGATGTTCACTGTTCTCCCTTTCCCCCTGCCCTAGTAACTACAGACTTTCCAAGTGGTAGAAGTCCATTTAGCCTTGGCTCTTGAGAGAAGACAACATGAGCAGATATTCCTGTCAACCCATGATGAGCATGCAGTGTGAGCATGAAAAGAAACCTTTGTTGCTTTAGGTCTCTGACATTGGGGGGTTGGTTACTACTTCAGCACAATCCTTATTGATAGAGGTGGGATAAAGTCTCATGCATACATTACCATGGATTTATGAACATGCATTTATGCAAGCATTTATGTTATATGCATTTAGGACCATGAGGTCAAATCCAGGATTTCTAGGGGAAAGAGAATGTGACTTGTTCATCTTTGAACACCCATTGCCTAGCAGAGTGCCAACTATTTAGTGGATACCAGCAGTGTTTTCTGAAGTAATGGTTTAGAAACGTAGCAGCATATTCTCTGGAGTTATATGGCTAAAATGATGCTGCTTGTGGTGGTGGCAGCAACCACCTTATTGATTATACTAGCATCCATGGAAGGTTTACTATGTGCCTGTGCTAAATAAGCTGAAAAATATATTATTCAGTTCTTACAGTAGCCCCTAAGTTAAATATTAATGTCTTGATTTTGCATATGAGAAAGCATTGCATGAAGCAGGTAAGGCAGTTGACCAAGGCCATTAATAAGTGGCAGAACCAGGATTCAAATCAAGATACACCTACTCCATACATTCTCAATGAAGCTGGGAGCTTTTTCCTTCAGGGACATTTGACAACGTCTGGAGACACTTTTGCTTGTCACAACTGGGGAAATACAATACGCATTTAGTGGTTGGGATCCAGGGATGCTGCAAACATGTAGCACAGGGACGATCCTCAAACAAGGAGTTATCCAGCCCCAAATGCTGATAGTGCCAAGAAACCTTGATATACTCTTATAATACTATTAAGCAGTAAGTTATACTGTCTCCACATCTGTCTCTTCAGAAATCAGGGAGACTAAAGCTTAGAGATTCCCATCTTATCCTCATGAAGACTTACTGGGAAAAAAAAAATGTGATTCTGACTTGATTACATTATAAACATAGATTTATATACAATTTATAAGGAGCACACATTTCCCAAAATGTGAGAGATGCCTTAAAGCTATGTAACTAGTAGGTTCAATAGGTAAGGAGGGCTGGAATTGCAGCCAGGTAGTAGTTCACGGTTGAATTCACCACACACTTAAGTCCTTTAATCAGCGCCCGCTGTCCTTGGTGCTGAACCACTGTCAGGCTCTCATGGACATGAATCAGCAAAGCCCCTGAGTTTGAGCAGAAGTTCTGCCCACACTCACACAAGGCTACACCTTTTCCCTTTTCTAGACTCTCTATTTCAAGGACATTCTGCCCCACCCTTGGAACAAGTTCATGCGGTAAACTGCTATTTTGAGGGAAGGAGAATGTGACTTGTTCATCTTTGAACACCCATTGCCTAGCAGAGTGCCAACTATTTAGTGGATACCAGCAGTGTTTTCTGAAGTAATGGTTTAGAAACGTAGCAGCATATTCTCTGGAGTTATATGGCTAAAATGATGCTGCTTGTGGTGGTGGCAGCAACCACCTTATTGATTATACTAGCATCCATGGAAGGTTTACTATGTGCCTGTGCTAAATAAGCTGAAAAATATATTATTCAGTTCTTACAGTAGCCCCTAAGTTAAATATTAATGTCTTGATTTTGCATATGAGAAAGCATTGCATGAAGCAGGTAAGGCAGTTGACCAAGGCCATTAATAAGTGGCAGAACCAGGATTCAAATCAAGATACACCTACTCCATACATTCTCAATGAAGCTGGGAGCTTTTTCCTTCAGGGACATTTGACAACGTCTGGAGACACTTTTGCTTGTCACAACTGGGGAAATACAATACGCATTTAGTGGTTGGGATCCAGGGATGCTGCAAACATGTAGCACAGGGACGATCCTCAAACAAGGAGTTATCCAGCCCCAAATGCTGATAGTGCCAAGAAACCTTGATATACTCTTATAATACTATTAAGCAGTAAGTTATACTGTCTCCACATCTGTCTCTTCAGAAATCAGGAGACTAAAGCTTAGAGATTCCCATCTTATCCTCATGAAGACTTACTGGGAAAAAAATGTGATTCTGACTTGATTACATTATAAACATAGATTTATATACAATTTATAAGGAGCACACATTTCCCAAAATGTGAGAGATGCCTTAAAGCTATGTAACTAGTAGGTTCAATAGGTAAGGAGGGCTGGAATTGCAGCCAGGTAGTAGTTCACGGTTGAATTCACCACACACTTAAGTCCTTTAATCAGCGCCCGCTGTCCTTGGTGCTGAACCACTGTCAGGCTCTCATGGACATGAATCAGCAAAGCCCCTGAGTTTGAGCAGAAGTTCTGCCCACACTCACACAAGGCTACACCTTTTCCCTTTTCTAGACTCTCTATTTCAAGGACATTCTGCCCCCACCCTTGGAACAAGTTAATTAGCATGCGGTAAACTGCTATTTTTGAGTCCATTTTGAAGAATGTTTGGTCTGGGGCTTGACAGGGTGGTGATTGTTTTCCTTCCATTATTCATTCCTTTAACCTTCAAGGACTTTTCTGCCAATGAGCACACAGCTCTGCCACACATGGTGATGCACATGCACATGCGCGTGCACGCGCATGCGCGCGCACACACACACACACACACTCCATATTAAGAGGCACTGGGAGGGAACAGGCATCCTCAGATGAGATTGGGAAGTAGAGAGTCTGAAAGCAGGAGGTTGGGAAGTGAAGTGACAGGATATAGGGCTCCATTACCAAAGCAAACTGGTCAGTGACCAGGATTTGGTTGCCAGGTGAGGATTAAGTTTCTTCTTTTCTTAGACTATGAGCCTTATAAGGTTGATACAATGTTTTATAAGAGTAGGAATGAGCTAACCTCATCCCAGAAGCCTATCTTTGGAGGTCCTTATGTCCTTGAGGAAGTTGGAGGACCTGGAATGTAAGATGTGGAGGATCCAGCCTAGGGGAGTAGTTTTCTGAGGCACAGGATGGAATGGAAAGCTGAGTGTTAGGAAGCTGAAGTTCTTGTCCTCATTTTTACGCTCTTTGGGTCATTCTTGGGAGGGGCTCCTGTCAAAGAAGTTACAGACAGGGCAAGGAGGAACTTGACTAAATCCCAGTCAGCTCACTCAGACTTCATTTTCTTAGTCTCTGTTAAGACACCTTAGGGCTTAGGAAATTCTGCCTTGTGTAGGTTCCAAAAAATCTGAGGTCTGACTCTGCCATTTGTGTGTGTGTGTGTGTGTGTGTGTGTGTGTGTGTGTGTGTGTGTGTTTGTGTATGTGCCAAACCCAGATAAAATTACAGAACATTCACAGAGCTCTGACCACTGAAGAATATCTGAGGTACAGAAAGATCCTCAGGGACTTTGGATAAATGTACGAGTGCATATGGGTCTGCATGTATGTGGCTATATCTGCACACACGTAGATATCTATGTCACATAGAACATGTGCATGGATACAAATGAAAATGTCCATCAGTGTTTAGCAGTACACGATGTGTGTCATATGAACAGCAATTTCTTCTTGGTCCATGATTCTCCTGGGCAGTTTTTTTTTTTTTTTTACTTTGTTTTTGCTGTTTTGTCCATCTCTCTACTGAGATGGTTAATTCCAGGGGAAAGGGGCTTTTGCATCATGGATTGATATGAGGGATGTTCTCAGGTTCCAGTCATCTCAGATTCTACTTTGCTCTCCTTTGATACCCGTAATACTCATGGAACCTCAAAGCTGGAAGAGCATCTAATCACCTCAACTTACAGGCAGAGAAGCTGAGGTGCAGAAAAGTGACTCAAACTTATACAAATTCACACGGCACTCAGAGGCCCTGCCTGGACTAAGTCTACCAGAGGCTCCTCCCACTCCCGCACTCCTGCTTTCCTAGCACCAGGGGACAGGATGGGCGTTAGGCAGAGAACTGACTTATGCTCCAGTCAGTTCAAGTTCCCTCCCAGAAGCCTATCTTTGGAGGTCCTTATGTCCTTGAGGAAGTTGGAGGACCTGGAATGTAAGATGTGGAGGATCCAGCCTAGGGGAGTAGTTTTCTGAGGCACAGGATGGAATGGAAAGCTGAGTGTTAGGAAGCTGAAGTTCTTGTCCTCATTTTTACGCTCTTTGGGTCATTCTTGGGAGGGGCTCCTGTCAAAGAAGTTACAGACAGGGCAAGGAGGAACTTGACTAAATCCCAGTCAGCTCACTCAGACTTCATTTTCTTAGTCTCTGTTAAGACACCTTAGGGCTTAGGAAATTCTGCCTTGTGTAGGTTCCAAAAAATCTGAGGTCTGACTCTGCCATTTGTGTGTGTGTGTGTGTGTGTGTGTGTGTGTGTGTGTGTGTGTGTGTTTGTGTATGTGCCAAACCCAGATAAAATTACAGAACATTCACAGAGCTCTGACCACTGAAGAATATCTGAGGTACAGAAAGATCCTCAGGGACTTTGGATAAATGTACGAGTGCATATGGGTCTGCATGTATGTGGCTATATCTGCACACACGTAGATATCTATGTCACATAGAACATGTGCATGGATACAAATGAAAATGTCCATCAGTGTTTAGCAGTACACGATGTGTGTCATATGAACAGCAATTTCTTCTTGGTCCATGATTCTCCTGGGCAGTTTTTTTTTTTTTTTTTTACTTTGTTTTTGCTGTTTTGTCCATCTCTCTACTGAGATGGTTAATTCCAGGGGAAAGGGGCTTTTGCATCATGGATTGATATGAGGGATGTTCTCAGGTTCCAGTCATCTCAGATTCTACTTTGCTCTCCTTTGATACCCGTAATACTCATGGAACCTCAAAGCTGGAAGAGCATCTAATCACCTCAACTTACAGGCAGAGAAGCTGAGGTGCAGAAAAGTGACTCAAACTTATACAAATTCACACGGCACTCAGAGGCCCTGCCTGGACTAAGTCTACCAGAGGCTCCTCCCACTCCCGCACTCCTGCTTTCCTAGCACCAGGGGACAGGATGGGCGTTAGGCAGAGAACTGACTTATGCTCCAGTCAGTTCAAGTCTCCATTCAATTCCCAGCATGAAGGAACCTTGTTCCTCTCTCCTTTCCCCAGATATGCAGGACAGTTCCATCTTGGAATCTGGCCTACTCTGGTGGTAGGCAAAGACCTCCTGGGAGAAACATCCAGAAGAGAGGTCAAGAATGAGGCTGGCGCTGATGCAAGCCACATGGAATGTGTGGCTCCCACTGCCTTTAAAAGACCAACTGGTGTGACAGTCTGGAGGGTGGGATGCGGGGGATATACATATGACTAATCTGGGAACATACACATCTGTAAACATCAAAACTCTGTAAAAGTTAAAAGCAAAATAAAAGTGTTTAAAAAAAAAAGGGGGGGACCAACTGCCCCTGTGATGCTCAGGATGATCCAGCCTCTCCCTGTATCTTCCCAGCTCCCTCTCTTCCAGCTCTCAACATGCACCTACTCTCTAGCCTGGGGTGCATTTCCCAAGACAGGCCAGGCTCTTTCTCACCTCAGTCTTCCACATATTGGGAACAATTTCCACGCTTCATCTCCTTTTTTCCCGGTCAACTCTTGCTTACATCTCAAGTTTTGTCCTAGTTTTCCCTTCCTCTATATACTTTCTGTGGCTACCCACGTCCTTCATAAGTGTCCCTCTCTGTCACCCTATCACCCAGGGAAAGAAAAACAGGGTCATTCTCATCTGGTATCTGTGTCAGGCTGCTCAGCCTTGTAGCCCCAGAGTCTTAGTGCCTGTCAAATGAAGGAATGAACAAATAAACATCCATGTGAGTCTCTTCAACAGAGTTGGCAAGGGACTGAGCATGAAGGAGAAGCCTTGGGGAGTGTGTAGAGAAGGGAACACTTAATTGGGAGAATAAATGTTTCTTAAGTCAAGACCCAAGTAGAAGAGATGCAGGGCTGACGACTACCCCAGAGGCTCTGAAATGCTGCTCTGCTGTTCACAGGCCTTGCATTTGCTGGGCACGCAGGAGGGCCGGGCAGAGGTGTCTCCAGCTAAATAGCTGCAATCTAGAGAGAGGTAATTGCAGGATTTAAAGGCAACTTTTTCATGTCTGCCTCTGCTCAAGGGAAAAAGTGATCACAGGCCTCTCAACCGAAGAGCCTGCCTAGTATCAGGAATCTGAAGGTGGGGCAGATGATACTGAACGTGGCTGCCATGGGCAGGGCCAACCTTAGACCAAGGTGAAGGATGTTAAGGGCACAAAGTCTCTGGAAGAAAAAACGGAGGAGGAAGGGAAAGACCTAGTAAATTTTAGGAGATGGAGTAGCTGGCTGATGCAAGCCACATGGAATGTGTGGCTCCCACTGCCTTTAAAAGACCAACTGGTGTGACAGTCTGGAGGGTGGGATGCGGGGGATATACATATGACTAATCTGGGAACATACACATCTGTAAACATCAAAACTCTGTAAAAGTTAAAAGCAAAATAAAAGTGTTTAAAAAAAAAAGGGGGGGACCAACTGCCCCTGTGATGCTCAGGATGATCCAGCCTCTCCCTGTATCTTCCCAGCTCCCTCTCTTCCAGCTCTCAACATGCACCTACTCTCTAGCCTGGGGTGCATTTCCCAAGACAGGCCAGGCTCTTTCTCACCTCAGTCTTCCACATATTGGGAACAATTTCCACGCTTCATCTCCTTTTTCCTGGTCAACTCTTGCTTACATCTCAAGTTTTGTCCTAGTTTTCCCTTCCTCTATATACTTTCTGTGGCTACCCACGTCCTTCATAAGTGTCCCTCTCTGTCACCCTATCACCCAGGGAAAGAAAAACAGGGTCATTCTCATCTGGTATCTGTGTCAGGCTGCTCAGCCTTGTAGCCCCAGAGTCTTAGTGCCTGTCAAATGAAGGAATGAACAAATAAACATCCATGTGAGTCTCTTCAACAGAGTTGGCAAGGGACTGAGCATGAAGGAGAAGCCTTGGGGAGTGTGTAGAGAAGGGAACACTTAATTGGGAGAATAAATGTTTCTTAAGTCAAGACCCAAGTAGAAGAGATGCAGGGCTGACGACTACCCCAGAGGCTCTGAAATGCTGCTCTGCTGTTCACAGGCCTTGCATTTGCTGGGCACGCAGGAGGGCCGGGCAGAGGTGTCTCCAGCTAAATAGCTGCAATCTAGAGAGAGGTAATTGCAGGATTTAAAGGCAACTTTTTCATGTCTGCCTCTGCTCAAGGGAAAAAGTGATCACAGGCCTCTCAACCGAAGAGCCTGCCTAGTATCAGGAATCTGAAGGTGGGGCAGATGATACTGAACGTGGCTGCCATGGGCAGGGCCAACCTTAGACCAAGGTGAAGGATGTTAAGGGCACAAAGTCTCTGGAAGAAAAAAACAGGAGGGAGGAAGGGAAAGACAGACGAATGAGTCTGAAGGATGTGCTTCAGGAGATGGAGTAGCTGGCTGGTTTCCAACACTAAGGATCATCAGAAGAAGTAGGGAGAGAAGAGAGATTTCTGACAACAATTCACATTTCTGAGGCATGCTCATGTCATTATTTCTGGAATTTATATTATGATGGACCCTCCTGCATAGAGGAGTTATAGAAGGGGCGAGATGACCAATGGGTTATGAACTTGAGTTTTTAATTCAAGATGCTTACGTTCTATTAATAATTCTAGCTTTTCTACCTATGGGTTGAATAGCATGAGAAAGTTATTTAACCTCTTTAAGCCCCAACTGCCCCTCTTTAAAATGGGCACAACTCTGTACCAGTCTCAGAGAGTATCCATTGCACTGTTAGGAGGGTTAAAAATGAGATAACCCACATAAGGCACTTAACACAGGGCTCGGGACACAGTGTGGGCTCAGTAAAGGCTAACAAACATTATTCATGTCTTGTGCTATTATTTACCTATGTATTCCTAATGCCCCCACCCCCAAATATCTGGCACATAGTAGATCTCAAGAAAATATGACATGGATGGATAAATTCATGGAGTGAATCAACGAAATATTTTTTATGTGCGCAGTGCTTGCTTGCTTGGGGCAATTTTATATATGCCTTGCATGTGGTGTTCCCCCTGCCTGAAACACCCTTCCTCATCTTCTTTCCTGATGATTGACTATCTGTAAGTCAAGATTAAGCCCAGAGAGTCTATTTTCCAGGAAGAGGCCTTCCTGGCATTACTCAGGGTGGAAGAAGGAGTCATGGTTGTGTCTCTANAGCAGCTGTGAAGAATAAAAAGAATGTTTTGCTTTATCAGTGAAAATGTCTCCAGCTAAATAGCTGCAATCTAGAGAGAGGTAATTGCAGGATTTAAAGGCAACTTTTTCATGTCTGCCTCTGCTCAAGGGAAAGTGATCACAGGCCTCTCAACCGAAGAGCCTGCCTAGTATCAGGAATCTGAAGGTGGGGCAGATGATACTGAACGTGGCTGCCATGGGCAGGGCCAACCTTAGACCAAGGTGAAGGATGTTAAGGGCACAAAGTCTCTGGAAGAAAAAAACAGGAGGGAGGAAGGGAAAGACAGACGAATGAGTCTGAAGGATGTGCTTCAGGAGATGGAGTAGCTGGCTGGTTTCCAACACTAAGGATCATCAGAAGAAGTAGGGAGAGAAGAGAGATTTCTGACAACAATTCACATTTCTGAGGCATGCTCATGTCATTATTTCTGGAATTTATATTATGATGGACCCTCCTGCATAGAGGAGTTATAGAAGGGGCGAGATGACCAATGGGTTATGAACTTGAGTTTTTAATTCAAGATGCTTACGTTCTATTAATAATTCTAGCTTTTCTACCTATGGGTTGAATAGCATGAGAAAGTTATTTAACCTCTTTAAGCCCCCAACTGCCCCTCTTTAAAATGGGCACAACTCTGTACCAGTCTCAGAGAGTATCCATTGCACTGTTAGGAGGGTTAAAAATGAGATAACCCACATAAGGCACTTAACACAGGGCTCGGGACACAGTGTGGGCTCAGTAAAGGCTAACAAACATTATTCATGTCTTGTGCTATTATTTACCTATGTATTCCTAATGCCCCCACCCCCAAATATCTGGCACATAGTAGATCTCAAGAAAATATGACATGGATGGATAAATTCATGGAGTGAATCAACGAAATATTTTTTATGTGCGCAGTGCTTGCTTGCTTGGGGCAATTTTATATATGCCTTGCATGTGGTGTTCCCCCTGCCTGAAACACCCTTCCTCATCTTCTTTCCTGATGATTGACTATCTGTAAGTCAAGATTAAGCCCAGAGAGTCTATTTTCCAGGAAGAGGCCTTCCTGGCATTACTCAGGGTGGAAGAAGGAGTCATGGTTGTGTCTCTAAAGCAGCTGTGAAGAATAGGAAGAAACATGGATCTTTTCATTTCTGTACTTGTTTCTAGCTTTATCAGTGACCTTGGGAAATCCACTGATACCTTTTAAAACTGAAATATAATTGGTTTACAATGTTGTGTTAGTTTCAGGTATATGGCCTAGTGATTCAGTATTTTTTCTGATTATACCCATGCTTCTGTCTTGTCATCTGTCTAATAGAGATGATGACGCATATAATGTTGTTTTCAACATGTTTATCCTTCCGAAGTATTTACTGAGCTTCTCTTATGGATCAGACATTGTACTGAGCTCTGAAGAAAACTTAGTGAACAAGTTAGGCAAGATCTCTATATAATGGAGCTCACATTTATCATGGAAGACAGACATTAAAGAAATAAGTGTTCTGAAGAAACACATATATAATTATAATTTGTGATATATACCTCAAAGGAAAAAAAAAGGAGTGAGACTAGGAAAGACTTGCTTGAGATCTGAATGGCAAGAAGAAAATAAGCATTCAAAACAGAGTTGAGTAAGAGCATCCCAGGCAGAGAGAGTGGCATGTGCAAAGGTCCTGAGGCAGAAGAGACAATTGGTGGAGGGGCAGGCAAGTGGAAGAACTGAAAAGAGGTACAAATAACATAAGCAAAATGGGAAAGGGAGGAGAGGAGAATGATCAGGTTCAAAAGGTGGGCAGGAAAAATAGGTCTGGCAGAGCACTGCAGATCACAGCAATAAGGTTGGACAAGGGATGCCAGTTCTCTTAATAAACGTAAAGCTGCGTGAAATGCCCACATAAATTCATGGACGTGTGGCAATCAACGGATTATTTACCTATGTATTCCTAATGCCCCCACCCCCAAATATCTGGCACATAGTAGATCTCAAGAAAATATGACATGGATGGATAAATTCATGGAGTGAATCAACGAAATATTTTTTATGTGCGCAGTGCTTGCTTGCTTGGGGCAATTTTATATATGCCTTGCATGTGGTGTTCCCCCTGCCTGAAACACCCTTCCTCATCTTCTTTCCTGATGATTGACTATCTGTAAGTCAAGATTAAGCCCAGAGAGTCTATTTTCCAGGAAGAGGCCTTCCTGGCATTACTCAGGGTGGAAGAAGGAGTCATGGTTGTGTCTCTAAAGCAGCTGTGAAGAATAGGAAGAAACATGGATCTTTTCATTTCTGTACTTGTTTCTAGCTTTATCAGTGACCTTGGGAAATCCACTGATACCTTTTAAAACTGAAATATAATTGGTTTACAATGTTGTGTTAGTTTCAGGTATATGGCCTAGTGATTCAGTATTTTTGCTGATTATACCCATGCTTCTGTCTTGTCATCTGTCTAATAGAGATGATGACGCATATAATGTTGTTTTCAACATGTTTATCCTTCCGAAGTATTTACTGAGCTTCTCTTATGGATCAGACATTGTACTGAGCTCTGAAGAAAACTTAGTGAACAAGTTAGGCAAGATCTCTATATAATGGAGCTCACATTTATCATGGAAGACAGACATTAAAGAAATAAGTGTTCTGAAGAAACACATATATAATTATAATTTGTGATATATACCTCAAAGGAAAAAAAAAGGAGTGAGACTAGGAAAGACTTGCTTGAGATCTGAATGGCAAGAAGAAAATAAGCATTCAAAACAGAGTTGAGTAAGAGCATCCCAGGCAGAGAGAGTGGCATGTGCAAAGGTCCTGAGGCAGAAGAGACAATTGGTGGAGGGGCAGGCAAGTGGAAGAACTGAAAAGAGGTACAAATAACATAAGCAAAATGGGAAAGGGAGGAGAGGAGAATGATCAGGTTCAAAAGGTGGGCAGGAAAAATAGGTCTGGCAGAGCACTGCAGATCACAGCAATAAGGTTATAAATGAGACAAGGGATGCCAGTTCTCTTAATAAACGGTAAAGCTGCGTGAAATGTCACATAAGGCCCTGGCTGTGGACCGGTAACAAGCCTTTTGGTTTCTCCATTGCCAAGATGAGAGACTATCGTCTGTTCTGCCACACATCTTAGCCCTTCCCAACCCCCAGGTATAATGACAGGTGTGACATCTTCTTTTAAGTGACATCTCAACACAACAGCATACCATACCCAAGCCTTACTGTGGCTGCACGAGGCACCATGGCCCTGGTTACACCAGCCCTTGGACAAGGCTGAGCTATTATCAAAGGGGAGGAAGCATCCTTCAGACTGTTTTGGAGCCATGATGTATGTGGCTATTCTGGGCCTGGTAGGAGGGAGGCTGGGAGGGGGGCTGGCCGGAAAAGCAGAGTTATTTCAGGACACTGTAGCACACAATTTATAGCCTGAGTGTACAGAGCAAATCTGGATAGACTGGAGGGGCCTGAGACCCTGAATTGCTGGAAGCTGAAAGGCGTCCTTAGATGGCTCCAGATGAGATGTGCCTCTGCTGTCAGGCAGCATGGCATGGGCCCTAAAGGCAGCCAGAGCTGGGACCAAGGCCTGCTGTGTGACCTTGGGCAGGTGCCCACTAGATGCCAGGCATGTCGCCAAGTCCTTCACATGCCTCAGCTCACCGTGTCCTCCCAACAACCTTATGACATAGCCTTTGGGTTGTTCCTATTTTACAGATGAAGAAACTGAAGCCCAGAGAGGTTAAGTGACTTGCCACGATCCTGTTGCTATTAGAGGCAGAATCAGCGTTTGCACTCAGCTCTCCAGATCCCACATGGTCTACCCTGTGTTATTCTCCCTGTCTCTCATTACCCATGACAAAACAGGGTTGTCAGGACAACTAAATGAGGTGAAACATGTAAAACACTCAGCACAGCTTTGCCATGTGGCCTCTGGCACGTAGGCACCCTGGTAAGGTATCACTTGATTTCACCTGCACTCTTTACAACTGCTTATTTGAAAGTATGTACCAAATGTAAGGCATGTTATTCTTGTGGCGAAATAAAGGCAGGTCTTGAGAATCTAGCAGGGACTGGCTAAATTGGGATTCTGCAAGGGGTACTAGCCATTTGAAATTTAAAAAAAAACATAGACTAAACTTTGTGTGTGTGTGTGTGTTAACAGAAACCATGGAGGGTTGCAACATTAATTGCAAATATATAAACAGCACAATTGCAGGTGCTCTTTAGAACAGTCTGGCCAAGTGTGATGGCGAGAAGTCGCTGTCCCATGGAACAGCCACAGGTATGCAGACACGTTTGGGTTTATGGGGTTGTCCAAAGTCACAGTGCAAATCAGTGGCATGAAGTGATGGAACCCCAGTCTGCTCCTTCTGGGTGTAGGCTTCTAGCCCATGAATCTTCTCAATGACAGTTGTAAATAGGACTTTTATAGCTTTCCCTTCCAAGCATCAATTCTCTGCTGTTATAAGTCATGGATTCTTCTTGAGCAACCGCCCCCTTCTCTACTCTCAGTCCAGCTGAACAGGCGAAGGTACCTTGACCCCTTCTCCACAATGACACAGGGACAGGCTCATAAATGCACACCTGTCCAAACCAGGCCAATGGAGTCAGTGAGACTCACTTTGGGGGGCATCTATTGAAACCACTGGGAAGGGACCCTCCTTCCTAAAGGTTGCTAAAAAGAATAAGATGAAAGCTTGGTGTTCCTGGCAGGCCAACTTATAACCCTAGGAGGAGAGGATGCCTGTGAAATGAATAAGGTTTAAGCTCCTGGATCCAGCAAGGCATGAAGCTACTGAACCTGGCAGTTATGAGAACCAACACAGCCTCTATTTCTGGAGCTAACTTGGTGTGGTTTACGTCTCATCCCTGCAACCCAAGGACTCCCAACTGATGCAGTCACTCTTATCATCAACAAAAAACTTTCCTGTAGTCTATAAAACACAGGAGCTTTGGGCACCATGAGAGTGGTTAAAAGCATGTATACTGGAGTCAGGCTCCTGGGCTTGAGGACTGACTCTGCTCTTTTCTAGTTGTGTGATTTTTGGTAAAGTACTTTACCTCACTGTGCCTCATCTGTAAATGGGAATGATAACATCCCATTCCTGGCCGAATCACTGGGAACATTAAATGAGATAATACATGGATAAGGCTTAGAACAGTGCCTGGCACACAGCAAGTACGAATGAATATTACTGTTGGAATGTGGATCAGAAAGAAATTGGTTTACCCCAAATCAAGGACACTTAGAGGCACCATGTGTACAAACTGACTGGATGGTAACAAAACAAGCACGGTGAGAGGTGTCACTTTTTGAGCTCCTCCTAGGTGCTTTATGTGGTTATTTTGCATCAGCCATGTTAAGATAGGTAATTCCTGCTGACTATCCCCGCTTAGTTGACTACGAAACTGAGACCCAGAGTCAACAAGCCTTACTCAAGACACCACAGCTAATATGGAATGGAGCTGGCACTTAAGCCCCAAAACTTGCCCCTCTCCAAAGCCATGTCTTCAAACATGGACTTTATAGCTTTCCCTTCCAAGCATCAATTCTCTGCTGTTATAAGTCATGGATTCTTCTTGAGCAACCGCCCCCTTCTCTACTCTCAGTCCAGCTGAACAGGCGAAGGTACCTTGACCCCTTCTCCACAATGACACAGGGACAGGCTCATAAATGCACACCTGTCCAAACCAGGCCAATGGAGTCAGTGAGACTCACATTGGGGGCATCTATTGAAACCACTGGGAAGGGACCCTCCTTCCTAAAGGTTGCTAAAAAGAATAAGATGAAAGCTTGGTGTTCCTGGCAGGCCAACTTATAACCCTAGGAGGAGAGGATGCCTGTGAAATGAATAAGGTTTAAGCTCCTGGATCCAGCAAGGCATGAAGCTACTGAACCTGGCAGTTATGAGAACCAACACAGCCTCTATTTCTGGAGCTAACTTGGTGTGGTTTACGTCTCATCCCTGCAACCCAAGGACTCCCAACTGATGCAGTCACTCTTATCATCAACAAAAAACTTTCCTGTAGTCTATAAAACACAGGAGCTTTGGGCACCATGAGAGTGGTTAAAAGCATGTATACTGGAGTCAGGCTCCTGGGCTTGAGGACTGACTCTGCTCTTTTCTAGTTGTGTGATTTTTGGTAAAGTACTTTACCTCACTGTGCCTCATCTGTAAATGGGAATGATAACATCCCATTCCTGGCCGAATCACTGGGAACATTAAATGAGATAATACATGGATAAGGCTTAGAACAGTGCCTGGCACACAGCAAGTACGAATGAATATTACTGTTGGAATGTGGATCAGAAAGAAATTGGTTTACCCCAAATCAAGGACACTTAGAGGCACCATGTGTACAAACTGACTGGATGGTAACAAAACAAGCACGGTGAGAGGTGTCACTTTTTGAGCTCCTCCTAGGTGCTTTATGTGGTTATTTTGCATCAGCCATGTTAAGATAGGTAATTCCTGCTGACTATCCCCGCTTAGTTGACTACGAAACTGAGACCCAGAGTCAACAAGCCTTACTCAAGACACCACAGCTAATATGGAATGGAGCTGGCACTTAGCCCAGACTTGCCCTCTCCAAAGCCATGTTTCTTTCAAAGCATGCTTCCTCAACCTCAGTTGCTCGCACAAGACTGATCTTGATCATTGACCATTTATCCATGTGCTTTTTACACTCATATTTACTTAATAATAGTCTTGAAATTGACTTGTTTTTTATTTAATACATTTAGTTAAAAAAGAAACCTAACATCACAACTGTAAATAGAAAAAGAGAGTCCTGCTCTGAGACAGAAGATAGTCTTAAAAATAGATAGGAGGAAGACAAAGAACATTATTAAATTCTAGCCATACACTGCTACCCACTTTGGGCTCCAAGCATGACACCTGCTTCCTCTTTTGTTAAGAAAAGATTAGCAAGTGTTGAGAGGTGTTAAAAACATAGCAGCCCCAAATTTAGATGACGCTTTGACAATTGGAAGGATAGAAAGTGAATTGAAAGGGCAATTGTTTTCTCACTGTGTTATTATGTGTTATTTCATGCAGTGTCCATGGGGCCCACCTAAAATATCTCAGACAAATAATAATATGGGTCCAAAACTTTGGAAAACATAGCACTCCAAACTCCAATTTACCTATCCTCTAAGGACCCTCCCTTTCTATACTCCACTGCATTCTCTTTCTCTCTCTCAACCCTTGCATCTCCTAAATTATCAAAAAAAGCTTCAATTTACAGAAGTCTTTCTCCAGCTAAGTCTTGGAAGCACTGTACTGCATAGTGACATATAAACTCACCCATTTACACCCACCTGACAGACACATAGGGTTCTTATCAGCTGAAAATCACAGCTCTGCCCCTTTGTGCTGGGTAGGCCAGCACCCACCCACCGCCACAAGGGATCTGTCTTATTCACACAACAAGAACAGCCATGGCTACCACAGAGACGTAGTCTAAACAAGCCAGGTGATGTCATTCTCCTTGGGTACGTGGCACCAAAGAGGTGACTGAGACACACGGCTTCTGATTCACACTCTAGGGGAGTCTCCAGGGGAGAAAGACTTCACAGTGAATCAAATATACTCTCAAGAGTTAGAAGGAGGAAAACAATAAATAAATGCCTACCAAGCTCTGAAATGTACCCTCTAGTTGTGTGGCCTTGGGTTAGTCATTTAGCCCAGATCCAGATACACCAAATGCCTCCAAACACTAGGACTTGCCCATGGTCACACAGATAGTGATAAATACACCAACAGACCCAAGGACTGACAAACTGATGTTCCATTCTGTGCCTGACTACAGCATTTACCAAAACATGCTGCAGTGAACATTGGGTCTACATGAATAGTTGCTTGCTCCTTTAAAATGGTGTGGGGATAGGATTGTCTACTCAAATGAAATTGAGAAACACAAGGTTAAACAAAAAGGACCGGGTTTTGTTGCCACACGACTTATCAGAGCTTTCCATGTGTTAAGTGCAATATGGAAGCCCGTGGAGGAAATGTATGATACAGTCTTTCTCAAAAATAGGTGGCCACAGAAACTTTGTTTTATGGTATAATAGCTAATAGTTCATGGAGCACTCTGGAGACACAGCTACATGGAGTAATCTCAGACAGAACAACTTTCATGAGGAGAAACTTCTTTCAGAAAACACTGATGGCTAGAAATTCTTCTCTCTTAACAAAAGAAATATAATTGAGAAAAAAAACCAGCCTCCCTGTAGCTTGCACCCATGGGTTCCATTTCTGCTCCCTTTTGAGACACAAAACATTTCTGAGCCTTGTAATTTATTTCTTAACAACCAGGAGTGATTCTAGTCCTAATTAAATCCCCAAATTGGAAGAATCACATAGGATAGCTCGACTTTTTCAACTGTTGAGTGTAATAGATATGTGAGCTATCATCTATAAAGTAGAATCACAAACTGCTTCAGGAAGAAACCCTTAGGACTAGCCCTTGTGGAGACAGATCACTCAGAACAGGATTTCCCACCCTCAGTACTACTGTTCTGGGGGACCATCCCATATACTGTTGGATGCTGAGTAGCATCCTTGACCTTTATCCACTAGATACTAGCGACTCCCCAGCTGTAGCAACCAAAATCATCTCCAAACATTGCCAAATGCTCTTTGGGGGATAAAACTGATCCCCGTTGAAAACCACTGTTCTGTCAGCAAGCTTTCTCCCTAATGATGGAGATACTGTGCAGCTTGTATCTGTACTGTTCGATGTATGTGTGTGTTCAGCCACTTCACTGCGTCCAACTCTTTGCAATCCCATGGACTGTAGCCCACAAGGCTCCTGTCCATGGAATTTCCCAGGCAGGAATATGGGAACGGGTTGCCATTTCTTTTCCCAGGGGATCTTCCCGACCCAGGGATCGAAATCCCTGTCTCTTGCATCTCTTGTCATGTCAGGAATGACAAATGACCCAACTAAACTTGATCAGGACAGTATCCCAGAAGCTGGCACAAATATGTGCTTAATAAATATTTGTTGATCCAAGAGAGGGAGGAAGGGGTTGAGTTCTAGAAGCTCAAAACCTGTGTCAGTCCCTGAGAGGTGAGGCTCATGTATGAGGAAGGTGTGACTGGCATAGATAAGAGAAACCTTAAACTGAGGCATAAAGTGAGATGGCAGTTGCTGAGTCATGTCTGTCTCTTTGCGACCCCGTGGACTGTAGCCCACCAGGCTCCTCTGTCCATGGGATTCCTCAGACAAGAATACTGGAGTGGGCTGCCATTTCTTTCTCCGGGGGACATTCCTGACCAAGGGATCAAACCTGAGTCTCTCGCATTGCAGGCAGATCCTTTACCACTGAGCCACCAAGGAAAACCAACTGGAACGTAAGAAGAAGAATTGATTATTACTTTTACTATTACTGTTTGTTATGGGCTGAATTGTGCACACCCTCCATTCATAAGCTGACATTCTAACTCCTGGTTCCTCAAAATGTGACTGCATTTGGAGATAACGCCTTTAAAGAGGTGATTCAGGTAAAACGAGGCATGTGGGTGGGTCCTCATCCAATATAACTGTTGCCCTTAGAAGAAGAGATTAGGACACAGACAATGGCCCATGAGGGATGGCCACTGGAGGACATAGCAAGGTGGCCATCTGCAAGCCAAGGAGCGAGGCCTCAGAAGAAACCAACCCTGCCAACACCTTGATCTAGGATTTCTGGGCTCAGAATCTGGAGGAAATAAATTTGTACTATATAAGCCACTTATTTTGTTATAAGTGGTGTTTTGCTATAGCAGCTGGAGCTGACTAATGCACTACTGATCACTGAGTTCCAAGATGTAGGGGATATATGTATATAGATAGCTGATTCACTTCACTGTACAGCAGAAACTAACACGACATTGTAAAGCAATTACACTCCAATTAAAAAAATAAAGTTATCAAGGAAAAGACCACATCAGGCTCTGTATTCAATGTTCCGCATGCTTTATCTACTTAAATCCTTGCTCTAGTTCCCTCAGGTCTAATCTTCCCACTGCAGGCTGATCTGACTCCTTTCAATGGGAGACAGACCATACCATTTGCCTTTCCAAACAGGGCTCCCCACCTCTCACTCAAGGTAAATGACAAGGTCCTTACAATACTAAAACTCATTGCATGAATCGGCCCCCTGTTGACTCTCTAATCTCATCACTCTTCTCTCCTCTCCAACTGCTGTTCCCATGCTGACCAAGTGTGTCCCCACTCAAGGCTTTTGTACTTCCACCCCTCTGCTTGGTATGCTTTCCCACCAGATGTCACCTGGATTGTTCCCATATTTCCCTCAAATCTTTGCTCAAATGTCACTTCATTAGTGAGGCTTGCCTTAAACACCAGATGTACAAGGGAACCAAAGACCCCCGCCCAGTGCCAGGCTTTCCCTAACCCCGTTTCCCTGATGAATTCTTCTCCCCAGCATGTACCGTCACCTACCATATTGTATACTGGCTTGCATATCAATCTATGGTCTCATTCTTTCCATTAAAACTTAGGCTTTGTGAGGGGAAAAACTTGCTTGTATTTATTGCTCCGTTTCTAACATCTAGAACAGTGCTGGGCATGTAGTAAGGTACTCAGTAAATATTTCTTGGATGAGTGAATGGGTTCTTACAACTTTTCTGTGCTCAGTTGCTTCTGTTATGTCCGACTCTTTGTGACCTCCTGGACTGTAGCCTCCAGGCTTCTCTGTCCATAGGATTCTCCGGGCAAGAATACTGGAATGGGTTGCCATGCCCTCCTCCAGGGCATCTTCCTGACCCAGACATTGAACCCACATCTCCTGCATCTCCTGCACTGCTGGCAGATTTTTTTTGGGGGACGGGGGTTGGGTTGGGGAGGGAGAGGGGAGCAGGCGGGCCACTTTTATTGGTCTTTCATTTCTCTGTTTTCATCCGTCTTTGTTCTTTGGCTCCTGCGGGCCTCCCATCGTGGTGGCGTCTGTTGTTGCAGAGCGCTGGCTCTGGGCTCATGCGCTCCAGAGCTCTGGCTCGGTGATTGGACACATCGGTCCAGCCGCTCCGCGGCACGTGGGATCTTCCCAGGCCAGGGATCGAACCGGTGCCCCTTGCACTGCAAGGCGGTGTCCATACCCACTGGACCACCAGGGGAAGCCCAGATTTTTTTTTTTTTTTTAACCACTGAGTCACTGAAGAAGCCTATTATTGTGAATAATAGCTTTACACAATAACTATTATTATGATGCCCACTTTACAGGCAAGGAATTGAGGCTCAGAGAAGTCAATTCACACATTCAAGATCAAATAATGAAGCTGCAGGTCCCGATGACAACCTGAGACACAGAAAAGTTAAGTAACCTGCTAAAGGTCACACAGCTGGAAATCAAAGCCAGACCTCCAGACTTATCTCAGGGCTCCAGGGTCTGCTCCAATTGCACGGTTCCCTGGATGAGCTTCGGTGTGTACAGAAGCCAAGAGATCTCCTTTCCCTGACTAAGGGGTCATGCTCGCATGTTCCTCCTGCTCCCCCGGGAGTATAATGGGAATAAAGACAGTAACTCAGCTTCTGTCTCCTTCTGTCCAGCCTGGACTGGGAAGAAATAAAGGGGTCTTGAAAACCAGTCCTGGGATAATTAAGGGTGCCCAAATCAGGCCTCTTTCCCCTCAATGGGTCACTGGGATTGTTAATTATTTTCTTTATGAAAATAATTAGCCCAAATCAAGACAGGAGTTCTTCAGAATTACAGCTCATTAGTTGTGTGTGCATTTTTCAGTTCCAAAAAAAGTCTTGTGGCACTGATGAAAATTACAGGTCCCTGGAATCAGCATTAGAGCAAATCCAGCTGTGTTCCCAGCCAATTACCATCAGCCACGTTGACTCGGCTTCCATAATTACGCATGGAGATGGAGGATGTGTCCGTGTGTATTCTTGAGTGTGTGTGTATCTGTCTGAGTGGGGTTAGCGGGTGGTGACAAAGGCCTGGGAGTTCCAAAGTCTGGATGACAACACTCTCTGCTCTTTCTTCTTAAAAGGAAGCATTTGCCTTAAAGATGAAGTTAAGGATTAATTCAGAAGGCAGAAGATACACTATGGTGCTGGCAATGGGGATGGGGTGGAATGGGGGATCTTCTCTTTTGCAAGGTGTGGCAATGTGGGAAGGTTCCTCACTAGCGATTCTGGAGTCTTGTGACATCTTAAGCCAGCAAGCTGGTCTGGATTCCAAACCCAGCTCTGTACCAACTACTTATGACTATGGGTGTGTCTACCTATTTGTCCTCAGTACCTATAAGCATATAGCTCAGTCCAGCAACACAAATAACGAGAGCTCATCTTTATCTAACCTACTATGGCTTAGACCCTGATACACTGCCTCTGTATCATCTCATTTGATCTTTATGAGTAGTCCAATGAGGTAAGAACTAGTATCATTCCCATTTTATAGATGACAAAACGGAGGCAGAGCAAGGTAATTAAGGCCATTAATGGCAGAACTGGGATCTCTACCCTGGCAGAATATCCAGGCATTCTGACTGATAGAGTTTGTATCATAACCATAGTGCCCTAATACCCTTCTCAAATCTTAGCTAAGGAGAATCTTCCCAACTCTGCTGAGTATCTCAGTGTCTCCTTTTCATTAATAAGAAAAATCACAATATATCGAGCACTTGTTATGTGGCAAGCTTTTTTTTTTTTTTTTTTTAAATTTTTGGCCTCATTTTTTCTTATTGGTTTTTTATTTATTTACTTTTCATTCGTCTTTTGTTCTTTTGGTCTATGCGGGGCTTCCCATTGCGGTGGCCTCTTTCATTGCAAAGCACCGGCACTGGGCGTATGTACTCCAGAGCGCTGGCTCATAATTGGACATGCTGATCCAGCCATTCCACAGCATGTGGGATCTTCCCGGGCCAGGGATTGAAACAGTGCCCCTTGCACTGCACGGTGGACTCTTTACCCACTGGACCACCAGGGAAGCCTGTGCCAAGCTTTTTCTAGATAACTTTTTCATATGTTTTTACCTCCGTTGTCCCTCAAAGCACCCTTGTAACACAGGATGACTTTGATCCACGTTTTGCAGAAAGTGCAGCTCAGAGAGGGGAATGGTCTTGGCCAAGTCTGCAGGACTAAGTCTATTTGGGTCCATAACCACTGCACAATATTATTCCGACAGCCTGTGGTGGGGGCTCCAGCTCTGATCTGGGAGGAGGGACAAGCAGCCTTGAAAACTCAGCCTCTGACTCTCTTCTCCTTCCTGGGCCCTCATCTCCCCATCTATGAAACTGTTTGCGGCTCCGAGATGCTACCAGTCTGTCTTCCTGACCTGGATCTCCTCATCTCCCAGGGTGTCCACAAGGAGCTGCTCAGCTCTGACCCCTGTCATGCAGATGAAGACAGCACAGTCACCTAGAAGTGTTTCCTTTTCAGGGGACTGGAAAATAACCTGGAGGGCAGCCAGCCCTAGTGTCAGGAGTACAGCTATGTCCAGCCCATGGGTCCTCTGTGTGTAGGGTGGGTGGATGTGTTTGCTACCTTGGTCCCCTAGACTGGTTTCTTCGCTTTGTCCTCTTTCGTTCATCCTTTCTGCTTGCCTCTCCTCGTCTGAGCTTCTATCCTCTATCACCTTCTGACTTCCTGGGCCTCCCAGGTCTCCCTGGCCTCCCCTTTACCATGTTCAGTTTCTCCCCTCATCTCTGCTCTCCCCTCAGCTTCTCCCTGCCCCTCAGTTTCCCTCCCACTCCTCTCTCACTCCCCCATCTCCAATCTTCCCTCTCTGTTATGTGGCAAGTTTTTTTTTTTAAATTTTTGGCCTCATTTTTTCTTATTGGTTTTTTATTTATTTACTTTTCATTCGTCTTTTGTTCTTTTGGTCTATGCGGGGCTTCCCATTGCGGTGGCCTCTTTCATTGCAAAGCACCGGCACTGGGCGTATGTACTCCAGAGCGCTGGCTCATAATTGGACATGCTGATCCAGCCATTCCACAGCATGTGGGATCTTCCCGGGCCAGGGATTGAAACAGTGCCCCTTGCACTGCACGGTGGACTCTTTACCCACTGGACCACCAGGGAAGCCTGTGCCAAGCTTTTTCTAGATAACTTTTTCATATGTTTTTACCTCCGTTGTCCCTCAAAGCACCCTTGTAACACAGGATGACTTTGATCCACGTTTTGCAGAAAGTGCAGCTCAGAGAGGGGAATGGTCTTGGCCAAGTCTGCAGGACTAAGTCTATTTGGGTCCATAACCACTGCACAATATTATTCCGACAGCCTGTGGTGGGGGCTCCAGCTCTGATCTGGGAGGAGGGACAAGCAGCCTTGAAAACTCAGCCTCTGACTCTCTTCTCCTTCCTGGGCCCTCATCTCCCCATCTATGAAACTGTTTGCGGCTCCGAGATGCTACCAGTCTGTCTTCCTGACCTGGATCTCCTCATCTCCCAGGGTGTCCACAAGGAGCTGCTCAGCTCTGACCCCTGTCATGCAGATGAAGACAGCACAGTCACCTAGAAGTGTTTCCTTTTCAGGGGACTGGAAAATAACCTGGAGGGCAGCCAGCCCTAGTGTCAGGAGTACAGCTATGTCCAGCCCATGGGTCCTCTGTGTGTAGGGTGGGTGGATGTGTTTGCTACCTTGGTCCCCTAGACTGGTTTCTTCGCTTTGTCCTCTTTCGTTCATCCTTTCTGCTTGCCTCTCCTCGTCTGAGCTTCTATCCTCTATCACCTTCTGACTTCCTGGGCCTCCCAGGTCTCCCTGGCCTCCCCTTTACCATGTTCAGTTTCTCCCCTCATCTCTGCTCTCCCCTCAGCTTCTCCCTGCCCCTCAGTTTCCCTCCCACTCCTCTCTCACTCCCCCATCTCCAATCTTCCCTCTCGTGCTTTATCTCTTTTCCTCTCCATTTCCTCTCTTTCCTCAGCTCTTGTCTCTCTCTTCCATCTCTTCTCCACCTCCTCCCCTTCTTCTTTCTTCTCTCCACCCTTTCTCCCTCTCCTCCATGCATTCTCTCTCCTGATTCCCCCTCCTCTCCCTCCCTTTCTCATTCACCACCACCCACTGCCACTCTCCTCTTGCTCCTGCTGTTTGTTGCTGTCTCTAAAGGCTGACAGTGTCCTTGGTGGGCGGTGGATCACACACATCAGAGGTTTGAATCAAATCAAACTGCAAGTGAATTACACTAATAAACCAATTAAATGCCATTCAAAACGTAACTTCTGTAGCATCCCTCATACTTACTGCAAATTCTTTCTCTCTCCTGCTGCCTTCCCTTATTCCTGCCTCACTTCTCCCCTTCCTCCTCACTCTTCTTCTTTCTTCATCTTCAAATGCTTTCCACCTTCTCTCTCTCCCCATCTCTGCCTGCTTCACCCATCCACCTCACTGCACAGTCTGATTCCCTAACCCGGGATTCCAACTTCACTCTAGGCAGCTGGTCAGATAAAAAGAGAGCTGAAATGTGAGTCAGGAGCCTTGAGTTCTAGTTTTTGGTGATGCTGCTCACTTGCTACTCTGCAAAAGTCCTGGAGTCTCTCTGAGCCCTTGTCACCTGCCAAATTAAGGCACTGAACCAAGCGATTTCCAGGGTCATTCTTAGCTTCTGAAGTCTTTGATGGGTGATGCCGGCAGATGATGTCAATGATTCCTAGAATGGAGGATTCTGGAGAGACCATTTGGTCCTGCCCCCCTGCCTTGAAGCAAGAGCCCTGGTAGAGCCAAGCCAAGCTGAGCAGATAGAGAAGAGCTTGGTTGTTTTTGTTGTTTTAAGATTTTTTTTGACACGGACCATCTTAAAGGTCTTTATTGAATTTGTTATAGTATCTCTTCTGTTTTAAGTTTTGGTTTTTTGGATGTGAGGCATATGGAGTCTTAGCTCCCTGACCAGGGGTGGAACCATAACCCCTGCAAAGCCTTAGCCTCTGGGCCACCAGGTGAAGCCTTAGCCTCTGGACCACGAGGAAAGTCCCAGGATCAGCCTGTTTTGATGGCCATTAATTTACTTTCTCTCCTCTCACTAAGAATGCTCTAGTTACCTCTGTCTCATTATTTCCATTTTGCAGATGGAAAACTCAACATCAGATGATTTTCAATCAAAAATCAAATGAGGCATTGGTTGGGCTCTGTTTGTATACATAGAACCTCAGATTCCACCTAAACACACAAAGGCATCTTACAAAAGCCTAAGAAAACAGATATTTCAGTCTGGGGACAGAATTCACCTTATCACTTTCCTCTCCTGAGTGTAGCTTAGAAGTGTCCAATTTGCTGGCACTTAAAACTTGAGAATGAATTTGATTCAACAGAGAACAAGCAGAAAGGAGCTTTTCTTTTTCTCCCACAAGAAATTTTTTTTTAAGTTCATAGGTTCCGTAACAGCGCTATCTTTTGAACTTCTATGGTTCATCATTTTATCCTTGAATTGAAATATCATTGATACTACAGAAATCATATGAGCGTATTTTCACATCTACCTTTTCACTGGATCTTCATAATATCTCTGTAAGACTAGTCAGGGGACATCATCTTCACTTGGCAGATAAGGAAACTGAGGTGTAGACACCTTAAGGTCCCCAATGAAGTCACAAAGATTTAGAGTTGTGACTATAACCCAGGTCACCTCATTAGACTCTGACAGAATAGGATTTGAACCCAAGCTCTCAACTTATTTGCTCTTATGCCAATGGTTGCACCTCTTCGTGTCTTAGTTCTCTCCTTTAAACAGTGGAGGTAAAACGAAATGCTCTCATAGAACGAGGATCATTATGACAATCAAATAAGCTAATATATGTAAACAGTCATACTCGTCACAAAACATGAAAATTATAGGACATCTGAAACGTGTGAAAAAACCTGAAGTCACTCATAATCCCACCACTCAGAAACTCCTCTAGCCACGCCCCCACCTGGAGACACTCCTCCGTACTCTCGAGGGTGTGTCCTATCCCTTGGTCTAACCTAAACAGGGCTTTCTTTTTTGCGTGTGTGTGTGTGCTTTATTTTATTTTATTTATTTATTTTTTTCTTTTCCTTATTTTATTTATTTATTTATTTTTTAAAACCTTTATTTTACTTTTAACTTTTACAGAGTTTTGTTGTTTACAGATATGTATGTTCTCAGATTAGGCATATATATATCCCCTCCTTCCCACCCCTTCCGACCATCACACAGCACCCCTGAAGGATCCCCTTTTCTCACAGAGCAATGACTATAGCTATTTTCTTCACTTATGATAGTACAGGCCTTCATGCTACTTCCTTTATGCCTCCCACCTTCCGTTCCTTCCCCACAATGTCCATATGTCCACTGTCCATGTCTGTCTTTCCATCACTTCACTGCATGTGCTATCATCACCATCCTACTAGATTCCATATATATGTGTTAATATACTGTATTTGTCCTTCTCTTTCTGACTGACTTCACTTTTTATGATACGTTCTAGATCCAGCCACCTCATTAGGGCTGATTCTTCTGCATTTCTCTTTACAGCTGTGTAGTATTCCATTGTATATATGTACCAGGGCTTTTGGATCCATTCGTTCGTTGATGGGCATCCAGGTTGCTTCCATGTTCTAGCTATTGTATAGAGAGCTGCAATGAACATTGGGGTACAGGTGCTTCTTTCAGATTTGATTTCATCAGGGTATAAGCCTAAGAGTGGGATTGCTGGGTTGTAAGGTGCTTCTATTTTTAGTTTTTAAAGAAATCTCCAGACTGTCTTCCATAGAGGCTGTATCAATTTACATTCCCACCAGCAATGCAGGAGTGTTCCCTTTCCTCCGCACCCTCTCCAGCATTTATTGTCTGTCGATTTGTGGATGATGGCCATTCTCACAGGTATGAGATGATATCTCATTGTAGTTTTGATTTGCATTTCTCTAATTATAAGTGAAGTTGAGCATTGTTCCATGTGCTTTTGGGCCATCTGTATGTCATCGTTGGAGAGGTGTCTTAAACAGGGCTTTCTTGATGCTGTGCAGTATATAACTGTTGACCACAGCATTGCTGACCTTGTTTTTTTTTAAATTTTGGCCTCTTGTATTGTCTATTTATTTATTTATTTTCACCTATCTTTACTCTTTGGCCTGTGTGGGCCTCCCATTGCAGCAGCCTCTCTCGGTGTAGAGCACCAACTCTGGGCACATGTGCTCCAGAGCACTGGCTCATAACTGGACACACCAGTCCAGTTACTTCATGGCACGTGGGATCTTCCTGGGCCAGGGATCAAACCAGTGCCCCCTGCATTGCAAAGCAGACTTCTCACCCACTGGACCACCAGGGAAGCCCTGCTGATCTTGTTTTGTGGTTTCTCAGTCACTGGGAGAGACTGATTTCATTACCAAGAAAACAGTTGGGCATTGAGGGGCCAATTCATCTCCTCCTTTTAGCCCTCTTGGCTCCTGTCTTCATAGAAGATGAGGGAAAATCACAATGGCTTTCAGGGAGAGCTCATAATAAACTAATTCTAACTGGGCAAAAAAAGTTCCCATTAGCAAATTCCTGGGGACACTGTCCCCTACATGGCATTTCAGGAGGATGTGCAAATGAAGAGGATAAAAGAAGAAATGCAGATCATGAATTCAGGACCCAGGAGACAACAGAACATGCTGAAATAATGAAGAAAACTTTGCTGAGTTGAAGAACAACTTCCATTGGCAAATAAGATACACTCAGCAAATTTGAGGAAAAAAGAATGGAAAAAAAAAAAACCAGAAATCTTGGTAAATGTTCTGAATTTCAAGAATAAGAAGCAAGGATACAAGCAAGCCTGGGGAGAAAGGTTAATTATCTGCACAGTCACTGGACTATGAGTAGCGTAGAGACAGTGGTGGGGCTCACTTTGGTCATAGCTGTTCCCCCAGTACCTATCAAAGTGCACGACTCACAAGAGCTGCTCAATAAATGTTTGTTGACTGAACAAGTAAATGCGTGTAATAGTATTAATAGCACGTGCTCAAGCTAGTTACTCCTACAGTATTTTGGCTACAATCATACTTCATTTATTGGCTGGACCAACAAGGGAATATGACTACCCTCACTCTACAGCTGAAAAAACTGAGACTCAGCCAACGGATGCTACTGTCCAAGTTTATTGATCCCACAACTGATGGAGCTAGAATGGGTGTCTCAATCACCAGTGCTGGACTCTGGTCTTGAGGGGTCAGAAACAGTGCAGATATATTTTCATACCTTCCTTCTCTTTCTCTTTAGTGAATCTCTTACAGGATTTTACCATGTGCCTGGGCAATGCGTATATAAGTCAGCTGTCCCTGTGGTTATCACAGTGTGAAGGTCTAATAGACACCCGTGGGGCACACATATAAATAAATCAGCCCATGCTAACCCACGGAGAAATTCCATGTGATAACATGGCCCTTGGCAACAAAGTCTTGATTCACACAGGTCTATTTTCCTTGGTGGGCCTGGCAGAATTTTTCACCCAGACTGTAATGTGATGGAGTGGGGAAACAGACACATCTATAAATGAAAGACCAACAGAAGTGGCCCGCCCGCCCCCCTCCCCAACCCGCCCCCCACCAAAAAAAGGCAAAACAAAAACATTCAACAGAAATGTAATTTTCATTCTGAAGAGTTAGTGGTGTCCTGTCTCTCTCCTTAGCTCCTAGAGCCCCCTCTAGTCCCACTCACAAGACCCCTACTTTCTGTTTTGCATTTGGGATGGAAAAATCTATTTTCTGATAATGGTCCTAAACCCTGAGGGTGTGTTTTCTCTCATTGGCTATGGCCTTTTTCAGTTTGAGTGTTATTCATTCAGAGATCTCTGTTTTTGTATGTGTATGTGTGTCTCCCTATCTCTCTCCTTCCCTCCCTTCCTTTCTCCTTTTGCCTCCCACTCCCCTCTGACCAAGAAATGCCAAAACGGTGAGCTACCCCCACAAAAAGAGGTGGAGTCACTTCTTGCTTTCACCAGCAGGGGGCGAGGCTCTCTGCCTTGCCTTGGATATCCCCTGCTGCTTCCACTACACCCATTTCTCAGACCTTTTGAGAATGAAACCCCCCAAATTCCTTGGGTTCCCTCTCTCCCAGAAGAGTGGGTGGCAGATGTGAAAAGTGCTCCCCCAAAAGAGCATCCGTAGCATCACCATGCTCCTCAAATACCACTGGAGGATTTGGGACCAGTCTAAGAACCCTGGACACAGTGGGCTACAGCCATGGGAGGCTACCATAATGACAGGTGAGCAGCACAGACCACTGTGCAGGTTCATTCTCCGTTTTGTCCTGTGTCTTTCCCCCCTCCTATCTTCCGTGCCTTTCTGCACTCAAGTGCTTCTTTCCCTCTTTCCTTCTCCTTTAAACTTGGACTCTTATTCGCGTGAGCACTGTTCAGAATCAAACTGTTATTCAAGAACTCCCCAAAGGTGTCATCCATTTCCTTAACTTCTGGTCGCCACACTGCCATGGAGATAGACACCCGTGGGGCACACATATAAATAAATCAGCCCATGCTAACCCACGGAGAAATTCCATGTGATAACATGGCCCTTGGCAACAAAGTCTTGATTCACACAGGTCTATTTTCCTTGGTGGGCCTGGCAGAATTTTTCACCCAGACTGTAATGTGATGGAGTGGGGAAACAGACACATCTATAAATGAAAGACCAACAGAAGTGGCCCGCCCGCCCCTCCCTCCCCAACCGCCCCCACCAAAAAAAGGCAAAACAAAAACATTCAACAGAAATGTAATTTTCATTCTGAAGAGTTAGTGGTGTCCTGTCTCTCTCCTTAGCTCCTAGAGCCCCCTCTAGTCCCACTCACAAGACCCCTACTTTCTGTTTTGCATTTGGGATGGAAAAATCTATTTTCTGATAATGGTCCTAAACCCTGAGGGTGTGTTTTCTCTCATTGGCTATGGCCTTTTTCAGTTTGAGTGTTATTCATTCAGAGATCTCTGTTTTTGTATGTGTATGTGTGTCTCCCTATCTCTCTCCTTCCCTCCCTTCCTTTCTCCTTTTGCCTCCCACTCCCCTCTGACCAAGAAATGCCAAAACGGTGAGCTACCCCCACAAAAAGAGGTGGAGTCACTTCTTGCTTTCACCAGCAGGGGGCGAGGCTCTCTGCCTTGCCTTGGATATCCCCTGCTGCTTCCACTACACCCATTTCTCAGACCTTTTGAGAATGAAACCCCCCAAATTCCTTGGGTTCCCTCTCTCCCAGAAGAGTGGGTGGCAGATGTGAAAAGTGCTCCCCCAAAAGAGCATCCGTAGCATCACCATGCTCCTCAAATACCACTGGAGGATTTGGGACCAGTCTAAGAACCCTGGACACAGTGGGCTACAGCCATGGGAGGCTACCATAATGACAGGTGAGCAGCACAGACCACTGTGCAGGTTCATTCTCCGTTTTGTCCTGTGTCTTTCCCCCCTCCTATCTTCCGTGCCTTTCTGCACTCAAGTGCTTCTTTCCCTCTTTCCTTCTCCTTTAAACTTGGACTCTTATTCGCGTGAGCACTGTTCAGAATCAAACTGTTATTCAAGAACTCCCCAAAGGTGTCATCCATTTCCCTTAACTTCTGGTCGCCACACTGCCATGGAGATGACCAACAGACTACAAACACAGAGAGCACAGCACTAGAAACTGTGCTCTTCTGTTCTTCAGTTGTGAGACATTCTGTTTACAGTATAAGCTGGGGAACTGCGAACCTCACAAGTCAGAGGAAAATTGAAGAACATCAGCAAGGTGTAGGGTTGACAGAAAATGTGTGGAAAATGGCCCAGGCTCAGCTATAGGTCATTGGGTGCTCAGAACACTGGGTCCGGAGGCAAAAGGAAAACAGCCTGGCTGGGCCCTACAAATACCTGCTGGAAGCCAGGATGAGCCACAGAATCAGCAACAGATAATTTTGGAACACACTGGTACCTTTGGAAATTGAAGTGGAGCCAGTGGCCACATGAAGTAGCACTGATTCATACTTGGAGAGTGAGAAAAGGCAGGGTACTGCTGGGATCCTGCTGACCACTTCTGGCTTCCCCACAAACAAGAACATCTTTCACAAAGGCAAAGTACCTCACCAGAGATGTCTTTGGCCCGGACTACCTCTCTTATCTCTCCAAACAGCTGAATCTATGAAAACGAAAATTACAATAAATCTGAACATTTCTGTTTTCCCTTCATCTGGCCTGCTATATCAAATTAAAAGATCTACTAAATACCTTAGAACCCATGCAAGCTTCCAATTTATGATAAGCATATATCTCATTCTATAAGCATGAACAAACAGAGAATAATGTCTGGCCACAGAAAGACTTCAAGTTTAGAAAAAGATGAAAAAGAAGACTCAACAATATAAACCTCCTACAAGGAGAAAACTTCAGAAATTCTTTAATAAGATGAAAGAGGGTGCTGCATCTATGCAGCTCAAAAAGATAATCAGAGAGGGATACCTAAGAAATCTGGAATCTGTGGAAATGAAAAACATAATGGCTGAGTTAAAAACAAAATCACAATAGAAGCATTAAGATAATAGATGCATATTATGAAGGGTCAAATATAAAGAAAAGATCAAGAACTATCCCCTAATTCAGAAACATGTACGTGAAAGGAAAATGAAGACTGAAAGGATGGATCCAATACTGTAGAATAAGAAGGAGTTGCAAGAGAATTAAGATATAATGAAGAAAACTTTGCTGATCCAAAGACATGAAGGAGAAGATGTGGTACGCGCATGCAACGGAATACTACTCAACCATAAAAAAGATGAAATAATGACATTTGAGGCAACATGGATGGACCTATAGATTATTATATTAAGTGAAGTAAGTTAGAAAGACAAATATCATATGATATCACTTATATGTGGAATCTAACATATGATTCAAATGAATTTATCTATGAAACAGGCTCACAGACAGAGAGAACAGACTATGTGGTTGCCAAGGGGGAGAGATTAAGGGGAGGAGGGATTAGGAGTTTGGGGATTAGCAGATACAAATTATTATATATAGAATGGATGAACAATAAGGTCACATATATACAGTGAGCCACAGAATCAGCAACAGATTTTTGGGAAAGAGTGAGGAAAAGGCAGAAGGGTAAAAGGCAGGGTACTGCTGGGATCCTGCTGACCACTTCTGGCTTCCCCACAAACAAGAACATCTTTCACAAAGGCAAAGTACCTCACCAGAGATGTCTTTGGCCCGGACTACCTCTCTTATCTCTCCAAACAGCTGAATCTATGAAAACGAAAATTACAATAAATCTGAACATTTCTGTTTTCCCTTCATCTGGCCTGCTATATCAAATTAAAAGATCTACTAAATACCTTAGAACCCATGCAAGCTTCCAATTTATGATAAGCATATATCTCATTCTATAAGCATGAACAAACAGAGAATAATGTCTGGCCACAGAAAGACTTCAAGTTTAGAAAAAGATGAAAAAGAAGACTCAACAATATAAACCTCCTACAAGGAGAAAACTTCAGAAATTCTTTAATAAGATGAAAGAGGGTGCTGCATCTATGCAGCTCAAAAAGATAATCAGAGAGGGATACCTAAGAAATCTGGAATCTGTGGAAATGAAAAACATAATGGCTGAGTTAAAAACAAAATCACAATAGAAGCATTAAGATAATAGATGCATATTATGAAGGGTCAAATATAAAGAAAAGATCAAGAACTATCCCCTAATTCAGAAACATGTACGTGAAAGGAAAATGAAGACTGAAAGGATGGATCCAATACTGTAGAATAAGAAGGAGTTGCAAGAGAATTAAGATATAATGAAGAAAACTTTGCTGATCCAAAGACATGAAGGAGAAGATGTGGTACGCGCATGCAACGGAATACTACTCAACCATAAAAAAGATGAAATAATGACATTTGAGGCAACATGGATGGACCTATAGATTATTATATTAAGTGAAGTAAGTTAGAAAGACAAATATCATATGATATCACTTATATGTGGAATCTAACATATGATTCAAATGAATTTATCTATGAAACAGGCTCACAGACAGAGAGAACAGACTATGTGGTTGCCAAGGGGGAGAGATTAAGGGGAGGAGGGATTAGGAGTTTGGGGATTAGCAGATACAAATTATTATATATAGAATGGATGAACAATAAGGTCACATATTATACACAGGGAACTACACTCAATATCCTATAATAAGCCATAATGAAGAAAAGAATGTACATAAATGTATAACTGAATTGCTTTGCTGTACAGCAGAAATTAGCACAACATTGTAAGTCAAGTATACTTCAATAGAATAAACTTGAAAAAAAAAAACAGAGGATATAAAAATTGCCAACAGGCACACTGAAAAATACTCATTACTAATAACAGGGAGATGCAAATTAAAGCCACAGTGAGATATCACCTCACATCATTTAAAATGGCTGTCATCAAGAAGGCAAGAGACCACAAGTGCTACCAAGGATGAGGTGAAAAGGGAACCATTACAGACTGTCAGTAGGTATCTGAATTAGTTCAACTACTACAGGAAATAGCATGGAGGTTCCTAATTATAAAAAAAAAAAAAAAAAAAGATCTACCATTAAATCCAGCAATTCCACTTCTGGGTATATACCCAAAGGAAATGAAAACAGGATTTTAGCAAAACAAAATGCACACCCATGTGCATTACAGCATTACTCACAATAGCCAAGCTATTGAAACGACCTGAAATTTCATCAGTGGATGAGTGAAGAAGGTATATGCAGAATAGAATATAATTCAGCCATTAGAAAGGAGGCTATCATGCCATTTATAATGGCATGGGTGAGCCTTGAACACATTATGCTAAGCAAAACCAAGTACTACATGACATCATTTATACATGGAATCTGAAGAAGTCCAACCTATTTTTTAAAAAAGAGAACAAAATGGTGGTTACTGGGAGATAGGGTGTGGAGAATAAGACTGATGTAAGGGTACAAATTTATAATTAGGAGTAAAAAAAAAAGCCATAGAGATCTAATGGCCAAATCACAGTTTTACTAAAATATATTAACACATTTCAAAAAATTAAGCAGGTAAAAATTAGTAAGTTGAATAATATATATTAGATGTTTTGCTTTCTGAAAAATAAATAAGATTCTTGAACATAGGTGGGCAATTTACGAAAAATAAGTCCCCAAACATAAGACATCTTCCAGCCACGGTAGAGGTTGGAATGCCCTGTCCAGATTCACCAAAGAGTGAAGACTGTATTCTTTCAAACTCTGGAAGTCCTGCCAGCAGACAGGACTCAGCTGCCTGCCCCATCAGGGACTGCCCCCACTGCAGAGTACAAAGCTCTGCCTCTTCCTAAGCTCTGCCTCAATCCAATGACTGATGTGGGGGATAAAGGTTCCTCCTCTTGCCCCCAACTCCAGATGATTCTGAAGGGTCCTCCCTGCTTCAGAGCTCTCTATGGGGTCAGCTGAGGTCTCCACTTCTTTGCAGACCAGCATTTCCCTCTGTGCATCCTGCTTTCTTCCCTTCCCTTCCTTTCCACAAGTGTCACTTGACCACAAGGTCACTCTCTGACACATTCCCTGGATCTGATCTCCATCTCAGATCCTTCTACCCAGGGAATCCAACCTGCAAAACAGACCTATGACTTGCTCCTAACAGAATATGGCAAGAGTGATGAGCTGTCATGACTGTGATTGAGTTATATAAGACTGTAACTTTCATCTGGCAAGCAACTCTTTCTTTTGCAGACTTTAATGAGTATGGCTGCGATTCTGTGAGCAATTCTATGGACAAACACTCATGGCAAGGATCCAAGGGAAGTCTCAGGTCAACAGGTAACAACTGAATCCTGCCCACAATCACCTAAATGAACTTGGAGGTAAATCCTCTTTCTCAAGCCTTTGAATGAGATCTCAGCTCTGGCTCATACTAGATTTCAGTCTTGGGAGAGAGAAGGTATATGCAGAATAGAATATAATTCAGCCATTAGAAAGGAGGCTATCATGCCATTTATAATGGCATGGGTGAGCCTTGAACACATTATGCTAAGCAAAACCAAGTACTACATGACATCATTTATACATGGAATCTGAAGAAGTCCAACCTATTTTTTAAAAAAGAGAACAAAATGGTGGTTACTGGGAGATAGGGTGTGGAGAATAAGACTGATGTAAGGGTACAAATTTATAATTAGGAGTAAAAAAAAAAGCCATAGAGATCTAATGGCCAAATCACAGTTTTACTAAAATATATTAACACATTTCAAAAAATTAAGCAGGTAAAAATTAGTAAGTTGAATAATATATATTAGATGTTTTGCTTTCTGAAAAATAAATAAGATTCTTGAACATAGGTGGGCAATTTACGAAAAATAAGTCCCCAAACATAAGACATCTTCCAGCCACGGTAGAGGTTGGAATGCCCTGTCCAGATTCACCAAAGAGTGAAGACTGTATTCTTTCAAACTCTGGAAGTCCTGCCAGCAGACAGGACTCAGCTGCCTGCCCCATCAGGGACTGCCCCCACTGCAGAGTACAAAGCTCTGCCTCTTCCTAAGCTCTGCCTCAACCCAATGACTGATGTGGGGATAAAGGTTCCTCCTCTTGCCCCCAACTCCAGATGATTCTGAAGGGTCCTCCCTGCTTCAGAGCTCTCTATGGGGTCAGCTGAGGTCTCCACTTCTTTGCAGACCAGCATTTCCCTCTGTGCATCCTGCTTTCTTCCCTTCCCTTCCTTTCCACAAGTGTCACTTGACCACAAGGTCACTCTCTGACACATTCCCTGGATCTGATCTCCATCTCAGATCCTTCTACCCAGGGAATCCAACCTGCAAAACAGACCTATGACTTGCTCCTAACAGAATATGGCAAGAGTGATGAGCTGTCATGACTGTGATTGAGTTATATAAGACTGTAACTTTCATCTGGCAAGCAACTCTTTCTTTTGCAGACTTTAATGAGTATGGCTGCGATTCTGTGAGCAATTCTATGGACAAACACTCATGGCAAGGATCCAAGGGAAGTCTCAGGTCAACAGGTAACAACTGAATCCTGCCCACAATCACCTAAATGAACTTGGAGGTAAATCCTCTTTCTCAAGCCTTTGAATGAGATCTCAGCTCTGGCTCATACTAGATTTCAGTCTTGGGAGAGAGATCCTGAGGCAGAAGACCCAGCTAAATCTCATTTGTGGAAACTGTGAACTAAAAAAACAGTGTGTGTTGTTTAAGCTACTAAGTTTGCATTGTGTTAATTTGTTATGTAGTAAAACATAACTAGTCCATAAGGGTTTAGTATAATAAAATAATCATGGATGTGTGCAATGATCTGGACACAAAATAGTTCACTGCAAAATTTCTATAATTGAGAACATTTGGGAATAGTCTAAATGTCAATGAATATCAGGCTGGAACAATCAATTATAATATAGGTGAACCATGCAAAATTGCCATTTTTATAGGTTAAAAAAGGTCAAATATCACTAATTTTATGTCTCAACCTAAAGTACTCATAGAGCATAGACATTAAAAAATGGTATTCATAAAAAATAGTTTTCAATTTGGGGGAAACCTTATGAAAATTTCATAACATATTCCATAGTTTCATAACTATGGAAATATGATGTTAGTTTTGCAATAGAAAGAGATGTACACATATGCATGTGAAAAAGACTGCAGGGATATCAATAAAAAGTTAGCAATATTTATTTTTAAATTGTGGGATTTAGAGTGATTTTTTTTTTTTTTACCTCTAAGTCATCATTCATTTTTCATCCATCTTTATTCTTTTTGGCATGTGTGGGCCTCCCGACACAGTGGCCTGTCTGATTGCAGAGCACTGGCTCTGGGCATGTGTGCTCCAGAGTGTTGGCTCATAATTGGACACACTGGCCCAGCCGTTCCTCAGCATGTGGGATCTTCCCAGTCCAGGGATAGAACCAGTGCCTCTTGTACTACAAAGCAGACTCTCTACTCACTTGACCACCAGAAAGTACTAGAGTGATTTTTTATTTTCTTTCTATACTTTGTGCAATGGACATATATATTATTTTTAATGATCAGAAAAATAAGGTTAAATGAATGCAAGTCATCAATGGAACAAATTCCTAAACCAGAATTAAACTTTCTGCTTAGAACACAGACCCTTGTTTCTCACAAATCATTCTGCCTGACCTCCTGGGTTTACAGAACCACCAGGAGTGCATTTGTAAGTGCCTTGTGACAGTATCAATAGCTCCACCGGATTAGCTTGCTGGTTTCTGGAAATTTGTCATCCCTCCCTTGTGGATAGACTCTTTCTCGTCCTGTGGTTCTGTGAGCTGTTATTTACAAATCCCTTGGCTTCTGACATTTTATGATGCTGGGCGGTTGAGGGAATTTTGAGGAAAATGTGTGTTCTGAAAGAATGTGAAGACTCAACATGTATTTTTCCTTCCTGTTTCAGTTACCTTTGCCCTTCTGCCGTTGTTCAGTTTCATCTGTTACCCAACTAATGACCCTATTAGAAAGCTGAAACACTCTCCAGCTTCATCCTGAATGGCTGATAGATTTTCTCTCTCAGACCCCAGAAATGCTTTGGGACAGCTGTGTGGGCCCCAAAGGGATGGGCTATTATCTGAGAGCTCATCCTCACTGAGAAATACACCCTTACATCAGAATGCGTTCCTACCCTGTTTACCTTGTACAGTCAGCCTGCTTACTGTGCCCTTGACCGTGTTGTGTCTGCATTTAAGCCAAGGCTCCCACTCCCTGGAGGAGAAAGGGTTTGAGTGATATGTTTTTGGCATATTCAGCAACTTTTCACTGCAGGAAGAAATGGGGACATAGGAGAGGGTCAGTTGGTGACTATGCATTTTCTCTCACTGACAAGGGACTTAAAAGTACTTCAACTTCAAAACAGCCTAAGTTGTAACAAGACGAATTCAGGCTAACCACGAAAACAAGAACCATTTCTGTCTGATTCACCAAGCACCTAGGACCAGCCCTGGCACAGAGTGGGCTCCTAGTGGATGGCTGTCAAATGACTCAAGATAGAACCAGTGCCTCTTGTACTACAAAGCAGACTCTCTACTCACTTGACCACCAGAAAGTACTAGAGTGATTTTTTATTTTCTTTCTATACTTTGTGCAATGGACATATATATTATTTTTAATGATCAGAAAAATAAGGTTAAATGAATGCAAGTCATCAATGGAACAAATTCCTAAACCAGAATTAAACTTTCTGCTTAGAACACAGACCCTTGTTTCTCACAAATCATTCTGCCTGACCTCCTGGGTTTACAGAACCACCAGGAGTGCATTTGTAAGTGCCTTGTGACAGTATCAATAGCTCCACCGGATTAGCTTGCTGGTTTCTGGAAATTTGTCATCCCTCCCTTGTGGATAGACTCTTTCTCGTCCTGTGGTTCTGTGAGCTGTTATTTACAAATCCCTTGGCTTCTGACATTTTATGATGCTGGGCGGTTGAGGGAATTTTGAGGAAAATGTGTGTTCTGAAAGAATGTGAAGACTCAACATGTATTTTTCCTTCCTGTTTCAGTTACCTTTGCCCTTCTGCCGTTGTTCAGTTTCATCTGTTACCCAACTAATGACCCTATTAGAAAGCTGAAACACTCTCCAGCTTCATCCTGAATGGCTGATAGATTTTCTCTCTCAGACCCCAGAAATGCTTTGGGACAGCTGTGTGGGCCCCAAAGGGATGGGCTATTATCTGAGAGCTCATCCTCACTGAGAAATACACCCTTACATCAGAATGCGTTCCTACCCTGTTTACCTTGTACAGTCAGCCTGCTTACTGTGCCCTTGACCGTGTTGTGTCTGCATTTAAGCCAAGGCTCCCACTCCCTGGAGGAGAAAGGGTTTGAGTGATATGTTTTTGGCATATTCAGCAACTTTTCACTGCAGGAAGAAATGGGGACATAGGAGAGGGGTCAGTTGGTGACTATGCATTTTCTCTCACTGACAAGGGACTTAAAAGTACTTCAACTTCAAAACAGCCTAAGTTGTAACAAGACGAATTCAGGCTAACCACGAAAACAAGAACCATTTCTGTCTGATTCACCAAGCACCTAGGACCAGCCCTGGCACAGAGTGGGCTCCTAGTGGATGGCTGTCAAATGACTCAATGACTAGATTAATGGATGACATCAGGAATTACTGGCACACTCTTTCTCCATTTGGAATTTCCACAGATCCTAATTCAACTTCAAATCTTGGCAACCACAGAGAATAAACCTCTCTTCTGCGTATTGTTTTTTTTTTTTTTTTTTTAAATGCTTGCTCACAAAACTTGTGTCTTCATGTCCGCATTGACTGTTTCTTTGAAGCTTAACAACAACCCCAGTGGCTTCAATCACAGAGCATTATCATTTTTCAATCAATGACAAAGGAGAAATCTCTGTCCTTGTCCTTTGCTTTGATTAAGGAAATTAGAATGGGAATAAGAGAGCAGGTTCTGGTGGGAGTATAACCAAGCCATGTTGTTCATTCTTACTTGAGGGAATGAACTGGGGAAGATGTGATGCCGACCCATTCGCTGGCATGAAAAAAGATAATACAAATTGTCCCTTCGCTTTGGGTGTGGGGGATAGTATTTCCCCACCCGTGTTTACCTTTTTCATTGCTGGTCCCCTTGACCAGTTTCTTTCTGTCTCTGAGATCCCCGCTATTTTCCTACTCCAGGATATGCATTCTTTCCAGACCTCCCTTTTATGGAGCAACCCTGACTATGTGTCCTCATCACAATACCTCCCATTATGTAGAAATTCAAGGCAATGGTGTTCATATAGCTAGAATGTGGCAAGTCAAGTATTCCTTTGGTCATGTCTGTATCTTAGGATGACCAATAGAAATTCATTTTTTTCAAGGTCTCTTCCTTTTTCAGAAAGCCCTCCCTGAGCACTCCAGCCCAGTTTTCTTTCCTTCTGAGTTTATGATGCATTTCTATCTTCAGGTGCTGCGGCTTAGTCATTTCAGTTGTGTTCAACTCTTTGTGACTCCATGGATGCAGCCTGTCCGGCTCCTCTGTCCATGAAATTCTCTAGGAAAGAATACTGGAGTGGGTTGCCATACCTTCCTCCAGGGGGATCCTCCCAACCCAGGGATGGAACCTGGGTCTCCTGCACTGCAGGCAGATTCCCTACCACTAAGCCAGCAGGAAAGCCCCCTATATACGTAGGACCCCACAGACTGTAGCTCGCCTAGCTTCTCTGTCCATGGAATTCTCCAGGCAAGAATACTAGAGTGGGTTGCCATTTTCTTCTCCATCTATCTTGAGGTAGCATGGTGCAACAGACAGAACATGGATTTTGAACCTAGCCTGAACCAGGTTCAAATCCTGGGCCTAGCACTTAGCCACTGAAAGGTGTGGGCAAATGAGTTTTCCCAGTATAGGCCACTTTTTCTATCATCAAAGTGGAAATGGTAATCTCTCCTTTACAGAGTTCTTCTAAGGCAATGGGCCTCACATTACAGTCCCCAGACATTCAGTATCACCTGGGAATGTGTTAGAAAATGCAAATCCTAGGATACCTCCGCAGACCTTATCTGCTGAATTAGAAACTGAGGGTGGATTCCAACAATCTGTGCTTTTAACAAGCCCTCCAGGTGATTCCATTGCTCAAGTTTGAGAACCACTAAGGATTAACAATAACATGTGCAAAGCACCTTCAAAAATGTGTTGGAAGAATCCTTACTATTATCATCTTGTACATCCATTACTTGGCTTGATGCTGATCTGTACTGATGAATGTCTGTTAGGAGAGGCAGTATAGCATAGTGGTTAAAAAGCACAGGCTTTGAAGTCAGAAAGTCTTAAATCTCACTTATAACAGCTTTGTGATATTGGGTGAGTTATAGCTATATTATGGTGACAATAACAGTAAAAGAAGAATATTCTGTTGTTTGCTGTGAGGAACACATGTGCTGTGTTTACTTACCCAGTTGTCTACCATGTAAGTGCCCCTTAAAAGTAATCTATCATTCTAGTCTACAATTATGCTCATTTATGCTCAGTTATATCATAGACTTTAAAAGCAGGACTAACAACTAGGTCACTTATGCCCTCCACAATGATTTACATTGTGCAGAGTATACAGCAAGGGAACATTTAATGCTTATGGGCCTCTCATTGCCCCATATTCTAATATCATACAAGACAAGAGCTCGAGCTTTATTATTACCAGGTGATTCGAGTTGACATCAAAGAGGAAGCCTGTCACTGACAAAGGAAAGGAAGACATGGGGCTGTGTCCCTACTCTGCCATCTCTCAGCTAAGAGGCTTTAAGATTCCATTTATTTATCTGTAAAGCAGGGATTATGCTTTGTTTGCATTTAGAAACAGAAAATCCTGATTCAAATTATTGCCCAATCATAACATAAACTCTTGAGGTAGCATGGTGCAACAGACAGAACATGGATTTTGAACCTAGCCTGAACCAGGTTCAAATCCTGGGCCTAGCACTTAGCCACTGAAAGGTGTGGGCAAATGAGTTTTCCCAGTATAGGCCACTTTTTCTATCATCAAAGTGGAAATGGTAATCTCTCCTTTACAGAGTTCTTCTAAGGCAATGGGCCTCACATTACAGTCCCCAGACATTCAGTATCACCTGGGAATGTGTTAGAAAATGCAAATCCTAGGATACCTCCGCAGACCTTATCTGCTGAATTAGAAACTGAGGGTGGATTCCAACAATCTGTGCTTTTAACAAGCCCTCCAGGTGATTCCATTGCTCAAGTTTGAGAACCACTAAGGATTAACAATAACATGTGCAAAGCACCTTCAAAAATGTGTTGGAAGAATCCTTACTATTATCATCTTGTACATCCATTACTTGGCTTGATGCTGATCTGTACTGATGAATGTCTGTTAGGAGAGGCAGTATAGCATAGTGGTTAAAAAGCACAGGCTTTGAAGTCAGAAAGTCTTAAATCTCACTTATAACAGCTTTGTGATATTGGGTGAGTTATAGCTATATTATGGTGACAATAACAGTAAAAGAAGAATATTCTGTTGTTTGCTGTGAGGAACACATGTGCTGTGTTTACTTACCCAGTTGTCTACCATGTAAGTGCCCCTTAAAAGTAATCTATCATTCTAGTCTACAATTATGCTCATTTATGCTCAGTTATATCATAGACTTTAAAAGCAGGACTAACAACTAGGTCACTTATGCCCTCCACAATGATTTTCATTGTGCAGAGTATACAGCAAGGGAACATTTAATGCTTATGGGCCTCTCATTGCCCCATATTCTAATATCATACAAGACAAGAGCTCGAGCTTTATTATTACCAGGTGATTCGAGTTGACATCAAAGAGGAAGCCTGTCACTGACAAAGGAAAGGAAGACATGGGGCTGTGTCCCTACTCTGCCATCTCTCAGCTAAGAGGCTTTAAGATTCCATTTATTTATCTGTAAAGCAGGGATTATGCTTTGTTTGCATTTAGAAACAGAAAATCCTGATTCAAATTATTGCAAATCATAAATAAACATATGATCTTAGTTCCAAGAAGCTCAGTGGTCAGGTGGGCTCCAGGACAGATCTACTTAGTGACTCAACGATGTCATTCAGAGCCCAGGCTCTTTCCAGCTTTTTGCTCTCCCAACCCTGGTGTGAGGGCTGTGCTCTCAGGCTGCCCTATCTTGATTCCAGGTTGGCTGGCTGTCTCAGACACCCCACCAAGACAACAACATACCAAAGAAAAGAAAAATATTGTCTTTAAAGTATTAAGAAATAGACTTCTCAAGGAGGAAAATCCTTTCCTAAAAGCTTCTCCAGCAAACTTCTCATTATGTCTTACTGACTTAGATTGCATCATAATATAAAAGATCTTAAAACAGCTGCAGGAGAATGGGATTAGTTTAGACCTATCATCTGGGGTGATGTGGCTGAATTGAGATGCACCAATCTCACTACAAAGTATCAAATGCACTGGGTTGCTGTGGCGATTAAATATGACCATTGTACTACACACTGCTTTAGGCACACAAGTGACACCTGAAAGTGTCCTCTGTCCTTTCCTTTTTCAGCCCCTTTTACCACCTCCCACACACAACAACCACGTTCTAAGCATTCTGTGTCTTTAAGAAAATTCAAATTTCCCATTTCTCCATAGATCTCATCACCCTCCAAACCAGGTCAACATCATCTTTTCCCTGAACTTCTACAATAGGTCCAACCCACACTTTAAAAAATAATAATATTCATCTCTTCTTGTCATCATTTGCACAGCCACTACAGTGATTTTTCAATAACATAAATTGCTTAAAACCTTCTATGGCTCTCCATTCTCCCCAGAATAATATCAAACCCAGATGTGGGGGTCATAAGAATGTATGTCCCAGGTCTCCAAACAGAGGAAGCGTAACTGGCCAGCTGAGCTCTGACCTTTGTGGAGTCAATGACTGGGATACCAGCAGGGACCTCTGATGGAGCTATTATTATTACCAGGTGATTCGAGTTGACATCAAAGAGGAAGCCTGTCACTGACAAAGGAAAGGAAGACATGGGGCTGTGTCCCTACTCTGCCATCTCTCAGCTAAGAGGCTTTAAGATTCCATTTATTTATCTGTAAAGCAGGGATTATGCTTTGTTTGCATTTAGAAACAGAAAATCCTGATTCAAATTATTGCAAATCATAAATAAACATATGATCTTAGTTCCAAGAAGCTCAGTGGTCAGGTGGGCTCCAGGACAGATCTACTTAGTGACTCAACGATGTCATTCAGAGCCCAGGCTCTTTCCAGCTTTTTGCTCTCCCAACCCTGGTGTGAGGGCTGTGCTCTCAGGCTGCCCTATCTTGATTCCAGGTTGGCTGGCTGTCTCAGACACCCCACCAAGACACCAACATACCAAAGAAAAGAAAAAGATTGTCTTTAAAGTATTAAGAAAAAGACTTCTCAAGGAGGAAAATCCTTTCCTAAAAGCTTCTCCAGCAAACTTCTCATTATGTCTTACTGACTTAGATTGCATCATAATATAAAAGATCTTAAAACAGCTGCAGGAGAATGGGATTAGTTTAGACCTATCATCTGGGGTGATGTGGCTGAATTGAGATGCACCAATCTCACTACAAAGTATCAAATGCACTGGGTTGCTGTGGCGATTAAATATGACCATTGTACTACACACTGCTTTAGGCACACAAGTGACACCTGAAAGTGTCCTCTGTCCTTTCCTTTTTCAGCCCCTTTTACCACCTCCCACACACAACAACCACGTTCTAAGCATTCTGTGTCTTTAAGAAAATTCAAATTTCCCATTTCTCCATAGATCTCATCACCCTCCAAACCAGGTCAACATCATCTTTTCCCTGAACTTCTACAATAGGTCCAACCCACACTTTAAAAAATAATAATATTCATCTCTTCTTGTCATCATTTGCACAGCCACTACAGTGATTTTTCAATAACATAAATTGCTTAAAACCTTCTATGGCTCTCCATTCTCCCCAGAATAATATCAAACCCAGATGTGGGGGTCATAAGAATGTATGTCCCAGGTCTCCAAACAGAGGAAGCGTAACTGGCCAGCTGAGCTCTGACCTTTGTGGAGTCAATGACTGGGATACCAAGGCAGGGAACTCCTCTGATGGCCACCGATTTTGGCTGGAGGGTGCCCTAAGAGCCTTAACTGAAACTTCTTCAGACTGCACAGCAAGCTAGGATGCTTCCAGGTTGACATTTCTTTTTCCCCTTTCTCCTCTGTTCAAGACCGGATGCTTTCTCAGCGTTCCGTGCCTCTGTTTACCCCATTTGTCTCTCTCAGGCAGCTCCCCTATAAAGTCCTTATTATGTAATCCTGTCTTGGCATCTGCTTCTAGGAGGCCCTGGACTGATAGAGTGAGCTCTTCCATGATCTGCTCCAGCCTCATCTCTCACCACTTATCTCCCTCCCCCAAGATGAAATATGCCGGCCACCCTGAAACACAGACAGCTACCCCTTACCTCCTGGTTGTGCACACACTGTTCCTCTGCCCCAACATCAGCCCTACCTCTACACTCCCTGTGTGACCAAAGTCTCATTTCTTCTGGAAATCTTTATTTTCTGTCCCCCTACACACGTAACGTACACATACCAAGGCTACATACCTTTGTTCTGAACACCTAGATTCTTCCCAGATCCCCATCACACCTCAGTCCATGTTGTAACTATTGTCTCAAGTGCGTCTCCATAGAGAATCAAGCCCTACAGTGGGCAAGACCATGTCTTCTCATTTCTCTTATGTGCTCAGTACTCAGGACAGCATCTGCCGCACAGTCTAAGTGTTTAACAGCTAGCAGTCCCTTTCTCCAATACACAGCTGGGAAGACACAGAGAGTCCCTGATAGGGTTCTAAAAGACATGAGTGTTATGCCGCCAGCATCAGCCTGGTTTGGATATAGAGGAGTCAGAAAAGATGCTATGACCCCAAGATCCAGCTCAGAGAGACCTGGCCCAGCTGGCTGTCCCTCCACTTCCACAGGAACAAGTTTCAGCTCCAGGGAAACTCAGTTTAAATGCATGTCAATCACGCTCTGGTGAATCCTGGATTAAAAGATCAAAGCTGACAGGCTGCCTGTTCAAGGTAGAGATCAACCAGGACATACAAGGAGAGGTTGACTGCAGAATATGCACCAAAACAGGGCTTGAGAGGAGCAGGGCTTCTCTGTGCATGTGATGAACCGCCCAAAGGTGCCTAGCCTAGAGGGTTCATAGGGGTGAACTCAGCCCGAATTCCCTCCACCAGTCTGTGTGCCCGGCTGTCAGGTTGCGTCAGTCAGACTCCAACCACCCACAGAAGGCATCTTTGGTGACCGCACAAAGATAGATCATGAGCTGGCAGCAACCCCAAGTGAAGTGGGGACAAACTGTGGGAAAGAATCTGAGGCCAGAAGCCAGCCTAGTTGGGAGACCAGAGCTTAGTGCGCACCAGGGGCTCAGTGCCTGGGGCTTGTTGTTGGGATGATGCTGAGGCCTCTAGTTGTGCTTCCCAAGACACAAGCAGTCCTTGGCCAACTGACCTGAGACCTGTGACCTTTCCCTTTATCACTTGGCTCTCATGGGGACCAGGGGAGTTGCTATGCCTTATGGGATCTTTGCTGTCACAGGTCCTCTCAGCTAGGGGAATTGTGGTCTGAAAGGAGAGAGGAATCTAGACAACCCTACTAGTAACTACAAAGCTGTTGGCCCTCTCTTCCTTTTGCAAAGGCACTCAGTTGTTCTACATGCTGTAATCCAGGCAAATGTCCTTATTAACCAGAATCCTATACTGTTCAGGCATTTGAGCTGGGAGAAGTGCATGTGCCTCACTAGGGAAGGCTGGGTCCTTCTGCAGCAGCAGAGAATGAATCTTGATTGATCAAAGCCATTCTCCTTATCAGTGGCTGGCTTTGGCATAAGTATGTGATATAATTCTGGGAGGCTTTGAGGGAATTCCTATTGTACTATTCCTAAAATAGCATACGAGAGAGGATGCTCTGTCTCATTGTGTTTGCATGGAATGGCGGGAGATGCTGCAGCTTTCTTGTAGCATTGAAGGAAAATAACATTAACACCCTGGGAATGGCAGAGCCAAACCTGAGATCTAGTTGAGTTGCTGAGTTAACCTACTTTCCCTTAGGATTTCTATTAAGTGAGAGAATTCCCTCACTATTTAAGCCATTTTTCCATTGTGTTTTCTGGGACCTGCTGCTGAATACACCTTCAGTGGTACAGGTTCTCTGGACTCCCATTTGAGATTAAAACAATGTTTTATAAATTTCAAAATCCCTCTGCCAATATTAGGTAGCCTATAGCTAGAAACTCAACTCTATAATATATGAAATCTATGTCCAGTAAAGCTTCCATATTTCATATCAGGTAGACAGACATTCAACTAATTTGTTGTCAGGAATTTCTGCTTGGCATCAGGCTTACATTTCTACTGCTGCATTAGGGGCTCTCCCCGTGAAGGAAGTCGCATGGGGATTGCCTCTTTGCTTAAATAACCACCTAGAACCTTTGCACCATTGGGTGATAACCTTAGCTATGGTAGGAGCCTCTGAATCTAGACCAGTGCCTAGCACAGAGTGGGTCTTAGGGGTGGGGGTGGGGAAAGTCTTTTTAAATGAACAAGTAAACATAAGGTCTTCACCAGAGGGTTGAGTGGAGGTTTCACCACAAGAGTAAAGAAAACAAGTATTTCCCCTTGCCCTCGCTTTTTTAAATTTTGCCATCTTTTATTGACTTGTTGTCTATTTATTTTAATCCATCTTTATTCTTTGGCCCTTGCGGTTCTCCCATTGCAGTGGCCTCTCTCATTGCAGAGCACCTGCTCTGGGCGCATGCGCTTCAGAGTGCTGGCTCATAACTGGACACATCAGTCCAGCCACTCTGCAGCACGTGGGATCTTCCCCGGTCAGGGATCAAACTGGCGCCCCCTGCATTGCAAGGCAGACTCTTTACCCACTGGACCACCAGGGATGCCTGCATTCTCCCTTTCTGACTGCATCACAAACATGTCCCTTTCTACTAACTTCAGTTCAGGCCTGGGATCCCTAGTGAGGTTGGAGAATGCCGGAATTCTCTGCCCTTTATGAGAGGGAGTCTGGCATCAGTGGCCACTAGGAGGAAGTGGTGAGCACACTCTCACCTGTCTGATCCTTGGGAGGTTGTACTCTGTTCAGGCTCATCCCAGGAGTCCGAGAAGTTCTTATTCTCTGAACCCATACACTGATGAATGTACACCCCTCCTCTATCTAAAAATCAGCTGATCCTTCTGCCTCAATTCCATAATTCCTCCATTGTCTGTGTGCCTTGAATTATAGGTAGTCATCTGCTTTAGAGATTCCATCTCCTCTATGAACATAGGTTAGTCCTTTTTTTTTTTCAAGTAAAAGATAACAGACTTACAGAAGAATTTCCTAATCTTTAAGGTAGAGCTATCTTAATGCATTTCTACCGAATTAAAGAAACAGAATATTCCCAATATGCAGAAGCCCCTCCCCTCCCCCACCTCCTGTGCTCATTTCTGATCACTCTCTCATCTCCCTTTCCTGACTTTTCTAACTTCTAGATGCGTTTTGCCTGCTTGGGGGCTGAATATTGTTGGGGAGGGAAATTTTTTCTCTCTATCCTTCTTGAGTTCTTATGCCTTGACTAATAATAAAATTGACACAAGACAAATTCACGAGAGAAAAAAAGACACAAATTTTAATTCGTGTGCACAAAGATCTCATAGAAATGGGACGCAAGAAGTGGCCAAAGCAGGCAGTGTTTATACTTTCTAGACAAAGAAACAATAAATTTTTGAGGAATTACCTGGACAAAGCATCAGTTTCAGATGCTTAATTAGGGGAGAATCTAAACAAAGTTTGGGTTTAGGTTAGTAAATTTTAAAAGTAACAGCAACTGTTTATACAGGCTCTTCAGCCCAATATCTTGTCCCTTTTACTTCTAAATGCAGAAAGCTCACCTTTCACATTAGAGATTTATTTCCTGCTTTCAGGGAGACAGAACGGAAGGCCAAAGTGTCCTTCTTGTGTTGGCCATTTCTTAAGTAACTTTAATTAAAAAGAACCGATATGTCATTATGGCATATTTGGGGGCAGCCAACCAAAATAAATAACAATATAAATGGAATCCTACAATCATACAGTAAGTGCCCTTTCGTACCGTTTTTTTTTTTCTTTCGGTTCAATATAAAGTTTGTAAGATCCATCACTATTGTTACCTGTAGTAGTTAGCTCACACCCACTGTACAGATGAGGAAACTAAGGCTGAGAAAGAGCAGTCATAAGCAAGGTCCTCAGACAACCAACAGAATCCACAGCTCCTCTCCAATACCTCTGTGAATCAACACTTTCTTGTTGCCACAACAGCGCCCTCTCTACAGTGGATCAGCCTCTTTTTCTCTGTCCATCCAATAGGACTATTTCTCTTTGAAAAAGACCAGCTTAATCACCCTCTCCCCTGACCTTTTTTTTTTTTTTTTTCAAAAGCCTTTCCTTGTTCTTGGCTCCCAGATAAACCCCTCTTTATCCTCCAGCTCATTCCTTCCCGTGCTCTTGATAGCCTTTCTTCAGCTCTGCCTGCAATTACCAGAGAGAGAAATCTCATCTATTCTGGGCAATTCATTTGCGCTTTCATACTGGGCCTGTCTTTAACACACCTGAATGGTCCTCTTCAGGACAGCCTGCCCCATCGAGCTGCACTTTTTCATGCCACCAACCACGACTCATGCCCCTCCATCCTGACTCTTATCCTTTCAACAATTTCATTCCTTGCACAGTTGGAAATGGATCATTCAATCCAGACTGTGCTGATAAGACGAGTAGCTCTTCCCAGCCTGGGGCCACTGGGTTTACCAACACCTCAATGCAAGCATCTTCTACAAGGATTTAATTTAGATATTTAGACAAGAGATATTTATCTACCATGCTCATTGCTTTCCCTCTGAGTAGAGTGGGGATGATCATTTGGTTTTAATCAGGAAGTAGGTGACAGGGTCTGTGGGTGGGTGGGTGCAAGGGATAAAGGTGAATGCTCTTCAGCCCAATATCTTGTCCCTTTTACTTCTAAATGCAGAAAGCTCACCTTTCACATTAGAGATTTATTTCCTGCTTTCAGGGAGACAGAACGGAAGGCCAAAGTGTCCTTCTTGTGTTGGCCATTTCTTAAGTAACTTTAATTAAAAAGAACCGATATGTCATTATGGCATATTTGGGGGCAGCCAACCAAAATAAATAACAATATAAATGGAATCCTACAATCATACAGTAAGTGCCCTTTCGTACCGTTTTTTTTTTTCTTTCGGTTCAATATAAAGTTTGTAAGATCCATCACTATTGTTACCTGTAGTAGTTAGCTCACACCCACTGTACAGATGAGGAAACTAAGGCTGAGAAAGAGCAGTCATAAGCAAGGTCCTCAGACAACCAACAGAATCCACAGCTCCTCTCCAATACCTCTGTGAATCAACACTTTCTTGTTGCCACAACAGCGCCCTCTCTACAGTGGATCAGCCTCTTTTTCTCTGTCCATCCAATAGGACTATTTCTCTTTGAAAAAGACCAGCTTAATCACCCTCTCCCCTGACCTTTTTTTTTTTTTTTTTCAAAAGCCTTTCCTTGTTCTTGGCTCCCAGATAAACCCCTCTTTATCCTCCAGCTCATTCCTTCCCGTGCTCTTGATAGCCTTTCTTCAGCTCTGCCTGCAATTACCAGAGAGAGAAATCTCATCTATTCTGGGCAATTCATTTGCGCTTTCATACTGGGCCTGTCTTTAACACACCTGAATGGTCCTCTTCAGGACAGCCTGCCCCATCGAGCGGCACTTTTCATGCCACCAACCACGACTCATGCCCCTCCATCCTGACTCTTATCCTTTCAACAATTTCATTCCTTGCACAGTTGGAAATGGATCATTCAATCCAGACTGTGCTGATAAGACGAGTAGCTCTTCCCAGCCTGGGGCCACTGGGTTTACCAACACCTCAATGCAAGCATCTTCTACAAGGATTTAATTTAGATATTTAGACAAGAGATATTTATCTACCATGCTCATTGCTTTCCCTCTGAGTAGAGTGGGGATGATCATTTGGTTTTAATCAGGAAGTAGGTGACAGGGTCTGTGGGTGGGTGGGTGCAAGGGATAAAGGTGAAAGGCTGTATGTCAAGACTGCCATCTCAGGTACCTGACTCACCATCTGACCTTGAGAAAACAAATTCCCCACTCTGAGCCTCAGAATCCCATCAGTAAAATAAAGAGGTTCGTGCTACATTGGAGATGGGGTGATCCTTCTAGCAGGGAGTCCATGAATGGACACCGCTCTCACCTGTGCAAGTCGCTGCCTGCACAGGGACACTCTGTTGAAGCGTTTGAAGGATGAAGTCCGCCCAGAGAAAGCAGTTTCTTTCTCTGATTCAAGGTGCCTTGTCATTAAACAGCAGCCCTGGTGCTGTTGTATGTGTGTGACTTGCCTGGGAAAAGTGTCCATAGGTTTCCAGCTTCTCAAGGCATCCCAGTCCCCCTGAAGGATTCAAAAGCATCCATTTATACTATCTTTCCAGCCCCTGGCTTCCCTACCACCCAGTGAGTTTGCTGGTATTTTCATTCCCCTTCAAATACCCTCGCATCTGGCTCTTAAATGATCCATAATCACAGAGTCCTACTCCTCAAACAAAATCTCTGGAGAAGGAATGTCTTGTCTGGGACAATTGTTTCATTTCTTGGTGAAGCAGTTTGACCCCAGGGAGGTGGAAGGAGAATGATCCATGGGTGGAGGAAGGAGCTGTCAGAAAGAGTAGGGTAAAAAATTAATTAAATGTCTTATTTGGGAAGGAGGCAACAGGGTACAAAGGCAGATGCTGCCAGAGAAGTCACAAAGCAGCTGCTGTTTGGGGCTGAAAATGAGAATTTAAAACAAATTCAGCCAAGGTGGGTTGATGGTGGGAAGATGCTTGGGGAATTTAAATCCTGGGAAACCTCAGGGATTACTTGCGTCCCTCTTTTACCCATGATGATGGGAGAAAGGGAGATAACACGCTCAGATCTGCAGGCAGCCCCATCTGTAGAAATCCATTAAGTCCACCCAGGGATGGCCAGTGTGGGTGTAATTAGGGCTTAATTATTCACATGGCACAAATGATTTTTTGCTCTCCTTTTTCTTTTTGTTCTTTTTTAGAGTGTCGAGTAGGTGGGGATGATCATTTGGTAAGGGTGGTGACAGGGTCTGTGGGTGGGTGGGTGCAAGGGATAAAGGTGAAAGGCTGTATGTCAAGACTGCCATCTCAGGTACCTGACTCACCATCTGACCTTGAGAAAACAAATTCCCCACTCTGAGCCTCAGAATCCCATCAGTAAAATAAAGAGGTTCGTGCTACATTGGAGATGGGGTGATCCTTCTAGCAGGGAGTCCATGAATGGACACGCTCTCACCTGTGCAAGTCGCTGCCTGCACAGGGACACTCTGTTGAAGCGTTTGAAGGATGAAGTCCGCCCAGAGAAAGCAGTTTCTTTCTCTGATTCAAGGTGCCTTGTCATTAAACAGCAGCCCTGGTGCTGTTGTATGTGTGTGACTTGCCTGGGAAAAGTGTCCATAGGTTTCCAGCTTCTCAAGGCATCCCAGTCCCCCTGAAGGATTCAAAAGCATCCATTTATACTATCTTTCCAGCCCCTGGCTTCCCTACCACCCAGTGAGTTTGCTGGTATTTTCATTCCCCTTCAAATACCCTCGCATCTGGCTCTTAAATGATCCATAATCACAGAGTCCTACTCCTCAAACAAAATCTCTGGAGAAGGAATGTCTTGTCTGGGACAATTGTTTCATTTCTTGGTGAAGCAGTTTGACCCCAGGGAGGTGGAAGGAGAATGATCCATGGGTGGAGGAAGGAGCTGTCAGAAAGAGTAGGGTAAAAAATTAATTAAATGTCTTATTTGGGAAGGAGGCAACAGGGTACAAAGGCAGATGCTGCCAGAGAAGTCACAAAGCAGCTGCTGTTTGGGGCTGAAAATGAGAATTTAAAACAAATTCAGCCAAGGTGGGTTGATGGTGGGAAGATGCTTGGGGAATTTAAATCCTGGGAAACCTCAGGGATTACTTGCGTCCCTCTTTTACCCATGATGATGGGAGAAAGGGAGATAACACGCTCAGATCTGCAGGCAGCCCCATCTGTAGAAATCCATTAAGTCCACCCAGGGATGGCCAGTGTGGGTGTAATTAGGGCTTAATTATTCACATGGCACAAATGATTTTTTGCTCTCCTTTTTCTTTTTGTTCTTTTTTAGAGTGTCTATTAAATATTTAAGGAGCTGGCCCCCAGAACATTTAAATTAGGATTAGGTTTATGTCAAATTGATGTACATACATCTTTGCCCATAGGTCCTTGCTTCTGGGAATATGAGGCAGGGAGATTCAGGGCATCAGCTGTGGGGAGCAGACCTGAAGGATTATGGAGAGCTGAGGGTTCAATCTGGCAATTTGGAGCAATTGGGTTATGGGATGTTTCCCTGTGATAAACCTGCTTCTACTCGGGCATCATAGGGTCAGTTTTGGTTTCCTGCCACCAAACAATCCTTAAGGAGACACAGACTTCAGCCAACACTGCCGGGGGGTACAGGGGGTGGTGGTGTCATAGATGTTCTAGAATCTTCCATGGGATCCTCATGACTCCTAAGTGGCTTGAGAGTGAGTATGCTTCAGTTTAAATCAATCTAGGATATGAAATTCCAATTTACAACCAAGCAAATTAGAGTAATTTTTCCCATCACTCTAGAGGATTCCTGTTCAATCCTGGTGGCCACCCAGTATTTCCAATTAAATCCATTCATTCTGGTTCTCCTCCAGAACATACGCATTTCTCTCGCCCTCCCTCTCTGCTTCTGTCTTTTCTCATGATGATTACAATGGCTGTCCTGCTTGCAACTCATACTATGTCCTAGCTGTGCTAAGCTATCTATTGACATTATTTTAATATTCACAACAGCCTGCTAAGTTATTCTCCCCCAAATTCATTATGAGGAAATTGGGGTTCAGTTAGGTCAGGTAACTTGCTGGAGGTCACAGAGAAGAGTCAGGATTTGAATTCAAATCAGTCTGTGTCCAAAGGATGGGACAGAGCACAGTCACCATCCTGCTGGCAGGTGGGAGCAGAGGGCTGGGAGGAGGGAAGGGGAATGAGTTCACAAGTAAATTGGATGAGCCTGGAGAGGGTGGGATTGAAAGAGAGGCTCTGCTAAAGGGAAAAGGAGAAGGACTCTTCCCCAAGGAATGCCAGAAACTTTCCACTCATTATTTGTTGCTTTTTTTTTTACTTAAAAATTTTTTTAATTCATTTTAATTGGAGGGTAATTACTTTGCAATATTGTGATGATTTTTGCCATACATCAACATGAATCAACCACAGGTACACATGTGTCTCCCCCATCCTGGACTACATCCACGCACTTCTCTCCCCACCCTATGCCTTTGGATTGTCCCAGAACACCAGCTTTGGATGCTGTTGTCACGCGTGGAACTTGAACCGGTCATCTATAAGAACTGCCAAGTCCTTAGGCTCTTGTTTCCAGTTTCACTGGAATAGCCACTCTCACCATGCATGTCTCTGCTCCTGCTTCCCAGAACCCCTCCTCTCCTGCCAGGTGGCTTAAAACAATAGGAATTTATTCTGTCATAGTTCTGGAGGTCAGAAGTCCAAAATCAAGGTGTTAGGACCATGCTCCCTCTAAAGTCACAAGGGGAGGAGCCCTCCTGGCCCCTTCCAGCTTCTGGAGGCTCTGACTTTCCTTGGCTTGTGGCAGCATCACTACAGACTTGCCTCCAACTTCACATGGCACTCCTACCTCTGCATCCGTGTCTCTTCTCATCTCAGAAGGACACCAGTCACTTAGAATGATGTATACACTCTACCCCAGTACGACCTCAAGTTACATCTGCATTGTCCCTATTTCCAAATAACATCACCTAAATTTTAGGGGAGGACACTATTCAGCCTACTACAGGTGGTGAGAGAGGGCCTCTCCAAGGAGCAGCCTTTGCGCTGACACTTGAAGAACGAGGAGGACCTAGCCCTGCACACATCTGGGGGAGAAGCAGTCCAGGCTGAAGAGTGAAGGCCCCAAGTCTGGGATGAACATGGTACATGGAAAGGCCAGCAAGACCACTATGGCCGCAGCAGTGGGGTAAGGGAGAGGAGGGGGAGCACCGAGGGACAAGAGGGGCTATAGGGAAGCGAGGACCACTGCCAGGAGCTTGCGATTTTGTTCCTAGTGCAGCGGGGCAGGTTTTGGGCAGAGGAGTGACATGAACAGGTTTGGATTTTAAGCCTGGTGGCTGCATAAACACAGCCCAGAGGGAATAAACAACTGTAAACAGAAGCATGGGATTTCAAAGACTGTCCCTGTGAGTGCAAGTGAGAGACGATGGCAGCTCTGGCTAGTTTGTGAGCTGTGGGGATGGAGAAGAGATTTAGTTTATATTTACAGATGACAACCTTACGGAATGGATTGATTAAATGTTGGGGAAGCAAAGGACGATCCTGCTGTCCTAAGTATTATTCTATACATTATATCCACCTGCAGTTGGCATGTTCATTCAAACATGTGCCCTCTCTTCCCATGCCCAGAATTGGAGTTCAGCCTCATTCCTGGTTTCACTGCCTTCCCTATTTGGGGTTGATTACAAATTATCAGTTCTAAATTCCCCCATTGTTGGGCACTTAGTTTGTTTCTGATTTCTCACAATTTCATCAGCGTTAAACATTCATCCAAACACTGAGGTCTTCAACAAACTTCTGGAATGAAATTTGGGCATGTGGTCTGAGGGTATCTCCATGCTAGAAAGGGAGTAACTGGGCTGCAGGTTACTCTCACTCTGATAGGATTGTAGCTTTCTTCCAGAATATACTCCCATGGATTCAACGACCATGGAAGTGCTAGTTCCTCACTAAGCAGAGAAAGCCCACCCCTTTCCCACCTTCTGAGGCTTAACAGTCCCAGAGGAGCTCCCAGCCACCTCCTCACTTCCTGTGCTTTCCTAAATTTAAAAATTGCAGGGTTCCTGTAGGCCATATGCTACCTCGTGTCTGGTCTCTAAAAAGACAGAGTGGAATTTGGGAATGGGACCAGGCTGCCAAGCGTAGCTTGGATCTGGGAAATCACCAGACCCTCTTTGCTGAGAGTTTCTCTTTTCTCTAATATGTGCCCTCATCTGAACCCAGGTCCAGCAGGAGAAGAGATTAGATCTTTATACCTGTTCTGACTCATAGTTCTCCATCTGTTACAGCGAGGCATTCTTGGGCAAGAGAGGATCGGGGTGGGAGACAGAATCTAGCTTCACTATCCTTTCTCCAGAAGTTATCTAGGATGTTTTAAAAATTTGCTCTCAATCTCTATCCTTATCATAAACAAAGTGTAAGAGGTAACGCATATGACAGAAGAATAATTTCCTCAATATGCAAAGAGCCCTTTCCAAATTAAAAAAGCAAAGAGAATGACCTAATTCTATTCAAGACATGAAGAAACAAAGCAATCACAGAAAAATATCAAACAGCAAACAGATCTGCAAAGATGTGCAGCCTCACTCGCTATTAAAGAAAGGGGAATAAGAACATGCACATTCTGCTTGCTCAGAATGATGTAAATGAAAGAGCTTGACCACTCCCAGTCTTGTAAGCATCAGGAAAGAAAAGACTCTCAAATCCTTGGGAAGGGAGAGTGCAAACTTTGGGGGGAGCAATAGCACAGTATCTTTTACTTTGCTCCCATCTCTTTTTCTTTAAAAAAATTTTAGGACAATATTTCATGCTAGGAAGTTTAATAATTTCATTTCCACTGGAGGAGGGAATGGTAAACCACTCTAGTATTTTTACCTCGAGAATCCCATGAACAGTATAAAAAGGCAAAAAGATATAACACTGGAAGGTGAGTACCCCAGGTCAGAAGGTGTCCAATATGCTACTGGAGAAGAGCAGAGGACAATTATCAATAGCTCCAGAAAGAGCAAAGCAGCTAGGCCAAAGTGGAAACGATGCTCAGTTGCGGATGTGTCTGGGGGGTGAAAGTAAAGTCTGATGCTGTAAAGAACAGTATTGTAAACTCTGGGAGATAGTGAAGGGCAGGGCAGCTAGTATGCTTCAGTCCATGGGGTTGCAAAGAGTAGGACATGATTTTGCGAATCAAGAACAGTAACAACAACAAGGAATTTATTATAGGTAGATACAGACAGACAGATAGATATAGAGATATGATCTCCAAAGTAGGCAAAGATAAACCAAGATTCTTATTATAGTATTGTTTTTTAAGGAAAAAATTCTGAAAATAACCTGACTGTGAATCTATAGGATTACATAATGATACATCTATATGATAGACTACAATGCAGTGATTAAAAGCTGAACAGGGCAGCTCTAAATGCACTGACATATTTTAAAACCCAAGGCATAAAGTTCAGAAGAAAAGGTAAGCTTCTCAGGATAATGTATTGTACTTTCATATAAAACATTTCTGGAAGGATATATAAGGAAGCACAATAATGATTTGTCTCTAGTAGACAGGAGTAGAAAATGAAGATGAAGAGACTTTCACTTCCATATACTTCTACAGTGTTTTTTATCAACTATTACCAAGTATTACTTTTCTGAGTAAAAACTTGCTTAAAAAATAATTAGCAGAAAGCAGATGATTCAATCATGGACTTAAAATCTGGAAATTGAAACATTTGAGATCTAATTTCAGTTTATGTTCTGTTTGTCCTATCAGGTGTGTACATTTGTGCTAAGTTCCTACAGTCATGTCTGACTCCTTGCCACCCCATGGATTGTAGCCCACCAGGCTCCTCTGTCCGTGGGATTCTTCTTTTTAGTTAATTAATTTATTTTTGGCTATTCTGGGTTTTCACTGCTGCTGCAGGTTCTTCTCTAGTTGCAAGGAGTGGGGGCTACTCTCTAGTTGAGGTGAGCAGGCTTCTTGTTACAGTGACTTCTCTTGTTGAACTTGGGCTCTAGGGCACATGGGTTTCAGTGGTTGCAGCACATGGGCTCCATAGTTTTGGCTCACAGCTTAGTTGCTCTGCAGCATGTGGGCTCTTTCCGGATCAGGGATGGAACCCGTGTCTCCTGCATTGGCAGGCAAAGTCTTTACCACTGAGCTACCATGGAAGCCCTGTCCATGGGATTCTTCAGACAAGAATATTGGAGTGGGTTGCCATTTTCTCCCCCAGGGGATCTTCCCGAACCAGGGAGGGCATGATTTTGCGAATCAAGAACAGTAACAACAACAAGGAATTTATTATAGGTAGATACAGACAGACAGATAGATATAGAGATATGATCTCCAAAGTAGGCAAAGATAAACCAAGATTCTTATTATAGTATTGTTTTTTAAGGAAAAAATTCTGAAAATAACCTGACTGTGAATCTATAGGATTACATAATGATACATCTATATGATAGACTACAATGCAGTGATTAAAAGCTGAACAGGGCAGCTCTAAATGCACTGACATATTTTAAAACCCAAGGCATAAAGTTCAGAAGAAAAGGTAAGCTTCTCAGGATAATGTATTGTACTTTCATATAAAACATTTCTGGAAGGATATATAAGGAAGCACAATAATGATTTGTCTCTAGTAGACAGGAGTAGAAAATGAAGATGAAGAGACTTTCACTTCCATATACTTCTACAGTGTTTTTCATCAACTATTACCAAGTATTACTTTTCTGAGTAAAAACTTGCTTAAAAAATAATTAGCAGAAAGCAGATGATTCAATCATGGACTTAAAATCTGGAAATTGAAACATTTGAGATCTAATTTCAGTTTATGTTCTGTTTGTCCTATCAGGTGTGTACATTTGTGCTAAGTTCCTACAGTCATGTCTGACTCCTTGCCACCCCATGGATTGTAGCCCACCAGGCTCCTCTGTCCGTGGGATTCTTCTTTTTAGTTAATTAATTTATTTTTGGCTATTCTGGGTTTTCACTGCTGCTGCAGGTTCTTCTCTAGTTGCAAGGAGTGGGGGCTACTCTCTAGTTGAGGTGAGCAGGCTTCTTGTTACAGTGACTTCTCTTGTTGAACTTGGGCTCTAGGGCACATGGGTTTCAGTGGTTGCAGCACATGGGCTCCATAGTTTTGGCTCACAGCTTAGTTGCTCTGCAGCATGGGGGATCTTTCTGGATCAGGGATGGAACCCGTGTCTCCTGCATTGGCAGGCAAACTCTTTACCACTGAGTTACCAGGGAAGCCCTGTCCATGGGATTCTTCAGACAAGAATATTGGAGTGGGTTGCCATTTTCTCCCCCAGGGGATCTTCCCGAACCAGGGATCGAACCCGTGTTTCCTGCATCTTCTGCATTGGCAGGTGGGTTCTTTACCACTAGCGCCAACTGGGAAGCCCAAAGGTTCAGACAGGTCCCATCGAGACTTGAATCGCTGGATTCAAAGTCTAGAGTGCAAACCTTAAGACAAGTAAATTTCTGGGCCTGATTTTCTCATCAATGAACTGAAGATGCTGTGAGATTCTTGTGGGTGTGTGGGTGTGTGTGCACCTTCAATAATTCTTATGTTGAATATGTTTTTTTAATTGGAGGATAATTGCTTTACAATATTTTGTTGGCTTCTGCCATATGACAATGTGAATCAGCCATTAGTACACATATCCGCCCCCTCTTGACCTTCCCTCCCACCCCCACCCCATCCTAGGTCGTCACAGAGCACCAAACTGAGCTCTCTGTGCTATACAGCAACTTCCTGCCAGCTATCTATTAACACATGATAGTGTATATATTTCCATGCTATTCTCTCAAATTTGTTCCACTCTCTTCTTCCCCTGCTGTGTCCACAAGTTCATTCTCTATATCTGCATCTCTACTCCTGTCTTGAAAATAGGTTCATCAGTACCATTTTTATATATTTCACAGTCAGAAAAAAATAAATATTGTATATTAACGCTAATATATGGAAGCTACGGATTTCTTGGTGGTATTGTCCCTATTGATACATTTTATGCTACCGAAAGAATAAAATGGTACAGAAAGGCAAGCAGCTTAATGTTTTGGCTCTAAAATTTATTTTGTTTCTTAATAATGTGGAAACATTGATCTGATATTCTTGAAGATCATGTCAGTTACTTAAAGAAATAATAATGATGCTTCCCCATGGTGAAGGCGCATCTGGAGATGTCAGAGGGCGATCCAATTTTCACCTATCCTTCTGCTAATTTCACCTGTAGCCTAGTGCATGCTGGGAGTAAATAGCATCACCTCCCGGGCTGATGGAAAACACCTAGTGAGAATTTTCTCCTTAGCCTTCCCTCAAGTTGAGAAGGTACTTGGGTCATTCCATCTTGGGTAGACATAAATAAAGACAGAGTAAATATCAGCAGAGGAAATCACTAAGCAGGGGAGATATTATTAATAGTGACGAGAAAACTAGAAATGCTTAGGCGAGAGGTAACTGACAAAAAAACAATAAAGAAACTTCATAGGATCTTTGCAGAGAAATAGTAAAGAACTGTGGGTTAAGGGACAAAGATGGAGGCCACAGTGGGGGCGAGGGGAGAAAGAAGTTGGAAGAGCTGGCAGGAGTGCAGCTGAAAAAAGAGGGAGGAGCTCAGGAGCAAACAATGAGGATCTTGGAGGAGTTTGCTGAGTGGTTTTAAAGAAAAGGTGAAGACAGATACACTGAAGGACAGGAAGAATAAGAGAAAACGGTTCTTATGATTGTAATCAGTTTGCCCTACAATTCCAAAGTGGGAAAAGGAGGAAGGGTTGAAAGGGCTGGATCCGGAGGCAGGAAAAAAGGTAAGCAGAGAACAGTTCAGAGAAAGCTTAGTCTTGGAGGACTGTTGCTAAGTCAGGGGAAGTCCTCCTGGGAATTGTGTCATGGGAACACAGGCGAGAAAGACACCAAGTGAGTCCCAGCTCAGATGCGCTGTGACAGTGGAGTGTGGGAGTTCCCCATGGGTCTCTGTGTTTGATTTCTCTCTCTTCAAAGGAAGCAGCCCATCATGAGCATGTGACCACTGGCTACACAAATGAATGAATGTCCTTCTGAGAACTCCTAAAGAAAGATTCTGACCCTCTCCCCCATGGAACTACTACTGGCTTATACCAGGGTCTTGGCTAAAGAACGACTTACAAATAGTGCCACCCTCAGTGTCGAGGCCACTGTGACTGAGCACTCTGCCACATCAGGACACTGTGGAGTGCCTGCAGGCATTCTCTCAGGTAATTCTGGAATCCAACTGAGGAGGCGGATATTACCATCACCCCCTTTTTACAGATGAGGAAAGTGCTTAGCAAGGTGATGTGGACTACCTGGGGGTGCCCAGCTGGGATTTGAAACCAGATCTGTCAAATCTAAAACCCAAGTGCTTGGAGCTAAGGTGCTGGAGATGGACAATGGCCCACATAGGGAGGCCCTAGTCTCCCTATTTTATAGATGAGAAGACTGAGATCCAGGCAGCTGAAGTTCAGATTGTCAGACACCAAAGTATGCTTCTTCTGCTATGCAACCTGCTGCTCCCTAATCCTTTGGGAAGGCAACAGAGACAACGTGGCTTTTTCTTTTTTCTTTAAATTTCCAAAAACTTCCAAAGTTGTCTGAACAGTCTTGATTTTCCAGCCACGCGGGACATTTCTGACTGGATCGGTGAGTCTTAGCCAGGAGGATTTTTCTCTGCAGGAGACATCTGGCAATCTCTGGAGACAGCTTTGGTTGCCACAAGGAGGAGTGTATTGTGGGGGGGGGGGGGGACTGTCCGGGCATCTAATGGTAGAGGCCAGGGTTGCTGCTACATATCCCATGGTACTACTTACGTACCTCCAGCTATTCTTTTTTTTTTTTAATTAATGTTTATACACATAATTGATAACAGGGGAAAATAGTGTCATTTATGAAAACCTTCTCATTAACTACATAAGCCACAGACACAAAGCTAAATACTCACCCATGCCCCATCCCCCTTGGTCAGTGGCAACACTATCCGCAGTTTGTGTACATCCCACAGTGCTCAGGAGAGTCCCTACAAGGAAGAATTTGTCACTCTTTCAGAAATGGATAAATACTTCTTTGGCCTCCCGTGTAAGGGCTGGTACTTTTCAACTTCAACCCCTTAACACACATAAGCTGTCTGAGCAATTGATCCCCAAAAGCATTTTCTGAACACTAGCTACCTACCAGGCACTGAGTATGCAGCTGTTCTGCATGCAGACTATCTTTCCTCATGACTCATTAGAGCAGACAGCTATGGCCAGCTCCAGCGCAGGAGCTAAGAATCAAAGGGTAGGGGGGAGAAATGTGCAAAAATAAATGGCCACTGAGTCATGAAAGGACAAAGAGGAGACTGAAGTATGTGTCAGTAAGTAGAAGAAGCCAATCTGAAAAGCCTACTATATGATTCTAATTAAATGACATTCTGGAAAACATAAAACAATGGAGACAATAATAAGATAGGTGGTTCATCCATATCACTTCCACTAACTCAATCCCATTCCTTCTTATGGCTGAGTATATTCCATGAGTACATTCCATTGCATGCATGTGCCACATCTACTTTATCCATTCTGTTAATAGACATCTAGGTTGCTTCTATGTCCTAACTATTGTAAACAGTGCTACAATGAATACTGTGCATGTGCCTTTTTGAGTTATGGTTTTCTCAGGGTGTATGCCTAGTAGTGGGAATGCTGGGTCATACGGTAGGTAATACAGAGGGAAGTAAGTCAGAGAAAACCAATATCGTATATTAATGCATATATATGGAATACAGAAAATGGTACTGATGAACCTATTTTCAGGGCAGGAATGCACGAGCAGATGTAAAGAGTGGACTTGTGGACACACTGCAGAAGGAAGGGGACAAATTGAGAGTACAATTGATATGTATACACTACCATGTGTAAAATAGCTAGTGGGGGCTTCCCCGGTGGTCCAGTGGGTAAGGACACCGCCTTGCAGTAACATTAATGTGTATACACATAATTGATAACAGGGGAAAATAGTGTCATTTATGAAAACCTTCTCATTAACTACATAAGCCACAGACACAAAGCTAAATACTCACCCATGCCCCATCCCCCTTGGTCAGTGGCAACACTATCCGCAGTTTGTGTACATCCCACAGTGCTCAGGAGAGTCCCTACAAGGAAGAATTTGTCACTCTTTCAGAAATGGATAAATACTTCTTTGGCCTCCCGTGTAAGGGCTGGTACTTTTCAACTTCAACCCCTTAACACACATAAGCTGTCTGAGCAATTGATCCCCAAAAGCATTTTCTGAACACTAGCTACCTACCAGGCACTGAGTATGCAGCTGTTCTGCATGCAGACTATCTTTCCTCATGACTCATTAGAGCAGACAGCTATGGCCAGCTCCAGCGCAGGAGCTAAGAATCAAAGGGTAGGGGGGAGAAATGTGCAAAAATAAATGGCCACTGAGTCATGAAAGGACAAAGAGGAGACTGAAGTATGTGTCAGTAAGTAGAAGAAGCCAATCTGAAAAGCCTACTATATGATTCTAATTAAATGACATTCTGGAAAACATAAAACAATGGAGACAATAATAAGATAGGTGGTTCATCCATATCACTTCCACTAACTCAATCCCATTCCTTCTTATGGCTGAGTATATTCCATGAGTACATTCCATTGCATGCATGTGCCACATCTACTTTATCCATTCTGTTAATAGACATCTAGGTTGCTTCTATGTCCTAACTATTGTAAACAGTGCTACAATGAATACTGTGCATGTGCCTTTTTGAGTTATGGTTTTCTCAGGGTGTATGCCTAGTAGTGGGAATGCTGGGTCATACGGTAGGTAATACAGAGGGAAGTAAGTCAGAGAAAAACCAATATCGTATATTAATGCATATATATGGAATACAGAAAATGGTACTGATGAACCTATTTTCAGGGCAGGAATGCACGAGCAGATGTAAAGAGTGGACTTGTGGACACACTGCAGAAGGAAGGGGGACAAATTGAGAGAGTACAATTGATATGTATACACTACCATGTGTAAAATAGCTAGTGGGGGGCTTCCCTGGTGGTCCAGTGGGTAAGGACACCGCCTTGCAGTGCAAGGGGCCCCGGTTCGAGCCCTGGCCTGGGAAGATCCCACGTGCTGTGGAGTGGCTGGACCGATGTGTCCAATTACCGAGCCAGAGCTCTGCAGCACATGCGCCTAGAGTCGGTGCTCTGCAGCGACAGAGGCCACCGCGATGGGAGGCCCACAGGAACCAAAGAACAAAAGACAGATGAAAATAGAGAAATGAAAGACCAATAGAAGTGGCCCGCCCGCTCCCCTCCCTCCCCAACCCGACCCCTGCCCAAAATAAATAAATAAATAAATCTTAAAAAAAAAAATAGCTAGTGGGAAGCTGCTGTATAACACAGGGGGCTCAGTCTGGTGCTCTGTAATAACCTAGATGGGTGGAATGAGGGGATGGGTGGGAGGGTGGTTCAAGAGGGAGGGGATATATGTATACATATAGCTGATTCATGTTGCTGTACAGCAGAAACTAATACAACATTATAAAGCAATTATACTCCAATAAAAAAAAGAGTAGGTGGTTGTCAGAGGTGGGGGGAGGGGAGAAGATAAATAGGAAGACCACAAAAGATTTTCAGAACAGTGAAAGTACTCTGTATGATATCATAATTATGGATATATGTTGTTATACATTTGTCCAAACACACAGAATGTACAATACCAAGATGAACCCTAAAGTCTGGAATTTTGTGATTGTATTGTGTCAACACACACTATTCTGATGAGTGCTGTTGATAATGGGGAGACCATGCCTGTATATTAGCAGGGAATATAAGGAAATCACAAAATGCTTAAAAACATCTAGGTTGCTTCTATGTCCTAACTATTGTAAACAGTGCTACAATGAATACTGTGCATGTGCCTTTTTGAGTTATGGTTTTCTCAGGGTGTATGCCTAGTAGTGGGAATGCTGGGTCATACGGTAGGTAATACAGAGGGGAGTAAGTCAGAGAAAACCAATATCGTATATTAATGCATATATATGGAATACAGAAAATGGTACTGATGAACCTATTTTCAGGGCAGGAATGCACGAGCAGATGTAAAGAGTGGACTTGTGGACACACTGCAGAAGGAAGGGGGACAAATTGAGAGAGTACAATTGATATGTATACACTACCATGTGTAAAATAGCTAGTGGGGGGCTTCCCTGGTGGTCCAGTGGGTAAGGACACCGCCTTGCAGTGCAAGGGGCCCCGGTTCGAGCCCTGGCCTGGGAAGATCCCACGTGCTGTGGAGTGGCTGGACCGATGTGTCCAATTACCGAGCCAGAGCTCTGCAGCACATGCGCCTAGAGTCGGTGCTCTGCAGCGACAGAGGCCACCGCGATGGGAGGCCCACAGGAACCAAAGAACAAAAGACAGATGAAAATAGAGAAATGAAAGACCAATAGAAGTGGCCCGCCCGCTCCCCTCCCTCCCCAACCCGACCCCTGCCCAAAATAAATAAATAAATAAATCTTAAAAAAAAAAATAGCTAGTGGGAAGCTGCTGTATAACACAGGGGGCTCAGTCTGGTGCTCTGTAATAACCTAGATGGGTGGAATGAGGGGATGGGTGGGAGGGTGGTTCAAGAGGGAGGGGATATATGTATACATATAGCTGATTCATGTTGCTGTACAGCAGAAACTAATACAACATTATAAAGCAATTATACTCCAATAAAAAAAAGAGTAGGTGGTTGTCAGAGGTGGGGGGAGGGGAGAAGATAAATAGGAAGACCACAAAAGATTTTCAGAACAGTGAAAGTACTCTGTATGATATCATAATTATGGATATATGTTGTTATACATTTGTCCAAACACACAGAATGTACAATACCAAGATGAACCCTAAAGTCTGGAATTTTGTGATTGTATTGTGTCAACACACACTATTCTGATGAGTGCTGTTGATAATGGGGAGACCATGCCTGTATATTAGCAGGGAATATAAGGGAAATCACAAAAATGCTTAAAAATAAAGTTATTGGGGCTTCCCTGGTAGCTGAGTGGTAAAGAGTTTGCCTGCCAATGCACGAGACACGAGTTCAATCCCTGATCTGGGAAGATCCCACATGCCACAGAGCAACCAGGCCTGTGAGCCACAGCTAGTGAGCCTGTGCCCTACAGCCTCAGAGTTGCAACTATGGAGCCCATGGGCCACACTGACTGAAGCCTGTGAGCCCTAGAGTCTGAGTTCCACAACAAGAGAGGTTACCTCAACATGAAGCCTGCTCACTTCAACTAGAGAGTAGCCCCAACTCCCTGCAACTAGAGAAGAGCCTGTGGCAGCAGTGAAAACCCAGAATAGCCAAAAATAAATAAATAAATACAAATGAAAAAAAAATTGTTTTAAATTTTAAAAAAAGGTAGGGGGAGAAATGATGTGACTGACGAGAGTGCTTGAAGGGGAAGCATCTGGAAAAGTCGCTTGTAGCAATGGCATTTGGGCCCTATTTCTTATTTTTTTTTATCAGTTGGTTTCCTTGTTTATTGTCAGCACCTGCCTTTACCCCAGTCTGTCTCAGGTTCTCTTGTATCTCTGATTCCTTGCATACTACTGCTTATACAGCCAGCACTCAATAAATATGTGCTCTTTGAATGCATGATACTATCTCATTTAACAATCCCATGAGTAGGAATTACTATTATCCCCATTTTACACAGAAGAACCTCAAGGCTCAGAGAGGTGAAGTACTTGGCTCAAGATCATAGAGCCAGCAAAGAGTAGAGGCCAATTAGAACCCAGGAGTGCAGAACCTCAAGTTCTGCTCTTGACACCAGGCTTTAGAAGGCAGCCCTGATAGCTTAGTCAGTGAAATTCACATACAGCAGATGGATCCCGGAAAGGAGAAGAAAACTGTAACTTCGGCAAATCTTTTCTTCAACTCTGGATTTGAGAAAGTCTGGGATCTCTATGAATCTCCTCCACCATCCCTCCACATTAGCTACTGTGTCCCATCCCTTTCCTGTCCATATTCTCCTATTTAATGGTCTTTCCCTCCCTTGCTTGCCTCTTTCGTCCCCATCTTGTCCAGTCCCCTGGGGTTGCCAATGATGCCATTCGGTCGGATAATTAAAGTTCCCCTCCTGTTAGCATCTTGCTCCTGAGCCCTCCCAGCAGCTGTTCAGCTGGAGCGGGTCTGGGAGAGATGCACAAAAGCTTTACTAATAATTGTGGCTACAAGCTGTGTACGTGTATGCGTGCATGCATGTGTGTGTGTGTGTGTGTGTGTGTGTGTGCATGGACACAGCCAGCATGTGCCTGGTCTCACCCCACCCCCTTGGGCAAGGGCCACAGATTCATTACAGATTTTTCTTGGTGGCCTGGAGAGGAGGGAGGGGAAAGGGACCAGATGGCAGACAGGCGGGTGGCGGTGGGCCCTGCCGCCTCCTCCTCATCAAGCAGATGCCCTAGGAACAAGGGCCCCGGAGGCAGAGGCAGGATTAGAGGGGGAACTCCGTATCAATTAGTGTCAAAGGCCGGGAGAGCTGGTGGGGGAGGGGCAGCCAGTTGGCTCAGGCTGGTGGGGGAGGGAAGAGACAACACACTAATGTTGGCGGAGGGGGCGGGGACGGGGGCGGGGGTGGCCCAGACCAGCCTGCAGCCAAAAAGGAGTTAACATGTGTTTTTACAAGGAGACTGGAGTGAGGACAGAGCCACCCTCAGAAAACACCAGAGTACTTTCACTGCTCTGAAAATCTTTTCTGGTCTTTCTGCTTATTTATGGATGAAGCAATTGAGGCTCAGAGAGGGCAGTGAGGCCGCCCGAAGTCACACAGCCAATAAAGATGGGTCTGAGATTCTAACCCAGGACTGAGCCAACTGAATAGTCAACAAGTATGGCTTGTCTGAACTTGATCTTCGAGTGAGGTTGGTCCATACTGGTTTGGGGAGCAACATTCTTGAATCTTCAATTCTTTTACCCTTTAAAAAGTTAAATTTAACTGGGAATTTAAAATCCCAAGTTTTTCTGATTAATGACTATAATGGAATATTATGCAGGAAAGTCTGGGATCTCTATGAATCTCCTATCCCTCCACATTAGCTTGTCCCATCCCTTTCCTGTCCATATTCTCCTATTTAATGGTCTTTCCCTCCCTTGCTTGCCTCTTTCGTCCCCATCTTGTCCAGTCCCCTGGGGTTGCCAATGATGCCATTCGTTCGGATAATTAAAGTTCCCTCCTGTTAGCATCTTGCTCCTGAGCCCTCCCAGCAGCTGTTCAGCTGGAGCGGGTCTGGGAGAGATGCACAAAAGCTTTACTAATAATTGTGGCTACAAGCTGTGTACGTGTATGCGTGCATGCATGTGTGTGTGTGTGTGTGTGTGTGTGTGTGTGCATGGACACAGCCAGCATGTGCCTGGTCTCACCCCACCCCCTTGGGCAAGGGCCACAGATTCATTACAGATTTTTCTTGGTGGCCTGGAGAGGAGGGAGGGGAAAGGGACCAGATGGCAGACAGGCGGGTGGCGGTGGGCCCTGCCGCCTCCTCCTCATCAAGCAGATGCCCTAGGAACAAGGGCCCCGGAGGCAGAGGCAGGATTAGAGGGGGAACTCCGTATCAATTAGTGTCAAAGGCCGGGAGAGCTGGTGGGGGAGGGGCAGCCAGTTGGCTCAGGCTGGTGGGGGAGGGAAGAGACAACACACTAATGTTGGCGGAGGGGGCGGGGACGGGGGCGGGGGTGGCCCAGACCAGCCTGCAGCCAAAAAGGAGTTAACATGTGTTTTTACAAGGAGACTGGAGTGAGGACAGAGCCACCCTCAGAAAACACCAGAGTACTTTCACTGCTCTGAAAATCTTTTCTGGTCTTTCTGCTTATTTATGGATGAAGCAATTGAGGCTCAGAGAGGGCAGTGAGGCCGCCCGAAGTCACACAGCCAATAAAGATGGGTCTGAGATTCTAACCCAGGACTGAGCCAACTGAATAGTCAACAAGTATGGCTTGTCTGAACTTGATCTTCGAGTGAGGTTGGTCCATACTGGTTTGGGGGAGCAGCATTCTTGAATCTTCAATTCTTTTACCCTAAAAAGTATAACTGAATTTAAAATCCCAAGACCAGAATTCAACTTTGAACTCTTACGGACAAGCTGTGTAACCTTGGGCAAGTCACTGAGCCTCTTAGAATCTGTTTCCTCCTCTGTCCTATGATGTCATTCGACAGTGGTGGATAGGTAAATTACTTCTGATTAATGACTATAATGGAATATTATGCAGGCTATTTAAAATGATGAGATGGATGGGTATTTACTGACACAGAAAGATACTCAGACTATATTGCTAAGTTGGAAAGAAAAGTATGAAATTTAAAAATGTCTAATATTTATCTCATGTTGATTAACACATATATACAGAGAGCAAGAATGAGAGGAGAAGATGAGAGAGATAAAGAATGAGTTCGTGAATCCAGAGGATAAACTCCAAAAGCTTCACAGTGGTTATTCTGTGCAGTTATACTTTCTCTTTTTTGTATGTCAATATTTACAAAAATTAGTATGAACACAAGTGATAATATGAAAAGGCTGTTCCATCATCAGTCTTGCCCAGGTCCTGAGTATTGTGAGGACCATACTCTGGTCCTGCTAAGGTACCTAGCACAGAGGAGGGATGGCTTGTCTCCTGGAGTGTGGTAAGATGGGGAGAGCAGTGATAAGGTGTGGGTCAGGGTCTTGTCCACAGGCTCAGTTAGAGACCCAGCAATGTCAGTAGGTCAGGTCAAAGTCATAAAGAACCAGTGTCTGAGGGCTGCTGGGGAGGGAAGGGTTAATGTGCAAATCCATAAAGCTGACCCTGGGGTGGCCCACTTAGCAGACCATCTGCCAGCAGGCCTGCATCTGCCAATCCAGGAGGCCCTGCCTTCTCTCAGGCTCCTCCCAGCCTGCACAGCTCTGAGCGGCCCAGATGCCTCTGCCTTGGCCTCTGACTCAAGCCAGGGGATCTGACATGGTGGAACCTTCACATCTCTCTCCCCATCCCCAGCAGGAGCACTGGCATTTGAGGTGATATCGAGATTACCAGTTTTTCCATGTAGTGGTCTCCTGTGACCCACAGATAGCCGGGCGGTGATTTTCCCATTGTACAGCTGAGGAAACAGTCTCAAAGGCAAAAGGACTTGGCCAAGGATACAAATGCTTGGGGACAGCCCAGGTTCCTGGGGCAAGCAGGAGGCCCCTGCCCCACCCTCTGATATTCTCCTGAGGGCATCTACTCCTCCAAGAGCAGCGAGGGGGATGGAATGAACAAGTGGCTGGACTTTAGTAGCCTCTTAGAATCTGTTTCCTCCTCTGTCCTATGATGTCATTCGACAGTGGTGGATAGGTAAATTACTTCTGATTAATGACTATAATGGAATATTATGCAGGCTATTTAAAATGATGAGATGGATGGGTATTTACTGACACAGAAAGATACTCAGACTATATTGCTAAGTTGGAAAGAAAAGTATGAAATTTAAAAATGTCTAATATTTATCTCATGTTGATTAACACATATATACAGAGAGCAAGAATGAGAGGAGAAGATGAGAGAGATAAAGAATGAGTTCGTGAATCCAGAGGATAAACTCCAAAAGCTTCACAGTGGTTATTCTGTGCAGTTATACTTTCTCTTTTTTGTATGTCAATATTTACAAAAATTAGTATGAACACAAGTGATAATATGAAAAGGCTGTTCCATCATCAGTCTTGCCCAGGTCCTGAGTATTGTGAGGACCATACTCTGGTCCTGCTAAGGTACCTAGCACAGAGGAGGGATGGCTTGTCTCCTGGAGTGTGGTAAGATGGGGAGAGCAGTGATAAGGTGTGGGTCAGGGTCTTGTCCACAGGCTCAGTTAGAGACCCAGCAATGTCAGTAGGTCAGGTCAAAGTCATAAAGAACCAGTGTCTGAGGGCTGCTGGGGAGGGAAGGGTTAATGTGCAAATCCATAAAGCTGACCCTGGGGTGGCCCACTTAGCAGACCATCTGCCAGCAGGCCTGCATCTGCCAATCCAGGAGGCCCTGCCTTCTCTCAGGCTCCTCCCAGCCTGCACAGCTCTGAGCGGCCCAGATGCCTCTGCCTTGGCCTCTGACTCAAGCCAGGGGATCTGACATGGTGGAACCTTCACATCTCTCTCCCCATCCCCAGCAGGAGCACTGGCATTTGAGGTGATATCGAGATTACCAGTTTTTCCATGTAGTGGTCTCCTGTGACCCACAGATAGCCGGGCGGTGATTTTCCCATTGTACAGCTGAGGAAACAGTCTCAAAGGCAAAAGGACTTGGCCAAGGATACAAATGCTTGGGGACAGCCCAGGTTCCTGGGGCAAGCAGGAGGCCCCTGCCCCACCCTCTGATATTCTCCTGAGGGCATCTACTCCTCCAAGAGCAGCTGAGGGGGTGGATGAGACATGAAGAGCTCAGGGCAATGGGGTGGGGATGGAGGGAAGCAGACGAGAGGAGATGGGAGTCCAGGAAGCTGGGGTTGAATCCCTGCTCTGCCTCCCCACTCTGCCTCATCTACTGGCCCTTTTAGACAGTCTCATAAGAACCTTCCAACTCCAATTGCGGAGAGTCTAAGACCTCTGTCCACTTCCTGATCCCAGGAAAAAGAATTAGATGAGAAACTCCCCCCAACCATCAGCACCCACTCTGGAGTCAGATATTGGTCCTGATGGCCAAAGGATGGGAGAGAAAAGAGTTAACTAAAGGGGCAGATGGAGAAGGGACAGAATCCTCCCTGGAACCTGCCCAAATGTCAGACTGAACAGCTCAGGACTGGCGGCCAAAGGAGGCAGAGAGAGACCCAAAAGCTCCCAGAACAGATGGGCCAGCCAGGGCACGAGGGGGATGAAATGGCCGTCATAATCATAATATCTCAGATTCCTCTAGTGCATTCCTGTTTTCAAAGCTCATTCAAATCCATTATCTTACTGGAATCTCACAATTCCTCTGGACAGTAGATGGCCAGGGGCTATGAGGCCCATCTGGCAAGAAGAGGCAACTAAACTCAGAGAGGCTAAGAGGCCCAAGGTCACACAGCTCATTTGTTATCAGAACAGTCAAAAAGAGAATCAGGTCTCCTGAATCCTAATTCATCCATCGGTGAACCTGTGATTTGATACCCGGCCATATTTCCCAATCTCGGGGCTTGGAATGATGGTACAAATTAGTAATGATATAGCAACAACAAAACCAGTAATAAAACCAACCTGTGTTGATCACTTTCAACATGATAGGCACTGCTTTATTTTTATTTATTTATTTTTTTAAAGATTCATTTATTTATTTATTATTGGGGGGGGGTGGGGAGGGAGGGGAACCGGAGGGCCACATCTATTGGTCTTTCATTTCTCTATTTTTCATCCGTCTTTGTTCTTTGGCCCGTGTGGGCCTCCCATCGCGGTGGCCTCTGTTGTCGCAGAGCACCGGCTCTGGGCGCATGCGCTCCAGAGCTCCGGCTCAGTAATTGGACACATCGGTCCAGCCGCTCCACGGCACGTGGGATCTTCCCAGGCCAGGGATTGAACCAGCGACCCTTGTACTGCAAGGCGGTGTCCTTACCCACTGGACCACCAGGGAAGCCCTAGGCACTGCTTTAAGTACTTAAAATATATTATCTCATTTAATTCCCACTTTGACCTCGGATGAGATAGATACTACTATTATCTTCAACTTAGAGATAGAGGAGACAGGCTCACATGAATGAAGTCACTTGCTCAAGGACAAAGTTATAAAACACTGGAGCTAAGATTCAAATATAGTACACCCTGCCCCTTCACCACCATTGCCAGTGGTGCCCAATCATTGCTGCACATTAGAATCACCTAAGGAATGCCTAAAAATTCACAATGCTCAGATATCACCTTGAATTAGTTAAAAGAGAAGGTCTATATGTGAGACCCAGGCAATCTAAAGATCCCCAGGTGATTCCATTGAGCAGCCCAGTTTGGGAATCACCACACTACATTCTCCCCAGAGACTCTTCCATTTATCTTCTCAGTTGAGCTCTGTGACAACTGAGTATCTCTTAAGTTTCACCATCTCTAAAATCAAGACCCTTTAGGTTTGACAGATTAGAATCCATCCTCTCCAGGCTCAGGGCAGGAAAAGTGTTAATGCCCCAGAACTTTGAGCTGAGTGCTCACTCTCGGGAAGGGAGTCTGCTCCCTGAGAAATGGCTAGAGCTTGGAGACCCTACACCCAACTGAGCCTGTTGTAAAACTTCTATTATGTGTATTTCAAATCAGGCTTTCGTGCAACTGCAAACACTGGGATCTGTAGTCACAGGGACTGTAATGCTGCTAGCCTTGTTCTTCATTTTCTCTGGGTGAACCAGTTGGGTGTCCTCCATAAAATATAGTGAAATCATAATGGAGTATGGAGCCTGGGGTGCTGCCAAGGGAACAAAGGAAAAGAGATCCTGGAAGAAGACTCTGTGGCTTGCTGGAAACTGGGATAGTTTTTTTCCCCAGACTGGAAATCATTCCCACCTCTGCCTTTGAAATCATCCTCCAGTTCCTCCTCAGCAGAAGGCAAAGTGTCTTCTCTGCTCTCTTTTCTGAGTCTGGGAGAGCGAAGTGTAGAGGAAAGGTGGTCTCTTCTCTGGTTTGTAGTCCTGGCTGTTGATTGACTTGTACAGGCTTAGACCAGTTGTTGCCATGACCTGGCCAACTCCTGACCCTGACTTACCTATCTGTCACCACATCTGTCAACCACAGGATGAGATAGATACTACTATTATCTTCAACTTAGAGATAGAGGAGACAGGCTCACATGAATGAAGTCACTTGCTCAAGGACAAAGTTATAAAACACTGGAGCTAAGATTCAAATATAGTACACCCTGCCCCTTCACCACCATTGCCAGTGGTGCCCAATCATTGCTGCACATTAGAATCACCTAAGGAATGCCTAAAAATTCACAATGCTCAGATATCACCTTGAATTAGTTAAAAGAGAAGGTCTATATGTGAGACCCAGGCAATCTAAAGATCCCCAGGTGATTCCATTGAGCAGCCCAGTTTGGGAATCACCACACTACATTCTCCCCAGAGACTCTTCCATTTATCTTCTCAGTTGAGCTCTGTGACAACTGAGTATCTCTTAAGTTTCACCATCTCTAAAATCAAGACCCTTTAGGTTTGACAGATTAGAATCCATCCTCTCCAGGCTCAGGGCAGGAAAAGTGTTAATGCCCCAGAACTTTGAGCTGAGTGCTCACTCTCGGGAAGGGAGTCTGCTCCCTGAGAAATGGCTAGAGCTTGGAGACCCTACACCCAACTGAGCCTGTTGTAAAACTTCTATTATGTGTATTTCAAATCAGGCTTTCGTGCAACTGCAAACACTGGGATCTGTAGTCACAGGGACTGTAATGCTGCTAGCCTTGTTCTTCATTTTCTCTGGGTGAACCAGTTGGGTGTCCTCCATAAAATATAGTGAAATCATAATGGAGTATGGAGCCTGGGGTGCTGCCAAGGGAACAAAGGAAAAGAGATCCTGGAAGAAGACTCTGTGGCTTGCTGGAAACTGGGATAGTTTTTTTCCCCAGACTGGAAATCATTCCCACCTCTGCCTTTGAAATCATCCTCCAGTTCCTCCTCAGCAGAAGGCAAAGTGTCTTCTCTGCTCTCTTTTCTGAGTCTGGGAGAGCGAAGTGTAGAGGAAAGGTGGTCTCTTCTCTGGTTTGTAGTCCTGGCTGTTGATTGACTTGTACAGGCTTAGACCAGTTGTTGCCATGACCTGGCCAACTCCTGACCCTGACTTACCTAGTTCTGTCACCACATCTGTCAACCACAGGATGGATAATAGAGAAGCCAAGATGCATGTACAAATGCAAAGAAAATCAGGCCTCCTCCTCTGTTCCACCCTCTGTTCCCCCACCAGAAGCAGGTGCCATTGGAGGCTACGATGCTTTCCTGACCTGCGTGGAACTTTAAGTCCTGGTCCACAAATTCTTTGGGCTCAAAGCAGAGACTTCTAGGATTGCAATTGCGTCTAGGATTAAATGTCCTGATGAAGAATGTCCTAGAGAAGGCAGGAGTGACCCCAAGGAGCTTGGTTGATGATAGATCTTGGATCTATGGAATGTAAAAACCATAGGATCCTATGGTTTCATCAGAGAGTCAGGGGCATAACGAAGTATATGGGTCCTGAAGCTTACACAGTTGGTGGGGAAACTTCTTTAAGAAAAGCAGTCTGAAACACTTCTCTCATAGTGTATACTCTAGACTTTTCAGTTACGTACTTCAATTGCCTCTTCATATGACAACTTTGCAATATTGTCATCTACAGAGAGAATAGGAAGATAGTTCTGCATTTTCTCTGTGTTGGTTGCTTAGAAGGGCTTAGAGACCATGTGGTTGAGAGGTCCAATGAGATGTTAAAGTGTAGGCGGTCCCTGGCACTTCACGTCATTCTGGCAAGACTGAAAGGGGCTTGGGAGGACAGGGGCGTTCCAGGGTCCCTGTGATCTTTCTACTGCCTATAAAGAGGGCTCCCCTTTGGAGCTGTGCTACGAGTGGTATTGAGCCACACTGAGCTTTTCATGCATAGAAGATAGCTCATTTTTTAGTTGAGCTATCAAAACTTTACCAGCTCTCCAACTTAACAATCGCATACCCTTAGGGGGAAAGTAAGCAGGGAAATAGGAGCAGAAAAAAAAAGGGCCCTGATTTTTGATAGCAGAGATATATGCAATTGCTGACTTAAATTTTTTTTGCAGCATATCCCTGAGAGAATCAAGAACCAAGGCTCCACAAGGCCCTAGGGACTGGGGTTCAGGACATGTCAGAGACTCTGAGGGTACAGAGCTTGGAGGTTTAGGGCTTGGATTAGATGATGCTATTGTTGGGGGTAAGGGAAAACAGGCAAATGCAGCCCAAGTCAAAGGGTTCAGTCTATTCACCCCTGATCCCGAGCTTGCAGACTGTTCACCAAGCCTAGCAAAGCCTTCCCACAATTCCCTTCCTCCTTGGAATCCAGAGATGACAGGTAGCAATCTGCACAGTGATTCAAACCCCAATTCATTCTTTCCTGGCTGTGTGAACTTGAATGAGGGCTCTTACTTTCTCTGAGTTCTGGGTTTCTCAATTGCAGAATGAGCTGCTATCTACCAACAGAAGCAATACAATTCACATAGTGTTCTCAGTACAATGCCTGGTATTGGGATAAACACTCAATAAATGCTGGGTGTTACGATTTCTGTCTGGTTTGGCCTTTCTCACCACCAGAGCCCATTGAGAGTCTCCTCTCTTGCCTGTGATCTCAGGGAAGGGCTGAGATCAGCTCTTCCAGTATCACATGCTATCCCTGCACCAGCTATAGCATTGAGGATAACTGGGAAATAGAATTGGATCTCTTGAGACCCTAACTGATATGGAAGTAAGCTCTGTCACTCTGTGGGAAAAGAACAGCTTCCTGGAAAGACCCAATAAAAATACTATGGTCCTTTATACCCACCTACTGACTAGGTTTGCCCCATGAATGGGAAACAGCTTTCCAGTTAACTTAGTTTCAATCTCATCTTATCTGGACAACCAGACTCCCATTTCTAGCAACACTGGTGTCCTTTCTTAGAATCTCCAAGACTTCTTGGAGAATAAATTTATGCCAGGTCATAACTCGACTTCTTGAGGGCAAAAAGTTTACTGTCACAACCCAAGCACCCAGCACCAAATAAGACACATAAAACACACCCAATGAATACGTTACTGAATGTGCAAGTGAATAAATGGAATACTAAACTTTCAAAATGCTTCCCTGGTCTCAGTGGTAAGAATCCACCTGCTGATGCGGGAGATGCAGGTTCAATCCCTGGGTAGGGAAGATCCCCTGGAGGAGGAAATGGCAATCCACTCCTATTCTTGCCTAGAAAATCCCATGGACAGAGCAGCCTGGTGGGCTACAGTCCATGGGGTCACCAAGAGTCGGACACAACCGAGTGACTGAGCATGAGCATGAGCAAACTGTCAAAGGGGAAAACAATCAGGGAAATTACTTCCTAAAGATCAAAGAGAAACTGACAGTTGAGTACTTTTCCTTGTTTTTATTTTTATAACATTTAATAAACATTAATGGCAGGCCAGGCACTGACAATCACTTTGTCTACCACCACATTTAATCCTCCAAACAACACTCTGAAAGCTGTCCTTCATATAGGAAGTGTGGTCTAATGGTTAAAAATACAGGCTTTAGAATTAGACCTATGTTCAAATCCTGGCTCCAGCAGCTTCTAACTGTGTGGTTTTGAATCAATTACTTCTCTCTTTGGGGCTTTCCTTCTCTCTAAAATGGGAATAACAAAATATATTTGATGGAGTTAATATGTTAAACATGTTAATGCATGTGAAGAGTTTAGCATAGTGCCTGGATCACAGGAAATGTTTAGTAAATAATGACTGTTATTATTCCTGCCTTCTTCCTCTTATCTGGAGAGAGAGCTTAACAAAGAGGCTTCATTCTGTGATTCCAGGAATGAAAGGTAGTTCCTGTGTCTGGGAGAAGACAGCATCAAATTCCCTTCCCTTTCTGTCTAGACCTGCTACAAAATCACCTGTCTAGTTCTTATAGCACCTAGGAGGGATGCTGTAACTAGCTTTCACCAAAGGAATATAAATAGAAGTAATGGGTCACTTCAAGGCAGAAGCAGTTAAGAGCAAGTGTGACCTTTCCATCTTGGTTCACTTTCCTCATCTTTGAGCTGGATCATAGCCTGGAAACCATGTTACAGAGCTGGGTCCCTGTATGGCTATATGAAGCAAAGCCCTTCTCCAACCCAGGTAGGACTAAGATAAGAACAAGAAAGGCTTGGATCATGTTAAGCCACTGAGATACAAAGTAGCTGCTACTCTTGTCTACCTGAACTGCACTTTTTTTTTTAAATGACCTTCTTGTAACATCTGCAAGATTATATCTATTCTACTTATTCTTTGAGTCTAAATAGTATAAGTAGCCAGCAGACACTTTCTTATGGTGACAGATTATGTTCCTTGGGAAAAAGGAGCTCTGAATTGGTTCCAGTGGTCTGAGGGTTAAGAAAGAAGATAAGATGTGAAAGGAAGTCTCCAACTCTTCAGCATCACTGCCTTCCAGGTTCCCCCATTGCACAAACAACCCCATGACTACGAAGAATGCTAAGTTTCCACTTAGGTTAGGTTCTGGCAGAACGCCTTCATCTTTAGCTGTTTTTGGAGAAAACTCAGAACAGGCACTGACAATCACTTTGTCTACCACCACATTTAATCCTCCAAACAACACTCTGAAAGCTGTCCTTCATATAGGAAGTGTGGTCTAATGGTTAAAAATACAGGCTTTAGAATTAGACCTATGTTCAAATCCTGGCTCCAGCAGCTTCTAACTGTGTGGTTTTGAATCAATTACTTCTCTCTTTGGGGCTTTCCTTCTCTCTAAAATGGGAATAACAAAATATATTTGATGGAGTTAATATGTTAAACATGTTAATGCATGTGAAGAGTTTAGCATAGTGCCTGGATCACAGGAAATGTTTAGTAAATAATGACTGTTATTATTCCTGCCTTCTTCCTCTTATCTGGAGAGAGAGCTTAACAAAGAGGCTTCATTCTGTGATTCCAGGAATGAAAGGTAGTTCCTGTGTCTGGGAGAAGACAGCATCAAATTCCCTTCCCTTTCTGTCTAGACCTGCTACAAAATCACCTGTCTAGTTCTTATAGCACCTAGGAGGGATGCTGTAACTAGCTTTCACCAAAGGAATATAAATAGAAGTAATGGGTCACTTCAAGGCAGAAGCAGTTAAGAGCAAGTGTGACCTTTCCATCTTGGTTCACTTTCCTCATCTTTGAGCTGGATCATAGCCTGGAAACCATGTTACAGAGCTGGGTCCCTGTATGGCTATATGAAGCAAAGCCCTTCTCCAACCCAGGTAGGACTAAGATAAGAACAAGAAAGGCTTGGATCATGTTAAGCCACTGAGATACAAAGTAGCTGCTACTCTTGTCTACCTGAACTGCACTTTTTTTTTTAAATGACCTTCTTGTAACATCTGCAAGATTATATCTATTCTACTTATTCTTTGAGTCTAAATAGTATAAGTAGCCAGCAGACACTTTCTTATGGTGACAGATTATGTTCCTTGGGAAAAAGGAGCTCTGAATTGGTTCCAGTGGTCTGAGGGTTAAGAAAGAAGATAAGATGTGAAAGGAAGTCTCCAACTCTTCAGCATCACTGCCTTCCAGGTTCCCCCATTGCACAAACAACCCCATGACTACGAAGAATGCTAAGTTTCCACTTAGGTTAGGTTCTGGCAGAACGCCTTCATCTTTAGCTGTTTTTGGAGAAAACTCAGAACAGGCATAATTACAGACCAAGGACAGAACTGTCCATGGTGAAATGACTCGTAATCACAAACTAGGCTCACATGGTAAACACATTTTCTGTGTTCTCCTTGCCTCCCTTTTCCAGGTGCAAAACAGTTTAACTCAGTCCTGGCTAAAGCTCTAGTCTGGCATTGCCCAAACACAGACCAACACTATCATGGTCTTTAATACAGGACTGGTCACTGGAAACACAGGGTGTACTGCGGTTAAATATATTGAACATTTCATGGTTCCTGGGTCCAAGACCCTTCCTTTCAAGTGACCAGTTGTGCAGGAGGGAGACAAGAATACTAAGAATAAATGGTGCTCCTCCATGGTTACAGACGGCTAACTGTAACTAATTACATCTTGTTACAGATGACCACACTAACCAGTCAATTCTAAAGGAAATCAACCCTGAATATTCATTGGAAGGACTGTTGATGATGCTGAAACTCCAATACTTTGGCCACTAGACGTGACAAGTCCACTCAATGGGAAAGACCCTGACTTTGGGAAAGATTAAAGGCAAAAAGAGAAGGAGGCAGCAGAGGATGAGATGGTTAGATGGCACCACTGACTCAATGGACATGGATCTGAGCAAACTCTGTGAGACAGTAAAGGACACAGGAGCCTGGCATGCTATAGTCCATGGGATTGCAAAGAGCTGGGCACGACTTAGTGACTGAACAGGAATGAACGACAACAACCCTTTAAGAGAACTAGCAAGAGAAGTATTTGCTCCTTCCTATAAAATGGTAGATGCCCAGGTGTGCATCTGGGTACTTCTTTGATGTGCCAGATATATCAGGCTCTTTTCTAATTTATCATCTCTAATGCACACAGTAACTTTATTGGAAGAAAGTTATTTCCCCCATTTTAGACAAGATAAAATTGAGGCCTGGGGAAGGGGGAAAACACAGCACAAGTTGTGAAAGGAAGTCTCCAACTCTTCAGCATCACTGCCTTCCAGCCCAACAACCCATGACTACGAAGAATGCTAAGTTTCCACTTAGGTTAGGTTCTGGCAGAACGCCTTCATCTTTAGCTGTTTTTGGAGAAAACTCAGAACAGGCATAATTACAGACCAAGGACAGAACTGTCCATGGTGAAATGACTCGTAATCACAAACTAGGCTCACATGGTAAACACATTTTCTGTGTTCTCCTTGCCTCCCTTTTCCAGGTGCAAAACAGTTTAACTCAGTCCTGGCTAAAGCTCTAGTCTGGCATTGCCCAAACACAGACCAACACTATCATGGTCTTTAATACAGGACTGGTCACTGGAAACACAGGGTGTACTGCGGTTAAATATATTGAACATTTCATGGTTCCTGGGTCCAAGACCCTTCCTTTCAAGTGACCAGTTGTGCAGGAGGGAGACAAGAATACTAAGAATAAATGGTGCTCCTCCATGGTTACAGACGGCTAACTGTAACTAATTACATCTTGTTACAGATGACCACACTAACCAGTCAATTCTAAAGGAAATCAACCCTGAATATTCATTGGAAGGACTGTTGATGATGCTGAAACTCCAATACTTTGGCCACTAGACGTGACAAGTCCACTCAATGGGAAAGACCCTGACTTTGGGAAAGATTAAAGGCAAAAAGAGAAGGAGGCAGCAGAGGATGAGATGGTTAGATGGCACCACTGACTCAATGGACATGGATCTGAGCAAACTCTGTGAGACAGTAAAGGACACAGGAGCCTGGCATGCTATAGTCCATGGGATTGCAAAGAGCTGGGCACGACTTAGTGACTGAACAGGAATGAACGACAACAACCCTTTAAGAGAACTAGCAAGAGAAGTATTTGCTCCTTCCTATAAAATGGTAGATGCCCAGGTGTGCATCTGGGTACTTCTTTGATGTGCCAGATATATCAGGCTCTTTTCTAATTTATCATCTCTAATGCACACAGTAACTTTATTGGAAGAAAGTTATTTCCCCCATTTTAGACAAGATAAAATTGAGGCCTGGGGAAGTGAAACACAGCACAAGTTGTTGGGGTTACTTGGCTGTGCTGTTCAAAGTATCACACATTACAAATACTGTACAAAGGAGAGTCAGATCAGAGAAGAAAGTACCTTCCTAACTCCCAGCACCATTTTTGATGTGTCACAGGATGTGAAGAAAAAGGGTATCTGTTCCACCCACCTTACATCATTAGAGCACTAGAGCACAGCTCAAAGGCACAAACACATATGATGCATTTGAAAGATGTAAAACACTACACAAATGAAAATTATCAATTAATAAACTAATTAACTGACTGACAAAGAGCCCATATAGCATGCAGTACATGGCCTTTGGAATTAGACAGGACTGGGTTTGATGACATTTTGCCTCCCTGAACCTCATTTTCCTCTTCTGCAAAATAGAGACAAAAATATTCCCTGTCTCATAGGGTACTGTGAAGCTGTAATGAATTAGTATATATGAAATGCTTAGTATAATGTCTGACTCACACTGTTGTTATTATTCCAAAGAACTCTATCAGTCTTGGTTTTCTTCTTCTGTGAAATGGAAAAAAAATAATTCTACCCATCTCACAGTAGCTTTCATAATTTGAAACTCTTTTAAGAATGTGCCACTTCTGCTGATAAATAACGCCAAACTTAACCAAGGCTGGACTTAGCTGGGGAATGATGTGGCAGGAGAAGACTGAGCTCCCTGAGGCCAGCCCTCCCTGCTGCTCCGCGGCTCTGCACGGCACTCAGGTGCTCCAGGCAAGACGAAGCTGGCACTCATGGCCCTGGCGCTGAGTTCCAGATCCCCCAGCAGTAGCTCTGGCTCCTGCAGCCTCCCAGCATTCTTCTGGCAGAACAACATAAGGACACAGGAGCCTGGCATGCTATAGTCCATGGGATTGCAAAGAGCTGGGCACGACTTAGTGACTGAACAGGAATGAACGACAACAACCCTTTAAGAGAACTAGCAAGAGAAGTATTTGCTCCTTCCTATAAAATGGTAGATGCCCAGGTGTGCATCTGGGTACTTCTTTGATGTGCCAGATATATCAGGCTCTTTTCTAATTTATCATCTCTAATGCACACAGTAACTTTATTGGAAGAAAGTTATTTCCCCCATTTTAGACAAGATAAAATTGAGGCCTGGGGAAGTGAAACACAGCACAAGTTGTTGGGGTTACTTGGCTGTGCTGTTCAAAGTATCACACATTACAAATACTGTACAAAGGAGAGTCAGATCAGAGAAGAAAGTACCTTCCTAACTCCCAGCACCATTTTTGATGTGTCACAGGATGTGAAGAAAAAGGGTATCTGTTCCACCCACCTTACATCATTAGAGCACTAGAGCACAGCTCAAAGGCACAAACACATATGATGCATTTGAAAGATGTAAAACACTACACAAATGAAAATTATCAATTAATAAACTAATTAACTGACTGACAAAGAGCCCATATAGCATGCAGTACATGGCCTTTGGAATTAGACAGGACTGGGTTTGATGACATTTTGCCTCCCTGAACCTCATTTTCCTCTTCTGCAAAATAGAGACAAAAATATTCCCTGTCTCATAGGGTACTGTGAAGCTGTAATGAATTAGTATATATGAAATGCTTAGTATAATGTCTGACTCACACTGTTGTTATTATTCCAAAGAACTCTATCAGTCTTGGTTTTCTTCTTCTGTGAAATGGAAAAAAAATAATTCTACCCATCTCACAGTAGCTTTCATAATTTGAAACTCTTTTAAGAATGTGCCACTTCTGCTGATAAATAACGCCAAACTTAACCAAGGCTGGACTTAGCTGGGGAATGATGTGGCAGGAGAAGACTGAGCTCCCTGAGGCCAGCCCTCCCTGCTGCTCCGCGGCTCTGCACGGCACTCAGGTGCTCCAGGCAAGACGAAGCTGGCACTCATGGCCCTGGCGCTGAGTTCCAGATCCCCCAGCAGTAGCTCTGGCTCCTGCAGCCTCCCAGCATTCTTCTGGCAGAACACAAAGCCAGAAATAGCTCCCTTGGTGGAGGACACCCCCTTCTCCTTGCTTCAGCTCGCTGACTTGCCTGAGGAGATCATGAAATGTGTCTGATTAATTTGGCATCTTGAGGGTCAGCAGTGGGCAGTCTGATCATTGAGCCCTATTTTTACCAAGACTGTCTTGTCTTCTGAATCCCACTCAGCAGCCAGCTCCTCTAGTACTCGTTGATCCAACAAATATTTATTGTGTACATAAATTTGTGCCAAGCACTGAACCAGATACTTTCCCAATGCAAGTGCAATCCAAATCTCTTTACTCTCTAAACCATCCCTCCTGGGGTATATAATACAATGCCTATTCATAGTGCTAAGTAAATATGGATTGGGTATCAGATGCATCCTGGGTCCAGTGCTAGTGGCTGATAAACAAGACAAAGTCCTTTGGCCAAATATATACATTCATACAGTAATTAACTGATTCCAGGATTGCTCTTCTATTGACATTTCAATTCATCAACCTAATGGCTTATGTATTTAACAATAGCTACTAGAGCTGGTTGGGCTTCCCGGGTGGCACTAATGGTAAAGAACCCGCTTGCCAATGTAGGAGGCCTAAAAGACACAGGTTTGATCCCTGGGTCGGGAAGATCCCCTGGAGGAGGGCATGGCAAGCCACTCCAATAGTTCTGCCTGGAGAATCCCATGGACAGAGGAGCCTGGTGGGCTACAGTCCATAGGGTACTGTAAGCTGTAATGAATTAGTATATATGAAATGCTTAGTATAATGTCTGACTCACACTGTTGTTATTATTCCAAAGAACTCTATCAGTCTTGGTTTTCTTCTTCTGTGAAATGGAAAAAAAATAATTCTACCCATCTCACAGTAGCTTTCATAATTTGAAACTCTTTTAAGAATGTGCCACTTCTGCTGATAAATAACGCCAAACTTAACCAAGGCTGGACTTAGCTGGGGAATGATGTGGCAGGAGAAGACTGAGCTCCCTGAGGCCAGCCCTCCCTGCTGCTCCGCGGCTCTGCACGGCACTCAGGTGCTCCAGGCAAGACGAAGCTGGCACTCATGGCCCTGGCGCTGAGTTCCAGATCCCCCAGCAGTAGCTCTGGCTCCTGCAGCCTCCCAGCATTCTTCTGGCAGAACACAAAGCCAGAAATAGCTCCCTTGGTGGAGGACACCCCCTTCTCCTTGCTTCAGCTCGCTGACTTGCCTGAGGAGATCATGAAATGTGTCTGATTAATTTGGCATCTTGAGGGTCAGCAGTGGGCAGTCTGATCATTGAGCCCTATTTTTACCAAGACTGTCTTGTCTTCTGAATCCCACTCAGCAGCCAGCTCCTCTAGTACTCGTTGATCCAACAAATATTTATTGTGTACATAAATTTGTGCCAAGCACTGAACCAGATACTTTCCCAATGCAAGTGCAATCCAAATCTCTTTACTCTCTAAACCATCCCTCCTGGGGTATATAATACAATGCCTATTCATAGTGCTAAGTAAATATGGATTGGGTATCAGATGCATCCTGGGTCCAGTGCTAGTGGCTGATAAACAAGACAAAGTCCTTTGGCCAAATATATACATTCATACAGTAATTAACTGATTCCAGGATTGCTCTTCTATTGACATTTCAATTCATCAACCTAATGGCTTATGTATTTAACAATAGCTACTAGAGCTGGTTGGGCTTCCCGGGTGGCACTAATGGTAAAGAACCCGCTTGCCAATGTAGGAGGCCTAAAAGACACAGGTTTGATCCCTGGGTCGGGAAGATCCCCTGGAGGAGGGCATGGCAAGCCACTCCAATAGTTCTGCCTGGAGAATCCCATGGACAGAGGAGCCTGGTGGGCTACAGTCCACAGGATCACAGTCAGACAGGACTGAAGCAACTTAGCACGTGCACACCAGAGCTGGTTAGTCACTGTCTAGTTTGTCTAGCCTTGGGCAAGTGACTTTCCCTTTGTGAGGTTCTGTTTTCTTATCTGTATGATGGGGGAGGGGTGTTTTATGATGAATACTAATTGAAACAATGAATATAAAAAGTATGGCACCAACAGAAGAGTAAGTGTTCAGTGGTTAGTATCAATAGTTGATCTGATCACTCCCAAAGCTGTAGCATTCCCTTCCTGGGAGAGACAAATATATAGCATGCATACTGCCACCAATGACCGATATCACTAATGGATCAAGGTACTCTTTGTTACTCATCTCAGATGTAGCCCCAGAAGCCCATCTCAATACAGTGATTCAGGCAAATACTACTAGTTGACTGAAGCGGTTGATGCTCTCTGTGAAGCTTTATTTGCCATCCTGTCCTTACTCAGCTGTGTTGGCTTGCAGTGCAGTTGACACTCTAATCAACAGCCCTTTCTTCTCAACTTTATTCTTGGTGTTGAGTGCAATCTCCTTAGAAACTGAACTAAGTGGGTAGCCATTCTCTTCTCCAGGGAATCTTTAAGAACCAGAGATCGAACCTGGGACTCCTGCATTGCAGGCAGATTCTTTACCATCTGAGTCACCAGTTACCTTGCAGTAGTCACAAAATCTTTCTGACTTATCTGTTCATTGGAGGTGAATTAATAGCACCCTTCTCAAAAGCTTCAGAGACTTAAAGGAAATACTGCATGGAAATGGGATACTATTTTGAGATACTGATCTATGTGTTTCTCCCTCCCTGTACTTTCCCCTTTTCTTTTTTACCATTTAAGCAGATTGTGGGTTCTACCCTCCTTGCCTCAGGGAAGGCATGTGTCAGGGCTGAAAACAGGAAGACTATAACAGTGTTCTTAACTTTTGCTTTTTAGAAAAGTCAAAGCCTTTAGGGGAAGGGGATTTAGAGACTTATGAGAAAGTCCTGAAGAAACACAGAGGAAGAAAGATTTCTCCAGACCAGAAAGAGATTGCCTCTGCTGGGGGGTGGAGAGGTGAGGAGAGAGGAAAAGACAGGGAGGGGAAGGAAGGAAGAGGAGGAAGCGACCTGCAAAACCAGAAAGGTGCCACACAGGCAGAAATGATGGATGTGTCCATGGTAACATGTATGAATTGATGGTCAAGCTGGGTAACCGTGGGCAAATAAAATAACCTCTCTGGACCTGTTAAGGCTGTTCTAAGTTTAGTGCAAGGAAATGGGACATCCTTGTGCTTGAAAGCTAAAGTCAAGTCACTCAGTTGTGTCTGACTCTGCAAACCCATGGATGAGCCATGGAATTCTTCAGGTCAGAATACTGGAGTGGGCAGCCATTCCTTTCTCCAGGGGATCTTCCCAACCCAGGGATTGAACCCAAGTCTCCCGCACTGCAGGCAGATTCTTTACCATCTGAGTCACCAGTTACCTTGCAGTAGTCACAAAATCTTTCTGACTTATCTGTTCATTGGAGGTGAATTAATAGCACCCTTCTCAAAAGCTTCAGAGACTTAAAGGAAATACTGCATGGAAATGGGATACTATTTTGAGATACTGATCTATGTGTTTCTCCCTCCTGTACTTTCCCCTTTTCTTTTTTACCATTTAAGCAGATTGTGGGTTCTACCCTCCTTGCCTCAGGGAAGGCATGTGTCAGGGCTGAAAACAGGAAGACTATAACAGTGTTCTTAACTTTTGCTTTTTAGAAAAGTCAAAGCCTTTAGGGGAAGGGGATTTAGAGACTTATGAGAAAGTCCTGAAGAAACACAGAGGAAGAAAGATTTCTCCAGACCAGAAAGAGATTGCCTCTGCTGGGGGGTGGAGAGGTGAGGAGAGAGGAAAAGACAGGGAGGGGAAGGAAGGAAGAGGAGGAAGCGACCTGCAAAACCAGAAAGGTGCCACACAGGCAGAAATGATGGATGTGTCCATGGTAACATGTATGAATTGATGGTCAAGCTGGGTAACCGTGGGCAAATAAAATAACCTCTCTGGACCTGTTAAGGCTGTTCTAAGTTTAGTGCAAGGAAATGGGACATCCTTGTGCTTGAAAGCTAAAGTCAAGTCACTCAGTTGTGTCTGACTCTGCAAACCCATGGATGAGCCATGGAATTCTTCAGGTCAGAATACTGGAGTGGGCAGCCATTCCTTTCTCCAGGGGATCTTCCCAACCCAGGGATTGAACCCAAGTCTCCTGCACTGCAGGCAGACTCCTTACTATCTGAGTCACCAGAGAAGCCCTTGTGCTTAACAAATGTCTATCCTCCCGTGCCCTTCTTCAACACCAATGATTCAGCTTGTGGTCCTCTGCATTGCCATCTTTGGGTTTAGCTCTGGGCAAGAAAGCACGGTTAACTACCAATATTTCTTGTCTCCTTGTCTTGAAAGGTTATCCCTCTTCATGGACGGTTCAATAATCCTCTTGTAGGAAAGAGCACTTCTAGCATGAAAGGCACTTCCCGCTGGCTGGCTCTTCTTCTGTGTAATTGCCCAGTGTGAAAAAGGATTATCACTACCCCAGGCAACCCCTCACCCAGCCCCATGAGGTCAGCCTCACTGCTGGGTAGTCCCTTCCCCCTCTGCTTGAGCCCAGTCTTTGGGTAAACTTCCACTGAAGTGATCATCTATAAACTCGAAAGCAGGAGAACAGCTACACCTCACCAATGACATTCTCCATATCTTGCCTCTGGGGACGAAAGTGTTGGGTAAGAGAGAAGACTGTGGCAACAAGTACATCTGGGTTATAATCCTCCTAACTTTGATCTTTACAGGTGGTAACCTCAGCCAAGTTGCTTAAAGCCTCTGAGTCTCACTTTTACCAAATGCAAAATGGGAACAGTGGTACCTGCTGAATAGGATTGGGGTATGAATGCAGTGAAGTGATGCCTACAAATGGCCCAGCATAGAGCTTAATCAACTGTTGTTTAGTTGCTGAGTCGTGTCTGACTCTTTTGCAACTCCGTGGACTATAGCCCGTCAGGCTCCTCTGTCCATGGGATTTCCCAGGCAAGAATACTTGAGTGGGTTACCATTTCCTTCTCCAGGGGATCCTCATCTCCTGCACTGCCAGGAAGATTCTTTACCACTGAGCTACGAGTCCTAGTTTATCAATAGGAATACCTAAAACTGCATGGCATTACTACTACCTACCTTTCGCTAGTCGCTTTACCTGTTCAGACTTTAACTATCTTTTTGACAAAATTAACTCCTGTCCTGCCTGTTAATTGCTAGTTATTTACAGACATGTCTCTCCTATTAGAATCTAAGCAACTTGAGAGTAATCTTTATTCATTACTATGCTTTGCATATAGTAGAAACTCAGTACTGAGTGAAGGTATGGATGGATAATCAGAAGGGATTTCAGATGTGAAATCCCTTTGTGTAAGTTTTTTTTTTTTTATCTTTTATTTATTTATTTATTTTTGTACATGTATGTTCCCAGATCAATCAGATGCATATCCCTTGACCCTCCCCTGTGTAAGTTTTTTTAAAAAGGATCATAGTAATTGTAATTCTTTGTTTCTGGGAAAAATGAATAAGTACAATCATTTAAATCTCAATAGCAAAAAGGCTCAGAGAAAAACAAACAAAGTTAAGGTGTCTAAATTCCTTGGGACCATGATATCTTAGATGCTTTAGAAAGAACTAAGATTGGGAGAACAAGTTCAACCAGGATTTATGCCTGTGGAAACTAATTACCTAAGCTGTTATTTCTTGTTATCTGTCAAATGAAATTAATAAAACTTACTTCACCATAAATACAGGGAAATGGTGACGAAAGGCACAAAGTGTATGCTCAATAACTATTGGCTGGTTGGGTTAATCAATTTAGAAAATGGATGGGTTGGAGAAGAAAATAGTTGGAGAAAAGACAAGGGAACAAATAACTGGAGAATAGATGAGTGGATGAAATAATGAACAAATAAATTAATTGTTCCTTGATTAATGGATAAATGCATGGTAGATGGATGGATAGATGTCTAGGTAGTGGACGGATAAATAAATGAATAGAGGAATACATGATGAGTTAGTGGATGAATAGCTGGCCTTGTCAATCAGGTTCACAGCAAACATGAAGTATTGTGCCTGTGAAGAATGACCATGACTGCATAATAGCTGTACTAAATGGCTCAGCTTGGAGTAGGTATTGCAATTAGAAGCCTCAAATTTCTCACTCAAGAAAAACTTAGTCTCCTTGTTTATCTCCATCTCTTCTCTAGGAAACTTGCTTCCAGGAAAGCTGCTTCATTAATGTAGCGTCAAACTCCTTCAGTGAGTTTGCTCACCCAAAAATTAAACCAGGCAGTACTAATGGACATAAATTGCGCTAGTCGCTTTACCTGTTCAGACTTTAACTATCTTTTTGACAAAATTAACTCCTGTCCTGCCTGTTAATTGCTAGTTATTTACAGACATGTCTCTCCTATTAGAATCTAAGCAACTTGAGAGTAATCTTTATTCATTACTATGCTTTGCATATAGTAGAAACTCAGTACTGAGTGAAGGTATGGATGGATAATCAGAAGGGATTTCAGATGTGAAATCCCTTTGTGTAAGTTTTTTTAAAAAGGATCATAGTAATTGTAATTCTTTGTTTCTGGGAAAAATGAATAAGTACAATCATTTAAATCTCAATAGCAAAAAGGCTCAGAGAAAAACAAACAAAGTTAAGGTGTCTAAATTCCTTGGGACCATGATATCTTAGATGCTTTAGAAAGAACTAAGATTGGGAGAACAAGTTCAACCAGGATTTATGCCTGTGGAAACTAATTACCTAAGCTGTTATTTCTTGTTATCTGTCAAATGAAATTAATAAAACTTACTTCACCATAAATACAGGGAAATGGTGACGAAAGGCACAAAGTGTATGCTCAATAACTATTGGCTGGTTGGGTTAATCAATTTAGAAAATGGATGGGTTGGAGAAGAAAATAGTTGGAGAAAAGACAAGGGAACAAATAACTGGAGAATAGATGAGTGGATGAAATAATGAACAAATAAATTAATTGTTCCTTGATTAATGGATAAATGCATGGTAGATGGATGGATAGATGTCTAGGTAGTGGACGGATAAATAAATGAATAGAGGAATACATGATGAGTTAGTGGATGAATAGCTGGCCTTGTCAATCAGGTTCACAGCAAACATGAAGTATTGTGCCTGTGAAGAATGACCATGACTGCATAATAGCTGTACTAAATGGCTCAGCTTGGAGTAGGTATTGCAATTAGAAGCCTCAAATTTCTCACTCAAGAAAAACTTAGTCTCCTTGTTTATCTCCCTCTCTTCTCTAGGGAAACTTGCTTCCAGGAAAGCTGCTTCATTAATGTAGCGTCAAACTCCTTCAGTGAGTTTGCTCACCCAAAAATTAAACCAGGCAGTACTAATGGACATAAATCTTGAACGATGTTCTCTCTCATGTATCACTATGGCAATGGAATCAAACAATGTAAACAGCTTGTCAAGAACTTCCTTGTTTTCATATGGTGCCCCCAATTTTTCTGATCTTTCCTTCCTACACCAGATTTGGCAGAGCAGGTATCCCCAACAAGAACTAGTAAGAGTCACCAGTACTGGTTTCAAATAGTACCTCTGACATCATCTAAGTGAGCCTAGTCAAGTTACCTTCTGATCCTTAATTTTTCCATCTACAAAATGGAAACTGTCATATCTAATTACTTTAAAGGATGGTTCAGGGGATTAAGTGATACACTGCAGATAAAGCATTCTGCACACAGTACTCAGAAACTTGATTAGGGTAATACTTTGACAGATGAAGAGCTGAAGTACTGACATTCATGAAGTCACTGAGGCAGAAGAGTGAACCCTGGGCGTCAGGAGACCTGGGCTCTGATTCACTGATTTGGGGCAGGCAAGTACCTTTTCCTTTCTGAGTCTTACTTTCTCCACCTGTATAATAGGGAACCCATGAGCTCTGATATTTTGGAGAATAATCACAGGGCCTTTTTGTCCTCTTCCTCTACCAAACTCTCTTTGGAACATGAGCTTTAATGTCAAAGGGCAACCATTCCAAGTAGTCAAACCAGGAACCAGCAATTATCAAAGGTGGAGATTTTTGTCACCATGATACAGATGAGGGCACTGAGACTCAGAGTAGTGACGTGATTTGTTCAAAATCACACAGTTAATAGATGGTGTGATAGAATTCAAACCCAAGTCTATTAATCACAGAGCTAGAACTCATCCAACTATGCAACACCTCTCCCTTGACATGTGTCACAGCAGCATTTACTTGGTGAATGGGAGATGATGCCTTCCTTAATGTTGGATAAGCAGGTGGGTGGAGGAGCATGCTGAGCATGAACTTTCCAAGCAGAGGGAAGAAAACAGGCTTTTGGACCAGAGTGGGTACAGCAAATGGCAGGTGGTTTTGATGGCATCTTGTCCAAGCCACAAATTGGAAAACATCAGAAACATCTAGGAGCACTTAGACCATAGTCTACAGTTTCCTGCATTCAAACCACCACTAGGGATAGTTTGAGAGTTGATTTACTCTGTAAACTCTGTTTACTCTGTAGACTCAGTTTACTCTGTAGACTCTGTAGGTCCATGGTAGAATAGCCTGTGTTTGGGGGTGTGGATGGGTACAGGCAGTGGACGGCAATCATACTGATTCTTTTCTTCTTCCTTAGAACCCACTGGTGCTCTGTGATGAACCCACTGTCTATGGTGTTAACTGCTTGTGAGGTTTTAGGCAAGTTACTTAACTACTCTGGGCTGGATTCCTTCCATAAAATGAAGCGAGGAGCATGGAATGAAAAGACTCTTAAGGCCATTGAGGCTAGGTTTGCGGGATGAAGAGCATTCTGCACACAGTACTCAGAAACTTGATTAGTAAAACTTTGACAGATGAAGAGCTGAAGTACTGACATTCATGAAGTCACTGAGGCAGAAGAGTGAACCCTGGGCGTCAGGAGACCTGGGCTCTGATTCACTGATTTGGGGCAGGCAAGTACCTTTTCCTTTCTGAGTCTTACTTTCTCCACCTGTATAATAGGGAACCCATGAGCTCTGATATTTTGGAGAATAATCACAGGGCCTTTTTGTCCTCTTCCTCTACCAAACTCTCTTTGGAACATGAGCTTTAATGTCAAAGGGCAACCATTCCAAGTAGTCAAACCAGGAACCAGCAATTATCAAAGGTGGAGATTTTTGTCACCATGATACAGATGAGGGCACTGAGACTCAGAGTAGTGACGTGATTTGTTCAAAATCACACAGTTAATAGATGGTGTGATAGAATTCAAACCCAAGTCTATTAATCACAGAGCTAGAACTCATCCAACTATGCAACACCTCTCCCTTGACATGTGTCACAGCAGCATTTACTTGGTGAATGGGAGATGATGCCTTCCTTAATGTTGGATAAGCAGGTGGGTGGAGGAGCATGCTGAGCATGAACTTTCCAAGCAGAGGGAAGAAAACAGGCTTTTGGACCAGAGTGGGTACAGCAAATGGCAGGTGGTTTTGATGGCATCTTGTCCAAGCCACAAATTGGAAAACATCAGAAACATCTAGGAGCACTTAGACCATAGTCTACAGTTTCCTGCATTCAAACCACCACTAGGGATAGTTTGAGAGTTGATTTACTCTGTAAACTCTGTTTACTCTGTAGACTCAGTTTACTCTGTAGACTCTGTAGGTCCATGGTAGAATAGCCTGTGTTTGGGGGTGTGGATGGGTACAGGCAGTGGACGGCAATCATACTGATTCTTTTCTTCTTCCTTAGAACCCACTGGTGCTCTGTGATGAACCCACTGTCTATGGTGTTAACTGCTTGTGAGGTTTTAGGCAAGTTACTTAACTACTCTGGGCTGGATTCCTTCCATAAAATGAAGCTAGGGAGCATGGAATGAAAAGACTCTTAAGGCCACCTTACTCTCCTGGGGCAGGGTGTCTTTTCTTGGGAGGGGTCATACATAACCTTCCCATGGAAGAAGGAAGGTCTCCAGCCTCGTGCTCCTCCCACTGCAGTTTGGAGGCTGATTTCCCCCTATTGGGTCTCTGCAGTGATAAGATAAATTTCTTCCTAAGGCTCACGAGCGCTGAGTCCCCCTGGCAGTTTGGAGGTCCTACTTCTTCCTCATTTGGCCATTAAAAGGGATGTTATTTGTAGGGATGTCTCCACTCAGGGAAAAGCGCATACTGGGGAAGCTGAAAAGGGCCGCAGACTGGTATGCCCAGTGTAGACAAAAGAAGGGGGCTTTAAGGCAGTGACATTGGCAATACAACCTGGTCATTGACCAGAGGTGGTCATGCTTCTCCTTCTCTTGCTTGGCGGATCCATGCTCAGTGGACAAGCTCCTGGGGTCACGCATTTTGCCTGCAGTGGGATGGGGACACTGAATCTGGAATCAAGAGACCTGGCATTTATTCTGGGTCTTTTAAAGGCCTTAAGCCTCAGCTTCTTTTTCTGCAAAATGGACATAAAATAGACTCTTAATTGTTGTGAAAATCAAATGAGATCAACAGTAATAGTTAACCTACCACTGCCACCATCACCACAATAATAATGTATCATTATTTCATGGTGTAACTTTAGGAAAGTCATTTCATGTCTGAGTCTCAGTTGTCCTATTTGTAAAATGGGAATAAACTGATTTTTCTGCCTTTTTCTCCAAGAAACTCTGAGCAGTGTGGCATCTTAGAACTGGGTGTTGGGTAACCCATATGTCAGCTGCACCTTTGGCATTAACATTCTGATGCTCCACAAAGTGCCCTGCATACTCTCTGCACCCCTGTCTCCCCATCTATAAAATAAAGAGGCTGTACTGAGTTCCTCAAATGTCCCCTTTGGCTCTCCCCTCCCAACTGCAGACTGAATGGCACAGTGAGTTGACACTGACTCCTCAGGAGCTGATCACTGGGACGTGCTATTGTGGTGATGGTTTCCTGATAGAAACAACTGTCCACCTGGTAAAAAAGTTGCCCTGAGCTTACCTACCCTCTGTGGGAGTGGGCTGGGTCCCAGAATCATCTGCCACCTGGCTTTGAAAGGGAGACTGGCCAGGGAAACTGGCCAAAGGAAAGTCTCCTCATTGGCTGAAAGCTCTGAAATATGATCCCAGGAACAACCAGAGCTGTTCACCTGCTCTTTGAGACACTGGCCGAGTACAGATGGATGTCTCATCAGGGTCCCCAGACCAGGCTCCGGGAAGCATATGCCACAAGAGGTCTTCATGGGGCAGGATGCCATATCTCACAGTGAGGGGTGGCAGTTGGGAGAGAGAGTGGTGTCTGATGTCCTGAACACAGCAGGGAAGCTCACACACAAACCCTGACAGAGCAAACACCACTTCATTGAAAGCTCACCCAGGCTGACTTAAACTGTGTACAGGCCTTGGGCAAATCCTTCCCCTTTTGTGGGTCTCAGCCTCCCAGTTCTACTTACACAAGAGGACCCGGTGATCTTTTGATTTTTCTTCTCTTTCCCCTCAAAATTTACGTACTTACTGCAGTGGGATGGGGACACTGAATCTGGAATCAAGAGACCTGGCATTTATTCTGGGTCTTTTAAAGGCCTTAAGCCTCAGCTTCTTTTTCTGCAAAATGGACATAAAATAGACTCTTAATTGTTGTGAAAATCAAATGAGATCAACAGTAATAGTTAACCTACCACTGCCACCATCACCACAATAATAATGTATCATTATTTCATGGTGTAACTTTAGGAAAGTCATTTCATGTCTGAGTCTCAGTTGTCCTATTTGTAAAATGGGAATAAACTGATTTTTCTGCCTTTTTCTCCAAGAAACTCTGAGCAGTGTGGCATCTTAGAACTGGGTGTTGGGTAACCCATATGTCAGCTGCACCTTTGGCATTAACATTCTGATGCTCCACAAAGTGCCCTGCATACTCTCTGCACCCCTGTCTCCCCATCTATAAAATAAAGAGGCTGTACTGAGTTCCTCAAATGTCCCCTTTGGCTCTCCCCTCCCAACTGCAGACTGAATGGCACAGTGAGTTGACACTGACTCCTCAGGAGCTGATCACTGGGACGTGCTATTGTGGTGATGGTTTCCTGATAGAAACAACTGTCCACCTGGTAAAAAAGTTGCCCTGAGCTTACCTACCCTCTGTGGGAGTGGGCTGGGTCCCAGAATCATCTGCCACCTGGCTTTGAAAGGGAGACTGGCCAGGGAAACTGGCCAAAGGAAAGTCTCCTCATTGGCTGAAAGCTCTGAAATATGATCCCAGGAACAACCAGAGCTGTTCACCTGCTCTTTGAGACACTGGCCGAGTACAGATGGATGTCTCATCAGGGTCCCCAGACCAGGCTCCGGGAAGCATATGCCACAAGAGGTCTTCATGGGGCAGGATGCCATATCTCACAGTGAGGGGTGGCAGTTGGGAGAGAGAGTGGTGTCTGATGTCCTGAACACAGCAGGGAAGCTCACACACAAACCCTGACAGAGCAAACACCACTTCATTGAAAGCTCACCCAGGCTGACTTAAACTGTGTACAGGCCTTGGGCAAATCCTTCCCCTTTTGTGGGTCTCAGTCTCCCAGTTCTACTTACACAAGAGGACCCGGTGATCTTTTGATCTCTTCTCTCTCTCATTAAGACATTTTGAAAATGAAACCCTCATCTTTGTATTTATTTATAAATTATATCTGTATAGTTGTTCCAATACATCACAAATATAAAAAAACCATGTCCCTCCATCTTCCACATGTAAAATGAGGAGACTGGTTGCTGATCTCTAAGGCCCCTTTAGCTCTAAAATTCTGATGATGTACATATGTATGTCTCTGAGTTTCCTTACTGGTACCATACTTTCATATTTGCATACCCTCAGTTATTCACTCAACAAACATTTAAAGATCCCCCAACCATGGGCCACTATTCTAGGCACTAAGATAAAGTCAGGAATGAGACAGACATGGCCTCTACCCTCAGTAATTCAAAGGGTTCTCTTGTGAATCAAAGAAAACACTGCTGTTTTTGAATACTGTAAATTCCATATGGTTCAGATTATTAGGTGTGAAAATGATTTGGTGTGGGGAAAGAGTTACAATTCATGCAATCAACTAACATTTGTTTGGTCCCGTGCTATGTGTCAAATGAAAGAGATAAACCAATAAGCAAGTTGACACAGTCCCAACTCTCATGATGATTTCAGTCTTTTAGAAGAGGTACTTTAACCAATAATTTCATGAATCAATATAAAATTACAAATGTGCTGAGAACCAAGAGGTACTCCAGTGATAAGAGAGTTTGTAATGCTAGGTGTGACCTAATCTAGAGAATGGTGTAAGATTTTCTAAGGTGATGACATTTGAGCTGAAATCTGAAAGTGGAGAAAGTATAAATTAGGCACCAGGGAGAGTGCATTCCTGGTATCATGCACAAAGGCCCTGTGGCATGAAGGGCATGGGAAATTTCAATAACTTAATGGAATAGGATGTAGCTGGAGCATATGCTATTTACTTATGGGTTTTAAATAATCTATTTAAGCATATGCCACAAGAGGTCTGCACGGGGCAGGATGCCATATCTCACAGGGAGGGGTGGCAGTTGGGAGAGAGAGTGGTGTCTGATGTCCTGAACACAGCAGGGAAGCTCACACACAAACCCTGACAGAGCAAACACCACTTCATTGAAAGCTCACCCAGGCTGACTTAAACTGTGTACAGGCCTTGGGCAAATCCTTCCCCTTTTGTGGGTCTCAGTCTCCCAGTTCTACTTACACAAGAGGACCCGGTGATCTTTTGATCTCTTCTCTCTCTCATTAAGACATTTTGAAAATGAAACCCTCATCTTTGTATTTATTTATAAATTATATCTGTATAGTTGTTCCAATACATCACAAATATAAAAAAACCATGTCCCTCCATCTTCCACATGTAAAATGAGGAGACTGGTTGCTGATCTCTAAGGCCCCTTTAGCTCTAAAATTCTGATGATGTACATATGTATGTCTCTGAGTTTCCTTACTGGTACCATACTTTCATATTTGCATACCCTCAGTTATTCACTCAACAAACATTTAAAGATCCCCCAACCATGGGCCACTATTCTAGGCACTAAGATAAAGTCAGGAATGAGACAGACATGGCCTCTACCCTCAGTAATTCAAAGGGTTCTCTTGTGAATCAAAGAAAACACTGCTGTTTTTGAATACTGTAAATTCCATATGGTTCAGATTATTAGGTGTGAAAATGATTTGGTGTGGGGAAAGAGTTACAATTCATGCAATCAACTAACATTTGTTTGGTCCCGTGCTATGTGTCAAATGAAAGAGATAAACCAATAAGCAAGTTGACACAGTCCCAACTCTCATGATGATTTCAGTCTTTTAGAAGAGGTACTTTAACCAATAATTTCATGAATCAATATAAAATTACAAATGTGCTGAGAACCAAGAGGTACTCCAGTGATAAGAGAGTTTGTAATGCTAGGTGTGACCTAATCTAGAGAATGGTGTAAGATTTTCTAAGGTGATGACATTTGAGCTGAAATCTGAAAGTGGAGAAAGTATAAATTAGGCACCAGGGGAGAGGGAGTGCATTCCTGGTATCATGCACAAAGGCCCTGTGGCATGAAGGGCATGGGAAATTTCAATAACTTAATGGAATAGGATGTAGCTGGAGCATATGCTATTTACTTATTGGTTTTTAAATTAATCTATTTTAATTAATTTAATTTTTAATTTAGTGGGAGGATAATTGTTTTACAATATTATGTTGATTTCTGCATTATATCAACATGAATCAGAGATAGGTATACATATGTCCCCTCCTCTGAAACCTCCCTCTCGCCTCCCATCCCATCCCTCCCCTCCAGGTTACCACAGGGCACTGGGTTGAACTCCCTGTGCCACACAGCAACTTCCCACTGGCTATCTATTTCACATATGGTAATACATGTGTTTTCATGCTACTCTCTCAACTCCTCCCACCCTCCATTCGCCCTACAGGCTCCTCTGTCCATGGAATTCTTCAGGCAAGGACACTGGAGTGGGTTGCCATTTCCTACTCCAGGAGAGCTCTGGGCTTTTATCCCAGTCGTGCCTCTTACCATCCACATGCCCATGAGCAAATCACTTCCACTCTCTGGGCCTCAGTTTCTTCATCTTTATAAATGTCTTAAAAATACTTCTCTTTTAAAGTTACTTTGATGATGGAACCAGGCAAGAGATAAAACACACTTAGTGCCAAGCTGGGCACATAACAACATACGGAGCTGAGCATACACATTCCCACCATGAGTGAACGCGCACACATACCATGAATACTGCATACACACGTGTCAGGCCTAGATGGCACCTCTCTTCCCGTAGGAGTGGTACCTCTCTTCCCGTAGGAGTGGTAACTGTCTTGTAAAATTCCAGCTCGCTTGCCTAAGCTTAACTTTTACTGAAGCCAGAGAACAGTGATCCGTTGGTGTTTCCGCCCAGCGAACCTGTCAGCAGGATGTAAGCGCAGAGAATCCATCAACTAGGGGATTCTCCTGATGAGACACATTTGCGTCCAGAGGATCTTAATATTTGTTTTGAACAGACACATGTAGACATGAATTACTTAATGACTGTTTTAGGGTTCCACATTGTTCCTGTATTTGGTTTGGCTTTGTCTCTATGACATCTTAATTCTGTGTTTTATTTCACAGAGCTCTACATACAGGCTGTGGCATATGGGAGCTCCCTCAGCAAAATCTCCAGTGGAGATGGAGGGAAAAAAAGAGAGAGAACACAGACTGTAGCTGCAAGGGTGCGCAGTGACGGGGGATGGTGGGGAGCTGCGGGGCGAGAAGAATAGTCCAGGCTTGTGCACATGGATATAAGAGGTACAACAAACTCTAACCTCCATAGGAACAAGATTTGTCACTACTATTTGGAAGTCTAAACAGTGTGTTTTTCGATTTCCTAATCTGATAGATCACAATCAGAAAGATTGTAAATTTCATGCTTGTCTATTATGCATGGAAGAACCCAGCTAAGCTTCTGTTTCTGCTATTTAAAGTCATTCCTGGCTGCATTAGAGTCAGGAGAGAGGAGCCAAGAGAACCAGATCAGAACCAGGAACCTGACTGAACGGCAGGAGCACCCTCCTGGGAGGCCTCTCCATGCCCCTAGACTAGGAGCTGAGGACCTGTAAGTCCCTAAATGTCTTACAAGGCTTGATCTGTTTCCAGCCTAAGTCTAGGGAGTCATCTCCTGTCAATCTCCTCACTTTCTCTGCTCTATCTACATTGAATTCCTTGTTATTCCTCAAATATATTAAGCTGCTTCTACCTCAGGGCCGTTGTACATGCTGTTCCCATAAACACTTTCTCCCCAGTAATCCTCATGGTTGACTCCCTACCTTCTGCAGGTCCCTGACCTCTCCCATCCAATAAAGCAGTCTCCCCTCACTCTCTAGCCTTTTGCTCTGCTTTGTTCTTCTTTTCAGTACTTAACTACCACCTGAACTTATATTATTTTATTTGTTTCTATATTATTTTTCTCCCCCATAAGAGCAGAGGGACTTCATTCTGTTTACTGCTATATGAAGTAGGAGCTCAAGAAAATTGATGACTGAATGAATAAAACTATGGTGGGTTTTAGCCATATGCACCGTCTTCTACTTTGTGCATTCATTTCCCAGAGGCTTATTTTCTCTTTGACATGTACGGGCTCACTCTGATCTCCTCACCATCGCTGGCTGCTTGAGGAATACAGACTGGATTTCATTTTAGCCAGAGCTGGACAATGAAGGACAAGAAACCTAATGGTGCAACCCTGAGACTGTATCCTTAAGCTGCTGACAGGCAAGTTGGGAGATTTATAAGAGCAGGTCCTTCCCATACACCCCTTCATTGGCACTGATTAAGATCCTTCACAGATAAGGTCCCCTCCTCATGCCACCCAAGACCCTGAGAGTTTAACTTGCTAAAAAGGCTCTGGGAAAAGAAAAGCTCTTTCTTGAGGCTCCACAGACGATAAAGGCCTTATTCATACTGGTTATGCCTTGCATTCATAGATAATACTGATGAAATAAAAGAGTCATTCCCATTTTACAGATGAGATAACTAAAGATTACTGTATGATGATAAGCAAGAGATTCCTAGCTTCATTGGGGATCTCTTACTCTGGTTTCTACATTCCCTTTCTTTATTCCCCTTTTGGGAATTTTCTAATAATACATTAGAGTCAGGAGAGAGGAGCCAAGAGAACCAGATCAGAACCAGGAACCTGACTGAACGGCAGGAGCACCCTCCTGGGAGGCCTCTCCATGCCCCTAGACTAGGAGCTGAGGACCTGTAAGTCCCTAAATGTCTTACAAGGCTTGATCTGTTTCCAGCCTAAGTCTAGGGAGTCATCTCCTGTCAATCTCCTCACTTTCTCTGCTCTATCTACATTGAATTCCTTGTTATTCCTCAAATATATTAAGCTGCTTCTACCTCAGGGCCGTTGTACATGCTGTTCCCATAAACACTTTCTCCCCAGTAATCCTCATGGTTGACTCCCTACCTTCTGCAGGTCCCTGACCTCTCCCATCCAATAAAGCAGTCTCCCCTCACTCTCTAGCCTTTTGCTCTGCTTTGTTCTTCTTTTCAGTACTTAACTACCACCTGAACTTATATTATTTTATTTGTTTCTATATTATTTTTCTCCCCCATAAGAGCAGAGGGACTTCATTCTGTTTACTGCTATATGAAGTAGGAGCTCAAGAAAATTGATGACTGAATGAATAAAACTATGGTGGGTTTTAGCCATATGCACCGTCTTCTACTTTGTGCATTCATTTCCCAGAGGCTTATTTTCTCTTTGACATGTACGGGCTCACTCTGATCTCCTCACCATCGCTGGCTGCTTGAGGAATACAGACTGGATTTCATTTTAGCCAGAGCTGGACAATGAAGGACAAGAAACCTAATGGTGCAACCCTGAGACTGTATCCTTAAGCTGCTGACAGGCAAGTTGGGAGATTTATAAGAGCAGGTCCTTCCCATACACCCCCTTCATTGGCACTGATTAAGATCCTTCACAGATAAGGTCCCCTCCTCATGCCACCCAAGACCCTGAGAGTTTAACTTGCTAAAAAGGCTCTGGGAAAAGAAAAGCTCTTTCTTGAGGCTCCACAGACGATAAAGGCCTTATTCATACTGGTTATGCCTTGCATTCATAGATAATACTGATGAAATAAAAGAGTCATTCCCATTTTACAGATGAGATAACTAAAGATTACTGTATGATGATAAGCAAGAGATTCCTAGCTTCATTGGGGATCTCTTACTCTGGCTTTCTACATTCCCCTTTCTTTATTCCTACCTACATTATAGGGCTTAATATTGTCTGCTTAATACATACATACATACTGATACATACACTCATACATACTCTTGTCTATGTCTCCCTTTGCTGCTAAGTTCCAAGGCCCTCAAATGGAAAGATTGCATTTCATTCATATTTTCCTCCCCAAAGGGCCCGTCATGTAGTAATAATAAAAAGGATCATTTATTATTAATAGTAAGAAATAACACTGATGGAGCCCTCAGCGTGTGCCAAACAGCAACTTTCCATAAATTAGTTCATTCAGTCCTCCTGACAGCTCTTGGAGGTGGCTTCTATTATTAGCTCCACTGCATGGATGAGGAAACTGAGACTGAGAAAGTCAGGTTGCCTGCCAAAAGCCACAAAGGCAGTGAACATCTGTAAACAATAAAAGGAAACAATTCTTTTAGTTTGCCTTGGGGGCCTGTCAGATTTCTAAAACAGTTCTGTGCAAATCTCCCGTGGCTCTTTTAGGCCACTGTAGACAGAATGATCTCACCACAACTTGGTGAGATGAGTATTTCATTGATGGGGAAACTGAGGCATGATGAGGCGGAATGACTAGCAGATTCCAAAGCTAGGAAGTAGCCTGGCAGGATGTCAGCCTGGATCTATCTGACTTCAGAGCCCAGGCTCTTCACTGCCCTACCTCTTCCACCCTAGAAATAGTCTCTCACACTTCAGAGAAAGTCTTAGTAACAAGCAATTACTGAACTCTGGTTTTGTTAAACCCCTGAGAACTCTTCCACCTCACAGGAAGGTAAATTGAGCCACTCTGAATAAAAGGATATTTTTTTAAAAAATGAGGGGTGCCCCTGTTGGATGACTGAGTTGCCCATGGAGTAGAAGGCATCTGACCCAGACTTCCATCCTCATTTACAAGAGTCAGGCTTTTAGGGATGTCCCCACTTTTTGGTGGCTGAGAATGAACAGAGACTCACATAGGCCTGCAAAGCACTTCCAGGTGGCATGAAGTTCAACCTCCTGTCCACGGGTTGGCTGACATGGCCACTCACGCAGTCACACAGACCTCTATACCTAGAGATCTTCATTCTGACGCTGGCGAGAGTCAAATCTGTTTGTAGCATGAGTGTGTTTCTGTCTCCCAGGTTGCGCTGATCAGCATCCTCAGCCTGTCAGGATGGGGCTGGGACTGGGACTGGGAGAGGGCAAATCTGATGCTGGGTTTGGGCCATGTGTGCTCATTCAATTAAAGCTCCAAGTTTCACTGAACACTTACTGCAACCGGGGTCTCTAAGATAGCATGGCTGCCAAGTGAACACAGCAGTGCCAGAAATGATCCCCTCACTGACCTGCTACACCATTCACCAAAATTCACCTTTCAGAAGGAGAAAGGTTTGACCCAAACAGTAACACTCCCTTTGCAGACAAAAACGCTTTATTCATCGGCCCCGGGCCCCAAACCCATCTTCTGACTGCATGGAAACTGAGACTGAGAAAGTCAGTCCTAAAAGCCACAAAGGCAGTGAACATCTGTAAACAATAAAAGGAAACAATTCTTTTAGTTTGCCTTGGGGGCCTGTCAGATTTCTAAAACAGTTCTGTGCAAATCTCCCGTGGCTCTTTTAGGCCACTGTAGACAGAATGATCTCACCACAACTTGGTGAGATGAGTATTTCATTGATGGGGAAACTGAGGCATGATGAGGCGGAATGACTAGCAGATTCCAAAGCTAGGAAGTAGCCTGGCAGGATGTCAGCCTGGATCTATCTGACTTCAGAGCCCAGGCTCTTCACTGCCCTACCTCTTCCACCCTAGAAATAGTCTCTCACACTTCAGAGAAAGTCTTAGTAACAAGCAATTACTGAACTCTGGTTTTGTTAAACCCCTGAGAACTCTTCCACCTCACAGGAAGGTAAATTGAGCCACTCTGAATAAAAGGATATTTTTTTAAAAAATGAGGGGTGCCCCTGTTGGATGACTGAGTTGCCCATGGAGTAGAAGGCATCTGACCCAGACTTCCATCCTCATTTACAAGAGTCAGGCTTTTAGGGATGTCCCCACTTTTTGGTGGCTGAGAATGAACAGAGACTCACATAGGCCTGCAAAGCACTTCCAGGTGGCATGAAGTTCAACCTCCTGTCCACGGGTTGGCTGACATGGCCACTCACGCAGTCACACAGACCTCTATACCTAGAGATCTTCATTCTGACGCTGGCGAGAGTCAAATCTGTTTGTAGCATGAGTGTGTTTCTGTCTCCCAGGTTGCGCTGATCAGCATCCTCAGCCTGTCAGGATGGGGCTGGGACTGGGACTGGGAGAGGGCAAATCTGATGCTGGGTTTGGGCCATGTGTGCTCATTCAATTAAAGCTCCAAGTTTCACTGAACACTTACTGCAACCGGGGTCTCTAAGATAGCATGGCTGCCAAGTGAACACAGCAGTGCCAGAAATGATCCCCTCACTGACCTGCTACACCATTCACCAAAATTCACCTTTCAGAAGGAGAAAGGTTTGACCCAAACAGTAACACTCCCTTTGCAGACAAAAACGTTTATTCATCGGCAGGGCAAGCATCTTCCCTGACCCTTGTCTATCGGCTCTTAACCACAGGAAATCGCCTTCCATCAGCCCCTTACTCTGTTCCCAAAGACAGAGTCAGCACAAATGTGCTAACTGATCTCTTGGCATGAAAAGGAGTCTTGAATTAAATGGTTCAAAAGCATTTTCCCTGCCTTACAATTTGGCCATCTTTTCCTTTATGCAGTAAAATCTCCAATAGTTTGGAATTTATGATCCTTTAGACAGGAAATGGGCTGAAGTCTGCTTCTGGACTATTCTGCATGGAAAGGATTTTCAAAGAAAACTAATAGCTTGCCAAAAAAATGCTAAAGGAATGCTTATTTCATTAAGGGGAGAGTCACCTCTCTAGCCCTTTACAAACACTCCTGTATCTATTAACAACTGATATGCTAATTACAAACAATAGCTACACATTTATTAAGTCTTCAACTACTCTTTGTTGATGGGATTATTACAGTTTGAGTTGGCCTCCAACACTAGGTTTCCCATTCTGAGCCTAAACTTACTGGGTACAAACTTTTCTGGGCTAAGCCAATTTAAAAAGAGAATTAATTAGTACCAGGAAAATGACTACACTTCTTTGGCAGAGACAAAGAGGTGGTCTCATACACCAAGGAGCTTAGTGGTTCATGCTGGCTTTCTTCCAGCTGGTCCAGGGTGAGGTTGCCTGGGATAGACTCCGTCAGAGCTTCCATCCTGGAATAACCACTCACAGGTAACCCTTTTTACTCTTGATATGAAATAATATGACATACAAATAATATAGTCACTCTAGATTTGATGCACTAGGATTAAAATAACAGTTTTAAAGGAGTTTGAGCCTTGGCTAGACTGCTTGTGCTTGGTCATTCCTATACAAACCAAAAGAATGTTCCACAAGGATGTCGTACCGATCATGAATCCAGACAATTCTTCATCTGCCCTCCACGCTCTAACCGGGGTCTCTAAGATAGCATGGCTGCCAAGTGAACACAGCAGTGCCAGAAATGATCCCCTCACTGACCTGCTACACCATTCACCAAAATTCACCTTTCAGAAGGAGAAAGGTTTGACCCAAACAGTAACACTCCCTTTGCAGACAAAAACGTTTATTCATCGGCAGGGCAAGCATCTTCCCTGACCCTTGTCTATCGGCTCTTAACCACAGGAAATCGCCTTCCATCAGCCCCTTACTCTGTTCCCAAAGACAGAGTCAGCACAAATGTGCTAACTGATCTCTTGGCATGAAAAGGAGTCTTGAATTAAATGGTTCAAAAGCATTTTCCCTGCCTTACAATTTGGCCATCTTTTCCTTTATGCAGTAAAATCTCCAATAGTTTGGAATTTATGATCCTTTAGACAGGAAATGGGCTGAAGTCTGCTTCTGGACTATTCTGCATGGAAAGGATTTTCAAAGAAAACTAATAGCTTGCCAAAAAAATGCTAAAGGGAATGCTTATTTCATTAAGGGGAGAGTCACCTCTCTAGCCCTTTACAAACACTCCTGTATCTATTAACAACTGATATGCTAATTACAAACAATAGCTACACATTTATTAAGTCTTCAACTACTCTTTGTTGATGGGATTATTACAGTTTGAGTTGGCCTCCAACACTAGGTTTCCCATTCTGAGCCTAAACTTACTGGGTACAAACTTTTCTGGGCTAAGCCAATTTAAAAAGAGAATTAATTAGTACCAGGAAAATGACTACACTTCTTTGGCAGAGACAAAGAGGTGGTCTCATACACCAAGGAGCTTAGTGGTTCATGCTGGCTTTCTTCCAGCTGGTCCAGGGTGAGGTTGCCTGGGATAGACTCCGTCAGAGCTTCCATCCTGGAATAACCACTCACAGGTAACCCTTTTTACTCTTGATATGAAATAATATGACATACAAATAATATAGTCACTCTAGATTTGATGCACTAGGATTAAAATAACAGTTTTAAAGGAGTTTGAGCCTTGGCTAGACTGCTTGTGCTTGGTCATTCCTATACAAACCAAAAGAATGTTCCACAAGGATGTCGTACCGATCATGAATCCAGACAATTCTTCATCTGCCCTCCACGCTCTAACTGAAAGCATCAGATCAGAAAGAAGCTAATCTTCTCTGCGTGCTAAGTCGCTTCAGTTGTGTCCAACTCTTTGTGACCCTATGGACCGTAGCCCACCAGGTTTCTCTGTCCATAGTAAGAATACTGTCCAGGTAAAAATACTGGAGTGGGTTTACCCAGTGATCGAAATCACATCTCTTACATCTCCTGCTATAGCAGGTGGGTTCTTTACCACTAGTGCCACCTGGGAAGTTCAAATTTCATCCAGAGAAGAAAATACAGGACCTTAAGGAGGAAAATATTGGACTGCTCTCGTCCTACCCACCCCATCCCAATGCAGTCGCCTGTTAGAAGTTGAAAATTCACTATTTTTATGGTCAGCATTATTATGAGGAGAAATGGGTGAACAGGAAAATCACAATGTATATTAAACAATCACTATGTCCCTAGCACTGTGGGAAGTGTTTCATCTGACTCAGTACTCCTAACTCACAGCCAGAGATGGCTACCATTATTGTTTCTATTTTTAAGCTGACAAAATAGGCTCAGCGAGGCAGAGCCACTTGCCTAAGGTACTTGGCTAAAGGGTAGATCCAGACAATCCAGGTTGCTGTGAAGCTCAGTTCTGAGCTCTTAACCACTGTGATATACTGCCTCCCACTCTGCTACACTGTTCTGACATTTGAGTCAGACATCTGCTCGCAACTTGATACATTATAAAGATATTGCCTCATCAAGTATGCCTCACAGAAGGGTAGAGGGAGGGGGACCAGGGAATGTTTTGCTCAGAGAACAGGTTGTATGATGTATGCATATTGCTACGAAATCAACGAATCGAATGTAAGCTTCTATCTTGGTACTAAATTATCTTCAGAAATAGACTTAAAACATCCTGGGGAAGTTCATACAGGGGGTAGCCCTCATCCGTAACCAACAGAGTGGTTGGTGGCTCATCCTCCCCTCCCCCATTCCTTGGGCAGATTTGCTGACTGTGAGCTGGACCTCAGTCACGGAATGAGGTAACGTTTCTGATGAGACTAAGTCCCCAGATTGCCTGTAGAGGAAGCTGCTAGGGCCCAGCTCATGCTATGCCCATTTCTCTGTTTCTTTCTTTTCTAAGAACTCTGCTTTAGAACACAGTACTTTCACCCTAAGGTACATAGTAAGAATACTGTCCAGGTAAAAATACTGGAGTGGGTTTACCCAGTGATCGAAATCACATCTCTTACATCTCCTGCTATAGCAGGTGGGTTCTTTACCACTAGTGCCACCTGGGAAGTTCAAATTTCATCCAGAGAAGAAAATACAGGACCTTAAGGAGGAAAATATTGGACTGCTCTCGTCCTACCCACCCCATCCCAATGCAGTCGCCTGTTAGAAGTTGAAAATTCACTATTTTTATGGTCAGCATTATTATGAGGAGAAATGGGTGAACAGGAAAATCACAATGTATATTAAACAATCACTATGTCCCTAGCACTGTGGGAAGTGTTTCATCTGACTCAGTACTCCTAACTCACAGCCAGAGATGGCTACCATTATTGTTTCTATTTTTAAGCTGACAAAATAGGCTCAGCGAGGCAGAGCCACTTGCCTAAGGTACTTGGCTAAAGGGTAGATCCAGACAATCCAGGTTGCTGTGAAGCTCAGTTCTGAGCTCTTAACCACTGTGATATACTGCCTCCCACTCTGCTACACTGTTCTGACATTTGAGTCAGACATCTGCTCGCAACTTGATACATTATAAAGATATTGCCTCATCAAGTATGCCTCACAGAAGGGTAGAGGGAGGGGGACCAGGGAATGTTTTGCTCAGAGAACAGGTTGTATGATGTATGCATATTGCTACGAAATCAACGAATCGAATGTAAGCTTCTATCTTGGTACTAAATTATCTTCAGAAATAGACTTAAAACATCCTGGGGAAGTTCATACAGGGGGTAGCCCTCATCCGTAACCAACAGAGTGGTTGGTGGCTCATCCTCCCCTCCCCCATTCCTTGGGCAGATTTGCTGACTGTGAGCTGGACCTCAGTCACGGAATGAGGTAACGTTTCTGATGAGACTAAGTCCCCAGATTGCCTGTAGAGGAAGCTGCTAGGGCCCAGCTCATGCTATGCCCATTTCTCTGTTTCTTTCTTTTCTAAGAACTCTGCTTTAGAACACAGTACTTTCACCCTAAGGTACATATAGAACGTTAAAAAGGAGACAGAGGGACTTCCCTGGTGGTTCTGTGGTTACATCTCTGTGTTCCCAATGCAGGAGGCCTGGGTTTGAGCCCTAGTCAGGGAACTAGATCCCACATGTCACAACTAAGACCCAGTGGCGCCAAATAAATAGATAAATAATTTTAAAAAATAAAATAAAAAAATAAAAAGGAAATAGAAATTGACCATCATTGGATGTGGATGATGTACGTGAAAATGAGGATGTTTCAGGCTTTGTAGCCAATCTGTTAAAAGACAACTCCAACCCAGCCCTTCCTGAAGACATGAATACAAATGCTCCCTGCTTACTCTCCACCAAAATCAGAAGTAACAGCTATAAAACTGAAATATATTCCACAGAGAGGCCACACCTGTTACAGAAGTACTAAAGATGATCTTTCAGCATGATATACATTAGGGGCTAAAGGCTCAGACTTTCTCCTCAGGAGTTGTTTTCTGGGAGAAGGAGACTCAGGACTGAAAAGACACCAGGAGTGAAATGATATTTGGGTGGGAAGGATTCACTATTGCAAGAGTCTCATATGAATTAATTTAGGATTTGCACAAAGCTACAGAAAGCATGAAGGTTGGGACACCTTGTGACCAATTCATATGACTGAGAGTATGGAAAAAAGGTTGAGACTAAGAAAAAAAGACATGATAATAACAGACTGACAGGCAAAAGGTGAAGGTATCGAGCTAGGACATCAGGTATGCTTATCTGAATTAAAATACCACCAAGAATCTGCCATCCTCTTCCTGTACCTCTGAACTCCGTGGAAGGCTCTGGACAGCTGCCACACTTCTAGTTTCCTATAATTTCCTCTAGCCAAAAGGCTATTGGCCGACTTAAAACATCCTGAAGTTCATACAGGGGTAGCCCTCATCCGTAACCAACAGAGTGGTTGGTGGCTCATCCTCCCCTCCCCCATTCCTTGGGCAGATTTGCTGACTGTGAGCTGGACCTCAGTCACGGAATGAGGTAACGTTTCTGATGAGACTAAGTCCCCAGATTGCCTGTAGAGGAAGCTGCTAGGGCCCAGCTCATGCTATGCCCATTTCTCTGTTTCTTTCTTTTCTAAGAACTCTGCTTTAGAACACAGTACTTTCACCCTAAGGTACATATAGAACGTTAAAAAGGAGACAGAGGGACTTCCCTGGTGGTTCTGTGGTTACATCTCTGTGTTCCCAATGCAGGAGGCCTGGGTTTGAGCCCTAGTCAGGGAACTAGATCCCACATGTCACAACTAAGACCCAGTGGCGCCAAATAAATAGATAAATAATTTTAAAAAATAAAAACAAAAATAAAAGGAAATAGAAATTGACCATCATTGGATGTGGATGATGTACGTGAAAATGAGGATGTTTCAGGCTTTGTAGCCAATCTGTTAAAAGACAACTCCAACCCAGCCCTTCCTGAAGACATGAATACAAATGCTCCCTGCTTACTCTCCACCAAAATCAGAAGTAACAGCTATAAAACTGAAATATATTCCACAGAGAGGCCACACCTGTTACAGAAGTACTAAAGATGATCTTTCAGCATGATATACATTAGGGGCTAAAGGCTCAGACTTTCTCCTCAGGAGTTGTTTTCTGGGAGAAGGAGACTCAGGACTGAAAAGACACCAGGAGTGAAATGATATTTGGGTGGGAAGGATTCACTATTGCAAGAGTCTCATATGAATTAATTTAGGATTTGCACAAAGCTACAGAAAGCATGAAGGTTGGGACACCTTGTGACCAATTCATATGACTGAGAGTATGGAAAAAAGGTTGAGACTAAGAAAAAAAGACATGATAATAACAGACTGACAGGCAAAAGGTGAAGGTATCGAGCTAGGACATCAGGTATGCTTATCTGAATTAAAATACCACCAAGAATCTGCCATCCTCTTCCTGTACCTCTGAACTCCGTGGAAGGCTCTGGACAGCTGCCACACTTCTAGTTTCCTATAATTTCCTCTAGTCCCTTCTACAAAGGCATATTCTTTGGCCAACACAGCACTGATTTGCCAACAGTAACTGCACTCCGAAGGTGGAATGGATGGCAGAAACCCAGGAGGATAAAACCGCTGACGTCAAAGCTGTCTACAAAGGACCTCCTTCTAAGCAGAACAACATCAGCTTTTGGTGGTGCTTGGTGTTATTGTCCCCTTCTCCAGCTTGTGTCAGAGGATGTTCCCTCATCCCAAACACAAATAGCGGTGGCTGCCGCTTGCAACCTGCTACATCCTGCTGGGCTGTCACCTGCTGTCATCCTGCTGTTTCTTGTCCACCCTTCCCCAACATGAGGCACCTGTTTTTCTAAAGATCTGTATGAGCCAGGTCCCTATTAGACTACGAAAAGTTCTCCAGTCTGAGTCTGATGCTTGAGATACCACTCTCTGTCGGTGCTCCACCCTAAACCCACTGGAAAGTTCACATGCAGCTGTGCCAGAACAGGCATTCTGTCTGAAGCACTTTCCAGACACGTTTTCCATCTACTCCCTAACGCAGGCTGCCAGGATTAATAAATCCTCCAAGTGGTCTCCCCTGGACCACTTCTTTTTCTTCCACCCAACCACTCATCCAACACAAGCGAAAGATGAGCTTTCACACAGCCTTGATTTTCCTGACAGAGGGCACAGCCTTCTTCCTTTCATTCCCAAACTCCTCTAAATTGAATGATTTATGAAAACAATCGGGTTTTCTCTGTCTTGGAATGCTTCTGTTGGTCCCACTCGCTTCTCCATTTCATCCCACATCTTTTTCTCCCTCTTTCTGCTTTTCATTTCTTCCCTCAGCCTCTCTCCATCACACTGTTTCTATCACCACTTAAGGATTGGTTCTTATGCATGAGTTTAAAGCAATCAGATTCTTTTTGAAAAACCAAATAAAACTCTTCCAAGACTTTATTTAGGATTTGCACAAAGCTACAGAAAGCATGAAGGTTGGGACACCTTGTGACCAATTCATATGACTGAGAGTATGGAAAAAAGGTTGAGACTAAGAAAAAAAGACATGATAATAACAGACTGACAGGCAAAAGGTGAAGGTATCGAGCTAGGACATCAGGTATGCTTATCTGAATTAAAATACCACCAAGAATCTGCCATCCTCTTCCTGTACCTCTGAACTCCGTGGAAGGCTCTGGACAGCTGCCACACTTCTAGTTTCCTATAATTTCCTCTAGTCCCTTCTACAAAGGCATATTCTTTGGCCAACACAGCACTGATTTGCCAACAGTAACTGCACTCCGAAGGTGGAATGGATGGCAGAAACCCAGGAGGATAAAACCGCTGACGTCAAAGCTGTCTACAAAGGACCTCCTTCTAAGCAGAACAACATCAGCTTTTGGTGGTGCTTGGTGTTATTGTCCCCTTCTCCAGCTTGTGTCAGAGGATGTTCCCTCATCCCAAACACAAATAGCGGTGGCTGCCGCTTGCAACCTGCTACATCCTGCTGGGCTGTCACCTGCTGTCATCCTGCTGTTTCTTGTCCACCCTTCCCCAACATGAGGCACCTGTTTTTCTAAAGATCTGTATGAGCCAGGTCCCTATTAGACTACGAAAAGTTCTCCAGTCTGAGTCTGATGCTTGAGATACCACTCTCTGTCGGTGCTCCACCCTAAACCCACTGGAAAGTTCACATGCAGCTGTGCCAGAACAGGCATTCTGTCTGAAGCACTTTCCAGACACGTTTTCCATCTACTCCCTAACGCAGGCTGCCAGGATTAATAAATCCTCCAAGTGGTCTCCCCTGGACCACTTCTTTTTCTTCCACCCAACCACTCATCCAACACAAGCGAAAGATGAGCTTTCACACAGCCTTGATTTTCCTGACAGAGGGCACAGCCTTCTTCCTTTCATTCCCAAACTCCTCTAAATTGAATGATTTATGAAAACAATCGGGTTTTCTCTGTCTTGGAATGCTTCTGTTGGTCCCACTCGCTTCTCCATTTCATCCCACATCTTTTTCTCCCTCTTTCTGCTTTTCATTTCTTCCCTCAGCCTCTCTCCATCACACTGTTTCTATCACCACTTAAGGATTGGTTCTTATGCATGAGTTTAAAGCAATCAGATTCTTTTTGAAAAACCAAATAAAACTCTTCCAAGACCATCTTCATGATCTTGGAAGCTCCTCTCTGACTCTTGAGTCCAGAGTCCTGATTCTGGATGCTGGAGACTAGAGAATTTAGCAGCAGCAGCAGCAGCAGCCAGAAAGGAAGAGAGAAGAGTGCTGTTTAGGGTGTATTTGAGGGAACAGCATATGGGATTTTGTCAAAACATTCAGAGCTCCCTAGTTTCTGAGCTGAGTATAGAAATGTGCCGCTGTCTTTGAACAAGGCTTGAGCTAGTTCAATCATCATTTCTTGTACAACACCCCCAGTCACCTCAAATCCACAATTCCTTCACCCCTTGTCCTCGGAGCTCTGTGATACCAAGAAAAGTTTCTCAGCCAAGTCATCTCCCACTACCACTGCCCACCCCAAACAGTGAAACCTCTCAAATAGCAGCTGCTAGGTCAGCTGGTTGAGCTTGCTCCTGGTAAAGACTCTCTGTCCCTTCTCACCAGCTTCCACCTCACACAAGCAATTAGTTCCCATGTTCCAGCAGGAGATCCAGAGTAGTGACGGGAAAAGACAGGCGCTCTGGCCCAGCTGCCTGCATCCGCCCCTGAGGGTTTGGGGCACAGGCCAGAAAAGAGGGACCACCAGGGTCTCCCCTCTTATGCAGGAGATCATTACCTTGGCAGCGGCTTGCGGGCCGTGATACTGGCGACAATGATGCTCTCAGGACGCGGGGTGGCCACGGCTTTAAAGGTTCCTCGCCAGAACTTCTCAAAAAGCTGTTTCTCTCCTTGCTGAACGCTTGCCATAGCCAACCCAAAGGGCCCAGGGTTCCCGGGCGCTGTCCGAAGTGCTGAAACGTGGACTCCAAAGTGGGGAGACACACGGGGCTCCTGTCCCCGTGCCTGTGAAACCAAGAAGGGTGGGGTGCGAGAGACAGGGGTTCAGGGCGGGGGATGGGGCATCTCAGCCCGGGCCGGCAGGGGAGAAAGAAGGCTTGTCTGCCGGTTCTCTTCGTCTTCTGGGTCTGCTCTGGGCTGCGCCCTGAGCTTGCGGAGCCTCTGCGCCCCAGTAAAGGAGGTGAGGGCTGGCTTTCTCGGCAGCGCCGGAGAGAAGAGGCGCCGGGGTCGCCTGTGTGTGCGTGCGCCTGCGAGCTCCGGCGCGCCCGGGTTTTGTCTCTCTCACAATGTGACGTTGGAAGAGGAGGCTGGTCGCGCGAGCTGCACTTTCCCCCTTCTCCGCCTCTCCTCCTCCCCACCAACTCCCTCCTCCTCCTTCTCAGCCTCCCGTCGCCATCTGCATAACAAAAGCCCGCAGGTTCAGGGAGGAGAAAGGGCGGGGCGAGCGCCTGTCACCAGGGCCCCACGGCTACAGAGTTGCAGCGCTGGACCCCTGAGAAAAGCAATCCCCGCACCCGAACTGAACCGGGCGTGAGATCCTGCATCCCAGCCCCCTCACCTCCCCCTCCGTAGCGGACTTTCCCTCAACCTTTTATTGCCTGCCCTCTGGGCCTGGCCACCTCCCTACCCAACCCCTTCGCAAGTCTTACAGAAGATCCCCCATTAAGCGAGGTAGAAAAAAACTTAATCAACCTGCTCAAGCCAACCTGCCCTCCGCCCACGCCCCGCCTCACTTCTGGGAGGGAACGTCTACAGCAGCAAGGGTAGGGGTAGACCTCTAAGCCTGTCCCTTCTCAATCCGCCCCTGAGGGTTTGGGGCACCCAGGCCAGAAAAAAAGGGACCACCAGGGTCTCCCTCTTATGCAGGAGATCATTACCTTGGCAGCGGCTTGCGGGCCGTGATACTGGCGACAATGATGCTCTCAGGACGCGGGGTGGCCACGGCTTTAAAGGTTCCTCGCCAGAACTTCTCAAAAAGCTGTTTCTCTCCTTGCTGAACGCTTGCCATAGCCAACCCAAAGGGCCCAGGGTTCCCGGGCGCTGTCCGAAGTGCTGAAACGTGGACTCCAAAGTGGGGAGACACACGGGGCTCCTGTCCCCGTGCCTGTGAAACCAAGAAGGGTGGGGTGCGAGAGACAGGGGTTCAGGGCGGGGGATGGGGCATCTCAGCCCGGGCCGGCAGGGGAGAAAGAAGGCTTGTCTGCCGGTTCTCTTCGTCTTCTGGGTCTGCTCTGGGCTGCGCCCTGAGCTTGCGGAGCCTCTGCGCCCCAGTAAAGGAGGTGAGGGCTGGCTTTCTCGGCAGCGCCGGAGAGAAGAGGCGCCGGGGTCGCCTGTGTGTGCGTGCGCCTGCGAGCTCCGGCGCGCCCGGGTTTTGTCTCTCTCACAATGTGACGTTGGAAGAGGAGGCTGGTCGCGCGAGCTGCACTTTCCCCCTTCTCCGCCTCTCCTCCTCCCCACCAACTCCCTCCTCCTCCTTCTCAGCCTCCCGTCGCCATCTGCATAACAAAAGCCCGCAGGTTCAGGGAGGAGAAAGGGCGGGGCGAGCGCCTGTCACCAGGGCCCCACGGCTACAGAGTTGCAGCGCTGGACCCCTGAGAAAAGCAATCCCCGCACCCGAACTGAACCGGGCGTGAGATCCTGCATCCCAGCCCCCTCACCTCCCCCTCCGTAGCGGACTTTCCCTCAACCTTTTATTGCCTGCCCTCTGGGCCTGGCCACCTCCCTACCCAACCCCTTCGCAAGTCTTACAGAAGATCCTCTATTAAGGGAGGTAGAAAAAAACTTAATCAACCTGCTCAAGCCAACCTGCCCTCCGCCCCCGCCCCCGCCTCACTTCTGGGAGGGAACGTCTACAGCAGCAAGCGGGTAGGGGTGGGGTCTTCTGAATTTCTCTTTTCGCCTGGGTGCCTCGAGATCCTCACCACCCAGAAAGTGCCATTTGATGGACAATCCGTCACCAATTCGGCCTCTCGCCATCTGTCGAGCCGGCCCCGCCCGCAGAGGGGTGCAGCGTTACATCTGTGCATGCGGCTCTAAGGGATGTCTCTTTTGTGCCTCACAGCCAGCCAGCCCAATGTCCCGCTGCCAAATTCATCCAAAGGAAAGAGTGCCCCCACCCCGCCCCATCCCATACTCTCCCGGGAACTCCACTGCAGCCACTTTTTCTTAATACAGCATGTCTCCGGCGAGGAGTCGGTTTTGAAAAAGAAAGGTCTTAGCGGGGGGTTGGGGTGGGAGTGGGGGATCTGAGCGGAAAATCAGAGGATTACAGGGGGACAGTTACTTTTCTATCTCTCTCTCAATCTTCTACCCTCTCCCAGCCCAACCCTAATCCCAGAAAGTGAGAGTTCAGAATCACAATAAAACCTAGACACAGAAGGTCTGGGCAGGGTTTGTTCACCGCCAGGGTTTTCATTAAGTAAAAGAGACACAGGACCCCTTGGCCCATCTCTCCCTGGGAGTCCTTTAATCGCAGCAGAATTGTTATTCCCACTCCCCAGACTTCACATTCCTGGAAGAAGGCTTCGCCAAGTCTTAAAGGCCTCCCAGCTCCTGGCACTAGGTCTTGGCCACAGCAGGAATAAACTCACGCTTCTTGCTTGTGGTTATGCCATGGGGACCCAAGGGGCCTGGGCACCAGTGCAAACTTCTGAAATTCTTTGAAAGGGAACAGGAAAGGAATAAAAGAGAAAGGGGAAGTGAAAGGCAGAGAGAACTCTGGAGTAGCTGAGTATCCTTCCAGAAAGGTATCTACATTTGGATTTGTGTGTATTTGGGTATTAGTGTGCCTGTTTGTGTAAGTGCCTGAGAGCGTTGCTCACTCTGCAGTGACCCCTTCTGGTCAACAACTAGAGATGCATTTGCTGGCTTCTTAAAGTGGGCTGCCCTGCCAGCAGGTGGAGGTAGGGGCTAGGAACTTGGAGGTAAAGGAAAATGGAGGTTAGACTCAGATGTGTCCCTTTCTCTCCCTTCTGGCCCAGATTCTCCACTCTCTGATCACTCCCAGGCACTATTTCCCACTCTGAAGTTGATGTCACTGAAACACTATAGAGACCCGGCTCCATAAGTAATCTGAGATATTTGAAACCATCCTTAGTCATGACACTGGGGCTCTGAACTGAGTCGCCAGCAGCGGAGAGGTAGGTGAGATCCTACCCACCACAAGATCAATCAACATTTCCCAGCCTGTTCCTGTTACAAGTCCTTAGAATGTTGATAAGTTTCCCATTTGCACAAAATTTTTTTCTGAACCCGAACAGCCATCAGGTAAGGTGGGAGGGGAAGCTTTTATTATTGCACTTTAAAGGTGAAGGAAGGTCAAGTGACTTGCCCAAGGTGATTTTATATGAGCAAAGGAAGTCTGTACAAAACACAGACTCTGCTGTGCTTGAGGGCTGGGGGAATCTTGGAATACCAGGCACTCTGGGTGACTCAGTGTGAAAACTGTCAGATACCCAAGGAACCAAATACTTCTTAGCTGGGAGTCTTGGATAACAAAACCAGAGCCTCAAAACCAGACTGTCTGGGTTCAAACCCCAGCTCTGCTGCTTACTAATACTGTGGTTTTGGAAGAGTGACTTCACTTTGTCTGTACCTCAGCTTTTTCATCACTTAAATGAAGATTCTATAAAAATCAAATACTAGGTGTGCAAATGTACTTTAGGTCTGGCTTCTCAATATAAGTCAAACTCCAGTTCCTCCAATGCTTTATCAATATATCTTGCTCTCATTCCCTTGGGATTCTGATCTGTTTTCCCCAGTGCTGTCAGTCCATCATACAAACGGAGACCTTCCAGTGTGCCAATTAATGAATACAGAAACATGGCGCAATTACTGCCTGTCCTCTGTGGTATGCAGATGCCAGCACTATTTCTGAGACAAGACTTCAAGACTATAATCTGGGATATTTGAAGCCTGTTTTATAAGTGGGCCCTTGGTCAACAACTAGAGATGCATTTGCTGGCTTCTAAAGGGCCCTGCCAGCAGGTGGAGGTAGGGGCTAGGAACTTGGAGGTAAAGGAAAATGGAGGTTAGACTCAGATGTGTCCCTTTCTCTCCCTTCTGGCCCAGATTCTCCACTCTCTGATCACTCCCAGGCACTATTTCCCACTCTGAAGTTGATGTCACTGAAACACTATAGAGACCCGGCTCCATAAGTAATCTGAGATATTTGAAACCATCCTTAGTCATGACACTGGGGCTCTGAACTGAGTCGCCAGCAGCGGAGAGGTAGGTGAGATCCTACCCACCACAAGATCAATCAACATTTCCCAGCCTGTTCCTGTTACAAGTCCTTAGAATGTTGATAAGTTTCCCATTTGCACAAAATTTTTTTCTGAACCCGAACAGCCATCAGGTAAGGTGGGAGGGGAAGCTTTTATTATTGCACTTTAAAGGTGAAGGAAGGTCAAGTGACTTGCCCAAGGTGATTTTATATGAGCAAAGGAAGTCTGTACAAAACACAGACTCTGCTGTGCTTGAGGGCTGGGGGAATCTTGGAATACCAGGCACTCTGGGTGACTCAGTGTGAAAACTGTCAGATACCCAAGGAACCAAATACTTCTTAGCTGGGAGTCTTGGATAACAAAACCAGAGCCTCAAAACCAGACTGTCTGGGTTCAAACCCCAGCTCTGCTGCTTACTAATACTGTGGTTTTGGAAGAGTGACTTCACTTTGTCTGTACCTCAGCTTTTTCATCACTTAAATGAAGATTCTATAAAAATCAAATACTAGGTGTGCAAATGTACTTTAGGTCTGGCTTCTCAATATAAGTCAAACTCCAGTTCCTCCAATGCTTTATCAATATATCTTGCTCTCATTCCCTTGGGATTCTGATCTGTTTTCCCCAGTGCTGTCAGTCCATCATACAAACGGAGACCTTCCAGTGTGCCAATTAATGAATACAGAAACATGGCGCAATTACTGCCTGTCCTCTGTGGTATGCAGATGCCAGCACTATTTCTGAGACAAGACTTCAAGACTATAATCTGGGATATTTGAAGTAATCTTCAATTACTTCTCAACACATTCCTTAGATAGCCACCACTAACTGGTTGGAGTTGGCATTCCAATTAAAATCAACTTGCTAGCCATGTCTAGAGAGTGCTTCTTTTCTGAATGGTATTGTTCTTTCATTAGAAAAATGGGAGATCAGGGAGAAATGATTCTAAGATTTGCAAACTCAGGCACTCTAGAGCAAGCACTACAGAGATTCTTATACATCCTTCTCCCTGATGATCCAAAAAGGTAGCACCACCAGCTCAGAGAAATATCTACCCTACTGAAACAGTTCAAACTCTACCTCACTGACATTACTGTGTTATTGGGGTAAACCCCCTACTGTCTCTGCCCATAAATATTCTGAGTATAATATGGCTAATCATTATCTACCATAATCAAGGGACATCAGGGTACTTGACAGTCTATACCCATTTCCAAAAGTCCAGTGAACAGTGAATGATTCAAATAATTACTTAGATAATGGGAAATATGATAATGAGACCAATTCATCTGTCTTTATGTCCTTAAAAAGGATCATGCTAAGCTATTCAAATTACAAGACAGTGTACTTTTTCATACAGACTTTTGGAAACAAAAAAATGAGTCTTCTACTCACTGATGATTCTTACTAATCATCATTTCTTGAAAGCTCTATCTTATGTCTAACTGGAATACCACCTTTGCTGTTTATTATCTATTTCTCTTCTAGAATATGGAAATACATTGCTTCCCAAATGCCCCTGGATTATGCAGAGTGACTTCACTTTGTCTGTACCTCAGCTTTTTCATCACTTAAATGAAGATTCTATAAAAATCAAATACTAGGTGTGCAAATGTACTTTAGGTCTGGCTTCTCAATATAAGTCAAACTCCAGTTCCTCCAATGCTTTATCAATATATCTTGCTCTCATTCCCTTGGGATTCTGATCTGTTTTCCCCAGTGCTGTCAGTCCATCATACAAACGGAGACCTTCCAGTGTGCCAATTAATGAATACAGAAACATGGCGCAATTACTGCCTGTCCTCTGTGGTATGCAGATGCCAGCACTATTTCTGAGACAAGACTTCAAGACTATAATCTGGGATATTTGAAGTAATCTTCAATTACTTCTCAACACATTCCTTAGATAGCCACCACTAACTGGTTGGAGTTGGCATTCCAATTAAAATCAACTTGCTAGCCATGTCTAGAGAGTGCTTCTTTTCTGAATGGTATTGTTCTTTCATTAGAAAAATGGGAGATCAGGGAGAAATGATTCTAAGATTTGCAAACTCAGGCACTCTAGAGCAAGCACTACAGAGATTCTTATACATCCTTCTCCCTGATGATCCAAAAAGGTAGCACCACCAGCTCAGAGAAATATCTACCCTACTGAAACAGTTCAAACTCTACCTCACTGACATTACTGTGTTATTGGGGTAAACCCCCTACTGTCTCTGCCCATAAATATTCTGAGTATAATATGGCTAATCATTATCTACCATAATCAAGGGACATCAGGGTACTTGACAGTCTATACCCATTTCCAAAAGTCCAGTGAACAGTGAATGATTCAAATAATTACTTAGATAATGGGAAATATGATAATGAGACCAATTCATCTGTCTTTATGTCCTTAAAAAGGATCATGCTAAGCTATTCAAATTACAAGACAGTGTACTTTTTCATACAGACTTTTGGAAACAAAAAAATGAGTCTTCTACTCACTGATGATTCTTACTAATCATCATTTCTTGAAAGCTCTATCTTATGTCTAACTGGAATACCACCTTTGCTGTTTATTATCTATTTCTCTTCTAGAATATGGAAATACATTGCTTCAAATGCCCCTGGATTAATATGCATAAACCAGGAATCCTCCTCCTCTGACTGCACTGTTCCCAAAAGTCTGAAAGACAAATATATTCATTGCTGTCTTGAGTAAGTGTTACTATGTTTTATGTTCTAGTCACCATTTGTACTAAATCTTTGATAAATATTATCTCATGTAGAGTAAAGACTTAGACATTTCTTCAAAGACAACATCCAGATGGCCAACAAACACATAAAAAATGTTCAACTTTGCTACTTATTAGACAAATGCAAATCAAAACTATAATGAGGTATTACCTCACACCAGTCAGAATTCTTGTAGTTGTTGTTTAGTCCCTAAATAGTGTCTGATTCTTTTGTGACCCCATGGACTGTAGCCTGCCAAACTCCTTCTGTCCAGGGGATTTCCCAAGCAAGAATACTGGAGTGAATTGCCATTTTCTTCTCCAGGGGATCTTTCCAATCTAGGGATCGAACCCACATCTCTTGCACTGGCAGGTGGGTTCTTTACCACTGAACCACTAGGCAAATCGCCATTATTAAAAAGTCTATAAACAATAAATGCTGGAGAGAGTGTGGAGAAAAGGGAAACTTCCTACATTCTTGGTGAGAATGTAAATTGGTATGGCCACTATGGGAACCATTACAAAGGTTCCTCAGAACATTAAAAATAGAGTTGTCACTATGATCTAGCAATTCCACTCCTGGGCATAGATCAAGAGAAAATTCTAATTTGAAATGTTACATGCACCCCAATGTTCAGGGCAGTACTATTTACAATAGCCAAGACATAGAAGCAACCTAAATGTCCATTTACAGATGAATGCATAAAGAAGATGTGGTGTGTGTATGTACCACAATGTACTCAATGGAATACTACCCAGCCATAAAAAGGATGAAATAATGCTATTTGCAGCAACACTGATAGATCAAGAGATTATCACACTAAGTGAAAGTAAATCAGAAAGAGAAAGACAAATATCATACAATATCACTCATATGTGAAATCTAAAATATGATATAAATGAACTTATTTACAAAACAGTAACGGACTGACAAGACATAGAAAACAAATTTATGGTTACCAAAGGGGAAAGAGGAGGATGAATACATTAGGAGCTTGGGATATAACAAATACAAACTACTATATATAAAATAGATAAATAACAAGGTCCTACTGTATAGCCAAGGGAATTATATTCAATACCTTGTGATAGCCAAATGAAAGAAAATGAAAAAGAGACTGTGTGTATATATATGAATCACTTTGCTGTATACCAGAACTAAAACATTGTAGATTAACTATATACCTCAATTAAAAAGAAGAATCTCATTTAATAATCCTTGTCAACAACTCTGTAAGAAAGGAACTATCATACCTGAATTTTGAAAACTTGGAAACTGAGTGTCAGAGTGGTAAGAAGGTTCAGTGTGTGCAAAGAACACATACTGAGAGAGTTGGGTACACACAAAGAAGAAGCCGGAGACCACAGAACACAGTCAATGATGGAAGAATGGGAAAAAAATGGAAGTTAGTGATGGGGGAATATGCTCCATTCAATGAAATGAGAGAACTGCCATTATTCTGTCAAATTTTAAAAGCCAATGATATTATATCATTATTTACCACAGTGGGGTTCCTTGGAACCCTGGTGGCACCACCCCTTAGAAGGTTTTAGGTGGTACCCAGGCAGACAGAGTACTAAATAACATCAGAGCACATGGTCATGTGTGGTAAGAAGATTTTCGTTTTATCACTTGTCTTCCTGGCCATTAGGTTACTTCCAGAAGTAAATCTCCATATTTTGATTTCTTGAAAATGTCTTGAACACATCTCTTACGACACACTTTTCAACAATGAGAAAGTGACTTCAGATTCATAGGCATAGACGTTAGGGCATTTGATAATAATGCCTTGCCTTCATTGAATTTATTCCTGTAGTTATCTTCCATTATTGGCATGTGATACGAGTCTATCATTTATAAAATGTCTGCTTTAAGGAAATTCATTAGGTAAAGAAGTGAGTCACTTTTAAACAACTTTTTACTATAGAAATTTGAAACATAAGAGACCAGAATAAAGAGCTCCTGTGTACCCATTTCTAAGTTCAACAGTTATCAATACGTAGTTGATTTTTGAAATCCTACTCCGACTCAACTTCTACACTCCTAAATTATTTTGAAGCATAAACTACACACTATTATTGCAGTAGTAAGTATTATAGAATGTATCTCAAAAAAGATTGATAATTGTCTTTATTTTAGCATAATGGCCATATCATTTTCACACTAGACAAAATTAACAATAATTCCATAATATCATAAAATATCCAGTTAATGTTCACTTTTCCCCAACTGACTTGGTTTGTTTGAATTGGGATTCAAATAAGACTCATTCTATGTGGTTGATTGATGCTGTTCCTTAAACATGCTTTCTCTATAAGTCCCTCACCCTTCCCTCCCCTGCCACATACATGCATTCTATTTCTCTTTCTTATTTTTAAAAATTTTATTTTATTTTTAGTTAGAGGAAAATACGGAATGCTTCATGACTTTGCATGTCATCCTTGTGCAGGGTCCATGCTAGTCTTCTCTGTATCATTCCAGTTTTGGTATATGTTGCCAAAGTGAGTACATCTTTATTTTTTGTAAGAACTTGATTGTCTGTCTAGTAAATTTCCCATAATCTGTATTTTCCTGATTGCATACATGTGGCACAGATGAAATGCTTATCTGCACCCTCTATTTCCTATTAAGCAATAGTTAGATCTGGAAGTTTAATCAAATTTAAATTCAAAAGAAATTCCACTAGAAGGTTAATAATGTATGATCTTTTTCTTTTCTTGTAACACCAGCCGACACTGAAGACCTCTGCCTAATTTATTAATATATTAGGGGTTGCAAAAAATGGTGGTGTCTAATCCATCATTTATTCTTATGTATTACCTAGAATACTTCTATAGAGAGGGATCCACTCACCAACTATTTGGGAAACTCAAGGCACTATTAGTATAGAAAAGACAGAATAAAAACTCGATCCTTTCCCTTTCTTTGCTAGTTTAATGAATAATGAGCTGATGTACTAACATTCTTTAAAAGTACTACAGAATTTTTATATGTATAATGAATTCATAGATTTAAACATATTTGATGTGTTTAATTAATTGCCATTATTATCATTATTAATGCTAAAATTGTCTCACCTTTAGCCAAGAGAGTCTATTCAATTGGTCCCTGAGTCCCATGAAATGACCCTAGAAGCCTCTGATGATTTTCTTGCTTTCTACTACATCCAGATGTTCCAAGCTCAACTTATAAATTTCCTGGCTGCCCTAGACCTGGAATCAGCCATTCCTCTAAACAGCACTAGTTCCTTTTACTGAGTGCTGAGGTTTCTCATCCCTAGATTAAGTCATTGTCTCTAGGAAATTTTTAGGGGCTTTCCTGGTAATTCAGATGATAAAGAATCTTCCTGCAATGTGGCAGACCCAGGTTGGATCCCTAGGTCAGGAAGAGCCCCTGGAGAAGAGAACAGTATTCTTGCCTGGAGAATTCCATGGTCAAAAGGGTCTCATAGGCTACAGTCCATGGGATTGCAAAGAGTTGGACACGACTGAATGACACATACACACAACATACTAGTACTTTCTAATACAAGACCTAATTATATATATATATATATATATATATATATATATATATATTTAATTTTGGCCTCTTTTATTGTTTTTTAATTCATTTATTTTCATCCATCTTCATTCCCTGGCCTGTGTGGGTCTCCGACCTCAGAGGCCTCTCTCGCTGCAGAGCACTGGCCCTGGGTGCATGCGCTCCAGAGCACTGGCTCTTCACTAGACACACCAGTCCAGCCACTCCACGGCACGTGGGATCCTCCTGAGCCAGGGACGGAACCAGTGCCCCCTGCACTGCAAGGTGGACTCTCCACCCACTGGACCACCAGGGAAGCCTAAGACCTAATTATATTTTAAGACAAAAAGTATGTCATGAGTTTCTACTGGTATTTCTAGCTCAAATAAGGGCTATTAAAAAGGGGCAAAAATGGTGGTGTCTAATCCATCATTTATTCTTATGTATTACCTAGAATACTTCTATAGAGAGGGATCCACTCACCAACTATTTGGGAAACTCAAGGCACTATTAGTATAGAAAAGACAGAATAAAAACTCGATCCTTTCCCTTTCTTTGCTAGTTTAATGAATAATGAGCTGATGTACTAACATTCTTTAAAAGTACTACAGAATTTTTATATGTATAATGAATTCATAGATTTAAACATATTTGATGTGTTTAATTAATTGCCATTATTATCATTATTAATGCTAAAATTGTCTCACCTTTAGCCAAGAGAGTCTATTCAATTGGTCCCTGAGTCCCATGAAATGACCCTAGAAGCCTCTGATGATTTTCTTGCTTTCTACTACATCCAGATGTTCCAAGCTCAACTTATAAATTTCCTGGCTGCCCTAGACCTGGAATCAGCCATTCCTCTAAACAGCACTAGTTCCTTTTACTGAGTGCTGAGGTTTCTCATCCCTAGATTAAGTCATTGTCTCTAGGAAATTTTTAGGGGCTTTCCTGGTAATTCAGATGATAAAGAATCTTCCTGCAATGTGGCAGACCCAGGTTGGATCCCTAGGTCAGGAAGAGCCCCTGGAGAAGAGAACAGTATTCTTGCCTGGAGAATTCCATGGTCAAAAGGGTCTCATAGGCTACAGTCCATGGGATTGCAAAGAGTTGGACACGACTGAATGACACATACACACAACATACTAGTACTTTCTAATACAAGACCTAATTATATACATATGTATATATATATATATATATATATATATTTAATTTTGGCCTCTTTTATTGTTTTTTAATTCATTTATTTTCATCCATCTTCATTCCCTGGCCTGTGTGGGTCTCCGACCTCAGAGGCCTCTCTCGCTGCAGAGCACTGGCCCTGGGTGCATGCGCTCCAGAGCACTGGCTCTTCACTAGACACACCAGTCCAGCCACTCCACGGCACGTGGGATCCTCCTGAGCCAGGGACGGAACCAGTGCCCCCTGCACTGCAAGGTGGACTCTCCACCCACTGGACCACCAGGGAAGCCTAAGACCTAATTATATTTTAAGACAAAAAGTATGTCATGAGTTTCTACTGGTATTTCTAGCTCAAATAAGGGCTGCAGGTTTTTGTCATAGATTATAAATCTCATATTTGTATTTCCTTTCTGACATGCCAAAAATCCAAGTTTAGTGACACCAACATAATCACTCATTTTCTCTATCCTACAATGCACATGTTTTAGAACAAGCATACTTATACCACCACCTATAATATGATTACTACTGAAATCAGTTTCAGATTTTAACTTCTCACTGGGGTATATATTCAAATTACTGTATTTTAAAGTCAACTAGAATAAAAATCATGTTGAAGTTTATTTACTTTTATGCTTGATTTTTAGGGATTGATTTTTAACATAACTTTATTTTTTAATTATGCAAAATATTTACAGGCTCTAAAGTCAAAACTTCCACAAATATATTCAGACAAGTCTAGACGTCCTGTCCTGTTTACCCTCTTCACTCCATCTCCATAGATAATTTAAATGCGTTTACAGTTTATCTTTCCATGTAAAAGGCATTCCTCAATCCAAATTATTCCATTTTTCTTAAAGTACCAAAAGTAAGAACACAGGTGAGACAAGGATGCTATGGAAATCCTAAAGTATTCAAACTGCCAATGTTCAGGGCGTATTGCAGTCTTAGTCTGTGTGTAATAGACTGACCTGCCTCTTGCAGGCCTGAAAAGGGGCATTTTCAGCATGTGACTCAAAGTTCTTTTCGCACAGAGGAGTCCATATGGACATGTAGGTATCTTATCAACTACAATAAGTTGCTGTAATATTTAAATGTGGACACACAAATCTCTGTTCTTCCTAACAGCAGGTGGGAAAAGGACCCGCTTAAGAATCCAGTTTTGCATCTAAAAGCATCCATTTGTCATGACAGCTCACCTTATTTAGCATGTGTGTGTGTCTGTGTGTGTGTACTGTGTATCGCCTCTGGTATGTCTGCTTTTTTTTTTTTAAAGATTTATTTATTTACTTATTTTGGTGGGGGTAGGGTGGGGAGGGAGGGGAGCAGGTGGTCGGGCCACTTCTATTGGTCTTTCATTTGTCTGTTTTCATCCATCTTTGTTCTTTGGCCCGCACGGACCTCACATCAACGTGGCCTCTGTTGTCGCAGAGCACCGGCCATGGGCGCATGTGCTCCAGAGCTCTGGCTCGGTAATTAGACACATCAGTCCAGCCGCTTCGCGGCACGTGGGGTCTTCCCAGGCCAGGGATCGAACTGGCGCCCCTTGCACTGCAAGGCGGTGTCCTTACCCACTGGACCACCAGGGAAGCCCAGTATGTCTGCTTTTAAAGATAGGATGCAACTTCTGAATGTGCCTTGCTTTGTCTTGTCTGTTAGTTCTTTTCTCCTGAAAGGAGTACAGAAGTCTCTCCTAGAATGCTCAGAAGCAGAAGACAAAGGCAACTGACCTCTGGTGTGGAGGAAAAAAAAGACAAGAAAGAGAAAACCAAGGCTGTTCCTATTAATAGGTCCCTGTATACAGCAGATCCGGAGGCAGCGCTGAAGCCAGGCATCTTCTGCAGCCAGGGACTTTGGGGATAGCTCTCGGCAGCAGGACCCTCCCTATTGCCCTGCCCCCGGATTGGACACTGCAGAAATAATACCAAACAAATCAATAGTCAGTGTTGTGATGTAACCACAGTTTTTAATGCATCACTTTCCTCCTGGAAACTTAATTTGTCTTACAGGCTGGCTGGATTCTAAACAAGCTTCTGCCAACCCAAAGCCCTGGGTAACTTTGAAAGCATTTAATCTTTCCTCTCTGCAAGAACTTTACAAACATTTTCACATTTACTTCCTATGGTGGCTCTCTGAAGCAGGCTCTGTAAAAAAAAAAAAAATTGAAGGGATTGTCTGAGAGTATGCAGCCAGAACATCTAGGGGCATTTCTCTTTTGCTTTTCTTTGGGGGTCATGATTAAAATAAAATAATCAAAATAAATTTTGTTTTTAGAAAAGTGATAGATGCCATTCAAAAAAAATCCTTCTCAACTAGACTTTATAGAAAATTCCCTAGGTCTATGATTCAGGAATTTGAGCAACAAGCTTAAGACTCAGCCCCATCTCCTTTAAGGTGTCTTTAGATAAGGCTGGGCAGTACATAGAGGCCTTGAAGGACTGGGATTTCTGTCCTCATTAAACCTGGGCCACTCAGGGACCTCCCTGGTGGTGTAGTGGTTAAGAATCTATCTCCCAATGCAGGGGACACGACTTTGATCCCTGGTAGGGGAACTAAGATCCCACATGCTGAGGGGAAGCTGAGCCTGTGCACCACAAATACTGAGCCCACACCAAAACTAGAGAAGCCTGTGTGCCCAGTATAGCCAAAAAGAATAAAAGTTAAATAAAAATAAACTTGGGCAACTCACTGCTAATTCTGGTTGCAGTTTTCCCACCTGAAATTATATAGTTGGGATCTCAGAGGTCTCCAACTGGCAGTCCACAGGATGAGTTTCTGGCCTACAGATGTGTTCTATTTGAAGCTTACAGAGTATTTAAAAATAGAGAATTTCAATGACTACAGGTCACAGGCAAATGTTCTTCTTTGCAGCACAGAGCCCACCATTGCTAACTGCATCTCACCCAGCGTTCCCCAGGCATTAACATTTACCCCCTCAACCCAGTGGCAACTTCTGGACTTGGGCATCTTAAAGGGCCCTCCCAGAGATAACATTCTATGGTTCCTCCACAATTTGCTTGCTTGGAATAGTCATAGCCATCATTTTAAACACAGGGGAAATTTAGCATTTGTTGGGTGATTACCATCTGTCTTTGCATTGGATTAAGCATGAATCATCTTGTTACCCCTCATAATAATCCAAGGATGAAGCTATTATTGTGATCCACCCTTTGCATATGTGGAAACTGAGGCTCAAAGGTCACACAGGTGGTGGTAGGTGGAAAAGCTACCTAGGCTGCAACTAAAAACAGACCCCACATGCCACAATGAAGACTGAAGATCCCATATGCCACAGTGAAGACCAAGCATGGACAAATAAATAAATATCTTTTTTTATTTAATAAAAAACACATTCTGATTCAATTGATCTGAGGTGGTGCTTAGTAATTTCTTTAAGGTCCCTGGGTGATTCTAAATGTGCAACCAAAACTGAAAAACCATGCCTTCCAGTGCCTTTCAAGAATCACTTTGGGATCTTGTTAAAACTTAGATTCTGATTCAGTAGGCCTAAGGTAGGGCCAGAGATTCTGTGTTTCTAAACAGCTCGCAGGTAATGTCATGGATGCTAGTCCCTAGACCTCCTATGGGATAGCAAGGTATTTTAAAAGACAACTTTGGGCCTGGTAGGACCCAGATTACATGCTTATTAAAGACCCAACTAAGATCCCACATGCTGAGGGAAGCTGAGCCTGTGCACCACAAATACTGAGCCCACACCAAAACTAGAGAAGCCTGTGTGCCCAGTATAGCCAAAAGAATAAAAGTTAAATAAAAATAAACTTGGGCAACTCACTGCTAATTCTGGTTGCAGTTTTCCCACCTGAAATTATATAGTTGGGATCTCAGAGGTCTCCAACTGGCAGTCCACAGGATGAGTTTCTGGCCTACAGATGTGTTCTATTTGAAGCTTACAGAGTATTTAAAAATAGAGAATTTCAATGACTACAGGTCACAGGCAAATGTTCTTCTTTGCAGCACAGAGCCCACCATTGCTAACTGCATCTCACCCAGCGTTCCCCAGGCATTAACATTTACCCCCTCAACCCAGTGGCAACTTCTGGACTTGGGCATCTTAAAGGGCCCTCCCAGAGATAACATTCTATGGTTCCTCCACAATTTGCTTGCTTGGAATAGTCATAGCCATCATTTTAAACACAGGGGAAATTTAGCATTTGTTGGGTGATTACCATCTGTCTTTGCATTGGATTAAGCATGAATCATCTTGTTACCCCTCATAATAATCCAAGGATGAAGCTATTATTGTGATCCACCCTTTGCATATGTGGAAACTGAGGCTCAAAGGTCACACAGGTGGTGGTAGGTGGAAAAGCTACCTAGGCTGCAACTAAAAACAGACCCCACATGCCACAATGAAGACTGAAGATCCCATATGCCACAGTGAAGACCAAGCATGGACAAATAAATAAATATCTTTTTTTATTTAATAAAAAACACATTCTGATTCAATTGATCTGAGGTGGTGCTTAGTAATTTCTTTAAGGTCCCTGGGTGATTCTAAATGTGCAACCAAAACTGAAAAACCATGCCTTCCAGTGCCTTTCAAGAATCACTTTGGGATCTTGTTAAAACTTAGATTCTGATTCAGTAGGCCTAAGGTAGGGCCAGAGATTCTGTGTTTCTAAACAGCTCGCAGGTAATGTCATGGATGCTAGTCCCTAGACCTCCTATGGGATAGCAAGGTATTTTAAAAGACAACTTTGGGCCTGGTAGGACCCAGATTACATGCTTATTAAATACTGGCTCAGAAGTAATAAGGATATTCAGTGGGTTGTGAAGTAAGGAGGCTTGATCCAGTGGTTGGAGGAAATCCACAAACATTCTAGAAGAAGGAAGAGGCCTACTGCTTCAGTGTGGGGGATTGTTTGAGGTGAATAACTCTTAAGAATTACTCACAGAGGGCTTCCCTGGTGGTCCAGTGGGTAAGGACACCGCCTTGCAGTGCAAGGGGCGCCGGTTCGATCCCTGGCCTGGGAAGATCCCATGTGCTGCAGAGCGGCTGGATTGATGTGTCCAAACTACCGGCTGGAGCTCTAGAGCACATGCACCCAGAGCCGGTGCTCTGCGACAACAGAGGCCGCCGTAATGGGAGGCCCACACAAGCCAAAGAACAAAGACGGATGAAAATGGACAAATGAAAGACCAATAGAAGTGGCCTGCCTGCTCCCCTCCCTCTCCACCCCCACTCCCACCAAAATAAATAAATAAATAAATCTTTAAAAAAAAAAAAAAAAAAAAAAGAATTACTCACAGAGACAGGGATTTGGAAGGCCTGACTGTAACAATAATTTTGAACCAGAGTTCTATGGCTAGAAGTCAGCTGGTGTTATGGGCAAGCAAAGGCATCTTCACTGACAGATACTGGTACCCTAATTATGAGGAGAGCAGTTCTGATGGGGAAAGTGATGAGGAGTAAGGTTATTTGCAGGGAATGCCACTATGTGGGTAAGAGGACTCCTCTACTCTAACTTGGAGGGTATGCCAAATGCTCCCACAAGGGTGGTCATTAGTACAAGGGGATGGTTCCATGTTCACTTCTCACAGGAAAGATCAAGAAAAGATACCCGGGCCAAGCGGACAAATATCTTTTCACACTAGCAATAAGTGCTGCCCACAGCCCCGCCTCTCTGAGACCTTCTGACGATGACTAAGTAGCTAGTATTGTTACTAATGGGAAGCCTGGGCCTGAAATAGGCCCACTCATAAAACTAGCAGTTTGTAGACTTAGACTATCACCTTTGACAAACACTGATAGATTTGCTTACCTAGGCACTAGTACAGAGCACAAAAGCTCCTGTACTTCTGCTTTTTAGTTATAGTGTAATATGTTTTTTACAACATGCAGTTTCCTTTGTAAATTAAGAATTGTAAGAATGTTTCCTGTGCAAACATGTGTCTCCCCCCGCCCCCCTCCCCCAGGACAAAGTTGTTTACCTATGTGCTAGTAGAGGAGCAAAAAGCTCCAGTAATAACCACTTTTGTGTTTCTAGAGGAGCAAAAAGCTCTTGCAATAACCACTTTTGTGATCACTAGTTAACTTGAGATTTCTAGTTGAGAAAATATAAAAGGGTAAGGTAAGATTGTGCAGGAGGCTCACTCACGGAGATCAGCTGCACCTGGTGTGAGATTGAGACTCTCCAGCTCTGGTGTAAGAATTCTGATTATTTGATTGAGTTCTGAGAATTTGTGCTTGCCTTTATTTGAATTCTGATTAACTGAATCTTGATTCTGATTATTATACGTACTATGATTAATAAAGCTACTCCTGGTTTGATGATACTTGAGACCATGACACTTTATTGTTTACGTCCGAGACTTATGACTCTGAGGGGACTACACTGTGACTGTAAAAGGTCTCTGATCTATTTAAGACAGTATCTCTTAGTGAGAACTAATAAGAATAGGAATGGGAGTAAGCTACAGCACAGTGCCCATGACACTGGAGTCTGGGTTCATGCATCAAGGTTTGAGTTACATAGGAATCAAGGCAACAGGACTAGACAAGGGACAAGACTGGGGTACTCCATTAATTTATTCAGAAAGTACTGACTGAACATATCATGGAGTACAAGGGTCCTAGGCACTTGGGTCTAATGGAAACCACAGCCTCTGCTTTCAAGGAGCTCTCAGGCCAGTGGGGGGGGGCGGGGGACAAGCTATTAAACAGGCAAAATTCAGAGCCATTGACTCTCTGGTGGGTAGAGCTTTTGAGAAGGGTCTGTGGCCCAGCCCAAAGGAGTTATGGAAAGATTTTTAAAGGAATTAATGGCTAAGTTGAGTTGTGAAACAGAAATAAGAGGTACCCAGGGGAGGAGGTGGGAGCTGAGTGTCCCAGGCAAAGAGGGAGAATACAGGCTACAGCATGGAAAGAGGAGTGAACAGTTCTATTTCCAGGAGTAGCTCAGTTTATAGGCATTGGGGCTGGGGATACAGTCAGAGAAAAAGCTGGAGCTGTAGGAGGGCATGAATGTCACACTAAAGCATCCACACTTTTTTTGAAGCCAAAGGTCTACTGGATGGATGAAACATGAAGTTCTCTGAAAAGTTTATGCTTACCTGTCTATGTGAATTATCCTGGGATACTTCTGGGTTTCCATTAGAATGTCCAAGAGATTGCAGATCCCTGACTAGGCAAGAATTCCTGGGCACTGCAGATAGGATTTAGGCTTCCCATTGGTTAGGGTTCACTCTGTGCAGGCAAGGGAATGTCACAAACACAAGAGTGGAGGGCCCAGGGAGAGAGGAAGAACCTACTACTCTGTTCTTTTCTTCCCCCTTGAATCTTTGTACATCAATTCTCTCTGCTTGGGTTGCTGTCTCTTCCCACTGGCACCCACATCTCACCTATTTTAAGTCTTATTCATCCTTCAGATCTCAACTCAGAATCATCCCAGCCTTAGGGAAGAGAAGCGCCTTCCCATGATACACACGTGTAGCTCATTTGAAACAACTGCCACACTCTGTGATTATATAATAATGTAACTCATCACTCAAAACTATCTGCACCTCTCTCATCAACTAGAATAAATACTCTTTGTTGGACGGTATCATCCAATGTGTTCATAGCTATGATCTCAGCACTGTGAATGGGTCCTGGTACATAGTGGAGACTCAATAAACATTACTGAGCAATTGTATGAATATCTGAGTGAATGAATGAGTGCATTCACAAAATGGATCATTACCACCTGAATTCTTTCCCCTCTCAACTCTAGCCCTAACTCCCAACCAACTTTTTATTTTGTATTTAAAGCTTTTCCCCTTACAGTCCAGTAGGTATGAGGAGGAAAGAGCTGCAGTAGAGAATCAACTGGTTGCTGAAGACTGCCCCAGTGATTTCACATGGATGATTCTAACGTACTTAGTAAGCAGATGAAATCTACAGGTGGGAATTCAGGGGTCTTTCCAAAGTGGTCTGAAAATTCCATCACTTACCAGCAGCAGCATCACATACATGCCTATAGGTGGAAAATTCTAATATCTATTTTCTAATGAGTGCCTTATTTGGCTTATTCCTTTCAAGCTGTCAGGAAGGTGGGAAGACTTTCATTTGTTTTATGTCACCCCAAGTGAAGGGAAGAAAAATACCTGCATTACAATAGCAGTTTGGGATTTAATATTATTAGAGTAAGGATGAGTAATCTGAAGGCAAAGAGTGCAACTAGGGTGAGTCAAGAAAATCTCTTGGTGGGCGTCAAATTAGCAGCATCAGCTCCCCTGCCTTAACTCCTCCCCAAAGCCTTCACCTGACCTCATCTAACCTGAATCTCGAAAGCCTCAGTTTCTTAATCTGTAAAGTGGGGAGAACAGCATTTTATCTGACAAAATTGTTGGGAGGATTATAGGAGATAATGTATGCCAAGTGTCTGCTTCTATATTTCCTTCTCCCCATATATGAGCCTACATGTTTAAGCAATCTTAAGAGTAACATAACTCTTGGGCCCCAAATTCTAAACAGGACCAGCAATACAAAGGGCAAAAATGTGAAGCTTTGGGGCTTCCCAGACGGTCTAGTGGTTAAGAGTTTGCCTTGCAATGCAGGGGACTCTGGTTCGATCCCTGGTCTGGGAAGATCCCCACATGCCATGGGGGAACTAAGCCTGTGCACCAGAAATACTGAGCCTGCATTCTGAAACCAATGATCCCAAAATAAATAAATATTTAAAAAAAAAAAATGTGAAGCTTTGGGTCAGAGGATTTGCAGAACAATGATCAAACAAAAAAAGAGAGAAACTATGTAGACAAGCATTAGGTTTAATTAGCACAAAAGGTTTGATTATGTATCTTTAACTAATAGGGAGCTTTCTATGTCTTTTCCATGCTGTAAGCATTTTCCCTTCAAATTGTCACTTAAAAAAAAAAAAAGCTGATGGAACAGGAAGGTAGGGAAAGAAGCCATTCTCTTTCATTTCTTCAAAGGCAGCCCAAATTTGATCCCTTTGGTGGATGGCTAAAGATAAAAACTCCACTTCAGTCTGCTTTCTGTGATTAAACAACCCTCTTATTTGTCAAATAGCACAGAGAAGAGAAGAAAGGGAAGTTCTTGTGGCTGCTAAGTGCTGTGAAATTGTACTCCCTCCCAGCTCCCCCATGTTGGGTGCACCAGCGCTTACAAAGGGATGGATTCTTAGGATGGGAGGCAAAGCTGAGGTTTAGCTGCTCAGAATAAAGGGAAAATGGGATGGGGTGGCAGACCCTCACAGGCTCCCACAGGATTGGAGTATCCACAAATTGGGATGGTCTAGGACTCTTATTCCCTCTCCCACCACTGACTCCTGTCTCAGCTTCCTTTTAGGAACACTGCAACATTTGAAACCATTCTTCTGCTCTATGACATTCTCCATATAAGAAATCACAGAATTGAAACAAACAAAAAATCACAGTATTGAGTAAAACTAATAGACTACTCTTTGTCTTTTAAGGGTTTGGAGGGGGCTAACCTAAATTCATCTTGCTTCACTGAAACCTAATTTCAGCTTGACAATATGAGAACTTGAGTTTTCACGGAAAGCAAGAATTTTTACTCAAAGCTCTCCAAAGTTCTGTACTTTCTGCTTTAAAAGTGGTTGTAAACATGTCTGTCTGTTGAAAAGGTGGACAGATACAGTCAATAGAAATACAGGACACCAATACAGGCCACCCAGTTAAATCCGAATTTCAGATGAACAATGTACAGTTTTTAAGTATAACTATGTCCTGTGTAATATCTGGGATATAGTTATACTAATAAGGTTCATCATTTATCTGAAAATCAAATTTGACTGGACACCTTGCATTTCATCTGGCAACCTTAGCTACTGACAATCTAACCCCAGCCTGCATGAAAATGAGAAGAAATTCTCATTTCCTGGTGAGCAGAATTGGCAGTGTGGATAAGAGCTGGAGAGCCCCCGAGGGCTTTCTGAAGTTTCCAAGGTGGTTTAACCCATGGGTTTTTTTCTTTTCTTTCTTTTTTTTAACTTTCACAGTTTTCTTGTTTACAGCTAGACATAAACCCAAATCAGTCATAGGTATACCCTTGACCCCTCCCACTTGAACCCCCCTCCTACTCCCTCAGCATCCCACCCCTTCAAGTTGTTGCATAGCCCCCAGGTAAATTCCCTTAGTCTTCCAGTATATTCACAATTGTTGTCTCTTTTACATATGGTAGTGTAGGTTTCCCTGTTACTCTAACCTATGGCTTATAAGAACAGGCAGGGCTGGATTCAAACCCCATGTCTGCCTCTTATCATGTGACCTCCAGAAAGTGACTCCCCCTAATGAACCTGCTTTCTTTATGGTAAAATTAAGACTTGTAATATTTGCCTTACAGAGAGGTAAGATTAAAACTGAGTGACATCAAAGCACTGGTCAACCTATAGCTCTCAGACAAATGGCATCCCTTAGAAGCACTCCACTCTGTCTTTCCAATAGGCAGTTTCTTTCTTGAATTCCTCCTCACCTATGAAACTTTCACCTCTTTCTCTTCAACCCAGGTAGCTTTTTGTCTAAACTGCTACAGCATAATGCCATGGCTCTGAGGCACTGTTTTGGAATCAGCATTATTGCTCACAAATGTTTCCCAAACAAGACAGGATTGTTATTGACATCAAATACCAACTTTCCTTCATCTCCATAGGTCCAGCATTTAACATGAGGCACATACTAGAAGCTTAATATCTCCTAAATGAACATGTATGAAACCACTAACACCTTAGCATAATTACCCAACTGTGGTCTCCAAACTGTAGTACAAGCACAAAAAAATGAAGTCCATAAAGGGAAAGTTTCTCAAAAAGCTGAAATTGTTCCATTCAACAGATTTGCCTTTATTTGAGACTATTCCTTTTTCCTTGTTTGGGGTTGAAAAAAGTTGTTCATAGAGTAAGTTTTTTAAGGTATTTATTTGACAAAATAGAGAGTTAACAACCTCTATGTTGAGGTATTAACAAATCCATATCTCTAGCCCAAAGGAAGCTTCAATGCACTAGTACTTGAAATTTGAAAGTCTGAGGATCCCCACTTTATGAGGTAATAGAGTGAAAAGCAAATGAATAGAGGGGGCCCCGAGGGCTTTCTGAAGTTTCAAGGTGGTTTAACCCATGGGTTTTCTTTTCTTTCTTTTTTTTAACTTTCACAGTTTTCTTGTTTACAGCTAGACATAAACCCAAATCAGTCATAGGTATACCCTTGACCCCTCCCACTTGAACCCCCCTCCTACTCCCTCAGCATCCCACCCCTTCAAGTTGTTGCATAGCCCCCAGGTAAATTCCCTTAGTCTTCCAGTATATTCACAATTGTTGTCTCTTTTACATATGGTAGTGTAGGTTTCCCTGTTACTCTAACCTATGGCTTATAAGAACAGGCAGGGCTGGATTCAAACCCCATGTCTGCCTCTTATCATGTGACCTCCAGAAAGTGACTCCCCCTAATGAACCTGCTTTCTTTATGGTAAAATTAAGACTTGTAATATTTGCCTTACAGAGAGGTAAGATTAAAACTGAGTGACATCAAAGCACTGGTCAACCTATAGCTCTCAGACAAATGGCATCCCTTAGAAGCACTCCACTCTGTCTTTCCAATAGGCAGTTTCTTTCTTGAATTCCTCCTCACCTATGAAACTTTCACCTCTTTCTTTCAACCCAGGTAGCTTTTTGTCTAAACTGCTACAGCATAATGCCATGGCTCTGAGGCACTGTTTTGGAATCAGCATTATTGCTCACAAATGTTTCCCAAACAAGACAGGATTGTTATTGACATCAAATACCAACTTTCCTTCATCTCCATAGGTCCAGCATTTAACATGAGGCACATACTAGAAGCTTAATATCTCCTAAATGAACATGTATGAAACCACTAACACCTTAGCATAATTACCCAACTGTGGTCTCCAAACTGTAGTACAAGCACAAAAAAATGAAGTCCATAAAGGGAAAGTTTCTCAAAAAGCTGAAATTGTTCCATTCAACAGATTTGCCTTTATTTGAGACTATTCCTTTTTCCTTGTTTGGGGTTGAAAAAAGTTGTTCATAGAGTAAGTTTTTTAAGGTATTTATTTGACAAAATAGAGAGTTAACAACCTCTATGTTGAGGTATTAACAAATCCATATCTCTAGCCCAAAGGAAGCTTCAATGCACTAGTACTTGAAATTTGAAAGTCTGAGGATCCCCACTTTATGAGGTAATAGAGTGAAAAGCAGAATTGGAGGGAATGTAACTCACAACTGGTAAGTTTGATGGGAAGAAGTGGAGAAGAAGAACTATTAATATAGCATGAGATCCAACCCTGGAAGTACATTTTACCTGAATTAAAAGGGCAAAAGGAGTTTGGCAGAGGAAAATGGTGGATAAGAAAAAGCAAACAAACTCCCCCTACTTCCTCACTTACTTAGGTTTACCCCACCACCCCAGAGATCAGGATCTTTATTCACTCAAGTCTGAGGTCCCTCTCAATGGTCTCTCCCACAACTGCTCAGGTCAACAACCTCCTTCAAAAAATAACAATACAGTACAAGAAGGCAGGTTCATCCCATTGACCTCCAAGGACCCTCCTATCATTGGAGTATAAGTCAGTCCCCTTCATCTGAATGAGAACAGTTGTATCAGTGCCCCAAGCAAATTCTGGGAACTTGCCCTTGAAATGGCCTCAAGTTACATTTCTGTAAAGGCAGTTCCTTAAAATCCTGTAGCTCCCTTGACCATGATTTCAGGCATTGTTTAATAATTCCTTTGTCCGTTCCCTCTTTGTCCTGTTCTAGTTAGACACATCTGTCACTTTTAGGTCCCCATTGCTCATCTGTCATGGTGTGCAACCAGGAAGAGACAAATGAAAAGGCCAGATGAATGCTTAGCCCATCCCACAGATGACCCTGAGTTACTATGTAGTCATCCCTCATATGGGTGTTTCATTCCCCCATCTGTCTTTTTTGAACTGTATCTTTATTTCCTTGTTTCCCATCATGTCTCTTTTATTTTTATATTATTTTCATCAGTTTTTTATTCTTTGGCATGTGTGGGCCTCCCATTGCAGTGGCCTCTCTTGTTGCAAAGCACTGGCTCTGGGCACATGTGCTCCAGAGCGCTGGTTTGTAATTGGACACACCTGTCCAGACACTCCACAGCACATGGGATCTTCCCAGGCCAGGGATCAAACCGGTGCCCCTTGCACTGCAAGGTGGTGTCCTTACTCACTGGACCACCAGGGAAGCTGCTCATCCCCTCATCCTGACAGACACCCAAGGGGAGGAACCACATCACAGTCTACGTATCTCTTGAATTATCTTATGGGGAACACAACAGATGTCCAATCACTGATGATCAATCCCCCTCTCCCCTCCTTCTTTATTTTGGGGGAGGGGTAGGTGGGAGGGGTGGGTGGAGAAGAAGAACTATTAATATAGCATGAGATCCAACCCTGGAAGTACATTTTACCTGAATTAAAAGGGCAAAAGGAGTTTGGCAGAGGAAAATGGTGGATAAGAAAAAGCAAACAAACTCCCCCTACTTCCTCACTTACTTAGGTTTACCCCACCACCCCAGAGATCAGGATCTTTATTCACTCAAGTCTGAGGTCCCTCTCAATGGTCTCTCCCACAACTGCTCAGGTCAACAACCTCCTTCAAAAAATAACAATACAGTACAAGAAGGCAGGTTCATCCCATTGACCTCCAAGGACCCTCCTATCATTGGAGTATAAGTCAGTCCCCTTCATCTGAATGAGAACAGTTGTATCAGTGCCCCAAGCAAATTCTGGGAACTTGCCCTTGAAATGGCCTCAAGTTACATTTCTGTAAAGGCAGTTCCTTAAAATCCTGTAGCTCCCTTGACCATGATTTCAGGCATTGTTTAATAATTCCTTTGTCCGTTCCCTCTTTGTCCTGTTCTAGTTAGACACATCTGTCACTTTTAGGTCCCCATTGCTCATCTGTCATGGTGTGCAACCAGGAAGAGACAAATGAAAAGGCCAGATGAATGCTTAGCCCATCCCACAGATGACCCTGAGTTACTATGTAGTCATCCCTCATATGGGTGTTTCATTCCCCCATCTGTCTTTTTTGAACTGTATCTTTATTTCCTTGTTTCCCATCATGTCTCTTTTATTTTTATATTATTTTCATCAGTTTTTTATTCTTTGGCATGTGTGGGCCTCCCATTGCAGTGGCCTCTCTTGTTGCAAAGCACTGGCTCTGGGCACATGTGCTCCAGAGCGCTGGTTTGTAATTGGACACACCTGTCCAGACACTCCACAGCACATGGGATCTTCCCAGGCCAGGGATCAAACCGGTGCCCCTTGCACTGCAAGGTGGTGTCCTTACTCACTGGACCACCAGGGAAGCTGCTCATCCCCTCATCCTGACAGACACCCAAGGGGAGGAACCACATCACAGTCTACGTATCTCTTGAATTATCTTATGGGGAACACAACAGATGTCCAATCACTGATGATCAATCCCCCTCTCCCCTCCTTCTTTATTTTGGGGGAGGGGTAGGTGGGAGGGGTGGGTGGGAGGGAGGAGGTGGGTGGGCCACTTCTATTGGTCTTTCATTTATCTATTTTTTATGCATCTTTTTTGTCCTTTGGCCCCTGTGGGCCTCCCATCACAGTGGCCTCTGTTGTTGCAGAGCACCGGCTCTGGGTACATGCGCTCCAGAGCTCCGGTTTGGTAATTGGACACATCGGTCCAGCCGTTCCGTGGCACATGGGATCTTCCCAGGCCAGGGATGGAACCAGCGCCCCTTGCACTGCAAGGCGGTGTCCTTACCCACTGGACCACCAAGGAAGCCCTCCTCTCTTTCTTTGTCATCTTTATTCTTATTTCTTCTTCCCCCTCTCCTCCTCATTCTTTCAGCATTTCATTCTCTTCTTTTTGCTCTCCTCTGTTTCCCTTTGCCTTGTTAAATGCTATAGGCAGTTGCTGACATGGGTCCCAATGCCCTCTGCCTCCTGATATTCACAGCCTTGTATAATACCCTCTCCGTGGTATTGGCTGTACCTAGTTACTTGCTTCTAATGAATAGAATACAGTCAAGGTAATGGTATGTCACTCCCATGATTAAATAACACAAGACTGTGACTCTCTTGTTAGCACATCTTTGCTGGCACTCTTTCCTGTTATCTCTCTTGCTCCCTCTGATGAAGACAGTTGCATGTTATGAGATGCTCTATAGAGAGGCCCACATGGCAAAAGATCAAAGGAGGCCTCTGGTCAACAGTTCAAGAAGTGAAGTCTCAGTTCAACCCATCTGCAAGAAACTGACTCCTGTCAACAACAGCATGAGTGAACGAGGAAGTGAATCCTTCCCAGTTGATCCTTCAGATAATAGATGACTATAGCCTGCGGCCACACCTAGATAGCAGTCTTGTGGTGGACTCAGAGACGGAGACCTCAGCCACATTTCTGATTCATGGAAATTGAGATAATAAGTATGTTGTTAATAAGACAGTGAATCGTTAGGCATCAGTAGATAGGTAACATGCTAAGTGTTCATTTACTCAAACATTAGTTGAGTATTTAACATGGTGTCATTGTTAAATAAGGGATGGTTTGATGACTGAGGCATAGCTCTCTCACTTTGAGAAGCTCTAGTCTCATTGGGAGTTGGCAAGAGAGACAGGTTATTAGATTATTGAAGTGTTACTTCATTTAAAAGCCCTGGTAGGGAAGGGAAGAGGGACCTATTGAGATGTCATTCAATCACTCTGAGAAGGCTCTAGAAGTGATGAATGTTGAGTTAGGTCTTGGAGTACAAGTAGGAGGTCATCAAACTGTACAAGTCACATAGGAGGGAATGAAATGCATTCCAGGCAAAAGGAATCCCACGGACAAAGATACAGTGGCATGAAAAGGCTTCTCATGATTGAGTAGCATGATTGGGAAAAGTTTAGTATTTCCTATTCTGACTCTTCAATAACAAGAATAATAATATGATTTGATTCAATGTACACTGTTCTAATACTCAGTACCCCACTGAATTCCTATAACATTCCCATGAAATGGAAGAAAATATCTGCATTTATAGGTGAGAAAACTGAGTTCAGAGAGTAAAAGTGACTGGCTCAAGGTTCCAGAGCAAGTCACTGGCTGAGCTGGGATTTGAGCATTGATCTGTGTTGAGCTTTCCAGGTGGTGCGGTGGTAAAAGAATCTGCCTGACAACGCAAAAGACACGAGAGACATGGGTTCAATGCCTGCGTCGGGAAGATCCCCCGGAGAAGGAAATGGCAACCCACTTCAGTATTCTTGCCTGGAAAATTCCATGGACAGAAGAGCTTGGGGGGCTACAGTCCTTGCGGTTGCAAGAGAGTCAGACCTGACTGAGTGACTGAGCATGCATATACGCACTGCGTTGCTTTAGAGCAGCTCTCTCAACCATCTGTCTGCGATGGCTCCAAAGGAAAAGCCCTGATGGGGTGAAGGCAAAAGCAGAAGGAGAAGAAGTGATTTTGTCAACCCATCTGCAAGAAACTGACTTCTGTCAACAACAGCATGAGTGAACGAGGAAGTGAATCCTTCCCAGTTGATCCTTCAGATAATAGATGACTATAGCCTGCGGCCACACCTAGATAGCAGTCTTGTGGTGGACTCAGAGACGGAGACCTCAGCCACATTTCTGATTCATGGAAATTGAGATAATAAGTATGTTGTTAATAAGACAGTGAATCGTTAGGCATCAGTAGATAGGTAACATGCTAAGTGTTCATTTACTCAAACATTAGTTGAGTATTTAACATGGTGTCATTGTTAAATAAGGGATGGTTTGATGACTGAGGCATAGCTCTCTCACTTTGAGAAGCTCTAGTCTCATTGGGAGTTGGCAAGAGAGACAGGTTATTAGATTATTGAAGTGTTACTTCATTTAAAAGCCCTGGTAGGGAAGGGAAGAGGGACCTATTGAGATGTCATTCAATCACTCTGAGAAGGCTCTAGAAGTGATGAATGTTGAGTTAGGTCTTGGAGTACAAGTAGGAGGTCATCAAACTGTACAAGTCACATAGGAGGGAATGAAATGCATTCCAGGCAAAAGGAATCCCACGGACAAAGATACAGTGGCATGAAAAGGCTTCTCATGATTGAGTAGCATGATTGGGAAAAGTTTAGTATTTCCTATTCTGACTCTTCAATAACAAGAATAATAATATGATTTGATTCAATGTACACTGTTCTAATACTCAGTACCCCACTGAATTCCTATAACATTCCCATGAAATGGAAGAAAATATCTGCATTTATAGGTGAGAAAACTGAGTTCAGAGAGTAAAAGTGACTGGCTCAAGGTTCCAGAGCAAGTCACTGGCTGAGCTGGGATTTGAGCATTGATCTGTGTTGAGCTTTCCAGGTGGTGCGGTGGTAAAAGAATCTGCCTGACAACGCAAAAGACACGAGAGACATGGGTTCAATGCCTGCGTCGGGAAGATCCCCCGGAGAAGGAAATGGCAACCCACTTCAGTATTCTTGCCTGGAAAATTCCATGGACAGAAGAGCTTGGGGGGCTACAGTCCTTGCGGTTGCAAGAGAGTCAGACCTGACTGAGTGACTGAGCATGCATATACGCACTGCGTTGCTTTAGAGCAGCTCTCTCAACCATCTGTCTGCGATGGCTCCAAAGGAAAAAGCCCTGATGCTGGGAAAGACTGAAGGCAAAAGCAGAAGGGAGACAGAGGGTGAGGTAGATGGCACCACTGACTCAATGGACATGAATCTGAGCAAACTCAGGGAGACAGTGAAGGACAGGGAATGCTGTGGTTTATGGGGTCGAAAAAAGTTGGACATGACTTGGCAACCAAACAAAAACAACAAAAGGAGAAGCTTTCAGTTTCTGCCAGATAAGGTAAGTCTCTCCAAGCCTATGGACCCACACCCATTGATCACAGCCTGGTATGAAAACAAATAAGCTGGGTTAGTTAGGCTCTTTATCTGTCCAGGGGCAATATTTGAGTGCAGTGGATAAGGGTACAGGGCTGGGTTCAAATCCTTTCTGGCTCTTCCATTTACCAGCTGAGTGATCTTGAGCAAAGCACTTTTTAAAAAAAAAAAAAAAAAATTTTGTCCTTTTTACTGGTCCTTCATTTATTTATTTTCATCCATCTTAATTCTTTGGCCTGTGTGGGCCTCCCATCACAGTGGCCTCTTTTGTTGCAGAGCACTGGCTCTGGGCACATGCGCTCCAGAGCGCTGGCTCGTAATTGGACACCCCAGTCCAGCAGCTCAGTGGCATGTGGGATCTTCCCATGCCAGGGATTGAACTGGTGCCCCACGCACTGCAAGGTGGACTCTTTACCCAGTGGACCACCAGGGAAGCCCTTGAGCAAAGCACTTAATATCTCTGAGCCTCAGTTTTCCTATCAGTAAAATGGAGAGATAATAACACCACCCAACTCATAGGTCAATGTGATAATCCACAGAAAGCATAAGCAGCGAGGGTGAGAGGATGCCATGACATTGAAGGGCCTCAATAGATCTTTCCATGTAAAAATCTAGTGTCAGGGACCGCATGGGGTTCCCAGGTGGTGCGGTGGTAAAAGAATCTTCCTGCCGGGGGGCGTCGGAAGATCCCGGAGAAGGACATGGCAAACCACTCCAGGATTCTTGCCTGGAGAATTCCATGGACAGAAGAGCTTGGGGGGCTACAGTCCTTGCGGTTGCAAGAGAGTCAGACCTGACTGAGTGACTGAGCATGCATATACGCACTGCGTTGCTTTAGAGCAGCTCTCTCAACCATCTGTCTGCGATGGCTCCAAAGGAAAAAGCCCTGATGCTGGGAAAGACTGAAGGCAAAAGCAGAAGGGAGACAGAGGGTGAGGTAGATGGCACCACTGACTCAATGGACATGAATCTGAGCAAACTCAGGGAGACAGTGAAGGACAGGGAATGCTGTGGTTTATGGGGTCGAAAAAAGTTGGACATGACTTGGCAACCAAACAAAAACAACAAAAGGAGAAGCTTTCAGTTTCTGCCAGATAAGGTAAGTCTCTCCAAGCCTATGGACCCACACCCATTGATCACAGCCTGGTATGAAAACAAATAAGCTGGGTTAGTTAGGCTCTTTATCTGTCCAGGGGCAATATTTGAGTGCAGTGGATAAGGGTACAGGGCTGGGTTCAAATCCTTTCTGGCTCTTCCATTTACCAGCTGAGTGATCTTGAGCAAAGCACTTTTTAAAAAAAAAAAAAAAAAATTTTGTCCTTTTTACTGGTCCTTCATTTATTTATTTTCATCCATCTTAATTCTTTGGCCTGTGTGGGCCTCCCATCACAGTGGCCTCTTTTGTTGCAGAGCACTGGCTCTGGGCACATGCGCTCCAGAGCGCTGGCTCGTAATTGGACACCCCAGTCCAGCAGCTCAGTGGCATGTGGGATCTTCCCATGCCAGGGATTGAACTGGTGCCCCACGCACTGCAAGGTGGACTCTTTACCCAGTGGACCACCAGGGAAGCCCTTGAGCAAAGCACTTAATATCTCTGAGCCTCAGTTTTCCTATCAGTAAAATGGAGAGATAATAACACCACCCAACTCATAGGTCAATGTGATAATCCACAGAAAGCATAAGCAGAGAGGGTGAGAGGATGCCATGAAATTGAAGGGCCTCAATAGATCTTTCCATGTAAAAATCTAGTGTCAGGGACCTGAAAGAGTGAGGGGGAGAGACCAGGCAGTCCTGCACATTTTTCTAGGTTCTAATGACTTTGCAATTCTGATTCCCTCATATCCCTAAAACCAATGGGCTATTTTCTTGAGATCAGCTGATATTGTTGGAGGGGAAGAGGGGAAATTATGGGGGGGAGAATACTTATTCTGTAGCCTCATATTTCCCTGTAGGGGAACCTCCAGTAGAGTGACACTCCTGGCTTCCTGTCCCACCTGATTGGTGCATCTGGAAGAAGGAACCAAATATTCTCAGCTAGTCTCTTTTAGGGGAGCTGCTTGCCTGTAGAGAAGGTGCATTCTGGGCTTAGCAGAGCAGGCTTTGTCCCATCGGTTTTGCCTGATATTGGGGTTGGGGATAAGTTCAATTTAGTAGAGTATTAGCAAGCTGAATCCTCCAAAAGAGCTTCCTATCAATAATAAAGCTGACACTTTGATCTCCATCTGACTGGCTTTTTCGTGTCTCTTGCAATTAGTTTTGAACCACCTTGAAAAGGTTCACTCCTCTCTTTTTATGTTGCTCGTTACGATCCTGGATTAAGTCTCATCACGATTCCAGATGGCTGTCCTAAGCAAACTTTCTGCAAAGATAGCTCTTCTTTGGCTTTGCGCCTCTCCCTTGACATTCTGGCTTCCCACCTACCCGCGTCCTGAATCATAGAGTAATTTAGCAGATTCACTTTATACCTATGCCTTACCCTCTGCCAACCTTGCAGACGCCTCGACTCATCCAAGTCTTTTCTAATTACATCTTGGCTGATAACTATTCTAGCAATTTCTTCATGTCGGGTATGTGTTCCAACTTTTCCTCTTTCTCACTAAATCCTTAAAAAAAAAAATGAACTTGGTATCTCTGGCATTTTTGAATCATCATTAATTTCAAGCTTGTCTTATTTTATTAGCTGTCCTACATTCCCTCTGAGATTTCTTTCCTTCTATATGCATTGAAAACCTTCATGTATTTTCTTCCTCGTCACTGAGCCTCAGTTTTCCTATCAGTAAAATGGAGAGATAATAACACCACCCAACTCATAGGTCAATGTGATAATCCACAGAAAGCATAAGCAGAGAGGGTGAGAGGATGCCATGAAATTGAAGGGCCTCAATAGATCTTTCCATGTAAAAATCTAGTGTCAGGGACCTGAAAGAGTGAGGGGGAGAGACCAGGCAGTCCTGCACATTTTTCTAGGTTCTAATGACTTTGCAATTCTGATTCCCTCATATCCCTAAAACCAATGGGCTATTTTCTTGAGATCAGCTGATATTGTTGGAGGGGAAGAGGGGAAATTATGGGGGGGAGAATACTTATTCTGTAGCCTCATATTTCCCTGTAGGGGAACCTCCAGTAGAGTGACACTCCTGGCTTCCTGTCCCACCTGATTGGTGCATCTGGAAGAAGGAACCAAATATTCTCAGCTAGTCTCTTTTAGGGGAGCTGCTTGCCTGTAGAGAAGGTGCATTCTGGGCTTAGCAGAGCAGGCTTTGTCCCATCGGTTTTGCCTGATATTGGGGTTGGGGATAAGTTCAATTTAGTAGAGTATTAGCAAGCTGAATCCTCCAAAAGAGCTTCCTATCAATAATAAAGCTGACACTTTGATCTCCATCTGACTGGCTTTTTCGTGTCTCTTGCAATTAGTTTTGAACCACCTTGAAAAGGTTCACTCCTCTCTTTTTATGTTGCTCGTTACGATCCTGGATTAAGTCTCATCACGATTCCAGATGGCTGTCCTAAGCAAACTTTCTGCAAAGATAGCTCTTCTTTGGCTTTGCGCCTCTCCCTTGACATTCTGGCTTCCCACCTACCCGCGTCCTGAATCATAGAGTAATTTAGCAGATTCACTTTATACCTATGCCTTACCCTCTGCCAACCTTGCAGACGCCTCGACTCATCCAAGTCTTTTCTAATTACATCTTGGCTGATAACTATTCTAGCAATTTCTTCATGTCGGGTATGTGTTCCAACTTTTCCTCTTTCTCACTAAATCCTTAAAAAAAAAAATGAACTTGGTATCTCTGGCATTTTTGAATCATCATTAATTTCAAGCTTGTCTTATTTTATTAGCTGTCCTACATTCCCTCTGAGATTTCTTTCCTTCTATATGCATTGAAAACCTTCATGTATTTTCTTCCTCGTCACTGAGCTAGGACTAACTTGGACTAACTTATTCTAATGACCTTGCAGAAGCAGCAGTAGATGTAGAATCAAGATAGAGTCCCCAGGTGTAGGCTGCTGGCATCGTGAACCCTCAAAACATCTCTTCGAAGGGCTTGCTGTTCCTCTCTCTGTTCTGAAATGCCTTCCAAGAATTAGTTTATCTGAACTAATTAAAGGTAGGCAGAAGTCTCCAGAAGGGCACTATAACATATATATTCACTGAGAGAAAGATGAGCTCATCAGCTCAGCTTCCCCATTAACACATAAAGTTATTTTCTTTCCTCCCTTCATATAAACTCTCAAGTCACTTGTTAAGATTTCTCTAGGGGATTAGGCAACAGAGAGGCATTTTATGGGGAGAAGAGGACAGAGAAAATGGTCAAGTCCAGAGTCTGATTCTCAATAGCACTGTCCAGAAGAATGTCCTGTGATGATGGAAATGGTCAATATTTGTGTTGCTCATAGAGTAGCTACAAACAACATGAAATGTGGACTAGTGTGACTAAGAACTAAATTTTAAACTTTATTTGATTCTAATTCATTTACATATAAATAGTCACCTGTGACTTTTGTGTTTATCTAGAGCTTCCTTCTGCAGTAGCCATAGTTCTTTGTGAGTCCTGGGATATCATACAAGAAGACAAGGATCCATCTGACTCACAGAATCTGGGGTCAATGGATGCATGTCATGATAATCTACGCCCATGAGAGCTATCCTCTAGTGGATGCTTCAAGCATACAATTGTTTCTTTTTAATTTTGGCCTCTTTTATTGGTTTTTGCTTATTATTTATTTTCATCCATCTTTATTCTTTAGCCTGTGTGGGCCTCCTATTGCAGTGGCCTCTCTCGTCACAGAGCACCAGCTCTGGGCACATGTGCTCCAGAGTGCTGGCTCATAATTGGACACAATGATCCAGCTGCTCCATGGCATGTGGAATCTTCCCAGGCCAGGGGTCAAACCAATACCCCCTGCACTGCAAGGCGGACTTCTTACCCACTGGACCACCAAGGAAGCCCTACTTAACACAATTTAAATAAAAATCACTTACGTTCTGGCATTTAAAAACCAAGAGATTCTTACATAAAGATACGCAGTCCCAGCCTTTCTAGAAAAATCAGAAGACCCAGGTGTAGGCTGCTGGCATCGTGAACCCTCAAAACATCTCTTCGAAGGGCTTGCTGTTCCTCTCTCTGTTCTGAAATGCCTTCCAAGAATTAGTTTATCTGAACTAATTAAAGGTAGGCAGAAGTCTCCAGAAGGGCACTATAACATATATATTCACTGAGAGAAAGATGAGCTCATCAGCTCAGCTTCCCCATTAACACATAAAGTTATTTTCTTTCCTCCCTTCATATAAACTCTCAAGTCACTTGTTAAGATTTCTCTAGGGGATTAGGCAACAGAGAGGCATTTTATGGGGAGAAGAGGACAGAGAAAATGGTCAAGTCCAGAGTCTGATTCTCAATAGCACTGTCCAGAAGAATGTCCTGTGATGATGGAAATGGTCAATATTTGTGTTGCTCATAGAGTAGCTACAAACAACATGAAATGTGGACTAGTGTGACTAAGAACTAAATTTTAAACTTTATTTGATTCTAATTCATTTACATATAAATAGTCACCTGTGACTTTTGTGTTTATCTAGAGCTTCCTTCTGCAGTAGCCATAGTTCTTTGTGAGTCCTGGGATATCATACAAGAAGACAAGGATCCATCTGACTCACAGAATCTGGGGTCAATGGATGCATGTCATGATAATCTACGCCCATGAGAGCTATCCTCTAGTGGATGCTTCAAGCATACAATTGTTTCTTTTTAATTTTGGCCTCTTTTATTGGTTTTTGCTTATTATTTATTTTCATCCATCTTTATTCTTTAGCCTGTGTGGGCCTCCTATTGCAGTGGCCTCTCTCGTCACAGAGCACCAGCTCTGGGCACATGTGCTCCAGAGTGCTGGCTCATAATTGGACACAATGATCCAGCTGCTCCATGGCATGTGGAATCTTCCCAGGCCAGGGGTCAAACCAATACCCCCTGCACTGCAAGGCGGACTTCTTACCCACTGGACCACCAAGGAAGCCCTACTTAACACAATTTAAATAAAAATCACTTACGTTCTGGCATTTAAAAACCAAGAGATTCTTACATAAAGATACGCAGTCCCAGCCTTTCTAGAAAAAATCAGAAGACCCTGTCTGGCCATTCAGAGGGAGACAAGTAGTAGCAATCTCCTTCACAAAGGACAAGTTTGCCACGGTTCCTGCCACTCCCAAAATGTCTCACGTAGGCGTTTGGGTTTGTTCTTGCATCAGAGGGCCATAAGAGTCCTAGAGAACAGTACTTGTAAAACTTTTTAAAAAAAAAAAAAAACAAAAAAAACCTTTATTTTACTTTTAACTTTTACAGAGTTTTGTTGTTTACAGATATGCATGTTCCCAGATTAGACATATGTATATCCCCCCCTTCCTACTCCTCCCAACCATCACACAGCACCCCTGAGGGCCCCCTTTTCTCACAGAGCAATGACTATAGCTATTTTCTTCACTTATGATAGTACAGGCCTTCATGCTACTTCCTTTATGCCTCCCACCTTCCGTTCCTTCCCCACAATGTCCATATGTCCACTGTCCATGTCTGTATTTCCATCACTTCACTGCATGTGCCATCATCACCATCTGACTAGATTCCATATATATGTGTTAATATACTGTATTTGTCCTTCTCTTTCTGACTGACTTCACTTTTTATGATATGTTCTAGATCCAGCCACCTCATTAGGGCTGATTCTTCTGCATTTCTCTTTACAGCTGTGTAGTATTCCATTGTATATATGTACCAGAGCTTTTGGATCCATTCGTTCGTTGATGGGCATCCAGGTTGCTTCCATGTTCTAGCTATTGTATAGAGAGCTGCAATGAACATTGGGGTACAGGTGCTTCTTTCAGATTTGATTTCATCAGGGTATAAGCCTAAGAGTGGGATTGCTGGGTCATATGGTGCTTCTATTTTTAGTTTTTAAAGAAATCTCCAGACTGTCTTCCATAGAGGCTGTATCAATCTATATTCCCACCAGCAATGCAGGAGTGTTCCCTTTTCTCCGCACCCTCTCCAGCATTTATTGTCTGTCGATTTGTGGATGATGGCCATTCTGACGGGTGTGAGGTGATATCTCATTGTAGTTTTGATTGGCATTTCTCTAATTATTAGTGAAGTTGAGCATTGTTTCATGTGCTTTGGGGCCATCTGTATGTCATCATTGGCGAGGTGTCTGTTTAGGTCCTTTTCCCATTTTTTGATTGGGTTGTTCGTTTTTCCAGTGCTGAGTTGTCTGAGTTGCTTGTCGATTTTGGAGATTAATTCTTTGTCTGTTGTTTCATTTGCTATGATTTTCTCCCACTCTGTGGGCTGTCTGTTCAGCTTTTTTGTAATTTCTTTAGCTGTACAAAAGCTTTTAAGTTTCATTAGGTCCCACATGTTCATTTGTCTTTTTAGTTCCGCTATTCTAGTAGGTGGGTCAGAGAAGATCTTGCTTTGATTGATGTCCTTGAGGGTTTTGCCTATATTCTCCTCTAAGAGTTTGATGGTTTCTAGTCTTACATTTAGGTCTTGAATCCATTTTGAGTTGATCTTTGTGTATGGTGCCAGGGAATGTTCCAACTTCATTTTTTTGCATGTAGCTGTCCAATTTTCCCAGCACCATTTGTTGATGAGGCTGTCTTTGTCCCATTTTATATGTTCGCCTCCTTTGTCAAAAATAAGGTACCCATAGGGGCCTTATCTCCGGGTTTATCTCTGGGTTCTCTATCTTGTTCCATTAGTCGATATTTCTATTTTTGTGCCAATACCATACTGTCATGATGACTGTTGCTTTGTAGTAGAGTCTGAAGTTGGGGAGGCTGATCCCTCCAGCTCCATTCTTCTTCCTCAGGATTGCTTTGGCTATTCGAGGTCTTTTCTGTTTCCATATGAACTGTGTGATTCTTTGGTCTAGTTCTATGAAGAATGTCATTGGAAGTTTGACAGGGATTGCACTGAATCTATAGATGACATTTGGTAGTATGGTCATTTTCACAATATTGATTCTCTCGACCCAGGAACATGGAATATCTCTCCATCTGTTTAAGTCTTCTTTAATGTCTCTCATGAGTGTCTTGTAATTTTCTATGTACAGTTCTTTTGTTTCTTTGGGTAGATTTATTCCTAGATATTTGATTCTTTTGGTTGCGATGGTGAAGGGGATTGCCTCTTTGATTTCGTTTTCTGATTTTTCATTGTTTGTGTATGGGAATGCCAGTGATTTCTGTATATTGATTTTGTATCCTGCGACTTTGCTGAATTCGCTGATTGACTCTAGTAGTTTTGTAATAGTGTCTTTGGGATTTTCTATGTATAATATCATGTCATCTGCAAATAGAGAGAGTTTGACTTCTTCCTTTCCAATCTGGATTCCTTTGATTTCTTTCTCTTCTCTTACTGCTGTTGCTAGAACTTCTAGGACTATGCTGAATAAGAGTGGTGAAAGTGGACACCCTTGTCTTGTTCCTGATCTTAGACGAAATGCTTTCAGTTTTTCACCACTGAGGATAATGTTCGCTGTGGGCTTCTCATAGATGACTTTCACTATTTTGAGATAGGTTCCTTCTATGCCCATTTTTTGAAGAGTTTTTATCATAAACGGATGCTGTACTTTGTCGAAGGCTTTTTCTGCATCTATTGAGATGATCATATGATTTTTGTCTCTCAATTTGTTGATATGGTGTATCACATTGATTGATTTGTGGATACTGAAGAATCCTTGCATGCCTGGGATGAATCCGACTTGATCATGATGTATGAGTTTTTTGATGTGTTGAGTATTGTTTGCTAGGATTTTGATGAGGATTTTGGCGTCTAGATTCATCAGTGAAATTGGCCTATAATTTTCTTTTTTTGTGTTGTCTTTGCCTGGCTTTGGTGTCAGGGTGATGGTGGCCTCATAGAATGTGTTTGGAAGTGTTCCTTCCTGTGCAATTTTTTTGGAAGAGTTTTAGAAGGACAGGCATTATTAGCTCTTTAAATGTTTGGTAGAATTCACTTGTGAAACCATCTGGCCCTGGGCTTTTATTTTTGAGTAAATTTTTTTTTTTGAAGATTTATTTATTTATTTTTGGGCGGGGGTCGGGTTGGGGAGGGAGGGGAGCGGGCAGGCCACTTCTATTGGTCTTTCATTTCACTATGTTCATCCGTCTTTGTTCTTTGGCTCCTGTGGGCCTCCCATCGCGGTGGCATCTGTCGTTGCAGAGCGCCGGCTCTGGGCGCATGTGCTCCAGAGCTTCGGCTCGGTAATTGGACACATCAGTCCAGCCGCTCCATGGCACGTGGGATCTTCCCAGGCCAGGGATCGAACTGGCGCCCCTTGCACTGCAAGGCGGTGTCCTTACCCACTGGACCACCAGGGGAAGCCCTTGAGTAGATTTTTAATCAGAACATCGATTTCTGAGCTTGTGATTGGCTTGTTCATAGTTTCTATTTCTTCCTGGTTGAGTCTTGGGAGATTAATCTTCTCTAAGAAACTGTCCATTTCTTCCAGGTTGTCCAGTTTGTTGCCACAGAGTTGTTCATAATAGTCTCTTAGAATCCTTTGGATTTCTGTATTATCTGTTGTAATCTCTCCTTTTTCATTTTTGATTTTGTTGATCTGGTTCTTCTCTCTCTTTTTCTTGATGAGTCTGGCCAGTGGTGCATCGATTTTATTTACCTTTTCGAAGAACAAGTTTTGTTTTATTTATCTTTACTATTGTTTCTTTCATTTCTTTATCATTTATTTCTGCTTTGATCTTTATGATTTCCCTTCTACTGCTGGCTTTGGGGTGTTTTTGTTCTTCTTTCTCCAGTTTTTTTTTTTTTTTTTCCCTAAGTTGTTTTAAGCATAAGGTTAGGTTGTCTGTTTGAGATTTTCCTAGTTTCTTGAGGTGGGATTGAATTGCTACAAACTTCCCTCTTAGGACTGCTTTTGCAGTATCCCATAGGTTTTGCACTGTCGTGTGCTCACTCTCGTTTTCTTCTAGGAATTTTTTAATTTCTCCTTTGATTTGCTTGGTAATCAGTTGGTTTTTTAGGTATGTGTTGTTTAATGTCCACGTGTTTGTGTTTTTAGCAGTTTTTTTCCTGTAGTTGATCTCTAGTCTCATTGCATTGTGGTCCGAGAGGATGTTGATATAATTTCAGTTTTCTTGAATTGAATGAGGTTTGATTTGTGGCCCAAGATGTGGTCTATCCTGGAGAATGTTCCGTGAGCACTTGAGAAGAAAGTGTATTCTTCTGTTTTTGGATGGAAAGTCCTAAAGATATCAATGAGGTCCATTTCTTCTAGTGTGACATTTAAGGCTTTTGTTTGTTTATTCATTTTCTGTTTGGATGATCTGTCCATTGGTGTGAAAGGAGTGTTAAAGTCTCCTACTATTATTGTGTTAGTGTCGATGTCTTCTTTTACTTTTTCTTGTATTGGGGTGCTCCTGTATTGGGTGCAAATTTGATTTTTTTTTGATTTGGGATTGAAACGGCGCCTTGCACTGCAAGGCGGTGTCCTTACCCACTGGACCACCAGGGGAAGCCCTTGAGTAGATTTTTAATCAGAACATCGATTTCTGAGCTTGTGATTGGCTTGTTCATAGTTTCTATTTCTTCCTGGTTGAGTCTTGGGAGATTAATCTTCTCTAAGAAACTGTCCATTTCTTCCAGGTTGTCCAGTTTGTTGCCACAGAGTTGTTCATAATAGTCTCTTAGAATCCTTTGGATTTCTGTATTATCTGTTGTAATCTCTCCTTTTTCATTTTTGATTTTGTTGATCTGGTTCTTCTCTCTCTTTTTCTTGATGAGTCTGGCCAGTGGTGCATCGATTTTATTTACCTTTTCGAAGAACAAGTTTTGTTTTATTTATCTTTACTATTGTTTCTTTCATTTCTTTATCATTTATTTCTGCTTTGATCTTTATGATTTCCCTTCTACTGCTGGCTTTGGGGTGTTTTTGTTCTTCTTTCTCCAGTTTTTTTTTTTTCTCCAGTTGTTTTAAGCATAAGGTTAGGTTGTCTGTTTGAGATTTTCCTAGTTTCTTGAGGTGGGATTGAATTGCTACAAACTTCCCTCTTAGGACTGCTTTTGCAGTATCCCATAGGTTTTGCACTGTCGTGTGCTCACTCTCGTTTTCTTCTAGGAATTTTTTAATTTCTCCTTTGATTTGCTTGGTAATCAGTTGGTTTTTTAGGTATGTGTTGTTTAATGTCCACGTGTTTGTGTTTTTAGCAGTTTTTTTCCTGTAGTTGATCTCTAGTCTCATTGCATTGTGGTCCGAGAGGATGTTGATATAATTTCAGTTTTCTTGAATTGAATGAGGTTTGATTTGTGGCCCAAGATGTGGTCTATCCTGGAGAATGTTCCGTGAGCACTTGAGAAGAAAGTGTATTCTTCTGTTTTTGGATGGAAAGTCCTAAAGATATCAATGAGGTCCATTTCTTCTAGTGTGACATTTAAGGCTTTTGTTTGTTTATTCATTTTCTGTTTGGATGATCTGTCCATTGGTGTGAAAGGAGTGTTAAAGTCTCCTACTATTATTGTGTTAGTGTCGATGTCTTCTTTTATGTCTGAACGTGTTTGTCTTATGTATTGGGGTGCTCCTGTATTGGGTGCATAGATATTTATGATTGTTATGTCTTCTTCTTGTATCGATCCCTTGATCATTATCTAGTGTCCTGCCTTGTCTCTTCTAATCTTCTTTATTTTGAGGTCAATTTTGTCTGATATGAGGATTGCTACTCCAGCTTTCTTTTGATTTCCATTTGCATGGAATATCTTTTTCCAGCCTCTCACTTTCAGTCTACGAGTGTCTCTAGGTCTGAAGTGAGTTTCCTGGAGGCAGCATATGTATGGGTTGTGTTTTTGACTCCATTCAGCCACTCTGTGTCTTTTGGTTGGGGCATTTAGTCCATTGACATTCAAAGTAATTATTGATACAAATGATCCTATTGTCATCTTCTTAGATGTTATGATGGGTTTGTTTTGTGGATCTTCTCCTTCTTTTATACTTGTTGTCTATGTAAGTCCCTTTAACACTTGTTGTAAGGTTGGTTTGGTGTTACTAGATTCTTTTAACTTTTGCTTATCTGTAAAGCTTTTGATTTCTCCATCAATTTTGAAGGAGATCCTTGCAGGGTAGAGGATTCTTGGTTGCAGATTATTCTCTTTCAGCCGTTTAAATGTGTCCTGCCATTCCCTTCTGGCCTGCAGATTTTCTGTTGAAAGATCAGCTGTTAAACGTATAGGCTTTCCCTTGTATGTCACTAGTTGCTTTTCCCCTGCTGCTTTGAGAAATCTGTCTTTGTGTTTAATTTGTGTTAGCTTCATTAATATGTGCCTTGGTGTGTTTCTTCTCGGATTGATTCTGTATGGTACTCTTTGTGCTTCTTGGACTTGATTGACTATTTCTTTTCCCATGTTGGGGAAATTTTCAACTATAATCTCTTCAAATATTTTCTCATAGCCTTTCTTTTTTTCTTCTTCTTCTGGAACCCCTATAATTCGAATATTGGTGCGTTTGATATTATCCCAGAGGCCTCTGAGGCTATCCTCTGCTCGTTTCATTCTTTGAGCTAGAGTCTGTTTTTCAGCAGTTACTTCCACCATTCTATCTTCCAGCTCACTTATTCGGTCTTCTGTCTCAGATACTCTGCTCTTGATTCCTTCTATAGTGTTTTTCAGTTTAGCAATTGAGTTGTTTGTCTCTGTTACTTTTTTGGTAAGTTCTTGTATTTCTTTATTCAGTCTGTTAGTTGTGTCTTGCAATTTCTCTAACATTCTGTTTTCAGTGTCTTTGATCATCTTTACTATCATTCTTCTGAAATCACTTTCAGAAAGTTTGTCCAAATACTCTTCATTGATTTGATCTTGTGTATTTGTAGATTTTTCCTTCACTTGTGTGGTATTTCTCTGCTGTTTCATTGTTATTATTAATTTTTTAACTGACTCTGGGCGGCAGCATATGTATGGGTTGTGTTTTTGACTCCATTCAGCCACTCTGTGTCTTTTGGTTGGGGCATTTAGTCCATTGACATTCAAAGTAATTATTGATACAAATGATCCTATTGTCATCTTCTTAGATGTTATGATGGGTTTGTTTTGTGGATCTTCTCCTTCTTTTATACTTGTTGTCTATGTAAGTCCCTTTAACACTTGTTGTAAGGTTGGTTTGGTGTTACTAGATTCTTTTAACTTTTGCTTATCTGTAAAGCTTTTGATTTCTCCATCAATTTTGAAGGAGATCCTTGCAGGGTAGAGGATTCTTGGTTGCAGATTATTCTCTTTCAGCCGTTTAAATGTGTCCTGCCATTCCCTTCTGGCCTGCAGATTTTCTGTTGAAAGATCAGCTGTTAAACGTATAGGCTTTCCCTTGTATGTCACTAGTTGCTTTTCCCCTGCTGCTTTGAGAAATCTGTCTTTGTGTTTAATTTGTGTTAGCTTCATTAATATGTGCCTTGGTGTGTTTCTTCTCGGATTGATTCTGTATGGTACTCTTTGTGCTTCTTGGACTTGATTGACTATTTCTTTTCCCATGTTGGGGAAATTTTCAACTATAATCTCTTCAAATATTTTCTCATAGCCTTTCTTTTTTTCTTCTTCTTCTGGAACCCCTATAATTCGAATATTGGTGCGTTTGATATTATCCCAGAGGCCTCTGAGGCTATCCTCTGCTCGTTTCATTCTTTGAGCTAGAGTCTGTTTTTCAGCAGTTACTTCCACCATTCTATCTTCCAGCTCACTTATTCGGTCTTCTGTCTCAGATACTCTGCTCTTGATTCCTTCTATAGTGTTTTTCAGTTTAGCAATTGAGTTGTTTGTCTCTGTTACTTTTTTGGTAAGTTCTTGTATTTCTTTATTCAGTCTGTTAGTTGTGTCTTGCAATTTCTCTAACATTCTGTTTTCAGTGTCTTTGATCATCTTTACTATCATTCTTCTGAAATCACTTTCAGAAAGTTTGTCCAAATACTCTTCATTGATTTGATCTTGTGTATTTGTAGATTTTTCCTTCACTTGTGTGGTATTTCTCTGCTGTTTCATTGTTATTATTAATTTTTTAACTGACTCTGTTTGGGATTTCCTTTTCCCAGACTTTGAGTTATATCTGTTGGTGTTTGTTGTTTGGATGGGGCTTCTTATTCTGGGTGATGCTGGTGGTTGCGTGATGTCAGGACTTGCATATAAGTGATTACCCTTGTTGGCGTTCTCACTTGTATACTGCTCTCTAGTGTTAGGCGTTCCCTAATATTGAATTATACACACATATACAGCTGTAACATAAACCAAGCATTCCAACCAAAACTACAGTACAATACATTAGCACGGCAAATAGAGAAAACCAAGAATGATATCCACCAGTTAATAGCCAAACTAAGTAGAGTACCAATTGGAGAATAATGCTAGAGCAAAGTCCCCGTTGGGGACAAGGCAATGAGGACAGAGCAGACTAAGAAATATGGTGGGAAAAGGGAAAAAGAGAAAGGGAGGATAGAAGAGAAATATAGAATGATGCTGCAAAGTTAAATATAGGGAGATAAAGATTTGTATGTATTAGAGCTTCGTGCTATAGGAAAGGAGCTTCAGAGAAAGCAAAGAATTATAGAGCAAGTAGTAGTACAAATGAAAAATTTTTTAAATTAAAAGAGATAAGAATATAGAAAAATATAGAAAAACAAAGCAAAAACAACAAAAACAAACAAAACCCCCACAGAACCTTAAAAGGCCAATGGGGAACCAGAAGTTTATACCAAAATAAAATGTGTAGTTTAAAAAGAAAAAGAAGAAAAAAAAATTACGTAAACTTGAATATATTCAGTCTTACTGAAAAGATTAGTAGCTTCAATAGAATTCAATGGAGGAAATAAACACACCTACTCTCACACACCCAAAACAAACAAACAAACAAAGAAAAAAACAACAAAAAAAGGGGGGGTGCACTGAGTGGGTTTGGAAAAAAGGGAAAAAAACAATTGAAACAAAACAATACAATACAAAAAAAGCAGCAATAAAAAAGAATAAGGAATAAAATGAAATTTTAAAAATCCAGCAGTAACTCCAGCTTCTGACAAAACGTGAAAATAGTGTTTATGTTCTTTTGTCTCTTGCTGACTATTCAGAAATTATCAGTCTTTTTCTTGCCTCTGGCAGTGGCTGGATCTGAAGACCTCTTTGACTGCTTGTTTATTTCGGTCTATTCCAGAACTAAAAGGCCTGCCCAGGCTGGCCCTGGGAGTTTCTTAATCCAAATCCCTTTTCTTGCTGGGTGGAGCTAAATTCCCTCCCTGTAGCTTGACCAGCAGCCCTGCAGTTTGACCAGAAGCCAAACTACAGTAGGGAAAATGGCATCTGTCTCACAAAGGATTTATTCCCACACGCTCTATGGGGAGCACTTCCGTAGTGACCCCAACCCTGCTGCAGGCCACCGTTGACCCCCGCCACCACCGGAGACGTCAGACCACTCAGAGGTGAGTCTGGCTCAGTCTCATGCGGGATCGCTATTCCCCTCTCCTGAATCACAGTGCACACAGAGTTTCCAGTCTTCCTTGGCGGCTCTGTGATCGGGTTAATGGTAACCTCTTCCAAAGGGAACTGAGTGCCATCCTTCCGAGGACTGCTCAAGGGCACTTCTAGCTCAAGGGGGCACTTGGACCCTCCAAAGCAGGTCTGGCTCAGGCCCTTGTGGGCATCACCGCTCCTTTCCCGGGTCTTGATCTGCAACAGGCTTTGCGCTTTTGGCCCGCCCAGCCTCTCTGGCGGGTATGAGGTTTGACTTTTAAAAGTGCGATTGCGCCCTTCCTACCGTCTTGATGCGGCTTCTCCTTTGTTCTTCAATGTGGGGTATCCTCTCCGTGATCAGATCCAACCTCCTCCTGTCAATGGTTTTTCAGGAACTCGTTGCAATTCAGGTGATTTTGCAGGACAGATGAGTGCACGTCCTTCTACGCCGCCATCTTAGCTCCACCCACCTTGTAAAACTCTTGATGTAAAGCCAGGCTCATAGGAGTACTCCAAAAATATATGGTAGAAGTTGGAAGGAATAGAGAGATGAGGAGATGGAAAAAGAAGAGACATAAGATAGAGACAGAAGAGAAGAAAGAGGGGAAGAAGAAAGTCAGAGGGAAATCAGAGCTTTCTAGTTTCAGTTTTCACATAAGCAGTAACTCCAGCTTCTGACAAAACGTGAAAATAGTGTTTATGTTCTTTTGTCTCTTGCTGACTATTCAGAAATTATCAGTCTTTTTCTTGCCTCTGGCAGTGGCTGGATCTGAAGACCTCTTTGACTGCTTGTTTATTTCGGTCTATTCCAGAACTAAAAGGCCTGCCCAGGCTGGCCCTGGGAGTTTCTTAATCCAAATCCCTTTTCTTGCTGGGTGGAGCTAAATTCCCTCCCTGTAGCTTGACCAGCAGCCCTGCAGTTTGACCAGAAGCCAAACTACAGTAGGGAAAATGGCATCTGTCTCACAAAGGATTTATTCCCACACGCTCTATGGGGAGCACTTCCGTAGTGACCCCAACCCTGCTGCAGGCCACCGTTGACCCCCGCCACCACCGGAGACGTCAGACCACTCAGAGGTGAGTCTGGCTCAGTCTCATGCGGGATCGCTATTCCCCTCTCCTGAATCACAGTGCACACAGAGTTTCCAGTCTTCCTTGGCGGCTCTGTGATCGGGTTAATGGTAACCTCTTCCAAAGGGAACTGAGTGCCATCCTTCCGAGGACTGCTCAAGGGCACTTCTAGCTCAAGGGGGCACTTGGACCCTCCAAAGCAGGTCTGGCTCAGGCCCTTGTGGGCATCACCGCTCCTTTCCCGGGTCTTGATCTGCAACAGGCTTTGCGCTTTTGGCCCGCCCAGCCTCTCTGGCGGGTATGAGGTTTGACTTTTAAAAGTGCGATTGCGCCCTTCCTACCGTCTTGATGCGGCTTCTCCTTTGTTCTTCAATGTGGGGTATCCTCTCCGTGATCAGATCCAACCTCCTCCTGTCAATGGTTTTTCAGGAACTCGTTGCAATTCAGGTGATTTTGCAGGACAGATGAGTGCACGTCCTTCTACGCCGCCATCTTAGCTCCACCCACCTTGTAAAACTCTTGATGTAAAGCCAGGCTCATAGGAGTACTCCAAAAATATATGGTAGAAGTTGGAAGGAATAGAGAGATGAGGAGATGGAAAAAGAAGAGACATAAGAAAAAGAGAGAGAAGAGAAGAAAGAGGGGAAGAAGAAAGTCAGAGGGAAATCAGAGCTTCTAGTCAGTTTTCAAACACATCTAAGACCAACAAAGAGGCAAAAAAAAAAAAAAGAAAAAGTTACTTCCCCAGCGAAATATTCCCTAATTCCCTATAGGTTTAGGTTTAGCTTCCTTCCAACATAATACCACTACCACCCACATAGTAAGACCATGGACATGGGGTGAGAGTTGAGAGGTTAAGAAGGAAAGTCATAAACCAAGGAAATAAATCAGTTGGCCCTTAGGATCTTTGCCCTTGGATCTGCAACCTTTGCCCCTGAGAACCAGTTGTTGTGACTACTTCTTAGAGGCATTTGGAACCTTGTGACAGAAATACCAAAGGGTCTGGGCTTCATTAAACCTATTGTGGCTCCAGTCCCTCCCCAACATCCAGCATCTGTAATCAGAAAAGATCTCTATGTGGCATAGTTTGTACATATCTATCAGAGGAAAAACAGGGAAAGTTACCAGCCACCTGTCTGTGGAAAAACAAACAAATGCAGAAGATTTGGTTAAATTCTCAGGGAGTTATGACCTCAGGTTCCCAATGTTTAACTTTGCATAGTTCCTCAAAGTTAATTCAAGGTCCAGACTGCGTAATTCAGAATATGCTGGGAGAGGCATATCAAAATGCTGATTCCAATGCCTTGCACCAGACCCGTGGATTCATTCCATTTAGGGGTGGGGCTAGGCAATCTAAATTTTGTAGATATACAAGATGTTCTACTTATATGACTTACTGCATCAAGGCATATTAATTCTGGGGAAACACAGTTAGCAACTGGTAAGGCTAGCCCAACACACCTCCCACCTTTGAGAAGCAAGGTGGCTGCAAATTTGAGTGGTCAGGGAAGACTTCTCAGAAAAAGAGCCAGCCTTTTGCTAGGTCTTGAAGTATCCAGATGCGGGCCACAAGAGGAGATTAATTCATTCACTTATTCATTCCCAAGATACTTACTGAATACCTGATGCATGCCTGCTTTGTTCTAGTAAGCAAGACAAATACAATCCTCTGATCTTCATGGATCAGAGTTGAATAATAAACAAAATATATATGCAAAATATAAGACAATATTATACAAACATGAGTCTCTAGTCTAGTGGTCAGATGTTGGCAGGAGGCTACCCATCATGGCAAACCACCACACACAAGATCCAGATACCCACTCATCCATCCACCAGTTTATCCACCCATCATCTATTCATCCATCCATCTACCCATGCATATACCCATCTATTCAACCATCTATCCATTCCACCATTTAGCCTTCCATATTCTATTTTTTCCTTTCTTCTTTCATTTTAAAAGTGTTATTGACCTACAGCACCATGATAATTCCTTCCTTTTTTCATTTTTCCAATCAATTTAGGAAACTGAGTGGTAGACCCTCTGCGAAGTTCTGAGAATACAAAAAATAAGACAAACACTGCTATGGGAGGGATTGTATCTTCTTTCAAATTCCTGTGTTGAAGCTCTCACCTCAGAATGCAATTGTACTTAGAGACAGGGACTTAATTACTTCAAAGAGGTTAATTAAGTTAGAAGAAGGTCCTTAGGGTGGCCCTAATCCAATGGGCCCCTTAAGAGAACAGGCGACTAAGAGAGACAGTGAACATGTACTTCAAAGTTAATTCAAGGTCCAGACTGCGTAATTCAGAATATGCTGGGAGAGGCATATCAAAATGCTGATTCCAATGCCTTGCACCAGACCCGTGGATTCATTCCATTTAGGGGTGGGGCTAGGCAATCTAAATTTTGTAGATATACAAGATGTTCTACTTATATGACTTACTGCATCAAGGCATATTAATTCTGGGGAAACACAGTTAGCAACTGGTAAGGCTAGCCCAACACACCTCCCACCTTTGAGAAGCAAGGTGGCTGCAAATTTGAGTGGTCAGGAAGACTTCTCAGAAAAGAGCCAGCCTTTTGCTAGGTCTTGAAGTATCCAGATGCGGGCCACAAGAGGAGATTAATTCATTCACTTATTCATTCCCAAGATACTTACTGAATACCTGATGCATGCCTGCTTTGTTCTAGTAAGCAAGACAAATACAATCCTCTGATCTTCATGGATCAGAGTTGAATAATAAACAAAATATATATGCAAAATATAAGACAATATTATACAAACATGAGTCTCTAGTCTAGTGGTCAGATGTTGGCAGGAGGCTACCCATCATGGCAAACCACCACACACAAGATCCAGATACCCACTCATCCATCCACCAGTTTATCCACCCATCATCTATTCATCCATCCATCTACCCATGCATATACCCATCTATTCAACCATCTATCCATTCCACCATTTAGCCTTCCATATTCTATTTTTTCCTTTCTTCTTTCATTTTAAAAGTGTTATTGACCTACAGCACCATGATAATTCCTTCCTTTTTTCATTTTTCCAATCAATTTAGGAAACTGAGTGGTAGACCCTCTGCGAAGTTCTGAGAATACAAAAAATAAGACAAACACTGCTATGGGAGGGATTGTATCTTCTTTCAAATTCCTGTGTTGAAGCTCTCACCTCAGAATGCAATTGTACTTAGAGACAGGGACTTAATTACTTCAAAGAGGTTAATTAAGTTAGAAGAAGGTCCTTAGGGTGGCCCTAATCCAATGTGCCGGTGTCCTTATAAGAGGAGGAAATCAGGACACGGACTAAGAGAGACAGTGAACATGTGCATGCAGAGAGATTACCATGTGGACACATGGTGAAAAAGTAGTTATTTATAAGTTAAGGAGAGAGGCCTTAGAAGAAACCAAATCTGCTCTGACCTTGGTCTCAGACTTCCAGCCTCCAGCATTGTGATAAAATAATTTCTTGTAGTTTAAGCCATCCAGTCCAGAGTATTTTGTTACAGTAGCTTTGGCCAACTAACAGAGACATCATCACAGAAGCATGTGTTCACAATTCAGAGAGAGAGAAGAAAAATTAAACAGACAATTATAATATAAACATCTCTTCCACTTGCCTGAAAGCCTACCCACAGAGGCAGCACATCAGTTTGAATTCATATTGGTCTTTATTTAATTCAACAAATATTTGTTGAGCACCTACTGTATTTCTGGTTCTGCAGCAGACAATGGGAATAAAATGAAAGAAAAGGTGGACATATCCATTGCCTTTAGAAATTCACAAGTTCCTCTACTCCTCCCTCTAGACCTAACACTATTCTCCACTCATTCTCAAATAAGGCGGGGCGATGTCCTGTGATCAATATGATCACAGACTGTGGAATTGGACAGACCTGGATTTGGGTCCGTGTCCTACTACTAATGGGCTGTGTTACCTGGGGCAGTCTATTGATCAGTCTGAACCTCTGTTTATCTCTAAAAGTCAATAACAATACCAGGTATGATTGCTGTGAGAATTAAATAAGATGAGGGACATAAATCAGAGTAAGTACTCCATAGATGTTTGCTATGGTTATCACTGCAGCCTCTGAAGCAGAGCCAATCAGATGATAATAAATATTATCACTAATATGGAATGCTTTCTCAATACCCAAGAACTCTAAGTAATTTGCATATATTATTATTTTATATATCCATGAAGCATCTTCCGTACAACCCCAGCCTTTTCTAGTTTAATTTTCTGGTTTCTCTTTTTTCTACTTAGTGTTTTATCACTCCCAGGAAAGCACTTAAGACCCAAGATAGTCTGAGAGAAGGGCTATAAGCCTGTCTGGAAAGAACCTGCATCTTTCTTCCCCCCCATGGGTCCCTTGACGCTCCAGTTTGCACACTGGCTGAGAAAAGCTGGAGGAGGCATATGGAGGGCATGGTGCCACACAGCTCTCCCTGAGAGCTGCAGCCACCAGTAACACGCCGGATTACAGGTCCCTAGTGAAGCAGTGCAGTTGTCTCTGTACATGTCATTCCTACAGGGTTTTGTAGTTAAGTTTTCTCCTGCGTCATTGGAAGGTACGATCCGCTTTCTTTCGAGGGACTGGAGATAGGAGCCAGCAAGGACTTGTTATCATGGAAACCACGTCTCCTGCTGGGCCCCAAGGGGCACTTCTGGAAATGGTTTGGAATTTGATCACAGTCTTCAAGCATAAAAACCATGGTTAAAAGCTGTTATTTCCTCACTTCTGATAAACGGTTGTTGAGAAGCTGCCAGTTCTGGTTTCGCTGGGGGAGATAGGACTGGGGGAGGATGTGGGTTGGTTGGATGGGAAGAGATGACAGAATGGGATCCCAGAGCCTCAGAGTTGCACAGTACCCCAAACAGAGATGATGGTTTGGTGATGGTTCTACCTGACTCCTTGTCAAGAGTGAGACAGTCAAAGGGACACTGAGATTAGACGGGCCAAGTTGTAAATGACTGCCACCCTCAGGTTGGAAAGGAGGCTCAGTTTTGTTTTGTTTTAATTTTATTTTTTAAAAATTTTTACAGAGTTTTGTTGTTCACAGACATGTATGTTCCCAGATCAGTCATATGCATATCCCTGGCCCCCTCCCCCGTCCCAGTCCCTCTCATCCCACACCTCCAGGCCATCGCACCACAACGCTGCAAGATCTCCTATTCCCGTAGCGCAATGACAATAGCTATCTTTTTCCCATATGGAGGCTCAGTTTTAAGTAAGAAACTGAAACACGTGGATAAGAATCATCAACTCTAAGGGCCTTAAAAAAGAATTCCAGGTACAGGGTTTGCAAACTCAGGTACTTATTAGGCACCACGAGGAAAAACATCATTAAGGGAAGTTGAAATAAGCTTGGTGAGGCTTCAGGGGAGCAGAAGATTACACTCTAAAGAAAACAGCAGCCTAACTGCTGGAGACCCCAGGTGGGTCTGCAGTTTCAGCACAGACCAATTACCCATTTTTTCAGGAAAATTCCCAAACCTGGAACTTTAAGTGAAATCTCCTAACTGGAAATGTAAGCTATGGATTCAAACATTTAAGAAGCATAGGCCAGGGCTTCCCTGGTGGTCCAGTGGGTAAGGACACCGCCTTGCAGCGCAAGGGGCGCCGGTAGGATCCCTGGCCTGGGAAGATCCCAGTGCCGCGGAGCAGCTGGACCGATGTGTCCAATTACCGAGCCGGAGCTCTGGAGCGCATGTGCCCAGAGCCGGTGCTCTGCGACAACAGAGGCCACTGCAATGGGAGATGCATGCGGGCCAAAGAACAAAGATGGATGAAAATAGATAAATGAAAAACCAATGGAAGTGGCCCATCTGCCTCGCTCCCTCCCCACCCCATCCCCCCACCAAAATATATAAATAAATAAACAAATATTTAAAAAAAAAAAAGAAGCATAGGCCAAATAAAATATGTCTGAAGGTCAAATCCAGCTCATTCATTCAAGTTTTCAGACTGTGCTATGAGTGATGAAAAGAAACTCCAAATTCCAGAGATGGAAGGGAATTTTAATATATCATCAATTACAACCACAATAAAACCACAGTAGAAAGAATAGTTATGATTTAGTCAGTACTACTAATTGTGCTTAGCAATTTGTTTATTTCACTCCATTAAGCCCTCACCACCACCCTGGGGATGGAGGGACTTTTACCCCAACTTAGGAAGAAATTGAGGCTCACAGAAGTTAAGTTCTTTGCCCAAGGTCACACTTTACTACACTGGAGGCTCTGAGAAGAGAGGGTCTCTGTGTGTCTTCTGCAGCACAGAGTGCTCCAGGGATCTCCAAAGGCTTCCTCTTTCCCCAAAATTTGCTTCGCTCTATCTGCCAGGCTTCCTCTAATGTAGTGGTTTTACCTGGGAGGCAATTTGGAAATTTAGTAGAGTCTGTAGACATTTTTGAGCTTCCCAGGTGGTACAGTGGTAAAGAATCTGCCTGCTAATGCAAGAGACACGAGATGCAGGTTTGATCCCTGAGTCGGGAAGATTCTCTAGAGAAGGAAATGGCAACCTGCTCCAGTATTCTTGCCTGGGAAATCCCGAGGACAGAGAAGCCTGGTGAGCTACAATCTATGGGGTCACAGAGAATCAGACACAAATGTGTGGCTGAGCACGCACATGTACATTTTTGGTTGTCACATTAGTGGAGAAAGAGAAAGAGCCCTACTAGCATCTAGTTGGGAGGGGCCAGGGATGTTGCTACACACCTTGCAACGCACAGGACACCTCCCACCAACGGAGAACTAGCCAGGTCCAAATGTCAACAGTGCCAAGGTTGATAAATCCTTGTCTAAAAGTATTAAGGGAGGGAGAGTGGAGGACTGGAGGTTTCCCTGGTGGCTCAGTGGTAAAGAATCTGCCTGCCAATGCAGGAGATGTGGGTTCAATTCCTAGGTTGGAAAGATTCCTCAAAGAAGGAAATGGCAACCTACTCCAGTGTTCTTGCTGGGAAATTCCATGAACAGAGGACTGGGGTGGAGAGGGGTGGTTCCTAAGGAGATGAGAGGGAAGAAGAAGAGAAAAATACTGAAGATGATACGTGTAGAAGTAGCTCCCTTGTTAGAGAAACTGCACGATTTACCAAGTGTTCTCACACATTGGTTCACTTGTATTTCTCCCCTTTAACATGTCTTATTGCCGTTTTACAGATGAGGAAACTGTGGCCCAAGGAGAGAGATTTTTCCCTTGCGTTTCATGCATGGCATCTCAAAAATACTACTGAGTCCCTGGGATATCTTGGTTCTAGTTAAGGGATTTTCCCCTTTCACTAACACTTATTAAGTGTTTTCTACCCATTGACATTTCACTAAGAATTTTACATGCATCATCTTAAATCCTTCCAACAATCCAATGAAACAAGCACTTAGTGTATCTCCAAGTTTTAACACTGAGATTCAGAAGAGTGACAATGTTTAACCCAAAGCATCAGAATTTGAACTCAGGCATTTGTGACTTTGAGCCCTGTGCTCTTAACCAGTCTACCATTCTTCATTCCCTGATAAGTATCCTATGCTTGTCCAGTGAGGAAGCATTTATTGAGTTCCCTATTTTGAAGAAACTGGGAATATACAAGAGCAATTCCTAACGCATCCTGACTTCAAGGAGCTTAGATTCCAATGGAAAGATCAGGTCTATTCACTACTAGCTGTAACACAAAATGCAAAGTGACCAGGTCATAAAGAAGAGTCAGTAGAATCAGGCTGACAAAATCCTGCCTGCTACCTATTTTTGTAAGTAAAGTTTTATTAGTACTCAGTCATGCCACTTTGTTTACATAATGCTCATGGCTGCTTCTGAGTTGAGTGGCTCCTATAGAGATCACTCAGCCAATAAAGAACTCCTGCATGCAGGAGATGTGCCAGGTTGTCAAATTTTCCTTGTCTAAAAGTATTAAGGGAGGGAGAGTGGAGGACTGGAGGTTTCCCTGGTGGCTCAGTGGTAAAGAATCTGCCTGCCAATGCAGGAGATGTGGGTTCAATTCCTAGGTTGGAAAGATTCCTCAAAGAAGGAAATGGCAACCTACTCCAGTGTTCTTGCTGGGAAATTCCATGAACAGAGGACTGGGGTGGAGAGGGGTGGTTCCTAAGGAGATGAGAGGGAAGAAGAAGAGAAAATACTGAAGATGATACGTGTAGAAGTAGCTCCCTTGTTAGAGAAACTGCACGATTTACCAAGTGTTCTCACACATTGGTTCACTTGTATTTCTCCCCTTTAACATGTCTTATTGCCGTTTTACAGATGAGGAAACTGTGGCCCAAGGAGAGAGATTTTTCCCTTGCGTTTCATGCATGGCATCTCAAAAATACTACTGAGTCCCTGGGATATCTTGGTTCTAGTTAAGGGATTTTCCCCTTTCACTAACACTTATTAAGTGTTTTCTACCCATTGACATTTCACTAAGAATTTTACATGCATCATCTTAAATCCTTCCAACAATCCAATGAAACAAGCACTTAGTGTATCTCCAAGTTTTAACACTGAGATTCAGAAGAGTGACAATGTTTAACCCAAAGCATCAGAATTTGAACTCAGGCATTTGTGACTTTGAGCCCTGTGCTCTTAACCAGTCTACCATTCTTCATTCCCTGATAAGTATCCTATGCTTGTCCAGTGAGGAAGCATTTATTGAGTTCCCTATTTTGAAGAAACTGGGAATATACAAGAGCAATTCCTAACGCATCCTGACTTCAAGGAGCTTAGATTCCAATGGAAAGATCAGGTCTATTCACTACTAGCTGTAACACAAAATGCAAAGTGACCAGGTCATAAAGAAGAGTCAGTAGAATCAGGCTGACAAAATCCTGCCTGCTACCTATTTTTGTAAGTAAAGTTTTATTAGTACTCAGTCATGCCACTTTGTTTACATAATGCTCATGGCTGCTTCTGAGTTGAGTAGCTGCTATAGAGAGCACTCAGCCAATAAAGTCAAAAACATTTACTACATGGCCCTTTATAGAAAAAAATCTTGGTGGCCCCCTGATGTAGAAGAGAAATGAACAATACTGAAAATAACCCACTTTCTATGCCTTCTAGACTCACTGATGATTGAGTTTAGCTCATAAATATTAACATAGCAACCCCCAGAGATGACATTAATGGGATGAACAAACTTTAGAAACTGGATACTGACGGTGTGCCAGGCATGGAGCTAATTCTCTCTAGTTCTCCCAGAAAACCCATCAGACAGGTATTATTAACCCCTTTTACACATGAAGAACATTAGGCTCAGACAGGTCAAGAAGGAAACCCAAGTTCAAGCAGCTATCAAGGACAGAAGCAGAGTCCAAACGTGGACATGTACACATGTACGTGTACAGCTCTAAAGTTCTCAGCTTCCTGTGTGTGGAGATACTCTGCATGAGCACTGGCTTAGCTGCGTCAGGACATTCTGGTAAGTTTTCTGTAAATAAAAATTTCTTCTTGTCTTCCTTGACTAGGGCTCCCACCTCTATAAACCAGTGTGATACTGTGCTTTAAAATAAGAAATATGTATTTGGCCTTCATCCCAATTCCTGGCACAGAGCTCCTAAAACCCCTTTAACTTCTTAAGTTATGTGAGAGATGAAGATGTACTGTTATGAAATCTCTAGATAACCCAAGAATACTGTTCATACTGTTCGTGGGGTGCTCAAGGCAAGAACGCGGAAGTGGGTTGCCATTCGAAAGAGGATGAGATAGTTGGATGGCATCAACAACTCAATAAACATGAGTTTAAGCAAGCTCTGAGAGGTAAAAATGGTGTGCTACAGCAAAATTGGGAATATACAAGAGCAATTCCTAACGCATCCTGACTTCAAGGAGCTTAGATTCCAATGGAAAGATCAGGTCTATTCACTACTAGCTGTAACACAAAATGCAAAGTGACCAGGTCATAAAGAAGAGTCAGTAGAATCAGGCTGACAAAATCCTGCCTGCTACCTATTTTTGTAAGTAAAGTTTTATTAGTACTCAGTCATGCCACTTTGTTTACATAATGCTCATGGCTGCTTCTGAGTTGAGTAGCTGCTATAGAGAGCACTCAGCCAATAAAGTCAAAAACATTTACTACATGGCCCTTTATAGAAAAAAATCTTGGTGGCCCCCTGATGTAGAAGAGAAATGAACAATACTGAAAATAACCCACTTTCTATGCCTTCTAGACTCACTGATGATTGAGTTTAGCTCATAAATATTAACATAGCAACCCCCAGAGATGACATTAATGGGATGAACAAACTTTAGAAACTGGATACTGACGGTGTGCCAGGCATGGAGCTAATTCTCTCTAGTTCTCCCAGAAAACCCATCAGACAGGTATTATTAACCCCTTTTACACATGAAGAACATTAGGCTCAGACAGGTCAAGAAGGAAACCCAAGTTCAAGCAGCTATCAAGGACAGAAGCAGAGTCCAAACGTGGACATGTACACATGTACGTGTACAGCTCTAAAGTTCTCAGCTTCCTGTGTGTGGAGATACTCTGCATGAGCACTGGCTTAGCTGCGTCAGGACATTCTGGTAAGTTTTCTGTAAATAAAAATTTCTTCTTGTCTTCCTTGACTAGGGCTCCCACCTCTATAAACCAGTGTGATACTGTGCTTTAAAATAAGAAATATGTATTTGGCCTTCATCCCAATTCCTGGCACAGAGCTCCTAAAACCCCTTTAACTTCTTAAGTTATGTGAGAGATGAAGATGTACTGTTATGAAATCTCTAGATAACCCAAGAATACTGTTCATACTGTTCGTGGGGTGCTCAAGGCAAGAACGCGGAAGTGGGTTGCCATTCGAAAGAGGATGAGATAGTTGGATGGCATCAACAACTCAATAAACATGAGTTTAAGCAAGCTCTGAGAGATGGTGAAGGACAGGGAAGCCTGGTGTGCTACAGTCCATGAGGTCGCAAAAAATTAGATACGACTGACCAACTAAACTGAACTGAACCTAAGAATGGAGGCTGGTGTCCAACAGAATGAATCATGTTATTAGAGGGCTGGAACTTTCAGACTTACCTCGTCTCAACCTCTGGGGATGTCGGGGGAAAGGGGCTGCAGATTGAGTGCAATGACCAAAGACCAATAATTTAGTCAATCATGCCTGAGTAACGAAGCCTCCATAAAAGCCTAGAGGACAGGCTCTGACTCTTTCCAGTCAGTGAACAGGTGGAGGCTCTGGGAGAGGACGCTCAGGAAGGCATACCCAGCACCCTGGTCTTTCCGATATAACTTTCCCATGCATCGCTTCCATCTGGCTCTTCCTGATTATACGGTTTTAAGTAAATGGATGATCTAGTAAGTAAAATGTTTTTCTGAGGTTTGTGAACCTCTCTAGCCAATTAATCAAGGAGTAGGTTGTTGAAAACACCCATCTACAGCCAGGAGGTCAGAAACACAGGTGACAGTCTGGAGTTGCCATTGGTATCTGAAGGGGTGGGGTGGGGTGGGGGAAATCTTGTGACACTAAACCCTTCACCTGGGGAATCTGATGCTATTCTCAGAGGAGAGACATCTGGGGTTTCCCAGGTGGCACCTGCCTGAAATGAGAGAGACCTGGGTTTGATCCCTCTGTCGGGAAGATCCCCTGGAGAATGGAATGCTCGCCACTCCAGTATTCTTTTCTGGGAAATTCCATAAACAGAGGAGTGTGGCTACAATAAAGAGTCGGATGTGACTGAGCAACTAATACTTTCACTCACAGGACATCTAACTGGTGTTGGGGAATTGCTTTGTGGGTGGGGGAAGAATACATACTTGGAATGCAGTGTGACTCAGTGGTACTGATCCTTGGTGTCAGAATTGTAACCAGTTAAGAAGCTCTTACCAGGCTCAGACAGTCCCGAAAACTCTTCATAACCAACTCGTCTGTCTCAGACAGCACCCTGGCAGGTTCCACACTGTGGGGAGCTGCTGCAGCTTCCAGACTGCCCCAAATGCCTTCATGCTCCCAGCGGTCCAGCAGTTGATATTTCCACAGACTTTACAATCTCCCCTGGTTAATCCAGTGTGCTCCTTGGTCACTTCTCATTAAGCTGAGTGTAGCCTCCTTTTCACTTGTTCTGAATTAAATTGTCACTTTCCCCAGCAAGGGGCTGCAGGTGGAAAGCACAAGCACAAAGCTTGGAAGACAAGTGAGGGGAAACAGGACAGTGTTCCTCCCCCTCAGCTCTCACCCGCTTTGTGGCTCCTGGAGCCACAAAGATGCTACCACTCCCCATCTTCTCCCACCTGCAAATTAAACAAAAATAAGTCCCAGTGTGTCGAAGATTTTTTTCTTAAAGCTGAGGGTATTTGGCCCAGCTGTGGCAGGAGAATATTTGACTATAGCAATTGGACCCGTAACTATCTTTCTTGGTGTTCCCAGGCTGGCCAATTATCCTAGCTGTGCAGCCAAGGCCCCCCCGGGATGTCTTCAAGAGAACTGGCTCACCACAGACATGCTGCTCTTATTCAGCTGCTCCAGGTCAAGGAGCCCAGAGCCCCAGCTCTTCTTCTCCCCAGCTGGATCTCAGACCACAAAATCCAATTGCCTCCCTGAAGCCTTCATGGAATGACAAATTGCTGCCCTAGCAATGGTAAAATGGTTACCAGGGCTCCCTTTGGCAGCAAATCCAGGAGCGAGTTGTATATTTTCGTGGAAAGAATTTAGGTTTAAATCCCTCAGCTCTGCTCTTCCCAGTTATGTGATTCTGAGCAAGTGACATAGCATCTTGGAGCCTCTGTTTCTTTTCCCATAAGATGGGCTATCATTGGAACTTGTCTCCAAGATGTAATAAAAACACAACAATACATTTTTGTTGTTGTTGGTCACTTCTATTGATCTTTCATTTATTTATCTTTATTCTTTGGCCTGTGTGGGCCTCCCATTGCAGTGGCCTCTGTTGTCACAGAGCACCGGCTCTGGGTGCACGCGCTCCAGAGGTCCAGCTCGGTAGTTGGACACATCAGTCCAGCCACTCCGCGGCACATGGGATGGTCCCAGGCCAGGGATCAAACCGGCGCCCCCTGCACTGCAAGGTGGTGTCCTTACCCATTGGACCACCAGGGAAGCCCCCAATACACTTCTTAATTGTGGTAAAATATTTACAAAAGTTTGCCATTGTAACCATTTTAAGCATACAGTTCAGGGGTATTAAGTGCATTTACACTGTTGTACAATCATCACCACTGTCTACCTCCAGAATTCTTTTCACCTTGCAAAACTGGAACTCTGTACTCATTAAATATACTAACTCCCCATTCCTTCCCCTAGCAATCACTATTCTTTTTTTGGGGTTGGGTTGGGTTAGGGAGGGAGGGGAGCGGGCGGGCCACCTCTATTGGTCTTTCATTTCTCTATTTTCATCCGTCTTTGTTCTTTGGCTCCTGTGGGCCTCCCATGGTGGTGGTGTCTGTCGTTGCAGAGCGCTGGCTCTGGGCGCATGCGCTCCAGAGCTCTGGTTCAGTAATTGGACACATCAGTCCGGCCTCTCCGCACATGGGATGGTCCCAGGCCAGGGATCAAACCGGCGCCCCCTGCACTGCAAGGTGGTGTCCTTACCCATTGGACCACCAGGGAAGCCCCCAATACACTTCTTAATTGTGGTAAAATATTTACAAAAGTTTGCCATTGTAACCATTTTAAGCATACAGTTCAGGGGTATTAAGTGCATTTACACTGTTGTACAATCATCACCACTGTCTACCTCCAGAATTCTTTTCACCTTGCAAAACTGGAACTCTGTACTCATTAAATATACTAACTCCCCATTCCTTCCCCTAGCAATCACTATTCTTTTTTTGGGGGTTGGGTTGGGTTAGGGAGGGAGGGGAGCGGGCGGGCCACCTCTATTGGTCTTTCATTTCTCTATTTTCATCCGTCTTTGTTCTTTGGCTCCTGTGGGCCTCCCATGGTGGTGGTGTCTGTCGTTGCAGAGCGCTGGCTCTGGGCGCATGCGCTCCAGAGCTCTGGTTCAGTAATTGGACACATCAGTCCGGCCTCTCCGCGGCACATGGGATCTTCCCAGGCCAGGGATCGAACTGGCGCCCCTTGCACTGCAAGGCGGTGTCCTTACCCACTGGACCACCAGGGAAGCCCAACAATCATTATTCTAATTTGTCTTTGTGAATTTGACTACTGTTGGCACCTTGTATGTTTGGAATCACACAGGGTTTTTCCTTTTGTGACAGATTTATTTCACTTAGAATAACGTCCTCAAGATTTGTCCAGTTGGTAGCATGTGTCAGAATTTTCTTCCTCTTTAAGGCTAAATCATATCCCTTATATGTATACAACACAAGGTATTATTTTTCCATTTCCACTTATGGACCCTTGGGTTTCTTCTCCATGTTAGCTATTGTGAATAATACTGTTATGAACATGGTTGTACAAATATATCTTTAAGTCCTTGCTTTAAATTCTTTGGGGTGTATACCTAGGAGCAGAACTGATGAATCATATGGTAATTCTATTTCTAATTTTTGGAGGAACTGCCACACCAATTTCCTTAGCGCCTGCACCATTTTCCACCCCTATCAACAGTGCACAAGAGTTCTACCTTCTCCACATCCTCATCAACACTTCTTTTTTATAATAGCTATCCTAGCGGATATGGGGTGATATCTCATTGTAGTTATGACTTATATTTTCCTAATGATTAGTAATGTAGAGCATCTTTTCATGTGTTTGTTAGCCAAATACAACAATATTTTTGATTAGTGTCTGGAACATATTGGAGGCTAAGACCTGATGTACATAATTACAGATTCTGTGAGATACAAATCATGATTCCAGCTGAATTTTTCTTGTAGGCTAGAATGTTGTCTGCTCCAGGGCTCAGAGCCATTTAGAGGGAGAAATATGTTACTTTCACTAACCTATTCTCTTAGACTGTGGGAAGGTCCTTCATTTCTCTAGGCCTCATCAAAAGGCTCCGAAGACATATACAATAAATTCAAAACAATCTTAAGGTGGTGGAAAGACCACTGTACTAGGAGTTCTACAGACCTGGGTTTGTGTCCTGCGCTGCCACTTGTTATCTGTGTGATTTTGGCCAAGTCATCTATCTTAGATTTCAGCATAAAAGAAGCATTCCATGGATATTTGTTAAATAGATGAATGAATGAATGGGTGAATGATTTCTTGGTCACCAGTAAAATTATACCCATTCCTGGAATATTCTACCAACTAACAGAATATATTTACAGAGCGCTTTACAGTTTTAAAACTACTAAGGCTGTGGTGTGGCTGAGTGGTTCAGAGTGTGTATCACTATGAAATTTCGTGACAGATTTATTTCACTTAGAATAACGTCCTCAAGATTTGTCCAGTTGGTAGCATGTGTCAGAATTTTCTTCCTCTTTAAGGCTAAATCATATCCCTTATATGTATACAACACAAGGTATTATTTTTCCATTTCCACTTATGGACCCTTGGGTTTCTTCTCCATGTTAGCTATTGTGAATAATACTGTTATGAACATGGTTGTACAAATATATCTTTAAGTCCTTGCTTTAAATTCTTTGGGGTGTATACCTAGGAGCAGAACTGATGAATCATATGGTAATTCTATTTCTAATTTTTGGAGGAACTGCCACACCAATTTCCTTAGCGCCTGCACCATTTTCCACCCCTATCAACAGTGCACAAGAGTTCTACCTTCTCCACATCCTCATCAACACTTCTTTTTTATAATAGCTATCCTAGCGGATATGGGGTGATATCTCATTGTAGTTATGACTTATATTTTCCTAATGATTAGTAATGTAGAGCATCTTTTCATGTGTTTGTTAGCCAAATACAACAATATTTTTGATTAGTGTCTGGAACATATTGGAGGCTAAGACCTGATGTACATAATTACAGATTCTGTGAGATACAAATCATGATTCCAGCTGAATTTTTCTTGTAGGCTAGAATGTTGTCTGCTCCAGGGCTCAGAGCCATTTAGAGGGAGAAATATGTTACTTTCACTAACCTATTCTCTTAGACTGTGGGAAGGTCCTTCATTTCTCTAGGCCTCATCAAAAGGCTCCGAAGACATATACAATAAATTCAAAACAATCTTAAGGTGGTGGAAAGACCACTGTACTAGGAGTTCTACAGACCTGGGTTTGTGTCCTGCGCTGCCACTTGTTATCTGTGTGATTTTGGCCAAGTCATCTATCTTAGATTTCAGCATAAAAGAAGCATTCCATGGATATTTGTTAAATAGATGAATGAATGAATGGGTGAATGATTTCTTGGTCACCAGTAAAATTATACCCATTCCTGGAATATTCTACCAACTAACAGAATATATTTACAGAGCGCTTTACAGTTTTAAAACTACTAAGGCTGTGGTGTGGCTGAGTGGTTCAGAGTGTGTATCTGTATATTTACAAACAGACAAATCTCAGTTTGAATCCTAGCTCTGCCAATACTATTTAAGTCATCTCAGACAAATTATGTAACTGTTTCAAGCCTTAGTAGCTCTGTTTTTAATACAGGAATGAAAGGGATTCTCTGTATTAGTATACCTCTGTATTAGTATTCTCTGTATTAGTCAGACGATGATCCTTATTCCTAATGTTCAAGTTCTTATGCAGCCCCTACTGAAAATGAATAGAGCTGACCTACACAACCAATAAGATATTGCTAAAAGGATGGAGTTTGACTCCTGAGTCTGTCATAAAGGATACTGCAGCCTCTGCCTTGGAGGTTTGCTTTCTCTTGGATCAGTCAGTCTAAAGGAAGCCATCATGTCAGGAGGATGCTCAAACAGGGGCAAGGAGGCAAGGAACTGAGGCTTCCTGTCAGCAGTCAGTATCAACTCTCTAGGGTGTGAGTGAATCACCTTGGAAAATGATCCTCCAGCTCCAATCAAACCTTCAGATGAGGCTGCAACCAAAAGCAACACCCTGAACTAGAACAGCTTGGGCTAAATCACTCTTACATTCCTGAGCGTCAGAAACTATACATGGGGATTAAAAAATAATAAATAATAAATAAACTATATGTGAGATAGTAAATATTTACATTTTAAGATGCCACATAAGATGCCATTTAAGATGTTACATAGCAATAAATACCTAGTACACTCCCTCATAGGGCCACTGTGAATTTTAAATGCATGTAAAGGGTCTTACCTGCACAGTGCTTGGCCCACAATAACAGCTCAGAAAATATAACTCATTATTGTTATTTTTGGCCATAAAGAGAAATTATTTGCTCTTTGCTTATTGCTTAGTTTTTGAAGGGTGTATTTCTGGGGTTTTCCTGCGCTGCCACTTGTTATCTGTGTGATTTTGGCCAAGTCATCTATCTTAGATTTCAGCATAAAAGAAGCATTCCATATAAATAGATGAATGAATGAATGGGTGAATGATTTCTTGGTCACCAGTAAAATTATACCCATTCCTGGAATATTCTACCAACTAACAGAATATATTTACAGAGCGCTTTACAGTTTTAAAACTACTAAGGCTGTGGTGTGGCTGAGTGGTTCAGAGTGTGTATCTGTATATTTACAAACAGACAAATCTCAGTTTGAATCCTAGCTCTGCCAATACTATTTAAGTCATCTCAGACAAATTATGTAACTGTTTCAAGCCTTAGTAGCTCTGTTTTTAATACAGGAATGAAAGGGATTCTCTGTATTAGTATACCTCTGTATTAGTATTCTCTGTATTAGTCAGACGATGATCCTTATTCCTAATGTTCAAGTTCTTATGCAGCCCCTACTGAAAATGAATAGAGCTGACCTACACAACCAATAAGATATTGCTAAAAGGATGGAGTTTGACTCCTGAGTCTGTCATAAAGGATACTGCAGCCTCTGCCTTGGAGGTTTGCTTTCTCTTGGATCAGTCAGTCTAAAGGAAGCCATCATGTCAGGAGGATGCTCAAACAGGGGCAAGGAGGCAAGGAACTGAGGCTTCCTGTCAGCAGTCAGTATCAACTCTCTAGGGTGTGAGTGAATCACCTTGGAAAATGATCCTCCAGCTCCAATCAAACCTTCAGATGAGGCTGCAACCAAAAGCAACACCCTGAACTAGAACAGCTTGGGCTAAATCACTCTTACATTCCTGAGCGTCAGAAACTATACATGGGGATTAAAAAATAATAAATAATAAATAAACTATATGTGAGATAGTAAATATTTACATTTTAAGATGCCACATAAGATGCCATTTAAGATGTTACATAGCAATAAATACCTAGTACACTCCCCTCATAGGGCCACTGTGAATTTTAAATGCATGTAAAGGGTCTTACCTGCACAGTGCTTGGCCCACAATAACAGCTCAGAAAATATAACTCATTATTGTTATTTTTGGCCATAAAGAGAAATTATTTGCTCTTTGTCTTATTCAAGGACTTAGAGGCGTTGTGTCTGTAAAAGCATGCACTTGAGAGGCATCAGTAAATTAATTAAAGCACAAATGGTGTGGAGCCAAGAATATAACCTTTCTCTTATCTAAGCTAAAAAGAAGGAAGATTGAGCAAACAAAAGCCTAAAAGGCTGACAGTTCTTTCCAGCATTCCAAAGGTATAAGTAAGTCAGTGACAGAGACCCAAATTAAATACAAATTATGAAGACTGGAATACTCAAGGCACTGTATAAATAGACATGGTATTATGGATTCCTGTACTTTATAAAGTTTATGAAGTACTTATCTCTTTTAATCCTTATGCTTGTGTCCATTTTATGCATGGGTTAATTGAGTCTTAGAGGCCTGAGGCTGACTTCTCAGGAACATACAGTCATCAGGTCCTACTGATGGGTTTCAGACTCAGGCTTCCAGTCCTGTTGACTCAGACTGAGCCCACCATGCCAGGCTTCAGTTTCATCCTCCCTCTAAGCTTAATGTCATGAAAGTGGGTTAGGAAGAGACCAGGGATCACATGTTCAAAAGCTTAATGCACAAAGCAGTTTATTTAAATGCAAAAGGAAAGTAGATAGAGACTGCTTGCTCTACTACAAGAAAAACAAGAGCACACATTCATCAATGCATAGCAGATGACCCTGGGCTTCAGAGCTGGGGAGGCAACAGTGACTGGCTAGGACTTAGGCAAATTGAAGAGCATATGTCCTTTCTTGAGAGGGTGTTCTCCTTGCTCTATTCAGATACAGCCATGTGGGAATATAAGTGGAGGGCTGCCAGATCACCTGCTTCTGAAGCCTGAAACTGTATTTTATTGAATTCTTCCCAAGTTAAAAGTAGGTGCAAGGAAAATTAAAACAAAACACTCTGTGAGTCACATACATCTACAAGCTAATTCAGCTCACAAGGCACCATTCAGGACTAGTCCATTCGCAAGTTCCTCTCCTATTCCATGACATGCTGTCTTCCAGCAGTATTCAGCACGCACTGTTTGTTTACACGGGATACTAGGCAGCCTTATAAATATTCAAAACTGGCTTTCATGTACAGACATGAGCTGTGTCCTCAAATAAATTCTAGACTCTCCAAGGTCAGGGACCAGGTCCCTGGTTTCCTGTAGGTCTTTGTTTCTGACCCTCTTAGTATAAGGTGCAGCAGCTAGGGCAAGGACTCGCACAGCTGGGACAGAGGGTCAGGCAGAATGGTTTTCCCCAGTCAGTAACTCTGGAGAGCTGTGAGTCTCATATCACTGGATGGGGCGGAACTCTGAATCTTGGGAGGGCAACTTCCATCACTGCCTGTGTTCTAAGGAAGTGAGGCCAGGGAATCAAGGTTAATGACTTCCATCTAAATCATGTCTGCCAGGTTTACAAACGAGGCTTTTGTCTCCTTTGGGAATCTTGCTCTGGCGAGGGCAAAACCCTTCCAAAACAGGGGGGCCCCCGGAGTCCCTGAACCATCCCACAGTATCTAATAGTGTGGTCTGACTTCTCAGGAACATACAGTCATCAGGTCCTACTGATGGGTTTCAGACTCAGGCTTCCAGTCCTGTTGACTCAGACTGAGCCCACCATGCCAGGCTTCAGTTTCATCCTCCTCTAAGCTTAATGTCATGAAAGTGGGTTAGGAAGAGACCAGGGATCACATGTTCAAAAGCTTAATGCACAAAGCAGTTTATTTAAATGCAAAAGGAAAGTAGATAGAGACTGCTTGCTCTACTACAAGAAAAACAAGAGCACACATTCATCAATGCATAGCAGATGACCCTGGGCTTCAGAGCTGGGGAGGCAACAGTGACTGGCTAGGACTTAGGCAAATTGAAGAGCATATGTCCTTTCTTGAGAGGGTGTTCTCCTTGCTCTATTCAGATACAGCCATGTGGGAATATAAGTGGAGGGCTGCCAGATCACCTGCTTCTGAAGCCTGAAACTGTATTTTATTGAATTCTTCCCAAGTTAAAAGTAGGTGCAAGGAAAATTAAAACAAAACACTCTGTGAGTCACATACATCTACAAGCTAATTCAGCTCACAAGGCACCATTCAGGACTAGTCCATTCGCAAGTTCCTCTCCTATTCCATGACATGCTGTCTTCCAGCAGTATTCAGCACGCACTGTTTGTTTACACGGGATACTAGGCAGCCTTATAAATATTCAAAACTGGCTTTCATGTACAGACATGAGCTGTGTCCTCAAATAAATTCTAGACTCTCCAAGGTCAGGGACCAGGTCCCTGGTTTCCTGTAGGTCTTTGTTTCTGACCCTCTTAGTATAAGGTGCAGCAGCTAGGGCAAGGACTCGCACAGCTGGGACAGAGGGTCAGGCAGAATGGTTTTCCCCAGTCAGTAACTCTGGAGAGCTGTGAGTCTCATATCACTGGATGGGGCGGAACTCTGAATCTTGGGAGGGCAACTTCCATCACTGCCTGTGTTCTAAGGAAGTGAGGCCAGGGAATCAAGGTTAATGACTTCCATCTAAATCATGTCTGCCAGGTTTACAAACGAGGCTTTTGTCTCCTTTGGGAATCTTGCCTGCTGCTGGGCAGATACGGCTGCTTTTGTAGAGGGAACTGACTTCCTCCAATTCATCCCAAATGAACAGGCAGGTTCCTCTGGGGGGTCTCTCCTTGGAGTCCCTGAACCATCCCACAGTATCTAATAGTGTGGGTTCTGGAGGCACACTAGGTAGGTTCACCCTTCTTAGGTTTGAAACCCAGCTTCTTCATTCACAAATTAATAGAAATGAAATTGCTTCTTGATCATCCCTGTGCCCATAATGGGGAAGAGTCTGTGTTTAAAAATATAACCTATGTCCTCTGTTCTCAAGGAGCTTATAATTTAATTGAGGAGACAGAACCAAAAAGTGACAAAGGTTTAACATAGATATAAGAAATTATGGCCTACAGCAGTAAATGATCATTAGCAATTGAGTTGTGCAGAAAGTACCGTAAGAATAGAAAAGAGGAGGAGGAGAAGAATACAGAGAGATCCATGCAGGATGGCTAAGGCTTTAAAAACTGTTGGAGCAGGTGGAGTAGCATAGAGCAGAGGAGCATTGATAAAATATACTCTGCTGGCCCTCACTGAAGAAGAAAACATTGAAGAGTAGTTAGAGGTACAAACTTTGGAAAGAGACCTTGATTTAAATCCTGAATTTACCACAGGATTCTTTTAGCTGAAGGTGATAGAGACCCACCTTCAGTGAGCTTAAGCAAAATGGTCCTTTACTGGTCCACAGAGGAGAGAGTAGCTCCAAGAATAAACTGAGGTAATTAGGGTAGTTCTGAGGCCTGAGAAACTGGAGGTCACTTGGATTGTCTGACTCTGCCCATCTCATTTCAGCTTTCTTTCTACCCAGCACCACACTCTTCTGCAGCAGATGGGCCTTCTCCATCTGGCAGCACATTTGGCACCTGGACGCTCTGGATAAGAGCCTTTGAGTTCCATGACCACAGAGAATAGGCAATATTTCCTCTAGCTCTAAGTAGAAAGGCCCAGGGAAGAGATCTGATTGGTTTGACTCGGCCTGGTCATATGACTTTTGCAGGCCCTTCTCAGTGACCACAGAGGAGTGTGGTCCTGTGGTTGGATAGGCTTGGGTCTTGGATGGAGTTCTGTGATTGGCAGCTCCACCAAAACCACAGTAGTAAGGATGGTGTGGAGAGAGGCTTCCACTATTCTAAGAAGGATAGGATATTTATTGTTTCATTTTGTAGAAGGTCTTAGAAATAATCTAATCCAGTGTTTCCTGCTTCTGGATTAATTTGTTAAAATTCAGATTCTCAGACATCACTCAACACCCTAAACCTGTCTATAGGGACTGGAGCCCAGAAAACTGTTTTTAAGCAGCTTTTACACATGACTCCATTGATCAACTAAGTTGGGGGACCACTGGTCAGTCTCTCCCAGTCTTGAAATTTTACTCAGGAAGAAACTAGGCATAGAGATGAAAGTGAGTCACCCAAACTCAGAGATCCAGGGAGTGAAAGAAGAGGAATAAGACTTGAGCTCCTTGGGTGGGAAGATCCTCTGGAGAAGGGAATGGCTATCCACTCCAGTGCTCTTGCCTGGAGAATCCCATGGACAGAGGAGCCTTCCAGGCTATAGTGTATAGTGTATGGGGTTTCAAAGAGTTGGAAACAACTAAGCAACTTTCACTTTGCACTTCACATACCCTGAAGTCCCCTCCTCATTCTCCTTATAGTTACCTGCTTTTCCAGGCTCTATCAATGTCTCCACAGATCATACAGGGAGGCCCCATGAGTCATCCTTTCCATGATACTTCTACAAGCAGATTTCTTCACTACTGATTCCCAAATGCTGACCCTTCCAACACACACACACACACACACCCACACACACCCCTCCTTAGACACTCTTCCTCTTTCCCCAACAGTTGTATCTCCTAAAACATAACTATAATCTGGCAAACAGGACCAAGGGTTGGGAAAGAAAAACTAATGCACTGGAGATAATTTGATGTAATATAATAGGCTGCAGACATAGGCACTTCAGGCAGGGGAAACTGAGGAAGGGAGAGAAGCACCGAAGAATTGGGTGGGTCATCCCCCAGCTATGGCTAATCCCATAGTTAATACCTTACTCTGAAGTAACACTGGTCCCTCAGAGGTGTCTCAAATTGGTTCAGAATGGTCAGACTGTTATACTTTCTCATGGATTACTAAGTCGCTGTGGGTTGCTTTGGGAAGGGTATGTCTTTGGACAAGGTAGTTCTCTGCAGCTGAAGCTGCAGGGCTGAAGGGCTGGCAGGTGAAAACCAACTAACAACACCACCCCTAACAGGTGGATAACTGGTCCTTTCTTGAAGAATTTGGGCAGTGCATTACCATGTCTACCATAAATAAATGCTTATAATTCATTGTAAGTAATATTTATAATCAATTTATTACAAACATTATCCTATGTATTCTTATACATAATAATAGCCCACTTGTCTAAAAATTCTCAACATGTATTAGACACTAAGCTAAGCACGCTGCCTTGTTACTACATTTAATGGTTGCAATAACCCTAGGAGGTGATATTTACCTCCTTATTGAACAGATGAAGAAGATGGGGCTCAGAAAGTTTAAGTAAGATTAAGCAACTCGTATGTAGTGGATCTAAAGACTCAAACCCAATACTGTCTAACGTCAGAGAGCTATGGAAAAACTACCATAACAAAACTGCCACGTGGGTAATTCAGGTAAAGTAGGGGAAGGAAGTTACCAGACATCAGCTGAGACAACTACATCTGGGGGAGTCTAGAGACAAAGGAACGTGCCTGACAACCTCTGAGAGATTCCTTCAGTTCTCCACTAAGAGACCTGGAGAAGGAAACAGCAACCCATTCTAGTATTCTTGCCTGGAAGATCCCATGTCAGAAGAGCTGGAAGGCTGGAAGTTCATGGGGTCAGAAAAGGTCAGACATGACTGAGCAACTGAGCACACACAAGTACTTAGTTTACCAGTATTTTCTGTTACTTCATAGTACCTGAGTACATGGGATAAGGGAGCTGTAGGCTTTGACTAGGAGGAGAAAACAGATAAAGAAAAGAAAATTCCTGCCCATAGGACAGTCTTGAAGTGCTGAGGAGGGAGTTCAAGAAAAGGAACTTGGGGAGACCCCACAGGGTGCCCAGGTTCTGAAAAATCAGATTTGGGATAAGAAGGTATTTAGGAAAGTGAGTCAAGGGCAAATTTTACAAGTTAGCCAGAGGCAGCCCTGTCTTGGAATTATATCCACAAAATCTCTAAAATTAAAAAAGGTTTTTGAAGATCATTCAATCCAACCTTCCCAAATTTTAGTGAGGGTGATGGAGACCTATATATGGCCTGTCTATGGCTTGACAAAGACTGGAGAGAAAGAAGTAAAGAATAAATGAAAACATGGGTCTCTGGATGACAGGTAGCACTATTTATTATCATCACTCTTTTTTTTTTCTAAGGAGCAGATGCTAAAATAAAACAAGTACAAAAGGTTTACTGGAGAGTAACACCCTTGAAGGAAAAGGGAAGGGAGTAGGGTTGGATTAGAGGCAGCTGTCAGACTGCAGTCCACCCCATGGCAGTTCCTACTCACCCAGTATGGGCCCTAGAGCAAGAGTGCACATTAGAAGCATCTACCCAGCTCTATTCTCTGCTTTTATGAGTTTTACTATTTTAGGTTTATCACATAAGTGGAATCAGCCCTTCTGTGCCTAATTTCATTTCACTTAGCATAATGGACCAGGGGTTAGTGGACCTGGGGAAATGGAGTGTTGTGCTCCATTGGCATAAAGTTTTTATGCTAGATAAATGTGTTCTAGAAATATGCTGCAGGAGTACAGCACCTGGAGTCAACGATTTTTAAGCATTGTGGACTTTAAAATTTGTTAATAGACATTGTCGTGATCATTTCACAATATATACATATATACAATCATTATGTTATATACCTGAAACTAATATCATGTTTTATGTCAAATACACCTTAATTAAAGGAAAAGGAAACTTCTGAAGGTGATGGATATATTTCTCACCTTGGTTGTGGTGACGATTTCAAGAGTGTATGCATCTGTCCAAACTCATCAAATTGTATACGTTAAATATATACAATTTTGGGGGGGTATATCAATTATACCTCAATAAGAGTTTAAAATATTTCAGTAGAAGATAATTGCTTTTCAATGTTGTGCTGAGTTTCTGCCGTACAACAACATGAATCAGCCAATAGCATACATCTGTCCCCTCTCTCTTGAGCCTCCCTTTCACCCTCTCATCCTGTCCTACGTTTCTAGGTCTTCACAGAGCACCAGGCTTAGCTCCCTGTTATGCAGCAACTTCCCACCAGCTATCTATTTTACTATGGTAGTATATGTATATACATTTCAATGCTACTTTCTTTTCTTTTAAAGCACCTATTCTGGGTGGAAATGGTTAGGCCCTTATCGGGTCTCTGGAACAAGGTAGCACTGAAAAATTAAATGAAAACATGGGTCTCTGGATGACAGGTAGCACTATTTATTATCATCACTCTTTTTTTCTAAGGAGCAGATGCTAAAATAAAACAAGTACAAAAGGTTTACTGGAGAGTAACACCCTTGAAGGAAAAGGGAAGGGAGTAGGGTTGGATTAGAGGCAGCTGTCAGACTGCAGTCCACCCCATGGCAGTTCCTACTCACCCAGTATGGGCCCTAGAGCAAGAGTGCACATTAGAAGCATCTACCCAGCTCTATTCTCTGCTTTTATGAGTTTTACTATTTTAGGTTTATCACATAAGTGGAATCAGCCCTTCTGTGCCTAATTTCATTTCACTTAGCATAATGGACCAGGGGTTAGTGGACCTGGGGAAATGGAGTGTTGTGCTCCATTGGCATAAAGTTTTTATGCTAGATAAATGTGTTCTAGAAATATGCTGCAGGAGTACAGCACCTGGAGTCAACGATTTTTAAGCATTGTGGACTTTAAAATTTGTTAATAGACATTGTCGTGATCATTTCACAATATATACATATATACAATCATTATGTTATATACCTGAAACTAATATCATGTTTTATGTCAAATACACCTTAATTAAAGGAAAAGGAAACTTCTGAAGGTGATGGATATATTTCTCACCTTGGTTGTGGTGACGATTTCAAGAGTGTATGCATCTGTCCAAACTCATCAAATTGTATACGTTAAATATATACAATTTTGGGGGGGTATATCAATTATACCTCAATAAGAGTTTAAAATATTTCAGTAGAAGATAATTGCTTTTCAATGTTGTGCTGAGTTTCTGCCGTACAACAACATGAATCAGCCAATAGCATACATCTGTCCCCTCTCTCTTGAGCCTCCCTTTCACCCTCTCATCCTGTCCTACGTTTCTAGGTCTTCACAGAGCACCAGGCTTAGCTCCCTGTTATGCAGCAACTTCCCACCAGCTATCTATTTTACTATGGTAGTATATGTATATACATTTCAATGCTACTTTCTTTTCTTTTAAAGCACCTATTCTGGGTGGAAATGGTTAGGCCCTCTTATCCCTCTTATGTTTAGCCATTGGCTGGGGACACCCTTAAAGGATGTGACCTTGGCAGGCTGTCTGCTGACCACACTCCTGATGACTGGGCAGTGAGCCCTTTTATTGAAGGGGGAACTGAGTCATGTATTTCTGTGTCTGTTACAATTCCCAATGGAGAGAAATATTCTTTTTTTCCTGACTACATAAATAATCCATGTCCAATGCAAAAATTTGAACTACATAGAAAAAGTAAATGGCCAAATGCAAAAAATCACCCAAATCTGCTAATATTTTGAAAACATCATCTTGCATATTTTATGTGTATTACATGTATATTCTGTGTAAACGGCATCATATAATACAATGTTTTTTACCATTGACTTAAAAAAAATATATATATATATTATTCTTAACACTCTCCACTCCTCCTTGCCTTTCCCCAAATAAACAGTAACAACAATATAATGTGACCTTATATTTTATGGGCACAGAAGAATTTAAAAAGTGTTTTTGTATAATAAAAGTTTTAACATCATCACAAGTACCTTTTCAGCTGGCACATGTAAGTTGTACTTCCCTATTTCCAGAGGAGAAAACTAAAGCCTAGAGATGTGGTGATATCTAAGAAAGTCACTGAACTTGTAGGTGACAGCGCCAAGGCTCAAAGTCCTGGACTTCCCGTCCAGTGCCCTACTCTGTAAATGCCATTCCTTAACATGTACCTGACTGACTCCTCTCTGTGACTGGTAACATATCAGGAGTGAACTTTCCATCCCAGGGAATAATCAATCTGGGAGTGGGTTTCATGCAATAAGAGTTTAAAATATTTCAGTAGAAGATAATTGCTTTTCAATGTTGTGCTGAGTTTCTGCCGTACAACAACATGAATCAGCCAATAGCATACATCTGTCCCCTCTCTCTTGAGCCTCCCTTTCACCCTCTCATCCTGTCCTACGTTTCTAGGTCTTCACAGAGCACCAGGCTTAGCTCCCTGTTATGCAGCAACTTCCCACCAGCTATCTATTTTACTATGGTAGTATATGTATATACATTTCAATGCTACTTTCTTTTCTTTTAAAGCACCTATTCTGGGTGGAAATGGTTAGGCCCTCTTATCCCTCTTATGTTTAGCCATTGGCTGGGGACACCCTTAAAGGATGTGACCTTGGCAGGCTGTCTGCTGACCACACTCCTGATGACTGGGCAGTGAGCCCTTTTATTGAAGGGGGAACTGAGTCATGTATTTCTGTGTCTGTTACAATTCCCAATGGAGAGAAATATTCTTTTTTTCCTGACTACATAAATAATCCATGTCCAATGCAAAAATTTGAACTACATAGAAAAAGTAAATGGCCAAATGCAAAAAATCACCTAAATCTGCTAATATTTTGAAAACATCATCTTGCATATTTTATGTGTATTACATGTATATTCTGTGTAAACGGCATCATATAATACAATGTTTTTTACCATTGACTTAAAAAAAATATATATATATATATATTATTCTTAACACTCTCCACTCCTCCTTGCCTTTCCCCAAATAAACAGTAACAACAATATAATGTGACCTTATATTTTATGGGCACAGAAGAATTTAAAAAGTGTTTTTGTATAATAAAAGTTTTAACATCATCACAAGTACCTTTTCAGCTGGCACATGTAAGTTGTACTTCCCTATTTCCAGAGGAGAAAACTAAAGCCTAGAGAGATGTGGTGATATCTAAGAAAGTCACTGAACTTGTAGGTGACAGCGCCAAGGCTCAAAGTCCTGGACTTCCCGTCCAGTGCCCTACTCTGTAAATGCCATTCCTTAACATGTACCTGACTGACTCCTCTCTGTGACTGGTAACATATCAGGGAGTGAACTTTCCATCCCAGGGAATAATCAATCTGATAGCCATTCATCAGAGTCATAGGGAGATTCTTACTCTGCAAGAAGGTCCTACTTCAGTGCCCTGGAAGGAAGTGCAGTGTTGTTATTGAGTCAGCATCTATCGATAGAACGGAAATCAGTTCTGGCAGTTCCTGTATTCCCACCGCCATCTCATCCTCCATCAAGCAGTGTGCAGATGGTAGCTGAACATGTTTGTTCTTTTTTCAAAATTTCTATTTAGCTCTGTACCTGTATAGAACCATAAACACTGGCCCATTAAAAGAGCACTGAGACAAACGACAATATAATAATAAAAACCCATATATATATATATATATATATATATTCCACACAGGCTGCTTGAGCCAGGATGTGGTGGAAAAGGTACTTGGTTAAAAATGTGAGGAAGAATCTGCTTTGCAATTGAGGGGACACCAGTTTGATCCCTTGCTAGGGAATTAAGACCCTACATGCCACACCACAGTTACTGAGCCTGTGTGCTCTGGAGCCCATGAGTCACTGCTAGAGAGCCCCCATGATGCAAATAAGATCCAATGCAGCAAACCAGATAAATATTTAAAAATTTTAAATATGAGGTGATTTGACTTAATGGAAGCAGATGTGCCATGAAAGCAATCGTTATCAGAGATAACAAATGCATGTAGTTAGGTGATGTATTTTCAAGTTTTTAAGGGTGAACATTTAATAGCAAAGAGCATGAGTCTCAATGTCAGCCAGACCTGGGTTCAAATACTGGTCCCTCCACATCCTGGCTTTTTGACCTTGGGCAAGTCACTCAACTGCTCTGAGTTATTCACTGTGCCTGGCACATAGTAAGCACTTGACAAATATTATGTGTTACAAGTAATAATGGCAATACTTCTATTACCCCATTGCTAGTATTATAAACTCAAGTGCTAAAAAAGGCTTCTGGGGCTACAGGCTCTCTCTAACTCAGTTTATTAGCTTTTTCCCCACTAAGTTGATCTAAGCCATGGACCTAATTTCTATGCACTACAGTTAACTTCACTTTGCATTAGCAAACATATGCTCTCTTAGCCTAAGACAGCATATGTTTCAACCCCATATTTCACTCAAGTGTACCACTGTATACTCCAGGGAATAATCAATCTGATAGCCATTCATCAGAGTCATAGGGAGATTCTTACTCTGCAAGAAGGTCCTACTTCAGTGCCCTGGAAGGAAGTGCAGTGTTGTTATTGAGTCAGCATCTATCGATAGAACGGAAATCAGTTCTGGCAGTTCCTGTATTCCCACCGCCATCTCATCCTCCATCAAGCAGTGTGCAGATGGTAGCTGAACATGTTTGTTCTTTTTTCAAAATTTCTATTTAGCTCTGTACCTGTATAGAACCATAAACACTGGCCCATTAAAAGAGCACTGAGACAAACGACAATATAATAATAAAAACCCATATATATATATATATATATATATATTCCACACAGGCTGCTTGAGCCAGGATGTGGTGGAAAAGGTACTTGGTTAAAAATGTGAGGAAGAATCTGCTTTGCAATTGAGGGGACACCAGTTTGATCCCTTGCTAGGGAATTAAGACCCTACATGCCACACCACAGTTACTGAGCCTGTGTGCTCTGGAGCCCATGAGTCACTGCTAGAGAGCCCCCATGATGCAAATAAGATCCAATGCAGCAAACCAGATAAATATTTAAAAATTTTAAATATGAGGTGATTTGACTTAATGGAAGCAGATGTGCCATGAAAGCAATCGTTATCAGAGATAACAAATGCATGTAGTTAGGTGATGTATTTTCAAGTTTTTAAGGGTGAACATTTAATAGCAAAGAGCATGAGTCTCAATGTCAGCCAGACCTGGGTTCAAATACTGGTCCCTCCACATCCTGGCTTTTTGACCTTGGGCAAGTCACTCAACTGCTCTGAGTTATTCACTGTGCCTGGCACATAGTAAGCACTTGACAAATATTATGTGTTACAAGTAATAATGGCAATACTTCTATTACCCCATTGCTAGTATTATAAACTCAAGTGCTAAAAAAGGCTTCTGGGGCTACAGGCTCTCTCTAACTCAGTTTATTAGCTTTTTCCCCACTAAGTTGATCTAAGCCATGGACCTAATTTCTATGCACTACAGTTAACTTCACTTTGCATTAGCAAACATATGCTCTCTTAGCCTAAGACAGCATATGTTTCAACCCCATATTTCACCAAGTGTACAAAGTGTATACCTACTGATATTAATTGCTAGCAAAAAGGAATTGGTGATCAAATAAGTTTGGTATATACTTGGCTAGACTTGATTAAATCAAGTGAAACACTTGGTTAGAGACACTTGGTTAAACAAAGTGAAATAGATTTCTTTCCTGCAGGACTTGTCAGAAAGTTTTATATCCCAGTAGAATTTGCACTTCTCTAAGAAGCAGATATAATATTGTATTAATCTTAAAATTTTCAATCACAAATGGCAGAAGCTCAGCTGAATTTAGATTATTCAAAAAGAGAACTTATCGGTCCATGTAATTCCAACTCCTAGGATTGTATATGTGAAAAATAAAGTCACTCAGTTGTGTCTGACTCTTTGTGACACATGGACAAGCCATGGAATTCTCCAGCCAAGAATACCAGAGTGGGTAGCCTTTCTCTTCTTCAGGGGATCTTCACAACCCTGGGATCAAATCCAAGTCTCCTGCATTATAGACGGAGTCTTTACCTTTCAGCCACCAGGGAAGCCCTTTGGGTTAAATGGATCCAGGGGCTCAAATCATGCCATCTAATCTCTCTCTCTCCGTCATCTCTCCCTCTTCTCTCCCTTCTTCCTGCCTTATTCTCTCCTCAACTATATGAACATCCCTCCCCTATTTGACTTCATTATTAGGCTATTGCATTTGACAGTAATATTGCTCCACGGAAGTCTCAAACTTACAATCTGTGAGCTAGACAAAGAAAATATTTCCTCCCATTTATATCTATTTTGCATCATGGATCCATTTCTGATTCAATCTCTGTGGCCAGGGGTATGAAGTAGTCTGATTGGGTAGGTGAATATAAACTAAGCATGGAAGTGTGTGAGGGGGAAGGTATTATTCCAAAAGAAGAGTTAAAATGGTGACCAAAAACCATGTATCCACTCCAAATCCTTAGCATTTCATCTTACTCGGCTAGTGTTCTTTAAGAAATGCTGATATTGTACAAACTCAGTCTCAAAGAGGAAAAAGGCATCACCATTTGAGCTACAATTTTTTGAGTATCTATTATGTGCCTATTATTGTTTATCGACCTTGGATACAAAGATAAATGAGATACCTCAGTGTCTTCCAGAAGTTCATAGTCTAAGAAGATCTGAGGCAGACCACGGGCACCTAAGTATAAGGCAACATTATAACATAGGCATGATAACTGTGGTATAAATCAATTGCCACTGGAACACAGAGGAGAGACAGGGTCAATCTGCCTTAGTGATGACAGAAGCATTTGTGTTAGATTTGGGAAGAGGCCAAGTTTGAGAAGGGCAGGTTATCTTGGCATGGAGAACTACCTAAGAGAGCTTCTGTTCTTTGAGAGCTCACAGCTTAATTTGGAAGTGATGATAACTGTGTGATTCTAATGCAGTCTATGTGGTCAGGAAGAGAGAACTGAGAACACTCGAGCCAAGCTGAATTCCTGACCTGCAAGTCGCCTTCTCCAATGTCCCTCCTGAGATTTTTCTCATAAAATAATGGACTATGGACATGGACACTGTTTTTTGTCTACCTAGAAAACTGTCTCTCTCCCATTTCTCTGCTTTCTCCAGGTCCACAGAGGTTACATCATCTGACTCAGGCTTCACTGACCCTGAGCCAATCTTCTATATTTTCCTGATCACTGTGACTGGCCTCAGTTAGTCATGTGACCCAGACACAGCCAATCAGTGTCTTGCCTTGCTCTTTACAGAGACAAAAATGAATTTTTTAAAAAATTTCCTATTGTGGATAAGCAGCTGAAAATGTGAATCTGTGCCTCTCCAGTTTCCTTCCACACAACATAATTTTTAGTTTAAACTGGCCTTGTCCTTCAAAGTGGTTACTTTCTCCAATATTTCACTTGAATGCTGTAAAACCTACCTGCAGGTTCTGAAAAAGGGAAGCCTATATTATATGAAAGTGGTACAGACAGTAAGTGAAGTCTTTGGAGCACAGTTTTACAACTCTGTCCTGCTCCCTTCAGAGGACTGGATGTCAAACTCTGTCAAGCCAATTTCACTTCCTTGAGGCAAACCTCATCCACTTCCTCCTCATGAGACCCACCTAAATTGCACACCTGCCTTCAATTTTGCATCCACTTCCAATCCACTCTTCACACTGCATGGAGGGCCCTTTGGGAGCCCAAATCTGACCATGTCAATTGTTGCTAAAACCAAGGTGTATCACCTGAAAACAAAAAGGTTCCAGTTCCTCCAGTTAGCTTACAAGACCTTCTGAAGTTTAGCTTTGATCATATCCCAGTCTCACCTCTCAACATACCTCATAATTTGCCCTCTACCAACAATGGATGGCTTCCATTTCTCTGTACCAACCATTTTTAGAGTCTTTTCTCTTGGGAAAATCCCACTCACCCTTTAAAACTCAGCTAAGATATCTTTATTACTTCTATAGTAGGTACAGTATGTACCCCTATCATCTCCCTTCATTCTGTTTCATGATTGTATGCTCAAATGTCTGTCACCCCATAAGAGATTGGGCCCTTTCTTAGTCTTCTTTCTCTCCCTCCTGATATCCAATTCATGTGCAAATCTTGTCAACTCTACCTTTAAAATATATGTTTGTACTCCAAATCCAAATACTTGTCACCACCACATACTACCCTGATCTATTAGAGCCCTGTTCCCCACCATTTCTCACTCATGTTTTTTTTTCTTGAGTATGCTGGATCTTCGTTGCTGCAAGGGCTTATCTCTAATTGTGACAAGTGAGGGCTACTCTCTAGTTGTGGTGTACAGGCTTCTCTTGTAGTGGAGCACAGGCTCTAAGTGCACCAACTTCAGCAGTTGTAGTGTAATGGCTCAGTAGTCGTGGCTTATGGGCTTAGCTGCTTCGTGGCATATGGGATCTTCCGAGATCAGGGATTGAATCCACGTCCCCTGCATTGGTAGGCAGATTCTTTACCATCAAGGCACCAGGGAAGTCCCCTCCATATCGCTGCAATAACCTCCTCGCAGGTCTCCCTTGATTCCACTCTAGCCACCTCTGGTCAGGAAGCAGCCAAAAAAAAAAAAAAAACCACCCATCATCCAAAATGTACCTTAAAAAACTGTCATTCAGGTTGCGTTGTTCCTCTGCTCAAAACCTTAAATTGGACTTCTCACTCAGAAAAAGAATGTAGTTCCTACAGTGGCCTATGAACCCTCCATGATTTTGTCCCTGTTCCTGTCTGATGTCTTCCTCCATCCTCCTCCCCCTTCTTGCACCCCAGCCTCTATGACCTCCCCAAAGTCTTTCCTGCCCATCAGGCATGCTCTTCCCCTACAAAAGACACACGTTATTCCCTCTACATGACTGTTTACCCTCAAGTTTTGTTCCCTCACCTCATTCAGAACTTCTCTCAAATGCCACTCTCTCAATCAGAACTTCTCAGATACCCTTTTTTTAAAACGACAATTCCTTTTTCAACACTTCTCATCCTCCTTTCTTATTTTCTTTATTTGGTACCATGTATTTCGCTTGCTTGTTTATTTTATTTACTGTGTGTCTCCTGAGTCATCCCTTATCCCCAAAAGATAAGCTGTTTCATGACAAAGAATTCTGAGTATTCTGCTCACTGATAAAGTTCCAGTGCCTAAGACAGTGTGTGGTGAATAGCAGATGTCCAACAAATATTTGTGAAATACGTGAATAAACAATGAGCAAATTATTTGAATACAAACTTCCTAGCATGTAGTAAGCACTTAAAATAATTGACTGAGTAAATTAATTAACTAATGAAGTCTTCTACAAGTCTGAATGAGTTTTTTTCTGGTGTTTTCAAGGTTCTTTCTCAGTCCTCTCTTCAGGTTTTTGGGTCTCCAGCATCCTAAATCAATTGTCTGTGGAGAGTTTTTTTTTTTTTTTAAACCCTTCTCTGGTGTGATTTTGTAAATGTCTTCTCCTAGAGCAAGAACAGAGTCAATCAATGAGCAGCTGACAATGAGGGGTCATATCCCAACTGACAAAGCCCAGCTCCATTCAGGAGAGTCTGTCATTCTTAGTGACACAAAGCCAGGCAATGTCATGATTCTTTATCAGGAGTTTTAAAAACATTGGGTTGGGCATTCATCTGCAAGCAAAACTAACCTCTTTGGATTCTAGGATTCTATAAAAAGGGCTGAAAAAATTGATGTTGAAATCAGAAGGCTAGCTCTCAGAGCACATGGGGAATATATTTGAAGACAAATAGATTTCTAAACAGAGATATGTACAAAATATGTCTCCATTTAACCTCTAGAGGCCCACAGAGAACTTGGCATTAAAGAAGAATAATTAGCAAGAACATAGAATTTAATAGTCTGAAATAAACTTTCATGTGTATGATTTTATTTGGGCTTCAAGACTCTCCTTCGAAGTAGCATGAAGGCCTGTACCATCATAGGTGAAGAAAATAGTTATAGTCATTGCTCTGTGAGAAAAGGGGATCCTGCAGGGGCGCTGTGTGACGGTCTGGAGGGGTGGGATGGGGGGGATATACATATGACTAATCTGGGAACATACATACCTGTAAACAACAAAACTCTGTAAAAGTTAAAAGTAAAACAAAAGCTTAAAAAATAAAAGACTCTCCTTTGAAGAAGGGAGTATTATTTCATTGTGGTGGGTTGTATTATGGGTCCAAATTCTTTGCTGTCATGCCTGTGAGTGTGTCACACGACCCTGCTTACTGTCATATGATTTCCATTGTTTCTCTGTGGGAGGGGCATAATAACATTGCCTCACTCTTTATCCCTGGCAACAGACCAAGCTAATAAGTGGGTGTTTCTTCATCTTGGAATATGTATGGAGAAACCCACAAAACTATAGCTGAGAGCGAACCACAGCAAAAGTATGATGGATAAATTAACCTCCACTGCTATAAGCCACCAAGACTGTTTGTTTCCATAGTAAGGCAACTAGCATACCCATTTTACAGATGAATAATCTAAGGATTAAAGAGATTAGTGACTTTCTCAAAGGCACTCATCTAATAAGTAACAGATTCCGGACTCAAATTCAGGGTGTCACACCACCCTCAAACCATGTTAATTCTACCACGTCATTCTGATTAAGGACAATATCTCCTTCTGCACATCCTCTGCAGTAATCTGGGAGATTGAGTGGTTTCAGACTCCAAGATGGTATTTTTTTCACCAACAAGAGCCCTTTCCTCTCTGAGCCCCTGCCAAGTCAGAAAAGGGCTCTGAATTTCACAGTTATTTAGGAAAACAGAATTGGCTCAATCTAGTTGTTTTTATACACTGGTCTCTGGAAACCATCCCAGCCCTGGGCAAAATATGAAATTTAATCACAGTGGGAATTTAGCCAGACCACCAAAGCCCCACTGACTGTTCTTCTTGTTTCCTTTTAAGACTCAATTGTTTTTCAGAAGCTCTTGGATGGGTCTGGAAGAGCCCTTGGATGGATCTGGGGTTGGGTGGAGGACAGGATCAGAATGTTAGCTTTCTTTAATCCATTTGTACTTTAGGACCTTCCCTCATGTTCTTAGAGGGACGTCTGGGGGCAGGAAGTCTTGTTACAAGGCTAATATTCCTGAACATGTGCAGTCTATACATGCAAGATTTGTTCTCTAGGGGAGCAAGTTGGAGCATAAACAATGAATTCCTAAGAACTAAAATCTGGGCCATAGGCATCAAGCATACAAGAAAATGGTGTGCATAACCCAGGCAACCTGATGGTCTAGCAGTGTTTCCAAGAATTCTACAAAGCAAGTATCCTCAGTCACCCCAGGTACAGAGTGAAAACTGGCTATGCCTGGAAGCTGCTCATGAGGAAGCAGGAGAGAAAAGCTTAAGTCAGCTTTGATGTCCCATACCTTTCTATTAGAGCCCCAGGGTCATGTACAAGAAAGCAAAGGAGGAAATTAAAGAAGTCTGGGCATGGATTTTATTTTAGGAGTTATGTAGGGAAATGGAAAAGAAGCCTCATCTATTTAACAAACATATTCAGATCTTCAGCATTCTGCTATAAGCCACCAAGACTGTTTGTTTCCATAGTAAGGCAACTAGCATACCCATTTTACAGATGAATAATCTAAGGATTAAAGAGATTAGTGACTTTCTCAAAGGCACTCATCTAATAAGTAACAGATTCCGGACTCAAATTCAGGGTGTCACACCACCCTCAAACCATGTTAATTCTACCACGTCATTCTGATTAAGGACAATATCTCCTTCTGCACATCCTCTGCAGTAATCTGGGAGATTGAGTGGTTTCAGACTCCAAGATGGTATTTTTTTCACCAACAAGAGCCCTTTCCTCTCTGAGCCCCTGCCAAGTCAGAAAAGGGCTCTGAATTTCACAGTTATTTAGGAAAACAGAATTGGCTCAATCTAGTTGTTTTTATACACTGGTCTCTGGAAACCATCCCAGCCCTGGGCAAAATATGAAATTTAATCACAGTGGGAATTTAGCCAGACCACCAAAGCCCCACTGACTGTTCTTCTTGTTTCCTTTTAAGACTCAATTGTTTTTCAGAAGCTCTTGGATGGGTCTGGAAGAGCCCTTGGATGGATCTGGGGTTGGGTGGAGGACAGGATCAGAATGTTAGCTTTCTTTAATCCATTTGTACTTTAGGACCTTCCCTCATGTTCTTAGAGGGACGTCTGGGGGCAGGAAGTCTTGTTACAAGGCTAATATTCCTGAACATGTGCAGTCTATACATGCAAGATTTGTTCTCTAGGGGAGCAAGTTGGAGCATAAACAATGAATTCCTAAGAACTAAAATCTGGGCCATAGGCATCAAGCATACAAGAAAATGGTGTGCATAACCCAGGCAACCTGATGGTCTAGCAGTGTTTCCAAGAATTCTACAAAGCAAGTATCCTCAGTCACCCCAGGTACAGAGTGAAAACTGGCTATGCCTGGAAGCTGCTCATGAGGAAGCAGGAGAGAAAAGCTTAAGTCAGCTTTGATGTCCCATACCTTTCTATTAGAGCCCCAGGGTCATGTACAAGAAAGCAAAGGAGGAAATTAAAGAAGTCTGGGCATGGATTTTATTTTAGGAGTTATGTAGGGAAATGGAAAAGAAGCCTCATCTATTTAACAAACATTATTCAGCATCTGCTGTGTGTCAGACACTTTTCTAAGCACTATGTCAATAGTCTTATTTAATGCTGGCAGCAATTCTCTGAGATATGAACTCATATTATCCTTATTTTCCAAATGCAGAAACTGAGGCACAGAGCATAAGTATCTTCCAAGGTCTAAGACAAATGGAGAAGACAAGACTTCATAACTCTGTTTCTGGAGTGCAAACTTTTTACCTCTATGCAGTGATGTTTCTAAAGTGTCACTGGAGAACCAGACCTTGGCAAAAACTGAAACTGAATGAATGTCTCCAGGAATGGCATAGTTTCTCTTTCAGTCTGACTCCATTCAGAATGAGAACCCCTCCACCCCCACCTCCAGAGGTGGAGGTTTAACACAAGACATGTCCCTGGAGACTTCTAGACTGTGAACTGGCAATGGGTGAAGAGAGAATCACTCTTTGTATTGCTGTTTTCATAGCACCTAACTCAATGCTGGAATCAGAGAACACCTGGTAAGTGTTAGAGGGAAGGGAGGATGAGAGGGAGACAGGGATGAAGAGAGCTAGGAAAAAGGGAGGGACGGTTGAGGGAGCTAGGAAGAGAGCTGGGGGAGAAAGCAAGTGAGAAAGAGAGGAAGAAGGGAAGAGCTATCTAGTTGTCAGCTGTCCGTCATCTGACCACCGATCAGGGGTTCGCTGATGGAAGCTTAACCTGTTGCTTCTCCTAAGGATATTAGAGATTCTCTCAAAAGAAAACTTGAGACACTGCTTTAGCTTTGTCTCTTTTCACTTGCCCTTCTGGGGACAAGTTGGGCATAAACAATGAATTCCTAAGAACTAAAATCTGGGCCATAGGCATCAAGCATACAAGAAAATGGTGTGCATAACCCAGGCAACCTGATGGTCTAGCAGTGTTTCCAAGAATTCTACAAAGCAAGTATCCTCAGTCACCCCAGGTACAGAGTGAAAACTGGCTATGCCTGGAAGCTGCTCATGAGGAAGCAGGAGAGAAAAGCTTAAGTCAGCTTTGATGTCCCATACCTTTCTATTAGAGCCCCAGGGTCATGTACAAGAAAGCAAAGGAGGAAATTAAAGAAGTCTGGGCATGGATTTTATTTTAGGAGTTATGTAGGGAAATGGAAAAGAAGCCTCATCTATTTAACAAACATTATTCAGCATCTGCTGTGTGTCAGACACTTTTCTAAGCACTATGTCAATAGTCTTATTTAATGCTGGCAGCAATTCTCTGAGATATGAACTCATATTATCCTTATTTTCCAAATGCAGAAACTGAGGCACAGAGCATAAGTATCTTCCAAGGTCTAAGACAAATGGAGAAGACAAGACTTCATAACTCTGTTTCTGGAGTGCAAACTTTTTACCTCTATGCAGTGATGTTTCTAAAGTGTCACTGGAGAACCAGACCTTGGCAAAAACTGAAACTGAATGAATGTCTCCAGGAATGGCATAGTTTCTCTTTCAGTCTGACTCCATTCAGAATGAGAACCCCTCCACCCCCACCTCCAGAGGTGGAGGTTTAACACAAGACATGTCCCTGGAGACTTCTAGACTGTGAACTGGCAATGGGTGAAGAGAGAATCACTCTTTGTATTGCTGTTTTCATAGCACCTAACTCAATGCTGGAATCAGAGAACACCTGGTAAGTGTTAGAGGGAAGGGAGGATGAGAGGGAGACAGGGATGAAGAGAGCTAGGAAAAAGGGAGGGACGGTTGAGGGAGCTAGGAAGAGAGCTGGGGGAGAAAGCAAGTGAGAAAGAGAGGAAGAAGGGAAGAGCTATCTAGTTGTCAGCTGTCCGTCATCTGACCACCGATCAGGGGTTCGCTGATGGAAGCTTAACCTGTTGCTTCTCCTAAGGATATTAGAGATTCTCTCAAAAGAAAACTTGAGACACTGCTTTAGCTTTGTCTCTTTTCACTTGCCCTTCTACAACATTTCACCCTGGATTTTCCAGATTTACCACTGAATATCAACACATGCATACACAAACACACACACATGCACACGCACACTTTACAAAACACTATCTGCCCAACAGTTTAGTCATGAGATCTCTTCTTCTGATGTTCTTTTTTCTCTGCACAGAACCAGACAAAGGACCCAAGAGTGGGCTCTCTTTGTTTGGGGCAGAAGGGATGCTCATAGCTCCAGCCTCTTCTCTGCCCACGAGAACCTCAGCTACCAATAACACTTAGCTGCAGGTGAAATGTCATGGAATCCAAGGATGCAGCAGCCCAAAGGGACCTGTTAAATCACCTTGCCTAGGAATTCTTCATCTTAATTTTGGAGAAATCCATTCTTGTCCCTCCAAGGCCTGACTCTTCTCATTATACTACTCTGTCTTCACACCCATGTCTATTCCCTTAACTTCCTCAGAGCAACATCTTCAAACAAGGTGGTGTAGTATTTTAGTTTAGACCACTTGAATCAGAGATAAAGAGACATCAGCCTGATTCCTTGCTCAGCCAAGCTGTAGCCTTAAGCTCACATCCTGCCCTCTCTGAGCCTCCGCTCTCCTGTACGTTAAGGGTGATAAGAACAGACGCTACATCATAGCATTTCTATAAGGAATCAATGAGAGAATGCATCTAAAACATAAAGAACAGAGATCAACACACAGTGAGACTCAGTAACCCTTATGATTATCCTCATTCTTCATGCTTTCTCCACACTCCAAACAACAGCAGCATGTTTGTGATTCCACATGATTTCACTTGTTTCCAGAGTCAGGAATAGCTCTCCCTTGTTAACCTTCATTTGGAAAGCAATTTAACTCTTTGACATTAAAATTAAAATACAAACAGCCCAGTGCCTGATTTAATGGACAATTAAAAATTAAATTAATAGTTAGTAAGTGATGAACTAATTTTGTTACTATAACCATATTAGCCTCATCCTTGGAGGAATATAAAAAGGGGGAAAGAGACCACTTAAAATGTACATATCTATATCTATCTATCTACCCAGGCAATAAAATATCTAAATTCACATATCATAACCTTGACAGATTCACTCTTTGAAGCTACTTCCCCACAAACTCAGTTGTCTGATATTCATGCAAAAATGTTTAGATGCCAAAGGAATGAGAACTAATGATCTCGGAGGATAAAAACAGACTAAAGGAGTATTTTATTGCAAGATGTTGAGCAAACAGTCAGGTAAAGCAGCCCAGATCATTGGCGGTCTCTAGAAAGACAAAGGGTTTTCTTGCTTGTCTTCTGATGTTCTTTTTTCTCTGCACAGAACCAGACAAAGGACCCAAGAGTGGGCTCTCTTTGTTTGGGGCAGAAGGGATGCTCATAGCTCCAGCCTCTTCTCTGCCCACGAGAACCTCAGCTACCAATAACACTTAGCTGCAGGTGAAATGTCATGGAATCCAAGGATGCAGCAGCCCAAAGGGACCTGTTAAATCACCTTGCCTAGGAATTCTTCATCTTAATTTTGGAGAAATCCATTCTTGTCCCTCCAAGGCCTGACTCTTCTCATTATACTACTCTGTCTTCACACCCATGTCTATTCCCTTAACTTCCTCAGAGCAACATCTTCAAACAAGGTGGTGTAGTATTTTAGTTTAGACCACTTGAATCAGAGATAAAGAGACATCAGCCTGATTCCTTGCTCAGCCAAGCTGTAGCCTTAAGCTCACATCCTGCCCTCTCTGAGCCTCCGCTCTCCTGTACGTTAAGGGTGATAAGAACAGACGCTACATCATAGCATTTCTATAAGGAATCAATGAGAGAATGCATCTAAAACATAAAGAACAGAGATCAACACACAGTGAGACTCAGTAACCCTTATGATTATCCTCATTCTTCATGCTTTCTCCACACTCCAAACAACAGCAGCATGTTTGTGATTCCACATGATTTCACTTGTTTCCAGAGTCAGGAATAGCTCTCCCTTGTTAACCTTCATTTGGAAAGCAATTTAACTCTTTGACATTAAAATTAAAATACAAACAGCCCAGTGCCTGATTTAATGGACAATTAAAAATTAAATTAATAGTTAGTAAGTGATGAACTAATTTTGTTACTATAACCATATTAGCCTCATCCTTGGAGGAATATAAAAAGGGGGAAAGAGACCACTTAAAATGTACATATCTATATCTATCTATCTACCCAGGCAATAAAATATCTAAATTCACATATCATAACCTTGACAGATTCACTCTTTGAAGCTACTTCCCCACAAACTCAGTTGTCTGATATTCATGCAAAAATGTTTAGATGCCAAAGGAATGAGAACTAATGATCTCGGAGGATAAAAAAACAGACTAAAGGAGTATTTTATTGCAAGATGTTGAGCAAACAGTCAGGTAAAGCAGCCCAGATCATTGGCGGTCTCTAGAAAGACAAAGGGTTTTCTTGCTTGTCTTCAGATACACGGATCTGTCAGATGGGCTAGTTGTAAGTTTCAGGCATGAGGCTCTCATTCTTATGCTCAGCACTGATAGGAGGGAAAGGTGAAAAACAGCCCAGGCGTCCTGAAGAGGCCTCAGCAGAAGATGGGGCATGGAAGAACACATATCACCTTCTAAAGAAGTCCCAGAGCTCACCTTTTCTTCCCTTACTCCCTCTGTTCTGTGACTATCCCTTCCTCTTCCCCTAGAGGCACAATGCTCTCAAAGCTCTCATCACTTTAGTATCAATATCATTGCATATTAATGTATTTGTTCTTCCTGCTGATCTGTTCAGTCCATGTTAAGCATTGCTTCTATCTTGTTTACCTTTCATGTCGACATATAGCATAGCATCTGGCGTGAAATAGACAGGTGCCCAGTGTTTGTCATCCTGAATGGATTTAATGTAAATGAGTGAAAAATTTGTTCAATCTCAGATGTTAAGACCCAAGAAGCTTCCCTTTCTAGGGGTATCTGCCATTTCAGTAGGAAGATTGGAGGAGTGATGCTGAATCCAAAGAGATGGCTAATGCATGGGTTGATTCCAGGCGTTAAGAAGTGGCCAGAGGCTCAGGTGATAGTGTTGGGAGGGGAGGCTTCCAAGAACTCATCAAATCACAATTTCTGTTCTGAAACATGCTGGTCTGGCTTCAGTGAACAGAAACTGTCTTGGGAGCAAAGAACACCACTCAATTCTCATGATGACAAAGTACAATCTGATTCTGATAAGAAGTGATCTGAATGGGGTAGCCTTCTGTCCACAGTACTCTTCACCTCTGTTTTTTGAGATCCCTATTGTCATAGTCTCCACTTTGTAGCAAAGAACATGTATTGGCTTTTGGGAGTCCAGGATCCATTCCCTCTAGCTTAAACAATAGCTCCTTTATTTCCTGTGGGAAATTTCCTCTCAGTGAGTACAGTCTTAATGATATCAACAGTCAAGACACTTTATCTTCGACCCAAGGATGTATGATTCAAGTGTGGCAGATCAGCCCTTTCCTGCTGTGACTTTGAATCTTGAGTAGAGGACTTTAAAGGAGGAAAAGTATTTGCCATCACTTCTACCAAAGGGACAATCTTTTCAAGAATGCTGCCCACTTCACACCACCCAGATGCCAGAATACCATTTTCTTTTTCTGAGCTGGGTTCTCCAGGCTTCTCATTGGTTTTATGATCCAATATCCTTCTGATAAATTCATTTCTGCTAAAATTAGCCTGAGTCTGTTTTAACATCTTATAATCTGAGATCTCTGATACTTTGTGGTTGCAGAGCAGGAGGTGAGGGCAAGAGGAAGCCATCATCTGGGCTTCCAAACTCTCTCCTGATAAATACAGTAATTCATTACATATATTCATCAGCTTCTTCCAGAGAAGATAACTCAAATGAATTCAATATCTAGTGAAAGAAAAGAGCAGGGGAAAATCAGGTAGAATCATGAGAAGGCAATCTAGGAGAGGTAAGAAGAGTTTGTCATACTGAATGGATTTAATGTAAATGAGTGAAAAATTTGTTCAATCTCAGATGTTAAGACCCAAGAAGCTTCCCTTTCTAGGGGTATCTGCCATTTCAGTAGGAAGATTGGAGGAGTGATGCTGAATCCAAAGAGATGGCTAATGCATGGGTTGATTCCAGGCGTTAAGAAGTGGCCAGAGGCTCAGGTGATAGTGTTGGGAGGGGAGGCTTCCAAGAACTCATCAAATCACAATTTCTGTTCTGAAACATGCTGGTCTGGCTTCAGTGAACAGAAACTGTCTTGGGAGCAAAGAACACCACTCAATTCTCATGATGACAAAGTACAATCTGATTCTGATAAGAAGTGATCTGAATGGGGTAGCCTTCTGTCCACAGTACTCTTCACCTCTGTTTTTTGAGATCCCTATTGTCATAGTCTCCACTTTGTAGCAAAGAACATGTATTGGCTTTTGGGAGTCCAGGATCCATTCCCTCTAGCTTAAACAATAGCTCCTTTATTTCCTGTGGGAAATTTCCTCTCAGTGAGTACAGTCTTAATGATATCAACAGTCAAGACACTTTATCTTCGACCCAAGGATGTATGATTCAAGTGTGGCAGATCAGCCCTTTCCTGCTGTGACTTTGAATCTTGAGTAGAGGACTTTAAAGGAGGAAAAGTATTTGCCATCACTTCTACCAAAGGGACAATCTTTTCAAGAATGCTGCCCACTTCACACCACCCAGATGCCAGAATACCATTTTCTTTTTCTGAGCTGGGTTCTCCAGGCTTCTCATTGGTTTTATGATCCAATATCCTTCTGATAAATTCATTTCTGCTAAAATTAGCCTGAGTCTGTTTTAACATCTTATAATCTGAGATCTCTGATACTTTGTGGTTGCAGAGCAGGAGGTGAGGGCAAGAGGAAGCCATCATCTGGGCTTCCAAACTCTCTCCTGATAAATACAGTAATTCATTACATATATTCATCAGCTTCTTCCAGAGAAGATAACTCAAATGAATTCAATATCTAGTGAAAGAAAAGAGCAGGGGAAAATCAGGTAGAATCATGAGAAGGACAAGTCCTAGGAGAGGTAAGAAGCCAACAGGAGAGGTCTGCCAAAGGAAACCAATTTTTGTCTATTATGCTTGACTCTGACCTCAAAGCTTCTCATCAGTCTGGCCTCAGGTAGGGAGGTGGGGATTCTGCATGATTGTGTGTGTATGTGCTCAGTCACTCAGTTGTGTCTGACTCTTTGTGACACTATGGACTGTAGCCTGCCAAGCTCCTCTGTCCATGGATTTTTCCAGGCAAGAATAAGTGGAGAGCTTCCCCTGGTGGTCCAGTGGGTAAGGACACCGCCTTGCAGTGCAAGGGGCGCCGGTGCGATCCCTGGCCTGGGAAGATCCCACGTGCCGCGGAGCGGCTGGACCAATGTGCCCAATGACCCAGTCGGAGCTCTGGAGCGCATGCGCCCAGAGCCAGCGCTCTGCAACGACAGATGCCAACGCGATAGGAGGCCCACAGGAGCCAAAGAACAAGACGGATGAAAATACAGAAATGAAAGACCAATAGAAGTGGCCCGCCCGCTCCCCTCCCTCCCCAACCCAACTCCCGCCCAAAATAAATAAATAAATAAATAAATAAATCTTTAAAAAAAAAAAAAAAAGAATAAGTGGAATCGGTAGCTATTTTCTACCTCAGTCTGCGTGATTAGCAGGACTCAAAAGGCCTTCCTGATATAAGTTCCCCTGAAACCTAGTTTTTTTCTCATTTCCCAGAGGATCTGCATGCCCAGCCATAGGGTCCCGACCTTATTTCCAACAACCTCACAGTCTGATGCCAGAATACCATTTTCTTTTTCTGAGCTGGGTTCTCCAGGCTTCTCATTGGTTTTATGATCCAATATCCTTCTGATAAATTCATTTCTGCTAAAATTAGCCTGAGTCTGTTTTAACATCTTATAATCTGAGATCTCTGATACTTTGTGGTTGCAGAGCAGGAGGTGAGGGCAAGAGGAAGCCATCATCTGGGCTTCCAAACTCTCTCCTGATAAATACAGTAATTCATTACATATATTCATCAGCTTCTTCCAGAGAAGATAACTCAAATGAATTCAATATCTAGTGAAAGAAAAGAGCAGGGGAAAATCAGGTAGAATCATGAGAAGGACAAGTCCTAGGAGAGGTAAGAAGCCAACAGGAGAGGTCTGCCAAAGGAAACCAATTTTTGTCTATTATGCTTGACTCTGACCTCAAAGCTTCTCATCAGTCTGGCCTCAGGTAGGGAGGTGGGGATTCTGCATGATTGTGTGTGTATGTGCTCAGTCACTCAGTTGTGTCTGACTCTTTGTGACACTATGGACTGTAGCCTGCCAAGCTCCTCTGTCCATGGATTTTTCCAGGCAAGAATAAGTGGAGAGCTTCCCCTGGTGGTCCAGTGGGTAAGGACACCGCCTTGCAGTGCAAGGGGCGCCGGTGCGATCCCTGGCCTGGGAAGATCCCACGTGCCGCGGAGCGGCTGGACCAATGTGCCCAATGACCCAGTCGGAGCTCTGGAGCGCATGCGCCCAGAGCCAGCGCTCTGCAACGACAGATGCCAACGCGATAGGAGGCCCACAGGAGCCAAAGAACAAGACGGATGAAAATACAGAAATGAAAGACCAATAGAAGTGGCCCGCCCGCTCCCCTCCCTCCCCAACCCAACTCCCGCCCAAAATAAATAAATAAATAAATAAATAAATCTTTAAAAAAAAAAAAAAAAGAATAAGTGGAATCGGTAGCTATTTTCTACCTCAGTCTGCGTGATTAGCAGGACTCAAAAGGCCTTCCTGATATAAGTTCCCCTGAAACCTAGTTTTTTTCTCATTTCCCAGAGGATCTGCATGCCCAGCCATGGGGTCCCGACCTTATTTCCACATAATGGTCCAACCTCACAGTCTGCATGGAGGGAAAACTTCCAGGACATTGTGGGGACAGTATATCTGAAAGTACCATTGCTTTCCAATGGTCCATATATCTGGAAACAAACTGGAGATTTGTGAATTTGGTCTTCCACCTTCAACTGCCACTAGACACATGTCACAAAGGTAATATTAAATAATTTTATTGCACCCAATATTAGGCAGAGTCTATAAAAGGACAGAGGAGTGGAAATTCCCTCTCAGTCCAGTGGTTAGGACTCCATGCTTCAACTGCAGAGGGCATGGGTTCAACCCCTGGTCAGGGAATTTAGATCCTGCATGCCCCATAGCATGGCTAAAAAATAAATAAAATCTTAAGTAAAAAGAAAAAAAGGACAGAGAAGCAAAGAGAGATTCACATTAGAAATGCCATTCATGGGCTTCCCTGGTGGTCCAGTGGGTAGAGTCCGTCTTGCAGTGCAAAGGGCACCAGTTCAATCCCTGCCTGGGAAGATCCCGTGTTCTGCAGAGCAGCTGGACCAGTGTGTCCAGTAATGAGCCAGTGCTCTGGAGCGCATGTCCCCAGAGCTGGTGCTCTGCAGTGGGAGAGGCCACTGCAATGGGAGGCCCACACAGGCTAAAGTAAAAAGATGAATGAAAATAAATAAATAAAAAAACAATAAAAGAAGCCAAAATTTAAAAAAGAAAAAAGAAATGCCATTTAGTGCTTGCTCCCACAAGCTCATTCAAGGAAAACCCCATGTTCCCCCTTGATTAAACAACCCCTCTTCCTGTCAGTTAACTAGAGGCTATGTAGGCTGGGAATAATGGGTCCAAGACACAGCCAATGACTTATGACCTGTGTGACCTGGGATGAAAAGATATATTTGACCAATCAGATGCCTCTGGGATACTTAAAATCATAAAGCTGGGAACTGAGATGGCAGAGGGGCTGAGGATGAAAAGGCACCTTGAGATGTGAAAGACAAACTACTAATAAACCAAAATTTTACATGAGCAGAAAAGATAAAGAGTGAGAGGAAATCAGCCAAAAGAGAGAAAGGAAAACTGAACAAGTAATTGGAGAGAACAAGAGAGAAGAAGAGAGAGAGACAGAGAGACAGAGAGACTGGTTCCTAAAGCAGCCGCGGGTCCTGACAGCTTTCCAGATCTAATTACAGTTCATTTTTGCCCTAACAGTACACCACTGTTCGGGAGGCAACATGAAGGAGTCTGTTTCTTGAAACCTGAAGAACCTAAATAAAACAAAGGGAAGCCAGGACACTAAGACTGAAGTGAAGACTATGTAAACTAATGCCAATTTTCTCTGGCCCTAGCTACCAAACCAGAGATGGATCCATCTAAGATAGCCTCTGGTGCCTGGAGCATATTCAATTTCTCACTGCATACACTATTATCCCATTTGAGCCTTATGACAACTCTGTGAGATAATAATGTCCCACACATTCATTCAGCAAACATTTGTTCAACTTCTGGAACACATATCACCAGCACTCTTCCATGAGTAAATACAGGAAAGAAGAAAGTTCAGTGAGTCATAGCTCTTGCTCCAGAGGAGGATGCCAGCTTTTGCAGAAAGGTATCTGCATTTTACAAATAAGGAGATAAATCAAGATGGGGCATGGGTGTATTCAAGTACACCCCGCTAATCAGTCAAGGAGATGAGATTTAGTTCAGAATTCATCATATTTCTAGACTTCTATTACAAATGGACCCTGCTTCTACCATTGTCAGAGGTTGGAAAACTTTTATTTAAGGAGCCCGATGGTAAATATTCTAGGCTATGCAGACCATTTTTAGTATCCGTCATGACTACTTAATTCTATTTTTACAGCACAAAAGCAACTTTAGATTCTATGTAAACAAAGGGGCATGGCTATGTGCCAATAAAGCTTTATGGTGTGCCAGTAAAGGCAGTCACAAGGTGACTGGCTGGGTTTGGCCTGTGGACCACTGCTGCCAACCATACTAAATGCCTGTGTGCTTGAAGGATCTTCCCCGTCTCATGACTGTTACTCATCAAGAGTTGCAAGAGCTTCAAAGATGACAAAGCTATGGGAGTCAAGTAACATTTAGACAATTTCTCAGCCTTACAGTGGCTGACTGATTGGGTCATAGGAGGAGATTATACGCCATTCACATCCTGACTTAGAAATGGATCATTTCACAAAGATAATATTTTTTTCCCAAGAGTCTCTCAATATCCCAGCTGCCCATTACTATAATAACCTACACTCTATACTGAAAAAGTAGAAGCAATAACAAATCAAGGAAGAATTCAGACACTGACTTCTTTAGAGAAAAGTTTTGACATTTCAAGGCATGCTACTAACAGACCAGCCATCAGTGTCTTCAAATGTTCTGAATTTCTTAGATCTTCGTAAGATAGCAATTTTTTAAAAAGTCGTTATCTACCAAACCAGAGATGGATCCATCTAAGATAGCCTCTGGTGCCTGGAGCATATTCAATTTCTCACTGCATACACTATTATCCCATTTGAGCCTTATGACAACTCTGTGAGATAATAATGTCCCACACATTCATTCAGCAAACATTTGTTCAACTTCTGGAACACATATCACCAGCACTCTTCCATGAGTAAATACAGGAAAGAAGAAAGTTCAGTGAGTCATAGCTCTTGCTCCAGAGGAGGATGCCAGCTTTTGCAGAAAGGTATCTGCATTTTACAAATAAGGAGATAAATCAAGATGGGGCATGGGTGTATTCAAGTACACCCCGCTAATCAGTCAAGGAGATGAGATTTAGTTCAGAATTCATCATATTTCTAGACTTCTATTACAAATGGACCCTGCTTCTACCATTGTCAGAGGTTGGAAAACTTTTATTTAAGGAGCCCGATGGTAAATATTCTAGGCTATGCAGACCATTTTTAGTATCCGTCATGACTACTTAATTCTATTTTTACAGCACAAAAGCAACTTTAGATTCTATGTAAACAAAGGGGCATGGCTATGTGCCAATAAAGCTTTATGGTGTGCCAGTAAAGGCAGTCACAAGGTGACTGGCTGGGTTTGGCCTGTGGACCACTGCTGCCAACCATACTAAATGCCTGTGTGCTTGAAGGATCTTCCCCGTCTCATGACTGTTACTCATCAAGAGTTGCAAGAGCTTCAAAGATGACAAAGCTATGGGAGTCAAGTAACATTTAGACAATTTCTCAGCCTTACAGTGGCTGACTGATTGGGTCATAGGAGGAGATTATACGCCATTCACATCCTGACTTAGAAATGGATCATTTCACAAAGATAATATTTTTTTCCCAAGAGTCTCTCAATATCCCAGCTGCCCATTACTATAATAACCTACACTCTATACTGAAAAAGTAGAAGCAATAACAAATCAAGGAAGAATTCAGACACTGACTTCTTTAGAGAAAAGTTTTGACATTTCAAGGCATGCTACTAACAGACCAGCCATCAGTGTCTTCAAATGTTCTGAATTTCTTAGATCTTCGTAAGATAGCAAATGTGTTTGTGTTTTCCTAAAGGCCAGTAGTCGTATATCAAGAATCATAAATTATTTAGGGCATATATACACAACAAGAAGAAAACTTAGCCTCTATCAGGCAAGGCAAAAATGTAAGAGCCAGAGATGATAGATATACTAGAAAACTAACTACAAAATGCTAGGAAAGACCATTGTATAAACACAGGAAAGTCAGGTTTCACAGGAAAGTCAGGTTTATGTAGATTCCTAGTGGGGCAGATAAAGAGGGAGCCAGAACATATTCCAGATTTTATGCCCTTGAGAAGGATACACTCTAATTCTGTTTAGGCTTTGCTGGGAATAGTGTTGTAACTTTTCTATCATTAGAGTCCATTATGATTAGAGGGATAAAAGGCAGACCTCTGAGTTAGGCCCATGTCTTTCCTCATTCTTCTGTGTCCCTGGGGAATAGCAGAAAGCATATGTATTGGTCTCTGCCCCCAGTTCCTGGCACAGCGTTCCCCAAACCCTTGGTATTTCCTAAGTGACAAGAGCACTAGAAACACCTGTGGTCGTAATATTTGGTCTCTGATGCCAGTTCCTTACACAGGGTTCCTGAAACTCCTGCAATATTTTGGGTAATAAAAGTGTCTTATCCTCCAATGAGGTGACTCTGAGTGCTCATCACTGGAAAGACCAAGCCATGATTAGAAGCCTGGAATTTTTAGCACCCAGAACTCCATTCTATTGAGAAGGCACAATGGCTGAAAATGGGGTCAATGACTGGTCATGTCTACCTAATAAAGCCTCCATAAAAATCCTCAAATGATGGGGTTCGGGAAGCTTCCAGGCTGGTAAACACATTCTCATAAGGAGATTATACGCCATTCACATCCTGACTTAGAAATGGATCATTTCACAAAGATAATATTTTTTTCCCAAGAGTCTCTCAATATCCCAGCTGCCCATTACTATAATAACCTACACTCTATACTGAAAAAGTAGAAGCAATAACAAATCAAGGAAGAATTCAGACACTGACTTCTTTAGAGAAAAGTTTTGACATTTCAAGGCATGCTACTAACAGACCAGCCATCAGTGTCTTCAAATGTTCTGAATTTCTTAGATCTTCGTAAGATAGCAAATGTGTTTGTGTTTTCCTAAAGGCCAGTAGTCGTATATCAAGAATCATAAATTATTTAGGGCATATATACACAACAAGAAGAAAACTTAGCCTCTATCAGGCAAGGCAAAAATGTAAGAGCCAGAGATGATAGATATACTAGAAAACTAACTACAAAATGCTAGGAAAGACCATTGTATAAACACAGGAAAGTCAGGTTTCACAGGAAAGTCAGGTTTATGTAGATTCCTAGTGGGGCAGATAAAGAGGGAGCCAGAACATATTCCAGATTTTATGCCCTTGAGAAGGATACACTCTAATTCTGTTTAGGCTTTGCTGGGAATAGTGTTGTAACTTTTCTATCATTAGAGTCCATTATGATTAGAGGGATAAAAGGCAGACCTCTGAGTTAGGCCCATGTCTTTCCTCATTCTTCTGTGTCCCTGGGGAATAGCAGAAAGCATATGTATTGGTCTCTGCCCCCAGTTCCTGGCACAGCGTTCCCCAAACCCTTGGTATTTCCTAAGTGACAAGAGCACTAGAAACACCTGTGGTCGTAATATTTGGTCTCTGATGCCAGTTCCTTACACAGGGTTCCTGAAACTCCTGCAATATTTTGGGTAATAAAAGTGTCTTATCCTCCAATGAGGTGACTCTGAGTGCTCATCACTGGAAAGACCAAGCCATGATTAGAAGCCTGGAATTTTTAGCACCCAGAACTCCATTCTATTGAGAAGGCACAATGGCTGAAAATGGGGTCAATGACTGGTCATGTCTACCTAATAAAGCCTCCATAAAAATCCTCAAATGATGGGGTTCGGGAAGCTTCCAGTCTGGTAAACACATTCTCATAAGAGAAGGGTGATGCACTCCAGCTTCACAGTAACAGGATCTCCTGTGCTTAGGATGCGCCCAGACCCACCTTATGTATCTCTTCACCTGTCTGTTCATCTATAGCCTTTATCCTTTAATAAGATGGTAAATTTAAGTGTTTCCCTGAGTTCTGTAAGCTGCTCTAGCAAATTAACTGAACTTCTGATTTACAGCCAAGCTAGACAGAAGCTGTGGGTAACCTGGGGACCTATTACTTCCAACTGACATCTAAAGTGGGGTGGGAAAGTCTTGTGGGACTGAGCCCTTATGGGATCTGACACTATCTCTAGGTTGACAGTGTCATAATTGAGTTAAATCGTAAATCACTTGGCTAAATGTTTTATGTAAAATTTTCAGTCGTAGGGAATGATTTCTTGCTATGGGGGGAAAGCCCCACATATTTGTTGACCAGAAGGGTCAGAAATGAAGTGTTCTGGATGAGAAGTAAGGAGACACAGAGGTGGGAAAGACAGACCTTTTCCAACATGGTGCCCAAGTCACAGGGTTTCCCAGGTAGCCCCAGTGGTAAAGAATTCACCTGCCACTGCAGGAGATGCAGGAGATGTGGGTTCAATTTCTAGGTTGGGAAGATTCCCTAGAGGAGGAAATGGCAACCCAGCCCAGTATTCTTGCCTGGGAAATCCCATAGACAGAGGAGCCTGGCAGGCTACAGTCCATATGGTCACAAAAGAGCCAGACATGACTGAATGGCTGAATACATATGTATGCCCAAGTTATGGGTATCAATATATGGTATCTTCATTCTCTATACAAGCCCATGCAATTTCTGATCCTGTCCCCTGAGAAGGGTAGAAGGGCACCTATTTGCCAAGGATACAGCATGCAGAAACATCCTCTGTCTTATGATTTCCTGAAAAAATGGGGAGGGAAGCAGCCTGAAAAATCCCAAATCTGTTCTGTTCATGATACCCTGGTTTGAGGAAAACAATATCCTAGGAGTATTGCTTAGAATTCTCAAACCCATTCCTTCCCAACTACAATGTCTGCTTTAGTTCCAAACAAACCCTTTCCTCCTTGCTCCCCAGGGTTTCCGTGGAGACACTGCAGACAAGGAAGGGAAACTAGATAAGTTCATCTGTCTGTGGTTGGGGGCCACCTGGGGGCTGCCATTTCAGGCTCCCCAGCAGTGGTGGCTTGTGAATGTTTTATTAAAAACTTTCCTTGAGATGGTTTTTAATGAAGGGATAAAGCTACTCTCTTGAAGACAACTGTGAGCATCTTTTCAGCCTTCATGTTTATAAGATCGATCCCTTTCCTTGCTTATGTATTGAAGGTACCAAATAACAAGAAAGGTAATAATAACTAGAGCTGACATTTATTAAGCTCTTACTAGGTGCCATGTGCTCCGCTAAGCATTTTCCATGCATGGTATCCTTTAATTTGTACAAAAACTTTTGAAGTAGGTACAAGAAGTGTCCCTGCATTCCAGTAAGGCAGTAGAATATGGTGCTTAAGAACAAGAATTCCATAGCTTGGCTCCCTGAGTTTAAATCTAGGTTCTCTACACACTAGGTGTCTACACTTGGGCAAATGATTTAAGCTTCCTGGTTGTATTAGTCATTGATTTCTGTGTAACAAATAACCCTTCAACTCAGCGGCTTAAAACACCATTCATTTATGATCTCACAGTTTGGGGCATGGCCTTTCTGGGTCCTTTTATTCAGGGTTTTTCACAAGAGGATAGTCAAGAAGTCAGCCAGGGCTTCAGTCAGGGAGAGTATCTGCTTCCACATTCGTTCAAGTCTGTCAGGATTCAGTTCCTTAAGTGTTGTTGGACTGTTAGCTTCAGTTCCTCCATGGAAGTCAGCTTCATCAAAGCTTGCAAGCTGAGAAGGCAAATGAAATGGTCTCCTAGCAAATGGAAGTCTCCATCTTCTGTAACCTAATCAGGGAAGCAATGTTCTATCACCTTTGCCATACCTTATTTATTAGGAGGAAGTCCCTGGTACAGTATACTCTCAAGAGAAGGAGATAACACAAAGGCATAAATTCTAGGAGCTGGGGATCATTAGAGACTAGATTAGAAGGCTGCCTTCTGTATTTGGGTCTCGGTATCCTCAGTCTGTATTCTGGGTCTTGGTGTAAAATGGAGATAGCAGTGCCAATCACATAAGGTTGTTAGGTACACTAGGTGAGTTACTAAATGCAAAAGAATTTAGATTGAGACCTGGCATATATAGAAAGTGTTATCAGCAAAGTGTTTTCTATTATTATTTTCATAAAACGTGACCATGAAAATTTAAGTCAATTGCCCAGTGTCATTCAGCTAGTGAGCACTAGAGTAAGGACTGAACTCAGATTACATTAACTGAGTCTCAAATGCGTGCTTAGACGGACAGCAGTATCTAAGGACAAACAAGGTCCCTGATAATATGGGGCTTCTAGTCTAGAGGAGAAAAGACATCAGTTAGCTGTGCTGTGATGAGTTGCTAAGTCATGTTCAACTCTTTGTGACCCTATATACTGTAGCCTTCCAGACCCCTCTGTTCATGGAATTCCCTGAGGGTAGAATATGGTGCTTAAGAACAAGAATTCCATAGCTTGGCTCCCTGAGTTTAAATCTAGGTTCTCTACACACTAGGTGTCTACACTTGGGCAAATGATTTAAGCTTCCTGGTTGTATTAGTCATTGATTTCTGTGTAACAAATAACCCTTCAACTCAGCGGCTTAAAACACCATTCATTTATGATCTCACAGTTTGGGGCATGGCCTTTCTGGGTCCTTTTATTAAGGGTTTTTCACAAGAGGATAGTCAAGAAGTCAGCCAGGGCTTCAGTCAGGGAGAGTATCTGCTTCCACATTCGTTCAAGTCTGTCAGGATTCAGTTCCTTAAGTGTTGTTGGACTGTTAGCTTCAGTTCCTCCATGGAAGTCAGCTTCATCAAAGCTTGCAAGCTGAGAAGGCAAATGAAATGGTCTCCTAGCAAATGGAAGTCTCCATCTTCTGTAACCTAATCAGGGAAGCAATGTTCTATCACCTTTGCCATACCTTATTTATTAGGAGGAAGTCCCTGGTACAGTATACTCTCAAGAGAAGGAGATAACACAAAGGCATAAATTCTAGGAGCTGGGGATCATTAGAGACTAGATTAGAAGGCTGCCTTCTGTATTTGGGTCTCGGTATCCTCAGTCTGTATTCTGGGTCTTGGTGTAAAATGGAGATAGCAGTGCCAATCACATAAGGTTGTTAGGTACACTAGGTGAGTTACTAAATGCAAAAGAATTTAGATTGAGACCTGGCATATATAGAAAGTGTTATCAGCAAAGTGTTTTCTATTATTATTTTCATAAAACGTGACCATGAAAATTTAAGTCAATTGCCCAGTGTCATTCAGCTAGTGAGCACTAGAGTAAGGACTGAACTCAGATTACATTAACTGAGTCTCAAATGCGTGCTTAGACGGACAGCAGTATCTAAGGACAAACAAGGTCCCTGATAATATGGGGCTTCTAGTCTAGAGGAGAAAAGACATCAGTTAGCTGTGCTGTGATGAGTTGCTAAGTCATGTTCAACTCTTTGTGACCCTATATACTGTAGCCTTCCAGACCCCTCTGTTCATGGAATTCTCCAGGCAAGAATATTGCAGTGGATAGCCTTTCCTTTCTGCAGGGGATCTTCCAACCGAGGGATCAAGCCCAGATCTTCCGCATTGCAGGCAGATTTTTTCTACCATCTGAACCACCAAGGAAGCCCACATCAATCAGAGAATTACTCAAATAATTGAAAGATGCACCAGGTGCCATGAAGGCCCATACAAATCCAGGTAAGAGGGTTGTATCATCTCAGTATGGCTTATTGAGAAATGTTTCCTTAAGGATGGGATATTCCAACTAGGACTAGAAGAAAGTAAATAGAAATAGGTTGGGTTGAAGGTGAAAGAAATGTGCTCCAGGAACTGGGGACAGCCTCTGGGAAGACCCTGGAGCAGAAAATGCAAGATGAATGACTTTTTTTTTCAAATATTCTCTACTCTTGCATGCAATCCTCATTGCATGCAATTGACATGTCAAATACCACCTCATCCATGCAAATATCTGTGATTGTCTCTCTCCAATATCTGGAAATATTCTAGCTGTTCTCCTGAAGCATGGAAGGTACCTGCCAACCTGAAAGGGTGGTTGTGATGTTACATCCTATGCACCCAGTAAAATACCCAGCACACAGCAGTAACTATGATAATATAACACCGGACAATGGTGCTATTATCTTCAGCTCTCCTGCTGAGACTTTAGACGGCTTAGCTTAGATTTTCCCTCTTCCTTTCCTCTCTGCACCTGCTAGTGGCATGGAGATTTTCCAGTGCTAAGTTGTTGAAAAGAATTTAGATTGAAGCATATATAGAAAGTGTTATCAGCAAAGTGTTTTCTATTATTATTTTCATAAAACGTGACCATGAAAATTTAAGTCAATTGCCCAGTGTCATTCAGCTAGTGAGCACTAGAGTAAGGACTGAACTCAGATTACATTAACTGAGTCTCAAATGCGTGCTTAGACGGACAGCAGTATCTAAGGACAAACAAGGTCCCTGATAATATGGGGCTTCTAGTCTAGAGGAGAAAAGACATCAGTTAGCTGTGCTGTGATGAGTTGCTAAGTCATGTTCAACTCTTTGTGACCCTATATACTGTAGCCTTCCAGACCCCTCTGTTCATGGAATTCTCCAGGCAAGAATATTGCAGTGGATAGCCTTTCCTTTCTGCAGGGGATCTTCCAACCGAGGGATCAAGCCCAGATCTTCCGCATTGCAGGCAGATTTTTTCTACCATCTGAACCACCAAGGAAGCCCACATCAATCAGAGAATTACTCAAATAATTGAAAGATGCACCAGGTGCCATGAAGGCCCATACAAATCCAGGTAAGAGGGTTGTATCATCTCAGTATGGCTTATTGAGAAATGTTTCCTTAAGGATGGGATATTCCAACTAGGACTAGAAGAAAGTAAATAGAAATAGGTTGGGTTGAAGGTGAAAGAAATGTGCTCCAGGAACTGGGGACAGCCTCTGGGAAGACCCTGGAGCAGAAAATGCAAGATGAATGACTTTTTTTTTCAAATATTCTCTACTCTTGCATGCAATCCTCATTGCATGCAATTGACATGTCAAATACCACCTCATCCATGCAAATATCTGTGATTGTCTCTCTCCAATATCTGGAAATATTCTAGCTGTTCTCCTGAAGCATGGAAGGTACCTGCCAACCTGAAAGGGTGGTTGTGATGTTACATCCTATGCACCCAGTAAAATACCCAGCACACAGCAGTAACTATGATAATATAACACCGGACAATGGTGCTATTATCTTCAGCTCTCCTGCTGAGACTTTAGACGGCTTAGCTTAGATTTTCCCTCTTCCTTTCCTCTCTGCACCTGCTAGTGGCATGGAGATTTTCCAGTGCTAAGTTGTTGAGCATTTGTCTTAGGTAAAAGAAAAAGGCCAGGGTCTTGAAAGGTGTTCAAGATGGAACTCAGGCAGTCTCCCACTGTGATTTTGATGGAGCCAAGCAAAAATGAAGCCATATAAAGAGAGTGCTTGTGGCCGTTACCCAGTTTGTGCCCTTGTCCTTGTGTAAGTTCTCCTACTGGGAAAGGGGTCTGAGCAAACCACTGGAGCGGCTCAAACACTGGGTAAAACCCACATGAAACAGTTGACTGTCCAATCGACTAAGAAAGCTGAGGATAAGTCTGTATCTTTTCATTTCTTGCATCCCAAAAGCTACTACAAAGCAGACATCTTAGAAAGAATTATCAGGTCACTGATCCAGCCAACTCTCCAATTTCTCATGAGCCCTGGAATTCTTCAACTGGTTCATCCGCATTGAATTCCCAGATTATAGACTCATCCTTGCACCTCACCCCACCCCAAAATACAGGTGGGTTTATTTGGAGAGCTAGTCTTCTAAGCAAGGCTTCTCAATGAGGAGGCAGTGGTGACTAATGGTTAAAGATCCAGCCACTGAAGTCAGACATCAGGAAGTGAAATCACGGCTGGGCCACTTCCTAGCTCTGTGACCTTGGCCAAGTCCCTCCATCTCTCCGGATCTTTTCTTCGTGTACAATGGAATAACAATAGAGTGCTAATATAATTGGGTGCTCTATGTCATATACCGAATGAGTATTTCACACTTATTCATTATTAATGGCACTTACTTCATATGGGTGCTATGCAAACGAGGTGAGTGCTCACATACAGAAACTCACATACAATAAGTGCTCAATAAATGCAATTCATTGCTATTATTACTCTCCCACTGGGTCTTGAAAAAAAGGCTATATTCTAGCTGTTCTCCTGAAGCATGGAAGGTACCTGCCAACCTGAAAGGGTGGTTGTGATGTTACAGCCTATGCACCCAGTAAAATACCCAGCACACAGCAGTAACTATGATAATATAACACCGGACAATGGTGCTATTATCTTCAGCTCTCCTGCTGAGACTTTAGACGGCTTAGCTTAGATTTTCCCTCTTCCTTTCCTCTCTGCACCTGCTAGTGGCATGGAGATTTTCCAGTGCTAAGTTGTTGAGCATTTGTCTTAGGTAAAAGAAAAAGGCCAGGGTCTTGAAAGGTGTTCAAGATGGAACTCAGGCAGTCTCCCACTGTGATTTTGATGGAGCCAAGCAAAAATGAAGCCATATAAAGAGAGTGCTTGTGGCCGTTACCCAGTTTGTGCCCTTGTCCTTGTGTAAGTTCTCCTACTGGGAAAGGGGTCTGAGCAAACCACTGGAGCGGCTCAAACACTGGGTAAAACCCACATGAAACAGTTGACTGTCCAATCGACTAAGAAAGCTGAGGATAAGTCTGTATCTTTTCATTTCTTGCATCCCAAAAGCTACTACAAAGCAGACATCTTAGAAAGAATTATCAGGTCACTGATCCAGCCAACTCTCCAATTTCTCATGAGCCCTGGAATTCTTCAACTGGTTCATCCGCATTGAATTCCCAGATTATAGACTCATCCTTGCACCTCACCCCACCCCAAAATACAGGTGGGTTTATTTGGAGAGCTAGTCTTCTAAGCAAGGCTTCTCAATGAGGAGGCAGTGGTGACTAATGGTTAAAGATCCAGCCACTGAAGTCAGACATCAGGAAGTGAAATCACGGCTGGGCCACTTCCTAGCTCTGTGACCTTGGCCAAGTCCCTCCATCTCTCCGGATCTTTTCTTCGTGTACAATGGAATAACAATAGAGTGCTAATATAATTGGGTGCTCTATGTCATATACCGAATGAGTATTTCACACTTATTCATTATTAATGGCACTTACTTCATATGGGTGCTATGCAAACGAGGTGAGTGCTCACATACAGAAACTCACATACAATAAGTGCTCAATAAATGCAATTCATTGCTATTATTACTCTCCCACTGGGTCTTGAAGGCTTGATTAACTTCTATCTTTTGGTCTAGTACCAGCCTAAAGACAACTTCCTTCTACACAAATATATGGACATTTCCAGCAGAGAATAAAAGCTCAGCCAAAAATCACAGACATTGATGTTTTACATTTGTGAGAATATTGATACCCACATTTTTAGCAACAAGTGTTATTGCAATAATACCAAATACATTTGCAAAAAGTCCTTCCTGTCTAATGTGAGATAAACACCAATTGTCATCCCTTTCAGCAGTGTCTGCTGTCTTTAAGGATTCATAAGTTAAAACACTCACGTGGAAAAGCCATACTCTTTGTTGCTGTCGTAGCTGTTTTTGATAGCATGACTGAATAGCATTTTTCTTTGTTTATAAAGATGCCAGCCACTGGCATATGCCAGGCAGAAAACTGGAGGCAGAAGCCCCTTTCTCCACTTTGGAGCCCCTATACCTCACACACTATCTCACCCTGATGATGAGCCCACACTCACTAAATTGCTCCTAATCCTTTCTCATCTCATATTGTGCATTGCCACCTCCACTACATTGCAGTATTTGATTTATGGCCTAGCTGCCCCACCTGAGGCCTGAGAAGATGGCTCCCCTCCGATCGCTTCCATCAGCAGCATAAGTGGAAGGTAATAAAAACCCATACGTGGCTCAGACTTTCAATTTCAATTGGAAATTGAAACGGTGCAATATGATTAAAGTTTAATCTGCATCATCAATAAACATGTGTGCTAAAGCAATGAGGGCTGCTTCACCTCCTGGTTGCAGGCATGTATTTGATGAGAGCATGTCTGTCATCTCTTGTCTAAATGATGTGTTTATGGGATGGGGGTTGCGCACACCAACATACATGCATGGACTATGGGTAGTTGATATATTTGTACAAACAGATGAAAATCATCATATGGACATGTTTGGAAGGAAAAGATTACTCATGCTCCAATGTAACTGGATGCAATCAACAGCTCTATAAGGACTTGCTAAGGGTGTGATAGTTCTTCAAGGAGTGTTAATATTCATGTCTTCATTCATAAAGTATTCATTGAGTGGCTGTTGTGTGTCCGATGCTGCGCTAGGCCCTAGAGTTATAATTGTGAAAGGAAAAAAACAGACATCATTTCTGCTCTCAGGGAGCTTATAGTAATGGTTGAGTGGGATGTCAGTCAAGTAATTAGTCAATTAAATGTAAAATTGCTCCTGTATGAAGTGCCTGCAATGAAGAGGTTTATAATGCTCTGAGTGCTGTCAAGAAGATATGACCTATCATATAAGCTCAGAGAGAGATTCCTGGAGGTGGTAATGATTGAGCTAAGGTCTAAAAAGTAAGTTATGTGGCATTCACTGAGGGTGGGGTGGGGACAGAGTTTGGGAGATGGTACAAACACAAGAGTGATACAGCCACAGGAAACTGTATATGCACAGGCTGAGGGTGCCAGACAAAGCATGGCAAATCTGAGGAAGGATTGAAAGAAGAGTGACTGGATTAGAGACAGGGAGGCTCAAGATGAGCCTGGAGATTGTACCGAGAAAATCACACAAGACTTTGTAGGATGTGGCAAAGAGGCTAGATCCTTTCTCCCCCTAAGTGCAAGGGGAAGCTATTGGAGGGTTTTAAGCAGGGCAGCTATGTGGTCTACTTAAGAGGATGCTGCATAAAGAAGGAAACAGAGAAAGCAGGAATGGATGGGCAGGGACTGATGTGAAGGCTATTTCTGTGGTCCAGGGAGAAGGTGAGAATAATTTGGACTCATCAGTGGCAGTAAAAATGAGCAGACACATTTTCTACAGGATGGAAGTCAATACCTGTCCTTTGAGCACATAATAAATTGACCCATCTCATCTCCATTCTCATAGCCTTTACTCAAAATATCTCTATTGCTTCCATTAATTCCCCCAGTCTTCTGCTGTTCAAGAAAACAGGTCACTCAATCTGCACTTCAGCAACTCTGACCTCTGCCCCAAACTCACCCGGTACAATCATCATATGGACATGTTTGGAAGGAAAAGATTACTCATGCTCCAATGTAACTGGATGCAATCAACAGCTCTATAAGGACTTGCTAAGGGTGTGATAGTTCTTCAAGGAGTGTTAATATTCATGTCTTCATTCATAAAGTATTCATTGAGTGGCTGTTGTGTGTCCGATGCTGCGCTAGGCCCTAGAGTTATAATTGTGAAAGGAAAAAAACAGACATCATTTCTGCTCTCAGGGAGCTTATAGTAATGGTTGAGTGGGATGTCAGTCAAGTAATTAGTCAATTAAATGTAAAATTGCTCCTGTATGAAGTGCCTGCAATGAAGAGGTTTATAATGCTCTGAGTGCTGTCAAGAAGATATGACCTATCATATAAGCTCAGAGAGAGATTCCTGGAGGTGGTAATGATTGAGCTAAGGTCTAAAAAGTAAGTTATGTGGCATTCACTGAGGGTGGGGTGGGGACAGAGTTTGGGAGATGGTACAAACACAAGAGTGATACAGCCACAGGAAACTGTATATGCACAGGCTGAGGGTGCCAGACAAAGCATGGCAAATCTGAGGAAGGATTGAAAGAAGAGTGACTGGATTAGAGACAGGGAGGCTCAAGATGAGCCTGGAGATTGTACCGAGAAAATCACACAAGACTTTGTAGGATGTGGCAAAGAGGCTAGATCCTTTCTCCCCCTAAGTGCAAGGGGAAGCTATTGGAGGGTTTTAAGCAGGGCAGCTATGTGGTCTACTTAAGAGGATGCTGCATAAAGAAGGAAACAGAGAAAGCAGGAATGGATGGGCAGGGACTGATGTGAAGGCTATTTCTGTGGTCCAGGGAGAAGGTGAGAATAATTTGGACTCATCAGTGGCAGTAAAAATGAGCAGACACATTTTCTACAGGATGGAAGTCAATACCTGTCCTTTGAGCACATAATAAATTGACCCATCTCATCTCCATTCTCATAGCCTTTACTCAAAATATCTCTATTGCTTCCATTAATTCCCCCAGTCTTCTGCTGTTCAAGAAAACAGGTCACTCAATCTGCACTTCAGCAACTCTGACCTCTGCCCCAAACTCACCCGGTACTTTACCCATCCTTACCTATGTCTGTTTCTCCTGAGGGTAAAAGGTAGACCACTTTTGCTTTGGCCTCCAGACCTTCACACACACTGCTACTTCTGAAAGAACACTCTTTCCATATTCCCTTCAAGTCTCAGCTCAGAGCCTTTTTTTTCAGGAAGTCTTCTCCAATCCACTCTAAATACCTGAGTTAGAGACCTCGTATCACAGTACGCATAACAACTAGCAGACGCTAGTTGGCTCAAAGAGACTGAAAACACTGAAGAGATGATCAGGCCTTGCTTCCCATTATATCTCCAGGACCCTGGACAGTGGAACATCAACAGAACTCAGTAAATATATACTGGAGGATTGAAGAGATCTTCCTTCTCTCTAAAGTCAGCTCCTGCCCTTGTGCTATTGACATCAACTTCAGTGAAACCTTGTTGCATCAATTTTCCCTTCTGTCTTCAAGCTCACTCTCTTAACTAGATCCTCCCTCACAACAAGACAGATATGTTTCCCCATCCCAAAAGCACTTTCATTCAATCTTGGTTTCCCCCAAGAGTCTGTTCAAACTTCCAGAAAACACAGGCCATACACTCTATTTCCTCATTCCTTTCTTCCTTCACCATTTGGTTTCCAGTCACACAGTTCCAACAAAATACTCTTGAGAGACATGGGGACCTCTCAACGCTAGATTCAGCGGTCACTTTTCAGCCTTCATTCTACTTGACTTTTCGTAACATTTACTGATGTTGGCCATCTACCTTCTGCTTGAAACTCTCCTATCCTTTGATTTTCAATCTTATTTCCTGACTTTTCACTTATATCTTTGATTGTGATTTCTCATTTATTACCCTCCAATGAACTGTTTGGGGTTGTTTTTTATGTCATTTCATAGATGAATAAATTAAAGGCACAAAAAACCCATGTGATGGTGAATGCTTTTTCAAAAGTCCTCATTTGATTGAAATACACCAAAAAAAATTCCCATTGGCTATCTATTTACATATGTTAGTGTCTATGCTTCCATGCTACTCTCTCCACACATCTCATCCTCTTTCTTTCCTCCCCGACTTTTATCCATAACTCTGTTCTCTATGTCTGTGTCTCCATTGGTGCTCTGTGAAGAAGTGCATCAGTACAATCTTTTTAGATTACATACATATATATATGTATCATTAGTATATGATTACTTCACTCTGCATAACAGGCTCTAGGTTCATATACTTCATTAGAACTGACTCAAATGCATTCCTTTTTATGACTGAGTAGTATTCATTAAATAAACTAGAGTGGGGCTTCCCTGGTGGTCCAGTGGGTAAAGAGCCCACCTTGCAGTGCAAGGGGCACCGGTCCAGTGGGTAAAGAGCCCATCTTGCAGTGCAAGGGGCACCGGTTCAATCCCTGGCCCAGGAAGATACCGCATGCCATAGAGTGGCTGGACCGGTGTGTCCAATTACAAGCCAGCGCTCTGGAGGGCATGCGCCCAGAGCCAGTGCTCTACAGCACCAGAGGCCACTGCAATGGGAGGCCCACACAGGCCAAAGAATAAAGATGGATGAAAATAAATAAATAAAAAACCATGAAAGAGGCCAAAATTGAAGAAATAAATAAACTAGAGGGATGGGAATGGGCAGGAGGTGGGAGGGAGATTCAAGAGGGAGGGGACATATGTATACCTACAGTTAATTCATGTTGATGTATGACAGAAGTCTAATCAATATTATAAAGCAACCATGAATCAATCAAAGTAAATAAATAAAAAGAAAGCACAGTCAAAATTCATCATTTGGTTTCCAGTCACCCAGTTCCAACAAAATACTCTTGAGAGACATGGGGACCTCTCAACGCTAGATTCAGCGGTCACTTTTCAGCCTTCATTCTACTTGACTTTTCGTAACATTTACTGATGTTGGCCATCTACCTTCTGCTTGAAACTCTCCTATCCTTTGATTTTCAATCTTATTTCCTGACTTTTCACTTATATCTTTGATTGTGATTTCTCATTTATTACCCTCCAATGAACTGTTTGGGGTTGTTTTTTATGTCATTTCATAGATGAATAAATTAAAGGCACAAAAAACCCATGTGATGGTGAATGCTTTTTCAAAAGTCCTCATTTGATTGAAATACACCAAAAAAAATTCCCATTGGCTATCTATTTACATATGTTAGTGTCTATGCTTCCATGCTACTCTCTCCACACATCTCATCCTCTTTCTTTCCTCCCCGACTTTTATCCATAACTCTGTTCTCTATGTCTGTGTCTCCATTGGTGCTCTGTGAAGAAGTGCATCAGTACAATCTTTTTAGATTACATACATATATATATGTATCATTAGTATATGATTACTTCACTCTGCATAACAGGCTCTAGGTTCATATACTTCATTAGAACTGACTCAAATGCATTCCTTTTTATGACTGAGTAGTATTCATTAAATAAACTAGAGTGGGGCTTCCCTGGTGGTCCAGTGGGTAAAGAGCCCACCTTGCAGTGCAAGGGGCACCGGTCCAGTGGGTAAAGAGCCCATCTTGCAGTGCAAGGGGCACCGGTTCAATCCCTGGCCCAGGAAGATACCGCATGCCATAGAGTGGCTGGACCGGTGTGTCCAATTACAAGCCAGCGCTCTGGAGGGCATGCGCCCAGAGCCAGTGCTCTACAGCACCAGAGGCCACTGCAATGGGAGGCCCACACAGGCCAAAGAATAAAGATGGATGAAAATAAATAAATAAAAAACCATGAAAGAGGCCAAAATTGAAGAAATAAATAAACTAGAGGGATGGGAATGGGCAGGAGGTGGGAGGGAGATTCAAGAGGGAGGGGACATATGTATACCTACAGTTAATTCATGTTGATGTATGACAGAAGTCTAATCAATATTATAAAGCAACCATGAATCAATCAAAGTAAATAAATAAAAAGAAAGCACAGTCAAAATACACCAAAGTACTTTTGCATCAAATGATATATCTTGGAACTGCCTGAAATACTCCAGATATGGTCATGTATTATTTGTATAATTAAAAAGGTAAGCTTAATTTTATAATAAAATAAAAGGTTACATGATCCACCACCATGATTCCACCTTATAAAACCAGGTTTCTTTTGGAGTCCTAAAACCAATGGTGTTTCTATCACAAAGATCAGCACACTTCAGGTAATCCAAGAGAGGTCTTATCAGAGCAAGGGTTCATGGTGTTCCACTTGATAGATGGAAGGTCAGGGACCATGTGTGGATGTTACCATAGAGGAAACTCGGACATGTTGTCAGACTTCACTCTTCCAGGAACACACATGGAACCCAGTGTAGAATATTTATCCGTGCTGAGATGAGTCTTTGTATGAAAGCATACTTTAGGAAAACAGACTTTTGTAAGAGAAATCAATTTCGGATCTCTCAAATCTTAGAAATTTTAACTATAGAAAAATTTAAAATCTTTTTGTGATTGATAAAGAGGGGCAGCATGGTGCCACAGTGAAGAACACAGGCTCTTGAGTAAGACAGACCTGGATTTAATTCCCTGCTCCATGATTCAATAACTAGGTGAACTCTGACAACTCACCAGAGGCCTCAAGTATCAGTTTTCACATATGCCAAAAGGGGAGAGCAAACACAAAAACATCTGGAATATGGCAGATGTCTGCAAATTCTTATTGGGGGGCTGGTGGACAACTGGGAGACAGGAAGCAGAACGGGCCCTCCAGGAGAACCTTACATTCGTCCCTCTTCCCATTTCCTGTGCATCTTGCTCAGTATGATTTGCAGTTGGTGGCACATTCAGCCCTGGAACCGGAGATCTGAGACTGGTGATAAAACCGTCAGCCAAGATTTCCTACATTTTTTCCCCCACCCCCTAGCCTCCCATTAAAAATGATTTGTCATTAGGACGAAACATGGGAAAACAAACGTGATTAAAATTTTTCCCATATTAAATGCTTGCATAGCAATGGCAAGCCCAATCTGAGCTCTCTGGAAAGGCTCTGATTCATCCATCTGGAAGCGGGATGAGCAGCTGGCAGAGTCAGGGAGCAAAGCAAGAGTCTGGGTTTGTTCCTTTGCTGCTTCATGCACATCCCAGCATCTTCCTTCCATCTGGTTGACTTCATCACATTGACTCCATCAAACACGGGTATAGCTAATCAAGGATTAAAGGTGGCTGGGGTTCACATATGTATGAAATCTAGAAAGATGGTGCTGATAAATAAATATGCAGAGCAGCAATGGAGAGGTGGACATGGAGAACAGTCTTATGGATACTGAGATGAGGGAGGGGAATATGCTATGGGACTAAGGGATCTCAATCAGGGGCTCTGTGGCGATCTGGAGGGGTGGAATGGGGAGGGAGATGGGGGGAAGTTCAGGGTGGGGATGTGTGTATACCTATGGAGGATTTGGGTCAATGAGTGGCAGTAGACAACAAAACTCTGTAAAAAAATAAAATAAAATAATTAAAAAAAAAAAACACCAAAAAAACAAAAAAAACAAAAACAGTGTCTGGAGTAGGGCATAGGCCTCATCATAACACTGGGGAGACAAGAGAGAATGGGGAGGGCGATGTGCCCATCTTTCATAGTCTGCATTCCCAGAGGTGAAAAAAAAAAAAAAAAAACTCTTGTAATCTTTGGAAATCTGATAGGTCTGCCCAAAACCCACGAGGACAGTTACGTAGATTATAAAAGACACTTCACAGCTTTTACATCATTCAAAAACCTTTTGCTTCCTTAAGTTCTGTGATAGATCAATTGCAAAATTAGCTATATTCCTCACTGCGTCCCGTATCCATGCTTTCTGCAATGCAAGTCTGCAGCTCCTCTTATCAAGAGGAAGAGACTCTCTAATCTTTGATGTGGGCTGACCTTATGAGTTGCTTTATTTAACTGAATGCAGCAGAAGTGAATGTGTGTTGGTTCTAAGCTTAGGAGTCAAGAGATATTAAACACTTCTACCCTCTCTATTGTAACAAGTTTGGGTTACTCTACGGGATGATAAAACCGTCAGCCAAGATTTCCTACATTTTTTCCCCCACCCCCTAGCCTCCCATTAAAAATGATTTGTCATTAGGACGAAACATGGGAAAACAAACGTGATTAAAATTTTTCCCATATTAAATGCTTGCATAGCAATGGCAAGCCCAATCTGAGCTCTCTGGAAAGGCTCTGATTCATCCATCTGGAAGCGGGATGAGCAGCTGGCAGAGTCAGGGAGCAAAGCAAGAGTCTGGGTTTGTTCCTTTGCTGCTTCATGCACATCCCAGCATCTTCCTTCCATCTGGTTGACTTCATCACATTGACTCCATCAAACACGGGTATAGCTAATCAAGGATTAAAGGTGGCTGGGGTTCACATATGTATGAAATCTAGAAAGATGGTGCTGATAAATAAATATGCAGAGCAGCAATGGAGAGGTGGACATGGAGAACAGTCTTATGGATACTGAGATGAGGGAGGGGAATATGCTATGGGACTAAGGGATCTCAATCAGGGGCTCTGTGGCGATCTGGAGGGGTGGAATGGGGAGGGAGATGGGGGGAAGTTCAGGGTGGGGATGTGTGTATACCTATGGAGGATTTGGGTCAATGAGTGGCAGTAGACAACAAAACTCTGTAAAAAAATAAAATAAAATAATTAAAAAAAAAAAACACCAAAAAAACAAAAAAAACAAAAACAGTGTCTGGAGTAGGGCATAGGCCTCATCATAACACTGGGGAGACAAGAGAGAATGGGGAGGGCGATGTGCCCATCTTTCATAGTCTGCATTCCCAGAGGTGAAAAAAAAAAAAAAAAAACTCTTGTAATCTTTGGAAATCTGATAGGTCTGCCCAAAACCCACGAGGACAGTTACGTAGATTATAAAAGACACTTCACAGCTTTTACATCATTCAAAAACCTTTTGCTTCCTTAAGTTCTGTGATAGATCAATTGCAAAATTAGCTATATTCCTCACTGCGTCCCGTATCCATGCTTTCTGCAATGCAAGTCTGCAGCTCCTCTTATCAAGAGGAAGAGACTCTCTAATCTTTGATGTGGGCTGACCTTATGAGTTGCTTTATTTAACTGAATGCAGCAGAAGTGAATGTGTGTTGGTTCTAAGCTTAGGAGTCAAGAGATATTAAACACTTCTACCCTCTCTATTGTAACAAGTTTGGGTTACTCTACGGGATGATAAAAGATACAGGGCTCACTCACTACCTATTACCCAACCTGGCAACCAGCTAACTTCTAGATATGTGAGTGAGGTCATCCTAGACTAGTACACCTCCAGTCAATCACAGTCTGATCACAGATTCATTAGTAAACCCAGCTGAGATCAGCCCATCTCGTCCTAGATCAGTAGAGCTGCCCAGCTGATCTGTAGACTAGTAAACAAGAATAAATGTTTATTGTTTTGTCAACTACAAACTGGCATTTACCAATTACATTGCCAATGCCTGGACGACAAGGACACTTGCCGTCTGCCTCTGCAGAGATAAGACCCTGTGCTGTTGAGAACTGCTGATCTTCAATGCCCCGTGAAGGAGATCAGGGTGAGGATGAGACCTGGTGCTGTTGAGAGCTGCTGACCTTCAATACCATCTGATGGAGATCAGGGTGGGGTAGAGGCACTCTGCTCCAGGGAATCTGGTGGGGCAGGTCTTTAGATAGGTGGATGCTTTTAGGAACAGATCTTATTATCTCAATCCTTGCATCTCCTCATATTTAGAAAAGCACTAAATCTCCTTCCTCATGGTGACATCAGATCCTCGTGACAAACTGGGGACCCTTTGTAAAATGACTGTTTAATGATATTAAACTTCCCCCTCACCAAAATTTTTAAATATTGACCCTCTTCCTGCTGCCTCTTTGGAGCAGTCTCTCAGAGCTATCTGGGGTGCTGTCTCCCCGGCTGCAGTCCTAATTATGCCCCAAATAAAACTTAACCCACAACTCTCAAGTTGTTCATCTTTTTTAGTCGGCAGTTTGAAGCACAGATCCTTGAGGTGGTTTGTTAGGCAGTGAAATTAACTAATACAAAGTTTCTATGTAACTGACTTTCTATGATCACCTTCTTATATAACTCCCACCCATCCTTATGCCCTGAAATTGAAATGAGTGTTGTTGGTTTTCTTCACCTCTGTAGAATCTGGAAAAACCCTTGATTAATGTGAAAATCCCTCCCCAAGGGCTCAGCCCACAGGAATTTCCTCCTGAAGAGGCCAAAATGTTCTGTCACTCAACGAACAAAGGAGAGAGAAATCCTTGCTCAACAAACACAACAGAGCTTGAAGAACAGGGCTTCTATCATCTCACCCCAGCCACTTACTGCACTGGTTCCTCCTCCTCCAACCTGGCAACCAGCTAACTTCTAGATATGTGAGTGAGGTCATCCTAGACTAGTACACCTCCAGTCAATCACAGTCTGATCACAGATTCATTAGTAAACCCAGCTGAGATCAGCCCATCTCGTCCTAGATCAGTAGAGCTGCCCAGCTGATCTGTAGACTAGTAAACAAGAATAAATGTTTATTGTTTTGTCAACTACAAACTGGCATTTACCAATTACATTGCCAATGCCTGGACGACAAGGACACTTGCCGTCTGCCTCTGCAGAGATAAGACCCTGTGCTGTTGAGAACTGCTGATCTTCAATGCCCCGTGAAGGAGATCAGGGTGAGGATGAGACCTGGTGCTGTTGAGAGCTGCTGACCTTCAATACCATCTGATGGAGATCAGGGTGGGGTAGAGGCACTCTGCTCCAGGGAATCTGGTGGGGCAGGTCTTTAGATAGGTGGATGCTTTTAGGAACAGATCTTATTATCTCAATCCTTGCATCTCCTCATATTTAGAAAAGCACTAAATCTCCTTCCTCATGGTGACATCAGATCCTCGTGACAAACTGGGGACCCTTTGTAAAATGACTGTTTAATGATATTAAACTTCCCCCTCACCAAAATTTTTAAATATTGACCCTCTTCCTGCTGCCTCTTTGGAGCAGTCTCTCAGAGCTATCTGGGGTGCTGTCTCCCCGGCTGCAGTCCTAATTATGCCCCAAATAAAACTTAACCCACAACTCTCAAGTTGTTCATCTTTTTTAGTCGGCAGTTTGAAGCACAGATCCTTGAGGTGGTTTGTTAGGCAGTGAAATTAACTAATACAAAGTTTCTATGTAACTGACTTTCTATGATCACCTTCTTATATAACTCCCACCCATCCTTATGCCCTGAAATTGAAATGAGTGTTGTTGGTTTTCTTCACCTCTGTAGAATCTGGAAAAACCCTTGATTAATGTGAAAATCCCTCCCCAAGGGCTCAGCCCACAGGAATTTCCTCCTGAAGAGGCCAAAATGTTCTGTCACTCAACGAACAAAGGAGAGAGAAATCCTTGCTCAACAAACACAACAGAGCTTGAAGAACAGGGCTTCTATCATCTCACCCCAGACACCACTTACTGCACTGGTTCCTCCTCCTCAGAAAGAATATGATGAGTGCAATATGCTTGGTTGGTAAGAAATTTTAGTTAATAGGAGAAACAACCAAAAGTAGAGGTATACTTGTTTAGTCATACTCACCATACTCAGAGATCTCCATTCCCTCATCTGATCACCAAAGATGGGGAGGGTTGATGTGATTGATCTGGATTGGTCAAGCCAAGCACATGTGATGGGGCAAAGGTTTCACTGGACCAAACTTTCCAGAGTGACTTAAAATCTCTCTCTCTCTCTCTCCTTTCAATGACATTAGAGATAATATACTATTTTTTCCCTCTTGGGCAGGAACATTTATCCCACCCCTTTGGAATCTAAGGAGGAACTAGGGTGAGGCCCAAAGGAAAGGCCATCTCTGCTTGTCTAAACTCAGTGAAGGAAGTCACCCACATGCGGCAGCATTTAAGTGTATAAATGGTGGTTTGAGAGCAGGATTCATATGTTCTCTTAATGGCATATATGCTCTTATGGTATCCCTTACACACCCACTCCAACTCAAAGACTTTTCTCAGAAAATGTCTCTCCCAGAGGACAAATATGACGGAGGGAGTGCTTATAGAGGTGTTGGACTTTTGGTTATTCCTCTTATTAACTAAAATTTCTTACCAACCAAGTATATTACATTCATCATCAAAAGAAACACATGCAGATGGGTGACTTTAAATGCTGAGAAGGAGGAAAATAGAAATAGCATTGGAAAGGTTGAAAAAAGACTTGATCCTGTAGGTAAAATTACATCATGTGGAAATATTAGGATGTATTGCAATAAACAGAGTATCTGAGATACTCTCATTTCCATGAAGGTACCAATCACCAACCGAGCACAAAATAAGAATTTGAGCACATAAAAAAATTCTTATATAACTCCCACCCATCCCTTCTGAGACAATTTTAAGTCATTATGCCCTGAAATTGAAATGAGTGTTGTTGGTTTTCTTCACCTCTGTAGAATCTGGAAAAACCCTTGATTAATGTGAAAATCCCTCCCCAAGGGCTCAGCCCACAGGAATTTCCTCCTGAAGAGGCCAAAATGTTCTGTCACTCAACGAACAAAGGAGAGAGAAATCCTTGCTCAACAAACACAACAGAGCTTGAAGAACAGGGCTTCTATCATCTCACCCCAGACACCACTTACTGCACTGGTTCCTCCTCCTCAGAAAGAATATGATGAGTGCAATATGCTTGGTTGGTAAGAAATTTTAGTTAATAGGAGAAACAACCAAAAGTAGAGGTATACTTGTTTAGTCATACTCACCATACTCAGAGATCTCCATTCCCTCATCTGATCACCAAAGATGGGGAGGGTTGATGTGATTGATCTGGATTGGTCAAGCCAAGCACATGTGATGGGGCAAAGGTTTCACTGGACCAAACTTTCCAGAGTGACTTAAAATCTCTCTCTCTCTCTCTCCTTTCAATGACATTAGAGATAATATACTATTTTTTCCCTCTTGGGCAGGAACATTTATCCCACCCCTTTGGAATCTAAGGAGGAACTAGGGTGAGGCCCAAAGGAAAGGCCATCTCTGCTTGTCTAAACTCAGTGAAGGAAGTCACCCACATGCGGCAGCATTTAAGTGTATAAATGGTGGTTTGAGAGCAGGATTCATATGTTCTCTTAATGGCATATATGCTCTTATGGTATCCCTTACACACCCACTCCAACTCAAAGACTTTTCTCAGAAAATGTCTCTCCCAGAGGACAAATATGACGGAGGGAGTGCTTATAGAGGTGTTGGACTTTTGGTTATTCCTCTTATTAACTAAAATTTCTTACCAACCAAGTATATTACATTCATCATCAAAAGAAACACATGCAGATGGGTGACTTTAAATGCTGAGAAGGAGGAAAATAGAAATAGCATTGGAAAGGTTGAAAAAAGACTTGATCCTGTAGGTAAAATTACATCATGTGGAAATATTAGGATGTATTGCAATAAACAGAGTATCTGAGATACTCTCATTTCCATGAAGGTACCAATCACCAACCGAGCACAAAATAAGAATTTGAGCACATAAAAAAATTCTTAAAGTATTTCCCTAAAGCAGAAAGCCTTCCCTCTTCAAACTCATTTCCATTTTCAATTCTTACCATTATCAGAATTTTTATTACAAAACCATTCCACCCATCTGCAGGGTCCTGCATTCCCCCACCAACTCCATTTTCTCACACTCCTCTTCTTGGATTTTAACTTCTAGTCATTGTCACACCTTAGGGAAACACTTGGTTAACTCCTCTCTCTCTCTCTGTTTTTGCAGATTCACTTTCCCTATATGGGACCTTCATATCCCTTCTCTCTTCTAGGAAACTCCTACTCATCCTTCAGGTTTCTGCTTTGATGTCCTGTTCTCCTACAATTTGTGTTAGGAAACTTTTGTACAGTCCTCTTTCAGCTGATGAAGAACCACTGGGCATTTTCTATGTGCCACTGCTTCCTCCCCTTTAAGATACAAAACTGGATAAGTTGTCACTTGGGGCTCACAGCATCATAAAGCTTGGGCCATTTCATGCCCATGAGATAATTTCTAAGTTACAAGGGAATAAACAAAATCATGAGTCTTTAGATTCATCTTGCTTTAGGTTATAAAAATTCTTTGCTTGCTTGCAACTTATTTCTCTCACAGCATATGGGGAGCCTGTCCTCCATGCCAAATATAAATAAGAAACTGTAATTGGATGTCATCACTGTCAATCATCCCTCTTAAGTGAGAAGCAGTGCAGCAGAGATGAGGTTGTAGTCAAAGGGTTTGACCTGGACAAATCTTGTTCTGTCATATTATCCTAAGACCAAGGCAAAAGAAGGGAGCTGGAGGTGCTTTCATTTTACTTAGACCCTTGAAACCATTTAAGGAGAGAGCCTCCTTAACTCCTTCTGGGAGGAATAGCTAAGAAACCAAGGGGGCAATGTCTCATTTCTTAATGGCACCTTGAGTAGAAAATAAAGGAGTATTCTGAAAAAAAAAAAAAGAAGAAAAACAAACAGCTGTACTGATGGATTTCTGTTCCTTGGAGTTCTAAACCTTTCCCCAACTGCTTTATAAAGAGAAGCAATTAATGAATGCTCTACCAGCAGGAGAGAATGATCCAAACTGTTTCTTTGAGTAAGATTACCCCTAAAATAGAATTGTTGCTAATTATGCCAAGAATAGGTCTGGGGCTCCTTCCCTAGTCCTCAAGTCCTTACGTATCTTGTGGAGGATACAAACAGAACTCCTCCAAGAGTCTGTTCCCATCTCCTCTCCCCACTGTCAGATTATGAGCTTCTTGAGGACACAGGCTGTGTTTTGTTCATGGAAATGTTTTTTTTTTTTTTTTTAAAGATTTATTTATTTATTTTGGGTGGGAGTCAGGTTGGGGAGGGAGGGGAGCGGGCAGGCCACTTCTATTGGTCTTTCATTTCTCTCTTTTCATCCGTCTTTGTTTTTTGGCTCTTGTGGGCCTCCCATCGTGGTGGCGTCTGTTGTTGCAGAGTGCTGGCTCTGGGCTCAAGCGCTCCAGAGCTCCGGCTCGGTAATTGGACACATCAGTCCAGCCGCTCCACGGCACGTGGGATCTTCCCAGGCCAGGGATCCAACCAGCGCCCCTTGCACTGCAAGGCGGTGTCCTTACCCACTGGACCACCAGGGGAAGTCCCCGTTCATGGAAATTTTGATTGGGTCTCAGAACTTACAGGAATGCCAACCTATGAATCAGTTCAGTATTCCTTCCAAACAACTCAAAAATCTGACTGCCAGTTTGACACTGGTCCCCAAATCAACCGGCCCTTATTTCTCTCACAGCATATGGGGAGCCTGTCCTCCATGCCAAATATAAATAAGAAACTGTAATTGGATGTCATCACTGTCAATCATCCCTCTTAAGTGAGAAGCAGTGCAGCAGAGATGAGGTTGTAGTCAAAGGGTTTGACCTGGACAAATCTTGTTCTGTCATATTATCCTAAGACCAAGGCAAAAGAAGGGAGCTGGAGGTGCTTTCATTTTACTTAGACCCTTGAAACCATTTAAGGAGAGAGCCTCCTTAACTCCTTCTGGGAGGAATAGCTAAGAAACCAAGGGGGCAATGTCTCATTTCTTAATGGCACCTTGAGTAGAAAATAAAGGAGTATTCTGAAAAAAAAAAAAAGAAGAAAAACAAACAGCTGTACTGATGGATTTCTGTTCCTTGGAGTTCTAAACCTTTCCCCAACTGCTTTATAAAGAGAAGCAATTAATGAATGCTCTACCAGCAGGAGAGAATGATCCAAACTGTTTCTTTGAGTAAGATTACCCCTAAAATAGAATTGTTGCTAATTATGCCAAGAATAGGTCTGGGGCTCCTTCCCTAGTCCTCAAGTCCTTACGTATCTTGTGGAGGATACAAACAGAACTCCTCCAAGAGTCTGTTCCCATCTCCTCTCCCCACTGTCAGATTATGAGCTTCTTGAGGACACAGGCTGTGTTTTGTTCATGGAAATGTTTTTTTTTTTTTTTTTAAAGATTTATTTATTTATTTTGGGTGGGAGTCAGGTTGGGGAGGGAGGGGAGCGGGCAGGCCACTTCTATTGGTCTTTCATTTCTCTCTTTTCATCCGTCTTTGTTTTTTGGCTCTTGTGGGCCTCCCATCGTGGTGGCGTCTGTTGTTGCAGAGTGCTGGCTCTGGGCTCAAGCGCTCCAGAGCTCCGGCTCGGTAATTGGACACATCAGTCCAGCCGCTCCACGGCACGTGGGATCTTCCCAGGCCAGGGATCCAACCAGCGCCCCTTGCACTGCAAGGCGGTGTCCTTACCCACTGGACCACCAGGGGAAGTCCCCGTTCATGGAAATTTTGATTGGGTCTCAGAACTTACAGGAATGCCAACCTATGAATCAGTTCAGTATTCCTTCAGCCATAGAGCTAAACATCAAGAGAAGATCTGACTGCCAGTTTGGATCACACTGAGGTCCCCAAATCAACCAACTGCTGGTCTCAGCAATTCAACTGACATAAAGCAAGTGACCCTTGACCCTTGTGATTTTACTGGAGAGCAAATGATCCAACTGACAGTTCACCTATCTTAGGTATCCAATAACAGAGCTGGACTCTAATTCCAACCCTGTCACTTACTTGGGTTAGTTACTTATCCTCTTTGTGTCTCAATCTCTTTATCTACAATATGGGGATGATAAGTGGTACCCCTCTATAGAGTGGTAGTAAGGAATCAGAGAGAATATATACTCACACAGCCTTTGAGGCACATGGTAGACCCACATGAGTGTTTGCTTTGATGACAATAATAATGATCACATTGTTAATAATATCATCAATGATACTATGCCTCTCTCATTCTTGGAGAGTGTTAATTGGCTGGGAAAGTTTCTAAACAGGATGAAGAATGGATAGGGACCCAATATACATCTGGTACCTGAGACAGCCTTCAACAAAATTAGCATACTTTGGGCACATTGACAGGATGTTTCTGTGTCCTTGTTTATGTTCCTACCCCCTTGTCTTTTGGTGTTTGCCTCAGATGGTGAATTGCTATGCACAAACATTTCCAGTTGACAGGAAAGTCAGACAGGGCAATCTTACAGCTCAGATATTAGTTCAGTTGCTCGGAGTCTTGGTGGTGTGATTGATGGGAGTTTTATTGCAAATGTAAAAAATCTGTATTCCTTTCTTCTTGCTTTGGCACATCAATGCTTTGGTGTTGCACAACACGTCCTGGCGCACTGAAGATAATGGAGCTCTAATGAGCTTGATGGCTCTGCATCAGAGCAGGTCAATGTAGCATCGCCGGGACAGAAACCACTGGATCAACAACATTCACACATCCGCTGCCTGCTAAAGACAGCAAAAGTCTCCAGAGCCAGAGATGGAGGGTATTTGCCAGTAAAATACCAATTCCACCAATGTTAATTGAGCACCTGTACGGGCAGGCATGTAGGGCAAAAAAAGGGGTTTCTATTGGGTCAAACTTACAGGAATGCCAACCTGACAGTTCAGCCTATAGAGCTAAACATCAAGAGAAGATCTGACTGCCAGTTTGGATCACACTGAGGTCCCCAAATCAACCAACTGCTGGTCTCAGCAATTCAACTGACATAAAGCAAGTGACCCTTGACCCTTGTGATTTTACTGGAGAGCAAATGATCCAACTGACAGTTCACCTATCTTAGGTATCCAATAACAGAGCTGGACTCTAATTCCAACCCTGTCACTTACTTGGGTTAGTTACTTATCCTCTTTGTGTCTCAATCTCTTTATCTACAATATGGGGATGATAAGTGGTACCCCTCTATAGAGTGGTAGTAAGGAATCAGAGAGAATATATACTCACACAGCCTTTGAGGCACATGGTAGACCCACATGAGTGTTTGCTTTGATGACAATAATAATGATCACATTGTTAATAATATCATCAATGATACTATGCCTCTCTCATTCTTGGAGAGTGTTAATTGGCTGGGAAAGTTTCTAAACAGGATGAAGAATGGATAGGGACCCAATATACATCTGGTACCTGAGACAGCCTTCAACAAAATTAGCATACTTTGGGCACATTGACAGGATGTTTCTGTGTCCTTGTTTATGTTCCTACCCCCTTGTCTTTTGGTGTTTGCCTCAGATGGTGAATTGCTATGCACAAACATTTCCAGTTGACAGGAAAGTCAGACAGGGCAATCTTACAGCTCAGATATTAGTTCAGTTGCTCGGAGTCTTGGTGGTGTGATTGATGGGAGTTTTATTGCAAATGTAAAAAATCTGTATTCCTTTCTTCTTGCTTTGGCACATCAATGCTTTGGTGTTGCACAACACGTCCTGGCGCACTGAAGATAATGGAGCTCTAATGAGCTTGATGGCTCTGCATCAGAGCAGGTCAATGTAGCATCGCCGGGACAGAAACCACTGGATCAACAACATTCACACATCCGCTGCCTGCTAAAGACAGCAAAAGTCTCCAGAGCCAGAGATGGAGGGTATTTGCCAGTAAAATACCAATTCCACCAATGTTAATTGAGCACCTGTACGGGCGAGGTTTGGGTGTCTACTGCATGGTAGGTGTGAAATAAATTCTTGTTAAATGAATGAATGGATAAATAAAAGTCTGTATATCGTGAAATCATTGTGGAATCTACAATGCCTCCTCTTTTGGAAACTGAATTTTCAAAAAGAAATAAAATCCCAAGGAAATTAGCTAGAAGAGATGAAAATATGGTAAAACCCCAACGGTGTTAGTCTAGTTGCTGCAAATGTGACAAATGCACAAACCCAGGGCAGTGGATAATGGCTTGGCAGCTAAAACATGACAATTCACAGAGACTTAATTTCAAGAAGACAGTGTTTGACCATTGGCCATAGGCACACGTTAAATCACACAGAGGGGATGAGGATGGCCTCTGCTTTGGTCTATGTCCTTCAAAAACCTTGATGCCATTCTTTTCAGCAGTGACTGGATTACTGCTGGGGTTGGGAGCCAAGGAGCTTTTAGTTTAGAGAAGGAGAGACAACCAGATTCTAGGTTCTGTGTCTAAAGGTCCTGTCAGCCTCTTCGCTGCTGCAACCCTGGCAGCTAGCACAAGGCCCGGCAAAGAAAGCATGCATGCTGTCACTTCAGTCCTGTCCGACTCGTTACTACCCTATGGAGTGTAGCCTGCCAGGTTCTTCTTCTGACCATGGGATTCTCCAGGCAAGAATACTGGAGTGGTTTGCCATTTCCTTCTCCAGGGGATCTTCCCAATCCAGGAACCAAAACCAGGTCTCCTGCATTATAGGCAGATTCTTTACCATCTGAGCTACCAGGAAAGACCACAAAGTATACTACTTATCTCTATATTGATATAACATGTTATCTGCACTACAATGAAAGTAATATACCATGCATAGTTTATATCTAGTATATCTGACTTACTCTCATGGTTCTAGGAGATAACATTTAGTTTATAATATTAGTATATAATTGATAATAGGTGCCATAATGAAGGAGAGAAAAAACTGAGTGACCAGCCAGTGGAAAGAGAAATGCCTTAAACCTGGAGAAATTGGAAAAGGAACTATAGGAGAGAGACATTTACATGGGTCTTAGAGCAAAGACAGAATCCAGGATGCCTGTGCACTGCACAATTCAGGCTGCGAAAACAGGAGGAGAAAATTTTTAGCAAAATACAAATATAGGGCAATGTTTCTCCAAGCATATCATAAGGAACCATTTATACTAAACCACCCAGGAATGACCATTCTTGGCCTCTGGGTCAGAATCTCTGTTAATGAGGCTCATGAATCTAAATTATAACAGCCTCCCTAAGTCATTCTTATGAGTAACATTTTTGGGAACCATTTGCAAAGAGTGAGTGAGTGCTAAGTCACATCTCACTCTGTGCGACCCCATGGACTGTAGCCCGCCAGCCTCCTCTGCCCATGGGATTCTCCAGGCAAGAATACTGGAGTGGGTTGCCATTTCCTTCTCCAGGGGAATTTCCCAACACAGGGACGCAGGGATCAAACTCACGTCTCTTACATTGGCAGGTCAGTTCTTCACCACTAGCGCCAGTTGAGAAGTCCAAAGAGTACCAAGCTCACTATTTCATTTAATCCTCTCAACTATCCAGAGAGGCAGGCATGATTATTCTCAATTTATGCCCAAGGATACTGAAATTAACACAGAACATAAGCTATCAAACCTTTAGTCTTCACCCACTACTAGTCACTGCCTCTCCGAATGCAAAGTTACAGGGCAAAGTGTGGGAAGAGGAGCTATAGGAAGTGGCTTTGAAAGAGCATGTTCTGATAATAGTAGTAGTAGAGATTGATAAAGACAATGATACTGTTTTATATCATTTTAAAAAAAGAGGGCTTCCCTGGTGGTCCAGTGGGTAAGGACACCGCCATGCAGTGCAACGGGTGCCTGTTTGATCCCTGGCCTGGGAAGATCCCACGTGCCACAGAGCGGCTGGACGGATGTGTCCAATTCCCGAGCCGGAGCTCTGGAGCGCATGCGCCCAGAGCCAGTGCTCTGCGACAACAGAGGCCACCGTGATGGGAGGCCCACACGGGCCAAAGAACAAAGATGGATGAAAATAGATAAATGAAAGACCAATAGAAGTGGCCCTCCCACCCCCATCCTTCCCCAACCCGCCCCGCCCAAAATAAATAAAATTAAAAAAAAAAAAAGAAAGAAAGAACACACCACCATTCTGGCTGCAGTAGACTTTATCAGGAGGTTCTGATTAATGAGCAAAGCCCTGGATTCCACTTCTTAATAGATGCCTGTTATATCACCAAGAGATTTCCATCTCAGCGATACAATGCTGTAATGTGCTTGGGTAGCAGCGTTGGTTCTGCCCTGGGTTTGATTAGGCTCATCTCTGATTTTAAATAAAAAGGTCAGTAAGTGCATACATCCAGTAGACTAACTTGTGATCAGGAGACAAAATAAAAGCAGCTGTTAAATAATTCTTGGGGTTCTGCTCAGCACTGGATGTAAACAGCGTGATCGAACATTTCATTTGTGATCAGCTAGACATGGAAGGTTAAAACACCCAAGGTCAAATGTTCAAACTCATGGGTCCAACAGACCCTACCTGGACATCTGAAAAGTCCAGGAAGGGGACACTATCTGAGAGTCTGGTGAATCAGAGGTCTCACCTCCTTCAGTTCTCTGCTCAAGTATCAACTTTACAGGAGTCTCTTATCACTCACAGGAAGAGCATGGCTTTATGCTTTCCTTTGCCTTTCTTCTTCATGAATCTTAGTGATACCCAATATTATGCTATCTAATTTATTGTTCTTTTCTTTACTGCCATTCTCTCCCCTACTAGACTTAATGAGGCTAGAGACTTTTTCTCCTCCATTTCCTCAGCACCCAGAGCTCTGCCTGTTATATGGCTAACACTGCCTAAATATTTGTTGAATTAAAGAGTAATATGTTAGCACAAAAGCATCCTGTATTCCAAGAAACAGCTTCAATCTCACCTCTAACTGTCTTTGCTTGGTGATGTCATTTAAAAATCAAACTTTTTTTTTTTTTCTAATTAAATCTTTCAATGGTTTTCTTCACATCATCTCTAGGATAACTTGGAAACTTTGTGATGTGCTTTATTAGACTCTCTGGTTCTGGCTGAGGTTCAGGGGTGCTCTGCGACAACAGAGGCCACCGTGATGGGAGGCCCACACGGGCCAAAGAACAAAGATGGATGAAAATAGATAAATGAAAGACCAATAGAAGTGGCCCTCCCACCCCATCCTTCCCCAACCCGCCCCGCCCAAAATAAATAAATAAATAAATGTTAAAAAAGAAAGAAAGAACACACCACCATTCTGGCTGCAGTAGACTTTATCAGGAGGTTCTGATTAATGAGCAAAGCCCTGGATTCCACTTCTTAATAGATGCCTGTTATATCACCAAGAGATTTCCATCTCAGCGATACAATGCTGTAATGTGCTTGGGTAGCAGCGTTGGTTCTGCCCTGGGTTTGATTAGGCTCATCTCTGATTTTAAATAAAAAGGTCAGTAAGTGCATACATCCAGTAGACTAACTTGTGATCAGGAGACAAAATAAAAGCAGCTGTTAAATAATTCTTGGGGTTCTGCTCAGCACTGGATGTAAACAGCGTGATCGAACATTTCATTTGTGATCAGCTAGACATGGAAGGTTAAAACACCCAAGGTCAAATGTTCAAACTCATGGGTCCAACAGACCCTACCTGGACATCTGAAAAGTCCAGGAAGGGGACACTATCTGAGAGTCTGGTGAATCAGAGGTCTCACCTCCTTCAGTTCTCTGCTCAAGTATCAACTTTACAGGAGTCTCTTATCACTCACAGGAAGAGCATGGCTTTATGCTTTCCTTTGCCTTTCTTCTTCATGAATCTTAGTGATACCCAATATTATGCTATCTAATTTATTGTTCTTTTCTTTACTGCCATTCTCTCCCCTACTAGACTTAATGAGGCTAGAGACTTTTTCTCCTCCATTTCCTCAGCACCCAGAGCTCTGCCTGTTATATGGCTAACACTGCCTAAATATTTGTTGAATTAAAGAGTAATATGTTAGCACAAAAGCATCCTGTATTCCAAGAAACAGCTTCAATCTCACCTCTAACTGTCTTTGCTTGGTGATGTCATTTAAAAATCAAACTTTTTTTTTTTTTCTAATTAAATCTTTCAATGGTTTTCTTCACATCATCTCTAGGATAACTTGGAAACTTTGTGATGTGCTTTATTAGACTCTCTGGTTCTGGCTGAGGTTTCTCTTCCAGTCCATCCCATGCCGTTTTCTATCTTAAAGACAGTAAATTTGTGCATCATACTTTCTTTCAACTAGACAGTAGCACCCTGCTTCTTCCCCCCATTTCCAGGTCTTTCTATATGTACCCTGTCATTGTGAAACACTTTCTTTATGTTGTTAGGTCTTAGGAATGCTTCTATTACTTCCTGGGGCTGTATTTCCAGGCTCTGTTAGCTTCCTCCTTAAATTTCTCCATGGCATTCTGCATTTCTGCATTCTATCACATTTGAAAATTTTAACATGTGTTCAGTGTTTGTTATCCTCATATACCCTACTTTGTGACCTTCACTAAAGTGGGGATGGATCTTTCCTCCTGACTATGGACTTCCCAGCAGTTAGCACAGTGCTGGAGGGAGTCAGTGCTTAATAAATATTGTGTTTATGCATGAATGCATGCATGCATGAATAAGAGTGGGAGAGTTCTCTCCCACTGAAACTACCTCCAAACAGAGGACACATCATCTTCCCCTGAGATGATGTTCAAGAACACATAGGTGATTTGGGGTCTCTGTATTGACAGCCCAAGTCCAGCCCCTCACTAAGCAAATTAAGTGATCTTCTTATCACCAGGAGCTGAGGCTATTCCCCAGTCCACACCCTAGATGGCAAAAACATTAGGGAGCTGGATCTTTTGCAAATGTATTATTTAAGCCTCTAGCTAAGAAACAACACTTTTGTTTTTGGAGGTAAAAAATTTGCAACTAACTCAGCATCTAGAATGCTAGCAAAATTTGAAGCAATCTAGAGAATTATGCTGAAATTGCAAAGCCAGGAAGCCAAGGGGAAGAGCCTATGCTAGCTTTCTATTCACAGAGAACCCCAGAGCCAGTCTGGAGACCACAGGGGAGGGAGCAAGGGGATGAGTAGGGGAGAGAAACACATGGAGACCTTTTATTGCTTTTGTTTAACTCTAATTACAAAAAATCATAAACACATGCAAAAAATTTTCCCCTAATTAACTACCCAGAGATAACAACTTGTAATATTTTGGTGCATGCTCTTTTGGTACTGAAAACGATGGGCTGGAGGCTGCACTTATTATTTAATAACCAGCTTCCTTACTTAGCAATGCAGCACAATTATATTCCAATGGGAGGCAGATAGCATCAGTTAAAAACATGGACTTTGTAATCAGATAGACCTGCATTTTACTCTTGCTGAACCATGTACTATTTAGCTCTTTTGGTAAGATGTTTAAGCCTTAATTTACTCATCTATAAATTGGGAACAAAAGTAGAATTGATCTCTCTGTGTTGAGGAGATTAAATGGAGTAAAACATGTAAGTTATTAATATCAAGCCTGTTGCATAATAAATGTTTGAGTAGCTATCATTATTATTGGTATAGCATCAGCAATTATTTCTTGCCAGAATCATTTTTGAAAACTTTAACATGTGTTCAGTGTTTGTTATCCTCATATACCCTACTTTGTGACCTTCACTAAAGTGGGGATGGATCTTTCCTCCTGACTATGGACTTCCCAGCAGTTAGCACAGTGCTGGAGGGAGTCAGTGCTTAATAAATATTGTGTTTATGCATGAATGCATGCATGCATGAATAAGAGTGGGAGAGTTCTCTCCCACTGAAACTACCTCCAAACAGAGGACACATCATCTTCCCCTGAGATGATGTTCAAGAACACATAGGTGATTTGGGGTCTCTGTATTGACAGCCCAAGTCCAGCCCCTCACTAAGCAAATTAAGTGATCTTCTTATCACCAGGAGCTGAGGCTATTCCCCAGTCCACACCCTAGATGGCAAAAACATTAGGGAGCTGGATCTTTTGCAAATGTATTATTTAAGCCTCTAGCTAAGAAACAACACTTTTGTTTTTGGAGGTAAAAAATTTGCAACTAACTCAGCATCTAGAATGCTAGCAAAATTTGAAGCAATCTAGAGAATTATGCTGAAATTGCAAAGCCAGGAAGCCAAGGGGAAGAGCCTATGCTAGCTTTCTATTCACAGAGAACCCCAGAGCCAGTCTGGAGACCACAGGGGAGGGAGCAAGGGGATGAGTAGGGGAGAGAAACACATGGAGACCTTTTATTGCTTTTGTTTAACTCTAATTACAAAAAATCATAAACACATGCAAAAATTTCCCATAATTAACTACCCAGAGATAACAACTTGTAATATTTTGGTGCATGCTCTTTTGGTACTGAAAACGATGGGCTGGAGGCTGCACTTATTATTTAATAACCAGCTTCCTTACTTAGCAATGCAGCACAATTATATTCCAATGGGAGGCAGATAGCATCAGTTAAAAACATGGACTTTGTAATCAGATAGACCTGCATTTTACTCTTGCTGAACCATGTACTATTTAGCTCTTTTGGTAAGATGTTTAAGCCTTAATTTACTCATCTATAAATTGGGAACAAAAGTAGAATTGATCTCTCTGTGTTGAGGAGATTAAATGGAGTAAAACATGTAAGTTATTAATATCAAGCCTGTTGCATAATAAATGTTTGAGTAGCTATCATTATTATTGGTATAGCATCAGCAATTATTTCTTGCCAGAATCATTTTTTGATGGTCAAAGGTGTTATCATAAAAGGATTTGCTTAATCAATCCCTTATTGTTGCACATCTATGTTGCTGTGATTTCTCTTTCCTGTTGAATGGGACTTTGGAATGAAGAGCCATGCCAAGAGTCCCCAGGAGAAAAGAGAGCACAAGAAAAGGGGTGGTTCTAGCAAATACCATAGTGCCAACAGGTGGCAGAGTCAATGACACATGAGTCCCCAAGGGGGAAGGCAGGGACAGGAGGGGCAAGACCACTGAAATCTTTCAAAGGAGGACAAACAATTGCTTTTCATTCTTATACTAGCTGACCAAATTGTTTCACTGGATTGGTATCAACAGCGATGGAACAAACTACAGCAACCAGACTGATATTTTTAAAATGAATTCATACACACTTTCTTCCTTGAAACAAAACTCATACTCCTTATAACCTATAGGACCTTATCCTCAAGGTTGAGGATAAGGATCTGACACCTGTCTCCCTCTCTGATTGCAGCTCCTATAACTCCTCTTTGCTCACATCAATCTGAAAACTCTGGCCTCAATAGTCTTCACACTTGGAATGCTCATTTAAATTTTTTTTGCCATGCCACATGGCTGTGGGGTCTTACTTAGTTCCCTGAACACGGATTAAATCCAGGCTCTCAACAGTGAAAGCACAGTTTTAACCACTAGACTACCAGGGACTCCCCTGAATGCTCATTCCTACCACAGGACCTTTGTACTCGATTTTCCCTTTACTTGGAATACTCTCCTTTAGATCTCTGCATAACTCACTACTCATGATTCAGGTCTTTGCACATGCTCTGAAAGGTCTTCCCTGACCATTTTATCTACAAAATAGATCCCCTCTGTACTACTACCTTTCCATCACTCTATAAATCCTTATATGTTATATTTTAAAATATATATAACATTTATTTTTATATGAAAGTACAAGTGAATTTGTTTATTATCAGTATTCTCTACTAAAGCATAAGCGATGTATGTAGCAGCAGTATCTGCTTGTTCCTTAATGTATCCCTGGTGCCTAAAACAGTGCCTGCAACATAGTGGGTAGTTGTTATATATATCTTTAGAGTGAATGAATGAATCTCTAGACTGGATTGTAGTACTAGGGTGAAAATCTGTCTATGGAGAAATAAGTACACACATTTCTGGTCTCTTGTGGTTACAGGCAGAGATTAAAGCACTCATTGAGAAGCTGAGTATATTACTTTCTGGATATATGATTTTGAGCATGTTATTTGACCTCTGTATGCCTCAGATTCTCATATATAAAATGGGAGTAACTATGGTATCTATTAATACTTTACAGGGTTGTTCTGAGAATTAAATGAGGATTAAATGTGTGTGAACTGCATAGCAGAATGTCTGGTACTTGGTTAGAACAGTTTTTTCATTATTATACTTGCAGCCAGTTGGTCTATTACCAAATTTCACTATCACGCAACCAGACTGATATTTTTAAAATGAATTCATACACACTTTCTTCCTTGAAACAAAACTCATACTCCTTATAACCTATAGGACCTTATCCTCAAGGTTGAGGATAAGGATCTGACACCTGTCTCCCTCTCTGATTGCAGCTCCTATAACTCCTCTTTGCTCACATCAATCTGAAAACTCTGGCCTCAATAGTCTTCACACTTGGAATGCTCATTTAAATTTTTTTTGCCATGCCACATGGCTGTGGGGTCTTACTTAGTTCCCTGAACACGGATTAAATCCAGGCTCTCAACAGTGAAAGCACAGTTTTAACCACTAGACTACCAGGGACTCCCCTGAATGCTCATTCCTACCACAGGACCTTTGTACTCGATTTTCCCTTTACTTGGAATACTCTCCTTTAGATCTCTGCATAACTCACTACTCATGATTCAGGTCTTTGCACATGCTCTGAAAGGTCTTCCCTGACCATTTTATCTACAAAATAGATCCCCTCTGTACTACTACCTTTCCATCACTCTATAAATCCTTATATGTTATATTTTAAAATATATATAACATTTATTTTTATATGAAAGTACAAGTGAATTTGTTTATTATCAGTATTCTCTACTAAAGCATAAGCGATGTATGTAGCAGCAGTATCTGCTTGTTCCTTAATGTATCCCTGGTGCCTAAAACAGTGCCTGCAACATAGTGGGTAGTTGTTATATATATCTTTAGAGTGAATGAATGAATCTCTAGACTGGATTGTAGTACTAGGGTGAAAATCTGTCTATGGAGAAATAAGTACACACATTTCTGGTCTCTTGTGGTTACAGGCAGAGATTAAAGCACTCATTGAGAAGCTGAGTATATTACTTTCTGGATATATGATTTTGAGCATGTTATTTGACCTCTGTATGCCTCAGATTCTCATATATAAAATGGGAGTAACTATGGTATCTATTAATACTTTACAGGGTTGTTCTGAGAATTAAATGAGGATTAAATGTGTGTGAACTGCATAGCAGAATGTCTGGTACTTGAGAAATCCTTAAGAACAGTTGTTTCTTATTATTTGTCAATTAATTTATTACATTTGCAGTCCTCAGTCTTTTTGGTACTAGGGACTGGTTTCGTGGAAGACAATTTCTCCACAAACTGAGGATGGGGAGATGGTTTTGGGATGATTCAAGCAGACTACATTTATTGCACACTTTATTTCTATTATTATTATTATATAAGCTATATCTCAGATCATCAAGCATTAGATCCCAGAGGTTGGGGACCCCTGCATTAAATTATTCTCCTATTAACTGTTTAAGCCATTTGTTCATTCAAATATTCATCCCCAGAGTTAATATTGCTACATTGACTACACTACTCAAAGCAATCTATAGACTCCATTCAATTCCTACCAAAATTCCAATGTCATTTTTCTTTCGCAGAAACAGGAAAAAAATCATAAAATTCATATGGCACTGCAAAAGACCATAGCCAAAGCAATGCTGAGAAAGAACAAAGCTTCACACTTCCTGATTTCAAACTATAATTAAAAGGCTATAAAAATAAATAAATAAATAAATAAATAAAATTTTAAAAGCCATAGTAATCAAAATAGCCTAGAATTATAGCATAAAAACAAATACACAGGGCTTCCCTGGTGGTCCAGTGGGTAAAGAGTCCGCCTTGCAATGTAAGGGTCATCAATTCGATCCCTGGCCTGGGAAGATCCCACATGCCGTGGAACTGCTGGACCAGTGTGTCCAGTTATGAGCCAGCGCTCTGGAGCACATGTGCCCAGAGCCTGTGCTTTGCAATGAGAGACGCCACTGCTATGGGAGGCCCACACAGGCGAAGAAATAAAAGACGGATGAAAAATAAATAAATAAAAAACCAATAAAAGAAGCCAAAACAAACAAAAAACACATAGACAAACAGAACAGAATAACGACCCCAGAAATAAACCCACACAAATACAGCCAATTCATATATGACATGGGAGCCAAGAACATTTAAATGGGGAAAGGATAGCCTTGTTAATAAGTGGTGGTGGTGAAACCGGTATTCACAGACTAAAGAGTGAAACTGGACAAAAATTAACTCGAAATGGGTTAAAGACTTAAAAGAGTTGAAATCATAAAACTCCTAGGAGAAAAAAGAAAAAAAAAACTCCTAGGAGAAAGCATAGGAAAGATAACAGTGGTCTTTGCAAGGATTTTTTGTATATGACACTAAAAGCATAGCAACAAAAGTAAAAGTCAGTAAGTGGAACTATAACAAACTAAAAAGCTTCTAGACAGGAAACAAACAGGCAACCTAAAGAACAGGAAAAAATATTTGCAAACTCTATATCTGTTAAGGAGTTAATATTCAAAAATAAAAGGAACTCATAAACTCAGTAAAAAATCATCATCATAATACTTAAAAATCAACAGAGGATCTGAATAAACATTTTTCCAAAGAAGACATACAAATGGCCACAAAGTACATGAGAATGTGTTCAATGTCACTAATAATCAGGGAAATGCAAATTAAAACCACAATATCACCTTACACCTGTTAGAATGGTCATTATTAAAAAAAAAAAAAGACAAGAGATAGAAAATGCTGGTGAAGATGTGGAGAAATGGGAGCCCTTGGGCACTGCTGATGGGCAAGTAAGCTGGTACAGCCACTAGGGAAAACAATATGGAAGCGCCTCACCTTTGACACCTTGGGTATTATCTAAGAAATGAAAAAGTGAAGAGATATATCATATGTGGGTAAAGAGTCGCCTTGCAATGTAAGGGTCATCAATTCGATCCCTGGCCTGGGAAGATCCCACATGCCGTGGAACTGCTGGACCAGTGTGTCCAGTTATGAGCCAGCGCTCTGGAGCACATGTGCCCAGAGCCTGTGCTTTGCAATGAGAGACGCCACTGCTATGGGAGGCCCACACAGGCGAAGAAATAAAAGACGGATGAAAAATAAATAAATAAAAAACCAATAAAAGAAGCCAAAACAAACAAAAAACACATAGACAAACAGAACAGAATAACGACCCCAGAAATAAACCCACACAAATACAGCCAATTCATATATGACATGGGAGCCAAGAACATTTAAATGGGGAAAGGATAGCCTTGTTAATAAGTGGTGGTGGTGAAACCGGTATTCACAGACTAAAGAGTGAAACTGGACAAAAATTAACTCGAAATGGGTTAAAGACTTAAAAGAGTTGAAATCATAAAACTCCTAGGAGAAAAAAGAAAAAAAAAACTCCTAGGAGAAAGCATAGGAAAGATAACAGTGGTCTTTGCAAGGATTTTTTGTATATGACACTAAAAGCATAGCAACAAAAGTAAAAGTCAGTAAGTGGAACTATAACAAACTAAAAAGCTTCTAGACAGGAAACAAACAGGCAACCTAAAGAACAGGAAAAAATATTTGCAAACTCTATATCTGTTAAGGAGTTAATATTCAAAAAATAAAAGGAACTCATAAACTCAGTAAAAAAAATCATCATCATCCTACTTAAAAATCAACAGAGGATCTGAATAAACATTTTTCCAAAGAAGACATACAAATGGCCACAAAGTACATGAGAATGTGTTCAATGTCACTAATAATCAGGGAAATGCAAATTAAAACCACAATATCACCTTACACCTGTTAGAATGGTCATTATTAAAAAAAAAAAAAGACAAGAGATAGAAAATGCTGGTGAAGATGTGGAGAAATGGGAGCCCTTGGGCACTGCTGATGGGCAAGTAAGCTGGTACAGCCACTAGGGAAAACAATATGGAAGCGCCTCAAAAACCCGAAAGTAGAATGATCTGGCATTTCTACTCTTGGGTATATATCTGAAGGAAATGAAATAATTATTGTGAAGAGATATATGCATCCCCATGTTGAGTGCACCATTATTCTCAATAGCCAAGTCATGGAAACAATCAAAGTGTCTATCGACAGATGAATAAAGAAATAAAGAAAATGAACGAATAAAGAAAATATAACATATACACACATTGGGATATTACCCAGCCGCCAAAAGAAGGAAATCCTACCATTTGTTACAACATGGATGGACCTTAAAGGCGTTATGCTGAATGAAATAAGTCAGACAGAGAAAGACAAATACTGTATGATATCACCTACGTGTGAAATTTAAGCAAGCTGAACTCAGAAACAGGGAGTAGGCTGGGTGCTGCCAGGAGTTGTGGAGTGGGGGAAATGAGGAGACGTTGCTCAAAAGATACAAACTTCTAGTTACAAGATGAATACATTCTTGGGGCATCTAAAATACATCATGGTGATGATAGTTAACTATACTGTATCCCCTGCAGTATGAAATGGCAATCCACTCCAGTATTCTTTCCTGGAAAATTCCATGGACAGAAGAGCCTGGTGGGCTTCAATCCACGGGGTCACAAAGAGTGGGACACGACTGAGCAACTGAGCACACACGTTGTAGACCTTAAAGCTGCTAAGAGAGTACATCTCAAATGTCCTTACCATCACCACAAACACTCAAGAAATGATAATTATGTGAAGTGAAAACTGTGTTAACTAACCTTGTTGTGGTAATCATTTTGCAGTATATAGGTGTATCAAATCACTACATTGGATAATTTACACAATGTTACATGTCAATCGTATTTCAATAAAGCTGGAAAAAAATATTCATTTACCTATCTGCTCATTTTTTTCAGTGATTTTCATATTTCACAGTTCATACACCTGCCAACTGAATCCATCCAGCCCCATGCATCTGTGTATTTACAGTTTAAACTAGTACTTATCAAGCTTATTTTGAAAGATGCTGAGGTAACAATACAGAGATTAGAAACATGAGATTACAGCCCAATTATGCCTGGGGGCCCACGCTTTCCAGCCCAAGGACACAGGCCCAAGACTCAGCATTCAATCTCCAGCTCCCTGCAGCCTGGGGCCTCTGTTCCTCTCCCAGCTCAGACCAGTGTTTAGTTTGCAAACAGAGCTAATGCCTTCTGGGCCAGGGGAGTATACTTCACTCATCCTGAAACACTAGTGAAATCTCTTCATTTACCTTGCCCTGGGATGGCACAGTATCTCTGTGGTACCTAAAACACCCAAAACTTTGGTCACCTGCCCCTCCCCAAATCTAGCAGTTATTCCTAAAGTCTAATTCTTGGCATGCCACTATGGTGGGTAGACTACTGGGCTCAGGAATAATGATGACGATAATCATGGTAACGACGATGGGACTAGAACTAATGTCCATAAAACTGGCTCCAACTATGCCCCATTTGTCAAGAAAAATATTCACACATTTTATCAAGTGGGACAATCCAACCAGTCAGAGATGCCCTCTGCAAATAACCAGCATAGCTAACCCAATGACTATTAACTGACTATATGCCCTGCTTTGCATTAATCTATCAATTAACAAAACCTCTCAGTAAGTCAGGAGGCAGTATTATGAGCCTATTTCTTAGATGTAGAAATGGAGGGTCAGAGAGAAAAAAAAATATCACTCACAGAGTAGGCAAGCAGATCTGGAATTTGCTGAGTCCTGAGCTAGCTTGCTGATTACTCATTTTGTATGTCTGCAACTGAGCACACACGTTGTAGACCTTAAAGCTGCTAAGAGAGTACATCTCAAATGTCCTTACCATCACCACAAACACTCAAGAAATGATAATTATGTGAAGTGAAAACTGTGTTAACTAACCTTGTTGTGGTAATCATTTTGCAGTATATAGGTGTATCAAATCACTACATTGGATAATTTACACAATGTTACATGTCAATCGTATTTCAATAAAGCTGGAAAAAAATATTCATTTACCTATCTGCTCATTTTTTTCAGTGATTTTCATATTTCACAGTTCATACACCTGCCAACTGAATCCATCCAGCCCCATGCATCTGTGTATTTACAGTTTAAACTAGTACTTATCAAGCTTATTTTGAAAGATGCTGAGGTAACAATACAGAGATTAGAAACATGAGATTACAGCCCAATTATGCCTGGGGGCCCACGCTTTCCAGCCCAAGGACACAGGCCCAAGACTCAGCATTCAATCTCCAGCTCCCTGCAGCCTGGGGCCTCTGTTCCTCTCCCAGCTCAGACCAGTGTTTAGTTTGCAAACAGAGCTAATGCCTTCTGGGCCAGGGGAGTATACTTCACTCATCCTGAAACACTAGTGAAATCTCTTCATTTACCTTGCCCTGGGATGGCACAGTATCTCTGTGGTACCTAAAACACCCAAAACTTTGGTCACCTGCCCCTCCCCAAATCTAGCAGTTATTCCTAAAGTCTAATTCTTGGCATGCCACTATGGTGGGTAGACTACTGGGCTCAGGAATAATGATGACGATAATCATGGTAACGACGATGGGACTAGAACTAATGTCCATAAAACTGGCTCCAACTATGCCCCATTTGTCAAGAAAAATATTCACACATTTTATCAAGTGGGACAATCCAACCAGTCAGAGATGCCCTCTGCAAATAACCAGCATAGCTAACCCAATGACTATTAACTGACTATATGCCCTGCTTTGCATTAATCTATCAATTAACAAAACCTCTCAGTAAGTCAGGAGGCAGTATTATGAGCCTATTTCTTAGATGTAGAAATGGAGGGTCAGAGAGAAAAAAAAATATCACTCACAGAGTAGGCAAGCAGATCTGGAATTTGCTGAGTCCTGAGCTAGCTTGCTGATTACTCATTTTGTATGTCTGTATATTTATTTCTATTTATTATGAAAATATCTCCTTTATTTGGCAAACACCTTAGCTGTGTTTTCCCCCAGTTTTTTAAATTTTGAAAAATTTCAAATCTACAGTAAAATTAAAAGAACAGTTTCCTGGACACTCATCAGATTCATCAAGTTCCCTCCTGCCTTCACTCCCTCATAAGTGACACACACACATTTTTCCTGTTCCATTTCTAATTAAGTTACATCACCATGATGGTTCACCCCTGACTCGTGTATCAGATACAATGGTAACCATGGTCTTCCACACACTCCTGTTCCCACAGCTCATCACAGGGCTTCTCTTCCTTCCCAGCTAGACGTGACCTCAACTGTGCCTCTAGACAAGCTCTGGCTGCCTGCTGCTCACCTGTGCCCCCTAATTGGAGGTTCCTCACCCACAGCTCCACTGACTGTACCCCATCCCCTCATGTGGGGGCCAGGGGAGGAGGAGGGGTCTCTGACCCAGAGGGATCCCAGCCATGGGCTGGCAGGGGCCATGATTTGGATGTAACAAGTCAAAAAGATTTCCTCTCTTGGCAACTTGATCTAAGAGGACAGGGCAGTTTTAAGGGAATTACAGGCACTAGAATGTAGAAAGTCATGTTGACTCAGGGTCTACTGTGAAGGTGCAAACCATGAGGAAGCAAAAGGACGGAGCAGCGGAACAAAACCAATGTAGAAAAATATAACAATAATAATAATAACAGCTAACATTTATGGAACAGATAGTATGTGCTAAGTATGGCATAGACAGTAACTCATTTAATGTTATACTTGACCTGGAAGCACATACCTGAAGCATCATCTCCTCTCTTTAGACTGAGACACAGAGAAGTAAAGTAACTCACCTGAGGTCACACAGAAAGCAATTGGAGGAGTCTCTTTGCAACTAGCATCCTGTTGGTTCCGGGAATTCTCCCTGCCCTTCCTGGGGCCCCCTGTTCTGCTGTCTCTGGATTATCATGAGATATGTCTGCATCTCACAGCAAAGCCTCAATTGTACTTAAGCTCACTGGAGGGAGTTTCTGCTGACTCTAATCAAAAGGACTCTGAATAAAGCCCCTGGCCTCACCTGTGACTTCAATGTGCCTTTACCCTGAGATCGGATTTCCTTTAAAACAACCCTCATGCCCACCACTCTGACTAGTTGCCTGAAAGTTTGCACAGATAGGCCCATACATTTAGGGAGCTGAGGATGATGCGTAAAGATTAACTGTACATGGCTAACTATTAATAATCTAATATGCATAACCTACCTGATGATTTTCTTATTTAGATGCCACCTTTGCTTTATTCTATATAAAAGAAAATTTATCAGGACTCTCATACTTTCTTCTGTGACCTTATACAGCATAACCCAATTTCTCAGAAAAAGTCTTAAGCTTCAGGGCTTGCATTTTTTCACCAGTAAAAGTTTTAGGGAACTACTGCTTGCTCAACTAGGGAGAGACATTTTCTTTTCTATTTTTCTTTTTATTGTATTCAGTTAACCAGTTTTTTGAAAATTAGCATTCCTCAAAGTATAGTTAACACTAATAAGCAAACAATTGAACCTCTCTCCAGTGATTTAGGAAGTACTTCTGAATGTCACTTCCCTTTATTTGAAACTGTAACAAACAACAACAAAAAAAGGATAATAATAATATTAAAGCCTTACCTCTGCTTGTTGAAGCTTTCTGAGTGTTACATGTTTGCAGGACTAAGTCAACCACAGACGTCACATCTTGGGCTGTTTATAAGAATGATCTGAGTCACTCTGAACGGTGTGAGAAGATATTCAGCTCCACTGTCCAGGGTTACTTGACTGATTCTACTGTAGACATCTCCATCGAGCTGGTTATGCACCTAATCAGCTCCTTTAGACACTGGACATTAGCTCTGAATTCCAAGGTGGCTGGGAAAAACCTGGGAGTTCTCATGTTTGGAGATAACAATTCCCACCTAGCAGAGCTGTTCATGTTTACAATACAGTACATTGTGCTTATTAAGTGCTCAATATATAGTAAGTGTTATTAAGGAAATAAATACTTGAGAGTTTGAGAGGAGTCAAAAATCTATGCTTCTGGTTACCTCCTAAATATCCTGGCTTATATTTGTTTTCATAGCAGATAGAAAATCAATTCTACTCCATTATATTCTCCACAGAGAACCATTTGGGTCCCCCTTGGTGGAGGAAGATTCGGAGAGAAGGAAACAGAATGCAGGAGGAAGCCACAAGTTCGAGGAAGCACTGATGTCGTGGAAATTCATGGGCCCTGGAGGCAAGAGTGGCATCTCTGTGGCCAGCAGTTTTGAAGCAGTCCATGTTGCATGAGTTCAATATTACATAGTATTTTAAGGAAATCTACATTTGTTTCTTTTAAACGTCCACCTCCTGGCTCATTTGTTTCTTCTTTCATCAGGCAAAGGTACATTAGGCACCTCGTGTGAGCCTGGAGCTGTCTGTGGTACTGAAAAATGTCAGAGAATGAACTGAACCTGGAGCTAGCTTCACAAAAGGTTTCGAAGGAGAAGTAGAGATCAGATGAGAGAGTTTGATGACCTTGTTCAGTCTTGGAGATGGCAAGGAGGAGGTTCAGAGAAGGCATTCTGGAGAAGGTGACCTTTAAGCTGATATCCAAGGTTTCTTGGTTCCTGTTTTTGAAGAGCAGCACAGAAAGAGTCTTTACCTTCTCAATATTTGAGGTCAATTCATTTCCTATTACCACTCTTCTCTCTCTGTCTGACTTAACCATACTGATTTATGCTGAAGATTTCCCTTCTCCCAAAATAACTTTCTTTTTACCCCCATATGACATAATTCTAGGCTCTTTACCACCCTAACTGAGTGTTACTGCAGGACTAAGTCAACCACAGACGTCACATCTTGGGCTGTTTATAAGAATGATCTGAGTCACTCTGAACGGTGTGAGAAGATATTCAGCTCCACTGTCCAGGGTTACTTGACTGATTCTACTGTAGACATCTCCATCGAGCTGGTTATGCACCTAATCAGCTCCTTTAGACACTGGACATTAGCTCTGAATTCCAAGGTGGCTGGGAAAAACCTGGGAGTTCTCATGTTTGGAGATAACAATTCCCACCTAGCAGAGCTGTTCATGTTTACAATACAGTACATTGTGCTTATTAAGTGCTCAATATATAGTAAGTGTTATTAAGGAAATAAATACTTGAGAGTTTGAGAGGAGTCAAAAATCTATGCTTCTGGTTACCTCCTAAATATCCTGGCTTATATTTGTTTTCATAGCAGATAGAAAATCAATTCTACTCCATTATATTCTCCACAGAGAACCATTTGGGTCCCCCTTGGTGGAGGAAGATTCGGAGAGAAGGAAACAGAATGCAGGAGGAAGCCACAAGTTCGAGGAAGCACTGATGTCGTGGAAATTCATGGGCCCTGGAGGCAAGAGTGGCATCTCTGTGGCCAGCAGTTTTGAAGCAGTCCATGTTGCATGAGTTCAATATTACATAGTATTTTAAGGAAATCTACATATGTTTCTTTTTAAACGTCCACCTCCTGGCTCATTTGTTTCTTCTTTCATCAGGCAAAGGTACATTAGGCACCTCGTGTGAGCCTGGAGCTGTCTGTGGTACTGAAAAATGTCAGAGAATGAACTGAACCTGGAGCTAGCTTCACAAAAGGTTTCGAAGGAGAAGTAGAGATCAGATGAGAGAGTTTGATGACCTTGTTCAGTCTTGGAGATGGCAAGGAGGAGGTTCAGAGAAGGCATTCTGGAGAAGGTGACCTTTAAGCTGATATCCAAGGTTTCTTGGTTCCTGTTTTTGAAGAGCAGCACAGAAAGAGTCTTTACCTTCTCAATATTTGAGGTCAATTCATTTCCTATTACCACTCTTCTCTCTCTGTCTGACTTAACCATACTGATTTATGCTGAAGATTTCCCTTCTCCCAAAATAACTTTCTTTTTACCCCCATATGACATAATTCTAGGCTCTTTACCACCCTAACTGACCCACCATCAATAGATTCATTGGCCACTGTGGAAAATGGTTGGGCTGTTTCTCAAAAAAGTTAAACATAGAACTACCATAGGACCCAACAACTTCATTCCTAGCTAAGAGAATTAAAAATATATATTCAAACAAATATTTAGACATAAATGCCCACAGCAGTGTTTATTCATAATAGCCAAAAAAGTAGAAATAATCTAAATATCCATCAGGATGAATGGGTAAACAAAACGTGGCATTTCTATAGAATGGAATATTATTTAGCCATGAAAGAGAATGAAGCATTGATGGTTACTACAACATGAAACTACCTCAAAGACATTATGCAAAAGTAAAGAAACCACTCATGAAAAGCCACATACTATATGATTCCATGTATAAGAGATGTCCAGAATAAGCAAATCCAAAGGGACAGCAAATAGATCAGTGGTTGCCAAAGGCTGGGGTTAGAGAGAGAAAGGGAATGGGGAATGACTGCTTAAAAGGTATGACATTTCCTTTTGGGGTGATGAGAATGTTCTGAAATTGGATAGTGGTAATGACTGTAAATCGTTGTACATAAACACAACTGAATTCCACATTTTAAAATGGTTAAAAGGATGAGTTTTGTGCTATGTGACTTTTATTTCAACTTTTAAAAGGGAAAAAAGAAGAGGTGCAAGATGTGGTGACACCCATCTTCTGGGGGCACCATACAAAGCCTGTGGAAGAAGGGATTGCTTATTCATCTCAAAGCCCATTTGCTGACTTTCAGGTGGTGTCTTGCCTGAGAAGGGGGCTACAGGAAAAAAAAAAAAAACACACCTTTTTGGAAGAATGAAAGAAATAAATTTAAGAGTTAAAGAGATGGCAAAGTGGGAGGTAGGAAAACTTTGATGACTTCTGGGGCTTTGATGAACCCAATGTCCAAGGGAGGGCGACCTAGGGGTTGCAGGCAACTTTATCTTCCACAACTGGCATCGGGGTGCTTTAGCACCAGTTTTTGAAGAGCAGCACAGAAAGAGTCTTTACCTTCTCAATATTTGAGGTCAATTCATTTCCTATTACCACTCTTCTCTCTCTGTCTGACTTAACCATACTGATTTATGCTGAAGATTTCCCTTCTCCCAAAATAACTTTCTTTTTACCCCCATATGACATAATTCTAGGCTCTTTACCACCCTAACTGACCCACCATCAATAGATTCATTGGCCACTGTGGAAAATGGTTGGGCTGTTTCTCAAAAAAGTTAAACATAGAACTACCATAGGACCCAACAACTTCATTCCTAGCTAAGAGAATTAAAAATATATATTCAAACAAATATTTAGACATAAATGCCCACAGCAGTGTTTATTCATAATAGCCAAAAAAGTAGAAATAATCTAAATATCCATCAGGATGAATGGGTAAACAAAACGTGGCATTTCTATAGAATGGAATATTATTTAGCCATGAAAGAGAATGAAGCATTGATGGTTACTACAACATGAAACTACCTCAAAGACATTATGCAAAAGTAAAGAAACCACTCATGAAAAGCCACATACTATATGATTCCATGTATAAGAGATGTCCAGAATAAGCAAATCCAAAGGGACAGCAAATAGATCAGTGGTTGCCAAAGGCTGGGGTTAGAGAGAGAAAGGGAATGGGGAATGACTGCTTAAAAGGTATGACATTTCCTTTTGGGGTGATGAGAATGTTCTGAAATTGGATAGTGGTAATGACTGTAAATCGTTGTACATAAACACAACTGAATTCCACATTTTAAAATGGTTAAAAGGATGAGTTTTGTGCTATGTGACTTTTATTTCAACTTTTAAAAGGGAAAAAAGAAGAGGTGCAAGATGTGGTGACACCCATCTTCTGGGGGCACCATACAAAGCCTGTGGAAGAAGGGATTGCTTATTCATCTCAAAGCCCATTTGCTGACTTTCAGGTGGTGTCTTGCCTGAGAAGGGGGCTACAGGAAAAAAAAAAAAACACACCTTTTTGGAAGAATGAAAGAAATAAATTTAAGAGTTAAAGAGATGGCAAAGTGGGAGGTAGGAAAACTTTGATGACTTCTGGGGCTTTGATGAACCCAATGTCCAAGGGAGGGCGACCTAGGTGAGAACTTCTGGCCAGGCAACTTTATCTTCCACAACTGGCCATCAGTAAAGAATACAGGAGGAGGAAAGGCGAGAGAGGAAAGAGCACAGAGGCATAATTCAGAATAGGGGAGAGAGAGAAGAAAACATTCTTTTCTTCCTTTTGTCTCCAAAGCCAGGTGACAGAGAATGGAAATGGGAAATGTAGATCAAAATGCAATTTTCCCTTACAAGCTGCAGTGAGGCCAGGGGCTCAGGAAGTATCTGCCCTGGGGAGCTGCTCACTCAGCAATAACTCATCGGCAGCTCTGCACAAAAGCAGCACTTATTAAAGGTCAAATGAAGCCAGCAGGCGAAGGGTTGATGGAAGAAATAAAGGGGCACAAGAAAGAGGGGGGTCACAGGGGCAGCTGGTTCTGATGAAGAAGTTGTCCTACGCAGAGCAAAGGCCACTCATTCAAGCCAGCAGGTGATGCCTTGACATCCACGGGGGACCCTTGGGCTTGAAAATTCTGCCTGTGTCTTCATGGTCCAAGTATTTCCCTGGCCCCATGCAGAGATCAATAACCAATCAATAAAACACTGGCTTGTATAAGAAACAATTATCAGCAAGGCAGAATAACAGCATTGAGTCCTCTGCTCCTGTCTGCCTGCCAGTGGATGGGAAGGTTGCTAAACTCTCAGAGGTCAGGTAGATAAAGAAGCATTGAGTCCTCATGTCTCCTGTCTGCCTGCCAGTTATGGATAGTGGTAATGACTGTAAATCGTTGTACATAAACACAACTGAATTCCACATTTTAAAATGGTTAAAAGGATGAGTTTTGTGCTATGTGACTTTTATTTCAACTTTTAAAAGGGAAAAAAGAAGAGGTGCAAGATGTGGTGACACCCATCTTCTGGGGGCACCATACAAAGCCTGTGGAAGAAGGGATTGCTTATTCATCTCAAAGCCCATTTGCTGACTTTCAGGTGGTGTCTTGCCTGAGAAGGGGGCTACAGGAAAAAAAAAAAAACACACCTTTTTGGAAGAATGAAAGAAATAAATTTAAGAGTTAAAGAGATGGCAAAGTGGGAGGTAGGAAAACTTTGATGACTTCTGGGGCTTTGATGAACCCAATGTCCAAGGGAGGGCGACCTAGGTGAGAACTTCTGGCCAGGCAACTTTATCTTCCACAACTGGCCATCAGTAAAGAATACAGGAGGAGGAAAGGCGAGAGAGGAAAGAGCACAGAGGCATAATTCAGAATAGGGGAGAGAGAGAAGAAAACATTCTTTTCTTCCTTTTGTCTCCAAAGCCAGGTGACAGAGAATGGAAATGGGAAATGTAGATCAAAATGCAATTTTCCCTTACAAGCTGCAGTGAGGCCAGGGGCTCAGGAAGTATCTGCCCTGGGGAGCTGCTCACTCAGCAATAACTCATCGGCAGCTCTGCACAAAAGCAGCACTTATTAAAGGTCAAATGAAGCCAGCAGGCGAAGGGTTGATGGAAGAAATAAAGGGGCACAAGAAAGAGGGGGGTCACAGGGGCAGCTGGTTCTGATGAAGAAGTTGTCCTACGCAGAGCAAAGGCCACTCATTCAAGCCAGCAGGTGATGCCTTGACATCCACGGGGGACCCTTGGGCTTGAAAATTCTGCCTGTGTCTTCATGGTCCAAGTATTTCCCTGGCCCCATGCAGAGATCAATAACCAATCAATAAAACACTGGCTTGTATAAGAAACAATTATCAGCAAGGCAGAATAACAGCATTGAGTCCTCTGCTCCTGTCTGCCTGCCAGTGGATGGGAAGGTTGCTAAACTCTCAGAGGTCAGGTAGATAAAGAAAGACCTAAATTCCCAGTTGTCCAGGTCAGGTTATTTCTGCACCATCATCATCAGTTAACTTCTATTCCTGTCAAATATCCTACACAGCTCACAATCTTATTGCATCCTCTCAACAACATACACGCAAGTGCTGTTATTATTCTCACTTCACAGTCAAGAACACTGAGGCTCAGAGAGATTAAGTCATCTGCCCAGTAGCACTTAACCTAGTGAAAGGCAGAGTCAAGGCGTGACCTCAATCTGTCTGACTTCAAAGTCTGTGCTCTTAACCACGATACTTACCTGCTTCTCACAATAACCAAATGATTATTGAGGGTAATTCATCTCTCTTCTCAAGACCTCAGGTTTCTCATCTATCTCGTGGAGAGTAGTCACTGATGTTCTTACTTAGGACAAACATTCTGAGCATCAAGTGAAAGTCTTTGTTGCCCATTTGGCTATCCAAGTTGGTATTCATCTGGAAAATGGAAACCTTGTGTATCTAAGAGGTTGTCCCTTCCAGAGTATTTCCCACTGGGATTGCCATCCTGCCTAGAAAGTAGTACAATCCTGACACAGACAGAAACCAGTGTCCCAAGCTGAGACTAAGATAGATTATTTGATTTGTTACTGGTCCTGGAGTAGAAAACAAAAAAGTGAAGGTCACGGGGTGGAAAAACAAGAATAAGACATTGAAGTTGACCTGATGATAACCAAATATAGCATTAAATGACAGGCATGACCCAAACTATCAGGCCTCTGACCCTTTCCTGTGAACAGATAACAAATCACCACTTGTTGGTCACATTTTTGCCCCTAACATGTTGAGATACCATGTTTTAAACATGTGTATGTTAGTTCTTCATTTTTTAAAATGTGGCATTATTTTTACATTTAAAAAGCCATAGATGGGCCCTTTAATAGCCTTCACTTAGGTTGCTAGAAAGGGCTGATTAGAAAGTTTGAGAAGCATCCCCCTCAGCAGAGAATAGGACTGCAGAAATTTCTTTTTTCTGAGCAATGAAGGAAAATAATTTAGGAGCTAAAGTGATGGAAGAATGAGAATTGGGCAAAGTGTGTGTGTTAATAGATCTTACAACAGGATATTAGAAATCTATAAGCCTTTTGTTTATCTTTATTTATTTTGGATTTTAAATATACATTTAGTGCCATTATATGCGTTTCCTCCTGACCCACTGACATCTATGAGACCTGATCTTGCAAATGACAACTTTGCCAGGGATGACAGATGCTTCTGGTGCCCAAGTCACAGCCTTTCAGCACACCCCTGACTGCAGCCTCAGTAGCCTGGGTACACTGACACCATTCAACTTCAAGTACCTTCCCAGAACCCAGAACCTCTTTGCCTCAAGGCTTTCTCTAACACCATAAGAACCCGCTCAGCCTCAAGCAGGTGAATTCTGAAAATGTAAAGCAGTTAACTCCCTCTGGGCAACTCCCAAATAGATGGCCAAAGCTGGTGGAAAAGTGTCTTAGCTATCCTGCCTCCCAGGCTTCAAACAGAGACTTCTGGGAGTCAGTGTGTACACTTCTCAGATGCCCTAGTAGTTTGAGTCCCACCGCCTGCAGCATCAGCTTGTAAGGATTCTTTGTTGGCTTTTCAAGATTTCACAGACTTCACTCTCTCTGCTCCTTTACTTCTGCTTCCTGGAATAAGCTCCCGGATGAGCTAGTTGCCTCTAAGTACTTATATCAGGATTCTTCTTTGGGGAGAATACAAAATAAGACCCCAACCATGCATCTTCCAGAAATAAAACTTTCCTGGTAGATGTTTCAGTCAGAGTTCAATCCAGGAAGCAGGTCCACTGAGAGGTATGTATATAGTAAAGAACTCATCCCAGGCAAGTGACCTTACTCAGCTGTGACTGATTAATCAGTCTGTGTAAGGCCTGAAACCTTCAGGGAAGGCAGTCCCTAAGGGCAGATAGATGAGGAGTGGGAGAAACCAAGGATAAACTGGAATCTGTGAGCATTCCACAGACTGAAGCCATGTTGGGTCTCACTGCCTCTGACCCTGATGATGTGAGTGACTTCAAGGACTAGTTGGTATCTTTCATCATAGGACCAAAACATACATCTGGCCCATGAGTCAAAGTGACTGAAGGAGAATCCAAGGGAAGGTGGCCCCATACCAGTGAGGTAAAGCTGAGACACGAGTCAGCTATGAAAGTGCCTTATCTGACCTACAAACTGAAAACCAGAGGATTCTGGGAAATGTAGTATAGCCTGGCCAAGCTGACACTTTACAAAGCCACCACAGCAAAGAAGGCACAAAACATCAGAAGTGGGCGAGACTTGACCTCAAGACCAGCTATACTTGGAAATGTCTCATGATGACTTTCAACACAGCTTCCTCCTTCTTAACTGCTGAAGGCAGAGCATAGAGTGAGTGGAGTTTTACATGGCACAATTTTAGAGTGCTCCATTCACATGGATTATAATGGAATCATGCCACCTTGAGCCACTATGAAAAGCAACCATCCATAAGAGCTTCAGCTGGAAAAAGGGAGAATGTATCTCAGAACAGACTCTCAGCCCTCATGGAGCATCTTATGTTGATTTCAGCCCTTGGCCAGGCTTCAAACAGAGACTTCTGGGAGTCAGTGTGTACACTTCTCAGATGCCCTAGTAGTTTGAGTCCCACCGCCTGCAGCATCAGCTTGTAAGGATTCTTTGTTGGCTTTTCAAGATTTCACAGACTTCACTCTCTCTGCTCCTTTACTTCTGCTTCCTGGAATAAGCTCCCGGATGAGCTAGTTGCCTCTAAGTACTTATATCAGGATTCTTCTTTGGGGAGAATACAAAATAAGACCCCAACCATGCATCTTCCAGAAATAAAACTTTCCTGGTAGATGTTTCAGTCAGAGTTCAATCCAGGAAGCAGGTCCACTGAGAGGTATGTATATAGTAAAGAACTCATCCCAGGCAAGTGACCTTACTCAGCTGTGACTGATTAATCAGTCTGTGTAAGGCCTGAAACCTTCAGGGAAGGCAGTCCCTAAGGGCAGATAGATGAGGAGTGGGAGAAACCAAGGATAAACTGGAATCTGTGAGCATTCCACAGACTGAAGCCATGTTGGGTCTCACTGCCTCTGACCCTGATGATGTGAGTGACTTCAAGGACTAGTTGGTATCTTTCATCATAGGACCAAAACATACATCTGGCCCATGAGTCAAAGTGACTGAAGGAGAATCCAAGGGAAGGTGGCCCCATACCAGTGAGGTAAAGCTGAGACACGAGTCAGCTATGAAAGTGCCTTATCTGACCTACAAACTGAAAACCAGAGGATTCTGGGAAATGTAGTATAGCCTGGCCAAGCTGACACTTTACAAAGCCACCACAGCAAAGAAGGCACAAAACATCAGAAGTGGGCGAGACTTGACCTCAAGACCAGCTATACTTGGAAATGTCTCATGATGACTTTCAACACAGCTTCCTCCTTCTTAACTGCTGAAGGCAGAGCATAGAGTGAGTGGAGTTTTACATGGCACAATTTTAGAGTGCTCCATTCACATGGATTATAATGGAATCATGCCACCTTGAGCCACTATGAAAAGCAACCATCCATAAGAGCTTCAGCTGGAAAAAGGGAGAATGTATCTCAGAACAGACTCTCAGCCCTCATGGAGCATCTTATGTTGATTTGCGGGGCAGCCTTATCTTGGCCAACAATTAGTATTGGTATTAACAAGATTGAACTAACCAGAAGGGAGAGGCCAGGACAACCAGGAGCAGTCAGGTGGGTCTGGGGAGTAATGGCAGCATAAACTGGCAAGACATGATGTCATATGAAGTTGCCTGAGACAGGTAAGAGGAAGCAACTGACTGACACCAGGTAGGGAGCAGAGCCCAAAAGAGCAGAGGCGGGTGAGTACTCCCAGAGGGTAAGCAGTTTGCTCTTGTATATATTCTCTGGTTTCAGTCAGATCCCTCAGCTTTGAGCACCCTTACATTAACTTAAACCAGAGGAGACTTCAGTGGGGGCATTTTTAAAGGTTCTGAAAATGCTGCCGTTGAGACAGAAAGTGTCAGGTTTGTAACTGGTACACATTTGTGGTTTATTATTGCCCAATACCCATCCTCATTTCTTCTGACAACACAGCAATTTCCTTTGTGCAATAACTCCCCTCTGGCCTCAATCAGAGGGAATCCCAACTAAAGATTAGGAAACTGAGGCCCATAGACACATGAAATAACTTGCCTAATGTCACACAGCATGGTGAAGCCTGGTGAAGACCCACAGCTTCAAGACTAGGGTGGTGAACCTCTCCACAGGTACACCGGGAAACAGTGGTAAGCTGACCCTACAGGGCAGGGCTGGGTCAGCTGTGGGGTGAAGGTCAAACAGAAATTGGAGCACTTTCGCACCTTTGCTCTCCTCTCTTGTTCAATCAGAGAGTAAAACCTGACATGCATGAGCAAGAGGAAAACTGAACTCGTTAAAGTCACTAATTCTCTCCCTCCTGGGCCATCCCTAAGGTGGCTCCAAAGTCAGCAAAACCTGTTATCTACTTAATCTGATTTTATAACACAGCTTCCTCCTTCTTAACTGCTGAAGGCAGAGCATAGAGTGAGTGGAGTTTTACATGGCACAATTTTAGAGTGCTCCATTCACATGGATTATAATGGAATCATGCCACCTTGAGCCACTATGAAAAGCAACCATCCATAAGAGCTTCAGCTGGAAAAAGGGAGAATGTATCTCAGAACAGACTCTCAGCCCTCATGGAGCATCTTATGTTGATTTGCGGGGCAGCCTTATCTTGGCCAACAATTAGTATTGGTATTAACAAGATTGAACTAACCAGAAGGGAGAGGCCAGGACAACCAGGAGCAGTCAGGTGGGTCTGGGGAGTAATGGCAGCATAAACTGGCAAGACATGATGTCATATGAAGTTGCCTGAGACAGGTAAGAGGAAGCAACTGACTGACACCAGGTAGGGAGCAGAGCCCAAAAGAGCAGAGGCGGGTGAGTACTCCCAGAGGGTAAGCAGTTTGCTCTTGTATATATTCTCTGGTTTCAGTCAGATCCCTCAGCTTTGAGCACCCTTACATTAACTTAAACCAGAGGAGACTTCAGTGGGGGCATTTTTAAAGGTTCTGAAAATGCTGCCGTTGAGACAGAAAGTGTCAGGTTTGTAACTGGTACACATTTGTGGTTTATTATTGCCCAATACCCATCCTCATTTCTTCTGACAACACAGCAATTTCCTTTGTGCAATAACTCCCTCTGGCCTCAATCAGAGGGAATCCCAACTAAAGATTAGGAAACTGAGGCCCATAGACACATGAAATAACTTGCCTAATGTCACACAGCATGGTGAAGCCTGGTGAAGACCCACAGCTTCAAGACTAGGGTGGTGAACCTCTCCACAGGTACACCGGGAAACAGTGGTAAGCTGACCCTACAGGGCAGGGCTGGGTCAGCTGTGGGGTGAAGGTCAAACAGAAATTGGAGCACTTTCGCACCTTTGCTCTCCCTCTCTTGTTCAATCAGAGAGTAAAACCTGACATGCATGAGCAAGAGGAAAACTGAACTCGTTAAAGTCACTAATTCTCTCCCTCCTGGGCCATCCCTAAGGTGGCTCCAAAGTCAGCAAAACCTGTTATCTACTTAATCTGATTTTATGCCACGCAGCAATTTATTTTCGAAATTTTCTCCTTGTTGGATAATGGCAACTCTCGAGAAAGCTCTATTGATTTTCTGACTTCAGGTTTATCGTGGCTGAGTCAGCCCGGCCCTCCGCCAACTGGAGTCTCCATTCAGGTTTTTATCTTGTCTCTTCATAGCTTGAAAGAGTAAGTTTAGTTAAGGCGGTAAGGATGGGTCCTGAGGGTGGCATTCACACTCATAATGAAACAAAATTAGAAACTGCTTTAGGTTTGAACAACTACTGTATTCACTGTGCTGAACTACACACAAAGGAAAGAGTATGAACCCAGAGGTGAAGCTGGTATTTCATATGCTTGTAGTCTAATTGCAGCCATATAACTCGCAGCAGGTTAAAGCAGACGAAAAACCTAAACTTGGCCCGGAGGCTGACATTGTGCACCCACGCTAAGATGTCCGCCATCTCCAGATAAGTTTTTCATCCCTAAATTAAGGAAATATTATTTACCTTCCTAGGACATCACTGTGCTGTGTGCTTAGGTGTCTGACTCTTTGTGGCCCCATGGACTGCAGCCCACCTAGCTCCTCTGTCCACAGGATTCTCCAGACAAGAACACTGGAGTGGGTTGCCATGCCCTCCTCCAGGGCATCTTCCTAACTCAGGGATCAAACTCAGATCTCCCGTATTACAGGCAGTTTCTTTAGCATCTGAACCACCAGGGAAGTCCAAAATTAGGAAACTGAGGCCCATAGACACATGAAATAACTTGCCTAATGTCACACAGCATGGTGAAGCCTGGTGAAGACCCACAGCTTCAAGACTAGGGTGGTGAACCTCTCCACAGGTACACCGGGAAACAGTGGTAAGCTGACCCTACAGGGCAGGGCTGGGTCAGCTGTGGGGTGAAGGTCAAACAGAAATTGGAGCACTTTCGCACCTTTGCTCTCCCTCTCTTGTTCAATCAGAGAGTAAAACCTGACATGCATGAGCAAGAGGAAAACTGAACTCGTTAAAGTCACTAATTCTCTCCCTCCTGGGCCATCCCTAAGGTGGCTCCAAAGTCAGCAAAACCTGTTATCTACTTAATCTGATTTTATGCCACGCAGCAATTTATTTTCGAAATTTTCTCCTTGTTGGATAATGGCAACTCTCGAGAAAGCTCTATTGATTTTCTGACTTCAGGTTTATCGTGGCTGAGTCAGCCCGGCCCTCCGCCAACTGGAGTCTCCATTCAGGTTTTTATCTTGTCTCTTCATAGCTTGAAAGAGTAAGTTTAGTTAAGGCGGTAAGGATGGGTCCTGAGGGTGGCATTCACACTCATAATGAAACAAAATTAGAAACTGCTTTAGGTTTGAACAACTACTGTATTCACTGTGCTGAACTACACACAAAGGAAAGAGTATGAACCCAGAGGTGAAGCTGGTATTTCATATGCTTGTAGTCTAATTGCAGCCATATAACTCGCAGCAGGTTAAAGCAGACGAAAAACCTAAACTTGGCCCGGAGGCTGACATTGTGCACCCACGCTAAGATGTCCGCCATCTCCAGATAAGTTTTTCATCCCTAAATTAAGGAAATATTATTTACCTTCCTAGGACATCACTGTGCTGTGTGCTTAGGTGTCTGACTCTTTGTGGCCCCATGGACTGCAGCCCACCTAGCTCCTCTGTCCACAGGATTCTCCAGACAAGAACACTGGAGTGGGTTGCCATGCCCTCCTCCAGGGCATCTTCCTAACTCAGGAATCAAATCCAGGTCTCCCGGGTTACAGGCAGATTCTTTAGCATCTGAACCACCAGGGAAGTCCAAAATTACTGGAGTAGGTAGCCTATCCCTTCTCCAGGGAATCTTCCTGACCCAGGAATCCACACTTATCAATAAAATCAATCAACCTCAGTAGAAATACAATTAAGGACAGATAATCAATCTCTACACAGTTCCTGGATTAATCCTTCAGACACTGAAAGGGAAGGATCTTAAAAATCTCATTTTTTCCAAGAATGTTTCCATCATTTTCCCTTCATTTATTCATTCAGAAAACATTCATACTGGAGATACTTGTTATTTACACCTACACTTATACTCTTTTCTGAGACATCCTGTCAACAGCTCCTTACTAGACAACTTGTTTGCTCCATCTCACATCCTCTTGGCCCACCTTTTTGACTTTAGCCATTGTTGCAGAAAACCACCTGCTCACAGGTGTACTCTGATAGCACTTTGCTTTAGCTGTGCCATGTACCTCTTGCTTTCTCCTCTAGGGCTTTGACCTAAGGGCCATTCTGGTGCAAGTACAAAACTGGAAATGAGATGATGATTACACCCCTTGGGGCAATCCTTTGACCAACAGAAACCAGGAACTGTAGAATAAATTCTTCCCATGCGCATTCTCAGGAGAGCATTTCTGAGATGCATTCTATACATTTCAGCATAGGATCTGTTGAACATGATCCTCAGTTTTTTACATTAGCTCAATAAACACAACTTTGCACTGGCTTTGCCCTGATCATTAGTGCTAATTGCACCCAAAACTCGCAGCAGGTTAAAGCAGACGAAAAACCTAAACTTGGCCGGAGGCTGACATTGTGCACCCACGCTAAGATGTCCGCCATCTCCAGATAAGTTTTTCATCCCTAAATTAAGGAAATATTATTTACCTTCCTAGGACATCACTGTGCTGTGTGCTTAGGTGTCTGACTCTTTGTGGCCCCATGGACTGCAGCCCACCTAGCTCCTCTGTCCACAGGATTCTCCAGACAAGAACACTGGAGTGGGTTGCCATGCCCTCCTCCAGGGCATCTTCCTAACTCAGGAATCAAATCCAGGTCTCCCGGGTTACAGGCAGATTCTTTAGCATCTGAACCACCAGGGAAGTCCAAAATTACTGGAGTAGGTAGCCTATCCCTTCTCCAGGGAATCTTCCTGACCCAGGAATCCACACTTATCAATAAAATCAATCAACCTCAGTAGAAATACAATTAAGGACAGATAATCAATCTCTACACAGTTCCTGGATTAATCCTTCAGACACTGAAAGGGAAGGATCTTAAAAATCTCATTTTTTCCAAGAATGTTTCCATCATTTTCCCTTCATTTATTCATTCAGAAAACATTCATACTGGAGATACTTGTTATTTACACCTACACTTATACTCTTTTCTGAGACATCCTGTCAACAGCTCCTTACTAGACAACTTGTTTGCTCCATCTCACATCCTCTTGGCCCACCTTTTTGACTTTAGCCATTGTTGCAGAAAACCACCTGCTCACAGGTGTACTCTGATAGCACTTTGCTTTAGCTGTGCCATGTACCTCTTGCTTTCTCCTCTAGGGCTTTGACCTAAGGGCCATTCTGGTGCAAGTACAAAACTGGAAATGAGATGATGATTACACCCCTTGGGGCAATCCTTTGACCAACAGAAACCAGGAACTGTAGAATAAATTCTTCCCATGCGCATTCTCAGGAGAGCATTTCTGAGATGCATTCTATACATTTCAGCATAGGATCTGTTGAACATGATCCTCAGTTTTTTACATTAGCTCAATAAACACAACTTTGCACTGGCTTTGCCCTGATCTCTATTTGACTCTTCCAAGTCTCCCCTCTCTCATCTGCTAACATCTCTTCCCAACCAAACCACCTGCATGCAAGCCCTTCTCACAAGCTCTGCTTTCAGGGGGAATTGGAGCTAAGACCTCCATATTGCAAAGAGACACTTCCAGTCGTCAGAGCAGCAGGGCACATAATCCCATACCCCTCCTGTCAAGAGCAGTTGATTGGCCCAAGAGTGAATGCCTGGCAGGAATTAAACACAATTAAAATTTCTCTTCCCTGAGAATTTAGAATCAATATGCTAATCTCTGTGATGTTTGAAGTGGAAGCATTGTACAGCCTGGGCTAGGGTCATCCATGTGCCCATGGAGCAAAGAAACCCAGTCTGCAAAGACAGAGATATCACATAACCCTAGAGAAATACCAGGGGAAACTGCTGAATTTCTGGTCACTCTCTTGGTTTTTGGTTCAAGTTCCTTGCTAGCTCAACTCTCCTTCCCACCTTTGGGTTCTCTGGAACTATCTTGTCCTTCCAATAAATTATTTTTTATGCTTATACTAGCTTGAGGGGGATTCTATTATTCACAGTGAAATAGTTTCTAAATCAGAACATCTTCATACGTGCCAGATGCTGTGTTAAGCTCTGGATGTACAATGATGAACAATACAGTCCCTGCTCTCAAAAAGCTTAACATCAAACTGATCAATAAACAATGAGGTAGTGACTCATAACAGTTCCTATGCTGCCAGGGCTAGTTCTTTTCATAATATAATAATCCTGTATATTATGCCAAATAACTAATTAATCTATTGATAATAACTGCAACCATTTTCTAATCTTTACTGTGTGTAGGCACTGTGCTTTATGTGTGTCAGGTCTTTTTAGTCTTTACTGAAAACAGTTCATTTCTTTAGTGTTAGGAATATTGCAGTAAATAAGATCATTTCAAGTTCTGACATGTGCTCTGAAGGAAATCAGCCAGGTAATGCAACAGAAAGATAAGACCCAGGGTAAAAATAGTGGATACAAACTATTTCAGATGATAAGAGGAGAGGATCAAAGAGAGCTTCCCTGAGGAATGAACATTTTCAATGAGACTTACAGAATGAGAAGCAAACAGTTTTGGGTGGTGCGGGCGGGCGGGGCCGGGAGGGGGGGGGGCGGGTAACAAGGCGAAAACATTCTGGGAGAAGGAAAAGGAAAGTGCATAGGCCCTGAGGCAGCAGATAAGACAACTCTTTCTTTTTTTTTTTAAACCTTTATTTTACTTTTAACTTTTACAGAGTTTTGTTGTTCACAGACATGCATGTTCTCAGATTAGTCACATGTATATCCCCCCCTTCCCTCCCCTCCCGACCATCGCACAGCACCCCTGAAGGATCCCCTTTTCTCACAGAGCAATGACTACAGCTATTTTCTTCACTCATGATAGTACAGGCCTTCATGCTACTTCCTTTACGCCTCTCACCCACTGTTCCTTCCCCACAATGTCCATATGTCCACTGTCCATGTCTGTCTTTCTGTCGCTTCACTGCATGTGCCATCAACACCATCCTACTAGATTCCATATATATGTGTTAATATACTGTATTTGTCCTTCTCTTTCTGACTGACTTCACTTTTTATGATACGTTCTAGATCCAGCCACCTCATTAGGGTTGATTCTTCTGCATTTCTCTTTACAGCTGAGTAGTATTCCATTGTATATATGTACCAGGGCTTTTGGATCCATTCGTTCATCGATGGGCATCTAGGTTCCTTCCATGTTCTAGCTATTGTATAGAGAGCTGCAATGAACATTGGGGTACAGGTGCTTCTTTCAGTTTTGATTTCGTCAGGGTATAAGCCTAAGAGTGGGATTGCTGGGTCATATGGTGCTTCTATTCTTAGTTTTTTAAGAAATCTCCAGACTGTCTTCCATAGAGGCTGTATCAATTTACACTCCCACCAGCAATGCAGGAGTGTTCCCTTTTCTCCGCAGCCTCTCCAGCATTTATTGTCTGTCGATTTGTGGATGATGGCCATTCTGACGGGTGTGAGGTGATATCTCATTGTAGTTTTGATTGGCATTTCTCTAATTATTAGTGAAGTTGAGCATCGTTTCATGTGTTTTTGGGGTCTCATTGCAAAAGTCAAGCAATGTGCTCTGAAGGAAATCAGCCAGGTAATGCAACAGAAAGATAAGACCCAGGGTAAAAATAGTGGATACAAACTATTTCAGATGATAAGAGGAGAGGATCAAAGAGAGCTTCCTGAGGAATGAACATTTTCAATGAGACTTACAGAATGAGAAGCAAACAGTTTTGGGTGGTGCGGGCGGGCGGGGCCGGGAGGGGGTGGCGGGTAACAAGGCGAAAACATTCTGGGAGAAGGAAAAGGAAAGTGCATAGGCCCTGAGGCAGCAGATAAGACAACTCTTTCTTTTTTTTTTTAAACCTTTATTTTACTTTTAACTTTTACAGAGTTTTGTTGTTCACAGACATGCATGTTCTCAGATTAGTCACATGTATATCCCCCCCTTCCCTCCCCTCCCGACCATCGCACAGCACCCCTGAAGGATCCCCTTTTCTCACAGAGCAATGACTACAGCTATTTTCTTCACTCATGATAGTACAGGCCTTCATGCTACTTCCTTTACGCCTCTCACCCACTGTTCCTTCCCCACAATGTCCATATGTCCACTGTCCATGTCTGTCTTTCTGTCGCTTCACTGCATGTGCCATCAACACCATCCTACTAGATTCCATATATATGTGTTAATATACTGTATTTGTCCTTCTCTTTCTGACTGACTTCACTTTTTATGATACGTTCTAGATCCAGCCACCTCATTAGGGTTGATTCTTCTGCATTTCTCTTTACAGCTGAGTAGTATTCCATTGTATATATGTACCAGGGCTTTTGGATCCATTCGTTCATCGATGGGCATCTAGGTTCCTTCCATGTTCTAGCTATTGTATAGAGAGCTGCAATGAACATTGGGGTACAGGTGCTTCTTTCAGTTTTGATTTCATCAGGGTATAAGCCTAAGAGTGGGATTGCTGGGTCATATGGTGCTTCTATTCTTAGTTTTTTAAGAAATCTCCAGACTGTCTTCCATAGAGGCTGTATCAATTTACACTCCCACCAGCAATGCAGGAGTGTTCCCTTTTCTCCGCAGCCTCTCCAGCATTTATTGTCTGTCGATTTGTGGATGATGGCCATTCTGACGGGTGTGAGGTGATATCTCATTGTAGTTTTGATTGGCATTTCTCTAATTATTAGTGAAGTTGAGCATCGTTTCATGTGTTTTTGGGCCATCTGTATGTCATCGTTGGAGAGGTGTCTGTTTAGGTCCTTTTCCCATTTTTTGATTGGGTTGTTCGTTTTTCCAGTGCTGAGTTGTCTGAGTTGCTTGTAGATTTTGGAGATTAATTCTTTGTCTGTTGCTTCATTTGCTATGATTTTCTCCCACTCTGTGGGCTGTCTGTTCAGCTTTTTTGTAATTTCTTTAGCTGTACAAAAGCTTTTAAGTTTCATTAGGTCCCACATGTTCATTTATCTTTTTAGTTCCACTATTCTAGTAGGTGGGTCAGAGAAGATCTTGCTTTGATTGATGTCCTTGAGGGTTTTGCCTATATTCTCCTCTAAGAGTTTGATGGTTTCTGGCCTTACATTTAAGTCTTTAATCCATTTTGAGTTGATCTTTGTGTATGGTGTCAGGGTATGTTCCAACTTCATTTTCTTGCATGTAGCTGTCCAATTTTCCCAGCACCATTTGTTGAAGAGGCTGTCTTTGTCCCATTTTATATGTTCGCCTCCTTTGTCAAAAATAAGGTACCCATAGGTGTGTGGCTTTATCTCTGGGTTCTCTATCTTGTTCCATTGGTCGATATTTCTGTTTTTGTGCCAGTACCATACTGTCTTGATGACTGTTGCTTTGTAGGAGAGTCTGAAGTTGGGGAGGCTGATCCCCCCAGCTCCATTCTTCTTCCTGAGGATTGTTTTGGCTATTCGAGGTCTTTTGTGTTTCCATATGAACTGTGTTATTCGCTGGTCTAGTTCTGTGAAGAATGTTATTGGAAGTTTGATAGGGATCGCATTGAATCTATAGATGACATTTGGTAGTATGGTCATTTTCACAATATTGATTCTCTCGACCCAGGAACACGGAATATTTCTCCATCTGTTTAACTCTTCTTTAATGTCTCTCATGAGTGTCTTGTAATTTTCTGTGTACAGTTCTTTTGTGTCTTTGGGTAGGTTTATTCCTAGATATTTGATTCTTTTGGTTGTGATGGTGAAGGGGATTGCCTCTTTGATTTCATTTTCTGATTTTTCATTGTTTGTGTATAGGAATGCCAGTGATTTCTGTATATTGATTTTGTATCCTGCGACTTTGCTGAATTCGCTCTTTCTGACCCCTGAATCACATCTGTCATTCTCTAGCAGCACAGTGAATTTTTTAAATACCAATGTTTAGACTACACCAAAATTAGATTTCATCAATCTGGGGTGGAACTAAATCATGTTTTGTTTTTGTTTTTAAAGCTCTCGAGCAACTCTGATTCACATAACAGGTAGAAAACGATTAGATTATATGGACACTATTTCAGTAGAATTTACACAAAAAGGAAGTAAGTTTGATGAGGAAATGTGGTGACTGATTACCTCACAAATCTTGGATCAATTCCTTGGTTCCTATGGCAACTGTCTGTATCCAAGCAACAATCTCCCAAATGTGGGTTTATGGAGACTGGAGGAAAGGATGTGAACACATTCCAACCAGGAAGTACTTCACTATAAGAAACTTTGTCAGTTTTGTCAGACCCTCCTCCAGGCTGCATTAGGCATCTAACTCTCTGCTCCTTGGTCCACATTCTTTTTTTAAAAATTTTATTTATTTATTTATTATCTATTTTTGGCTATTCTGGGTTTTCACTGCTACTGCAGGCTCTTCTCTAGTTGCAGGGAGTGGGGGATACTCTTTAGCTAAGGTGAGCAGGTTTCTTGTTGCAGTGACTTCTCTTGTTGTGGAACTCAGGCTCTAAGGCACACGGGTTTCAGCAGTTCTGGCACGTGGGCTCCATAGTTGTGGCTTCGAGGCTCTAGAGCACAGGCTCACTAGTTGTGGCTCACGGGCTTAGTTGCTCCGCAGCATGTGAGATCTTCCCAGATCAGGGATTGAACCTGCGTCTCCTATATTGGCAGGCGAACTCTTTACCACTGAGCTACCAGGGAAGCCCCTTGGTCCCTATTCTTAGCCCCACAAAGCACTTACCACATGGTATGAAATATGCCTATATATTTGCTCATCCAATAGAATTTCATGAAAACAGAAACTATGTCCTCTTCTCCAAGGCATCTTACATGTCTTTCAGGTCTCAAATTATATGCCACTTCCTCCAGAAAGCCATCTTTGACTTCACCCAAGAAAAGTTTAGGTGCCTCCATTTGAGGTCCCTTTATCATAGAACTTACTGCCCTGTATTTTAACTGTATTTACATAAATCTCCCTCAATCATCTTGGAACTCTTTGAGTCTGAGATCATATTTATTGATTTATTCCACTAATATCTACTGATCGCCTTCTGTGTAATGCATACTGTTCCAGACACTGGAGATGCAGCCATGAAGAAAACTGGAGCTACTCTCATGAGGCTCGTATCACTGTGGTGGGAGAACAAGCAATTAACTCATCAAGCACACAGTATGTCAGACAGTGGTGAGTGCTCTCAGTGTGATGGGAAGACATGTGAAATGACTGGATGGTTTTAAATAGAGGAGTGAAATGACCTCATTTTCCTTTAAAAAGCATCATTCTGAATTCTTTGTTAAGAAGAGAGTGTGAGAAAGCAAGAGCAGGTGCCAGGAGGGCATGTCATGGGGCTATTTCAATTAACCAGGTGAGAGATGAAGTGGTAGCAACAGAGATGGTGAGAAGTGGTTAGATTCTCAGTATGCTTCTAAAAACTTAACTGAGGTAGAATAAATACAATAAAATACTTAAAAATACAACCTGATAAACTTTGATATGCCATTATACTTGTGAAACCCTCACTGTCAGTCAAGGTAATGAAAATAAATCCTCCTCGTGCCCCTTGGTCATACCCCCCGGTGAGCAGGTTTCTTGTTGCAGTGACTTCTCTTGTTGTGGAACTCAGGCTCTAAGGCACACGGGTTTCAGCAGTTCTGGCACGTGGGCTCCATAGTTGTGGCTTCGAGGCTCTAGAGCACAGGCTCACTAGTTGTGGCTCACGGGCTTAGTTGCTCCGCAGCATGTGAGATCTTCCCAGATCAGGGATTGAACCTGCGTCTCCTATATTGGCAGGCGAACTCTTTACCACTGAGCTACCAGGGAAGCCCCTTGGTCCCTATTCTTAGCCCCACAAAGCACTTACCACATGGTATGAAATATGCCTATATATTTGCTCATCCAATAGAATTTCATGAAAACAGAAACTATGTCCTCTTCTCCAAGGCATCTTACATGTCTTTCAGGTCTCAAATTATATGCCACTTCCTCCAGAAAGCCATCTTTGACTTCACCCAAGAAAAGTTTAGGTGCCTCCATTTGAGGTCCCTTTATCATAGAACTTACTGCCCTGTATTTTAACTGTATTTACATAAATCTCCCTCAATCATCTTGGAACTCTTTGAGTCTGAGATCATATTTATTGATTTATTCCACTAATATCTACTGATCGCCTTCTGTGTAATGCATACTGTTCCAGACACTGGAGATGCAGCCATGAAGAAAACTGGAGCTACTCTCATGAGGCTCGTATCACTGTGGTGGGAGAACAAGCAATTAACTCATCAAGCACACAGTATGTCAGACAGTGGTGAGTGCTCTCAGTGTGATGGGAAGACATGTGAAATGACTGGATGGTTTTAAATAGAGGAGTGAAATGACCTCATTTTCCTTTAAAAGCATCATTCTGAATTCTTTGTTAAGAAGAGAGTGTGAGAAAGCAAGAGCAGGTGCCAGGAGGGCATGTCATGGGGCTATTTCAATTAACCAGGTGAGAGATGAAGTGGTAGCAACAGAGATGGTGAGAAGTGGTTAGATTCTCAGTATGCTTCTAAAAACTTAACTGAGGTAGAATAAATACAATAAAATACTTAAAAATACAACCTGATAAACTTTGATATGCCATTATACTTGTGAAACCCTCACTGTCAGTCAAGGTAATGAATATCCACAATGACCTCAAAGTCCTCCTCGTGCCCCTTGGTCATACCTCTGCCTCCTCCTAGCTCCAGCCTTTGAGGTGCTTTCTGTCTCTATAGATTAGTATGAGCTTTCTGGAATTTTATATAAATAGCATATTATAGTACTCTTTTGCATCTGACGCCTTTCACTCAGAATAACAATTTTGAAATCCACTCATGTTATTGTATGTATCAATAGTTTGTTCTTTTTCATTTTTAAGTATGATGCCATTGCATGGAAGTGCCATTATTTGTTGGCACTATTAATGGACATTTGGGTTGTTTTCAAGACTGGGCATATTTTGAAGGTAGAGCTGAAAGAATTTGCTGGTAGAGACGCTATAAGATATTACAGGATGGGCAGAGTCACAGATGACTTCCAGCTTTTTCACTTCAACTGGGAAGATGGAGTTTCTGATTGCTGAGACACAGAATGCTGCAGGGTTACAGGAGAGGACCTCTAAAATCCAACAGACTGCCTAGTACATAGTAGGAGCTCAATAAATGTTTGCTGAAGAAAGGATGAAGACAGGGAGAAGAAGAAGAAAAAGTTTAAACTCAGTTTTGGGTGCTGGTAATTCAAATCCTAAGATTCAAGCCAAGCTATACCTTTTCTCTCCTTTTCCACATCCTCCATCTCACTTCTGAAGCGCAGGGCGTCATAACCATAAAGAGACGCCTTGGGCACAAAGGAGTGGAAGGCAGATTCAATTAGAGCAGGGCCCCTTGTTCTCAAATGGCCTCAGGTCTAGGAAGCATTGTTTCCTCCCCAGCACGGGGCTGAATGCACAACTGTCCTCTTTGGTTTCTGAACAATAAGCTTCCAAATTACTCTCCACCTGGCAGATCCACTTGAGATCTACAGGCCACAAAGAGGTCCTCCCTCTCCCTCATTTACCTTGAGCTTCCCAAATGCTCCAGCTTGAAATGTGTCTAAATGTGCTGAGCCACAGTGTGAACTGTTATTAAAATCCACACACACCAGGGGGTTGAAACCAATAAACATAAAAATTTAAAAAAACTTAAAAATACAACCTGATAAACTTTGATATGCCATTATACTTGTGAAACCCTCACTGTCAGTCAAGGTAATGAATATCCACAATGACCTCAAAGTCCTCCTCGTGCCCTTGGTCATACCTCTGCCTCCTCCTAGCTCCAGCCTTTGAGGTGCTTTCTGTCTCTATAGATTAGTATGAGCTTTCTGGAATTTTATATAAATAGCATATTATAGTACTCTTTTGCATCTGACGCCTTTCACTCAGAATAACAATTTTGAAATCCACTCATGTTATTGTATGTATCAATAGTTTGTTCTTTTTCATTTTTAAGTATGATGCCATTGCATGGAAGTGCCATTATTTGTTGGCACTATTAATGGACATTTGGGTTGTTTTCAAGACTGGGCATATTTTGAAGGTAGAGCTGAAAGAATTTGCTGGTAGAGACGCTATAAGATATTACAGGATGGGCAGAGTCACAGATGACTTCCAGCTTTTTCACTTCAACTGGGAAGATGGAGTTTCTGATTGCTGAGACACAGAATGCTGCAGGGTTACAGGAGAGGACCTCTAAAATCCAACAGACTGCCTAGTACATAGTAGGAGCTCAATAAATGTTTGCTGAAGAAAGGATGAAGACAGGGAGAAGAAGAAGAAAAAGTTTAAACTCAGTTTTGGGTGCTGGTAATTCAAATCCTAAGATTCAAGCCAAGCTATACCTTTTCTCTCCTTTTCCACATCCTCCATCTCACTTCTGAAGCGCAGGGCGTCATAACCATAAAGAGACGCCTTGGGCACAAAGGAGTGGAAGGCAGATTCAATTAGAGCAGGGCCCCTTGTTCTCAAATGGCCTCAGGTCTAGGAAGCATTGTTTCCTCCCCAGCACGGGGCTGAATGCACAACTGTCCTCTTTGGTTTCTGAACAATAAGCTTCCAAATTACTCTCCACCTGGCAGATCCACTTGAGATCTACAGGCCACAAAGAGGTCCTCCCTCTCCCTCATTTACCTTGAGCTTCCCAAATGCTCCAGCTTGAAATGTGTCTAAATGTGCTGAGCCACAGTGTGAACTGTTATTAAAATCCACACACACCAGTGTGTTCTGTGGCAAAAGGAAATAAAAGAAAATGCACAAAACAATAGATACAAATAGCCAATAAACATAAAGGAGGGAGGATGCCCAGCCTCACCTGTACTCAACGAAATAGAAATTCCTATGATCTTGAGAAAACATCTTATTCCTATCAAACTGGCATGTTTAAAACAAATGCAAACGAGCTAGAACTGGCAAGAGTGTGAGGACACAGACAGGAATGTACTTTGCTGGTGGAAGTGAAAATTGGTAGCACCATTGCAGAGGAAGCTTAAAAACGGCCAGTCTTTAATCCAAAAAATTCTATAGTTAGAATTTGTCCTAAGAAAATCATTTTAGATGCCTGTAAAGACAGTCATCACATTATTATAACAGGAGGTTACCAATCACCTTAACGTGTAAAGGAATTATGATGCTGCCCATCAAGAGAAGAGATAAATGAATTGTGTATATACATACAATGAATTATACAGAATAGCACTACATGCAATGACATAGATGGAACTTTCAAACATACTATTAAGTGAAAGAAGAAAAAAGAGAATACACAGAGTATGATTCCATCATACACAGTTCAAAGGTAGACAGATTATGTTGTTCAGGGATGCAAACACAAGTGGTAAGACCTTAAGGAAAAACAATAAAGTGATTTCAACAAAAGACAATATAGTAGCTAACTCTAGGGAAGAGAGAGAGAGAGAGTACCTACAGGGAGCTCCTACAGTTTAGCAAGGTTTCATTTCTTGCCCTGCATGGTAATTATGTGGGTTATCATCCTTTATGCTGTAGTTTCCTATCCCTGATCATTTCACTGCTAAGCAAGATCAGGGAATGAAATTCTTTCTTTCAAAGCTTATGATGGAGCTATGCTCAGAACAATAGAACAAGGTTTGAGCATCTGTATCCGAAAACTCTAACAAGCCTGGCATGAAAATCTGTCCTTAAGATTCCTCCCCTTCTTAGACCTTTAGAAGATCTAAACTGGTTCTTCTTTTTGTCCCCCCATCATGCCTCTTTTATTTATTTTCATCCATATTTTTATTCTTTGGCACGCCTCCCATCGCAGTGGCCTCTCTCACTGACGAGCACTGGCTCTGGGCGCATGCACTCCAAAGCAGTGGTTCATAATTGGACCCACTGGTCCAGCCACTCTGCAGCATGTGGGATCTTCCCGGGCCAGGTATCGAACTGGTGCCGCTTGCACGGCATGGCAGACTCTCCAACCACTGGTCCATCAGGGAAGCCCTAAATTGGTTTTTCTTTAATGGAACTGTTCTGGAAGATAACAGGGCCACCTCATCTCTAAATTTTCTGAAACTTGGCATTAAGTGAAAATGGGGGTAGCAAAACCATTGCAGAGGAAGCTTAAAAACGGCCAGTCTTTAATCCAAAAAATTCTATAGTTAGAATTTGTCCTAAGAAAATCATTTTAGATGCCTGTAAAGACAGTCATCACATTATTATAACAGGAGGTTACCAATCACCTTAACGTGTAAAGGAATTATGATGCTGCCCATCAAGAGAAGAGATAAATGAATTGTGTATATACATACAATGAATTATACAGAATAGCACTACATGCAATGACATAGATGGAACTTTCAAACATACTATTAAGTGAAAGAAGAAAAAAGAGAATACACAGAGTATGATTCCATCATACACAGTTCAAAGGTAGACAGATTATGTTGTTCAGGGATGCAAACACAAGTGGTAAGACCTTAAGGAAAAACAATAAAGTGATTTCAACAAAAGACAATATAGTAGCTAACTCTAGGGAAGAGAGAGAGAGAGAGTACCTACAGGGAGCTCCTACAGTTTAGCAAGGTTTCATTTCTTGCCCTGCATGGTAATTATGTGGGTTATCATCCTTTATGCTGTAGTTTCCTATCCCTGATCATTTCACTGCTAAGCAAGATCAGGGAATGAAATTCTTTCTTTCAAAGCTTATGATGGAGCTATGCTCAGAACAATAGAACAAGGTTTGAGCATCTGTATCCGAAAACTCTAACAAGCCTGGCATGAAAATCTGTCCTTAAGATTCCTCCCCTTCTTAGACCTTTAGAAGATCTAAACTGGTTCTTCTTTTTGTCCCCCCATCATGCCTCTTTTATTTATTTTCATCCATATTTTTATTCTTTGGCACGCCTCCCATCGCAGTGGCCTCTCTCACTGACGAGCACTGGCTCTGGGCGCATGCACTCCAAAGCAGTGGTTCATAATTGGACCCACTGGTCCAGCCACTCTGCAGCATGTGGGATCTTCCCGGGCCAGGTATCGAACTGGTGCCGCTTGCACGGCATGGCAGACTCTCCAACCACTGGTCCATCAGGGAAGCCCTAAATTGGTTTTTCTTTAATGGAACTGTTCTGGAAGATAACAGGGCCACCTCATCTCTAAATTTTCTGAAACTTGGCATTACTAAGAGAGAGGTAACAGGTGATATTTCTCACTGAAGTTCTGCTTTTTAAACAAATTCATTAAATAAAAATGTGGCTGAGTCTGGGGCAGTGCTGTGAGGAAAGAAACCCCAGAATCAGGGGGTCACAGACTGAGACACGCAGAGCTCTAGTAAATGCTAAGCACTGTCCTTGACACTGGGACAGAATAGGAGATAGCATCTGGCCTTCAGAAACTCATCCAGCAAGGGGAGGAGGCAGAATAGCAGTGGAATCAGCCCATTTTGGGCAGGAGAGAAAAGTTTGACACCATAGAAAAAAAAGAAAATGAGGGCATGTGCTCCTTTTCTGGGCCACTATCTCTATTTCAGCCCAATTCAGCAGGATTTAGAAACCAGTGGCTACCCAGAATGAAAGAACTGCATCCTTCTTCCTGGTAGGCCTAAGTCCAAGCAAATCTCAGCGCATCTAAAGACTTCTGCTAGGAGGTAACAAGATGGGCAGTCCAAAGGAAAATTGGGCTCTCTCTCGTCAACAGGATGTGGCACCTCAAGCACTCTTCAGGTTAAGGATATTCTGCATCCAATTCAGAAGCTAAAGTGTCACTTTGTAATGATCATTAATTAAAACAATAGCAGCAGCAACAACAATGAGGAGGATAATTGTGAAATTTATTGAGGTTTCTCAAAAGTGTCAGATGCTTAATTTGCATTATTTCTTTTTCTCACACAACAGGTAGTATTTTTAGATATTATTAATGTTTCCATTCTACCAATGAGGAAACAAAGGAGAGAGAAGTAAAGCCACTTGATCAAGGTCACACAACTGGTTGGTGGCAAAGGCTATATAAAACCAGGTCCTCTTGCCTCAAGCTCCATGATAAGATGTACCACATGAACACTGCCATGGTGCCAGCCCACCCTCCATAGTGGGAGGAAACCTTAGCCATTTCAGCCTTGCTCTGTTTACTCCAGAAGCAATGGTTTGTGAGTGAGTGGACCTTCAGGCTAAGGAGATAACACTGCAGGGAAGAACTGGAGTGATCTTGAATAGCTCTGGTGACATATTCTCTGCCAATGATTGTGTGGCTCAAAGGGATAGTCCCTTGAGGCCCTAGAGACAGGTGACTGCATTCCTGGTGCAACTGTGATTTATTTAGCAAGTCTGGCCTTTTGGGACTTCCCTGATGATCCAATGGCTAAGACACTGCACTCCCAATGTAGGGAAGCTGTGTTCAATCACACATGCCACAACTAAAGAGTCTGGCTATCACTAAAGATCCCGCAAGCCACAATGAAGATCAAAGATCCTACACACTGTAGCTAAGACCTGGCACAGCCAAATAAATAAATATATGTTTTAAAAAAACTCCACCCTCTCTACCACATTGTCCAGGGTCCTGGAATTGGAATTGCTGGGTGATAGGAGAGTGGCAGAGAAGTTCTCAGGCTTCATCAAGAGACTGGAGGAGGAAGTAGATTAGGTGTCCCAAGAAGATCTTTGATTAATTCCCACCAGCACCAGAAGGGAGGCAGGAAACAGTAGACTCTGTACTACTGGTCATTTCCTTCACCTCTGTGTCAAAATGATAGGGCTTCTTCTTTCATCATATCACCTTCTCAGCATACTATGGAGTTACGCTACAAAACTGCAATGATGTCTCATGCTTATACCAATCACTTCTGAGTGGGGGTGAAAATGGCATTTAAAATTTTAAACAATAGTAATGATCATTAATTAAAACAATAGCAGCAGCAACAACAATGAGGAGGATAATTGTGAAATTTATTGAGGTTTCTCAAAAGTGTCAGATGCTTAATTTGCATTATTTCTTTTTCTCACACAACAGGTAGTATTTTTAGATATTATTAATGTTTCCATTCTACCAATGAGGAAACAAAGGAGAGAGAAGTAAAGCCACTTGATCAAGGTCACACAACTGGTTGGTGGCAAAGGCTATATAAAACCAGGTCCTCTTGCCTCAAGCTCCATGATAAGATGTACCACATGAACACTGCCATGGTGCCAGCCCACCCTCCATAGTGGGAGGAAACCTTAGCCATTTCAGCCTTGCTCTGTTTACTCCAGAAGCAATGGTTTGTGAGTGAGTGGACCTTCAGGCTAAGGAGATAACACTGCAGGGAAGAACTGGAGTGATCTTGAATAGCTCTGGTGACATATTCTCTGCCAATGATTGTGTGGCTCAAAGGGATAGTCCCTTGAGGCCCTAGAGACAGGTGACTGCATTCCTGGTGCAACTGTGATTTATTTAGCAAGTCTGGCCTTTTGGGACTTCCCTGATGATCCAATGGCTAAGACACTGCACTCCCAATGTAGGGAAGCTGTGTTCAATCACACATGCCACAACTAAAGAGTCTGGCTATCACTAAAGATCCCGCAAGCCACAATGAAGATCAAAGATCCTACACACTGTAGCTAAGACCTGGCACAGCCAAATAAATAAATATATGTTTTAAAAAAACTCCACCCTCTCTACCACATTGTCCAGGGTCCTGGAATTGGAATTGCTGGGTGATAGGAGAGTGGCAGAGAAGTTCTCAGGCTTCATCAAGAGACTGGAGGAGGAAGTAGATTAGGTGTCCCAAGAAGATCTTTGATTAATTCCCACCAGCACCAGAAGGGAGGCAGGAAACAGTAGACTCTGTACTACTGGTCATTTCCTTCACCTCTGTGTCAAAATGATAGGGCTTCTTCTTTCATCATATCACCTTCTCAGCATACTTTGGAGTTAGGCTACAAAACTGCAATTATGGCTCATTCTTATACCTCTGAAAGTGGGGCAATCATTGTCAGTGAGTAAGCCTTGGAGTGGTAGAAAAAAAAAAAAAAAAAGATGCAGGAAAAAATTCTACAGAATAAGTAGACCTGGGATTACTGGGAAGGAAAAAAGGAAAGTCATACAAAGAGTCCAAGACTGGGGGCTTCCCTGGTGGTCCAATGGATAAGGACACTGCCTTGCAGTGCAAGGGGCGCCAGTTCGATCCCTGGCCTGGGAAGATCCCACGTGCTGCAGAGCGGCTGGACCCATGTGTCCAATTACCGAGCCAAACCTCTGGAGCGCATGCGCCCAGAGCTGGTGCTCTGCAACAACAGACGCCACAGAGATGGGAGGCCCACACGGGCCAAAGAACAAAGATGTATGAAAATAGATAAATGAAAGACCAATAGAAGCATCCACCCAACCCTCTTCTTTCCCAACCCACCTCCCTCCTCCCCAAACCCCACCCCCCAAAAAAAGAGTCCAAGACTGATTCCAATAGTAAGCACCATTTGCTAAGTATTTACTAGATGTGAGACTCTGTGCTTAACACTGAACTTCTATTATCTCATTAAAATCTCACAAGAAGTCACAGAAGTAGGTATGAGCTCCATTTTACAGGTGGAGAAATTGAGGCCTAGAGAGGTAAGATGAAGTCCTCAGGGTTTACAATCACGAAACTGTGGGTTTGGAATCCAAACCCTGATCTGTTTCCAGTGGTTTTAGCACCGCAAGATACTGCTTCTCAACCCAGAACAATTAGCTCTGAGATGAATTCTGTAGCTCAAACACCTAAAGAAATTAAATAGATAAGGAAAGAAAAAGAAATCCTCGGATAGTTAGTAAATATGTGGGCCTTTGCTGGTGATAGGAGAGTGGCAGAGAAGTTCTCAGGCTTCATCAAGAGACTGGAGGAGGAAGTAGATTAGGTGTCCCAAGAAGATCTTTGATTAATTCCCACCAGCACCAGAAGGGAGGCAGGAAACAGTAGACTCTGTACTACTGGTCATTTCCTTCACCTCTGTGTCAAAATGATAGGGCTTCTTCTTTCATCATATCACCTTCTCAGCATACTTTGGAGTTAGGCTACAAAACTGCAATTATGGCTCATTCTTATACCTCTGAAAGTGGGGCAATCATTGTCAGTGAGTAAGCCTTGGAGTGGTAGAAAAAAAAAAAAAAAAAGATGCAGGAAAAAATTCTACAGAATAAGTAGACCTGGGATTACTGGGAAGGAAAAAAGGAAAGTCATACAAAGAGTCCAAGACTGGGGGCTTCCCTGGTGGTCCAATGGATAAGGACACTGCCTTGCAGTGCAAGGGGCGCCAGTTCGATCCCTGGCCTGGGAAGATCCCACGTGCTGCAGAGCGGCTGGACCCATGTGTCCAATTACCGAGCCAAACCTCTGGAGCGCATGCGCCCAGAGCTGGTGCTCTGCAACAACAGACGCCACAGAGATGGGAGGCCCACACGGGCCAAAGAACAAAGATGTATGAAAATAGATAAATGAAAGACCAATAGAAGCATCCACCCAACCCTCTTCTTTCCCAACCCACCCCCCCCCCCCCCCAACCCCCCCCCAAAAAAAGAGTCCAAGACTGATTCCAATAGTAAGCACCATTTGCTAAGTATTTACTAGATGTGAGACTCTGTGCTTAACACTGAACTTCTATTATCTCATTAAAATCTCACAAGAAGTCACAGAAGTAGGTATGAGCTCCATTTTACAGGTGGAGAAATTGAGGCCTAGAGAGGTAAGATGAAGTCCTCAGGGTTTACAATCACGAAACTGTGGGTTTGGAATCCAAACCCTGATCTGTTTCCAGTGGTTTTAGCACCGCAAGATACTGCTTCTCAACCCAGAACAATTAGCTCTGAGATGAATTCTGTAGCTCAAACACAAAAATCTAAAGAAATTAAATAGATAAGGAAAGAAAAAAAAGAAATCCTCGGAGTGCACTGTGTGTAGTAAAATATGAAACAAATATGAATGTTTGTTTCCCACTGTGCATGCACAAGCACATCACCAGACTGTAGCATAAAATGCATTTCTTACCATTGATTATGGTCTAAAAAGTTTGCAGAAGCACTGCTCTAATGTCTTCAATGTTCTCATTTGGTCTCTCAACAGTTTCAAATAGGTACAATGTGCTGGAAACATAAACATCAACCCAGGAGCTCCGTCTCAAGGAATCTAAGTCCAACAGATGAGCAGACTCTGCAAATAATGCCCCGTGCAAAGATCTCTGATGGATGAAACCCAAGAGCTAAAGGAAAAGTATGGGAAGGACAGAGAAAGCTTTGCAGAGAAAAGTCTCTATGAGGTGAATCCTGAAGTTGTCAAAGCACATGGATAACGAGGTTCCTGGGAGGGAAAACTGCTCTCTCATGCATGTGAAAAATAAGGAGAGAATGTCCTGGTGGTCTAGTGGTTGGGACTCTGAGCATTCACTGCCAAGGGCAGGGATTCAATCCCTGGTCAGGGAACTAGGATCCCACAAGCTGCATGGCGTAGCCAAAATAAATTTTAAAAAATACATTTTTAAAAGGAGAAATGTTGGCACAGACTAGGAATCCATCTTCATTCTTACTTCATGATCATGATACTGGATATGAATTGAGCACTTACTATGAGCCAACATACTTGAACTCACTTAGAACAACCTACATAGTGAACATATAAGGTAGGTCCAGGATTTTCTCCTCCAATTTACAGATGAGGGAACTAGGCCTATAGAGTGACTTGCTCAGGAAACTTTTTCTAGCACAGCAGAAAAAGATAGGGTCAGGATTAATACCTGAGCAGGTAACTTCAGTGTGCATTTTCTTCATGCATACATATTCAGTCGTTTCTGACTTTGTGACCCGATGAATGGCAGCCTGCCAGGCTCCTCTGTTTCCAGTGGTTTTAGCACCGCAAGATACTGCTTCTCAACCCAGAACAATTAGCTCTGAGATGAATTCTGTAGCTCAAACACAAAAATCTAAAGAAATTAAATAGATAAGGAAAGAAAAAGAAGAAATCCTCGGAGTGCACTGTGTGTAGTAAAATATGAAACAAATATGAATGTTTGTTTCCCACTGTGCATGCACAAGCACATCACCAGACTGTAGCATAAAATGCATTTCTTACCATTGATTATGGTCTAAAAAGTTTGCAGAAGCACTGCTCTAATGTCTTCAATGTTCTCATTTGGTCTCTCAACAGTTTCAAATAGGTACAATGTGCTGGAAACATAAACATCAACCCAGGAGCTCCGTCTCAAGGAATCTAAGTCCAACAGATGAGCAGACTCTGCAAATAATGCCCCGTGCAAAGATCTCTGATGGATGAAACCCAAGAGCTAAAGGAAAAGTATGGGAAGGACAGAGAAAGCTTTGCAGAGAAAAGTCTCTATGAGGTGAATCCTGAAGTTGTCAAAGCACATGGATAACGAGGTTCCTGGGAGGGAAAACTGCTCTCTCATGCATGTGAAAAATAAGGAGAGAATGTCCTGGTGGTCTAGTGGTTGGGACTCTGAGCATTCACTGCCAAGGGCAGGGATTCAATCCCTGGTCAGGGAACTAGGATCCCACAAGCTGCATGGCGTAGCCAAAATAAATTTTAAAAAATACATTTTTAAAAGGAGAAATGTTGGCACAGACTAGGAATCCATCTTCATTCTTACTTCATGATCATGATACTGGATATGAATTGAGCACTTACTATGAGCCAACATACTTGAACTCACTTAGAACAACCTACATAGTGAACATATAAGGTAGGTCCAGGATTTTCTCCTCCAATTTACAGATGAGGGAACTAGGCCTATAGAGTGACTTGCTCAGGAAACTTTTTCTAGCACAGCAGAAAAAGATAGGGTCAGGATTAATACCTGAGCAGGTAACTTCAGTGTGCATTTTCTTCATGCATACATATTCAGTCGTTTCTGACTTTGTGACCCGATGAATGGCAGCCTGCCAGGCTCCTCTGTCCAGGGGATTTTCCAGGCAGGAATACTGGAGTGGGCTGTCATCTCCTTCTCCAGGGGATCTTCCTGAACCAGGAATCAAACCTGTGTCTCATGTGCTGGCAGATGGATTCTTTACCGCTGAGTCACCAGAGAAGCCAGTGTATTCTTAGTCACTACTGTATCATTCTCTCTAACCAAATCATTAAAGAGTTTAGAGAAATGGGAGAAAGAGCAGGAGTGAGGAGCAAGGTAGAGGTCAGGTGATGCTGAGGTCATCACTTTATATACACAGTATCGACATGTCAGTGAGGTAGGTACAATTATGTTTCCATTTTACAGATAAGGACAGTGAGGCTCAGAGGGTGATGTCCTTCTCAATAGCCACACCACGTAAATTCCAGTTCTGAGCCCCCACTGCTCAGGCTCCCAACTCCCTGCCCCAGAACCTGGAAAAGCCATCTCCTCCCAGGCCTTTGCCGGGAAGCCTTCACTACTGGCCTGTCTGAGGAAGCGTCTTGTCTCTGCCCTGGAAATGTGGAAGCTGCGCACCAGTGGTCCCAAGCCCCAGAGGAGGTGAAGCCACTAATTAGATGAGCCTGTTCTAGTGTCTGCCCAGACTCCAACAGACAGATGGAGACAAGACTGGAATCCCAAATCATTCTGTTTTAAGGCCTTGGAGTCTAGTGCCCAAGTGAAATGACATTTCTGAAAAATGGCAATAGAGCCCAGGCTCTGGACAGAGAAAACAGAGAAGGGCTGCAGGAGGAAAAGAGGGCTGGCAATGGGTGTGGGTGATGAGTTGATCCTTTGCCCCCAAAGGCAAAAAAGAGATTGAGCACTCATAGATATGGTTTTAAGTCCTAGGGAGGGCTGGCATAAAGAGTTAGTTTTGTAGAGTTTAGGCACAGAAGACAGGATTTGAAGCCTTATTTCTCCACATAACTGTCTTCCCTGGTGGCTCAGATGGTAAAGAATCTGCCTGCAATGCAGGAGACGCAGGTTCAATCCCTGGGTTGGGAAGATCCTCCAGAGAAGAGATTGGCAACCCACTCCAGTATTCTTACCTGAAGAACCCCATGGACAGAGGAGCCTGGCAGGCTATAGTACATGGAATCACAAAGAGTCAGACACGACTGAGTGAGTGTCATGTCACTTCTCATAACAGCTACCAGTATACTCCTATGTAAAATGGATGTAAAGATTGCCACATCTAACACTGATGGAGTATACTCTAGATGCTACTTTCCACTATTAACTAGCTTAATCCTGAAAACAGCCCCATGAGATAGACATGTTCACCATCATCCCCATTTTACAGACGAAGACACTGAGACTTAGTACCACTTAGGTCATAAGTACAAGAAACAGGATTTGAACCCTAACTTAGTTATTACCTTATGCTGCCACAAGGAAAAGTAAATCAGTACAGCAGCTACTGCCAACTGAGCACATATCATATCCACCTACTGTCATTTGCTTTTCTTGGTATAGGTTTCATTACCCCTATTTTATGAATGAGGCAACTACAGAGCCTGGGGATCTGCAGGGATATGTACAGGGTTCACACAAAGGCCAGGGTTCTACCCCAGTAGGACTGACTTCCAAGTCCACATACACAACCACCACACTCATGGTTCAGCAGTCTGGATAATCATAAAAATGACCTGGGAGAGAGTTAAACATTGGGACTTCCAAATTCTATTCTTAGAGCTAGTTTGGAGTTAGGTCCTAGGAATGTGTTTATCTGAAATACCTCTGGGTGATGCTAATTATCAGTCACTTGCCAACGTGAAATGCTAGAATTACATGAAATAATGAGGAAATGCATTAGTAAACTTCAAAGTTCTATAAAAATGCGATAAAGCATGCTTTTAACAGTAACATATTTCATCACTATTAATAATAACAAACCACTGTAATTGTTGGTGGAAGCACTGGTGAACAGGTGCAAAGTTCTAATGAACATAAAAGTTGAGAAATGGAAGACGCGGTGACTGACCTCAAGGAGTTAGTAGTCCAATAATTGAGATAAAGGATGTTTTGGTGTTTTTCCAAGAGTGAGTTGCTAAGGAACGTGTCAAGAAAGAACAAGATAATTCATGCTACTGTTAGAATATGAAGTCAGTGGATTTTCAATTAACCATGTACAGAGCAGAAGGATGTGAATGTGTGTTTGAATTCTTTGAATTCACTCTGTCAGAGGGTGAGAATGAAAGGGTGAACATATTTTAGCCAACATGGAGGAGTGGCTATCTTAGACTACGAACTTAGCATCTGAGCATGGAGGCAGGGGACGTATCAGAACTGGGACAGAGGTAGCAAAAGAACATGAATAGAGTCACTCGCTGCCTGACAGTGTGCGGGAACTACGTAGTTGTCATCAAGTTAGGAAATAAAAATAAACACTCCCTATAGTCATTGCTCTGTGAGAAAAGGGGATCCTTCAGGGGTGCTGTGTGATGGTTGGGAGGGGTGGAAAGGGGGGGATATACATATGACTAATCTGGGAACATACATATCTGTAAATAACAAAACTCTGTAAAAGCTAAAAGCAAAATAAAGGTTTTAAAAAAAAAAAAGAACTCTAAAAAAATAAAAAAAATAAATAAACACTCCAAGCAGTTTAGCATTATTAATTCAAACTGAACTGTGTCAACCTGGCTAGTGTTCTCCTCTGTGTTGATAGGAACCAAAACTTACATTCTCAGAAACATGCCTTCCTCTCTCACCTTCCACCATACAATTTATAATGTTTGGTCGTGTCTCTTTCCATCCACTGTAATTTATTAAAAAAACAAAATAAACTGGGGATTTTGCACATTGACAATCCTGGCAAAACTTTTCCAATTTCTGAAGTGATTTTCCCAGGATCCAACCATGTATTTTGAACCTAAAGATGCAAAAGTGGGTTCAGAAAACCTGTAATTATATCAAGATTCCACATTGACTTTCATGTGTATCCTGGTTTGGGAGGCACAGGGAATATCAGTGAAGGAACCCATTCATTCAACAATAATTTACTGAGCGCCTACTATATGCCAGGATCAAACTAAGCCCAAGAGCCATGTGGATGAACAAAACCAGAGAGGCTCCCCATCTGCATGGAGTTTAAATGAGATAGATTGAAGGAACATAAACAGTCAAAAAATGCGTAAGTTCAATGACATACGTTCTATACAGGAGACGAGTGAAGGGCTTTTGTTGCCAGCCTAATTCAGATTGAGGTTAGGTGGACATAAACCACAACCTAAAAGACTAGGTGTAAACCAGGAAGAGAATGAGGCAGGAGTGAGAATTCAGGTGCAAGGGAAAGGAAGGGAATAGCAAGTGTGAAGACCTGGAGGTTAGAGACAGAGAGTTCCCAATGCAACTTCAGCATTTCAATCAATGTAAAGAGCATCACAAAACCAGGGTAGGGAGAATGAAGACAAGGGACAGGTTAGCAGGTATTAGGAGCTTCAATTTTATCCTAAGAGTCGGTGGGAAATTGCTGGAGGGTTTTAAGCAGAAAGTGACATGATGTGAATGTACAGCCTCTTAGAGCAGGACATCCTCCTAGCTCTGCACTATTTTAATCACGTAATGCCTGTGGATAAGACCCCAGTCTGCAGTACTGAAGGGCTGATTCCATTCTAGAATCATGGGAGAAAAGTCAGCCAGGAATCAGACTCTCCAACTTCATCATCTGTCCCTCTCCTAGAACGTGGACAAAAGTCCCTTTTTAAAACTGAGTGTGGGGGTTACAGGACAGAAAAAGAAAGTCCGTCAGTGTGTGTCCTGCTTCCCTCCTACCACCTTTTCAATCCCACATCTCCCAGAAATCAATCTGTCTGCTGTGTCCTTCAGAGAGAAAAGTTATCAAGAGCCTATTGCAAAATAAACTGTCAAGAAGCAACTCTGGAGTTCCTTGGGGGGATAGCCAAGCAGGGTTGCAGAAAGAGACTGTCCCAGAGCTATGGATGACAGGCACTTAGAATGAGGCAATGGCTTCCTGTCTTGTCTGCCCCATGCCCAGGCCTCCTTCTTATTCAGGCTGGACAGGTTCTATACTGGCCCGAGGACTGGGGATAGCTCAGGACTGGCCAACCAGATATTCACACTACCCTAGTCTTACTGATTACCTAAATGAGAGAGTTATGGCCCACTCAGAACCAAAGAGACTCTATTCTTTGAGTTTTTAAGGAAATCCCGCAACACACACACCTTTATTTATGGGTTTGCTAAAGGGGATTTCTTGTGGCCTTCTTGTCATCACCCCAAGATGCGTAATTCAAGACATACGTCATAAGGGACGAGTGAAGGGCTTTTGTTGCCAGCCTAATTCAGATTGAGGTTAGGTGGACATAAACCACAACCTAAAAGACTAGGTGTAAACCAGGAAGAGAATGAGGCAGGAGTGAGAATTCAGGTGCAAGGGAAAGGAAGGGAATAGCAAGTGTGAAGACCTGGAGGTTAGAGACAGAGAGTTCCCAATGCAACTTCAGCATTTCAATCAATGTAAAGAGCATCACAAAACCAGGGTAGGGAGAATGAAGACAAGGGACAGGTTAGCAGGTATTAGGAGCTTCAATTTTATCCTAAGAGTCGGTGGGAAATTGCTGGAGGGTTTTAAGCAGAAAGTGACATGATGTGAATGTACAGCCTCTTAGAGCAGGACATCCTCCTAGCTCTGCACTATTTTAATCACGTAATGCCTGTGGATAAGACCCCAGTCTGCAGTACTGAAGGGCTGATTCCATTCTAGAATCATGGGAGAAAAGTCAGCCAGGAATCAGACTCTCCAACTTCATCATCTGTCCCTCTCCTAGAACGTGGACAAAAGTCCCTTTTTAAAACTGAGTGTGGGGGTTACAGGACAGAAAAAGAAAGTCCGTCAGTGTGTGTCCTGCTTCCCTCCTACCACCTTTTCAATCCCACATCTCCCAGAAATCAATCTGTCTGCTGTGTCCTTCAGAGAGAAAAGTTATCAAGAGCCTATTGCAAAATAAACTGTCAAGAAGCAACTCTGGAGTTCCTTGGGGGGATAGCCAAGCAGGGTTGCAGAAAGAGACTGTCCCAGAGCTATGGATGACAGGCACTTAGAATGAGGCAATGGCTTCCTGTCTTGTCTGCCCCATGCCCAGGCCTCCTTCTTATTCAGGCTGGACAGGTTCTATACTGGCCCGAGGACTGGGGATAGCTCAGGACTGGCCAACCAGATATTCACACTACCCTAGTCTTACTGATTACCTAAATGAGAGAGTTATGGCCCACTCAGAACCAAAGAGACTCTATTCTTTGAGTTTTAGGGAAATGATGGTAAAGGAGAATACCGCTCCCCGCAACACACACACCTTTATTTATGGGTTTGCTGAAAGGACAGGATATAAGCCTGGAGTTTCTTGTGGCCTTCTTGTCATCACCCCAAGAGCCTACCTGAGAATGGAACCAGCATGGAGGAACTAAGAACTGAGATGGGGGAGAGGAAAGAGCAAAAGCGAGACCGCAGAAGATGTCATTTGAACCTATGGATCCAGCTGGAACCACCAAAGTTTCCATTGTTTGTATGTGTACAAATAAATAAATGAAAACTTTTGTGCTTAATCTTCTTTGAATTGGGTTTCTGTGTCTTGACACTCAAGAGTCCCAACTTTCACAGAGGTATTCTCCCTCCTTCCTTAAACTCCCACTGCACAGGCTCAGCAAGATTTGGAAATAAATGAGTTGGGCATGCCAAGAAATGTCTACACAGACTCCTCCCTTCAGACATCAGAAACAGGAGAGCTAGAACTCCCGTGAATGAGAAAACAAAGAAGACTGTGCAGTGATGCCACTGCAGCAGGTATATTTCAAGCTGAATGCCTGGAAAGATTTTCAACAAGAGAATTCTATTTAAAGAAGGTACCATTCCTACCAATAGCCTCTCCATGATTCTTCTCTTGCATGGAGCAAGCATCTCTTTCTCAATTTAAGTGTCTGCTCTGTATCCAAGATAATATCTCGCATGCATCCTACTTCCCCTAGAGAGTAACTGCTTCTTATTGTCTTTATGTCCTTGACACCTAGCTCAACTCCTGCCAAAACTCAAGGGCTATGTAAGGGTTACTGCTTCTCTAAATGAATTGAGAAATGGATGGTAGATGGATAAATGTATGAATGCAGAGAGGGAGGAGGCAGAAAGAAGACGGGAAGGGAAGAAGGAGGGAGAGATGAACCAAGCTGTGGATTCCTAGAGCTTAACATTTACCCACAAACTTGCATCAAGTCCTCAGAAGTATTTATTTTTTAATGTCACAGATATAAAACAAGGGGTACTATCTTAGCAAGTGAGCTATCCAAGATGAGATATCTGTATTAATAGATGCACTGAAACACTTACCTACTGATGGACATGTAGGAAGGGACAGAAGTGGGGGAGGGAAGCATGTCTCTGCCATAAGATGTGGAAACATGGTGTCAGTCTCTGCCAACCAGCATGATGAGCTCCCTCACTGTGAGTCATTAACCTATAGTGGTGGCCAATTTGCAGAGAACAGGCCTCCTGTTCTCCCAGTGCATTCTGCCCCCCACCCCCACCCCCACCCCCTGCCATCTCTCCTCCTCTCCCACTCTCCTTCCCCACCACACTTCCTTCTAATCTCAATTTCCTGCCTTCCTTTCTATCTTATTCCCTGGGGTCTTAGAAACTTCTTTTCAAGACTCCAGACTCCCCACCCCACTTTTCTCTACAGGAGAATTTGAAACCACTTTCTCATCAAGACCCATCCTGCCACGATTAGAAGTGTAGATCGAGTCTTTACAACTATGAATTAGAAGGAGGTAGTCTTCATTTTCCACTTCACCCAACTCTACTGGCACTGAAGGTACACCTCCCCTGGCCCTCACTCAGCAGCCATTTCTCTGTCATCCCAGGGCTTTCAAGAGCATCTTGGCACTGATGATTCTATAAATTATATCTTTCATCTCACCTCATCCCCTGATCTCCAGGCTTGTACATTCCTCAGTGTGATTAGAATCTCCAGTAGGGACGAGAACAGAGATCTTAAAACTTCACACATCTCAAAGCAAACCTCTAACTCCCCTCCACACTCCCCTCATGGTCCTCCCCACCTCGCTTGTAGCACCATCATTTGCCCAGTTGCTCAGTAATCCATGACCACTCCCCATCTCACTTCAACAGCAAAGTTCAACAGCAAAGTCTTTAGCAAGTTCCTAAAACTGCACCATCAAGATGCATCTCAAATCTGATCTGTCTTACAACCTCTCTATGGGCTTCCCTGGTGGCTCAGATAGTAAAGAATCCACTGAGGCACAGGAGACCCAGGTTTGATCTCTGGGTTGGGAAGATCTCCTGAAGAAGAAAATGGCAACCCACTCCAGTATTCGTGTCTGGGAAACCCCACAGACAGAGAAGCCTGGCGGGCTATGTTCCATGGGGTCTCAAGAGTCAGATATGGCTTAGCGACTACACCACCACCACAACCTCTCTGCTGCCACTGTAGTTCAAGCCACCACCACCACTCTCAAAGACCATCACAACACCCTGAAAACTGGCCTCTGGCTTCCCTTTTTGCCTCCCATTAGAGCCAGTCTCCACACAGAAGCCAAAGCGAACCTTTCTAAACAGACATCAGCTGACGTCACTCATCTGCTGAAAACTCTCTTGAAACTTGCCATCCACCATCCAGACACCCACTGAAGCTTTTGAGGGTCTATACAACCTAGTTCCTTAGACTTCAATCACAATTGCTGACACTCTCCCTGCTCCCAGTCTCTGGAGTTTTTCTGTCCCCCACTCCACGATCCTTTGGACTTCCTGCTTGTCTAGTCTTCACTCAGATACTCACATGATTCACTTGCTGTCGTTGCTTAAATGTCATCTCTCTAGAGGGCATTTAATATGGTATGCCTCTCTTGTCTTCATTTCACCTTCACTGGCTCATCACATTTATAGACACATACACACTCACTCTCTCACATGGACACACACCTACTCACACATGTATTTGCTGATAATCTGTCTCCACCCAACAATATGAGCTTCACGAGACCTTTTCTATACTGACCTCAGTTGTATTCCTCATGCCATGGACAGAGACTGGAATACAGTAGTAGTCTACTTTGTTGTTGAAAAATGGGAGAACCATCTGCCCCTATCTTACTCAGCATATTAATCTGGATTGTAAGAATCATGCTTTGTTTCTTAGCATGTAGGTCATTCTCCTGGCATCTTGCTTTTTAGCAAATAAGCCTGATAAATGCTTGCTACCTGAGTGTGCTAAATATAAAATGAAGCATCTACATTACAGAATTCTACATATTCTTACTCTTTTTTTCTTAAAAAGCCATAATCCTTATATAAATGAAGACAAGGAGGATATACCTCAAACTGAGAATGAGATCATCTTTGCATTGTGAGACTATAGTTAAAGTTTAGTTTCTTCTTTGGATTTTCTCCATTTTCTAATTTTTCTACAATAAAAATATATAATCAAAATCTAATCTTCAAAATATTTCAGTGTGTTCCTGTTTAGAGGTAAAATAACTAATCATCTAAGACTCTGAGAGTTGCTGTATTGAGACTTGGATTCTCATTTCTGCTCCTTATATTGTTAAGTCACAATTTCTTGGGGCTCAGTTTACTCCTCTGAAAAAATGGGGACACCATCTGTTATTCATTTTGAAAATTTTTTGGCCTCTTTTATTTATTGTTTTATTTATTTATTTATTTTCATCCATCTTTATTCTTCGGCCTGTATGGGCCTCCCATCACAGTGGCCTCTCTCATTGCAGAGCACCAGCTCTGGGCGCATGTGCTCCAGAGTGCTGGCTCACAACTGGACATACTAGTCTAGCCGTTTCGTGGCATGTGGGATCTTCCTGGGCCAGGGATCGAACTAGTGCCCCTTGCACTGCAAGGTGGACTCTACCCACTGGACCACCAGGGAAGCCCTGTTATTATTATTTTTTTTAAAGACCACAGTCTTTATTTAATTTATTTATTTATTGGAGAGGGCGGGTTGGGGAGGGAGGGGGCGGGCGAGTCATTTCCCTTGGTCTTTCATTTATCCATTTTTCATCCATCTTTGTTCTTTGGCCCCTGTAGGCCTCCCATCGTGGTGGCCTCTGCTGTCGCAGAGCACCGGCTCTGGGCTCATGCACTCCAGAGCCCTGGCTCGGTAATTGGACACATCGGTCCAGCCACTCCACAGCACGTGGGATCTTCCCAGGCCAGGGATGGAACCGGCGCCCCTTGCACTGCAAGGCAGTGTCCTTACCCACTGGACCACCAGGAAGCCCCAGCCCTATTATTCTTGATATAGAAGTGTGATGAGGCTCAAATGGCAATATCTCCACATAAATATTTGGAAAATAATACATGTGGAGGGGTTATACTAATAGTCTCCAGCCTGAGTGTGCTAAATGCTTGCTACCTGAGTGTGCTAAATATAAAATGAAGCATCTACATTACAGAATTCTACATATTCTTACTCTTTTTTCTTAAAAGCCATAATCCTTATATAAATGAAGACAAGGAGGATATACCTCAAACTGAGAATGAGATCATCTTTGCATTGTGAGACTATAGTTAAAGTTTAGTTTCTTCTTTGGATTTTCTCCATTTTCTAATTTTTCTACAATAAAAATATATAATCAAAATCTAATCTTCAAAATATTTCAGTGTGTTCCTGTTTAGAGGTAAAATAACTAATCATCTAAGACTCTGAGAGTTGCTGTATTGAGACTTGGATTCTCATTTCTGCTCCTTATATTGTTAAGTCACAATTTCTTGGGGCTCAGTTTACTCCTCTGAAAAAATGGGGACACCATCTGTTATTCATTTTGAAAATTTTTTGGCCTCTTTTATTTATTGTTTTATTTATTTATTTATTTTCATCCATCTTTATTCTTCGGCCTGTATGGGCCTCCCATCACAGTGGCCTCTCTCATTGCAGAGCACCAGCTCTGGGCGCATGTGCTCCAGAGTGCTGGCTCACAACTGGACATACTAGTCTAGCCGTTTCGTGGCATGTGGGATCTTCCTGGGCCAGGGATCGAACTAGTGCCCCTTGCACTGCAAGGTGGACTCTACCCACTGGACCACCAGGGAAGCCCTGTTATTATTATTTTTTTTAAAGACCACAGTCTTTATTTAATTTATTTATTTATTGGAGAGGGCGGGTTGGGGAGGGAGGGGGCGGGCGAGTCATTTCCCTTGGTCTTTCATTTATCCATTTTTCATCCATCTTTGTTCTTTGGCCCCTGTAGGCCTCCCATCGTGGTGGCCTCTGCTGTCGCAGAGCACCGGCTCTGGGCTCATGCACTCCAGAGCCCTGGCTCGGTAATTGGACACATCGGTCCAGCCACTCCACAGCACGTGGGATCTTCCCAGGCCAGGGATGGAACCGGCGCCCCTTGCACTGCAAGGCAGTGTCCTTACCCACTGGACCACCAGGGAAGCCCCAGCCCTATTATTCTTGATATAGAAGTGTGATGAGGCTCAAATGGCAATATCTCCACATAAATATTTGGAAAATAATACATGTGGAGGGGTTATCACTAATAGATTCTTCCTAGGGCCTGGAGGCCTATTACAGAGCTTACACCCTCTTAGAAAAGATATTTGTATTTCCATGCTTCATCCAAAGGTGTGACTGTCAGCAGGAATAGTAGGCACTGGAGGGAGGCCAATGGAGTTCACTGGCAGCCCTTTTGATTTCCCTAGGCTACTATTAGCTAAGTGACCACCCACTGTTTATGGACAAGTCCTGAGTTTCAGGGTATTCTTCTGAAAGAACCCTTCCAGGTAGGAGGGATATAGTGTAGGAGCAGCAGATGTCTCTCAAAGTAGGAGATGGAATCAAGTAAAACCTTTGCCTTTCTTTTTCCCTTCAAGTCAGATCGAGACTTCCAACTACATCTATAAGTTGCCCAAACACACCATCACAAACATACACACACATCTGCATATGACTAAATAGCCTTCATTTAAGTTCTGATTATTTTCCCTTTAAAAATAAAAGTGAGTCTGAGAGTCTGTAATATTTTGTGAAAACTAAACTGAATGCTGCAGACCAAGGATGACAGCAGACAGAGGCAGCTGGCTCATTACCCTTGGCTAATGTCTCCCACCACAGTCTCAGAGAAGCAGGCTCATTGCGCAGCCATCAAATAAGAACTCCATTAGGATCCCTTGCCATACAAGGGCCTCAGTTTCCCCATCTGTAATATCAGGAGGGTAGACTAGAACAGGGAAATGGATAGCTGTATATTTCACATATATCAACTTGAGCTATTTCAGTCTTTGAAATCCAAGAGAAATTAGCACTATCCCTTATTCCATATGCAGTGACAGATCCAGCATTTTCCCAGGTGGTCCAGGGATATATATTTGGGAGTACGGGTGGAGGGTATATTTCTCCATTTCTGAGTTCACCATTTTGCTGAGTTTGATTCAGTTTATGGATCATCAGTTCAGCATCCCATGTGCTCTCTCATTTTCCTATATTTCAGCTTATCTCAGGATATTTTCCTTATTTCCTATGGCACTGCAAGGCAGTGTCCTTACCCACTGGACCACCAGGGAAGCCCCAGCCCTATTATTCTTGATATAGAAGTGTGATGAGGCTCAAATGGCAATATCTCCACATAAATATTTGGAAAATAATACATGTGGAGGGGTTATCACTAATAGATTCTTCCTAGGGCCTGGAGGCCTATTACAGAGCTTACACCCTCTTAGAAAAGATATTTGTATTTCCATGCTTCATCCAAAGGTGTGACTGTCAGCAGGAATAGTAGGCACTGGAGGGAGGCCAATGGAGTTCACTGGCAGCCCTTTTGATTTCCCTAGGCTACTATTAGCTAAGTGACCACCCACTGTTTATGGACAAGTCCTGAGTTTCAGGGTATTCTTCTGAAAGAACCCTTCCAGGTAGGAGGGATATAGTGTAGGAGCAGCAGATGTCTCTCAAAGTAGGAGATGGAATCAAGTAAAACCTTTGCCTTTCTTTTTCCCTTCAAGTCAGATCGAGACTTCCAACTACATCTATAAGTTGCCCAAACACACCATCACAAACATACACACACATCTGCATATGACTAAATAGCCTTCATTTAAGTTCTGATTATTTTCCCTTTAAAAATAAAAGTGAGTCTGAGAGTCTGTAATATTTTGTGAAAACTAAACTGAATGCTGCAGACCAAGGATGACAGCAGACAGAGGCAGCTGGCTCATTACCCTTGGCTAATGTCTCCCACCACAGTCTCAGAGAAGCAGGCTCATTGCGCAGCCATCAAATAAGAACTCCATTAGGATCCCTTGCCATACAAGGGCCTCAGTTTCCCCATCTGTAATATCAGGAGGGTAGACTAGAACAGGGAAATGGATAGCTGTATATTTCACATATATCAACTTGAGCTATTTCAGTCTTTGAAATCCAAGAGAAATTAGCACTATCCCTTATTCCATATGCAGTGACAGATCCAGCATTTTCCCCAGGTGGTCCAGGGATATATATTTGGGAGTACGGGTGGAGGGTATATTTCTCCATTTCTGAGTTCACCATTTTGCTGAGTTTGATTCAGTTTATGGATCATCAGTTCAGCATCCCATGTGCTCTCTCATTTTCCTATATTTCAGCTTATCTCAGTGGATACTGCCCTATTCCTTCATTTCCCCTAAATGCCACCGCCACCACCAACACGAGACTCCATATTAAGAGAGATTTGTACTGTCACTTTGGGTCAACAAACTACTTAAAACAGGAAACGAGGCACCCTGCTCTTTGAAATCTTTGGCCACTGTCTCATCACAAAGTTCCTATGTTGTCTACCCTTCTTTCTGAGGTTCGGTTACCCACTGTGTATGCAGCCTCTCTTCCCCTAAAAGCTCCTCTCACCTTCTCTCTTCTCTGCTCACCTATGACCTTGAATTTTCATTAGTTATGCACAGCAATTTAGTTTTCTCTTTATTTTTGCTGTGCTTTTACAGCTTATGTTCCTCAGGGCCCATCTTCAATATCTTAAAGAGCCTATAAAAATACATTCCAAGACAAAGACAGTTTTTTCTTTAGGAGGAGTTCAGATGCCAACTGTGCATAGCTTTTTTGACCTGTAGTCACAAATCTGCCATGAGTCCCTAATTCCATGCCTGAAGCAGACGTCACTAATCAACTCACCACTATTTGACACTAATGAGGTCTCTTCCCAACACAGAGCTATAAGCAGGCACTACCAGTCAATAACAGCTATCACCCTACATGCAACATTTTTGCAAATTCTGAGCCCCAGATGACATAAAAGTTTCCTTCCAGATTTGACTTTCTAGGGTCTGGAGAGAACAGAATATTCATTGAATAAAATGAACTGAGGACATCAATAGTCATTTGCATGGAAACAGTCCAGGCAATCTGAATAGGATATACTCCAATGTCAAACTTCCCCCTTCCCTCAGCACTGATAATCTGCCACAGAGCTGAAAGTAGCCCATATTTGCTCATTCCTTTGGATTAAAATATGAAAGATCCTGGTTAAATAATAATAGTACAAAGTCTCCCTGGTGGTCCAGTGGATAAAGAGTCCATCTTGCAGTGCAGGGATCACCCATTTGATCCCTGGCCCTAGAGGATCCTGCGTGCTACAGAGCAGTTGGACCGGTGTGTCCAATTGCGGGCCGGTGCTCTGGAGCACATGCATCCAGGGCCAGTGCTCTGCAGCAAAAGAGGCCAGTGCAGTGGAAAGCCCACACAGGTCAGAGAATAAAGATGGATGAAAATAAATAAATAAATAAACAATAAAAAGAAAAAAAAAAAGAATACTACAATCTCATCCTCTGCTCAGAATGTCTTCCCCTCATCCTTTTCCTTGACTTGATTTCCTCCCAGTCAACCTTCCGAGCTCAGCTGAAATGTCACTTTCTTCGAAAAGACATCTCTGAACACCTTCCCCTCCTCCAAAAATTGATAAGGTTCTCCTCCCTCACCATGGGCCGTTACAGCACCATGCACTCCCTCTTAGAACCCTGATTATCAATTAATTATACAATTTTTACTTGTCCGCCTTCTTTTTAGACTTCAGCCCTAGCACCAAGACATGCCTGCACATAGTAGATGCTCAGTAAATATTTGCTAAATGATACATTTATTGTTAGCTAATTAATGTCTACTTTTTGGGGTGGTTGTGCAACTTAGAGATGCATTACTGTATTATAACATGTTTGGCAAAGTGCCTGGCACATAGTGTTCCACAAGGGATAGTAATAAGAATATGACTGATACAGGGCTCTGTGACTTTTCGATACATAGTACCTCCTTTCATCCTCACAAAATCATACATGAAGGTACTGTGACTATTCCCAGTTGATAGGTGAGGACACTGAAACCTAGAGAAGTAAAGGATGCAGATGCTACCAAGTGGTCCTGCTGAGATGGGCACAGGCAGCTTAGCCTCAGAACCCTTGCCTACTGGTTATCCAAGAGGGATCAGGGAGGGGTCTTAGGATGAGAACCTGAAGGTGAGTGAGGTTCCCACTGAAAGTGTAGCAGGTCAGCTAAGTCTTGAGCGTTAGAATCAGAACAGCATGAGCTCAAATCCTTCCCCAGCCACTTCCTAGCTGGGTGGCTTGGCCAGTGACTTGACCTCTCTGAATGCAGTGTTCTTCTCTGTAAAACGAGGACAATAATACCTCTGCTTGTAATTGTATTATGTAGATTAAACAAGATTCTGTAAGTGAAGCATCTGGTAGACTGCCTGATATATGATACTGTTACTCATGAAAACAGGAGCCAAAATTATTATTTCTTCCTCTTTCTTCTCTTCTCTCCCTCCTCCCTTTTTCCTCTCTCACCCCCTTCATCTCTTCCTCTCACCCACCACAAACCTGAATATACCTTTTGATTCTTAGAATATCATTTTTAAGTAGGTAAAGGAGCTAACTAGAGTTTCTTTATCCACCAGCCAGTGGTATATGTGTTTTGGGGAGAACTGGGACTTTTTACCCTAATGCTTTGAAACAAAGAGAGTTCAATGGATACAATTAATTGTTCAAACTGCCAGAGATTTGATAGTGCAGGGGTAAACAGATGCTGCTCTGAGCACTGTGCTCATTAACTCAGAGAAAGGATTCATCTCCTATGCATGATTAACTACCCATCGTCAGTGATCTGCACAGCAGATGATCAAACAAGAATTCATTATTCCACAGACAGAGAGCTTGGGCACCAGGTATTCAGCCCCCTTGGGACAACTCTGCCCCCCAAATTCCTGAGTGTCTGTGATTTGTGCCTTGACCCTGGAAGATGCTGCTTAACTTGGGCCTGGTTCTCCCAAGGGCTCTAAAAAGAATAGTGATCCAAAGTAGCTTACGGTGAGCCATAAAACCTCCCTCTGTTCCATGACCAGAAGGAACTCTGAGCACAGATGCCTTTGGTTTCCACTGTATCTTGCCACTGGTTAAAGAAACACTTGTACTTAGAAATACAAAGCCAGGAATGGTAGTGCTCATGTTCAAGAGAGAAAGCTCCCAGGACCAAGATAGAGTCAACTTCACAGATTTCAAGATCCATAGAGATTTGTAAAACATTAATTGAGCTCCTACTATGACCAGGCAGCTTAGCCTCAGAACCCTTGCCTACCTGGTTGTCCAAGAGGGATCAGGGAGGGGTCTTAGGATGAGAACCTGAAGGTGAGTGAGGTTCCCACTGAAAGTGTAGCAGGTCAGCTAAGTCTTGAGCGTTAGAATCAGAACAGCATGAGCTCAAATCCTTCCCCAGCCACTTCCTAGCTGGGTGGCTTGGCCAGTGACTTGACCTCTCTGAATGCAGTGTTCTTCTCTGTAAAACGAGGACAATAATACCTCTGCTTGTAATTGTATTATGTAGATTAAACAAGATTCTGTAAGTGAAGCATCTGGTAGACTGCCTGATATATGATACTGTTACTCATGAAAACAGGAGCCAAAATTATTATTTCTTCCTCTTTCTTCTCTTCTCTCCCTCCTCCCTTTTTCCTCTCTCACCCCTTCATCTCTTCCTCTCACCCACCACAAACCTGAATATACCTTTTGATTCTTAGAATATCATTTTTAAGTAGGTAAAGGAGCTAACTAGAGTTTCTTTATCCACCAGCCAGTGGTATATGTGTTTTGGGGAGAACTGGGACTTTTTACCCTAATGCTTTGAAACAAAGAGAGTTCAATGGATACAATTAATTGTTCAAACTGCCAGAGATTTGATAGTGCAGGGGTAAACAGATGCTGCTCTGAGCACTGTGCTCATTAACTCAGAGAAAGGATTCATCTCCTATGCATGATTAACTACCCATCGTCAGTGATCTGCACAGCAGATGATCAAACAAGAATTCATTATTCCACAGACAGAGAGCTTGGGCACCAGGTATTCAGCCCCCTTGGGACAACTCTGCCCCCCAAATTCCTGAGTGTCTGTGATTTGTGCCTTGACCCTGGAAGATGCTGCTTAACTTGGGCCTGGTTCTCCCAAGGGCTCTAAAAAGAATAGTGATCCAAAGTAGCTTACGGTGAGCCATAAAACCTCCCTCTGTTCCATGACCAGAAGGAACTCTGAGCACAGATGCCTTTGGTTTCCACTGTATCTTGCCACTGGTTAAAGAAACACTTGTACTTAGAAATACAAAGCCAGGAATGGTAGTGCTCATGTTCAAGAGAGAAAGCTCCCAGGACCAAGATAGAGTCAACTTCACAGATTTCAAGATCCATAGAGATTTGTCAAATATTAATTGAGCTCCTACTATGATATTACAAATCAAGAATATAGTATCCTCTTCTTCCAATACTGGATAGACAATGTTTTCCTTGAATGCTACGTGAGTACTTTCAGTGTTAAGTTAGTAGGCAAAACTCCAAAGGGCTCTACATTGCCCTTGTCTTCTGGAAAAGGGTAACCTACTGCAAGACTTTTTTTATTTTTTTATTTTAAACTATCAGTGACACAGAGGCCAAGAAATTTGGAGCTAAAAGTATTCTGGAGAAAGAGCAGAGTCTCTGCCCTGTATGATATTCAATCAGATAGCCTTCGATCAGTCACCATGAGCCAGGTTCTACTGGGAAAATGCTGCTGAAGTAGACACATTCCCCACCTATGAGAAGTGGTGATGGGGGAAGACATGGAGAATTAGAAGACAAAGTTTCCAAAGGTCCTTTCTAGACCAAGGGCTTATCTGTGGTGAATCTCTTACTCAGACTCAGAAACAAGAGAAAAATGAAAAGCATCTTTGTGTGAATTTTTCATAGAACTAGATTTATTTCATTGTTAAAATGATTCCTTATTTTGAAACAATGTCCTTCCTCCCCCTCTTTTTGTGTTTAAATAAATATTTTTAATGAAATCATGGTGGCGATAAGATTTGAGTGTTTCAGGGTCTTTTTGGCAAAGTCAAAAGTTGCCAAATCTATGTCAGACATCCTTCCCCACCCATTTTCAAATGTTAGTAGTTCATGAAACCTCTAAATCAGGCACCCACGGCTATATATAAAAGCAGTACAGATAAAGCTGTATGGGAACTCAGCAAGGAGGGTGAGAAATCCTCTCACTGGGATGAAATCAAGAAAGACTTCAAAAGAGTTGAGCTCTTTTGGGCTGAGACTTTTTAAGGATTGATGGGCTTTGTAAGAAAAGCAACTTGTACCTCTCCCTCTGTTCCATGACCAGAAGGAACTCTGAGCACAGATGCCTTTGGTTTCCACTGTATCTTGCCACTGGTTAAAGAAACACTTGTACTTAGAAATACAAAGCCAGGAATGGTAGTGCTCATGTTCAAGAGAGAAAGCTCCCAGGACCAAGATAGAGTCAACTTCACAGATTTCAAGATCCATAGAGATTTGTCAAATATTAATTGAGCTCCTACTATGATATTACAAATCAAGAATATAGTATCCTCTTCTTCCAATACTGGATAGACAATGTTTTCCTTGAATGCTACGTGAGTACTTTCAGTGTTAAGTTAGTAGGCAAAACTCCAAAGGGCTCTACATTGCCCTTGTCTTCTGGAAAAGGGTAACCTACTGCAAGACTTTTTTTATTTTTTTATTTTAAACTATCAGTGACACAGAGGCCAAGAAATTTGGAGCTAAAAGTATTCTGGAGAAAGAGCAGAGTCTCTGCCCTGTATGATATTCAATCAGATAGCCTTCGATCAGTCACCATGAGCCAGGTTCTACTGGGAAAATGCTGCTGAAGTAGACACATTCCCCACCTATGAGAAGTGGTGATGGGGGAAGACATGGAGAATTAGAAGACAAAGTTTCCAAAGGTCCTTTCTAGACCAAGGGCTTATCTGTGGTGAATCTCTTACTCAGACTCAGAAACAAGAGAAAAATGAAAAGCATCTTTGTGTGAATTTTTCATAGAACTAGATTTATTTCATTGTTAAAATGATTCCTTATTTTGAAACAATGTCCTTCCTCCCCCTCTTTTTGTGTTTAAATAAATATTTTAATGAAATCATGGTGGCGATAAGATTTGAGTGTTTCAGGGTCTTTTTGGCAAAGTCAAAAGTTGCCAAATCTATGTCAGACATCCTTCCCCACCCATTTTCAAATGTTAGTAGTTCATGAAACCTCTAAATCAGGCACCCACGGCTATATATAAAAGCAGTACAGATAAAGCTGTATGGGAACTCAGCAAGGAGGGTGAGAAATCCTCTCACTGGGATGAAATCAAGAAAGACTTCAAAAGAGTTGAGCTCTTTTGGGCTGAGACTTTTTAAGGATTGATGGCTTTGTACACCTAGAGGTTGAGGAAGATTTAAAAGGGCATTCCAAGTGGTGGACCTAGCCAGAACAAAGGCACAGGGGTGGGAACAGAATCCCACAATAAGTCACACAGCAGGAATAGCAAAAACCAAGCATAGGCAGAGTAGTGGGATCCAGTCTGAGAGACACCGCCTCCTAGAGGGCTGCAGAGATATTGCAAGGTATCTGCCAATTTTCAGACCCATTTGCCAACGCCTCATCCCTAGCATTTACAACTACTTTTCAAATGCTCTGGGATATGGTGAAGGATAAGGAAGCCTCACATGCTGCAATTCACGGGGTCAAAGAGTTGGACATGACTGACTGACTGAACTGAACTGACTGCAGATATATTTATTCAAAAGCACTACTGAATTCATAGATGCATTTGGTCAACACATGGTTTCTCAAGCCAATTACATTAAGACACCAACTGTTCATTTGGTAATCCATGTTTGTATTTTTTTTTTTTATGTCAGAAAGGGTGGGGACCTTAAGTGCCACAGTGAGAAGTCTGAACATTCACAACCAAAGGCACTTTCTTTAATCACCCTTCAAAAGTCAGAAGCATGAGCTTCCTGAGCATGTTTGGGGGAGATGCCCTTCATTCAACTATACTTGCTGAGTATAAACTAAATACAAGACACCACACTTGACATCACAAGGATACAAAGAAATACTAGACATAATTTATGCCCTAAGGGCACCATCACCTGATCAGTTGAGTCTCAAGATTCATAAGATGAGAAGAGCAAGCATCCCTTTAGATTTCATTTTTGAAAAATTTTTTTTTTTTCTTTTTCCTCCCCTCTTTTGTGTTTAAATAAATATTTTAATGAAATCATGGTGGCGATAAGATTTGAGTGTTTCAGGGTCTTTTTGGCAAAGTCAAAAGTTGCCAAATCTATGTCAGACATCCTTCCCCACCCATTTTCAAATGTTAGTAGTTCATGAAACCTCTAAATCAGGCACCCACGGCTATATATAAAAGCAGTACAGATAAAGCTGTATGGGAACTCAGCAAGGAGGGTGAGAAATCCTCTCACTGGGATGAAATCAAGAAAGACTTCAAAAGAGTTGAGCTCTTTTGGGCTGAGACTTTTTAGGATTGATGGCTTTGTACACCTAGAGGTTGAGGAAGATTTAAAAGGGCATTCCAAGTGGTGGACCTAGCCAGAACAAAGGCACAGGGGTGGGAACAGAATCCCACAATAAGTCACACAGCAGGAATAGCAAAAACCAAGCATAGGCAGAGTAGTGGGATCCAGTCTGAGAGACACCGCCTCCTAGAGGGCTGCAGAGATATTGCAAGGTATCTGCCAATTTTCAGACCCATTTGCCAACGCCTCATCCCTAGCATTTACAACTACTTTTCAAATGCTCTGGGATATGGTGAAGGATAAGGAAGCCTCACATGCTGCAATTCACGGGGTCAAAGAGTTGGACATGACTGACTGACTGAACTGAACTGACTGCAGATATATTTATTCAAAAGCACTACTGAATTCATAGATGCATTTGGTCAACACATGGTTTCTCAAGCCAATTACATTAAGACACCAACTGTTCATTTGGTAATCCATGTTTGTATTTTTTTTTTTTATGTCAGAAAGGGTGGGGACCTTAAGTGCCACAGTGAGAAGTCTGAACATTCACAACCAAAGGCACTTTCTTTAATCACCCTTCAAAAGTCAGAAGCATGAGCTTCCTGAGCATGTTTGGGGGAGATGCCCTTCATTCAACTATACTTGCTGAGTATAAACTAAATACAAGACACCACACTTGACATCACAAGGATACAAAGAAATACTAGACATAATTTATGCCCTAAGGGCACCATCACCTGATCAGTTGAGTCTCAAGATTCATAAGATGAGAAGAGCAAGCATCCCATTCCTGAATGGAGGAAGTTGAGATTCTCGAAGCTGACAAGATCTCTATGAGGAATCAGTTGGAGATATCCTGATTTATATCAGGGTGTCTCTTCCTCACATCTTTTTGGCAAGAGATTCATTCTCATTCTACATAAAAACAGGTCCGACACACTTTGTTCAGTTTCCATTCTGCATTCTTCATTCTGACCACTAAATCGAATTTCATTGGTGCGCCAAACCCTGACACCCTTAACTAGAAAAATACATTTATTCCCCAGATGCTATGGGTATTGGCTACATGCTCACATCAGCCCTGGGGGAGAAATGCTCTCAAACACGAGCCACTTCACTCAGAAAGCCCACTCGGGCACAGCACTCCCCCAAGACATCCTGCATCCAATGACTAACTGATCTGGAGTTTAAAAAGTCTCACCCCCTGGCCCTAGGTGGATCAATTCTGCAGCACAGTTCATGCTCCAGATCTCCCTGTGGGACCATGCTGTGGGTAGTCTCCAACTGAAATCACATCTTTGTTTATTTCCCTCTCCTGTGCTTTCCTGCCTCTTCCACTCACCCTGCTTCTGAGAGTTCAGTCTATCACACACAGGAAAATCCCAGGGAACCCAACCTAAGACATCAACTCTGTACTTTAACCTCTAATGCAATACTGTTCTTAACAATAACTAACATTCTGAGTTCCTACTATGCTCCAGACAGCATGGGAATAGCTTCATGTACCTTATCTTTGAGGATCCCAAAGCTTCAGTGTCATGACCCTCATTCTACAGATGAGAAAGCCAAAATTCTGATAGGTTGTCATGTGTGGCATCTCAGAAGGAATCCAGATCTAGGGGTGTGTAGCGTACTTCTCTTTCTGTAAAATAGTTGTTTCCTCTCACAACATGTTCATTGGCATTCCTTGTCCTTCCTCCTACTACCTTTGCATCTCTCATGCCCATCCCTCTCTGAAAACCTCTGGTCAATTATGTTGGCTTCATTGCTTAAGATCTCCTAGGACAGAAAATTCAATTGATTTCCATCTATTTTAGTTTTCTCTCAGAATGGCTTTTTAAAATTGGCAATAATCACTTTGGTTCTCCAAAGAATTGTTCACTCAACAAAGTATTCATAGCATTTTTAATAGTTATATATGTTGAGGGGAGAGAGGATGTCTCACCATTATCTCTTTCGGATGCTGGAAATAACTGATGAGATCTGGGTCAGTTCTAGAATCACAGAGGCTTCTGTCTCCCAAAGAATTAGGCCTCCAGGCCAGCAGTCAAAGGGAAAATAATTTGAAATGTTAAGCCCTTCCCTGAAGGAAAGAGCATAAGAGAGTGCGGATGACTTATACTGGCCACCTCTGAAAAAGAGGGATATGGAGGGCATAGCTAGAGGCAGAGGGAAACAAACAAACAAACCGACATGCTTTGCACAGGCTGTTACTTCTACCTGGAATGTCTTCTCTCTTTCTCCAAGTACTGAATTCCTAGTCATGCTTCAAAGTCCAGTTTAAACGCCATCCACTCGAACATTTACATAAGCCTTCCTAGCACCTAACAATCACTGATTTCTGTGGACACACACAGCACAATCCACTCTCAGAACACAGAGTGGCAGGAGGAGCTCATTCCTGGGTGATATAACCCAGGATCAAATTCTCACTCCATCATTCACTGGCTGTGCAACTTTTTGCAAGACACTCAACTTCTCTAAGTCTCAGTTTCTTTATCAGGAAAATGCTAGTGCACACAAGCAGCACTCTGCCTGGAACACAGTAAATGCTCAGTAAAATGGTAGCAAATTTCTTCATTACTGTCATCATGATCACTCCCTCTTTTGAATTCCCATAAGCATCAGTTTCCCATTGTCCATCCATTAATTGTCTCGTAGTGTCTAGATGAGAAAGCCAAAATTCTGATAGGTTGTCATGTGTGGCATCTCAGAAGGAATCCAGATCTAGGGGTGTGTAGCGTACTTCTCTTTCTGTAAAATAGTTGTTTCCTCTCACAACATGTTCATTGGCATTCCTTGTCCTTCCTCCTACTACCTTTGCATCTCTCATGCCCATCCCTCTCTGAAAACCTCTGGTCAATTATGTTGGCTTCATTGCTTAAGATCTCCTAGGACAGAAAATTCAATTGATTTCCATCTATTTTAGTTTTCTCTCAGAATGGCTTTTTAAAATTGGCAATAATCACTTTGGTTCTCCAAAGAATTGTTCACTCAACAAAGTATTCATAGCATTTTTAATAGTTATATATGTTGAGGGGAGAGAGGATGTCTCACCATTATCTCTTTCGGATGCTGGAAATAACTGATGAGATCTGGGTCAGTTCTAGAATCACAGAGGCTTCTGTCTCCCAAAGAATTAGGCCTCCAGGCCAGCAGTCAAAGGGAAAATAATTTGAAATGTTAAGCCCTTCCCTGAAGGAAAGAGCATAAGAGAGTGCGGATGACTTATACTGGCCACCTCTGAAAAAGAGGGATATGGAGGGCATAGCTAGAGGCAGAGGGAAACAAACAAACAAACCGACATGCTTTGCACAGGCTGTTACTTCTACCTGGAATGTCTTCTCTCTTTCTCCAAGTACTGAATTCCTAGTCATGCTTCAAAGTCCAGTTTAAACGCCATCCACTCGAACATTTACATAAGCCTTCCTAGCACCTAACAATCACTGATTTCTGTGGACACACACAGCACAATCCACTCTCAGAACACAGAGTGGCAGGAGGAGCTCATTCCTGGGTGATATAACCCAGGATCAAATTCTCACTCCATCATTCACTGGCTGTGCAACTTTTTGCAAGACACTCAACTTCTCTAAGTCTCAGTTTCTTTATCAGGAAAATGCTAGTGCACACAAGCAGCACTCTGCCTGGAACACAGTAAATGCTCAGTAAAATGGTAGCAAATTTCTTCATTACTGTCATCATGATCACTCCCTCTTTTGAATTCCCATAAGCATCAGTTTCCCATTGTCCATTCCATTAATTTGCTGTTTATCCTAGATGGCCTTATTTTGTTAATTAACATCTTATGTGCATATCTCCTCTCCTTAACTACACCGCAAGGTCCCTGGGGACAGGAATGGCTCTTACACTTTTCACATCCTGCACAGCTGTGAGAACAATGCCAAACACATAGTACGTGCTCAAATATTTGCTGAATAAATTCTTAAAGCATTAGCTATGTGCATAGGTGCTTATTTTGCTTGGCAACAGACTAACATTTTGTATTTACATTTTTGTTTCCAAGGCTAATTGATGTGGGTCTTATTATCATAAAAACCCCTCTAAACTCTCCCCTAATAATGGCAGAAGCCATCAGTTAAACAAACCATTAGATGTATCAACAATCTATTAATCTGCTCTTAGTGCAGGGACACCGGTTGATTTTTCAGATGTCTGGCTGCAGAGAGGGACTGGATTTAACTGGAATATTCAGTTTTGTTTCTAGCTCTCCATCAGGACTGCTTACTCTATGAAATGAGAATTAGATGATAATGGAGCTAATATAAATATGAATATTGATATGCAGATAGCATAGTTCCCAGCATATTGCAAATTTTTAATACATGGCAGTTCTAAAAATTTGGGGAGAAAGTAGGAGTGGGTAACAGAAAGGGGGGTCAAGTCTGGCTCAGCCACTTGCCAGCTGTATGACCTTGGGCAAGTCATTTGATCTCATTGATATACAGTTTTCTTACAAGTAAAACAGAGATAAAAATATCTGCATTGTGGGGCTATTATGAAGATTAAATGAGATTGTATGTATAATACAATAGCTGTCTGTATTGGCACAGGTGACACAGTAGAGAAAAAGGGACAGAGCACCGGCCCTCATGAAGTTCACAGTCTAGGGGAAGACACACATAATCAGTGATGGGAAGAGTACAGTAAGTGTTGTGACAAGGCGTGGTACAGAGAACTGAGAGGACACACAAGAAGGGATGCAACCCGCATCCCTGTACGATGCAAGCCAGAGGCAACTGCAAGTCCAGAGGAAGCTGTACTTGCCTTCCAGGACCGCTGTAGCAACATGCCACAAACTAGGTTGCTTCTCTCACAGTCCTGGAGGCTAGAAGTCGAAAATCAAAGTGTTGGCAGGGTGGGTTCCTTCTGAGGGCTGAGAGAATCTGTTCCATATTTCTCCCCTAGTGTCTGGTGGTTTGCTGGCAAGTATTGATATTCCTTGCCTGGAAGCATCACCCCAGTCTCTGCCTTCATGTTCTCCTGGACTGTGTGTGTCTAAATTTTGTTCTTTTGCATTAGTATGCCCTACTTTAGCACAGGGGCCTCCCCAGTGGCTCAGTGAAAAAGAATTCACCTGTAATGCAGGAGACACAGAAGACGTGGGTTTGATCCCTGGGTAAAGATCCCCTGGAAGAGGAAATGGCAACCCACTCCAGTATTCTTGCCTGGAGAATCCCACGGACCAAGAAGCCCAGTGTGCCACAGTCCATAGGACCACAAAGAGTCAGACACAACTGTGTGACAACACACACGCAATCCACCCCGACCTCCTCTTAACTAATTATATCTACAATGACGGTATTCTCAAATGAATTTCCATTAAGGTACTAGAGATAAGACTTCACCATATGAATTTGGGTGGTGAGCACAATTCAGCATTTAACAAGGGCAGAGGGGACTGCTCCTTCCAGTCTGCATCCTGGTCCCATCAGTGTCAGTGGTTCCCCCCTGACCCTGGGCAGTGCCAGTTGGTTCCAGAAACAGCAGTCAGCTCCTGTGTGCAGGTATTTTCTCTCACACTCCCCAAAACAGCTTTACTGCACCCTACCAGTCACCAGTATCAGCGAGTCAGCGACATCCCTTCCAAGGTCATCTCAGCCCCATGGGGACCTTTCTCAAAGTGTCTAGGTTCTGAAACCCAGCCTCTTCCCTTTAGGTATTAGCTTCTTTCTGCCTGTGAGAAGCAGCCTTGAACATGGCCCCTATAACCCCTACCCCCGGATATTTGTGCCTTCTTGCCATCTCTCCCCTGGCGTGCAGGATGAACTTCCTTCTACTAGAAAACAGCAGAGGTAATGGGATGTCAAAACTGCAGAGATTAAATAATAAGACTGTGGCCTCTGTCAAGATGTTTTCTCTCACTGGCTCTGTCTGATGAAACCAGCTGCCACACTGTGAGTTGCCCTCTGGAGGCTGTGTGGCGAGGAACTGAGGGAGGTCCCCAATGAATCGATGGTGATAAACCAAGAGAGTTGGTCAAACCGCCCATGGGTAACTGAATCCCACCACCAACTACCTGGGTGAGCTTAGAAGCAAATCTCTTCCTCAGTGAAGCCTTCAGATGAGACTTCAGCCTTAGCTGCCACCTTTACTGTTGTTATGAGAGAAGATTCAGCTAAACCATGCTCAGGTTCCTGACCCACAAAAATAAGAGCTAGCTGTTGTTTTTTTCTTTTTTTTTCTGCATTGCGTCTTTGTTGCTGTATGAAGCCTTTCTCTAGTCGCAGAGAGTGGGAACTACTCTCTGGTTGTGGTGCGTGGGCTTCTCATTGCAGTGGCTTTTCTTGTGGAGCACAAGGTCTAGGGTGGGAGGGCTTCTGTAGTTACAGCACATGGGCTTAGCTGCTCTGCGGCATGTGGAATCTTCCAAGACCAGGGATTGAACCCATGTCCCCTGCATTGGCAGGCAGATTCTTAACCATGAGACCACCAAGGAAGTCTTGAATGTTTTTTTTTTTTTTTTTAACTTTTATTTTACTTTTAAATATTACAGGGTTTTGTTGTTTTGTTATGTATGTTCCCAGATTAGTCATATGTATATCCCCCCCCTTCCCACCCCTCCCAACCATCACACAGCACCCCTGAAGGATCTCTTTTTCCCACAGAACAATGACTATAGCTATTTTCCTCACTTATGATAGTACAGGCCTTCATGCTACTTCCTTTATGCCTCCCACCCTCTGTTGAATGGTTTTTTAAAGTTACTTAGTTGAGGAGAAATTTTTTCCACGGCAATGGATGACTAATCCACTGCAGGTACTTTTTCTCTGTGAGAAGCAGCCTTGAACATGGCCCCTATAACCCCTACCCCGGATATTTGTGCCTTCTTGCCATCTCTCCCCTGGCGTGCAGGATGAACTTCCTTCTACTAGAAAACAGCAGAGGTAATGGGATGTCAAAACTGCAGAGATTAAATAATAAGACTGTGGCCTCTGTCAAGATGTTTTCTCTCACTGGCTCTGTCTGATGAAACCAGCTGCCACACTGTGAGTTGCCCTCTGGAGGCTGTGTGGCGAGGAACTGAGGGAGGTCCCCAATGAATCGATGGTGATAAACCAAGAGAGTTGGTCAAACCGCCCATGGGTAACTGAATCCCACCACCAACTACCTGGGTGAGCTTAGAAGCAAATCTCTTCCTCAGTGAAGCCTTCAGATGAGACTTCAGCCTTAGCTGCCACCTTTACTGTTGTTATGAGAGAAGATTCAGCTAAACCATGCTCAGGTTCCTGACCCACAAAAATAAGAGCTAGCTGTTGTTTTTTTCTTTTTTTTTCTGCATTGCGTCTTTGTTGCTGTATGAAGCCTTTCTCTAGTCGCAGAGAGTGGGAACTACTCTCTGGTTGTGGTGCGTGGGCTTCTCATTGCAGTGGCTTTTCTTGTGGAGCACAAGGTCTAGGGTGGGAGGGCTTCTGTAGTTACAGCACATGGGCTTAGCTGCTCTGCGGCATGTGGAATCTTCCAAGACCAGGGATTGAACCCATGTCCCCTGCATTGGCAGGCAGATTCTTAACCATGAGACCACCAAGGAAGTCTTGAATGTTTTTTTTTTTTTTTTTAACTTTTATTTTACTTTTAAATATTACAGGGTTTTGTTGTTTTGTTATGTATGTTCCCAGATTAGTCATATGTATATCCCCCCCCTTCCCACCCCTCCCAACCATCACACAGCACCCCTGAAGGATCTCTTTTTCCCACAGAACAATGACTATAGCTATTTTCCTCACTTATGATAGTACAGGCCTTCATGCTACTTCCTTTATGCCTCCCACCCTCTGTTGAATGGTTTTTTAAAGTTACTTAGTTGAGGAGAAATTTTTTCCACGGCAATGGATGACTAATCCACTGCAGGTACTATCTCTGTGGCCTCAATGTTCCCTTTTTATCTTTACCATCTTCCAGTAAGTGCTTAACCTACTTCCTATTAAATTCCCTCAGTTAAATTAATTTCTATGATTTCTGTTTTCCTGTTTGGACACCAACTGACACAAGACAACATCTAAATTGTGACCTCAAGGACAAGTACGATTATCTATGTAAGAGGATCAGAAAAGTTTCTCAGGAAAACAAGACAACATATGCAAATGCCTGAGCATCATTCAGTCTTCAAAACATAATTTGGTTAAGCACCTACTACATGCCAGGCCTGGTCCTAGGAATGAGATTATAAATGAGAAAACAATCCCCTACCCATATGAACATTATCCTGGCATGTTCAGAATAAGGCAGCAATGAGACAAAAGCCAAGATCAGTATGTCAGTATGTCAGAGACAGCCTCAGGGATACCATTAAAATAGAAGCGCTTGCCTTGGTCCTCTTAATCTAGGCACAAGATAAGCAACTACCTCCCAGCTTCAGCATCTCATGTGTGAAGCAAGGATGACAATGTCTCCCACCCAGGACCACAGCATTGACCAAATGAGGTTTGAGGGCACTTAAGCCAGCTTTGTATTGTAGGCAGAGCTCTACTTCTGTAGGTCATAGTAGTTCTACTTTACTAACTGGCACTCTCACTCAGAATGATCCAAGTTCTTCATCTGCCCACGTGGCCAGTGGCCCTCCGCTGGCCTGGAGTTGGCTGCAGACAAGGCCTGGGTTAACAGGATTAAACAAAGAGCCTGCTGCTTCTGGCCCCAGCCAGCGGGTTGCTGGTCATTGATAAAAACAGGCTGTCATACAAAGAGCAACCTTCCCATGGCAACCTACCCCATAAATCATTAACTACCAAGGGTTATTCAATTACCTTTAGAAGATGGATGACACCGAGCTGGAAGGCTGTTTGATAAGGTTTCCCTTTGAATAATTCCATGTAGAAAGCTGGATTTGAGAGATGGGGTCTTTCCACCAGCTCAGCCCCATCCATGCTGCCTCTGCCTGGTGCTTTCAAGATAAACACATGTCCTTATGGACTGCCACAGCATCTCTGACAAAGGAAGAAAACTTACTGTCAGGCCCCAGGAAAGTATCTACTTCTGCCCAAGACACAAAAGGTGGTTTTATTTTATCACTGTTGTTCATGATTTACAGTACTAACTTGTTACTAATAGCTATGATTTATTAAGTATATTCTATATGCCAGGCAATGTGCAAAGCATTTAACTGCATTGAATTCTTAAACAACTGTATGAGGCAAGTTGTGTTACTCTTTTCATTTGGTTTCTGAGAAAATGAAAGCTCTGAGAGGTAACATGACTGTCTCAAGATCACACAACTAGTAGTCTTAGAGCTGGGACTCAAACCCATGCTCTTAAAAGGAATCAGCAGACTTGTCCTGTAAAATGACAGACAGTAAATATTTGGGGCTTTGTAGGCCATCCCATCTCTGTTGGAACTACTTATGTTTGTCCTTGTAGTACCAAAGCAGCCATGGATGATACCTAAACAAATGAGCATGGCTTTGTTCCAATAAAACTTAATTTACACAAACAGGCAAATGGCCTGATTTGACTAATGGACCATGACCAACTATGGCAAACTCTTACTCTTAGCAGTTAAATGACACTAACTCTACATCTGAACTCTAGTCTCCTCCACTTCTTTATTTCCACATAGAAAATGCAGTGGCTCCTCATGGAGATATTTTTACTTACTTCATTTATTCAGTTCATTTATAATTTCTTTACTGACTTCTTGAAGACAATAGCTTTAAGAAAAATACAAAGATCCTGTGGAGGGGGAGAAGTAAAATGTATAATAGATTTCAATCATTCATTGTATAAGTGAGGAAAAGAACTGTTAAGCTGCCATAACAATAAATCCCTAATCTTAAACTCAACTTTGATCTGGAGGGCTAGATTATTCTTTGTTATCCAGTGCATTGTCAGAGAAGGGGTGAACAGGTAAGATTAGGGAAGTTTTTCCCAGGGAAGTGTCAAAAACCCTAAAGGGTGTGTAGGAATCAATTAGATAAAGAGGAGGAGAAAAGAGCTGTAGGCTAAGAAGTGGGAAGGAACCTGCTGTGTCTAGGGAGCTAAAAAGTCTGCAAGATGAACACACAGAAGGTAAAGGGTGCATGGTGTATGAGGTAGCTTCGAAGGATGACAAGGGGCAGGACAACCAGGGTTTTGCAGACCAGTCTAGAGAGATTGGTTTTGCCCTTATATGGAATGAGAAGCCACCTAGTTTTAAGCAGGGAGTCAATAATCTACTCTGCATTTTGAACAGATCACTCAAGCTACAGTGTGGAGAATGGCATAGAGAAGGTGGGATGAATACAAGGCAATAGATCAGCTAAGTGTTATCACTTTTCAGGTGAGAGATGATAGGCACTCAGACCAGGTTGGTGGTGGAAAGACAGAGAAGAGTGTATATATTTGTGCGATCATCAGGAAGTGAGATGTCAAGAGGGGAGAGGTTTTCAAGTTATCTTCTCCATTTGTGGCCTGTAAGCCAGATGGCTGATTATGAGGTTCACTATAATCAGAAACACTGGAGAAGGACCAGGTCTGGGGACAGGCAAGCAGGAAGACAATACAGTTTGTAATGGACTGTGAGCTTAACAAGTCTTTAGGCAGCCAGGTGAAAATATCAAGGCAGCCAGTTATCTGCAACTCAGAGGAAAGATGAGGCTGAAGTTATTTATACAAGAATTATCAGAACCTAGATGCTCATCCCTTGCAATGCAGCCTCTGGTTTGGACCCCAAGCCCTGATTTCATCATTTGTGGCTGGTTATTCTTGACCAAATGGCAGTACCATAACAACTCTACAAAGATAGAGCTATTTATCTTCTTTCCTAAGAATTCACTCATTCATTCATTCAACAAACAGTATTTCATGATACTATGTACCAGACTTTGCCCTTAGGGGCTGATGCTACAGCAGTAAATGAGGACAAATAAGGTTACAGTCTTTACAAGCATTTAGTATGCTATGGCTTCTTTCTTTTGTGTGAATTGCTCACAACAAGGAACTCTTGTTCTTCCATGTTTGGCCTGGAGTAAATGACCACACAGTCAGGAAATGTTTGCCTATAAAATGACCTCAAATTTTTAACAGGAAGATTGAATTATAGCATCTCAATGGGTTAAATTGACAACTTAAATGAAATGTACAAATTCCTCAAAGAATACAACATACCAAAATTAACAGAAGAAGAAATAGGAAATCTAGAAAGCCCTGTATCTATTTGAGGAATTGAGTTAATAATTTACAATCTCTCCTTGACTTTTATCCACTCTTTATATTGTTAAGATTCATTTCATTGAATGATGTCAAATAGATTTCTTCTCACATGTCAACTTTAACTGATTGATAGTGGCTGCTCGGAGAGACAGGCTGAGAATGATTCAACCAAAAGAAAAAAAAGTGATCAATTAGTAATATATATCTGGGTTTGATATGGGATAGTGGGATGCAATGTGTCCACTGTTCTGACCTCAGCTCTACCTTTTCATGTATTGCTGAATTCTGTTTAATACCTCATTAGGGTTTCCATGGTGGTTCAGTGGTAAAGAATCCACCTGCAATGCAGGAAACACAGGAGACTCGGGCTGTATCCCTGGCTTGGAAAGATGCCCTGGAGGAGGAAATGTCAACTCACTCCAATATTATTGCCTGAAAAATTCCATGGACAGAGGAGTGAGCCTGGTGAGCAATAGTTTCCATAGGGTGGCAAAAAGTTGGACACGACTGAGCACACACACACACATAAAATCTTTTTTAATATATATTTTAAAAATTCTGGCCTCTTTTATTGGTCCTTCATTTATTCATTTTCATCCCAATCCCCTTAATTCTCCTTGGCTGTTTGGCCCCTTGCAGCTGTCTCTCTGATTTTGCAGAACATCAGCTCTGGGTGCATGTGCTCCAGAGCATTGGCTTGTAATTGGACACACTGGTCCAGCTGCTCTACTGCACGTGGGATTTTCCTGGGCCAGGGATAGAACCAGTGCCCCATGCACTGCAAGGTGGACTCTCTACCTACATGTACCAGACTTTGCCCTTAGGGGCTGATGCTACAGCAGTAAATGAGGACAAATAAGGTTACAGTCTTTACAAGCATTTAGTATGCTATGGCTTCTTTCTTTTGTGTGAATTGCTCACAACAAGGAACTCTTGTTCTTCCATGTTTGGCCTGGAGTAAATGACCACACAGTCAGGAAATGTTTGCCTATAAAATGACCTCAAATTTTTAACAGGAAGATTGAATTATAGCATCTCAATGGGTTAAATTGACAACTTAAATGAAATGTACAAATTCCTCAAAGAATACAACATACCAAAATTAACAGAAGAAGAAATAGGAAATCTAGAAAGCCCTGTATCTATTTGAGGAATTGAGTTAATAATTTACAATCTCTCCTTGACTTTTATCCACTCTTTATATTGTTAAGATTCATTTCATTGAATGATGTCAAATAGATTTCTTCTCACATGTCAACTTTAACTGATTGATAGTGGCTGCTCGGAGAGACAGGCTGAGAATGATTCAACCAAAAGAAAAAAAAAAAAAGTGATCAATTAGTAATATATATCTGGGTTTGATATGGGATAGTGGGATGCAATGTGTCCACTGTTCTGACCTCAGCTCTACCTTTTCATGTATTGCTGAATTCTGTTTAATACCTCATTAGGGTTTCCATGGTGGTTCAGTGGTAAAGAATCCACCTGCAATGCAGGAAACACAGGAGACTCGGGCTGTATCCCTGGCTTGGAAAGATGCCCTGGAGGAGGAAATGTCAACTCACTCCAATATTATTGCCTGAAAAATTCCATGGACAGAGGAGTGAGCCTGGTGAGCAATAGTTTCCATAGGGTGGCAAAAAGTTGGACACGACTGAGCACACACACACACATAAAATCTTTTTTAATATATATTTTAAAAATTCTGGCCTCTTTTATTGGTCCTTCATTTATTCATTTTCATCCATCTTAATTCTTTGGCCTGTGTGGGCCTCCCATTGCAGTGGTCTCTCTCATTGCAGAACATCAGCTCTGGGTGCATGTGCTCCAGAGCATTGGCTTGTAATTGGACACACTGGTCCAGCTGCTCTACTGCACGTGGGATTTTCCTGGGCCAGGGATCGAACCAGTGCCCCATGCACTGCAAGGTGGACTCTCTACCCACTGGATCACCAGAGAAGCCCCTGCACGTCACCTTATTAAGGAATTTTGTGTCTAAGTTAAAAATATTGGTCTATTATTTTCTGTTTTTATATCAGTTTTTCTTAGGAGAGTTATGCTGGACTAATGATGTTAGTTGGAAACAATTATTTTCTAAAAGGGTTTGTGTAATCTTGGCATAATTTTATCCTTAAATATTTGATAAAACAGGCCTATAGCTGCAGTGGAGAAAAGTCAAGGAGAGGTTTTAAATTATTAACTCAATTCCTCAAATAGATACAGGGCTTTCTAGATTTTCTATTTCTTCTTCTGTTAATTTTGGTATGTTGTATCCTTTGAGGAATTTGTACATTTCATTTAAGTTGTCAAATTTAACTGATTAATTTAAAAGGTATGAAGCCAAATCTTAGATATGACAATTGACAGGCCCTAGGACACACAGTAAATGACAGATGGTCAAGTATAAGAATGCAAGTATTCGCAAGTATTCAGAGGCTGAGTCATTTGCTCTCAATTTGCCACATCCAGATGTAGTCCATTTGCAAAAACTGCAGGAAAATTGTCTAAGGATCTTCCCCCAAATGACATACACATTTATTTTTAAATATCCACATACTGCAATACTTAGCATGATCTAGAGACAGAGAAAAAGAGTTGCCCAGGGTAAAAACCACCATTAGCACCAAACTGGAGCCTATATTGTAGCCATCCTACCTACCAAAGCCTGAGGCTTTTTGAAAAAGCTTGTAGTTCACAAGACAGAGAAACACACTCTGTTTAGGTTGCCCTGGGAAGTAGCCTAGGCTGCCTTCCCCTTGGTGCCCTCAGTTGAGTACAAGAAGCCAGACTGTCTATGCAGATTTCTCCATCCTGAATCTAGGTCTAGCCAATGGAAGAAAAGCCCCTAGGGACCTTCTCTGTCTGGCCTGACCTATTTAGATATGACATGCCAAATGAGAAGAGAATGGAGCTGATGGGGATGGACAAGAAGGCAGGCTCAGGTTGGACCAAAGGAGATGAACTCACAGGATTTGGCTCAAAATGCTCCTAGGCTAGGGGAAGGTCTCTCCAGAGGAGAAGCATCTGTTAAATCTGGACACACCAGTGCCCTGCTTAAAATTTTTCATTGACATCCTTGGGCACTCATGAAATAATCCAAACTCCTTCATGTGGCCTTCAGGGCACTGCATGACCTGATGACTCTATGGTTCTTTATTTATCTTTCCCCCAACCACTGTCTTTCCTGAGTGAAACCGACCTACTTTTGCTTCCTTGATGGCTCAAGCAGTAAAGAATCTGCCTGCAATGCAGGAGATACAAGAGTTTAGTCCCTGGTCAGGAAGATCCTCTGGAGAGGAAACAGCAACCCACTCCAGTTTTCTTGCCTGGAGAATCCCATGGAAAGAGGAGCCTGGTGGGTTACAGTCTATGGAGTCACAAAGAGTCAGACTCGACTGAGCATGCACACACCCAAATCCACTCACATTTGGACCTACTTTTAGTTCCAAAATGATAACACACTCTCCCTTCCCTCAGGGCCTGGCATGGACTGCTCCATTTGCCTAAACTATGTTCTCCCTCTATTTCCACTTGACTTGTCCCCTTCAATCTTCAAGTCACAGCTTAAAGATCGCTTACTCCAACAGCATTTCCCAAGACCACAAGTCTGGGCCCCTCCTGTGTGCTTCCAAAGCCCGCTGCACTCACTTGTTGCTCTGGAACAATCTGCCTATCCATGTGCCAAAGTCCTTCCCTATTCTGTGAGCCATATGATGTCTTTACACAGTCCCACAGTCCTATGATGAAGTGCCTACTTGTCATCTTAATTGGGATGCTTATAAATACGTTGGACCTAACCTGATATTGAAGTTCCAGTTCCTCCTCCCAACTGTTCTTCCTCAAATCCTCCCCATCTCAGCAAATGGTAACTCCATCCATTTAATTGCCTTCCCTTGGTGCCCTCAGTTGAGTACAAGAAGCCAGACTGTCTATGCAGATTTCTCCATCCTGAATCTAGGTCTAGCCAATGGAAGAAAAGCCCCTAGGGACCTTCTCTGTCTGGCCTGACCTATTTAGATATGACATGCCAAATGAGAAGAGAATGGAGCTGATGGGGATGGACAAGAAGGCAGGCTCAGGTTGGACCAAAGGAGATGAACTCACAGGATTTGGCTCAAAATGCTCCTAGGCTAGGGGAAGGTCTCTCCAGAGGAGAAGCATCTGTTAAATCTGGACACACCAGTGCCCTGCTTAAAATTTTTCATTGACATCCTTGGGCACTCATGAAATAATCCAAACTCCTTCATGTGGCCTTCAGGGCACTGCATGACCTGATGACTCTATGGTTCTTTATTTATCTTTCCCCCAACCACTGTCTTTCCTGAGTGAAACCGACCTACTTTTGCTTCCTTGATGGCTCAAGCAGTAAAGAATCTGCCTGCAATGCAGGAGATACAAGAGTTTAGTCCCTGGTCAGGAAGATCCTCTGGAGAGGAAACAGCAACCCACTCCAGTTTTCTTGCCTGGAGAATCCCATGGAAAGAGGAGCCTGGTGGGTTACAGTCTATGGAGTCACAAAGAGTCAGACTCGACTGAGCATGCACACACCCAAATCCACTCACATTTCGACCTACTTTTAGTTCCAAAAAGATAACACACTCTCCCTTCCTCAGGGCCTGGCATGGACTGCTCCATTTGCCTAAACTATGTTCTCCCTCTATTTCCACTTGACTTGTCCCCTTCAATCTTCAAGTCACAGCTTAAAGATCGCTTACTCCAACAGCATTTCCCAAGACCACAAGTCTGGGCCCCTCCTGTGTGCTTCCAAAGCCCGCTGCACTCACTTGTTGCTCTGGAACAATCTGCCTATCCATGTGCCAAAGTCCTTCCCTATTCTGTGAGCCATATGATGTCTTTACACAGTCCCACAGTCCTATGATGAAGTGCCTACTTGTCATCTTAATTGGGATGCTTATAAATACGTTGGACCTAACCTGATATTGAAGTTCCAGTTCCTCCTCCCAACTGTTCTTCCTCAAATCCTCCCCATCTCAGCAAATGGTAACTCCATCCATTTAATTGCTCAAGCCAAAAACCTTGGAGTCATCCTTAATTCCTCTCATATCATCACACCCCATACCTTATTCATCAGTAATATACCTTCCCAAATATATCCAGAGTGTGACTGCATCCCAACAGGAAAGAGAGATAGAAAATAGAAAAGTCTATAAAGGTGGCATGATAAGCAAGTTAACGCTAGGAGAATTGGAACCCTGTTCTGCTGGGGAGCCTCTGGGAGAGTGTGGTGAACACACCTTAGAGTCACCTCATGGAGGATGAGGGATGGGACATTGATGCATCAAAGGCCATGCCCTCTCCAAAGGCTGAAGGTTGCTCTGAGGGTGTCAATTTATCCCCACTTCCAGGTTATACCAGAGCTTAGCAAGACAAGCTCTCAGGCAGAGAGAGGCAAGCTCTGTGGTGAAAAGCTGTCAGCATCACACTCAGAAATGTTCACAGCTTAAAAAAAAGTCAGATGAACCAAAGCGTTGCAAGCTGGGGCATCTACTATATTAGGGAAAGAAGTCTCTCATAAGAAACTGGAACCTCAAGCATATATGTATCATATCATGGGGATCTGATTTTTATACTCCCTGCATGATACAGAAATCCTCAATTAAAAAAAAAAAAAAAAAAACCTAATATAAATGAAAGTCTTTGAAGATTCTGAAGCCCTTGAATGTCAGAAGGAACAAAAGCAAAAACATTGCATAAGGATAGAACCCATTACCAGGAGGGTCTGTTGGGGCTTCCACCCCCTGCACAGAGTCCTTGGACAGCAGCCTAAATCAGTGGAAATGACAAGCAGAAAGAGGACAGTCCTGACCTCCCAGCATGGAGATTCCTTCATGCAGATACAGCAGTCAGAATGAATTGAGAGGATACCCAGGTTACCAAGGACATGTCAAAAAGAAATTTGCTAACAATGAGACACCTATACACATCTATTGTTGTGGTAATTGTCTAGTTGCTAAGTCGTGTTCAACTCCTTTGCAACCCCATGAACTATAGCCCACCAAGCTCCTCTGTCCATGGGATACTCTAGGCAAGAATACTTTTCCCCATTGGGGATTTACTCCCGAACCACAAATGGTAACTCCATCCATTTAATTGCTCAAGCCAAAAACCTTGGAGTCATCCTTAATTCCTCTCATATCATCACACCCCATACCTTATTCATCAGTAATATACCTTCCCAAATATATCCAGAGTGTGACTGCATCCCAACAGGAAAGAGAGATAGAAAATAGAAAAGTCTATAAAGGTGGCATGATAAGCAAGTTAACGCTAGGAGAATTGGAACCCTGTTCTGCTGGGGAGCCTCTGGGAGAGTGTGGTGAACACACCTTAGAGTCACCTCATGGAGGATGAGGGATGGGACATTGATGCATCAAAGGCCATGCCCTCTCCAAAGGCTGAAGGTTGCTCTGAGGGTGTCAATTTATCCCCACTTCCAGGTTATACCAGAGCTTAGCAAGACAAGCTCTCAGGCAGAGAGAGGCAAGCTCTGTGGTGAAAAGCTGTCAGCATCACACTCAGAAATGTTCACAGCTTAAAAAAAAGTCAGATGAACCAAAGCGTTGCAAGCTGGGGCATCTACTATATTAGGGAAAGAAGTCTCTCATAAGAAACTGGAACCTCAAGCATATATGTATCATATCATGGGGATCTGATTTTTATACTCCCTGCATGATACAGAAATCCTCAATTAAAAAAAAAAAAAAAAACCTAATATAAATGAAAGTCTTTGAAGATTCTGAAGCCCTTGAATGTCAGAAGGAACAAAAGCAAAAACATTGCATAAGGATAGAACCCATTACCAGGAGGGTCTGTTGGGGCTTCCACCCCCTGCACAGAGTCCTTGGACAGCAGCCTAAATCAGTGGAAATGACAAGCAGAAAGAGGACAGTCCTGACCTCCCAGCATGGAGATTCCTTCATGCAGATACAGCAGTCAGAATGAATTGAGAGGATACCCAGGTTACCAAGGACATGTCAAAAAGAAATTTGCTAACAATGAGACACCTATACACATCTATTGTTGTGGTAATTGTCTAGTTGCTAAGTCGTGTTCAACTCCTTTGCAACCCCATGAACTATAGCCCACCAAGCTCCTCTGTCCATGGGATACTCTAGGCAAGAATACTGGAGTGGGTTGCCATTTCCTTCTCCAGAGGACCTTCCTGACCCAGGGATTGAACTAGAGTCTCCTGCGTTGGCAGGAGGCTTCTTTACCACTGAACCACAAAGGAAGCCCATACACACCTATTAGAATGGCAAAAATACAAAACACTGACAACACCAAATTCTGGAGAGGATGTGGAGCAACAGGAACTCTGCCACACTGCTGGTGGGAAAATAAAACGGGACAGCCACTTTGGAAGATGATTGGGCAGCTTCTTATAAAATTAAATATACTCTTATCACATGGTCTAGCATACTCTTATATGCTCCTTGGGATTTTCTAAAATGAATTAAACACTTATGTCCACACAAAAACCTGCTTGTGGCAGTCTGTAGCAGCTTGAGTCATAATTACCAGACCTGGAATCAACCATGTTATGCTTCAGTTTATAAATGGATGAATGAACTGTGGTATACCCACATAAAGAAGACATAGAGGAACCTTGAAGGCAAAGAGACATCTTACCAAGTGAAAGAAGCTTTTTTAAAAGACAATACCTTGGGCTTCCCTGGTGGTCCAGTGGGTAAAGAGTTCACCTTGCAGTGCAAGTGAAAGGATTTAATAGCTAGATTAATAGGCAGATTTGATAAGGAGGCCAGCCGGTCCAAAGGAGGAGGAGGTGAGGGACAAAAAAGAAGAAGGACAAGTATTTTCCTAACCTGAAATGATTGTTACGATAAGATCAATCCAAAACTAAGTTTATTGTTTTATGTTGATGCTGTGGGCCTAGAAAGGCCTTTACACCAGAATGTCTCACCTAGCCTGGAGATTATTCGCTGGCTAATCTCATGTTGTGGGTGTGGGACTGAAATGCCTTTACAACTTGAGCACAGGGGGCTAAGGAGGAGGAGGGCAAATAGAGAGAGAAGCATGGACATATATACCCCACCACATTTAAAACAGCGAGTGGAAAGCTTCTGTGTAGCATAGGGAGCTCAGTTTGGTGCTCTCTGATGATCTAGACAGGTGTATGGGTGGCTGGGAGGGAGTCTTAAGAAGGAGGGGATATATGTATACATATGGCTGATTCACAATGCTGTACAGCAGAAATTAATAAAATGTTGTAAAGCAATTATATTCCAATACATATTTTTAAAATCTATTAAACAAAAATAATATCCTCTTCCCTTCTCCTTCCCACCTCAAGAAAGCAGGAAAAAAGGAGTAGGAAAGTGTAGGGAGCAGGGGGTGAGAGGTCTGAGCCATTCCCTAAGTCCTGCCAAGGCTGGAGGAAAAAGGGAGAACTTTAAATGGAATATGTTCGTTGAAAAATAGTCTGGTGACTAGACTATTAATACGCCAAGAAGACTGAGGAGTTATGGAATCTAACTTATTAGGTAGCAAGAAGGTGGGATATGGGTGGGAAGTATAAGAGAGACGGGCTTCCTAGTAGTTACTGGGGAAAATAAAATAATCTCATGTTTATTTCTCAACAAGAAAAGACTTCTCCATTAATCAGGCTCCAGGGGCAATTTCTTAGCTCTTTTACAAATCAGAGAATTCTCCCTTCTCACTACACCGAATGTTCCCCCTTATGTATACCATACACACACACACACACACACACACACACACACACACACAGCGGCTGGGAAAAGCCTTTGTGGCTGGCAATATTCTAACACCTGCTCTGGTCTTGTTGGCAGCACACAGGGCACTTAAAAAGAATATGCTCTGGCTCTGTTGAGAAGTAGAGTATCAGTAACAATCACAATTACAAAATCTCGCACTTCTATTCCATTTTGTTTCAGGAGGTTGAAAAACATTGGTTTTTAGTGTAGACGCTGTGGGCCTAGAAAGGCCTTTACACCAGAATGTCTCACCTAGCCTGGAGATTATTCGCTGGCTAATCTCATGTTGTGGGTGTGGGACTGAAATGCCTTTACAACTTGAGCACAGGGGGCTAAGGAGGAGGAGGGCAAATAGAGAGAGAAGCATGGACATATATACCCCACCACATTTAAAACAGCGAGTGGAAAGCTTCTGTGTAGCATAGGGAGCTCAGTTTGGTGCTCTCTGATGATCTAGACAGGTGTATGGGTGGCTGGGAGGGAGTCTTAAGAAGGAGGGGATATATGTATACATATGGCTGATTCACAATGCTGTACAGCAGAAATTAATAAAATGTTGTAAAGCAATTATATTCCAATACATATTTTTAAAATCTATTAAACAAAAATAATATCCTCTTCCCTTCTCCTTCCCACCTCAAGAAAGCAGGAAAAAAGGAGTAGGAAAGTGTAGGGAGCAGGGGGTGAGAGGTCTGAGCCATTCCCTAAGTCCTGCCAAGGCTGGAGGAAAAAGGGAGAACTTTAAATGGAATATGTTCGTTGAAAAATAGTCTGGTGACTAGACTATTAATACGCCAAGAAGACTGAGGAGTTATGGAATCTAACTTATTAGGTAGCAAGAAGGTGGGATATGGGTGGGAAGTATAAGAGAGACGGGCTTCCTAGTAGTTACTGGGGAAAATAAAATAATCTCATGTTTATTTCTCAACAAGAAAAGACTTCTCCATTAATCAGGCTCCAGGGGCAATTTCTTAGCTCTTTTACAAATCAGAGAATTCTCCCTTCTCACTACACCGAATGTTCCCCCTTATGTATACCATACACACACACACACACACACACACACACACACACACACAGCGGCTGGGAAAAGCCTTTGTGGCTGGCAATATTCTAACACCTGCTCTGGTCTTGTTGGCAGCACACAGGGCACTTAAAAAGAATATGCTCTGGCTCTGTTGAGAAGTAGAGTATCAGTAACAATCACAATTACAAAATCTCGCACTTCTATTCCATTTTGTTTCAGGAGGTTGAAAAACATTTGGCAGACCTTCATTCATTAGCATGGGTACACACAGTCACCAACAATGGGAGGCATAGCAATTGTGAGATGCTCCTGCCCAAGACTGATATGGTGCAATAAGATCCCAGGACATCTGTCAGATAGTTACACAAAACACCATGTCCTGCAACTGTTCTGCAAAGGTTCAGACAACTCCCTCAAGGCTTTCCATGTCCCATGTGGTCAATGGGCTGCCATATTAGTTTTTGAGTTTTATCCTAAATTGCTGCTATTTCTCTACTTTGACTTGGGTCTCATCTCCCAACTCCTAGGGATATGAAAAGACTGACAAGGATCCCAGAGAATAGTTTACTAACTACAGTGAGGGTCATGGTGATGACCTCACCTGCTGTAGCGTACTTTTCCTCTTCTCTACACAGCAAAGCAGTCCTATGAATTAAAAACCTGGCCAAGTGCAGGTGATGTGGGAATGCCCTGCTTCTTATCACTTTCCAGGATCAGAGGGGTAGAAATGGAAAGGAGTTAAGACTGGGGAGAGAAGCATCTCACAAGCCAAGTTCACCCCACAGAGGACCTCTGCTAGGACTGCTCCCTCTGCCTAGGACACACTGACCCCGCACTCTCCCCATAACTTGATTTAATTTCAGCATCTCCTTTAGAGTTCAGTACAGGGCACCTCCCCAACTCTGATGTAAGCTTCTTTATGAGATGCTCCCACAGATACAAGCTACCTTCTCCACATTCTGTTTACTTTGCAACCATTTGCCCATTTTTTGAGATTATATGATTATGATCTGCCCCCACCTAATTTCTAACAATTTTGTTCAACAACACAGCCCCAGAATTTAGCACACTGTCAGGTATAGCAGATACTAATATTTTAATGAACAAATCAACAGATCCTATTTTGCTGAGAAACGCACACATTTAATAAATGCTCATTGAATAAATTAACCAATATCTTTAAAATTGGCTTAATGTTAGTAATTACTTAATAATAAGGCCTACTGAATAGACCTATTAGGAGAATTACATTGTTAACTCAAATAAAGCTCCTAAATGCTGCCTGGCACATAACAAGCACTCAATAAATATGAGTTAACCTTCTTGTTCATATCAGTAACCCCATAACAGGAAGATGCTTTGAATTATTATGTAAATGAGTTTTCTTTTTCACATTTTCTGGTAGCCCAGTTCTTCTTTTGGGGCTTCCCTTTTGGCTCACTGGTAAAGAATCTGCCTGCTAATGCAAGAGATGTGGGTGCAATCCCTAGGTCAGGAAGATCCCCTGGAAAAGGAAATGCCAACCCACTCCAGTATTCTTGCCTGGGAAATCCCATGGACAGAGAAGCCTGGTGGGCTATAGTCCATGGGATCACAAAGAGTCAGATGCAACTTAGCCATTAACAACCACAGCACCCCTTTTTCAGCTTGGGAAGTTTTATCCTAAATTGCTGCTATTTCTCTACTTTGACTTGGGTCTCATCTCCCAACTCCTAGGGATATGAAAAGACTGACAAGGATCCCAGAGAATAGTTTACTAACTACAGTGAGGGTCATGGTGATGACCTCACCTGCTGTAGCGTACTTTTCCTCTTCTCTACACAGCAAAGCAGTCCTATGAATTAAAAACCTGGCCAAGTGCAGGTGATGTGGGAATGCCCTGCTTCTTATCACTTTCCAGGATCAGAGGGGTAGAAATGGAAAGGAGTTAAGACTGGGGAGAGAAGCATCTCACAAGCCAAGTTCACCCCACAGAGGACCTCTGCTAGGACTGCTCCCTCTGCCTAGGACACACTGACCCCGCACTCTCCCCATAACTTGATTTAATTTCAGCATCTCCTTTAGAGTTCAGTACAGGGCACCTCCCCAACTCTGATGTAAGCTTCTTTATGAGATGCTCCCACAGATACAAGCTACCTTCTCCACATTCTGTTTACTTTGCAACCATTTGCCCATTTTTTGAGATTATATGATTATGATCTGCCCCCACCTAATTTCTAACAATTTTGTTCAACAACACAGCCCCAGAATTTAGCACACTGTCAGGTATAGCAGATACTAATATTTTAATGAACAAATCAACAGATCCTATTTTGCTGAGAAACGCACACATTTAATAAATGCTCATTGAATAAATTAACCAATATCTTTAAAATTGGCTTAATGTTAGTAATTACTTAATAATAAGGCCTACTGAATAGACCTATTAGGAGAATTACATTGTTAACTCAAATAAAGCTCCTAAATGCTGCCTGGCACATAACAAGCACTCAATAAATATGAGTTAACCTTCTTGTTCATATCAGTAACCCCATAACAGGAAGATGCTTTGAATTATTATGTAAATGAGTTTTCTTTTTCACATTTTCTGGTAGCCCAGTTCTTCTTTTGGGGCTTCCCTTTTGGCTCACTGGTAAAGAATCTGCCTGCTAATGCAAGAGATGTGGGTGCAATCCCTAGGTCAGGAAGATCCCCTGGAAAAGGAAATGCCAACCCACTCCAGTATTCTTGCCTGGGAAATCCCATGGACAGAGAAGCCTGGTGGGCTATAGTCCATGGGATCACAAAGAGTCAGATGCAACTTAGCCATTAACAACCACAGCACCCCTTTTTTCAGCTTGGGAAGCATATTTCAGATGTAGAAATAGAGGCTTAGAGAGACCCTAAGCTGCACAGCTGGTAGGCAGAACGTGGATTCCAACCCACTTCCCCCAGACTTTAAAATGATAGAGTTTAACCCACATTTTCTCAAACTACCTAGAAACTTCCAAATGAATAAACAAATAGAACTTCAACTTTATTCATTTGAAAGATCAGCTTATTTTTTTATTTGTCCTCTGAAGAGAAAGTATCATTTTGCTGAAGAATCACCATCATTACAAAAAGTACCTAAAATGATAATAATCCCATGTCTAGCTAAGAAATAAATTCTCCTCTTTTATTATAGGACATACAATGCTGTACTGAAGCATTATTGAAAACAATTATCTCTATCCTTGGTTTGGGCTGTAGCTCACCACAAGTTGCTGCTTCAGCCAATATTCCTTAAAAATGGTGATTTTTTTTGTTTTGTTTCACCTTGTGAAGTATACTTTAAAAGCAAATAGGAGGCCCTCATAGTCAGCAAAAGAGTCCAAAATGCAGGGAAAGTCAATCAATTGTGTCCGACTCTTGCAGACTTGGACTGCAACCCACCAGGCTTCTCTGTCCATTAGTTCTCCATGCAAGAATAAGGGAGTGTGAAGCCATTTCCTTCTTCAGGGGATCTTCTCAATCCAGGGATTGAACTTGGGTCTTCTGTATCGCAGAGAGATTCTTAACCATCTGAACCACCAGGGAAGCCCCTGAAATGTAGTACTTAGATGCAATTTCAAACACAACAGAAGGCAAATCATTCAACACCACAGTAATTCAAGTCTGTGCCCCAAATACTAATGCCAATGAAGCTGAAGTTGATGGTTCTATGAAAACCTACAAGACCTTTTAGAACTAACACCAAAAAATAAATGTCCTTTTTATCATAGGGGATTGGAATGTAAAGTAGGAAGTCAAGAGATACCTAGAGGGCTTCCCTGGTGATCCAGTGGGTAAGGACACCGCCTTGCTGTGCAAGGGGCGCCGGTTCGAGCCCTGGCCTGGGAAGATCCCACGTGCTGCGGAGCGGCTGGACCGATGTGTCCAATTACTGAGCCGGGGCTCCAGAGCACATGCACCCAGAGCCGGCGCTCTGTGACAACAGAGGCCACAGCGATGGGAGGCCCACATGGGCCAAAGAACAAAGATGGATGAAAATAGATAAATGAAAGACCAATGGAAGTGCCCCCCCCCCTCTCCAACCTGCCCCCACCAAGAAAAGATATCTAGAGTAACAGATTTGGCCTTGGAATGAAAAATGAAGTAGGGAAAGGGCTAAAAGAGTTTTGCCAAGAGAATGCTCTAGTCATAACTAACATACTCTTTCAACAACACAAGAGACAACTCTACACATGGACATCACCAGAGAGTCAATACCAAAATCAGACTGATCATATTTGTAGTTGAAGACGGAGAATCTCTATACGGTTAGCAAAAACAAGACCTGGAGCTGTCTGAAGCTCAGACCATGAACTCCTGATTGCAAAATTCAGGCTTAAATTGAAGAAGGTAGGGAAAACTGCTAAACCATTTAGATATGACCTAAATCAAATCCCTTATGATTATACAACGGAGGTGATGAATAGATTAAAGGGATTAGTTTAGAGTGTCTGAAGACACTCTAGACATTAGACATCTTTGAAGACATTAGACTTCAGACATTAGAGTGTCTGAAGAACTATGGATGGAGGTTCATAACACTGTATAGGAGGCAACGGCCAAAACCATCCCAAAGAAAAAGAAATGCAAGAAGGCAAAGTGGTTGTCTGAGGAAACCTTACAAACAGCTGAAAAAAGAAGAGACATGAAAAGCAAGGGAGAAAGAGAAAGATATACCTAACTGATTGCAGAGCTTCAGAGAATAGAAATGAGAGGCATAAAAGGCTTCTAAAGTGAACAATGCAATGAGAGGAAAACAATTGGAAAGACTAGAGATCTATTCAAGAAAACTGGAGATAGCAAAGGAAAATTTCATGCAAAGATGGGCACAATAAAGAACACAAGTGGCAAGGACCTAACAAAAGCAAAAGAGTTTAAGAAGAGGTAGCAAGAATACACAGAAGAACTATACAAAAAAGGTGTTAATGACCCTGATAACCACAATGGTGTGCCTCTCGCCTAGAGCCAGACATTCTGGAATGTGGAATCAAGTAGGTCTTAGGAAGCATTACTACAAACAAATTCAGTGGAGGTGATGAAATTCCAGCTGAGCTATTTAAAATCCTAAAAGATGATGTGAAAGTGCTGCATTCAATATGCCAACAACTTTGGAAAACACAGCAGTGGCCATAGGACTGGAAAAGGTCAGTTTTTATTGCAAAAAATGTTTAAACTACTGTATAATTTCACTCATTTTGCATGCTAGCATGGTAATGCTCAAAATCCCTCAAGCTAGCCTTCAACAGTAGATAAACTGAGAAATTCCAGATGTGCAAGTTAGATTTAGAAAAGGCAAAGGAACCAGGGATCAAATTGCCAACATCTGTTGGATCATACAGAAAGCAAGGGAATTTTTTAAAAAATCCACTTCTGCTTTATTGACTATGCTAAAGTCTTTGATTGTGTAGATCACAGCAAACTGTGGAAAATTCTTAAAGAAATGGGAGTACCAGATCATTTTACTGGTTTCCTGAGAAACCTATACGCAGGTCAAGAAGCAACAGTTAGAGCTTCCCTGGTGCTCCAGTGGATAAAGAGTCTGCCTTGCATGCAAGGGGCACTGGTTCGATTCCTGGCCTGGGAAGATTCCACATGTCACAGAGCGGCTGGACTGGTGTGTCCAAGTACAAGCCACCACTCTGAAGCACATGTGCCCAGAGCCGGTGCTCGGCAATGAGAGAGGCCACTGAGATGGAAGGCCCATACAGGACAAAGAATAAAGATGGATGAAAGTGGATAAATGGAGAACCAATAAAAGAGGCCAAAATTAAAAAAAAAAAAGAAGAAGAAGAAGAAGAAGAAGAAGCAACAGTTAGAACTGGACATGGAACAACAGAATGGTTAAAGATTGGGAAAGGAGTACATCAAGGTGGTATACTGTCACCCTGCTTATTTTACTTATATGCAAAGTACATCATGTGAAATGCTAGACTAGATGACTCACAAGCTGGAATCAAGATTGCCAAGAGGAATATCAACAACCTCAGATATGCATATGATACCACTCTAATGATAGAAAATGAAGAGGGCTAAAAAGCCTCTTGAAGAGGGTGAAAGAAGAGAATAAAAAGGATGGCTTAAAACTCAACATTCAAAAACTAATATGGCATCTGATTCCATCACTTCATGGCAAATAGAATGGGAAAAAGTGGAAGCAGTGACAGGTTTTATTTTCTTGGGCTCCAAAATCACTGCAAACAGTGACTGAAGCCATAAATTTAAAAGACACTTGCTCCTTGGAAGAAAAGCTATGACAAATTTAGACAACATATTAAAAAACAGAGATATCACTTTGCCGACAAAGGTCTGTCTAGTCAAAGCTATGCTTTGTAGTAGTGCGTGGATGTGAGAGTTGGACCATAAAGAAGGCTGAGCACAAAAGAATTGTTGCCTCTGAGCTGTGGTGCTGGAGAAGACTCTTGAGAGTCCCTTGGACAGCAAGGATATCAAACCAGTCAATCCTAAAGGAAATCAATCCTGAATATTCACTGGAAGGACAGATGCTGAAGCTGAAGCTCCAATACTCTGGCCACCTGATGGTAAGAGCCCACTCACTGGAAAAGGCCCTGATGCTGGGAAAGACTGAGGGTAGGAGGAGAAGGGGCAACAAAGGATAAGATAGTTGGATGGCATCATTGACTTAACGGACATGAGTTTGAGCAAACTTTGGGATGTAGAGAAGGACAGGGAAGACTGACATGCTGCAGTACATGGGGTCACAAAGAGTCTGACAGCACTTATCAACTGAACAACTATAGGAGGCCTTACAGGAAAAATCAATTACTGTATTTCCATTTTAATGTAAACATACAGTGTCCAACCCTCTGCCTCACCATCTCATTAGCATTTGAAAGCAAACCCCCACTGCAGACAATTATTTTAAAACTTTTTTTTTAATATTCAGGCAGAGAAAGCAAAGAGAGTAAACTTAGAGACCCTAGCTAACAGGTGACCAAATAGACTAACTGTGACAAAGGTGAGGGGCAGGCTGCAGGAAATGGGAAAATAGCAGCTTCAAATCCACTTATTTGGATTTTTAGAGAATCTTTCAAGTTCTGAAAGATTTGCAAATATAGTACCTCCAAAGCATAACAATAAATAAAGGGGATTTTAGGATGGTCAGTTTACACCCTAAATGACCAAAATCTCCTTTCCTCTGTGTTGAGGAGTCACCCCCTTTGAGGATACTAGGGGAGACACCTTGGCTAAAACTCACCATCAGAAAGGAAACTGCTATTTGAATCCCAGTACCCTCCCTGCCTGGTGACCTCGTGTCCTGCCTCCAAAGCCACAGAAAACAGCCAGCACTCTTCCTGAAAAACGTTCAGCCCGTCTGCGCCACCATCCACCCAGCACGCCAGGTGTGATTGAGGCAATTTAGGCTGAGTGCAAAGTGCTCCATTTCAGGCTGAAATCATGCCAAAGACTTCTTACAAAAGCTACATTCAGCATCTCCAATTCCATATTCCATCCTGCGCATTGTCTGCCATTATTACCCAGGATTCCAAAAGCACTTGGCCGTGTTAAATAAGAATTGGGAAGGAAAACCATAGCAAGGGACGGCTGGAGGAGGCAACACTGGAATAATGAAGAGGGGCGCAGCCAGAGATGTCAGCTGAGCTCTGAAAATAGACTCAGCATAATGAGGCTGAGTTTCTCCAAAAAGGCCGATTCAACCAGGTAAGAACTAGATCATCACACTCTGCAGATAGGGTATACTTCGGCTCAGCACCTTTGGAGGGCTGGTTGGCAGTCCTCATTAAAACTAAAAAATGCATGTTACTCTGGGATCCAGACATTTCACTTCCAGGCAACTCTCCTTGAGAAAAATGCAAAAGGATGCAATGTGCACAAAGGAAAGATGGACAAGGATTTTCAACACCGAATTGCTTGTAAGAGCCAAAAGGTAGAAAATGATGTAACATCTGTCTGCAGGGGAACAGTTACAGTCATAATCCCTTTGCTGCTGCTGGAATACTATGCAGCAGCAAAGGGATTATGTCCAAAGTGGAAAAGAGAATAATACCCACACATACCTGTCCAAGGCTTGAGATGTTCCAGAAACCCTAAGCGCTTCCCACACACTGAACATTCTAAGATCCTCGAGTAGGTTCTGTAGTTACGGGCTCGCAGAGCAACTCTGGCACCAAGACGTGAAACCGCCTGTTCCTGAACGCAAGTCCGTGTGCCCAGTGCCCAGTGAGGTCAAAGAATTTCAAAATGTCAGAGTCTGGGGCAGAAAACGGTTTGGTGGAGGGCCATGCAAGGAGACAAGCGGGGCTCGTGCCTTTTAAAAATCCCGAATTCCTCAAAAGCTTTCAGCAAAGACCTTTTATAGGAAAGGGGAGACAGGGCCATGGTTAGCTGTCGCAGGCGTCTTGCTGTCAGATTCTCTGTTCTGGAGTCTGGTCACGGTCAGATGACGATGTTCCATAAAGTTCCACCGGAACAGTTGTTACTCTCTGTTCTGACACGAGACAGCAAGGTCCCAAGGCGCCACTGTCGCCCGCCGAGGCCTGTTCCGGGTCCAGGTCGGGCCCCGGAGACGGGTCTCAGCTGGCAGCGCCTCAGGGCCAATCATGGAGGCACCCAGCTGGCCCTCAGGCGCCTCAAGCCGCCCATCCGGGGCCGGCGCGCGCGGACCGCCACCCACAGTGACCGCCGCTGCCACTAGGCTGCGGAGCTGGGAACGAGGGACAGCCTCCTGGCTGCTTTAAAGCCTGGGCCCGGGCAGCGGGGAGCCGCTGGGAGGGTTCTGGACCTTTGTGCGACACAGCCGGCAGCCCGTCCGCGGCCCTCACCGGCCGGCCGACGCCAGAGGGCCTGGAGGCCATGGCCCCGATTCGCCTCTCACCACTTTCTCTGTGGTGAGGCCCACTGCCAGGCTGGGAGCTTGAGCACTAATGGCGACCAACTGCTAACGGTCGAGCCCGGACCTCAGCTAACCGTCAGCTAACGGCTTTGGCGGCGCTGACCGTCGCGTCACGCGCCTGCGTCCTGGCCCCGCCCCGTCGACCCCGCCCGCTGTGGGCCCCGCCCTCGACGGCCCCGCCCCAATTACACACCTCCCGAATCTGAGCAGAGCTGAAATGAGAGAGAAGGACAGGAGAGTGTTGACGGAACCAATGACATAGGACTTCTCTGCGTATTAGGATTCCATTGTAGAGACCAGAGACCATACTCAAGCTTAGTCTTATGGGCCAATTTAGAAATCTGGCTAATTAATGGCTGTAAAGCAGTTTGGACTTTGCAAGCCTTTTTTATAATATACTTCATTTAGACATAATGGGCTCAAGATTGCCTCTGGCATCTTCAAGAAAATTAAAAATCCAGTAGGCAATGGAATTGTCTCAGTGTGATTTTCCTATTAGTTTTATTTTTATTATGATTGCAAATAGCGGCATTACTAATGGTACCTTGGACCAGGAAGCCTTTCCAGGGAAGGTTTTGCTGCTTCCCCATGTCCATAGCTTGATTTATTGGTCTTTCAGCCAGCAGTGTGCTCCTTCCTCACGTTATTTAACACTCACCAAATGAAGGGGAGCTGGAGGGCTCCTGAATGCATGAACCACTGCAAAGGAAACACTGTTTGTTACCCTCCAGCTTGACAGTTCAGATACTAATTGATATTTGTTTAATCTTTGGCTCCAGATAAACAGGTGTCTGGTGTGGGGGCTGGACAAGATCTGGTATTCTGAAGTCTAGGGCAGTACATGGTACAGAAAATGGCTGTGTATAAACTGAGTCGCGCGACCGCCACCCACAGTGACCGCCGCTGCCACTAGGCTGCGGAGCTGGGAACGAGGGACAGCCTCCTGGCTGCTTTAAAGCCTGGGCCCGGGCAGCGGGGAGCCGCTGGGAGGGTTCTGGACCTTTGTGCGACACAGCCGGCAGCCCGTCCGCGGCCCTCACCGGCCGGCCGACGCCAGAGGGCCTGGAGGCCATGGCCCCGATTCGCCTCTCACCACTTTCTCTGTGGTGAGGCCCACTGCCAGGCTGGGAGCTTGAGCACTAATGGCGACCAACTGCTAACGGTCGAGCCCGGACCTCAGCTAACCGTCAGCTAACGGCTTTGGCGGCGCTGACCGTCGCGTCACGCGCTGCGTCCTGGCCCCGCCCGTCGACCCGCCCGCTGTGGGCCCCGCCTCGACGGCCCGCCCCAATTACACACCTCCCGAATCTGAGCAGAGCTGAAATGAGAGAGAAGGACAGGAGAGTGTTGACGGAACCAATGACATAGGACTTCTCTGCGTATTAGGATTCCATTGTAGAGACCAGAGACCATACTCAAGCTTAGTCTTATGGGCCAATTTAGAAATCTGGCTAATTAATGGCTGTAAAAGCAGTTTGGACTTTGCAAGCCTTTTTTATAATATACTTCATTTAGACATAATGGGCTCAAGATTGCCTCTGGCATCTTCAAGAAAATTAAAAATCCAGTAGGCAATGGAATTGTCTCAGTGTGATTTTCCTATTAGTTTTATTTTTATTATGATTGCAAATAGCGGCATTACTAATGGTACCTTGGACCAGGAAGCCTTTCCAGGGAAGGTTTTGCTGCTTCCCCATGTCCATAGCTTGATTTATTGGTCTTTCAGCCAGCAGTGTGCTCCTTCCTCACGTTATTTAACACTCACCAAATGAAGGGGAGCTGGAGGGCTCCTGAATGCATGAACCACTGCAAAGGGAAACACTGTTTGTTACCCTCCAGCTTGACAGTTCAGATACTAATTGATATTTGTTTAATCTTTGGCTCCAGATAAACAGGTGTCTGGTGTGTGGGGGCTGGACAAGATCTGGTATTCTGGAAGTCTAGGGCAGTACATGGTACAGAAAAATGGCTGTGTATAAACTGAGTAGAGGAGGCATAACTAATAATAATAACAAAAATAACTCTATCACCCATTATTTGCAAATAACCATAATACTGCTACCAAGTGAACAGAAAAAAAAAAATGCACTTGATACCAAGGAGTTTCTAGGGTCCGGTGGTTAAAAATCCTCCTGCCAATGAAGGGGACATGGGTTCAATCCCTGGTACAGGAAGATCCCACATGCCACAGAGGAAATAAGCTCCTGCACCACAGACTACTGAGTCTGTGCACCTTCTCTTCTGCAAGAAGAGAAGCAGGGCAGTGAGAAGCCTGTGCACGGAAACAAAGAGTAGCCCCTGCTCACTGCAACTAGAGAAACCCTGTAAGCAGCAACAAAAGACACAGAACAGCCAAAAATAAAATAAATTAATTAAAAATTTAAAAGTTGGGCTTCCCTAGTGGTCCAGTGGGTAGGGAGTCTTCCTTGCAGTGCAAGGGGCACCGGTTTGATCCCTGGCTCAGGAAGATCCCACATGCCATGGAGCGGCTGGACTGGTGTGTCCAATTAGGAGCCAGCGCCCTGGAGCACATGCGCCCAGAGCTGGTGTTCTGCAATGAGAGAGGCCACTGCGATGGGAGGCCCACACAGGCCGAAGAATAAAAGATGGGTGAAAATATATATGTGTGTATATATATATATATATATATATATATATATATATATATATAAGAGTCATGATGGGGGGTGGGAAATAAAAATAAAAAAGTTCCTGGCATCTCCAGTGAGAATCAAAGGATCATGATCAGGGATGATATGGCCAGAAAAGAAACCCAATCTCTACCATATCAGTACAGGCAATTGCTACCATTACTCATCGCACACACTAGTTAGTATTAGTGGCTCTGACATGAAACTGCCCCCGCCAACACTGCTCCTAATAGGTTGGGTGTCTCTGCCACTGTGCTCAAACACGGAGTCCACTGACACCTGTTGACTGCATTGCTCATCTCCAAACTGAAGAAAACTTCATGATATAGGTGAATCAAACCGGTGGGACTAGGTTAGAGGCATATTTTTTCTTTGGCTCCAGATAAACAGGTGTGTGGGGGCTGGACAAGATCTGGTATTCTGGAAGTCTAGGGCAGTACATGGTACAGAAAAATGGCTGTGTATAAACTGAGTAGAGGAGGCATAACTAATAATAATAACAAAAATAACTCTATCACCCATTATTTGCAAATAACCATAATACTGCTACCAAGTGAACAGAAAAAAAAAAATGCACTTGATACCAAGGAGTTTCTAGGGTCCGGTGGTTAAAAATCCTCCTGCCAATGAAGGGGACATGGGTTCAATCCCTGGTACAGGAAGATCCCACATGCCACAGAGGAAATAAGCTCCTGCACCACAGACTACTGAGTCTGTGCACCTTCTCTTCTGCAAGAAGAGAAGCAGGGCAGTGAGAAGCCTGTGCACGGAAACAAAGAGTAGCCCCTGCTCACTGCAACTAGAGAAACCCTGTAAGCAGCAACAAAAGACACAGAACAGCCAAAAATAAAATAAATTAATTAAAAATTTAAAAGTTGGGCTTCCCTAGTGGTCCAGTGGGTAGGGAGTCTTCCTTGCAGTGCAAGGGCACCGGTTTGACCCCTGGCTCAGGAAGATCCCACATGCCATGGAGCGGCTGGACTGGTGTGTCCAATTAGGAGCCAGCGCCCTGGAGCACATGCGCCCAGAGCTGGTGTTCTGCAATGAGAGAGGCCACTGCGATGGGAGGCCCACACAGGCCGAAGAATAAAAGATGGGTGAAAATATATATGTGTGTATATATATATATATATATATATATATATATATATATATAAGAGTCATGATGGGGGGTGGGAAATAAAAATAAAAAAGTTCCTGGCATCTCCAGTGAGAATCAAAGGATCATGATCAGGGATGATATGGCCAGAAAAGAAACCCAATCTCTACCATATCAGTACAGGCAATTGCTACCATTACTCATCGCACACACTAGTTAGTATTAGTGGCTCTGACATGAAACCGCCCCCCCCCCCCCCCCGCCAACACTGCTCCTAATAGGTTGGGTGTCTCTGCCACTGTGCTCAAACACGGAGTCCACTGACACCTGTTTACTGCATTGCTCATCTCCAAACTGAAGAAAACTTCATGATATAGGTGAATCAAACCGGTGGGACTAGGTTAGAGGCATGCCAAGGGCAGTAAGAGTGATCTGCCTCTGATCGAACCATGCAAAGAGTAAGAGAGTGCATGGTTAAAAGAGAATTTAAAAGCAATATAGTAAGAATGACAACAATCAACCAACTTTATATTTTTACCATGGCCAGTACTTCTAAACAATGTCAAAGATATAATACATCTCTGGGCAGGGCACCCTTCCTCCTTGTAGGCCACGAGATTAGTTTACATTTTTGTGCCTCAGCTACAAAAGAGGGATTCATCTGTCAATGCGGATAACAACAGAACCTACCCCATAGAGCTGTTGTGAAAAAAAAAAAGAATCAATATTATAACAACATCATTTCCCATCAAATTGATCTAGAGACAGTAGTCCTCTTCAAAAATTCCAGCAAGTTTTTGTTTTGGTGGAAATTTACAAGGCAATTCTAAAATGTATGTGGAAAATCAAAGAGCCAAAACTATCACAAATAAGAACAGAGTCAGATGATTTTCACCACTGGAGATCAGGAGTTACTATGAAGCCGAAGAAATTAAGGGAGCCTGCTTTGATACAAGAAAGATTAATAGATCAGTGAAACACCATCAAGAGCTCAGAAACAAATCCACACATGTAAAGACACTTGATTTATAACAAAGATGCCACAGGAGAGCAACGCAGAAACTATGGCCTTTTCAATAAACGGCGCTGGGTCAATTGGCCATCCGTATGGAAAAATCTGAATCTTGATCTATGACTCATGCTATATATAAAAATCAATTCCAGGTGGATTATAAATCTGAATGTGGAAGGGGAAAAAAAAGATAAAGTTTCTGAAAGACAATATGGGAGCATATCTTTAACATGAAATACACAAAGATGTCTTAAACAAGACAAAGGAACCAAAAAGGGTGTATTCCTGCCATGAGGTTGTTCAGAATAAGAAGGAATCCACAAATCAAACTCCTTATCTAAGTTCCATCGCTTAGTTTAAAGTTTCACTGCCTTAGAACCTTTTAAAATCTCAGAATGTTCAGGCTGGAGCATTGCTAAAATCCACTGACACCTGTTTACTGCATTGCTCATCTCCAAACTGAAGAAAACTTCATGATATAGGTGAATCAAACCGGTGGGACTAGGTTAGAGGCATGCCAAGGGCAGTAAGAGTGATCTGCCTCTGATCGAACCATGCAAAGAGTAAGAGAGTGCATGGTTAAAAGAGAATTTAAAAGCAATATAGTAAGAATGACAACAATCAACCAACTTTATATTTTTACCATGGCCAGTACTTCTAAACAATGTCAAAGATATAATACATCTCTGGGCAGGGCACCCTTCCTCCTTGTAGGCCACGAGATTAGTTTACATTTTTGTGCCTCAGCTACAAAAGAGGGATTCATCTGTCAATGCGGATAACAACAGAACCTACCCCATAGAGCTGTTGTGAAAAAAAAAAAGAATCAATATTATAACAACATCATTTCCCATCAAATTGATCTAGAGACAGTAGTCCTCTTCAAAAATTCCAGCAAGTTTTTGTTTTGGTGGAAATTTACAAGGCAATTCTAAAATGTATGTGGAAAATCAAAGAGCCAAAACTATCACAAATAAGAACAGAGTCAGATGATTTTCACCACTGGAGATCAGGAGTTACTATGAAGCCGAAGAAATTAAGGGAGCCTGCTTTGATACAAGAAAGATTAATAGATCAGTGAAACACCATCAAGAGCTCAGAAACAAATCCACACATGTAAAGACACTTGATTTATAACAAAGATGCCACAGGAGAGCAACGCAGAAACTATGGCCTTTTCAATAAACGGCTGGGTCAATTGGCCATCCGTATGGAAAAATCTGAATCTTGATCTATGACTCATGCTATATATAAAAATCAATTCCAGGTGGATTATAAATCTGAATGTGGAAGGGGAAAAAAAAGATAAAGTTTCTGAAAGACAATATGGGAGCATATCTTTAACATGAAATACACAAAGATGTCTTAAACAAGACAAAGGAACCAAAAAGGGTGTATTCCTGCCATGAGGTTGTTCAGAATAAGAAGGAATCCACAAATCAAACTCCTTATCTAAGTTCCATCGCTTAGTTTAAAGTTTCACTGCCTTAGAACCTTTTAAAATCTCAGAATGTTCAGGCTGGAGCATCCCAAAGGAGGCAGAAATTTCCCATGTGCTCTTCTCAGGAAGTTTCTACATCTAGGCTGTTTTTACAGAGGCAGCGACTCTGATGTCACGTGTAGTGACTATTTCCCATGTGCCAAGCACTGCGTAAAGCACTTTGCAATCATTTACTTAGTTATCTGTATCTCAGCCAGTGGTTGATGACTGACAGTTTCTGACCATAGATACCACAAGGCCAGAAAATGTATCTTCTAATATCTCTCCACTGCCTCATCCTTTAACTTCTGAAGTTTTTAATTTATAAAATTAAGACTCAAAGAATCAATTATGAAATTGAAGTTTAAATGTGTGCTTTTTGCTTTTTATTCCGTTTACCGTAAACCTGAACAAGCTGACAATTTCTATTTTAAAAATACATTCCCTTGCATTTCTTTATAGAATTTCTATGAGATAGTTATAGCAGGCATTGCAATTTCCATTTTCCAAATGGGTAAGCTAAAGCACCATCAAGATCATAACCAGGACTTCCCTGGTGGTCCAGTGGTTAAATCCCTTCCTGCCAATGCAGGGGACACGGGTTTGAGCCCTGGCCCAGGAGGATTCCACATGACTCCAGGTAACTAAGTCCCTGTACCACGACTACTGAACCAGCACACTCTAGAGCCCACATGCTGCAGCAAGAGAAGTCCTTGCACCACAATTAGAGAGTAGCCCCTGCTTGCCACAACTGGCGAAAGCTACTGCACAGCAACGAAGACCCCGTACAGCCTAAAATAAATATAATTTAAAACATTTTTTTAGGGCTTCCCTGGTGGTCCAGTGGGTAAAGAGTCTGCCTTGCAGTGCAAGGGGCACTGGTTCGTTCCCTGGCCCAGGAAGATCCCACGTGCCGTGGAGCAGCTGGGCCAGTGTGTCCAATTAGGAGCCAGCGCCCTGGAGCGCATGTACCCAGAGCCGGTGCTCTGCAACGAGAGAAGCCACAGAAATGGGAGGCCCACACAGACCAAAGAATAAAGATGGATGAAAATCAACCAATCAATAACAGGGGCCAAAATTAAAAAAAAAAAAAAACATTTTTTTAAAGATCTGGAATCAGTGCTGAATATTGTTAGCCATATCAAACATTAATGGGAGAGTTGGCTAGTCAAGTTGGCAGAGGCATGCACATGCAAAGAATGGGACTGTTTTCTGGGATTGTCTTCTTAGAGGTGAATAACTCCAGAGAGTGAGGCACGAACATACTTGGCCTTCATTTCATCTAGCATCATTCAGAAACTTCCTCACCTCATTCATAAACTGGTTCTCATGCCCCAGCCTTCGCCAGTTCCACACACCTCACAGCAATACATTCAGATTCATTTTTCTACAACAGAGCTCTGATATGATCTTTCCATGCCCCAAAACGATCAACAGTTTCTCTTCACTTTGTTAAAATATAGGATTTGCAATCAAACACTAATCAGAAATAAATCTTGGCTTCACTGAGAGGTTTTGGTCTACTTACTTAACTTGTCTGAGTCTCAGTTTTCCTGTCTGTAAAATGGGGTAAGACTAGGGCTGACGGGAAGGTTAAAGGGATGTGTTAAGTAGAATGGCTGATAGCACTGAGGTGCAGGTTTTAAAAGACAGAATGAAACATTTGAGTCAGTTAACAGAAGAACCTTTCTTTTTTCTCTTTATATCTTGCTGGGCACCATGTTCTGTGCTCATGCTTTTCATGCAGGCCAGTATCAAATCTGCACAAGTACCCCTGAGGCAGGAACTACTATTTTTGCATTTTATATACACAAGGAAGCTGAAACTCAGAAGTGTCACCCAGCTGATGAATGGCAGAATTTAATTTTAAACTCAGATCTCACTGAGTTCAAAACTCATCCCCTTCACTTTATGGTTGGACCACCTCCATCAGAGTCACCTGGGGGCAGGGCTCACAAAACTGCAGATCCCTGTGCCCCACTTCAGAATGCTAGACCACCAACCAAAGCCTTTCTCCCTCTTTTTGGTGGTGAAGAATATGGCTGCATAGCTAGAAGGCTGTATTTCCTCATCATTTTTGCGATTAGATGCAGCCATGGACAAGTTCTCAACAATGGAATGTGAGCAGAAGTCGTGGGTACCACCTCCATGCCAAGATGAGTAAGATACAGACGCCTCTTCTCCATCTTCTTCCACTGACTGCAAGCTGGATGTGGTAGGAACTCCACCTTGACTGAGCAGAGGATGACAAGCAAGAGCCTCTAGATGCTTCTGGCCTATGTGGTTTGGTTATCAACAGTTGCACAACAAACCACCCTAACCTGGCACAGTGTTACTTCCACAACATTCTGTGGGTCACAGAGCAGTCACAGAGCCTGACCAGATTCAGGAGGAGGGCACATCAACCTCATTTCTCCAAGAGAACAGGGCCAAATAATATATGTTCATCCTTAATCTGCCACATCTCACGAAGATATCCACCAATAAGCAACGGTTCATTTTCCTTAATCTTGCCAACATCTCACGAAGATTTCTCTTCACTTTGTTAAAATATAGGATTTGCAATCAAACACTAATCAGAAATAAATCTTGGCTTCACTGAGAGGTTTTGGTCTACTTACTTAACTTGTCTGAGTCTCAGTTTTCCTGTCTGTAAAATGGGGTAAGACTAGGGCTGACGGGAAGGTTAAAGGGATGTGTTAAGTAGAATGGCTGATAGCACTGAGGTGCAGGTTTTAAAAGACAGAATGAAACATTTGAGTCAGTTAACAGAAGAACCTTTCTTTTTTCTCTTTATATCTTGCTGGGCACCATGTTCTGTGCTCATGCTTTTCATGCAGGCCAGTATCAAATCTGCACAAGTACCCCTGAGGCAGGAACTACTATTTTTGCATTTTATATACACAAGGAAGCTGAAACTCAGAAGTGTCACCCAGCTGATGAATGGCAGAATTTAATTTTAAACTCAGATCTCACTGAGTTCAAAACTCATCCCCTTCACTTTATGGTTGGACCACCTCCATCAGAGTCACCTGGGGGCAGGGCTCACAAAACTGCAGATCCCTGTGCCCCACTTCAGAATGCTAGACCACCAACCAAAGCCTTTCTCCCTCTTTTTGGTGGTGAAGAATATGGCTGCATAGCTAGAAGGCTGTATTTCCTCATCATTTTTGCGATTAGATGCAGCCATGGACAAGTTCTCAACAATGGAATGTGAGCAGAAGTCGTGGGTACCACCTCCATGCCAAGATGAGTAAGATACAGACGCCTCTTCTCCATCTTCTTCCACTGACTGCAAGCTGGATGTGGTAGGAACTCCACCTTGACTGAGCAGAGGATGACAAGCAAGAGCCTCTAGATGCTTCTGGCCTATGTGGTTTGGTTATCAACAGTTGCACAACAAACCACCCTAACCTGGCACAGTGTTACTTCCACAACATTCTGTGGGTCACAGAGCAGTCACAGAGCCTGACCAGATTCAGGAGGAGGGCACATCAACCTCATTTCTCCAAGAGAACAGGGCCAAATAATATATGTTCATCCTTAATCTGCCACATCTCACGAAGATATCCACCAATAAGCAACGGTCACCTTGGACTGTGATGTGTGTGTGTGTGAGAGAAATATGTTCTTTGTTCCCTAAACCATATTGTTATTTGGGCTCTAAATAGCTTAGCCTTTTTCCATAACAAATACTGCTAGTGAATTAAAAGAGGGGGTGAGGGTGAAGAATCTGCATTCCAGGAAGCAACCTGACAGCTTAATGCACACCTGAATTTAAGATCCTCTCTGCTAAGCTGGCTGGCTGCTCCATCTCGTGTCTGACCTCTCAGCAACTCTGAGGTAGTTAAGCTCTTTTATCTGATTGTTCACGGGGTTACATCTTAGAACAGACAGCATCTCCACAGGATTGTTCTAAAGATCCATGACCTTGCTAAATTCCACTTGGAGATACTCAGGGGGCACTTGGAGTTCATCCAGTGAAATCCTCACTGGTTCAGCAGCTCTTAATACTCTAGACGACAGGATCAAATCTATAGTTTTCCCAGTAGACATGTATGGATGTGAGAGTTGGACCATAAATAAGGCTAAGCACTTGGGCTTCCTGGGTGGCTCTGTGGGAAAGACTGCCAGCTAATGCAGGCGACGTGGGTTCAGTCCCTGATCCAGGAGGGTCCCACATGCTGCAGAGCAACTAAGCCCATGCACGATCACATCACAACTAGAGAAAAACCCGAGCAAAGAAGACCCAGTGCCACCAAAAATAAAATAAATTATTTAAAATAAAGGAAAAAAAAGAAGGCTGAGCACCAAAGAATTGACGTTTTGTAACTGTGGTGCTGGAGAAGACTCTTGAAAGTCCCTTGGAATACAAGGAGATAAAACCAGTCACTCCTAAAGGAAATCCCAAACCCTTGAATATTCCCCCTGGTGTGAAGAGCTGAAGGACTGATGCTGGGGGGAGTTAAAATGTGTTTGGTTATCAACAGTTGCACAACAAACCACCCTAACCTGGCACAGTTTTTTGGGTCACAGAGCAGTCACAGAGCCTGACCAGATTCAGGAGGAGGGCACATCAACCTCATTTCTCCAAGAGAACAGGGCCAAATAATATATGTTCATCCTTAATCTGCCACATCTCACGAAGATATCCACCAATAAGCAACGGTCACCTTGGACTGTGATGTGTGTGTGTGTGAGAGAAATATGTTCTTTGTTCCCTAAACCATATTGTTATTTGGGCTCTAAATAGCTTAGCCTTTTTCCATAACAAATACTGCTAGTGAATTAAAAGAGGGGGTGAGGGTGAAGAATCTGCATTCCAGGAAGCAACCTGACAGCTTAATGCACACCTGAATTTAAGATCCTCTCTGCTAAGCTGGCTGGCTGCTCCATCTCGTGTCTGACCTCTCAGCAACTCTGAGGTAGTTAAGCTCTTTTATCTGATTGTTCACGGGGTTACATCTTAGAACAGACAGCATCTCCACAGGATTGTTCTAAAGATCCATGACCTTGCTAAATTCCACTTGGAGATACTCAGGGGGCACTTGGAGTTCATCCAGTGAAATCCTCACTGGTTCAGCAGCTCTTAATACTCTAGACGACAGGATCAAATCTATAGTTTTCCCAGTAGACATGTATGGATGTGAGAGTTGGACCATAAATAAGGCTAAGCACTTGGGCTTCCTGGGTGGCTCTGTGGGAAAGACTGCCAGCTAATGCAGGCGACGTGGGTTCAGTCCCTGATCCAGGAGGGTCCCACATGCTGCAGAGCAACTAAGCCCATGCACGATCACATCACAACTAGAGAAAAACCCGAGCAAAGAAGACCCAGTGCCACCAAAAATAAAATAAATTATTTAAAATAAAGGAAAAAAAAGAAGGCTGAGCACCAAAGAATTGACGTTTTCGAACTGTGGTGCTGGAGAAGACTCTTGAAAGTCCCTTGGAATACAAGGAGATAAAACCAGTCACTCCTAAAGGAAATCAACCCTGAATATTCACTGGAAGGACTGATGCTGAAGTTAAAGTTCCAATATTCGGGCCACCTGGTGTGAAGAGCTGACTCATTGGAAAAGACTCTGATGCTGGGAAAGATTGAGGGCAGGAGGAGAAGGGTGTGACAGAAGATGAGATGGTTGGATGGCATCACTGACTCAATGGACATAAGCCTGAGCAAGCTCCAGGAGATAGTGAAGGACAGGATGGCCTGGCGTGGTGCAGTCAATGGGGTTGCAAAAAGTCAGACACAACTTAGTGACTGAACAACAACAACAGGATGCTTGCTTCAGGGCACAAATACAGAGGTCCAGGCAAAAGAAAGTGTTTTCTAAAATGCAACTCCTAAACGCAATCAAATAAAAGAACTGAACTATTTTAGAGGTATCGAGAAGTCAGAAACCAGAGGGTCAAAGTGTTACTTAGCTGAGTGAATACTGAATGCAACAGGCATGACATCAATCAACAGTGAATGACAGGGTGGGTCTCAACATGTTACATAACAGGCTCCTATAGCAGTATATTGAAACTCACTAAGCAAGAAAGTGGAAGGAAAAGGGACTTTCCTGGTAGTCAGCGGCTGAGACTCCGTGCTTCCACAGCAGGGGGTGTGGGCTTGATCCCTGATGGGGAAACTAAGATCCCACCTGCCCCACAGTGTGGTCAAAAGAAGAAAGAAAATAACGTTTCAGGAGAGAGAGAGAGAGAGAGAGAAAAGTAGTATTTAAAGCAATTTGTGATGACATCTGACCAAAAACAAGGACAATTTTTAGAGAAATATCTGGCTATTCAAGACTCTAAGTACCTGGAGGGTCTCATAGACGCAGGTCTCTAATGGAAAAGCCCTATCCTCTTCCTAACTCACTTCTAGTTCTGTGTGAATATTAAGCCTCCTTATGGTTAATATTGGGTCCCCAAAGACTTAAGTTGGCAACCTTCAACAGAGATGATAATACCAGCCCCGTGAGGTTGTCACAAAGATTAAATAAGATAATAGAGATATTCATGTGATGAAAATTCACAATGAAGATCCACAGAACATGTAGTACAATGTTCAGAACAGTCACTCCTAAAGGAAATCAACCCTGAATATTCACTGGAAGGACTGATGCTGAAGTTAAAGTTCCAATATTCGGGCCACCTGGTGTGAAGAGCTGACTCATTGGAAAAGACTCTGATGCTGGGAAAGATTGAGGGCAGGAGGAGAAGGGTGTGACAGAAGATGAGATGGTTGGATGGCATCACTGACTCAATGGACATAAGCCTGAGCAAGCTCCAGGAGATAGTGAAGGACAGGATGGCCTGGCGTGGTGCAGTCAATGGGGTTGCAAAAAGTCAGACACAACTTAGTGACTGAACAACAACAACAGGATGCTTGCTTCAGGGCACAAATACAGAGGTCCAGGCAAAAGAAAGTGTTTTCTAAAATGCAACTCCTAAACGCAATCAAATAAAAGAACTGAACTATTTTAGAGGTATCGAGAAGTCAGAAACCAGAGGGGTAAAGTGTTACTTAGCTGAGTGAATACTGAATGCAACAGGCATGACATCAATCAACAGTGAATGACAGGGTGGGTCTCAACATGTTACATAACAGGCTCCTATAGCAGTATATTGAAACTCACTAAGCAAGAAAGTGGAAGGAAAAGGGACTTTCCTGGTAGTCAGCGGCTGAGACTCCGTGCTTCCACAGCAGGGGGTGTGGGCTTGATCCCTGATGGGGAAACTAAGATCCCACCTGCCCCACAGTGTGGTCAAAAGAAGAAAGAAAATAACGTTTCAGGGAGAGAGAGAGAGAGAGAGAAAAGTAGTATTTAAAGCAATTTGTGATGACATCTGACCAAAAACAAGGACAATTTTTAGAGAAATATCTGGCTATTCAAGACTCTAAGTACCTGGAGGGTCTCATAGACGCAGGTCTCTAATGGAAAAGCCCTATCCTCTTCCTAACTCACTTCTAGTTCTGTGTGAATATTAAGCCTCCTTATGGTTAATATTGGGTCCCCAAAGACTTAAGTTGGCAACCTTCAACAGAGATGATAATACCAGCCCCGTGAGGTTGTCACAAAGATTAAATAAGATAATAGAGATATTCATGTGATGAAAATTCACAATGAAGATCCACAGAACATGTAGTACAATGTTCAGAACAGTGTGGCTGCACAGTACATTTAAGTCCCTCTTATTTCCTTTCCATTTTTTGGGAAATAAATTCTAAGTCAGGAATGGCAGCTGTTATGGACTGAATTTTTATATCACCCCAAAATTCATATGTTGAAATCCTACCCCTAAGGTGATGGTATTGGGAAGCAGGGTTCTTTGGGATGTGAGTAGGCTATACACTGGAGAAGGGAATGGCCACCCACTCCAGTATTCTTGCCTGGAGAATTCCATGGACAGAGGAACCTGGTGGGCTATATAGTCCATGGGGTTGCAAAGATTATAAGGTTGGAGGTTATAAAGGTAGAGTGATTAATGCCCTTACAAAAGAGACCCCAGAGAGCTCCCTTACCCCTTCTACCATGTGAGGACACAGCGAGAAGTCAGACATCTATAAATCAAGAAGTGGGGCTCACTAGACACCAAACTGACCAGTGCCTTGATCTTGGACTTCCCACCCTCCAGAACTGTGAGGAATAAATGTTTGCAGCTTAGGCCACCCAGTCTGCAGTATTTCTTTTTTTTTTACAGCAGCCTAAAGGACTAAGACAGCAACCTACAGATACTTGATTGGCTGTACATAATGACTTTTTTAAAAAGAAGTTGTAAATTAGGTTCCAACATAAAAATCAGAAGAGCTTACACGAAAATCTAGAAAATCTATAGATATCTGATTTCTTCTGAAAGACAGAAGCTCTAGAAACACATTCCAATCTGACCCCTACAGGCAGAGTTTGAGAGCTGAGGACCGAATAATGTTATCTCTAGTCAACTTCTGCCTCCTCAGTCTACTTTCCTGGGCTCTCTTTTGTTTTCTCAGTCTGGGGTGTGTAGGGAAAGAATGTCAAAAGCTCTGACATCGGGCTTCCCTGATGGTTCAGTGGTGAAAGATCTGCCTGCTGATACAAGATCCATACACGGTTCGATCTCTAATCTGGGAAGATCCCACATGCTGTGGAGCAACTAAACCTGCTGAGCCTGTGCTTTACAGCCCAAGAGTCGCAACTACTGAGCCCACATGCTGCAACTAGTGAAGCCCATGCCCCCTACAGACCATGCTTCGCAAAAAGAGAAGTCACTACAATGAGAAGCCTGCACACTGCAACTAGAGAGTAGGTTCTACTCATTACAACTAGGGAAAGCCCATGCAACAACAAAGACCAAGCACAGACAGAAAGAAAGAAAGAAAGAAAGCTCTGACATCGCCGTGAATTTGGAGTGAAGAAAGTTGCCTTTGATTCTTGGCCAGATGCTGGGTGTAGGAAATGAGAAAAGACATGCTAATAGCACTGTTTTCTTTCAGATTCATCATGGTTTATTCATTATGGATTTGCTGAAGCCCGCTACGCTCAGGGCATTATGCTCTACCCAATGGAACAGACAAAATTGCAAGAAAGAGACCTCATGTAGCCACCTCCTGTTCATTGCTAAAGTTTCACTGTTAATGTACTTTCCTCCAGAAAGCCCTTCATAATTCCTCCAACCAGGTTAGACTTTGAGTCTTCTCTCCTGAACTTCTCCTTTGTCATGTTCCATGAACTCGGTCAATGTCTTTCTCTAGCTCCCTCCTCTGAGTTCATTATGATGTCCTGTTAACTGCTGCATCCCCAGTTTCTCACACAGTGCCTAACATCCAGTGGACTCTTCACAACACACCAAGAGAATGAATAAATGAATCATTAAATGAATGAATGAATGGCAGAAGATTGGATGCTTATGCAATTAACTGCAGAAGGGAGAAGTAGGGCAAATATATTCATTGGTCCATTGCTCATTTGTTAAATATTTTAAATATCACCCCGAATACAGAAAAGTGTCCAGAGTATTAATAGCTATAATTAATTAATAACTATAATGATTACAAGCCGGTAAATTATTTTCCACTAAAAGGGATTAGTTAGTTCTCTCTCCACAAGGAATTTTGGTATAAAGTTCCCTATATAAACTAAGCTCCTATAACATAGTAGGGGCTCAATCCATGACACAAAATTATGATTTACAATATTGCATCTATTATCTTCACTGCTACATTCTCAGCACAGAATATGATACAGTGATGTCTGATAAATATTAGGTAAATCAATTATATAATTAATAATGAATTAAGAACACTAGCTCAAAAAAAGAAGCTAGTCTGATCATCCTAAGAGCTGTCTGGACCTGCTGCAAAGCCCCTGACCTCACTCCAGGACACTTTTTGGTCAATGATGGAAAGGTCACTGTCAGCCCGAGGAGAAGGGGGCTGGTGCAGTCTCCAGGATCCCACAGGCCACTCTTCTTATCTGGTCTTCTTGAGGGTCATGCCCAAGGCAACCCTGCTCCAAAGGGCACCTTATCTCTGGAAGCAGAGTGGGCTGAGGGCCCCAGATAAGCCCTGTAGGAGAGTGAGTCAGGCCCAGAAGGAGCTCCTGATTAGAGCTGAACATTCTGAGGTCTGCAGGAGCCTGGGGTCTGGCCAGGAGTATTTCAGGCTTCTCCACAGGAGAGTCTCTTTGTGTTTCACAGAAAAGCTGCCTGGGCTGGAGCTGAGTGGCTAGAGGGAGGGTGAGGTGGTGGAGAGAGTTTACAAGAGAGAAGAAAAGGATCCGAGACAGAAAATAATGAAGCCTCTGTCTGCTTCTTTCTCTCTTTCTTTCTCACGTGCATACACACACACACACACTCTCTCTCTCTCTCTGTCTCTCTCTCTCTCTGTATCTCTCTCTGTCTCTCTCTCTCTGTCTGTCTGTCTCTCTCAGATGTATGCAGAGTGCTGCACAATGAACGGGACAAGAGAAAGGAAAGACCCAAGAGTCAGAGTGAGAGCCAGACGGAAGAGAATCAGAGGCAGAGACACCCCCGCAACAGATCTGGGAGAGAGACAGAAGAGAGGCAGAGACTCAGAGACATTCCCCAAGAGAGATGACACAGGCAACAGAGAGACAGAGTTGAGACGGAGGATGGATATCGTCAGGGAGACACGGATAGACTAGAGAAGGACAAACACAGAAAGACAGAGACAGGAAACATAGGGAATTAATGCAAAATAAATTATTTTCCACTAAAAGGGATTAGTTAGTTCTCTCTCCACAAGGAATTTTGGTATAAAGTTCCCTATATAAACTAAGCTCCTATAACATAGTAGGGGCTCAATCCATGACACAAAATTATGATTTACAATATTGCATCTATTATCTTCACTGCTACATTCTCAGCACAGAATATGATACAGTGATGTCTGATAAATATTAGGTAAATCAATTATATAATTAATAATGAATTAAGAACACTAGCTCAAAAAAAGAAGCTAGTCTGATCATCCTAAGAGCTGTCTGGACCTGCTGCAAAGCCCCTGACCTCACTCCAGGACACTTTTTGGTCAATGATGGAAAGGTCACTGTCAGCCCGAGGAGAAGGGGGCTGGTGCAGTCTCCAGGATCCCACAGGCCACTCTTCTTATCTGGTCTTCTTGAGGGTCATGCCCAAGGCAACCCTGCTCCAAAGGGCACCTTATCTCTGGAAGCAGAGTGGGCTGAGGGCCCCAGATAAGCCCTGTAGGAGAGTGAGTCAGGCCCAGAAGGAGCTCCTGATTAGAGCTGAACATTCTGAGGTCTGCAGGAGCCTGGGGTCTGGCCAGGAGTATTTCAGGCTTCTCCACAGGAGAGTCTCTTTGTGTTTCACAGAAAAGCTGCCTGGGCTGGAGCTGAGTGGCTAGAGGGAGGGTGAGGTGGTGGAGAGAGTTTACAAGAGAGAAGAAAAGGATCCGAGACAGAAAATAATGAAGCCTCTGTCTGCTTCTTTCTCTCTTTCTTTCTCACGTGCATACACACACACACACTCTCTCTCTCTCTGTCTCTCTCTCTCTCTGTATCTCTCTCTGTCTCTCTCTCTCTGTCTGTCTGTCTCTCTCAGATGTATGCAGAGTGCTGCACAATGAACGGGACAAGAGAAAGGAAAGACCCAAGAGTCAGAGTGAGAGCCAGACGGAAGAGAATCAGAGGCAGAGACACCCCCGCAACAGATCTGGGAGAGAGACAGAAGAGAGGCAGAGACTCAGAGACATTCCCCAAGAGAGATGACACAGGCAACAGAGAGACAGAGTTGAGACGGAGGATGGATATCGTCAGGGAGACACGGATAGACTAGAGAAGGACAAACACAGAAAGACAGAGACAGGAAACATAGGGAATTAATGCAAAATAAATCATAGACATAAAATGAGAGCTCTACACAGTACACAGAGAAGGAGCCGACAGAGGGGATATGCAGGTCCATAATCAGGTCGGCTTTATCTGGAGTATAAAGCACTCACCAGGGATCCTGATCCTGGAATTCTGGGGAGGGCCTGGGAGACATGAGTTTCAGAGGCTCCTGGGGTGGACTCTCCTGTACAGTTTGGACTGAGAACCACTGCCCAAAGCAATGTTTCTCATCAGAGGGAAAACTACACCAGAATCACGTGGATCTTTATGTCTAAAATCCTCAGGCCTTTCCTGGGCTATGAATCAGACCGATGAGTGTGGGGCCTAGGCAACTGTGGTTTTGCATGTTCCTCTGGGAATTCTGAGGTATACTTCAACTTGAGAAGCACTGTCCCAGGCTGGTGTCTTTTGAGGAGGTACACACACACACACACACCCCCTCAGAGATGCCTGCTGACGGTGTTCCCAGGTGCTGGGGATGGCCATCCATAGCCCAGCCTGCTCTTATTCGTGGAAGCATGAGACTCAAGTTCAGAAAACCAGGTCACAGCCCTGCTGTATACCTGCTGAATGGCCCTAAACGTGTAACTTAACCTCCCAAGCTTCTCATAACTACTCCTCAATACAGTGACGTTCACAACTTCAGCTCTGCCTGCCTCACAGGCACCTGTGGTGGTCACATGAGATGAAACATATACAAGCCCTAGAATGCCACCCCTAGTGTTAGTTACAGCATCATCATTATTAACAGGTATGCTGTCTTTTTCCAACACCAATAACCAATTTTCTGACTGTCCGACACCACCAGAGTTAGTGGAGACTCCTCCAGTAAAGGGCTAAGTCTCACAAGATTGCCTCTGCCTTAGCCATCAGCAGGAATTAGGGAGCCGAAGTGTTTATAACCCAGTCTCCAGGGCTTCCCCAGGAATTAGGCAGCTGAAGCTTCCCATCTTTTAATCAAGAGTTTGGTCTTTCTCCTACGGTACAGTACAGGGAACTCTTCTCAATGTTATGTGGAAGCCTGGATGGGAGGGGAGTCTGGGGGAGAATGGATACACACATATGTTTGGCTGAGTCCTTCTGCTGTCCACCTGAAACTATCACAACATCGTTAATTGGCTACCCTTCTGTACAAAATAAGAGTTAAATTAAAAAAAAAAAAAAAAGAGTCTGGTCTTTCTGATGACCAGCATCCAACCTGAGGCCATCTAGGGGCCCCACTCCGAGTTACCTCATTATCAACCACTGGAGCATCTAGAAAGGGACAGAAAGTTATGAATAACAAAAGGTAGTGCTGTCACTCCAAGGGAATTCCTCAGGCCTTTCCTGGGCTATTGAATGCAGATGTTTCTCATCAGAGGGAAAACTACACCAGAATCACGTGGATCTTTATGTCTAAAATCCTCAGGCCTTTCCTGGGCTATGAATCAGACCGATGAGTGTGGGGCCTAGGCAACTGTGGTTTTGCATGTTCCTCTGGGAATTCTGAGGTATACTTCAACTTGAGAAGCACTGTCCCAGGCTGGTGTCTTTTGAGGAGGTACACACACACACACACACCCCCTCAGAGATGCCTGCTGACGGTGTTCCCAGGTGCTGGGGATGGCCATCCATAGCCCAGCCTGCTCTTATTCGTGGAAGCATGAGACTCAAGTTCAGAAAACCAGGTCACAGCCCTGCTGTATACCTGCTGAATGGCCCTAAACGTGTAACTTAACCTCCCAAGCTTCTCATAACTACTCCTCAATACAGTGACGTTCACAACTTCAGCTCTGCCTGCCTCACAGGCACCTGTGGTGGTCACATGAGATGAAACATATACAAGCCCTAGAATGCCACCCCTAGTGTTAGTTACAGCATCATCATTATTAACAGGTATGCTGTCTTTTTCCAACACCAATAACCAATTTTCTGACTGTCCGACACCACCAGAGTTAGTGGAGACTCCTCCAGTAAAGGGCTAAGTCTCACAAGATTGCCTCTGCCTTAGCCATCAGCAGGAATTAGGAGCCGAAGTGTTTATAACCCAGTCTCCAGGGCTTCCCCAGGAATTAGGCAGCTGAAGCTTCCCATCTTTTAATCAAGAGTTTGGTCTTTCTCCTACGGTACAGTACAGGGAACTCTTCTCAATGTTATGTGGAAGCCTGGATGGGAGGGGAGTCTGGGGGAGAATGGATACACACATATGTTTGGCTGAGTCCTTCTGCTGTCCACCTGAAACTATCACAACATCGTTAATTGGCTACCCTTCTGTACAAAATAAGAGTTAAATTAAAAAAAAAAAAAAAAGAGTCTGGTCTTTCTGATGACCAGCATCCAACCTGAGGCCATCTAGGGGCCCCACTCCGAGTTACCTCATTATCAACCACTGGAGCATCTAGAAAGGGACAGAAAGTTATGAATAACAAAAGGTAGTGCTGTCACTCCAAGGGAATTCCAAGGGGTTTAGAAGCTCTGTACCAGGAACCAGGGACAAAACCAAATACATTTTATTATACAATTTGTAAATGACTGAGTGCTTACAACCTTCCAAGTGTCCTAATGACCACGTCACACGCTTTGTTTCGCTGGCTCCCTATAACAACTTTGTGACATGGATAACTTACGATGATTATGCCCCTTTTACACATGAAAAAACTGAGGCTCATAGAGATCTAGTATTTTATCCAGGATCACAGACACACAAATGACAGTGCCAGGCCATGTCTCATCTTAGCTCTGAAAGGAATCTCAGAGACCAGTCCATATACTAACTTCCCTCTACTCCCTCCTAGCTCAGTCAGTAAAGAATCCGCCTGCAAGGCAGGAGACCAGGTTTGATTCCTGGGTTGGGAAGATCCCCTGAAGAAGGAAATGGGAACCCGCTCCAGTATTCTTGCCTGGAGAAACCTACTGACAGAGGAGACTGGTGGGCTACAGTCCATGGGGCTGCAACAGGCGCATACAGCTGGACAACTGAACCACCACCACTGTAGGTGAAGGCCTCCAAAGTCCAGAGTCTGACCTAGGTCCCAGAGGAGTCACTTCTATGCTCTGCCGCAAATGACGTTAAATGTGTTTCAGACATGACTGACAACCTGATTGTGCATGTAGAAAATCCTATTAAATCTGCACCCCCAAATCTACTAGAATAAATAAATTTAGTCAAGTCACAGGATATGTCAATACATAATAAAAATAAATTTCATCTCTGCTGATAACAAATAATTAGGAACACAATGGAGGGTTTGCCCTGGTGGCCCAGTGATTAAAAATCCACCTTGCAATGCAAGGGACACAGGTCTAATACCTGGTCTGGGAAGATCCCACAAGCTGTGGGGCTACTAAGCTCGTGAGCCACAACTACTGAGCAAGTGGGCCCTAGAGCCCATGCTTCACAACAAGAGAAGTCATGGCAGTTAAGAAGCCCACACACTGCATTGAGCAAGGAGCAATGAAGACTCATTGGAGCCAACAATATTAGTAAAAATAGACTATGTTAAAAAGAAATACAGGGCTTCCCCTGGTGGTCCAGTGGGTAAGGACACCGCCTTGCAGTGCAAGGGGCGCCTGTTCGAGCCCTGGCCTGGGAAGATCCCACGTGCCGCGGAGCGGCTGGACTGATGTGTCCAATTACCGAGCTGGAGCTCTGGAGCGCATGCGCCCAGAGCCGGCGCTCTGCGACAACAGACGCCACCGCGATGGGAGGCCCACAGGAGCCAAAGAACAAAGACGGATGAGCACAGAGAAACGAAAGACCAATAGAAGTGGCCCGCCTGCTCCCCTCCCTCCCCAACCCGACCCCCGCCCAAAATAAATAAATAAATAAATCTTTAAAAAAAAAAAAAGAAATACAGTGGAACTTACAAAACAATTAGCAAAGATATAATAATTAGAAATATACTTTAAAATGTATAAGATACTGAAAACTAAAGAAGATTATTAAGGAAAACTAAAGATGACTTGAGTAAATGCAACAATATACCCTGTTCATGGGTCAGAAGACATAGTGTTGTTAAGATGCCCATTCTCCCCGAACAGACTGAATCCCCACCAAAATCTCAGACTGAAGAAATGGACAAGCTGATTCTAAAATTCCATGAAAAGGCAAAATACCCATGTATTAGTTTGCTTGGGCTGCCTCAACTATGTACCACACACTCGGTGGCTTGGCCAACAAAAATGTATTATCTTCCAGTACTGGAGGTTAAAAATCCAAGACCAGAGGTGCTGGCAGGACTGGTTCTTTCTGAGGACCGGGAAAGAAACTCTGTTCCATGCCTCCTAGTGTTTGATGGTGTGCTGGCAATCTTTGATATTCTTTGGTTTCTAGAATCATCACCCTGATCTCTGCCTTTGTTTTCACGGGGTGCTCCCTCTGCATGCATGTGTATGTCCAAATTTCCCCTTTCCAAAGGACACAAGTCATATTGGATTAGGGCCCACCTACAGATCTCATTTTAACTTGATAACCTTTAGAAAGACATTATCTTCAAATAAAGTCACATTCTGAAGTACTTTGGGTCAAGACCTCAACATATGAGTGTCGGGAAATCTAGGAATAGCCAGGACGATCTTAAGGAAAAACTTACATTAACAGGGCTTATTGGAAAAATGCCAATAATAAATAAAATGTGATAGATATAAATAATATACCACTGCAACAGAAAAAAATATTCTAGAAATAGACTCTGATATAGTCAAATGTTATAGTCAATTGTTTCTATACAAAAGCATCAAAGCAATTCTATGGAAAAGGAATTTTTTTAAACAAAAAATGCTGGAATAACTGATACTTATGTGAAAAAAGTAATTATCAATTCCTATAGCATACCATACCAAAAATTAATTTTAAGATGAGCCATAGATCTAAAGGTGTAAAGCTTTTAGAAGGGAACATGGGAGAATATGTTATAATAAGCAAACATCTCTTAAAACAAAAAAGCATTAAGCATACCTCTTTTAAAATTCATAAATTGAATGTCATAAAAATTTTAAACTTCTGTTCATTCAAAAGATACCATTAAGGAAATTATTAGGGAAGCAGCCACAAGGTGAAAGAAAATGTATCTGAAAAATGTATCTGATAAAGTCCATGTATCCAGAATATAAAAGAAACTCCTGCAACTCAATAATTAAAAGAAAAACAGGGTTTCCCTGGTGGTCCAGTGGGTAAAGAGTCCGCCGTGCAGTGCAAGGGGCACCGGTTGGATCCCTGGCCTGGGAAGATCCCACGTGCCATGAAGCTGCACCGGTGTGTCCAATTATGAGCCCGTGCTCTGGAGCACAAGTGCCCACAGCTGGTGCTCTGCAACAAGAGCGACCACTGCAATGGGAGGCCCACACATGCCAAAGAATAAAGATGGATGGAAATAAATAAATAATAATAAATGTTTTAAAAAATGAAAAATAATTTAATTTTTAAAATAGTCTTGAACAGCTACTCCACAAAGGAAGATATACAAATAATCAATTAGTTCATGAAAATGTATCCAGTGTCATTAGTCATCAGGAATATGCAAATTAAAACCAGATTGAAAAAACACCAAATGCCCCTAGAAATAGTTTCTTAAAATCCAATCAATGTAAAATATTGGCCAGGATGTGAAACAACCAAAAGTTCCAAACATTCCAAATTGGGATATAGAGTGTACAACAATTTTTTGAAAAGATTTGGAAGTGTCTTATAAAATTAAATAAGCATCTATCTTTGTCACCCAAAGAAACTCATGCCTAGCAATTTACCCAAGAGAAATGAAAACATATGTTTACACAAAGACTTGTACATGTTTTATTTATAATAGCCCCAAACTGGAGACAACACCGGTGTCTATTAGTAGAAGAACAGATACCTAAACTGTGGTACATTCATACTGTGGAACACTAGGCAGCAATAAATAAGGATAAACTGCTGTTCCATGCAACCAAATGGACGATTCTCACTGACAGTGATGAGCAAGAGAAGATACAGCAGAATGCACCCAGCACAATTCCATTGTATACGACGTTCAAAAGCAGGTGAAATCAATCTGCTGTGTTAGAAAAGGGCTGATCTTCTCTTAGAGGGGAGTGCTCACTGGAAAGAGGCATGAAGGTTCTCCTAGGGGAACATGGGAGACTATGTCGCATATGTTCTACATCTTCACTGGTGAGTGACTGTATGTTTAAGACTTGACCACTCTACCAAAGAATGGATAACCAAAACATGCAGTATAAAGAATATCTGTTTTTTAATTGTTTACAACTGCATGTCAACAGACTAAAGGCACTTTCCCAGCACGTCCATGTGTCCCACAACATAAGATGGGCAACCGCTGTTTAGCCCAACATTTTTCAAATAGGTTGAGTACTGCAACCTATTCATGGTGACATGAAACTAGTGTGGTGCGTTGAAACTAGCATTTTTGAATGGAATGGACTAGAAAATACCCTAGTACACCCATGTGTGTGCTGTGTGCTTGAGCACGTGTGCCTGTACGCACGTGTAGGCGCACAGGCCACGTACTAGTGGTGATGCGGAATGTATTTCTTACCAAGGACTGTGTCAAAATATTGGAACCTGACTCTAGTCCATTCCCCACTCACCAGCTGCACCAAAAGGCACCTTGGCTGTTGATTTGTATGTAGACTTCTATGCTGACTGTCACCAAATTTAATTGATTCAAAAAGCAAACTGGCCTGCAGCTATAGAATGACAAAAAAGGTCTTCTGTGTTAATTGAGACGTTTACTCTAAGCAAGGCAGGAACCCCTTGTGTGTGCTTGCATTGTAAAGGGTATGTACTTTTTGCTTTGTTTAGTTACCGCAATCCCTGGTCTATGGAAGAACCCCCCAGACCCAGCCAATGACACCTCTCTGGCTCCAGATACAACAGGTAGTGGAGGAACTGGTGGCTCCCTCTCAAAACAAAACAAAACAAAACAACGCAGGTCCCTCTGAAGTGGAGCTATTGGGATCAGATCAGACAGGTGTAAACTCCAGTCTGATGTTGTTACCTCCCATCTATGTGACCCTGGACAAGGGAAATCACTCTTTTGAGCCTCAGTTTCCTCATCTGCAAAAAAGAGGTAATTGTGGTACCAACCTCACAGGACTGTCACAGGTTAATAATAATGAAGGGCTTCCCTGGTGGCTCAAGAGGTAAAGAATCCACCTGCTATGTAGGAGCCATAGGAGATTCAAGTTCGATCCCTGAGTTGGGAAGATCCCCTGGAGGAGGAAATGGCAACCCAGTATTCTTGCCTGGAGAATTCTCATGGGCAGAGGAGCTTGATGGGGTACTGTCCATGGGGTTGCAAGGAGTCGGACACAACTGAAGTGACTGAGCAGGCAAGCACGCATACCTAACACAGAGTTTACAATGACTACATTTACAATTCTGAGAGATAAAGGATCTCTTTCCCCACATTACAGGTGAGAAAACCGAGGCCACAGAGGGTTAGTAATTTGCCCAAAGTTCCCCAGATGGGAAGTTGTGCAGGCTGGGCTTCCCACTCACTTTCTCTGCTCAGTTATAGCTACTTAATGAAAAAAAGATGATAAAGAAAATGATATCTAAGAGATCATGCTAATCTTTAATGGCTGCTTATCAAGAATTTGGGGTTCTCTTTCCAAGCACATAGTAGGATCACTGTACTTCACCCTCATGACTTTCAGTAAAGCCATTTGCTTGTTTTCGTTAATAAAATATGAGTGGGACTCTTCTCTGGGGGTCCAGTGGCTAAGACTCCATGCTCCCAATGCAGGGGCACTGGGTTCAATCCCTGGTCAGGGAACTAGATCCCACATGCCACAGCTAAGATCCAGCACAGCCAAAAACAAACAAGCAAATAAACAAAAACCAAAACAATGTGTAAAAAATATGGGTGGGAGTGATGAGTGCCACTTTGGGGCAAAAGGTTTAACAAGAAAGCATATTTGAGCATATGCCTCTCCTTTCTGCTGAGGGAAACATGAAAACATGTCAACACGAAGCCTCTATTAACCTGTTTTCCAGTATGCCTTTGTCACACTACATGACTGAGAAATAAAGTTTTATTATAAGATGCTGAGATTTGGGGTTATCTGTTCTTATAGCAACACCCGGTCTTCCTTGACTGACACAGGCCCTTCCCCGCTACCATTTACTGAGCTCTGTGTGTGAGATTAGGTGTGAGACATTTTAAAAAATATTTTAGTTAGTTGGCTGTGCCAGATCTTAGTTGCAGCACATTGAGAATCTTCAACTTCTTTGCAGCATGTGGAATCTTTAGTTGCAGCAAGCAACCCCTTAGTTGCACCATGTGGGATTGAGTTCTTTGACCAAGGATCAAACCTGGGTCCCTGTGCATTGAGAGCATGACGTGTTAGCCACTGGATCACCAGGAAAGTCCCAGGGCTAGATGACACACTTCAGCTCCTTAATTCTGACCACAACTCTAGACAGAAATCCTACTAGCAAGTCCATTTGCAGATAAGGAAACTGAGGTTCCAAGAGATAAAGTGAATTGCTCAGGTTCACACAGCCGACTAAGTGGCACGGTCAGGACCCAAACCAGACCAAAATAATAATGGCCTCCACCACTTATGAGAAGTGAACAGAGCTGTGTGCTGGGGTACCTTGTACCAGCTTGTAAGAGTAGATTGTACACATTCCTTCCCAAGGTCACATTCAGTGATATCACTCTGGGAACTTGAAATCCACCAGGCTAGGGGGCTTTACACCATGAAAATCAGCAAATGCTACAGATTATTTTTTTGGGCCAACTTATTCCTGCATTACTGATTGGACCCTTATTAACGAGCCAGCCACACTGACTCCATGCTCCCAATGCAGGGGCACTGGGTTCAATCCCTGGTCAGGGAACTAGATCCCACATGCCACAGCTAAGATCCAGCACAGCCAAAAACAAACAAGCAAATAAACAAAAACCAAAACAATGTGTAAAAAATATGGGTGGGAGTGATGAGTGCCACTTTGGGGCAAAAGGTTTAACAAGAAAGCATATTTGAGCATATGCCTCTCCTTTCTGCTGAGGGAAACATGAAAACATGTCAACACGAAGCCTCTATTAACCTGTTTTCCAGTATGCCTTTGTCACACTACATGACTGAGAAATAAAGTTTTATTATAAGATGCTGAGATTTGGGGTTATCTGTTCTTATAGCAACACCCGGTCTTCCTTGACTGACACAGGCCCTTCCCCGCTACCATTTACTGAGCTCTGTGTGTGAGATTAGGTGTGAGACATTTTAAAAAATATTTTAGTTAGTTGGCTGTGCCAGATCTTAGTTGCAGCACATTGAGAATCTTCAACTTCTTTGCAGCATGTGGAATCTTTAGTTGCAGCAAGCAACCCCTTAGTTGCACCATGTGGGATTGAGTTCTTTGACCAAGGATCAAACCTGGGTCCCTGTGCATTGAGAGCATGACGTGTTAGCCACTGGATCACCAGGAAAGTCCCAGGGCTAGATGACACACTTCAGCTCCCTTAATTCTGACCACAACTCTAGACAGAAATCCTACTAGCAAGTCCATTTGCAGATAAGGAAACTGAGGTTCCAAGAGATAAAGTGAATTGCTCAGGTTCACACAGCCGACTAAGTGGCACGGTCAGGACCCAAACCAGACCAAAATAATAATGGCCTCCACCACTTATGAGAAGTGAACAGAGCTGTGTGCTGGGGTACCTTGTACCAGCTTGTAAGAGTAGATTGTACACATTCCTTCCCAAGGTCACATTCAGTGATATCACTCTGGGAACTTGAAATCCACCAGGCTAGGGGGCTTTACACCATGAAAATCAGCAAATGCTACAGATTAGGGCTTTCCTTTTTTATTGAAGAGCCAACTTATTCCTGCATTACTGATTGGACCCTTATTAACAGAGCCAGCCACACTGAGTTCCAATCCACTAAGCTTGCCCAAGGAAATTCCCAGAAGCTCACCAGAACCCCTTAGGATTCCCCAAAGTGTTTTCAATTGATGGTAAAGAATCTTTAGCACAAAGCAATGCAGCCACAAGTTGAATTGTTAGCAGCAAAAAGAGAGAAGATACTCTGCAGGGTGGCTGAAAAATAGGCTTAGAGAACAAGAAGGGGAAAATCCAGCAGAGGAAAGAAAGGCCTTCCGATAAGGAGAACCGAGTCTTTAATCTGTGGAGCACACATTTTGTTAAGTTTGCATAATTCATGAAACATAGGAACATCCCTAGGACAGCTCAAGTTCAGGGCAGAAGATCAAGCTGACAAGATTGGCTCTGGGGTAAAACAAGCAGGAGGGGGTCAGGGAGGCTGGTTGTTGGAAATGACCTATATTTCTCTGTGTTTACACTGCAGCAGGAGCTGTCTCTGCTCATCTGTCACCCCAACTTGGCTTCACCCTCAGCCCAGTTTTCCCCGTGGGGGACCTCTGGAACACTGAACCACAAGGAAGGCTACAGTGCTGGCTTCTGGTGGTTGCTTCTGTATCTCCAGCCTATGATTCATTCTTGGGATGACAGTGATACTTCCAGGCAAGATATCCTTGGACAAACGATCCAATCTCTCTAAGCCTCAGTGTGTGCTTCTGTAAAGTGGGATGCTAAAAGCCCTAATCCATAGGGTTGCAATACATTGGCTGTATAAGGAAGACTAACAATAGGAATAATATTTAATAGTGTCAGATGCTATTCTGAGAGCCTTGCTTAAAATCAGAGTATCACACAGCCGACTAAGTGGCACGGTCAGGACCCAAACCAGACCAAAATAATAATGGCCTCCACCACTTATGAGAAGTGAACAGAGCTGTGTGCTGGGGTACCTTGTACCAGCTTGTAAGAGTAGATTGTACACATTCCTTCCCAAGGTCACATTCAGTGATATCACTCTGGGAACTTGAAATCCACCAGGCTAGGGGGCTTTACACCATGAAAATCAGCAAATGCTACAGATTAGGGCTTTCCTTTTTTATTGAAGAGCCAACTTATTCCTGCATTACTGATTGGACCCTTATTAACAGAGCCAGCCACACTGAGTTCCAATCCACTAAGCTTGCCCAAGGAAATTCCCAGAAGCTCACCAGAACCCCTTAGGATTCCCCAAAGTGTTTTCAATTGATGGTAAAGAATCTTTAGCACAAAGCAATGCAGCCACAAGTTGAATTGTTAGCAGCAAAAAGAGAGAAGATACTCTGCAGGGTGGCTGAAAAATAGGCTTAGAGAACAAGAAGGGGAAAATCCAGCAGAGGAAAGAAAGGCCTTCCGATAAGGAGAACCGAGTCTTTAATCTGTGGAGCACACATTTTGTTAAGTTTGCATAATTCATGAAACATAGGAACATCCCTAGGACAGCTCAAGTTCAGGGCAGAAGATCAAGCTGACAAGATTGGCTCTGGGGTAAAACAAGCAGGAGGGGGTCAGGGAGGCTGGTTGTTGGAAATGACCTATATTTCTCTGTGTTTACACTGCAGCAGGAGCTGTCTCTGCTCATCTGTCACCCCAACTTGGCTTCACCCTCAGCCCAGTTTTCCCCGTGGGGGACCTCTGGAACACTGAACCACAAGGAAGGCTACAGTGCTGGCTTCTGGTGGTTGCTTCTGTATCTCCAGCCTATGATTCATTCTTGGGATGACAGTGATACTTCCAGGCAAGATATCCTTGGACAAACGATCCAATCTCTCTAAGCCTCAGTGTGTGCTTCTGTAAAGTGGGATGCTAAAAGCCCTAATCCATAGGGTTGCAATACATTGGCTGTATAAGGAAGACTAACAATAGGAATAATATTTAATAGTGTCAGATGCTATTCTGAGAGCCTTGCTTAAAATGAATCCTGTAATCTTCACAGTGAGTCTCTTAGATAGGTACTAATATTGTTCCCATTTTCTAGATGAGGAAACTAAGGTGAGAGAGAATGTGTCATTTGTCCTAGGCACTGTTACCAGGTATTGATCTCCTAAGTGCCAAGGAGTTTATAAACAGCATCTTTCATCCTCACCTGCACAACTTGGAGAGCTAGATATGTTTGTTCCCATTTTAAAGGTGAGAAAACTGAGTTTAGAAGAGTTAAGTTAGCTAATCCTGGCTTACTAAATAAGCAGCAATGGGAATTCAAGATTTAACTATCATTCATTCAACTATCCTTCATTCCCAAAAATAAAAGTAACAATCTTTACTAAGGCTAAATAACATTTATTTGGCACTTAGCATATGTAAGACATTAGACTAAGCACCCTCCCATCACAACAGCTACAGGAAGTGGGGACTTAGCCCGATTTGACAGAGTATGAAACTGAGGCACAGAAAGGTTGGCCACTTGTCCAAGGTCACCCAGCTAGAATGTGGCAAATCTGGGATGCAAAACCAGCTGTTCCAAGGCAGAGCCTCCTCACTTAATCCATGGGTTAAATTCTGCCCACCTCTAGCATCTAGTCAACAAACATCCTTGATCTATGATAAAAATAATGGTAAGGCAGACTTTATTTGTGAGGGGAGGGGGTACCATTTAAGAATAGGGACCACACAGAACTTCCCTGCTAGTTCAGTGGTTAACAGTCAGTGCTCCCAATGCTGGGCCTCGGTTCAATCCCTGGTCAGGGAACTAGATCCCACGGTCAGGGAACTAGATCCCACGTGCCACAGCTAAGTGTTCGAATGCCACAATGAAAATCAAAGATCCTGCATGCCACAATACAACCAAATAAGTTAAATAAATATTAAAAAAAAAAAAAAAGAATAGTGACCATGCAATGGAATTTTGCAAGTAGGGAAGAGAAACTGAGCTCTGTTCCAAATATAAAAAGATGGGATTAAAAAAAAAAAAAAAAAGTATGTGTTTATTTATTTGGCTGCACCAGGTCTTAGTTGTAGCATGTGGGGTCTCTGATCTTCACTGAGGCATGCAGGACCCTTACTTCTGGCCCGTGGGACCTAGTTCCCTGACCAGGGATCAAACCCAAGCCCCTGCATTGGGAGCACAGAGTCTTAGCTACTGAACCACTTGGGAAGTCCCAAGTGGGAATTTACAGCCAAGGAGCAGGGTGGAGGTCAGTGGATGGAAAGTCACTAAGAGAAAACATCAGGGGTAAGGAAAGGATTCTGAGTAAACACACCTATCAGGATTCTTATGGAATGAAAGACAGGGTGATCAAACATCCCCTGAGGAATGGTGGAGGATGAGGAACCCAATCAGATATCCAGAGTGATCAGAACATGGCTAAACAGATAGCAGGATTCTTGCTAAATGCAGAAAGGAATCATGAAAACCCTCAAATTAGGGTTTAGTTGAGAAAGGAGTTTAGAGGAGACCGACTAAAGTTTGATCAAGGGGAGAATCTTCTGTCACCTGCCACGAAGTAACCAGTATCAGAGTATGACTGAGGGGAAGAAGAGGGATGGGGTGGAGATGCAGGAGCTGGAGCACAGAAGGATAAAAAGAGACAGTTGAGGCAGTGGCAATGTTGGAGCTAAAGATGACTGACAGGAAGCTAGACCAGTGGCCATGGGGGCTGGGCCAGCCCTCTTCCTCCTCCCTGGGTGTTGTTCCCACCTTCCTCCCTCCAGAAGGGAAATTATCTCGGGTGTGTCATGGAGGTCCCGGGAACTACGAATGAAAACAGGCCTGGAGAGATCCCTCTGTCTCCTTGAGATGGAGATATCCCCATCCCACACCCTGCTACCCCCTCCTGGGAGGGCAGCTGCACAGACCTGGGAGGTTCCGGCCTCAGCTCTCTGGGCCAGAAAGATTTATTAAAGCAGAACCTTCTGAAATAACAAAATAAAGGTCAGTGGCTGCCGACTGAATGGACTTCCAGGCTGAGTTTGACAGAATCAAGCAGGAGCTGGAGGAACACTTGGTTTTACTAACACTCCACTCACTCCCACCTCTGGGCGAGGTGGGCCTGGGGGTGGCCCAGAGGCGGGATCCCACCTGGAGAGGGCATTCCACATCTCATGTAGGTGCGGGACTGAATTCCAGGGAGAGGAGAAGCTGGCCCAGTAGGAAGCTCACCCTGCAGAACCTCCAGACCTATCCATGTCATCGCCGTTTCTCTCCCCTACAGACCCCTCACATGGCTCCCTGGTCCCCACATGAAACCTCCAAGACCCCATGTAATCAGGGCCCTGCCTTCCTTTCCAGCCTCCTCTCACACCAGGCTTGGCACCATTCTGCCCTGCATGCAGCTCCTAGCCTGCCCCAGGCTGTTTCTCCTCCCCTGGACTTTGTTGGGGCTATCCTTCTACCTAGAAAGCCCTTTTCCTGATCCCTCCCATCTGCCACTTTCACCAAGAGGCCCCTAATCATCCTCCCAGGTTCTCCTCCTCCTTCTCAGTTGTCGTCTTCCTCCCCCAGTGCAGGGTCAGGTGCTGTGTGAGTTCCCTAGGGCTGCTATAACCCATACCACAGTGGTGGTTAAAAACACCAGAGATCTATTCTCGCACAGTTCTGGAGGATAGAGGTCTGAAATCAAGGTGGCAGTGGGGACAGGGTTCCTCAAAGTCACTAAGGGAGGATCCTTCCTGGCCTCTTCCAGCTCCTGGTGGTCCTGGCTTTCCTTGGCTTGTGGCAACATCACTCCAGGCTCCACCTCCATCTTCCCTTGGCCCTCTGTGTCTCTTCTCAGAAGGATACCTATCATTCAATGTAGGGCCCATGCTAATCAAGTGTGCCCTTATCAAACTAATTACATTTTGTTGATTGGCTCCCACGCATTTGAAAACCTGTACTTGTCCAGCCTCAAAAGCAGCAAAGAAAGAGCCCAGCATCAGCAACAGCAACATCGGTTTTCCGACATTAACCTCCTCCTCCAGAAGGGAAATTATCTCGGGTGTGGCCTGGAGGACCCGGGAACAACGAATGAAAACAGGCCTGGAGAGATCCCTCTGTCTCCTTGAGATGGAGATATCCCCATCCCACACCCTGCTACCCCCTCCTGGGAGGGCAGCTGCACAGACCTGGGAGGTTCCGGCCTCAGCTCTCTGGGCCAGAAAGATTTATTAAAGCAGAACCTTCTGAAATAACAAAATAAAGGTCAGTGGCTGCCGACTGAATGGACTTCCAGGCTGAGTTTGACAGAATCAAGCAGGAGCTGGAGGAACACTTGGTTTTACTAACACTCCACTCACTCCCACCTCTGGGCGAGGTGGGCCTGGGGGTGGCCCAGAGGCGGGATCCCACCTGGAGAGGGCATTCCACATCTCATGTAGGTGCGGGACTGAATTCCAGGGAGAGGAGAAGCTGGCCCAGTAGGAAGCTCACCCTGCAGAACCTCCAGACCTATCCATGTCATCGCCGTTTCTCTCCCCTACAGACCCCTCACATGGCTCCCTGGTCCCCACATGAAACCTCCAAGACCCCATGTAATCAGGGCCCTGCCTTCCTTTCCAGCCTCCTCTCACACCAGGCTTGGCACCATTCTGCCCTGCATGCAGCTCCTAGCCTGCCCCAGGCTGTTTCTCCTCCCCTGGACTTTGTTGGGGCTATCCTTCTACCTAGAAAGCCCTTTTCCTGATCCCTCCCATCTGCCACTTTCACCAAGAGGCCCCTAATCATCCTCCCAGGTTCTCCTCCTCCTTCTCAGTTGTCGTCTTCCTCCCCCAGTGCAGGGTCAGGTGCTGTGTGAGTTCCCTAGGGCTGCTATAACCCATACCACAGTGGTGGTTAAAAACACCAGAGATCTATTCTCGCACAGTTCTGGAGGATAGAGGTCTGAAATCAAGGTGGCAGTGGGGACAGGGTTCCTCAAAGTCACTAAGGGAGGATCCTTCCTGGCCTCTTCCAGCTCCTGGTGGTCCTGGCTTTCCTTGGCTTGTGGCAACATCACTCCAGGCTCCACCTCCATCTTCCCTTGGCCCTCTGTGTCTCTTCTCAGAAGGATACCTATCATTCAATGTAGGGCCCATGCTAATCAAGTGTGCCCTTATCAAACTAATTACATTTTGTTGATTGGCTCCCCACGGGTTTGAAAACCTGTACTTGCCAAGCCTCAAAAGTAGCGAAGAAAGAGCCCAGCATCAGCAACAGCAACATCAGTGGTTTTACCGGACAGGGTTGGTAAGGGCGTGGGTGGCGGACATGTCTGAAGCAAGACCTTGGAGCAACACCCTACCAAGTTTGGCAGATACAGACAGGACATGGCGACAGTCTTCCCTGGGGTGGGAGGAGGCAGGGAGGGGGATGTTGCCCGTTATAGGGGATGATGTTGGGTTGATTCATTGGTTACCAGGAAAACCAGCAGATGAGCACACTCTCCACCATTTCTGGTGGAGATGTTCTGATCTAAAGATTAGAACAATCACTAGCTGGGGCCAGGGGCATGTACGCAGGCATGTACCAATCAGATTCTGTGCGTAAGAGGGAAAGTCAGTCCTGTGAGTAGCCCGCAGGTGAAGCAGGCACTGATCGATCAGGGGATGTCCAGAGAGCAAGAGACCAGCCATCTTGGGGGACCCTACTGCCAAATAAAATCACATTCTGAGGTTTTCAGGCAGACATGAATTTTGAGGGGAAACTATTCAACCCAGTACACCCACTATACAGATGGGATCTGTATGGCCTGCTGGGATGAACAAGAAATGCTTCAAAAAAAACAAAAGCTGGGTCTCTAAGGTTGACTATTGTGTCATACGCAGACACTCCATTTGAGAGAGATGGCTTTGAACACCCAAAGACACGGAGCCAGTGGCCCATTTAAAGCTTCCTGTTAGGTTCCCTGTGTCTGATAATATCTTTTTGCAAGGCCCTGATGACCCCTCCCATTTGCTTGCCCTGTTTAGAACAACCTGGCAGGAGAGAATATGCAACATCTGTAAATAGACACGTCAGCTAATAAAGCTGAAAGCAATAACCTCTTGCTTTGAAAGAATGAGCCAACATGTTTCTCAAGAAGCTTTTCATTCTAGTAATAAAACTGGGCTAATAAAATGGCTTACTCCCCCATCTCTCTCTCTCTCTCTTGCTCTCACTCTTGCTCTCGCTCTCTCTCTCTCTCTCGTCTGTGCATTTATAAATAATGGAATGTCAAGTCATCTTTGGTAGTATTAAATAACCAGGTGACCCATGCAATTGGTGAGTAGGCCCATTATTAATTCCAAAGACAAGGGAGTAAAATGAAACCCAAAGTGATGTGGAGTGATGAAGTTGGCAACTTGGGGGTTCAAATACTGGTTTCATCACTTACTGACTTGTGACTCATGAGCCTCAATTTTCTCATCAGTAAATGAGGATAATTATCACATACCCCTCCCTGGTTTGTGTCAGGATTAAGTGCCTGGCACCAAATAAGCACTTGAGCAAATGTTACCTGGTGACCTTTTTTTAATAAAAAATTCTGAGTAATCCTCTTGTTAGTTTGTTATTGTGTATTTCTAAAACATGATATATTTGTATTACTAAAAAAAGCAAATGAGGAGCTAATTTCTTATCATTAGGAGTTAAGGTTTTTAGTTTTAAAAATACACATATGAAATCAAAATAAAAGCAGTGTATCCCAAGTATGAATTAGAAATATCTTTATGAACACGATGTGGCTTCTCCTACAAAACATACGCATTTCTTGACTGTCCTCTTCAAATGAAAACAGAAGTCAATCCAGGAGCAATGAGTCCTTCTAATACTCAGATTATGGTCTCAAATACCATTTTCCTATTCAAAGAAATCAGGGTTCCTTGGAGACGTGGCTGATTCCTGGCCTTGGGCAGAAAATGTACACGACGAACTTGAAAGCATCATCATACCAAAGGGTAAGAAAGCTGTTGACATATTAGGGTCATTTCCAAAGGAAGGGCCAACTTTAATAATCACCCACCAGGCAAAGATGAATTGAGCATTTCTAAGAATAAATGCAATGGAGTTAAACACATCAAATATGTTCAAGACCCATGAATTCATAATGGTAGAAACAACTAATTCAGTTGTTTCATTTAATCCACAACTCAGTGCTATGAAGGAAGATATAATTAGCTTCTATGTCACAGATGAAGAAACTGAAACTCAGAAAAGTCAAATCTCCCACCCCAAATCACATAGTTTATAAATGGAAGAGCTGGAATTCCAGACCAGACCCGTGACACTGCAAAATCTGAGAAAGGATTCAGTAAAGCTTAGCCTTCCCTCCACTACCTCCACCATATCAGGGCTGTAGAACGGTAGAAAATAAACGGAGAGAAGAACTATTAAGATTTCATTCCACTGTCTCTTATTCCCTGGTTTACAAGCAACAGATGTTGGTGGTTGAGTGTGTAGTGTGATATATATGTAAAATGATAATGATGAACCAATTATAACCACTTTTGAGAAAATCCATGGTATCCATTATACGGTCTTTGGTTTTAAAGTGGTAGAAGCGGTAACTGGCACGATATTTCTAAGATACTTCCAGATTCATGTGTGTTCCTTTCTGTCCCTTAGACCAAAGTTTCTTAAAGAGTGGTCTGGGAACTGTTTTTACCCATTTACCAAGGGTACTATTTAAAAGATGCAGGTCCATGGCTCCCATCTCAGACCTACTAAATTGATCTCTGTCTACAGATCCCTGTAATCAGTATTTTTAGCCAAGTTTCCTGGAAGGACTGTGAGAACATTAAAGTTTGAGATGCAACACTGCCTAACATCCCCCAGTTCTCTTAGGAAACAGCCTCTGTCCCTTCCTGTCTCCACCCTCACCCCATTCAATCTACCCTACACTAGGGTCAGAGTGATCTTTCTAGAAGACAAATATGAAATGGCACCACTGTTAAAAGCATCCAATGGCTCCCCAGTGTCCTTGACAGTCCAGGAGCAATGAGTCCTTCTAATACTCAGATTATGGTCTCAAATACCATTTTCCTATTCAAAGAAATCAGGGTTCCTTGGAGACGTGGCTGATTCCTGGCCTTGGGCAGAAAATGTACACGACGAACTTGAAAGCATCATCATACCAAAGGGTAAGAAAGCTGTTGACATATTAGGGTCATTTCCAAAGGAAGGGCCAACTTTAATAATCACCCACCAGGCAAAGATGAATTGAGCATTTCTAAGAATAAATGCAATGGAGTTAAACACATCAAATATGTTCAAGACCCATGAATTCATAATGGTAGAAACAACTAATTCAGTTGTTTCATTTAATCCACAACTCAGTGCTATGAAGGAAGATATAATTAGCTTCTATGTCACAGATGAAGAAACTGAAACTCAGAAAAGTCAAATCTCCCACCCCAAATCACATAGTTTATAAATGGAAGAGCTGGAATTCCAGACCAGACCCGTGACACTGCAAAATCTGAGAAAGGATTCAGTAAAGCTTAGCCTTCCCTCCACTACCTCCACCATATCAGGGCTGTAGAACGGTAGAAAATAAACGGAGAGAAGAACTATTAAGATTTCATTCCACTGTCTCTTATTCCCTGGTTTACAAGCAACAGATGTTGGTGGTTGAGTGTGTAGTGTGATATATATGTAAAATGATAATGATGAACCAATTATAACCACTTTTGAGAAAATCCATGGTATCCATTATACGGTCTTTGGTTTTAAAGTGGTAGAAGCGGTAACTGGCACGATATTTCTAAGATACTTCCAGATTCATGTGTGTTCCTTTCTGTCCCTTAGACCAAAGTTTCTTAAAGAGTGGTCTGGGAACTGTTTTTACCCATTTACCAAGGGTACTATTTAAAAGATGCAGGTCCATGGCTCCCATCTCAGACCTACTAAATTGATCTCTGTCTACAGATCCCTGTAATCAGTATTTTTAGCCAAGTTTCCTGGAAGGACTGTGAGAACATTAAAGTTTGAGATGCAACACTGCCTAACATCCCCCAGTTCTCTTAGGAAACACCCTCTGTCTCTTCCTGTCTCCACCCTCACCCCATTCAATCTACCCTACACTAGGGTCAGAGTGATCTTTCTAGAAGACAAATATGAAATGGCACCACTGTTAAAAGCATCCAATGGCTCCCCAGTGTCCTTAAGACAGAGTCCAAATATTTTAGCTCCTTAACCATCTCCAGTCTTGTTTGCTAGTGTTCCCACCACCACCCTACATGCTCCCTGCACCCTTGTCCACCATGAGGCAACCTAAATTTTCCCCAGGTACACTCACGTGTCGACGGCTCTTCCAGAATGCCTCTGCCCACCACTCACTAATCCTACCCTGGTCCACCTCTTCAAATCCTACTCATCCTTTAAATGTCCTTCTGGATTCATCTGTCCTTGGCCTTCCTTGGTGCTCTCAGCTGAGTTAGGTCACCCTTTCTGATCCCATTCTCTCTCTCTCTCATCTCAAGACAGTAACAGGCAGGTTAGATGCCACCCCTCTGTGCATCCTTGGAAAATAGAGGCCATGTCTTCTTCATGTAGCTCCATCATCTGGTACCATTCCTGGCACACTGTAGGCTCGCAGAGCTGAGTGTATGGACTAATAAGCAAATTGTTTCCCCTTCTTCATTCTCACTCCATCATGATGCACAGTATGGCCTACCCATCCTCTGAACTTCACCTTGCTTCACTCCCTCCTTCCCTCATCAATAACAATTTTCTTCCATGCTCTCTCATTGGATCAGGGCCATGATCCTGACAAATATGACAGGGGGATGTTTGGTCTTCCAGATGCTCCCTTTAACCTAAATAACAACTGGCCCGTCTTTGGCACTTCCCAGTTTGCAAACTCCTTTGATAAGTATGAGCTCCCTACAATAGCCCTTGAAGGCAGGCAAGGTTAGCTTTTGTATCCCCACAATGGAAGTACTCATACAGAAATCTCAGAGTGCCTGTCCTATCCACACCTGCTGTTTTGGCCACAAGTAAGTGGTCAGGTTACATGCTAGGAGCCTCCCCTCTGATCAAAGCTGATTGGACTAGTCTCTGTCTACAGATCCCTGTAATCAGTATTTTTAGCCAAGTTTCCTGGAAGGACTGTGAGAACATTAAAGTTTGAGATGCAACACTGCCTAACATCCCCAGTTCTCTTAGGAAACACCTCTGTCTCTTCCTGTCTCCACCCTCACCCCATTCAATCTACCCTACACTAGGGTCAGAGTGATCTTTCTAGAAGACAAATATGAAATGGCACCACTGTTAAAAGCATCCAATGGCTCCCCAGTGTCCTTAAGACAGAGTCCAAATATTTTAGCTCCTTAACCATCTCCAGTCTTGTTTGCTAGTGTTCCCACCACCACCCTACATGCTCCCTGCACCCTTGTCCACCATGAGGCAACCTAAATTTTCCCCAGGTACACTCACGTGTCGACGGCTCTTCCAGAATGCCTCTGCCCACCACTCACTAATCCTACCCTGGTCCACCTCTTCAAATCCTACTCATCCTTTAAATGTCCTTCTGGATTCATCTGTCCTTGGCCTTCCTTGGTGCTCTCAGCTGAGTTAGGTCACCCTTTCTGATCCCATTCTCTCTCTCTCTCTCATCTCAAGACAGTAACAGGCAGGTTAGATGCCACCCCTCTGTGCATCCTTGGAAAATAGAGGCCATGTCTTCTTCATGTAGCTCCATCATCTGGTACCATTCCTGGCACACTGTAGGCTCGCAGAGCTGAGTGTATGGACTAATAAGCAAATTGTTTCCCCTTCTTCATTCTCACTCCATCATGATGCACAGTATGGCCTACCCATCCTCTGAACTTCACCTTGCTTCACTCCCTCCTTCCCTCATCAATAACAATTTTCTTCCATGCTCTCTCATTGGATCAGGGCCATGATCCTGACAAATATGACAGGGGGATGTTTGGTCTTCCAGATGCTCCCTTTAACCTAAATAACAACTGGCCCGTCTTTGGCACTTCCCAGTTTGCAAACTCCTTTGATAAGTATGAGCTCCCTACAATAGCCCTTGAAGGCAGGCAAGGTTAGCTTTTGTATCCCCACAATGGAAGTACTCATACAGAAATCTCAGAGTGCCTGTCCTATCCACACCTGCTGTTTTGGCCACAAGTAAGTGGTCAGGTTACATGCTAGGAGCCTCCCCTCTGATCAAAGCTGATTGGACTAGGACTGTATGCTTAAGTGAGCCAATCAGGTTCTGTCTTGAGAATCTGAACTGGAAAAGAGTGAGGATTTCCTTGGTAAGAGATTTAGGCCTCCTGATAGACAACCAATGAGAGAGCTACAAAGGAGACACCCAGTGCTCATCAACCAGGAATCATAGTCTACAAACAGCCTCCCAGGACACTACCTGTAGACAGGAGGAAGAATGCAGTGGACCTACCCAGGGGTTACCAGCTTCTGAGAGACACCAGCCTCCAGAGTAAGACCTGGTTACTCAGGGAAAGAGAGCGACTCTCTCTGGCTCCATCAAAGCATCAGTTTCTGTCTCTGGGTCCATGAGTACCAGGAGTAGGAATGGGGTCTGTCTTGCTAACAGGCCTTTCTCCAGAGGGTACAGGACCTGACAGAGGTAAATGAATATCTCCATAATTCTGTCTGTATCTATGTGTCTCTACTATGTTTTAATGGTTCTGCCTCTATTTTTCTCTGTTGTCTATCTCTGCCTCTCCCTCCCATGCCCTACCTTGGTCTCTCGTCTCCTTCTCAGTTTCCCCTCCTCCTCCTCTCCCTGTCCTGTGTGTCTGCCTCCTCCTCTCTCATCCTCTCTCCGTCTCCTCACCCCATACACACTCACACCTGCCCCAAACCGCTCCCTCACACCGTCTCTCTTTGTCTAGGTCCCTCATTCGTTGCCTGGTAACCGCCCTCCCCAGCAACCCCGCGGAAACCATAGCAACGGGCAGACTAAGCCTTGGCCATTCGTCTCTCTTTGGTCCCTTGCAAGCTCGCGGACGCTCCAATTACAGGTACTCCGTCGGCAGCGATGCCTTTGTCTGCAGCCCATTCACAGAGAGCCGGCTCCCGGGCCCAGAAGCTGCTGAGCGCTGCTTCACAAAGTGCCTTTTGTGCCTCCTTCCAGCGTCCCCCGCTGCGCTCAAGGACAAGGCGAGCTCTGACTCTGGGTGTCGGCTGAAATACTCTATGCTGCTGACAGTGGGGAGCGAGGAACGGAGAGGGGAGCACGAGGCAGACAGTCCTACAGACTGACCGACCGCACCGCTCCTACAAGAGAAGCCTCGGGCGGAAAGGCGAGGAGGGGACGGGCACTGGCTCCCCCGCTGCTGGCTGTGTGCTCCTCTGGGCTCCGACCTTCCCTCCGTTCCTCCAGCCCTTAGGTTCTGCCCCCTCCAGCCCAGACCTTCCTTCTCTTGGCACTCTCAACGCCTACCCCACCTACAGCGCCCCTTGCCCACCTCCCCCCAGCGTCGCTGGCAGCCACAGCTCTCTGGATGGTCTTCCCCGTGTGCAACAATGTGTGTGTTTCTTGAGTGGCATATTAAATTCCTAGGGGTTCCTTTTTTTTTTTTTTTTTAATTTTTGGCCACTTCTATTGGTCTTTCATTTATTTCCATCTTTGTTCTTTTGGCCTGTGTAGGCCTCCCATCGCAGTGGCCTCTCTCGCGGCAGAGCACCGGCTCTGGGCGCATGCGCTCCAGAGCTCCAGCTTTGAAGTTGGACACATCCGTCCAGCCGCTCCGTGGCACGTGGGATCTTCCCAGGCCAGGGATCAAACTGGCACCTCTTGCACTGCAAAGCGGTGTCCTTACCACTGGACCACCAGGGAAGCCCCCTAGGGGTTCTTGAACAAGTTACCACAAGCTGGATGCCATTTATCACCTCACAGTTCTGGAGGCCAGGAATGTGAAATCCAGGTGACCGCACTCTCTCAGAAGGCTCTAGGGAAAGATCCTTTCTTGTCCAGCTTCTGGGGGCGGCCAGCAACCCTTGGTCATCCTGGGCTTGTAGATTTATCATTCCAATCTCTGCCTCAGCCATCACACGGCCTTCTTCTGTGTGTCTTCCTGTGTGCCTCTGTGCATATTTCTCATAAGGACAGGAGTCACTGGATTAGAGTCTTCATCATATATCGATTATACATGCAAAGAATCGATTTTCAGATACAATCACATTCTGAGGTTTCAGGGTAAACATGAATTGGGGATGGGGGAGACCCAATATAGATTTATAAGCTCTGAACCTCTGCAAAGGCATCTCCATTTCTCACCACTCTGGTCCCAGTGCCCAGTAGAGTATTTAGTCAGTTACAAAAGTGCTAGCTGCTCCGTCAGTCATCTCTGACTCTTTGTGATCTTATGGACTGTAGCCCATCAGGCTAGTCTGTCCACAGGACTCTCCAGGCAAGAATACTGGAATGGGTTGCCACTTCCTTCTCCAGGGGATCTTCCCAACCCAGGGATTGAACCTGGGTCTCTGCATTATAGGCAGATTCTATACTGCCTGAGCCACTAGGGAAGTCCCAGTCAGTTAGTAGGTGGGTCAATATTTAGTGAATGAATGACCAAACATGAGTCACTTTGCCTCCATGAGGCTTAGTACTCCCTTAGGCACGCAACAGAAACAAAAGCAGCATTTCAAACCATTGTTGAGGACTCCACACCTGACATGTAGAGAAATGCTCAAAAACCAGTAACCGTGTGTGTTCATTTCCTGTGATTGCTCTAAGAGCTTTGTAACTTAAACCTTTTGATGGCAAGGAATCCAAAATCAAGGTGCTGACAGGGCTGTGCTTCCTCTGCAGGCCCTAGGGGTGACTCTTGTTTTCACTTGCTGGTGAGGTGGCAATGCGTGCTCCCTGCTCCTGGCTCCAGCTCTGCCTCCATCTTCATGTGGCCTTCTCCCCTCTTCTGTGTCCCCTCCTCTTCTTATACAGTAACCTGTGCTTGGATTTTGGGTGCACCCAGACAATCCATGATGACCTAATCTCCAGGTGCTTATTTACACCTGCAGAGTCCTTTTTTCCAAATAAATTCATATTCACTGGTTCCAAGGGTTTGACATGGATGCACCCTTGGGGAGGCCCCCATTTCCCTCACTATACTGTGATTATTTTTTCAGTAACTAAAGTCCAATCTCTGGTTGCTGACAAGTTATCATCAAGCAGTACTCAGAAGAGCCATGTAGCTGTGGTTCTGAAACAGGTTCATTTTTGTTTAATTTTCACAAAGAATCTGAGAAGGGAGAATCTGTTATTCCGAAGTTAGAGTTAATTGAGGCAGGAAGAGGTGAAATGATTTTTCCCTAAGTCACAAACCTGGGAATTAGGGAGAATTCCCCCCAAAGCACCCTGCTGTTTATCCCTGCCAATGTATGCACAAGCCATCTCCCTGCAAAATCCTTTATTTCTCCTGATTTCACTGGCTGGGTCCATTCATCCTTCAGGTTCTTCCAACTGAATGACCTTTTTCCAGAACACCTTCTTTGCCTCCTGGGGCTGTGTTAGGACCCTTCTTTTGGTTTCAAAGGTATCCTCTATTTATCACTCAGTGTCTAGCTGTGTCTCCTTCCTCTCAACTGTCAGTTCATTGAGCGTAAGGATGGAGTCAAGTTCAATGTTACATCATCACAGCTTAGCATGGAGCCAGGCATTGAGCAAGAACTCCATATTTATTGAAGTGAAATTATGTGTGTAATGGGATTGCCATAGATGTTAATCTGAAACACAGCAATACCAATTCTATTATTAATATTTGTTTAATTGAGGTCTCAGTCCCACAAAAATATTGGTTTGGGAGAAGGCTAGTGGATGCTTATTCCTAGGATTTAAGTAACCGCAAAGTTTTAAGATTTGGATAAATGGTAAAATACTTGTTCCATTAATAAAGTACAGAGAATCAATAGTGTAGACTAATGCTTATCAAACATTAATGTGCACACAAGTCACCTGAGACTGGTTCAAAATGTGTATCCTGCTCAGCTGCCCCGTGGGCAGGACCTGAGATACTCCAGCCACAATGTCTCAGATGATGCCAACGCAGCTGGCCCTGGAGGGAACTTGAGAATCAAGGATGCAGCTGATTTGAGGTGAAGGTCAAAGATGATTAGTTAGATTTGGAAATGCTCAGTTTGAGTTGCGGAAGTGATGTTCAAATAAATCTTTCAATGAGGCAGCTGTAGACGCAGGCCCAAGTCTTGGGGAGAGAGGTGTGGCCTACAGCTTCTTATATGGTGCATCAGATTAGATGTTGGTGAACTTGCATATGGGAAAGAAGAAAAGGTCTTGGAGAAGTAATCCCCCAATCTTGGAGGAGGAAACACAAGAAATAGAGAAGGAATAGCTGGAGAGAAAAAGAGAGAAACCAGGATAGTGTAGAGTCACAGGATAACCCACTGCTGCAGACCACAGGGACAGTGAGCCCATAACTTGCTGAGGGAATTTGTGAGCTTGAAGTAAAGGTTTTACTGGAGTCCAGGAGTGGGTAGCAGACACTGTTGCTCCCACGTATGCCCTGGACCCACCCAAATTCACTTGTAGCTCCAGACAACAATTTCCCCATGCACAAGCTTTCCACCTTGAGCACCTGTGTCTGTCCTCTCAGCCTAAGGACTTCAGGCAGCAACAAGGGAGCTTGCTTGGCCTCATCCCAGATGGGCAGGGGAGTCAACACCCAGGCAGCTGAGGTGGCAGCCCTTACCTGGTCCAGCTGGAGGGTGGGTGGATAAATGCCCCAGTTGCTCAGTTCCCTAGGGGGTGTTTCTAAGCTGTGGTTTCTCAGTAGAATGAGGCTCCAACTGCCCACAGCCATCGTCTCCTCCTTAACACTCCACTTCTTGGTTTTTCTCCCTTCCCCATTTCACTTTTCCACTTCCTCTCTCATACTTCCTGAGATCATCTCCCTAATTAATGCCTTTCACTGAAGTCCTTGTCTCGGGGTCTACTTTTGTGGGAGAGAACTCACCAGAGACAAGTTAGTAGCCATAAGGCAAAGAATTAAGTCTGAATAGCTAATGCAAAGAACTAGTGCATTAATTTAAGAGATGAATGACTTTTTAAACCAGTCTTGCAAATAGCCCTTAACCCACTAGCCCAGGCAAGCAATGAGCTGGTGATTAGATCAAGCAGATGAACAAAAGCCTTGAGGGCAGGTCCACAGGAGTGCCCCCTTCCCGCAACATCACCACCATCACCAATTCATCTGAATACTGGTCCACACACAAAAGAGTAGAACTTGTCCCTGGAAATGGGCCAAGCTTGATGGAGAGGGTAGAGTTTGTCTTGCTCGGTTCACCACTCTGGAGGGAGGCTCTGGGTGCAGCTGAGGTTGCTTCTATATATAACACACAAGCACAACTAATAAAACTGTAAAGCACTCTGCAGATCCAAAGTGCCACATAAATGCTAAATAAGAAAATTAACCTTAGTTACAAAGAACTCCCATTGTGAGAGTGGAGTGGATTTGAGACTGTGCCAGGGAATATGTGCCTTCTCCTGCTTCTACTCTTTGCCTTCACTCTCCCCCCACCACCAGAAGCCCATGCACTCCTGAGGAGTGTGTTGGTGCTTCTGTAAGCACTCACTGCTCACCACATGCACACATACACACACACACACCAGTACACATCACACACATACTACCCCCCCCCACATGCACACAGAGACCCTTTCAGAACCAGGAATATACACCTAGATGCACCCTGATCCACACATACCTGCCGACACATATATCCCCAATACACACTCTCCACCCAACACATATGCTCCCAGTGATACCTTCATAGCTGTGCATACACATCTAGATGCACATCCAATACATACATTCACCCACAAGTGTTCACATATGCACATCCCAGCTTCTAAATGCCCACTAGCAATTTCTTACACACGTGGTCATAGATTCATTCTCTGGGGGCCCATCATACACAAAACAACCTCTTACACATGTACAATAATGCATACACAGTCTCACACATGGCCTTCAATCACTGTTTTAGATTCTTCACACCCTGCTTGTACTAGAACCATATCCTTTGTCCTAACTTCCTCTCACCATGAACTTAGTATACTTCTCCACTCACTGATGGTGAACTTGGAACACAACTTGCTTTGGCCAATGGAATGTTAGCAGATGTGACACGGGGGCATTTAAATATGGTGAGCCTTGGATTATTCTCTGTTCTCTAGTGATCTGTCAGGAGTCAAACAAGCCCCTTCAGCCTGACCCCAGAATGAACAAGGAGCAGATATAAACTTCGTGAGACTGGGGAATGGAGCCCATCTGTACTCATTCTGATGTAGAAACTACCCAGCTGAGCCCAGTCTTTGAAAAATGGGATTCACAGGCCTGGAATTCTGAGGCTAGACTAGAGGTTTAGAATTCTATACACAAAGAGTAGAACTTGTCCCTGGAAATGGGCCAAGCTTGATGGAGAGGGTAGAGTTTGTCTTGCTCGGTTCACCACTCTGGAGGAGGCTCTGGGTGCAGCTGAGGTTGCTTCTATATATAACACACAAGCACAACTAATAAAACTGTAAAGCACTCTGCAGATCCAAAGTGCCACATAAATGCTAAATAAGAAAATTAACCTTAGTTACAAAGAACTCCCATTGTGAGAGTGGAGTGGATTTGAGACTGTGCCAGGAATATGTGCCTTCTCCTGCTTCTACTCTTTGCCTTCACTCTCCCCCCACCACCAGAAGCCCATGCACTCCTGAGGAGTGTGTTGGTGCTTCTGTAAGCACTCACTGCTCACCACATGCACACATACACACACACACACCAGTACACATCACACACATACTACCCCCCCCCACATGCACACAGAGACCCTTTCAGAACCAGGAATATACACCTAGATGCACCCTGATCCACACATACCTGCCGACACATATATCCCCAATACACACTCTCCACCCAACACATATGCTCCCAGTGATACCTTCATAGCTGTGCATACACATCTAGATGCACATCCAATACATACATTCACCCACAAGTGTTCACATATGCACATCCCAGCTTCTAAATGCCCACTAGCAATTTCTTACACACGTGGTCATAGATTCATTCTCTGGGGGCCCATCATACACAAAACAACCTCTTACACATGTACAATAATGCATACACAGTCTCACACATGGCCTTCAATCACTGTTTTAGATTCTTCACACCCTGCTTGTACTAGAACCATATCCTTTGTCCTAACTTCCTCTCACCATGAACTTAGTATACTTCTCCACTCACTGATGGTGAACTTGGAACACAACTTGCTTTGGCCAATGGAATGTTAGCAGATGTGACACGGGGGCATTTAAATATGGTGAGCCTTGGATTATTCTCTGTTCTCTAGTGATCTGTCAGGAGTCAAACAAGCCCCTTCAGCCTGACCCCAGAATGAACAAGGAGCAGATATAAACTTCGTGAGACTGGGGAATGGAGCCCATCTGTACTCATTCTGATGTAGAAACTACCCAGCTGAGCCCAGTCTGGATTGGATACACTATGGGTGATTCACAGGCCTGGAATTCTGAGGCTAGACTAGAGGTTAGAACACTATTTAGCCCACGGACCAAATCCCACCTATTCCTGTTTTTGCAAATGAAGTTTCATTAGAACACACTCATGCCCATCAATTTATGTGTTCTCTATGCTTCCTTCACACTACAAGGGTAGAGTTGAAGAGCTGCAATAGATACTAGTATCAGTGAAGCCAAAAATATATGCCATCTGGCCCTTTATAGAGAAAGCTTTCCAGCCCCTGGAATGAATGTCAGTTTTTGCAAGGCACTGAATTTGGGGGTTGTTTGTAACACAGCTATTTGGGGATGGTAGCTGATTAATTTATATGTATGAATACAAATACTTCAGATATTGTCTCACATCCATATAGTTTTATTCCCATGGACCCGTAAGGACTCATGCTTCCTCTCATGAACATATTCATGGATATCCTCAACAGATACGCTTTCATGATCTGAGTATTCATGTGCCCAGACACTTTCACACAGAGATCCACATACAGACTTACATGTATATAAACACACGCACACCAAAGGCACATGCACAATGTTCCTACAATCATCCACACACTCCTCCACATGCAGTTCAGGTATTCACAAGCCTACAGACTCCCACACAAAAACAAAAACATGTGCATGCTTTTGGTCCCGTTTCAGTCTTCCTGTCTGTAAAACCCTGAATAGGCTAGTAAGTCCAGGGTCTTCTCTAAAAACCTGAATAGGCTAGTAAGTCCAGGGTCTTCTCTAAAAATCCTTTGGGCTGCCAAAAAGTGTTCCTGCAAGTCTAGGCCTCAAAGAACGAAGAATCCTGACTCCAATGGCCACAAAAACCCTCCCCAGGAAGAAGGAAATAGGCTAACAGTCTGTACATGGTGGTAGCCATGACTCCTGTTTGTGAGGTCATTGAGAAGAGAAAAAGATGCAAGACCACGAAACGAACAAGAGAAACTGCCTGTTTAACAGACTGACCTCACCTCCAATCCCAACAGTCCCTCTGTCCTCATGCTCACTCTTTATGCCCCTTGTCTGGTCCTCATCACTGTGCTGCCCTGTGACTGTCCTTGTTGATTAGACTGAACTGCATCCCTCCAAATTTCCTAAGTTGAAACCCTAACCTCCATTATGCATTTTAAAGGATAATATTTGAAGGTAGGGCTTTTGGGAGGTAATTAGGTTTTGATGAGACCATCAGGGTGGGGCCCTCATGATGGGATTAGTGCCCTTGTAAGAAAAGACACCCGGAGAGCTTATTTCACCCCTCCTCCATCCCTCTCTATCCTGCCACCCATAACTCCCACCCTCTCTCTGCTGTGTGAGTACACAGCAAGAAGGTGGTCATCCAAAAGTCAGGAAGAGAACTTTAACAGAAACTAATCATGCTTGCACCCTAATCTCAGACTTTCAGCTCCAAAACCATAGAAAATAAATGTCAGTTGTTTAAGTCAGTCTATGATATTCTTTTATGGGATCCCAAGAAGACTAAGACAATGTATTTACCATAGGTCTTTCACTAGAAAGAGCAAGTGTTTTCATAGACAATAAATAAAATTGATATTGTCTCACATCCATATAGTTTTATTCCCATGGACCCGTAAGGACTCATGCTTCCTCTCATGAACATATTCATGGATATCCTCAACAGATACGCTTTCATGATCTGAGTATTCATGTGCCCAGACACTTTCACACAGAGATCCACATACAGACTTACATGTATATAAACACACGCACACCAAAGGCACATGCACAATGTTCCTACAATCATCCACACACTCCTCCACATGCAGTTCAGGTATTCACAAGCCTACAGACTCCCACACAAAAACAAAAACATGTGCATGCTTTTGGTCCCGTTTCAGTCTTCCTGTCTGTAAAACCCTGAATAGGCTAGTAAGTCCAGGGTCTTCTCTAAAAACCTGAATAGGCTAGTAAGTCCAGGGTCTTCTCTAAAAATCCTTTGGGCTGCCAAAAAGTGTTCCTGCAAGTCTAGGCCTCAAAGAACGAAGAATCCTGACTCCAATGGCCACAAAAACCCTCCCCAGGAAGAAGGAAATAGGCTAACAGTCTGTACATGGTGGTAGCCATGACTCCTGTTTGTGAGGTCATTGAGAAGAGAAAAAGATGCAAGACCACGAAACGAACAAGAGAAACTGCCTGTTTAACAGACTGACCTCACCTCCAATCCCAACAGTCCCTCTGTCCTCATGCTCACTCTTTATGCCCCTTGTCTGGTCCTCATCACTGTGCTGCCCTGTGACTGTCCTTGTTGATTAGACTGAACTGCATCCCTCCAAATTTCCTAAGTTGAAACCCTAACCTCCATTATGCATTTTAAAGGATAATATTTGAAGGTAGGGCTTTTGGGAGGTAATTAGGTTTTGATGAGACCATCAGGGTGGGGCCCTCATGATGGGATTAGTGCCCTTGTAAGAAAAGACACCCGGAGAGCTTATTTCACCCCTCCTCCATCCCTCTCTATCCTGCCACCCATAACTCCCACCCTCTCTCTGCTGTGTGAGTACACAGCAAGAAGGTGGTCATCCAAAAGTCAGGAAGAGAACTTTAACAGAAACTAATCATGCTTGCACCCTAATCTCAGACTTTCAGCTCCAAAACCATAGAAAATAAATGTCAGTTGTTTAAGTCAGTCTATGATATTCTTTTATGGGATCCCAAGAAGACTAAGACAATGTATTTACCATAGGTGTCTTTCACTAGAAAGCAAGGTTCATGAGGGCAGAGATTTTCTGCTTGTTTATTTCTATAGTCCTAGAATGTAGGACACATGCTACATAGTAGGTACTGAATTTTAAAAATGTTGAATAAATGAATGAATGAATGAATGAATGAATGAAAGCATGGTTTCCATGGCAGGATTAAAAGCATTTTGAGAACATAGACTGTACCTTACACATTCTTGTATTTCTCACTGAACAATTTTTATAAATACAGGAAGAAAGGAAGATGGCAAGGAGATGAGTAACAGGAAAGAGAATTGAAAGGAAGAAAAGCAGAAGGAATGGAGGAAGAAAGTGGAAATAAGAAGGAAAATGTGACAGAATAAAGGAAAGGGAGAGGAAGGAAAGAAGAAAAGAAGGAAATGAAGAAGAAGTTTGAGATTCTTAAGTCTGTCTCTACCAGCTGTGTGTCCTTGGACACATTACTTCACCTGGAGGCTCAGTTATTTTCTTTGATAAAATGAAGGTGAGAATAGTTGCTAACAAGGGATTTTTTGAGGACAAAATGGGATGATCTATTCAACGAAGTGCATGGACTGTACTAAGTGCTAAATAAAAGCAGAGCTGCTGTGAGGATAGTGATGAAGGTGGTGATGGTGAGGGTGAGGGTAATTAACAGAGGAGGCAGATGTGCGAGAGGAATAGAGAAGCTGACTAACTCAGAATCAGCCCCTTCCAAATACACCACTCCGGGGCACCACCTATTTCTGTTCAGCCTCATTTCCCTATGTGTGCCATTCTCCTAGACCAGGGGTTTTCAATCCTGGCTGCCTACTAAAATTTTCTGAGGAGCTTTTGAAATTCCTGATGCTCAAACCACACTCCAGACAACCATATCTGGCACTTGGGAAAGGCTCAATAAACACTCCCACCCTCTCTCTGCTGTGTGAGTACACAGCAAGAAGGTGGTCATCCAAAAGTCAGGAAGAGAACTTTAACAGAAACTAATCATGCTTGCACCCTAATCTCAGACTTTCAGCTCCAAAACCATAGAAAATAAATGTCAGTTGTTTAAGTCAGTCTATGATATTCTTTTATGGGATCCCAAGAAGACTAAGACAATGTATTTACCATAGGTGTCTTTCACTAGAAAGCAAGGTTCATGAGGGCAGAGATTTTCTGCTTGTTTATTTCTATAGTCCTAGAATGTAGGACACATGCTACATAGTAGGTACTGAATTTTAAAAATGTTGAATAAATGAATGAATGAATGAATGAATGAATGAAAGCATGGTTTCCATGGCAGGATTAAAAGCATTTTGAGAACATAGACTGTACCTTACACATTCTTGTATTTCTCACTGAACAATTTTTATAAATACAGGAAGAAAGGAAGATGGCAAGGAGATGAGTAACAGGAAAGAGAATTGAAAGGAAGAAAAGCAGAAGGAATGGAGGAAGAAAGTGGAAATAAGAAGGAAAATGTGACAGAATAAAGGAAAGGGAGAGGAAGGAAAGAAGAAAAGAAGGAAATGAAGAAGAAGTTTGAGATTCTTAAGTCTGTCTCTACCAGCTGTGTGTCCTTGGACACATTACTTCACCTGGAGGCTCAGTTATTTTCTTTGATAAAATGAAGGTGAGAATAGTTGCTAACAAGGGATTTTTTGAGGACAAAATGGGATGATCTATTCAACGAAGTGCATGGACTGTACTAAGTGCTAAATAAAAGCAGAGCTGCTGTGAGGATAGTGATGAAGGTGGTGATGGTGAGGGTGAGGGTAATTAACAGAGGAGGCAGATGTGCGAGAGGAATAGAGAAGCTGACTAACTCAGAATCAGCCCCTTCCAAATACACCACTCCGGGGCACCACCTATTTCTGTTCAGCCTCATTTCCCTATGTGTGCCATTCTCCTAGACCAGGGGTTTTCAATCCTGGCTGCCTACTAAAATTTTCTGAGGAGCTTTTGAAATTCCTGATGCTCAAACCACACTCCAGACAACCATATCTGGCACTTGGGAAAGGCTCAATAAACACTATTATCTTCCATGATGACCATGATGAGCACATGTTCTTGTCTCCTTTCTGAAAGGGGTGAATAGGCAGACTTGGTAAGGAGGCCTGCAGTTTCCAAGGAGGAGGAGGGGGAAGAAACATTTTCTAGCCTAAAATGTTTGCCAGGATAGCAGATCTACTCTGAAACTAACTTTATTGTCTTATGGAGGCAAACTATGTTGCATTGGAACATCTCATCTAGTCCTGAAGGCTGGAGACCATCCTCTGGCTAATCTTATGTTAATGGCGTGGGTGTGGGCCTAGTAAGACCTTTACAGCCTTAAGGTATTCTTTTGATCTATTGTTAATAACCAACTGGAAAGTACAAAATGCCTTGCCTAAACTGGCTTCCTGGGGCACTCTTCTATCCCCCATCCAGTTCGTTTAGCTGAAAGCTTTATCTATCCCTTTTCTTCGTTAATAAAATTTTTCCAGCATGACGTTCTGAGTGACTAAAGCCAAGTATTTTTGAGCCCAATGTGAAATCTTCTCCTTTGGAGATCAAGAATTCCACACAGTTCATGGTAAGCTATCTACCAGTCACCTATCATTTCCAAAACCTGTAGAAGCAAAAGCGGCTTCCGCAGGGGTCCCTTGGCCAGTGCTCTAACACAGTCCCTCCGAAACTCATCATCAGTCTCCCAGCATTTACGGTGGCTCAAATATGTGCAGCTCCCAAGTCTGCTCTACTCCAATCAAAACAGTCTCCAGCACAGATCATGCATGGACTGTACTAAGTGCTAAATAAAAGCAGAGCTGCTGTGAGGATAGTGATGAAGGTGGTGATGGTGAGGGTGAGGGTAATTAACAGAGGAGGCAGATGTGCGAGAGGAATAGAGAAGCTGACTAACTCAGAATCAGCCCCTTCCAAATACACCACTCCGGGGCACCACCTATTTCTGTTCAGCCTCATTTCCCTATGTGTGCCATTCTCCTAGACCAGGGGTTTTCAATCCTGGCTGCCTACTAAAATTTTCTGAGGAGCTTTTGAAATTCCTGATGCTCAAACCACACTCCAGACAACCATATCTGGCACTTGGGAAAGGCTCAATAAACACTATTATCTTCCATGATGACCATGATGAGCACATGTTCTTGTCTCCTTTCTGAAAGGGGTGAATAGGCAGACTTGGTAAGGAGGCCTGCAGTTTCCAAGGAGGAGGAGGGGGAAGAAACATTTTCTAGCCTAAAATGTTTGCCAGGATAGCAGATCTACTCTGAAACTAACTTTATTGTCTTATGGAGGCAAACTATGTTGCATTGGAACATCTCATCTAGTCCTGAAGGCTGGAGACCATCCTCTGGCTAATCTTATGTTAATGGCGTGGGTGTGGGCCTAGTAAGACCTTTACAGCCTTAAGGTATTCTTTTGATCTATTGTTAATAACCAACTGGAAAGTACAAAATGCCTTGCCTAAACTGGCTTCCTGGGGCACTCTTCTATCCCCCATCCAGTTCGTTTAGCTGAAAGCTTTATCTATCCCTTTTCTTCGTTAATAAAATTTTTCCAGCATGACGTTCTGAGTGACTAAAGCCAAGTATTTTTGAGCCCAATGTGAAATCTTCTCCTTTGGAGATCAAGAATTCCACACAGTTCATGGTAAGCTATCTACCAGTCACCTATCATTTCCAAAACCTGTAGAAGCAAAAGCGGCTTCCGCAGGGGTCCCTTGGCCAGTGCTCTAACACAGTCCCTCCGAAACTCATCATCAGTCTCCCAGCATTTACGGTGGCTCAAATATGTGCAGCTCCCAAGTCTGCTCTATTTGCTGAGCACAGACAGAAGGTCAAATACTAGATTCTCCAGCTGGAGAGCAGCCAGCTGAGCTCAGACAGGAATATGGATCCTTCTTGCAAAAGGCTCTCACAAGACCCTGGCTATTCACAGACCACATGGACAGGGATGCCTGGAACCTGCATAAAGCAGACCATCTGCGAGGCTCTCTACCCAAGCTGGAGTGGGAAGGACTGAGGCTCATGATCACCTTCAACTCCAGTAACCACATTACCACTTTATGTCAGAGACCAGGTGGGAGGCTTCGTGTAGGAGAAACACACCTGGAGTTCAGGGGACCCGATCAGCAGGGCAGGTAAGCACATGGGATCCCAGGGACAGCCGGATTTAGGTTCAAATACCAGCACTGCCAGTTTTAGCTGAAAGATCCTGGGTAAGTCGCCACATCTTTCGGAAGCTCCAGTTCCTCATCTGAAAAACTGGCATAAGTAAAAACCTCCCTTGAAAGGTGATTTTGAAGAATAAAACTGACAAAGAAGGCTGATTTGTGAGAACTGGCTCCAATTCCTCACCACATGTCAGCATTTATGGATTTTCTCTAACTGCCTGAAGGATCTAGACATTTCCTCTGTCACATGTGTGTGTGTAACATTAAACAAAGTGTTTAGAACCTTTTATAAACTTTTTTTATTGTGGTAAAGGTCACATAATAAAAAACATACTACTTTAACCATACTTAACTGTACAGTTCATTGGCACTAAGCACATCCACATTGTTGTCAACTCTCACCATTGTCCATCTCCCCAACGCTTCACTTTCCAAACTGAACCTGCCTGCATTAAACACTAAGTCTGTGTCCCCCACCCTGCATCCCTACTCCATCCCCAGTCCCTGTCATCTACCAATGTACGATCTGACTCTATGAATTTGACCATTCTAGGTACCATCGTTGTGCCGTGACAAAAACAGAGACCACTCTTAGCAGACAAAAGTCAAATTAGGAGTCTTTACTGCCGGCTGGCGACGGCACACAGCCTAACAGCAGCTTGGGTGTGCAGCCCTGAGCCTGGGGATGGCTGACAATCTATAGGCAAAATCCACATCTTTGTGTAAGCAATTGTACAAAAGCAAGGAGCTAGCAGTTGAATTTCCTCAAACCTTATTTAGTAACGGCGCGCAGAGCAAGCACTTCATAGAAGCCAGAGTGCGCATTAATTTTGCAAGCTTTTCTCAATCTTATCTGCACCTGGGGTTTGTTCCTGTTTCCCAGAGACTGCAGCCCCCACAGGGCGATTTCCAAGGGTCAGTGAGTCAGTGACAGTGTGTCTAGTAGTCAGATCTAATTTTACCCTTATACCATGTATAAGTGAAATTGAACAGTATTTGTCTGTACCTGCTGTATATTGGAATGCATTTTAAAGTTTAGCTTAATATATGTTCTACAAATAGACTGTACTATGACCCAGCAATCCCACTCCTGGGCATATACCTGGAGAAAACCATAATTACAAAAAATACATGCACTTCAGTGTTCATTGCCAAACACTAAAATTACTAGCTCGCCATTTTCGAAAAACTGGCATAAGTAAAAACCTCCCTTGAAAGGTGATTTTGAAGAATAAAACTGACAAAGAAGGCTGATTTGTGAGAACTGGCTCCAATTCCTCACCACATGTCAGCATTTATGGATTTTCTCTAACTGCCTGAAGGATCTAGACATTTCCTCTGTCACATGTGTGTGTGTAACATTAAACAAAGTGTTTAGAACCTTTTATAAACTTTTTTTATTGTGGTAAAGGTCACATAATAAAAAACATACTACTTTAACCATACTTAACTGTACAGTTCATTGGCACTAAGCACATCCACATTGTTGTCAACTCTCACCATTGTCCATCTCCCCAACGCTTCACTTTCCAAACTGAACCTGCCTGCATTAAACACTAAGTCTGTGTCCCCCACCCTGCATCCCTACTCCATCCCCAGTCCCTGTCATCTACCAATGTACGATCTGACTCTATGAATTTGACCATTCTAGGTACCATCGTTGTGCCGTGACAAAAACAGAGACCACTCTTAGCAGACAAAAGTCAAATTAGGAGTCTTTACTGCCGGCTGGCGACGGCACACAGCCTAACAGCAGCTTGGGTGTGCAGCCCTGAGCCTGGGGATGGCTGACAATCTATAGGCAAAATCCACATCTTTGTGTAAGCAATTGTACAAAAGCAAGGAGCTAGCAGTTGAATTTCCTCAAACCTTATTTAGTAACGGCGCGCAGAGCAAGCACTTCATAGAAGCCAGAGTGCGCATTAATTTTTGCAAGCTTTTCTCAATCTTATCTGCACCTGGGGTTTGTTCCTGTTTCCCAGAGACTGCAGCCCCCACAGGGCGATTTCCAAGGGTCAGTGAGTCAGTGACAGTGTGTCTAGTAGTCAGATCTAATTTTACCCTTATACCATGTATAAGTGAAATTGAACAGTATTTGTCTGTACCTGCTGTATATTGGAATGCATTTTAAAGTTTAGCTTAATATATGTTCTACAAATAGACTGTACTATGACCCAGCAATCCCACTCCTGGGCATATACCTGGAGAAAACCATAATTACAAAAAATACATGCACTTCAGTGTTCATTGCAGCACTATTTACAATAGCTAGGACATGGAAGAAACCTAAATGTCCATCAATGGAGGAATGGATAAAGATAAGGTATGTATGTATACATTACATATAGATAATGGAATATTACTCGGCCATGAAAAGGAACAAAACTGTGCCATTTGCAGAGATGTGGATGAACCTACAGACTGTCTTAAAGAGTGAAGAAAGAGAAAAGCAAATAATGTATGTTAACACATATATATGGAACCTAGAAAAATAGTACAGATGAACTTATGGGCAAAGCAGAAACAGAGACACAGACATAGAGAACAAATGTATGAACAGCAAGGAGAAAAGGGTGGGCAATAAATTGGGAGATTGTGGGGCTTCCCTGGTGGTCCAGTGGGTAAGGACACCGCCTTGCAGTGCAAGGGGCACCAGTTCAATCCCTGGCCTGGAAAGATCCCACATGCCATGGAGCAGTTGGACCAATGTGTCCAATTACCGAGCCGGAACTCTGGAGCGCATGTACCTAGAGCCGGTACTCTGTGACAACAGAGGCCACTGTGATGGGAGGCCCATAGGGGCCAAAGAACAAAGATGGATGAAAACAGATAAATGAAAGACTAATGGAAGTGGCCCGCCCGCCCCCCTCCCTCCCCACCCCACCCCCCAAAAATAAATAAATAAATTGGGAGATTGTAATTGATATATACACACTGCTACATATAAAATAGATAACCAGACTGACTGCATAGCACAGGAGGAAAAAAGACATCTTTTTCCTGTCCCTTCTCTTTTATAATGTAACATTTTTTAAAGCCTATGTTCATTCAGCTGTTTCTCAGCACTTTTGTCTTGTTCTCACATAAGCACATACAAATAATTTCAATGAAAAGGGAATTTCTTCTTTTTCCTTAAAGTTTGAGGATGGGATTCATGTAAAGCTCTGAATGATGACAATGTGTTCTATGTAATTTTTCTGTACATGGATCATTTTCAAATACACACCCAAAAAATTCTGAAGAAAAAAAAAAAAAAACTGTGAAATTGGTATTGCCCTCCATTCCTTATCATAGGAAGAAGCATTTAATATGACATACCACGTTTCACACCCTCAAACTCCTGATGAGATCAGTATAATTTGTATTGCGGGATTTTTTTTTTTTTCATTAGTGCATTTTTTTTTTAATTTTTATTTTACTTTTTACTTTTACAGAGTTTTGTTGTTTACAGATATGTATGATCCCAGATTATTCATATGTAATTAAGATTTGTTTAAGTAAATTAATCTGTTGAGGTATAATAAGCATTCAGAAAAATGTGCGTAAGAGTCTAAGTTGATGAATTTTCACCGAGTGATTACAGCTGTGCAGCCAGTACCCAAATCCAATCAACACTCAGATCCAATCAGCACCCAGATCTGATCAGCACCTGGATCTGAGGACCGACATGTCTCCCCAAGGCCAACCACTATCCTGACCAGTGGTTCAACTAGTTTTCAACTTTACATAAGTGCAATCACACACTATTGTCTTAGGCAGAATAATGACCCCTCCCCAAATATATTCAGCCTCCCAGGTGGCACTAGTGGTAAAGAACCCACCTGCCAATGCAGGAGACATAAGAGACACGGATTCCATCCCTGAAAGGTCCCCTGGAGGAGGGCATGGCAACCCACTCTAGTGTTCTCACCTGGAGAACCCTGTGGCCAGAGGAGTCTGGTGGGCTATGGTCACACACAGTCAGACTTGACTGAAGCAATTGAGCACACACACAAACACACAAACATATCCAGGCCCTAACAGACAGGATCTCTGTTACCCTGCATGGCAAAAGGTACTTTGTGGACATGGTTAAATTAAGGACTCCTGGAGATGAGAGATTTTCCTGGATTTAGGTCTCAGTTTTAAACATGTAGCCCAATTTAAAAAAAAAAAAAGATTTACTGTATAGCACAAGGAATTATGGGCTTCCCTGGTGGCTCAGATGGTAAAGAATCTTCCTGCAATGCAGGAGACCTTGGTTTGATTCCTGGATCAGGAAGATCCCCTGGAGAAGGAAATGACTATGCACTCCAGTACTCTTGCCTGGAGAAGTCTGTCAACAGAGGAGCCTGGGCCTGGTGAACTAGAGTGCATAGGGTTGCAAAGAGTCAGACACGACTAAGTGCCTAACACTTTCATTTTTCACAGGGAATTATACCTAATAGCTTGTAATAACACATAAGGGAATATAATCTGTAAAACTAATCATTATGTTGTATACCTGAAACTAACACAATATTGTTAATCAACTATACTTTAATAAAAATAATTTAGAGAGACATAATTAGGAGAAGCCTCTCACCTTCCCTGGATCTCTGAATGTGACATCTGGAACCACAGCAGCCATTTTGCAACTTTGAGAAGAGTCAGACTGAAGGCAATTCTCATGTGTTTAAAGATGGAAAGAATCCAGGTTGGATGACATTGTTGAAATGCTAATTAACTAACCACAGAATGAAATGTCCTTCCAGACTTGCTGATAGGAATATTATAAAAGTCTTTCTTGTTTAAGTACATTGAGTCCAAATTTTCCATTACTTGCAGCCAGGAGCACCCTCACTAATATAATGAACCTTAAATTCTGGGGCCAAATTACACGGGTTCTAATCCTCACTCCACTGCTACACAGTCATATGACCTTGGGCAAGTCTCTTGATCCTTCTGAGCCTTGGTTTTCCTCCTCTGTAAAATGTTGTGGGTCATAATAATCCCAAGGTCATTTGAAGATACGAGAGGATACAAATCAAAATGCTTTGCAAATATAAAAGCCTGAGGTGTTGTCAGATATTACTTCTGTTGCTGATGTTATAAACTCAGCAGGGCCAGAAGAAGCCTGGGGGATCCCAGGTGGCCCCGAGCCTGCCCTTGTTCCTGGCGATGGACGTGAGGAAGGGAGCAGCTGCACACACTCCGATAAGGCCACATTTGCATTCCCCCAGCCTCTCCTGCCCACCCTTTGCAGGCTGAGCCCGACAGCAGCCCTTCCCAGGGGCACCAGGCCAGCAGCGAGCATCTGACAGAGGGAGGGATGCAGAGGTGGGGGCTGAGAGGAGGCGGCACCTCAGGCATGGAAGCCCCACCAGAGAAGCTCATAGGCCGGTAATGGAACAATATTCTAGCTGTCATATTCTGACAGGCTCCTGGGTGGCCAGATCCTTTGCTCTCAGTCTCTCATCCAACCCTCATAACAACTCTATGAAGTAGATTTATTCCTATTTTATGGATGAGGGAACCAAAGCTCTGTGAGGTTAACAAACACGTCCAAGTTTAAACAGCCAGGAGTGGGATAGCCAGCTTCCAAAGCTATGTTCTGAACCACGCGAAGCTGGAGCCAAGAAAATTTGATGCTCCTTCAAGCTGCACAGAAAGAAGAAAGCAGAGGCAGTCCCGGGAAGAGCTGGACTCCTTTGTTCATTGACCTGGTCTTCACGGGGCTCACCACCCAGCCTATGAGGGAAGCATTCAGGCTTCCGCTCGCTCTACGTTTTGCCTGACATCCTCTCTCAGAACTTTCCTTTCTCTTCCTTGTCAACTCTCTCAGTAGAGATCCTTGTCCCCAGGAGAGAGTTCTTGAGGGAGACAATGCTCTCTGAAAATGGCTCCAGCAAAGGAAAGGTAGCACCTTTCACCAAGAGTCTGGGGACCCAGGAGGGCAAGGGAGAAGGACCACACGGGAGAGGGCTGGCGTCACACTATGTGTGCTCTCTGCCATTCTCTGCTCTGCTCTCCGGCCTCTGGAGGCTGACCTGGTAGCCAGGGGCTCCCTGCCCTCTAGCTTTCCCATGAGTTTAGTTAATGAGAGGCAGTGGGGGAGGTTGGAAAGCTGGAAGAGAGAGCTGGAAGTATCTCTCCCATGCCCTCGCCTAGTCCCTAACTCAGCTCCCTGGTTCTGGATGTGGCTAAGTCCTTCTATGACTCCAGCTCCTCTGGCCTCCTCGCCCTGGCTCCACCTCTCACCAGATTCTGATAACCCCACTCCTCTCGTTTGTAGTCAAGCCTAGGCTGGTCACTGCTCCCAACTCTTGCTAGTGTCTGGGTGTCTCAACGTCTCTTACCAACCCCCCGAACCATGCCCACTCCTCTGCGAGCAGTCTTTTCCAGATGATCTTAGAACTGCTTTACCTCTCGGGACCAGGATTCTCGATAACTCTTGCTCACATTTGCAGGCTGAGCCCGACAGCAGCCCTTCCCAGGGGCACCAGGCCAGCAGCGAGCATCTGACAGAGGGAGGGATGCAGAGGTGGGGCTGAGGAGGCGGCACCTCAGGCATGGAAGCCCCACCAGAGAAGCTCATAGGCCGGTAATGGAACAATATTCTAGCTGTCATATTCTGACAGGCTCCTGGGTGGCCAGATCCTTTGCTCTCAGTCTCTCATCCAACCCTCATAACAACTCTATGAAGTAGATTTATTCCTATTTTATGGATGAGGGAACCAAAGCTCTGTGAGGTTAACAAACACGTCCAAGTTTAAACAGCCAGGAGTGGGATAGCCAGCTTCCAAAGCTATGTTCTGAACCACGCGAAGCTGGAGCCAAGAAAATTTGATGCTCCTTCAAGCTGCACAGAAAGAAGAAAGCAGAGGCAGTCCCGGGAAGAGCTGGACTCCTTTGTTCATTGACCTGGTCTTCACGGGGCTCACCACCCAGCCTATGAGGGAAGCATTCAGGCTTCCGCTCGCTCTACGTTTTGCCTGACATCCTCTCTCAGAACTTTCCTTTCTCTTCCTTGTCAACTCTCTCAGTAGAGATCCTTGTCCCCAGGAGAGAGTTCTTGAGGGAGACAATGCTCTCTGAAAATGGCTCCAGCAAAGGAAAGGTAGCACCTTTCACCAAGAGTCTGGGGACCCAGGAGGGCAAGGGAGAAGGACCACACGGGAGAGGGCTGGCGTCACACTATGTGTGCTCTCTGCCATTCTCTGCTCTGCTCTCCGGCCTCTGGAGGCTGACCTGGTAGCCAGGGGCTCCCTGCCCTCTAGCTTTCCCATGAGTTTAGTTAATGAGAGGCAGTGGGAGAGGTTGGAAAGCTGGAAGAGAGAGCTGGAAGTATCTCTCCCATGCCCTCGCCTAGTCCCTAACTCAGCTCCCTGGTTCTGGATGTGGCTAAGTCCTTCTATGACTCCAGCTCCTCTGGCCTCCTCGCCCTGGCTCCACCTCTCACCAGATTCTGATAACCCCACTCCTCTCGTTTGTAGTCAAGCCTAGGCTGGTCACTGCTCCCAACTCTTGCTAGTGTCTGGGTGTCTCAACGTCTCTTACCAACCCCCCTAACCATGCCCACTCCTCTGCGAGCAGTCTTTTCATCAGATGATCTTAGAACTCTCAGCTTTCTATTTCCTCATGGAACCCTGAGTGTTGGGATGCATGTGTTTGGAGAGAAAGCCAGGGTGTAATACATCCTCAAGGAGTTGAAACATCTTGGCTCAGCTATTCTCCCTTAGATAAAAATAAATAACCAAACAAATGAAAAAGAACTAGGTAGCATTTGTCCATTGAGCACCTAGGCATTGGGCAAAATACTTTATATACACTTCGTCCTTCTGAACTCTCAACAATGCTCAGAAGCTGGGGCTCACAGACGTTAAGTGATTTGCCCAAAGTCACACACCTGGGAAGTAACAGACCTAAGGTTTCAAAGCAGAACCTTCTTATGCATAACCCTTCTCTGCTTAACCCTTGCACTGAACTGCCTCTCAGCCAGATGCGCTGGAAAGAGAACACCGACAAGGTGGATAGAAGGCATGTTCTTCCCCTCTGCCATCACCTGAAGCCATGGAAGCAAGCACAGTGAACCGCGTTCTGCAGGCAGCACCCACCACACAGCAACCTGCTTCCTGGTCCTACACAACACTGCCCTGCACTTGGGGGATGAGACAGTCAAGCTTTCATGGATGGAATGAATGATGTTGCACGCATCTCCAGCATTTCGCATCTCAGGATGTGTTTTGACAGTCACTGGATCATTTAATCCTTATAGTAAGGCTGTTGGGAACACAGGACAAATATTCCCTGTCCTCTTTTTCTTTAGAGAAAATTAGGATGCAAAGAAGTAAAGAGACCTGCCCAAAGTCACACAGCTGGTACGGGTGAAGTTAGGCTCCAAAGCTTATGATCACGCTACCATAGCATGCTGTTTGGCTTGGGATAAGAATCTGAGAGAGGAAGTGACTTGCCCATGGTCGCACAGCAAGACAATGTTGCTGGGATTTAAGTCAACCAATACACCCTGCTGCATCCCATTAGCCACCCAGACTTCTTCCTCTCCATCTCCTCCTCCCTTCCTGGCAGTTCTCCCCTTCAGGGGCTTCTTTCTCTCAAAGTTCCTCCTCTGCGAGCAGTCTTTTCATCAGATAAGAACTCTCAGCTTTCTATTTCCTCATGGAACCCTGAGTGTTGGGATGCATGTGTTTGGAGAGAAAGCCAGGGTGTAATACATCCTCAAGGAGTTGAAACATCTTGGCTCAGCTATTCTCCCTTAGATAAAAATAAATAACCAAACAAATGAAAAAGAACTAGGTAGCATTTGTCCATTGAGCACCTAGGCATTGGGCAAAATACTTTATATACACTTCGTCCTTCTGAACTCTCAACAATGCTCAGAAGCTGGGGCTCACAGACGTTAAGTGATTTGCCCAAAGTCACACACCTGGGAAGTAACAGACCTAAGGTTTCAAAGCAGAACCTTCTTATGCATAACCCTTCTCTGCTTAACCCTTGCACTGAACTGCCTCTCAGCCAGATGCGCTGGAAAGAGAACACCGACAAGGTGGATAGAAGGCATGTTCTTCCCCTCTGCCATCACCTGAAGCCATGGAAGCAAGCACAGTGAACCGCGTTCTGCAGGCAGCACCCACCACACAGCAACCTGCTTCCTGGTCCTACACAACACTGCCCTGCACTTGGGGGATGAGACAGTCAAGCTTTCATGGATGGAATGAATGATGTTGCACGCATCTCCAGCATTTCGCATCTCAGGATGTGTTTTGACAGTCACTGGATCATTTAATCCTTATAGTAAGGCTGTTGGGAACACAGGACAAATATTCCCTGTCCTCTTTTTCTTTAGAGAAAATTAGGATGCAAAGAAGTAAAGAGACCTGCCCAAAGTCACACAGCTGGTACGGGTGAAGTTAGGCTCCAAAGCTTATGATCACGCTACCATAGCATGCTGTTTGGCTTGGGATAAGAATCTGAGAGAGGAAGTGACTTGCCCATGGTCGCACAGCAAGACAATGTTGCTGGGATTTAAGTCAACCAATACACCCTGCTGCATCCCATTAGCCACCCAGACTTCTTCCTCTCCATCTCCTCCTCCCTTCCTGGCAGTTCTCCCCTTCAGGGGCTTCTTTCTCTCAAAGTTCCTCCTCTAGAAGCAGCTAGAACTAAGAGATGTCTCCCACCCACAGCGTCCTTGGAGACAAATAAAGGAGAAGGAGAGACTAATGAGAAGCGGGGAGAGCCATTATGGGCCTTATTTGCATGAGCTGGTTATAGCACGGTTTCCTGAACTCTTGGCAGTATATGCCAGCTCTCTGCCTGTAGGAAGGAGGTGGAACAGCTGTGTGCACATCTGCCGGAGGAATTCTTTAAAGAGCAGAGACGATGCTATTTTTCTACCAGCAGCAGCAGCAGCAGGGCAAGTGCTTGAGGCTCATTTGGGTTCATTCTCTCTGTCTGAGGTTCATGCCTTCACAACAGCTGCACACACAGAGCACGGCTGTGAGGCGGGGAAACGTCTGAAGCAAGATCAGGAGCCCCCAGCCAAATTCATGGAACTGATTATTCACAGAGGTGGCTTACGAACAGAAAATAATAGTTGAGATGCACTGTGTGCCAGGCACTCTTCTAAGCTATAGACTTATGTCTAGAAGCATACTTACATTTCATATATTAATTCAATCCTTAAAATGTATAATCCAAAAACTCTATATGCCATAACTACTTTTACTTTAACCTGTAATTTTCAAATGTTTGTTTAAAAAAAATCAGATTCCTGAACTCCTGGCCTCTGAGCACAGGAGATCTAACAAGCTCACGAGTCTTCATTTTACTAAGCTCTCCTGTTTGATTCTTGTACAGGTAGCAGATAGACCACTCTCTGAGAAAGGCTGGTAAAGAGATACATTCATATACAAGCTTTATGGCATAAAAGCAATATGCCAGCACCTGGGATAGGCACACAGGAGCTGAGGAGAAGTAATTATAAGGCTAGATGTTACCTGGATGCTAACTATATTTCAGGCACTTTGCTAAATGCCTTACATCCACTAAAATGCTTAATTATCACAACAAACACACCCAAGTCAGGTTAATAACCTCTATGTTACAGATAAGGCAATTAACTAAAGTCCACAGAGGTAAAGTAACTTGTTCAAAACCTAAGTTGTCTAAAGCCTCACAGATAGCAGGAACTTGAATGCTATTCTTTCTGATTCCAGAAACTGTGACCTTAATCATGGGTGCATATTTTCTACCTTTGTGGAGCTCCCAGACTCGTGGAAAAGCCAAGCTAATGACCTAAACAATCAAAGCTACAGAGTGAGAAAAAAAAAAAAAGGAGTTTTATAGTTCTAAGAGGAGTGAAGGTTAGTAGAAAAGACACATCACTTCCTACTAAAGGACAACCCTGGTGGACTTCCTAAGGAAGGTGATATTTATTTAGGTTTTTTTTTTCTTTTAATGGTAGAATTTGAACATAGTAGTGATGAGAGTTGTAGGGAAGAACATTCCAGGAAGAGAGAATATCCTAAGCATAAGCACTGATGTGCCAAAGAACAGGGGTTTGATGGGAAACGAGAAACACCACTTGGTTGGTGTGAAACTATAGTCAAATGCAAATAGCTCACTCCCCCATCTCTTTCAAATGTTTACTCAAACGCCATCATCTCCATAAAGCCTTAGCTGACCACCCCATTTACAGCTGCAATGAAAATCCCGCCCTCTCTGTTTCAGTACTCTGCTTTATTTTTCCCCCAAACACTCTTAACTTTCTAATGTATCATTTGCTTTTTAAAAAAATTTCTTGTCTGACTCCATCCACTAGAACAAATGTTCTAAGAGGGCAGAGATTTTTGTCAGTTTTGTTTATTGTTGAATCCTGGAGCCTATAACAGGACTGGAGATGTGATAAGTGACTGATTCAAATTTTAAAATTTTTGAATGGAGGAAGCAAGGGGGAGCATTAGGGAAGAGTGTGCTTGGAGGTTTCAGCACCTCGGACAGAGACCCCACAGGGTTTGTTTTGTTGTTGGGGTTTTTTTGTTTTTTGTTTTGTCGTTGCTATTGTTTGAGGTTTTTTTTTTTTTTTTGCTTCAGGAAGTTTTATTCCCTACTACCCAATAGATTGGGGGCTTCCCAGGTGGCGCTAGCGGTAAAGAACTCTCCTACCAATGTAGGATATGTAAAGGGACATGGGTTTGATCCCTGGATCAGGAAGATAATTCTGGAGGAGGGCAAGGCAACCCACTCCAGTATTATTCCCTGGAGAATCCCTTGGACCGAGGAGCCTGGCTGTCTACAGTCCACGGGAGCTAGATTCAAAATAACGCCTACTAAAGGATGCAGGACTACATTTTTGGTGGACCTTAATCATGGGTGCATATTTTCTACCTTTGTGGAGCTCCCAGACTCGTGGAAAAGCCAAGCTAATGACCTAAACAATCAAAGCTACAGAGTGAGAAAAAAAAAAAAAGGAGTTTTATAGTTCTAAGAGGAGTGAAGGTTAGTAGAAAAGACACATCACTTCCTACTAAAGGACAACCCTGGTGGACTTCCTAAGGAAGGTGATATTTATTTAGGTTTTTTTCTTTTAATGGTAGAATTTGAACATAGTAGTGATGAGAGTTGTAGGGAAGAACATTCCAGGAAGAGAGAATATCCTAAGCATAAGCACTGATGTGCCAAAGAACAGGGGTTTGATGGGAAACGAGAAACACCACTTGGTTGGTGTGAAACTATAGTCAAATGCAAATAGCTCACTCCCCCATCTCTTTCAAATGTTTACTCAAACGCCATCATCTCCATAAAGCCTTAGCTGACCACCCCATTTACAGCTGCAATGAAAATCCCGCCCTCTCTGTTTCAGTACTCTGCTTTATTTTTCCCCCAAACACTCTTAACTTTCTAATGTATCATTTGCTTTTTAAAAAAATTTCTTGTCTGACTCCATCCACTAGAACAAATGTTCTAAGAGGGCAGAGATTTTTGTCAGTTTTGTTTATTGTTGAATCCTGGAGCCTATAACAGGACTGGAGATGTGATAAGTGACTGATTCAAATTTTAAAATTTTTGAATGGAGGAAGCAAGGGGGAGCATTAGGGAAGAGTGTGCTTGGAGGTTTCAGCACCTCGGACAGAGACCCCACAGGGTTTGTTTTGTTGTTGGGGTTTTTTTGTTTTTTGTTTTGTCGTTGCTATTGTTTGAGGTTTTTTTTTTTTTTTTGCTTCAGGAAGTTTTATTCCCTACTACCCAATAGATTGGGGGCTTCCCAGGTGGCGCTAGCGGTAAAGAACTCTCCTACCAATGTAGGATATGTAAAGGGACATGGGTTTGATCCCTGGATCAGGAAGATAATTCTGGAGGAGGGCAAGGCAACCCACTCCAGTATTATTCCCTGGAGAATCCCTTGGACCGAGGAGCCTGGCTGTCTACAGTCCACGGGGTTGCAGAGTTGTACACGACTGAAGCAACTTGGCCTCCGTGCACGCATGCACCTAACAGATTGCAATGCGGTAGACCTGAAATAGACACCTAAATTCCTCCCTCCCTGTCTCCCTTCCTTCCTCCTCTCTAACTCTACGCTGATAGGTCTAATGTACATCCAGGATAATACACCAGTCATACCATGCTATGGCAAGCTATACAAGTCAGTCCTACTGCAGACATCAGTAGTTTCCAGGATCCTGATATTCTGAGCAGTCAGGTAACACAAGCAATGTCCCATGTCTGGGGCACGCAGGTGGAATTCTCTGATTAAGGCAGCCTTATCCCTCTTGGGTGATTCCTAAATCAATTCCCCACCTCAAGACAGCCTTCTGCTCTCTCTTTTCCACAAAAACATTTTTGACAAACCCTATTTCTCTCGCTCCTCCTTTCTGATGAGTCCTCAGAGACTCCCACCAGTCCGTTCTGATTCATATTTATCAGCATGGGGCTGTCTTCCCTCCCACCATCATCCTTGTATTCTCTCCCAAGTTAATCAGGGGAAGCAGATGGATGATGGTACCCCGTGTAACCTAATTAAGATAAAAGCTTCCACTGATCTCCCTGCTGAAGAGACAAAAGATGTTGCCAGCAATAACTTCTCGTGCCAACATGTCTGATATGTGCAGCCCCATGGAGCCCAGGGATTTGGTAGATGCCTTCAAAACTAAAGAGTCCCAGTGATACAAGCCCCCAAGACAAGGAATCTGGCTGCTTCTCACCATCTCCACCTGGTCCAAGCCTCGAATCGTGTCTTACCTGAATTCCTGCAGTACCCTCTTTACTGATCTCCCAGATTTTCTTCTCGCCCCTCTATAGATCATTCTCAGTGCACTAACACTGCCCAACTGTTGTGTCCTTTTGAAACAAACTGGCTCAGGTCATTCCTTTTTCAAAACCCTCCAGGGGTTCCCAAATAACCCAAAGTAACTTTGATCCCTGGATCAGGAAGAATAATTCTGGAGGAGGGCAAGGCAACCCACTCCAGTATTATTCCCTGGAGAATCCCTTGGACCGAGGAGCCTGGCTGTCTACAGTCCACGGGGTTGCAGAGTTGTACACGACTGAAGCAACTTGGCCTCCGTGCACGCATGCACCTAACAGATTGCAATGCGGTAGACCTGAAATAGACACCTAAATTCCTCCCTCCCTGTCTCCCTTCCTTCCTCCTCTCTAACTCTACGCTGATAAGTCTAATGTACATCCAGGATAATACACCAGTCATACCATGCTATGGCAAGCTATACAAGTCAGTCCTACTGCAGACATCAGTAGTTTCCAGGATCCTGATATTCTGAGCAGTCAGGTAACACAAGCAATGTCCCATGTCTGGGGCACGCAGGTGGAATTCTCTGATTAAGGCAGCCTTATCCCTCTTGGGTGATTCCTAAATCAATTCCCCACCTCAAGACAGCCTTCTGCTCTCTCTTTTCCACAAAAACATTTTTGACAAACCCTATTTCTCTCGCTCCTCCTTTCTGATGAGTCCTCAGAGACTCCCACCAGTCCGTTCTGATTCATATTTATCAGCATGGGGCTGTCTTCCCTCCCACCATCATCCTTGTATTCTCTCCCAAGTTAATCAGGGGAAGCAGATGGATGATGGTACCCCGTGTAACCTAATTAAGATAAAAGCTTCCACTGATCTCCCTGCTGAAGAGACAAAAGATGTTGCCAGCAATAACTTCTCGTGCCAACATGTCTGATATGTGCAGCCCCATGGAGCCCAGGGATTTGGTAGATGCCTTCAAAACTAAAGAGTCCCAGTGATACAAGCCCCCAAGACAAGGAATCTGGCTGCTTCTCACCATCTCCACCTGGTCCAAGCCTCGAATCGTGTCTTACCTGAATTCCTGCAGTACCCTCTTTACTGATCTCCCAGATTTTCTTCTCGCCCCTCTATAGATCATTCTCAGTGCACTAACACTGCCCAACTGTTGTGTCCTTTTGAAACAAACTGGCTCAGGTCATTCCTTTTTTCAAAACCCTCCAGGGGTTCCCAAATCACCCAAAGTAACAGCCAAAGTCTACCTGTGGCCCTACCTGTCTGGCCACGGCTACCTCTATGAGCACATCTCTTACTCTTCTCCTTTATTCTGTTCCAGTCATACTGGTCTCCTCATTGCTCCTGGGACACCCAGCATATTTCGGCCATCTGCTTTGCATTGGCTTCTCCCTCTTGACTGTCATGATCCTCACCCAGGTAGCCACTGGGCTCATTCCCTCACCTCCTGACTACCCTTTTTAAGGCTGCAACACATATTACCAACTACCAATCACATTTGCCCTGATTTATATTTTGTCTTATAGCAGACATAATCTTCTACTATACCAGATAACCCATTTGCCTATTACTGGACAACTAGCACATGAGAATCACTAAGACAGAGATTTTTGTCTGTTTCATTCCCTGTTGCTTCACAAGCTAGTTAATAGTGCCTGACACATAATAAAGCATTCAACATTTACTAAATAAACAGATAAAAAAATCAACAGGAATACAAAAATTCACATTACTCAAGGTGGCCAGAGGGTACAAAGACAACTGTGCCAAAAACATGGAAACCAACACAAAATAACATTCCCTGAAGTACAGTCATCAAGTGCTTGACAATCTATAGGTGGGTAACCCCACTGCACCAGTTCTGCATCTTACAATACACCTGAGGTCGTGTTAACATCCTTGCTTTGCCATCCCCAGACTGTGATCTTGCGTAAGTCACTTAACCTTTGATTTTCTCATATATAATAAGGGGATAATAATAGAAATTCATCTCATAAGGCTGTTGGGGGAATTCAATGACATAATACTACTGGGCTTAGAATAGTGCTGTAAGTTTAGTGAGCAGTTACTAATTGGAGACCTCATGTGTTAAGACAGATCTTGAGCCGCTGACTGGAAGAAGGACACCTGGCTGCTTCTCACCATCTCCACCTGGTCCAAGCCTCGAATCGTGTCTTACCTAAATCTCTCCCAGATTTTCTTCTCGCCCCTCTATAGATCATTCTCAGTGCACTAACACTGCCCAACTGTTGTGTCCTTTTGAAACAAACTGGCTCAGGTCATTCCTTTTTTCAAAACCCTCCAGGGGTTCCCAAATCACCCAAAGTAACAGCCAAAGTCTACCTGTGGCCCTACCTGTCTGGCCACGGCTACCTCTATGAGCACATCTCTTACTCTTCTCCTTTATTCTGTTCCAGTCATACTGGTCTCCTCATTGCTCCTGGGACACCCAGCATATTTCGGCCATCTGCTTTGCATTGGCTTCTCCCTCTTGACTGTCATGATCCTCACCCAGGTAGCCACTGGGCTCATTCCCTCACCTCCTGACTACCCTTTTTAAGGCTGCAACACATATTACCAACTACCAATCACATTTGCCCTGATTTATATTTTGTCTTATAGCAGACATAATCTTCTACTATACCAGATAACCCATTTGCCTATTACTGGACAACTAGCACATGAGAATCACTAAGACAGAGATTTTTGTCTGTTTCATTCCCTGTTGCTTCACAAGCTAGTTAATAGTGCCTGACACATAATAAAGCATTCAACATTTACTAAATAAACAGATAAAAAAATCAACAGGAATACAAAAATTCACATTACTCAAGGTGGCCAGAGGGTACAAAGACAACTGTGCCAAAAACATGGAAACCAACACAAAATAACATTCCCTGAAGTACAGTCATCAAGTGCTTGACAATCTATAGGTGGGTAACCCCACTGCACCAGTTCTGCATCTTACAATACACCTGAGGTCGTGTTAACATCCTTGCTTTGCCATCCCCAGACTGTGATCTTGCGTAAGTCACTTAACCTTTGATTTTCTCATATATAATAAGGGGATAATAATAGAAATTCATCTCATAAGGCTGTTGGGGGAATTCAATGACATAATACTACTGGGCTTAGAATAGTGCTGTAAGTTTAGTGAGCAGTTACTAATTGGAGACCTCATGTGTTAAGACAGATCTTGAGCCGCTGACTGGAAGAAGGACAGAGAACAGAAAACAGAGTCTCAGAGTTGCTCAAAGCTCTCTCTATGACTTCTGTCCCCTGGTTATATCCCCTAGAGGCCAGAGCAACTTTGAGGCCCTCAGGCAGTTATACAGATGAATTTTCCTTAAATCAGGCTCCCACTTCTTTCCCTAAGAAGCACTGCTTGGGTCCAGAATCTCATATTTCTTGCACGTGATAGCTTTGGCTTTTCCTCTTAACTGCTAACTTTGTGCACACAGGCATGCTAAGTCACTTCAGTCATGCCTGACTCTTTGCAACTCTATGGAATGTAGCCTGCTAGTTTCCCGAGTCCATGGGATTCTCCAGGCAAGAATACTGGAGTGGGTTGCCATTGCCTTCTCCTGTGATCTTCCCAACCCAGGGATCAAACTCACGTCTCCTGTGGCTCCTGCAATGCAGGCAGATTCTTTACCACTGAGCCACCAGGGAAGCTCACTAACTTCACTGGAGATCAAAATTAGGCCATTAGCTAGATGTGGAGGTAGATGTGGGTAAGCGGAGGGATGGACACTGGCCATTCTTACTGTCTACTTCTTCCCCCACCCCCAGCCCTCCCTGGCCCCAAATCGCCCTTCTCCCTAACTACAAAGCAATGATATCCATGCATGTCAGTGCAAGCAAGCAATTCTAGCCAAGATAGTAAATATTCATTGTTGAACCAGCTAAGTTTCAGAGTTATTTGTTATGCAGAAATATATAACTAATACATTCGGAAAGAGACCTGAAAACCTACACTTCTGTCCTGCTACCAGGAACTTCTCTATGAATGGCCAAGAGATGAGATGATTTGCAGAAGAAAAATACAGCTAGTCCTAAGTGGCTGAACAATAGCTCTGAACTCAAATCAACCTGCCCACATCCCCTGGGCACTCACTGTTACTACACATGCTGAGAGTGCCAGCAAGTCTCCACCTGAGCTCCCTGCCCATTCAGGACCATGGGTTGACACCCGTCAGCAGCTGTTTCCTCATGATGGCTGGGAGCTTAAAGATAAACACCCTGACTTCCTTAACCCTTCATGGGATGACTGAGGTGTGTTCTACAACACCTTCCAGAAGTCCCTAATGAGACTGAGTTCCAGTGGTCCACAGTGGTAATTTGCTCAATAAAAACCCTTCACTGACTTTTTCCCTCTTCCCTATGTTATCTTTCCTACTGCCTTACCAATAATTCTTGGGTTTATCTCCCAAATAAACTACCTGAACTCAAATCCTTGCTTTGAATGCCAGTCACTGCATAAATAGTTGTAAAATATATCATCTCACTTAATCTCTACAAGTAATATTTCCATTTTATAGACACCTGAGGCAAAGAGAAGGTGACTGACTCACCAATGGTTACACAGCTAGGAATGAGCAGCACAGGATTTGAAAGCAAGCCTCTCTGACCTGAATGCCTGGGCTTTATACCTCTGTCCACACTCCACCCACCACCATCTGCTCTAAAGCTATCCATCTCCATTCTCATGTCCTTCTCCCTGCTCCCTTATGAAAACTCTCATGCTGCAGGCCCCATTCCATGTCTTTCACTCCAGGAAGAGGCTACTAAGTCAGTATGAATGCGGCAGATTCTTTACCACTGAGCCACCAGGGAAGCTCACTAACTTCACTGGAGATCAAAATTAGGCCATTAGCTAGATGTGGAGGTAGATGTGGGTAAGCGGAGGGATGGACACTGGCCATTCTTACTGTCTACTTCTTCCCCACCCCAGCCCTCCCTGGCCCCAAATCGCCCTTCTCCCTAACTACAAAGCAATGATATCCATGCATGTCAGTGCAAGCAAGCAATTCTAGCCAAGATAGTAAATATTCATTGTTGAACCAGCTAAGTTTCAGAGTTATTTGTTATGCAGAAATATATAACTAATACATTCGGAAAGAGACCTGAAAACCTACACTTCTGTCCTGCTACCAGGAACTTCTCTATGAATGGCCAAGAGATGAGATGATTTGCAGAAGAAAAATACAGCTAGTCCTAAGTGGCTGAACAATAGCTCTGAACTCAAATCAACCTGCCCACATCCCCTGGGCACTCACTGTTACTACACATGCTGAGAGTGCCAGCAAGTCTCCACCTGAGCTCCCTGCCCATTCAGGACCATGGGTTGACACCCGTCAGCAGCTGTTTCCTCATGATGGCTGGGAGCTTAAAGATAAACACCCTGACTTCCTTAACCCTTCATGGGATGACTGAGGTGTGTTCTACAACACCTTCCAGAAGTCCCTAATGAGACTGAGTTCCAGTGGTCCACAGTGGTAATTTGCTCAATAAAAACCCTTCACTGACTTTTTCCCTCTTCCCTATGTTATCTTTCCTACTGCCTTACCAATAATTCTTGGGTTTATCTCCCAAATAAACTACCTGAACTCAAATCCTTGCTTTGAATGCCAGTCACTGCATAAATAGTTGTAAAATATATCATCTCACTTAATCTCTACAAGTAATATTTCCATTTTATAGACACCTGAGGCAAAGAGAAGGTGACTGACTCACCAATGGTTACACAGCTAGGAATGAGCAGCACAGGATTTGAAAGCAAGCCTCTCTGACCTGAATGCCTGGGCTTTATACCTCTGTCCACACTCCACCCACCACCATCTGCTCTAAAGCTATCCATCTCCATTCTCATGTCCTTCTCCCCTGCTCCCTTATGAAAACTCTCATGCTGCAGGCCCCATCCCATGTGTCTTTCACTCCAGGAAGAGGCTACTAAGTCAGTATGAATGTTCCCAAACTAAGTCCCTAGATCACAAAGATCTTCTCAAGACTTGTGTCCCCAAAGTGATCCCAGCAATAGGGAATGTCATCAGGCTTTCAGCACACCTGAGGAGCCTAAGAGAAAAGGATTCACCATGACAGGTGGGTCCTAAATCAGTCCTCGCAGGCAACAGTCTAATTCAGCAAACTATAGGGCTTCCTCCTGGGACTACAGGTGGGAGTTCTACTTAGCCCCTCTACTCCAACTCATTCCCACAAATATTAAACAACACCTACCCTGTGTCAGGCTCTCAGTAAATATTTCTTGAATAAATGAATCAATCGTTGGATGGATTAATGAACTGACAAATACAGGTGGATCGCCTAGCTGGACACAGAGCCTCCAGCTGAGACCCCGCCCGCTCGCTGGGTATCTCCTGTCCACTTGATTTGACAGAAGAGCAACAGGCTGAATCATCTGTACTAAGAATCACGACTTTATTCATGCGGAGTGCTTTCCAAGTGTTTCCAAAGATTCCTAAGTGATATCTCATTTTAAACCCATCCCCCCGCATCAACCTTTGAGTTTGTTGGAATGGGAATGGATGACAAGTGAGTGTGAATGAAAGAATTCCAGCTCCCAAGTTCAAGAGACGTCAGGCTCCAGTGCTGGGTTTGTCACCTGCCACTGTCATGTGAATTGGAAATGGCCTCTTCTCTGTTCTGAGAGCCAGTTTCCTTGTCTTTAAAATGAAAAGTCAAACTGAACTCAATCCTTGCTTTGAATGCCAGTCACTGCATAAATAGTTGTAAAATATATCATCTCACTTAATCTCTACAAGTAATATTTCCATTTTATAGACACCTGAGGCAAAGAGAAGGTGACTGACTCACCAATGGTTACACAGCTAGGAATGAGCAGCACAGGATTTGAAAGCAAGCCTCTCTGACCTGAATGCCTGGGCTTTATACCTCTGTCCACACTCCACCCACCACCATCTGCTCTAAAGCTATCCATCTCCATTCTCATGTCCTTCTCCCCTGCTCCCTTATGAAAACTCTCATGCTGCAGGCCCCATCCCATGTGTCTTTCACTCCAGGAAGAGGCTACTAAGTCAGTATGAATGTTCCCAAACTAAGTCCCTAGATCACAAAGATCTTCTCAAGACTTGTGTCCCCAAAGTGATCCCAGCAATAGGGAATGTCATCAGGCTTTCAGCACACCTGAGGAGCCTAAGAGAAAAGGATTCACCATGACAGGTGGGTCCTAAATCAGTCCTCGCAGGCAACAGTCTAATTCAGCAAACTATAGGGCTTCCTCCTGGGACTACAGGTGGGAGTTCTACTTAGCTCTCTCTACTCCAACTCATTCCCACAAATATTAAACAACACCTACCCTGTGTCAGGCTCTCAGTAAATATTTCTTGAATAAATGAATCAATCGTTGGATGGATTAATGAACTGACAAATACAGGTGGATCGCCTAGCTGGACACAGAGCCTCCAGCTGAGACCCCGCCCGCTCGCTGGGTATCTCCTGTCCACTTGATTTGACAGAAGAGCAACAGGCTGAATCATCTGTACTAAGAATCACGACTTTATTCATGCGGAGTGCTTTCCAAGTGTTTCCAAAGATTCCTAAGTGATATCTCATTTTAAACCCATCCCCCCGCATCAACCTTTGAGTTTGTTGGAATGGGAATGGATGACAAGTGAGTGTGAATGAAAGAATTCCAGCTCCCAAGTTCAAGAGACGTCAGGCTCCAGTGCTGGGTTTGTCACTCTGCCACTGTCATGTGAATTGGAAATGGCCTCTTCTCTGTTCTGAGAGCCAGTTTCCTTGTCTTTAAAATGAAAAAAAGTCAAACTGAACTTAAGATCAAAGAGTCCCTTCTGGTGCTAACATTTTAGGATTCTAATATCTATCCAAATAGAAAGGGAGGGCTGAAAAGGACCAAATTTTATATATCACAAATTTCCCCATGATTCCTCAAATCTCATCTGTAAATCTCTGAGTACAGTTATTCCTACCAGTAGTAAATGCTGGCTTGTTGTGTTCTTATCATGTTCTTGGTTTCTGCAGGTGGCACAGTGATAAGGAATTCGTCTACCAATGCAGGAGACATTGGTTCGATCCTTGGGTAGGGAAAAATCCCCTGGAGGAGGAAATGGCACCCCACTCCAGTATTCATGCTGGGACAATTCCATGGGCAGAGGATCCTGGCAGTCACAAAGAGTCAGACACATCTGAGCACACATGCATCGTGCTCTCGGGACTATGCAGGGAATGCTGTATACATTATGTTACTTATTCCTCACAGCAACCTGTGAGTCTGGGCTAGACATGTCATTTATGAGTGCTTCTAGCTGCCCGAAGCAGGAAATCTGACTATCAAGCAGAAAACCTTAAGCCATAAAGACATTCTTAACAAGGAAATTGGATATCCCACTGTGGGTTCAGTATCTCATCGACATCATTTAGTATCTAGGTTCTTACATTTCTTTTTCTTTTTTTGAACATTTTGTTTATTTATTTATTTATTTGCATCTGTCTTTATTTGTTGGCATGTGTGGGCCTCCCATTGCAGTGGTATCTCTCTTTGCAGAGCACCGGCTCTGGGCACATGCACTCCAGAGCGCTGGCTCGTAATTGGACACACTGGCCCAGCTGCTCTGCAGCATGTGGGCTCTTCCCCAGCCAGGGGTCAAACCAGTGCCCCTTGCATTGCAAGGCAGACTCTTTACCCACTGGATCATCAGGAAAGCCCAGTTCTTACATTCTTAGAGTGTTGGTGCTTCATTTCCAAATACGTTGCCTCATGATCACAAGAAGGCTACCATGGCTCCAGACATAGTAATCCAGACATCATAACCCCACATAACACTGGAAGCAGAAAGGAGGAAAGGGAAAGAGAGATCTATCCTCAAGTACATACAGCTTTATTTTTTTATTGGAGAAAAGTCACTCCCAGAATCCTCTGTGCCATCTTCCCTTTAATCTCACTGGCCAAGACTCAGTCACACAGTCACCCTGGCTGCAAGGAAGACTGGAAAAGCATCTGGCTTCTTCAACCACTGTATTTTTCAACTGCTATAATGGGAGGTAAACAAGAGGAACAAACATGGCACGTGCTATTGACTAGAGAACCAATAATCTATCCTAGTCTTTATTCCTATTTCCTTATTTCCCAGAAAACCGAGGCTTAGAGGAGTTAAGTAACTTGTTCAAGGTCAAAGCAGTGAATATAGTGACAGAGACATGAGAGTAATTCTGCCCAGCTCCAAACGCTGTGCTCTTAACTACTGTCACATCCCACCCTGGGCACCAAGTAGACCTGATATAGTCCAATCATGGACTATGTAACGGGAGCCATATGTATTTTCTAAAAGGATATTGAAAGAGAACAGGGATTTTAAGTCAGGCTTGAAGATCCAATGATGAGAGAGGCAGGAAGTGAGTCTCCTCTGGAAGGCAACAGGACTGTGCTCAAGCACCTGGCAGGCTGGTGAAGATGAGGCAGGAATGTCCCAAGCCCTTGGCACCCTCCCCTCCAGTTTCAAGTTTGGCTCCACACAGCTTTGCCTGACCTCCATCAGTAGAAACAGCTGAGTCAGAAGATGGCTTTCCTCGGGAGGGAAGCAGGAACCCTGGAGTGAGCTGATCCTTCCCGAGTCATGCGTCAAGGGACTTCTAAGAGCATAATCACTCTCTCCAATGAAGGCCAGTGGTGACAGGTGTTTTAATGAAGGGTAACGGCATTCTGTATTTAACTATACTCAGCCACGGACTCACTACTGCAGTAGCCAACAGAAAGACAAGCAAACCCAAGGGAACGAAGAGTTTGTACTGGGGAGTAGCCAACTGGGAGAAGATGCTTCATTTCCAAATACGTTGCCTCATGATCACAAGAAGGCTACCATGGCTCCAGACATAGTAATCCAGACATCATAACCCCACATAACACTGGAAGCAGAAAGGAGGAAAGGGAAAGAGAGATCTATCCTCAAGTACATACAGCTTTATTTTTTTATTGGAGAAAAGTCACTCCCAGAATCCTCTGTGCCATCTTCCCTTTAATCTCACTGGCCAAGACTCAGTCACACAGTCACCCTGGCTGCAAGGAAGACTGGAAAAGCATCTGGCTTCTTCAACCACTGTATTTTTCAACTGCTATAATGGGAGGTAAACAAGAGGAACAAACATGGCACGTGCTATTGACTAGAGAACCAATAATCTATCCTAGTCTTTATTCCTATTTCCTTATTTCCCAGAAAACCGAGGCTTAGAGGAGTTAAGTAACTTGTTCAAGGTCAAAGCAGTGAATATAGTGACAGAGACATGAGAGTAATTCTGCCCAGCTCCAAACGCTGTGCTCTTAACTACTGTCACATCCCACCCTGGGCACCAAGTAGACCTGATATAGTCCAATCATGGACTATGTAACGGGAGCCATATGTATTTTCTAAAAGGATATTGAAAGAGAACAGGGATTTTAAGTCAGGCTTGAAGATCCAATGATGAGAGAGGCAGGAAGTGAGTCTCCTCTGGAAGGCAACAGGACTGTGCTCAAGCACCTGGCAGGCTGGTGAAGATGAGGCAGGAATGTCCCAAGCCCTTGGCACCCTCCCCTCCAGTTTCAAGTTTGGCTCCACACAGCTTTGCCTGACCTCCATCAGTAGAAACAGCTGAGTCAGAAGATGGCTTTCCTCGGGAGGGAAGCAGGAACCCTGGAGTGAGCTGATCCTTCCCGAGTCATGCGTCAAGGGACTTCTAAGAGCATAATCACTCTCTCCAATGAAGGCCAGTGGTGACAGGTGTTTTAATGAAGGGTAACGGCATTCTGTATTTAACTATACTCAGCCACGGACTCACTACTGCAGTAGCCAACAGAAAGACAAGCAAACCCAAGGGAACGAAGAGTTTGTCAGGCTTGGGAAGAAGCCAAGCTAAGACACAGACCACCTGGGACCCTGATGATTGCTCTAGCCAATGGGGTGGGGGTGGGGGGGGCTCCTGAACCCTCTTCAATGGAGAACCTGACGGCACGGAACAGGGCCATGGTCACAGAAAGGTCCACCGGACAGTCCTAAAATGGAATGAGGCTGAAGGACGGTTACTTTTCGAAAGGAAAATCAAGATGCTGGGACTTGATGAAGGGTGCACGGACGTGGAAGAAGCAAAGCAGATGCCCACTGAGAGTCATTCTTAATTTAAGAGTTGCAGACTTCCAAAACCAGAGAGAGCTATGGACCTTCTCCCCTGGGGGCCATAAGAGGGCAACAATTCCACAAACACTGAATTCTGCTTAGCATTTCAGAGGGGTCATAGGCTCTCATAGGCTCCTTGAAGCCAAGCAATGAGCAGTGACCCCAGTTCAGAACGGCTGGTGTTCAGGGAATCTTGGCAAGACAGTTGGGGCTGGAGGGAATAACTTTTAAAGGCTTTTCTGCTTGAGTGTTGTCCCCAGAGCTTCCTTTATTCTCCGCCCCAATGCCCTTTAGTCTGGGAAAATGACAAATTTGTCTCTACTCCTAATTATTGGGTAAGACACAAACGATGCAAATATTATGCTAAATGAGGTCCCTTAAAATAGCAGAGAGCAAACCAGTGCTGGAGATGCCTTGTCATTTGTAATTTGCAAACGAGTTTGATGCCTTTCTTCATCCTTTCCCCACTCCCCACCCCTGTGGTTGATGCTAATCTGAATTCCTGGAGGAGTCACCTTCCCCCTAGAAAGGTGTCCCTTGAGGGGAGGGTGGGCGGGAAATGGGGGCATGGAAATGCTGCTTGATTGCCTATATCTGATTAGTAATTACCTGCTAAGAGTCGCTCTGGAGAGAAACACTGTCAACCTCTGATGAGGAAAAAGCTTTAAGAGGCAGATCTCCCAGGTGAAGGGTGGAAGAGGAAGATGATGAAAAAGGGAGATATTCAGTTAGGGGTTGCTGCTAGTTGGGCTGGTAATAGGAAATTACAGTTGACTCACTACTGCAGTAGCCAACAGAAAGACAAGCAAACGCAAGGGAACGAAGAGTTTGTCAGGCTTGGGAAGAAGCCAAGCTAAGACACAGACCACCTGGGACCCTGATGATTGCTCTAGCCACTGGGGTGGGGGCTCCTGGACCCTCTTCAATGGAGAACCTGACGGCACGGAACAGGGCCATGGTCACAGAAAGGTCCACCGGACAGTCCTAAAATGGAATGAGGCTGAAGGACGGTTACTTTTCGAAAGGAAAATCAAGATGCTGGGACTTGATGAAGGGTGCACGGACGTGGAAGAAGCAAAGCAGATGCCCACTGAGAGTCATTCTTAATTTAAGAGTTGCAGACTTCCAAAACCAGAGAGAGCTATGGACCTTCTCCCCTGGGGGCCATAAGAGGGCAACAATTCCACAAACACTGAATTCTGCTTAGCATTTCAGAGGGGTCATAGGCTCTCATAGGCTCCTTGAAGCCAAGCAATGAGCAGTGACCCCAGTTCAGAACGGCTGGTGTTCAGGGAATCTTGGCAAGACAGTTGGGGCTGGAGGGAATAACTTTTAAAGGCTTTTCTGCTTGAGTGTTGTCCCCAGAGCTTCCTTTATTCTCCGCCCCAATGCCCTTTAGTCTGGGAAAATGACAAATTTGTCTCTACTCCTAATTATTGGGTAAGACACAAACGATGCAAATATTATGCTAAATGAGGTCCCTTAAAATAGCAGAGAGCAAACCAGTGCTGGAGATGCCTTGTCATTTGTAATTTGCAAACGAGTTTGATGCCTTTCTTCATCCTTTCCCCACTCCCCACCCCTGTGGTTGATGCTAATCTGAATTCCTGGAGGAGTCACCTTCCCCCTAGAAAGGTGTCCCTTGAGGGGAGGGTGGGCGGGAAATGGGGGCATGGAAATGCTGCTTGATTGCCTATATCTGATTAGTAATTACCTGCTAAGAGTCGCTCTGGAGAGAAACACTGTCAACCTCTGATGAGGAAAAAGCTTTAAGAGGCAGATCTCCCAGGTGAAGGGTGGAAGAGGAAGATGATGAAAAGGGGAGGGAAGTGGTAATAGATATGCAGTTAGGGGGTTGCTGCTAGTTGGGCTGGGGGAGAATCAGGCAGGTTATTTCCTCCTGCAGGCATTTACATTTCACCATTCTTCAGCACGTGTGACCTGGAGCTATATGTAGCTTAAACTGTATGCCTCAGTTTCCTTATCTGTAAAATGGGGACAAAGCCTGTACCTGCTTATTAGAGCTGTTGTGAAGACTGAATAAAATCTTACTACAGTGCATGCATCCAAACAAGTTCCAGTTCAGCCTGCAGTTGACAAGTCATTGTGCTTGGGATTCTACAAGACCTCAGGAAGGCCACCCTGGTTTCTGCCAACACAAACCCATATTCTTTAAAAATGATAGTTTATAACCAATTTCCAACTGCTTATGTCACCAGAAAGGAATACTGGGCTTGGGCAATCCTAGACAAGAGTCATCAAAAATCGCATATTTGGTTTCAGCTGTTTTCATGAATTTCCTCACCATGGGTGATCAATGAGAAAGGTGATTCAGCTCACTCAGTGTTCTCAGTTGTTCTAAATGCAGACAAGATCCTGGAAGGACCCCCTTTAAATACTTCTCCCAAAATGGCACAATACCTAGTGAACGTCCCTCCCCATTCCTCAAAAATTGGAACATGTGACTCAGTCTACAAATTGCTGGGTGACCTTGGGTAAACTGGCTTAACCTCTCTGGTCGTGAGTTTCTTCGTAAGTAAAATGAACACAATAAAGCCAGGTTTTTGCACTGCTTGTTCTTCCCTCTGTATTTACTTTTCTCTCTCTCTCTCTAAATGTCTTAGGTGATAGCCCCTCTCCTCTGCCTTTATAAAGAACATATCCACCTTCCCTCAGAACATACAGGTCCCATCTCATCCCGAGATCTGCTTGGCTTCACCATACTCTTTTTTCTGTTACCCCTCCCAAAAGAGGTACATTTTGGTACTTTGTATACACTGTACATGTACAGTGATTAGACTGCATTTTTACTGATTTGTACTGGTGATGTCATTCCGATGATGACCCTTCCTATTTCGAGAAGACAGAGGTTAAACCAGTGGTCCTTTGCTGTGGCTACGCACTGAACTCACCAGGGGAGATTTTAAAATATTGATGCCCAAGTTCAACCCCATCTCTCTAGCCCCTCATGATCACCCCTCACCAAAATTCTGATTTCAGTCAATTTGGATATGGCCTAGGCACTGGGTTTTTTTTTTTTAACCTAGGTTGAAGTTGAACATGACTTAGCAACTCCACCACCACCACCACCACCACCATACTAATCTGCAGTTAAATTTGAGGAGCCTAAGAGAGAGAAACTAGGACTAGTGAATAATATACAGCAACAGGGTAAAGTCTTAAATTCATATTTTTAAACTTCATCATAAGGAAAATAATGATATATTTGACCACAATTGTGTTTTGGCTGGACCACATGGGTTTTGGGGTCTTAGTTTCCTGACTAGGGTTTGTGGGATCAAACCCACAGCCTCTGTACTGGAAGCATGGAGTCTTAACCACTAAGCTAGGGACGTCTCTGACCACAATTTTTTTGCATTCCCCCAAACTATAAGACAAATTAGGAAGCCAAGCAGCCAACTTCTTAAAAAGAAACTGAAATAGACACAGAAGACCAAGGAGAAAGTATATATTCCTTCAGTTAACCCCAGAGAAATTTTAAAGTTCCGTCATATGAAAAGAGCCTCTGTAAGTCAATAAGAAATATATAAAAAACCTAAAACTCCAACAAAAGAAGAACAAAAGACATGAAAAATGATTCTCAGCAGAATAAATACATGTGTCTAATAAGCTTATGATTTTTTTTTAATCTGGCCTTTTCAATAATCAAAGAAATGCAAATGGAACAAGCCACTGGCTTTAAACATATTAAATTAACAAAGACAAAAAGAAAACCTATATAGGTAGCCTGGGTAAAAGGAAGCACTCTCAAGCCCTGCTAGTGGAATTGTAAATTAGTTCAACCTTTACAGAAAGCAATTTGGCAGGACAATCCCAATTATGTTAAAAAATATATATATATGTACATTTAGGCATATGAAAAATGCCGGGAGGATATAAAACAAATGTTAACAGCAATTTCTTTCTATAATAAGATTAGGGTGATTTTTATTTTCTTTTTTATACCTTTCTGTATTTTCCAAATTTCCACAGTGAACATGAATTGCTTTCTTAATGAGGAAAAAAGAAAAACAATGAAAGGAGACACATTTTTTAAAAACCTTGTTATGTTCTTTTGAAATGTGTTTTTTACCGTTTCATTCCAGGATGCTTGGTTTTGCAATGCTAAGCTCTTTCTGAAGGGTTTTGTGCTCAACCCTGAGAGAATTACCGAATAAAAGGAACTGATTATTTTAATACGTCTAGTAAAAAAGAAAGCACACCTGCTCTGTACTCGGCAGACCTGGGTAGGTGTTCTGGCTTTGCACCTTCTTGCCCTTGTGACCTTGGGTGAATTGTTCAGACTCTGTGAGGTCTGGAGTTTGTATCTTTAAAGGAAGCCATTTAAGCATTCCTACCTCAGGGGGACAAAATGAGACAGCTTATGTAAAGTGTCTGGGACCATGCCTGGAGCGTAGGAGAGGCTCGATAAATGGTAACTAGTACAAACCACAGGATGGGGTAAGGCATGAAATCCTTGCAAATGGGAAGCAGTCATCCAGAGGCGAAAGCTAGAGAAAGTCCCACTTGGAGAAAATTATCTTGGAGATAATTACATCGCTTGTCACCATCCCCATTTTACAGAGAAACTCTCTCAGAAAGGCACTGTAGAACACTATGCTCAAGACCCTTCCAGGACTTCAGGGTTAAGAGCGGAATAAGCAGCAAAGCCCAGTTCATATGAAAAGAGCCTCTGTAAGTCAATAAGAAATATATAAAAAACCTAAAACTCCAACAAAAGAAGAACAAAAGACATGAAAAACGATTCTCAGCAGAATAAATACATGTGTCTAATAAGCTTATGATTTTTTTTTAATCTGGCCTTTTCAATAATCAAAGAAATGCAAATGGAACAAGCCACTGGCTTTAAACATATTAAATTAACAAAGACAAAAAGAAAACCTATATAGGTAGCCTGGGTAAAAGGAAGCACTCTCAAGCCCTGCTAGTGGAATTGTAAATTAGTTCAACCTTTACAGAAAGCAATTTGGCAGGACAATCCCAATTATGTTAAAAAATATATATATATGTACATTTAGGCATATGAAAAATGCCGGGAGGATATAAAACAAATGTTAACAGCAATTTCTTTCTATAATAAGATTAGGGTGATTTTTATTTTCTTTTTTATACCTTTCTGTATTTTCCAAATTTCCACAGTGAACATGAATTGCTTTCTTAATGAGGAAAAAAGAAAAACAATGAAAGGAGACACATTTTTTAAAAACCTTGTTATGTTCTTTTGAAATGTGTTTTTTACCGTTTCATTCCAGGATGCTTGGTTTTGCAATGCTAAGCTCTTTCTGAAGGGTTTTGTGCTCAACCCTGAGAGAATTACCGAATAAAAGGAACTGATTATTTTAATACGTCTAGTAAAAAAGAAAGCACACCTGCTCTGTACTCGGCAGACCTGGGTAGGTGTTCTGGCTTTGCACCTTCTTGCCCTTGTGACCTTGGGTGAATTGTTCAGACTCTGTGAGGTCTGGAGTTTGTATCTTTAAAGGAAGCCATTTAAGCATTCCTACCTCAGGGGGACAAAATGAGACAGCTTATGTAAAGTGTCTGGGACCATGCCTGGAGCGTAGGAGAGGCTCGATAAATGGTAACTAGTACAAACCACAGGATGGGGTAAGGCATGAAATCCTTGCAAATGGGAAGCAGTCATCCAGAGGCGAAAGCTAGAGAAAGTCCCACTTGGAGAAAATTATCTTGGAGATAATTACATCGCTTGTCACCATCCCCATTTTACAGAGAAAACTCTCTCAGAAAGGCACTGTAGAACACTATGCTCAAGACCCTTCCAGGACTTCAGGGTTAAGAGCGGAATAAGCAGCAAAGCCCAGCTTCCTTTACTCTTGGGATATACTCTGCTGTTTCCCGAGCCCAGGATGACATGTCGTCTGTCTTCCCAGGTCTCTCCAGACCTACAGCAGCATCTCCTCCCACCATCCACCAGCATGATCCTCTTGTGTTCACCGCAGTGCATTCGTAACAGGAAAAGTTTCAAGCCATCCAGATCTGTGAGCTCCCCAAGGATAAGAACGGTGTCCATTTGGCAATCCCTAGTTTCGAGTCAGATTTAAGCTATAATAGAAAAGAAATGAAGACCTGACTCACTGGAAAAGACTCTCCTGCTGGGAAAGATGAAGGGGAGGAGGAGAGGGGGCAACAGAGGGTGAGATGGCTGGATGGCATCACTGACGCAACAGACATGAGTTTGACAAACTCCGGGAGATGGTGAAGGACAGGGAAGCCTGACGTGCTGCAGTGCATGGGGTCGCAAAGAGTCGGACATGACTGAGCAACTGAACAACAACAAGAAAAAAGGAAACAGGAAGATTCAAAAGGCCCCTGCTCTCTGGCTTATTGGTCACTCCAAACAAGTGACTTCACTCTTCCTCCAGCTGCTGTCAGGCAGACGAGAGAAAGTCAGGTACTGGCTGAACACCAGGGCAGATTGGGTAGGGTCTTGTAGGTCATGGTGAGGAGTATGGCCTTGAATGGAAAGGCAGGGACTTTTGCCTGTTTGTTCACTGAGGTAGCCTCAAGAGCACCACCTGGCACATAGTAGACAGGCAATCAACAGTTGCAAAAACAAAAATAAATACCACACAGCCAACAAACATTCCTGCCCCAGGAAGAGATTTATAATCTATTGTTTAGTGTTTGTTTAGGGGAACTTCCCTGGTGTTCCAGTGGTTAATAGTCTGCCTTGCAAATGCAAAGGATGAGTGTTCGATCTGTGGTCAGGGAACTAAGATCCCATGTCCTGGGGGGCAACTAAGCCTGAAAGTGACAGCCACTGGGCCCACTCAGTCCAGAGCCCACAAGCCATAGCTTAGAGAGCCTGTGTGCCAAAATGAAAGATTCCCCCATGACCCAACAAATATTCTTCAAGCCGCGACTAAGATCGGATGCAGTCAAATCCATTAAATTTAAATTTTAAAAAGTATTTTTAAAAAGGCTGATTACAAAAGAGTATAAAAAGTGGGCGATCACACACTGTTGACAGTGGCTGGCTGTGAATTTGACAGGGTAGTTAACTTGCTCCCGTCCTCCTTTTCTGTTTTCCTAACTGAATTTTCCAAAAAAAGAGCTTGTGGTATTTGTGTAAAAAAGGAGAGAAATAAATGAATAAACTGGATGAAGGAGGGGGACAGAAGAGAGGAAGGAGTTAGGCAGAGGAGAGGTTCGCCGCAGCTCCCTCACCTCTTCCCCCCCCCAGGCCAGTGCCTGCCACCTCCTGCTGCCCAGGCCACTGCAGAAGCTGCCTGCAGATCTGCAAACAAAGACAATTAGCAAGGGCTTGTGCCTGGCTCTTCTAATTGCCCAGAGGCCCGAAAAGAAGAAAATGACAGCTCTTTCTCAGGAAAATAAAACCGTCTTAACCATTAGCCCCACAAGCATGCAGAGCAGACCTCCCCCAGGCATACTCAGAAACTGCCAGAGATGGGAATTACAGGACTAGAAAGCCGCTGACCAGGATGGGCCCCTGCCCGGTTCTCTGAGGGCTGACCCATTAACCTAATGTGAAATCAGATCTCTAGAAAGAACTGGGTTCAAATCCCATCTCCACTATTCACTAGCTGGGTGGCCTTGAGCAAATTATACAGCCTCTCTGAGCCCTGCCTATGAACGGAACCACTGACAACACCAGCTTCAAAGGTAACTGTGGAGCTCAGAGAGAAAGCACCTGAAGGGAGCTACTGACTGTTGTTATTTATGGACAAACTGTTGCCTCCGCCTGTGCACCCTTTCTCCATTCCTTTCTCTATCTAATTCTTATTGGTCCAACGGAATTCAGTTCAGATGTCATCTCTCCCAGAATACCTCCTCACCCCTTCACGCTGAACGTGGTCAGGAACTAAGATCCCATGTCCTGGGGGGCAACTAAGCCTGAAAGTGACAGCCACTGGGCCCACTCAGTCCAGAGCCCACAAGCCATAGCTTAGAGAGCCTGTGTGCCAAAATGAAAGATTCCCCCATGACCCAACAAATATTCTTCAAGCCGCGACTAAGATCGGATGCAGTCAAATCCATTAAATTTAAATTTTAAAAAGTATTTTTAAAAAGGCTGATTACAAAAGAGTATAAAAAGTGGGCGATCACACACTGTTGACAGTGGCTGGCTGTGAATTTGACAGGGTAGTTAACTTGCTCCCGTCCTCCTTTTCTGTTTTCCTAACTGAATTTTCCAAAAAAAGAGCTTGTGGTATTTGTGTAAAAAAGGAGAGAAATAAATGAATAAACTGGATGAAGGAGGGGGACAGAAGAGAGGAAGGAGTTAGGCAGAGGAGAGGTTCGCCGCAGCTCCCTCACCTCTTCCCCCCCCCAGGCCAGTGCCTGCCACCTCCTGCTGCCCAGGCCACTGCAGAAGCTGCCTGCAGATCTGCAAACAAAGACAATTAGCAAGGGCTTGTGCCTGGCTCTTCTAATTGCCCAGAGGCCCGAAAAGAAGAAAATGACAGCTCTTTCTCAGGAAAATAAAACCGTCTTAACCATTAGCCCCACAAGCATGCAGAGCAGACCTCCCCCAGGCATACTCAGAAACTGCCAGAGATGGGAATTACAGGACTAGAAAGCCGCTGACCAGGATGGGCCCCTGCCCGGTTCTCTGAGGGCTGACCCATTAACCTAATGTGAAATCAGATCTCTAGAAAGAACTGGGTTCAAATCCCATCTCCACTATTCACTAGCTGGGTGGCCTTGAGCAAATTATACAGCCTCTCTGAGCCCTGCCTATGAACGGAACCACTGACAACACCAGCTTCAAAGGTAACTGTGGAGCTCAGAGAGAAAGCACCTGAAGGGAGCTACTGACTGTTGTTATTTATGGACAAACTGTTGCCTCCGCCTGTGCACCCTTTCTCCATTCCTTTCTCTATCTAATTCTTATTGGTCCAACGGAATTCAGTTCAGATGTCATCTCTCCCAGAATACCTCCCTCACCCCTTCACGCTGAACTGGATACCTTTGCCCAGTTCTCCAAGCTTACACACTACTTATCTGTGTAGGTCAGGGCTCATGGGTCATGAGTGACAGGGACAGCCCCTGGGGAACTTCCGTAGTGAGAGAATATATTGGAAGGATGTCAGAGCTCAAGAAATCAATGTGAGGTTGGCGAATGGGCTTTGAGAATGAACTGAGGATGCTCCAGGGAACCAGGAAGTGGAATCCGGGCATGAGGCCACCGCTGGGATGGAAATAGAACCCTGATCCTTTCAGGTGCCTTGTACCTCTGCTCAGAACCAAATTCCAGAGAGAAGGGTAGACTGGCCTTGCTAAATGCACAGGCCCATCTCTTGGCCAGGGTAGAGCAGAGCCTCCAATTACAGCTCTATTATGGGGAATGGTTACCCCAGGATCTGTGAAATATGAGTGGGTGCGGGTCAGTGAATGAACAACTGAAATCTTTCTCAAATACAAGCAGGAATTTCATCTCATTCACTCCCCACTGAGTCTCTAGCACCTTATTCTGTGTCTCAAAATGTTTGAGTGCATGTATAACAGGAAAACCACAGCCTTCAAGGCAAGCAGCACTAAGGGTTTGGGCACCGAGGGGCTTAGTGGTTAGAAACACGGACTTGGGAGTCAGAGCTGAGCTTAAGTTCTAGCTTGCCTCATTTTTTACTTTCTTTGACTTTGGGTGGATTGCTTTCTAGGTTTCAGTTTCCTTACTTGTAGAGGTATCTTTGTAAGTCTGTTGTAAGGATCTAAGAAGCTTTATATAAAGAACTGATACAATGCCTGGGACAAAATGGGCTTCCCAGGTTGCACTGGTGGTAAAGAACCCACCTGCCAATCCAGGAGACACGAGAGGTACAGGTTCAATCCCTGGGTTGGGAAGATGTCCTAGAGGAAGGCGTGGCAATCACTGTAGGATTCTTGCCTGGAGAATCCCGTGGACAGAGGAGCCAGGCAGGCTACAGTCCAAAGGGTTGCGAAGAGTCGGACATGACTGAAGTGACTTAGCACGCACGCCTGCTGGGACATAAGTGCTCAATAAACCACACTGCCAATACACTCTTGTTTTTATCACTGCTGTGATTACAGCAGGAGATGAAGGGAAGGGAAGGGATCTGTTGACTGAAATGTAGAGCCCTACGGAGAAGGAATCACTATGACACATATGACCCCTGCAGGAGGACCCTAGATGACCCTGCACCAGGGAAACTCAGAGCTGAGTAAGGGAAACAGATGAACTGACTTATCCAACTCACTAAATTCTGGGGGTAATGATGGAACACCCAAGCCCTGGCAGAAGAGGAGACTGCTCCAGAAGTCTTCTCAAGACAGAACTGAGCTGAGGTTTAGGATGAGAGGTCAGGAAGAAGGAGAGCACTGCAGGCAAGCAGCATGGAAGCTGAAGCTAGAGTGTCAGGCCTTAGGAGGCTGTCTAAGCTCAGGCTACTATAACAAATACCATGGGCTGGAGACTTTGAGACACTCACTGCTCACAGTTCTGGAGGCTGGGAAGTCTGAGATCAAGCTATCAGTAGATTCAGTTCCTGGTGAGCACCCTCTTCCTGACTTAGCCATAGCCACCTTCTCCCTGTGTCCTCATATGATGCAGAGAGAATGAGCTCCTGCCTCTTCCTCTTCTTATCAAGGAACAAATCCACTATGGGGGCCTCACCTTCATGACCGCACCTAAACCCACTGCCTTCCAAGGGCCCCACCTCCACCCTGGGAGTTGCAGCTTCAACATGTCACATTGGGAGGTGTGGCTTCAATATGTGGATCTGGAGGGGAAGGGGACATAAGCATTCAGTCCATAACAGAGACCTAGGCTGTGGGCAGGGGGAGCTAAAAGGGAGCGGATGATCCTCAGACAGCTCACATTTTTGGCAACTCCTATCTCCCCTCTAGATCTTTATTCTAGCTCAGATTGGGGCTCCCAAACCTGGTCTTACATCAAAAGCGGTTGCTGAGTGCAGGAACAGAGATGCAGACATAGAGAACAGACTCGGAGAGTCAGTGGGAGAAGGTGAGGAGGGGACAGATGGAGAGAGTAACACTGAAACATACACACGACCATATGTAAAACAGATACCTAATGGGAAGTGGCTGTGTAACACGGGGAGCTCAGCCCCGTGCCCCGTGACAACTTAGAGGGGTGGGGTGGGGAGGGGAAGGAGGCTCAGGAGGGAGCGGATATGTGTGTACATACAGCTGATTCACATCGTTACACAGCAGAAACTAACACAACATTGTAAGGCAATTATCCTCCAATTAAAAATTTAAGAAAGACCGTGTTCAAAGCCAAGGTCTAAAAATATTAGTGAAAAAAAGTAGCTGCTGAGGTTTCTTTCTACAATTCAGAATCCCGGCCCTGCCCCTGGTAGATTAAAGCAGAATTTCCTGGAACAGGGCTAAGAAATCTGGAGGTTTTTTTCATTTCCTCAAGAGATTGTTCTTAACTGAGATGAAATTTATGTAACATAAAACTAACCATTTTTAAATGTACAACTTAGTGGCCCTTAATACATTCACAATGATATGCAATCACCACCTCTATCTAGTCCCAAAATGTATTTGTCATCCTGCAGGGAAACTCATCACCCATGAAAAGAAAACCCTCATATTCCACACCTCCTTTCCCCAGCTCCTGGCAACCACTAGTTGGCTGGGAAGTCTGAGATCAAGCTATCAGTAGATTCAGTTCCTGGTGAGCCCCTCTTCCTGACTTAGCCATAGATTTGTCCTCATATGATGCAGAGAGAATGAGCTCCTGCCTCTTCCTCTTCTTATCAAGGAACAAATCCACTATGGGGGCCTCACCTTCATGACCGCACCTAAACCCACTGCCTTCCAAGGGCCCCACCTCCACCCTGGGAGTTGCAGCTTCAACATGTCACATTGGGAGGTGTGGCTTCAATATGTGGATCTGGAGGGGAAGGGGACATAAGCATTCAGTCCATAACAGAGACCTAGGCTGTGGGCAGGGGAGCTAAAGGGAGCGGATGATCCTCAGACAGCTCACATTTTTGGCAACTCCTATCTCCCCTCTAGATCTTTATTCTAGCTCAGATTGGGGCTCCCAAACCTGGTCTTACATCAAAAGCGGTTGCTGAGTGCAGGAACAGAGATGCAGACATAGAGAACAGACTCGGAGAGTCAGTGGGAGAAGGTGAGGAGGGGACAGATGGAGAGAGTAACACTGAAACATACACACGACCATATGTAAAACAGATACCTAATGGGAAGTGGCTGTGTAACACGGGGAGCTCAGCCCCGTGCCCCGTGACAACTTAGAGGGGTGGGGTGGGGAGGGGAAGGAGGCTCAGGAGGGAGCGGATATGTGTGTACATACAGCTGATTCACATCGTTACACAGCAGAAACTAACACAACATTGTAAGGCAATTATCCTCCAATTAAAAATTTAAGAAAGACCGTGTTCAAAGCCAAGGTCTAAAAATATTAGTGAAAAAAAGTAGCTGCTGAGGTTTCTTTCTACAATTCAGAATCCCGGCCCTGCCCCTGGTAGATTAAAGCAGAATTTCCTGGAACAGGGCTAAGAAATCTGGAGGTTTTTTTTCATTTCCTCAAGAGATTGTTCTTAACTGAGATGAAATTTATGTAACATAAAACTAACCATTTTTAAATGTACAACTTAGTGGCCCTTAATACATTCACAATGATATGCAATCACCACCTCTATCTAGTCCCAAAATGTATTTGTCATCCTGCAGGGAAACTCATCACCCATGAAAAGAAAACCCTCATATTCCACACCTCCTTTCCCCAGCTCCTGGCAACCACTAGTTGGCTTTCTGACCATGTAAATTTGCCTACTCTCATTATTTCACGTAAGTGGAATCATACAACATGAGTCCTTTTGCGTCTCTTCTTTCACTGCGCACAGCGTTTTCAAGGTCCATCTGTGTGTAGCAAAGGTCAGAATTTCTGAATACTCCCTCATTGTACGAATGGACCACGTTTTGTTTGTCCATTCATCCACCAAAGGACATTCGGGCTTTTTCCGTCTTTGGGCAATTGTTAACAGAGCTGTTCTCCAAGTGATTCTGAGTTCACAGACTGGAGAGTTGTCATCTGGGAACCCCACTGAGGTGAGTTCTCAGTGTGCCTGGCTCAGAACCACCCACACAGCTCAGGAAAACACCCAGGGCCCAACCTTCAGATACCCTGACTCGTTACATTTGGGTGGGCCTGGAAACCTTCATTTTCAATGAGGCCCCGCTCTTCATCCTCCCAACTTCTGATACAAAATGGCCAACCCACCATTCTGGAAGAAAGTGTTAGTCGCTCAGTTGTGTCTGACTCTTTGTAACCCCATGGACTATAGAGCCCACTAGGCTCCTCCATCCATGGGACTTTCCAGGCAAGAGTACTATGGTGACTTAAAAGAAGGAAGGCAGTCATCCATGGGTGTTTGAATTGCAGGTACATTTTTTTCCTATTTTTAAACACTTGCCAATGCTTGTCAAATATTCAATAGTGAGCATGTTTTATATTCAAAGTTATTTTAAGTATTTATGATTTTTTTTTAAAGGAAAAGGCTCTGCTGGCCCGCCAGATTCCTAGCTGCTGCCTCTCTGCAGTTGCCGCCGCCCTGAATGAGGCTTCCCGATCCCCTCCAGTACTCAGGAAAGTTCAGGCTTCTGCTGAAGGCGCACACTCACGCTCTGATGTCCATGCACGGGACACGTTCGCCTGCGGCATGCCATACAATTTGCTTACTTACTGTGCGCTGTTTTGGAGCAGCTGAAGAAATCAAAGCTGAGGGCTGGATCTCTGTTTGTTTTCCTACAGATAATGATGTTCTCCCACCACCTAAGTTAATAGATGGAGGCTTACAGGCATTTATGAGTGGTGTCTTTAATATGGTGCTGGAATATTTGCCCTATAAATTCTTAAGAACAGGCTTATAGATTGCCTATTACCAGCATCATGGACTATTAATAAATCAGTTACAGCCACGTATTTTTTTGAAATTGCATTTTCTCTTTATGTTCACATTCTAAGCAGCTAAAAATCAAAGGCGGACTGAACGCTCGTGTTGGATGAGGGTTGCGATTTCCCACCGAGAGATGGCAGGAGAGCGGAGTTGACAGCTAGGTCTGCAAAGGCAAACCAGTTTGGAGCGAGGAAGAAAGAGGAGCAAAAGGTCCCCAGCAGCTGGGTGCTGCTGCAGCGTTCTAGAGTCACTATCCATCTTCTGGTGTCCTCAGACAGCAAGGCTGAGCCTGCCAGTGTCACTGAGATTCCCTTGCTGTAAATCCCCGCTGGTAGTTCTCAGGCTGCTTTCTGTTAACTTTGCGTTCAGTGCTATGCTGTCTGGTGTGGACAGTTGCTTGAGCCTTGGGGGGACTCTCCAGCAAAGCTTATCACGGCCACATGGGAGAATGGGTCTGAGTTTCTACAGCTCCACAGCCCCTTCTCCAGCGGGAGGAACCTGGGGCCGCCTTCAAGGCTCCTGTCCCAGTCTGGAAGCTGGGGAGTTCCCTGGGCTGACGCTGCATTCCTGTCTGGCATTTCAGGCAGCTGCTGCCCCCACCCCCCGCCCCGCCCAGCAGCACAGCACTGCTCCCCAGCTGCGGCTCAGAGCTCCCTCGATGGGCTCTGACCTCTCCACGGCAGAGCATCATTCACCCTCAGCCTCCCCCACGGGAGGACCCTGCACCACTGGCGCTGGGCCACAGTGCCATAGGCTTTGCATGTTACACATCCGGCCCTTTCCTCTCAACAGTGCCAGGTCCAGTAAACAAAAGTCAAAGCCTCACTTGGGCTTTTGTTTGTTTTGGTCAGAACCCCTCTTTTCTTCCAACCCTCAATCTTCTTGCTGGGACCAAGTCCCAAAGCCCAAGGAATGTTATCCCCACCAGCAGGTTCACTGGAACAGATCTCTCTGTCACCTCGCAGTCTAGTCTCTTCTCACTGAGCCTCCCCTCCTGTGCCACACTGTGGTATGTGTGTGCTTGTCGTGCCTAAACACTACTCATTAAGGCTGGTGGAAATTTTTTTCCCCAGAAGCCTCCAGGACAACTCAGCTGATACAAAGAGATACAGGAAAAAGCCGTTTCTGGGGCCATACACTCTGTGATATAAGAAGGTGTGGTTACCTGCTCTAACAAATCAACCTCTGTCCAACCCACATCTCAGTGGCCTAAGACAATCAGGGCTTACTTCCCACTGACCTCACTGTCTGGTGGAGACAGACAGGCCTTCCTGGTGGCTCTCCTCCAGGCGATGACTCGGGGATCCAGGTCCTTCCTGACCTCCTGTCACTGAGATTCCCTTGCTGTAAATCCCCGCTGGTAGTTCTCAGGCTGCTTTCTGTTAACTTTGCGTTCAGTGCTATGCTGTCTGGTGTGGACAGTTGCTTGAGCCTTGGGGGGACTCTCCAGCAAAGCTTATCACGGCCACATGGGAGAATGGGTCTGAGTTTCTACAGCTCCACAGCCCCTTCTCCAGCGGGAGGAACCTGGGGCCGCCTTCAAGGCTCCTGTCCCAGTCTGGAAGCTGGGGAGTTCCCTGGGCTGACGCTGCATTCCTGTCTGGCATTTCAGGCAGCTGCTGCCCCCACCCCCCGCCCCGCCCAGCAGCACAGCACTGCTCCCCAGCTGCGGCTCAGAGCCCCCTCGATGGGCTCTGACCTCCACGGCAGAGCATCATTCACCCTCAGCCTCCCCCACGGGAGGACCCTGCACCACTGGCGCTGGGCCACAGTGCCATAGGCTTTGCATGTTACACATCCGGCCCTTTCCTCTCAACAGTGCCAGGTCCAGTAAACAAAAGTCAAAGCCTCACTTGGGCTTTTGTTTGTTTTGGTCAGAACCCCTCTTTTCTTCCAACCCTCAATCTTCTTGCTGGGACCAAGTCCCAAAGCCCAAGGAATGTTATCCCCACCAGCAGGTTCACTGGAACAGATCTCTCTGTCACCTCGCAGTCTAGTCTCTTCTCACTGAGCCTCCCCTCCTGTGCCACACTGTGGTATGTGTGTGCTTGTCGTGCCTAAACACTACTCATTAAGGCTGGTGGAAATTTTTTTCCCCAGAAGCCTCCAGGACAACTCAGCTGATACAAAGAGATACAGGAAAAAGCCGTTTCTGGGGCCATACACTCTGTGATATAAGAAGGTGTGGTTACCTGCTCTAACAAATCAACCTCTGTCCAACCCACATCTCAGTGGCCTAAGACAATCAGGGCTTACTTCCCACTGACCTCACTGTCTGGTGGAGACAGACAGGCCTTCCTGGTGGCTCTCCTCCAGGCGATGACTCGGGGATCCAGGCTCCTTCCATCAGAAGCTGCTGCGATGGATCCTGAATACCTGACCTCCTCAGTCACTGCAGAAATGAGGGGAGAGGAACTATCAAAGAGATGCCTACATGTTAGGCAAGGGGCTAACACAGTCAATGTGATTCCAACTTAATTGCAAAGGAAGCTGGGAAATCTGATATGCCCAAAAAGTGGCAGTGGGATGTTGGGGCATCCAGCCAGTCTCTGCCGTCTATCCAGTTTCCATTTTGTCTCAGCCAGGAATCTGGACACAGGTGGATTCCCAAAGATTTTGTGTGTTTTATATATAGTGTTGGCCAAAAAATTTCATTTGGGTTTTTTGATATGATGCAATAGGGAAACTGGAACTTTTTGGCCAATCCTGTCTATCTATCTGCATTCCCAGGTGGTTCAGCAGTAAGTAATCCACCTACCAGTGCAAGAGATGAGAGTTAAATCCCTAGGTCCAGAAGATCCCCTGGAGAAGGAAATGGCAGCTCACTCCAGTATTCTTGCCTGGAAAATTCCATGGACAGAGGAACCTGGTGGGCTACAGTCCATAGGGTACCAAAGAGTTGGATACAATTGAATGTCTGAGCATGCACATATCTATCTAGAGAACACTGACAAATACAATACAAACACCTCGTATGTATCAAGAGCCAAAAGATGCATATTATCTCATTCAAAATCCACAACAGCCACATGAAAGTAGTTTTATAATGGTCCCCAGGCCACACAGTATCAATGGTTTAAACAGCATCTGAGCCAAGGCAAGAGATTCTAAAGCCCTTGCTGGTAATGGCTACGGGAAGGCACACACAGTCAACACTGTCTTCTTTCAAGATCCTGCTCTACCAGATGTTCCAGTCCTCCTAACAGGACTGCCACTAGAAGTGTCTGATCCACTTCTAGGTGGCAGGAGGGGGTCGGGAAAGGTACCCATCGTCCTGTGTGCTACTGGCAGGACACTTGAAGGAAGGTGCTCTGTCATCCTGGGATGCATACCCTTGTCACTCCACACCTCCAGACCTCAAGCTCCCAGTCTCCCAGCTTCTCACCCACACAACAGCCCTGGAGACCATTTGGGCAATTTCTCTAGCCCAACCCTATCCCCACCCCACTTTTCAGGTCAAGGGCTTCTTGGTGTCAGCCCCTACACATCCTGTCCCAAACTCTCAGCCAGAACCGGACCAGCTGACAATCAATCAGGAGAGTCTGAGACCCCTTAGAAGCCTCCTAGACTATCCCCCCTGCCCCAGGCACCTGTTAACTGAATCAGAGCCTTCCTAAGTGCAATCACGCCTATTAGATGGATAAGATGCAGTTACAATGCTCCTCTGGGAGAGAGACCTTCACATGGAGCTGCAAAGTTTGCTTCTCAAATCGCTCATTGATTCATCCCACATCATTGATGCCTACAGGAGCTCAGGACTGGGAAGACCTTGTGACAAGAGTGTCCCCTTAGAGAGCAGCAGGCAGAGTGTCCCAGGATCAGGACACAGGATGGAAATGTGTGGCACTCAATCTGGTCATGGGGTCTCAGAGGGGAGGGCGGTGGGAGGACGATCTGAGGCATTAAGGGAGCACTAGGGATGTCCCTGGTGGTTCAGTGGCTAAGACTCGGTGCTCACAATGCAGGGGGCCCAGGTTTGATCCCTGGTCAGGGACTGGACCCCACATGGTACAACAAAGATCTCATGTGCTACAACCAAGACCTGGAGCAGCCAAATAAATAGATATTTAAAAAAAAAATTTTTTTAAAGGAGGCAGAAAAGGTCTCTGGGTATGAAACACAGGAAGCTAGAGAAAGATTATTTACTGATTTTGCCTGAGGCCAGCACTGCCCAAGATGACTCTGTCCTCCAGACCTCGTCACATCCTCTGGCCGACTTCTTTGAAGACAAGATCTGGGGTTTAAAACCAGAGACTTTTAATTTACGTAAACAGAAAGCCCTCATCCTCAAGATCGCTCAGCACAGTGGAAAGGCTGGACTGGAAGGCAGCAGCCTGGCTGACTTGTGGCAGGAGGGGGTCGGGAAAGGTACCCATCGTCCTGTGTGCTACTGGCAGGACACTTGAAGGAAGGTGCTCTGTCATCCTGGGATGCATACCCTTGTCACTCCACACCTCCAGACCTCAAGCTCCCAGTCTCCCAGCTTCTCACCCACACAACAGCCCTGGAGACCATTTGGGCAATTTCTCTAGCCCAACCCTATCCCCACCCCACTTTTCAGGTCAAGGGCTTCTTGGTGTCAGCCCCTACACATCCTGTCCCAAACTCTCAGCCAGAACCGGACCAGCTGACAATCAATCAGGAGAGTCTGAGACCCCTTAGAAGCCTCCTAGACTATCCCCCCTGCCCCAGGCACCTGTTAACTGAATCAGAGCCTTCCTAAGTGCAATCACGCCTATTAGATGGATAAGATGCAGTTACAATGCTCCTCTGGGAGAGAGACCTTCACATGGAGCTGCAAAGTTTGCTTCTCAAATCGCTCATTGATTCATCCCACATCATTGATGCCTACAGGAGCTCAGGACTGGGAAGACCTTGTGACAAGAGTGTCCCCTTAGAGAGCAGCAGGCAGAGTGTCCCAGGATCAGGACACAGGATGGAAATGTGTGGCACTCAATCTGGTCATGGGGTCTCAGAGGGGAGGGCGGTGGGGAGGACGATCTGAGGCATTAAGGGAGCACTAGGGATGTCCCTGGTGGTTCAGTGGCTAAGACTCGGTGCTCACAATGCAGGGGGCCCAGGTTTGATCCCTGGTCAGGGACTGGACCCCACATGGTACAACAAAGATCTCATGTGCTACAACCAAGACCTGGAGCAGCCAAATAAATAGATATTTAAAAAAAAAATTTTTTTAAAGGAGGCAGAAAAGGTCTCTGGGTATGAAACACAGGAAGCTAGAGAAAGATTATTTACTGATTTTGCCTGAGGCCAGCACTGCCCAAGATGACTCTGTCCTCCAGACCTCGTCACATCCTCTGGCCGACTTCTTTGAAGACAAGATCTGGGGTTTAAAACCAGAGACTTTTAATTTACGTAAACAGAAAGCCCTCATCCTCAAGATCGCTCAGCACAGTGGAAAGGCTGGACTGGAAGGCAGCAGCCTGGCTGACTTGTGGCATGGTAATGGTGGGTTTGTCACTTGTCTCAGGGCTTCTGTTTCCTCGTGTGCATTGGGACCACACTGGAGACCACAAGAGGAATGACAGAGCTGTGGAAACATCTAAGGCTCTGGTCTGAGTAAGAGCTAGGTTCACATCCCAGCTCAGATGTACATTTAGCCCATGTGGCCAACACAGAATGTTCACCCCCACAGCCATCTACAGCCCCTCCTCTTGTCTTCGTCCACAACAGAGAGCAGAAAGCTAGGTTCTCACACTTCTAAAGGCTCTTACAGCTTGAAGCAGATATGGTCTGTGAGGAGACACAAGTCTCTAGGGAAAGCACCCTCCTCGAATGCAAGGACAAGCTTCAAGAGAAACGGTTTGCTGTGCTTCTTCTTGTAGCATAGATCATGGACAAGATGCTTGACGTGCAGCAGCAACCGCCGTCATGGAACCATGAGGAAGAAAATCACACTGTGAGAATGGAGAACAGTCCAACAGGAAGAGAGGGAGCTTGAGGCCTGGGAGATATTCTTGTGGATGAACTCTTGAGCAGCTGACAGCAAGCCCATTCTTTCATGGGCCAAACAAAACCCCTGGCAGATTTGTCATATCTCAGATACTTGTTTGTGTTGGTGTTCAGTAGTGACTGACTCTTTGTGACTCCATGGACTCTAGCCCACCAGGATCCTCTGTCCATGGGATCCTCCAGGCAAGAATACTGTAGTGGGTTGACATTTCCTCCTCCAGGGGATCTTCTTGACCCAAGGATGGAACCCACATCTCCTGCATCTGCTGCATTGGCAGGCAGACTCTACCACTGGGAAGCCTCTCAGATACTTGTAGCTACATGCAATTCTAACTGAGCTTGAGCCAGTTTATTAAGACTTTTTAAAAGTAATATTAACTGAGCATTTACTTTGTGACAGGTATGCACCAAGTACATTACATCCATTCTCTTCTCTCCAAGTTCTCACAGTGACTCATTTCATAAATGCGAATTTTGAGGCTCAAACAGGTAAACAATTTGCTCAAGGTGGAATGACATGAATCTGACCTCTAGAATCTGGGCTGTTGACCATGATACTTGCTCCACTTTTTTGAGCCTTAGTTTCCCTATCTGTAAAATGAGACAGCAGTGTTGTAAAGGAGATAAGGCTTTGCTCAAGGATAGAGATAAAGGATTTGAATAATTCAGAGCAACTCCAGTTCAAATCCTGCCTGCACCGCTTGGGACTACGTGACTTGTTGTTGCTCAGTCAGCTGCTCGGTTCTGTCCAACTCTGTGTGGCCCCATGGACCAGGCTGTCCTGTCCTTCACCATCTCCTGGAGTTTGCTCAAACTCATGTTTATCAAGTCAGTGATGCCATCCAACCATTCTTCTGCCTTCAATCTTTCCTGGCATCAGGGCCTTTTCCAGTGACCTCTGAGCCCGAGATTCTTCATCAAAAGCTGGTGACCTGACTCGTTGGGTTGTCATAAAGATTCAATAACAGGCAGAGCTGCGAACAGGGAGCCCAGCACAGAGCAAGCACCTCTCTACGGCTGAGATCACCACCCCTCTCCCTTCTACCACAGAACCTCTGTGACCTTGGCAGCTGATGGTACATCAGTGAAATATCTGACATCTTTCCCTGGGAGAGAGGCTCCACTGTGGCTTTGAAGATACAGATGACAAATTGAAGACAGAAAATTTTCATCTGAAACCAAACATTTTTAAAAACAACTGTTTACAACTTTGTTTACTCCCAGCAAGGTTTAGACCAAGGCATCCAGTCCCTCCCCGCCGTGGGTAATGAAGGACAGAGAGAGCGAATCACTCTCCGGGGGGCTTTGCCAGACTCCACAGCTAAGCTCAAAACTTAAAAACCTGCAAATGGGAAGGAAAGGGGGCGGTGCAGAAATAATAAGAAGCAGGTTCCAGGGAGGTTATATAAAAACAATGAAATCGTAATATTTTCCACGACAGATTTCATCAGTGCTGCCTGAGTGCATTCTATTAAACCTCATTTATTAAATTTTCAGGAACATAATTTAGATATGAGATCCCGGACAAACAGTTTGAAAATAGCCGAATCTGGATGCACCGCTGTTCCCTCCATGCGTGTACAACAGGCTGGCGTTTTTCATCTTGATGGCCTCACAGGGCTCTCCTCTACAGCCTGTGTGGGAAAGGAGACAGCGAGACGAGGGGTGGAGGGGCTCCATGCTCTTATTTTCCCTATCTGTAAAATGAGACAGCAGTGTTGTAAAGGAGATAAGGCTTTGCTCAAGGATAGAGATAAAGGATTTGAATAATTCAGAGCAACTCCAGTTCAAATCCTGCCTGCACCGCTTGGGACTACGTGACTTGTTGTTGCTCAGTCAGCTGCTCGGTTCTGTCCAACTCTGTGTGGCCCCATGGACCAGGCTGTCCTGTCCTTCACCATCTCCTGGAGTTTGCTCAAACTCATGTTTATCAAGTCAGTGATGCCATCCAACCATTCTTCTGCCTTCAATCTTTCCTGGCATCAGGGCCTTTTCCAGTGACCTCTGAGCCCGAGATTCTTCATCAAAAGCTGGTGACCTGACTCGTTGGGTTGTCATAAAGATTCAATAACAGGCAGAGCTGCGAACAGGGAGCCCAGCACAGAGCAAGCACCTCTCTACGGCTGAGATCACCACCCCTCTCCCTTCTACCACAGAACCTCTGTGACCTTGGCAGCTGATGGTACATCAGTGAAATATCTGACATCTTTCCCTGGGAGAGAGGCTCCACTGTGGCTTTGAAGATACAGATGACAAATTGAAGACAGAAAATTTTCATCTGAAACCAAACATTTTTAAAAACAACTGTTTACAACTTTGTTTACTCCCAGCAAGGTTTAGACCAAGGCATCCAGTCCCTCCCCGCCGTGGGTAATGAAGGACAGAGAGAGCGAATCACTCTCCGGGGGGCTTTGCCAGACTCCACAGCTAAGCTCAAAACTTAAAAACCTGCAAATGGGAAGGAAAGGGGGCGGTGCAGAAATAATAAGAAGCAGGTTCCAGGGAGGTTATATAAAAACAATGAAATCGTAATATTTTCCACGACAGATTTCATCAGTGCTGCCTGAGTGCATTCTATTAAACCTCATTTATTAAATTTTCAGGAACATAATTTAGATATGAGATCCCGGACAAACAGTTTGAAAATAGCCGAATCTGGATGCACCGCCGTTCCCTCCATGCGTGTACAACAGGCTGGCGTTTTTCATCTTGATGGCCTCACAGGGCTCTCCCTCTACAGCCTGTGTGGGGAAAGGAGACAGCGAGACGAGGGGGTGGAGGGGGCTCCATGCTCTTATTTCCTGTCTTTCTCCCCCGTCAACAGCCGTTTGGAGGTGTCGGGCTTCCTGCCCTGTTTAGCATTATTGGGCATATACTCTGGAATCTGTGGGCTGAGAGGAAATTGGTGTGCAGGTGCCAAAAAAGCAACAGACACACAGCATAAATTGTTTGCTTATCTAAGGGTCTCCCCCGAGTCTCCCAAGACACCTCGTGTTCACCTGGAGAATATCATTTGCAGGGATTTACAAAGCAGGACTTGATAAGGCTTTTTCCAGTGGACAAAACAGATGATATCTCTATTCTGGGATTTCCAGGTCACTGGGAAGTCTCCCTACCCCCATCCCAGACTCCCAGCCCAACACAGTCCCCGCACACTGCTTTCTAATGCCTAAAATGGCCCTTTGTGGACTTCCCTGGTAGGCACGATGCATAGGAATCCACCTAACGATGCAGGGAAATATGGGTTTGATCCCTGGGTGAGGAAGATCCCATGTACCGCGGAGCAATTAAAGTCATGCGTCATAACTACCAAGCCCATGTGCTGCAACTACTGAAACCAGCATGCCTAGAGCCTACGCTCTGCAACAAGAGAAGCAGCTGCCATGAGGAGCCCTCATGCCACAACGAACAGCGGCCCACACGCCACAAAGCAACAAAGACCCAGCAGAGCAAAAATAATAATAATAATAATAAATAAATAAATAAAATGGCCCTTTGTGAAAACCAAAGCAGTGCCAGAGACTCCATGTTATTTCATTTACTCCTCTCTTCAGGCCAGTCAGCCTCGTCTGTGATCCTGCTTCACAGAAGAAAACACAGACTCAGACAGGTAAAGCAACTTTGCCAGGTGATGAAGAGGCAGAACCAAGAATCCAAGTCCAGGAGAGGCTGTATATAATTTTAAACATTCTTTGAATGGCAGGACACACCACATTGATGTTCAGATACAGGAAGGGACAAAGCCTTTGCTACTGACAGCTCCAAAGGAGAGAATGGCCGGCGGAGGGGTCCATGCGTGTACAACAGGCTGGCGTTTTTCATCTTGATGGCCTCACAGGGCTCTCCCTCTACAGCCTGTGTGGGGAAAGGAGACAGCGAGACGAGGGGGTGGAGGGGGCTCCATGCTCTTATTTCCTGTCTTTCTCCCCCGTCAACAGCCGTTTGGAGGTGTCGGGCTTCCTGCCCTGTTTAGCATTATTGGGCATATACTCTGGAATCTGTGGGCTGAGAGGAAATTGGTGTGCAGGTGCCAAAAAAGCAACAGACACACAGCATAAATTGTTTGCTTATCTAAGGGTCTCCCCCGAGTCTCCCAAGACACCTCGTGTTCACCTGGAGAATATCATTTGCAGGGATTTACAAAGCAGGACTTGATAAGGCTTTTTCCAGTGGACAAAACAGATGATATCTCTATTCTGGGATTTCCAGGTCACTGGGAAGTCTCCCTACCCCCATCCCAGACTCCCAGCCCAACACAGTCCCCGCACACTGCTTTCTAATGCCTAAAATGGCCCTTTGTGGACTTCCCTGGTAGGCACGATGCATAGGAATCCACCTAACGATGCAGGGAAATATGGGTTTGATCCCTGGGTGAGGAAGATCCCATGTACCCATGGAGCAATTAAAGTCATGCGTCATAACTACCAAGCCCATGTGCTGCAACTACTGAAACCAGCATGCCTAGAGCCTACGCTCTGCAACAAGAGAAGCAGCTGCCATGAGGAGCCCTCATGCCACAACGAACAGCGGCCCACACGCCACAAAGCAACAAAGACCCAGCAGAGCAAAAATAATAATAATAATAATAAATAAATAAATAAAATGGCCCTTTGTGAAAACCAAAGCAGTGCCAGAGACTCCATGTTATTTCATTTACTCCTCTCTTCAGGCCAGTCAGCCTCGTCTGTGATCCTGCTTCACAGAAGAAAACACAGACTCAGACAGGTAAAGCAACTTTGCCAGGTGATGAAGAGGCAGAACCAAGAATCCAAGTCCAGGAGAGGCTGTATATAATTTTAAACATTCTTTGAATGGCAGGACACACCACATTGATGTTCAGATACAGGAAGGGACAAAGCCTTTGCTACTGACAGCTCCAAAGGAGAGAAGGCCACCATGCAGGGCCACACAGGGGTTGCACGTGGATAGGGGAACGCGAGTTGGAGCTGATGTAGGGGCACCTTAGGTATGACAAGCCCAATGGGGCTGTCTGGGTCTCTGGAGTTCCCTGTGGACTGTTTGGAACTTGCTCTGGCATGATGGGGGCAGATGCACCATAACCCAACCTGTGAGAGACCCAAAATCAGTTGCTCAAGAAGAGGGACTGACCAGCTTCTAGGCAGGGTCTCAAAACTGGGCCAAGGTAGAATTTTAAATAAATACGTATTCTAAATTTTATATACACGTTAGAGGTGGGTCTAATTCTAAGTCCCACATCCTCTTCCTCCCTCTGTGCTGAAAACACTTATAAACCTTGGGGCCACCCATTCTCAAGACAGTCACTTGGTCACTGTGTCTTATTGGCCCCAACAAGTCATGAAAAGTCTCCTGGATCAGTCCCCGGCTCAGGAAAGTCACGCTCAGATCTCTCTGGTGAACTGTAAGGCCCTCTGAAAGAGCATCACAGGACTAAGAGAAAGAAAGTGAGCTGAGAGGTCAGCCTGTGGATTGAACTGCGGCAGTTCTGCTTGTTATCTGCATGACCTCAGAAATCAGCCTCCTACTGAGCCTCACCTGCAAATGCAAAGTGGGAATCAGAGGAAGGTCACTGCTACTGACCGCCAGGAGGATGAAGGCAGATCATTTCTTCGTGATCCTGGCAGAGGGTCCGTCCTCCATGAAGACACCCAGTGCGGCGGCTGCTACTGAGCTCTGTCCGCCCAGCACAAACCTGCATCTCCACCTCGCCAGACACACTACTTCCCAACCACCACCGTGCTCCTCCTCACCTCTCTACCTGGGCTGGGGTGTTCTTCTCTACGCCTCGCCCACTGTCCAGCAGGCCCTGGTCATCCTCCAGGGCTCACCTTTATGGTCTTCTCCCCTGAGAAGCCTCCTGGAGCCCTGCCCACTCCAACAGAATTTTCCCCCCTGCTCCCTCCCACTCCATCAAGAGGGAAACTCTTTAAATGAAATCTTTTTGTAATGGCAGAAAGGGACAAGGGAAACTTTGCTACTGACAGCTCCAAAGGAGAGAAGGCCACCATGCAGGGCCACACAGGGTTGCACGTGGATAGGGGAACGCGAGTTGGAGCTGATGTAGGGGCACCTTAGGTATGACAAGCCCAATGGGGCTGTCTGGGTCTCTGGAGTTCCCTGTGGACTGTTTGGAACTTGCTCTGGCATGATGGGGGCAGATGCACCATAACCCAACCTGTGAGAGACCCAAAATCAGTTGCTCAAGAAGAGGGACTGACCAGCTTCTAGGCAGGGTCTCAAAACTGGGCCAAGGTAGAATTTTAAATAAATACGTATTCTAAATTTTATATACACGTTAGAGGTGGGTCTAATTCTAAGTCCCACATCCTCTTCCTCCCTCTGTGCTGAAAACACTTATAAACCTTGGGGCCACCCATTCTCAAGACAGTCACTTGGTCACTGTGTCTTATTGGCCCCAACAAGTCATGAAAAGTCTCCTGGATCAGTCCCCGGCTCAGGAAAGTCACGCTCAGATCTCTCTGGTGAACTGTAAGGCCCTCTGAAAGAGCATCACAGGACTAAGAGAAAGAAAGTGAGCTGAGAGGTCAGCCTGTGGATTGAACTGCGGCAGTTCTGCTTGTTATCTGCATGACCTCAGAAATCAGCCTCCTACTGAGCCTCACCTGCAAATGCAAAGTGGGAATCAGAGGAAGGTCACTGCTACTGACCGCCAGGAGGATGAAGGCAGATCATTTCTTCGTGATCCTGGCAGAGGGTCCGTCCTCCATGAAGACACCCAGTGCGGCGGCTGCTACTGAGCTCTGTCCGCCCAGCACAAACCTGCATCTCCACCTCGCCAGACACACTACTTCCCAACCACCACCGTGCTCCTCCTCACCTCTCTACCTGGGCTGGGGTGTTCTTCTCTACGCCTCGCCCACTGTCCAGCAGGCCCTGGTCATCCTCCAGGGCTCACCTTTATGGTCTTCTCCCCTGAGAAGCCTCCTGGAGCCCCTGCCCACCCCAACAGAATCTCTCTCACCCTGCCCAGTGCTCCCTCCCACTCCATCAAGAGGGAAACTTTTTAAAACACTTTTTGTAAATGAAATCTTTTTTGTAATTACTGTATAGGTATCAAGAAAGCTAATAACTTTAAGGTTTAGTTGTGTGTGTGTGTGTTTTGAAGGAGAGGAGTATTTTGATTTGGGGAATGATTTGTTAATGTCACTAACTTTACCAAAGTTTACAGCTTATATCTCAACAGAAAGAGGGTTTTTTGTTGTTGTTGTTTGTTTTTGGTTTTTTTTTAAGAAACGGGGATATTTTTAAATCACATAACTGCAAACAAACTGGAGCAATACTGTTTTAAAAGTTTTTCTTTCCCCCCACTCCTTATTAGATGGTTTAATGTATTAGGAATAAACACCAAAACCCTGTGTAGGTTTTTTCTATGAAGTTCAATATTCTCTGTCCGGGTTTTAGATTCTCAGAATAAATGTCTTTAACAGATGCCAAAAAAAAAAAAAATGGAATTCACACTGATGGAGTTCAGATTCCATCAAAGTGTGAACACAGTGATCTGGTGAGAAGGAAGTCAGTTTTCTACCTGGTTCTCTCAGGGCTTTGTGAGGAAGTGCAGAATCTTAGCACACAGGTGATAGCTGCCTTGATGTATTAGTCAGGATGCTCCAGAGAAACAGAACCAACAGAACAAATAGATACTGATGCCTATTTATCAGTAATATAGATATAGTCTACTTATAGATTATAGATCTATATCAATCCATATGAGGCTATTTATTATAAGAATGCACTCGTGTGATCATGTTCTGCCCTCTCAAGCTGGAGACCCAGGAAAGCTAGTGGTGCAATTCAGTAAAGTCCAAAGGTCCAAGAACCAGACTCATCAGTATCCAAGGACAGGCACGTCAAGGGCCCAGTTCAAACGGAGAGAGCCAATTTGCCCTTCCTGCATCTTTTTGTTCTATCCAAGCTCTCCACACATGGCATGCTGCCCTCCCCCGTGGTGGGCACATCCCTCCTCCCCCCGGGCTGGGGTGTTCTTCTCTACGCCTCGCCCACTGTCCAGCAGGCCCTGGTCATCCTCCAGGGCTCACCTTTATGGTCTTCTCCCCTGAGAAGCCTCCTGGAGCCCCTGCCCACCCCAACAGAATCTCTCTCACCCTGCCCAGTGCTCCCTCCCACTCCATCAAGAGGGAAACTTTTTAAAACACTTTTTGTAAATGAAATCTTTTTTGTAATTACTGTATAGGTATCAAGAAAGCTAATAACTTTAAGGTTTAGTTGTGTGTGTGTGTTTTGAAGGAGAGGAGTATTTTGATTTGGGGAATGATTTGTTAATGTCACTAACTTTACCAAAGTTTACAGCTTATATCTCAACAGAAAGAGGGTTTTTTGTTGTTGTTGTTTGTTTTTGGTTTTTTTTTAAGAAACGGGGATATTTTTAAATCACATAACTGCAAACAAACTGGAGCAATACTGTTTTAAAAGTTTTTCTTTCCCCCCACTCCTTATTAGATGGTTTAATGTATTAGGAATAAACACCAAAACCCTGTGTAGGTTTTTTCTATGAAGTTCAATATTCTCTGTCCGGGTTTTAGATTCTCAGAATAAATGTCTTTAACAGATGCCAAAAAAACTGGAATTCACACGGATGGAGTTCAGATTCCATCAAAGTGTGAACACAGTGATCTGGTGAGAAGGAAGTCAGTTTTCTACCTGGTTCTCTCAGGGCTTTGTGAGGAAGTGCAGAATCTTAGCACACAGGTGATAGCTGCCTTGATGTATTAGTCAGGATGCTCCAGAGAAACAGAACCAACAGAACAAATAGATACTGATGCCTATTTATCAGTAATATAGATATAGTCTACTTATAGATTATAGATCTATATCAATCCATATGAGGCTATTTATTATAAGAATGCACTCGTGTGATCATGTTCTGCCCTCTCAAGCTGGAGACCCAGGAAAGCTAGTGGTGCAATTCAGTAAAGTCCAAAGGTCCAAGAACCAGACTCATCAGTATCCAAGGACAGGCACGTCAAGGGCCCAGTTCAAACGGAGAGAGCCAATTTGCCCTTCCTGCATCTTTTTGTTCTATCCAAGCTCTCCACACATGGGATGCTGCCCTCCCACGTGGTGGGCACATCCTCACTCTTCACTCAGTCTATGAATCGCAATGCTAATCGCTTCCAGAAACACCCTCATAGACACGCCAGAAAAAATGCTTTAGCAACCAAGCTGACGCTTAAAATTAACAACTGATGATGCACCTTTGAGTAAATGCCTTCCCTTTCTTGCCTCACTCCCCCTCTCCCTCACCTTGTTCCCCTACTTGCACTCAAATTCTTGTCTCAGGAGATGCTTCTGAGGGAATCCAAATTGACACATCCCCGCTTGTTGTGGAAGCTCGAGCATGTTACTTCAATTCTCTGTGCCTCAGCCTTCTTGTCTGTAAGTGAGAATTCTTTTACTTCTGGAATTGTTTTATGAGGATGAGTTAAGCTGAGATTGAGAAAATGCCTGAACATAGAAAACACTATAAATATTAGGTCTTACTATTCTCAAGGTCTAGCAAAGGACCTGGCATAGGCTAGGGCTTCAAAAAAATGTTTGCTGGTTAAAGCAGATTGAGCCTCTTAGGGTGGAGGAAGGCTGTATATTAAGCATTTCCATTCCACGTTAGTTAGGGCCCTCCAGTTGCCAAGAATGCACTCAAGCTAACACAAGCAAGGCAGCCTGTTTCAAGGATGTGCCTGCAGGAAGAGAGACAGGCATCTCCAGGGAGCTGCGGAACCACCAGCCAGGCAGACGGTGCCAAAGCGGGAGCATTACTGGGGAACATGAAGGTGGCTCAGGTTCCTGGAACAGCCCTAGTGAATGGGTTATCCTGTCACCCTCCACGAGCTGCAGGACATTTGTATCTTCCGCCTAGCACCGTCACACAGCTTTCATCTTGATCTATATCAATCCATATGAGGCTATTTATTATAAGAATGCACTCGTGTGATCATGTTCTGCCCTCTCAAGCTGGAGACCCAGGAAAGCTAGTGGTGCAATTCAGTAAAGTCCAAAGGTCCAAGAACCAGACTCATCAGTATCCAAGGACAGGCACGTCAAGGGCCCAGTTCAAACGGAGAGAGCCAATTTGCCCTTCCTGCATCTTTTTGTTCTATCCAAGCTCTCCACACATGGGATGCTGCCCTCCCACGTGGTGGGCACATCCTCACTCTTCACTCAGTCTATGAATCGCAATGCTAATCGCTTCCAGAAACACCCTCATAGACACGCCAGAAAAAATGCTTTAGCAACCAAGCTGACGCTTAAAATTAACAACTGATGATGCACCTTTGAGTAAATGCCTTCCCTTTCTTGCCTCACTCCCCCTCTCCCTCACCTTGTTCCCCTACTTGCACTCAAATTCTTGTCTCAGGAGATGCTTCTGAGGGAATCCAAATTGACACATCCCCGCTTGTTGTGGAAGCTCGAGCATGTTACTTCAATTCTCTGTGCCTCAGCCTTCTTGTCTGTAAGTGAGAATTCTTTTACTTCTGGAATTGTTTTATGAGGATGAGTTAAGCTGAGATTGAGAAAATGCCTGAACATAGAAAACACTATAAATATTAGGTCTTACTATTCTCAAGGTCTAGCAAAGGACCTGGCATAGGCTAGGGCTTCAAAAAAATGTTTGCTGGTTAAAGCAGATTGAGCCTCTTAGGGTGGAGGAAGGCTGTATATTAAGCATTTCCATTCCACGTTAGTTAGGGCCCTCCAGTTGCCAAGAATGCACTCAAGCTAACACAAGCAAGGCAGCCTGTTTCAAGGATGTGCCTGCAGGAAGAGAGACAGGCATCTCCAGGGAGCTGCGGAACCACCAGCCAGGCAGACGGTGCCAAAGCGGGAGCATTACTGGGGAACATGAAGGTGGCTCAGGTTCCTGGAACAGCCCTAGTGAATGGGTTATCCTGTCACCCTCCACGAGCTGCAGGACATTTTTGTATCTTCCCGCCTAGAGATCCACCGCTCACACAGCTCATCTGCTCCCTCTGTCTTGCCTCTCTTTGTATAACTTTCTGGTTCCACCGAGGTCTCTGAGTTTCCAGTCACATCTCTTTCCCCTGTGAGTTCTGATTCAGTTGAGAACAGTCAAAGGAGTCAACCTGGGACAAGGAAATCAGCTTCAGGGGTGATAAAGCTGGGCTGAGGAACACCATGTAGACTTGGGACAAGAGGCAAGAGTTCCATTCCTCCCATCCCCCTGGTCTAGACCTTGGTTCTTCCCTGAGTAAACAGCCTGCCCTCCAGCCAACCTGCCCTGACACCCGCTGAGCAAGAGGAAGCCTGACCATGGAGGGAATACAAGACATCTAACTACCAGGGAGCAGGAGCTGAAAACAGGCATCCCTAACCTCAGGACAACTCTGAAACCAGATCTTGACGAAGGGCCTGAGCTGGCTACACTCAAACCTGTCCCCAGTTTCACTTACAGATCATCTGTTCATCCCCACTGGTAGAGTAAGAAGAAGAGGAGGAGAGATGGAGTGACGCCTTCACTAATACTTCCCTAAGGGTAGAAGTTATTATTTTATTGGACTATGGCAGACTAGACAGGGGAGGGATGGAATTTTTTCTTTCCTGCAACTACTAATTGACCAACTTTGCTTGTGTCTCTAGTTCAAATTCCCAGAGAGAGGGCCTGATTGGCCCAGAGACACTCATCTTCATCTCTGAACTGCTAGTCTATAAACAGCTAGTTCAAAGGTCATTGCCCAGCCTACCCCTGAAACTACCCTGCTCATTTATTTAAGGACCTGGCATAGGCTAGGGCTTCAAAAATGTTTGCTGGTTAAAGCAGATTGAGCCTCTTAGGGTGGAGGAAGGCTGTATATTAAGCATTTCCATTCCACGTTAGTTAGGGCCTCCAGTTGCCAAGAATGCACTCAAGCTAACACAAGCAAGGCAGCCTGTTTCAAGGATGTGCCTGCAGGAAGAGAGACAGGCATCTCCAGGGAGCTGCGGAACCACCAGCCAGGCAGACGGTGCCAAAGCGGGAGCATTACTGGGGAACATGAAGGTGGCTCAGGTTCCTGGAACAGCCCTAGTGAATGGGTTATCCTGTCACCCTCCACGAGCTGCAGGACATTTTTGTATCTTCCCGCCTAGAGATCCACCGCTCACACAGCTCATCTGCTCCCTCTGTCTTGCCTCTCTTTGTATAACTTTCTGGTTCCACCGAGGTCTCTGAGTTTCCAGTCACATCTCTTTCCCCTGTGAGTTCTGATTCAGTTGAGAACAGTCAAAGGAGTCAACCTGGGACAAGGAAATCAGCTTCAGGGGTGATAAAGCTGGGCTGAGGAACACCATGTAGACTTGGGACAAGAGGCAAGAGTTCCATTCCTCCCATCCCCCTGGTCTAGACCTTGGTTCTTCCCTGAGTAAACAGCCTGCCCTCCAGCCAACCTGCCCTGACACCCGCTGAGCAAGAGGAAGCCTGACCATGGAGGGAATACAAGACATCTAACTACCAGGGAGCAGGAGCTGAAAACAGGCATCCCTAACCTCAGGACAACTCTGAAACCAGATCTTGACGAAGGGCCTGAGCTGGCTACACTCAAACCTGTCCCCAGTTTCACTTACAGATCATCTGTTCATCCCCACTGGTAGAGTAAGAAGAAGAGGAGGAGAGATGGAGTGACGCCTTCACTAATACTTCCCTAAGGGTAGAAGTTATTATTTTATTGGACTATGGCAGACTAGACAGGGGAGGGATGGAATTTTTTCTTTCCTGCAACTACTAATTGACCAACTTTGCTTGTGTCTCTAGTTCAAATTCCCAAGAGAGAGGGCCTGATTGGCCCAGAGACACTCATCTTCATCTCTGAACTGCTAGTCTATAAACAGCTAGTTCAAAGGTCATTGCCCAGCCTACCCCTTAGTTTAAGCTGAAACTACCCTGCTCATTTATTTATCACCTGCCTTTCCCCATCAGGATGTTCCTGAAAGATGGAAATCTTGTCTGTTACAATCTCTGTTCCATCCCCAGCATCTAGAAAGGTACAGGACACAAAGTAGGAGCTGAATAAGTACTTATTGAACATGATATTGAATGACTAATTCATACAACAGATAAATGAGTGCATGAACAAGCCTAATGGGTTTATAAAAAGTCTTACCTACATCCCTGAAGCCTCTCCTCTATCCCTCAGGAGACCCAGCCCAGCCAGCAGCTTATTTAGCCCAGGAGCAAAGTCCCTCAGGCAGTGAGACCCCACGCAGTCAGAAGGCAATTGAGTGAATTTCTATTGTTATGGAAGCCTGCCTCTGATCCTCATCAAAGCAACTCAGCCAAGTGTTCCTTCCAACCACAGGAACCTTTCTGAGAAATGTTCTGGCCAACATTATTTTCTCCATCTTATTCTATCTGCAGTGATTTTTTAGCCCTTCTTGAAACTGGACCACTGCCCTGATTACCTGCTTTTTAATCCAACTCTGTCTGCACCAGTACCCTTGATTAACGCATTTCCCCTAGACAATAAATTCTTCTTCTAACTCACTATCAAGGGCATTATTTAACAGAAACCTAAACCCAGCATGCTAATGAAAACCACTATTGCAAATAATCCTTTAAAGGGATTTTAAGTACTCATTTCCTACCAAACTGATGCAAATGAATGATCTTTCTGAGGCTTCTAAAAACCCACTATTTTTTTTTACCCAGGATGTAGAACTGATGAGGACACAGATAATAAGAAGCACCAGGACAAGTCAGCCCCAATTTTCATCACAGCTGAGTCCCCAGAAGACCTGATTGGCGCCTTCACTAATACTTCCCTAAGGTAGAAGTTATTATTTTATTGGACTATGGCAGACTAGACAGGGGAGGGATGGAATTTTTTCTTTCCTGCAACTACTAATTGACCAACTTTGCTTGTGTCTCTAGTTCAAATTCCCAAGAGAGAGGGCCTGATTGGCCCAGAGACACTCATCTTCATCTCTGAACTGCTAGTCTATAAACAGCTAGTTCAAAGGTCATTGCCCAGCCTACCCCTTAGTTTAAGCTGAAACTACCCTGCTCATTTATTTATCACCTGCCTTTCCCCATCAGGATGTTCCTGAAAGATGGAAATCTTGTCTGTTACAATCTCTGTTCCATCCCCAGCATCTAGAAAGGTACAGGACACAAAGTAGGAGCTGAATAAGTACTTATTGAACATGATATTGAATGACTAATTCATACAACAGATAAATGAGTGCATGAACAAGCCTAATGGGTTTATAAAAAGTCTTACCTACATCCCTGAAGCCTCTCCTCTATCCCTCAGGAGACCCAGCCCAGCCAGCAGCTTATTTAGCCCAGGAGCAAAGTCCCTCAGGCAGTGAGACCCCACGCAGTCAGAAGGCAATTGAGTGAATTTCTATTGTTATGGAAGCCTGCCTCTGATCCTCATCAAAGCAACTCAGCCAAGTGTTCCTTCCAACCACAGGAACCTTTCTGAGAAATGTTCTGGCCAACATTATTTTCTCCATCTTATTCTATCTGCAGTGATTTTTTAGCCCTTCTTGAAACTGGACCACTGCCCTGATTACCTGCTTTTTAATCCAACTCTGTCTGCACCAGTACCCTTGATTAACGCATTTCCCCTAGACAATAAATTCTTCTTCTAACTCACTATCAAGGGCATTATTTAACAGAAACCTAAACCCAGCATGCTAATGAAAACCACTATTGCAAATAATCCTTTAAAGGGATTTTAAGTACTCATTTCCTACCAAACTGATGCAAATGAATGATCTTTCTGAGGCTTCTAAAAACCCACTATTTTTTTTTACCCAGGATGTAGAACTGATGAGGACACAGATAATAAGAAGCACCAGGACAAGTCAGCCCCAATTTTCATCACAGCTGAGTCTGACACAGTGTTAGAAGGGGACGGTGCCCTGGAGAGCTCAGAAGAACAAGAACATCAGCACTGCAAAGAGAGATACATGGAGATGCCTCAAAGGAAGGGACTCTGTCCCCATTTCCTTGCATTGGTCAGAGGGACTGGGAAACTTAAAAGCTGAGCTAAACTCATGAATAAATAAGACCTACAGGACCATTGTGCAGATTAAAGATAATATTTAAAACATGCCCCCCCCCAAAAAATAAAATAAAATAAAACATGCCAGCACACAGCAGATGTTCAGTAAAGGCTAACTGTTGTTATGATGAAAGCTACATAGTGGTGCCATGATAGCAGGGACCTGGACAAAAAGGGTTACGGGGATATATCTAGGCACCAAAGGGCTTTGTGCACTCAGCAAAGTGGAGGCTCTGGGTCTCTGAGTTTTGCAGTTCTAGGACATGAATTTAAGGGCCTCTAAGGAGGGTCAATTTAGGAAGGTCTTAAGCTAGCTGAGTGGCTCAGTGGTAAAGAATCCACTTGCAATGCAGGAGATGAGGGTTTGATCCCTGAGTCAGGAAGATCCCCTGGAGAAGTAAATGGCACAACCCCTCCAGTATTCTCACCAGTACACTCCCATGGGACAAAGGAACATGGCGGGCTACAGTCCACGGGGTGGCAAAGAGTCAGACATGACTGTGCAACTGAACAACAAGAACAAAGTGGTGTTCAGTAAATGACTATTTTTTTTTTTTCATTATTCTCTCCTTTGTGTTCTGAATATACCCTTAATTTAGTACCTGTCATCTGCACTGGAATTAGATGCATGTCTGTCTACCCCATTAGGGTTTGAGTACTTGGGGGTTAGAGAAGATGATTATGTTTGTATCTTCAACAAATGTAAAATCCCAGGCATATGGTAGATGCTCAGGAAGTGGTTACTGAATGAAGAGAATTCAGTGGAATGGAATGGACTTGAAAGAGATGAAAGATGTATACCCATGATTTTGCAGTCCTTTCTGCTAGCTTTTGGTACTTGAAGAGCATAGTCTTCTTTCCTGGTTGTTACTGTGGGAAATGATTTGAGAAAGGCAAGGGCACCTTCCAATTAGTCATGATTACACAATTCTGATAACCCGGTGGTGAAGGACTCCAGATGCAGCCCCTACAACAAGAATCTGCTGTGACTGGGATGAAAGCGCTAGAAAATGAAGACCGTCTCCCAATCTGGAGACACCAGAGCTCTAGAAACACTCAGAAAAGTCAGCACTCTTTAAGCTACTTCCCCTTCCTAAAGGACTCTGCTGACCACCCTTCTCCCAGCTCTGTGAAGTTCAGAGACTCAAGATGTCTCTCATGGCCCCAGACAGTTGAAGGCAAAACAGGATGCAGACACAAGGATGTTTTCAGGGAACATTATGTTTGGCTAATTTAGGAAGAATATCACATTAAGATATACCCATCTGCATAAAACTGAAACCTTCAAGAAAAAAGGAGCTATTGTGCCTAAAGTAACCTACAGCCTCCTCCAGAGCAAGGATCCTTCACAAGCACCAACAACAGTCCTGGTATAAATGCCAACAGCAAATGCCTAGCATAAACGAAGCCACTCACAGGGACAATCAGAGCACATTTCCACCCCAGACATATATTCAAATGCTCTTCATTCCATTGATCGAAGAAGGTCACTACTAATTGATTGGAATCAGGATTAAACCTGCTTTCCTACTCTGACCTAGATGTTCACACTATCTGTGCAGTCCTCACAATTTTTTCTGTTTTGAAAAAATGTTTACTCAGACCAGAGTCCAGCGCTTCACTGACTAAACTACTTGTCCTGCCACTTAAACACATGGGGACTACCCTGGAGGCCCAGTAGGTAAGACCCTGTGCTTCCAATGCAGGGGACCTGGGTTCAATCCCTGGTCACGGAACTAAATCCCACATGCCACATGAAAACTGAAAATACTGCATCCTGCAACTAAGACGTGGCACAGTCAAATAAATAAATAAGCATTTTTTTAAAAAAAGTTAAACACATTGACTTTGAAGCTACAGATATACCGTGTTTAAATGCTACTTCTGCCATTCAAAATGTATTTATATAACCTCTTGTTGCTAAGCCTCCTAAGCTCGTCCATGATTTGCACCTTTCTGATTGGTACTTGAAGAGCATAGTCTTCTTTCCTGGTTGTTACTGTGGGAAATGATTTGAGAAAGGCAAGGGCACCTTCCAATTAGTCATGATTACACAATTCTGATAACCCGGTGGTGAAGGACTCCAGATGCAGCCCCTACAACAAGAATCTGCTGTGACTGGGATGAAAGCGCTAGAAAATGAAGACCGTCTCCCAATCTGGAGACACCAGAGCTCTAGAAACACTCAGAAAAGTCAGCACTCTTTAAGCTACTTCCCCTTCCTAAAGGACTCTGCTGACCACCCTTCTCCCAGCTCTGTGAAGTTCAGAGACTCAAGATGTCTCTCATGGCCCCAGACAGTTGAAGGCAAAACAGGATGCAGACACAAGGATGTTTTCAGGGAACATTATGTTTGGCTAATTTAGGAAGAATATCACATTAAGATATACCCATCTGCATAAAACTGAAACCTTCAAGAAAAAAGGAGCTATTGTGCCTAAAGTAACCTACAGCCTCCTCCAGAGCAAGGATCCTTCACAAGCACCAACAACAGTCCTGGTATAAATGCCAACAGCAAATGCCTAGCATAAACGAAGCCACTCACAGGGACAATCAGAGCACATTTCCACCCCAGACATATATTCAAATGCTCTTCATTCCATTGATCGAAGAAGGTCACTACTAATTGATTGGAATCAGGATTAAACCTGCTTTCCTACTCTGACCTAGATGTTCACACTATCTGTGCAGTCCTCACAATTTTTTCTGTTTTGAAAAAATGTTTACTCAGACCAGAGTCCAGCGCTTCACTGACTAAACTACTTGTCCTGCCACTTAAACACATGGGGACTACCCTGGAGGCCCAGTAGGTAAGACCCTGTGCTTCCAATGCAGGGGACCTGGGTTCAATCCCTGGTCACGGAACTAAATCCCACATGCCACATGAAAACTGAAAATACTGCATCCTGCAACTAAGACGTGGCACAGTCAAATAAATAAATAAGCATTTTTTTAAAAAAAGTTAAACACATTGACTTTGAAGCTACAGATATACCGTGTTTAAATGCTACTTCTGCCATTCAAAATGTATTTATATAACCTCTTGTTGCTAAGCCTCTAAGCCGAGGCTTACAAGTTGATGGCTTAAGCAAGGTAGCAGACGAAAAGCATTTGACACAATGTTGGGCACACGGTAAGTCCTTAATAAACGACACCTTCTACAGCTTTTATTGTTCGTATCTCCCTTAATCTTGTTAACGGTAGGCTATGCTTCACTATGCCTGGTGGAGGAATAGAAGGATTTGGTTTATTTCATCCTTATTAGCATCTAGCCCAGGGTCAGGTACATGTAGATGGTTAATACCTGGCTGTCGAGTATTTGGTAGAATGTGCATCTGGAGACGTTAACAATACATTGAGTATTTCCCACACAGTATATTCCATTATACTGTACTGCTTCCTCCTTCCTAGAATGGTTTCTCTTCAATTGATTGTTTTGACAGCACCCTCTGCTAACTGGCAGTAGCACAGATAACCGTGAGATTAGCTCTGAGAGAAAGAACAAAGGAAGGAAACGGACACCCAGGACTGAGTGCCCACTGTGTGCCAGCCAATGTCCTGGACCTGTCCATCATCTGTGCACAAAACTGTGTGGTCGGTGAGTGAAATCCACATCAGCCCCCACCAGGTCAATTCTCCCTGTGTGTAAATTCTACAACCTGGGCACCTAACTATCTATTTCCTTTTCCAGGTCAAATGAAATGACAAGAGGATTTAAAAACATGCCTCAGAGAACTCTTGGCCAGAGCCCAAGAAGCCAGCAACCAGGGAGAGTCCTGGTTAATTTCCAGATGCCCAACGGCCAGCTTTCCATCAATTTCCGGGACCTCATTTTCCCCCCTTCATTCTCAGAATTGATGTTTATGTTTCCACCAGGATAGAGACCAATTCTCCTTGGCATCCTCTGTCAGAGAGAATCAGAAATTTTCCACCTGGGATGCTACAAATTGCATTTCTCAACACAGTTCTGGAATATAGGATATGACCAGCATAGCTAATGCTGAGTGATCAAAACTCAGGTGCTCTAATGTTATAACAATCATCATCAAGCCGTCAGAACTTCACCAAGGGATGGAGCCTCTTGTCCTCTAAGATTCAGAGAGCAAGCGCGCGACCGTCTGAAGGCGGCTCCCAGGGGAGACGGCAGCATGAGCAGGGGCTGGATGAAGGCTCTGCCAGCTCCACCCATGTGACTTGGGGCACACTGCTGCATTGCTCTGAGCCTCAGTGTCCCCGTTTATGGAACGAGGATCAAAGCAGGACCTCATTCAGTGAGCTATTCAGAAGATTAAATAATAAAACACATGTGAAATACTTAGCCCAGTGCCTGGATCATGGGAAGTGTGTGAGATCTTAGCCAAGCTTGAGTAGGCAGCTAGTCCCGCGTTTGTCCTCCTTCTGTAAAAACGTTCCTTATTCCACACTCCAGTTAAACCCTTGAGAACTATATTTATCCTATCTGGAATCCCTGACCTCCCCCTGCCAAAATTCTCAGCCAGTGGTGGTTGGAACGCAGAGGAAACCTCTCCCAAACCAGACCAGTCAGATTCTCCCTCCCAGAAACCGGGAATGGAACGGAAGGAGCTAGTCTCTGCTTGTTGTTTCAAGTGAGAACATAGAAAGTGCCCACTGTGTGCCAGCCAATGTCCTGGACCTGTCCATCATCTGTGCACAAAACTGTGTGGTCGGTGAGTGAAATCCACATCAGCCCCCACCAGGTCAATTCTCCCTGTGTGTAAATTCTACAACCTGGGCACCTAACTATCTATTTCCTTTTCCAGGTCAAATGAAATGACAAGAGGATTTAAAAACATGCCTCAGAGAACTCTTGGCCAGAGCCCAAGAAGCCAGCAACCAGGGAGAGTCCTGGTTAATTTCCAGATGCCCAACGGCCAGCTTTCCATCAATTTCCGGGACCTCATTTTCCCCCCTTCATTCTCAGAATTGATGTTTATGTTTCCACCAGGATAGAGACCAATTCTCCTTGGCATCCTCTGTCAGAGAGAATCAGAAATTTTCCACCTGGGATGCTACAAATTGCATTTCTCAACACAGTTCTGGAATATAGGATATGACCAGCATAGCTAATGCTGAGTGATCAAAACTCAGGTGCTCTAATGTTATAACAATCATCATCAAGCCGTCAGAACTTCACCAAGGGATGGAGCCTCTTGTCCTCTAAGATTCAGAGAGCAAGCGCGCGACCGTCTGAAGGCGGCTCCCAGGGGAGACGGCAGCATGAGCAGGGGCTGGATGAAGGCTCTGCCAGCTCCACCCATGTGACTTGGGGCACACTGCTGCATTGCTCTGAGCCTCAGTGTCCCCGTTTATGGAACGAGGATCAAAGCAGGACCTCATTCAGTGAGCTATTCAGAAGATTAAATAATAAAACACATGTGAAATACTTAGCCCAGTGCCTGGATCATGGGAAGTGTGTGAGATCTTAGCCAAGCTTGAGTAGGCAGCTAGTCCCGCGTTTGTCCTCCTTCTGTAAAAACGTTCCTTATTCCACACTCCAGTTAAACCCTTGAGAACTATATTTATCCTATCTGGAATCCCTGACCTCCCCCTGCCAAAATTCTCAGCCAGTGGTGGTTGGAACGCAGAGGAAACCTCTCCCAAACCAGACCAGTCAGATTCTCCCTCCCAGAAACCGGGAATGGAACTGAAGGAGCTAGTCTCTGCTTGTTGTTTCAAGTGAGAACATAGAAAGCCAGAAGCCGGGAGGGTGCCGTCTTCCACATGGGACTAAAAAAGCCCAGGAAGAGTCTGTAAAAGAAAGCGTTCTCCTTCAGGTCCGTGGCTCCTGGGGGAGAGACAGACTGAGGCAGAAAGAATCAGAATCTGCCTTAGTTCCAGTCCTTCTCTTGCTCATGTTTCCAGGGCTACGGAAGGCCAGGCTGCATCTGTTCCTCCATAGGCACCCTGAGTCAGAACTGTGGGCTTTTAACACTGTGGGCTTTTTCCTTAATCTACTCTAAGATTTCCTTTTGAGGCAAAAGCAAAGAGACTTCAGGCCCCAACTCTTTTCTTTGAAAATGCTACTCTGGGATTTAATGAGGAATTCTATGAGTAAGGAAAGAGAAGGGACAAAAAAAAAAAAAAAAAAACAGATAATCTAATGAGCATCTATTGGCTAACAGCCCCTCAGCTTGGAGTTCTCCCATATCACCAACCAGATGTGAGGCAGCTGTATACGACTGGGACAATCATCAATATTTTATTCACTACTTTATCAATATTTTAAAGCTCTGAGAGGTTAAGAGCCTGGCCCAAGATCACATAGTCAAAAATATGGTGGAGCTCAGAACTGAAACCAGGTCTGTCTAAACCCATGTTAAGATTTTTCTTACATCTGACATTAACAAGTTGGGGCACACTGCTGCATTGCTCTGAGCCTCAGTGTCCCCGTTTATGGAACGAGGATCAAAGCAGGACCTCATTCAGTGAGCTATTCAGAAGATTAAATAATAAAACACATGTGAAATACTTAGCCCAGTGCCTGGATCATGGGAAGTGTGTGAGATCTTAGCCAAGCTTGAGTAGGCAGCTAGTCCCGCGTTTGTCCTCCTTCTGTAAAAACGTTCCTTATTCCACACTCCAGTTAAACCCTTGAGAACTATATTTATCCTATCTGGAATCCCTGACCTCCCCCTGCCAAAATTCTCAGCCAGTGGTGGTTGGAACGCAGAGGAAACCTCTCCCAAACCAGACCAGTCAGATTCTCCCTCCCAGAAACCGGGAATGGAACTGAAGGAGCTAGTCTCTGCTTGTTGTTTCAAGTGAGAACATAGAAAGCCAGAAGCCGGGAGGGTGCCGTCTTCCACATGGGACTAAAAAAGCCCAGGAAGAGTCTGTAGAGAGAAAGCGTTCTCCTTCAGGTCCGTGGCTCCTGGGGGAGAGACAGACTGAGGCAGAAAGAATCAGAATCTGCCTTAGTTCCAGTCCTTCTCTTGCTCATGTTTCCAGGGCTACGGAAGGCCAGGCTGCATCTGTTCCTCCATAGGCACCCTGAGTCAGAACTGTGGGCTTTTAACACTGTGGGCTTTTTCCTTAATCTACTCTAAGATTTCCTTTTGAGGCAAAAGCAAAGAGACTTCAGGCCCCAACTCTTTTCTTTGAAAATGCTACTCTGGGATTTAATGAGGAATTCTATGAGTAAGGAAAGAGAAGGGACAAAAAAAAAAAAAAAAAACAGATAATCTAATGAGCATCTATTGGCTAACAGCCCCTCAGCTTGGAGTTCTCCCATATCACCAACCAGATGTGAGGCAGCTGTATACGACTGGGACAATCATCAATATTTTATTCACTACTTTATCAATATTTTAAAGCTCTGAGAGGTTAAGAGCCTGGCCCAAGATCACATAGTCAAAAATATGGTGGAGCTCAGAACTGAAACCAGGTCTGTCTAAACCCATGTTAAGATTTTTCTTACATCTGACATTAACAAGTTGGGACTTAATTCTGTGTCTGCTTCATGGTCACAATCATCATCACCATCACCAGCTTACCATCATCCTCGTCCTCACCTCTGGTCACCATCATCACTGTCATCATCACCCCATCATCACCACCATCATGATCACTATCATTAGTATTATCTTACTATCATCACTATCACCACCATCACCATCACTATCATCACCATCAAAAGCATCCTAACAGCTAACGTTGATTTAATCCCATTCAGTCTGTCTTTGTATTGAACATGGTATGTATACACATGGTATGTATACACAACCAGCCTTTGAAGGAGGCATTATTATAATCTTTGCTTGACAGCTGAGAAAACTGAGGTATTGTGAAATTAAGTCTCTCATCTGACGTCACTTCTTGCTGCTGTTGTTGTTTAGTCACTAAGTTGTGTCCAACTCTTTTCAACCCCATGAACTGTAGCCCATCAGGCTCTTCTGTCCATGGAATTTCCCAAAAAGAATACTGGAGAGGGTTGCCATTTCCTTCTACAGGGGATCTTCCTCACCCAGGCATCAAACACAAGTCTCCTGCATTGTAGGTAGATTCTTTACCACTGCACGACTGGAGAAGCCCTTGGAGTCACTTATCTGTTCAGTAACATAGCAGAGACTCAAACCAAGCCTACTTGTATCAAAAGCCCACTCTGTGTGACTATACTGTCCTAGAGAGCAGGGGCTGCATTTCCTATTTCTTTTGCATCCCCGTGATGCCTAGTGCTGTGCTGTACAAGCAATAATTTCTGAATAAGTATTGGCTGAACTGATGAAAAATGTGGAAAGGATCGTAGAAGTACTGAAAGGGAAAGAGTTAAATGCTCTGCTCCAGGTCACCGACAAAGACAGCAGGAAAGCCAGGCTCTGAGTGCCAATCTCAAGGCACAAAAGGGTTTCTTTCAAGTTACTAATAAAGATGTTTGTCAAAATGCCTTTCAACAAGGGGCTGAGAGGCTGATGGGAGCGTGCCAAGCATCCCAAGGGTGAAGTTTGCTCCTCAGTCCTTTACCTCATCTCCTGGGCTGAGCCAGGCCATGAATAAATGCCAGAGAATCCCTCTCTGACCCTCATCACAAACCAAGGAGACAATTAGAAGAGAAGACCCCATGTCATGAGTGCTTATATGTACCAGGGATTCTCTTGTAACTCACCTGGTAAAGAATCCTCCTGCAAGGCAGGAGACCTTGGTTTGATCCCTGGGTTGGGAAGATCCCCTGGAGAAGGGAGAGGCTACCCACTCCAGGATTCTTGCCTGGAGAATTCCATGACTTGTCCATGGGTCACAAAGAGTCGGACATGACTTAGAAACTTTCACTTTCACTTATATGTACTAGGTGCTGTGCTAAGTACTTGACTGAACAGGACAAGATATGCTGAGGCCACCTGACACTACAGCATGGTGATTAAACAATCAGGCTCTACAGTTAGCATGCTTTCAGCCCTGGCTTTGTCACAACTTGTGTGTCCTTAGACTTCAGTCTCCACGGGTATAAAATGGGAATGGTGTTACTGCAAATAAAAACTATAATGAGGGGCTTCCCTGGTGGTCCAGTGGGTAAAGAGTCCGTCTTGCGGTGCAAGGGGCACCAGTTCGATCCCTGGCACAGGAAGATCCCACGTGCCACAGAGTGGCTGGACCGGTGTGTCCAATTACAAGCCAGCACTCTGGAGCGCATGTGCCCAGAGCCAGTGCTCTGCAGATAGAGAGGCCACTGTGATGGGAGGCCCACACAGGCCAAAGAATTAAGATGAATGAAAATAGATAACTGAAGGACCAAGAAAAGAGGCCAAATTAAAAAACAACAACAACAATAAGAGGACAAAATTAAAAAAAAAAAAAAAACTACAATAAGGAATCACCTCACACTAGTGAGAATGCCATTATCAAAAAGTCTACAAATAATAATTGTTGGAGAGGGTGTGGAGAAAAGGGAACCCTCCTACACAATATAAGTGGGAATGTAAGCTGGTGTAGCCACAATGGAAAACAGTATAGAGGTTCCTTAAAAAAATACTAAAAACAGAGCTACTATTTGATCCAGCAATTCTGGGCATACATCCAAAAAGACAAAAACTCTAATTCAAAAAGATACATGCACCCAATGTTCATAGCAGCATTATTCATAACAGCCAAGATATGAAAGCAACCTAAATGTTCCAAAAACAACCCTAAAAAGAATGAAATAATGCCATGTGCAGCAACATGGGTGGGCCTAGAGATGATCATACTCAGTGAAATAAGTCAAACAAAGAAAAATATACCAGGGATTCTCTTGTAACTCACCTGGTAAAGAATCCTCCTGCAAGGCAGGAGACCTTGGTTTGATCCCTGGGTTGGGAAGATCCCCTGGAGAAGGGAGAGGCTACCCACTCCAGGATTCTTGCCTGGAGAATTCCATGACTTGTCCATGGGTCACAAAGAGTCGGACATGACTTAGAAACTTTCACTTTCACTTATATGTACTAGGTGCTGTGCTAAGTACTTGACTGAACAGGACAAGATATGCTGAGGCCACCTGACACTACAGCATGGTGATTAAACAATCAGGCTCTACAGTTAGCATGCTTTCAGCCCTGGCTTTGTCACAACTTGTGTGTCCTTAGACTTCAGTCTCCACGGGTATAAAATGGGAATGGTGTTACTGCAAATAAAAACTATAATGAGGGGCTTCCCTGGTGGTCCAGTGGGTAAAGAGTCCGTCTTGCGGTGCAAGGGGCACCAGTTCGATCCCTGGCACAGGAAGATCCCACGTGCCACAGAGTGGCTGGACCGGTGTGTCCAATTACAAGCCAGCACTCTGGAGCGCATGTGCCCAGAGCCAGTGCTCTGCAGATAGAGAGGCCACTGTGATGGGAGGCCCACACAGGCCAAAGAATTAAGATGAATGAAAATAGATAACTGAAGGACCAAGAAAAGAGGCCAAATTAAAAAACAACAACAACAATAAGAGGACAAAATTAAAAAAAAAAAAAAAACTACAATAAGGAATCACCTCACACTAGTGAGAATGCCATTATCAAAAAGTCTACAAATAATAATTGTTGGAGAGGGTGTGGAGAAAAGGGAACCCTCCTACACAATATAAGTGGGAATGTAAGCTGGTGTAGCCACAATGGAAAACAGTATAGAGGTTCCTTAAAAAAATACTAAAAACAGAGCTACTATTTGATCCAGCAATTCTGGGCATACATCCAAAAAGACAAAAACTCTAATTCAAAAAGATACATGCACCCAATGTTCATAGCAGCATTATTCATAACAGCCAAGATATGAAAGCAACCTAAATGTCCATCAACAGATGAATGGATAAAGAAGATATATACAATAGAATATTACTCAACCATAAAAAAGAATGAAATAATGCCATGTGCAGCAACATGGGTGGGCCTAGAGATGATCATACTCAGTGAAATAAGTCAAACAAAGACAAATATATCACTTAGAGGTAGAGCCTAAAATTAGTACAAATGAAATTATTTACAAAACAGAAACAAACTCACATAGAGAATAAATTAATGGTTGCCAAAGGGGAAGGATGGGGGAGGGATAAATTGAGAGCATGAGATTAACAGATGCACACTGCCATGTAGAATATACACAAACAGCAAGGAGTTGCGTTATAGTACAAGGAACTATATTCAATATCTTATAGCAAACTATATGGAAAATAACTGAAAAAAGAATATAGACATGTATATATATCTGTATATATATGTACTACAGACGTATGCATGTAATATATATATTCACACATACATATATGAATCACTTTGTTGTATGTCTGAAACTAACAAAATATTTTAAATCAACTATACTTCAATTAAAAATAAATGAGGGCTTCCCTGGTGGTCCAGTGGGTAAGGACACTGCCTTGCAGTACAAGGGGCGCCGGTTCCATCCCTGGCCTGGGAAGATCCCACGTGCCACAGAGCAGCTGGACCCATGTGTCCAGTTACCGAGCCGGAGATCTGGAGCACATGCGCCCAGAGCCGGTGCTCTGCGACAACAGAGGCCACTGCGATAGGAGGCCCACACGGGCCAAAGAACAAAGATGGATGAAAATAGATAAATGAAAGGCCAATAGAAGTGGCCCACTCACCCCCTTCCTCCCCAACCCGCCCCCCCATAAAAATAAATAAATATATAAAAATAAATGAATAAGTAAATGAATAAGTAATATCATGGGGGTGATATTATTAATTGTGCCTTCTTCATAGGGCTATTTTAAGGGTGAATGAGCACGTTCAGTGCTCCACACACATTAGCATGCGTTAATCCTCCTAATGACCCTGGGAAGTAGGTACATCAACCTATTTTGTAGATGAGAATACGCAGAAATAAAATGCTCAGTAGAACACACCTTATGGTTTGTTCTATTTACAACAATAAATAGAACAATAAACGAGAGCTCAGTTTAGCAGAGGATGCAGGCATTAATCACTTATGACATGTACCACTGTGGCTGTAACATCTGCAGCATGCAACATAAAGCAGTGATGTTGGTGCTCAGATGCCTGTGATAGAAAGTAATGTCAGAGAAAGCAGTCAGGGAAGGCTTCTTGGAGGAGGTGGTAACTGAGCTAGCATATATAATAGTCAAAACTCACAGGTAAAAGTCATTTCATGTAGTGGGAATGGCATATGTAAAGGCCCTTTGGCAGGAGGAGCATGAGAGCAAAAGAGACTGAAAGTCCACTTGAGTGGCTGGATCAGAGAGAATGAGGGGTGCATATTATGAGAAGCTGTTAGGAACTTGAAGTCATAGAAGAGCCAATGCAACAGAGCAAATCAGAAATGCCTTGGTCTATTTACTTGTTTATCTTGTGAGCTTCATGAAGACAAGAATGTTGTCTATTGGTTTTCTGCTACATTCTACACCTAGAATGGTACCCAGAGCACAGAAGGTATTCAATGAACATTTCTCAGTGAGTGCATTTATATACCCATCCCACAGATATTTACTGCTTTATACCAGGCCCTGGCCGGGGTCCTGAATGAATGATGGACCTTGAGTAGCTCTGGGTTAATGAGAAAGGCAGACAATCTACCAGACTGTGAATGCCCTAAGAACAGAGACCACATCCTTTGTTGACTCTGCACCTGCATGAGGGCAAGTCTTCACCTTCATTGTGTAGACCCCTGGGACCCTGAGCTCAGTCTAACCTGGAAGTTTATTTGTGGGACCTGGGATGCTGCATTGTAACAAGAGCTCCTGTTAATTCTGAAGCAAGCAGTTCCCCCCAAACACTCTTGAGAAACACTGTTACAGCACATTGCATGGCACAAAACATTGCCTTTTCAATATAAATGTGAAAAATAAGTAAGTTGGAAGACTGAGTGATTGACTGAAAACAACCTATAATATAATAAGATGGAATGCTGTAATAATGAAGGCACAGAGAAAGAACTACAGAATTGCTCGTAGGAATGCAATCACTGGCCAGGGAAGGCTTCCAGGAGGAGGTGGCTTTTGGGTTGTGCCCTAGAGGCTGAGAAAATATTTTCCGGGTGGATATGTCTTATATGTCTGAACATTTTCTCAACTATACAGTAGGAATAATAAGAGCTTCGACCAGGAGGAGGATGTGAGAATTACATGAAATGTAGTTATTCATCCCGTAAGTATTTATAGCACACCTACCACGTGCCAGACACCATTCCAGGTTCAGGCTCAGTTGCTTCAGTCGTGTCTGACTCTTTGCAACCCTATGGACTGTAGCCCACCAGGCTCCTCTGTCCATGGGATTTTTCAGGCAAGAATACTGGAGTGGGTTGCCACTTCCTTCTCCAGGGGATCTTCCCAACCCAGGGATCGAACCTGCTTCTCCTGTGGCTCCAGCATTGCAGGCGGATTCCTTACCACTTGAGCCACCACATAGGAGCACATCAATAAACAGAGCAATAAAAGAAATGGTCCTACTGATGTACTAGGAATAAGACACAATAATCCTAATAAGTGAGTATTATCTAGTATTTGAGGAGGCAAGAATTGCTAGGAAAAAAACAGTAAGGAAATGAATCAAATCAACACTTTAGACCTCTAAACTTACACAATATTGTACACCAATTACATCTCAATAAAAATTTTAAAATAAGGCCAACCGTTGATGCTATCATGATCAAACATTTGTCAGGTAAATAAATAATTGTTCTTTTTGACAGATCTTTTATTTTTATGGCTTACCTTGCTTGGGATGATAAATCCTTGCTCCTTCAGTTGGCTCCATGAAGACAAAAGAAGTTCTTCCCATCCAGAGAAATGGTTTTTGCCATTAAAAACAAACAAGCAAATCTCTTACTTCAAGCACCTGACAAGTGGAAATGTAAGGTCTGGTGCCCAAGAGCACTGTCTGGAAGCAGAGATTCTCAATGTGGGTGGTGCTGCCCCCTAGGGGGAAATCTGGGTTAGATCATCACTAGGTCTGGGAATGTACAATGCATTCACACCAATGTCCAGACACTTACTATCCATGAAAAGCAAATGTATCATAACTGACTGAAAACAACCTATAATATAACAAGATGGAATGCTGTAATAATGAAGGCACAGAGAAAGAACTACAGAATTGCTCGTAGGAATGCAATCACTGGCCAGGAAGGCTTCCAGGAGGAGGTGGCTTTTGGGTTGTGCCCTAGAGGCTGAGAAAATATTTTCCGGGTGGATATGTCTTATATGTCTGAACATTTTCTCAACTATACAGTAGGAATAATAAGAGCTTCGACCAGGAGGAGGATGTGAGAATTACATGAAATGTAGTTATTCATCCCGTAAGTATTTATAGCACACCTACCACGTGCCAGACACCATTCCAGGTTCAGGCTCAGTTGCTTCAGTCGTGTCTGACTCTTTCCAACCCTATGGACTGTAGCCCACCAGGATCCTCTGTCCATGGGATTTTTCAGGCAAGACTACTGGATTGGGTTGCCACTTCCTTCTCCAGGGCATTTTACCAACCCAGGGATTGAACCTGCTTCTCCTGTGGCTCCAGCATTGCAGGCGGATTCCTTACCACTTGAGCCACCACATAGGAGCACATCAATAAACAGAGCAATAAAAGAAATGGTCCTACTGATGTACTAGGAATAAGACACAATAATCCTAATAAGTGAGTATTATCTAGTATTTGAGGAGGCAAGAATTGCTAGGAAAAAAACAGTAAGGAAATGAATCAAATCAACACTTTAGACCTCTAAACTTACACAATATTGTACACCAATTACATCTCAATAAAAATTTTAAAATAAGGCCAACCGTTGATGCTATCATGATCAAACATTTGTCAGGTAAATAAATAATTGTTCTTTTTGACAGATCTTTTATTTTTATGGCTTACCTTGCTTGGGATGATAAATCCTTGCTCCTTCAGTTGGCTCCATGAAGACAAAAGAAGTTCTTCCCATCCAGAGAAATGGTTTTTGCCATTAAAAACAAACAAGCAAATCTCTTACTTCAAGCACCTGACAAGTGGAAATGTAAGGTCTGGTGCCCAAGAGCACTGTCTGGAAGCAGAGATTCTCAATGTGGGTGGTGCTGCCCCCTAGGGGGAAATCTGGGTTAGATCATCACTAGGTCTGGGAATGTACAATGCATTCACACCAATGTCCAGACACTTACTATCCATGAAAAGCAAATGTATCATAACTGACTGAGCCAAACTCTAATTTCTTTGTACAAAGAAACAAAAAAGTATTTTCTGCATGGTTAGGGTACACATTGAATTGTAAAGGAATATAACTATTGGATAAATTGAGCAAAGGTTATTCTTTGCTTTGCTCAGAACATTTCCAAAAGTGGTGCACGCTTTCAGAAAACCAGGTCATGGATGGCAGGGCTGTGCATGATATTTTTTTTGTAGGTGACACAACACATCTGTATAAGTTTGTCTCTGAAGCTGTAGCAGTCACAGTGATTATATATAGAAGCAATTATCTAGCTATATCATTATGTTTTATTGTAGAGTCATATCCAAGCATTTACATATTGAAATATACACTGTCTTATTATAGACTACTTTCACTTTATTCTCTGTTATAATGCTGTTAGGACATTATATTGATTTTTTCTGAAGTTATGTATATATATAGATTCTATTATCTGTGAATTTCATTCTGGGATAGTAAAGAGGGGGTCATAAAATAGTTTTTTTCTTTCATAAAAAGGAGCATTGAGTCTGACTGAGGATGAATTCATCTAAATGCTGCTACTGAGCTTTAGAAAGTATGCCCTGTGGATTTGGGCACTGTTATACTAGATCTCTCCATAGTTCAAGAGAAACCAGGTATCCAGCTATTTACAAGAAAGCTACTGATAAAAAAAAAAAAACAAAAAAACACCCAGCAACAAATACATACAAATACATTTAAATACATACAATGAAAAGATCAGTGGCGTCAGGGATTCTGGTGAAGAAAGGACGAACAGGCAGAACACAGATTTCTTTAGGGCAGGAAAACTATTCAATATGATACTAAAATGGTAAACATATGTCATTGTGTGTGTGTGTGAGAATCGTTCAGTTGTGTGCGACTCTGTGACCCCACGGACTGCAGCCCCGTCAATGGACTTCTCCAGGCAAGAACACTGGAGCCGGGCCATTTCATCCTCCAGGGGGTCTTCCTGACCCAGGGACTGAACCTGGATCTCCTGCATTGCAGGCAATTCTTTACCGTCTAAGCCACCATGGGAGCCCGTATATTATACTTTCATCAAAACCCATAAGAGACAATATCAATAGTGAACCCTAAAGTAACCTGTGGCCTTTGGTGACAATGATGCAGATCCATCCACTGGAACAAGCATACCCCTCTGGTGAGATGCTGATTAGCAGGGAGGCTGTCCAGGGAGAGGCGCAGGAGGCATGTAAGGGAACTCTGTCCTTTCCATGCAGTTTTTGCTGTGAATCTAAGACTCTAAAAATAAAGTCTGTTTTTTTTTTTCCCTCTATAAACACTATCCAGGCCAAATCATAGCATTGTTTGGTGAAAGGTAACCAGGTTGTGGCCTCAACTTTAAAACCTGATGTATTAGATGGAGGAACCAAGACAGCTGCATGGACCCCTCCAGGGTATGCATAACCATTTCGACTGTCAATCACTACAACTATGAATGTATGTACTGTACAGTTTTATATGTATTATTACCTCATTTCATGAGAAGCATCTAAGACAAGTACTGTCCATTTCACAGATGAGAAAACTGAAGCTTGGAGAAATGGACTGGCTTGAAGGGTAAAAACAGAATTCCCACTGAACTCTGGAGTTAATTGTACTCTGTGATTAACTGTAGTAGTTTTGTTCAAAGCATTTTAGGGTCCACCATTTTCCTGACCCCGTGCGATGAATTCATCTAAATGCTGCTACTGAGCTTTAGAAAGTATGCCCTGTGGATTTGGGCACTGTTATACTAGATCTCTCCATAGTTCAAGAGAAACCAGGTATCCAGCTATTTACAAGAAAGCTACTGATAAAAAAAAAAAAACAAAAAAACACCCAGCAACAAATACATACAAATACATTTAAATACATACAATGAAAAGATCAGTGGCGTCAGGGATTCTGGTGAAGAAAGGACGAACAGGCAGAACACAGATTTCTTTAGGGCAGGAAAACTATTCAATATGATACTAAAATGGTAAACATATGTCATTGTGTGTGTGTGTGAGAATCGTTCAGTTGTGTGCGACTCTGTGACCCCACGGACTGCAGCCCCGTCAATGGACTTCTCCAGGCAAGAACACTGGAGCCGGGCCATTTCATCCTCCAGGGGGTCTTCCTGACCCAGGGACTGAACCTGGATCTCCTGCATTGCAGGCAATTCTTTACCGTCTAAGCCACCATGGGAGCCCGTATATTATACTTTCATCAAAACCCATAAGAGACAATATCAATAGTGAACCCTAAAGTAACCTGTGGCCTTTGGTGACAATGATGCAGATCCATCCACTGGAACAAGCATACCCCTCTGGTGAGATGCTGATTAGCAGGGAGGCTGTCCAGGGAGAGGCGCAGGAGGCATGTAAGGGAACTCTGTCCTTTCCATGCAGTTTTTGCTGTGAATCTAAGACTCTAAAAATAAAGTCTGTTTTTTTTTTTCCCTCTATAAACACTATCCAGGCCAAATCATAGCATTGTTTGGTGAAAGGTAACCAGGTTGTGGCCTCAACTTTAAAACCTGATGTATTAGATGGAGGAACCAAGACAGCTGCATGGACCCCTCCAGGGTATGCATAACCATTTCGACTGTCAATCACTACAACTATGAATGTATGTACTGTACAGTTTTATATGTATTATTACCTCATTTCATGAGAAGCATCTAAGACAAGTACTGTCCATTTCACAGATGAGAAAACTGAAGCTTGGAGAAATGGACTGGCTTGAAGGGTAAAAACAGAATTCCCACTGAACTCTGGAGTTAATTGTACTCTGTGATTAACTGTAGTAGTTTTGTTCAAAGCATTTTAGGGTCCACCATTTTCCTGACCCCGTGCACAGTGCATTTCAAATATTCTCTAGTCTAGTGACAACAGACATGTTTTGAGAACTAAATGTATATATTTAATACTATCTGTTTATTGCAATCAACCCATCTCCCTCCACACCCCCCATTTATGTGTGCTCAGTCATGTGACCCCACGGACTGCAGCCTGCCAGCCTCCGCTGTCTATGGACTTTCCCAGGCGGGAACAGTGGAGTGGGTTGCCATTTCCTTCTCCATGAGGCATATATATATATATATATATATATATTTTATCCCCACTTTCTAGACTGTGAAGCTAAGTCTCAAGAGAGCAATGCCTGCACAGACCTTACAGCCAGAAAGCATCATCTGAGAATGATTCCAGCCAGATTTGGTTGATTCCAAAGCTCATAAACTCAAATACACTTTCAGTATTTATTCTGAAAAAAATAATAAGCAGTACTCATAAGGATACTCATTCACTGAACCCCTTCTGTGGTAGGGACTTCCTTCACTGTCTCTCCCAGAGACTGTCAACCTTGACTACACATTAAGCTCACCAGAGTTTAGAATGAACTCACTTTAGAAACTATTCATGCCTGGATCTCCCATCATTGTTCTAGGATAGGACGCAAACATCAATATTTGTGAAAGCTCCCCACATAATTCTGATAGCTGGAAGCAATAATAGACTGAAGACCTCAAAGTTGGGTGGAAATCCCAGCTTTACCTCTTGAGCCAAATCACCTCTCCAAGTCTTACTTTTCTCATCTGTTAACGTGGACACCACTTGTCTTAGGTCTTTTGGGAAACTACATGTGACCTCCAGGTGATGCACATGACCTGGGAAGGTCAAGTCTACATGCTGGAATCATCTGGAGAGTCTTCTCTTATAGTTACAGGTATCCAGGCTCCATTCCCAAAGATTTTTTTCAGCTGGTGCATTCACTGGGTGCAGATTAAAAAGCCCTCCAGGTGATTCTATATGTGTACCCAAGGTCAAGACCACTGAATAAGGTATAACTGATATCCTACTTTGCTTATGCACTAAGTGAGGTTCACAGAAGAGAAGTGACTTACTCAAGGTCACGTACCTAGTGAACTTTTAGTCATCATCCTACAATATCCTGAAAAATTAAAACCATCTTACCCTGGCACTAAATCCAGGTTGTTGCTAGAACCTTCCTGTCAAGCCAGAGAATCATAATACCTCAGGGTATGTCCCTTAAAGGCTACCCTAATCCCACCTGCCATCTAATGCTGACCTCAAGTTCTAAGTGCTTATTCTCCTGGGTTCCTTTGGAAACAGGGAGATTGTTAGCACTTAAGCAGCTTACTCCGCCTTTGAACTGTTCTGACTCCTAGAAAAAGCTATCTTACTTACTACACAGCTGTTGAGAATTTTGAGATAGATCTGTTCAAGCCGACACAGGGAAAAAAGAAAAAAAAACCTCCTGGATAAATTATTAAAGGCAAAAGGCAAGTTGAAGGACTATGTGCCTAGTATGATCTAATTGCTATGCAAAATACAGCACCTTCTGAATGTGTATGTAATTGCATAGGAGGAAAAAACTGGAGTCCTAAGAACAAGCCAGTAACAATGGTTAACTTTAATAGGGAAATTTAGGAGCAAGTGTATATTTTTTCTGAATAGTAATGATACGTGCCTCACTGGGTACTGAGAGAGTAAAATGCAGGAAGTAACAGACTTAACATGATCCTATCACAAACACTCAATGAATGTTAACTAAATATTTTTAGTCATAAAAATTTTTCAAAAGGTTATCAATAGTGATTATTTATGGATGTTTTTTGGCTTAGTTGTTTTTAACATTTTTTTCTAAAAAGAGCATTTTATTAGGTGTCAATAAAAAATAAAAAGAAGTCACTTCTGTATCAACTCGGGATTCATTTGGCTGTGAGTAATGGAAAACCTAATGAGCAGAGGCTTCCACAAAGAAAAAATAATAAAAGGTTTGTTTTCATCTCTTAACAAGAGGTCCAGAAGCAGGTGGTTGCTGAGCTCGGTCATCAGGGACTCAGGGCCAACTAGGTTTGTTTTCAGCTGGTGCATTCACTGGGTGCAGATTAAAAAGCCCTCCAGGTGATTCTATATGTGTACCCAAGGTCAAGACCACTGAATAAGGTATAACTGATATCCTACTTTGCTTATGCACTAAGTGAGGTTCACAGAAGAGAAGTGACTTACTCAAGGTCACGTACCTAGTGAACTTTTAGTCATCATCCTACAATATCCTGAAAATTAAAACCATCTTACCCTGGCACTAAATCCAGGTTGTTGCTAGAACCTTCCTGTCAAGCCAGAGAATCATAATACCTCAGGGTATGTCCCTTAAAGGCTACCCTAATCCCACCTGCCATCTAATGCTGACCTCAAGTTCTAAGTGCTTATTCTCCTGGGTTCCTTTGGAAACAGGGAGATTGTTAGCACTTAAGCAGCTTACTCCGCCTTTGAACTGTTCTGACTCCTAGAAAAAGCTATCTTACTTACTACACAGCTGTTGAGAATTTTGAGATAGATCTGTTCAAGCCGACACAGGGAAAAAAGAAAAAAAAACCTCCTGGATAAATTATTAAAGGCAAAAGGCAAGTTGAAGGACTATGTGCCTAGTATGATCTAATTGCTATGCAAAATACAGCACCTTCTGAATGTGTATGTAATTGCATAGGGAGGAAAAAAACTGGAGTCCTAAGAACAAGCCAGTAACAATGGTTAACTTTAATAGGGAAATTTAGGAGCAAGTGTATATTTTTTCTGAATAGTAATGATACGTGCCTCACTGGGTACTGAGAGAGTAAAATGCAGGAAGTAACAGACTTAACATGATCCTATCACAAACACTCAATGAATGTTAACTAAATATTTTTAGTCATAAAAATTTTTCAAAAGGTTATCAATAGTGATTATTTATGGATGTTTTTTGGCTTAGTTGTTTTTAACATTTTTTTCTAAAAAGAGCATTTTATTAGGTGTCAATAAAAAATAAAAAGAAGTCACTTCTGTATCAACTCGGGATTCATTTGGCTGTGAGTAATGGAAAACCTAATGAGCAGAGGCTTCCACAAAGAAAAAATAATAAAAGGTTTGTTTTCATCTCTTAACAAGAGGTCCAGAAGCAGGTGGTTGCTGAGCTCGGTCATCAGGGACTCGGGGCCACTGGAGGTCTTAGCGTATCTGCATTTAGCCCTGCACTCCTCGCTGCACGGTTTCAAAGTGGCCGCCGCATCTGCAGACACCGCACCCTCTTTCCAAACAGAAAAAGCGAGGAGAGGCGGTGCCGGCTGCATGTTTTCCCTTTCACCGAGAGACATGCTTGCTCCCAGAGGCACTCACAGCAGACTCTCTTTAGGTCTCCTCGATCTCATTTGTGTCACTTCTACCTTCAAGGGAAGCTGGCAAAGTTAGGAACAAGAGTGTCAGGACTGGCTCCAGCTCATCATTAACTCATAGTCTAGGACTGGCTATGTTACTGTCTGGTTTTTAAAATGTTCTGCTCTCAAGGAAGAAGAGGGTTTAGATACGGGGTATGATACACAAGTGTCAGCCAAGGCTTCCATTTGTGGAGCCTGTATTTCCCCCACCAAATATCCACCATTGATCCTCGTTGTTGTTTACAAAATTGCATGCATTATTAATAACTGCACTTGTAAGCTGCCTACCGTGTGGCACATTACTTATTTAAAATCTTGTGGGGAAACCCAGCAGGGTCAGAGTTTGGATGTGCAGACTTCCACCTGTGGAGATGAGTAATACAACTGCCTCCCGGTATTTATTTATACCCAACTGAAATGCAACACTGGGGCAGGGGCGGGACTTGAATCCCAAGTGTGGGATTTATACGCGTTCAAAGACCAGCTGCAGGAGAAATGGACAAGGAGGAGCAGAGACTGGGAGCCCAGTTTTAGGGAGGGATGGCTCAGGCTCTGAGAGAAATGTCACCATGAAAGGAAAAGGGGACGCACAGGGCAGCAGAGTCTGCAGGGCAGAGGGAAGCGGGAGGTCCAGGTAGCTGGCAACAGGTAGGACACAGCATGACCGAGATGGTGGGATGTATGTGTGTGAGGGCATGTGCCCTGGGAGAAAGGGGACTCTCAGACAGAGTGACGCGAAAGGTCTACTTCAGAGGCAGTCACTTGCCTTCTCATTTCACAATACAAGACCCTGGCTCTACAATCACGCAACTTCGCTGCTCACCCTATTTCTACCATCGACTATCTCTGTGATCTTGCACAAGCTGTTTAACCTCTCTTTCCTCAGTTTCTTCATCTGTAAAATGCAAAAAAAAAAAAAAAGTCTGCTTTAAAACAGGGCCATGAACATTAAGCCTAGAAAGTGCCCGGGACTTGATAGGTTACTGGTTAGCAAGTGGTACTGTTAAGCCCAAGGGCTGAACATGAAAGAAAATGTTAGTCACTTAGTCATCGCTTTGAGACCCCGTGGACTATAGCTCACAGGCTCCTCTGACCATGGAATTCTCCAGGTAAGAATACTGGAGTAGGTAGCCATTTACTTCTCTACAGGATCTTCCTGACCCAGGGATCAAACCCAGGTACTGCAGGCAGATTCATTACCATCTGAGCCACCAGGGAAGCCCAAAAGGCTGAACTACCAACAACTACAGGGGGGGTCTCAGGATGGTGAAAGCCAGTAGTTAGAAGACAGACCTGATTAGAGAGTCTATATGCAACCCTAATCAAACTGAAGTTCCCACATGGCCAAATCTGGAGAGCTGTAGAATTTGGTTGCTTAACTCAGCAAACAAAAGTATGTTAGTCTGGACTCTGCATATTTTGGGCAGCATCAAAGAGGGATCAAATTCATAACCCTTTCGCCGTATACACCAGCTCTCCCCTATTCCTCATCGGCACACTCCTCACTCTCAATTCTTCCCCCCAAACCTCCAAGCCACCCTGCCTCCTGCCACCATGGACGCCTCACAAAACCCAGCTCTCTCTCATAGCACTCCATTCTCTCTCCTCTCTGACCACTCCATCTAGGTGTTTTTGGACAAAACCCCACCATCTCTTCATCCAGGGATTAGCACAGTCTGCATTTGATGGGCAGGGAGACAGGGAATTATACTAAATGGGTAATGCCAGAAATCATCCCAAAAGAATGAGGGCTGGGAAAAATATTATGGATAGTCATTTGGTCTGCTTTTTATGCAAGGGCACCTTTCCTTTGTTAATTTGATACTCAACTGAATATTCATAGTTCTTGTCAGCCAGGAAGATGGTAACGGGTGGTCCCTACTCTTAGGAACTCACCAATTTCTACCTTTTTCGACTATCTCTGTGATCTTGCACAAGCTGTTTAACCTCTCTTTCCTCAGTTTCTTCATCTGTAAAATGCAAAAAAAAAAAAAAAGTCTGCTTTAAAACAGGGCCATGAACATTAAGCCTAGAAAGTGCCCGGGACTTGATAGGTTACTGGTTAGCAAGTGGTACTGTTAAGCCCAAGGGCTGAACATGAAAGAAAATGTTAGTCACTTAGTCATCGCTTTGAGACCCCGTGGACTATAGCTCACAGGCTCCTCTGACCATGGAATTCTCCAGGTAAGAATACTGGAGTAGGTAGCCATTTACTTCTCTACAGGATCTTCCTGACCCAGGGATCAAACCCAGGTACTGCAGGCAGATTCATTACCATCTGAGCCACCAGGGAAGCCCAAAAGGCTGAACTACCAACAACTACAGGGGGGGTCTCAGGATGGTGAAAGCCAGTAGTTAGAAGACAGACCTGATTAGAGAGTCTATATGCAACCCTAATCAAACTGAAGTTCCCACATGGCCAAATCTGGAGAGCTGTAGAATTTGGTTGCTTAACTCAGCAAACAAAAGTATGTTAGTCTGGACTCTGCATATTTTGGGCAGCATCAAAGAGGGATCAAATTCATAACCCTTTCGCCGTATACACCAGCTCTCCCCTATTCCTCATCGGCACACTCCTCACTCTCAATTCTTCCCCCCAAACCTCCAAGCCACCCTGCCTCCTGCCACCATGGACGCCTCACAAAACCCAGCTCTCTCTCATAGCACTCCATTCTCTCTCCTCTCTGACCACTCCATCTAGGTGTTTTTGGACAAAACCCCACCATCTCTTCATCCAGGGATTAGCACAGTCTGCATTTGATGGGCAGGGAGACAGGGAATTATACTAAATGGGTAATGCCAGAAATCATCCCAAAAGAATGAGGGCTGGGAAAAATATTATGGATAGTCATTTGGTCTGCTTTTTATGCAAGGGCACCTTTCCTTTGTTAATTTGATACTCAACTGATATTCATTAGTGCTGGACATAGTTCTTGTCTCAGGCACAGGAAGATGGTAACGGGTGGTCCCTACTCTTAGGAACTCACCGTCATCTCCTCCTGTCTCAGCCACCTGCCAGCACAGGAGATGCCCCAGGTTCCCCAGGGCCTGAGCCAGGAGCAGATGCTCAGCCTCCCAGGAAGTCCTCCTAGAGACCCCTGGTGAGCCTGATGGCTCTTTCCAACCTTTCCACGACACTCTCGGGTAATGAAGACACAGCACTGACAGTGGCCTTGGCAGAGCCAGAGGGAGATCCCAACACATTTATCACCAGCCGAGGAGCTGCTGTTCAGCCTCGCTGACCTGTAAAGCCCACACTAAACTCAGACCTGGCTCTTCTGCTTCTGAATTTTGATTTAGACCCGAACAAAGGCCCCCAAGGCCTGATACTGACAAATCACCATTTCTTGGGACTTATCTGCTTAATGTGGATGTGTGAAGGATGCTAGGGGGCAGAGCCAGACTTGTCTCACCTACTAGCCACAAGGGGCCACAGGTGCCGTACCCTCCAGATGCCCCCTCAATTTGGCACTGCTCCCTCATAGTGCTCGTCACATCTGGAATTGTCAAACCCAAAATCTGCCTCCTATGATGGAATATGAGCCTCAGTTGCCGGAGGGCAGGGACCTTATCTGACCATACCCAACCCATTCATCACAGGGCTCTTTCACCTTTCCCAAGGACACCCGAGTCCTTGCTGCTCCTGTCAAATTTTCATTTCCCCAGTGGGGCTGCACGCTGCTGGGAGATAGCTACACCCCTGCCAAGTTGCTTTGATCAAGCTGATTGTGAGTCTTAGATTGCTCAGTTTTTCTGGAAGTTACGTGAAGGTTTTGAACTGAAATTTGTCTTAGCACTGACCTAATCCTCAGGAGGATCAGCGTCTATTTCTTCAGGGTCACCTAAAACACATGGAATCTTTATACTCTAGAAGAATGACTCATGACTATTCAAAAGAAAGGGTGTCACAGACCCTCCAAGAACCTGATGACAGGTTTTCTTAGAGAAACATTTTGCAGAAAATGTTAAATATAATGTCAGGAGCACGGTAGATGCCCCCCATTCTTAGAGGGAAAAATATTATGGATAGTCAGTTGGTCTGCTTTTTATGCAAGGGCACCTTTCCTTTGTTAATTTGATACTCAACTGATATTCATTAGTGCTGGACATAGTTCTTGTCTCAGGCACAGGAAGATGGTAACGGGTGGTCCCTACTCTTAGGAACTCACCGTCATCTCCTCCTGTCTCAGCCACCTGCCAGCACAGGAGATGCCCCAGGTTCCCCAGGGCCTGAGCCAGGAGCAGATGCTCAGCCTCCCAGGAAGTCCTCCTAGAGACCCCTGGTGAGCCTGATGGCTCTTTCCAACCTTTCCACGACACTCTCGGGTAATGAAGACACAGCACTGACAGTGGCCTTGGCAGAGCCAGAGGGAGATCCCAACACATTTATCACCAGCCGAGGAGCTGCTGTTCAGCCTCGCTGACCTGTAAAGCCCACACTAAACTCAGACCTGGCTCTTCTGCTTCTGAATTTTGATTTAGACCCGAACAAAGGCCCCCAAGGCCTGATACTGACAAATCACCATTTCTTGGGACTTATCTGCTTAATGTGGATGTGTGAAGGATGCTAGGGGGCAGAGCCAGACTTGTCTCACCTACTAGCCACAAGGGGCCACAGGTGCCGTACCCTCCAGATGCCCCCTCAATTTGGCACTGCTCCCTCATAGTGCTCGTCACATCTGGAATTGTCAAACCCAAAATCTGCCTCCTATGATGGAATATGAGCCTCAGTTGCCGGAGGGCAGGGACCTTATCTGACCATACCCAACCCATTCATCACAGGGCTCTTTCACCTTTCCCAAGGACACCCGAGTCCTTGCTGCTCCTGTCAAATTTTCATTTCCCCAGTGGGGCTGCACGCTGCTGGGAGATAGCTACACCCCTGCCAAGTTGCTTTGATCAAGCTGATTGTGAGTCTTAGATTGCTCAGTTTTTCTGGAAGTTACGTGAAGGTTTTGAACTGAAATTTGTCTTAGCACTGACCTAATCCTCAGGAGGATCAGCGTCTATTTCTTCAGGGTCACCTAAAACACATGGAATCTTTATACTCTAGAAGAATGACTCATGACTATTCAAAAGAAAGGGTGTCACAGACCCTTTAAGAACCTGATGACAGCTCTGGACTCCCTCTCTCTTAGAGAAACATTTTGCAGAAAATGTTAAATATAATGTCAGGAGCACGGTAGATGCCCCCACAACCCCATTTTAAGACCAGGTTAAGGCTCAGGGATGAGAACATCAGAACTGGAAGAAATCTTGGAAATTATCTGGCTGAACTGGTCCATGGAACAATGGTGATAACAACAATAATGATCATGATTATAAAGTCTATTGTCTATTAAGTACAATACCTAATATGCACTAGGCACTCTGCTGAGACTCTATATGCATCATGTTTTTAAATTCTTACAGTGATCCATCCTGCTAGGTATTGTTTTCATACTCATGTCTTAAATGAGGGACCCAAGACTCGTGGAGTCTAAGCCACTTGCCTGGGGAAGGGAATAATTGAGTGGTAGAAGCCCACTGATTCCTACATCCAGGCTCAAAACCGCTGTGCATTAGCACCCGTCATTCATAGTTCTCGTAGTCACCCTTGGTGACAAGTAACAGGAGCCTGCTGAAGCTAACTTAAGCACAACAGGGGTTTTTTGTAAGGAAGGATATCAAGTGTTTTGCAGAATCCATAAGTAAGGGATTAACTGGACTACAGGATTCACCTAGAACTAGACATCAGTTTACTACAGGAACTGACAAAAGCAGTCTATTATGGACTGAATGTCTGTGTTCCACCAACATTCAAATATTGAAGCCCTAATCACCAACGTGACAGAATTAGAATCTAAAATAAAGTAATAAAAGCTAAAAAAAAGGTCATAAGGATTGAATCCTAATCCAATGGCACTCAGGTTCCGGGAGATGGTGAAGGACAGGGAAGCCTGGCGTGCTGTAGTCCATGGGGTCACAAAGAGCAAGACACAACTGAGTGACTGAACTAAACAGGCACCCTTTTCCTCACTCTCTGTTACTCACCTTCTCCCAACAAAGAAAGAATATTAGCAAAGGGAAAACTTAGGAGCTGGGTTTCCCTAGCATGAAAGCTATATAATCAGTTAGAGATAGTCTCTCAGAATGGCACATATCCAAAATAAAAGTAACACTGAAATTGCAAAGGTCTCAAATGCAGATGCATAGAGAAGCCAGGCAGGGACCAGAAGTGAGGGAAAGAGGGCTGGAGGTACAGAAAATGGAGAGGCAGGAACTGAGAGCCCCATGGAAAAGACATGGCCATTTCCCATCATCAGCCAGCCCTGCTGTAGATGGATATGCCAAGTGGTGGTAGATTGTACCCTTTTATTTTTAAAAAAGAAACTCTTAATTTGCAGGTGTATGTGAAATCTCCAGAGTTTTAAACACTGTACAATTGTAGAGTCCAAACTAAACACATGCATGGGCTAGAATGAGGCCCAAACTAGACTGAGGGCAGCCAGTTTGTGGGCTATGTGTAGAAAGTCCTGTAGAATTCAGTTAGGAGCAAGGGAGGGAGGGAAAGAGAACACGCTATGGACACAGCAGACCCAACTTCAAATCCTCGGTCCAGTACTCGCTGTGCTACTTAACCAGGTCAATTAGTCTCTCTGATGACTATGAGCTAATCTCTTAATCCTATTGTTTCCAACATTTTGCCAGTACAAACAATGCTGTTCTAAATCATGCTGTACATGTCATTTTTCACTTTGTAAGTCTATCTGGAGGATAAATTTCTAAAGGACAGACTGCCAAATGTCACAGGTTGCGTTCTCTGGAACAGACACTGAGATGGAGTTTGGGTTGAAAAAGTGTTTATCAGAAACATATGTCTATGGCGAATCCAGGTTGGTACGTGGCAGTAAACAACAAAACTCTTTAAAAAATTACACTAAATTAAAACAACAAAAGAATCATATGTCAACATGAAAACCTGCACATGAATGTTCATAGCAGCATTATTCATAACAGTCAAAAAGTGAAAACAACTCAAATGTCCATCAACAAATAAATGAATGGGTAAAACGTGGCATATCCATATAGTGGAATAGTATTCGATGATAAAAAGGAATGAACTATTGATGCATGCTACAGCACAGATGAACAATGGAAGTATTATGCTAAGTAAAGTGAGCCAGACACAAAAGACCGTGTATTGTATGATGCCATTCATCCAAATGTCCAGAACAAGCAAGTCTTTAGAGAGGAAAAGTATATTAGTGTTTGCCTGGGGATGGAAGTTCTGGGGGAAATGAGTGAAAGCCAGAACCGAGGGTTTCTTTTTCAGGTGATGAAATGTTCACAGTTGTGAACATACTCAAAACTCAACCCCTCAAAACTGACAGTATACTTGGAATGCGTGTATTTCAATAAAGTCGCCCCCAAAATGTGGAGGGGAAGGAGAAGGAAAGAGAATTGGGCAGACAAAAAGTCTAAACTTCAGCGCAGGTCCAGTGGAGCCAGTCAAGCAAGCAGAGAACGGCTGAACCCAGACAGCTGCACCTCTCCAGCAGTTTCGTTCAGCCGGCTCCAGATGGCACAGCCTTGGCTGGGTGAGGTCACTCTTGGCAGCTGGAGGGTAGGAGCCTCCTGCTGACCACAATCCCCACAGTAGAGCAGCAAATCATCCCTGGGTAGGGGGGTATCTGAAAAGCACATCTCCACGTCTACCGCATCGACTCGAAAAGCAAATTTAATTAATTTTGATGGATATGGTCACACTCCATGATTGTCACTGTTATCACTGTCATCAATTCTTGTCAGCCAGCACTGGCAATACTTTTTTTTTTTTTTCTTTTGGCCAATTCTATTGGTCTTTCATTTATCTCCATCTTTTGTTCTTTGGCCTGTGTGGGCCTCCCATTGCAGTGGCCTCTCTCCCTGCAGAGCACCAGTTCTGGTCACATGCACTCCAGAGCTCAGGCTTGGCAGTTGGACACATCAGTCCAGCTGTTCCACAGCATGTGGGATCTTCCCAGACCAGGGATTGAACCAGCGCCCCTTGCACTGCAAGGCAGTGTCCCTACCCACTGGACCACCAGGGAAGCCCTGGCAATACTTTTATATCTGGCAGGCAGGATCCTATTGGACAACAGTGAGGAATACCTTTTAGAAGACCACACCAAGGAATACTCAAACTGCCATACAAGAGACTTCTCATTTTCTCCTGTGACAACTAGTTCTGTTGTTTTCCAAAGACAGCTGACATGATGTAAAGCTACGTTTTAGAATACTTACTCTCATGACAAGAGTGGAAGATGGAAGCTTCATGGAACAAGCAAGTCTTTAGAGAGGAAAAGTATATTAGTGTTTGCCTGGGGATGGAAGTTCTGGGGGAAATGAGTGAAAGCCAGAACCGAGGGTTTCTTTTTCAGGTGATGAAATGTTCACAGTTGTGAACATACTCAAAACTCAACCCCTCAAAACTGACAGTATACTTGGAATGCGTGTATTTCAATAAAGTCGCCCCCAAAATGTGGAGGGGAAGGAGAAGGAAAGAGAATTGGGCAGACAAAAAGTCTAAACTTCAGCGCAGGTCCAGTGGAGCCAGTCAAGCAAGCAGAGAACGGCTGAACCCAGACAGCTGCACCTCTCCAGCAGTTTCGTTCAGCCGGCTCCAGATGGCACAGCCTTGGCTGGGTGAGGTCACTCTTGGCAGCTGGAGGGTAGGAGCCTCCTGCTGACCACAATCCCCACAGTAGAGCAGCAAATCATCCCTGGGTAGGGGGGTATCTGAAAAGCACATCTCCACGTCTACCGCATCGACTCGAAAAGCAAATTTAATTAATTTTGATGGATATGGTCACACTCCATGATTGTCACTGTTATCACTGTCATCAATTCTTGTCAGCCAGCACTGGCAATACTTTTTTGTCTTTTGGCCAATTCTATTGGTCTTTCATTTATCTCCATCTTTTGTTCTTTGGCCTGTGTGGGCCTCCCATTGCAGTGGCCTCTCTCCCTGCAGAGCACCAGTTCTGGTCACATGCACTCCAGAGCTCAGGCTTGGCAGTTGGACACATCAGTCCAGCTGTTCCACAGCATGTGGGATCTTCCCAGACCAGGGATTGAACCAGCGCCCCTTGCACTGCAAGGCAGTGTCCCTACCCACTGGACCACCAGGGAAGCCCTGGCAATACTTTTATATCTGGCAGGCAGGATCCTATTGGACAACAGTGAGGAATACCTTTTAGAAGACCACACCAAGGAATACTCAAACTGCCATACAAGAGACTTCTCATTTTCTCCTGTGACAACTAGTTCTGTTGTTTTCCAAAGACAGCTGACATGATGTAAAGCTACGTTTTAGAATACTTACTCTCATGACAAGAGTGGAAGATGGATTAGAAAGGGAGACGCAGAAGACAGGGAGACTTGATTATTGAAACCACCCAGCCATGCAGTGGGGTGGATGAGTGGGTGGTTGCCATAGAAAGGGAAGGAAGGCACAGAGGAAGGAGGAAGTTTTAGCACACCTGGAGACTGAATGGAACTGGGTGGAAGGGAGATGGTAACTCCTTTCAGTTCAAGTTCAGGGGCATTGAATGGATGCCTTGGCCCTATCCCACCATGATGTATGTGTGTGTGTTAAGTTGTTCCATTTGTGTCCAATCCTTTGTGACCCTATGAACTGTAGCCCACCAGGCTCTTCTGTCCATGGGGATTCTCCAGGACAGAATATGGCTGTGGGTTGCTGTGCCCTCCTCTAGGGAATCTTCCCTACCTAGGGACTGAGTCCAGGTCATCCCACCATGATACTAACCTTCTGAAAAATCTTCCCCACCCACCCATTTCCATCTCTACTATGATCACCACCATCTCTTTCTTGGGCAACTCTACAACTTTCCAACTAATTTCAGAACCTTTATTCTGATCTGCTGCAATCTATTTCCCCTCTAGCAATAAGAGGCACCTTCTTAAACCTTAAATAAGGTTCTGTTACTCCCAGATTCAAACTTTTCCAGTTGAACCTCTTTGTCCTCGGGATAAAACACTGTTACAGACCCTTCATTAACTGCCCCTGCCCACCTCCTTAACCTTATTCTTACCAGTTCCCATTCCTCGCCTTGCTGAACTCCCTAGCAGTCTCTGAAAGTTCCATGCTCCCCTTGCCTCTGAGACTTCACACACACTCTCCTTCTGTATTAAATATTCCATTATCTCTAGTCTATTCCCACTCAAACTGTAGGTGTCTGGTTAGATGTTGCCTATTCCAGGAAGCCTTCCCTGACCACCATACCTTAAGAATGGATGAGTTGACTATGGTAGACTATCTGCATAGATGGCATCAACAATCCCCCTTCTCTGTTTGCACCCACTCGGCCTTCCTCATCACAAGGCAGGCTTCTGTTTCCCCTCAGAATCGCTTTCTGTTGTTTTCCAAAGCAGCTGACATGATGTAAAGCTACGTTTTAGAATACTTACTCTCATGACAAGAGTGGAAGATGGATTAGAAAGGGAGACGCAGAAGACAGGGAGACTTGATTATTGAAACCACCCAGCCATGCAGTGGGGTGGATGAGTGGGTGGTTGCCATAGAAAGGGAAGGAAGGCACAGAGGAAGGAGGAAGTTTTAGCACACCTGGAGACTGAATGGAACTGGGTGGAAGGGAGATGGTAACTCCTTTCAGTTCAAGTTCAGGGGCATTGAATGGATGCCTTGGCCCTATCCCACCATGATGTATGTGTGTGTGTTAAGTTGTTCCATTTGTGTCCAATCCTTTGTGACCCTATGAACTGTAGCCCACCAGGCTCTTCTGTCCATGGGGATTCTCCAGGACAGAATATGGCTGTGGGTTGCTGTGCCCTCCTCTAGGGAATCTTCCCTACCTAGGGACTGAGTCCAGGTCATCCCACCATGATACTAACCTTCTGAAAAATCTTCCCCACCCACCCATTTCCATCTCTACTATGATCACCACCATCTCTTTCTTGGGCAACTCTACAACTTTCCAACTAATTTCAGAACCTTTATTCTGATCTGCTGCAATCTATTTCCCCTCTAGCAATAAGAGGCACCTTCTTAAACCTTAAATAAGGTTCTGTTACTCCCAGATTCAAACTTTTCCAGTTGAACCTCTTTGTCCTCGGGATAAAACACTGTTACAGACCCTTCATTAACTGCCCCTGCCCACCTCCTTAACCTTATTCTTACCAGTTCCCATTCCTCGCCTTGCTGAACTCCCTAGCAGTCTCTGAAAGTTCCATGCTCCCCTTGCCTCTGAGACTTCACACACACTCTCCTTCTGTATTAAATATTCCATTATCTCTAGTCTATTCCCACTCAAACTGTAGGTGTCTGGTTAGATGTTGCCTATTCCAGGAAGCCTTCCCTGACCACCATACCTTAAGAATGGATGAGTTGACTATGGTAGACTATCTGCATAGATGGCATCAACAATCCCCCTTCTCTGTTTGCACCCACTCGGCCTTCCTCATCACAAGGCAGGCTGTTTCCTCACTCCTTGAATCAGGCTGGAGGTTGACTAGCTTTAACCAACACACTGCATCAGAAGTGACTTTCTACGGTGTCAGATTTCAGATCTTAAGAGACTACAAGGCCTCTTCTGTTTTCACTCAGGGGGAACACAGCCCATGAGTAAAGGAGTCCAAGAGAGAGACATACCACATGCAGGAGAAGCGAGGTCCTAGACTATGAGAGAACCAAAATCATGAGACAGACCATCCCCATGAGGGGCCAGACTTGTGACTGAGGCCATCCTGACTGCCCCTGTCCCAGCCCAGATGCCCCAGAAAATACCATGTGGAAAAACAACAAGCGTCCTGCTGAGCCCTGCCTGGATCCTTAATCTATAGAATTGTGAATAATATTTGTTTTAAGCCACTATATTTTGGAATGCTTTGAAATACAGTAATGGATAATTGATAAAATGCCCTTCCCCTTAGTTCCTGCAACAGCTCCTGACTCCTTCTGTCATGGCATCTATTTCACTATATATGGTTGCTTGCTTAATCCCTTCTATCCTTCCATTCTACCTTCCCTGGTAGAAGGTGGCTCAGTGGTAAAGAATCTGCCTGCCAATACAGGAGACATGGATTTGATCCCTGGGTCAGGAAGATCCCCAGGAGAAGGAACTGACAACCCACTCCAGAATTCTTTCCTGGGAAAACCCATGGACAGAGGACCCTGGTGGGCTACATTCCATGGGGTCACAAAGAGTCAGACACGACCCTTCATTAACTGCCCCTGCCCACCTCCTTATCCTTATTCTTACCAGTTCCCATTCCTCGCCTTGCTGAACTCCCTAGCAGTCTCTGAAAGTTCCATGCTCCCTTGCCTCTGAGACTTCACACACACTCTCCTTCTGTATTAAATATTCCATTATCTCTAGTCTATTCCCACTCAAACTGTAGGTGTCTGGTTAGATGTTGCCTATTCCAGGAAGCCTTCCCTGACCACCATACCTTAAGAATGGATGAGTTGACTATGGTAGACTATCTGCATAGATGGCATCAACAATCCCCCTTCTCTGTTTGCACCCACTCGGCCTTCCTCATCACAAGGCAGGCTGTTTCCTCACTCCTTGAATCAGGCTGGAGGTTGACTAGCTTTAACCAACACACTGCATCAGAAGTGACTTTCTACGGTGTCAGATTTCAGATCTTAAGAGACTACAAGGCCTCTTCTGTTTTCACTCAGGGGGAACACAGCCCATGAGTAAAGGAGTCCAAGAGAGAGACATACCACATGCAGGAGAAGCGAGGTCCTAGACTATGAGAGAACCAAAATCATGAGACAGACCATCCCCATGAGGGGCCAGACTTGTGACTGAGGCCATCCTGACTGCCCCTGTCCCAGCCCAGATGCCCCAGAAAATACCATGTGGAAAAACAACAAGCGTCCTGCTGAGCCCTGCCTGGATCCTTAATCTATAGAATTGTGAATAATATTTGTTTTAAGCCACTATATTTTGGAATGCTTTGAAATACAGTAATGGATAATTGATAAAATGCCCTTCCCCTTAGTTCCTGCAACAGCTCCTGACTCCTTCTGTCATGGCATCTATTTCACTATATATGGTTGCTTGCTTAATCCCTTCTATCCTTCCATTCTACCTTCCCTGGTAGAAGGTGGCTCAGTGGTAAAGAATCTGCCTGCCAATACAGGAGACATGGATTTGATCCCTGGGTCAGGAAGATCCCCAGGAGAAGGAACTGACAACCCACTCCAGAATTCTTTCCTGGGAAAACCCATGGACAGAGGACCCTGGTGGGCTACATTCCATGGGGTCACAAAGAGTCAGACACGACCGAGTGACAAGACAACAACAACCCTCCCGTCCACATACACATCAGCATCACGAGGAAATGAACTAAACTATGTCTTGTTCAACACTGTCTCTCCAGGGCCTGGCACGTGGTAGATGCTCATTAAATATGTTAATAATACAATCAATCAATATGAGGACACTCTAAGGGCTACTTGCCTTAATAAAACCCAGCCATCTCTCCAGGGCACCAGGGAAGGGTGAATTTCCACGTGCCAAAGGGTGACCAGACCTCATTACTAGGCTCTTTCTCCCCTCCCCTCCACCATATTTAACCAACTATTGGAGAATCTGGACGTTTTTATGAAAGGAGTTATGGGTGGCCATATCTTTAACAAAAAATGTCATCATCATGACCATAGGATCCGTAAGTGCAAGGATTATAACATTATCCTTTCATTTCTGTCCCTCAAAACCTAGCACATTTATTGGCTCACATTCAGTAGTCAAGCAATTTGTGTAAGAAACAGGAGAGGACATGGAATGGACTGGATAGAAAAGGAGAAAAGGAAAGGCTACTGGTGCCAATTTTGAAGTCTTGGGCAAATTACTTAACTTTTCAAACATCATTTACTCTCTTTATCTATGAAAGGGGTATAATGATTTTCTGATAACTAACATTTAGTGGAAATGGAAAAGATCTTGATGCTGGGAAAAACAGAAGGCAAAAAGAAAAGGGGACAGCAAAGGGTGAGATGATTGGATGGCATCTCTGACTCAATGAACATGAGTTTAAGCAAGCTCCAGGAGATGGTGAAGGACAGGGAGAACTGGCATGCTGCAGTCTGCGGGGTCACAGAATGTCAGACAGAACTGAGCAACTGAACTAAACTGACTGAGCATTTAGTGAATACCTTACTGTGTGCCAAGCATCTCACTCAATCCTTGTAGTTTATGAAGTAGCTACTATTTGTTATCCAGGTGAATTAGTTTTTGCCTATTTTTTTTTAAAAGATTTATTTATTTATTTATTTTGGGCGGGGGTCGGGTTGGGGAGGGAGGGGAGTGGGCGGGCCACTTCTATTGGTCTTTCATTTCTCTATGTTCATCCATCTTTGTTCTTTGGCTCCTGTGGGCCTCCCATCGCGGTGGCACATGTGCTCCAGAGCTCCGGCTCGGTGACTGGACACATCAATCCAGCCGGTTTGCGGCACGTGGGATCTTCCTAGGTCAGGGATCGAACCAGCGGCCCTTGCACTGCAAGGCGGTGTCCTTACCCACTGGACCACCAGGGGGACCCTGGTTTTTGCCTATTTTTATAACAAAACTCTTGTTTTGTTTTGAGTTTTACAGTATGTATGAACACACACACACACACACACATACTTCACAGATGAGGAAACTGAAACAGAACGTAATTAAGTAATTTGTCCAGGATCACACAGCTTCTAAGTGGTTGAGGCAGAATTCAACCCCAGTATTCTGCTAGCACGCAGAGTGTTTATAAAGACTAAATAGGAAGCCGGATGTAAGGTGCCTGGCACAGGTCTCAGTATGTATGGATCATTATTAGGAGTAAGGGAGGGAGAAGGTGAAACAGGATATTAGACCTAGTCTTTCTAGCTTCTTTCTTATGTCTGTCTCCCTTTTCCAGAGACATAAAATCAGGTTAATTATTAGATAATGATAATTATTTTATTTATTATTTTTTAAATAATATAATGACTACCACAAACTTATTGCCCAAATCAAGAACCTAAATGTTTTTTTAAATTATTTTATTTTTTATTTGACTGCACCGGCTCTTAGTTGAGGCACACAGAATTTTTGATCCTCCTTGCTGCATTGGGAGCATGGAGCCTTAGCCTCTGGAGTACCAGAGAAGTCCCAAGAACCTAAATGTCAGTAATAATTTCATTGACACATTCCATCTTCTATTCTTTCTCTAAAGGTAACCATGATCCTAAATGTTGGATCAAACATTCCATTTCTTTTTTTTCTTTAGTGTTTTCACCTATATATGTCTAACAATAAATTATTATGTTCTGCTTGTCTTTAACTTTCTAACTTCTAGATTTTTCAACTATAGGCTCTTAGTTCTTTGTTGTGGTTGAATTTTACAATTTCAGGCTTCCACGTTTTGTTGTGTGGGCTCTTTGGTGCACAAGGGTTTCCCACTGAGTAAGTGGTGGGATGGGGGAGGCAAAATCCACCCTGTAGCCCCTCTGGTCTATTTCTTATCAGCACGAAGATGCCAGTCTCCCACCAGGTCATATACTATGAGACAGCAGCCATGGTGGGTAGGGAGGCAGGGTGAGGGGGCAGGGAGGGCTTGCTCTAATTTGCAGAAAGTTGTCATAAAGGCTAGTGGGGGCTCTGAGTTCAGCTTCCCTGAATCACCAGCAATCCCTGTCAGACTTCCACATTCAAAGTCAAGATCAAGCCCCCGGGGATGATAGGAAATGGCCCACAGTGACAGCTTGTGGAGACAGCTGTGTCATGAGACTCACTGTTCCCACTGAAAGCTCGCTGGCCTCACTCCATTGGTCCATCTCTAACCCATCAGGAGGGATTTCCTAATCGTGTTCCAGGGACTTTAAGATTTATGTCAAGGGGCCGCGATTTATTGAATTAATGCCGCTGAGCAGAACTGTAGCTGTTAAACAGTGTGGAGATCTGGATTTTACAGCAATGTAACTAATAAGGCTATTAACACAAACGGGACCTGCCGCTGGCATTTATAACACCATAAATCTCTCTTGCCCCAGAAGTATTTATGGGATGACATGCACTCAAGAGTCCACTGCCTTTTCTGTGCTCTGTTCTCCAGGCTCGGCCAGAGGATATGCTGTCCAATAAGGGAACTAGTCAGGAGGAAGGAGGGAGAGAGCTGAACCTGGGCTAATTCCTGGCCCCCATCCCTCTTTCATTCAGAAAGACTGGCCACTGTCATGGGCAGATGCAGACCTTTAAAATGATTATTTATGTATTTACTTCCCATTTATGGAGTATTTACCATGTACCAAGCTCTTTGAAAACTTAGTGACTATGACTTCCCCAGGACCTTCTCAGGAGTGAAGTATGTGTTCTCCCACTGAATTTAATTTCTGTCTTGAGCCCCCGCCAAAACTCTCTGAAGCAAAACATTTAATCTCGTCACTTCCAGCTAAACTCAATCATTTTAGTGATTTTTACTTTTCTCATTGATTTCAGCTTAAACCAAGATAGTTTTGAATTTTCTCCCTCCCTTCCTCTTGGCGGAAAAGATGCCAACTTCCAGGGGTGTGGAAGACTACCTGTGCCATGTGGAGAGCAATGGCCAGGTCTTTTTTTTTTTTTTTTTTTTTTTTAATATTTATTTATTTGACTGTGCTGGGTCTTAGTTATGGCATGCAGAATCTCTGATTATCCTTTCAGCATGTGGGGTCTTTTAGCAGCAGCATGGGAACTCTTAGTTGAAGCATGTGGGATCTAGTTCCCTGACCTGGGATCAAACTCAGGGCCCCTACATTGGGAGTGCAGAGACTGAGACGCTGAACCAAAGGGAAGTCCCTGGCTAGGTCCTTATTTTCATCTGTTCGTGTTTTCCACTGGCACCCACTGAGATGGAACTCCATTAGCCTCCACAGTGACTGATTCTAGGAATAGCATGTACCTCACATGGTCAGCACATCCTTCACTATGTGCCTGCGCCCTGGCCAGAGGCAGCCTTGCAGAACTGCTGTCTCACGCTCTCCCTCCCCTCCTCCTGAATTTAGGGGACTGGGACCATGACACTCCAGGAACACCGGAAAGTCCGTTTCTGTCCTTCACATGCCTGGCCAGACTCCCCACCATGTGTGCTCTTTCAAGCTGGTATACAGCAATGCCACAGTGGCACGGGGGACTTCTCCATGAAGCCTGCCATCTCCTTCAGCTTGTTTGCTTGCTTTCCTCTTTTTTTTTTTTTTTTTTTTTTAAAATAGCATTTGGGCTTTCTCTAGTTATGGGGCACAGGCTTCTCTCATGCATGTGGGACTTTAGTTCCCCAACCAGGGATCACACCAAGGTTTCCCTGCACTGGATTCGAAGGTGGATTCTTAACTACTGAACCACCAGGATAATCCTTCTTTCTTTTTTTAAAAAAAACTTATTGAGCCTTTCTCGGGCATCATTCTCAGTCACTATTCTCAGCCTTACACCATGTCCTTCATTTACTCCCACTAACAGCTCTACAAGGTAAGATCCACTTTTAATCCTCCCTCCTATCCTAAATATAGAAACTGTGCAAGGTCACATGACCATTAAGAGGGAGAACTGGATTTGAACCTAGGCAGCTAGACTTCACAGAGCAATGGGACATTTATAGAATCCAAAACTAAAAGTAGGGTCCTGGGCTTTCCTGGTGGTCCAGTGGGTAAAGAGTCCACCTTGCAAGTGCAAGGGGCACCGGTTCGATCCCTGGCCCAGGAAGATCCCACATGCCATGGAGCAGCTGGACCAGTGTGTCCAGTTATGAGCCATCCCTCTGAAGCGCATGCGCCCAGAGCCAGTGCTCTGCAATGAGAGAGGCCACTGTACTGGGAGGCCCACATGGGCCAAAGAATAAAGATGGATGAAAATAAATAAATAAATAAAAAACAATAAAAGAGGCCAAAATTAAAAATAAAAAGTAGGGTCTAGCTCCCTAACACCGCCCCAGAGCTTTGCCCAGAGAGGAGCTGTCTAAAGTCCCATGTGCTTACAAGCTCTCCTCCCTTCCTTCAGTCGGGAGCTTAGGGAGTTTGGAGAATAAACAGTTTCCAAGGAACTCTTTCCAAACTCTCCCAAACAGCTCAACCTTTAGACTTCCAAAGCTACAAATGTCACTGGAATCCTTTTTTTTTTTTTTTTTCTTTTAGGGCCATGGAGGTTGAATTGAGCCTATGATAACAGTTAAACTTGAATATTTTAGGGGACAAAGAACCCCACAAAGGTAGGAGCTTCATGCCTCATCCATGTTCACATGATCACATTCAACCTCACAAAAATATCCTTCAGGAATATGCATTCCTCCTGTTCACACAGGAGGATAAAGGTTGAGGAAAAACCCAAGGGCTTCTCCAAAGAAAAGGGTTTCTCCTTGTGACAATCTGGACTCAGGTTTGTCTGAATTTCTGCAGGATCGCTAATCTCTCTCCTGGGAGAAGAAACTTGGCCCTGACTGTTTTGTTTTTTTTTTTTCATCCAGCCAAATGGTGGAGAAACTGGTCTGAGTAGAGAGCTGCCCTGAGCTTAGGATGGTCCTCTGGGAGCCAGGCCAGGCAGGAAGAAGCACGTCACAGGGGACCCTCAACAGTGGACTCTTGCCAGGAACTTCCTGTTGAAGCGGAATTCAGGAGATCCACTCTTCTGATGCATCTTGGCTTGTCCCCTTCCTGCTCCTTCTTTTTTGGCTCCCATTGTTTATTCAAAATATTTGTGAGTCCCCACTCTGTGTTAGGCTCTGTTCTAGAAACTGTGGAGACAGCAGAGAGCAAAGCAGCCTCCTTCTCTCCTTCAAGATCTCAGAGCCTCAGAGTGACAAGGAAGGCTATCTAGTTCCCCCAGAAACCAGAGTCCTGGTCTGGAGGCAGTTGTCAGTGAACACATGGAGGGTTTTCAGTTTCCATCAACTACATAGCTTAGAAATACAAGGTGAAGGGATGCCCCTCGTGGTCTGCGGGCTGGGACTTTGCCTTCCAAAGTGGAGGTTGCAGGTTTGATCCGTTTGGGGAACTAAGATCCCACACACCTTGCAGTCAAAAAACCGAAACATAAAAAAGAAGCAATATTGTAACAAGTTCAAGAAAGATCTTAAGAAAACGATCTATATTTTAAAAATCTTTTTAAAATTAAAAAAAAAGAAATATGAGGTGAAGACCTCACAGATATCTCAAAGATCTGGACAGTTCTCTGCTCCCCAGATTTCTAGCAATCCAAGAGTGGTCAGTACAGGCTTCAGGGATGGGTGAGCAAAAAGGAGACAAAGCAGACGAGGAAGTACTCAGCCTCGGGCTGGGACCCAGATGTGAGTCGCTGCCAGGGCAGAAGGAACCTCGCATTTTCTGAAAACCTACTGTGTGCCAGACTCTGGCCTAGATAATTAACCTACATTATCCTATGCAGTCTTACAACAGAGGATGAGGTGGGCACTGTCGCCATCTCTGCAAACTACTGCTCATCAATAAGAGAGGGCTCTGTTACTGTTAAATTTCCTGAAGACGATGACCTCCCACAGGTGCTGAATTAACTTTATAAATAAAACTAGGGTGGAAATGGAGATAAGGAAAAGAGAAGAGAAAAACCACCTTTGATCTCATCATCAAAAAATATTCACCCTCACTGTTCTGGCATTTATAATACCTCCTACGTGCTACACATATGCATATATATAGTCATGGACATATACACACAGATACAATATCATATACATATATCTCACATGCATGTGTGATTATATATCATATACATATATCATACATACATACTTAGCTTGTATTTTTCAAAAGATAACTTTTCTACAACATTGTGAACTTGCTGCTTTAAAATTGTCTCATTTCACTTAAAAATACATCATAAGTATATTTTCTAATATTAAATATTTTCCTATAACAAAATTCTGAAGGCTCCAACAAAAGCCACTTTGTGTATAGGCCATATTTTGTTTACCTAGTCTTAATGGTTAAACATTTAGCAAGTTCAGTATTATAAAAAATGCTACCATGAACATCTTTATGGCTATATCTCTGAGCACATTTGTAATGATTTACAATGATTTGTATAGATTCCTATAAATGAACTTGCAGTCTTGGGGGATGTGCATATAGAAAAGACTTTTGATGCATTTTATCAAATTCCTTTCTATAAATTGTGCCTGAGTGTGCCCTTCCACGCTTCTGGATAAAGCTGCCTGCTTCATCACATTTGTCCCTTTACTGGGTGTAGTCATTTTTCATATGTTTCAATTTAAGAAATGAGAAATGATATTTCAAGGATATTTTAATTTGCAGTTTTTATTACAAATAAGATGAAATCAATCCTCTACAGGGTCCTCTGAGTTCAGTCCAGAGAAGGTGAGTTGGGAGGAGTGGTAAGAAACACAGAGAAAGTTATTCACCCACATGAGGACCATACAGAAGACAGCAACCCAGAGAGCACAGAGCACAGGCTAAGGAACTAAGTGCTAGAGTGGTCAAGGCTGAGTTCAAGGGGAAAGAGCTCAGGGACTGTCCTGCTACTGGAAGCAGCCCTTCAGGAGGAGGCGTGCCTGGAGCCATGGACAGGAAGGGTGCCTCTCACGTCACTCTCTCCTAACACACTCTGGGTCCCAAATGTGTCAGCTCCTCAAATGCTCCCAACTCCGCCTCTCCCAGACTTTGCACTTGCTGGCTTCTCTGTCTCTCGCTTTCACTCTGCTAAGTCATCCTCCTCAACATTCAGGCTATATCGTAAGTGTTTCTTCCTCAAGAGAAGCATCGTGGCCCCAAACAAGTTCATGTGTTTTCCCCATGCCCTGTACTTGTGCTTTAAAATATGTATTACAACTGTAACTAATTGCATTTGTAATTATTCACATAATGCTCCTAGACTGCAAGTTCTAAGAGCCTGGACTGCATCTGCCTTGGTCACCTCTAGATTCCCAAGACCTAACACAAAATCCTATTCAACTCTCCTATCCCAATCCTAAACCACCATTCATTAATCTGTTCTGTGCTGTTGCTACTGCTGCTGCTGCTGCTGCTGCTGCTAGGTCTGAAAAATTACACTTCTCCTTTGCCTGCTAGATCTCTTCATCGGTTCTGTCAATAGGGGGAGACGTGAAGGCTGAAGGAGGAAGAAGGGACCTAAAGGACTTGCTCCTTCTTTCAGTTGGCATGCAAACAATGCCTCCCAACCCCCGTCACCCTGTAGCCCCAGGACCATCACCTCTACCAGCCCCCACCCTGCTCTGGAAAGTGATTTCTAGTCTACAGTTGCCTTCAGCAGTCTGAGAGTCAGATAAAGTATGTGCTTTCACAGGAACCAGCATAAAGGAGGGATGTCCCCTGTCAGAAGTAGAAGCTCCAGATCCATGAGCCCCTCCCCCCAGCTTCTAGGCTTTGATAGCCATGTGTCTCTCCCTTTGCTCCCCCAGCTACAGGGCAGGAGCAGATTCCCTGTTATTACATCTGAGTTACCTTTGTTCCCTCTTGTTTTTTCATCTTCTACCACCTGTCTATCCAATTCCCTATGTTAAACTCACTCTGTTAAAATACATGGTGTGGGAGTTCCCCGGCGGTCTAGAGGTTAAGACTCTACCTTCTAATGCAGGAGGTGAGGGTTCCATTCCTGGTCAGGGAACCAAGGTCTCATATGCTGTGGGGTGCTGCCAAATTAAAAATAAAAAAATATCTAGTGTGGTTTCTGACTTCCTCACCAGACCCTGATGACATCGGAGATATCCAGTTAAAATTTCACTGAAGTCAGGTACCATTCTGCAGTTAGGAAACAGCATGAACAACTCAAATCAATCTTACGAGATCATGCATCTACTATGAGCCTGGCATCTGCTATGAGTGTGGGGTCCTGGGAGCCCAGCGATGACACAAAAACAGAATGAGCCAGGAATGCCCAAAACACCTTTAGACAGAGAGTCAAGTCCCCTTTCTCCCACCACCATACCAAGATCAGAAGCCTCTTAGAGGGGAACAATTTAAACTAAGGATTCTTCCTCCTCTCTGCATTTTGCAGGGTTTTTAAATAAGTTTCTACTGACATACTAGGAGAACTTTTTATTGTGTAAGACTGACTTTGCAATAAGTTTAGCATTTTCTACCCCCACAGGTAGATTCACATGTGCCCCCTCCAGTCCTTCTGTCAGCCAAAATGTCTCTACTCACTGATGAATGCTTCTTGGGCGCTGCCCATCCTCTCTGACCATGAGGAGGTTGGCCATTGAGGAGATACCCTCGGGGGATGAAGAATACACTACTGATTTCTGACATTATCAGCCCCAGCAGAAAAATCTTTAATAAATGTAGAAGACGGTGTAGTTCTGCCTGAATTCTGCAAATGAACCAAGACAACCAGTGGAATGAAATTCAGCAGAGGGCATGACAGGGCAGCAGACTGGTAGGGTGTTGGGTAGAGGAATAAGGCAGCCAGAAACCTAATTAGCCAAGACTGTTCATATCTGAGTTGCTCTGCTCCCAGCTGCTTCCTGACTTATAACATGCTGAAAATGAAATCATCACGAAGCACTCACACGCATTCCCTTGTTAAAAATGGGTCCTGAGTAGGCTTAATTAGAAGAACAGGGAGAAGGGAGGGCATGGAAGAAGGGGGGTGACAGTTGACTTTGGGTCCCCCATACATATGTTACCATCCAAGACAGGGTATTTTTTGAAGGAAATGAGGTTAAGACTCTACCTTCTAATGCAGGAGGTGAGGGTTCCATTCCTGGTCAGGGAACCAAGGTCTCATATGCTGTGGGGTGCTGCCAAATTAAAAATAAAAAAATATCTAGTGTGGTTTCTGACTTCCTCACCAGACCCTGATGACATCGGAGATATCCAGTTAAAATTTCACTGAAGTCAGGTACCATTCTGCAGTTAGGAAACAGCATGAACAACTCAAATCAATCTTACGAGATCATGCATCTACTATGAGCCTGGCATCTGCTATGAGTGTGGGGTCCTGGGAGCCCAGCGATGACACAAAAACAGAATGAGCCAGGAATGCCCAAAACACCTTTAGACAGAGAGTCAAGTCCCCTTTCTCCCACCACCATACCAAGATCAGAAGCCTCTTAGAGGGGAACAATTTAAACTAAGGATTCTTCCTCCTCTCTGCATTTTGCAGGGTTTTTAAATAAGTTTCTACTGACATACTAGGAGAACTTTTTATTGTGTAAGACTGACTTTGCAATAAGTTTAGCATTTTCTACCCCCACAGGTAGATTCACATGTGCCCCCTCCAGTCCTTCTGTCAGCCAAAAATGTCTCTACTCACTGATGAATGCTTCTTGGGCGCTGCCCATCCTCTCTGACCATGAGGAGGTTGGCCATTGAGGAGATACCCTCGGGGGATGAAGAATACACTACTGATTTCTGACATTATCAGCCCCAGCAGAAAAATCTTTAATAAATGTAGAAGACGGTGTAGTTCTGCCTGAATTCTGCAAATGAACCAAGACAACCAGTGGAATGAAATTCAGCAGAGGGCATGACAGGGCAGCAGACTGGTAGGGTGTTGGGTAGAGGAATAAGGCAGCCAGAAACCTAATTAGCCAAGACTGTTCATATCTGAGTTGCTCTGCTCCCAGCTGCTTCCTGACTTATAACATGCTGAAAATGAAATCATCACGAAGCACTCACACGCATTCCCTTGTTAAAAATGGGTCCTGAGTAGGCTTAATTAGAAGAACAGGGAGAAGGGAGGGCATGGAAGAAGGGGGGTGACAGTTGACTTTGGGTCCCCCATACATATGTTACCATCCAAGACAGGGTATTTTTTGAAGGAAATGAGGTTTTCTCCACTTCTCTCCACTCCCTTCCTGCTATTCGGCTCACTGGCAACTTGTGGAGCACCAGTTATCAACAAGCTAGGTTTGTACACTCTAGAATGCATGGAAATTGACACTGAAATGTGGTAAAGATTAAAGAGTAGCCCTGTTATGGTTAAAAAGCACTAACAACAGTTTTCAGAAGATGATTTGTCTCTTCCTTTTATTTTTTCTTTCAATCCTTTAAAAAAGTAATTACAATTGATTCAAGCTGTCTCTCTAAAATCATTTTGTGGCATTTCTACTCCAAAATCTCGTCTTACATGGGAAAGCAAAAAAAAACAGAGCTTCATGTGTGAATCACAGTTGAACCAATCTCATCTTCCCAACCTAATTATAAATTATGCTTGTCTTTTACTTCCTGTACCTTTCACTTCCAACCAAAAAAAATAGTTTTGACTCTTGAGATAAGCATAGTATAACATGATAAAGAACAGTAGAGTCAGAACTGAATTCTAATCCTTTCTGGGACATTTAATGACTCTGGAATTAATATCAAATTACCAGTCACTCTGAGCCCTAGTTTTCCTCCCCACTGGATATAGTGATTGACTTCTCAGGCTCTGGATCCTGGATAATCATCCCATTGATTGTCTACATCTGTTGTTGGTTGTGTGTGCATGCTCAGTCATGTCCAACTCTATGACCCACAGACTGTAGCCCACCAGGCTCCTCAGTCAATAGGATTTTCCTGGCAAGAATATTGGGAACCCACAGAATGGGAGAAAATTATAGCAAATGAAACAACTGACAAAGAATTAATTTCCAAAATATAGAAGCAGTTCAGACAACTCAACACCAAAAAAACAAACAACCCAATCAAAAAATGGGAAAAAGACCTAAACAGACATCTCTCCAGAGAAGACACACAGATGGCCTAAAATAAAAAAAGCCAAGCTGCATTCCCTTGTTACTTATAACATGCTGAAAATGAAATCATCACGAAGCACTCACACGCATTCCCTTGTTAAAATGGGTCCTGAGTAGGCTTAATTAGAAGAACAGGGAGAAGGGAGGCATGGAAGAAGGGGTGACAGTTGACTTTGGGTCCCCCATACATATGTTACCATCCAAGACAGGGTATTTTTTGAAGGAAATGAGGTTTTCTCCACTTCTCTCCACTCCCTTCCTGCTATTCGGCTCACTGGCAACTTGTGGAGCACCAGTTATCAACAAGCTAGGTTTGTACACTCTAGAATGCATGGAAATTGACACTGAAATGTGGTAAAGATTAAAGAGTAGCCCTGTTATGGTTAAAAAGCACTAACAACAGTTTTCAGAAGATGATTTGTCTCTTCCTTTTATTTTTTCTTTCAATCCTTTAAAAAAGTAATTACAATTGATTCAAGCTGTCTCTCTAAAATCATTTTGTGGCATTTCTACTCCAAAATCTCGTCTTACATGGGAAAGCAAAAAAAAACAGAGCTTCATGTGTGAATCACAGTTGAACCAATCTCATCTTCCCAACCTAATTATAAATTATGCTTGTCTTTTACTTCCTGTACCTTTCACTTCCAACCAAAAAAAATAGTTTTGACTCTTGAGATAAGCATAGTATAACATGATAAAGAACAGTAGAGTCAGAACTGAATTCTAATCCTTTCTGGGACATTTAATGACTCTGGAATTAATATCAAATTACCAGTCACTCTGAGCCCTAGTTTTCCTCCCCACTGGATATAGTGATTGACTTCTCAGGCTCTGGATCCTGGATAATCATCCCATTGATTGTCTACATCTGTTGTTGGTTGTGTGTGCATGCTCAGTCATGTCCAACTCTATGACCCACAGACTGTAGCCCACCAGGCTCCTCAGTCCATAGGATTTTCCCTGGCAAGAATATTGGGAACCCACAGAATGGGAGAAAATTATAGCAAATGAAACAACTGACAAAGAATTAATTTCCAAAATATAGAAGCAGTTCAGACAACTCAACACCAAAAAAACAAACAACCCAATCAAAAAATGGGAAAAAGACCTAAACAGACATCTCTCCAGAGAAGACACACAGATGGCCAAAAAACACATGAAAAGATGCTCAACATCACTTATTAGAGAAGTGAAAATCAAAACTACAATGAGATATCACCTCACACCCATCAGAATGGCCATCATCAAAAAATTTACAAATAATAAATGCTGGAGAGGGTACGGAGAAAAGGGAACACTCTTGCAATGTTGGTTGCAATGTAAATTGATACAACCACTATGGAAGACAGTATGGAGATTCCCCCAAAAAACTAAGAATAGAAGTACCATATGACCCAGCAATCCCACTTAGGCTTATACCCTGATGAAATCAAAATTGAAAGAGACACCTGTACTACCATGTTCATTGTAGCATTCTACACAATAGCTAGATCATGGAAGCAACCCAGATGTCCATCTACAAATGAATGGATAAAGAAGCCCTGATACATGTATAAAATGAAATACTTCTCAGCCTTAAAAAGAAATGCAGAAGATTCAGTCCTAATGAGATGGATGAATCTTGAACCTATTATACAAAGTGAAGTAAGTCAAAAAGAGAAGGACAAGTATAGTATACTAACACATATATGCGGAATCTAGTAAGTTTGTGCTGATAAATACACACACAGGTCATCGATGGAAAAACAGTCATAGAGAACAGACTTATGGACACTAGGGAGAGGGAAAAGTCGGTGAGAGATATGAAAAGAGAAACATCGAACCCTATACTATCTTACGTAAAAGAGATAACTATCATCAATGTGCTGTGAGTCTAAAGGATCGTACATGGGGGTTATGTGATTGCCTCGAGGGGTGGGATGAGGGGGAATGGGATATACATACAACTAATCTGGAATTATACATAAACAACAAAACTCTGTAAAATCAAAAAAGCAAAATAAAAAAACTTGATTATGGGGAAAAAAAATACTTCTCTATGGGACCTTCCCAATCCAAGGATGGAATCCACATCTTTTCTGTCTCCTACACTGGCAGGTGGATTCTTTACCACTGAGCCATATCTATGTCTGTCTCTCAACTAATCCTACTTGGGAGATCTGGCCAGAGTGAGTGAGTGGCAGCCCTTTGGACTCCCTACCCAACAATCATTCACTCCATCCTCTTTCCCAACAGGATTCCAATTTTATTTACTCTCCTAACAGCCAAGTGCTTGAATTGGGGCTAACCAATTCAAGAGTGTGAGTCTCAACTGGTCAAAACCAATCCAAGTAATTCCATCGCCCTTGTCAGTGAGTTGTTGAAGTATGGACATATGACACAATTCTGAGCACCAGGAAGTCTGCTGGGAGCTCTGGAGAACACATTTTGTTGCTCCTACAAAGCCAACACTTCATTTAAAATATCATTAAAAGAAATAAAATCCTCAGAAATACATTTAAGAAAAGAAGTGTAAGGCTTGCATAATGAAAAACCACAAAAATCATGACAATATTAGATTTAAAAAACAACAAAGTCAATGCCTTTTACGATGATGTTTACTTGATGCCTGAAGCTGTTGCAGACATCTCTGAGCTCAAAGGAGAAAGTATAAGGACAAAAGCTAGCTACTGAGACTTAGAGAGCCTCAAAGTCTTTGATTCTCAGAATTAACTCTAGGTCTGTCCTGTCTAGAGAGCTCCTAATGTGTAGGATAATGTAGGGTGATCACACATCCTTGTCTTACCTCAGACTGATGTAACAAAGTGTCATAGACTGAGTGACTTAAACAATGCACATTTAATTCTTCCAGCTTCAGAGGCTGGAAGTCAGAGATCAGAGTGATCAGATTCTGGTGAGACCTCTTCCAGATTATGGAAGACATTGAGATGCTCCTTGTATCCTCACATGATGGAAAGAGAGAGCTACATAGCACTCTGGTCTCTCTCTCTCTCTCTCTCTCTTTTTTTTTTTTTTAATAATTTTCATTTATTTATTTTTGGCAGTGCTGGGTCTTCATTGCTGCGTTGGCTTTTCTCTAGTTGCGGTGAGTGGAGGCTACTCTCTAGCTGTGGTGTGCAGGTTTCTCCTTGCAGTGACTTCTCTTGTGCAGTGCAGGGCTCCAGGTGCACGGGTTTCGATAGTTGTGGCTGCCAGGCTCTAGGGCATGGGCTCAATGGTTGTGGCTCACAGGCTTGGTTGCTCTGTGGCATGTGGGATCTTCCCAGATCAAGGATCAAAACTGTGTCCCCTGTATTGGCAAGGAGATTCCTTACAACTGAGCCACCAGGGAAGCCCGTGGCCTCTTCTAATAAGGGCACAAATCCCATTCAAGATGGCACCACCCTCATGATGTAATGACATTTCAAAAGCCCCATCTCCAAATACCATCACTCTGGAGATTAGTCATATGACTTGTGGATGGGGGACATAAACATTCATTCCATAGCAATCTTGGTTTTCCTAGAACTGTTTCAGTTGACATTTGTGCCAGTGTATTTTCTGATTTAGCATTTGTCCTGAACAAAAGTTTTCTTGTTTGAATGATAAATCATACAGTCTCCCTACTGATAATAAATGTCCTTATTATTTAAGTCACATTGAGTCAGATTTCTTCTATGCAGCCAAGCAGCCAAGATACTCTAATTAATACAGGGCTAGAGAGAGGTATAAATGATGTGTGTATACATATGTGTGCATATCTATGCATACAAGTACATGAATGACGATACTAACACTTATAATGAATGTATCATCATCACCTCTATTTTCCATGCTTTCTCTTCTTGCCTCCTTCATAAACATCATTATTGTGAAAACAGAAAACACATGAGAGAGAAACAAATAATGACATTATAATCTGAGAATTCATCTTCTCCCAAATGTCTCATGAATCTTCAAGGCAGAGCTATGTGCCTCCCCTCCCCGTATACACTGTATTTTTATTATACTAGCATCTCATGCTGGAGAAGGAAATGGCAACCTACTCCAGTATTCTTGCCTGCAAAACCTGATGAATGGAAAGGCCTGGTAAGCTATAGTCCATGGGGTCACAAATATTTACATATGGCTTCCCTGGTGGCTCACTGGTAAAGAATCTGCCTGCAATGCAGGAGACCTGGGTTTGATCCTGGGGTTGGGAGGATACCCTGAAGGAGGGCATGGCAACCCACTCCAGTATTCCTGCCTGGAGAATCCCATGCACAGAGGAGCCTGGTGGGCTGCAGTCCATGGGGCCGCAGAGTCGGACACGACTGAGTGACTAAGCAGCGGCAGCGGAATCTCATGCAGCAAAACCCTGATCCTTCTCAGTGGATGTAGTTCTTTAACTTTCCCCAGTTATGTGTGCACTGTTAGAAAATGCTTCTACAAGGGCTTGTTCTCATTCTTCCCTTCCTCGGTCCTTCTGCAGTCACTCCATTAAAAGCTTCAGTTTGCCAGTTGCCCTCTTCCCTTGCGCTATCATCAGCAGGCTGGGCTGACTTGGCCACTGTCACAGAGAAAACTGACCAGTCTGCTGAGGTAGTGTGTCAAACAAGCTCCCCATTAGTTTTCCTATCATCTGGTGAGCCTTATTCATTAGCTTGGCTGATGTGAGACTGGGTTTCAAGGTAACTCTAGCAGGCAGACCCTTTTAAGACAAAAGCAAGTTAGAACACTCAATGCCTGCCCAGCCTGTAAATGACGCTTGCAGACAAACTCTCTTATCTCTTTTATTCCAAATGTCTGAAATCAGCCTCTAACTAGCCAAGGTCAGGAGCACCGGAACTTGGAAATTGGAACCAAGGAACTTAGAAGTCACTCACAATTGATATGAATACTTCTCCCAAATCAATGAAACAGGCACTCTTCCATTCTGAAGGCAGGGGTATGAAAAGGTACAGTATTTTTGAGAGAGAAATATGATGGTGCACCAAAAGCCTTAACAGAGTTCACCATCTTTGATTCAGCAATCCAATTTCTATGAATTTATCCTAAAGAAATAAGGGGATAATATATATGTGTATACAAAATATTCACTGTCACAGAACTGATGAAATGACTTAAGATACATTCATGAAATGGAGTATTTATCAGCACAAGTCCTTATCTCTTAACACATGAGAGTCTAAACTGGCACAATCTGTAGGGTTGTTTGGCAATACGTATCAAAAACTTTAAAAAACATGTTCACCCGGGCTTCCCTGGTGGTCCAGTGGGTAAGGACACCACCTTGCAGCACAAGGGGCACCGGATCAATCCCTGGCCTGGGAAGATCCCACGTGCTGCAGAGTGGCTGGACCCATGTGCCCAACTGTCAAGCCAGAGCTCTGGAGTGCATGTGCCCAGAGCCGGTGCTCTGCAGCGAGAGAGGCCACTGTGATCGATGGGAGGCCCACAAAGAACAAAGATGGATGAAAACAAATGAAAGACCAACAGAAGTGGCCAAAAAAAGAAACAAAAGTGTTCACCTCACTTGAAAGAGTCACTGAGGCTGTTCACAATGTTTCTGGATCTCCATCTTCCAGACACATGGCAGAAGGGAACTTTATGGTCTCCTTGTTATTAGCTTCTAGTGATTAAACATGGTTCAGGTTAATGAGCTGCTAAGAGGAAGAGCTGAATACCACTCCAGGCCAGAACATTGAATTGTCAATGTAACATTCAAAGAATTCTTTTCTTCTTCCACAATGATTATCAGTGATTGAAATGGTGGCTATTCTATCAGTTTTGATGTGAGACTGGGTTTCAAGGTAACTCTAGCAGGCAGACCCTTTTAAGACAAAAGCAAGTTAGAACACTCAATGCCTGCCCAGCCTGTAAATGACGCTTGCAGACAAACTCTCTTATCTCTTTTATTCCAAATGTCTGAAATCAGCCTCTAACTAGCCAAGGTCAGGAGCACCGGAACTTGGAAATTGGAACCAAGGAACTTAGAAGTCACTCACAATTGATATGAATACTTCTCCCAAATCAATGAAACAGGCACTCTTCCATTCTGAAGGCAGGGGTATGAAAAGGTACAGTATTTTTGAGAGAGAAATATGATGGTGCACCAAAAGCCTTAACAGAGTTCACCATCTTTGATTCAGCAATCCAATTTCTATGAATTTATCCTAAAGAAATAAGGGGATAATATATATGTGTATACAAAATATTCACTGTCACAGAACTGATGAAATGACTTAAGATACATTCATGAAATGGAGTATTTATCAGCACAAGTCCTTATCTCTTAACACATGAGAGTCTAAACTGGCACAATCTGTAGGGTTGTTTGGCAATACGTATCAAAAACTTTAAAAAACATGTTCACCCGGGCTTCCCTGGTGGTCCAGTGGGTAAGGACACCACCTTGCAGCACAAGGGGCACCGGATCAATCCCTGGCCTGGGAAGATCCCACGTGCTGCAGAGTGGCTGGACCCATGTGCCCAACTGTCAAGCCAGAGCTCTGGAGTGCATGTGCCCAGAGCCGGTGCTCTGCAGCGAGAGAGGCCACTGTGATCGATGGGAGGCCCACAAAGAACAAAGATGGATGAAAACAAATGAAAGACCAACAGAAGTGGCCAAAAAAAGAAACAAAAGTGTTCACCTCACTTGAAAGAGTCACTGAGGCTGTTCACAATGTTTCTGGATCTCCATCTTCCAGACACATGGCAGAAGGGAACTTTATGGTCTCCTTGTTATTAGCTTCTAGTGATTAAACATGGTTCAGGTTAATGAGCTGCTAAGAGGAAGAGCTGAATACCACTCCAGGCCAGAACATTGAATTGTCAATGTAACATTCAAAGAATTCTTTTCTTCTTCCACAATGATTATCAGTGATTGAAATGGTGGCTATTCTATCAGTTTTGATCCCAGAGTGCAAAGACATAAGCATAACCCAGTTGGATATATAGGATGAATGGGAAATAATCCTTTGTCGTTTTAATATTTTCAGAGTTATTTGTTATTACAGCATATCGTACCTATGCTGACTGATAGCCCCTTGGACTTAGCATGCCCATCTCTAGAATTATATCATAAGGTAGACACCTGTGCACATAGATATATATATATTGGAGAATATTTTGTATGCATAGATACATGTTGAAAGATATTACCACAAATTTATTCTTGACACGCATACAAAAGCATACAGCAATAAGCCTCCCAGCACATCTACAGTGCCAAAACAGCTAACTCAGAAGGCATAGCAACATCGCCCATTTGCTACGACATTTCCTGAGAAGACCTGGGCCTTGATGTAGAACCAAGTCACCATTCGAGCTTATTTCATCTCTCCTACTTAATGAGCTCCCTTCCTAGCTCACACAGCCTAATCAGCTAACTTTAGCCAAGGTTTCTGTAGTCCATTATAGATGTTCTAATAATACTACACTTCAAAAGGTATGGGTTAGAACCTCAATCTCTTTTTCTCTCATGAATCTCTGAAGTTCCTGTGCAAATTCACCCAATCCCCCATAAGTCAATCAGGTCAATTTAACAAGGAATATAGGGAGAAAAGCCTTTATCTAGCCCAAACATATCTATCTCTTTCCCCTGGAATAATGGGTATAGACTTGCTTTACATCTACATAACCCACTCAAACAAAGTCTCTACCTTTAGAAATAAAAGCAGCTGGAGATGTAGAAACTTCTCTCAACTTGGAAGAGAGTAATTTTTAAGTTTGACCAGATGTACAAAAGAGTCACTGAGGCTGTTCACAATGTTTCTGGATCTCCATCTTCCAGACACATGGCAGAAGGGAACTTTATGGTCTCCTTGTTATTAGCTTCTAGTGATTAAACATGGTTCAGGTTAATGAGCTGCTAAGAGGAAGAGCTGAATACCACTCCAGGCCAGAACATTGAATTGTCAATGTAACATTCAAAGAATTCTTTTCTTCTTCCACAATGATTATCAGTGATTGAAATGGTGGCTATTCTATCAGTTTTGATCCCAGAGTGCAAAGACATAAGCATAACCCAGTTGGATATATAGGATGAATGGGAAATAATCCTTTGTCGTTTTAATATTTTCAGAGTTATTTGTTATTACAGCATATCGTACCTATGCTGACTGATAGCCCCTTGGACTTAGCATGCCCATCTCTAGAATTATATCATAAGGTAGACACCTGTGCACATAGATATATATATATTGGAGAATATTTTGTATGCATAGATACATGTTGAAAGATATTACCACAAATTTATTCTTGACACGCATACAAAAGCATACAGCAATAAGCCTCCCAGCACATCTACAGTGCCAAAACAGCTAACTCAGAAGGCATAGCAACATCGCCCATTTGCTACGACATTTCCTGAGAAGACCTGGGCCTTGATGTAGAACCAAGTCACCATTCGAGCTTATTTCATCTCTCCTACTTAATGAGCTCCCTTCCTAGCTCACACAGCCTAATCAGCTAACTTTAGCCAAGGTTTCTGTAGTCCATTATAGATGTTCTAATAATACTACACTTCAAAAGGTATGGGTTAGAACCTCAATCTCTTTTTCTCTCATGAATCTCTGAAGTTCCTGTGCAAATTCACCCAATCCCCCATAAGTCAATCAGGTCAATTTAACAAGGAATATAGGGAGAAAAAGCCTTTATCTAGCCCAAACATATCTATCTCTTTCCCCTGGAATAATGGGTATAGACTTGCTTTACATCTACATAACCCACTCAAACAAAGTCTCTACCTTTAGAAATAAAAGCAGCTGGAGATGTAGAAACTTCTCTCAACTTGGAAGAGAGTAATTTTTAAGTTTACCAATTCACTACACCACTAGTTTTGTGGACCATATTGACAATGATGAGAAATAAAACAAAGATGTAGCAGAGAGAAATGACATGTTTCACCACCCAGATTAGGCTTTGCCTTAGGGTTTCAGGATGCCCCTTTCAGCAACAGCTCTTTAAAATTTAATGACCATACTGAATACACCTTATGAGCCCTTAGAAAGTAGTTGGTGAAGAGAAAAGGTAGAATAAAAAATCTCTGAGGCTCCCAAATGGATAGTTTCTTCATTGCTAGAAGACCTTATAAAGACCTTATAAAGTTGTGGTGGCAATTGTGGCCATGGTAGTGGTAGGGATGGTAGGGGTGACAGTGGTGGTGGCAACAGGTGAACCTGATAGACCCTCTCATCAGCCTAATCCTGACCTCTCAATTCAGAAGATTGAATTAATGTGACAGTAAGGAATTATTAATATTTATAAGGATGTAATATTTTATAACCAGTTACTTACTCTAGAAATGGATTGAAAACAGAGAGGTCAGCTGTCATTAGGGAAAACAAGTAACTCAAGCAACAAGAGAAGAGTAGGAAGTCACAGGAGGGTTCAGAGCAACAGATAGACAGGGGAGAACAGCCAATCCCACAATGAGAGTGGAGGACCTTAGGGCACCTGTCCTCATAGTCTTCCAGTCTATGTCACAGAAGGATCACCAGAACATCTGGTCAACCACTCTTCCCTCGTGTTTATCTTTTTCTTTTTCTGCCTCTATCCTGAGCTTATTTCATCTCTCCTACTTAATGAGCTCCTTCCTAGTAAGTTCTTTTGGTTTCTGTAGTCCATTATAGATGTTCTAATAATACTACACTTCAAAAGGTATGGGTTAGAACCTCAATCTCTTTTTCTCTCATGAATCTCTGAAGTTCCTGTGCAAATTCACCCAATCCCCCATAAGTCAATCAGGTCAATTTAACAAGGAATATAGGGAGAAAAGCCTTTATCTAGCCCAAAAATATCTATCTCTTTCCCCTGGAATAATGGGTATAGACTTGCTTTACATCTACATAACCCACTCAAACAAAGTCTCTACCTTTAGAAATAAAAGCAGCTGGAGATGTAGAAACTTCTCTCAACTTGGAAGAGAGTAATTTTTAAGTTTACCAATTCACTACACCACTAGTTTTGTGGACCATATTGACAATGATGAGAAATAAAACAAAGATGTAGCAGAGAGAAATGACATGTTTCACCACCCAGATTAGGCTTTGCCTTAGGGTTTCAGGATGCCCCTTTCAGCAACAGCTCTTTAAAATTTAATGACCATACTGAATACACCTTATGAGCCCTTAGAAAGTAGTTGGTGAAGAGAAAAGGTAGAATAAAAAAATCTCTGAGGCTCCCAAATGGATAGTTTCTTCATTGCTAGAAGACCTTATAAAGACCTTATAAAGTTGTGGTGGCAATTGTGGCCATGGTAGTGGTAGGGATGGTAGGGGTGACAGTGGTGGTGGCAACAGGTGAACCTGATAGACCCTCTCATCAGCCTAATCCTGACCTCTCAATTCAGAAGATTGAATTAATGTGACAGTAAGGAATTATTAATATTTATAAGGATGTAATATTTTATAACCAGTTACTTACTCTAGAAATGGATTGAAAACAGAGAGGTCAGCTGTCATTAGGGAAAACAAGTAACTCAAGCAACAAGAGAAGAGTAGGGAAGTCACAGGGGAGGGTTCAGAGCAACAGATAGACAGGGGAGAACAGCCAATCCCACAATGAGAGTGGAGGACCTTAGGGCACCTGTCCTCATAGTCTTCCAGTCTATGTCACAGAAGGATCACCAGAACATCTGGTCAACCACTCTTCCCTCGTGTTTATCTTTTTTCTATAATATTCTGCCTCTATCCTGTCTCTCCTATCTCTCCTCCCATGAGAGGTAGGAAAGGAAGAGAATATATCCTTCTATACCTGGAAAGCCAACAGGCAGACTTTAGGAAACAAATTGAGTTGGGTCAAGGTTACCATGCAAGACGAGGACCAGAATATAATCATTTATTACCTTTGGGATACCTTCTCTCTGGAAACAGATGAACCTTACTGCTTATCACAGTTTTCCCCCAAAAGTATCTGGAGATGTAAGCTGACTGGTAGTTCTATCAAAGCAGAGACCAGGTCTACCTTGCTCACAAATATTTCCCAAGAGATGGAAAAGTGCCTGCCATCAGAGCTCAACAATGTTTGAGAGAATGAGTGGAGAGTTCTAGGGAATATTTTCTTTTTAAAGGTTCTCTAGCCAAATAGTTGTGGGAAGCATGCAGCTCCTAATCCTCTCTTGCAGAATTTCCACATAACATCAGACAAGCCTCTAACTCTTGCTCATAGAAGGTCTCAGATTTGTTTGAACCGATTATCCTCCACCTTGTTCAGAATGCCTCCAGTATTTCAATGGACCAAACTTGGGGAAATGGTAATATACAGCAATGCAGCCCAATGGAAAAAAGCAACAAATCTGCAGTTAGACTAATCAGGATCCAAAAATCTCAACATTACCACTTTCCAGCTGGGTTACTTTGAACAGATTTCTTAATCTCTTGGAGCTTCAGTTTCCTCATTTGTGATATGTGACTATAACAATGTCTCCTTTATGTTCCTCACAAGAGCTGAAGAATCAAATGAGATACCATACATGAAAAGTGAAGTGCTTGTACATTGTAGCTGTTGCTTTTCTAAAAGATAGAATCATGTCATTAGGGAAAACAAGTAACTCAAGCAACAAGAGAAGAGTAGGGAAGTCACAGGGGAGGGTTCAGAGCAACAGATAGACAGGGGAGAACAGCCAATCCCACAATGAGAGTGGAGGACCTTAGGGCACCTGTCCTCATAGTCTTCCAGTCTATGTCACAGAAGGATCACCAGAACATCTGGTCAACCACTCTTCCCTCGTGTTTATCTTTTTTCTATAATATTCTGCCTCTATCCTGTCTCTCCTATCTCTCCTCCCATGAGAGGTAGGAAAGGAAGAGAATATATCCTTCTATACCTGGAAAGCCAACAGGCAGACTTTAGGAAACAAATTGAGTTGGGTCAAGGTTACCATGCAAGACGAGGACCAGAATATAATCATTTATTACCTTTGGGATACCTTCTCTCTGGAAACAGATGAACCTTACTGCTTATCACAGTTTTCCCCCAAAAGTATCTGGAGATGTAAGCTGACTGGTAGTTCTATCAAAGCAGAGACCAGGTCTACCTTGCTCACAAATATTTCCCAAGAGATGGAAAAGTGCCTGCCATCAGAGCTCAACAATGTTTGAGAGAATGAGTGGAGAGTTCTAGGGAATATTTTCTTTTTAAAGGTTCTCTAGCCAAATAGTTGTGGGAAGCATGCAGCTCCTAATCCTCTCTTGCAGAATTTCCACATAACATCAGACAAGCCTCTAACTCTTGCTCATAGAAGGTCTCAGATTTGTTTGAACCGATTATCCTCCACCTTGTTCAGAATGCCTCCAGTATTTCAATGGACCAAACTTGGGGAAATGGTAATATACAGCAATGCAGCCCAATGGAAAAAAGCAACAAATCTGCAGTTAGACTAATCAGGATCCAAAAATCTCAACATTACCACTTTCCAGCTGGGTTACTTTGAACAGATTTCTTAATCTCTTGGAGCTTCAGTTTCCTCATTTGTGATATGTGACTATAACAATGTCTCCTTTATGTTCCTCACAAGAGCTGAAGAATCAAATGAGATACCATACATGAAAAGTAAACTGCTTGTACATTGTAGCTGTTGCTTTTTCTAAAAGATAGAATCATGTCAAGGTGACATCGCCCAAAGCAATTTCCAGTTATAGACTTTGCTAAAGTTGTCACAAGATACACTGATCTCTGGTAGTTTCTTGGACCTTGAAGGTATATTTCCAGGTATAGATGAGTCTTACTATTATAGAGAACTAATACCAGAATTTTTTAAAAGGCTGTCTGAAATACTGAAGTAGGCACAGGTCATTTACAATACCTGTATCCCTTGTCATCTCTCACTATTTGAAGACTTGAAGTCCAAATACTCAATTTCCAGATTCCTTTGAAGCTAGTGAAGTTATGTCTTATGAAATTTGGCAGATATCGTCAATGAAGCTTCTGGGAAAGACTTTGATTTTCTGATTTAAGAAAGAATCAGGCAAGATCAGCACAGTCTTCACTCCACTCCCTTCGTGAACTGAGTACATATGTGAAGGCTGGAACAGCAACAGCCATCTTGCAACTTCGAGGGAAAATACAAGAGAATTACAGAGCCACTATTATGGACTTACTAAGCTAATGCACCTGAGCCAGAAACCATCTCCCTCAACTTTGTGCTATTAAAAAGAAATGTAAATCACTATAGTCAGGTTTATGCTACTTGCAGCTAAAATGTCCTACCTGATAAAAACAGTGGGGAAAGGGAATTGATTAGGACTTTATCTTTATAATCAAACTAAAAATCATGAAAACATATCTATATAGCAATAGTTGTGGGAAGCATGCAGCTCCTAATCCTCTCTTGCAGAATTTCCACATAACATCAGACAAGCCTCTAACTCTTGCTCATAGAAGGTCTCAGATTTGTTTGAACCGATTATCCTCCACCTTGTTCAGAATGCCTCCAGTATTTCAATGGACCAAACTTGGGGAAATGGTAATATACAGCAATGCAGCCCAATGGAAAAAAGCAACAAATCTGCAGTTAGACTAATCAGGATCCAAAAATCTCAACATTACCACTTTCCAGCTGGGTTACTTTGAACAGATTTCTTAATCTCTTGGAGCTTCAGTTTCCTCATTTGTGATATGTGACTATAACAATGTCTCCTTTATGTTCCTCACAAGAGCTGAAGAATCAAATGAGATACCATACATGAAAAGTAAACTGCTTGTACATTGTAGCTGTTGCTTTTTCTAAAAGATAGAATCATGTCAAGGTGACATCGCCCAAAGCAATTTCCAGTTATAGACTTTGCTAAAGTTGTCACAAGATACACTGATCTCTGGTAGTTTCTTGGACCTTGAAGGTATATTTCCAGGTATAGATGAGTCTTACTATTATAGAGAACTAATACCAGAATTTTTTAAAAGGCTGTCTGAAATACTGAAGTAGGCACAGGTCATTTACAATACCTGTATCCCTTGTCATCTCTCACTATTTGAAGACTTGAAGTCCAAATACTCAATTTCCAGATTCCTTTGAAGCTAGTGAAGTTATGTCTTATGAAATTTGGCAGATATCGTCAATGAAGCTTCTGGGAAAGACTTTGATTTTCTGATTTAAGAAAGAATCAGGCAAGATCAGCACAGTCTTCACTCCACTCCCTTCGTGAACTGAGTACATATGTGAAGGCTGGAACAGCAACAGCCATCTTGCAACTTCGAGGGAAAATACAAGAGAATTACAGAGCCACTATTATGGACTTACTAAGCTAATGCACCTGAGCCAGAAACCATCTCCCTCAACTTTGTGCTATTAAAAAGAAATGTAAATCACTATAGTCAGGTTTATGCTACTTGCAGCTAAAATGTCCTACCTGATAAAAACAGTGGGGAAAGGGAATTGATTAGGACTTTATCTTTATAATCAAACTAAAAATTATGAAAACATATCTATATAGCATATGAAAACAACCTTAAGTTATAAACAAGTTGCTCTATAATTCCATGCTCTAATTCTCAAACCAAGAGTATAAAATTGAGTTGCTTGATACAGAGGATAATTCTTCTAACTAAATTACACCTCATCATATTGTAGAGGTGCTTCACCTCATATCTAACATTTACAGCAAGTTCATTAACCAGCTTTCCTGATGGTCTCTTAGTCCTTTGCTTTCCTCATCCCTCCCCTTGGCAGCTCCCATTGTAGGGTCACACTTCTAACTTTTCTCTTCTTTAAGTGCCTAACTCGGCCAGGTGTTCAGCTGTCAGTGGCTGTTCATGAGATGTGAGCAATACACCAACCAGCATCATTGTAATCAGCTTCATGAAATTCCCACATCTTACGCAAGATTTGCAGGTCCACTTTGCAGTCAGTTTGCATTATATTTCCTTTTAAAACAATTTACTGGATTATAGCTGCTTTATAACGTTGTATTATTTTCTTATGTATTTTCTACATAGCAAAGTGATTCAGCTATATATATACACACACACACATATACATATATATGTATATATATAAACATATATGTATGTATATATGTGTATATATGTATGTACATACACATATGTATATATCTACACATATATGTATGTATATCTACACACATGTGTGTAGATATACATACATACATGTGTGTGTGTGTGTGTGTAGATATGTGTGTATATATATATGTACATGAAAAAAAGTGTTGGTTGCCCAGTCATGTCCTACTCTTTGTGACCCTCTGGACTATAGCCAACCAGGATCCTCTGTCCTGGGATTTCTCAGGCAAGAAAACTGGAATGGGAAAATACAAGAGAATATGTGAAGGCTGGAACAGCAACAGCCATCTTGCAACTTCGAGGGAAAATACAAGAGAATTACAGAGCCACTATTATGGACTTACTAAGCTAATGCACCTGAGCCAGAAACCATCTCCCTCAACTTTGTGCTATTAAAAAGAAATGTAAATCACTATAGTCAGGTTTATGCTACTTGCAGCTAAAATGTCCTACCTGATAAAAACAGTGGGGAAAGGGAATTGATTAGGACTTTATCTTTATAATCAAACTAAAAATTATGAAAACATATCTATATAGCATATGAAAACAACCTTAAGTTATAAACAAGTTGCTCTATAATTCCATGCTCTAATTCTCAAACCAAGAGTATAAAATTGAGTTGCTTGATACAGAGGATAATTCTTCTAACTAAATTACACCTCATCATATTGTAGAGGTGCTTCACCTCATATCTAACATTTACAGCAAGTTCATTAACCAGCTTTCCTGATGGTCTCTTAGTCCTTTGCTTTCCTCATCCCTCCCCTTGGCAGCTCCCATTGTAGGGTCACACTTCTAACTTTTCTCTTCTTTAAGTGCCTAACTCGGCCAGGTGTTCAGCTGTCAGTGGCTGTTCATGAGATGTGAGCAATACACCAACCAGCATCATTGTAATCAGCTTCATGAAATTCCCACATCTTACGCAAGATTTGCAGGTCCACTTTGCAGTCAGTTTGCATTATATTTCCTTTTAAAACAATTTACTGGATTATAGCTGCTTTATAACGTTGTATTATTTTCTTATGTATTTTCTACATAGCAAAGTGATTCAGCTATATATATACACACACACACATATACATATATATGTATATATATAAACATATATGTATGTATATATGTGTATATATGTATGTACATACACATATGTATATATCTACACATATATGTATGTATATCTACACACATGTGTGTAGATATACATACATACATGTGTGTGTGTGTGTGTGTAGATATGTGTGTATATATATATGTACATGAAAAAAAGTGTTGGTTGCCCAGTCATGTCCTACTCTTTGTGACCCTCTGGACTATAGCCAACCAGGATCCTCTGTCCTGGGATTTCTCAGGCAAGAAAACTGGAATGGGTAGCCATTTCCTTCTCCAGGAGATCTTCCTGACCCAGGGATCAAACTCGGGTCTCCTGCATTGCAGGGAGATTCTTTACCATCTGAGCCATCATACATATATCCCCTCTATTTTGGATTTCCTTCTCATTTTGGTCACTACAGAGCATTGAATAGAGTTGCCTGTGCTATACAGTCACTTCTCATTAGTTATCTATTTTATACATAGTATCAATAGTGTATATATGTCAGTTCCCATCTCCCAATTCATTCCACCCTGTCTATACCCCTCTTAGTGTCCATATGTCTATGTCTCTATTCCTGCTTTGCAAATAAGAGTCTATAAAAATGGTACCGATGAACCTGTTTACATTATATTTCTTTCATACTATTAACTGAGGAAGAGGTTGACTGAGACAGCACTGACTAGAAGGTAGGGATAGACTAGTGATAAGTGAAAAGCAATACATGTAGGGGGATTGATTTTTTTAAGTGGCTCACTGGTGAATATTTTCACACATTGATGGCATTTAAAAGTCTACCACTGATGTTCACCTTGTTAGAGCCATGAAGGCAATTGTTTGTCAGTCAGAAGGCTGTGTTTCACTTCCACCTCTCTCTGATCTGCTTTGTTACACTGTGCAAGTCATTTTCTCTTTCTGGGACTCAATATCCTCAACTGCAAAGTGACTAGATTGCATACATTCTAAAATCCTTCAACTTCTAAAAAGTCTATTATCCTGCAGACAACTGGCCATGAGTAGGGGGTAACAAGCTTGAATCTAAAAACTAAGAAGCTCTGAAAAGCATGACAGAAAACCCTGGACAAGGTCCTTTGCTACATCTGACTCAAACTACATATTTTCATCTGGAGGATTCACTCGTTCTCTTAGCAGCAGAGAAACTAATTAGATTTAAGAAGAGACAAGGCTGCTAAATGAAAATACATGAGAAATATCACACTGCTGAAGATTAATACATGTTCTGGTCTGTCCTCGTCATAAAACCAGGGCCCCTATTTATCCTGGAATCGGTGACCTTGACAGAGTGAGAGGAAAAAGCAGCTTCTTCGTCTATGATAAGTAAGGATTTCATCCCAAACTTAGAACGAGGAATACAAGCACATCTAGAAACAGAAAATACAGGTGGCAAAAGACTAATCCTATCGTATCTGAACACTCAGAAACTCCCTAATGCTTGAAATTGTTCAGTGGTTTCCCACGGAACCAACGTATCTATCCAGCATGGTGTTCAAAGCCTCCACGAGCTGATCCTAGAAGGTACTGCTGCCCTTGGGATTCACCATTTCACTCCTTTGACTTTGTGTTTCAGCACAAAGGAATGTTTTAAATATTTGGGAACATCCCATCTACGCGGAGTTCTTCCCCACCCTGTCTATACCCCTCTTAGTGTCCATATGTCTATGTCTCTATTCCTGCTTTGCAAATAAGAGTCTATAAAAATGGTACCGATGAACCTGTTTACATTATATTTCTTTCATACTATTAACTGAGGAAGAGGTTGACTGAGACAGCACTGACTAGAAGGTAGGGATAGACTAGTGATAAGTGAAAAGCAATACATGTAGGGGGATTGATTTTTAAGTGGCTCACTGGTGAATATTTTCACACATTGATGGCATTTAAAAGTCTACCACTGATGTTCACCTTGTTAGAGCCATGAAGGCAATTGTTTGTCAGTCAGAAGGCTGTGTTTCACTTCCACCTCTCTCTGATCTGCTTTGTTACACTGTGCAAGTCATTTTCTCTTTCTGGGACTCAATATCCTCAACTGCAAAGTGACTAGATTGCATACATTCTAAAATCCTTCAACTTCTAAAAAGTCTATTATCCTGCAGACAACTGGCCATGAGTAGGGGGTAACAAGCTTGAATCTAAAAACTAAGAAGCTCTGAAAAGCATGACAGAAAACCCTGGACAAGGTCCTTTGCTACATCTGACTCAAACTACATATTTTCATCTGGAGGATTCACTCGTTCTCTTAGCAGCAGAGAAACTAATTAGATTTAAGAAGAGACAAGGCTGCTAAATGAAAATACATGAGAAATATCACACTGCTGAAGATTAATACATGTTCTGGTCTGTCCTCGTCATAAAACCAGGGCCCCTATTTATCCTGGAATCGGTGACCTTGACAGAGTGAGAGGAAAAAGCAGCTTCTTCGTCTATGATAAGTAAGGATTTCATCCCAAACTTAGAACGAGGAATACAAGCACATCTAGAAACAGAAAATACAGGTGGCAAAAGACTAATCCTATCGTATCTGAACACTCAGAAACTCCCTAATGCTTGAAATTGTTCAGTGGTTTCCCACGGAACCAACGTATCTATCCAGCATGGTGTTCAAAGCCTCCACGAGCTGATCCTAGAAGGTACTGCTGCCCTTGGGATTCACCATTTCACTCCTTTGACTTTGTGTTTCAGCACAAAGGAATGTTTTAAATATTTGGGAACATCCCATCTACGCGGAGTTCTTCCCCACCTCCATGGTTGTATCTCTTCTGTATTTCTCAGGATTCTTTTTTCTACCTTCCACCCTATCCCATTGCCAAACCATTTACAGTTCCCTGAGCATGTTCCCTGCAGCCTCTTCCAGGGACACTTTTCAACTACTATGTATTACACTACAATTAACAGAATAGCCAACTAAGAAATAGCCTAAACGATACAGAACTTAAAATGGTTTGTTCAGTGGCTCAACATCCTCAGGCTTGACACCCCTCCACCATACACACACACACACAAGCAAAATGGCTGCCACGGCTCCAGGCATCACAACTCACATAAGAGCACCCAGGAGTATTCAAAAGAGAATTTTACCTTCTCAACTCTCTTTCTTTATAAAGAAAAATCTTTCCCAGAAGATCCCACTCCCAGGAGAATTTCCTCCAGATTTCACTGACCACAAAACTTTTTAAACTTCCCAGGAATAAAACTTAGCATCTAGCCTCTGCTCCATTCCTAAATATCACCAGATCTCCCCCTAGCTTCACTTCTGACCTTTTTTTTTAATATTAGCAACATTTTCCAAATATTACTAAGTTCTAGGCCCTCTGCTAAGCACTCTAAAAACATTACCTTATTTAGCTCTTAGAAAATTCTGTGAGCCTCATTTTAAAGTCTAAGCAATGGACCAGAAAGGTTAAGCAATTTGCCCAAGGATGCACAGCTAGAAACAGGTAGAGTGGGATTCAAATCTGAGTATGTCCAGCTCCAAAGCTCAAGCTCTCAGTCATTCTTTGTTGTTTCCCCTCCTGTATTCTCTTGGCATTCTTTATCCCTCAGTGGCTCCACCTCTTTTACAATGTAGAATTCTGCTTGTCTAATGTACCCTTTCCCATTGCTTAGCAATATTTTCAGATCTTCCCTACAATTAAGAAAAGTGAGGGCTGTTTTCCTTCACCCATTTCTCTCCTCAACCTATCAACCTTCTCAAAACCAGCATGGTGTTCAAAGCCTCCACGAGCTGATCCTAGAAGGTACTGCTGCCCTTGGGATTCACCATTTCACTCCTTTGACTTTGTGTTTCAGCACAAAGGAATGTTTTAAATATTTGGGAACATCCCATCTACGCGGAGTTCTTCCCCACCTCCATGGTTGTATCTCTTCTGTATTTCTCAGGATTCTTTTTTCTACCTTCCACCCTATCCCATTGCCAAACCATTTACAGTTCCCTGAGCATGTTCCCTGCAGCCTCTTCCAGGGACACTTTTCAACTACTATGTATTACACTACAATTAACAGAATAGCCAACTAAGAAATAGCCTAAACGATACAGAACTTAAAATGGTTTGTTCAGTGGCTCAACATCCTCAGGCTTGACACCCCTCCACCATACACACACACACACAAGCAAAATGGCTGCCACGGCTCCAGGCATCACAACTCACATAAGAGCACCCAGGAGTATTCAAAAGAGAATTTTACCTTCTCAACTCTCTTTCTTTATAAAGAAAAATCTTTCCCAGAAGATCCCACTCCCAGGAGAATTTCCTCCAGATTTCACTGACCACAAAACTTTTTAAACTTCCCAGGAATAAAACTTAGCATCTAGCCTCTGCTCCATTCCTAAATATCACCAGATCTCCCCCTAGCTTCACTTCTGACCTTTTTTTTTAATATTAGCAACATTTTCCAAATATTACTAAGTTCTAGGCCCTCTGCTAAGCACTCTAAAAACATTACCTTATTTAGCTCTTAGAAAATTCTGTGAGCCTCATTTTAAAGTCTAAGCAATGGACCAGAAAGGTTAAGCAATTTGCCCAAGGATGCACAGCTAGAAACAGGTAGAGTGGGATTCAAATCTGAGTATGTCCAGCTCCAAAGCTCAAGCTCTCAGTCATTCTTTGTTGTTTCCCCTCCTGTATTCTCTTGGCATTCTTTATCCCTCAGTGGCTCCACCTCTTTTACAATGTAGAATTCTGCTTGTCTAATGTACCCTTTCCCATTGCTTAGCAATATTTTCAGATCTTCCCTACAATTAAGAAAAGTGAGGGCTGTTTTCCTTCACCCATTTCTCTCCTCAACCTATCAACCTTCTCAAAACACCTCTTCACACCCACTGATTCCCCAGTGTCAGGGCACATTGACTCCGTGCTCCATCTAGCATCCTCCCCTGCCTCTCCACTCAAAGGGCTCTGCCCAAGGTTATCAGAAACAGCCAATCGAGTGGCTTCTCCCCGTGTTCCCTCCTCCTGGACCTGATTAACCAGCACAGCAGCCAGGCAGGCGCCCAGGGCTCCAGTCTATATGGGACTCCAAAACATCACTGGAAATACAACAAATGAAGAAGGCTGTGTTTGCCAGAACTCTTCTCAGGAGTTAGTACTATGTGTAGCTGGCAAGTAGGCTTTGATCAGTTTACTCAGGGAGGGGCTTGGAGATCTCCCCAGGAGTCGTGCCTGGGTAACAACAAGCGCAAGGATGGGCTTTCCAGCTACCCACCCAGGAGGGCTGGTCTCTAACTACGAGGCCTGTATTTTGCTGAATATAGAAAGCAAGCCTGAAGCCAGAGCTAACTGCTTGGGTCAGTAGATGAGAGGCCTTTGTCCCATGTGATGTGCAAGCTCTCTTCCAAATTAATACCAAACAAATATTTAAAGAACATTGGTTTGAAGCATGCAAAATGATTAGCTTACTCTATGGGCCTACATTCCTCAGTCCAGATAAATCTGCTGTATGCAATATGACTGATCCACTTCCTCCTCCACTTGGTAGCGTGGTCCTTTTTCTGGGCCCAAGCATCCTACTGGTAAGTCCTTTCTCTCTCTCTCTCTCATTCTCTCCTCTTCATTTCATTCATTTCTCTGTTTTAAATTTTTTATTTATTTACTTTTGGCTATTTTGGCTGGCACAGGGTCTTCTCTAGTTGCAGGGAGTGGGGGCTACTCTCTAGTTGAGGTGAGCAGGCTCCTTGTTGCGGTGACTTCCCTTACTGTGGGACTTGGGCTCTAGGACACACGGGCTTCAAAAGCTGCGACACATAGACTCAACAGTTGCGGCTCCGAGGCTCTAGAGCTCAGGCTGAATAGTTGAGGCTCACGGGCTTAGTCGCTCCGCAGCATGTGGGATCTTCCCGGATCAGGGATTGAACCCATGTCACCTGCATTGGCAGGTGAACTCTACCACTGAGCTACCAGGGAAACCCTAACAGGCACATTTCCCCAGGCTCTGGGGACTTCTCCTTTCTCTACATTTTCTCTCTCCTTGTCTCTCAACGATTCCCAAATGTATTAATTATCTACCGCTGCATAACAAAGGACCCCAAAACTCAGCAGTTGAAAACAACAAACACCTGTTCTCATATAGTCAGAAATCCAGGAGTGGCCTACCTGGTCTTTCTGGCTCCAGGTCTCCCAGAAAGCTGCAGTTGAGATATCAGCCAGGACTGCAGTCATCTCAAGGCATCAACAGGAGAGAATCCAGCTCCAGGCTCACTTATGTGCTTCTCCACAGAGCTGCATCACAGCATAGCATTCGGTTCTCCCAAGGAGACACACTCAAGATGGGAGCCACATTCCTTATAACCTAATCTCAGAGTGACACCCCAACACTTTTGCTCTATTCACTAGAATCAAGTCAAAGTCCCATTCACACTCCAAAGGAGGGGGTTGCACAGAGGCATGTATACCAGGAGAGGGGATCACTGAGGCCATTGCAAGGGCTGCATGCCATCCAAGGCTGTCCTACCAACTGTAAGGAGAGTCACTACTTTCATCATGACCCTTTCATCTTCATTCTCAACTGCCTGCTAAATCATTCCATGTGGATATGGGAGGTGGCTGAAACTTCATGTTCTACCTACCTCAAACCAAAATTTTTATTTTCCTTTAAAGCATTCCGACTTGCCTGCCTTTCCATCAATTGCCTTTCGCCTAGTTCCTGAAGACTGGGGGCTCTGAGTCATCCTTTTCTTCTTTAACCCAACAAAAATTCTCATGTTGCCACTTATTTAGCTCCTGATATGTGCAAGGCTCTTTTGCAGACATTATCCTATTTAATTTCTGCAGCACTGTAAGGTGAATGAACTCATTTTTCTTTCAAAGGGAGGTTGATTTCCTGGAGTTGGGTCCCATGCTATGTGCTGAGAAACACCAATGAATAAGACAGGTGCAGTCCCTCGGGCACGTATAACCTAGCAGAGGAGAATTTTCCTGTACTGAGTACCCCCATGGCTGAGATCATATGTTGTATACAGCGAAAAACTAGGGCTTGACATAAAACAGACCTAGATTCATGCCCCAGTTTATCCCCTTACCAGATAGGTGACCTTTGGCACGTTATGGAACCTTGGTGTCCTCGTGGGGCAAAATAATAGTGCCCACCTCATACAGCTGTTTTGAGTATCATAGGAGATCATTCAAGTATTCTACCTGGCACAGGGCCTAGGACACCAGGGTCCAAGAAGATGGAGGTTTTGATGATGACATGTGATGACGATCATAGCACCAACTCTTTCAGCCTCCAGAAGCCATCATCACTAACATTTATGGTGAGCCACTGTGCACCAGATGTGTTTCTAAGCACCATTGTGCACCATTCGCTCACTCCTCACAGCTGCTCTGTGAAACAGACATATTATTGTGGTCACCTTATAAAGGAGCAAGCTGAAGCACAGAGAGGTTAAATGACTTGATCAAGGACACAAAGCCAAGGATGCAAACAGGCACAAACAGAATTTGAACCCAAGCAGACTAGCCTCAGGGTCAGAAACTGGGTAGACTTTTACAAGCAGTGATGCCTGAAGAATCCAGTGCTTGCGGAGTCCTAGCAGTGTGTCTGTCTGTGTGCATGCGTATGTGAGTATATCTGTTTATGTGTGTGCACTGTATATGTGGATTGTATGTGTGCCTATATACATGTGTATAGACCATGTGAGTGCGTGTTCATGCTCACTGTATTGGGTAGAGAGAAAGAAATCCACATTCTGAGTATATTTTACCTTCTCTTTGCATTTGGAAAAGGAGCTTTTGGTTATGAAAGATCTTGCTTGTTTGTTTCTCTTAGAATTCCTCTCCTTTCACTGAAGCATACTCCCCACCTATGGTTGAGAGAATGATGAAAGAGCCCCCAGTGTCAAAGCAGAACCTGCCTCTTAAGGGCATATAAAAAGAACTACAAAATTCAGCCTAGATTTGAATTTTTGCCCTCAAAGGGTTTAGTTGGGTCCCATGCTATGTGCTGAGAAACACCAATGAATAAGACAGGTGCAGTCCCTCGGGCACGTATAACCTAGCAGAGGAGAATTTTCCTGTACTGAGTACCCCCATGGCTGAGATCATATGTTGTATACAGCGAAAAACTAGGGCTTGACATAAAACAGACCTAGATTCATGCCCCAGTTTATCCCCTTACCAGATAGGTGACCTTTGGCACGTTATGGAACCTTGGTGTCCTCGTGGGGCAAAATAATAGTGCCCACCTCATACAGCTGTTTTGAGTATCATAGGAGATCATTCAAGTATTCTACCTGGCACAGGGCCTAGGACACCAGGGTCCAAGAAGATGGAGGTTTTGATGATGACATGTGATGACGATCATAGCACCAACTCTTTCAGCCTCCAGAAGCCATCATCACTAACATTTATGGTGAGCCACTGTGCACCAGATGTGTTTCTAAGCACCATTGTGCACCATTCGCTCACTCCTCACAGCTGCTCTGTGAAACAGACATATTATTGTGGTCACCTTATAAAGGAGCAAGCTGAAGCACAGAGAGGTTAAATGACTTGATCAAGGACACAAAGCCAAGGATGCAAACAGGCACAAACAGAATTTGAACCCAAGCAGACTAGCCTCAGGGTCAGAAACTGGGTAGACTTTTACAAGCAGTGATGCCTGAAGAATCCAGTGCTTGCGGAGTCCTAGCAGTGTGTCTGTCTGTGTGCATGCGTATGTGAGTATATCTGTTTATGTGTGTGCACTGTATATGTGGATTGTATGTGTGCCTATATACATGTGTATAGACCATGTGAGTGCGTGTTCATGCTCACTGTATTGGGTAGAGAGAAAGAAATCCACATTCTGAGTATATTTTACCTTCTCTTTGCATTTGGAAAAGGAGCTTTTGGTTATGAAAGATCTTGCTTGTTTGTTTCTCTTAGAATTCCTCTCCTTTCACTGAAGCATACTCCCCACCTATGGTTGAGAGAATGATGAAAGAGCCCCCAGTGTCAAAGCAGAACCTGCCTCTTAAGGGCATATAAAAAGAACTACAAAATTCACTTAAACCTTTCCAACTGATAAATTATAGGAGGATTTCCTCAGTAAAGACAAATGAATTATACAGTATTTCATTCCAATACAGTCTACAGTCTCCTGCTTCACCCTGTGTATTTCTACAACAGAACTGGTAGAAGAATCATTCTACAGGAGAGAGGTTCCCCCATCTCCCAGGCCTAGACCTGGTGTCTTCATCACAAGGGCTTGACAGTTCACACTGCTCCCTCATCCACTGAAGTGACCAATTCCGGCATCAACAAAACCCACCTGCCATGTCTCTCCCTCTTTCCCTCCTCTGGGGAAAAAAAACCCTTAGGTTTTTCCCCTTCCATCCCATTTCCAACCCCCTCCACACTCTCCCTGTTCCTTCCTTCTACTTCTTATCTTTGCCCATGAATTTAGGACACACAGGAGTGGCTAACAGGCAGGGCACTGGTGTCAGACTCAGCTCTGCCATTTACTATCTACATGACCTTGAGACAGTGGTTTAACCTCCCAGAGCCTCAGGCCCTTCATCTGAGAATTGAAGGTAATTGTGAAGATTAAGTGAAATAAGTAAGGAGCTAAGAATAGCACCTGACATGTGGTAAGCACTAAATATGTATTAGAAGTAACTATTAAATGCATAATGGATCACAATGAGGACTCAAAGATCCTGATTGAATGGTTATACATCTGTTAAGAATAGGCCTCTGGTCAGGAAAGAATTTAGTCTGGTATCATGCATTGGTCAAGACGGCAGACCTGGGCTCAAGCGCAAGCTCCACAACATACTGGTTTTGTGATCTTGGGTTAGAGACTTAAGCTCTGTGGGAATCAGTTTCCTCAGCTGTCAGATAATAACAATAATAGTTCCCACCCCTCAAGAGGGTATAAGTGGTTAGTTTTAAGCCTTTAGCTCAGAGTCTAGTACACAGCAAAAGTTCAAGAAATGGTCAGTCTTAGGATTGGGTATACCCTTCCCTATGTAGCCCATGAACTCTCTTTGCCCATTTTCAGCCCTCTTCTCTCTCTATTTGGTCTTTAACTCTCCTCACTCCCTGTTTACACACAAAATGAGGAAGGTTCATGAGAGTGTTTATTCAATGCTATATTTCCTATTTATTGCTGCCCCAAAACACCCCAATACTTAGTGACTGAAAACACCCACCATCATTCATTTTGCTCACGAATCTGCAATTTGGGAAGGATTTGGCAGAGATGACTCTTCTTGGCTCCAAGAAGCGTCAGGTAAGACAGCTCGATTGGGTGCTTATTTATTTATTTGGCTGCTCCATGTCTTAGTTGCAGCATGTGGGATCTAGCCTCCTGACCAAGGATTGAACCCAGGCCCCCTGCACTGGGAGCAGAGAGTCTTAGCTACTGGATCACCAGGGAAGTCCCTGGCAGATCCACTTTTAAGATGTCTTGCTTATATGGCCTAAAAGTTGGTGCTGGTTTTAGGCTGGGAACTCAGCCAAAACTACAAAGTGCAGACGTTGGTTCCTCCCTATAGGCTGCCTGGGCTTCGTCACAGCATGGTGTCTGTGACTCAAAAGGGAATGTTCTAAGAGAGCAAGAGGGAAGTTCATAGCACTTTTATGAACAAGCCTGGGATGTCATATAGCATCACTTCCATGATATGCTATTGTTCAAGGTAGTCACAAATGTATACCCAAGTTCAAGAAGAAATAACAGATTTTTTTTTAATTGGTGTATAATTGCTTTACGATGCTGTGTTAATTTCTGCTGTACAACTGTGAATCAGCTGTAAGTGTACATATATCCCATCTCTCTTGAGCCTCCCTCCCACCCTACCCCCATCCCACCCCTCTAGGTCACCACAGAGCCCCAAGCTGACCTTCCTGTTATACAGCAGCTTCCCACTAGCTATCTCTTTTGTACATGGTAGTGTATATATGACATAGATTCTTGACAGCTAGTAAAACAGGTAGGATCAGAGATACTGTTGTGATCATTCTTGGAAAATATAATATGCCATACATGACTGCTTTCCTACTCCCAACCTACATCCTGCAATGAAAACGTTCCACCTAAATGAGTTGTTTCTCCCAAACACCCTTAATCAGGTTAGAGCTGAAGAAAGTCACACTGAGAACCTCTTAAGGCACTGAACTGACTTCATGCATGCTTCCTACTTGGTTTGGATTATCTGCCTGAATCTGATGGTTTGGCTAAATTATCTTTATATTGACTGAATTTTCTTCATCTGATCAGTTGTAGAAGATGGTTCTGAGAAGCGGAGGCCAGGGGAGGACAACACAAGAGAGAATATCACCAATATTGTGGTCAAGTTTTACTCCACACTTAGGAATGCAGAAATGAAGGCTGAGGAAAGTGAACTCAAAATCATGATCAAATGGACTGGAGCTTGGACTTGCAAGCATCTTCTAATTCCAAGATCAGAGTTACTCCCCCACTACTCCATTGCCTTGGACTCTGAGGATTTTTCATAAAGTATTTATTCATAACAAAGGACTAGCTAATATGCACCTCTGTTCCTATGTAGGCAGCCATGTCGGCCCTAGGCCTTTGTGACTGGGAGTCTTAGGCAATTTGCTTCCATGTGATAGGATGTGAGTCTACCCTTCCATGGACAGCTGACTGGCTTAGATTTAATCACCTGAGCTAAAATCAGCCAATCCAGAGGCCTGGTGCATAAAGGTGAGCTAAACCAATCAGATTCTCTTTCTCTCTGGAACCTAGGCTAAGCAATAGAAGGCCCCACCTGTTCATGGGAATGGAAGCTTGAAAGTTCATGAAGCACAGTAGGAATGAAACTGCCTTCAAACTCTTCTCCAAGCTGCTGTTTTGATGAATAGAAACTATGAGTTACAGATGAGGTATTTCATAGAGAAAGAGTAGCACAGTACCAAAAAAAAAAAAGACCTCCTCCCACCCCCCATCCCACCCCTCTAGGTCACCACAGAGCCCCAAGCTGACCTTCCTGTTATACAGCAGCTTCCCACTAGCTATCTCTTTTGTACATGGTAGTGTATATATGACATAGATTCTTGACAGCTAGTAAAACAGGTAGGATCAGAGATACTGTTGTGATCATTCTTGGAAAATATAATATGCCATACATGACTGCTTTCCTACTCCCAACCTACATCCTGCAATGAAAACGTTCCACCTAAATGAGTTGTTTCTCCCAAACACCCTTAATCAGGTTAGAGCTGAAGAAAGTCACACTGAGAACCTCTTAAGGCACTGAACTGACTTCATGCATGCTTCCTACTTGGTTTGGATTATCTGCCTGAATCTGATGGTTTGGCTAAATTATCTTTATATTGACTGAATTTTCTTCATCTGATCAGTTGTAGAAGATGGTTCTGAGAAGCGGAGGCCAGGGGAGGACAACACAAGAGAGAATATCACCAATATTGTGGTCAAGTTTTACTCCACACTTAGGAATGCAGAAATGAAGGCTGAGGAAAGTGAACTCAAAATCATGATCAAATGGACTGGAGCTTGGACTTGCAAGCATCTTCTAATTCCAAGATCAGAGTTACTCCCCCACTACTCCATTGCCTTGGACTCTGAGGATTTTTCATAAAGTATTTATTCATAACAAAGGACTAGCTAATATGCACCTCTGTTCCTATGTAGGCAGCCATGTCGGCCCTAGGCCTTTGTGACTGGGAGTCTTAGGCAATTTGCTTCCATGTGATAGGATGTGAGTCTACCCTTCCATGGACAGCTGACTGGCTTAGATTTAATCACCTGAGCTAAAATCAGCCAATCCAGAGGCCTGGTGCATAAAGGTGAGCTAAACCAATCAGATTCTCTTTCTCTCTGGAACCTAGGCTAAGCAATAGAAGGCCCCACCTGTTCATGGGAATGGAAGCTTGAAAGTTCATGAAGCACAGTAGGAATGAAACTGCCTTCAAACTCTTCTCCAAGCTGCTGTTTTGATGAATAGAAACTATGAGTTACAGATGAGGTATTTCATAGAGAAAAGAGTAGCACAGTACCAAAATATAGAGACAAAGAGTTACAAAAGGAGAGAGAAAACAGTTATTAGAACCATTCCAGGTTCTGAGAACTTTCCACTCCAGTTTCAGGGACTTTAAGTCCATTTTATGCCCAGAATTGGGGCTGCTGGATCACATGGTAGTTCTAAGTTTTGGGGAAACTGTCACACTGTTTTTCTATAGTGGCTGCACCATTGTATACTACCACTAATAGTGCACAAGGATTCTTTTTTCTCCAGATTCTCATCAACAACTATTATTATTTTTTCTGTCTATATAATGACAACCATCCTGATACATATGAGGTGGTATCTCACAGTGGTTTTTGTCTGAATTCCCCTGATGATTAATGAACTTGAGAATCTTTTCATATACTGGTTGGCCATTTGTATATCTTCTTAGGAGAAATGTCTATTCAGTTTCCTTGCTTGTTTTTGAATGTTGTTGTTTATTTTGTTTTATATTTTGGGGGGGGGTAGATTTTGTTTAGTGTTTGGTTTTTGCTATGGATAATGAAAATGTGCTATATACATATAATGAAGTATTATTCACCAGTTTAAAAGAAGAAAATCCAGTCATATGCAAGAACATGGAGGCACTTGGGGGACAGCGTATTAGGTGAAATAAGCCAGTTACATAGCTACTTCATGATTTCACTTAAACATGAAGTATTAAAATAATCAAACTCACAGAAACAGAGAGTTGAATAGTGGCTGCCAGTGGCTGGGAGGGAATTGCTATTCAAAAGGAATTAAGTTTCGGTTACACAAAATGACTAAATTCTGGAAATCTGCTATACAAATTACGGTGCCTACAATTAACAGTACTGCACTGTAGACTTAAAAATTTAAGAGAGTTGTTCTCATGCTAAGAGCTCTTACTACAGTTCTTTTAAAGTCCCTTTTATTTACACTGGCCTGTGTTCTTTACTAATTAATCCACTGCCTTAGTTCACTAAAATATAAAGACTATTCACTCATTTCACAGATAAGGTAACTGAGACTCAGAGAGGTTAATCAACTTACCCAAGATAGCACAGCAACTGAGTGACAGAGTGAAGCCTGAGCTCTCTCTTCCACATCTTTTTGGAAGGTCATCCCTCTCTAACCTGTCCCTCTAATTAACTCTGCCCCCTCCATAGACTAGTTCCTTCATTGCTGCTATGAAGATATTTCAGCATTAACACTGTTCTTGACAGATGACTGTGCCTTAGGATTCCACCTTCCTGATGGAATTATTTGATTCCACCTCTTTCTCAAGCTGGGTTAATTGCCAAGACTGTAGGGAAATCTTACCACCTCCTTAGTTCACACAGCAGGATCCCATCTTCTAACAAGGCAACTTTCTGACAAAGTATGTTAGATGGCCTCAGACAAAACTTTCCTAGCAGGGGACTGGAGAGGGAAGAAAAAAATTAAAAGCAGAAAACAGAGGTGGTAGGGGAGGCAGGGGGAGGGATATTTCTTTCTATTGATTTCTCTGCCAATAAGAAGTCTTTAGAAATCACTTTTTAGCTGCAGACCTCAGATGGGTGAGCTGTCAGGCTGAGGGAGGGAGAAAAAAAAATCAAATCTGCATCGGATCAAACTGTGATCTTTCATTCATCTGAACAGGCCGTCCTCTTGGTCAACAGAAAATCAGAAATTCAAACAAAAGGAAGAGAGAATGTCGGAGGCAGCCCTGGCCTCAGGCAGAATTTTGAGGTTGGTAAAGTTCCACTCCAGAATCTTGAGTGCCCCATTCCCCACCTCCCCCAGGAAGAATCTTAAGCCTTGAGTAAGGTGAGGAAAAGAGGAACTTGGCTCTGCCTCCCTCTCGGCTTCCTTCTCCTTCATGGTGGATCCTCTGTCACTTGCCCCATCCAGTCCGGGTATTATATGCCCTGTCAGGGTTCTGCGGTGCTAGTAAGAGATCCTGGGTGGAGGAGGAGGCTAATTGATATTTCAACCAGCTGTTAATTAACTGATAATGAAATCTCAAGATACCCCTATCCTACCAATCCAAGAATATCTGAGGTTTGAGAAAGGGAGCTCTTGGAGAGCCTGAAGCCTTCAGGGTACAGACTCTATGATGGAGGGATAGCAGGCAGTGTGTTGGCCGAGGGGCGTGGTGGATGCTGTGAAGCACTGCCAAGATGCCCTTCGGAAAGGAACCACTGCAGTACCTTTTAAAGAGCCCTTTGCAGTCGACCCTTTCAGGGACTGCCTCAGTTGAAGGGTAACACCTCATCCAAGGTCACTCCCCTTCCTTGGGCAGCCTGCATCCAGTTACTGATTAACAGAAGATATACCGCCCCACCTTTCTTGTTGAGACAACTTCAGACACAAGTTTGGAAGATCATCCCATCTTCAGAACTCCCCCTCAGGCTGGATGAGGCTTCTTCTGAGGCTACATTACAGCTCAATTTCCCCCTCTTCAATCCTGCATCCTTCCCTTCCCCCCAGTAAGTAGTGACCCCAAGGGTTCTCCCTAATAAATGCCCTGCCGCAATCTCCATCTCAACGCCAGCTTCCCCAAGGAATCCAGCCTGTGACAGGGCAATGGGAAAAAGCGATCTTGGTGGAGCCAACACTGCCTCGCTCCAGGGGCACCACTTCCCTTCTGAGCCTCCGTTTCCTCACCTGTGATAATGGGACGGACTGCTGATTAGCTCCCAGAATCCATCATTCCCTCCTTCCTTCCCCAGAGCATGTGACCACTCTTGCAGGCATTTCCCAGCTTGCCTTGCAGCTAGGTGCCACGTGACCATATTCTGACCAATGAAACGTAAACAGGAGAAACTGCCTAGTATACTTGACTGCTATACTGTTCCCCCAAAAGCCTGCTGTTTTACCTCCAATACATTCCTTTTCTCCTTTATGCTGATGAAGAAATTCCAAGAAGTAGAACAGCTACCTTGAATTCATATATGAAAGCCAGTTAAAAAACATACTCTGCTAGTTAAATGAAAGAAATAAGCTTCTAGCTTAAGTTACTGAAGTTGGAGGTTACAGCAGTTTTGTATGTATCATAACTGATATACATAAAACCAAGATAATAAACCTTACCTTGCAGATCTCCTAATATCCAATCATCCTTACATGTCTATTTAATCTCATTTCTAAATGAGGGGTTTAAAAAGAACAGATCTTAAGAGAACAGAATAACCCAAGGAAAGCTCCTCAGTTTAGAGCTCAGATAAGCCAGAATTCACTCTACATAAACTCTGTAATCCAGGGTCAAATCACTTACCTCTGTGTTTTTGTTTCTTTGGTTTTTGTAGTTGTCTATTAGGGTTGTTGTGAAAATCAAATAAGAAAATGCATGTAACGTGCTTATGTAAATCCATGTTACATGATAGGTGCCAGCTCTGCAGAAACAGACTCTCAGTCAAGGGTAGCCATAAGCACTGGAGAGGCCACGGTGCTGGAGGGACGTGAACATGTGCTCTGGAGCCAGGCCTTCTACAGCTGAATCCAAGCTCGCCACTTACAGTACGCGCGAACTCAGGTGGACTACCTAAGTCCCTCTGGATCTTAATTCCCATTTCTATAAAATCGGAATGGGAATACTATCTACCTTATAGGTTCATCATAAGGATCAAATGAATTGATAATTTTAAAGTGCCAGTAGAGCACCTAGCAGGTGGCAAGTGTTCAAAAACTCCACCTATTGATTATCATTATCAAAAACTCTTTCAAAGGGTTTCCCTGGTGGCGCAGTGGGTAAGGACACTGCCTTGCAGTGCAAGGGGCGCCGGTTCGATCCCTGGCCTGAGAAGATCCCACGTGCCACGGAGCAGCTGGACTGATGTGTCCAACTTCAAAGCTGGAGCTCTGGAGCGCATGCACCCAGAGCCAGTGCTCTGCCGCGAGAGAGGCCACTGCGATTGGAGGCCCACAGGAGCTGAAGAAAGAACAAAGATGGATGAAGATAGAGAAATGAAGGACCAATGAAAGTGGCCCGCCCGTCCCCCTCCCTTCCCACCCCACCCCTCAAAAAGATAAATAAATAAAAATAAAAAATGTTAAAAAAAAAAAAAAAAAAAACTCTTTCAAGGTCCAATAGGTTAGGACTTTCCTCACAAAACTGAAAAGCGAGCAAAGGCTCGACCACAGGACAATGCACACTCCCCCGTGCTAGGAAAAGGCAATCTGTCCTCGCTGGCCTGATGTTAGCTGAAATCCTCATTACTAGAACCACCCCTTCAAATTAACAGGTGTTTTTATAAAACTCCTGGCCTCAAACCAAAATAGAGCAACAGGAAATGAGACTGTTAGACTTATTTTGTAATTCAGCAGAAATACACTCAGCCATTTACTCCATTTAAACACTGTCTTTAGGGGGGAAAAAACCTTTTTATTTTGTGTTGGGATATAATGGATAAACAATGTTGCAATAGTTTCAGGTGAACAGTGAAGGGATGAGTCAAACACATACACATATCCACTCTCCCCCAAACTCCCCTCCTATTCAGACTGCCACATAACATTGAGCAGAGTTCCAGGTGCTGTGCAGTAGGTCCTTGATGGCTATCGATTTTAAATATAGCAGTGTATGCATACCCATCCCAAACACCCCAACTATCCCTTCTCCCCTTCCTTCCCTCTAGAAACCATAAGTTTGTTCTCTATGAGTCTCTTTCCGTCATTTAAACATTTTCTAAGAAGCTATAAACAAACTTCAAGGCTCTTAAGATACTAAAAACAATAATTTGAAATCTGTTTCTACAGAATACTACCAGATTGTAAAGAAAAAACATAGATGACATATTGCCTCAGAAATATCTATTAATAAATCCCTTCTTTCTTGATAACAGAACCAAATTTTATTTGGATAAGTAAAGTACCAATTCCAGACAATGGGTCATGGTTGCTCTAAGTAGGCCATGACAATCTTGTCCCTCATCCCAGCATCTCCTGAAGCTAAGGTGGTCATGTGGCCCAGGTATAGCCAACAAATATAAGCAAGATCTATGGAGCGGGTGGTCCTGAAAAAGCATTTGTTTTTCTGGTACGAGGAGACTCGGCAGCTGGTCTGGCACCTTAGCCTTTCCTCGGCCTCCCTTCTTTCTTTGCTGAACATCCATGAGACATCTGAAACTGAAGCAGCTATCACATGGTCTTAAGACAACAAGCATGAAGGGAAGACGATGAAAGAACAGACACACTGGCCCTGACATGCCCAAGCCACTCATGAACCAACACCAGTATCAACTGACCTCCTGATCTCTTGTTAGAAGTGGTTACAGATGATCTCTACTTGCAGCTAAATGCATTCCTAAATATACAGTTTCTCTCACAGAATATGGAGCTGTGGCAGGCAGGTCGAGATAGTAGTTTCTAAGACATGGGGATATGTTCTTACACTCAAGTTGTGGGGATGATATGAAGGCTGTGAAGAAGGTGCTAATACTAAACCATTTGCACTTCATCATTTTACCTCTGGTTATCATCTAATCTTTTGTGTGTTCCTCTAGTGTGAATCCAAGTGGCTTATTGATAATACTAAAGGGCACAAAATATGTATGTATTCCCTACCCTCACACACAACCCTGCTCTATTTGGCCAGACCCTCTTCCTAGATCACAGCTTTCTTCTTTCCTATCATTTCTGTTCTAGCACATAGCAATTCTGTCCCAAAGCCTTCCTATGCCTTTTGAACTCTGCAATCACACAGCAGTTGACAAGACCTATTAATATTTCATCTCATTTTTCAGTTGCAGGGCCATGATTCTCACTGAACACAAACTATCTGTCTACCACAAAATGAACCCAACTGTCTCAAAATGTAACCCTTCTGGGACAAAATGAGATAGCACTTCAGGACCTCAGGAAGCGTTCTCTCAGGTCAATTTCTCCAGGACCTCTTCCACAGTCCAGGCAATGAAATGGTCTCTTCTTGACATTGTTAACCAAAAAAAAAATTTTTTTCTTTATAACCACTGAGTAGAGGAAGACAGTCATTTTTTTTTTTAAAGACTTATTTACTTATTTATTTTGGTGGGGGTGGGGTGGGGAGGGAGGGGAGCAGGCAGGCCACTTCTGTTGGTCTTTCATTTGTCCATTTTTCATCCATCTTTGTTCTTTGGCCTCTGTGGGCCTCCCATCGCGGTGGCCTCTGTTGTCGCAGAGCACCGACTCTGGGCACATGCACTCCAGAGCTCCGGCTCGATAATTGGACACATCCGTCCAGCCGCTCCGCAGCACATGGGATCTTCCCAGGCCAGGGATTGAACCGGCGGCCCTTGCACTGCAAGGCGGTATCCTTACCCACTGGACCACCAGGGAAGCCCAGACAGCCATTTTTATAACTGAAATATGGCATTCCACCTCGGATGGAGGTTGGGGAAACACACACACAGACACATGACCTATGAATTATACTTATATGTTTTGCTATATTTTTTTCTATATTGTATTCGTTGGGTGGCGATCGATAGTAGTTTCTAAGACATGGGGATATGTTCTTACACTCAAGTTGTGGGATGATATGAAGGCTGTGAAGAAGGTGCTAATACTAAACCATTTGCACTTCATCATTTTACCTCTGGTTATCATCTAATCTTTTGTGTGTTCCTCTAGTGTGAATCCAAGTGGCTTATTGATAATACTAAAGGGCACAAAATATGTATGTATTCCCTACCCTCACACACAACCCTGCTCTATTTGGCCAGACCCTCTTCCTAGATCACAGCTTTCTTCTTTCCTATCATTTCTGTTCTAGCACATAGCAATTCTGTCCCAAAGCCTTCCTATGCCTTTTGAACTCTGCAATCACACAGCAGTTGACAAGACCTATTAATATTTCATCTCATTTTTCAGTTGCAGGGCCATGATTCTCACTGAACACAAACTATCTGTCTACCACAAAATGAACCCAACTGTCTCAAAATGTAACCCTTCTGGGACAAAATGAGATAGCACTTCAGGACCTCAGGAAGCGTTCTCTCAGGTCAATTTCTCCAGGACCTCTTCCACAGTCCAGGCAATGAAATGGTCTCTTCTTGACATTGTTAACCAAAAAAAAAATTTTTTTCTTTATAACCACTGAGTAGAGGAAGACAGTCATTTTTTTTTTTAAAGACTTATTTACTTATTTATTTTGGTGGGGGTGGGGTGGGGAGGGAGGGGAGCAGGCAGGCCACTTCTGTTGGTCTTTCATTTGTCCATTTTTCATCCATCTTTGTTCTTTGGCCTCTGTGGGCCTCCCATCGCGGTGGCCTCTGTTGTCGCAGAGCACCGACTCTGGGCACATGCACTCCAGAGCTCCGGCTCGATAATTGGACACATCCGTCCAGCCGCTCCGCAGCACATGGGATCTTCCCAGGCCAGGGATTGAACCGGCGGCCCTTGCACTGCAAGGCGGTATCCTTACCCACTGGACCACCAGGGAAGCCCAGACAGCCATTTTTATAACTGAAATATGGCATTCCACCTCGGATGGAGGTTGGGGAAACACACACACACAGACACATGACCTATGAATTATACTTATATGTTTTGCTATATTGATCCATTCAGTTATTGAATTCATATAAAATAATTTAGATAGTGTGAGATACTTCTATTACCAATCTTGCTTTATGTGAAAAAATTGAGACACAAAGTACATAGCTCTTATGAGCAGTGTTAGAATTTAACCCAGACAGTCTGACCATACCTAAGGTGACTGTATAATTTGCTGCAGTTCAGAACAGCGTTCTTTTCAGGGTGACATGCCTGGAGAAGGAAATGGCAACCCACTCCAGTATCCTTGCCTGGAGAATTCCATGGACAGAGGAGCCTGCTGGGCTACAGTCCATAGGGTCGCAAAGGGTAGGACATGACTGAGCGACTATCACGTACTCACTCAGGGTGAAATGAGTGCTATTAAAGATGAGGCCAGAACAGTAGGTGTGAATCAGGGCTGTCCAACATAAACTAGAATATATGGTCACTCTAGTTGTACGGACCTCCATGAAACAATGAAGGAAATAATGTATTTTAAGCACCCATCTATTTGCCTGAAATGTAATATGTGCTCAGTGTATATGACCATCTCTTGGGGTCATTCTGAGGCCTTCATGGGATGGACGGTGTAAAGTGGTTCAGAGACACACAGTGCCATCAAGTGATGCCTTGGCCTCTTCCACTCTGTCCTCTTGCTTTTCAAGGAAGCATCAGTTCGGCACTTGACCTGTCCCACGTGAGCAATGCAGAGCCAGAAGAATGTGAGACAACGCAAAGCCTGCCTGCCTGCCTCTGGCTGATGGATGAGAAACCAGTGAACTGCTGAGACCCGCCCAAACATCCATCCGCTGCATGCCAGGAGAGAAGCCTGTGCTTCTAGGGCAGCCATCGACGTTTGTCTGGACATATGATATCTCAGCTAAATTCGGACTGGCAACCAGTGCAGACTCCTCCAGAGACCTCATGTCCACAGGTTCCCTTACAGGTTCACCGGCACCTCATTTTGCAGTGGTGACACCTCCATTCAGGGAGGCTGCTCCACCGTGCTTCTAGGCAGTGGTCTGAAGCGTCCCATTTCTAGCTCCACACTCTTCCAGGTCTTTTTCTTTTTTTTTTTCTTTTTTAAGATTTATTTATTTATTTATTTATTTTGGGCGGGGGTCAGGTTGAGGAGGGAGGGGAGTGGGCGGGCCACTTCCGTTGGTCTTTCATTTCTCTGTGTTCATCCGTCTTTGTTCTTTGGCTCCTGTGGGCCTCCCATCGCGGTAGCCTCTGTCGCTGCAGAGCACCGGCTCTGGGCGCATGAGCTCCAGAGCTCCGGCTCGGTAATTGGACACATCGGTCCAGCCCCTCCGCGGCAGTGGGATCTTCCCAGGCCAGGGATCAAACCGGCGCCCCTTGCACTGCAAGGTGGTGTCCTTACCCACTGGACCACCAGGGGAAGCCCTTCCAGGTCTTTTTCAATCACTTCATTTTACAGCAGGGAAAATATTTTATCAGTGGTTGCTTTCCTTTAGGTGGGCTTACAGATATCAAATCATGAAATCATGGAAATTCTAGATAGAGCTGGATTGCTTTAAAGTTTCTAGTCTGATACACTTGATTTATAGACGAAGAAACTGAGATATGATAAGAGACTTGCCTAATGTAATAGGCAAATTATTTTAGAATTAGAATGGGGTTGGGCCTAGGACTCTGGAGCTGGACTACCTTGATTCAGATTTTATCTCCATTACATTCAATTTACTTTCTTTTTCTGCCTCACTTTTCTCTTCTATAAACTGGGACGAATCATAGTAAGTACCTCCTTATTTCTAGAAGACTTAAAAGAGATTAAAAAAAAAAAAAAAACCTCCTTAGCACTATTTCCCAGGACTTAGAATAAGCATTAGATAAAGGTCACATTATTATTAATATTGATGGAGCTGATAAAAGATTTTACATCTCAGTAGGGAAAACTGAATTGTCAAATTCTGGTGTATCCTTGGGAAAAGGGGCATTTTTTAAGGTTTTGGATTTTTAGATCCTTTTTCTTTAGAGCATTTAATGCTGTCAAGGTAAATGAGCTTGACCAGCATTTCTTAAACTATATTCCTTGAGGTATTAGTAGTGATTTCTTCCAAAGCGAGGAATTTCTTGAAATCCCTAGTTTGGTGGTCGTACAAGTTTGAGAAATGCTAGACCTTCTATTTCTTCCTCCGCTGGAGATTCATAATGCACATGAACCTATTAAGGATCCAAGAAGTCCTGCAGGAAAGAAGTCTGGATGGCATTATTTACGCTGCCAGTTCCCAAACATGCTTGACCACAAAATCCGTTCGAATGTCCCCACTGACACTAATGTCCCAGTGTCACAGTTTGAGACATTCTGAATCAGAGCAAAGCTTCTTGACATCTCCCCACTCAAAATCAGAAGCCAAGCAATGTCACCTGACATTCCAGAGCAAATAACCTAGATTTGACATCTTCTGCCTAGCTCAAGACTCCCACAGCACTGAGTCATTTTTTAAAAAATATTAATGTATTTGGCTATGTCGGATCTCAGCTGGGGCTAACTGCCCTGTAGCATGTGGGATCCTAGTTCCCCAACCAGGGATCCAACCCACATACCCTGTGTTGGAAGGCAGATTCTTCACCACTGGACCACAAGGGAAGTCCCAGAAATGAGGCTGGACAACCATGTTTGTACATCTTTGCTCTGCCACCTACCCCTTAGCTACAGCAAACTGGACGAGAGGGAGACACTTGACTGAGGATGAATTAATCAGATGTTCTCCAGAGACAGCCTGTGTGGGCAGGTGTCCCAGCTCTGAAGTTAAAGTCTCCCAACTCCTATCGCTGAAAACTCAGAAACTGTTCTGCTTAGGGCCTCTTTCTCACCACTAGCTTCCCATGTAGTGGTAAAGATGATCACCAGCATCGCCTGCCTATGTTCTGTTTCTCATTTTTCAAATTTCATGAAAAGTCCCAGAATTGAGTTCTGTTGGCACCACTTGAGTCATTGACTCATCCTGAGCCAATTACAGAGATATGGGTCTCTGATTGGCTGGGCCTGAGTCACATGGCCATTTCTGAAGCCAGGATTGGGAAAAAAAAAAAAAAAAAAATCTGAATCTCACAAGGCTGCGGATATAGGAAAGAACTGAGGCTCCATAACCAGAAGAGGCAGTTAGAGGGCAAACAGATGAAAATAAAGATGTCTACCATGTCCAGGGCCACATTATGACTTTTATGGATCTTAGGCATTTCTACCTTCATGAGTTTCTTCTACTATAAAGACATATATATTTAAAATTGTAATTTTATGAAATGTGTTGGCATAAAGACATATATAACCAGACTGAAGTATATTTAAGTTTTTCTTCTGATTTTACAAGTAATTAAAACATTTGTGTGGACTCTAGGCACTGCACCTACTGAGCCAAGGGATAGATCAGCCCTGACCACACCAGCTCACAGAAGGCAAGCTTTCTAAAGGAGAAACGTGTGCGCACTGCTCTGCAAGTCCTCTTGCTGTGCCTGCCTTCCACACCACACTCTAGTCTGTCCCCAGAGCTCATGAGGAGGGGCAGCCAGCTTTGCTACAGAACCAACCTGGAGAAAAGGGAGCCAAGTAAATTACAGGCTTCTTAATAAGCATAACCTTCCTGCTAAGGGCTTTACTTGCCAGAGTGCCTTAATCTGCTTCCAGAGTTCACATTCATTAACTGCCCAATCTCTGAATGGTGCTGATAGCCTCCTTCGCAAATCTCTCATTTGCCATAACCTAAGTTGTATTCACGGTTGTTATTTTTAGGATTACATGAAGTCAGTAACCTTTTACTTTCTCCCTTCCACCCTTTCCCCCCATAGTTTAAAAAGAGATGAACCAAAGGGATGTTTCCATGGACAGGAAAAACAGAGAAAGAAACAAGCTGAAAAGGTCCTGGACTGCTTTGAAACTGAAGTCCAAAAGGCATTTTCTGTGGTTAGCAAGAAAATTCCTTGTGCCTAGAAAATCACCCTAAACTGTTATGGGCAGAAGGATGCCAGTCAGCATAGTGTGGCTCATGAATTCCTATCCATCAGCCATTTGCTGAACATGTTGGTGGGTTTTGCTGGACTTGTGTGGAACTACTTATCAGGCTTTTGTTTACTTTAATCCACCTCACCTTTCCCCACATAACCTGATTCTAACCATTGCCATCCATGAGATCAGAAGCTTGAGAAATCAGTTATATTTTTCCTGATACATTTATTTAAATATTAGCTATTCAAATAGAAAAATACTCCTGGTAGGATATCTGCCACTAATTAGCTGTGTGACTGGCAAGTCACTCGCCCTCTCTGAGCTTCAGTTTCCTGGCCTGGTTAACCTCTCAAGCTCTGCGATTCTGAAATTCTAGAAGTCTGTTTTAAGTAGCTGAAATCTGTGAGACTGTGCTCTACTTTTTATCCCACTTATCTAGCTTTTATCTTTCTGAGTATTAATTTTTAAATGAGGGGCAAACTATATAAAATTTGGAAATAGACTATATCTTGAACAACTCCTTTTCCTTTATTCTCTATATTCCAAATCTATTGGATTTTTTTTTTTCAGACTTCTGTCCACCCAAGCTTCTTCAGAAGTTTGGAGGTTTTGTACATGCTGTTCCCTCTGGAGGCAATGCTGTTCCCTCAAGTTAACACTTACTCTCCCTTCATATCTCAGCTCAATGTTCCTTGTTCACGGAAGCCTTCCCAACCTTTTACCACCACTTCCACTATGAGTCAGGTCTTCTTACTAAATAATTCCATATCATTCTGTTTCTCCAGATGTAATTTTTTAACTTTGGGGGGTCATTTTAATGCCTAACCTCCTCTCTAGAGTATAAGTTTCAGGAGGGCAGGAATAGCACTTGATTTTCTTGCCACTGTGTTTCCAGAAATTTCTGTAGTGCCTAGCACACAGTCGTGTCTGACTCCTTTGCAACCGCATGGACTGTAGCCTGCCCAGGCTCCTCTATCCGTGGGATTTTTCAGGCAAGAATACTGGAGTGGTTGCCATTTCCTTCCCCAGGGAACCTTCCCAACATGAGTCCCCTGCACTGCAGGACGATTCTTTACTGCTGAGCCACTGGGGAAGCCCTAGCATCCAGCAGGCACTCGACTGGCTGAATGAATAAAATATCCAGGAAGGGGGTGGTTTGGGAATTACATAGAAACTCACATATCTTCTGGTAACCTGTTCTATCTTTTCAGTCACAAAATCACGCTCACTGTCCGTCCTAAATACTTCCTCTTGTCAGAGTTATACCTGAATGCTATCATCTCTCCTTGGACAGAGGAGCCTGGTGGACTGAGTCCATGAGATCACAAAGAGTCAGACACTACTGAGTGACTAACACTTTCACTTTCTCTGATGAAGCCCTGGGAGTTTCCTCCCACTCCCTACCCAAGGCAAAATCCAAATGTTCCTGATGGGTATTAATTATGAATGAAGCCTACTGTTACCTGTTTCAACCCAATTATCTACAAAGTTCAAGGTTCCCAAGAGCTGTGCTGTGCCTCTGATGGTTTCCTCTGCTAACCAGAGCCAAGTAAGCCTGTGCCCAGGAAATGCTGGGGAGTTAGTACTGCGGGCATTAACGCTCAACCACTGACTGATGCTGGTTGATAAATACCCCAGCTACCTGTGCTATCCCAGGTGGGATAATCTGATCATCCACAGCGGTAATCTGGTTCATAACACACTCCTTATTGGCTTAGTTCCTTTCATTGTCTCATTTACCCTGCCTGCTATGGGACACAGTTGGACACTGTGAATCACTTCCATACATTCCTCCATACATTCCTTCACTGAAGGATTTGTTGCCCTAGCTGCTGGGAGTGGTGTTGGCAGACGACCTTCAGTTGTCAGTCCCTTTAGGAAATGCCTCAGCTGCAGAGTTCCCTTGCTCAAGGACATACCTTGTTGGGGAGTGACCAGTTGATGTGGGTTTATGAAGGTGTAGCCATCCTAGCCAAGTTCAGGACAACTTGTATGGTGGTTCCAGCCTCAGGCCTCCCTGGGGGGTTGGCTGTGGCTCACTTCCCCCATGTCCATCCCTGCTTCCTGTGTGCAGGCATGCTGAGCTGCTTCAATCCTGTTCCACTCCTTGAGACCCTATAGACTGTAGCCATTTAGGCCCCTCTGCCCATGGGACTCTCCAGGCCAAGAATACAACTGAGCAACTGAACTGAACTCCAGTGAAAGACACTCAGTTCCAATGAAGGACACTTGGACACTCAGACATCCCTGGTCAGGGAACTAAGATCCCACATACCATAGAACAACTTAGCCCACATGCTACAACTACTGAACCCAAGCACTCTAGATAACTACAGAAGTGTTAGTTGCTAAGTCATATCCAACTCTTTGGTACCCCATGGACTGTATAGCCCACTAGGCTCCTTTGTCCACGGAATTCTCCAGGCAAGCAAACTGGAGTGGGTTGCCATTCTCTTCTCCAGTGGATCTTCTCGACCCAGGGACTGAACCCAGATCTCCCAAAAGGTAGGTAGATTCTTCACTGTCTAAGCCACCAGAGAAGCCCAGCAATGTTAAAAACCTGTTTTCAACCCAATTATCTACAAAGTTCAAGGTTCCCAAGAGCTGTGCTGTGCCTCTGATGGTTTCCTCTGCTAACCAGAGCCAAGTAAGCCTGTGCCCAGGAAATGCTGGGGAGTTAGTACTGCGGGCATTAACGCTCAACCACTGACTGATGCTGGTTGATAAATACCCCAGCTACCTGTGCTATCCCAGGTGGGATAATCTGATCATCCACAGCGGTAATCTGGTTCATAACACACTCCTTATTGGCTTAGTTCCTTTCATTGTCTCATTTACCCTGCCTGCTATGGGACACAGTTGGACACTGTGAATCACTTCCATACATTCCTCCATACATTCCTTCACTGAAGGATTTGTTGCCCTAGCTGCTGGGAGTGGTGTTGGCAGACGACCTTCAGTTGTCAGTCCCTTTAGGAAATGCCTCAGCTGCAGAGTTCCCTTGCTCAAGGACATACCTTGTTGGGGAGTGACCAGTTGATGTGGGTTTATGAAGGTGTAGCCATCCTAGCCAAGTTCAGGACAACTTGTATGGTGGTTCCAGCCTCAGGCCTCCCTGGGGGGTTGGCTGTGGCTCACTTCCCCCATGTCCATCCCTGCTTCCTGTGTGCAGGCATGCTGAGCTGCTTCAATCCTGTTCCACTCCTTGAGACCCTATAGACTGTAGCCATTTAGGCCCCTCTGCCCATGGGACTCTCCAGGCCAAGAATACAACTGAGCAACTGAACTGAACTCCAGTGAAAGACACTCAGTTCCAATGAAGGACACTTGGACACTCAGACATCCCTGGTCAGGGAACTAAGATCCCACATACCATAGAACAACTTAGCCCACATGCTACAACTACTGAACCCAAGCACTCTAGATAACTACAGAAGTGTTAGTTGCTAAGTCATATCCAACTCTTTGGTACCCCATGGACTGTATAGCCCACTAGGCTCCTTTGTCCACGGAATTCTCCAGGCAAGCAAACTGGAGTGGGTTGCCATTCTCTTCTCCAGTGGATCTTCTCGACCCAGGGACTGAACCCAGATCTCCCAAAAGGTAGGTAGATTCTTCACTGTCTAAGCCACCAGAGAAGCCCTTAATGGAGAAAACACCCTCATGACTCTGCACTTATTATCCCTCCGCTATCACTCAAACTGCAAATTATTTTGAGACCCATGTGCTGCAAACACAGTTTCACAAAAACATTAGATTGTGGGGCTTCCCAGGTGGTTCAGTGGGTAAGAGTCCGCCTTGCAGTGCAAGGGCACCGGTTCAAACCCCAACCCGGGAAGATCCCATGTGGCGCAGAGCAGCAGGACCGGTGTGTCCAATTACAAGCCAGCGCTCTGGAGCGCATGCATCCAGAGTCAGTGCTGTGCAATAAGAGAGGCCACTTCAATGGGAGGCCCTCACAGGGCAAAGAATAAAAATGGATGAAAATAAATTAAAAACCAAAAAAAAATTAAAACAAAAAAAAATTAGATTGTGAATCTAACAACAGAAGCTCAAATCTTATTTACCACAAAAGTATACAAGCACTGCTAATTCATGTCTTCATAATTAACCAAACTTTTTACAAATAGGAGTAATTGATTGGTCTTCATAACCAAAAGACTGGTGCAACTCCAAATAAAAGTAGTATGTTTATTCCCCCCTTCTACACTAGGCACACTAATTATATTAACTTTAGCAATTAAACAGATTACTAACAAACTCTAATGTCTTCAAGAGCAACCTATGCCCATCTTATGTCTCATATGCCTACATTACTAGCTTAATTTCCATGACAGTATTCATTTACTCTGGCCAAGAAATAATCATTGCAAACTGACATTGACTTACTTACTATCCAACCCTAAAACTATCACTTAGCTTTAAATTAGACTACTCCTCAATGATATTCATACCAGCAGCACAATTTGTATTTTATCAAATTCTCATCATTCTATAAACTCAACCTCTAACATTAATGGGCCAACTATCCTGGTACCCCATAGACTGTATAGCCCACTCTAGATAACTACAGAAGTGTTAGTTGCTAAGTCATATCCAACTCTTTGGTACCCCATGGACTGTATAGCCCACTAGGCTCCTTTGTCCACGGAATTCTCCAGGCAAGCAAACTGGAGTGGGTTGCCATTCTCTTCTCCAGTGGATCTTCTCGACCCAGGGACTGAACCCAGATCTCCCAAAAGGTAGGTAGATTCTTCACTGTCTAAGCCACCAGAGAAGCCCTTAATGGAGAAAACACCCTCATGACTCTGCACTTATTATCCCTCCGCTATCACTCAAACTGCAAATTATTTTGAGACCCATGTGCTGCAAACACAGTTTCACAAAAACATTAGATTGTGGGGCTTCCCAGGTGGTTCAGTGGGTAAAGAGTCCGCCTTGCAGTGCAAGGGGCACCGGTTCAAACCCCAACCCGGGAAGATCCCATGTGGCGCAGAGCAGCAGGACCGGTGTGTCCAATTACAAGCCAGCGCTCTGGAGCGCATGCATCCAGAGTCAGTGCTGTGCAATAAGAGAGGCCACTTCAATGGGAGGCCCTCACAGGGCAAAGAATAAAAATGGATGAAAATAAATTAAAAACCAAAAAAAATTAAAACTAAAAAAAATTAGATTGTGAATCTAACAACAGAAGCTCAAATCTTATTTACCACAAAAGTATACAAGCACTGCTAATTCATGTCTTCATAATTAACCAAACTTTTTACAAATAGGAGTAATTGATTGGTCTTCATAACCAAAAGACTGGTGCAACTCCAAATAAAAGTAGTATGTTTATTCCCCCCTTCTACACTAGGCACACTAATTATATTAACTTTAGCAATTAAACAGATTACTAACAAACTCTAATGTCTTCAAGAGCAACCTATGCCCATCTTATGTCTCATATGCCTACATTACTAGCTTAATTTCCATGACAGTATTCATTTACTCTGGCCAAGAAATAATCATTGCAAACTGACATTGACTTACTTACTATCCAACCCTAAAACTATCACTTAGCTTTAAATTAGACTACTCCTCAATGATATTCATACCAGCAGCACAATTTGTCACATGGTCGGTCATCAAATTCTCATCATTCTATACACACTCAACCTCTAACATTAATGGGTTCTTCAAATGTCTACTTGTATTTCTTCCTCATCACTAGACTAAGTTTTAGTTTCTGCCAGCAATTTCCAACTGTTCAGTCGGAATCATGGTTTTTTGCTAATGGGACGAGTGCAGGGCCTAACAGATGCAAACATTACCAATCTTCAAATTGTTTTACGTAACCGCATTGGTCTCCAATTGGATTCATTTATTATATCAACAACATGGTTCTTACTCCACTTAAACACGAGATTTAGAACAAATTTTCAGACATACGTCACATTAATTTACCCCTAATCAGGCTTCTCCTATCTGTAGCTGGAAAATCTGCCCAGTCTGGCCTTATGGATAAAGGGCCCCATCCCAGTCTATACCCCAGTCCACTCAAGTACAATAGGTGTAGTAGGTGTTTTCTAACTTAATCCATTTTTATTCACTAGGAGAAAACAATAAAACAATCCAAACAATAACATGCCTAGGAACCATCACCACCCTATTTACAGCAATCTGTGTTCTCATCTGAAACAACATGGAAAAAAAAGGTCACCTTTTCTATCTTGAGTCAATGATGCCTTAAAATAATAACCACTGGCAATTAAGCATCCCTGCCCAACCCTCCCCCATATCTGCACACAAACAGTTTTCAAAGAAATGCTATTTATATGCTCCAGATCCGTTATTCACAGTCTAAATGATGAACAAGATATTTGAAAAACAGGAGGTTTGTTTAGACCAATACCTTTCGCCACATCCTCCCTCATCATCCGAATCCTCTTTAACAGGAGTGCCTTTCCTCAGAGGTTTCCATTCCAAAGACCCAATCCACTAGGCACACTAATTATATTAACTTTAGCAATTAAACAGATTACTAACAAACTCTAATGTCTTCAAGAGCAACCTATGCCCATCTTATGTCTCATATGCCTACATTACTAGCTTAATTTCCATGACAGTATTCATTTACTCTGGCCAAGAAATAATCATTGCAAACTGACATTGACTTACTTACTATCCAACCCTAAAACTATCACTTAGCTTTAAATTAGACTACTCCTCAATGATATTCATACCAGCAGCACAATTTGTCACATGGTCGGTCATCAAATTCTCATCATTCTATACACACTCAACCTCTAACATTAATGGGTTCTTCAAATGTCTACTTGTATTTCTTCCTCATCACTAGACTAAGTTTTAGTTTCTGCCAGCAATTTCCAACTGTTCAGTCGGAATCATGGTTTTTTGCTAATGGGACGAGTGCAGGGCCTAACAGATGCAAACATTACCAATCTTCAAATTGTTTTACGTAACCGCATTGGTCTCCAATTGGATTCATTTATTATATCAACAACATGGTTCTTACTCCACTTAAACACGAGATTTAGAACAAATTTTCAGACATACGTCACATTAATTTACCCCTAATCAGGCTTCTCCTATCTGTAGCTGGAAAATCTGCCCAGTCTGGCCTTATGGATAAAGGGCCCCATCCCAGTCTATACCCCAGTCCACTCAAGTACAATAGGTGTAGTAGGTGTTTTCTAACTTAATCCATTTTTATTCACTAGGAGAAAACAATAAAACAATCCAAACAATAACATGCCTAGGAACCATCACCACCCTATTTACAGCAATCTGTGTTCTCATCTGAAACAACATGGAAAAAAAAGGTCACCTTTTCTATCTTGAGTCAATGATGCCTTAAAATAATAACCACTGGCAATTAAGCATCCCTGCCCAACCCTCCCCCATATCTGCACACAAACAGTTTTCAAAGAAATGCTATTTATATGCTCCAGATCCGTTATTCACAGTCTAAATGATGAACAAGATATTTGAAAAACAGGAGGTTTGTTTAGACCAATACCTTTCGCCACATCCTCCCTCATCATCCGAATCCTCTTTAACAGGAGTGCCTTTCCTCAGAGGTTTCCATTCCAAAGACCCAATCACTGAAACAGCCAACACATCCTGTACCAAAGCCTGAGCCCTCCTAATTACACCTATTGCTACATCCCTAACGACTGTCTATAGCACTCAAATTCTCTTCTAACTTGAATTAATGAAAATAACCCACTCCTAATTAATTCTATCAAATGTCTTTTAATTGGAAGTGTTTTTGCTGAATTCTTTATCTCCAGCAACATCTCTCCAACGATTCCACAAATAACTATGCCTTACTATTTGAAATTAACAGTCCTTGCTGTGAGTACTTTAAGGTTTATTCTGGCACTCGAAATCAACTTTACTACACAAAATCTAAAATTCAATTATCCTTCAAACCTATTCAGATTCTCTGATCGTCTCAGATACTTTCCACCTATCATATACTGTCTCTCATCATATCTAAGTCTGTCAGCAAGTCAAAAGTGAGCATCACTATGGTTAGATCTGATTTGGCTAGAAAATGTGCTCACCAAAATCTGCCTCACTTTTCCAAATAAAAATGTCTATTCTAGTCCTAGACCAAAAAGGCCTAATTAAAGTTTATTTCCTCTCTTTCCTCATTATACTTGCCTGAAGCATAGTTCTATTTAATTTCCATGAGTAACTTCCATAATTATCACAATGTCAATAAGCAATGACCAATTGGTAACAAATACCAGGCAAGTATAATAACGCACAAATTCCTCAGTAGAGAACTCAGAATCTCCCGGATCATAAATCACTCAGTCCCCATCCCATTAAAATTACACACAATCTCTATTTCTTCATCCTTTAAAATATAAAGAACCATTGAAAGGCAATCTTGTGTTTTCCCCATCTGAAACAACATGGAAAAAAGGTCACCTTTTCTATCTTGAGTCAATGATGCCTTAAAATAATAACCACTGGCAATTAAGCATCCCTGCCCAACCCTCCCCCATATCTGCACACAAACAGTTTTCAAAGAAATGCTATTTATATGCTCCAGATCCGTTATTCACAGTCTAAATGATGAACAAGATATTTGAAAAACAGGAGGTTTGTTTAGACCAATACCTTTCGCCACATCCTCCCTCATCATCCGAATCCTCTTTAACAGGAGTGCCTTTCCTCAGAGGTTTCCATTCCAAAGACCCAATCACTGAAACAGCCAACACATCCTGTACCAAAGCCTGAGCCCTCCTAATTACACCTATTGCTACATCCCTAACGACTGTCTATAGCACTCAAATTCTCTTCTAACTTGAATTAATGAAAATAACCCACTCCTAATTAATTCTATCAAATGTCTTTTAATTGGAAGTGTTTTTGCTGAATTCTTTATCTCCAGCAACATCTCTCCAACGATTCCACAAATAACTATGCCTTACTATTTGAAATTAACAGTCCTTGCTGTGAGTACTTTAAGGTTTATTCTGGCACTCGAAATCAACTTTACTACACAAAATCTAAAATTCAATTATCCTTCAAACCTATTCAGATTCTCTGATCGTCTCAGATACTTTCCACCTATCATATACTGTCTCTCATCATATCTAAGTCTGTCAGCAAGTCAAAAGTGAGCATCACTATGGTTAGATCTGATTTGGCTAGAAAATGTGCTCACCAAAATCTGCCTCACTTTTCCAAATAAAAATGTCTATTCTAGTCCTAGACCAAAAAGGCCTAATTAAAGTTTATTTCCTCTCTTTCCTCATTATACTTGCCTGAAGCATAGTTCTATTTAATTTCCATGAGTAACTTCCATAATTATCACAATGTCAATAAGCAATGACCAATTGGTAACAAATACCAGGCAAGTATAATAACGCACAAATTCCTCAGTAGAGAACTCAGAATCTCCCGGATCATAAATCACTCAGTCCCCATCCCATTAAAATTACACACAATCTCTATTTCTTCATCCTTTAAAATATAAAGAACCATTGAAAGCTCCATTATCAGTCCCAAAAGAAAAATGCCTAAGACAGTTTTACTAGAAATTCAAACCTCAGGATACCGCTCAGTGACCACACCTGTTACATAACCAAAAACTACTAACAGACCCCTAGATGGGACTTCCCAGGTGGCGCTAGTGGTAAAGAACCTGCCCACCAATGCGGAAGACCTAAGGACATGGGTTCAATCCAGGGTCGGGAAGATCCCCTGGAGAATGACATGACAACCAACTCCAGTATTGTCACCCGGAGAATCCCAAGGACACAGGAGCCTGGCAGGCTACATCAATAGGGTCTCAGAGAGGTGGACACAACTTAGCGACTGAACAACAGCAGCCACAACCAGGCAGTTCTTTATTCTACGTATGTTAACAGACTTATTCCCAACAGCACACTCTACATCAGATACAGTAACTGCCTTTTCATTTGTAACCCATATCTGCCAAGATGTAAATTACAGATGAATTATCCAACATCGACATGCAAAGGCAGTTTCCATATTTTTATGTGCTTATTTATCCAAGTCCTGTATTATGGATCTTACACTTTCCCAGAAACATGAGACATCAGAATCGTCCCTGCTAGCTACAGTAATAGCTACAACATTGATAGGTTATGTGTTACCATGAGGCCATACCATATGCTTCTAAGGAGCAACAGTCATTACAAATCTCCTTTTACAATTCCTTACATTGACATCGGCCTGGCCGAATGAATCTGAGGAGAATTCTCAGTTGACAAAGCCACTTTTAAACAATTCTTCCTCCACTATTTCCTTCCATTTACTACTGCAGCTTTAGCCGTCATCCATTTATCACTGCTTCAATGATACAGGCTCTAATAATCCAACAAGAATCTCATCTGACATGAACAAAATCTCATTTCATCCAGCCTGCACAAAGGTACCTTGGTGCCTTGTTTCAATTTCTGACCTCCCTAGTAGCAGTACTAGTACTCTACCTGTCTGATCTTCTAGAGGGCCCCAGACACCCACATCCCAGCTAACCCCCTCAACACGCTCTATCCCATGACAATAAACCATATTGCTACTTCTTATATCCATATGCAATCCCACAATCAATTCCCAACAAACTAGAAGGTGTATTAACCTTAATTATCTCAATCCTAATTTTACCAGTTATCCCAATACTGTAAAACAAGTAAATACAGTAAAGACAAGTAAATATAGTATTCAACCACTTAGCCAGTATCTATTCTGAATAGCCATAGCAGAGTTTTACTAGCACTAACAAGAATCAGAGAATAACTTGCTGAACACCCATATATCATCATTGGGCAACTAGCACCTATTTTATATTTCTTTCTAATTCTAGTCCTTATTCTACTAACAGGCCTCATTGAAAATAACCTCCTAAAATGAAAAGTCTTTGTAGTATCTTTATTTCCATGATCTATAAACCAAAAAAGGAGAATAAAACATCTCTCAAAGATTCAAGGAAGAAGCTCCAGTCCCATATCAGTACCAAAAATTGAAATTCTACTTAAACTATTCCCTGAAAAATGTGTTATGGGACATTTACACTGCCTTTAAGTACTGTATGAATATTGATAATGGCACCATTAAAATCAACACTGCTATGTTTTTGTATATTGCTTTTTCATGAATCTGAAATTATTCCAAAATAAAAAAGCTATTGAAAAAAATACTTTCACTCATTACCCCAATCCTTCTAGCTATGGTGTTCCTCACATTAAATGGACAAAAAGTTCTAGGCCACAGGTAGCCCTAAAGAAAGAGTCAAACATTTTCAGTCCCTATGGATTATTACAACCCATTGCTGATGCAGTTAAATTATTTATTAAAGAACCACCATGATCACCAACATCACCAATTTCTACATTTATCTTTGCATCAATTCTGGCCTTAACCATAGCTCTCACAGTGTGAGTCCCTCTTCTCATACCCTACCCACTGAGTAACAGAAATTTGCTTGTATCCTCTGATCCAGATGGACTTCAAACTCAAAATACACTCTAACTAAAGCCCCACAAGCAATACACAGTCTCATCCAGACCTGCACAAAAAAAGGGTACCTTGGTGCCTTGTTTCAATTTCTGACCTCCCTAGTAGCAGTACTAGTACTCTACCTGTCTGATCTTCTAGAGGGCCCCAGACACCCACATCCCAGCTAACCCCCTCAACACGCTCTATCCCATGACAATAAACCATATTGCTACTTCTTATATCCATATGCAATCCCACAATCAATTCCCAACAAACTAGAAGGTGTATTAACCTTAATTATCTCAATCCTAATTTTACCAGTTATCCCAATACTGTAAAACAAGTAAATACAGTAAAGACAAGTAAATATAGTATTCAACCACTTAGCCAGTATCTATTCTGAATAGCCATAGCAGAGTTTTACTAGCACTAACAAGAATCAGAGAATAACTTGCTGAACACCCATATATCATCATTGGGCAACTAGCACCTATTTTATATTTCTTTCTAATTCTAGTCCTTATTCTACTAACAGGCCTCATTGAAAATAACCTCCTAAAATGAAAAGTCTTTGTAGTATCTTTATTTCCATGATCTATAAACCAAAAAAGGAGAATAAAACATCTCTCAAAGATTCAAGGAAGAAGCTCCAGTCCCATATCAGTACCAAAAATTGAAATTCTACTTAAACTATTCCCTGAAAAATGTGTTATGGGACATTTACACTGCCTTTAAGTACTGTATGAATATTGATAATGGCACCATTAAAATCAACACTGCTATGTTTTTTGTATATTGCTTTTTCATGAATCTGAAATTATTCCAAAATAAAAAAGCTATTGAAAAAAATACTTTCACTCATTACCCCAATCCTTCTAGCTATGGTGTTCCTCACATTAAATGGACAAAAAGTTCTAGGCCACAGGTAGCCCTAAAGAAAGAGTCAAACATTTTCAGTCCCTATGGATTATTACAACCCATTGCTGATGCAGTTAAATTATTTATTAAAGAACCACCATGATCACCAACATCACCAATTTCTACATTTATCTTTGCATCAATTCTGGCCTTAACCATAGCTCTCACAGTGTGAGTCCCTCTTCTCATACCCTACCCACTGAGTAACAGAAATTTGCTTGTATCCTCTGATCCAGATGGACTTCAAACTCAAAATACACTCTAACTAAAGCCCCACAAGCAATACACAGTCTCATATAAATTAATATTAGCAACTATTCTCCTCAGTCTCATTGATAAACAGATCATTTACACTTTCAACACTAATTACCACACAAGAACAAATACGACTAATTTTCCCATTCTGACCCCCTAGGCATGATATGATTTATTTCAACTCTCTCAGAAAACAACCGAAACCCACTTGATTCAACAGAACTCGAGTCTGGCTTCAATGCAGAATATGCCTGATTCACACTATTCCTCCTAGCGTGCATGCATGTTTGCTAAGCTGCTTCAGTCATGTCCGACTCTTTGCAACCCTATGGACCATAGTCCACTAGGCTCCTCTGTCCATGGAATTCTCTACACATGAATACTTGAGTGGGTTGCCATCCTCTCCTCCAGGGAATCTTCCCAACCCAGAGACAGTATCCGAGTCTCTTACGTTTCCAGCAAGGCAGTTTCCTTACCACTAGAGCCACCTGGGATACCTATCTTCATAGCAGAATATGCCAACATTGGGACTTCCCTGGCTTCCAATGCAGAGGGCACAGGTTCAATCCCTGGTCAAGGAACTAAGATCCTACATGCTGCACAGTCAAAAACAAACAAACAAAAGAATATGCTAATACCATCATAATAAATATTTTCATAACAATCCTATGTCTAGGAGTATTCCATGATCCCTACTTACCATAATAGTATATTGCTGATTTCATCATTAAAACACTCCTCCTAACAATTGCCTTTCTATGAATTCAAGCATATTATCTCTGATTTCAATATGATCAACTCATGCATCTCATGAAAAAATTTTCTGCCACTAACACTAGCTGTGTGTACATGGCATGTTTCATTACCTGTCATCACATCAGGTATCCCATTGCAAACATAAGAAATTTGCCTGACAAAAGAGTTACTCTGGTAGAGTAAATAATGGAAGTTTAAATCCTATTACTTCTAAGGAATTCCCCAGAAGTCAAGTGGTTAGGACTCAGTGTTTTCACTGCCAGGACCACATTTCAGTCCCTGGTCAGGGAATTAAGATTCTGCAAGCCATGTGGCATGCCTGCCATGTCTGACTCTTTGCAACTCCATGGACTGTAGCCCACCAGGCTCCTCTGTCCATGGGATTCTCCAGGCAAGAATACTGGAGTGGGTGACCATGCCCTTCTCCAGGGAAATCTTCCTAATCCAGGGATCAAACCCGCATCTCTTATGTCTCCTGCATTGGCAAGCAGGTTCTGTACTAGTATCAATCCTACACGCCACATGGCAAAAAAAAAGAAAGGCATTATTACAAAAATCTTAATCAACAGGGAGCTCTCTTCCTCATGGAGCCTTTCCTCTCTTTCCCATTGGTGGTATTTATAAAGTGCACTGTGGGGTTTTTTTTTTGTTTGGTTGGTTGACATATCTCTCTCCCTTACTACACTGAGCTCTTCGGGACAGAGACGGTGATTTTCTCACCAGTGTGTCGCCGGTTCCTAGCACAAACGTCTGGCACAAGGTAGGCACTCCATAAGTTGTGGTGGAATAAATATGGAACAACGTTTGCCCCACACCCACATTAAATGATGCCCGATGCCCTAAATCCTTCCTAGTTTGGTCTAGTTCTAGTTCCACAATCACTCTGGAGCAATATAGACAACTTCTTCAACCCAGGCCACAGAGAAAGCCATTGTTGTCTAGTCTATGTACATGAGATCACTACTTTTCATGCCTGGGTATTGTGAATAATAATAATAATAATAATAATAAAACCCTGACATTTGGCATCTCAAGAGGAAGAACTATTATCCAAGTCAAAAAAAAAAAAAAGACTTCAACAGCTCCCAATCATCCCAGTCATGAAAGTGAGGTGTGTGGTGGGATGGATGGGAGTTTCTAATAAAGTGGTTTGGTCCATCAACAGGGAGAAGTGCGGATTTAATGAGGACTACGGCAGCTGAGGTGCAGACATCAACTTTTACAGCTTCCTTCGGCAAGAGAAACAGAGATGATAAATTAGGTGTCTGGAATCATTACCAAGCTGCAGAGATCTGGTCCAAACACTCATTGACCTCTAGGAGTGATAGTGGAGTTTTGAAATCTAAATGCATCCGGATGTCCAAGCAATCAGTTCTCCTCAGGGAAGCCCACTGCATGAGCTGGGACCCGGCAGACTGCAGCCCGAAAGAGACTGGACAAGGTCTGAAAGGAACCTATTTGTAGGCCAGAGTTGGAATGGAAATCAGAAAACAAGAGCGTGGCACTAGTACTGCCATTCTTCTGACAATGGATACTTTGTTTTCTCCCAATAGACTATAAACTCCATGAGGACAAGAACTCTGTCCATCCCTTTACTGAGATATTCCCAGACATCAGCACAGTGACAAAACATTTACTTTTTAAAGAGTATTACAAAATCTTAATCAACAGGGAGCTCTCTTCCTCATGGAGCCTTTCCTCTCTTTCCCATTGGTGGTATTTATAAAGTGCACTGTGGGGTTTTTTTTTTGTTTGGTTGGTTGACATATCTCTCTCCCTTACTACACTGAGCTCTTCGGGACAGAGACGGTGATTTTCTCACCAGTGTGTCGCCGGTTCCTAGCACAAACGTCTGGCACAAGGTAGGCACTCCATAAGTTGTGGTGGAATAAATATGGAACAACGTTTGCCCCACACCCACATTAAATGATGCCCGATGCCCTAAATCCTTCCTAGTTTGGTCTAGTTCTAGTTCCACAATCACTCTGGAGCAATATAGACAACTTCTTCAACCCAGGCCACAGAGAAAGCCATTGTTGTCTAGTCTATGTACATGAGATCACTACTTTTCATGCCTGGGTATTGTGAATAATAATAATAATAATAATAATAAAACCCTGACATTTGGCATCTCAAGAGGAAGAACTATTATCCAAGTCAAAAAAAAAAAAAAAGACTTCAACAGCTCCCAATCATCCCAGTCATGAAAGTGAGGTGTGTGGTGGGATGGATGGGAGTTTCTAATAAAGTGGTTTGGTCCATCAACAGGGAGAAGTGCGGATTTAATGAGGACTACGGCAGCTGAGGTGCAGACATCAACTTTTACAGCTTCCTTCGGCAAGAGAAACAGAGATGATAAATTAGGTGTCTGGAATCATTACCAAGCTGCAGAGATCTGGTCCAAACACTCATTGACCTCTAGGAGTGATAGTGGAGTTTTGAAATCTAAATGCATCCGGATGTCCAAGCAATCAGTTCTCCTCAGGGAAGCCCACTGCATGAGCTGGGACCCGGCAGACTGCAGCCCGAAAGAGACTGGACAAGGTCTGAAAGGAACCTATTTGTAGGCCAGAGTTGGAATGGAAATCAGAAAACAAGAGCGTGGCACTAGTACTGCCATTCTTCTGACAATGGATACTTTGTTTTCTCCCAATAGACTATAAACTCCATGAGGACAAGAACTCTGTCCATCCCTTTACTGAGATATTCCCAGACATCAGCACAGTGACAAATAGGTAACAAGTCTTCATCAAATATTTGTTGAAAAGAGTGATTGAATAAATATCTAAATGCTATAGCATCTTCTCTTAAACTCTTGCAGCATCTCATTGCTGTCAGCTTCTCCAGGTTTGTGTCTCTCTGTTCTCCATCATGGAATTGACCCTCTAGCCAAGATGAAGATGCAGAGGAAATGGAGCCATGAGGTATCGTCAACACGGAAGTCTCTTCCATGTGGGCCTTCATCCCCTACTTCCTCTTCCCCCTGGACTCTTAGCTTATCAAAGCCTATACTTCTTCTTTTAGGGGGTTCAGTTTCCAGTGCAGTCTTTCAGCCATGTAGATCTTCCTTTTATTCCACAGTTGAGTTAGAAGTTGGGGCATGAGGAGGGGGTGCAGATCCTTTGAGGAGGATATGAGAGGTACTCACCCTGGCTTCCCTTGTGATTGATTATCAAAAGAGCAGTCAGATATGTCCCAGTGCCAATATTAAATGCCCCACTACCTCATCTTTTAGGGATTATTATTTAAAAGAATATCTACCTCCTACTGTTATATTAGCCTTGGTATGTACCATAAGAATGTGGGAGTCGAGGAGAAAATTATGTCTTTCTACTTTTCTATCATAATAACCATCACACTGTATTTTGATTTGTTGTATATAATCTGCTTTCCTAGGAGTCTGTGAGCTCCCGAAGAGCATGGAGTGTGTTTTATTTTCTATACATCTAAGTGTCCTCAAGGCACTCACAAAGGGGTGGAGGTGGGTGCCATATGGTGAGGTGCAGACATCAACTTTTACAGCTTCCTTCGGCAAGAGAAACAGAGATGATAAATTAGGTGTCTGGAATCATTACCAAGCTGCAGAGATCTGGTCCAAACACTCATTGACCTCTAGGAGTGATAGTGGAGTTTTGAAATCTAAATGCATCCGGATGTCCAAGCAATCAGTTCTCCTCAGGGAAGCCCACTGCATGAGCTGGGACCCGGCAGACTGCAGCCCGAAAGAGACTGGACAAGGTCTGAAAGGAACCTATTTGTAGGCCAGAGTTGGAATGGAAATCAGAAAACAAGAGCGTGGCACTAGTACTGCCATTCTTCTGACAATGGATACTTTGTTTTCTCCCAATAGACTATAAACTCCATGAGGACAAGAACTCTGTCCATCCCTTTACTGAGATATTCCCAGACATCAGCACAGTGACAAATAGGTAACAAGTCTTCATCAAATATTTGTTGAAAAGAGTGATTGAATAAATATCTAAATGCTATAGCATCTTCTCTTAAACTCTTGCAGCATCTCATTGCTGTCAGCTTCTCCAGGTTTGTGTCTCTCTGTTCTCCATCATGGAATTGACCCTCTAGCCAAGATGAAGATGCAGAGGAAATGGAGCCATGAGGTATCGTCAACACGGAAGTCTCTTCCATGTGGGCCTTCATCCCCTACTTCCTCTTCCCTCTGGACTCTTAGCTTATCAAAGCCTATACTTCTTCTTTTAGGGGGTTCAGTTTCCAGTGCAGTCTTTCAGCCATGTAGATCTTCCTTTTATTCCACAGTTGAGTTAGAAGTTGGGGCATGAGGAGGGGGTGCAGATCCTTTGAGGAGGATATGAGAGGTACTCACCCTGGCTTCCCTTGTGATTGATTATCAAAAGAGCAGTCAGATATGTCCCAGTGCCAATATTAAATGCCCCACTACCTCATCTTTTAGGGATTATTATTTAAAAGAATATCTACCTCCTACTGTTATATTAGCCTTGGTATGTACCATAAGAATGTGGGAGTCGAGGGAGAAAATTATGTCTTTCTACTTTTCTATCATAATAACCATCACACTGTATTTTGATTTGTTGTATATAATCTGCTTTCCCTAGGAGTCTGTGAGCTCCCGAAGAGCATGGAGTGTGTTTTATTTTTCTATACATCTAAGTGTCCTCAAGGCACTCACAAAGGGGTGGAGGTGGGTGCCATATGGTGAGGTGCCCTGCTGGGGAGTGGCTGAAAGTAAGGTTGCCGCCACTGGTGAAAAAGAGGCATTTTAAAACAAATTCACGTTTGTCTCCAACAGATTGCATCTGCCCAATGTTCTGTATGGTTGTACTTATGCTACAGAAGCCAAAACACACCAAGCAGGAGCTTGGGCAACTGAAAGCATGGACCATTCGGAAGGATGGGTCCACATAACAGCTCTCTCACTGGAAGCTCTGGAGACTCACCCGGACTCTGGTGTTCAGGATATTGCCGGCAGGGTGGAGGATTTACAATGCCGTAAATGCAGTCTCCAAGCTATAAAAACATCCACAGGCACCACCAGGCACCAGTGCCATATGCAGCCTAATATAGGGTGAAATTCCAGCCAATATTTTTTTCAGTTTAAAAATAGTTCTTTTCATAATACCAGTTTAATGTATGTTGGGGCTTTCCAGTTGGCTCAGCAATAAAGAACTGAGCCAACAGTGCAGGAAATGCAGGAGACATGGGTTTGATCCCTGGCTCAGGAAAATCCCCTGGAGGAGGGCACGGCAACCCATTCCAATACTCCTGTCTAGGAAATCCCATGGACTGAGGAGCTTGGTGAGCTACAGGCCATGGGGTCACAGAGAATCCAACACAACCGAAGCGACTGAGCATGCACACACACAATAAATGTCAATTGTGGAAGATTTAGAAAATACAAATATTAGATACAAAGATTTAGAAGCACAAATAATTTTTTTAATCTATGTGATACAAATACCTAGAAATAAACACTGTAACTCCTTTTCTTACATACCAATCCTAGCACTTACCTCGGACGGTGCTTGGCTATATTTTCATGTTAATTCAACTCTGTTACACAAGGCTTCTGCCAGGTGTGGTCCTCTCCGCAGTGCCCAATGCCACCTCTACTTTCCACCAGCCACTGTGACTCTCATCTCTGGTGGACCACGTGCATTGTCCATGATTTTTTAAATTCTATGAGACACATGTTTATGGTATAAACTCTATGCTCTGATCCTCTCAAGCCCTTCCCTTTGGATTATGAAGAGCCTGTTTTGTAAACTAAAACATTTATTATCATGTCCCGGCTACCTCCACCCTAGCACTCCTCAAGGCACGATACGCGCCTCTTACTTATGAGGGGAGCACACCTACTAGGAAAGAGAAAATAGTTCCCCATATGCGCACACATAAACATGTCTGCATTTTAGCAAATCTAAAAGCTAGTAATTACGAGACACGCTATTTTCCTTAATTGTACTGAAGTTAAAGCACACAGAGAAACGTATGTGAGACATCAATGTAGAGCTCAATGAATAACCGCAAAGCAAACATCTGTGTGACTGCCAGCCAGGTCAAGAAACAGAATGACACCAGGCTTTCAGAAGTGTCCTACCCTACGCATGTTTCCTCTGCCCTCTCAGAAGGGAACACCTGCTTGAGATGTAACACTCTATCTTGGTTTTGCTTGGGTTTTAGAAATTCCTTTAAGAAACATTCATACATTATACATGTTTTTGTTTATGATTTGTACCATTCAATATTATATTTGTGAGATGCATCCTTGACTCACCACTGTTTTATGGAGCCCTAAGAAAGAAGAAAATACTACCATCTAAACTATGGCACAGAGCCTTCTAATCACTTAGGATTTTTATGTAATGCCTATTTAAAGAGCTCTTTTAGACATCCTTGTTCAGACCTTCCTTGCATATTATTCTTACGTACTCATAAAACAGAGAAATATAAGCAAATTAAATTGGTAGTATGTTCCTAAAACTCCTTTATGTTCAGAATCCCATTCTTTTTTTTTTCTTTTAAATATTTATTATTTATTTTTTTGGGGGGTGGGGTGGGGGGGGGGGGGGGGGGCGGGCCACTTGTATTGGTCTTTCATTTCTCTATTTTCATCCATCTTCGTTCTTTGGCCTGTGTGGGCCTCCCATCGCAGTGGCCTCTGTTGTCGCAGAGCACCAGCTCTGGGCGCATGCGCTCCAGAGCTCCGGCTCAGTAATTGGACACATCGGCCCAGCCGCTCTGCGTGGGATTGCCACCTCTACTTTCCACCAGCCACTGTGACTCATCCGGGCCCTATTGTCCATGATTTTTAATTTCTATGAGACACATGTTTATGGTATAAACTCTATGCTCTGATCCTCTCAAGCCCTTCCCTTTGGATTATGAAGAGCCTGTTTTGTAAACTAAAACATTTATTATCATGTCCCGGCTACCTCCACCCTAGCACTCCTCAAGGCACGATACGCGCCTCTTACTTATGAGGGAGCACACCTACTAGGAAAGAGAAAATAGTTCCCCATATGCGCACACATAAACATGTCTGCATTTTAGCAAATCTAAAAGCTAGTAATTACGAGACACGCTATTTTCCTTAATTGTACTGAAGTTAAAGCACACAGAGAAACGTATGTGAGACATCAATGTAGAGCTCAATGAATAACCGCAAAGCAAACATCTGTGTGACTGCCAGCCAGGTCAAGAAACAGAATGACACCAGGCTTTCAGAAGTGTCCTACCCTACGCATGTTTCCTCTGCCCTCTCAGAAGGGAACACCTGCTTGAGATGTAACACTCTATCTTGGTTTTGCTTGGGTTTTAGAAATTCCTTTAAGAAACATTCATACATTATACATGTTTTTGTTTATGATTTGTACCATTCAATATTATATTTGTGAGATGCATCCTTGACTCACCACTGTTTTATGGAGCCCTAAGAAAGAAGAAAATACTACCATCTAAACTATGGCACAGAGCCTTCTAATCACTTAGGATTTTTATGTAATGCCTATTTAAAGAGCTCTTTTAGACATCCTTGTTCAGACCTTCCTTGCATATTATTCTTACGTACTCATAAAACAGAGAAATATAAGCAAATTAAATTGGTAGTATGTTCCTAAAACTCCTTTATGTTCAGAATCCCATTCTTTTTTTTTTCTTTTAAATATTTATTATTTATTTATTTCGGGGGTTGGGTTGGGGAGGGAGGGGAGGGCGGGCCACTTGTATTGGTCTTTCATTTCTCTATTTTCATCCATCTTCGTTCTTTGGCCTGTGTGGGCCTCCCATCGCAGTGGCCTCTGTTGTTGCAGAGCACCGGCTCTGGGCGCATGCACTCCAGAGCTCCGGCTCGGTAATTGGACACATCGATCCAGCCGCTCTGCGGCACGTGGGATCTTCCCAGGTCAAGGATCGAATTGGCGCCCATTGCACTGCAAGGTGGTGTCCTTATCCACTGGACCACCAGGGAAGCCCTCCAATTCTTTTAAGTCACTTTTGACTCACAATTAAGGGTGTACATTTCTTTCTTTGCCATTCATTGTACCGTCACACTGATGATAAAGGTTTTTCTCCAAAGAGTGTCCCACTATTTTAGAGTTTTCCTCTAAGCTGATTACAGCAAAGTTAGATGCTGGAACTTTCTTAATCCTTCCAGAAGTGTCAATAGAAGATTTTCAGACATCAATCAGAATTCATAGTCTTTCCTCAAATGATTCTTAACAGTTTGTTGAATGAAGCATGGAGCCAAGTGGTCCATTTAGGCCACCAGGAACGAGAAGCTGGTGGGCAAATATTTAGAGAATGACAAGCGCATAAAAATGGTCATCTGGCTGGCAGTGGTTGTATGTTGCCATCAACTCCCAGATGCACCCCCAGTTTCTGAGATGACACAACATTGTTTAACCTGTATTTTATAAACAATGGAATGCAGAAATAGTTTACTGTCTTTATCTTGCTTTAGCATATATTAGGAAATGTTCACGTGATAGGATTTATATCCCCTTAAGATAAGCAGGGAAAAAATTAACAACCAGAGATGAACAATTCAGTACATCAAGAAAATACCTGGGCTAAAAAAAAAATTAAGAAGCTTGTTTAGGTGTAAAGTAGGTCTGGCTGAATTTACCTAAATTTCAACTTAAAAAAATTCTTTGATGCTGTATGTCTTATTTCTCTCATGGTTTCACCACAGCCGTGCTCACCGTCACGAGGAACACCACTGCCACCTGTGTATTCATCTTCCCAAGACAGAAACTTAAGTGACAGTGCCCTCACTCATGACCCCTACATCTAATCCAAGTCTAAATGGCAGAAGGTCTCTCCTACCTGCCTACATCTGTCCCCTTCATTGCCAACATCCCAGTTCAAACCACTATCACTGCTCATTTTGATGACACAGACATATCTTTACAAGTCTGTTCTAATTTCTTCTAGACTTGCTACTTTCCATCTTCCACCATACAGGCAAAGGACCTTCTAAAGTGTAAATCTAGTCATGCTACCCCATGGCTTCTAACAAATGGTGTCCAAACTCCTTACCACGGTTCATAGGTTCTAGCATTTTCTGGCTTAGAAAGATCACCTATGTCCAAGCTGGTAGATCCTGAACAGCTCTAAGGCACACCACGCTCTGGACTTTAACCTATTATGCTGTGGAGCTGTGCCCTATACAACCTGCCTGACCGTACATGGCAACCCAGCCCCTGCTTATGTCTCCAGCCTCGTCTCTACCACCTTCCCTCTTGTTCTCCTTCATGGACCCACACGGACCTTGTCTTAGTCTCCCAAACACACCAAGCTCCTTTCCAATTATGTCTGTGCTGCTCTGTCTGAAGCATGGAGCCAAGTGGTCCATTTAGGCCACCAGGAACGAGAAGCTGGTGGGCAAATATTTAGAGAATGACAAGCGCATAAAAATGGTCATCTGGCTGGCAGTGGTTGTATGTTGCCATCAACTCCCAGATGCACCCCCAGTTTCTGAGATGACACAACATTGTTTAACCTGTATTTTATAAACAATGGAATGCAGAAATAGTTTACTGTCTTTATCTTGCTTTAGCATATATTAGGAAATGTTCACGTGATAGAATTTATAACCGATTAAGATAAGCAGGGAAAAAATTAACAACCAGAGATGAACAATTCAGTACATCAAGAAAATACCTGGGCTAAAAAAAAAATTAAGAAGCTTGTTTAGGTGTAAAGTAGGTCTGGCTGAATTTACCTAAATTTCAACTTAAAAAAATTCTTTGATGCTGTATGTCTTATTTCTCTCATGGTTTCACCACAGCCGTGCTCACCGTCACGAGGAACACCACTGCCACCTGTGTATTCATCTTCCCAAGACAGAAACTTAAGTGACAGTGCCCTCACTCATGACCCCTACATCTAATCCAAGTCTAAATGGCAGAAGGTCTCTCCTACCTGCCTACATCTGTCCCCTTCATTGCCAACATCCCAGTTCAAACCACTATCACTGCTCATTTTGATGACACAGACATATCTTTACAAGTCTGTTCTAATTTCTTCTAGACTTGCTACTTTCCATCTTCCACCATACAGGCAAAGGACCTTCTAAAGTGTAAATCTAGTCATGCTACCCCATGGCTTCTAACAAATGGTGTCCAAACTCCTTACCACGGTTCATAGGTTCTAGCATTTTCTGGCTTAGAAAGATCACCTATGTCCAAGCTGGTAGATCCTGAACAGCTCTAAGGCACACCACGCTCTGGACTTTAACCTATTATGCTGTGGAGCTGTGCCCTATACAACCTGCCTGACCGTACATGGCAACCCAGCCCCTGCTTATGTCTCCAGCCTCGTCTCTACCACCTTCCCTCTTGTTCTCCTTCATGGACCCACACGGACCTTGTCTTAGTCTCCCAAACACACCAAGCTCCTTTCCAATTATGTCTGTGCTGCTCTGTCTTTTCAGACACACCTCCAATTCTCTCTTCACTTAAATAACTCCTACTAACCCTATATGCTTCAGTTTGAAGAAAGCCTTCCCTGACTGTCCAAGCTTTCTGTACAACCATTCATAGACCTGGTTAAAATGTTTCATGTGCTCTATGGTTTAATATCTGTATCCTTGCCTGGCATGTAAGCTGCCCAAGGGAGGCAGCTCTTTCTCTCCTCACTGATATGCACTAAATGCCCAACCTAGTGTCAGGCACAAAGCAGGTATTCCATAAGTAGTAGAAGGATAGATGTAGGATGGATGTATAGGTGGATACCTGAATGAATGAATCCCTTTAAGACAAACAGGCAGCATTAATTCACTTGGTAAATTTCAGGGCTTTTTGACATCTCCATTCTTCTCTCTGTCCACTCCCTAATGTGTCACCCACCCGATTTGGTCTGAGAATTGGGACCCTCCAAAGGTTCAAAATTGCTTTCAACTAGAGTAGCCAAATGTAGCAAAGAAAACACAAGATACCCAGATAAATGTGAATTTCAGATGAGCAATGACTTTTTTTTAGTATTTCAAAATGAACAATAATTTTGAAATAATGATTTCCCTTTGGATTTCAAACAGGGGTTCTGTGCCGACCTGGAGAAGTGGGATGGGGAGGGATGTGGGGGGTGGCAAGCACGTGTATACCTATGGAGGATGTGGGTCGATGTGTGGCAGTAAACAACAAAACTCTGTAAAAAATGAAATTAGAAAAAGCAAAACAATAATAATAACTTCACTTTGATATACTTTTTAAGGTATTTCTTAAGTTTTTTTTGACGTAGATCATCTGTAAAGTTGTCACTGAATTTGTTACAGCATTGCTTCTGTTGTATGTTTTGGTCTTTTCACTACAAGGCATGTGGAATCTTAACTTCCCAACCAGAGATTGAATACGTATCCCCTACATTAGAAGGTAAAGTTTTAACCAGTGGACCAAAGTCCCCCTTTGATACGCTTTTAAAAGTCATGTTGGGACTTCCCTGGTGGTCCAGTAGTTAAGAATCTGCTTCCAATGCAAGAGGCACAGGTGGAAAACTTGGTTGAGGAACTAAGATCCCGCATGTCGTGTGGTGCAATCAAAGGAAAAAAAAAAAAAGAAATCTAGGAAAATAATTCTAAAAAAAGGTCACTGCCGGGCTTCCCTGGTGGTCCAGTGGGTAAGGACACCGCCTTGCAGTGCGAGGGGCGCCGGTTCGATCCCTAGCCTGGGAAGATCCCACGTGCCGCGGAGCGGCTGGACTGATGTGTCCAATTACCAAGCCGGAGCTCTGGAGCACATGTGCCCAGAGCCAGTGCTCTGTGACAACAGAGGCCACCGTGATGGGAGGCCCACAGGAGCCAAAGAACAAAGACGGATGAAAATAGAGAAATGAAAGACCAATAGAAGTGGCCTGCCTGCTCCCCTCCCTCCCCACCCCACCCCCACCAAAATAAATAAATAAATCTTTTAAAAAAAAAGAAAAAGTCACTGTCTGAAATTCATATTTAACTGGGAATTCTATATTTCATCCAACAACTATAATTCAACTTCTTCAAACCTTCACCGACATACCATCAGCTCTATTCTCTGCCTTCTGCCACCTCTGTGTCACAGGGGTCAGAACTTCTGCCTACTGTATTTCCCAGAATCCTTTGCTAGCTGGTTTCTGGGTTTGGCCAGGGGGGCACAGGTGGGAGAGTGGCGGATAACAGTAAGAGAGAACTGTCTTTCCTTCCTATCTTCTCTGTTGGCGGACAACAGTAAGCCCAGTTCTTGTTAGAAGACTCTGGGTGGGATCGATTTTGGGTGGCAGTAACAACAAAACTCTGTAAAAAATGAAATTAGAAAAAGCAAAACAATAATAATAACTTCACTTTGATATACTTTTTAAGGTATTTCTTAAGTTTTTTTTGACGTAGATCATCTGTAAAGTTGTCACTGAATTTGTTACAGCATTGCTTCTGTTGTATGTTTTGGTCTTTTCACTACAAGGCATGTGGAATCTTAACTTCCCAACCAGAGATTGAATACGTATCCCCTACATTAGAAGGTAAAGTTTTAACCAGTGGACCAAAGTCCCCCTTTGATACGCTTTTAAAAGTCATGTTGGGACTTCCCTGGTGGTCCAGTAGTTAAGAATCTGCTTCCAATGCAAGAGGCACAGGTGGAAAACTTGGTTGAGGAACTAAGATCCCGCATGTCGTGTGGTGCAATCAAAGGAAAAAAAAAAAAAGAAATCTAGGAAAATAATTCTAAAAAAAGGTCACTGCCGGGCTTCCCTGGTGGTCCAGTGGGTAAGGACACCGCCTTGCAGTGCGAGGGGCGCCGGTTCGATCCCTAGCCTGGGAAGATCCCACGTGCCGCGGAGCGGCTGGACTGATGTGTCCAATTACCAAGCCGGAGCTCTGGAGCACATGTGCCCAGAGCCAGTGCTCTGTGACAACAGAGGCCACCGTGATGGGAGGCCCACAGGAGCCAAAGAACAAAGACGGATGAAAATAGAGAAATGAAAGACCAATAGAAGTGGCCTGCCTGCTCCCCTCCCTCCCCACCCCACCCCCACCAAAATAAATAAATAAATCTTTTAAAAAAAAAGAAAAAGTCACTGTCTGAAATTCATATTTAACTGGGAATTCTATATTTCATCCAACAACTATAATTCAACTTCTTCAAACCTTCACCGACATACCATCAGCTCTATTCTCTGCCTTCTGCCACCTCTGTGTCACAGGGGTCAGAACTTCTGCCTACTGTATTTCCCAGAATCCTTTGCTAGCTGGTTTCTGGGTTTGGCCAGTGGGTGGCACAGGTGGGAGAGTGGCGGATAACAGTAAGAGAGAACTGTCTTTCCTTCCTATCTTCTCTGTATCAGGCAGCATCTCTAGTAGCAGCCAGGTCACCTGTAAGCCCAGTTCTTGTTAGAAGACTCTCTCTCCATGATTCCAGTTTCCAAAGGATGACCCACATTCCTGGTCATACCACCCCCTTTCTGTTTCTCTGACCTAGGAATAGAGTAATTTCTGTGTTGCCAGTCTGTAAGTTCCCTACATTTAATTCTTTCTGCATTAAGACCACTGAACATTTCTGTGTTCCTGATTTGAATTCTGGACTTCCACTCCAGGACTGTAGTTAGAGGTGGCTTCCCTGGTCTAATGTTTGAGGAAATGGCTTCAGTATTATTTTTACGAGTAATGATAATAGAGCTCATTATTAAGTAGTAATTATATGCAGAGCATATCTCACGTGCTTCATCTCATTTACCTTCCAGTATAACTTTGTGACTGGATATCACCGTCCCTACTTTGCAGTTGAGGAGCCTGAGGCTCAGAGACCAAGGTGATGCCTTTAAGAAGGGCAAACCCAGCAAGGGTGACTTCATGCTTGGAACTGCTCATTCTACCACCTAGGAATCCAGTCCCAACGTCCTCTGTTCGTGTTCTGAGAGCTCGTGCCAGTTCTCTCAGAGAACATGGGTGTCTTTAGAAGCTGCAGTGTGAGCTTTCTCCAGTGGGATCTCTGAGTTTTTTAGCCAGCAGCCCATATCTTGAGGCTGCTCCAAATGACCAGTCTCCATAGTATATGTGTATGCGGGGGTAGATGTAACACAAAGGGAGGAATGACCTTGAAATTGGCAATGAAGTCACTCTGTGTCAGTTGTCATCATGGTGAGAAGCCAGCCAGCCAGCTCAGCAGGGGACCCAGGGAGACAGGAGAGGCAGGCTGCAGGAGAAATCATTAATCAGGCAGAGGGCCCTTGGCACCAAGGGAGTAGTCCTAAACATCACCCAAGCAGCACTGCCTTCTGCCACCTCTGTGTCACAGGGGTCAGAACTTCTGCCTACTGTATTTCCCAGAATCCTTTGCTAGCTGGTTTCTGGGTTTGGCCAGTGGGTGGCACAGGTGGGAGAGTGGCGGATAACAGTAAGAGAGAACTGTCTTTCCTTCCTATCTTCTCTGTATCAGGCAGCATCTCTAGTAGCAGCCAGGTCACCTGTAAGCCCAGTTCTTGTTAGAAGACTCTCTCTCCATGATTCCAGTTTCCAAAGGATGACCCACATTCCTGGTCATACCACCCCCTTTCTGTTTCTCTGACCTAGGAATAGAGTAATTTCTGTGTTGCCAGTCTGTAAGTTCCCTACATTTAATTCTTTCTGCATTAAGACCACTGAACATTTCTGTGTTCCTGATTTGAATTCTGGACTTCCACTCCAGGACTGTAGTTAGAGGTGGCTTCCCTGGTCTAATGTTTGAGGAAATGGCTTCAGTATTATTTTTACGAGTAATGATAATAGAGCTCATTATTAAGTAGTAATTATATGCAGAGCATATCTCACGTGCTTCATCTCATTTACCTTCCAGTATAACTTTGTGACTGGATATCACCGTCCCTACTTTGCAGTTGAGGAGCCTGAGGCTCAGAGACCAAGGTGATGCCTTTAAGAAGGGCAAACCCAGCAAGGGTGACTTCATGCTTGGAACTGCTCATTCTACCACCTAGGAATCCAGTCCCAACGTCCTCTGTTCGTGTTCTGAGAGCTCGTGCCAGTTCTCTCAGAGAACATGGGTGTCTTTAGAAGCTGCAGTGTGAGCTTTCTCCAGTGGGATCTCTGAGTTTTTTAGCCAGCAGCCCATATCTTGAGGCTGCTCCAAATGACCAGTCTCCATAGTATATGTGTATGCGGGGGTAGATGTAACACAAAGGGAGGAATGACCTTGAAATTGGCAATGAAGTCACTCTGTGTCAGTTGTCATCATGGTGAGAAGCCAGCCAGCCAGCTCAGCAGGGGACCCAGGGAGACAGGAGAGGCAGGCTGCAGGAGAAATCATTAATCAGGCAGAGGGGCCCTTGGCACCAAGGGAGTATCTGTCCAACAAAATATGAAGCATCACCCAAGCAGCACTGTGGGCAGGCCTCCTGATGAATGCTGCCTCAGAAAGGCCCATTTTATGGCAAAAATAAATAATGAGATGAGGCTGACATCCATCCCTCGATCACTTCTGCATTTCTGGGGAAACCGCAGCTAATGGAGCAGGCCGTGACTCTGAGCGTCACAACCAGAACATGTGGAGGTGCCCCCACAGGGTCTCAGATCCCAGGGGGGCCGCTCAAATGCTGCAGACCTCAGCTCTGTGAGCCACCAGCTCCTGGCCTCACACAAATCCAGCTGTTTAACATTTGCAAACTGTTATCAATTTTTAACATGGCACAGGTGTCAGGGAGTGGGCAGAAAGTCAGGCAGGAATGAAGTTAACACAATTTGATTTGGCCAAGTTTCCTGGTCTGAGAAGTGGAGGAGGAAAGGCAGGGTGTGATCTGGACACACTGGGAAACAGATAGAATATATGTACAGCTGTTTCTTTCCCAGAACTCCCCACACCAAACACCAAAAGCTCTCAGGTCACTGCTGTGGTGCCCCAGGAGGGCCCACCTCCCAAGTCTGACTCACTCATGCATGATTTAACAGGTAGGTACTGAGCATCACCATGTTCAAGGCATTGTGCTGGGGCTAATCCCAGACTCCCCTATTAGGGAAGTTCCATTCTGTCCCATCCTGTCGAGATCTTGCCTTCTAGTCATTTGTTTCATTCTGGGTAAGAGTACTAATTGGTATTTTTATGTAAAATTTTCCAAGGGTTAAATGCTGGCAATAAACTAAACTTTTAAAAACATGTTACTGGGGACTTCCCCTGGTGGTCCAGTGGGTAAGGACACCGCCTTGTAGTGCAAGGGGCGCCGGTTCGATCCCTGGCCTGGGAAGATCCCACGTGCCGCAGAGCGGCTGGACCCATGTGTCCAATTACTGAGCCGGAGCTCTGGAGCGCATGTGCCCAGAGCTGGCGCTCTGCAACGACAGATGCCACCCCAATGGGAGGCCCACAGGAGCCAAAGAACAAAGACAGATGAAAATAGAGAAATGAAAGACCAATAAAAGTGACCTGCCCGCTCCCCTCCCTCCCCAACCTGACCCCCGCCCAAAATAAATAAATAAATAAATCTTTAAAAAAAAACATGTTACTGAATAAACAAAATGCACTTATGGTAGACACCAGCTTATAACCTCTACTAAGACCTAAGGACTGCCTCTGATGGTGACATTTCAGGCAGGCCAGTGATAAAGACATCTCTGAGGTTGCTGGCCTTGCAGAGTCTCTCTTCGGCTGACCAGTGTGTTCAGCGTTGGTGGAGCCCTGCTTAGATTTACAAATGAGAGATTCACGAATCCTCTTCAATTCATGTGTTCAAGAAGCATTTATGGAAACTCCACTCGGTATGATGCTATCTGCTAGGCTGGGCACACACGTGAGACTAAAACAGACACACTGCATGCACTCAAGGAGCCTGGAAAGGGAGACGGAGATTGAACGGATCATTATTCCATGTTTCTAATCATAGGGTGAACTAAAAAAAGACGGGGCACATGTTTCCTCTCTCAGTTTTCTGGCATTTTTGTTCAGTTTATTTGAGAATGGAAATACAACATGGAAGTGGTCATTGTTATAAGCTGTAGAACCCAAACAGGAGAACAGAATTCTTTAAGAAGTGATTTATAAAGATGATAACATCAGTTACCATTTAGTGAGCATCTGCTATATATCCATCACTGTACCAGATATGTTAAATTTGTTTTCTTAAACTTCCAAAACAAGCCTTCAGTGTTATTTCTGTTTTCTAAAGGCTAAGGGAGGTTAAGTAAATTGCCCAGAGTTAGGGGTGCAGTGAATGGCAGAGCCAGGAACTTAACCCATGTCTGTCTCACTCTGCAGCTCACGGTCTTTCAAGCACACAATATTCTTTCTCCGCAAGCACTACGAACACACACCAAGTGCAAACTCCCTGTCCAGACTTCCCGCTAACACAGCAAACAGTCCCTTTAAGGTATAACACCTCAAGCATAGCAGTTTCTCACTGGTCTGATATCCCAAGGCAGTATTCCTGAATGATATTGCAGCTCCGGCAAAGAGTAACTCAAGGACCCAGAACCTTTCTATCTCCTGACTTCATCATTTTCAAAATCAAACTAGCTTCCAAGGTGGCCAGGGTGGGAAGAGAACATGACGGATTGTGAGTGTGGGGATTTCCTAGGAGGCAGACCACATTTCTGCTTACATCCCATTGGCTACAACTCAGTCACATGGCAGCCGCTACTGCAAGGGAGCATGGGAAATGTAGTCTGTGCGCTGAGGAACAAGGGAAACTAATTTACTGATAAGCTAGTACTCTTGCCACACTGTTTCCCAATAACGCATGTACTCTGGTTGCGTATTTTGAGTACTTAAAAAAGTTCACCCAGGCTTCCCTTCCCTTCTCGAGTGTTCAAGGAGCTTTTGTTCATGTGCTTTGCAGTTTCATATTTACATTGATAGCTATTTTAAGTCTGTATAACTGTTTGACATTATCATTATCTTGCATGCTTTGCTAAGGTTGGAGTCTCAGGAGAGATATGCTTTCTTTTCCATGGATTAGAAATGAATATAGCCCCCTAAGCAGTCTTGCCAAGGACTAAGAAAACGATATAAAGAATGAAAAGCTTTCAAAAGGAAGATATTACTCACATAGTCATCCAGAGCTAGGTCTGCAAAGGAGATATGAAAATTGTTAAGCAGAACCCAAACAGGAGAACAGAATTATTTAAGAAGTGATTTATAAAGATGATAACATCAGTTACCATTTAGTGAGCATCTGCTATATATCCATCACTGTACCAGATATGTTAAATTTGTTTTCTTAAACTTCCAAAACAAGCCTTCAGTGTTATTTCTGTTTTCTAAAGGCTAAGGGAGGTTAAGTAAATTGCCCAGAGTTAGGGTGCAGTGAATGGCAGAGCCAGGAACTTAACCCATGTCTGTCTCACTCTGCAGCTCACGGTCTTTCAAGCACACAATATTCTTTCCCCCATAAGCACTACGAACACACACCAAGTGCAAACTCCCTGTCCAGACTTCCCGCTAACACAGCAAACAGTCCCTTTAAGGTATAACACCTCAAGCATAGCAGTTTCTCACTGGTCTGATATCCCAAGGCAGTATTCCTGAATGATATTGCAGCTCCGGCAAAGAGTAACTCAAGGACCCAGAACCTTTCTATCTCCTGACTTCATCATTTTCAAAATCAAACTAGCTTCCAAGGTGGCCAGGGTGGGAAGAGAACATGACGGATTGTGAGTGTGGGGATTTCCTAGGAGGCAGACCACATTTCTGCTTACATCCCATTGGCTACAACTCAGTCACATGGCAGCCGCTACTGCAAGGGAGCATGGGAAATGTAGTCTGTGCGCTGAGGAACAAGGGAAACTAATTTACTGATAAGCTAGTACTCTTGCCACACTGTTTCCCAATAACGCATGTACTCTGGTTGCGTATTTTGAGTACTTAAAAAAGTTCACCCAGGCTTCCCTTCCCTTCTCGAGTGTTCAAGGAGCTTTTGTTCATGTGCTTTGCAGTTTCATATTTACATTGATAGCTATTTTAAGTCTGTATAACTGTTTGACATTATCATTATCTTGCATGCTTTGCTAAGGTTGGAGTCTCAGGGAGAGATATGCTTTCTTTTCCATGGATTAGAAATGAATATAGCCCCCTAAGCAGTCTTGCCAAGGACTAAGAAAACGATATAAAGAATGAAAAGCTTTCAAAAGGAAGATATTACTCACATAGTCATCCAGAGCTAGGTCTGCAAAGGAGATATGAAAATACCATAAGCCAATTTCAAGCAAATGTCATCTAAGACGCTTAAGAGGTTCCCTTTTGTCAAGTTTCCCTTTATGACACACTGAAAATTTTAGGGTACATCAATAAATCATGATTTGCCATTTCCCTCCAAAACCCTCCCTGTTGTGAAATTCCAAGTAGCTAATCCCTAGAAGAATATCTTCTAGAAGATTTTACTGGGTTTCTTTCATGTTACCCTTTTTGCAAAGAAAGAACTCTTGCTTTATTCACCACCAGCAAGGGGAGGCACGCTGAAAAGGGTTCTTCTCCCTCAATGTGGGGAATACACACAGCCTTAAATGCCTTCCCTACAAAGACAATTACTCAAACTCTCTTTCATGGAACACTCTTTCTGTGGATGTTAATGAATGTTCTAAAAGAGAATGGGAAGCAAAGAAGAGATTGTGAAGGAAAAAGAGGGTGGGACAAACTGGGTTAAAGAAAGAAAAGAGGTGTCTTTACTGCAGGGCTTTCAGAACCTTTTATATGTTAAGTGGGGGTTGCATATTTAAGAGAGGGCACAGGTTGACTCCGGAGATAGAAACAGCTGCTCTCCTTTCAAACGGACCAGAAGACACCTACAGAGAGTGGTTATGCTTTTAATTTACATATATATTCATATATGTATGATTCTTCTGAGTTTGAAAAACAAAGTCCCCTGCTCTGCTCAAAATAGTCCTAGAAGAGGGGATACTGGATGCATCTTCTGACCACACCATCGGAAGTCAAAAATTTGGGAGGGAAAAAAACCTTTTTAATTCAAGTTAAGAACAGAAGCTTTAGGGTCAAAAGGCCTGGGTTCAAATTTTTAATTTTCCACTCATCTGCTGTGCAACCTTGTGTGAATTAACTAACCTCTCTGAGCACCATCTCTTGATGTTTCATTTCTGTAAAGGTTAGGAGGGAAAGGGGCAGGGCACAATTTTTGAACAGAATGACAGCCCAAGGACATAGCATAAACCCATTAGAATCAAATGGGTCCAAGATGGCAGACCAGACCTTGATCCTCAGCAAGCTAAATGACACACTCAGAGGCGCCATGGCAGTTCCACCCCTTCCCTAAAAACTGGAATAATCCTCCCACTCATTAGCATATGGAATTAACCCAGCCCATAAAAGCTAAGAACGCCATGTTTTCGGGGCCATTGGATTTGCTCTGCCATGGCCCACACTCTGTCTGTGGAGTGTGCTTTCTCTGAATCTGAATAAATCCCTTTCTTACCTATCACTTTGTCTCTCGCTGAATTCTTCTCTGCAAAGAGACATGAAGAACCTGAACTTCAGTGGGTCCAGACATTGGGTGAGTGATTTTAATTACCAGGGTTTGGCTGGGTTCAGTCCCAGCTGCGTGGGTCCAAATCCCAAACACGGTTTAGGCTGGGTTCAAGTCCCGGCCGCGTGGGTCCAAGTCCCAAACAGGGTTCTGGCTGGGTTCGAGTCCCGCCTGCGTGGGTTCAAGTCCCAAACAGGTTTGATTAAGTCTGGGCCCTGGGTTTAAGTCTCAAATTGAGGTTGAACACTTTCAAGAAATGGGGATTATAATAACCATTGTCCCAACCTCATTGTTATACTAAGAGAATTAAGTGATACAAACTCTGGAAAACACTGAGTATGCTGGCTGGCATACATAAGTCACCTGTCCTCCAAGAATATTAGCCACTATAATTGTTACCCTGGTATGCTGTACTTCCCAGATTTACATGGCACGGTAACCTTTAAACACATAACATCCATTACCATCTCAAAGAATACCACAGAACCACATTTGAGAAATGCTAAATAAGAGGGCATTCTACAAAGATCACATCCTATGATGAAGACAGACCATGGGGCATTATCAGACCCAAAGAGTTCACTAGGAGCACAACATCACGAATGTGGTTTTTCTCCCAATCTCAAAATCCAAAACAGTACATCTAGAGATGTTGCCAATTTCCTGGGTCCACCTGCAAAGACTTGGAGTCTGGGTCTCCTGCTCAACAAGTCCTAACCCCAGTCAGGGCTTAGAAAGTGGGAGGCTGACCTTTCTCCATACAATATGAGGATCAGCTGGCCAAACGCCACATGGAACTCTTAGAAAGACTACCGTTGCATCCACCGCTGCTGAGAGCGATGCTTCTCTGTCTCCTCTTGGGGCGCATTTTGTTCTCCCAGAACTGAGGGCCCTTTTCCCTTTGAGCCTACTCCAGTGTGCCTATTCCAGGCTCCAAGGAGATGATCTACCACCAAATGCAGCTACAACCATTTGAGTTTGTCAACTACAAACTGGCACTTGCCAAGAGCACTGCCAGCAACTGAACAGCAAGGGCGTTTGGCATCTGCCTCTGGAGACTGAACCCTGAGCTGCTGCAGCTGTTGACCTTCAACACCCCTTGCGGAGATCAGGGTGGACTGAGGCACTCGGTGCTGCAGGGAATCTGGTGGGACAGGTCTTTAGATAGTAGGATATTTTCAGAAACTGATTTCATGATCTCAAGCCTTGTATCTCCTCATATCTAGAAAAGCACTAAATCACTTCATGGTGACATCAGATCCTCATGACTAGCAGAAAACCTTTTGTAAAATGAATGCTTAATATATTGAGTTCCCCTTCACCAAAACCTTATTTATTGACCTTCGCCCACTGCCTCTTTGGAGCAGTCTCTCAGATCTATCTGAGGTGCTGCCTCCTGGACTGCAGTCTTCATTTTGCCCCAGATAAAACTTACAACTCTCACGTTGTACATCTTTTTCAGTCAATGAGTTTCGGTGGATGTCAATTGTAAAATCAGTCACCCTCTCCTTGGCACTTTCAATAGGCCAGGCAGTCTACTAAGCACCTGAAAGGCATCACCTCATTCAACCCTTACAAGAACTCAAGAGGTCGGGTCTGCTGCCATGCCCATGTCACAGAGGAAGACAGTGTGGTTCCAAGAGATTAAAAAAAAAAGACTTGCCCAAGTTCTCACAGTCAGTTATGATCAGAACCTGAGCCAGGTCTCCTGAATATGGTTCATCTACTTCACACATCACCTCCTTTTTCTCATGGTTTCTCCCCCTTTCCTGTCTGCTCTCTACAATGATCTCTGAGAAAGAACTGGATGGATTTTGGCAAGGTGGGGGAATGCCAGTCTGACACATTGATTTCCAGAAAAACAGCTTTGTGCTCGATGTTCAACAAATTGGCCTTGGCAGGATCAGAACTAGTGGTTGGTGGGTGACTCAAGAAAGTCCCAGTGAAGAATCATAAACCATGATGCCTTCATGCCTTGATTGTTTTAACCTAAGACAAAGCAAGTGGTTTGTTCGAACAATCTTTGGAGGCAGGGAGAAGGCTTTGCCTTGGTGCATGGGAACTCTGATGGAATTCCCTGTCTCTTTCTTGAATGAACCATAACCATAATATATTACTTCTGATATCCAGTTCCAATTTCTTTAGCGCAGCACTTGAAAGAAGGCATACGTGAAAAAACCTGAGTATCGCACTAGTTCAGATTGTTAGGATTTTTTTTGCTAATCTTTCAGGTTTTGGCCCTAATTTGACAGCATTTCTTTGCAGCTTACCTTTTCAAGTCTGTTCAAAGTATTTAGCTTAGTGTTCACAAAAGTGACCCCTCTCTTTTAGCTCTTGCATTTCATCTGTGATTTGTAATATTTAATTAAACTATACATTTGAAGTAGAACAAAATGTAGGAGCCGTGATCTTCCCCCAGACATCTGCCTAGCTGGTTCCCTCTCACCTTCCTCAGATTGTGCTCCAAGGTTACCTTCTCAGTCAGAGAAAAAGACACTCCCCATCCTTCTTCCCTGATCATTTTCCTAATCTTCTACACTCAATGAGTTTCGTGGATGTCAATTGTAAAATCAGTCACCCTCTCCTTGGCACTTTCAATAGGCCAGGCAGTCTACTAAGCACCTGAAAGGCATCACCTCATTCAACCCTTACAAGAACTCAAGAGGTCGGGTCTGCTGCCATGCCCATGTCACAGAGGAAGACAGTGTGGTTCCAAGAGATTAAAAAAGACTTGCCCAAGTTCTCACAGTCAGTTATGATCAGAACCTGAGCCAGGTCTCCTGAATATGGTTCATCTACTTCACACATCACCTCCTTTTTCTCATGGTTTCTCCCCCTTTCCTGTCTGCTCTCTACAATGATCTCTGAGAAAGAACTGGATGGATTTTGGCAAGGTGGGGGAATGCCAGTCTGACACATTGATTTCCAGAAAAACAGCTTTGTGCTCGATGTTCAACAAATTGGCCTTGGCAGGATCAGAACTAGTGGTTGGTGGGTGACTCAAGAAAGTCCCAGTGAAGAATCATAAACCATGATGCCTTCATGCCTTGATTGTTTTAACCTAAGACAAAGCAAGTGGTTTGTTCGAACAATCTTTGGAGGCAGGGAGAAGGCTTTGCCTTGGTGCATGGGAACTCTGATGGAATTCCCTGTCTCTTTCTTGAATGAACCATAACCATAATATATTACTTCTGATATCCAGTTCCAATTTCTTTAGCGCAGCACTTGAAAGAAGGCATACGTGAAAAAACCTGAGTATCGCACTAGTTCAGATTGTTAGGATTTTTTTTGCTAATCTTTCAGGTTTTGGCCCTAATTTGACAGCATTTCTTTGCAGCTTACCTTTTCAAGTCTGTTCAAAGTATTTAGCTTAGTGTTCACAAAAGTGACCCCTCTCTTTTAGCTCTTGCATTTCATCTGTGATTTGTAATATTTAATTAAACTATACATTTGAAGTAGAACAAAATGTAGGAGCCGTGATCTTCCCCCAGACATCTGCCTAGCTGGTTCCCTCTCACCTTCCTCAGATTGTGCTCCAAGGTTACCTTCTCAGTCAGAGAAAAAGACACTCCCCATCCTTCTTCCCTGATCATTTTCTCCTAAAGCTCTTCTAATCACTCAGGAGATGACCACTTTATTTCTTTTGTTTGAGGCTGCCTCACCCCATTAGAATCTAAGTACCATGATGACAAAGATTTTTCATCTGTTTTGTTTACAGATATATCCTTCGTGCTGGGCACATGGTAGCATGTGAAAGTCGCTCAGTCATGTCTGACTCTTTGTGACCCCATGGACAAGCCATGCAATTCTCCAGGCAAGAAGACTGGCGTGGGTAGCTGTTCCCTTCTCCAGGGGATCTTCCCAACTCAGGAGTTGAACTCAGGTCTCTTGCATTGCGGGAGGATTCTTAACCAGCTGAGCTACATGTAGAATGAGTGAACAAATGTTTCAATTTGGAAGGAATCTTTGCACATGTTATTACGTATCTCTAGATGAGATCATCTTGGAATATCTAGATGGGCCCTAAACCCAATGGCAAGTGTCCTCATAAGAGACACAGAGAAGAAGAGAAGGCATGGAAAGACAGAGGCAGAGACGAAGATGACGCAGCCATAAGTCAAGTAATGCCAGAAGCCACCAGAAGCTGGAAGCGGCGAGAAGGATTATCCCTCAGTGAGAGTGCCGCCCTGCTAACACCTTGATTTCTTACCTCTAGCCTGTAGAACTGTGAGAGAATACCTTTCTGTTGTTTAAACCAAAAAAAAAAAAAAAAAGGAAATTCTCCAAAATGGTGACTAGGACTAGAAGCTACTAACAAAGAGATCTTAAGAAGCCCCATCTTTTAAAGTGGGTCACTAATTTGTGAACTAGTAATTGGTAAGTCAGACACCTACTCCTGAGGTTCACCAAAAGAAGTACAACCTGACCTTCCTGCGTCCCCCACCTATTCCCAGACTATGGAAGAAGGCAGCCACAGCATGGGGAGTCAAGATTCATGGTGACAGTATTTCCCAACCTATACTGTCGGGTAAGGTGGTGGGAGTAGGGGAAGACATTTTGCCTACCTGAGGCCAAGTAAGGAGAGATTTTCTCTTTATTTTGGTATTCTTTTTTTTTTTTTTCTAGAATGTGCTCGGTTATCCATTTCTTTATATTCATTTATTTTAAATATTTATTTATTTGGCTATGTCAGGTCTTAGTTGCAGCACTCAGGATCGTCATTCTTCATTAGAGCATGTAGGAGCTTTGGCTGTGGCATGGGAACACTTAGCTGTGGCATGTGGCATCTAGCTCCCTGACCAGGGATCAAACCCAGGCCCCCTGCATTGGGAGCGAGGAGTCTTAGCCACTAGGCCACCAGAGAAGTCCCAGCTTCCTTCTTTTTAGAGCTCGGGGTCTACAGATGTATCTTAAGTCTGGCTGATGCCTTTCATCAGATCTGGAAAAGTTTTAGTCACTGTCTCTACAAATACCTCCCTTCTTCTGAAACCCCAGTTAAACCTTCTCACCATTTGTTCCAAGTCTCTTTCTTCTGGTCTGAATTTACCATCCTTGGGCCTATTTTTTTCCGACTCACCTTCCAAATGATCAAATCTCTTCAGACTATGTCCCATTTGCTGAGTTCTTAGTCATTTTCTTTTCATTTCTAGAATGTCCAGTTACTTCTCTTTACTGTTTCTAGTTTTCCACCAACATTCTCAATTTTGTCTTTTACCTCTTGTACATAGTAAGCAGTTATCTTATGGTCTTTGTCTCATAGCCTCAGTATATGGAGGTTCTAGGGATCTGTCCCTTCTTCCATCGTTTCTGCTGGCTGGCATTTACTGTGCTCACCTCTCATGCGCCTGGCTATCATTTTCTTGCATGCCAGACATTGTAATGGTAAGCTGGTTATAGAAATAATTTGAGGCCTACAGTGATGTTATTTTTCTCCACGGAGCACTTATGTTTGCTTCCTCTGGGTCCCTATAGAAACTAGTAATCTGGGGTCACTTCCTGGCAAACTCAGGGACTGCAGGAGTGCTAAGCTGTGGTCCCTGCAAGAACCCCGCTGCTTCCAGCTCACCTTTACCCCTACGGTGTATCCCCTCAGGATGCCAACCTGGCGAAGAAGGGTTCCCCGGGGCCTCTTCCCCTCGACTAGCCCTAAGTTCTGGTCCCTGTCCCCAGAACTAAGAGAGCACTCAGTGACCACTCAGCCTCTTCGCCTCTCATCACACATGGAACTGCCAGATACTGTCTCATCTCCCTAGATTCTCCAGTCTCCCCAAATCCTGGTGAATTTTCACTACTTGTTAGCTCTCTGATGCCTTCAAGTGGCGTGTGTATATACATACATATGTGTACCTGTGTATACATGTATCTATGTTTGTGTGTGTTTGTATACACATATGTCCCCGATGGCTCAGACGGTAAAGAATCTGCAGTGTAGGTGATCCAGGGTCAATCCCTGGATCAGGAAGACCCCGTGGAGAAGGAAATGGAAACCCACTCCAGTGCTCTTGCCTAGAGAAGTCCATGGACAGAGAAGCCAGGTAGACTAGAGCCCATAGGGTTGCAAAGTGTCAGACAAGACTGAGCAACTAACACTCTTACCTTTTTTTCATGTGCATATATCTATGTGTGCATGAATATATATTCCAATATGTCTAATGGGAGGGCTGCTCCAAATTACCTCATCTGTGCTATCAGAAGCGGAAATCTCTTCATTACCTTTGTCAGGGCCCGGAGAGAGTAAGGCAAGTGAGGCATCTGGGCACAAAATCTGAGTCTGTGCTCATTCTCAGGTCCACGCAGATGCAGGGCTGGCTCCTTACAATGTGCAACTCGGCACCTCACCAGCTGCTCTCTCATGCTGGTCTGGACTGTGTATGTTTGCAGAGGTTCAAATATCTGGGCAGACTCTAGAACAGGGACGTCTATCTAGAAAATGGGCTGGGGGGCGGGGAGGGAATAGAGACTTTCCTTCTTTAATTCTAGATTGTTTGATTGTAACCATATACTGTGTACTATGTATCTTACATGCATCATCTCAAGCAACCCCTCACAGCAACCTTAATAAACAGGTATTGTATTCACCCTCAGTTTACCTACAAGGAAACAAAAGTATATAGAGATTATGGGACTTTCCTGACGGTCCAGTGGTTAAGACTCTGCTTCCAATGCAAGGGGCTTGAGTTTGTTCCCTTGTCTGGGAACTAAGATTCCATAAGCCATGCAGCTCAACCAAGACAAAATTTTAAAATAAATTTTAAAAAAGCACACAGAGGGCTTCCTTGGTGGTCCAGTGTGTAAAGAGTCTGCCTTGCAGTGCAGAAGGCACCGGTTTGATCCCTGGCTCGGGAAGGTCCCATGTGCCACAGAGCGGCTGGACCAGTGTGTCCAATTACGAGCCAGCGCTCTGGAGCACATGTGCCCAGAGCCGGTGCTCTGCAACAGGAGAAGTCACTGCAATGGGAGGTCCACACAGGCCAAAGAATAAAGATGGATGGAAATAAACAAATAAAAACAACAAAAGAGGCCAAAATTAAAAAAAGAAAAAAAAGCACACAGAGATTTAGTAATTTACCCATGTTCCCCAAACTGGGTGGGGATGGAGCCAGGTTTGAACCAGGCTCCTAAGCCTCCAGAACATAGTCACCGATTATGGCTCTAGTTTAAAAGCACTAAATTCCATACTTTTGCAATTTTTAAAACATCGTGCGATATAAAATGGAAAATAACACTTTAATTAATAATATACAAATATGCTCTCTATATTAAAAGTCCTCGGCCAACAGTCAAAACTGCTTCTTGCCCATCCCCTGGCAGGGAGAAGCAGGGCTCCGTGGCACCCTTCTCACTTCTCTGGCCTTTTCACACTCTCCAGCACAGAGGAAAAATAACCCAGGGCCTGTTCTCAGACATGTCCAGGGGCCAGACTACTGCCCAGGCCACATCAGTCTGCCTGTTGTTACCATGTCAACTTGGGCCTTTGTCCGCGACACGGTGCCTGATGCCCATTACTCACTCTGTCCTTTCCTGTCCGGCTGTGCCAATAAAATGATTTATCAGCAGGAGCCTGGGACAGGCAGCCAGGCTCCGGGTAGAGGAAGGAGGCATGGGAACTGTTTTATGCAGTAAAGGCTTGGCTGCCAAAGGACACACTTTACAATCTCGAATACCTCTCCCACGTGCTCTGGATACTGCCTCCGTTTCTTCATTCACTCATTTGTTCGTTCAGCACATGTTTACTGAGGACCTAGTGCTGAGCCAGACCCATGGGATACGCTGGTAAACGACAGAGGCAAGGCCTCTACCCTCTGTTCACAGGCCTGGAGAACAGCAGACACAGAACAAGTTACTTAGAGTGCACTCAAGTAAACGGGTGAGGTTATCAGGCAAAAAGCAGGGGCCTCAACTACATGATTTGTTTTGGACCACAGAACGGAGATCTTGGTTCCCCAACCAGGGATCAAACCTTCAGTGGAAGCCCAGAGTCTTAACCACTGGACCTCCACGGAGGTCCTGAGGAGGTGACCCCCATGGACAGAGGAGCCTGGTGGGCTACACTCCATGGGCTCACGAAGAGTTGGACACGACTCAGCCACTGAACGCACACACATACACAGGTCAGGCTGCTCCAAGGTGTGTTACTCTGGCACATGGATTACTTTTAATTGAAAACAATCAGGGTCCAAAAGTTTCAGGAAGGACCTTTGAACCAGCCCCTTACTCCTGCAAAGAATTTGAGACAGAAGGCTTGTCTCAGTAAAAAGCTATCACCACAGACAGCTCTAGTAAAGTATTGGAAGGGGTGGATAGGGAAGAATCAATTGATCAAAGCCAGTTGTCCCTAATCTTTACCAAACATTAACTCTTTTTGGCTTCCCTGGTAGTCAGATGGTAAAGAATCTGCCTGCAATGCAGGAGACCAGGGCTCGATCCCTGAGTCTGGAAGATCCCCTGAAGAAGGAAACGACAACCCACTCCAGTATTCTTGCCTGGAAAATTCAGTGGACAGAGGAGCCTGGTGGGCTAAGTCCATAGGGTCGCACACAGTTGCACATGACTAAAGCGATTATTCTAGTACTACACTACTAACCCTTTTTAGTTCTCCATGGATTACAATCCTTCCCCTTGAATCCTCAGATCCCTACCTCCTTCTCCTTAGTCCACAAAAAGGAAAAAAAAAAAAAAAAAGGGAAAATACATATATACACTTCATCTAGTCTTATTGTCTTAGGAATTTTTCATTACATGGATCCCCCCCACCCCCCGCCCATGCACACATAATACTTTTGGCTCTCACCTGCTAATCTGCCTTACATCATTTTAACTGCATCCAGAAGAACCAAAAGGAGAAAGAAGGGAAATTTCTCGTCCCCAACAACCATGATCTGAAGGCCAAATAGGAGTCAACTCCCCCAGGACAGAGGGAAAAACGGGCCAGGTAGAGGATGTTGCAGGGGTAAATGTCCCGAGGTCAGAAGGAGCTTGGTGTCTGTAAAGACATAGGAAATCTGGGGAAGAAAACTGAGGGGAATAAGCTGGAGAGATAAGCAGGGACCCGATGATGCAGAACCTTCCAGCCCCTTGTGAAGAAGCTGATCTTCGTCCAAAAGAGTTTGAGAAAAAATCAAACTCTTTTGAGGGTTGTAGAGAAAGGCAGGTCAGGATCCTACTTATTTTCTAGGAAGACCACTACAGAAAACAGATTAGGAGGGGACCTGCACGGAATGAGAGAGGCCACTTGGGAACCCAGCACAGCATTTTTCACACTATTTGCAGGGATGGGCCATTTTCTCTCCAATCCATCACAAAACCAATGCGCTTGTAAAACACAACACACATTTGCTTGGATGTCACAGCAATGTCACATTGTTATAAAAATTTCTAAACACTAAATTCCAGTTTCTCTGCTTACTCACTGTGGACCAGTAATACTATGCTCACTGTCACTAGTCTGTAGATTGCAATTTGAGTAGCACTGAGGTAGCACAAACGAGGTTCCCAAGCCAGACTCCAGTGTCCAAAAGAAAACAACGTCAGATGGTAAAGAATCTGCCTGCAATGCAGGAGACCAGGGCTCGATCCCTGAGTCTGGAAGATCCCCTGAAGAAGGAAACGACAACCCACTCCAGTATTCTTGCCTGGAAAATTCAGTGGACAGAGGAGCCTGGTGGGCTAAGTCCATAGGGTCGCACACAGTTGCACATGACTAAAGCGATTATTCTAGTACTACACTACTAACCCTTTTTAGTTCTCCATGGATTACAATCCTTCCCCTTGAATCCTCAGATCCCTACCTCCTTCTCCTTAGTCCACAAAAAGGAAAAAAAAAAAAAAAAAGGGAAAATACATATATACACTTCATCTAGTCTTATTGTCTTAGGAATTTTTCATTACATGGATCCCCCCCACCCCCCGCCCATGCACACATAATACTTTTGGCTCTCACCTGCTAATCTGCCTTACATCATTTTAACTGCATCCAGAAGAACCAAAAGGAGAAAGAAGGGAAATTTCTCGTCCCCAACAACCATGATCTGAAGGCCAAATAGGAGTCAACTCCCCCAGGACAGAGGGAAAAACGGGCCAGGTAGAGGATGTTGCAGGGGTAAATGTCCCGAGGTCAGAAGGAGCTTGGTGTCTGTAAAGACATAGGAAATCTGGGGAAGAAAACTGAGGGGAATAAGCTGGAGAGATAAGCAGGGACCCGATGATGCAGAACCTTCCAGCCCCTTGTGAAGAAGCTGATCTTCGTCCAAAAGAGTTTGAGAAAAAATCAAACTCTTTTGAGGGTTGTAGAGAAAGGCAGGTCAGGATCCTACTTATTTTCTAGGAAGACCACTACAGAAAACAGATTAGGAGGGGACCTGCACGGAATGAGAGAGGCCACTTGGGAACCCAGCACAGCATTTTTCACACTATTTGCAGGGATGGGCCATTTTCTCTCCAATCCATCACAAAACCAATGCGCTTGTAAAACACAACACACATTTGCTTGGATGTCACAGCAATGTCACATTGTTATAAAAATTTCTAAACACTAAATTCCAGTTTCTCTGCTTACTCACTGTGGACCAGTAATACTATGCTCACTGTCACTAGTCTGTAGATTGCAATTTGAGTAGCACTGAGGTAGCACAAACGAGGTTCCCAAGCCAGACTCCAGTGTCCAAAAAGAAAACAACGTTATCTTTTAGAGCCTATAGCTGAGCTTCTGGCGTCTGGCCTTTAACCAGCCTAACAGGAGGAAACGTTCCGAGCCCTTCAGCGAGGGTTCAGACAAGCCTGCAATTTACTGCTCACACGTTTGAGTGCTTATTCTCCTCTGCCTCCCTCCTCCACTCCTTCCTCCCGCCTCCATCCTGGGAGCTCCTGCACACGGTCTTGGTGATGAAGGGGCTGCTCTGTTTAGTTTCTATCAGCCTCTGCCTGGTGCCGGTTCCTGCCCTGGATGTAACTTGTCCTTGAGCTCATCCACTGTCCTGCACTGACCTCTGCTGAGGTGGCATGGCCTCCCTCTTTGGTTCTCGCCTGCTGAGCTCGTCAGTGCATCCTCTGCCACACAGGGTCCTGCATCCTGGGACCGGCCTTGCCTCTGGCCTTCCCTCCTTGCCGTCTTCCACTCCACCAGCTCCTTCTCACTCCGTCCAGAGCCACATGCAACCCACGTGCCTTTGCTCAACTTTTCCTCTGCCCAGCATGCCTCACACTCACCACCAGCTCTAGCTCTCCTGCCATTGAGGACAGCGAGGCTGCCGGTCATCAGAGATCACAGGAAGCCAACAAGTCACAGGCACCCTTCGACCCCTGGGTCTCTACTCACAGTGGTGCCCCCAGCAGTCAACTCAAGGAAGTGGAGCAAAGACACTCATGTAAAATTCTCTCTCCGCCTCTCTCCATCTCTTTGTCTCTCTCGATCTCTCTTTCTCTTTCTAGCCTCCCACCTTCCCTCTCTTCATCTACCTCTCTCCTTGTTCCTTCCAGTCTCTCTTCTCTTTTCCTCCCCCTCCCTTTTCTCTTCCTCTCCTCTCCCTAACCCCCTCTCCTTCTTCCTCTTCAGACTCCCCTCCCACCTGACCCCTAACTAGAGGTGAGAGGAGAAGAACTGGATCTGGCTGATGTTGATTTTCTGAATCTTTCTGCTCACAGCCGGATCAATCTTCTGAATTAAAGAGGTGATAAATCACCCCCTTATTATCGGCTCCTATTCTGCGGCCCATTCCCTGGGGGACGTGATTAGACACAAGTGCTGCTCTCCAGTATTTCCGGTTACTCCTCTTCCAAGGGCTCCTCTGTTATTTTGAATCAGACTTGGCCTTGTGACTTCTCATGGCCAAAAAGAAAATAAAAGCACCAAACACTGTCAGGAGCGACACCCGTCACGTCTGCGCGGAAGTGTCTCAGAGCTGTTGGACAATTCTCCCCCTCCTCCTCCTCCACCTGCAGCAACCGCGGAAGCGTGTTCCCTTGCTATGGAAGACTCAGAAGATCAAAGCATCCTGGAATGTTGAACTGGTCACAGAGGACAGCTGTCCCTGGGCATCACCAAGACTGCAGCAGACTTTGTGTGACCACAAAATTTTGTTTTGAACCCACCGGTTGCCTGTTACAGCTGCCCAGCATTGCCTGTCCTGAGTAACCTACCATACTGCTGGCCCAAACAGTGGACAGTGAAACTGAAAAGAAACAGTACTCCCTAGCTCATAGCTCTGCAGGTCATCATCCAGGGGAGGTTGTGGCCATTCTCCATGCTCCAAATAATGGTGGCCTGGTTTGTAAAGGTGGTGGCAGCAAAGATGACAGACGTGGACAGACTGGACACAACGAGAGAAGAGACAAGTCTTGGTGATGGACGAGACTGAAAGGTTGAGGAGAGGGGTACGCCAGGCTGTGCCCCAGGTCTGGCCCCAGGAATCAAGAACACAGGAATCAGGAACTGGATGAGATGCCGAGGACCAAAGACCACGGTCGACCACGTCTCCTGGTCCCAAGAGCTCTGAACACAGCCGCTCAACAGCAGCTGAAACGTACAGCCTTCATTTGGGGCACTCTCCTGATTCTAGCTCACAGGGCTGAGGCTGAGCTTTCTCGGTTGTGTGGCAGATGCTCTGAGGAAGAGCCAACAGGCCTCTGCTGTAATCACCGCCATTTATAACCATCAGGAAAACATCAAACTACAAGGAGGACTGTTGTACTCCAGGAACCGCTGGTACCCTTGAGTACAAACTCAAATCTGGCTGATGTTGATTTTCTGAATCTTTCTGCTCACAGCCGGATCAATCTTCTGAATTAAAGAGGTGATAAATCACCCCCTTATTATCGGCTCCTATTCTGCGGCCCATTCCCTGGGGGACGTGATTAGACACAAGTGCTGCTCTCCAGTATTTCCGGTTACTCCTCTTCCAAGGGCTCCTCTGTTATTTTGAATCAGACTTGGCCTTGTGACTTCTCATGGCCAAAAAGAAAATAAAAGCACCAAACACTGTCAGGAGCGACACCCGTCACGTCTGCGCGGAAGTGTCTCAGAGCTGTTGGACAATTCTCCCCCTCCTCCTCCTCCACCTGCAGCAACCGCGGAAGCGTGTTCCCTTGCTATGGAAGACTCAGAAGATCAAAGCATCCTGGAATGTTGAACTGGTCACAGAGGACAGCTGTCCCTGGGCATCACCAAGACTGCAGCAGACTTTGTGTGACCACAAAATTTTGTTTTGAACCCACCGGTTGCCTGTTACAGCTGCCCAGCATTGCCTGTCCTGAGTAACCTACCATACTGCTGGCCCAAACAGTGGACAGTGAAACTGAAAAGAAACAGTACTCCCTAGCTCATAGCTCTGCAGGTCATCATCCAGGGGAGGTTGTGGCCATTCTCCATGCTCCAAATAATGGTGGCCTGGTTTGTAAAGGTGGTGGCAGCAAAGATGACAGACGTGGACAGACTGGACACAACGAGAGAAGAGACAAGTCTTGGTGATGGACGAGACTGAAAGGTTGAGGAGAGGGGTACGCCAGGCTGTGCCCCAGGTCTGGCCCCAGGAATCAAGAACACAGGAATCAGGAACTGGATGAGATGCCGAGGACCAAAGACCACGGTCGACCACGTCTCCTGGTCCCAAGAGCTCTGAACACAGCCGCTCAACAGCAGCTGAAACGTACAGCCTTCATTTGGGGCACTCTCCTGATTCTAGCTCACAGGGCTGAGGCTGAGCTTTCTCGGTTGTGTGGCAGATGCTCTGAGGAAGAGCCAACAGGCCTCTGCTGTAATCACCGCCATTTATAACCATCAGGAAAACATCAAACTACAAGGAGGACTGTTGTACTCCAGGAACCGCTGGTACTTGAGTACCTCACAGAGCTGCCGGTGCTGAGGGTTTGATGGATGGAGAAGGCAAAGAAGAGTGTCTCATTTAATTGTTCATTGTATTAACTAATTACCTGGTCTTCATCCATCAGCACAGGATGGTTAAAGGAAGTTCTGAACCTGAGATCCAGAGACCCGGCTCTTGGTTCCAATCTGTCATTCATGACCCTAGGCCAGGAATTCCCCATCTCTGGATTTTCCCAACCCAATATGCAGAGGTCCTTCAGCAGGCTCCCGTGTGCTCCTAGGAGATCCGTGAATGGGCCTTAGGAATCTCCAGAAATTATATTCAGAATACCATCAGAATGTGCAGATGTCCATATATGGAAGAAGAGGGTGTGAGCCTTTCATCAGTTTCCCAAAGAATCCCACAACTTGAAAAAAAAAAATTTAAACTGCTGAAAGTGGAGATGGACATACCAGAGGGTTATGGGAAACGAGGCAGAAGGAGCTGGCAGGAGCCAGATCACGCAGGACCTCACGAGGCATGCTAGGGAGTCTCACACCATCTGAAATGAATGCAGGAACACTTTCTGATTCTCTTTTCCAACTGTGCCCGGGCAAACCAGAACAATAAGCACGAAAAAATTCAGGGACGGAGGATGGGGCCCAAGAATACTTGAATCACCTCTGTGATTACTCATCCAATAGGCATTTGTTGGACACCTACTGTGAGGAGGGACCTAACACTGGAGGCTACAACATATTGATTAAGAAAAAAAAAAAGATGAGGACAAATGAGCAGAGGAGTGTGTGTCTGTGTGCACTGGTGTGTGAGTATGTGCATCACTGTGTGTTGCTGCCTTTATGTGTTTGTGAACAGATGTCTGTGTGTATTTGTGTGTCTCTGTGTGTCTGCAAGTGTATGTGTGTCTTACTGTGCGTCTCTGTGTCTCTGAATCTGCTTGTGTCTGTGTCTTTGGGTGTGTCTAGGAATGTGTGTCTCTGTGAGTGTCTCTGCGTGTGTGTGTCTGTGTGTGTGGCCCCTGGAGCAGCTATGGGCTGGGAGCCCCATCGCAGGCTCTCCTCCATCAGAGCCTGACCCAGAAAAGCTCCAGGGAACAGTCAGCATTGTGATAAGAAAGAGCTGACACTAAAGCTGCAAGGGACACAAGGAGAGTGCCAGGGAGCGACAGTCTAGGGAGCAAAAAGCCACATGTCTAAGACGCGAATGTGGCTTTCTGGGGGCTGGCTGCCCCAGGCCCTCCGTGGGGCTCCCGTCTCCCCCATTGCTGACAGCCACCCCTGTACTGCCAGGACCTAAAAGCTTGCTGGATGTGGAATCCCTAAATTTCTCCACTCCTTACTGAGAAGAAAAAAAAAAAAAAAAAAACCTACATTGTCATCCAGTTACTGCAAACTGAAAAGGCTTTGAATATCAGGTGTCTTGCCAGCAGAAAGCTGTGGGACACCGGCCTCCATCTGAGAGCTGTGAGGTGGGACAGCACAGCACAGGGAGGTGGGAAGGAGCGGCCAGGAGCAAGCACCGTGGAGTCAGGACAGACAGGTCTGAACCAGGGACTGACAGGTGCCTCCTCTGTCAACTACGAATCGCAGTAAAGCTGCGGGAGAATTCTGAGAGTTAAAATGCAAAAGGATTTGCAGGAGTGACTGGCACATAGTAAGCACTAAACAAACATCATCTATTGTTATTTTTTATTATTACTGTCCATGAAGAATGATTTCCTCACAGTCATTTGAAACTGTACATTGCTGGGGAGGAGAAAGAGAGGGAGGGAGGGAGAGAGAGAAAAGAAGACAAGAAAATAAGATGTTACATATCTACTCATTAATGATACCAGGCAAGAGAAGGGTGAATCAATTTTTATGACACATGAATATAAATATTTTATCATAGGAGAACTAGCTTAGGCTATAATACATCTTTTTCTTAACTGTAAGGCATTTCTTTTTCTTTTCTAAATTAATTATGCCATGTTTCACTTAAAAGAAGGAAGGGAAGCAGAGAGGAATGAAGGGCGGGGGCAGATCTTAGCAGAAATCCCCTTTCCCCCACCCCTCTACGTGGTGACTAATGTGCCCGCACACCATCCGGGTAGTGTTTCACAGGCTCCTGAGAATCTGCCGTTCACCAGTATCTTCCAGCTGCTCAAATTCAATCCTTGAAGCAGGTCTTCTCAGCTCCACCTGACAGACGAATAGGCGGAGGCTACAGGTTAAGTGACTTGCCCACGTTACGAGGCCAAGCCCTGGCTCCTCTGATACCCTGCCCAGGGGGAACGCTTCTCAAAATTCTCCACTTGCCCATTCAACCAACGGCACTCAGAGTCCTGCTCCATGCCTGGCCTTGGGATCGGCGCTGCAGACCCAGAAATGAACAAGCTACTGCCCTTTCATCGAGGCAAATTGTAGTCAGGTTTCAAGGAGATGTTTGGAAGGGCTTTCTCCCAGAATGATCTTCTTCGTTTGGATTTTATTCGTTGTTGGCTGTGCTGAATCTTCATTGCTGCATCGGTTTATCTCCAGCTGCGAAGTACAGGGGCTGCTCTCTAGTTGCGGTGCACAGGCTTCACACTTCAGTGGCTTCTCTGCTGCAGAGCCCAGGCTCTACGACGTGTGGGCTCAGCAGTTGTGGCTCCAAGGTTCTAGAGCACAGACAGAGCAGTCACAGTGCACGGACTTCGTTGCTCCATGGTATGTGGGATCTTCCTGGATCAGGGATCAAACCCATGTCTCCTGCATTGACAGGCGGATTCTTTACCTCTGAGCCACCTGAGAAGCCATAGCGTGACCTCCTGAGACATAAGGAAGCTCAGGTCCCTGAAGCTCAGGGTCCCACAGTGCTGTGGTTGAGTCCTGATGCCTCCACATCCTGCTGTGTGATCTTGGGAGTGCAGTCAACCTCTCTGAGAGCCATTTTCCTCAAATGTCAAGGAGGAGGAAAGGATGTCTGGAGGAGAAGGAGGATAAGGATGATTGTGCCTGCTTCACAGGGCTGTTGTAAGTCTAACAAAACAGTTCCCTACAGAAACACTTGGCCTGTTCTTGGAGAGATGCTTTTTGAAAGGCAACTTGATAGATTTCCTCCCTGATGCATCTGAATATCTTGAAAGGAGATTTAGACAATTGGCAAAGAGTTGAGGTTGAGTCAGTGGAAAGCACATAGATAACAAAGGCAAGGGAAAAACGAGGCAATTATTAACTTCAGAGAGAACAAAAGACGTCGCGGGAGGGGAAAGTAATCTGAAGCGACTGCAGCATCAGCAGCACACACCGTTCACAGTTCAGGCAGTACAAACACTGACTATTGATCCTCCAGAAAGTACAGTGGGTCTGGTGGGGGAACGTGCGTAGGCGGGCACGGGGGGCGCTGGAGGAAGGCGAGCTGTGCCTCACCAACCACAGTGAGAAGCCAAGGGGGAAAGTCTAGAATGGAATCATGAAGATGACGCAACACAAGCAGGCGACTTAGAGGCTACAGGTAAATAAGACAGTCCGCCCAAAGGGAAAAAGTGGTTGCTTCGGGGGAAAGCGAAGAGAAGAAGGGGGCCACGAGGCTCCTGTTTCATATAATGTGCTTCTCGGAGTTCCTGCACCTAAACGAAGATTTCTCACCCTCAGCATCACTGACGTTTGGGAGCAGATGACAATCTGAGTTGGGAGACGTTCTGTGTCCGGCAGGGGGTTTAGCAGCCTCTCTGGCCCTCACCCTCCAGATGCTGGTAACAAATAACACCCCCACCCCCTGTTGTGACAGCCAAAAATGTCTCCAGACATTTCCAAATGTCCCCTGGAGGCAACACACACACATATGCAGTCCTTGAGAGCCACTGATCTAAATGAAGCACATGCATAACTTTAATTTTAAATTTTTTATAAAGTATCTAGTGCAGTGACAGATGTGTGGTTAATGCTGGTATTTCCTTGACCTCGCCAGAGCCGCCTCCTCAGCCCACGGACAGACATGCCCTGTGTGGCCGCAGGAGGCAAGCCACGCCCCAGTGAGCTCCTCATCCTTCATATCCACAGAGGTAGGAGGGAAAGGATGTCTGGAGGAGAAGGGGGAAAAAAATAAGGATGATTGTGCCTGCTTCACAGGGCTGTTGTAAGTCTAACAAAACAGTTCCCTACAGAAACACTTGGCCTGTTCTTGGAGAGATGCTTTTTGAAAGGCAACTTGATAGATTTCCTCCCTGATGCATCTGAATATCTTGAAAGGAGATTTAGACAATTGGCAAAGAGTTGAGGTTGAGTCAGTGGAAAGCACATAGATAACAAAGGCAAGGGAAAAACGAGGCAATTATTAACTTCAGAGAGAACAAAAGACGTCGCGGGAGGGGAAAGTAATCTGAAGCGACTGCAGCATCAGCAGCACACACCGTTCACAGTTCAGGCAGTACAAACACTGACTATTGATCCTCCAGAAAGTACAGTGGGTCTGGTGGGGGAACGTGCGTAGGCGGGCACGGGGGGCGCTGGAGGAAGGCGAGCTGTGCCTCACCAACCACAGTGAGAAGCCAAGGGGGAAAGTCTAGAATGGAATCATGAAGATGACGCAACACAAGCAGGCGACTTAGAGGCTACAGGTAAATAAGACAGTCCCCCCAAAAGGGGAAAAAAGTGGTTGCTTCGGGGGAAAGCGAAGAGAAGAAGGGGGCCACGAGGCTCCTGTTTCATATAATGTGCTTCTCGGAGTTCCTGCACCTAAACGAAGATTTCTCACCCTCAGCATCACTGACGTTTGGGAGCAGATGACAATCTGAGTTGGGAGACGTTCTGTGTCCGGCAGGGGGTTTAGCAGCCTCTCTGGCCCTCACCCTCCAGATGCTGGTAACAAATAACACCCCCACCCCCTGTTGTGACAGCCAAAAATGTCTCCAGACATTTCCAAATGTCCCCTGGAGGCAACACACACACATATGCAGTCCTTGAGAGCCACTGATCTAAATGAAGCACATGCATAACTTTAATTTTAAATTTTTTATAAAGTATCTAGTGCAGTGACAGATGTGTGGTTAATGCTGGTATTTCCTTGACCTCGCCAGAGCCGCCTCCTCAGCCCACGGACAGACATGCCCTGTGTGGCCGCAGGAGGCAAGCCACGCCCCAGTGAGCTCCTCATCCTTCATATCCACAGACAGCACCGCCGCTACTCGTCATATTAGCGTTGGCAACAGTCACCATACCCCATCTCCAGGCCTGGCACAGGGCCAGGCCCACAGGGAGCGACTGCATTCACTCGCATCTAGCGTACCTGGCTGCCAGGCTCTGGTGCCTGATCAGTGCTAACCTCATCCTCACAACAAGTGGGAGAGGGAGGAGACAGAACCCATCCTTCTCAGGTTACCATGAAGAAACTGAGGATCAGAGAAGCTAAGAAACTTGCCTAAGATCACACAGCAAGTGAGTGTAAATGCCTTAGCTTCAAACTTAATTCTCTCCAACCCTAAAGCCAATCAGCCCCCCCCCACCCCTCGGATCACACCTTGCTATGTATCAAAATCACCTGGGGAGCTTTTAAAAAATAATGATGCCAGGACTCAACTCTGTGGGGCCCAGGCATTTGCATTTCTAAAAACTTACCCAGGTGACCCTGATGCACAGGGAACAGTGAGAAGAATGGCCCTAGCTCAGAGCTCCTCAGACCGTAAGGTGCGCTGAATCGGGGCTCTTGTTAAAATGCAGATTCAGCAGATCTGAGGCAGGGCCTGGGACTCTGCATTTCTAACGAGCTCCCAGTAATGCTCCTGCTGGTGCACAGGCCACACTCTGAGCAACAAAACGTGAACCTGCTGTATGTCCTGACTTGTTAGCTCTACGTGCCAGGAGGGTTAGGAGTTTCCTAGAGAACAGGTACACTGAATTTCTTTTCCAGGGAATAACAATAACAGCAACAGTACCATTTATTGAATATCTACTATGTGTCAAACATTGGGCTTAACTATGTTTTAAATACATAAGCTTGTTTAAACTTCATAAGAACCCTGTGTGGTAGTTGCTTCTATTGTTATTCCCATTTTACAGGTGATGAAACAGAAACACAAAAATTGACTTGTTCAAGAGCAATACAGTTTGAAAAGGAGCCAAAATCCATACCTGAGTATCTCTTAGGACTGCTGACCCCTGGTTATCCTGCCTACCTTAATTCAAGGCCATTTTCCACTTATGCTGCGCAACCTTGGGCAAGTCACTTGACCTCTCTGATCTTCATATGTCTCAATTGACAACTGAGCAAAAGATCATCCATAGATCACTCACATCAGAATACATTTTGAAGTCAAATAAAACCGCAACCCCGAATGTGGCATTCACTCGTCAAAAACACAGCATGTTACAAATACCCTTTCTGAGAACTGGAGGGAGAGGCTGTTTTGTTTTTAACCTTGAGCAGGAGGGTGGGATTCTGGCCTGTGGGAACACAACCGTGTCAGGGGCTGGAAGGCAGACAGGCACACCTGCAGAAGAAGATAAGGTTTTCACCATCACCAACGACTGGAAGCTTATTAAGGAGGGGTGGCGGGAGAGATGCTATCTTCTCAGCTGAAATATCAACCGGTTCATCTCTGGCAGTGACTCAGCCTGAGCACGGGGACAAAGGCAGCAAGGCTATCAATTACATTGTTTCTCTGAAGTTGAGAGATGCCCCAACTCTGTGGGGCCCAGGCATTTGCATTTCTAAAAACTTACCCAGGTGACCCTGATGCACAGGGAACAGTGAGAAGAATGGCCCTAGCTCAGAGCTCCTCAGACCGTAAGGTGCGCTGAATCGGGGCTCTTGTTAAAATGCAGATTCAGCAGATCTGAGGCAGGGCCTGGGACTCTGCATTTCTAACGAGCTCCCAGTAATGCTCCTGCTGGTGCACAGGCCACACTCTGAGCAACAAAACGTGAACCTGCTGTATGTCCTGACTTGTTAGCTCTACGTGCCAGGAGGGTTAGGAGTTTCCTAGAGAACAGGTACACTGAATTTCTTTTCCAGGGAATAACAATAACAGCAACAGTACCATTTATTGAATATCTACTATGTGTCAAACATTGGGCTTAACTATGTTTTAAATACATAAGCTTGTTTAAACTTCATAAGAACCCTGTGTGGTAGTTGCTTCTATTGTTATTCCCATTTTACAGGTGATGAAACAGAAACACAAAAATTGACTTGTTCAAGAGCAATACAGTTTGAAAAGGAGCCAAAATCCATACCTGAGTATCTCTTAGGACTGCTGACCCCTGGTTATCCTGCCTACCTTAATTCAAGGCCATTTTCCACTTATGCTGCGCAACCTTGGGCAAGTCACTTGACCTCTCTGATCTTCATATGTCTCAATTGACAACTGAGCAAAAAAGATCATCCATAGATCACTCACATCAGAATACATTTTGAAGTCAAATAAAACCGCAACCCCGAATGTGGCATTCACTCGTCAAAAACACAGCATGTTACAAATACCCTTTCTGAGAACTGGAGGGAGAGGCTGTTTTGTTTTTAACCTTGAGCAGGAGGGTGGGATTCTGGCCTGTGGGAACACAACCGTGTCAGGGGCTGGAAGGCAGACAGGCACACCTGCAGAAGAAGATGAGGTTTTCACCATCACCAACGACTGGAAGCTTATTAAGGAGGGGTGGCGGGAGAGATGCTATCTTCTCAGCTGAAATATCAACCGGTTCATCTCTGGCAGTGACTCAGCCTGAGCACGGGGACAAAGGCAGCAAGGCTATCAATTACATTGTTTCTCTGAAGTTGAGAGATGCCACCTCCCAGGCATGGTGAGGGGCTGAGCATACATTCAGGTGTGGTTAAGCAGTCTAACCTTTCAGGAAAATTAGATGAGTTGCAGGTTCAAACTCTTTCTCAAGGAAGAACTTGTATCCAAAATTACAGACGCAAGAGGTGGAGCCAGAAGGCCTGATTCAGCACCTTCTAGTTGTGTGAGCCTGGGAAGTTACTGTACGTCTTGAAGCCTGAATGTACTCCTCAATAAAAGAAAAAGAGAAGGTTTTCCAATGGCTCAGCAGGTAAAGAATGTGCTTGTAGTGCAGGAGACCCAGAAGACCCAGGTTTGATCCCTGGATCTGGAAGATTCCTTGGAGGAGGTAATGGCAGCCCACTCCAGTATTCTTGCCTGGAGAACCCCATGGACAGAGGAGCCTGGTGGACTACAGTGCAAAGAGTCACAAATAGCGGGATACCCCTGAGCAATGAAGCACACGAGCACTAAGAAACAGAGGCCATCTCACCTGACGTATCTTCCTCTTTGGATTCTTCAAAGGTTTTCTAAATGGCAATATGCATTTTGTATCGACCTGGTTGTATAAAGCAAGTTAGACTTGTTAATTCTAACAATTATGTGCTGATTTTATGTGCATCAAGAAGAAAATGATACGTACATCCACACAGTTATCGTGGACTTCCCCAGGGGCTCAGCAGCAGAGAACCCACCTGGGCTGAGAAGAATCCTCTGAGGAGGGCATGGCTACCCATGCCAGCATTCTTTCTGGGAAATCCCACGGACAGAGGAGCAGGTCCATGGGGATGCAAAGAGTTGGACATGACTGAAGCGACTGACCACCACCACTACCACTGTTAATGTGTCACTGTTGGTTTCTATGACCTCCATCTGCTTTATTTCACCTCAAATCAGATACCACCAGACATTATATAAGTGCACTCATTCACTCATTGTGTATCTCCCCCCAATATGTCATCAGAGGTCTTCTCTTTTAGTGCACCAGTGTACTCCAGTGTTCAAGACAGTGTCTGGTATAATGTAAGGGCTCAATAAATGTTTATTGAATATCAAACCATGAGTTCATTCGTTATGATTGCTTGGGGTTGGGTCCAGCTACTTTTGTTTTCAGTTTTGGTTTTTAAGTGAGTAGGCTTAAAGAACAGTCAAGATGTCATGCAAAAGCCCGAAGGCAAGGGACCACCAGGTTATAGAGGCAGAGATGCTTAAACCACTGGGTAGCACCACCAGAGTTCCAGGCGGCCATTGGCAGCAGTGACAGCAGCGGCCCTAGGGAGCCAAAGAGTGGCTCAGGGCAAGTGCTTGAGCCCTATGTCACCCACTCACAACACAATGGACTCCCTCCTAGTCCTGGCCTGTTTCCCAGGTCTCCTGTGGGAACCAAGTGAAGTAACCAAGTGGGATTGTTCTGTAACCCAACAGCTACTGACACAGAAGTGAAGCTCTTGTTACTCACATAAACACTCTTCGTGTCACCCAACCTGACTATCACAAGGGTTTCAATTCATTTCAATGGTAGGTGCATTCCCAGGGGAGTCTGCATGACTCTAGGAGGGAGCCAGACTTGAGTTCAAGTCCCAGCAGTGCCAATTGGCCCCAGTGTGATCGGAACAGTCTCTGGAACTCGTTCTCCACACTCAGCAAATATTTTTTGTTCTGTGTTTATAAACAGGGATAGTTCAGCTGCCCTGCAAAACAGCTGCTCCATAAGTAGAAATAGTAGGTCCTTGAAACAACCTACTATGTCCACTGTACAGAAACAACCTACTGAGATGTTCTTTCTGGGAAATCCACCCCCAGGGCCCCGGGGAGGAGCCAGGTTCCAATGGCTACCCATGCCAGCATTCTTTCTGGGAAATCCCACGGACAGAGGAGCAGGTCCATGGGGATGCAAAGAGTTGGACATGACTGAGCGACTGACCACCACCACTACCACTGTTAATGTGTCACTGTTGGTTTCTATGACCTCCATCTGCTTTATTTCACCTCAAATCAGATACCACCAGACATTATATAAGTGCACTCATTCACTCATTGTGTATCTCCCCCCAATATGTCATCAGAGGTCTTCTCTTTTAGTGCACCAGTGTACTCCAGTGTTCAAGACAGTGTCTGGTATAATGTAAGGGCTCAATAAATGTTTATTGAATATCAAACCATGAGTTCATTCGTTATGATTGCTTGGGGTTGGGTCCAGCTACTTTTGTTTTCAGTTTTGGTTTTTAAGTGAGTAGGCTTAAAGAACAGTCAAGATGTCATGCAAAAGCCCGAAGGCAAGGGACCACCAGGTTATAGAGGCAGAGATGCTTAAACCACTGGGTAGCACCACCAGAGTTCCAGGCGGCCATTGGCAGCAGTGACAGCAGCGGCCCTAGGGAGCCAAAGAGTGGCTCAGGGCAAGTGCTTGAGCCCTATGTCACCCACTCACAACACAATGGACTCCCTCCTAGTCCTGGCCTGTTTCCCAGGTCTCCTGTGGGAACCAAGTGAAGTAACCAAGTGGGATTGTTCTGTAACCCAACAGCTACTGACACAGAAGTGAAGCTCTTGTTACTCACATAAACACTCTTCGTGTCACCCAACCTGACTATCACAAGGGTTTCAATTCATTTCAATGGTAGGTGCATTCCCAGGGGAGTCTGCATGACTCTAGGAGGGAGCCAGACTTGAGTTCAAGTCCCAGCAGTGCCAATTGGCCCCAGTGTGATCGGAACAGTCTCTGGAACTCGTTCTCCACACTCAGCAAATATTTTTTGTTCTGTGTTTATAAACAGGGATAGTTCAGCTGCCCTGCAAAACAGCTGCTCCATAAGTAGAAATAGTAGGTCCTTGAAACAACCTACTATGTCCACTGTACAGATGGGGACACTGAGACCTGGGAGGTGAGATGATTATACTCCTATAGCTAATAAGAGATGGAACCTTGCCTCAAACTCAGGCAGATAATCAAGCTCCAAAGTTGTTCACACTAAGCTACATTGCCTTCCTTTTAAAAAGGATGTGGATATTCACAGCTATGTCTTCATTCATTTAGCAAAAAAACATCCATAAGCACCTGTGTACCTGGCACTGGGCTAGTCCCTGAAGAAAGAATGTCATGAATTAGACAAGCTCCTTGCTCTCATGGAACAAACAGCAAAGGCGACAAAGAACAAATGGATATGGGGGCTCATTCTGATAGCCAGGGAAGACCTGTCTAAAGATGAGACATGAGTGACCAGAAAGGATCAGTGGGGGGAGGGTTTCAGGACGGGAATTTCAGAAGGAAGAAGCAGTTAGTGCCAAGGTCCATGCAGGGAACAGACTTGACATATTCAAAGGATAGAAAGAAGGCCAGGGTGGCTGAACGGTCATGAGAAGAACAGCGGTTCAAGAAGAACCAGGAATGGCTGGTAGGGGGCAGATCAGGCAGGGTTCTATGGGCCTGAGCATAGAGTTGGGGTTTATTCTAAGAGCAGGAGGAAGCCCTGGCAGTTCAGGGGTTAGCAGTCTGCACATGCATTGCAGAGGTGTGGGTTCAATCCCTGTTCAGGGAACTAAGACCCTGCAAGTTGCATTGTGCAGCCAAAATAAACAATTTTTTTAAAGAGGAATTTAATTGCTTAAGCAATTAAGTCACAAATCTTAAGACTGCTCTGACAGCAATGTAGAATAAGGGGGTAAATGTAGAAACTGTAACATTAATGAAGACACTATCTCAATTGTTGGTGCAAGAAATGATGGTAGAAACAAAGGCTTATGTCCACCAAAAACCGCATACCAGAATGTCCACAGCAGCATTATTCGTAATAGACATGAGCAAGAAACAAGCCACAGGCCCGTCCATAGCAGAATGCATTAAACTGTAGGATAGTTGTCTGGTGGATACCACAGAGCAAAACAGCTGCTCCATAAGTAGAAATAGTAGGTCCTTGAAACAACCTACTATGTCCACTGTACAGATGGGGACACTGAGACCTGGGAGGTGAGATGATTATACTCCTATAGCTAATAAGAGATGGAACCTTGCCTCAAACTCAGGCAGATAATCAAGCTCCAAAGTTGTTCACACTAAGCTACATTGCCTTCCTTTTAAAAAGGATGTGGATATTCACAGCTATGTCTTCATTCATTTAGCAAAAAAACATCCATAAGCACCTGTGTACCTGGCACTGGGCTAGTCCCTGAAGAAAGAATGTCATGAATTAGACAAGCTCCTTGCTCTCATGGAACAAACAGCAAAGGCGACAAAGAACAAATGGATATGGGGGCTCATTCTGATAGCCAGGGAAGACCTGTCTAAAGATGAGACATGAGTGACCAGAAAGGATCAGTGGGGGGAGGGTTTCAGGACGGGAATTTCAGAAGGAAGAAGCAGTTAGTGCCAAGGTCCATGCAGGGAACAGACTTGACATATTCAAAGGATAGAAAGAAGGCCAGGGTGGCTGAACGGTCATGAGAAGAACAGCGGTTCAAGAAGAACCAGGAATGGCTGGTAGGGGGCAGATCAGGCAGGGTTCTATGGGCCTGAGCATAGAGTTGGGGTTTATTCTAAGAGCAGGAGGAAGCCCCTGGCAGTTCAGGGGTTAGCAGTCTGCACATGCATTGCAGAGGGTGTGGGTTCAATCCCTGTTCAGGGAACTAAGACCCTGCAAGTTGCATTGTGCAGCCAAAATAAACAATTTTTTTTTAAAGAGGAATTTAATTGCTTAAGCAATTAAGTCACAAATCTTAAGACTGCTCTGACAGCAATGTAGAATAAGGGGGTAAATGTAGAAACTGTAACATTAATGAAGACACTATCTCAATTGTTGGTGCAAGAAATGATGGTAGAAACAAAGGCTTATGTCCACCAAAAACCGCATACCAGAATGTCCACAGCAGCATTATTCGTAATAGACATGAGCAAGAAACAAGCCACAGGCCCGTCCATAGCAGAATGCATTAAACTGTAGGATAGTTGTCTGGTGGATACCACAGAGCAGTGAAAAGGAGAGTCTACCACTGCTTGCAGGAACATGGAGGGATCCCCCAACATGATGCTGAGAAGTCCGGAGAAAAACAATACATGATGTTTCACTCCATTTATAGGAGGTCAAAACGGACAGAACTGACCTGTGGCAACGGGGGCTGGAGAGTGGTTACCCGAGGAATGGTATCAACTGGGAGGGAGCATGAGAGGGGCAGCCGGCCTTTGAGAAATGCTCTCTAGCTTGCTCCACCTGGAGGTTATACAAGTGTTATACGAGTGCTTAAGATATAAAACAAGAGAAACAGGTAAAAGGCAAAAACGATGACAGAGCGGATCAAGCTGGCAGCAGCAAACAAACTTGACAGGTCCCTCCCTTAGGGTTCTGGAAGTGAAGTCAGCCTCCCAGGGCTCTACCTCCCGACTGGTGAGCCACATCCTCTGCCGTAGCTGAGACTGTCGCCCAGACGAGGGATGAGTCCAAGGCACCCACAGTCAAGAGGCGGCATCTGCCAGCAGCATTGGAAATGCCCAGCAAGAGGTCCAGAGCAATGCAGTCCGGCTCCCCACCCTGCCAGCTGGACCAGTAGCGCTTGGGCTGTGGAGGGAAGAAGCCTGATCCCACCAAGGAAGCCGCTGCAGACGGCCCCGGCCTGTTTTAAACTACTGTCAGCCAAAGAGCCACATCAGAACTGGAGCAGCTGGGCAGCCAGATTAGACTTCTGCCTGCTTTCAACCTGAGATGTCTGCACTGTGTTCACATCAGAAGGACTGCAGGTGGGACCCTGTTGTTCAGGGAAGCCTCCAGAAAGACCCCCATGGACTAGTGGGAGATGGGCTGGGAGGTGTTTTGTATCCTTGCAGTAAAAAATGTCTTTCATATCTCTTGAGAACTTTAGGAAAAAATTTAAAGGATCAAGAAGAAAAAATGCATTATATATACAATATTAATACACACACATACATACACAAGGGCTTCTCAGGTGGATCAGTGGCAAAGAAACTGCCTGCAGTGCAGGAGGCACAGGAGACAAGGGTTTGCGCCCTGGGCTGGGAAGACCCCCTGAGAAGGGCATGGCAACCCACCCCAGTATCCTTGCCTGGAGAATCCTATGCACAGAGGGGTCTGGTGGGCTACAATCTATAGAGTTGCAAAGTCGGGCACGACTGAAGTGATTGAACACACACGCACACAGGCATACACACACAAATGGGGTCCCTTCTCAGCTGCCTCTTTTCACTTCATAACTAATCTTGACTATCTTCCAGGGCTATTTGTGAGACTTCAAGTGCATCTGTTTTATCAGCTCCATAATAAAGCAATAGTCAACAAAGCTGGAACTTCACTTGCTACACACTGTTCTAAGCCCTTCCTGTGTCTGTAGGCCTTTAATCGTCACCTCAACCCTATGAGGCCAGTCCTACAGTTACCATCTCCGTTTTACACGTGAGGAGACCGAGGCTCTCCAGAGGTCAGCCCGAGGGCAGGACACGGTCCTGTCTTAAATGCAGGTGTGTCTGACCCCTAAGTCTGCCCTAATCAGCGTCGTGTGACAGTCCAATCCAATGAAGGTGCTGTGGTTGTCTTGAATCATCAGGCTCCTCCTCATACAATCAGATCAGGTCTGTTTTCCCTTTTATACAACCGAGTTGAGTAAGTCCTAGATAACCAGAGGTCAGCAAGACTATTTCCTTAGGATAAAGGCCTGGTGGTGGGACAGTTGGAGTGGAGGGCTAAGTTTCCTGCCCAATTAACTGCCCTCCAAGAAGGGTGTCATTGGCTCTCCCACCACCAGTGTGGGAGCTGTCTGTCTGCACAAGCTCAGCCACAAGTGATCCTCCATCCTCCCTCTCTCTTCTCCTTGAACACACAGGCGCACCATTGGCTGACGCCAACTACCAGATCACAAGCTCCCAGAACACAGAGGCCATGACGTACTCCTCTTAATACTCTGCACTCCAAGCTCCAAGGGATGGGGACAGTATCTGTCTTGGCAAAAGGCCATGTCCTCAAAGGAAAGAACACAGATTCTCACCTTCTAGCCTCTCTGCACACTCCAGGTCTCTCTTACTCCACTCTCACTCCTACTTAAACTCACAGCTTCAGACTTGACAGCTTCGCCACCACCGCCAGGAGGCCTTCCTTGCTTTCCCAGGTGGGCCAGGATGACTTCTTGGTAGCTCCACAGCCCCGTTTTAACCCCCAACAACATATTAACAGCATGGCCCACATTACATCGCACCAAACGTCATCAAATTGAAGCCACCTTCATTGTTGCGTGAACCCTAAGAAACACTCGGAGTCCATGCTTTTCCTTTTTTCCTGCAACTCTGTTAAGATACAATTCACATCCACACAATTCAGTTACTGAGCGTGTACAACTCCACGGGTTGTAATACATTCACAGATCACCACAGTCCATTTTTAGAATATATTCACTGCCAGCCCCCCAAAAGAAGCCCTGTACCCCTTACATGTCACCTCCCTATTCCTCTAGCCCCTACCCTTCACCCAGTTTCAGGCAACTTTTTCTTTTTAAACCTTTATTATGCTTTTAACTTTTACAGAGTTTTGTTGTTTACAGATATGTATGTTCCCAGATTAGGCATATGTATATCGCCCCCTTCCCACCCCTCCCAACCATCACACAGCACCCCTGAAGGATCCCCTTTTCTCACAGAGCAATGACTAGAGCTATTTTCTTCACTTATGATAGTACAGGCCTTCATGCTACTTCCTTTATGCCTCCCACCTTCCGTTCCTTCCCCACAATGTCCATATGTCCACTGTCCATGTCTTTCTGTCGGTGCACTGCATGTGGCATCATCACCATCCTACTAGATTCCATATATATGTGTTAATATACTGTATTTGTCCTTCTTTCTGACTGACTTCACTTTTTATGATACGTTCTAGATCCAGCCACCTCATTAGGGCTGATTCTTCTGCATTTCTTTTTACAGCTGTGTAGTATTCCATTGTATATATGTACCAGAGCTTTTGGATCTATTCGTTCATTGATGGGCATCCAGGTTGCTTCCATGTTCTAGCTATTGTATAGAGGGCTGCAATGAACATTGGGGTACAGGTGCTTCTTTCAGATTTGATTTCATCAGGGTATAAGTCTAAGAGTGGGATTGCTGGGTCGTAGGGTGCTTCTATTTTTAGTTTTTTAAGGAATTTCCATACTGTCTTCCATAGAGGCTGTATCAATTTACATTCCCACCAGTAATGCAGGAGTGTTCCCTTTTCTCCACACCCTCTCCAGCATTTATTGTCTGTCGATTTGTGGATGATGGCCATTCTGACGGGTGTGAGGTGTTATCTCATTGTAGTTTTGATTGGCATTTCTCTAAATTATTAGTGAAGTTGAGCATTGTTTCATGTGCTTTTGGGCCATCTGTATGTCATTGTTGGAGAGGTGTCTGTTTAGGTCCTTTTCCCATTTTTTGATTGGGTTGTTCGTTTTTCCTGTGCTGAGTTGTCTGTTAAGATACAATTCACATCCACACAATTCAGTTACTGAGCGTGTACAACTCCACGGGTTGTAATACATTCACAGATCACCACAGTCCATTTTTAGAATATATTCACTGCCAGCCCCCCAAAAGAAGCCCTGTACCTCTTACATGTCACCTCCCTATTCCTCTAGCCCCTACCCTTCACCCAGTTTCAGGCAACTTTTTCTTTTTAAACCTTTATTATGCTTTTAACTTTTACAGAGTTTTGTTGTTTACAGATATGTATGTTCCCAGATTAGGCATATGTATATCGCCCCCTTCCCACCCCTCCCAACCATCACACAGCACCCCTGAAGGATCCCCTTTTCTCACAGAGCAATGACTAGAGCTATTTTCTTCACTTATGATAGTACAGGCCTTCATGCTACTTCCTTTATGCCTCCCACCTTCCGTTCCTTCCCCACAATGTCCATATGTCCACTGTCCATGTCTTTCTGTCGGTGCACTGCATGTGGCATCATCACCATCCTACTAGATTCCATATATATGTGTTAATATACTGTATTTGTCCTTCTTTCTGACTGACTTCACTTTTTATGATACGTTCTAGATCCAGCCACCTCATTAGGGCTGATTCTTCTGCATTTCTTTTTACAGCTGTGTAGTATTCCATTGTATATATGTACCAGAGCTTTTGGATCTATTCGTTCATTGATGGGCATCCAGGTTGCTTCCATGTTCTAGCTATTGTATAGAGGGCTGCAATGAACATTGGGGTACAGGTGCTTCTTTCAGATTTGATTTCATCAGGGTATAAGTCTAAGAGTGGGATTGCTGGGTCGTAGGGTGCTTCTATTTTTAGTTTTTTAAGGAATTTCCATACTGTCTTCCATAGAGGCTGTATCAATTTACATTCCCACCAGTAATGCAGGAGTGTTCCCTTTTCTCCACACCCTCTCCAGCATTTATTGTCTGTCGATTTGTGGATGATGGCCATTCTGACGGGTGTGAGGTGTTATCTCATTGTAGTTTTGATTGGCATTTCTCTAAATTATTAGTGAAGTTGAGCATTGTTTCATGTGCTTTTGGGCCATCTGTATGTCATTGTTGGAGAGGTGTCTGTTTAGGTCCTTTTCCCATTTTTTGATTGGGTTGTTCGTTTTTCCTGTGCTGAGTTGTCTGATTTGCTTGTCGATTTTGGAGATTAATTCTTTGTCTGTTGTTTCATTTGCTATGATTTTCTCCCATTCTGTGGGCTGTCTGTTCACCTTTTTTGCAATTGCTTTTGCTGTACAAAAGCTTTTAAGTTTCATTAGGTCCCACATGTTCATTTGTCTTTTTAGTTCCGCTATTCTAGTAGGTGGGTCAGAGAAGATCTTGCTTTGATTGATGTCCTTGAGGGTTTTGCCTATATTCTCCTCTAAGAGTTTGATGGTTTCTGGTCTCACATTTAGGTCTTTAATCCATTTTGAGTTGATCTTTGTGTATGGTGTCAGGGAATGTTCCAACTTCATTTTTTTGCATGTAGCTGTCCAATTTCCCCAGCACCATTTGTTGAAGAGGCTGTCTTTGTCCCATTTTAGATTTTCGCCTCCTTTGTCAAAAATAAGGTACCCATAGGTGCGTGGGTTTATCTCTGCATTCTCTATCTTGTTCCATTGGTCGATATTTCTGTTTTTGTACCAGTACCATACTGTCTTGATGACTGTTGCTTTGTAGTAGAGTCTGAAGTTGGGGAGGCTGATCCCTCCAGCTCCATTCTTCTTCCTGAGGATTGTTTTGGCTATCCGAGGTCTTTTGTGTTTCCATATGAACTGTGTTATTCATTGGTCTAGTTCTGTGAAGAATGTCATTGGAAGTTTGATAGGGATCACATTGAATCTATAGATGACATTTGGTAGTATGGTCATTTTCACAATATTGATTCTTCCAATCCAGGAACATGGAATATCTCTCCATCTGTTTAAGTCTTCTTTAATGTCTCTCATGAGTATCTTGTAATTTTCTGTGTACAGTTCTTGGGTTTCTTTGGGTAGGTTTATTCCTAGATATTTGATTCTTTTGGTTGTGATGGTGAAGGGGATTGCCTCTTTGATTTCATTTTCTGATTTTTCATTGTTTGTGTATAGGAATGCCAGTGATTTTGTATCCTGCGACTTTGCTGAATTCGCTGATTAACTCTAGTAGTTTTGTAATAGTGTCTTTGGGATTTTCTATGTATAATATCATGTCATCTGCAAATAGAGAGAGTTTGACTTCTTCCTTTTCAATCTGGACTCCTTTGATTTCTTTCTCTTCTCTTATTGCTGTTGCTAGAACTTCCAGGACTATGTTGAATAAGAGTGGTGAAAGTGGACACCCTTGTCTTGTTCCTGATCTTAGAGGAATGCTTTCAGTTTTTCACCGTTGAGGATAATGTTCGCTGTGGGCTTCTCATATATGGCTTTCACTATGTTGAGATAGGTTCCTTCTATGCCTATTTTTGGAAGAGTTTTTATCATAAATGGATGCTGTACTTTGTCAAAGGCTTTTTCTGCATCTATTGAGATGATCATGTGATTTTTGTCTCTCAATCTGTTGATATGGTGTATCACATTGATTGATTTGTGGATATTGAAGAATCCTTGCATGCCTGGGATGAACCCGACTTGATCATGATGTATGAGCTTTTTGATGTGTTGTTGAATTCTGTTTGCTAGGATTTTGTTGAGGATTTGGGTTCTCTATCTTGTTCCATTGGTCGATATTTCTGTTTTTGTACCAGTACCATACTGTCTTGATGACTGTTGCTTTGTAGTAGAGTCTGAAGTTGGGGAGGCTGATCCCTCCAGCTCCATTCTTCTTCCTGAGGATTGTTTTGGCTATCCGAGGTCTTTTGTGTTTCCATATGAACTGTGTTATTCATTGGTCTAGTTCTGTGAAGAATGTCATTGGAAGTTTGATAGGGATCACATTGAATCTATAGATGACATTTGGTAGTATGGTCATTTTCACAATATTGATTCTTCCAATCCAGGAACATGGAATATCTCTCCATCTGTTTAAGTCTTCTTTAATGTCTCTCATGAGTATCTTGTAATTTTCTGTGTACAGTTCTTGGGTTTCTTTGGGTAGGTTTATTCCTAGATATTTGATTCTTTTGGTTGTGATGGTGAAGGGGATTGCCTCTTTGATTTCATTTTCTGATTTTTCATTGTTTGTGTATAGGAATGCCAGTGATTTTGTATCCTGCGACTTTGCTGAATTCGCTGATTAACTCTAGTAGTTTTGTAATAGTGTCTTTGGGATTTTCTATGTATAATATCATGTCATCTGCAAATAGAGAGAGTTTGACTTCTTCCTTTTCAATCTGGACTCCTTTGATTTCTTTCTCTTCTCTTATTGCTGTTGCTAGAACTTCCAGGACTATGTTGAATAAGAGTGGTGAAAGTGGACACCCTTGTCTTGTTCCTGATCTTAGAGGGAATGCTTTCAGTTTTTCACCGTTGAGGATAATGTTCGCTGTGGGCTTCTCATATATGGCTTTCACTATGTTGAGATAGGTTCCTTCTATGCCTATTTTTGGAAGAGTTTTTATCATAAATGGATGCTGTACTTTGTCAAAGGCTTTTTCTGCATCTATTGAGATGATCATGTGATTTTTGTCTCTCAATCTGTTGATATGGTGTATCACATTGATTGATTTGTGGATATTGAAGAATCCTTGCATGCCTGGGATGAACCCGACTTGATCATGATGTATGAGCTTTTTGATGTGTTGTTGAATTCTGTTTGCTAGGATTTTGTTGAGGATTTTGGCATCTAGATTCATCAGTGAAACTGGCCTATAATTTTCTTTTTTTGTGTTGTCTTTGTCAGGCAACTATTAATCCATTTCCTACCACCATAGATTTCCCTATTGTGAAGCTTCATATGAATGAAAACATACAACATGTGAACCAATATGACTGGCTTCTTTCACTTAGCATGACATTTTCAGGTTCATCCACACTATAGTGTGTATTGGTACTTTACTCCTTTTTAGAGTAGCATAATACTTCATGATAGGGACAGACCAAATTTATCTATCTATTCATCAGCTGATGAATATTTGGCTACTTCTACCTTCTGACTATTGCAAATTACGCTGCTGTAAACATTTGCTTCATGTTTTTATGTGGACATACATTTTCATCTTTCTTGGGGATATGCCCAAGAGTTGTGATGCTTTCTTACCACTTTATTTCTATTTATTTAAAAAGCACTGTTAGACACATTTAGATATCAATTTTTTATCACCTATAACTCCGGCACATATTTTCTTTTAAAAAAGAAGCAAAATACATCAGCTAAGATATTCCAAGAATGTTTTCAATACAAAGTCTGGGTCCTTTAAACCATTTTTAAAATCATAGTTGCCAGTGTCCATATTTTCCTATAAGCTGTGGTCCCGTGTGCCATAAAAGAGCATTAGCAACACAAGAACACTGAAAAAAAGAGCACCACTGTCATCTCCAAGCCAGGCTAACCTCATCCTGACTGCCGCTGGGTAACAGTGATTTCACACCATTAATCGTAAGATGCACCCTGGCAAACCTGCCCGGTGGTTCAGTGGTTAAGACGCCATGCTTCCGACACAGAAAGCACGGGTTCAAGCCCTGGTTGGGAAACTAAGATCCCCCATGCTGCGGTGTGGCCAAAAAAAGAAAAAGAGACATTCCCCTCTTGAAGAGGTCAATATGTGGGAAAATGTACACCTTAGAATTTACAAAGTACAGTTATTTCCTGTCTGCTTATCTGTACCCCACACTAAAGGTCACAAGTGTCTTAAGGACAGGAGCCAATCTTCACCCTTGTACTCATTCCCACATTTAGTCAACAGAAATATTTGAAGAACCTTGCCCACACATGATACATTCCTAATGAAAATATACCAAGTGAATGAATGAATGTTGATTTGCTTTGGGAAATGGAGTTCACCTCCTATCTGGGGGACCACCATCAATTTGTTTCACCTCCCTACATTGTTTCCCTGTCTGTGAGATGAGAGTAGCAGTAAGGATGAAAATGAGCTCGTATGTACAAGGCACCTAGGAGAGTTTCCAGCACAGAGCAGGCTATTGGAAAATATCTGTGGAATCAAAGCACAAATAACCGAATGAGAAAATAATTATTATTGCAGCTAAAATTGATCACACACTTACCTGTGTGCCAGACACTCTTGAACGCACTTAGTGGACGTGTGCTCCTTTTCTAGCCCCTTATTTGACCCTCACGATGAAAATTTAAAATGTTGGTTGCTGCTGTAAACATTTGCTTCAGGTTTTTATGTGGCCTTACATTTTCATCTTTCTTGGGGATATGCCCAAGAGTTGTGATGCTTTCTTACCACTTTATTTCTATTTATTTAAAAAGCACTGTTAGACACATTTAGATATCAATTTTTTATCACCTATAACTCCGGCACATATTTTCTTTTAAAAAAGAAGCAAAATACATCAGCTAAGATATTCCAAGAATGTTTTCAATACAAAGTCTGGGTCCTTTAAACCATTTTTAAAATCATAGTTGCCAGTGTCCATATTTTCCTATAAGCTGTGGTCCCGTGTGCCATAAAAGAGCATTAGCAACACAAGAACACTGAAAAAAAGAGCACCACTGTCATCTCCAAGCCAGGCTAACCTCATCCTGACTGCCGCTGGGTAACAGTGATTTCACACCATTAATCGTAAGATGCACCCTGGCAAACCTGCCCGGTGGTTCAGTGGTTAAGACGCCATGCTTCCGACACAGAAAGCACGGGTTCAAGCCCTGGTTGGGAAACTAAGATCCCCCATGCTGCGGTGTGGCCAAAAAAAGAAAAAGAGACATTCCCCTCTTGAAGAGGTCAATATGTGGGAAAATGTACACCTTAGAATTTACAAAGTACAGTTATTTCCTGTCTGCTTATCTGTACCCCACACTAAAGGTCACAAGTGTCTTAAGGACAGGAGCCAATCTTCACCCTTGTACTCATTCCCACATTTAGTCAACAGAAATATTTGAAGAACCTTGCCCACACATGATACATTCCTAATGAAAATATACCAAGTGAATGAATGAATGTTGATTTGCTTTGGGAAATGGAGTTCACCTCCTATCTGGGGGACCACCATCAATTTGTTTCACCTCCCTACATTGTTTCCCTGTCTGTGAGATGAGAGTAGCAGTAAGGATGAAAATGAGCTCGTATGTACAAGGCACCTAGGAGAGTTTCCAGCACAGAGCAGGCTATTGGAAAATATCTGTGGAATCAAAGCACAAATAACCGAATGAGAAAATAATTATTATTGCAGCTAAAATTGATCACACACTTACCTGTGTGCCAGACACTCTTGAACGCACTTAGTGGACGTGTGCTCCTTTTTCTAGCCCCTTATTTGACCCTCACGATGAGTTTAAAATGTTGGTACTAATACTGTGTGCTCAGTTCCTCAGTTGTGTCTGACTCTCTGCAATCCCATGGACTGTAGCCCTCCAGGCTCCTCTGTCCATGGGATTTTCCAGGCCAAGAATACTGGAGTGGGTTGCTGTTTCCTTCTCTAGGGGATCTTACCTACCCAAGGACTGAGCCCACATCTCCTGTGTCTCCTGCACTGGCAGGCAGATTCTTTACCATGGAGCCACCAGGGAAGCCCTGGGTACTAATATTATCCCCACTTAAATGAGGACAGTGACAATGAGGAAACGTGAGGCATGGAGCAGTGACTCAATGAATAAGTGAATGCAGGAATGAACAAAGGTTGACTTACATTAAAATCCCAGCATCTAGTCTCTATAGAGGGGTAACCTGACAGTCCCCTCACTTCTCTGAGCCTCATCTCTAACTGTAAAACAGGGAAGTAAATCACCTGGTCCTCACAGGCAGGTACTAAAAAGGAAGTGAGTCTGTATGCATCAAGAAAGCACCTGGCTAAGGTGCAAATGGGTCAAATGAAGCTGACCCATTTGATAGGAAAATCCCTCCCTTGCTTGGCCAGGTGACCTTGGACAAGTCACATAACTTCTCTGAACTCATTTCCTCAGCTGTAAAACTGGATCACGAGTACCCCCACATCCCCAAGGTGGCAGTGAGGGAACCTGCGGTCATGCCTGCAAAATTCGTAGCTCAGCCAGGGACTGCCTCAGAGAGAGATTCACAGTGACAGTGGCCCTCACCCCGTCCAGACCTGCTTTCCAGAAACGGCTTCCCAGCTGAAATGGGCCCCTCCCTCTGGAGGCAAACCCACCTCATGCCTGCAGCGCCAGACTTTCAAGCTGTCAGACAGGCAGGGCACAAGCCAGTGGGTGCACTTCCCCTTCCCCCAGATGAATAAATCATTACAGGAGAGCATTATGCATCCCACCAGCATCCATAAGGACCTTGAATTATATATAAAAAGGCAGCAAAAGCAATTTATCCCAGGCACGTGCAAGTCATAAAATGGGAGTTCTCAGGCGCTCGAGACAATTTTCAGATATTGCAGTTTTTATCAAAGCAAAAAGGCCCTCCAAAGGCGCACCCAGTCCCACGGGTGCAGGGATGCCTTAATCGGGTTTATTTATTATCAGAGGAGAGAAATCTAACTCTCCCTCCTGGCTCTGCCACCTCCCCCCACCCACTGCCCCAGCTCGTCTGCTTTCTCAGCTCAGGAGCTCTGGAAGGTGAGGGGCAGCTCCCCACAGCAACCACCTTCCTGGTGGGAATTGTCTGCTGGGAGGCTGGGGGTGGGACCAGGTGGGCTCCAGATCTCTGGAGGGAGAGGGACGAAGGGAGAAGGAGCTGCAAGAAGAGAAAATGGTCCAGTACCAAGAGCTCTAGGTCAAAGTTCCAGAGTCCCATTTTGTTTACATACATGTATATATAAGTTTTATTTCTTTATTTTACTTTTGGCTATGCTGGGTCTTCATTGCTGTATGGGTTTTTCTCTAGTTTCAATGAGCAAAGGCTACTCTCTAGTTGCAGTGTGTGAGCTTCTCTTTGCAATGGCTTCTCTTGTTGCAGAGCACGGACTCTAGGGCATGTGGGCTTTGGTAGCATCAGCTTGTGATCTCTAGAACACAGGCTCAGTAGCTGCACATGAGCTTAGTTGCTCCACTGTCTGTGGCATCTTCCCAGATTAGGGATTGAAGCACGTCTTCTGCATGGGCATGTGGATTCTTTACCACTGAGCCAGCAGGGAAGCCCCCAGAGTCCCACTTTCACCCCTGGTTACATGGGGGGAAATCACGGCACTACGAGGTTGAGCAACAACTTGTTCAAGGTCACGTGAGGAAAGAGGAGGGGAGCTGGAACGACAGCACAGTCAGGTCGGCAGACATGGACTGAGGGCCTCTGGGGCGCTAGGGATACATGGCAGACATGTCCTGCACAGGTGACTTCCGGCGGCTCCTTCCAACAGTCGCCCTCTATCCCTGGGCTTCTGCCCCTGGCTTGCTTTGTTGCTGATGCTCAAATGTACCAGGTGCCCTCCTGTCTTGGGGCTTTTGTGCTTGCAATTCTTCCTTCTGCCTGGAACGCTGTTCCTCCAGGTCTTTGCATAACTGACTCCCTCCTTCATGGCCTCTGCTCAAATGTCACCTTCTCGGGGAGGACTTCCCTGACCACCTTACCCAACTGGCAAGTCTTTCCCACACCCCGAGGCTCCATCACCTTGTCACATGTTGGGTTATCCTGAAGCAAACAGCGCCAGAGTGTAGAATATAGAGGGGGAAGCAGGTTTGAGAAAAGAGGGGAAGATCAATGGTGACACAGTTTTAACAAAGCCTCGTTCACACAGGCTAAGAGTTCTTCAGGCACGTCTTGTTCCCCCAGATGTCCCGAGTCAGCCTGGAATGGAACCCTTCCAGTCACAGTCACTAGTGCAGGCTGTCCCGGAAAAGGTGTGAGCTTTGCAAGGTGGCTGTGCAGCTCAGGCCAACTCTGAAGAAGCCGACAGGGTGGGCTGTCTGTGGACTGCCCTCCCACAGACGACCAGCAAGTCTTTCCTCAACGGGCCACGCAGGCGGACCGTCTGCATGTTTACAACACTCCTGACCCTGCTTGAAATCCAGCACTTAACCACCACTCAACACAGCACATGTCTATGTGCTTACTTGTTTACCATCTTTCCAGATGACTCAACTGTTGTTTTCAAGAATACAACCAATGGCCATCTTTTTCTCATTACCTAGAATACTGCTTAGTGTACAGCAGATACCTAATAAGAACGGGGCCAACTCAATCCCAGAGTTAGGGTTGCTCCACTGTCTGTGGCATCTTCCCAGATTAGGGATTGAAGCACGTCTTCTGCATGGGCATGTGGATTCTTTACCACTGAGCCAGCAGGGAAGCCCCCAGAGTCCCACTTTCACCCCTGGTTACATGGGGGGAAATCACGGCACTACGAGGTTGAGCAACAACTTGTTCAAGGTCACGTGAGGAAAGAGGAGGGGAGCTGGAACGACAGCACAGTCAGGTCGGCAGACATGGACTGAGGGCCTCTGGGGCGCTAGGGATACATGGCAGACATGTCCTGCACAGGTGACTTCCGGCTCCTTCCAACAGTCGCCCTCTATCCCTGGGCTTCTGCCCCTGGCTTGCTTTGTTGCTGATGCTCAAATGTACCAGGTGCCCTCCTGTCTTGGGGCTTTTGTGCTTGCAATTCTTCCTTCTGCCTGGAACGCTGTTCCTCCAGGTCTTTGCATAACTGACTCCCTCCTTCATGGCCTCTGCTCAAATGTCACCTTCTCGGGGAGGACTTCCCTGACCACCTTACCCAACTGGCAAGTCTTTCCCACACCCCGAGGCTCCATCACCTTGTCACATGTTGGGTTATCCTGAAGCAAACAGCGCCAGAGTGTAGAATATAGAGGGGGAAGCAGGTTTGAGAAAAGAGGGAAGATCAATGGTGACACAGTTTTAACAAAGCCTCGTTCACACAGGCTAAGAGTTCTTCAGGCACGTCTTGTTCCCCCAGATGTCCCGAGTCAGCCTGGAATGGAACCCTTCCAGTCACAGTCACTAGTGCAGGCTGTCCCGGAAAAGGTGTGAGCTTTGCAAGGTGGCTGTGCAGCTCAGGCCAACTCTGAAGAAGCCGACAGGGTGGGCTGTCTGTGGACTGCCCTCCCACAGACGACCAGCAAGTCTTTCCTCAACGGGCCACGCAGGCGGACCGTCTGCATGTTTACAACACTCCTGACCCTGCTTGAAATCCAGCACTTAACCACCACTCAACACAGCACATGTCTATGTGCTTACTTGTTTACCATCTTTCCAGATGACTCAACTGTTGTTTTCAAGAATACAACCAATGGCCATCTTTTTCTCATTACCTAGAATACTGCTTAGTGTACAGCAGATACCTAATAAGAACGGGGCCAATCAACGAGTGCCTTCCACTGCTCCCAACTTAACAGAGAAGACTGGACAGTGAACAATTACATTTCAGCACCGTGAGTACCATCAGAGGGAACATCTCAAGAGCAATGGGGATCTCTTCACCCAGCCTAGGGTGGGGAGTGTCCAGGGAAGGCTGTCTGGCTTCAAGACTACGACTATTCCCACTTCACCAGGACAGGACAGCCGGTACGGAAGCAGCTGCCATCGTACTCGGGGCTCCTCCATCATCTTGATGTGTCAGGCATGGTTACTTAACCATTTCATGGTTTTATATATCGCCCTCCAGCCAGGTTATAACTTTTCTGAGCTCCGGGAGCATGTCTTACATTTCTTTTCTTTATCCCCCTCCATGCAAGAGTGGTGTTTTGTGCATCGCTGACACTCATTGCATAATTACTAGAACATATGAGTCAGACCTGTAAGGACGAAGCAGCATAGCTGTGGGTGACTAGGTTTTCTGACCTCCAGTTGGGACATACAGTCTGTAAAAATAAAAACAGCTCTCATGTAGTGAGCACCAGCTCCAGACAGATGCTGTGCCAAGCACTTTGCATACAACACAGTATCCAGTTCTCGTGCCGACCTTGCAAGGTAGAGGTCTGAAAATAATTCCCATTTTACAGGTGAGAAAACTGATGCTCAGAGAGGGGAAAACATCGAGTCTCCAGACAAGCCTGAGCTGGTGCTCTGAACCACTACACTGATCTTTTAAGGTTAACAAGGGAGTTTTAAATCAGGAGAGAATCGTAAAATCTAGGTTGTGAGGCCAAACACATAAGCCTCTATAAGCCTAAGGTCGCTAGGGTCTCTGTGTATCCAGGAGGTCAAGTAGCATGACAAAGCGCCGGGGGAAGGTCTTTCCTCAACGGGCCACGCAGGCGGACCGTCTGCATGTTTACAACACTCCTGACCCTGCTTGAAATCCAGCACTTAACCACCACTCAACACAGCACATGTCTATGTGCTTACTTGTTTACCATCTTTCCAGATGACTCAACTGTTGTTTTCAAGAATACAACCAATGGCCATCTTTTTCTCATTACCTAGAATACTGCTTAGTGTACAGCAGATACCTAATAAGAACGGGGCCAATCAACGAGTGCCTTCCACTGCTCCCAACTTAACAGAGAAGACTGGACAGTGAACAATTACATTTCAGCACCGTGAGTACCATCAGAGGGAACATCTCAAGAGCAATGGGGATCTCTTCACCCAGCCTAGGGTGGGGAGTGTCCAGGGAAGGCTGTCTGGCTTCAAGACTACGACTATTCCCACTTCACCAGGACAGGACAGCCGGTACGGAAGCAGCTGCCATCGTACTCGGGGCTCCTCCATCATCTTGATGTGTCAGGCATGGTTACTTAACCATTTCATGGTTTTATATATCGCCTCTCCAGCCAGGTTATAACTTTTCTGAGCTCCGGGAGCATGTCTTACATTTCTTTTCTTTATCCCCCTCCATGCAAGAGTGGTGTTTTGTGCATCGCTGACACTCATTGCATAATTACTAGAACATATGAGTCAGACCTGTAAGGACGAAGCAGCATAGCTGTGGGTGACTAGGTTTTCTGACCTCCAGTTGGGACATACAGTCTGTAAAAATAAAAACAGCTCTCATGTAGTGAGCACCAGCTCCAGACAGATGCTGTGCCAAGCACTTTGCATACAACACAGTATCCAGTTCTCGTGCCGACCTTGCAAGGTAGAGGTCTGAAAATAATTCCCATTTTACAGGTGAGAAAACTGATGCTCAGAGAGGGGAAAACATCGAGTCTCCAGACAAGCCTGAGCTGGTGCTCTGAACCACTACACTGATCTTTTAAGGTTAACAAGGGAGTTTTAAATCAGGAGAGAATCGTAAAATCTAGGTTGTGAGGCCAAACACATAAGCCTCTATAAGCCTAAGGTCGCTAGGGTCTCTGTGTATCCAGGAGGTCAAGTAGCATGACAAATGGCTATTCTTCCCCCATTCATTCTCAGCTCTGTACTAATTTCTGATGTTTTATCTTAGTTACTGGTTGTGCCTCCACCAGAAGAACCAGAAACTGCCTCCAAAAGAGATTAATGTGACACCATGAAGGTTGGGTGATTGTGCCCAGATCATTACAAATAAGGAAACCTAGCTTTCTCAGCACACTGAGTGTGGGATCATCTCATTAGCCACACTTCAAGACTGATGTACAAACCAGATGACAACTTGATCATGTGCAAAGGGAAATTACTACAGTAGGGATTGGTTCAGAAAGTCTATGCAACCAGTACTTTCTCTCCTAGTAAGAAGACCAGCCTGGGGAAATAAATAATAATCTGGTTTCTTGATGAATAAAATAGGGACAAGGAGAGATGGATACATCCACTGAATGTTTAGTGACAGTAGACTCAGATGGATGGGAGCAAGCATTTCATGGAAAAGATAGTTCCGATGGGATCATAACTTCTTAGTGTTGTTGTTCAGCCACTAAGCTATGTCCAACACTTTGTAACCCCATGGACTGTGGCATGTCAGGCTCTCCTGTCCTTCACTATCTCCAGGAGTCTGCTCAAATTCATGTCCATTAAGTTTCATTTTCCTCTTTGCCTCCCTTCACCTTGTTGCCTCCAAATTTTCCAGCATCAGGTCTTTTCCATGTGGGTGACTAGGTTTTCTGACCTCCAGTTGGGACATACAGTCTGTAAAAATAAAAACAGCTCTCATGTAGTGAGCACCAGCTCCAGACAGATGCTGTGCCAAGCACTTTGCATACAACACAGTATCCAGTTCTCGTGCCGACCTTGCAAGGTAGAGGTCTGAAAATAATTCCCATTTTACAGGTGAGAAAACTGATGCTCAGAGAGGGGAAAACATCGAGTCTCCAGACAAGCCTGAGCTGGTGCTCTGAACCACTACACTGATCTTTTAAGGTTAACAAGGGAGTTTTAAATCAGGAGAGAATCGTAAAATCTAGGTTGTGAGGCCAAACACATAAGCCTCTATAAGCCTAAGGTCGCTAGGGTCTCTGTGTATCCAGGAGGTCAAGTAGCATGACAAATGGCTATTCTTCCCCCATTCATTCTCAGCTCTGTACTAATTTCTGATGTTTTATCTTAGTTACTGGTTGTGCCTCCACCAGAAGAACCAGAAACTGCCTCCAAAAGAGATTAATGTGACACCATGAAGGTTGGGTGATTGTGCCCAGATCATTACAAATAAGGAAACCTAGCTTTCTCAGCACACTGAGTGTGGGATCATCTCATTAGCCACACTTCAAGACTGATGTACAAACCAGATGACAACTTGATCATGTGCAAAGGGAAATTACTACAGTAGGGATTGGTTCAGAAAGTCTATGCAACCAGTACTTTCTCTCCTAGTAAGAAGACCAGCCTGGGGAAATAAATAATAATCTGGTTTCTTGATGAATAAAATAGGGACAAGGAGAGATGGATACATCCACTGAATGTTTAGTGACAGTAGACTCAGATGGATGGGAGCAAGCATTTCATGGAAAAGATAGTTCCGATGGGATCATAACTTCTTAGTGTTGTTGTTCAGCCACTAAGCTATGTCCAACACTTTGTAACCCCATGGACTGTGGCATGTCAGGCTCTCCTGTCCTTCACTATCTCCAGGAGTCTGCTCAAATTCATGTCCATTAAGTTTCATCCTCTGCCTCCCCCTTCACCTGTTGCCTCCAATCTTTTCCAGCATCAGGGTCTTTTCCAATGAGTCGGCACAAGTAGTCAAAGTATTGAAGCTTCAGCATCAGTCCTTCCAATGAATGTTCAGGGTTGATTTCCCTTAGGACTGATTGGTTTGATCTCCTTGCACTCCAAGGGACTCTCAAGAATCTTCTCCAGCACCATAATTCAAAAGCATCAATTCTTCAGCACTTAGCCTTCTTTATGGCCTCTTACACCCGTACACAACTACTAAAAAAGCCATAGCTTTGACTATACAGACCTTTGTTGGAAAACCGATGTCTCTGGTTCTTAATATGCTGTCTAGGTTTGTCACAGTTTTCCATCCAAGGAGCATTCATCATTTAATTTCATCGCTGCATTCACCATCCACAGTGATTTTGGAGCCCAAGAAAACAAACTTGGTCACTATTTCCACTTTTTCCCCTTTTATCTGCCATGAAGTGATGGGACTGGATGCCATGATCCTAATTTTTGGAATGCTGAGTTTTAAGCCAGCTTTTCACTCTCCTCTTTCACCCTCATCAAGAGGCTCTTTAGTTCCTCTTCACTTTCCGTCATTACAGTGGTGTCATCTGCATATCTGAAAGTGTTGATATTTCTCCCAGAAATATTGATTCCAGCTTGTGATTCACCCAACCTGGCATTTCACACGATGCACTTTGCATAACAGGGCTTCCTTGTTGGCTCAGTGGCAAAAAATCTGCCTGCCAATGTAGGAGACGTGGGTTTGATCCCTGGGTTAGGGAAGATCCCCTAAAAAAGGAAATGGCAACCTACTTCAGTATTCTTGCCTGAGAAATCCCATGGACAGAAGAGCCTGGAGGGCTACAGTCCATGGGATTGAAAATCAGACTTAGCGACTAAACAATATGTAACAATATGTTGTACAGCACAGCAGAATATAGCAAATTCTGCATATAAGTTAAATAACCAGGGTGACAATCTATAGCCTTGTACTCCTTTCCCAATTTTGAACCAGTCAGTTATTTATAACTATTACAACTCAACTGGCAGCAATATCTGCCTCCATCTTGTGGCAGAGATTCTGGTCATTGCTGAAAGGCAATTGTCAACTCCCTTTCCCATGGCTGTTTCATACTACAGAGACTAGATAAACATATACTCACTCTCTTTAGAACTAACAATGGTCATATCTGGTCAATGATGCATAATGGCAAATCATCTTAGGGGCTTCTGGGAAGATATCTGCCTTCCTGATGAAAGGTACAGAAGCAAGAGAAAAACTCACTGGTGCTACCTCTTTCTCTTTCTTTTTGCCTAAACATGGATGTGATACATGGAACTGCAGCAGCCACTTTGCAAGCATGAGGAAGATGAAAAGTCAATGTGGCAAAGTTTATGGACTGGAAAGGAAGAACACAGATCATAGATAATATTGCTGACCTGATGCACCAAACCTAAAACTTCCTACATCCAGATTTCCCTCTGGAGAAGATCATTAAATGTCTTTGTTGCTTAAGCCTTTGTAGTTTCAGTTATCTATTGCACAATTACAAATCACTCCAAAGTGAAGCAGCTTTAAATAACAACCATTATTATCTCTCATGATTCAGCGAGCTCACTGGGCTCAGCAGGGCAGTTATTCTCTTCACATGGTATTGACTAGGGCCGCAATCATCTGGAAGCTCTACTGAGTTGAATGTCCAAAGGAGCTCACTCCCATGACTGGCAACGGACTGCGAGCTCAACCTTTCTCTGTATAACCTGGGTTTCTCATAACAAGGCAGCTGGGTCCCAAATGGGACACTTCCAAGTGTGCAGCAGTAGAAGGTGGAGATCTTTTGCAGCCCAGACTCACAAAATATAGAGCATCACTTCCACTTCATTCTGTTTTTCAAAGTGAGCCCAGATTTAGGAGGAAGGGAAGGAGACACTGCCTCTTAATGGGAGGAGTGGCAAGGAAGTTTCAGCCACCTTTAACTGACCACAGTTATGAATCTGCTTTTATATGACTTGCAACTTAAGGCACTTCCCTAAATGCAGCCTTGCAAAGAGAAAGGCTCCCTCTCCACTGGGACAGGCTGCAGTGGCTGCACTGCCAAGGTCAGCATTTGCGACTCTGTCCTCCAGGCCCCCGTGGCAGATGATGATGGATGCAACCTTGCTTTAAACATGTTAATACATTTGATCACATGACAGACACATTTTGTGGGCTAGGAGCCACCCTGCCTCTTTAAGGTGACTTTGTACTGCTCTGCCGTGATCTATAATATATTGACTTCATGGTTTAACTCTCAGAAGGCAATCTTCACTCTCTGTGTTTCCCAAGTACTTGAGAAAGCATCGCTGCAGCCCTCTAAACCTGGCAGTAATCTTCATCAAGACGACTGTCCTGCTTGCCCTGTCTCCATCACAGGGTCACTGAAAGAATCCGATGAAATGATATCTGCAAGTATTGTTGGAATGGTTAAGAGGGATTACAACTATCATAATCAAATAAGCATCTTGTGTCAGTCATGGCCTTTTTGGTAAAGGTTACATTAAACCTTATACAATACAGCTTATGCAAAAGGAAGAAAAGTTGGCCAGAAGTCTAAGGGAGTCTTGCCAGTTTCAGAAATGGCGGGCTCCAGCAACTCACATGTTGTCAGCAGGACCTATTTTCTCTCCACCTCTTGGTCCTGATCTCCTCCAGATGGCTTAATTTCTCAACAGGACAGGCTGCCAACAACTTCAGTGCACATTCTCCTAGTTTCTCCTTCCTTAATTATTTTTAAAATTTTATTTATTTTTGTCTGTGCTGGGTCCTTGTTCCTGTGTGGGCTTTCTCCAGTTGTGTGTTGCAGAGCACAAGCTCCAGAGTGTGCAGGTTTCAGGAGCTGTGACACATGGGCTCAGCAGTTGTGCTTCCCAGGCTTTAGAGCACAGGCTCAATAGTTCTGGTTTACAGGCTTAGTTGCTCTGAGGCAGGTGAGATCTTCCTGGATGAGGGATCAAACCTGTATTTCCCACATTGACAGGCAGATTCTTCACCACTGAGCCACCAGGGAAGCCCCTTCCCCAACTCTTTAAACAGAACTCTGTCTCCTGACCATTATTGGTCCCAGTTGAGCAAAATGCCCATCTTTTAACCAATCCTTATGGCCAAGGGCATGTAATAGGGAATGGAGATAGATCCATGATATAAAACATGGATACCTTGACAGGTGCACTGTAAGTGAGCGGAGAACATAGACGACAGAGAGAAGCAGAGAATGGAGTAGTCATGGCAAGAAGTGCAAGAGAAAGACTTTGCAGCTCCATGGCTGTTTGTTTTCCTCCCTGGCTTTTTGTTTCCATCCTTAAGGAAAGAATCAGTCTTGATAGAAGACATTTACAGTGACTTAATACTATGCCCAAATTTTCATAGCAAACTGTGCAATGGTTACAACTCTGCGCTCCCAATGCAGGGGGCACTGGTTTGATACCTGGCCAGGGAACTAATATCCTATATGCCAGACAGGGAGGCCAAAAATAAAAAAAGGTTGAGGTGGGGAGGGGATTTGAATTGGAACTTTATCTTGAAAAATGAAACTAAAGCTTATCAACCTAACAAAATTTAGGTTACCATTTCAATGACGATGAATTCTTATGAAGAGCGAAAAGTAAATTAAGTAGTCAGGGTTTTTGGTGTAATTTTTCTGACAAAATCCTTCACTTGTTAAGCCATTTGCAAGTCATCAAGGTTAAAAAAAAGCTTATGCAAAAGGAAGAAAAGTTGGCCAGAAGTCTAAGGGAGTCTTGCCAGTTTCAGAAATGGCGGGCTCCAGCAACTCACATGTTGTCAGCAGGACCTATTTTCTCTCCACCTCTTGGTCCTGATCTCCTCCAGATGGCTTAATTTCTCAACAGGACAGGCTGCCAACAACTTCAGTGCACATTCTCCTAGTTTCTCCTTCCTTAATTATTTTTAAAATTTTATTTATTTTTGTCTGTGCTGGGTCCTTGTTCCTGTGTGGGCTTTCTCCAGTTGTGTGTTGCAGAGCACAAGCTCCAGAGTGTGCAGGTTTCAGGAGCTGTGACACATGGGCTCAGCAGTTGTGCTTCCCAGGCTTTAGAGCACAGGCTCAATAGTTCTGGTTTACAGGCTTAGTTGCTCTGAGGCAGGTGAGATCTTCCTGGATGAGGGATCAAACCTGTATTTCCCACATTGACAGGCAGATTCTTCACCACTGAGCCACCAGGGAAGCCCCTTCCCCAACTCTTTAAACAGAACTCTGTCTCCTGACCATTATTGGTCCCAGTTGAGCAAAATGCCCATCTTTTAACCAATCCTTATGGCCAAGGGCATGTAATAGGGAATGGAGATAGATCCATGATATAAAACATGGATACCTTGACAGGTGCACTGTAAGTGAGCGGAGAACATAGACGACAGAGAGAAGCAGAGAATGGAGTAGTCATGGCAAGAAGTGCAAGAGAAAGACTTTGCAGCTCCATGGCTGTTTGTTTTCCTCCCTGGCTTTTTGTTTCCATCCTTAAGGAAAGAATCAGTCTTGATAGAAGACATTTACAGTGACTTAATACTATGCCCAAATTTTCATAGCAAACTGTGCAATGGTTACAACTCTGCGCTCCCAATGCAGGGGGCACTGGTTTGATACCTGGCCAGGGAACTAATATCCTATATGCCAGACAGGGAGGCCAAAAATAAAAAAAAAAGGTTGAGGTGGGGAGGGGATTTGAATTGGAACTTTATCTTGAAAAATGAAACTAAAGCTTATCAACCTAACAAAATTTAGGTTACCATTTCAATGACGCATGAATTCTTATGAAGAGCGAAAAGTAAATTAAGTAGTCAGGGTTTTTTTGGTGTAATTTTTCTGACAAAATCCTTCACTTCAGCTTTGCTTTCATAGCATGATAGCAAAAAGGTCATTTAAAAAATATTCAAGGGCTTCACCAATTTTTCCTAAGGCCTTCTGGAATCTTTTGATATTTAAATCTTTCTCTTTTGAAGTGCTCACCGTGTCACTTTCCTTGTCATTTTTTCCCTTCAGCTGTTAACTCTTTGCAGGGGGAAGGGATATTAAAAATGTTGAATAACAGCACGGAATGATTAGAACAGTCACTGCAACATGGCCGAACCTGTGGGCTCCAGCTGAGTATCTACACTGTTGTTCTAAGACCACCAGACTCCCATGGGCTGTCTGTGATTTTTATGTTCTTTACACACATGTCATCAGCTTCATGGAATCCTGCACTTTGGGCAAGACTTTCAATCAAACATTTGCAGCTGGATTACACTTTATATGCACCAGGGTCAAACATCAGTGAGAGGCTGATTCTGTCTATGTCAGAACTCACTGATTATAAGAAAAAGCATCCCTCCCAGGATATGGGACAGGCACCCAAAATTCAGGGGGGTCCTACAAAGAGATTGAGTCACAAGGTAGATGATGTTGTAGGAAAGGATTTATGCTAGTGTTAATCACTAAATTTTTTATCAATTAATGTTATATAGTTACAGTAAGATTTGGAGGACAACTTTTTATATTCCTTACAGAATTCCATCATTTCCAGGATTTAGATGATAAATACTCAGCAACAAAGGTCCCCTGAATTTGGTTTGTGAACTAGCTTGCATGGATCACCCTTCTTGCAATCAATAAAGTCTTGTAAAAGACTATCAGGATTTATATATAGGGTCACCAGATGGTTACAACAGAAACACCAGAACCACTTGGAAAAAAATACAATGACCATGAATGAGTCTGATGTTTTCTGAATCTGTTTCCTAAGTGAAATGCTCAAGTATCAGCCTACACAGTTCAAACTGGTAATTCTATTTATAAAATTCAGGGCAGATTCCTTATACAACTGTAGACATTAGTCCACTGATTCAGATGGGCAAGAGGCTTGTGTTGCTAATCACGGAACAGAAAACAGAGTAAACGCCCAAGAGGGGAGGAAGCAGCTGAAATGATGAATTTCTCCATCTTGTCTCTTTGCTGAGCCTTTGGAGTTCTGATCCTCAGACTTAGGGGTTAGGGCTGAGGTGGTTACAGGTCAGTGGGTATCTTCCTAGCCCCAATTTTAAGGAACAACAGTAATTACTTCATGTTCTTCAAAGCTAATTAACTCGAATCAGTCAAAGGCTTGCCCAGATCAGAAACAGTTCTGAAAACAGACTTCTGAATTCTACAGACTGTGAATTTTCCTTAATTAACATATTAACATACCTCCTTTCCATGCCTCAAGTCGGAGCTTTTTCAATCTTGGGAACAGAAAAGCAAGCATATCTGAAGCTAACAATAGCACTGGCTTTCAGAAGAGAAGAGTGGTTAAAAGCTGCGGTTTTGCAGCCAACAGGTGTGGATGCACATCTTGGCTCTGCTGCTTGCTCTCTGAGCAACTTGGATAAGCTGTCGACCCTGTGTGCGTTTCAGTTTTCTTATCTGTTAGATGAGGAAAATAATAGTGTCTACCTAATGGGGTTTTTATATTAAGTAGGAGGTGTTTTCAAGAGCTAACACTTAGAGAATATCCAATAATTATTATTAATCTGACACAGCTGGTAGACAATCTGGATTTTTTTTTCCCCTAGTAGGCCATTATTATTCCTTGTAGTAATTCCCCCCGAGGTTTCCTTTGGATAGCCACCCTTTCTACTCATATGGTGGTTCAAGAGGGACTAAATAAATTCACCACAGTTTCAGGGCTGAAACAATGTATTAGTTTGCCAGGACTTCACAGACTGGGTGGCTTAAACAACAAAAATTCTCCCCCATTTCTGGAGATAAGAGGTCTGAGACCAAGGTGTTGGCAGGATTCATGTCTTCCGAGGTTCTCCAGATGGTTACAACAGAAACACCAGAACCACTTGGAAAAAAATACAATGACCATGAATGAGTCTGATGTTTTCTGAATCTGTTTCCTAAGTGAAATGCTCAAGTATCAGCCTACACAGTTCAAACTGGTAATTCTATTTATAAAATTCAGGGCAGATTCCTTATACAACTGTAGACATTAGTCCACTGATTCAGATGGGCAAGAGGCTTGTGTTGCTAATCACGGAACAGAAAACAGAGTAAACGCCCAAGAGGGGAGGAAGCAGCTGAAATGATGAATTTCTCCATCTTGTCTCTTTGCTGAGCCTTTGGAGTTCTGATCCTCAGACTTAGGGGTTAGGGCTGAGGTGGTTACAGGTCAGTGGGTATCTTCCTAGCCCCAATTTTAAGGAACAACAGTAATTACTTCATGTTCTTCAAAGCTAATTAACTCGAATCAGTCAAAGGCTTGCCCAGATCAGAAACAGTTCTGAAAACAGACTTCTGAATTCTACAGACTGTGAATTTTCCTTAATTAACATATTAACATACCTCCTTTCCATGCCTCAAGTCGGAGCTTTTTCAATCTTGGGAACAGAAAAGCAAGCATATCTGAAGCTAACAATAGCACTGGCTTTCAGAAGAGAAGAGTGGTTAAAAGCTGCGGTTTTGCAGCCAACAGGTGTGGATGCACATCTTGGCTCTGCTGCTTGCTCTCTGAGCAACTTGGATAAGCTGTCGACCCTGTGTGCGTTTCAGTTTTCTTATCTGTTAGATGAGGAAAATAATAGTGTCTACCTAATGGGGTTTTTATATTAAGTAGGAGGTGTTTTCAAGAGCTAACACTTAGAGAATATCCAATAATTATTATTAATCTGACACAGCTGGTAGACAATCTGGATTTTTTTTTCCCCTAGTAGGCCATTATTATTCCTTGTAGTAATTCCCTCCGAGGTTTCCTTTGGATAGCCACCCCTTTCTACTCATATGGTGGTTCAAGAGGGACTAAATAAATTCACCACAGTTTCAGGGCTGAAACAATGTATTAGTTTGCCAGGACTTCACAGACTGGGTGGCTTAAACAACAAAAATTCTCCCCCATTTCTGGAGATAAGAGGTCTGAGACCAAGGTGTTGGCAGGATTCATTTCTTCCGAGGTCTCTCTCTCCTTGGTTTGCAGATGGCTGTCTTTCCCCTGTCTTCCCTTTGTGTGTCTGTCTCAGTTTCCTCTTCATATGAGGACAATGGTCATGTTGGATAAGGGCCCACCCATAGGATCTCATTTTACCATAATTACCTCTTTAAAGATCTTATCTCCAAAATATAGTCATATTTGGGTTAGACTTAAAAATATAAATCTAGGGGAGACAAAACTCAGCCCATAACAACTTGTGACCTAGATCTAGCCAAAATATTTCCTTCCCTGTGGTCAGAGAGGAAGGTTGATTCGACCGAAGATATTTTTAAAAAAACCTTAAGTACAAGGAATTCTTCACTTGCAAGATTGTGTGTTGCCAAAAAAAAAAAAAAAAAAGTGGAATGGGACTCCTTGGGTCACCATATGAAAAGGCCAATATAAAAGAAGACATAATGGAGAGATGGAAACAGACAGTCCTGATATCATCATCTGAGTCCCTGGGTCCAGCAGAGCCTGAAGCAAGCTTGCATTGACACTTCATTCACATGATTCACTAAACATCCCTTTTTGTGACTTGAGCCAGTTTTAGTTGGGTTTCTGTCACTTCCAACCAAAGGAGCCTTGCCCAGCACAGTTCCTACCTAATTATTACATAGTTTGTAGATCTCAAAGAAATAGAAAGAAAAGAAGAGGATCGAGAGACAGGACTGGAAAGTGAAAGGAATATTTACAGAAAAAAACGGTAGGAATCATGAGTACCTAATAAGTAGGAGGTGTTTTCAAGAGCTAACACTTAGAGAATATCCAATAATTATTATTAATCTGACACAGCTGGTAGACAATCTGGATTTTTTTTTCCCCTAGTAGGCCATTATTATTCCTTGTAGTAATTCCCTCCGAGGTTTCCTTTGGATAGCCACCCCTTTCTACTCATATGGTGGTTCAAGAGGGACTAAATAAATTCACCACAGTTTCAGGGCTGAAACAATGTATTAGTTTGCCAGGACTTCACAGACTGGGTGGCTTAAACAACAAAAATTCTCCCCCATTTCTGGAGATAAGAGGTCTGAGACCAAGGTGTTGGCAGGATTCATTTCTTCCGAGGTCTCTCTCTCCTTGGTTTGCAGATGGCTGTCTTTCCCCTGTCTTCCCTTTGTGTGTCTGTCTCAGTTTCCTCTTCATATGAGGACAATGGTCATGTTGGATAAGGGCCCACCCATAGGATCTCATTTTACCATAATTACCTCTTTAAAGATCTTATCTCCAAAATATAGTCATATTTGGGTTAGACTTAAAAATATAAATCTAGGGGAGACAAAACTCAGCCCATAACAACTTGTGACCTAGATCTAGCCAAAATATTTCCTTCCCTGTGGTCAGAGAGGAAGGTTGATTCGACCGAAGATATTTTTAAAAAAACCTTAAGTACAAGGAATTCTTCACTTGCAAGATTGTGTGTTGCCAAAAAAAAAAAAAAAAAAGTGGAATGGGACTCCTTGGGTCACCATATGAAAAGGCCAATATAAAAGAAGACATAATGGAGAGATGGAAACAGACAGTCCTGATATCATCATCTGAGTCCCTGGGTCCAGCAGAGCCTGAAGCAAGCTTGCATTGACACTTCATTCACATGATTCACTAAACATCCCTTTTTGTGACTTGAGCCAGTTTTAGTTGGGTTTCTGTCACTTCCAACCAAAGGAGCCTTGCCCAGCACAGTTCCTACCTAATTATTACATAGTTTGTAGATCTCAAAGAAATAGAAAGAAAAGAAGAGGATCGAGAGACAGGACTGGAAAGTGAAAGGAATATTTACAGAAAAAAACGGTAGGAATCATGAGTACCTAATAAAGGAGCGCGTGTATACTTGGTTGCTACGTCTCGTCCAACTCTTTGTAACTCCGTGGACTATAGCCCACGAGTGTCCTCTGTCCAAGGGATTTTCCAGACAAAAAATACTAGAGTGGGTTACCATTTACTCCTCCAGGGGAACTACCCAGGGACTGAACTCACATCTCCTGCATTGGCAGGCAGATTCTTTACCACTGAACCACCAGGTAAGTCCCATAATACAGGGGACAGTGTAGATTTAAGAGCAGATGTGTGTTCCTTTCAGCCTAAGGTAATAAATTTGACTGCATATAGTTAAGGCAAGTAGTTCTTCACTAAACCACAGGCTTCTAAGAGACAGTAATAGTCTCTTGTTCAGATGCAATGTATCCCAAGTGCCCAAGCACTCAAAAATATTTGTGGATTTAAATGGGTTTCCTAAGAAATCTTTTACATTTTATGATTTAACATACACACCCTTTAAATAATGAATTTGCCATAGTGTTATATTTGCAAGCTACTAGTACACTCAGGGTTGGAAAATTGCGTTGATAATCATACACCAGTCGAGTGCTAATTTTAATAAGGCCTAATAACTCTAAGAGGAAGCTTTCAAGTGCATCCCCTCACCATTAGCTGACCTGTGACTGGCCCCTTCCTTACCCATAAACTGCCTTGTAATTCTCTGCTGCAATCTAGAGCTGCTTTTCTTTGAACCCATTACAGCCTCTTGTGAAAGACGTTTGTGTGAGAGAAGGGAAGGAGGCATGTTTACAATATTGGGGAGCAGCTTGAAGTGAGAAGAATCCGGCCTCCTCCCCCTGGCCTATGGCACTGGAGAAGAACCCTGAACTTCGGAGATCGAGTCACTATCAGGCTGCTGGCTACCTGCCAGAGATTACTCCTTACCCTGGAAAGTAAGTAAATGTCCTTGGAACAAGGAGTTTGTCTCTATGCTTACTGCCCTAGAAGATACGCAAACGTCCTCCAGGAAGAAAAGGAAACATTTTTTTTTTTTTGGTCACACTGCACAACATACAGGCTCTCAGTTCCCCCACCAGGGATCTAACCTACATCTCCTGTAGAGTCACTCAACCACCAGAGAAGAAGAGAACTTTCTTCTCTTGGAATGACGACAGGGAGAGAGAGGCTCTCGGTCTTCAGATTGCTATTCAATCAGCCTTGAATGAAACCTGTCAGTGCCTTTCCCAGGAAGGCTCAGACCACACAAGAACCCAAGAAATCGAGGCAGAATGGTCTCCCAACAGATATGCGCAGAGGTAACGACGCCACAGAATGGAAGGAACCTGGATCCCTGAGTCGCCAGAGGGAAGACATCCTCTGCCGACCTGCCTGAGGCTTTCTGTGAGCAAAAAAGAGTATGTGATATGTGATCCCTGAGACTTCAGGTCTCATCTAGTCTTGCAGCTAGCACTAACAATCCTATCAAAGATGACTTTAACATACATTGAGCAAATTATATTTGGATGAGAAATAAGAGAGCTACAAAAACATACAGTAAACTCCAAATAATAAGATGGGATGGGATCTGGGAGAGGTAGAAGATGATGATGAAAGTTATCACCTTACTAGTGAAAGTGTGAAAAGAAACAGAATTTGAGACAAGTCACAATCCAGGAGCACATCCCTCCCCGCCTCAGCTCAGCACATCCAAGTGTCATCAGCCCACCTCACTCACAAACATCTATGCTGGAGCCAAAGCTGCAATGACTTTCACACTGGTTTAGACATTTTCAGATCATCCTAAGCTCAATTACAGCTAAACTAATAATACGCCCCAAACATCATTATTGGAAAATCACCAACCAGGCCCACTAATTGTATTTGCGGCCTCTTCATCCTATTAGTGAAGCAATGAGTACAGCATGATCCTCCCAGGGGACAGTCACTTGCAAGGCCAATTTCCTTTGGAGGAGACTTTCATATAGCACCAGCTTGGAACTAATGTGTCTCGGGAAATCAACGATCAGATCAATAACATTTGCAAACAGAAAATACTTGGAGCCAACAGCAGAGTACAGCCTGCAGTTGAGACTGACATGATCCTTACCTGACACTTGGAAGCTGCTGTGACTCAGGATGTTTGGAGCTTTCCAAGTGGTCAGTTTGGAGACGCTGTTCACATTGCCTGGCAAGACACAAAGAAGTCTCACAAGACTGTGGCTCTTTCCTTGGAAGTTTACCATATTATCACTAAACTGAAAAAAACATTTACTCAACTCCTTCTGTGTTCCAGGCTTGATGCTTCAGCAGTATATACATAAATAAGCAGTCTATGGAAGTCCATACAGGAGTTCCAGCTCTGGATCTGAAACTACACAAGGCAGTTTACTTCTGTGAGTCTCAATTTTCAAATCTGCACAGTAGGTAATAGGTCTTATTATTCAGACCTATTTTCCAAAGGCATTTCAATCATTGAAAAGAAGGTATGTAAAGTGACCAGCATAGTGTATTGCACATATTAGGTGCTCTCTAAATAGTCATTGCTATCATTACAAGTATCTCTTTTTAATGGAACCTAAAAAAGTGAAAGTGAAAGTTTCTCAGTCCCATGGACCATAGCCTTCCAGGCTCCTCTGTCCAGGCAAGAATACTAGAGTGGGTTGCCGTGCCCTCCTCCAGGGGATCTTCCCAACCCAGGGATCAAACCTGGGTCTCCCACATTGCTGGCAGACTCTTTACCATCCTCCAGGGATGCTTCCCAACCAGGGATCAAAGCTCAGCACATCCAAGTGTCATCAGCCCACCTCACTCACAAACATCTATGCTGGAGCCAAAGCTGCAATGACTTTCACACTGGTTTAGACATTTTCAGATCATCCTAAGCTCAATTACAGCTAAACTAATAATACGCCCCAAACATCATTATTGGAAAATCACCAACCAGGCCCACTAATTGTATTTGCGGCCTCTTCATCCTATTAGTGAAGCAATGAGTACAGCATGATCCTCCCAGGGGACAGTCACTTGCAAGGCCAATTTCCTTTGGAGGAGACTTTCATATAGCACCAGCTTGGAACTAATGTGTCTCGGGAAATCAACGATCAGATCAATAACATTTGCAAACAGAAAATACTTGGAGCCAACAGCAGAGTACAGCCTGCAGTTGAGACTGACATGATCCTTACCTGACACTTGGAAGCTGCTGTGACTCAGGATGTTTGGAGCTTTCCAAGTGGTCAGTTTGGAGACGCTGTTCACATTGCCTGGCAAGACACAAAGAAGTCTCACAAGACTGTGGCTCTTTCCTTGGAAGTTTACCATATTATCACTAAACTGAAAAACATTTACTCAACTCCTTCTGTGTTCCAGGCTTGATGCTTCAGCAGTATATACATAAATAAGCAGTCTATGGAAGTCCATACAGGAGTTCCAGCTCTGGATCTGAAACTACACAAGGCAGTTTACTTCTGTGAGTCTCAATTTTCAAATCTGCACAGTAGGTAATAGGTCTTATTATTCAGACCTATTTTCCAAAGGCATTTCAATCATTGAAAAGAAGGTATGTAAAGTGACCAGCATAGTGTATTGCACATATTAGGTGCTCTCTAAATAGTCATTGCTATCATTACAAGTATCTCTTTTTAATGGAACCTAAAAAAGTGAAAGTGAAAGTTTCTCAGTCCCATGGACCATAGCCTTCCAGGCTCCTCTGTCCAGGCAAGAATACTAGAGTGGGTTGCCGTGCCCTCCTCCAGGGGATCTTCCCAACCCAGGGATCAAACCTGGGTCTCCCACATTGCTGGCAGACTCTTTACCATCTGAGCAACCAGTGAAGCCCCAATTGAACTTAACCAATAGTCATTAAAGAAATTAATGCTCCTCTTCAACTGAACCACTTTGGAAATGAGTTCAGGCAACAATCTAGACAGACCTCCACAATCCTTCCATCCAAACATAAAAGGCATCTCATTTTGTTTTTGAAGTAACAGAAAGAAATTTTCAGCTTCTCTTTTACATGTTTTTCCTAGAGAAGGGAGCAGCTACCCACTCCAGTATTCCTGGGTTTCCCTGATGGCTCAGCTGGTAAAGAATCTGCCTGCAATGCAGGAGACCTGGGTGTGATCCCTGGGTGGGAAAGATCCCCTGGAGGAGGGCATGACCACCCACTCTAGTATTCTTGCCTGGAGAATTCCATGGACAGGGGCTTCAGTCCTCAGATCACAAAGAGTTGGACAGGACTGAGCAACTAACATTTTCAAGATGACAAGATGAAATAAGATGATAAAATTTTAATGACTGTGAGTTCTCATCCCCTCCTTTTCATCTCCCATCATTATATGGCTCAAATTAATTTGTTGACTGGGCTAGGCACTGTGTTGGAGTCAGGGAATACAGTGGTAAACAAGACCAACAAGGTCACTGTTTTCACATTTCAGACCACATTCTGGAGAAGAGAAAATTACTCAGCAAGTTCCACAAATCAATGGGAAAGTACACTTATGAGAAGCACTGCGAAGAAATAATGTAACATGTTAATGAGAATTTTCTAAGAGGACCTGGCTGAAGTGTTGAAAAAGCCTCCCTGAAGGAGATCTCCCTTGCCCATTCTGGGCCTGAAATTAATCAATAAAAAGGCATTTCAATCATTGAAAAGAAGGTATGTAAAGTGACCAGCATAGTGTATTGCACATATTAGGTGCTCTCTAAATAGTCATTGCTATCATTACAAGTATCTCTTTTTAATGGAACCTAAAAAAGTGAAAGTGAAAGTTTCTCAGTCCCATGGACCATAGCCTTCCAGGCTCCTCTGTCCAGGCAAGAATACTAGAGTGGGTTGCCGTGCCCTCCTCCAGGGGATCTTCCCAACCCAGGGATCAAACCTGGGTCTCCCACATTGCTGGCAGACTCTTTACCATCTGAGCAACCAGTGAAGCCCCAATTGAACTTAACCAATAGTCATTAAAGAAATTAATGCTCCTCTTCAACTGAACCACTTTGGAAATGAGTTCAGGCAACAATCTAGACAGACCTCCACAATCCTTCCATCCAAACATAAAAGGCATCTCATTTTGTTTTTGAAGTAACAGAAAGAAATTTTCAGCTTCTCTTTTACATGTTTTTCCTAGAGAAGGGAGCAGCTACCCACTCCAGTATTCCTGGGTTTCCCTGATGGCTCAGCTGGTAAAGAATCTGCCTGCAATGCAGGAGACCTGGGTGTGATCCCTGGGTGGGAAAGATCCCCTGGAGGAGGGCATGACCACCCACTCTAGTATTCTTGCCTGGAGAATTCCATGGACAGGGGCTTCAGTCCTCAGATCACAAAGAGTTGGACAGGACTGAGCAACTAACATTTTCAAGATGACAAGATGAAATAAGATGATAAAATTTTAATGACTGTGAGTTCTCATCCCCTCCTTTTCATCTCCCATCATTATATGGCTCAAATTAATTTGTTGACTGGGCTAGGCACTGTGTTGGAGTCAGGGAATACAGTGGTAAACAAGACCAACAAGGTCACTGTTTTCACATTTCAGACCACATTCTGGAGAAGAGAAAAATTACTCAGCAAGTTCCACAAATCAATGGGAAAGTACACTTATGAGAAGCACTGCGAAGAAATAATGTAACATGTTAATGAGAATTTTCTAAGAGGACCTGGCTGAAGTGTTGAAAAAGCCTCCCTGAAGGAGATCTCCCTTGCCCATTCTGGGCCATTAGCATATTTGCCAACGGTGAGAGGCTAGAAAGTGTCACTGGGAGAGCAAGCATGGGGCCAGGTCATGATGAGCCTCACAGTGTGAACCACAGGGCCTCCACAGTGCACAACCACAGGGGACACCAATTATACTGAACACACAGTCGTGATGCAAGACCAGAAGCCCAGGTAGGCAACAGGCATAAGGCAGAAGCCACAAAGGACCCGAAGCATAAATAAAAGATGAAGGGTATAAGAGAATGCATTCAGAAGAAGTAAAAAAAGAAAAAAAAAAAAAAAACACTGTGCAGCTGTGATGGAGTAACTGAAACAGACCAATATTTCCAACAAGTGTAACTAGAAAAGCTGGATATGATACAAGTCCCTATTTGAGGGACTTTCCTGATGGTCTGGTGAGTAAGACACCAGTTTTTCCTTTCTTTACATTACATAAGGCAAGTTCTTTAGAATCAAAGCAGTTGAAATGCTATGTCAAATTTTGGGCATTCCCCAATATTTCAGTATGAAGTTGGAAGTCAAGTTCACCATTCAGGAAAAATCCTAGTAAAAAGTTATGGTTCTTATCTGGGAGCCCTGGGTCCAGAGGAATGGGAAGAGAATCAGAGACAGGCTGAGCATTACAAAAATCATAATCCAACCCTTCCTCAACTTACTCCTTGAACAGATAGAGGTAACCCACACCTGCAGTAGCTGCCGGCCAAAGGACAGGACCTCTACAATATCTAGAGCCTCTACCATATTTTTACACAATGTCTGACATCCCGTCAGAATTTACCAGGCATACTAAAAATCGATCCCAAGAAAACAAATTGTCTTGATGTGTGGCTGTACCCCCTCTGGGGTCATGTATACCTGACTCTGTGATGACAGTCTCCACAAGTCATCACATTTCAGACCACATTCTGGAGAAGAAAAATTACTCAGAAAGTTCCACAAATCAATGGGAAAGTACACTTATGAGAAGCACTGCGAAGAAATAATGTAACATGTTAATGAGAATTTTCTAAGAGGACCTGGCTGAAGTGTTGAAAAAGCCTCCCTGAAGGAGATCTCCCTTGCCCATTCTGGGCCATTAGCATATTTGCCAACGGTGAGAGGCTAGAAAGTGTCACTGGGAGAGCAAGCATGGGGCCAGGTCATGATGAGCCTCACAGTGTGAACCACAGGGCCTCCACAGTGCACAACCACAGGGGACACCAATTATACTGAACACACAGTCGTGATGCAAGACCAGAAGCCCAGGTAGGCAACAGGCATAAGGCAGAAGCCACAAAGGACCCGAAGCATAAATAAAAGATGAAGGGTATAAGAGAATGCATTCAGAAGAAGTAAAAAAAGAAAAAAAAAAAAAAACACTGTGCAGCTGTGATGGAGTAACTGAAACAGACCAATATTTCCAACAAGTGTAACTAGAAAAGCTGGATATGATACAAGTCCCTATTTGAGGGACTTTCCTGATGGTCTGGTGAGTAAGACACCAGTTTTTCCTTTCTTTACATTACATAAGGCAAGTTCTTTAGAATCAAAGCAGTTGAAATGCTATGTCAAATTTTGGGCATTCCCCAATATTTCAGTATGAAGTTGGAAGTCAAGTTCACCATTCAGGAAAAATCCTAGTAAAAAGTTATGGTTCTTATCTGGGAGCCCTGGGTCCAGAGGAATGGGAAGAGAATCAGAGACAGGCTGAGCATTACAAAAATCATAATCCAACCCTTCCTCAACTTACTCCTTGAACAGATAGAGGTAACCCACACCTGCAGTAGCTGCCGGCCAAAGGACAGGACCTCTACAATATCTAGAGCCTCTACCATATTTTTACACAATGTCTGACATCCCGTCAGAATTTACCAGGCATACTAAAAATCGATCCCAAGAAAAACAAATTGTCTTGATGTGTGGCTGTACCCCCCTCTGGGGTCATGTATACCTGACTCTGTGATGACAGTCTCCACAAGTCATCACATCCGGTTCCCCTGACCTGAAAGGGAAGTTTCATTAGATCCCTCTTAAGGATGAGCCAACCAGGGTTTCAGTGCCTGAAGTATTTGCCTAAAACCATACACCTAGAAGTCAGAGCTTAGCCCCTCAGACTCTTGAGTCCTCACTTGTCACCTCCCATGCTGAACATGATGAAGGTCACCATCAGGCTAACCTTGGAGGAAGCCCCTGAAGCATTCAACCCAGGACCTGGATCTTTTCTCAGCCTTCTTATCCCCTGGTGAAGAGTATGTGTGTGCTCAGATGGGTGCATGCTCAGTCACTCAGCCATGTCTAACTTTTTGCAAACCCATGGGACTGTAGTTCACCAGGTTCCCCTGTCCATGGGGGTAAAAAATTGCCAAAAGAAAAAAACCCCACAGATATAATCCAGATATTGGGGCTTCCCTGGTGAATCAGACAGTAAAGAATCCACCTGCAAAGCAGGAGATGCACAAAACATGGGTTCAATCCCTGGGTCGGGAAGCTCTCATGGAAAAGGAGATGTTTATCCACTTCTGTATTCTTTCTTGCCTGGAGAATCCCATGGACAGAGGAGCCTGGCGAGCTACAGTTCATGGGGCCGCAAAGAGTCAGACACAACTGAGTGACTAACACACACACAATTCAGATACTAAAATAACCATGCTTAATATAGTCAAGGAAATAGATGACAAAATAATCTCACCAGAGAATTTGAATCTACAAAAACAAAACCAAATCAAAATCCTAGAAACCAAATATATAAAAACTGAAATTAAGAATTTAGTAGAGGGTTCCCCTGGTGGCTCAGTGGTGAAAAGCTCGCCTGTCAAGGTAGGAGACACAGGTTCAATCCCTGAGCCAGGAAGATCCCACATGCTGCAGAGCAACTAAGCCCGTGAGCCACAACGATGGAGCCTGTGCTCTAGAGCCTCGGAGCCGCAACTATTGCACCCATATGCCACAGCTACTGAAGCCCCTGTGCCCTAGAGCCTGAGTTCCACAACAAGAGAAGTCACAACAATAAGAAGCCTGCTCACCTCAGCTAGAGAGTAGCCCCCACTCCTTGCAACTAGAGAAGAGCCTGCAGCAGCAGTGAAAACCCAGAACAGCCAAAAATAAATAAATAAATAAAATTTAAAAAAATTTTAGTAGAATGTTTAACAGTAGATCGGATACAGGTTAAAAAAAAAAAAAGTATTGGTACAACAGAGATAAGTCAGAAGGAAATATCCAGATCAAATTCAGAGAATAAATGACATGGGAAATCAGAAAAGAAACTGAAAAATGTAAGATATACAGTTAAAAAAAAAAAAAAAAAAAGACCTAACAACCATCTGAGCCATCAGGAAAGTCCAAGAGAGTGGGTAGCCTATTCATTTTCCAGGGGATCTTCCCAACCCAGAAATCGAACCGGGGTTCCCTGCATTGCAGGCGAATTCTGTACCAGCTGAGCTAATTATAAGAAATTAGAGAGCAAGAATTAAAGAATAGAGAATACAGAAGAAGCAATATTCAGAGAAATATTTTCCAGAAATGAGCAAAAACAGTAAGACAGAAGTTCAAGAGCTTCTGAGAACCCCAAGTAGGAAAAATACAAAGAAAACCACAGCTAAGCGTATCATAGTATAATAAAAATATTAAAAGTTTTCCTCCTCTGAGAACAGATGAAATCAAAAAAACTTTTAAGAGACTGTATTTTATTTTACCATGAACGGCACATGTGTTCAATAATATTTTTAATCTAAAAAAAAAAAACAAAAAAAAGCATGCAGAAAAGAAAAAACATTAACTTAAAAGAAGCAATTGAATGAGAGTTGACTTCTCAACAGAGATAATGGAAACAAGAGGACAGAAATTTATATCCTAGTTAAAATTCTATACATACTGAAAGCATCTTTCAAATACAAAAAAATGAAATAAAGAAGACATTTCTGGAAGTCCAGTGGTTGAGACCCTGCATTCCCAATGCAGTGGCACATGTTCTAGCCCTGGTCTGCAGATTAAGATCCTGCAAGCCACACAGTGTGTGCCCCCCACCTCCCAAAAAAAGTGAAAAACTGAAACAAAGATACTTCAAACAAATTAAAACTCAGGAGGTCCAACTAAATCAAATCCTAAAGGGAATTCTCCAGGCTAAAGGAAAATAATCCCAGACAGAAATGCAGGAAAGATTGAAGAGTCATAGAAAATGTGGTGAGCAAATCTGAATGAATACTGAAAGCAATACAATAATTTCCTATGGGGTTTTAAATATGTAGGTTTAAATGAGTAACATTAAAAACTAAAAGGCAGAAGAAAAATAAATCGCAGTATAATAGGCCAGAGGAAGTCTCGGAAATTGTAAAAATATTGATTTACATTAGACTCAAATAAACAAAGGAGATATGTCTTAATTTTCAGGGTAATTACTAAAACGAGATATAACTAATATAACTAACAAGTTAATAAAAGAAAAACTGGTTTCACTAAAGAAAAAAAAAGTTAACTGGTCCAAATTAAGGCAGGAAAGGAAGGAGGAAGAAAGCAAATAGAAAAAAATAGTACTATTGCAATTATAAAACCAAATACATCAGTAATTATATTACATGTAAATAGATTAAACATTCCAATTAATAGACCAAGCTTGTCAGAGTACAAAAAAGTAAATAGTTAAAAACTGAAAGACAGAAGTTCAAGAGCTTCTGAGAACCCCAAGTAGGAAAAATACAAAGAAAACCACAGCTAAGCGTATCATAGTATAATAAAAATATTAAAAGTTTTCCTCCTCTGAGAACAGATGAAATCAAAAAAACTTTTAAGAGACTGTATTTTATTTTACCATGAACGGCACATGTGTTCAATAATATTTTTAATCTAAAAAAAAAAAACAAAAAAAAGCATGCAGAAAAGAAAAAACATTAACTTAAAAGAAGCAATTGAATGAGAGTTGACTTCTCAACAGAGATAATGGAAACAAGAGGACAGAAATTTATATCCTAGTTAAAATTCTATACATACTGAAAGCATCTTTCAAATACAAAAAAATGAAATAAAGAAGACATTTCTGGAAGTCCAGTGGTTGAGACCCTGCATTCCCAATGCAGTGGCACATGTTCTAGCCCTGGTCTGCAGATTAAGATCCTGCAAGCCACACAGTGTGTGCCCCCCACCTCCCAAAAAAAGTGAAAAACTGAAACAAAGATACTTCAAACAAATTAAAACTCAGGAGGTCCAACTAAATCAAATCCTAAAGGGAATTCTCCAGGCTAAAGGAAAATAATCCCAGACAGAAATGCAGGAAAGATTGAAGAGTCATAGAAAATGTGGTGAGCAAATCTGAATGAATACTGAAAGCAATACAATAATTTCCTATGGGGTTTTAAATATGTAGGTTTAAATGAGTAACATTAAAAACTAAAAGGCAGAAGAAAAATAAATCGCAGTATAATAGGCCAGAGGAAGTCTCGGAAATTGTAAAAATATTGATTTACATTAGACTCAAATAAACAAAGGAGATATGTCTTAATTTTCAGGGTAATTACTAAAACGAGATATAACTAATATAACTAACAAGTTAATAAAAGAAAAACTGGTTTCACTAAAGAAAAAAAAAGTTAACTGGTCCAAATTAAGGCAGGAAAGGAAGGAGGAAGAAAGCAAATAGAAAAAAATAGTACTATTGCAATTATAAAACCAAATACATCAGTAATTATATTACATGTAAATAGATTAAACATTCCAATTAATAGACCAAGCTTGTCAGAGTACATTAAAATAAAAGTTATATGCTGCTTATATGAGCTACTCCATAAACATAAGGACCATGAAAGACTGAAAGCAAAAGAATGAAAAAAACAAACCAACCACTAACCAAAAAAAAGTGGTATGATTATAGCAATGCTAATATTAAGCCAAGTAATCCTAAAGCTGAGATATACTTTTAGAAATAAAGAGAAAATTTTCAATCAAAAGGTTAATTTGAGATAATTATATTATAATGCACACAAATATTGTGATCACTATGCTGGGCACCTGAAATTAACATAGTGTTGAATATCAACGATAGTTCAATCAAATGTTTTAATTAAAATTCTTAAAATTTATTTAAAATAAGTGAAAACAATCTGATTTTGTTTAATTGAATAGAGTGATGAATCTCTTACCAGTCAGAAGATTTCTATTTTAATTGTGCAGTGGTCAGAAAACCCTTGCTGAATAATTGCAAATCATTCTGTTTTGACCACCCTATGTTTTGAAATTATTTTATGACTGAACATTCTATATGCTTTTGAAAATACATATCCTTTCATTGTTTGGTATAGTTTCCTATAAAAAATAGGTTTAAGAAGGTTAATTCACCAGGAGGATACAGCAATTTTATATTCATATGCACATAATAGCATATTTTCAAAATACTCAAATCAAAAACCTAAAAAGAAGAGTGGATAAATCCATAATATAGTATAAAATTTTAACAACTCCTCTCAGTAGCTAATAAAACAAGCAGACAAAAAAAAAAGAAATAGGAGTAAAAAGATTTAAGCAACAAAACTAGAAAATCTGATTTGTTTGCTATTAGAATTAAAAAAAAAAAAACTTTTATTTTACTTTTAAATTTTACAGAGTTTTATTGTTTACAGATATGTATGTTCTCAGATTAGTCATATGTATATCTCCCCCCATCCCACCCCTCCAGACCATCATACAGCACCCTTGAAGGATCCCCTTTTCTCACAGAGCAATGACTATAGCTATTTTCTTCACTTATGATAGTACAGGCCTTCATGCTACTTCCTTTACGCCTCTCACCCACTGTTCCTTCCCTACAATGTCCATATGTCCACTGTCCATGTCTGTCTTTCCGTCACTTCACTGCAAGTGCCATCATCACCATCCTATTAGATTCCATATATATATGTTAGTATATCGTACTTGTCCTTCTCTTTCTGACTAACTTCACTTTTTATGATAGGTTCTAGATCTAGCCACCTCATTAGGGCTGATTCTTCTGCATTTCTTTTTACAGCTGTGTAGTATTCCATTGTATATATGTGCCAGAGCTTTTGTATTCATTCGTTCATCAATGGGCATCTAGGTTGCTTCCATGTTCTAGCTACTGTATAGAGAGCTGCAATGAACATTGGGGTACAGGTGCTTCTTTCAGATTGCTATTAGAATGTTTAACAACAGACTGGAATCCACCACACCAAGGATAGCTATATACGTACAAAATTTTTCAAGTGCACATGGAACCCATTCATGACCTAAAAAGGGTCATAAAATAAACTTTTTAAAATTTTAAGGACTAACATTAATCAGAATATATATATGCTAAACAATGTATATATGCTAGAAATCAATAATGATAACTTTAAAATCTCTGAAAGCCTGGCTGGAAATTAAGAAAAAAGTCACAAAGGAAAATAGGAATATTTTTCAGTGAATGATAATAACTATTAGCATATCACACACAAACTATGGTAAGTAGCTAGAGCTCTGGTTAGGCAAAAACTTACAGCTTTTTTTTCTTTTCTTTTTCTTTTTTCGTTTTGGCCATGCCTTGAGGCATGCAGGATGTTAGTTCTCAGACCAGAGATTGAACCCGTGCCCCTTGCAGTGTGGAAGCACACAGTCTTAACCACTGGACAGCTTTAAATGGATATATTAGAAAATAAGACAGGATGGAAATCAATGATATAAACACCCATCTCAAGCAGTTACACACAAATACATACATACACACAACGAATCAAACTTAAAGAAAGTAGAAGGAAGAATTGGTAGCAATATCTGCCCCTATCTTGTGGCAGAGAGATTTTGGTCACTGGTAAAAGGCAATTTTTACCAATGACTATTGTTTCTCCATCAATAATGGACTGTCTACTTCTATGGCGCCCACACCTTCTTCAAAGAGTTTTGAATCTCAGCCTAAGCCATGGGGATAGGGGATCCTTTTAAGTTTCATGGTATCTTTACGTATTCACTCTATCTCTGTCCCAGAGGCAGTTGCTCCTGCTGTAACCCTTAAAGTCATCTTCTGCTCTTTTGAATAATGATCTATCTTTTACTAATAAATGTTATACTAAATTTTCCCTGTTCAAATTATTGGTCCAACTAGAATGGTTTAGCCACCTCATTAGGGCTGATTCTTCTGCATTTCTTTTACAGCTGTGTAGTATTCCATTGTATATATGTGCCAGAGCTTTTGTATTCATTCGTTCATCAATGGGCATCTAGGTTGCTTCCATGTTCTAGCTACTGTATAGAGAGCTGCAATGAACATTGGGGTACAGGTGCTTCTTTCAGATTGCTATTAGAATGTTTAACAACAGACTGGAATCCACCACACCAAGGATAGCTATATCGTACAAAATTTTTCAAGTGCACAGGGAACCCATTCATGACCTAAAAAGGGTCATAAAATAAACTTTTTAAAATTTTAAGGACTAACATTAATCAGAATATATATATGCTAAACAATGTATATATGCTAGAAATCAATAATGATAACTTTAAAATCTCTGAAAGCCTGGCTGGAAATTAAGAAAAAAGTCACAAAGGAAAATAGGAATATTTTTCAGTGAATGATAATAACTATTAGCATATCACACACAAACTATGGTAAGTAGCTAGAGCTCTGGTTAGGCAAAAACTTACAGCTTTTTTTTCTTTTCTTTTTCTTTTTTCGTTTTGGCCATGCCTTGAGGCATGCAGGATGTTAGTTCTCAGACCAGAGATTGAACCCGTGCCCCTTGCAGTGTGGAAGCACACAGTCTTAACCACTGGACAGCTTTAAATGGATATATTAGAAAATAAGACAGGATGGAAATCAATGATATAAACACCCATCTCAAGCAGTTACACACAAATACATACATACACACAACGAATCAAACTTAAAGAAAGTAGAAGGAAGAATTGGTAGCAATATCTGCCCCTATCTTGTGGCAGAGAGATTTTGGTCACTGGTAAAAGGCAATTTTTACCAATGACTATTGTTTCTCCATCAATAATGGACTGTCTACTTCTATGGCGCCCACACCTTCTTCAAAGAGTTTTGAATCTCAGCCTAAGCCATGGGGATAGGGGATCCTTTTAAGTTTCATGGTATCTTTACGTATTCACTCTATCTCTGTCCCAGAGGCAGTTGCTCCTGCTGTAACCCTTAAAGTCATCTTCTGCTCTTTTGAATAATGATCTATCTTTTTACTAATTAACAAACTGTTATACTAAATTTTCCCTGTTCAAATTATTGGTCCAACTAGAATCTAGGTCTTCATTGGACCCTGACTATTTGTATATTTAGATCTTGTGATCTAAATAAATGCAGGAATAAATAAGGTACAAGGACTGGAAGACTCAACATTCTAAAGAAGTCTTTCTCCTTAAGTTGAGCTATAGATTTTACACAAATCCTTAATCAAAATTCCAACAGGTTTCTTTTTGTTAGAATTGATATGCTAATTCTATAATTTATACAGAAATAAAAAGGGCCAAGAATACCCAAGACCATCTTTTTTTTTTTTCTTTAATTTTTGGCCTCTTTTTTTAAATTGGTTTTCCATTTATTTACTTTCATCCATCTTTGTTCCTCGGCCTGCGTGGGCCTCCCATTGCAGTGGCCCCTCTCGTTGCAGAGTACCAGCTCTGGGCACAGGTGCTCCAGAGCTCTGGCTGTAATTGGACACACCAGTCCAGATATGCTGCGGCACGTGGGGTCCTCCTGGGCCAGGGATTGAACTGGTGCCTCTTGCACTGCAAGGTGGACTCTTAATCTACTGGACCACCAGGGAAGCCCCCCATGATCATCCTTTTCTTTTATCCAAGATAATCTTGATGATGAACTAAGTTGGAAGACTTATATTTCCAGATATTAAAACTATCATGAAGCTACAGTAATTAAGACAGAGAGGTAATAAATGGTGCAAGGTTAGATGAATAGATCAGTAGACAAGAACACGGTCCTGAAACAGACCTGTGATATATGGTTACTTAATTTATGTCAAAAAGACCAACTCTGTAAAACTTTTAAAATAAAGAATAATAAAAAATAAATAAATTAATTAAATTAAATTAAAAAAAGACCACTGTGGTGTGAAAGAGAAAGATACTATTTTTCACACCTGAGGCTCTGTTGATGGTAAGCCACACAGAAAAAAGAAAGTTAAGTATCTTGCTTCACACTATGCGTAAAATCAGTTTCAGGGGAATGGTAGACCTTAAATATAAGGATACAATAAGTAAATCAATAAATCTTCTGAAAGATAAATCTAGAATATGCAAAGATTTTTTAAATAGGACCTACAAAACACTAATTTAAATGATTGATAAATTATATTTCATTAAAATTAAGAATTTCTACCATAAACTCATCAATAAAATACTGTTCCAATTTCTCCAATTCTCTCCAACACTTGTTACTTTTCTTTTCTAAAAACATAGCCACCCTAATGGGTGTGAAATGGTATTTCATTGTGGTTTTGATTTGCATTTAATGACTCATAAAAATAAAATACCTATATATATATGTGTGTGTATATATACATACTACAACTTAGATAAACCTTAAAAACAGTGAACTAAGTGAAAGAAGCCAAGCACAAAAGGCTACATATTGTATGACTCTCCTTATACAATATTCGTAACAGACAACTCTATAGGGAAAGCAAGGGAATTCCAGAAAAATATCAACTTTCTGCTTTATGAAAGCCTTTGACTGTGCGGATCACAACAAACTGGAAAATTCTTAAAGAAAAGGGAGCACCAGACTACCTTACCTGTCTGTTGAGAAACTTGTATGTGGGTCAAGAAGCAACAGTTAAAACCAGACAAGGAACAATGAACTGGTTCAAAACTGGGAATGGAGTATGACAAGGCTGTATACTGTCACCCTGCTTATTTAACTTCTATGCAGAGTATGTCATGTGAAATGTTGGCCTAGATGAATTACAAGCTGGAATCAAAATTGTCTGGAGAAATATCAACAACCTCAGATATGTAAATGATATCACTCTAATGGCGGAAAATGAAGAGGAATGAAAAAGCCTCTTGATGAGGGTGAAAGAGGAGAGTGAAAAGCTGGCTTGAAACTCAACATTCAAATGTGCTAAGATCATGGCATCAGTCCCATCACTTCATGGCAAATAAAAGGGGAAAAAGTGGAAACAGTTTATTTCCTTAGGCTCCAACATCACTGTGGATGGTAACTGCAGCCGTGAAATGAAAAGACGCTTGCTCCTTGGAAGAAAATCAATGACAAACCTAGACAGCATATTAAAAAGCAGAAATATCACGTTTTCAACAAAGGTCTATACAGTCAAAGCAATGTTTTTTCCCAGTAGTCACGGCTGGATGTGACAGCCGGGCCATAAAGAAGGCTGATGCTGGAGAACTGATGCTTTTGAATTGTGGTGCTGATCTGCCCTCTTAGCGCAGTAGGCAGCATGTCAGTCTCATAATTTGAACTGCGATGTTAGAGAAGGCTTTTGAGAATCCCTGGGACTGTCAGGAGATCAAACAAGTCAATAAAGGAAATCAACCCTGAATATTCACTGGGAGGACTGTTGCTGAAGCTGAAGCTCCAATACTTTGGCCACCTGATGTGAAGAGCCGACTCATTGGAAAAGACCCTGATGCTGGGAAAGACTGAAGGCAAAAGGAGAAGAGGGAGGCAGAGGATGAGCTGGTTAGATAGCATCACCAACTCAATGGACATGAATTTCAGAAAATATCAACTTTCTGCTTTATGAAAGCCTTTGACTGTCGGATCACAACAAACTGGAAAATTCTTAAAGAAAAGGGAGCACCAGACTACCTTACCTGTCTGTTGAGAAACTTGTATGTGGGTCAAGAAGCAACAGTTAAAACCAGACAAGGAACAATGAACTGGTTCAAAACTGGGAATGGAGTATGACAAGGCTGTATACTGTCACCCTGCTTATTTAACTTCTATGCAGAGTATGTCATGTGAAATGTTGGCCTAGATGAATTACAAGCTGGAATCAAAATTGTCTGGAGAAATATCAACAACCTCAGATATGTAAATGATATCACTCTAATGGCGGAAAATGAAGAGGAATGAAAAAGCCTCTTGATGAGGGTGAAAGAGGAGAGTGAAAAAGCTGGCTTGAAACTCAACATTCAAATGTGCTAAGATCATGGCATCAGTCCCATCACTTCATGGCAAATAAAAGGGGAAAAAGTGGAAACAGTTTATTTCCTTAGGCTCCAACATCACTGTGGATGGTAACTGCAGCCGTGAAATGAAAAGACGCTTGCTCCTTGGAAGAAAATCAATGACAAACCTAGACAGCATATTAAAAAGCAGAAATATCACGTTTTCAACAAAGGTCTATACAGTCAAAGCAATGTTTTTTCCCAGTAGTCACGGCTGGATGTGACAGCCGGGCCATAAAGAAGGCTGATGCTGGAGAACTGATGCTTTTGAATTGTGGTGCTGATCTGCCCTCTTAGCGCAGTAGGCAGCATGTCAGTCTCATAATTTGAACTGCGATGTTAGAGAAGGCTTTTGAGAATCCCTGGGACTGTCAGGAGATCAAACAAGTCAATAAAGGAAATCAACCCTGAATATTCACTGGGAGGACTGTTGCTGAAGCTGAAGCTCCAATACTTTGGCCACCTGATGTGAAGAGCCGACTCATTGGAAAAGACCCTGATGCTGGGAAAGACTGAAGGCAAAAGGAGAAGAGGGAGGCAGAGGATGAGCTGGTTAGATAGCATCACCAACTCAATGGACATGAATTTCAGCAAACTCCCAGAGATAGTGGAGTACAAAGGAGCCTGCCATGCTGCAGTCCATGGGGTCACAAAGAACAGACACCACCACCACCAACAAATATGAGCTCACTGCTCAGTTGATTTTGTCTGCTTGCTCTCACCTGACAGTCACTGTCTATAGAACCCTTAGATATACTTTATTTTATTCCTTATTAATTCACATGTGTTTATTCTTCTATAATAAATCAAATTGCAAATGACCAAAGAGATTTTTAAAAAATAGGTCTTGCCTTTAAAAGAATTTTTTAAGTGGCCATGGATGCAAAATGATGTTTTAAATAATTGAAAATAGTTTTTAAATAATATTAACCAAAAAGAGGTATGATAAAGTAATTTAGTGGTGGCTAATCTGAAAAAAAGGCCTTTAAATCATAAAGTGGAACTTCCCTGGTGGTACAGTAGATAGGAATCCATCTGCCAATGCAGGGGACACGGGCTCAGTCCCTAGTGAAGGAAAATTCCACATGCCTCAGGCAGCGAAAACCCCTGTGCCACAATTTCTGAGCCCCCATTCTAGAGCCAGAGGGCAGCAACTACTGAAGCCTGCACCTACAGCCTGTGTTTCCCCAAAAACAGAAGTGACCACAATGAGAAGCCCATGCACCAAAAGAAGAGTAGTTCCCTGCTCACCGCGACTAGAGAAAGCCCACACGCAGCCATGAAGACCCAGCACGACCAAAAGCAACTAAATAATTTTTTAAAAACCCATAATGTGGCACTTAATTGACCCACAATAACTATCTTGTCAGATCCAAATTAAATCATCTGAGGTTCTTTTAAAAAAGAAAAAACCAGAGTTCCTAAAGATTAGCAGGAAAAAAATCAGCAAAATCCAAGAAATAGCAATGACAGTTGGATGCTGAAACAATTGTTGAAGAAGTCTAGAAGCTTCTGCATTACTTAAATGCCCAGTGATTTAATGAACTTACTGAGCACTTTTTACACATCAGGCATGGTGCTGAATGCTAGAGACACAGCATGAAGAGAGAAAGGTGTCCACCCTCCTGGACCATGCAGTCTGGCCATCGGCAATGTCCAACAGAAAGAGAATATTACCCACATCTGTAATTTAAAATTTTTCCACTGATCACATTAAAGAATTAAGAAGAAATAGTTGAAATTCATATCAATGTATACTTATGGCTGAATCCCTTCACTGTTCACTGGAAACTATCACAACATTATTAACTGGCTATACCCCAATACAAAATAAAAAGACTTTACATTTTTTAAAATAATAAATGTCTTTTAAAATAACAATTTATTTCATTTACTTCACTATACCCCAAATATAATTTCGATAAGTTATGATATCAAAAATTATAAACGAGATATTTCACATTCTTTCCTTCATACTAAGTCTTAGAAAACCAGTATATAGCTTATACATAAGGCACATCTCAAGTCAGTGTGGCCACATTTCAGGTGCTCAACAATACATGGAATGTGACTAGTGGTTATGGTGTTAGTGCAGTTCTAGCTGTATTACTGTATCTTTTCTGTTTGTTTGGATTTTTTTTCCTTTTTCATCCTATTTTCTCTAATATTCTCAGTATGCCATTTGACCTGGCTTTGAGTTAGAATATGGAAAATAGGACCTGTATATCAAAAAGTACATATTACCGCTAAAACTTCATACTCACTGAACTGCCCTATATTTGCTACCTGGTTGACTGCTGCAGTTTTGGTACCAGACACACAACAGGTATTGTGTCATAAAATGTTTAGTGAATGAATACTGGCCTAGTAAGTGTTACAAGTTCCCAAGTGGGAGGAATCCTTAGAGCTAAAAGGGACTCATAAGACTTCTTGAAAGATTTATTCATTCATTCAACAAATATTTTCTGAAGTGGGTCCAGATGTACCAGCGGGACTGGAACAATGTAAGTCATAGTGACTTCACCATGCTGACCCAACCATTACTTCATGGAATTCAGTCCTTTTTAAAGGATTTTTAAAAATTTCACCAGAAACTTAGGTACTACTGTGTATCTTCTTAAATTGCCTCACAAGAAACCTACTACCCACATCTGTAATTTGAAAATTTTGCCACTGGCATGTCACATGAGAGAAGGTGTCCACCCTCCTGGACCATGCAGTCTGGCCATCGGCAATGTCCAACAGAAAGAGAATATTACCCACATCTGTAATTTAAAATTTTTCCACTGATCACATTAAAGAATTAAGAAGAAATAGTTGAAATTCATATCAATGTATACTTATGGCTGAATCCCTTCACTGTTCACTGGAAACTATCACAACATTATTAACTGGCTATACCCCAATACAAAAAAAAAAGACTTTACATTTTTTAAAATAATAAATGTCTTTTAAAATAACAATTTATTTCATTTACTTCACTATACCCCAAATATAATTTCGATAAGTTATGATATCAAAAATTATAAACGAGATATTTCACATTCTTTCCTTCATACTAAGTCTTAGAAAACCAGTATATAGCTTATACATAAGGCACATCTCAAGTCAGTGTGGCCACATTTCAGGTGCTCAACAATACATGGAATGTGACTAGTGGTTATGGTGTTAGTGCAGTTCTAGCTGTATTACTGTATCTTTTCTGTTTGTTTGGATTTTTTTTCCTTTTTCATCCTATTTTCTCTAATATTCTCAGTATGCCATTTGACCTGGCTTTGAGTTAGAATATGGAAAATAGGACCTGTATATCAAAAAGTACATATTACCGCTAAAACTTCATACTCACTGAACTGCCCTATATTTGCTACCTGGTTGACTGCTGCAGTTTTGGTACCAGACACACAACAGGTATTGTGTCATAAAATGTTTAGTGAATGAATACTGGCCTAGTAAGTGTTACAAGTTCCCAAGTGGGAGGAATCCTTAGAGCTAAAAGGGACTCATAAGACTTCTTGAAAGATTTATTCATTCATTCAACAAATATTTTCTGAAGTGGGTCCAGATGTACCAGCGGGACTGGAACAATGTAAGTCATAGTGACTTCACCATGCTGACCCAACCATTACTTCATGGAATTCAGTCCTTTTTAAAGGATTTTTAAAAATTTCACCAGAAACTTAGGTACTACTGTGTATCTTCTTAAATTGCCTCACATTTTTTGAGTTAGGAAAATTCTAACATATGAACTCAAGACTATAACATATAAAATGTAAAACTACTATCCCTTGCCAAACAGGCAATTGCAAAAAATAAATAAATATAACATATCTGGGACTGCTAAAATCTCTCAAGAGCCCACTAGAGACTCTAAAGCAATGGGGTGGTTTCTTTTCTTGTTCAAAGGTAAACTAGCCAACACTACAGAGATGTTAGAAATGTAATGGTACTGAATGAATACTGTCTCCCTGCCATAATCAGTAGAAAGGCATCTGAGAAAAGAATAGCTATGTGATTCAACTGTATGTAATGTTCAATGCTGCCTAAAGTCATCCTGCACGTAACCAGTGGTACATATACTAGACTCTTCAAAGAATATGAGTGGCTTCCAGAAGGAGGCCAGGCAGGGGGCCTGCTTTATGAGTCACTGAAAATGCCACACTTGCCTATAAACCAGACGATGACATCTCCTTTCCAAAGACAGCACATCCTGTTTCCAAAGTAGAAACCCTCTCCTCTCTTCCTCTGCAGTTGGAGGATATGCCAACATTCACAGTGCAGAATATCCATAAACCATATTCCTAATGTGAAGTCTGGCTAGAACTTGTTGTTTAAGGGAAGCAATATGGTGTGATGGTTTAAAGCTCAGGCTTTGGAGTCAGACAAACCCAGACTGGCATCAGGCTCTGCATCTCTATGATGGCAGTCAAGTGACTTACCTTTGTTAAGCCTGTGTGTCTCCTATGTAAAATGGGAATAATGGCCCTTGCTTATAGAATTATTATGAGGATTACCTAAATTGGTATGCCTAAAGTACTTGGCATAGTACTGACAGCTAAAAAATATTCTGTTTCTTGTTGCTGTTGTTGCAACTGCTGCTGTCATTCAAATAGAAATCCTTTGGAATTTACATTACCATATGTAAAATAGATAACCAATGGGTATGACTAAGGGAACTCAAACAGGGGCTCTGCAATAATCCAGAGGGGTGGGTTGGGGAGGGAAATGGGAGGAAAGTTCAAGCGGGAGGGGACATATATACAATAAAAAACAAAGCTTTGCAAAAAAACTAAAATTAATAAGAAAAAAATAAATAAAACAATAATCAATTTCTTAAAGACAACTAGGAGATAGTTAGATGGATTTGTTGTTGTTGTTTAGTTGCTAAGTTGTGTCTAACTCTTTTACAACTCCATGGACTATAGCCCACCAGGCTCCTCTGTCCATAGAATTTCCTAGGCAAGAATACTGGAGTGGATTGCCATTTCCGTCTTCAGGGGATCTTCCCTACCCAGGAATCAAATGTCTCCTGCATTGGCAGGTGTATTCTTTACCACTGACCCATCAGGAGAGCCCCAGATAGATGGATAGATACATACAAATATACCTACATACATATGCACATACATTTTCATATATTTAAAACACACTTTACATATAACATATTTTAAATATATATTCTGTATCTCTACATAGCTGTATATAAATACAAGCAAAACAAAAGGAATGTGCTACAGTAAATTGGCTTTATACAATCGTGGGAGCTCATTAAGCAGTCTCTGAAAGCCTGCTGTCTTTGCATCTGATGCTGCAGCTTGACTGGCATCCTTGGGACAGTCAGTTGGAAAGGATGGGGGGATACAAGGTGGGCAGAATGTACTGGACCACCATGAAACCCATGAACGTTCAAGTTGCCCCTGGTATCAGGGCTATGAGGGTCCTGAGGAAGCTGGGCCCTTAGTCACAGAGTCCCAGACACACACCCAGCCCGGAGGTCAGAGGCACTGAAGCAGGAGCCATTGTAGGCTCTGCCATTGCTCACCGTGCCCTCAAAACGATCAAGCGTATCAGCAAGAACATTCACGAGCTAGACTGTTGCTGCTCCCCTGTGCCTCCACATCTCCCAAGAGCCTCCCTGGTGGCGCACCCTAATTGGAAACAAAGGAAAATGATTATGGGGATTGCAGTTCACACCAGCCACGCTGACGGGATGATTAGAAAGCCACCACGTCATCCAGAAACAAAAGAATTCCCGTTGAGGAATTTCCATGTTAGACAGAGTTTTCACAGGAGTGCCAAGGAATGTTATTTGCATGGAATGGTGTTTACAGCATCACTGACAAGAATCTTTCTCTCCCTCTCTTGTCATGTATCATTCATGAATCTCTATGCACTGACATGACTATATATCTCTGAGACCTCTTGTTAAGTGAAAAGAGCTTGTCAAAGCAATATGCAGCAGAAAATCCCCCAGAGGTTAAACACACACACACCCCCAAAAAACTGTACACATACGTACTATCTGTAAGTTCATAGAAAACACAAGGTCCAGAATGATACATATGTGGCTTATAGTGCTTGTTTCTGGCGAGAGGGGGAAATTGGGTTGGTGGTGAAGGGGACCTTTCCCTTTTTGGATAAACATGTTGGGTTATTTTCTAATTAGCCACCAACATTTAAAAATTACAAAAGTTCACATAAAAATCTCCATTCCTGGATTTTTTTTTAAAAAAAATTACAAGTTCTGAGATGTCCCTAGTGGTCCAGTGGCTAAGAATCTGCCTACTAATGCAGGGGACACGGGTTCGATCCCTAGTCTAGGGAGACACTGTATGCCTTGCAGCTGCTAAGCCCGTGCGCCACAACCACTGCAGCCTGAGCACACGGAGCCTGTGTTCCATCACAAGAGAAGTCACTGCAGTGAAAAGCCTGTGCATCACAACAAACAGCAGCCCCTGCTCACCAAACCTACAGAAATCCTGCACGCAGTCACGAAGACTAGCACAGCCAATAAGTAAGTGAAAGATCTGATCTCTGTGCCTGTCTGTTGTCCAAATAAATTGCAAATTTTTAACTTCAAGTTCCAGTCCCCTTCCCTGAGGCAACACTGGGCTGGAACTTAGCTGATACACTGGACAGACAGGTGCTCACAGTGGTCAAGATTCACTACCTGACTCACTTCCCTCCCATTTCTTGTTAAGAGAAGCCTGGTTTTGTTCATCTCTTGAGCAGTCACATGCCCCAGGAGGCCTTCCCCGGTCCTGGGTGCAGGTGCAAATCTTTGTCAGTGGAGGAGGGCATATGTTCCTGGCCAGGGACTTAACTAAGGCTTAGACACGTGATATAATCCTGGCCAACAGGCCTAGCTTGGAGCGTCTGGGACATATTTCCCCTTCTGAGTACGAAAAATTAATAAATCAGTGGAGGCAGGGACTTCCCTGACAGTCCAGTCATTAAGACTCCATCCTTCCAGAGCAAGGTATGGGTTCAATCCCTAGTCAGAGAACTAAGAGCCCACATTCCAAATGGTGTGGCCAAAAATTAAAATAAATCCAAATGAAAAATAAAGGAAGACACAGACTTGAATTCATTCACTGGAATGGCAATGTGGTGATAAGGTGACTTTTTTTTTCCTGCTGCTGAATTAGCCATTCTGGAACCACCTCCTTCTAGAGTTTTCACGATGTAACATAATTTTTTCCTGACATTTGAACCTCTCCCAGTATGGCTTTCTTTTACTCATAAACCAAAGTACCCTAACTGATAGAAACTTAGTCTCACCCCTCTGAAGCACTGGGCATACAACTCATATCCCTCCAGACAGGCTACCAAATCCTCATCTTCATGTTTTCATTCTACTTGAAACATCTCCTTCCATGCCCTCATCTTAGATTCCTGACTGGCAGGTTCTCAAGTTACTCCTAAAAGCCTAGGTTAATTATCATTTTTTCTCCTATAGCTTCTACAGTCCGCAACTTAAAGCCACGTTAACTTCTCTTCCTCCATGTTCCCATAAACAACTCCCCAAATCTCTATTTTTAGCATCTTCTTTCTGGAACTTTATTTGTGAGTCTCTCTCCCCAGCTGTATGCTCCACACACACAGACTGTGTCCTAGTTCCTAGATTCCTGGGCATCTCTGAATTCCCAGCAAGTCAATCAATATATTCATTGTTGTTTGTGTGATCTCCAACCTCCCACCTATTAAAGAATACTGAGTAGGATTCAGTCTAGACACAGAAAGAGGTATTCAAGGACCTTTGGAGCCTCCTTCTAGCTCTGTGACAATTTTAAGACTCTCAGATTATAGGAAGCAGGATAGCAGAAAACTATGTGAAGATTATGTTTGCCAGATCCAGAGAGTTACATTCACTTATTTATTCTTTCATCTCAATAACAATTTACTATGCATTTATTACTCTGTGCCAGGCATTGTGCTAAGCACAAGGATGATCATGGGAAACAAGACAATTGGCCAAGCCTTCATGAAACTCAACCAAATTATGTGACAAATGCTATGAAATGGGGATATACTCAGAAGTGGGACATATTTCCCCTTCTGAGTACGAAAAATTAATAAATCAGTGGAGGCAGGGACTTCCCTGACAGTCCAGTCATTAAGACTCCATCCTTCCAGAGCAAGGTATGGGTTCAATCCCTAGTCAGAGAACTAAGAGCCCACATTCCAAATGGTGTGGCCAAAAATTAAAATAAATCCAAATGAAAAATAAAGGAAGACACAGACTTGAATTCATTCACTGGAATGGCAATGTGGTGATAAGGTGACTTTTTTTCCTGCTGCTGAATTAGCCATTCTGGAACCACCTCCTTCTAGAGTTTTCACGATGTAACATAATTTTTTCCTGACATTTGAACCTCTCCCAGTATGGCTTTCTTTTACTCATAAACCAAAGTACCCTAACTGATAGAAACTTAGTCTCACCCCTCTGAAGCACTGGGCATACAACTCATATCCCTCCAGACAGGCTACCAAATCCTCATCTTCATGTTTTCATTCTACTTGAAACATCTCCTTCCATGCCCTCATCTTAGATTCCTGACTGGCAGGTTCTCAAGTTACTCCTAAAAGCCTAGGTTAATTATCATTTTTTCTCCTATAGCTTCTACAGTCCGCAACTTAAAGCCACGTTAACTTCTCTTCCTCCATGTTCCCATAAACAACTCCCCAAATCTCTATTTTTAGCATCTTCTTTCTGGAACTTTATTTGTGAGTCTCTCTCCCCAGCTGTATGCTCCACACACACAGACTGTGTCCTAGTTCCTAGATTCCTGGGCATCTCTGAATTCCCAGCAAGTCAATCAATATATTCATTGTTGTTTGTGTGATCTCCAACCTCCCCACCTATTAAAGAATACTGAGTAGGATTCAGTCTAGACACAGAAAGAGGTATTCAAGGACCTTTGGAGCCTCCTTCTAGCTCTGTGACAATTTTAAGACTCTCAGATTATAGGAAGCAGGATAGCAGAAAACTATGTGAAGATTATGTTTGCCAGATCCAGAGAGTTACATTCACTTATTTATTCTTTCATCTCAATAACAATTTACTATGCATTTATTACTCTGTGCCAGGCATTGTGCTAAGCACAAGGATGATCATGGGAAACAAGACAATTGGCCAAGCCTTCATGAAACTCAACCAAATTATGTGACAAATGCTATGAAAATCTAGGGGCATATACTCAGAAGTGGGATTGCTGGATCATAAGGTAGTTTTCTTCTTAATTTTTTGAGGAACCTCTATACTGTTTTCCACAGTGATTGTACTAATTTTCATTCCTACCAGCAGTGCACAAAGAAAGGTTCCTTTTCATCCACATTCTCCTCAGCACTTGTTACCTTTTGTCTTTATGGTAACAACCATCTTAACAGGTGTGAGGTGATATCTCACTTTGGTTTTGAATTGCATTTCCCTAATGATTAGTGGTACTGAGCACCATTCCATATACCTGTTGGCCATTTATATGTCTCCTTTTGATAAATATCTATTCAGGTCCTTTGGCCATTTTTTAAATTGGACTATTTGGGGGTTTGCTACTGAGTTGTATGAGTTCCTTATATATTGTGAAATACTAACACACTACTTGATACACGGTTTGCAAATAGTTCATTCTCCTTCTCCAGGCTGCTTTTCACTCTGTTGACTGTTTCCTTCACTGTGCAGGACTTCTTAGTTTGACGCAATCTCACTTGTCTATTCTGGTTTCTGTTGCCTGTGTTTCTGGTATTATGTCCAAAACATCATTGTCTAGACATTAGCTTGACTGCAGTGACTATTTCACAATAAACATCAAGTATATTAAAACACCAAGTTGTAAGGAATTTCCTGGAAGTCCAATGGTTACGAGTCCGTGCTTTCACTGCCAAAGGGCATCTTCTGAATTCCCAGCAAGTCAATCAATATATTCATTGTTGTTTGTGTGATCTCCAACCTCCCACCTATTAAAGAATACTGAGTAGGATTCAGTCTAGACACAGAAAGAGGTATTCAAGGACCTTTGGAGCCTCCTTCTAGCTCTGTGACAATTTTAAGACTCTCAGATTATAGGAAGCAGGATAGCAGAAAACTATGTGAAGATTATGTTTGCCAGATCCAGAGAGTTACATTCACTTATTTATTCTTTCATCTCAATAACAATTTACTATGCATTTATTACTCTGTGCCAGGCATTGTGCTAAGCACAAGGATGATCATGGGAAACAAGACAATTGGCCAAGCCTTCATGAAACTCAACCAAATTATGTGACAAATGCTATGAAAATCTAGGGGCATATACTCAGAAGTGGGATTGCTGGATCATAAGGTAGTTTTCTTCTTAATTTTTTGAGGAACCTCTATACTGTTTTCCACAGTGATTGTACTAATTTTCATTCCTACCAGCAGTGCACAAAGAAAGGTTCCTTTTCATCCACATTCTCCTCAGCACTTGTTACCTTTTGTCTTTATGGTAACAACCATCTTAACAGGTGTGAGGTGATATCTCACTTTGGTTTTGAATTGCATTTCCCTAATGATTAGTGGTACTGAGCACCATTCCATATACCTGTTGGCCATTTATATGTCTCCTTTTGATAAATATCTATTCAGGTCCTTTGGCCATTTTTTAAATTGGACTATTTGGGGGTTTGCTACTGAGTTGTATGAGTTCCTTATATATTGTGAAATACTAACACACTACTTGATACACGGTTTGCAAATAGTTCATTCTCCTTCTCCAGGCTGCTTTTCACTCTGTTGACTGTTTCCTTCACTGTGCAGGACTTCTTAGTTTGACGCAATCTCACTTGTCTATTCTGGTTTCTGTTGCCTGTGTTTCTGGTATTATGTCCAAAACATCATTGTCTAGACATTAGCTTGACTGCAGTGACTATTTCACAATAAACATCAAGTATATTAAAACACCAAGTTGTAAGGAATTTCCTGGAAGTCCAATGGTTACGAGTCCGTGCTTTCACTGCCAAACACACAGTTCAGTCCCTGGTTGGGGACCTAAAATCCCACAAGTCATGTGATATGGCCTAAAAAATACCTCAAGCTGTACACCTAAATATACACAATTATACTTCAATAAAGCTGGTGGGGAAAGAAGCTAGCGGGATGGTGAGCACTAAGAAGAGATGCCTAGCCCAAGCATAAGTCCAGAGATTGCTCTCAGAGAGACACTATATAAGATAATACCTAAGGTGGTGGAAAGGAACTTGGAGAGTATTCCAGGAAGAGGGAAGAGAGTGTGGAAAAGCACAAGGGTGAGAGAGCATATGAACTTTTAAAAAGTTTGATTTAGCTAGAACCAAGAGTGCAAAGGTGCCCTGGGAAGGCAACAAAAAGTCACATGGCAAAGCATATGGTGAAGCTATAGTAAAGGACTTGGTATTTATTCATCCTGAAGGTAATGGGGAGCCATTTAAAGTTTTAGGCAGGAGACTGGCATCGATGTGCCGATTAGCTCTCTTTAATCTGGTGTGAGGATAAGCTTCAGTTAGCCTGGAGGCAGGAATACTAGTTAGGTAGGAGAGGATGGTGGTGAAGTATGTGAAGGTGAAAAGAATAGAACACAGCACATCCACCAGAATTGAGAACACTACAAAAACAGCCGCAAGTCCCTTTCCCCACCTGGGCCGATACACAAAAACACACAAGATTCTATACACTGTCGTGGTGTTATTCAGACACCAAGTCTGAAGAACCTTACCACATGTGGAAAATACTGGGTTAACCAAAGTAAAGCCCAAGTCTTTACTGCAAGCCCTCTGAAAAATTCTTTTTTGGTGGGGGGTGGGGCCACTTTTATTGGTCTTTCATTTACTTATTTCCATCCATCTTTGTTCTTTGGCCTGTGTTTCTGGTATTATGTCCAAAACATCATTGTCTAGACATTAGCTTGACTGCAGTGACTATTTCACAATAAACATCAAGTATATTAAAACACCAAGTTGTAAGGAATTTCCTGGAAGTCCAATGGTTACGAGTCCGTGCTTTCACTGCCAAACACACAGTTCAGTCCCTGGTTGGGGACCTAAAATCCCACAAGTCATGTGATATGGCCTAAAAAATACCTCAAGCTGTACACCTAAATATACACAATTATACTTCAATAAAGCTGGTGGGGAAAGAAGCTAGCGGGATGGTGAGCACTAAGAAGAGATGCCTAGCCCAAGCATAAGTCCAGAGATTGCTCTCAGAGAGACACTATATAAGATAATACCTAAGGTGGTGGAAAGGAACTTGGAGAGTATTCCAGGAAGAGGGAAGAGAGTGTGGAAAAGCACAAGGGTGAGAGAGCATATGAACTTTTAAAAAGTTTGATTTAGCTAGAACCAAGAGTGCAAAGGTGCCCTGGGAAGGCAACAAAAAGTCACATGGCAAAGCATATGGTGAAGCTATAGTAAAGGACTTGGTATTTATTCATCCTGAAGGTAATGGGGAGCCATTTAAAGTTTTAGGCAGGAGACTGGCATCGATGTGCCGATTAGCTCTCTTTAATCTGGTGTGAGGATAAGCTTCAGTTAGCCTGGAGGCAGGAATACTAGTTAGGTAGGAGAGGATGGTGGTGAAGTATGTGAAGGTGAAAAGAATAGAACACAGCACATCCACCAGAATTGAGAACACTACAAAAACAGCCGCAAGTCCCTTTCCCCACCTGGGCCGATACACAAAAACACACAAGATTCTATACACTGTCGTGGTGTTATTCAGACACCAAGTCTGAAGAACCTTACCACATGTGGAAAATACTGGGTTAACCAAAGTAAAGCCCAAGTCTTTACTGCAAGCCCTCTGAAAAATTCTTTTTTGGTGGGGGGTGGGGGGCCACTTTTATTGGTCTTTCATTTACTTATTTCCATCCATCTTTGTTCTTTGGCCTGTGTGAGCCTCCCATCACAGTGGCCTCTCTCGTCGCAGAGCACCAGTTCTGGGCGCACACGCTCCAGAGCTCCGGCTTGGTAGTTGCACACATCGATCCAGCCACTCTGTAGCACGTGGGATCTTCCCAGGCCAGGGATCAAACTGGCGCCCTTTTGCACTGCAAGGCAGTGTCCCTACCCACTGGACCACCAGGGAAGCCCCTGAAAAACTTTTGATATGTGACTGTGAATTTGCTAAAAAGAAGATGCAATATATCATGTTATTCACCTGTAGTTGAGTATGAACTGCTTCTCCTTCAGTCTTTCCCATCTCAGGAGATAGTGCCTTACTCCATTCAGACCAGAATTCCTCTCGTTTCCTCACCCAACACAGCCAGTCCTGTAGGCTCAACCTTAAAAACAGATGCCAAATGCAATGCCTTCTAAGCACCTCCATTGCTAATCCCTGGTTAAACCACCATCATCTCTCCCTGGATCATTTCAGCACTTCCTAAGTCAGCTCTAGGCTCCCACTTCCACTCCCTACAGCCTATTTTACCCACAGCACCCAGAGTGATCCTTCTGAAACATTAAGTTGGATTCTGTAATTTTCCTGCTTAAAACAGTCCAACAGAATACCATCTCATTCATATGAACATTTTAATGCTTTATTATGGCCCCTGGGCACTGTGACATCTGGCCCCACTTCCTTGCTAACCCTCTCTCCCCATTTCAGTCACTGGGAGCCACATTCCTCCCTGCTGACCCGTAAATCCACCAAACACATTCCCATCTCAGGGCTTGCTTACTGGCATCTCTGCATGGATGACTCTTTCTCCAGATCTACACAGAACTTGCTTATTCTCATCATTCAAGTCACTGTAGATAGAGGGACTCTGTTTCATTTTTTACTGTGTCCTCATCATTTAGAATAGTACCAGGCACATGGCAGGAGCTCAAAAAGTACTGAATGAATGCGTAAATTTATATTTGAATAGCATGGTACCCAACGACTCATCATTCAGGAGCACATTTGGCTGGATAAATGTGATAAAATTTCTCTCCTATTGCCATTTCCCAGGTAAGAAGGAAAAAAGAACCCAAATAAATAAAAATAAGTCACTGCTCTTCCCTTTGATGTGCTGAAATTATTTCTTCACAACAAGTTTCAGTTCATTTCACAGGGAGAAAAAAAGAATAGCCCAACTTCTGCAGGCTAATTCAAAGCTCCAATATTGGCTGACAAATGATGGATGATCACAGTCCTTGTCTGACTTGTGTCTTTGGCGCAATGCTCTATAAACACTGGAGGGAAGGGACAGGAAGGGAGGAAGAACTGATCTGTCAAGTCAAAAGGTCTTGCTTCTTATTACCTGGAAAGTCCACTTCTTGTCCCAATTGTTTCAATCCTCAGTATTTCCCAGGTGCCTCTGAAGATTCCAGCACCACGCTAAGCCCCAAAGAACACAGAAGACAAAGAAAAGATCCTCAAGGAACATACAAGTTGGATCCTGCATCAAGCAGTGGTTAGAACCAAAATTCAAATCCCAGCACGTTCTAATCCTAATTCAAGCATAGTCATCTCTCTCCTATGAATGATCAAAGTTTGGGAGGCTTTGGGCAAACTATGTACTTTTTGAGCTTCGTTTGTTTATCTGTAAGAGGAAAATATTAATCTTTGCCTCAAAAAGTCAATGTAAGAATTTAATGCACACAAACATCAACATGCTTAGCAGAATCTGGCACATACCAAGTTTCAAAATGATCTGTTACTAACATTAGTAACTTTGTGGATGTTCAAAGCCTCAGTTTCCACACGTTTAACATGGGGGGAGTGGGTTGTTCATCGCTTTATTATGAGTATTAAATAAGTAGTTCTCAATCTTTGCTGCATCTTAGAATCACCTTTGCTGTTGTTCAGTCACTAAGTTATGTCTGACTCTGCAACTCCATGGACTGCAGCACGCCAGGCTCTCCTCTCCTCCACTGCCTCTAGGAGTTTGTACAAATTTATGGCCATTGAGTCAGTGATGGTATCTAACCATCTCATCCTCTGCTGCCCTCTTCTCCTTTGCCTTCAGTCTTTCTCAGCATCAGGCTCTTTTCCAATGAGTCTGCTGTTCACATCAGGTGACCAAAGTTTCAGCTTCAGCAAAGCTCCTGACACTTGGTTGCTGCGCCTATCCCACATACTCCTAATTAAACCATAATTTCTTCTTTTTTAAAAATTTTTATTTATTTATTTATTTTTGGATATTCTAGGTTTTCACTGCTGCTGCAGGCTCTTCTCTAGTCGCAGGGAGTGGAGGCTACTCTATAGTTGAGGTGAGCAGGCTTATCTTCTTGTGGAACTTGGGCTCTAGGGCACACGGGCTTCAGTAGTTGCAGCACATGGGCTCAATAGTTGCAGCTCGAGGCTCTAGAGCACAGGCTTATTAGTTGTGGCTCACGGGCTTAGTTGCTCCGCGGCATGTGGGATCTTCCTGGATCAGGGATCGAACCCGTGTCTCCTGCATTGGCAGGCAAACTTGAGCTACCAGGGAAGCTCTACATCATAATTTCTAAGGATGGGAATCAGGCATCAGTATTTTTTAGTTCCCTATGCAATTCCAATGTGCAGCCAAATATGAAAATGAGTGAACTAAATTAGCAAAATCGCATTTGTAAGCACATGGTAGATGTTAAATGTCTCTTTCTTCTACCCCTCCAATGACTCTGCAAGAAAGAGTTCCTCATGAGATCTGAGATCTCTGCCACTTCTATGATTATATAAACAGAAATGACAAAGCTTTTAGAAATCAAATAAGATATAACTGCACATATCAAGATAGGTTATGCAAATTATATTCAAATCAACAGTTAGTTATGCAAATGCTCTTGTGGCCCTTCTAACTATGTTATAGACCCAGATGAATCCCCAGGAAGACTCTGCTGAAAATAACATGCCTTAAATGACAGATACAAAGAGAGAAAGTTACTGTCTCAACAGCAGATGTTCCCAAAACAAGGCAGCTTGCCTGAGTATGAACAAAATGGAAAGACTCAGCAAAGAGAAGAAAGGGCACATTTTGATTCTAATCAAGGAGTAGATGATCTTTATTCAGATTTAATTATCTTAAAATTAGACACTAGGGTTTCCCTGGTGGTCCAGTGGGTAGAGTCTGCCTTACAAGTGCAAGGGGCACCAGTTCAGTTCCTGGGCCAGAAAGACTCCACATGCTGCGGAGCAGCTGGACTGATGTGTCCAATTAGGAGCCAGCGCTCTGAAGTGCATGTACCGAGAGCCGGTGCTCTGCAAGAAGAGAGGCCACTGCAATGGGAGGCCCACACAGGCCAAAGAATAAAGATGGATGAAAATAAATAAATAAACAACCAATACATAAGGCCAAAAGAAAAAACAACTAGACACTAGCTCTTCCTGTTTCAAGAACACACATTTGAAAGGCAGGCTTCAGTAGGGGAAGTAAATGAGCAATACCAATACACAGATATCTTTTACCTGCTTTTCATCTGTGGCTTCAGAGGTACTTTTTAAACATTAGTTAATTAGCCACTCAACAGTTTTACAAAGAATATAATATTATTCTCATCCTTCAGATGGATAAAACCATCCTTATTGGAAGACAGCACTAATACATTATTCCAGGACTAGTCTTGGCAATTCTCACAGATGAACGGATGTCTTAGTTGTGTGGCGGGGGGAGGGGGTGCTCACTTGCTCTCTGTAGTCATTTATCCAGATAGTCACTCATGCCCCAGGCCTTCCTTGAGGGCTTACTATGGGTTCTGGGCTTAGTGGGGAAGTGCTATCCTCTGGGGACAGGGATAGCTGCAGGCTTAGGGTCTAGAACAGTGCCTGGCACATAGGAAGAGCTCACGGCACATGAGTGAGACACAAGTCCTGCTAAACACACACAGTCTGAGGGAGGGAGGGACCCATGTTTCATGCCTTACTCCCCTTCCCTTAATAATAACAACTGCTGGTTAGTCTGTGCCACGGACCATGATAAGTGCTTTAGACACAGCAGCTCAATGAACCCTAAGAACAACCCTAAAAGGCCAGAACTGTTATTCCCACTGGAGAGAAGAAGGAATTGAGACCTAAACAGGCATTGATGAAAGATGGCAGAGAACTGTGATTTCAAAACCTGAGCTCTTAGAAGTCCCAGGGGACATGAACTTATGTGGAAATACATTCTTCTTAAGAAAAAACACTAGGGTTTCCCTGGTGGTCCAGTGGGTAGAGTCTGCCTTACAAGTGCAAGGGGCACCAGTTCAGTTCCTGGGCCAGAAAGACTCCACATGCTGCGGAGCAGCTGGACTGATGTGTCCAATTAGGAGCCAGCGCTCTGAAGTGCATGTACCGAGAGCCGGTGCTCTGCAAGAAGAGAGGCCACTGCAATGGGAGGCCCACACAGGCCAAAGAATAAAGATGGATGAAAATAAATAAATAAACAACCAATACATAAGGCCAAAAGAAAAAACAACTAGACACTAGCTCTTCCTGTTTCAAGAACACACATTTGAAAGGCAGGCTTCAGTAGGGGAAGTAAATGAGCAATACCAATACACAGATATCTTTTACCTGCTTTTCATCTGTGGCTTCAGAGGTACTTTTTAAACATTAGTTAATTAGCCACTCAACAGTTTTACAAAGAATATAATATTATTCTCATCCTTCAGATGGATAAAACCATCCTTATTGGAAGACAGCACTAATACATTATTCCAGGACTAGTCTTGGCAATTCTCACAGATGAACGGATGTCTTAGTTGTGTGGCGGGGGGAGGGGGTGCTCACTTGCTCTCTGTAGTCATTTATCCAGATAGTCACTCATGCCCCAGGCCTTCCTTGAGGGCTTACTATGGGTTCTGGGCTTAGTGGGGAAGTGCTATCCTCTGGGGACAGGGATAGCTGCAGGCTTAGGGTCTAGAACAGTGCCTGGCACATAGGAAGAGCTCACGGCACATGAGTGAGACACAAGTCCTGCTAAACACACACAGTCTGAGGGAGGGAGGGACCCATGTTTCATGCCTTACTCCCCTTCCCTTAATAATAACAACTGCTGGTTAGTCTGTGCCACGGACCATGATAAGTGCTTTAGACACAGCAGCTCAATGAACCCTAAGAACAACCCTAAAAGGCCAGAACTGTTATTCCCACTGGAGAGAAGAAGGAATTGAGACCTAAACAGGCATTGATGAAAGATGGCAGAGAACTGTGATTTCAAAACCTGAGCTCTAGAGTCCCAGCTCTGCCTCAAATGCTAAAGCCCGATACTGGTGAACATGAACTTATGTGGAAATACATTCTTCTTAGAAGGAGTTAACTTAAGGATCTCCAGATGAGATCATCCTGGAGTTAGGCGGTGACTGATACCCTTGTATGAGAACAGAGAGGGGGACAAGAGACACAGAGAGGAGGCCATGTAAAGCTGGGGACAGAGCCTGGAGTGATAAGCCCCCACCCTGCCCCCACACCAAAGGAAAGGCAAGGATGGCCAGCAGTCCTTTGAAGCTAAGAGAGAGGAATCGGACAGATCCTCCCTCAGAGTCTCCAGAAAGAACAAACCCTAAAGGCACCTCAATATCAGTGTGCATGCTCAGTCACTCAGTTGTGTCTGACTCTTTGCGATCCTATGGACTGCAGACCACCAGGCTCCTCTGTCCATGGGATTCTCCAGGCAAGAATATTGGAGTGAGTTGCCATTTCCTCCTAAAGGGGATCTTCCCAACCTGGGGATCAAACCAATCTCTCCTGCATTGCCAGGCGGATTCTTTACCACGGAGTCACCTGGGAAGACCCTTGATTTCAGATTTCTGGCCTAAAGAGCTATTTCTGTTGTCCTCAACCTCCAAGTTTTTAGTAATTTGTTATTACAGCAACCCTGAGAAACTACCGAAAACCACTACAATCTTCAACTTAAGTACCTCCTCCTTTATTTTTCTTTCTTTTTAAAATTTTAATGATTACAAAATGCCTCTAGCGTATTAAAAGAAAAAAAGAGAAAGACACCAACGTAATGAGCACCATGGACTCATCACCCGCCTTGGGAAACGAAGCTGTACATATACTAATGAAGCCCCAAAGGCACCTCCACCAGAGTCCACTCTCTCTCCCAACAGGAAATCACCCCCCCTTAATATGGTGTTAATCATTCCGTTATGAGCTTTTATACCTTTACTACATACATATGAACTCCTGAATAACAAACAGAATTATTTTGCCCGCATCTAAACAGTCTATATAAATAGCATCCTAGAACACGTATCCTTCCACTTGACTTTTAACTCGATGTTGTTTTTGAGATACATGTTGATTCATGTGGTTTAAATTCTTTTATTTCCACTGCTCCACTGTGTGCATATATCACAAATGCACTGGTACATTCTCCTGTGGATAGGTCTTTCAGGGGGTTGCCTTTTCTTTTGTTTTGCTTTTTTCAATATTTTTTTGTTGTTGTTGTTATTACAAACAATGCATCAGTGAGCCTTCCTGCTTCCTGGTGTGTAAGAATTTCTCCAGGGTTCTGTTTCTCAAAGAGTAGCTTGAGACCCACTGGTGAATAATAAAATCATTTCAGTGGCTTTGTGGTCAACACTGCTATTTTCTTTCTTTTTGAGGGGAGAAAGCGAAATATTAGAGTGATCATATGGCAAGGATAAACATTGCTTCATAAAACTTCTGTTTCAATTATAGATAAGTATATACTGGGTTGCCATCTGAAATGGTGTTGTTTTACTGTCCGAACCAATAGAAAGCTTAGAAAGCAGTTCCCTTGGGCCTTGCTGCCCAGAGTGTGGTCTGAGCATCAGCATCACCTGGGAGCCAGCCAAGAACACAGACCCTCAGGCCCCATGTGGGATCTACTAAATCAGAATCCGCAACTTTGGTGAGATCCCCAGGTTCTTTATCTCCCCACTGAAGTCTGAGGAGCAATTCTCTATGGACATACCAACAAGGACAGTGGTGCCCAAAAGACACCAGAAGACAATTCTTCCATGGACTGGTGGGGGTGGTTCAGGTAGTAATTCAAGTAATGAGAAGTGGCAGGTGAAGCCCCCAATTTCTTCCCACTGGACAAATGCTAGGGAAAAAAGAAAGACACCAACGTAATGAGCACCATGGACTCATCACCCGCCTTGGGAAACGAAGCTGTACATATACTAATGAAGCCCCAAAGGCACCTCCACCAGAGTCCACTCTCTCCCAACAGGAAATCACCCTTAATATGGTGTTAATCATTCCGTTATGAGCTTTTATACCTTTACTACATACATATGAACTCCTGAATAACAAACAGAATTATTTTGCCCGCATCTAAACAGTCTATATAAATAGCATCCTAGAACACGTATCCTTCCACTTGACTTTTAACTCGATGTTGTTTTTGAGATACATGTTGATTCATGTGGTTTAAATTCTTTTATTTCCACTGCTCCACTGTGTGCATATATCACAAATGCACTGGTACATTCTCCTGTGGATAGGTCTTTCAGGGGGTTGCCTTTTCTTTTGTTTTGCTTTTTTCAATATTTTTTTGTTGTTGTTGTTATTACAAACAATGCATCAGTGAGCCTTCCTGCTTCCTGGTGTGTAAGAATTTCTCCAGGGTTCTGTTTCTCAAAGAGTAGCTTGAGACCCACTGGTGAATAATAAAATCATTTCAGTGGCTTTGTGGTCAACACTGCTATTTTCTTTCTTTTTGAGGGGAGAAAGCGAAATATTAGAGTGATCATATGGCAAGGATAAACATTGCTTCATAAAACTTCTGTTTCAATTATAGATAAGTATATACTGGGTTGCCATCTGAAATGGTGTTGTTTTACTGTCCGAACCAATAGAAAGCTTAGAAAGCAGTTCCCTTGGGCCTTGCTGCCCAGAGTGTGGTCTGAGCATCAGCATCACCTGGGAGCCAGCCAAGAACACAGACCCTCAGGCCCCATGTGGGATCTACTAAATCAGAATCCGCAACTTTGGTGAGATCCCCAGGTTCTTTATCTCCCCACTGAAGTCTGAGGAGCAATTCTCTATGGACATACCAACAAGGACAGTGGTGCCCAAAAGACACCAGAAGACAATTCTTCCATGGACTGGTGGGGGGTGTGGTTCAGGTAGTAATTCAAGTAATGAGAAGTGGCAGGTGAAGCTTCGCTGGCTCTCCCCCAAACCCCGTTCTCCTCCTGCTGTGTAGTCTGGTTCCTAACAGGCCACAGACCAGCATCAGCCCTCAGCCCGGGGGTGGGGGACCTCTGAACGAGGGGAGTTGCTGGATCATAGAAGATACCATGTTTCATTAGCTTTACTAGGTATTTCAGAGATGCTATCCAAAGTACTGATACCAAGAAGCACCTTGCAAGAGCTGCTTTTCATGGCAGAGTTCCTAGTAAGTCTTCATTTGATCTGTATCCTGTAACTATAAATTTTTTATTTTTTTAAATCACAGCCCATTGCTGCTTTCCTGCAACTTCCTTCTTCTCCATCCCTCCTGTCTGTGAGGAGTGAGGAAAGCCTGGATAAACAAGGCCCCCTTCTGGGAGAACAAGTCTTCACTGGAAGGTAGAGCACGGGACAGCTGCTGACACAGGAACCAGCTGAGACATTTAAACACCACGTCCCAGAGAGCAGCCAGCTCCAGAACACTACAGCCCCCACCCGCACCCCTCACCTGGGCAGCTCTTGGCTTTTCTGAGGCAAAGGGAAGCCTTTCTCAGTGAAGCTGACACTGTTCCCTGGCTAGAGCAGGCCCACTCCTAGATGCAAAGTTTAATATGATTTTTTCACTCGAGTAACCAAAGCATTTCTGATGCATTGCTTTTCATGAGGTCCTGGCAGTGCATCAGCTGTGTCATTTCCTCAGGCCTCTCCTCCTTTCTGCTCCGGTTCACACTTCCTTCTCCTGGGGTTTCAATGCCTGACTCACTACCCTGCATCCGCTTCCTTATGCATAGTTGATGTAGTAATAATATACCTCTGTGTTGACAGCCATGCTAAGAGGGTCCACTGTAAGCCTGGAGCTGTGCTGGGGACCTCCCCCACTCCACAGATATACACAATTATCCCCATTTTATGCCTGAAATCATCATTCCAAGATGCACATTTTCAGACTGATGGAATTGGAGTGGAATTGCCATGGAATTGCAGAATTGCCATTCTGCATGTGACCAGATGGCAGTGATGTAATGGACATCCCCTGCAGACTGGAGAACTTGGTTTTCCTAATGCTCTAAGCAGACAACTGTACCTTCTCAATACTGCCATCAGCACGTCCCATCAGGATGACCAGCATGTAAGCAAGGACCATGCGTCCTGGCTGTTGTCTGAGAATCTTCTTTTGGTACTTTCTGATAATATCAAGAAAGCACCAGCATTAAAACTTGCAAAATGAGGTTCAGGGGCTTGAATGAAAACTCTGGGAGTCCAGAGTGGGTCCCACTTAAGAGATGCTCTTGTGGAATTCCCTGGTGGTCCAGTGGATAAAAAGTCCACCTTGCAGTGCACTGGTTCGATCCCTGGCCCAGAAAGATCCCATGTGCCATTTAGCAGCTGAACCAGTGTGTCCCATTACAAGCCAGCACTCTGGAGCGCATGCACCCAGAGCTGGCACTCAGCAAGGACAGAGGCCACTGGAATGGGAGGCCCACACAGGCCAAAGAATAAAGATGGATGAAAATAAATAAATAAATAAAACAATAAGAGAGGCCAAAATTTAAAAAGAAAAAAAAAAGAAAGAAAGAAAGAAAAAGAAATGTTCTGGCCAACAAGGCATGGTTAATTACTATCGAGCATAACAAAATCCCCAGACAGTGCTTAAAACAGCAGCAATCCTTTATTTGGCTCCCAGATCTGTGTTTGGCTGGGTCCAGCCAGGCAGCTGTGAAATACTTCATGCCCTTTCATTCACCGTAGCTGAGGCCTGGGTCACTTCAGAGGTTTCTTGACTCAGACATCAAGCATCTGGGCTGGGAAGACTCAGACAACTGAGGGAAGGAACACCTCTTCTTCTTGATGTGGTTTCTCTACGTGGTAACTGTAGAGTGGCAATACTTGGGGAAGAAAGCTCCCAGACTGAGTGCCACAAAGGAAACCAGCAGAGAGTGCCTTTCTGTTCTAACCTAATCTTGGAGGTCATCTCCACTGCATTCTGTTCATCCAGCAGCCATAAAGGCCCATCCAGACAAAAAGATAGGGAACAGACTGTACCCCTTGAAGGGATCTGACACATGTCAATCATGTGTAGACATGTTCTAAAACCACTACAGTCTGCCCTCATGGCACAAATTATATAACCACAATGCAAATTATATACCTCCAATGACCCCTGAAAATCTCTCCTAGAAGCATTAAACTCAGCTCTGGACCTTGTTGGGCTTCCCCAGTGGCTCTCAGGTAGACATAGGTTCAATCCCTAATCAGAAAGATCTCCTGGAGAAGGAATGGCAACCCACTCTAGTATTCTTACCTGGAAAGTCTCATGGACAGAGGAGCCTAGCAGGCTACAGTCCCTAAGATCCCAAAGAGCTGGACAGGACTGAACATGCATGCATACAGGATACTAAATCAAGTCTAAGTCTGGGTCAGGACTTCTGCATGAAATTCAGCAAGTACACTTTCTCTTGAATTGAAGACCTGTGGACTAAAAAGACAAGAGTATCTACCCCTGACACACCCAACCCATCACGGTGAGCCAAGCAGACTGCTATAGACTTTCCCATTAAAGACTAGGGGGAAGTGTAAGGCACTCAATGGCCCACAGCAATTCTGAAGGCCAATAGAGTATACGTTGCAAGTGCCTTGATTAGGACTCAGTACAATTGCCTGAAATGTATCCAGTCAGGATCATGAGTTTTGTTGGGGCTCCCAGAAACGCCACCCCCCAAAACTGGGGGAAAACCCATAGTCACCTTCCTGCCGAAGCACACTCATTAATGATGATTGTGATTCTCTTTCCTCATTCACCGTAGCTGAGGCCTGGGTCACTTCAGAGGTTTCTTGACTCAGACATCAAGCATCTGGGCTGGGAAGACTCAGACAACTGAGGGAAGGAACACCTCTTCTTCTTGATGTGGTTTCTCTACGTGGTAACTGTAGAGTGGCAATACTTGGGGAAGAAAGCTCCCAGACTGAGTGCCACAAAGGAAACCAGCAGAGAGTGCCTTTCTGTTCTAACCTAATCTTGGAGGTCATCTCCACTGCATTCTGTTCATCCAGCAGCCATAAAGGCCCATCCAGACAAAAAGATAGGGAACAGACTGTACCCCTTGAAGGGATCTGACACATGTCAATCATGTGTAGACATGTTCTAAAACCACTACAGTCTGCCCTCATGGCACAAATTATATAACCACAATGCAAATTATATACCTCCAATGACCCCTGAAAATCTCTCCTAGAAGCATTAAACTCAGCTCTGGACCTTGTTGGGCTTCCCAGTGGCTCTCAGGTAGACATAGGTTCAATCCCTAATCAGAAAGATCTCCTGGAGAAGGAATGGCAACCCACTCTAGTATTCTTACCTGGAAAGTCTCATGGACAGAGGAGCCTAGCAGGCTACAGTCCCTAAGATCCCAAAGAGCTGGACAGGACTGAACATGCATGCATACAGGATACTAAATCAAGTCTAAGTCTGGGTCAGGACTTCTGCATGAAATTCAGCAAGTACACTTTCTCTTGAATTGAAGACCTGTGGACTAAAAAGACAAGAGTATCTACCCCTGACACACCCAACCCATCACGGTGAGCCAAGCAGACTGCTATAGACTTTCCCATTAAAGACTAGGGGGAAGTGTAAGGCACTCAATGGCCCACAGCAATTCTGAAGGCCAATAGAGTATACGTTGCAAGTGCCTTGATTAGGACTCAGTACAATTGCCTGAAATGTATCCAGTCAGGATCATGAGTTTTGTTGGGGCTCCCAGAAACGCCACCCCCCAAAACTGCCCAAGCCAGCAAGTTCCACAGGAATCCTATCAGTGAGATCACCTTCCTGCCGAAGCACACTCATTAATGATGATTGTGATTCTCTTTTTCCTCATTCCTTACATTTTTAGTACATTTTCCCTAAAATCTACATTGCAATTTTTTCCAGTTGCATCATGAAGATTGGGACACATCCCTAGTGACTAGCTAACAGCAGCAAGAAGCAGATGGCATAAAGTCATCAAAGGATCACTCACTATTAAACTGGAAGGGTAACAGGAAGGTTCAGTTTAACAAAATTTTGCCCAGTACCTATTATGGACTAGCCATCAGATGAGATGAATAAACCAGTACACAGCACCATGTTTAGCACACAGTAGATACTCAAAAATTCTCATTGAAATAAGGAAGGAAGGAAGTGAGGGAGGAAGAGGAGGAGAGAAGAAAAGATGGAGGAGGGAGGAGAAGTTGGGAAGTAAGAAGGAAGTCTGCCTATGATTTCAGGGAAAAATGGATTCTTAAATATATCACTGCAACAGCATCCAGGAGGTGCACTTAACTCAGTATGAAAGAAAAGTTACACCAAACAGAAGGAACAGCAGATGCAGAGGCATTTTCACATTCAATTATCTACCCTATGAGGCAAGCAGAGGGCATGTCTTTCTGCCCAGTACATAGATGAGGAAACTGGGGTTTGGCATCACATTTCTTGCCCAAGGACACATATCCAACAACTGACAGCCAAGAAGTAGGATTCATCCTTCCTAACTTCTGACCCAAGGCTTCTCCCAATAAATGACTCAATATTTATTGCTACAAGCACTGCCACAACCCTTCAGCGATCCTAAGGATGGAGACATATCCTTTCTCATCAAAGCAGCACCCAAGGGTAGTGGTTAAGAACTCAGACCCCAGAATCAGACTGTCACTTAGTAGATGAATGGCTTGAGATCACTATTTCATCCATCTGCACCTCAGTTTTAAATGTATGAAAGAGGGCAGTAATAACATAAACCCCTTGTAGACCTCTCAGCCAAACCTCCATGAGTTTTGTTGGGGCTCCCAGAAACGCCACCCCCCAAAACTGCCCAAGCCAGCAAGTTCCACAGGAATCCTATCAGTGAGATCACCTTCCTGCCGAAGCACACTCATTAATGATGATTGTGATTCTCTTTTTCCTCATTCCTTACATTTTTAGTACATTTTCCCTAAAATCTACATTGCAATTTTTTCCAGTTGCATCATGAAGATTGGGACACATCCCTAGTGACTAGCTAACAGCAGCAAGAAGCAGATGGCATAAAGTCATCAAAGGATCACTCACTATTAAACTGGAAGGGTAACAGGAAGGTTCAGTTTAACAAAATTTTGCCCAGTACCTATTATGGACTAGCCATCAGATGAGATGAATAAACCAGTACACAGCACCATGTTTAGCACACAGTAGATACTCAAAAATTCTCATTGAAATAAGGAAGGAAGGAAGTGAGGGAGGAAGAGGAGGAGAGAAGAAAAGATGGAGGAGGGAGGAGAAGTTGGGAAGTAAGAAGGAAGTCTGCCTATGATTTCAGGGAAAAATGGATTCTTAAATATATCACTGCAACAGCATCCAGGAGGTGCACTTAACTCAGTATGAAAGAAAAGTTACACCAAACAGAAGGAACAGCAGATGCAGAGGCATTTTCACATTCAATTATCTACCCTATGAGGCAAGCAGAGGGCATGTCTTTCTGCCCAGTACATAGATGAGGAAACTGGGGTTTGGCATCACATTTCTTGCCCAAGGACACATATCCAACAACTGACAGCCAAGAAGTAGGATTCATCCTTCCTAACTTCTGACCCAAGGCTTCTCCCAATAAATGACTCAATATTTATTGCTACAAGCACTGCCACAACCCTTCAGCGATCCTAAGGATGGAGACATATCCTTTCTCATCAAAGCAGCACCCAAGGGTAGTGGTTAAGAACTCAGACCCCAGAATCAGACTGTCACTTAGTAGATGAATGGCTTGAGATCACTATTTCATCCATCTGCACCTCAGTTTTAAATGTATGAAAGAGGGCAGTAATAACATAAACCCCTTGTAGACCTCTCATCTTTTCTCTCTCCTTTCCAGGACTCAGGCCCCCTCTCTGGTAAGAATACGTACATTTTTCTTTTGGATCATCTCCACCCTCCCAGTCTCAGTCCATATGTTTCAGAGGGAGTAACCACACTCCCAGTTCCAGATATGGGCACATGACCAAGATCTGGCCAGAGTATTCCACTGAGCACATGACCAAGGCCTGGCCAATCAGAACCAGGCCACAGTGATTTGTTTAAAAAATTAACACAGGACATAACCTGGCTCAGTGAGACATCATTATAGTAAGAATCATTGGAAAAGAGAACCTCTTTTCCCTGTGGGTTTGCTGAGCTGGTCACTGGCACCTGTATAACTTTTAGAAAGCCAAACTACCACCACTGAAGGTAAAGGAAGAGAGACACTGCTTGAGAGTGAAACCAACACAGAAGAAAACACAGTAGAAAAGATGGACAGAAACATTATATAAACTCCTAGATCCAGGCTGTGCCTAGGTTCTCCTCAAGTTTGTCATTTTCTGAGCCAAAAAAGTTATTTCCTCTTCAAGTCAGGAAGATTTGCTTTGGTTTTTCTATTACTTGTTAAAAAAAAAAAAAAAAGAGTCTTAGTAAACCAGTTCTTATGACTGCTGGATGTGATGTGATGATACAAGTAATGCTCATGGGGTGCTTAGCACAGAGCCTTGCACATAGCAAGTGCTCAATAAACAGCTCATTATTTTATCATGAACCAACACATCACCCTCAAAATAATCAGCAGAGAAGTGGCCATGATGCTGAGGACAGAGTTACTGATTTAGCCTGTGTATCCACTTACTTCTCCCTCACTGCCTCTTAGCTCCCTGTACAGACAGCCCCGATGCCAGATGGCTTGGGAGGATAGTGGCGGATGAAAGCTGGTGCAGCAAAGGTGGGTAGCAGCTCCTGATGGGTAGAAAGGCCATGGGAGGGGTGACAGGGGGCAGGGAGGAGGCAGTAAGAAACTAAATGAGCCCGAGGGACTTCTGGACCTCCGCTCCTCCAGCTGCTGGCGAGGCAGCCTTGGCATGGGTTTTTAAGTAGAAAAAGGGCAGTAATAACATAAACCCTTGTAGACCTCTCATCTTTTCTCTCTCCTTTCCAGGACTCAGGCCCCTCTCTGGTAAGAATACGACATTTTCTTTAGGATCATCTCCACCCTCCCAGTCTCAGTCCATATGTTTCAGAGGGAGTAACCACACTCCCAGTTCCAGATATGGGCACATGACCAAGATCTGGCCAGAGTATTCCACTGAGCACATGACCAAGGCCTGGCCAATCAGAACCAGGCCACAGTGATTTGTTTAAAAAATTAACACAGGACATAACCTGGCTCAGTGAGACATCATTATAGTAAGAATCATTGGAAAAGAGAACCTCTTTTCCCTGTGGGTTTGCTGAGCTGGTCACTGGCACCTGTATAACTTTTAGAAAGCCAAACTACCACCACTGAAGGTAAAGGAAGAGAGACACTGCTTGAGAGTGAAACCAACACAGAAGAAAACACAGTAGAAAAGATGGACAGAAACATTATATAAACTCCTAGATCCAGGCTGTGCCTAGGTTCTCCTCAAGTTTGTCATTTTCTGAGCCAAAAAAGTTATTTCCTCTTCAAGTCAGGAAGATTTGCTTTGGTTTTTCTATTACTTGTTAAAAAAAAAAAAAAAAGAGTCTTAGTAAACCAGTTCTTATGACTGCTGGATGTGATGTGATGATACGAAGTAATGCTCATGGGGTGCTTAGCACAGAGCCTTGCACATAGCAAGTGCTCAATAAACAGCTCATTATTTTATCATGAACCAACACATCACCCTCAAAATAATCAGCAGAGAAGTGGCCATGATGCTGAGGACAGAGTTACTGATTTAGCCTGTGTATCCACTTACTTCTCCCTCACTGCCTCTTAGCTCCCTGTACAGACAGCCCCGATGCCAGATGGCTTGGGAGGATAGTGGCGGATGAAAGCTGGTGCAGCAAAGGTGGGTAGCAGCTCCTGATGGGTAGAAAGGCCATGGGAGGGGTGACAGGGGGCAGGGAGGAGGCAGTAAGAAACTAAATGAGCCCGAGGGACTTCTGGACCTCCGCTCCTCCAGCTGCTGGCGAGGCAGCCTTGGCATGGGTAGGCACCCGGGGCTCTCTGGACCCAGTGACCTCATGCCAACCTCATCCATCTAGCAGGAGCCTGAGGCAGCCCCGCTGGCTTCCCTGCTGCCTGTGCTCTGTGCTGAATCACCTCCTCACTTGTTTCCGCACAGTGAGGCCTCAGAATGCTGCTGAGGGCTGTAAAGGCACTGTGATGATGGCCACTGCCTGGGCAGAAAAACACGGGAGGGATGGGGGCCACTTCTTGGTTTCTCCTCCTCCATCCTGACCAGAATGAGAACAGGGGCCCATTCTTGCCCTTGCTCCTCTCCTTCACGCCTCCTTCACCTACTGCTCCAGACAGCTGTGACAGTTCCCCCAAGGGGCTCTAGATCCCTTTGCATCCCTTGTTGCCACTGCTGCACACCCCTGAGCTTCTGTGCGCTATGCTGCCAAAGCCCCACACCCGTGACCTTCAGAGCACCGTCCTTGAGCTACTGTTGCTGTGTCCCCCATTTAGAGATCCAGAAGCCCCTGGGGATTCATACCCAGGGAAGCTGATGGTCAGTGGCTTGTTCATGGATACAAACACCAAATTCCCATGCTCGAGGTAGGACATACTCCACGATGTCATTTACATTCCAGAGCTCCCCACAGGATCAGGTTAAGGCTAGGACTTCACTTCACATCCCACCCACATTTGACTTCCTCCTCCTCTCTCTACCGGATTCCCTCACCTGCTCACCAGTTTCTCCTATAAGCATTTCTTAATAAATTACTCACACACAAATCCTTATCTCTAGTCTGCTCCTGGGAGAACACAGCTGTCCAGCACTCATTCCCCTTCTTCTAGTAAAAGAACATAGATTTTCCTTTGAAGAAACTGTCCTCTCCCACTGTTAGCTCCTATACTTTGTTAAAGCCGATGACCTCGCCTCCCAGCCTGAGGGAGAGACATGCCCCCGACTCAGATACTTAACTTATTTTGTTCACCCATGACCTCAGTGATGACTTCAAGGATAGGCACATAACCCAAGTTGGTTCAATGGGGCTCAAGACCATAGAAACTAAATGAGCCCGAGGGACTTCTGGACCTCCGCTCCTCCAGCTGCTGGCGAGGCAGCCTTGGCATGGGTAGGCACCCGGGGCTCTCTGGACCCAGTGACCTCATGCCAACCTCATCCATCTAGCAGGAGCCTGAGGCAGCCCCGCTGGCTTCCCTGCTGCCTGTGCTCTGTGCTGAATCACCTCCTCACTTGTTTCCGCACAGTGAGGCCTCAGAATGCTGCTGAGGGCTGTAAAGGCACTGTGATGATGGCCACTGCCTGGGCAGAAAAACACGGGAGGGATGGGGGCCACTTCTTGGTTTCTCCTCCTCCATCCTGACCAGAATGAGAACAGGGGCCCATTCTTGCCCTTGCTCCTCTCCTTCACGCCTCCTTCACCTACTGCTCCAGACAGCTGTGACAGTTCCCCCAAGGGGCTCTAGATCCCTTTGCATCCCTTGTTGCCACTGCTGCACACCCCTGAGCTTCTGTGCGCTATGCTGCCAAAGCCCCACACCCGTGACCTTCAGAGCACCGTCCTTGAGCTACTGTTGCTGTGTCCCCCATTTAGAGATCCAGAAGCCCCTGGGGATTCATACCCAGGGAAGCTGATGGTCAGTGGCTTGTTCATGGATACAAACACCAAATTCCCATGCTCGAGGTAGGACATACTCCACGATGTCATTTACATTCCAGAGCTCCCCACAGGATCAGGTTAAGGCTAGGACTTCACTTCACATCCCACCCACATTTGACTTCCTCCTCCTCTCTACCGGATTCCCTCACCTGCTCACCAGTTTCTCCTATAAGCATTTCTTAATAAATTACTCACACACAAATCCTTATCTCTAGTCTGCTCCTGGGAGAACACAGCTGTCCAGCACTCATTCCCCTTCTTCTAGTAAAAGAACATAGATTTTCCTTTGAAGAAACTGTCCTCTCCCACTGTTAGCTCCTATACTTTGTTAAAGCCGATGACCTCGCCTCCCAGCCTGAGGGAGAGACATGCCCCCGACTCAGATACTTAACTTATTTTGTTCACCCATGACCTCAGTGATGACTTCAAGGATAGGCACATAACCCAAGTTGGTTCAATGGGGCTCAAGACCATAGATTTTGCAGTAACTATAAGGTAAAAGATCTTATCCTACTAGATTTGTGAGTAGTGTATGAGTTTTGAGCTACTGAGGATGAAGTTGCCATCAGCTGAAGAGGGCCATGCTGGAAATGAAGCGAGGATGAATGAAAGCAGAGCTAGGAGGAGTATGGAATGGGACCAGGCCATGACCTCACATGGACACCTTGGTCCAGCTGTACCTGAAGACCTAATTATTCAGTTTTTAAGTTTCTGAGGTTCCAGAGTCTCAATCCTTGTACCCCATACTGTGCTGGTAATAACATTCACTTATTGGGCACCAAGAGGTGCCAGGCACTGTGATAAGCACTTTCTAAACATCACTCTAATCCTCATGAGACCACTGCAGACATTATTATTACCTATTTACAGAAGCAGAAACCGAGGTCCAGAAAAAAATGCAACATCTGTCCCGAAATCACATACCCATCACATGGCAGAGCTGGGACTTGAATCTAGATCTTTCACAGCCTCTTTACCAAGTCAGTGTTTAATCAATGCACTTTGATTCAAATCAACTTAACTTTCCAACCTCTCTGAAACAAACATGTAGGACATGGACAGAGTTAAGTTTGGACCATCCAACAGCAGAGGTCATCATCTTCACAGAACCATGCCAGCAACAGTGACCTAAGCATACCCTTCTGCTCCAGAAACACCTCCCCCAGCATTTCTCACAGGGGCCGTATGTCTGCCCTGGAGACTGATCCTTTCCTTGACTCTCAAATGCTATTTTGTTCTCCACATAATCCCTATGAAATAGGAACCATTATTATCCCCATCCTTCAGATGAGGACACTGGGGTCAGGGAGGTGAAGTCTCTTGTTTCAGATCACACAGGCACTTTAACAGAAATCAAGACCCTAGAGAAAAGAAATGCAGTGGGACTGTGCCTTCATCCCATTTGAACTCACAGAAATGGAAACAGTAAATGCTTGCTGTATGCATGCAAAAACGAATAAATGAATTGGAAGGAAGGAAAAACAAAAATGTAGTTTCCTACTTTCAGTATATTTTAGAAGGTGAGATACACTCTTTTTTTTTTTTTTAACATTTATTTACTTATTTATTTTGGCAGGGTTGGCGGGGGGGAGCGGGGTGGGCCAGCCACTTCCACTGGTCTTTCATTTGTCTAGTTTCATCCATCTTTGTTCTTTGGCCTGTGTGGGCCTCCCATCGCCGTGGCCTCTGTTGTTGCAGACCACCAGCCCTGGGCGCATGCGCTCCAGAGCTTCGGCTCGGCAATTGGACACATCGGTCCAGCCGCTCTGCGGCACATGGGATCTTCCCAGGCCAGGGATCGAACCAGCGCCCCTTGCACTGCAAGGCGGTGTCCTTACCCACTGGACCACCAGGGAAGCCCTGAGATACACTCTTGACTGATGAGAAATAATCCTTTCAATCTATAGTTTCTTTCCATGAAGCTCTAAGGAAAAGGGCGGGGGACTGGCTTGGTGTGGGAGCCAAGAGAATTAGGATCTGATCATGCCTTTATTTCCACAACATTGCATTTAATGATGCAATGGAGAAAACAAGGGCCTTGGAGATAAATCTGTAGTCTGCCAATTATTAGCTGTGACCTTGAACAAGTCATTTGGTCTCTTAGAGTTCCATTTTTCTCATCCATAAAAAAAGGACAATTCACAGACGCCCCTCTCAGGGTCGATAAGATACACAAGTAGAAATTCATTAAATACCAGCTCCCTTTAGCATTTCTCTTTATTCTCCCCTCATTTGATTCTCCTGCATTTAAGACAGAGATGACTGTAGCCCTTGCTGTCTGAAGAGAACTGAATAGTTGCCAAAGCCCTCTCACATAATAGCCACCAGCTGCCTCCCTGGGGAACTGGAGGCTTAAATGGGACATTGCATATGAAACGCTTTGCGGGCCTTGGAAGAAAAGGGACAAGAGAAACTGGAGGGTTATTATTAGACATAGAAATGGGAGAGTGAGCCCACACATGCCTCTCATATAATCAAACTGACATTGAGGTTTACAGTGCATTGAACACTGCGTTCCAGTCCGGAGAGCTAAAAATGGAAACCTGTGAAAACAGCAGCTGGGTTAAAAAGGGAGCAAGCCCAAAAAAACAAAATGTAGTTTCCTACTTTCAGTATATTTTAGAAGGTGAGATACACTCTTTTTTTTTTTAACATTTATTTACTTATTTATTTTGGCAGGGATGGCGGGGGCGGGGGGGAGCGGGGTGGGCCAGCCACTTCCACTGGTCTTTCATTTGTCTAGTTTCATCCATCTTTGTTCTTTGGCCTGTGTGGGCCTCCCATCGCCGTGGCCTCTGTTGTTGCAGACCACCAGCCCTGGGCGCATGCGCTCCAGAGCTTCGGCTCGGCAATTGGACACATCGGTCCAGCCGCTCTGCGGCACATGGGATCTTCCCAGGCCAGGGATCGAACCAGCGCCCCTTGCACTGCAAGGCGGTGTCCTTACCCACTGGACCACCAGGGAAGCCCTGAGATACACTCTTGACTGATGAGAAATAATCCTTTCAATCTATAGTTTCTTTCCATGAAGCTCTAAGGAAAAGGGCGGGGGACTGGCTTGGTGTGGGAGCCAAGAGAATTAGGATCTGATCATGCCTTTATTTCCACAACATTGCATTTAATGATGCAATGGAGAAAACAAGGGCCTTGGAGATAAATCTGTAGTCTGCCAATTATTAGCTGTGACCTTGAACAAGTCATTTGGTCTCTTAGAGTTCCATTTTTCTCATCCATAAAAAAAGGACAATTCACAGACGCCCCTCTCAGGGTCGATAAGATACACAAGTAGAAATTCATTAAATACCAGCTCCCTTTAGCATTTCTCTTTATTCTCCCCTCATTTGATTCTCCTGCATTTAAGACAGAGATGACTGTAGCCCTTGCTGTCTGAAGAGAACTGAATAGTTGCCAAAGCCCTCTCACATAATAGCCACCAGCTGCCTCCCTGGGGAACTGGAGGCTTAAATGGGACATTGCATATGAAACGCTTTGCGGGCCTTGGAAGAAAAGGGACAAGAGAAACTGGAGGGTTATTATTAGACATAGAAATGGGAGAGTGGGAGCCCACACATGCCTCTCATATAATCAAACTGACATTGAGGTTTACAGTGCATTGAACACTGCGTTCCAGTCCGGAGAGCTAAAAATGGAAACCTGTGAAAACAGCAGCTGGGTTAAAAAGGGAGCAAGCCCGGAGTGTGCTGAGTGGACTCCCACAGGCCAGAGAGCAGAAAGGACGCCAGGCCTTCGCCAACCGAGCTGAGGCAGCAGTGAGCCCCGTGCTGGCTGGAACATGCGCTCCACCTGCCATGGACTTCCAAATGAGCCATGACCTTGAAGGACTCCTGGAAATAGCCAAGTCAGGGTTACAGCCTGTCCTTGGGCAAGACGTTTCACCGCTCTGGGCCTCAGTTTCCCCATCTGCATAGTGGCGATATTACGAGTGTGAGTAAAGTGTGATAAAGGAATGAGAAGCACCGACCTCAGACGGACAGGAACAAGCTTTATTAAAGCTTGAGAGGGGCTACCACGAGAAATCTGGTTACATAGAAGCAACCCAGAGATAGTGGTGTGTGCTCCTAGCGTGGTAAGGAGCTTAAGTAGCTGGGTGGGGTCAGGAAAGCGAATGGATACAGAGGAGGGGAGAGGGTGGTGGCTGAAGGTGGGAGACCTTTGTGGCCACACAGATACCAGGTTGTGGCGGGAAAAGACCCTGGGGAGGGGGTTTCTTTGTCTATTCAGGAGGTCACAGGACAGTGGGGTTGAATCAGCTCTTTGCAGTTTTCCACCTTCACCAGTGAGGGCTGTTATGAGGATTTAATTAGTTAATACACAAAGGAGTTTCTCAGAATGACTGGTGTGTAGTGAGCTTCAATAACTGTTAGCTTACATACTATGGGCCTTGCTTACCCTGCCTCTTAGCCATCACTTATGCCCCAAGTTCCCCACCTGAATCGTCCTCTCCTCCTAATCTCACTTATTTCTGCCTAACCAAACCCTATCTATCCTCTAAATCTAAGTTCAAATTCCACTTTCTGGTGAAAATCACCCATGTGCTGGGAGATCCGGTCACTGACTCACTCATTCATTGGGGATCTGTCATGTGCCAGTAGCTGTCCCAGACGCTGAGTCTATAGCCATGAACGAAAGAGACAAAAGTTCCTACCGCACACTTCCATTTTACTGCATATTTAGTTGTGCTATAATTCTTCCAATTATATCAATATAACCACATAACAACGAACATTTTAAGTATGCATTGAACATGGAGTGGACTAAAATGGAAACCTGTGAAAACAGCAGCTGGGTTAAAAAGGGAGCAAGCCCGGAGTGTGCTGAGTGGACTCCCACAGGCCAGAGAGCAGAAAGGACGCCAGGCCTTCGCCAACCGAGCTGAGGCAGCAGTGAGCCCCGTGCTGGCTGGAACATGCGCTCCACCTGCCATGGACTTCCAAATGAGCCATGACCTTGAAGGACTCCTGGAAATAGCCAAGTCAGGGTTACAGCCTGTCCTTGGGCAAGACGTTTCACCGCTCTGGGCCTCAGTTTCCCCATCTGCATAGTGGCGATATTACGAGTGTGAGTAAAGTGTGATAAAGGAATGAGAAGCACCGACCTCAGACGGACAGGAACAAGCTTTATTAAAGCTTGAGAGGGGCTACCACGAGAAATCTGGTTACATAGAAGCAACCCAGAGATAGTGGTGTGTGCTCCTAGCGTGGTAAGGAGCTTAAGTAGCTGGGTGGGGTCAGGAAAGCGAATGGATACAGAGGAGGGGAGAGGGTGGTGGCTGAAGGTGGGAGACCTTTGTGGCCACACAGATACCAGGTTGTGGCGGGAAAAGACCCTGGGGAGGGGGTTTCTTTGTCTATTCAGGAGGTCACAGGACAGTGGGGTTGAATCAGCTCTTTGCAGTTTTCCACCTTCACCAGTGAGGGCTGTTATGAGGATTTAATTAGTTAATACACAAAGGAGTTTCTCAGAATGACTGGTGTGTAGTGAGCTTCAATAACTGTTAGCTTACATACTATGGGCCTTGCTTACCCTGCCTCTTAGCCATCACTTATGCCCCAAGTTCCCCACCTGAATCGTCCTCTCCTCCTAATCTCACTTATTTCTGCCTAACCAAACCCTATCTATCCTCTAAATCTAAGTTCAAATTCCACTTTCTGGTGAAAATCACCCATGTGCTGGGAGATCCGGTCACTGACTCACTCATTCATTGGGGATCTGTCATGTGCCAGTAGCTGTCCCAGACGCTGAGTCTATAGCCATGAACGAAAGAGACAAAAGTTCCTACCTGCGCACACTTCCATTTTACTGCATATTTAGTTGTGCTATAATTCTTCCAATTATATCAATATAACCACATAACAACGAACATTTTTAAGTATGCTTGAACATTTTAGAACCAGTTCATTTAACAGACGCTTCCCAGGTAGCTCAGTGGTGAAGAATCCACTTGCCAAGCAGGAGACACAGAAGACATGGGTACGAGGCCTGGGTCGGGAAGATCCCCTGGAGGAGGAAATGGCAACCTACTCCAGTATTCTTGCCTGGAAAAGTCTGTGGACAGAGGAGCCTGTTGGGCTACAGTCCACAGGGCCGCAGAGTCGGCCACAACTTAGTGACAAACCACCACCACCCCATACTATGAGAATCCCTGCACCTGATGCTTCAGATAAACAAATCTTCCCACAAAGCAGGCAGCTGGGCTGCTGCAGGGCAGGGTGGGTCCCACTTGTCTTCCCTGAATACTCAGGAGGAAAAAAAAAGGTCTGCCTACCTTGTGAGGCATGCATACCTAACATTTCTCTCCCCATTTATCCCAAATAACATCAGATTATACTAAAATAATCCTTTGTACAAAGGACACTTTCTGCCTGCATTCTCCTGTTACTCCACACCTCTGATGACATTTCAGCAGCCTGATCATCTGTGTCCAGATCTCTCCCCAGAGAGCAAGAGGCTGCTCTCAGAGTCTGTCTGTGCCTGGCATGGCGTGTGTCCTCAGACGGAACTGGCCTTGGGGACCTGAGAGCAGATGTTCTAAATGAAGAGCACCCAACTGCCAGCAGTCTTCTTGATCTTTTCTAGCCCACAGACCCTGTAATCCCTGGAGGAAAGGAGTCCACAGCGAGGCTCTCAGCCCTGCAGGAGAGAAGGCTGGGAAGCTGCTGACAGATGCTGAGCATGTCAGAGTCATTGACCCTCAAGCCTCCTCAAGGAAACATTTTTCATCCTCCCACACAGCCTAACAGAAGCCATGCAATGGCCAGGGTGGGCAGGAGGGGTCAGAAGATCCCATCTCCCATCTAACACGGTGGCCACAGATCATGAGAAAGGCACCCTGAACCTTGGTCTACCTGTCTGTAAAGTAGGGACCAAAAACCTCCCCAATCTTACAGGTTTCCTTGAGATGAAATAATGGTTTAGTATTTTGTGACCACAATCTGCTAACTCTGACCAATACCCCCGCGCCTCAGTTTCATCACCTGCAACATGAGTTTACCAGGAGAAAGTTCCCTGGGGTTTTGTCATAAAATAAGTGAATGATGTCAATAAGAAACAAAGGTTTAGAGCCTGTTATACAGAGTGAAGTAAGTCAGAAAGAGAAAAACAAATGTCATATATTAACGCATGTATAAGGAATCTAGAGAAATGGTACTGATGAACCTATTAGCAGGGCAGGAATAGAGATGCTGATGTAGAGGACAGACTTGTGGACACAGAGGGGGATGGAGAGGGTGGAACGAACTGAGAGAGTACAATTGACATATATGCACTACCGTGTGCATTACTAAAATAGGCAGCTAGTGGGAAGTTGCTGAGGGCCCAGCCCAGTTGGTGTGACAACCTAAAGGGGTGGGATGGGCGGGAGGGCAAGGGAAGTTCAAGTGGGAGGGGATATATGTATACTTATGGCTGATTCACATTGTTTTATGTCAGAAATCAACACAACATTGTAAAGCAATTATCCTCAAATTAAAAATAAATTAAAAAAAAAAAATTTAAGGAAGGTGATCAATCATCTTGCTTTGCCCACATCAGACCTGGTTGTGTTCAGATACAAACTTTTGCTGAAAAATCCCCAGCGAACCAGGACGAGCTGGTCACTGCAGGATTCCATGAGTTAATGCCAAGTCTGGCACCTTGTAAGGTCCAATAGGCATTAATTAGCTCAATGAGTAAGGCTGATGCTTAAACCAACAGGCTCCGAATCTAGAAGGTCCCAGATGATTTTAATGTGCAGCCAGTGCCTAGAGGGGAGTAAGACCCCTCTACACCCCTATCTCAGTCCTGCCTACAGATGGGAGTCACCCCAGATGCTTTGCGAAACTCTCCATGCAAGGTTTCCATCCTCCAAACTAACAGACTCAGAAGCTCCTGTGGGAACCTTGGCATCATTATTTTTCTATTGAAGTAAAGTTGATTTAGAATATTATATTTGTTTCAGGGGTACAACATAGTGATTTCATATTTTGATAGGTTATATATGCTTCATTTTAAGTTGTTATAAAATATTGGCTCTATTCCCTGTGCTGCATATTGCATTGTTGTATCTTATTTATTTTATGCCTAGAGGTTTGTACCTTTTCATCTCTTTCCTTTATCTTGCCCCTCCCCCACCCCTTTCTCCACTTTAACTAGTTTGTTCCCTCATTCAAAGAAATACATGCACCCTATCATTCACAGCAGCATTTTTTTTAACCATGGCCAAGACATGGAAACAACCTAAGTGCCCACCAACAGATAATGGAAAAGAAGATGTGATACACACACACACACACACACACACACACACACACACAGAGGAATATTACTCAGCTATTTAAAAAAAGAATGAAAGTTTACCATTTGCAACAACATGGATGGCTCTGGAGGGTACTATGTTTAGTGAAATGAGTCAGAGAAAGACAAATACTGTATGGTTTTACTAATATATGGAATCTAAAAACTTAAAACAAAGGAATGGGGCTTCCCTGGTGGTTCAGTGGATAAGGACACTGCCTTGCAGTGCAAGGGGCACCAGTTCGATCTCTGGCCTGGGAAGATCCCACGTGCCGCAGAGCGGCTGGACCGATGAGTCCAACTACTGAGCCGGAGCTCTGGAGCGCATGCGCCCAGAGCCAGTGCTCTGTGACAACAGAGGCCACTGCGATGGGAGGCCCACACAGGCCAAAGAACAAAGATGGATGAAAATAGATAAATGAAAGACCAATAGAAGTGGCCTGCCCACCTCCGTCCCTCCCCAACACAAAACAAAAAAAGGTTATAAAAAAAGAAAAAGCACACAAAGGAATGACTACAACACAACAGAAACAGCCCACAGATACTGGCGTTGCTAAGCTGGACCAGTTCTGTGCAATCTAATGAGCAGACAGCAACGAGGATCCCCTGCTCTAAAGCAAAGGAGGCTCCCACAAGGGAAGCACGTCCTTGCACACCTACTGGGGCCATTTAATCAAGGCTGTTACCAGGATTCAAGAAGAGAAGGTAACTGAGAAGCTCCTGTGGGACCTTGGCCATTATTTTTCTATTGAAGTAAAGTTGATTTAGAATATTATATTTGTTTCAGGGGTACAACATAGTGATTTCATATTTTGATAGGTTATATATGCTTCATTTTAAGTTGTTATAAAATATTGGCTCTATTCCCTGTGCTGCATATTGCATTGTTGTATCTTATTTATTTTATGCCTAGAGGTTTGTACCTTTTCATCTCTTTCCTTTATCTTGCCCCTCCCCCACCCCTTTCTCCACTTTAACTAGTTTGTTCCCTCATTCAAAGAAATACATGCACCCTATCATTCACAGCAGCATTTTTTTTAACCATGGCCAAGACATGGAAACAACCTAAGTGCCCACCAACAGATAATGGAAAAGAAGATGTGATACACACACACACACACACACACACACACACACACACACAGAGGAATATTACTCAGCTATTTAAAAAAAGAATGAAAGTTTACCATTTGCAACAACATGGATGGCTCTGGAGGGTACTATGTTTAGTGAAATGAGTCAGAGAAAGACAAATACTGTATGGTTTTACTAATATATGGAATCTAAAAACTTAAAACAAAGGAATGGGGCTTCCCTGGTGGTTCAGTGGATAAGGACACTGCCTTGCAGTGCAAGGGGCACCAGTTCGATCTCTGGCCTGGGAAGATCCCACGTGCCGCAGAGCGGCTGGACCGATGAGTCCAACTACTGAGCCGGAGCTCTGGAGCGCATGCGCCCAGAGCCAGTGCTCTGTGACAACAGAGGCCACTGCGATGGGAGGCCCACACAGGCCAAAGAACAAAGATGGATGAAAATAGATAAATGAAAGACCAATAGAAGTGGCCTGCCCACCTCCGTCCCTCCCCAACACAAAACAAAAAAAGGTTATAAAAAAAGAAAAAGCACACAAAGGAATGACTACAACACAACAGAAACAGCCCACAGATACTGGCGTTGCTAAGCTGGACCAGTTCTGTGCAATCTAATGAGCAGACAGCAACGAGGATCCCCTGCTCTAAAGCAAAGGAGGCTCCCCACAAGGGAAGCACGTCCTTGCACACCTACTGGGGCCATTTAATCAAGGCTGTTACCAGGATTCAAGAAGAGAAGGTAACTGAGAAGAAACTCAGTAAGTAGTAGGCTTATTATTATTCATTTAATCAGCATAATGAGCTGATTAAGAGCCCAGACTCTAGAGCCTGTCCTGATGCTAACCCCAGCCTGGCCACCTTCTGACTGTGTAGAGATGAGAGCATGACTCACCTCTACTGTCCCAGTGTCCTCATCTGTAAAATAAGGATGTGGATTTCTGTCTCATGGGATTGTTATGAGAACTAAAGGTGTGACGATGGGAGCATTAAATAAGAGCTGGATAAATGAGGTAAGGGATCTTATTACTCCTCACCACATGCTAATGAACCCATTTTGCAGATGGAAAAAAAAATGTAGGCTTAAACAGTTTGTCCAAGTTCACCCAGGTACTAAACATTGGGAGCAGCCGTGGACAGGTCTCTTGCTTCTGTCACTTGCTTCTGTCACGTGCCACAAAGTTGCATACCCTGGCTGTGCACCTTTCCTTCCCTAGTCCCACGTCTTTCCCCTGTGTTTTTCTCACCATCTTCACAATTTCAGTTCCTATGCCCTGCAGCCGCAGGTAGACATGCAATGCTAATCACCAAAATGAGTTCTGAGTCAAAGACACAAACATAAATAGGGTCTCTGCACCCAGGTGAGAATCTCAGAGCCTGACAGTCTTGGCCACCTTCCTTTTCTCTGTGGAGAATGCAGACCCTGTGGATACCTGATAGCAGCACATGCCAGGCCTGGTCTAAAGGTCTATTAAATAGCCCATGACTCATGTAATCCCCACAGCAACCAATGAAGTATGTACTATTATGATTTCATCTCACAGATGTGGAAACTAAGGCTCACAGAGAGTTAAAAACCTTGCCCAAGAAACCCAGGGGTTCTGGCTACACAACTGTGCTCTTAACCAGGTCCTGCCTCCACAGGCAGCTGAAGATCAGTACTCAGTGGAGAAGGAGATGGGAATCAAATCAAAAACACACTAGGGCTTGTCGGTGTGGGGTTTTGTTTTCTTTTTTATTTTATTTTTGTTTTGTTTCTCTAACTCAAAAAATAAAGCCTGGGGTCAAAAGTAAAAGGAATAAGAAGCCATTTTGAACACAACATAAAGAAGAGCTTTCCAACCAACAGAACTTCCTTAAAAAAGAAAGATTGCTGTAGCCATTTAAGAGCATGTTAGAATTATTAAGCATGGTTAGCCCCAGGGAGGTGGCGACAGAGCAGGGTGGAGGAACCGCAAAGAGGCAGTTAAAACCTCCAAATGTCCTGAAACCTGGGAAGATTATATAACAGAATTTTTTAAATCATAAAATAAGCATAAGGAATGCCAACAAATGCTTTCTTTGAAATATTAAATTCTTTATCCCAACAAGATAAATGTGGCGGTGGGGGTGGGGGGGAAACCCCATTAGAGTGCTTTTCGGATAATCTAGCAAGAGAAAGTAGGGAGAGTTTTTATTTTCTATCCCACAGATTTCCCCACTATTTAACTTTGGGATGGCTTATTTATTTATTTATTTATTTGACTGTATGGGGTCTTAGTTGCCACACGGGGGATCTCTTGTTGCAGTGCACAAGAGTCTCTAGTTGTTGAGCTCGGGCTCCAGCGGTCAGAGGCTTCAGTGGCTGTGGCAGGTGGACTTCGTCGCTCCAAGGCACGTGGGATCTTAGTTCCCAGACTTGGGATAGAGCCCATGTCCCCTGCATTGCAAGGTGGATTCTTAACCACTAGACCACCAGGGAAGTCCCTGGGATGACTTTTACAGATGAAATAATATTAAAATTATTTTAAATGGTCTGAAAGAGTATTTATAATGGGGGAATATTTATGACGTCATGCTAGGTGAAAAATGACATAAAAAACATTTCAAATTTCCCCTTCTCCAGGGGAATGGCCACCCACTCCAGTATTTTTGCCTGGAGAATTCCAGGGACAGAGAAGCCCTGTGGGCTACAGTTATGGGGCTGCAAAAAGTCAGACACAACTGAGCAACTTTCACTCACTCAAGCACTAAGAGTAGTTGTTGTGACAGTATTATGGCTGGTTTTATTTTTCTCCTTTATGCCTTCTAATAGTAATTTATATTTTTTTCTACAATTCACATGTACCAACTGTATGATAGGAAAAAAAAAAAAAGATGTGTTTGGAAAAGAGATGATCATTGCCCAGGATTAGGCTTACATGGTTAGAGAATTTCAAGCAGAGGCAGGGGACAAGGGGGACAAGGGGACAAGAGATCTGAACTCAAAGAACCCCTCATGCTGGGATTCTGAGGTTCCTAAAACCTGAATAGCCAAGCTAATGATCAAAAACTGGGATGACAGAAGAAGAATCTGGAAAAATGGGAAAAGTGTCAAGTTTGATATGATCTGAGACACACTTATACAAGCAGAAGTTGTTAACTTGGGAATCACGTAATAGGTCAGAGTTGGAAAGTCAAATGTGGGAATTCTGTGCTTCAGACTGAGCAGTGAAGCCTGACAACAAGAAAAATATTGGGGAAGAGTCTTATCCAAAACTTTTCAGTTGCACCTTAGAATCACCTGAGCCAAGTAAGTCAGAATAGCTTGTCATGGGGCTTGAAGATATGCATTTTAACTAACAGACTTCATTTTTTAAGAGCAGTTTTAAGTTCACAGAAAAATCAGGCAAAAACAGTACAGAGAGTTCTATGTACCTCTTTCCCCACCACACACAGAACCACCTCACCGCCAGAAACCCCACAAGGGTGGTTCACTGTTACACTGATACATTACTATCACTCAAAGACCACAGTTCACATTAGGGTTCATTCTTGGTGTTGTCCATTCTACAGTTCTGACAAATGTACAGCAGGTATCCACCACCGCAGTATCATTTAGGATAGCTTTCTTTGCCGTAAAAATCCTCTGTAGAAATCAGCATTTTTTGGACACTCCCCAGGTGAGTCTAAGTTATACCCAGGCTTGAGAACCTATACTGTGACTAGTAAGAAGACAGTTTATAAGCATTTAAATCTTGAAGAGAATTTGCTTTTGAAAGAGTGGAACAAAGTAAGTTTTGAAAAGAAAAGATGAATAAAGGTTGTAGGACTTTCTTGGTGGTTCAGTGGTAAAGAGTCTGCCTGCCAGTGCAGGAGACAAGGGTTTGAACCCTGGGCTGGGAAGATCCCACATGCCATAGAGCAACCAAACCCATGCACCACCAACTATTGAGCCTGTGCTCTAGAGCCCATGCCCCGCAACAATAGGCACCACTGCAATGAGAAGCCCTTGCAATGCAATGAAGAGCAGCCCCCTCTCGCCACAGCTAGAGAAAGTCCTCGCAGTAACAAGGACCCAGCACGGCCAAAATAAATAGAGAAAATAATTTAAAGAAAGAAAGAAAGATTGTAGAGATAACAGAACAGTGTGAAGGAAACTGAACAAGGGATGAATTTTTATAAGAAGAAGAAACATGCTGCAAGAAAACTGAGAAATGAGAATGGAGAATTGTTTTTGCAAAATATCTGGCAACCTCTGAAAGTTCAGATTCACTAGAGTAGGTGGGTTGGATAGTGTGTGTGAAAGCAAGCTTGCAGGGGATTGGCACTGACTGAATGGTGGAATTTACCTGATAAAGAGTTCAAAGTAATGGCTACAGAGATGCTCGTCTGTGTGACCTGAAGCTAGTGGTGTAACTCCTCAGAGCTCCAGTTTCCTCATCTTTACTAAACAGACATGACAGTCTCTTCTTACAGGGCTATTTGGAGAATTAAACTATGCAGAGCTCTATTCCTTCTGGAGAATACTATGAAGCTTAATCCTTAAAGACAAAATCCTTTTCTCCAGAGCTTCTAAAGGCTGCCTGCATTCCTTGGCTCATCACCTCTTGCTTGGTCTTCAAAGAGCAGCAAACCATCACTTTCTCTCACCTCTGCCTCTGTCCTTACATCTCCTTCTCTGACTCCCCTGTCTCCTCTCCTAAGAACTCTTAGATTAGCCCGGGATCAGTAGTTGGGAAGATGTGATCATATAATGCATTTTGGACACTCCCAGGTGAGTCTAAGTTATACCCAGGCTTGAGAACCTATACTGTGACTAGTAAGAAGACAGTTTATAAGCATTTAAATCTTGAAGAGAATTTGCTTTTGAAAGAGTGGAACAAAGTAAGTTTTGAAAAGAAAAGATGAATAAAGGTTGTAGGACTTTCTTGGTGGTTCAGTGGTAAAGAGTCTGCCTGCCAGTGCAGGAGACAAGGGTTTGAACCCTGGGCTGGGAAGATCCCACATGCCATAGAGCAACCAAACCCATGCACCACCAACTATTGAGCCTGTGCTCTAGAGCCCATGCCCCGCAACAATAGGCACCACTGCAATGAGAAGCCCTTGCAATGCAATGAAGAGCAGCCCCCTCTCGCCACAGCTAGAGAAAGTCCTCGCAGTAACAAGGACCCAGCACGGCCAAAATAAATAGAGAAAATAATTTAAAGAAAGAAAGAAAGATTGTAGAGATAACAGAACAGTGTGAAGGAAACTGAACAAGGGATGAATTTTTATAAGAAGAAGAAACATGCTGCAAGAAAACTGAGAAATGAGAATGGAGAATTGTTTTTGCAAAATATCTGGCAACCTCTGAAAGTTCAGATTCACTAGAGTAGGTGGGTTGGATAGTGTGTGTGAAAGCAAGCTTGCAGGGGATTGGCACTGACTGAATGGTGGAATTTACCTGATAAAGAGTTCAAAGTAATGGCTACAGAGATGCTCGTCTGTGTGACCTGAAGCTAGTGGTGTAACTCCTCAGAGCTCCAGTTTCCTCATCTTTACTAAACAGACATGACAGTCTCTTCTTACAGGGCTATTTGGAGAATTAAACTATGCAGAGCTCTATTCCTTCTGAAAGTACTAAGGAAGAATCCATTTTCTCCAGAGCTTCTAAAGGCTGCCTGCATTCCTTGGCTCATCACCTCTTGCTTGGTCTTCAAAGAGCAGCAAACCATCACTTTCTCTCACCTCTGCCTCTGTCCTTACATCTCCTTCTCTGACTCCCCTGTCTCCTCTCCTAAGAACTCTTAGATTAGCCCGGGATCAGTAGTTGGGAAGATGTGATGCTGAGATTTGGGGATCCTCCTCAGGCTACTAACCACTCCTATGCCCTTTATATATTGAACTGCGCTTTTTCATAGATTTTGCTTTCAAATTAGTTACACATTTCATATATGTATACTTATCAAATTAAAACTGATTTTATTTTTTAAATGTTCCACTATATTATAACATTTTTTTAAAAGCTCTGGTCTAACCAAATGCTCTTGTTTTAATGATGATGAATAAAGCCTGTGGAGACTCAGTAACATATCAGAGAGGCAGAGGAGGATCAGCTCAGGCTCTGAGCTCTGAGCCAAGCTGGTCAACCACTGAGCAGCCACCAAGGAGGGAGGAGCACACAGTGGTAATCAGAATGAACTCCAGGCACAAACACACGAGTTCAAGTCCTGACCAGATACTTGTTCAACAGTGTGTTTCTAAACCTATTATGAGGGTGAATGAAGTGAGCTAATGCACCAAAAGCAATTAACCACGCCACCTGCCATTGTCGGCTAACTGGTATTGTCATTTTCCATATGTTTCTTACCTTTCGAGCTATACTCTTCAGTTCTTTAAGAAGAGACCTTCGGGTGACCTGTCTTGTGAGACGGCTTGGTGACTCCCTCCCTCTCACCTCCTGACCTCTCAGGGGGTGACCTCTGTTCACTTCGGTCTCAGCTGAAGTAACGCCTCCCTGGGAAGCCATCCAGATCACCAAGAAGGTATGGGATCTCCCGGTTTACACTCTCATAGCATCCTGAATTCTCTGTTGTAGCTTTCATCCCAATTATTGTTGAACAATTGTTTATGCAATAATTTCTTTGATCCCTGCCTTCTTCTACAACACAAGCTACAGTGCAAAGTCTCTAAGGATGGTTAAGCGTATCAAACATTCCATGTGCTCTCTCCACATTTCTCAGCCTCCTTTGAAGTTAATTGGGGCCATGTGACTAATACGTGGCTGATGGGCCGAGTACAGAAGTGATACATGTCACCTCTGGACTGAAGCATAGAAAAGCCAGCACAGTAATTCTCCGGTTACGAACTCTCCTAGGGCAACAATGCAGGATTCCCATCAGCCTGGGCCCCTGAGAGACCATGTGGAAGAGCGCTCTCTGTTGATGCACAATGGATGTGTAGCTTAAAAAAAACAAAACAAAACAAAAAAACCCTTTGTTTTAAGCTTCTGGAATTTCAAAGGTAACTTGTTAGGAGCATAACCTAGCCTGTCCTGGTCAATATAGCACTGTATTCCTAGCATTCACACAGCACTGGGAATACAGAAAGTGCTCCATCTGATGAATGAATGAGCCTCAGAAACAACAGGGAAAAGTCAGAATACAAGATGTTTCCTAAGTCAGTGCAGGAGGACAGCTCACCACTACCAAACACAAAACAAATGAACCACTAAAAAGTGAAATACCAAGTCAAATGCCAGGATCCCTGTCACACAGGACAGAAGCTAGAAACACAGGCTCTTTGACCTTGAAACCACTGGGCTCTGAGTCATTGTTGCACACACGAGCAAGCGACAGAGTTCAACAGTGTGTTTTCTAAACCTATTATGAGGGTGAATGAAGTGAGCTAATGCACCAAAAGCAATTAACCACGCCACCTGCCATTGTCGGCTAACTGGTATTGTCATTTTCCATATGTTTCTTACCTTCGAGCTATACTCTTCAGTTCTTTAAGAAGAGACCTTCGGGTGACCTGTCTTGTGAGACGGCTTGGTGACTCCCTCCCTCTCACCTCCTGACCTCTCAGGGGGTGACCTCTGTTCACTTCGGTCTCAGCTGAAGTAACGCCTCCCTGGGAAGCCATCCAGATCACCAAGAAGGTATGGGATCTCCCGGTTTACACTCTCATAGCATCCTGAATTCTCTGTTGTAGCTTTCATCCCAATTATTGTTGAACAATTGTTTATGCAATAATTTCTTTGATCCCTGCCTTCTTCTACAACACAAGCTACAGTGCAAAGTCTCTAAGGATGGTTAAGCGTATCAAACATTCCATGTGCTCTCTCCACATTTCTCAGCCTCCTTTGAAGTTAATTGGGGCCATGTGACTAATACGTGGCTGATGGGCCGAGTACAGAAGTGATACATGTCACCTCTGGACTGAAGCATAGAAAAGCCAGCACAGTAATTCTCCGGTTACGAACTCTCCTAGGGCAACAATGCAGGATTCCCATCAGCCTGGGCCCCTGAGAGACCATGTGGAAGAGCGCTCTCTGTTGATGCACAATGGATGTGTAGCTTAAAAAAAACAAAACAAAACAAAAAAACCCTTTGTTTTAAGCTTCTGGAATTTCAAAGGTAACTTGTTAGGAGCATAACCTAGCCTGTCCTGGTCAATATAGCACTGTATTCCTAGCATTCACACAGCACTGGGAATACAGAAAGTGCTCCATCTGATGAATGAATGAGCCTCAGAAACAACAGGGAAAAGTCAGAATACAAGATGTTTCCTAAGTCAGTGCAGGAGGACAGCTCACCACTACCAAACACAAAACAAATGAACCACTAAAAAGTGAAATACCAAGTCAAATGCCAGGATCCCTGTCACACAGGACAGAAGCTAGAAACACAGGCTCTTTGACCTTGAAACCACTGGGCTCTGAGTCATTGTTGCATTGTCGCAGGCCACAGACACACTCAGCGAGGCCGAGGACGATTAGGTACTCAACAAAGTGATAAAATCCACTACAGCCAAAGCCATTAGTCACAGAGCATTTAGAAATTGTTGCAATTTATAATATTTATGAATTGATCTGCAGGACCCTGTCAACATGGCTCATCAATATAACTAATTGGCATTTATGAGTTTGTTTAGTAGGCTGGTATAGTCAGGTTGGCAGTCAATGTGGTCTTGAAGGTAAAGTGGAAGCCATGTGGGCTGGGCCTTCAGCTGGGGTGCTGGCATTCTGACCATCCCAGTGGACTGGACAAGGAATTGAGTGAACGTGGTAGAGTTAAGAAGTGGAGGATAGGGGTTTCCCTGGTGGTCCAGTGGGTAAAGACACCGCCTTGCAGTGCAGGGGCGCAGGTTCGATCCCTGGCCTAGGAAGATCCCACGTGCCGCAGAGCGGCTGGACCTATGTGTCCAATTACCAAGCCGGAGTTCTGGAGCACGTGCGCCCAGAGCTGGTGCTCTGCGACAACAGAGGCCACCGCGATGGGAGGCCCACATGGGCCAAAGAACAAAGATGGATGAAAACAGATAAATGAAAGCCCAATAGAAGTGGCCCGCCCACCCCCCTCCCTCCCCAACCCGCCCCTCACCCCCTCAAAAAAAAAAGTGAAGGATATATGTATTTGTACTGCAGTAGGAGCTAACACACAGCACTGTAAAGCAACTAAACTGCAATAAAATGTAATTACTGAAAATAAAAAGGAAGTGGAGAAAACATGGTATGAAAATGAGGAAGATACAGCAAACAATGGGTGTGCCCTAAGTCAGTGCAGGAGGACAGCTCACCACTACCAAACACAAAACAAATGAACCACTAAAAAGTGAAATACCAAGTCAAATGCCAGGATCCCTGTCACACAGGACAGAAGCTAGAAACACAGGCTCTTTGACCTTGAAACCACTGGGCTCTGAGTCATTGTTGCATTGTCGCAGGCCACAGACACACTCAGCGAGGCCGAGGACGATTAGGTACTCAACAAAGTGATAAAATCCACTACAGCCAAAGCCATTAGTCACAGAGCATTTAGAAATTGTTGCAATTTATAATATTTATGAATTGATCTGCAGGACCCTGTCAACATGGCTCATCAATATAACTAATTGGCATTTATGAGTTTGTTTAGTAGGCTGGTATAGTCAGGTTGGCAGTCAATGTGGTCTTGAAGGTAAAGTGGAAGCCATGTGGGCTGGGCCTTCAGCTGGGGTGCTGGCATTCTGACCATCCCAGTGGACTGGACAAGGAATTGAGTGAACGTGGTAGAGTTAAGAAGTGGAGGATAGGGGTTTCCCTGGTGGTCCAGTGGGTAAAGACACCGCCTTGCAGTGCAGGGGCGCAGGTTCGATCCCTGGCCTAGGAAGATCCCACGTGCCGCAGAGCGGCTGGACCTATGTGTCCAATTACCAAGCCGGAGCTCTGGAGCGCATGCGCCCAGAGCCGGTGCTCTGCGACAACAGAGGCCACCGCGATGGAAGGCCCACATGGACCAAAAAACAAAGATGGATGAAAACAGATAAATGAAAGACCAACAGAAGTGGCCCCCCTCCCTCCCAACCCGCCCCTCACCCCCTCAAAAAAAAAAGTGAAGGATATATGTATTTGTACTGCAGTAGGAGCTAACACACAGCACTGTAAAGCAACTAAACTGCAATAAAATGTAATTACTGAAAATAAAAAGGAAGTGGAGAAAACATGGTATGAAAATGAGGAAGATACAGCAAACAATGGGTGTGCCACTAAGTGAGCTACACAGACGGAGAGGAGCCACGAGGACACTCCGGGGAAAGGAGCAGAACACACCTGTGCCCTCCTACTCACCATTCATACCTTCGTTCCCCTCCCTCCCCCCCCCTTTCTTCCCACCAACTCTTCCTCCCTCACCCTTCTCCCTCCCTCCGTCCCTCCTTCCCCCTCTCTCCCCTTCACTGACTAGTCTTCTCTGTCTCCCTTTCTTTAAGGGAGAGAAACATGTATTCACCATTTTCTCTATGTTATAATTTCAGCCACTACAGGCTACATTTTCTTTGTTCTCAGTCCAGGGTCTCAGAGAAGCATTCAAACGGACCCAGCTTGGGTCTGGAGAATACACCAGGAGCCATCATCTCAAGTCAAAGGCTGAGTCTCATGGTAGTATAAAGCAACAGCTCTGTCGGGGTCTCTGTGGTTACAGTGCTGAACTGGGCTACAGGTGGGCTTTACCCAGAAGAAAAGAGAAATTTTCCAGAATTAAATATTTGTTAGATGAATGATCCTTAGGATCCCATTACATTCTGGAAATCTTAAGACCTGAACTCCAGACAAAATGTTTTGGGTTAAAAGTGGCTAACAGAGTGATTTTTTAACAATAAGCGATATGTTTTTGAGCTGCAAGTATAGCACAGGGGCATTTTGTACCCAGCAGGGCCCAGCTGAAAAGCCGGGCTTGGAGACAAAGGAGTCCCCTATCAACAGCCCTTCATCTTGAGACATGGCCCCCCATCCCACTCTCAGAGAAGACAGTGACCCCACAGGACACCAAATGGGCTACAGATGAAGCCCTGCTGGCACCTCGGCGGAGAGGCATTTCTCCGGATCACACAAAGACAGCCCTGGCTCGCATTGGCATGGCTCCCTCGCTCTAGCCACAGACGGCAGATGGGATGCTCGCTCCCGCCCCCTGCTCCCTGGCTCGGCTGCTTCCACATTCCTTGACAACAATGCTGGCTCAGAAGCTGGCCCTGGAGCCAATGCTCGCCAGGCACAGCGAGGCAGACAAGGCAGAAGGGAAGCTGGCAAGGTGGAGCCGGGGCTATTTATTTTATGCTGGCCCCAGCAGCCTAGAGAATACTGCGAAAAGTGGGCAGCGAGATTGCAGGTAAGGGGTGATGGGTGAGGGGCACAGGAAAATGACAGCCCCACTTGCCACATCTCAGAGACACCTGTGTCTAATTTAGCATAAGGAAGAGACTACAGAAGAGGGCTGCAGCCTTCCCCAAATACAGACGTTCAAGAAATCTAGTCTATTCCATCTCCTCCACCTCTCTCCAGCTTGCTCTCCTTCCCCATCCTAGCTGCTCTAAGCCACCGCCATCTCACCTGGAGAGTTGGGGCTGCCTCACAAGCTCCTCTCCCTATATCTGCTCCTCAGACCACAACAGTCCATTCTCCACCCAAGGACTAGAGTGATCAAAGTTAAGATCAGCTTAAAACCCAACAGTAGTTTCCCAAAGGGTAGAGTCCAAGACCTCTCACAACAGCTCACAAGGGCCTCCACAAGCTGATCCTGGCTGACCCCAACAGCTCCAAGACTCAGAGTACAAAGCAGATGCACTCATACCTCGCCAAGTCCCCTGGCCTTTACCATACTGGTTCAGCTTCCAAGGCCAGCACCTGCTTTCATTTGCCTGATGGCTTCTCTGGCAGCTGGAACCCACTTTGGTTCATATACATGGCAGAAGGGAGGTGCCAGGGAATTGATGTTTTCCCACCCCAAGAGCAGTCCTCAAACAATCACAGATGCAAGATGGTACATAAATACCCCAGCTCCATCATTCACTGGGTGGAATGTTTAACCCTGGACCTCAAAGCTCCCCACTTGCCCACAGTGGGAACTGGAATGATAGCATATCTGGATCCTTCCCTTCCCTGCCTTACTTCCCCATTTCTCTACTCATACTCAGAATTGGCTCTCAAAATGCAAACATCTTGTTTTCAAATCTCTATCTCAGGGTCTTCTTTGGGAAGATCCCTGAAAAAGTAACTATTTTCCATAAGCAGATTTTCCAGCTACATACCTATTTGTACACAATAGGTATATGTCATATCCTTTGCAACCTCAGGACCTTTGCACAAGCTGTCCACCCCGCTTTGCATTCTCTCCCCTCACCTGACCCCCTACTTCCACTGCCCAGTCCATCTCCTGGATGAATTTTGCTCCAGTTTAGATCTATGCTTTACTTTATCTTTAGCTTAGATCTATGTTCTCAGGTAGGACTTCTCTGACCCTACTCGACATACACAGATATTTCAATTCCCTTGGGATTTTTTTCTCCTTGCACTCTATTTCTCTTTCATTTCACTCATCCCACATGTAATTATTTTTAAAGCCTGTACTCCCCACTGAAATGTTAAGTCCTATGAGAACAGGGACTCTGTCTAAGGGATCATTTCTATATCCCCAGAGTGGAACACAAAATAGATGCTCAGTCATATAAGTGGTACTTTGACCTAAAAACAAGTAGGAAAAAAAGGTATAAAATCACCCATAAATAGAAATATTCAATACATAATAATTGAATAACTACAGCCATCATCACTCAGCACATCGTTACTCAGCATATCATCACTCACAGCACCATGCCAAAAAGTTCCAAAAATGTCAATTAGCCCTCATAAGTAGGTACAGATATCAATTCTATTTGACAAAGAAGGAAAGAGAGTCAAAGAACTATCCAATCCTGGCCTTTACCATACTGGTTCAGCTTCCAAGGCCAGCACCTGCTTTCATTTGCCTGATGGCTTCTCTGGCAGCTGGAACCCACTTTGGTTCATATACATGGCAGAAGGGAGGTGCCAGGGAATTGATGTTTTCCCACCCCAAGAGCAGTCCTCAAACAATCACAGATGCAAGATGGTACATAAATACCCCAGCTCCATCATTCACTGGGTGGAATGTTTAACCCTGGACCTCAAAGCTCCCCACTTGCCCACAGTGGGAACTGGAATGATAGCATATCTGGATCCTTCCCTTCCCTGCCTTACTTCCCCATTTCTCTACTCATACTCAGAATTGGCTCTCAAAATGCAAACATCTTGTTTTCAAATCTCTATCTCAGGGTCTTCTTTGGGAAGATCCCTGAAAAAGTAACTATTTTCCATAAGCAGATTTTCCAGCTACATACCTATTTGTACACAATAGGTATATGTCATATCCTTTGCAACCTCAGGACCTTTGCACAAGCTGTCCCCTCAGCTTTGCATTCTCTCCCCTCACCTGACCCCCTACTTCCACTGCCCAGTCCATCTCCTGGATGAATTTTGCTCCAGTTTAGATCTATGCTTTACTTTATCTTTAGCTTAGATCTATGTTCTCAGGTAGGACTTCTCTGACCCTACTCGACATACACAGATATTTCAATTCCCTTGGGATTTTTTTCTCCTTGCACTCTATTTCTCTTTCATTTCACTCATCCCACATGTAATTATTTTTAAAGCCTGTACTCCCCACTGAAATGTTAAGTCCTATGAGAACAGGGACTCTGTCTAAGGGATCATTTCTATATCCCCAGAGTGGAACACAAAATAGATGCTCAGTCATATAAGTGGTACTTTGACCTAAAAACAAGTAGGAAAAAAAGGTATAAAATCACCCATAAATAGAAATATTCAATACATAATAATTGAATAACTACAGCCATCATCACTCAGCACATCGTTACTCAGCATATCATCACTCACAGCACCATGCCAAAAAGTTCCAAAAATGTCAATTAGCCCTCATAAGTAGGTACAGATATCAATTCTATTTGACAAAGAAGGAAAGAGAGTCAAAGACAGGTTAAGTAGTTAAATAAATTCCACACAGGTAATAAGAGGCAGAGCTGAGATTTGAACCTGGAGAGCCTAACCAGAGTACACATGTTTAACCACAAAGCACTCCCACCTCTCTGCGCTCAGGAGGGAGACTCCAGTGGTAGAGAGCTTTGTGGAACTTGTATGCACAGCCTTTCTTCCTCATAAAGCACAAAGTGAAGGAAAACAAGCATAATCACTGACCTGGTGACATTCATTCTTTGCACCAGAAATTAATAAAGTATCTATCATGGGCCAGGCTCTGGTGGACTCAGGTGGTAAAGAATCTGCCTGCAATGCAGGAGACCCAGGTTTGATCTGGGTCTTCTTGCCTGGAGAATTCCATGGAGAGTGGAGCCTGGCAGGCTACAGTCCATGGGGTCACGACGAGTTAGACACGATTGAGCGACTAGCACAAGTGTAAAACAGGCCAAGCACTGTGCCAGACAGAAGGATGAAGTGCATATAAACAAGCCAGACATGGTCCCTGCTCTCCTGAGGCTTACAATCCAGCAGCAAAGACAGACACTGAATGAATACACACACAAATAGGTACACAAATACCAGCTGTTGTAAATACTGTAAAGACAACAGGGCAGGGGAAGCACTTAACTGAAATTGGTCAGAGACAAAATTTAAATGAAGACCTGGAATAGGAAAAGAATCCAGCTACCCTAAGGGGATGAGCTGAGAACATTTTCCACAAAACCAAGGCTCTGTGTTATTTTAGGTGCAGGGAAGCCACTACGGGGTTTAAGGAGCAAGAGATGTAGTCTGTTTACATTTCACTCATCCCACATGTAATTATTTTTAAAGCCTGTACTCCCCACTGAAATGTTAAGTCCTATGAGAACAGGGACTCTGTCTAAGGGATCATTTCTATATCCCCAGAGTGGAACACAAAATAGATGCTCAGTCATATAAGTGGTACTTTGACCTAAAAACAAGTAGGAAAAAAAGGTATAAAATCACCCATAAATAGAAATATTCAATACATAATAATTGAATAACTACAGCCATCATCACTCAGCACATCGTTACTCAGCATATCATCACTCACAGCACCATGCCAAAAAGTTCCAAAAATGTCAATTAGCCCTCATAAGTAGGTACAGATATCAATTCTATTTGACAAAGAAGGAAAGAGAGTCAAAGACAGGTTAAGTAGTTAAATAAATTCCACACAGGTAATAAGAGGCAGAGCTGAGATTTGAACCTGGAGAGCCTAACCAGAGTACACATGTTTAACCACAAAGCACTCCCACCTCTCTGCGCTCAGGAGGGAGACTCCAGTGGTAGAGAGCTTTGTGGAACTTGTATGCACAGCCTTTCTTCCTCATAAAGCACAAAGTGAAGGAAAACAAGCATAATCACTGACCTGGTGACATTCATTCTTTGCACCAGAAATTAATAAAGTATCTATCATGGGCCAGGCTCTGGTGGACTCAGGTGGTAAAGAATCTGCCTGCAATGCAGGAGACCCAGGTTTGATCTGGGTCTTCTTGCCTGGAGAATTCCATGGAGAGTGGAGCCTGGCAGGCTACAGTCCATGGGGTCACGACGAGTTAGACACGATTGAGCGACTAGCACAAGTGTAAAACAGGCCAAGCACTGTGCCAGACAGAAGGATGAAGTGCATATAAACAAGCCAGACATGGTCCCTGCTCTCCTGAGGCTTACAATCCAGCAGCAAAGACAGACACTGAATGAATACACACACAAATAGGTACACAAATACCAGCTGTTGTAAATACTGTAAAGACAACAGGGCAGGGGAAGCACTTAACTGAAATTGGTCAGAGACAAAATTTAAATGAAGACCTGGAATAGGAAAAGAATCCAGCTACCCTAAGGGGATGAGCTGAGAACATTTTCCACAAAACCAAGGCTCTGTGTTATTTTAGGTGCAGGGGAAGCCACTACGGGGGTTTAAGGAGCAAGAGATGTAGTCTGTTTACATTTTCAAACATCCCCTCCAGCTGTTGAGGGGAGAGCCGGAGGTGGGGAGCAGGAGAGACAGCTCTGAGGCTACTGCAGGGGTTTAGGGGACAGATGACGTGGCTCCAATGAGGCTCTCCAGCAGGGGAGATGGGGAAACAGGCTCCATTCAGGATACACTTGGGGAAAATCAGCTACAGAACTTAGCAGTGAGTTGAGTGGAAGGGTCAAAGCAGGAAGAGCATCCAAGCTGACACTCAGGAGCAGGTCACAGGACATCTCAAGTCTGGCCCATGGGAACCAGCTTTCACAGAGGTTTATCCAGGAAAATTCACTTTCCTTAAGGCCACATTTTTCTCGGCCCTCCCTTCACCCTAACAAGCTCATTCCATGATAAGCTGCCAAAGCATTTTAAGAAAGATGGAAGCAGAGAGCCTCAAAGCTGGCAGTTCTTGTATGCTTGTTATGTGTCAAGCATGTATGTTATGCAATCCTCTCAAATATTCTACAATAAAAGTCCTATTATTATCATCATTTTACCAGTGAAGCTTAAGAAGGCTAACCTTTGCCCAAGGTTCACACAGCTAATTAATGACTTAGGGGGCTTCAAACATTGGACTGGCAGATTACACAGCCATATCCCTCCCCTTTGCTCCCCATTTGGATAGATTTGTCCTTGGGGGACCACTTGGTGATCTTACCTTCTTGTCGAGGGCCCTGAGTACCCTGGGACTGCCTGCGGTTGCCTGTGGGACCAGGAGAACTGACCAGAGGCACCCCTGACACCTGACTCTGAGAGCACTGCCTGGGGCCATCCATCTTTGTCAATATCTAGCAAACCCCCCAGTTTTGCACAACTCACTAATCTCAGCCCAGATGAAGGAAATTTCACTGACAGTAGAAAAATACCAAGCATACATAATGAATCAGGATTTTTAAGGTAGAAAAATGGTTATCTCTTTTATAGATACACAAATCACAGCAAAGGCAAATATCACAATGCCCAGATCCTCAAGGTCATTGGCAACACATTGCCTCTGACAGTACTCACTCTTTTGACAGTTACTGAGCATCCACTGTATGCCAAGTACCAACCAGCCCAAGCAATGGGATACACAGGTGAGTAAATTGTCTGGTTTTGAAATTCTGGCTACGATGCTGTGCAGAAAGACAGCATCATGAACCAAAAGGGAACTGGGACGTTTGGTGGTTTTCCTTTGGCTAAGTTTTCACTCCTGGTCTTCAACCAGCTCTCCTCCAATCTCCTACCTCATTAAATTCTTTCCCACTCATTATCTCATTCAATCTAGGAAAAAAAAAGCAGGTCAAAGCAGGAAGAGCATCCAAGCTGACACTCAGGAGCAGGTCACAGGACATCTCAAGTCTGGCCCATGGGAACCAGCTTTCACAGAGGTTTATCCAGGAAAATTCACTTTCCTTAAGGCCACATGTTTCTCGGCCCTCCCTTCACCCTAACAAGCTCATTCCATGATAAGCTGCCAAAGCATTTTAAGAAAGATGGAAGCAGAGAGCCTCAAAGCTGGCAGTTCTTGTATGCTTGTTATGTGTCAAGCATGTATGTTATGCAATCCTCTCAAATATTCTACAATAAAAGTCCTATTATTATCATCATTTTACCAGTGAAGCTTAAGAAGGCTAACCTTTGCCCAAGGTTCACACAGCTAATTAATGACTTAGGGGGCTTCAAACATTGGACTGGCAGATTACACAGCCATATCCCTCCCCTTTGCTCCCCATTTGGATAGATTTGTCCTTGGGGGACCACTTGGTGATCTTACCTTCTTGTCGAGGGCCCTGAGTACCCTGGGACTGCCTGCGGTTGCCTGTGGGACCAGGAGAACTGACCAGAGGCACCCCTGACACCTGACTCTGAGAGCACTGCCTGGGGCCATCCATCTTTGTCAATATCTAGCAAACCCCCCAGTTTTGCACAACTCACTAATCTCAGCCCAGATGAAGGAAATTTCACTGACAGTAGAAAAATACCAAGCATACATAATGAATCAGGATTTTTAAGGTAGAAAAATGGTTATCTCTTTTATAGATACACAAATCACAGCAAAGGCAAATATCACAATGCCCAGATCCTCAAGGTCATTGGCAACACATTGCCTCTGACAGTACTCACTCTTTTGACAGTTACTGAGCATCCACTGTATGCCAAGTACCAACCAGCCCAAGCAATGGGATACACAGGTGAGTAAATTGTCTGGTTTTGAAATTCTGGCTACGATGCTGTGCAGAAAGACAGCATCATGAACCAAAAGGGAACTGGGACGTTTGGTGGTTCCTTTCAGTACCGCTGAGAGAGAAAGGGAGAATAATGCAGGCCTGAGATACCCGTTCATTACACTCCTGGTCTCTTCAACCAGCTCTCCTCCAATCTCCTACCTCATTAAATTCTTTCCCACTCATTATCTCATTCAATCTACAGGTACAGATCATTCTACCTATTCCTACAAGGTGAATAAACTGAGCTTCAGCAAAGTGGAATGATCCACAAGCTCAGAGTCAAGTTCTGAAGCCAGGGCCTCTCAACCTAAGTAAGTCCAATAGCCTTTCCAACACAACTCACTGGCTTGCTCTGAAAACCTTCTTAGAAGTTTGATCTTTATTGATTTTTGTTGTACATGCTTTTTCCCACTTTAACATCAGCCAAGAACTGGAGGGAGGAGGTGGAGAGATGGGGGCAAGTGATGGGGAGACGGGGTGACTGGAATACAGCAGGGGCATGATTTTAAGAGGAGCTGTGATTTGAACTGAACAGAAGTTGGTTTTCTGTTATCTTCGTAGCCACTGCATTTGCAATTCAGGACCCAATGCCCATGTATTGGGCCAAGCACTGCCACAGTTTTCTGATCAAATCTCCTTCTCAGGAAGACACCATTAAAAAAATTCTCTGTGACCAATCAGGGAATCTAAGCTCCTCTAAAAGACCCATATCACCAAACGAGTTCACAGAAGACTCAGCCCCAGTACAGCCAGAAAAAAGAGTCTCACACCACCACATTTGCCAGGCCAGGCGGTAAGATAAATTCACAGAAGCCTGTGTGGAGCCAAGAGGAAACATAAAAGTACTAAGACATCAACCAGGGTCTCCACCCACATCCTTGCTAAGAGAATCTGTTCCCTAATGAGGAAACATAAACAGCAAAGGCAAATATCACAATGCCCAGATCCTCAAGGTCATTGGCAACACATTGCCTCTGACAGTACTCACTCTTTTGACAGTTACTGAGCATCCACTGTATGCCAAGTACCAACCAGCCCAAGCAATGGGATACACAGGTGAGTAAATTGTCTGGTTTTGAAATTCTGGCTACGATGCTGTGCAGAAAGACAGCATCATGAACCAAAAGGGAACTGGGACGTTTGGTGGTTCCTTTCAGTACCGCTGAGAGAGAAAGGGAGAATAATGCAGGCCTGAGATACCCGTTCATTACACTCCTGGTCTCTTCAACCAGCTCTCCTCCAATCTCCTACCTCATTAAATTCTTTCCCACTCATTATCTCATTCAATCTACAGGTACAGATCATTCTACCTATTCCTACAAGGTGAATAAACTGAGCTTCAGCAAAGTGGAATGATCCACAAGCTCAGAGTCAAGTTCTGAAGCCAGGGCCTCTCAACCTAAGTAAGTCCAATAGCCTTTCCAACACAACTCACTGGCTTGCTCTGAAAACCTTCTTAGAAGTTTGATCTTTATTGATTTTTGTTGTACATGCTTTTTCCCACTTTAACATCAGCCAAGAACTGGAGGGAGGAGGTGGAGAGATGGGGGCAAGTGATGGGGAGACGGGGTGACTGGAATACAGCAGGGGCATGATTTTAAGAGGAGCTGTGATTTGAACTGAACAGAAGTTGGTTTTCTGTTATCTTCGTAGCCACTGCATTTGCAATTCAGGACCCAATGCCCATGTATTGGGCCAAGCACTGCCACAGTTTTCTGATCAAATCTCCTTCTCAGGAAGACACCATTAAAAAAATTCTCTGTGACCAATCAGGGAATCTAAGCTCCTCTAAAAGACCCATATCACCAAACGAGTTCACAGAAGACTCAGCCCCAGTACAGCCAGAAAAAAGAGTCTCACACCACCACATTTGCCAGGCCAGGCGGTAAGATAAATTCACAGAAGCCTGTGTGGAGCCAAGAGGAAACATAAAAGTACTAAGACATCAACCAGGGTCTCCCCACCCACATCCTTGCTAAGAGAATCTGTCCCTAATAACAGGCCCTAATGTCCCATCTGCTTCAGGACTGATATCGAACCACTGTACACAAATACAGCACTACTGAAGGATGAAGTATTAAACTCCTTCCGTACACACTGGTAAATTACCCTCTTGAACACCCCTGAGAAACTCCATCTAAAACAACAAGGAAATGTGTTATCTCATGCAACAGGAAGTCCATAAGTAAGGAGGGTCTCAGGTCTGGTTGATTCAGCTGCTCAGCAAAGATCCAGGTTAGCTGTTAACAAGGATCCAGCAGGTCCCTCTGCTCTGCCATCTATGGTGCTAAGGCTTTCTTGTTTCAGTCTGAGAGGAAAGAAAAACAACTTTTTGAAAGTCACTCAGTTGTATCCGATTCTTTGCAACCCATGGACGAGTCACAGAATTCTCCAGGAAGGAATACTGGAGTTGGTAGCCTTTCCCTCTCCAGGGGATCTTCCCAACCCTGGGATCCAGCGCAGGTCTCCTGCATTGCAGTCGGCTTCTTTACCACCGAGCCACCAGAAAAGCCCAAGCATTTTGGTGTGGGTAGCCTATCCCTTCTTCAGGGGATCTTCCCAACCCAGGAATCGATCTGGGGTTTCCTGCATTGCAGGTGGATTCTTTACAAGCTGAGCTGCAACCTCTCCCCAAATCACAGACTATGAGCTCTTCCCATTACCAGTGTATTTGGATCAACTTGAGCCACATGACTATCTGGATCAGTAACAGTCACTGGGGAAATGCCTCCAAGGACATTTGACAACGTCTGGAAACATTTTTAGTTGTCACGCTCAGCATGCGATGCTACTGTCATCTAGTGGGTAGAGGTCAGGATGCTGCTAAACCCCCTGTAGTACAGAGGTCAGTCCTCATGACAAGGAATTGTCTATTGCAAAATGTCAATAGTGCTAAAGCTAGTAAACCCTGGCTGGCTTAGATTAATCTAGATCAGGGCTGGGAAACTACAACACATGCGCCATATTTAACCAACTGCCTAATTTTATGAAGTTTTATTGGAATGCTGTCATACATTCATTTACATGTGGTCTACAACAGAGAGCTATCACACAGCTAGTTGTGACAGAGATCAAAAGCTTAACATATTTACTCTTTTTTTGAAAAACTTGCTGACCCTTGACCTGGAGCTACCCTTAAAGCTGGGGATGGGAGAACATGTAAACAGAATTAGGGTCTGCTTAGGAAGAAGGAGAAGAATTGATATTGGGAAGTAATAAACAGTGATAACTATGAAGATAAAAGTCTATGCTAAAGGTCATCATATCATAGGGCATAGCTCTCAGTAGGAACCTTTCCAGTGAAAATTTATTTCCACTTAAAGCATTTAGATCTTAGGCAATTTTTGAAAATCATTTGGTTATGCAGCACATCATGTGGGATCTTAGTTCACCCACCAGGGATTGAACCCACATCTCCTGCACTGGAAGCATGGAGTCTTCCACTGGACTATCAGGAAAGTCCCAGACTTTATGCAATTCTTAAGTTGGTGGGAGGTATGAACCTTTCAATGCATCCACCCCCCAAAAATCAAGATTTCTCCTATTCAACACCTGCCAGAGGGACAGAATTGATCATCAGGGGGTGACGAGTTTCAAGCACAAAAAATCTCAGAGTCAGGCCTGCAGTCAGCTGTGACAGGCCAAAGTCACAATGAAATCAAGGGAGGAGTGTTTTAGAATCCTCCTGAGAGATGAAGTTTCTCAGTAGAGAGAATCATGGAACAGAGGAGAGAAGCATCTCCAGAAACATGGATACCTGACAACAAGCCTGTCCCATAATGCCCTGGGAACCTACCAATAACTTCCTTTCCTCTACACAGGTAAGTATGGGGTGTGCTTGGAACCAAGGGATTCCTGAGGAAGAAAGAAGATCCGAACATTGGACCCCCTGCCGGGGAAATGCCTCCAAGGACATTTGACAACGTCTGAAAATTTGCCTACTGTCATCTAGTGGGTAGAGGTCAGGATGCTGCTAAACCCCCTGTAGTACAGAGGTCAGTCCTCATGACAAGGAATTGTCTATTGCAAAATGTCAATAGTGCTAAAGCTAGTAAACCCTGGCTGGCTTAGATTAATCTAGATCAGGGCTGGGAAACTACAACACATGCGCCATATTTAACCAACTGCCTAATTTTATGAAGTTTTATTGGAATGCTGTCATACATTCATTTACATGTGGTCTACAACAGAGAGCTATCACACAGCTAGTTGTGACAGAGATCAAAAGCTTAACATATTTACTCTTTTTTTGAAAAACTTGCTGACCCTTGACCTGGAGCTACCCTTAAAGCTGGGGATGGGAGAACATGTAAACAGAATTAGGGTCTGCTTAGGAAGAAGGAGAAGAATTGATATTGGGAAGTAATAAACAGTGATAACTATGAAGATAAAAGTCTATGCTAAAGGTCATCATATCATAGGGCATAGCTCTCAGTAGGAACCTTTCCAGTGAAAATTTATTTCCACTTAAAGCATTTAGATCTTAGGCAATTTTTGAAAATCATTTGGTTATGCAGCACATCATGTGGGATCTTAGTTCACCCACCAGGGATTGAACCCACATCTCCTGCACTGGAAGCATGGAGTCTTCCACTGGACTATCAGGAAAGTCCCAGACTTTATGCAATTCTTAAGTTGGTGGGAGGTATGAACCTTTCAATGCATCCACCCCCCAAAAATCAAGATTTCTCCTATTCAACACCTGCCAGAGGGACAGAATTGATCATCAGGGGGTGACGAGTTTCAAGCACAAAAAATCTCAGAGTCAGGCCTGCAGTCAGCTGTGACAGGCCAAAGTCACAATGAAATCAAGGGAGGAGTGTTTTAGAATCCTCCTGAGAGATGAAGTTTCTCAGTAGAGAGAATCATGGAACAGAGGAGAGAAGCATCTCCAGAAACATGGATACCTGACAACAAGCCTGTCCCATAATGCCCTGGGAACCTACCAATAACTTCCTTTCCCTCTACACAGGTAAGTATGGGGGTGTGCTTGGAACCAAGGGATTCCTGAGGAAGACAAGACCCAAAGAGTCCCTGAACAATTTTCCCAGGACTCTCCCCTCACTGCCTGAGGAGTAGGGTAAATATTCACTGGCTTATCCTCTCCCCCTTCTATCCCAGTCATCCAGGGAGATTCCTAACCTGCTTGGCAAGAAATCGGACAGACCCAGAGGCCTCCAGGAGGGAAAATGACACCTGACTTTTCTTTCTTTATTTTTGGCCATTCTGGGTTTTCACTGCTGCTGCAGGCTCTTCTCTAGTTGTAGGGAGTGGGAGCTACTCTCTAGTTGAGGTGGGCAGGCTTCATGTTACAGTGACTTCTCTTATCGTGGAACTCAGGCTCTAGGGCATACGGTTTTCAGTAGGTGCACACATGGGCTCAACAGTTGCGGATCCGAGGCTCTAGAGTACAGGCTTAACAGTTGTGGCTTACAGGTTTAGCTGCTCCACAGCATGTGGGATCTTTCTAGCTCAAGGATCGAACCCGTGTCTCCTGCATTGGCAGGCAAACTCTTTACCAATGAGCTATGAGGGAAGCCCGGTACCTGACTTTTCATAGTTATTTTAAAGGTTGCTTTCAATGGCAACTATAAATGGTTACTGGCCCTGTCAGACTTGAAGCAGTATTAACTCTTAAAAAGGACTAAGGTGGGGTGGGAGGGGAGGATAACACTTTAAGCGGAAAAAACCCACAGCCATTTCTTTTCCACGTGGGATGACAATGTGACTGGTCTTCCCCCTAGTTCAGTCTGGTCTTTAAGTTATCAGAAGCCCCCCACTAAACGTTCTGTTCCCATTACTTCCCTATTTGATATTTTAATTGAATGAAAACCATCATATTCTGGCCAATATTCATTCCCCATCTGTTGCTTCTCCGGTTTTCCCTGGGAGCGCCTGGGGCGACACTCCTTCCTGGAACAAAATCTACTCCTGAGAGATGAAGTTTCTCAGTAGAGAGAATCATGGAACAGAGGAGAGAAGCATCTCCAGAAACATGGATACCTGACAACAAGCCTGTCCCATAATGCCCTGGGAACCTACCAATAACTTCCTTTCCCTCTACACAGGTAAGTATGGGGGTGTGCTTGGAACCAAGGGATTCCTGAGGAAGACAAGACCCAAAGAGTCCCTGAACAATTTTCCCAGGACTCTCCCCTCACTGCCTGAGGAGTAGGGTAAATATTCACTGGCTTATCCTCTCCCCCTTCTATCCCAGTCATCCAGGGAGATTCCTAACCTGCTTGGCAAGAAATCGGACAGACCCAGAGGCCTCCAGGAGGGAAAATGACACCTGACTTTTCTTTCTTTATTTTTGGCCATTCTGGGTTTTCACTGCTGCTGCAGGCTCTTCTCTAGTTGTAGGGAGTGGGAGCTACTCTCTAGTTGAGGTGGGCAGGCTTCATGTTACAGTGACTTCTCTTATCGTGGAACTCAGGCTCTAGGGCATACGGTTTTCAGTAGGTGCACACATGGGCTCAACAGTTGCGGATCCGAGGCTCTAGAGTACAGGCTTAACAGTTGTGGCTTACAGGTTTAGCTGCTCCACAGCATGTGGGATCTTTCTAGCTCAAGGATCGAACCCGTGTCTCCTGCATTGGCAGGCAAACTCTTTACCAATGAGCTATGAGGGAAGCCCGGTACCTGACTTTTCATAGTTATTTTAAAGGTTGCTTTCAATGGCAACTATAAATGGTTACTGGCCCTGTCAGACTTGAAGCAGTATTAACTCTTAAAAAGGACTAAGGTGGGGTGGGAGGGGAGGATAACACTTTAAGCGGAAAAAACCCACAGCCATTTCTTTTCCACGTGGGATGACAATGTGACTGGTCTTCCCCCTAGTTCAGTCTGGTCTTTAAGTTATCAGAAGCCCCCCACTAAACGTTCTGTTCCCATTACTTCCCTATTTGATATTTTAATTGAATGAAAACCATCATATTCTGGCCAATATTCATTCCCCATCTGTTGCTTCTCCGGTTTTCCCTGGGAGCGCCTGGGGCGACACTCCTTCCTGGAACAAAATCTACTCTCTCTGACTTCCTCTGGAAGAGATTCTCTTTCCTGAAGCCAGAATCATTTGCCTCCTGGAGGCAAATCTGTCCTAGAGGAGTCCCCCTGGGGGCCACCATCTGGGTTTCTGGGCTGCCCTTACGCGGTAAAAAAAAAAAAAAAAATTATAGTACCAGCGAATGTGTTGCCACCACTGGCTCTATCCCACTCTCCTCGGGGCGGGGAGCTCTGGAAAGGGGGTCACTCCCCTGGAACCACAACCGAGGCAAGATTAAACAAATGACAATTCTGAGTTATACAAACTGACTTCTTCCCAGCAACATCACAGTGAAGACAAGCACCTCATATGAACATATTTAGTGCACATACCCTGACTAAGTCCTGAATTCTACAGACAGAGATGAAGAAAATGTAATCTAAAGCCTTCAAGAAGCCAGTCTTAAATAACACTGTTCAGCAAAAGAGCCACAAATGCCACATTTGTAATCTGGAAGATTCTAGTAGCCATATTAAAATAAGTACAAAGAGGGATTTCCCTGGTGGTTCACTGGTTAAGAATCCGCCTTGCAGGGACCTCCCTCACAGTGGGTAAGACTCCACGTTCCCAGTGCAGAGGGGATGGGTTCCATCCCTGGTCAGGGAACTAAGATCTCATAAGCTGCAACTAAGACCTGGTGCAAAGAAATTCATTAAATAAATAAAAAGGAAAAAAAAGAATCCACCTTCCAATCAGGGGGTGCAGGCTTGATCCTTGGTCGGGGAACTAAGATCCCACGTGGCATGGAGCAACTAACCTCAGAGGCTCAGAGAGGTTGAAACTGCTCAGGATCTGACACTGGTACGTGGCACTAGGGGAATTTAAACCAGACAATTTAGTTGCAAGGCCGATGCATACTAGATTGTTATAGAGAAGTTGTTATTTAGAAAGGTCAAAAAGTGGGTCCCTTCCAAAGCAAGAAACCTTTTTTCTTTCATCGTTTAATCCATTTACAGCTTTTATATATATACTCTGAAAAATCTAAGACTTTTTTTCTGTGGTAAACATGTCAGCCCAGGACATTAAACTCTGACCTAATCAAATATGCTTTTGTCAGTGCTGCAAACTAGCTCTGTGTTCATTGGCCTTTGTTTATCTGCAAACTATGTTCCTTCCTACCTTGTATCTGTTGGTGCCACCTAACAAAGGCGCAGGGAGGTTGAGTAACCAGCTATATGTCACACAGCTCATGACAGGTCAGAATTAGAAACCCTTTTCAGGGTTCCCAACCCACAGTGGGCCTCAGGAAAACTCCTCCCAGAAAAAGAGCTTTTCCCCAGAGAGACAAAGCATTAAAAGAGAACATCTTCAGGCATTCATTTGTTGAATACCTACTATATGCCAGCACTGGGCTGCACTGGGCTGAATTGTGGGGTTAAAGAGAAAACAGACAGGATGCCCACTCAGAGAATTCAGGTTGTCCCAAAGGCAGCAGACAGAGTGGACAACGGCAGTACCACGTGATGAGAATCACAAAAGGAAACTGGGAACCCTGGGGCAAAGCACTTAACCCTGCCTGGAGGGTCCCAGGGAATACAGAGGGTAGTGGTCAAGGAAAACTCCCTGGAGGAGGTGATGACTAAACTGAGTTTTGAAGAATGAGAGAGAAAAAGGAGGAGACACAAGGCCAGAAAGAAATAAAGTTGGCAGGATCGAATCATGAAAGGTCTTGAGTACTCAAGTCAGGAATCTGAACATTTCCTTGAAGACAATGAAAGACTGTGTCTCAGTTTCTATATCTAAATAAATAAAAAGGAAAAAAAAGAATCCACCTTCCAATCAGGGGGTGCAGGCTTGATCCTTGGTCGGGGAACTAAGATCCCACGTGGCATGGAGCAACTAACCTCAGAGGCTCAGAGAGGTTGAAACTGCTCAGGATCTGACACTGGTACGTGGCACTAGGGGAATTTAAACCAGACAATTTAGTTGCAAGGCCGATGCATACTAGATTGTTATAGAGAAGTTGTTATTTAGAAAGGTCAAAAAGTGGGTCCCTTCCAAAGCAAGAAACCTTTTTTCTTTCATCGTTTAATCCATTTACAGCTTTTATATATATACTCTGAAAAATCTAAGACTTTTTTTCTGTGGTAAACATGTCAGCCCAGGACATTAAACTCTGACCTAATCAAATATGCTTTTGTCAGTGCTGCAAACTAGCTCTGTGTTCATTGGCCTTTGTTTATCTGCAAACTATGTTCCTTCCTACCTTGTATCTGTTGGTGCCACCTAACAAAGGCGCAGGGAGGTTGAGTAACCAGCTATATGTCACACAGCTCATGACAGGTCAGAATTAGAAACCCTTTTCAGGGTTCCCAACCCACAGTGGGCCTCAGGAAAACTCCTCCCAGAAAAAGAGCTTTTCCCCAGAGAGACAAAGCATTAAAAGAGAACATCTTCAGGCATTCATTTGTTGAATACCTACTATATGCCAGCACTGGGCTGCACTGGGCTGAATTGTGGGGTTAAAGAGAAAACAGACAGGATGCCCACTCTCAGAGAATTCAGGTTGTCCCAAAGGCAGCAGACAGAGTGGACAACGGCAGTACCACGTGATGAGAATCACAAAAGGAAACTGGGAACCCTGGGGCAAAGCACTTAACCCTGCCTGGAGGGTCCCAGGGAATACAGAGGGTAGTGGTCAAGGAAAACTCCCTGGAGGAGGTGATGACTAAACTGAGTTTTGAAGAATGAGAGAGAAAAAGGAGGAGACACAAGGCCAGAAAGAAATAAAGTTGGCAGGATCGAATCATGAAAGGTCTTGAGTACTCAAGTCAGGAATCTGAACATTTCCTTGAAGACAATGAAAGACTGTGTCTCAGTTTCTATATCTAAAACGAGTAAAACAATGCCATCTACCTTGTAGAGTTTTTGTGAGATTAAGTCACAAATATTGTTGAATGTTTTTAGAGAGATTGATAATTTGATAATATGAATTACTATTACTATGATGACTATCATTAATCAAACATCTACATAGTGGTAGATATGGTGCTAAGCACTTCATGGACATCATTTTTCTTCTAAACATTTGTCACCACCTGAGACTGCATCGTGTATCTGTTGGAATATACAGTTACTGCCTGTTTCTCCAGCTAGAATAAAAGCTTCACAAAGGCAGGACCTGCTTGCTTGTTTACTGCTACATCTCCAGTGCCTACAATGGAGACTGACCCATGAAGTAAGAGCTCAGTAAATCATGGCTGGATGAATACATGATAACCCCATTTATAATAATCCAGAGAAGTAGATATTATTTCCTTGCTTCTCACTCTAGTATCCTTGCCTATAGAATCCCATGGACAGAAGAGCCTCATGGGCTACAGTCTATGAGGTCGCAAAGAGTTGGACATGACTGAACAATTAAGCAGCAGCAGCAGCACAGATGAGGAAACTGAAGTGTAGAAAGATCATTCAGGCTACAATGTGGACAAAATATGAAATATGAGAAGCCTAGAGGCAAGGAGACCAGTGAGAAGGCTGATTTTAGACATGCAAGAAAGAAAACTGGGATGCAGAGAGGTTACTAGATTGAGGGAATATTAAGCAGGTGGGTGAAGAGGCAAGTGGATGGATGGGTAGACAGATGGATGGAACAGGTGGGTGAACAGATGGGTGAGTGAATGGATAGCTGGGTGAACTGATGAATAGGTGAATGGATACATAGGTGGGGTGATTACAGGTGAGTGCATAGATAAATCTTCAAAAGGTCCTAATTGCTCTTGCATGAATCATTTTATATCTAGAATACAATTTTTATCAAAAGAAACTGGAATGGATATCAAAATATTCAGGGAATATAACCATCCTCTCCAATATGCATTCATACCAATTTTGCCCAAGACTCATGCACTCAATTATTCTTCCCTCGTCACCTCCAAGACAAACAAGGCATAAATCAACCCTTTAGCTGTCATTCCTTCAGGTGATGTCCAAATTTGGAGTACTAAGGCTTTAAATTATTCTGTACCTAACTTGGTTAAGCAGTACCTGGGTCCAGATAGAACAATCTTGCTGTCAGGGAGACAGACAGAGCTGGCCTGACCTGCAGAAGCTCCTGCTGATTCTGTTGCTATTCCAGGGAGAGTGTCAAAGCCAACTCTGAATGGTTTTGAAAGATGAATCCTGTCCAATCAAGTTCAAACAGACATCCAGTCATAAAATCTCCTGGTAGGATCATTTTTCCTTATTAAAAGCAACACGCAGACAGATAGGGAATCTGATCTGTTCTTCTTTTTCTTCAGCCCCTTCTTACCACCCTTTCCCTGTGTGTGTGTGTGTGTGTGTGTGTGTGTTTAATTTGGTTGCACTGGGTCTTAGTAGCCACATGTGGGATCTTCAATCTTCAGGATCTTAGAGCTGCCACATAAAACTCTTAGTTGCAGATCCTTGCCTATAGAATCCCATGGACAGAAGAGCCTCATGGTACAGTCTATGAGGTCGCAAAGAGTTGGACAGGACTGAACAATTAAGCAGCAGCAGCAGCCCAGATGAGGAAACTGAAGTGTAGAAAGATCATTCAGGCTACAATGTGGACAAAATATGAAATATGAGAAGCCTAGAGGCAAGGAGACCAGTGAGAAGGCTGATTTTAGACATGCAAGAAAGAAAACTGGGATGCAGAGAGGTTACTAGATTGAGGGAATATTAAGCAGGTGGGTGAAGAGGCAAGTGGATGGATGGGTAGACAGATGGATGGAACAGGTGGGTGAACAGATGGGTGAGTGAATGGATAGCTGGGTGAACTGATGAATAGGTGAATGGATACATAGGTGGGGTGATTACAGGTGAGTGCATAGATAAATCTTCAAAAGGTCCTAATTGCTCTTGCATGAATCATTTTATATCTAGAATACAATTTTTATCAAAAGAAACTGGAATGGATATCAAAATATTCAGGGAATATAACCATCCTCTCCAATATGCATTCATACCAATTTTGCCCAAGACTCATGCACTCAATTATTCTTCCCTCGTCACCTCCAAGACAAACAAGGCATAAATCAACCCTTTAGCTGTCATTCCTTCAGGTGATGTCCAAATTTGGAGTACTAAGGCTTTAAATTATTCTGTACCTAACTTGGTTAAGCAGTACCTGGGTCCAGATAGAACAATCTTGCTGTCAGGGAGACAGACAGAGCTGGCCTGACCTGCAGAAGCTCCTGCTGATTCTGTTGCTATTCCAGGGAGAGTGTCAAAGCCAACTCTGAATGGTTTTGAAAGATGAATCCTGTCCAATCAAGTTCAAACAGACATCCAGTCATAAAATCTCCTGGTAGGATCATTTTTCCTTATTAAAAGCAACACGCAGACAGATAGGGAATCTGATCTGTTCTTCTTTTTCTTCAGCCCCTTCTTACCACCCTTTCCCTGTGTGTGTGTGTGTGTGTGTGTGTGTGTTTAATTTGGTTGCACTGGGTCTTAGTAGCCACATGTGGGATCTTCAATCTTCAGGATCTTAGAGCTGCCACATAAAACTCTTAGTTGCAGCATGTAGAATCTAGTTCCCTGACCAGGGATCAAACCCAGGCCACCTATACTGGGAGCACAGGATCTTTGCCATTGGACCATCAAGGAAGTTCTCCTTTCCCTGTGTCTTGAAAACACATACACATATTCACTGCCAAATTCAGGGCTGGATTATGTGAAATATATTAAGACAGTTTAAAGGAATGCCCCATCTCAAAATAGTATCTTTTCTCAATTTTTCCTTGAAATTCCCCACAAGCAATAGATTTTTTTTGTAATATGCATTACACTCTTGTAACCTGATGATCTCATTTTAAAGAATACTCAAGAATTCCATAGGCTGGGCCAGCAGGAGTCAGTATGTCCCTTTGGGAACTTCTCCTAGCCTGTCAATTATTCGTTACCCTGCATATTAGTTTGCTGGGACTGCTATTAAAAAGTACCACAGGGCTTCCCTGGTGGTCCAGTAGGTAAGGACATCACCTTGCAGTGCAAGGGGCGCCGGTTCGATCCCTGGCCTGGGAAGACCCACCGTGCCGTGGAGCGGCTGGACCGATGAGTCCAATTGCCGAGCCGGAGCTCTGGAGCGCATGCACCCAGAGCCAGTGCTCTGCGACAACAGAGGCCACCGCGATGGGAGGCCCACATGGGCCAAAGAACAAAGATGGATGAAACTAGACAAATGAAAGACCAGTGGAAGTGGCCCGCCCATCCCCCTCCCTCCCCCCTCCCACCAAAATAAATAAATAAATAAATGTTTAAAAAATAAATAAATAAAAGTACCACACACTGGTGGCTTAACCAACAGAAAATTTTCCCACAGTTCTGGAGGCTCTAAGTCCAAATTCAAGGTCTTCTCTCTATACCTGTCTATGTCGTGTGTGTGGGTGCTCAGTCACTCAGTTGTGTCTGACTCTCTGCAGCCCCCCAGGACTGTAGCCTGCCAGGTTACTCTGTCCATAGAAGTTTCCAGGCAAGAATACTGGAATGGGTTGCCATTTCCTGCTCCAGGGGATCTTCCAACTAAGGAATCAAACCCACATCTCCTGTGTCTCCTGCATTGGCAGACAGATTCTTTACCTCTGTGCCACCTGGGAAGCCCATCTGGGTCCTGCTCTCTTCTTAAAAATACAGAGAAGTCAGTTACTTTGGATGAGGGCCCACCCTAATTACCTCATTTAACTTCAGTTACGTCCCTAAGGTGCTATCTCAAGTACAGTCACATTCTGAGGTACTAGGGATTAGAACTTCAACATATGGATGTGGGAAAAAACACAATTTAGCCTGTAACACCCTGGAATAGTTAGTGGTCCAGAGAAGCATCCTGTCCAACATCCACATCAAAGAAGTCTTGCTTCCAATGGTACTGTCCTTAAGTTTATCCATTTGTATGTGAATGTTCATAGCAGCATTATGTATAATAGCCAAAATGTGGGAACCACAAAAGTGTCCATTAATAAGTGGATGAACAGGGGCTTCCCTGGTGGTCCAGTGGGTAAGGACACCACCTTGCAGTGCAAGGGGCGCCGGTTCGATCCCTGGCCTGGGAAGATCCTACGTGCTGCAGAGCAGCTGGACTGATGTGTCCAATTACCGAGCCAGAGCTCTGGAGCACATGCGCCCAGAGCCAGTGCTCTGCAACAACAGAGGCCACTGCGATGGGAGGCCCACACGGACCAAAGAAAAAAGATGGATGAAAATAGATAAATGAAAGACCAATGGAAGTGGCCCGCCTGCCCCCCTCCCTCCCCATCCCATCCCCACCAAAAATAAATAAATAAATAAGTAAACATTAAAAAAAAATAAGTAGATGAACAAATGTGATAAAAGCATGTAATGGAACATGATTCAGCCATAAAAGTGTATACAGTACTGATACATGCTATAACATACATGAACTTGAAAATGTTATACCAAGGGAAAGAAGCCAGACAAAAGACCACACAGTATATACTACATTTATATGAAATCTCCAGGGTAGCCAACCCTAGGGAGACACACAGTGGATTCAGAAGGTTGAAAAGAAATTAACAGACCTGGGTGTTTGTTGACATGAGTGCACATGGAAAAAGAATATATTAAGATTATTAGCAGCAAGTGACTTTAGGGAGTCAAATGGGAAGTAGTCAGGAGTTCTCGCTATTTACCTTAACACTCTTTCCTAATTTAAGAAAACTGCAAATATATTCTTTCAACAAAAGCCCTCAAGCAAATTGGTGATATGTATTACAAATTTTAAAACTGTACTTGAGACAAATTAATTGAGAGCTGTTTGTGCATGTGTGTGTTTGTTTAAAAAAGGTGTTTTGGATCCCCTTCCAAGTCCCCAGTCACATTCTTGAGGTACTAGGGATTAGAACTTCAACATATGGATGTGGGAAAAAACACAATTTAGCCTGTAACACCCTGGAATAGTTAGTGGTCCAGAGAAGCATCCTGTCCAACATCCACATCAAAGAAGTCTTGCTTCCAATGGTACTGTCCTTAAGTTTATCCATTTGTATGTGAATGTTCATAGCAGCATTATGTATAATAGCCAAAATGTGGGAACCACAAAAGTGTCCATTAATAAGTGGATGAACAGGGGCTTCCCTGGTGGTCCAGTGGGTAAGGACACCACCTTGCAGTGCAAGGGGCGCCGGTTCGATCCCTGGCCTGGGAAGATCCTACGTGCTGCAGAGCAGCTGGACTGATGTGTCCAATTACCGAGCCAGAGCTCTGGAGCACATGCGCCCAGAGCCAGTGCTCTGCAACAACAGAGGCCACTGCGATGGGAGGCCCACACGGACCAAAGAAAAAAGATGGATGAAAATAGATAAATGAAAGACCAATGGAAGTGGCCCGCCTGCCCCCCTCCCTCCCCATCCCATCCCCACCAAAAATAAATAAATAAATAAGTAAACATTAAAAAAAAATAAGTAGATGAACAAATGTGATAAAAGCATGTAATGGAACATGATTCAGCCATAAAAGTGTATACAGTACTGATACATGCTATAACATACATGAACTTGAAAATGTTATACCAAGGGAAAGAAGCCAGACAAAAGACCACACAGTATATACTACATTTATATGAAATCTCCAGGGTAGCCAACCCTAGGGAGACACACAGTGGATTCAGAAGGTTGAAAAGAAATTAACAGACCTGGGTGTTTGTTGACATGAGTGCACATGGAAAAAGAATATATTAAGATTATTAGCAGCAAGTGACTTTAGGGAGTCAAATGGGAAGTAGTCAGGAGTTCTCGCTATTTACCTTAACACTCTTTCCTAATTTAAGAAAACTGCAAATATATTCTTTCAACAAAAGCCCTCAAGCAAATTGGTGATATGTATTACAAATTTTAAAACTGTACTTGAGACAAATTAATTGAGAGCTGTTTGTGCATGTGTGTGTTTGTTTCATTATTTATAATATGGGAAATTTTCAAACTACCAATAACAGGGCACTGGTTACATTAATTACACTCCATACATATACTGGAATACTATGAAGTCATTAAAACTCTTATTTCCCCAAACCATTTAATGAATAGAAACTGGCTATGACACACTGCTAACGTGGGGGAAAAAACTAATTCTAAAGATTATTGTATTTTAGGTCCAAAATCTTATTTAAATTATCTGTGTATGCATATGAATTATATATAACCAATATATCCACATTCATAGAAAAAGGTCAGAAAAAAATGTTAAAGAGGTTACCTCTGACTTACAAAGTTATAGGTAATTTTTATTCTTATTCCTTCAATCACCTCATAATTATTGTGTGCCTAGAAGTGTTTTCTATATTTTCCTTTTTATGAGTGTGTTTTATGTCTGTAACTAGAAAAGAGCAATAAATGTCCCTTTTAAAGGAATAAAAAAGATCTCTGGAAAGGAAACAATACCAGCTCCTTCCCACCCCCCAAGATCTGAAGTGTTTGCACTTAACCTGAGCACGTGAGTTCTGAGCACTAGAGGAGCCTTAAAGGAACGAAGGACCAAGTGAGGAACTAAGCTCTGCTTTTGCTCAGGACAAGTATCATCACCCCAAGCAGCCATTCACCATCATCTCTCATGGCTATAAAAGGACATATAGTGTGGAATAATTTACTTGGATTTACCTGTAAGTGATTGTAAGATCATTATCTAAAACTGATATACTTGTTAAACTGAATTGCTCTCTGTCAGTATTGATTATTCCCTGTTAGTCTTTACTGAATATAAGGGAGATCAAAGGGAAGTAGGTTTCAGCCTGGGTGTTTGTTGACATGAGTGCACATGGAAAAGAATATATTAAGATTATTAGCAGCAAGTGACTTTAGGGAGTCAAATGGGAAGTAGTCAGGAGTTCTCGCTATTTACCTTAACACTCTTTCCTAATTTAAGAAAACTGCAAATATATTCTTTCAACAAAAGCCCTCAAGCAAATTGGTGATATGTATTACAAATTTTAAAACTGTACTTGAGACAAATTAATTGAGAGCTGTTTGTGCATGTGTGTTTTTGTTTCATTATTTATAATATGGGAAATTTTCAAACTACCAATAACAGGGCACTGGTTACATTAATTACACTCCATACATATACTGGAATACTATGAAGTCATTAAAACTCTTATTTCCCCAAACCATTTAATGAATAGAAACTGGCTATGACACACTGCTAACGTGGGGGAAAAAACTAATTCTAAAGATTATTGTATTTTAGGTCCAAAATCTTATTTAAATTATCTGTGTATGCATATGAATTATATATAACCAATATATCCACATTCATAGAAAAAGGTCAGAAAAAAATGTTAAAGAGGTTACCTCTGACTTACAAAGTTATAGGTAATTTTTATTCTTATTCCTTCAATCACCTCATAATTATTGTGTGCCTAGAAGTGTTTTCTATATTTTCCTTTTTATGAGTGTGTTTTATGTCTGTAACTAGAAAAGAGCAATAAATGTCCCTTTTAAAGGAATAAAAAAGATCTCTGGAAAGGAAACAATACCAGCTCCTTCCCACCCCCCAAGATCTGAAGTGTTTGCACTTAACCTGAGCACGTGAGTTCTGAGCACTAGAGGAGCCTTAAAGGAACGAAGGACCAAGTGAGGAACTAAGCTCTGCTTTTGCTCAGGACAAGTATCATCACCCCAAGCAGCCATTCACCATCATCTCTCATGGCTATAAAAGGGGACATATAGTGTGGAATAATTTACTTGGATTTACCTGTAAGTGATTGTAAGATCATTATCTAAAACTGATATACTTGTTAAACTGAATTGCTCTCTGTCAGTATTGATTATTCCCTGTTAGTCTTTACTGAATATAACCTGTACTGGTGAAGGAAGAAAGAAGCTGGCTGCCCTGACTGAACTGACTCCATCTTAAGGAGGAAGACTCCGTGTTACACTTTCAGTGAACTCTGGACAGTGTTTCGAATGGGTAGCCATGGAGACGAAAAATTAACTGTCAGCTAGGTCTCAGGGGCTAGTTGGAACCTAATCAGAAAGGCCTCGTACGCAAGCTTCCCCTAGGCCATGAAAATGAAATATCCGTCACAGGATAAATTGCCATTTGTGATTTTAGTTAATCAATTTATGTTATAGACAGACTAAGCAATATGCTTAGATGATTTTCGATTGTACTATTGTGATTGTTACCAAATCATACTTTTTTTCTTAATGTCTCCTAGGCAACCTTAAAAGTTGAGGATATGGGTTTGTGCACGCAGGCTTTAGGTATAAACGTGAGCCGCAAGTTTTGCTCGAGGTCCTTGGCTAAATGAAGGCCTTGGACCCACAGGTGTAAAGCCAGTCTAATAAACCTCTTTTTCATCCACCATGAGCAGAGTTGGGTGCTTCACTGAGCATGCCCCACAACAATGGCCGTCTTCCGAACACACAAAACCCACTCACTTCTCTCCTTTCCAACCTAGTTCTCCTGTTTTCTACACATCTTTGAATCTTCCACACTAACATTCGGCGTCACAACCCTAGGTTGGACATCTGAAGTTTTGGCCAATCTGCATCCATCACTCTTCTCTTAGCAAAGGATCCTGAATTATCTCTGGGGAATACCACCTTTGTGTTCTCAGCCACAGTATCACAGGTGTGGCTCCTTCCCTCGCCCCGGGTCAGAATATATGACCCAGGCCCAATCCAATGGGCACATTAAATATTAAATCCTTCTGGGACTTTCCTGGTGGTCCAGTGGCTAAGACTTCATACTCCCAGTGCAGGGAGCCTAGGTTCAATCCCTGGTCAGGGAACTAGATCCCACTTGTCTCAACTTAAAGAGTTTGTAGACCACAACTAAAGATCATCATGGGGCAATGAAGATCCCGTGTGCTGAACCAAGACCTGGCCCACCGATCATTATCCTGTTAGTCTGAATTGCTCTCTGTCAGTATTGATTATTCCCTGTTAGTCTTTACTGAATATAACCTGTACTGGTGAAGGAAGAAAGAAGCTGGCTGCCCTGACTGAACTGACTCCATCTTAAGGAGGAAGACTCCGTGTTACACTTTCAGTGAACTCTGGACAGTGTTTCGAATGGGTAGCCATGGAGACGAAAAATTAACTGTCAGCTAGGTCTCAGGGGCTAGTTGGAACCTAATCAGAAAGGCCTCGTACGCAAGCTTCCCCTAGGCCATGAAAATGAAATATCCGTCACAGGATAAATTGCCATTTGTGATTTTAGTTAATCAATTTATGTTATAGACAGACTAAGCAATATGCTTAGATGATTTTCGATTGTACTATTGTGATTGTTACCAAATCATACTTTTTTTCTTAATGTCTCCTAGGCAACCTTAAAAGTTGAGGATATGGGTTTGTGCACGCAGGCTTTAGGTATAAACGTGAGCCGCAAGTTTTGCTCGAGGTCCTTGGCTAAATGAAGGCCTTGGACCCACAGGTGTAAAGCCAGTCTAATAAACCTCTTTTTCATCCACCATGAGCAGAGTTGGGTGCTTCACTGAGCATGCCCCACAACAATGGCCGTCTTCCGAACACACAAAACCCACTCACTTCTCTCCTTTCCAACCTAGTTCTCCTGTTTTCTACACATCTTTGAATCTTCCACACTAACATTCGGCGTCACAACCCTAGGTTGGACATCTGAAGTTTTGGCCAATCTGCATCCATCACTCTTCTCTTAGCAAAGGATCCTGAATTATCTCTGGGGAATACCACCTTTGTGTTCTCAGCCACAGTATCACAGGTGTGGCTCCTTCCCTCGCCCCGGGTCAGAATATATGACCCAGGCCCAATCCAATGGGCACATTAAATATTAAATCCTTCTGGGACTTTCCTGGTGGTCCAGTGGCTAAGACTTCATACTCCCAGTGCAGGGAGCCTAGGTTCAATCCCTGGTCAGGGAACTAGATCCCACTTGTCTCAACTTAAAGAGTTTGTAGACCACAACTAAAGATCATCATGGGGCAATGAAGATCCCGTGTGCTGCAACCAAGACCTGGCCCAACCAAATAAATAAATAGATGCCAATTACTAAGTGACAGCTGTCAAACAGCAATTATCAAAGCTACCAAAATTCACATACACATCTGACTTTTGGCCATGTTACAGTATTTCCACATAAATGAATTTCATTTATAAATTTTGCCATACCTTAAGCAATAATATGATACCTTAAGGTTGATTTATGGGATATAGATACAATATATTACATAACACATATATGATAATTTCATCTTATATATATGATAAATATATAATATATATATTATACATTATATATGTATTACATACCATGTCATAATATTTCTAATTTACAGTAAAGTAAGCGTGCTCAGTTGTGAACCTGCAGCAGCCCCATGGACCATGTAGCCTGCCAGGCTCCTCTGTCCATGGAATTTTCCCAGCAGGAATACAGGAGCGGGTTGTCATTTCCTACTCCAAGGGATCTTCCCAACCCAGGGGCTGAAACTGTGTCTCCTGTGTCTCCTGCATTGCTGGGTGGATTCTTTACCCACTGCGCCACCAAAGAAATCATTAAAGTCAGTACATAACTATTAATTTTTTTAATGTTTATGTACTCATCACTAAAAATCAACTCAAATACTACCAGGAGGAGATAATAAACCACCCAAAAGTATTATGGGAGGTACAGGGGACTGAAAGAACTATTCCAGTTACTCAGAGAAAAAAGTGCTGGTTAGCAGCAAGTAAAGTAATTTAAGAAGGTTAGTAGAGAAGTCTTACCTGTAAATGGACCTTACTTTAAGAGAGAACCCAAAAAAAAAAAAAAATTCATCGGAGTAGAGAAATGAGAGGGCGATTATTTGAATGACAATTCTTTCCTTTTACAAAATGGCTCTCCATGGAGACCCTTTAGATTGAGAGCTCCCCTACTGAATAAGTGCCTAGCACAATCATTAACTACTTGACAGAGCACCTGGGGGCAGCTGGGGAGGAAGAAGGGGTGGAGAGAATCTTAAAGCTGAGTCCAGGCCCATTTAAGACCAATTTGAAATGAAGATTTCAGAAAGTCTGAAAATATAATTGAAGTGAATGGTCTAAGTAGGCTTCCTGAATAACTCTTGCATTTAGACAATGCTCCTCCAGAACACCCTACTCTGCAGCCATTAAAAAGTCTGTTTTAGGAGGACATTTAATGACACTGGAAACATCTCGAAAGCAGGTGACAAATTAGCATGCACAGCATGATGTCAATTTCAGATTCAAAAAAAAGAGAACAATCTATACATGGGTTAAAAAAAGAAAGACTAGTAGTCTACATTAAAACATTAACAGTAGTTATATTTAGGTGGTAGGTTAGATGGATGATATATATTTTCTCCTTTATTCTTTCTTACCTGAATTTACTCAAGTCTCTGGTAATTTTTTGAGCAGAGAAGGGTGGTTTTTTAAGAAGAGTTCATTGATGGTCTGCTATAAATTGTACTAATTTCTTATTGACTAAAAACATAAAATAGGAAAACTCTTAGTAGAAGGGCTGAATCTTCATATTTCAAATGTGAAGATATAATGATAGTTAATTTGTAACCATTTATTACATGTCAGGCATGGAGCTCAGCACCTTACATAATTATGTCATGGACAAGGATTTCTCACCACCTCTCTATGAGATGGCTATTTTCATGCACATACTCCCCTCAGTTTTCCAAACAAAGAAATTGGGGCTCAGGGCAAAGACATAAGCCATTCAAGGTCACTAGCTGGCAGGTGATAGAGAATCCAGGTCTCCTTATTTCTAATTCAGGGCTCTTTCTCCTCCACAGCTCTGGGTTTCTACAGATGTCCTAGTTTATGGGCTGAAAATATCCCATAATTACCTCCATAAATAAGCCATGAAACTTATTTATTCCTTGCATTTAACTTATTATTTAGCATTTAAAGGACACATTACATTGAGCAAGAATCATCAATCTTTCACATAATGCTCCGGTTAATAACTTGGTAATTATAATCCACAGTCACAAAGCTAAACACGCTTGTTGTTTCCATGGCGCCAGATCACCTTTAAAAGAAGAGAACTCATCAGTTATCTCCAACCTCCTCACTTGGTGAATTTACACCCTCCTAGAACACCAGCACTCATCCTGGTGGTCCGAGAGTTCAGCAGTAATTGCTAAGCCCCTAAACCTAAGGATTTGAAAGCTGGGTATCCATAATTCCCTTTAACATGGTATGAGAATATCATTTAGCAATGAAGACCAGAGTACCCAAAAATAAAATAAATAAACTTCTTAAAAATTTTTTTTTAAAGAATATCATTTAGCCATTCGTCAATGCTATCAGAGCTCCTATTGAAAAGCACTCACTCTGTGTGTTTCAAGGCTTAACTGCTTTGCATACAGGAGGAAGAGCAGAACACACGGCTTATCAATCTTATCAGTCCCAGCATCTTTTTATACCAGTCAGCTTCTGGTGCATAACAATCTTGGAATCTCAGTGACTTACAAGGATAAAAACCTCATTTTTATACTCTTAAGTCTACAGTTGGCTGCGGTTCTGTTGAGCTCACTGGGACCCCATGAGTTTGGCTCCAGGTTGGTCTCAGCTCTGTTCTAACTCTTAGTAGAAGGGCTGAATCTTCATATTTCAAATGTGAAGATATAATGATAGTTAATTTGTAACCATTTATTACATGTCAGGCATGGAGCTCAGCACCTTACATAATTATGTCATGGACAAGGATTTCTCACCACCTCTCTATGAGATGGCTATTTTCATGCACATACTCCCCTCAGTTTTCCAAACAAAGAAATTGGGGCTCAGGGCAAAGACATAAGCCATTCAAGGTCACTAGCTGGCAGGTGATAGAGAATCCAGGTCTCCTTATTTCTAATTCAGGGCTCTTTCTCCTCCACAGCTCTGGGTTTCTACAGATGTCCTAGTTTATGGGCTGAAAATATCCCATAATTACCTCCATAAATAAGCCATGAAACTTATTTATTCCTTGCATTTAACTTATTATTTAGCATTTAAAGGACACATTACATTGAGCAAGAATCATCAATCTTTCACATAATGCTCCGGTTAATAACTTGGTAATTATAATCCACAGTCACAAAGCTAAACACGCTTGTTGTTTCCATGGCGCCAGATCACCTTTAAAAGAAGAGAACTCATCAGTTATCTCCAACCTCCTCACTTGGTGAATTTACACCCTCCTAGAACACCAGCACTCATCCTGGTGGTCCGAGAGTTCAGCAGTAATTGCTAAGCCCCTAAACCTAAGGATTTGAAAGCTGGGTATCCATAATTCCCTTTAACATGGTATGAGAATATCATTTAGCAATGAAGACCAGAGTACCCAAAAATAAAATAAATAAACTTCTTAAAAATTTTTTTTTAAAGAATATCATTTAGCCATTCGTCAATGCTATCAGAGCTCCTATTGAAAAGCACTCACTCTGTGTGTTTCAAGGCTTAACTGCTTTGCATACAGGAGGAAGAGCAGAACACACGGCTTATCAATCTTATCAGTCCCAGCATCTTTTTATACCAGTCAGCTTCTGGTGCATAACAATCTTGGAATCTCAGTGACTTACAAGGATAAAAACCTCATTTTTATACTCTTAAGTCTACAGTTGGCTGCGGTTCTGTTGAGCTCACTGGGACCCCATGAGTTTGGCTCCAGGTTGGTCTCAGCTCTGTTCTAAGCATCTCCTAATTCTCCACAGAGCAGTGGAGGCACATTTATCTTACAGCAAATGTCCAAGGAACTAGAGGATGAGCGAAACCATGATGATGCCTTTTGAGGACCAGGCTCAAGACTAGCACATTTTCACTTCTGTCCAGGTATCACTGGCCAAAGCAAATTTCATACCTAAGCTCCAAATCAATGAGGCAGAAAAACACTCTCCACCCATTCTACTGAGAAGTACTACAAAGTCACACAGCAAAATGTGTTGATGTGTAATTCTATTATGGGAGAGAAGGAAGATGTAGGAGTAATGATCCATTCTACCCACCCTTTCATAACAAATATATTATAATGTGCCCTTTATATTATCACAAAATGAAATGCAAAGATAAAACCTGCATACATGTATATAATTTCCAAAAATCCATTTCATATGTAAATGCTAGAAGACACAGTGAGGTGGTCTAGTGATAGCACGTAAGCAAAGAGCCACTGTGTGCATGACAGATAAAATACAAGCTGATTTGGGGGTGTGATGCTGGCCCCTCAAATACCTTGAACAACATTGCCATTGGTGACGTGATTTTTTGTTTGTTTTTTGGAAATGGTACAAGCTATGGGTAACGTTTTGAGAAAAATAAAGTATAACCATCCCTTTAGGCACACCGTAAGTTGCATTTCTAGAAAAATCAGACCACGCTAAAACTATGCAAAATATACTCTGTATGTAAAACAAGTTCAGATGATAATAACTGATTTTTTTTTTTTACTGAGTCGAAGGTCTGGCAGGACACTGGAAGGTCAAGCAGGACAGACCCTCCCCACACACTGCTAACTGTCCAGCTCACCAGGTTCCCTAAAGCAAAGCAGGCGAATGTCGTGATTTTATAACACCCCATCACCACAATTACCAAAACGCTCCCCGCACACTTCTGAAAAGAGCCCTAGGGGACAGTATTGCCCCAGTGAGACCCACTGGTATTGCATTAGATTGCAATCTTTCACGTTCTACAGCCTGATTCTGAATCCAGGCTCTGACTCCGACCTACTAGCTGTGAGACTTTGGACAAGTTATAGAACTCTGGGTCTGCCTTACTCATAATGCTGCTTTAAGAATTAAATGAAATCATGCTAATGGCAAAGGATGTAGCACAAAGCCTGCACACATGAAGCACTCAATAAAAGTCAGCACCTACACGTTATATTACTCAGTTACCTTGTTCCCATTTCGCAGATGAGGAAACTGGGGCTCAAATGACTTGTCTTTGCACATCTCTGCTCCTCTGCTCCCTGATGTCTTCTCCTCTGAAGATGGGCACTCACTGATGCTCACTGAGGGTCAGTTTCAGAAGAAAGGTGAGACAGGAAAGGCTGTGGGATTGACAGGTCAGTCTATGAATGGAGGGAATTCGGATTCAGATTCTATGCTAAGCTATGTAGCTAGTGGTTTTACTCTGAAAAAGGCTGGGGTGGGGGGCACTTCCTGGGACTTCCCTGATGGTCCTGTGGTAAGGACTCAGTGCTTGCACTGCTGTGAGCCTGGGTTACACCCCTGATCCGGGAACTAAGATCTTGCAAGACACGCAGCATGGCCGAATATATACACATACGCATATGCATGTAGATAAATATGGAATGAAAAAAGCACTTCCCTTCACATTCATATCCATGTCACACCTGGCATGCTCAAGAGCAGTGGCAGCACAGAAGCACCCGACAGTGGTGCAGAGGAGAGTATGGCCTTCAGTGGTGACATCAGGGGAGGCTGAGAGGCAGAATCAAAAACAGGCTCTGGATCCAGATGCTCGAGTGCAAATCCCAGCTCTATCACTAACCACTGATAACATCTGCTGGGCCCTTGGGTGAAAAAATAAAAAACCACTCCCCTGTGCCTCAGTTCCCTCATCTGTATAAGGGAGAATACTAGTACACACCTCACCGGGTTGCTGTGAAGACTAATGAGTTAATATACATAAAGCAGTGCTGGCATCTGATCATCTCTATATAATCGTGTGCCACTGGGACCCGCGGGCAGGGCCTCCTGTGGTAGACCCACTGGTATTGCATTAGATTGCAATCTTTCACGTTCTACAGCCTGATTCTGAATCCAGGCTCTGACTCCGACCTACTAGCTGTGAGACTTTGGACAAGTTATAGAACTCTGGGTCTGCCTTACTCATAATGCTGCTTTAAGAATTAAATGAAATCATGCTAATGGCAAAGGATGTAGCACAAAGCCTGCACACATGAAGCACTCAATAAAAGTCAGCACCTACACGTTATATTACTCAGTTACCTTGTTCCCATTTCGCAGATGAGGAAACTGGGGCTCAAATGACTTGTCTTTGCACATCTCTGCTCCTCTGCTCCCTGATGTCTTCTCCTCTGAAGATGGGCACTCACTGATGCTCACTGAGGGTCAGTTTCAGAAGAAAGGTGAGACAGGAAAGGCTGTGGGATTGACAGGTCAGTCTATGAATGGAGGGAATTCGGATTCAGATTCTATGCTAAGCTATGTAGCTAGTGGTTTTACTCTGAAAAAGGCTGGGGTGGGGGGCACTTCCTGGGACTTCCCTGATGGTCCTGTGGTAAGGACTCAGTGCTTGCACTGCTGTGAGCCTGGGTTACACCCCTGATCCGGGAACTAAGATCTTGCAAGACACGCAGCATGGCCGAATATATACACATACGCATATGCATGTAGATAAATATGGAATGAAAAAAGCACTTCCCTTCACATTCATATCCATGTCACACCTGGCATGCTCAAGAGCAGTGGCAGCACAGAAGCACCCGACAGTGGTGCAGAGGAGAGTATGGCCTTCAGTGGTGACATCAGGAGAGGCTGGAGAGGCAGAATCAAAAACAGGCTCTGGATCCAGATGCTCGAGTGCAAATCCCAGCTCTATCACTAACCACTGATAACATCTGCTGGGCCCTTGGGTGAAAAAATAAAAAAAAAAACAACTCCCCTGTGCCTCAGTTCCCTCATCTGTATAAGGGAGAATACTAGTACACACCTCACCGGGTTGCTGTGAAGACTAATGAGTTAATATACATAAAGCAGTGCTGGCATCTGATCATCTCTATATAATCGTGTGCCACTGTACAGCCAGGGTCCACCCACTGGCTCAGTGAAGTCATGAAGAGCCTCCTGTGGTAGATGACAAAAAGTGGTAAAAAGTAATAAAAAGAAGAGATGAGCAGACGGACACGGGTTGGAGATAACAGTGAACTTTGGAGACGCGTAATTTTCAGCAGCCGATTTGGGCATCTGGAGAGCTGCAGTGGAGCATTTATGTTTATCGGCATGCTCTCAGCCACTAGACCGTATGGCCTTTCAAAAATGCAGAACAAAACCGAGGTGTGTCAAGTTGTGCTCACAGCAGTTAACATTCTAAATGAACTACAGTCATCAGCATCAATCTTATACGGACTTGCCCTAACAAGTAATGAGGTGTTTTTTTTTTCCTTGTCAACATTCACAGAGGAGAATGAAGGAGGTGGCATTAGTGAGAAAAAAATGACATAACAGGAGGAAGCAAAGCAGACAGCAGCAGTGCCCAGGACAGTCCGGATGCAAAGTATGACCTTGGTCATTACTTATTTATTTATTTATTTTAATTTTTAGTTATGCTGGGTCTTCGTTGCTTTGTGTGTACTTTCTCCAGTCATGGCAAGCAGGGGTGCCCTCTCTTGTGGTACTGGTTTCTCATATCTGGAGGCTTCTACAGCCGTGGAGCACAGGCTCTAGCACGTGCAGGACACGGTTACAGTGGCTGCAGCACACAGTCTCAGCAGCTGTGGCCCTCAAGCCCTAGAGCCCGGACTCAGTGCTGTGGCATACAGGTTTCACTGCTCCATGGCATGTGGGATCTTCCTGGACCAGAGATCGAACCCATGTCCCCTGCACTAGCAGGCAGATTCTTATCCACTGTGCCACCAGAGAAGTCTGGCTGTTCATTATTTGTTGAATGAATGGATAACTAGAAGGATGGATAGATGGACGGATGTCTAATCTCTCTTTCTGTCCCCATTTCAAACCTCACACAAAGATTTGCATAGATGAATGACCATCTCTATTTGTTTTCTAAAGTCAACACCTTCTTCAGGAAGAGATCATGAAAATACCAGGTTTTCCTGTGTTAGACAAATCATAAATATCTCAAATTCTGGTGTAGTTCTCCCACTTACTACAAATAGCTATGTGACCTGCAGTGAGTTGATTTGATTCTCTGAGTATCATTCTTCTCATTGGCTCTAAGAAACCACACAACGCCGGCACTGTATACTACCATGAATGGTCCGTGTGCATGAGTGTAGGCTCATATTAATACATTATAACCAGGGCACAGATTATTTGTTTTGTTCATGCTAACTCTTATCATTATCAGTATGCAGCATGTTTTGTGTATCGATGACTCTTCTACGCAGTATTTAAGCCTTTATAGAACACTGTAATGCCATGGCCATCATTTATTGAACATGTATGTGCTCTCTCACGGTCCTCACAACTCAGGGGATAAATACTTCTAATCCGGTATCAGTTATATATTTCCCCAGTGATGCTGAGTAATAGACAAGCACAGAACCCTCCCCCAGAACACTTAGCAATGAGCATGTGGGGTTCAGCCAACCCAGATGAAGCTCATGTGCATGTGTGGCCTCGCTCATGAATCTGTGGATAACTGCAAGTTATCTATGCCGGTCTGGTGATTTGGGCTGAACTACTATGCGTTAGCGGGTCGGCTGTTTTCTCAGTCATGGCAAGCAGTGCCTCTCTTGTGGTACTGGTTTCTCATATCTGGAGGCTTCTACAGCCGTGGAGCACAGGCTCTAGCACGTGCAGGACACGGTTACAGTGGCTGCAGCACACAGTCTCAGCAGCTGTGGCCCTCAAGCCCTAGAGCCCGGACTCAGTGCTGTGGCATACAGGTTTCACTGCTCCATGGCATGTGGGATCTTCCTGGACCAGAGATCGAACCCATGTCCCCTGCACTAGCAGGCAGATTCTTATCCACTGTGCCACCAGAGAAGTCTGGCTGTTCATTATTTGTTGAATGAATGGATAACTAGAAGGATGGATAGATGGACGGATGTCTAATCTCTCTTTCTGTCCCCATTTCAAACCTCACACAAAGATTTGCATAGATGAATGACCATCTCTATTTGTTTTCTAAAGTCAACACCTTCTTCAGGAAGAGATCATGAAAATACCAGGTTTTCCTGTGTTAGACAAATCATAAATATCTCAAATTCTGGTGTAGTTCTCCCACTTACTACAAATAGCTATGTGACCTGCAGTGAGTTGATTTGATTCTCTGAGTATCATTCTTCTCATTGGCTCTAAGAAACCACACAACGCCGGCACTGTATACTACCATGAATGGTCCGTGTGCATGAGTGTAGGCTCATATTAATACATTATAACCAGGGCACAGATTATTTGTTTTGTTCATGCTAACTCTTATCATTATCAGTATGCAGCATGTTTTGTGTATCGATGACTCTTCTACGCAGTATTTAAGCCTTTATAGAACACTGTAATGCCATGGCCATCATTTATTGAACATGTATGTGCTCTCTCACGGTCCTCACAACTCAGGGGATAAATACTTCTAATCCGGTATCAGTTATATATTTCCCCAGTGATGCTGAGTAATAGACAAGCACAGAACCCTCCCCCAGAACACTTAGCAATGAGCATGTGGGGTTCAGCCAACCCAGATGAAGCTCATGTGCATGTGTGGCCTCGCTCATGAATCTGTGGATAACTGCAAGTTATCTATGCCGGTCTGGTGATTTGGGCTGAACTCACTGATGCGTTCAATGTTGGCTGGTTTAGGATAGCCTCTGCTGGGATGCCTGGGAAAACATGGGCCTCTCCTATAACCGGATTGCCTGGGAATTTTCAAATAGCAATTAATTGCACAAACACTTTGGCAGACTTCTGCTTGCCTCTCCTCTAACACTCCTTTGGCCAAAGCAAATCACAAGGCCAGCACAGATTATTCAGAAGATGGGAGAGCTTCCCTGGCAGTGCCGTGGTAAAGGCTCTATGCTTCCAAAGTAGGGGGTGTGAGTGTGATGCTGTGATGCCTGGTCAGGGAACTAAGATCCCATATGCCACACAGCATGTCCAAAAATTTTTTTAAATTATAAATGAAAGATGGGAAATGTACTCCACCTCTTTTATAAAGAGGCATTGGAAAGCCTACAGGTACAGAAAGGATGCTATCACTTGACCTGTATATTCTTAAAGTTCACTTATTGAAGTACTAACTTCAGAAGGTGATATTTAGTCCTATCTCAGAGTGTGACATTATTTGGAGATGGTCTTTACAGAAAAAATCAAGTTAAAAACGAGGTCTTTATGGTAGGCCCTACTCCAATATGACTAGTGACCTTTTAAGAAAGAAAAATTTAGGAACTTCCCTGGTGGTCCTGCAGTTGAGAATCTGCCTTCCAACGCAGGGGACGTGGGTTTGACCCCTGGTTGGGAAACTAAGAGTCCCATATGCCATGGGGAAACTAAGTCCACATGCCACAACAAAGACCCAGTGCAGCCAAAAAGAAAAGAAAAGAAAGAAATTTAAACACAGACAAACATACAGGGAAGGCAATCTGGAAAATGCCATCTAGAAGCCAAGGAGAGAAGCCTAGAACAGATTCTTCCTCACAGTTCTCCTCAGTGTATGCTTAGTCACTCAATCATGTCAAGCTCTCTGTGACCCTTTGGACTGATCCCCATCAGGCTCCTCATTCCATGAAACTGCAAGAATACTGGAGTGTATTTCCTGTATGACTCAGGAACTCAAACCAGGGCTCTGTGACAACCTAGAGGGAGGGATGGAATGGGGGAGGGAGAAAGATTCAAGAAGGAGGGGACAGGGTTTCCTTGGTGGTCCAGTGGGTGGAGAGTCCGCCTTGCAATGCAAAGGACACTGGTTCGATTCCTGGCCCAGGAAGATCCCACATGTCGCGGTGCGGCTGGACCAGTGTGTCCAGTTATGTGCCACCACTCAGGAGCGCGTGCGCCCAGAGCTGGAGCTCTGCAACAAGAGAGGCCACTGAGATGGGAGGCCCACACAGGCCAAACAATAAAAAAGACGGATGGAAAACAAATGGATAAAAATCAATGAAAGAGGCCAAAAAGAATACTGGAGTCAGTTGCCATTTCCTCCTCCAGGAGCTCTGCCCGACTCAGGGGTCGAACCCGAGCCTCCCCTGTCTCCTGTGTTGCAGGCGGACGCTTTACCTGGTGGGGAAGCCCCGCATAGCCCTCAGAAGGAACCAACTCTGCCAACACCTTGATCTCGGGCTTCTGGCCTCCAGGTGTAAGACTACACATTTCTGTTTTTTAAGCCACCTGGTCTTCAGTACTGTGCTAAGGCAGTCTAGCAAACTAACACAAGAGGTAAAGAATGAGGGCATTAATGCAGTCAATCCTCAATACCCTATTTTACAGTTGGGACACTGAGGCTCAGAGAGTCTGGTTAATGTATCATCCAAGATACATCAGAGTTATGAGTGGAAGCCAGGTCTTCTCTGCCAGATATACATCCTTGCACTTGCCACAGAGAAACTTCAGTTCACAATCCTTTGTCTCTTCCTAGGGGGCTTCTAGTAGGGAGGCACTGGCACATGCAGGACACTGTTCATGCCCAACTAGGCAACGCTGTGCATGTTGCTTCAAAGCTTCTGTTTTACTGTCCTTAATGATCTAGTAATTGTGTTTATGGCTTTCCAATGAAGTGTGCAGAGCTCTGATAGCATCACTGGTTTCTTGAGGGCCTTTATTTGATCTGAGACTGTACAGAGCTTCTGATAGATTTAAGGAATAAAGATATGTGAGGCAAAGAGGAGAAAGTGCTGGTCAAATATTTTTCAAAATCGATTTTGACTGATCATTCTACACACTTGGGCCACCAACTGCATCTGCATTGAATATACTCAATTATTTGGGATAACTCTGAAGCCACTGGAATTATTTCTTTGGACAGAATAAAATTAAAGGAAAAGGATTAGGTCATAGGTACATGTACCAGTCAGGGCTCTCTATACGAAATGAACCAATAGGGTAGAATGGGATGGGAGGTGGGAGGGAGGTCCAAGAGGGAAGGGACATTTGTATACCTATGGCTGATTCATGGTGATGTATAGCAGAAGCCAACACAATATTGTAATTATCCTCCAACTAAAAATAAATTTAAAAATAAATAGTTAAAAAAGAACCAATAGTAGAAAGATAGATACAGATATAGATAGGTAGATAGATATGTTATGATATTTATTATGGGTATTGGCTCACATGATCATGGGAGGCTTAGAAGTCTGCCATCTGCAAGCCAAAGAAGAGAGCTGATGGTCTAGATTCCAGTCCAGATCCAAAGGCCTGAGAACTAGGAGCACCAAGGGCAGAGAAAAAAAAATGTCCAGTTGAGGCCCCATCACCATTTGGCCATCGGCTTTAGACTCAGTACGGGCTAAGGCAGTCTAGCAAACTAACACAAGAGGTAAAGAATGAGGGCATTAATGCAGTCAATCCTCAATACCCTATTTTACAGTTGGGACACTGAGGCTCAGAGAGTCTGGTTAATGTATCATCCAAGATACATCAGAGTTATGAGTGGAAGCCAGGTCTTCTCTGCCAGATATACATCCTTGCACTTGCCACAGAGAAACTTCAGTTCACAATCCTTTGTCTCTTCCTAGGGGGCTTCTAGTAGGGAGGCACTGGCACATGCAGGACACTGTTCATGCCCAACTAGGCAACGCTGTGCATGTTGCTTCAAAGCTTCTGTTTTACTGTCCTTAATGATCTAGTAATTGTGTTTATGGCTTTCCAATGAAGTGTGCAGAGCTCTGATAGCATCACTGGTTTCTTGAGGGCCTTTATTTGATCTGAGACTGTACAGAGCTTCTGATAGATTTAAGGAAAAAAAAGATATGTGAGGCAAAGAGGAGAAAGTGCTGGTCAAATATTTTTCAAAATCGATTTTGACTGATCATTCTACACACTTGGGCCACCAACTGCATCTGCATTGAATATACTCAATTATTTGGGATAACTCTGAAGCCACTGGAATTATTTCTTTGGACAGAATAAAATTAAAGGAAAAGGATTAGGTCATAGGTACATGTACCAGTCAGGGCTCTCTATACGAAATGAACCAATAGGGTAGAATGGGATGGGAGGTGGGAGGGAGGTCCAAGAGGGAAGGGACATTTGTATACCTATGGCTGATTCATGGTGATGTATAGCAGAAGCCAACACAATATTGTAATTATCCTCCAACTAAAAATAAATTTAAAAATAAATAGTTAAAAAAGAACCAATAGTAGAAAGATAGATACAGATATAGATAGGTAGATAGATATGTTATGATATTTATTATGGGTATTGGCTCACATGATCATGGGAGGCTTAGAAGTCTGCCATCTGCAAGCCAAAGAAGAGAGCTGATGGTCTAGATTCCAGTCCAGATCCAAAGGCCTGAGAACTAGGAGCACCAAGGGCAGGAGATCAATGTACCAGTTAAAACAATCAGTATTAATTCAACCTTCGACTATGTTTTTATACCAGTCAAACTTACAATGGATTGGATGAGGCCCCATCACCATTTGGCCATCGGCTTTAGTTACTTCACCAGTTTGAAAGCTAACCTCTTCCAGAAGCACTCCCATAGTCAAAACTGGAAATAATATTTAACCAGCAATCTAGGCATCCCATGGCCCAGTCAGGGCCATAAAACGGATACTTACTGAATACCTACTACGCACCAAGCACTATTACTGGTCTTAGAATACAGACATGAGTGAGGTACAACCCATACACACACAAGAAGCTTCAATGCCTCATTCAGTATTCACTCATCAAATACTATGAGAATCTACTGAGATGAACAAGACATAAGTGGCCCCTGCTCTCATGGGAATCTACAGGTGAGCAGGTGACACAGGTATTGGGTAACTTGTGGCACAATTAAGCAGTGACAATTTTGACGAGTGCCACAAAGAAGAAGCTGAAGCTGTTAATGACTGTGCAACAGAAAGACCTGACCTATTTATTTTGTCAGGGATGGGGCTGGTGGGAGAGATGGATGAGAAAAGACTATCCTTTGGATGGATGAGGGTTGAGCTGAGATCTTGAGATCTAATGAATCAGTTAGGGAGGCAGTTAGGAGGTTAGCCAGGCAAAGACAGTGAAAACTTCCTTCTGAGAAGGAGAAGAGAAATCACCCTGACATCCACGAGCTGGCTTGGTACTTACATCAGCTTGGCCTCACTGCTGTGCTCTAAGCTGATCTGCTGGCAATCCTGGCTACTGCTTGGTGTTCTCCTGCTGAAGATAAACAATTGCCCAGAACATCAACATCAGACAAGGCTCCTCTGAGACCACAATGGAGCAGGACAACAGAACACAGACCAAACGTAAACACTGTCTAAACCACAAAAATGACAAAATTCCCCTACATGTCTAATATAACGGGGCTGCTGCTTCTTTACCTATTTCCCCAAATTAGCTCAATCTAGTCTTTTATCCCTTTGGATTCGATTTATTAAGATGCCCAATCATAGAATTATTCCCACTTCCTGCCAGTATCTAGTCTGGAGCAAAGTCCTAGTTCTTTAAAACCTCCCCAAATCACCCAACCTAAGTACAAATCCCATACTAATCCCATCCTTGTTAATACCTTCTTACTGAGATGCCCCAAAGCTCCTATCGTGCATTTCCCCCCTCACTGCAGTGAATACTAATCCCAACTTGTTCAACTGCAAGTGTGCTCCTGGTGGTCATTAGCCGAAGGGCACTGACATTTGGTAAATGCTTTTAAGATATCTGAAGAATCTAAATCATGCTCCAAAGGCAGTTCTAAATTTAAAGAGATGAGGAAATTATTATTTGGATGTTTAATTAATATTTATCGTAGCTCATGTACTAGTTTTATGGTAAATTTAAGATGGAATTGTTTTTATGTGCTGTATATACACCTTCACAGTACACTGAGAATCTTTTTAAAATAATGTGTCTAGTATATCTTTATTTAGATTTGAAGCATAGTTTATTATCTTAAATCATTAGTTTAGTATCTTAAATCATGTGCGTGCTCAGTTGCTCAGTCATGTCCGACTCTTTGCAACCCCATGGACTGGAGTCCACCAGGCTCCTCTGACCACGGGAATTTTCCAGGCAAGGATACTGGAGTGGGCTGCCATTTCTTCCTCCAGGGCAATCTTCAGTCCCAGGGATCACACCACCTCTCCTGCATTTGCACATGGATTCTTTACCTCTAGCGCCACCTGGGAAACCCATCTTAAATCGTAATGAAGGCTTACAATTCTCTGAGTTCTGCTTTTGGCAATCGCTTATTTCAAGTCCTAGCCTGTGTCACTAATGATCACAGGGGCATCCACAGTAAGCTTTGCCCTTTGGCACTTTGTCTTAACTTGATCAAACCAGAACTCATTAATCATTTCTAAAACCAGACTGTCTAGAAATTTGGCAGAACTTATACATTTAAAAAATTTTGACCTCTTTTATTGGCTTTTAATTTATTTATTTTTATCCATCTTTATTCTTTGGTCTGTGTGGGCCTCCATGGCAGTGGCCTCTCTGGTTGCAAAGCTCCGGCTCTGGGCACATGCACTCCAGAGCGCTGGCTGGCTGGTAATTAGACACACTTCGATTTATTAAGATGCCCAATCATAGAATTATTCCCACTTCCTGCCAGTATCTAGTCTGGAGCAAAGTCCTAGTTCTTTAAAACCTCCCCAAATCACCCAACCTAAGTACAAATCCCATACTAATCCCATCCTTGTTAATACCTTCTTACTGAGATGCCCCAAAGCTCCTATCGTGCATTTCCCCCCTCACTGCAGTGAATACTAATCCCAACTTGTTCAACTGCAAGTGTGCTCCTGGTGGTCATTAGCCGAAGGGCACTGACATTTGGTAAATGCTTTTAAGATATCTGAAGAATCTAAATCATGCTCCAAAGGCAGTTCTAAATTTAAAGAGATGAGGAAATTATTATTTGGATGTTTAATTAATATTTATCGTAGCTCATGTACTAGTTTTATGGTAAATTTAAGATGGAATTGTTTTTATGTGCTGTATATACACCTTCACAGTACACTGAGAATCTTTTTAAAATAATGTGTCTAGCATATCTTTATTTAGATTTGAAGCATAGTTTATTATCTTAAATCATTAGTTTAGTATCTTAAATCATGTGCGTGCTCAGTTGCTCAGTCATGTCCGACTCTTTGCAACCCCATGGACTGGAGTCCACCAGGCTCCTCTGACCACGGGAATTTTCCAGGCAAGGATACTGGAGTGGGCTGCCATTTCTTCCTCCAGGGCAATCTTCAGTCCCAGGGATCACACCACCTCTCCTGCATTTGCACATGGATTCTTTACCTCTAGCGCCACCTGGGAAACCCATCTTAAATCGTAATGAAGGCTTACAATTCTCTGAGTTCTGCTTTTGGCAATCGCTTATTTCAAGTCCTAGCCTGTGTCACTAATGATCACAGGGGCATCCACAGTAAGCTTTGCCCTTTGGCACTTTGTCTTAACTTGATCAAACCAGAACTCATTAATCATTTCTAAAAACCAGACTGTCTAGAAATTTGGCAGAACTTATACATTTAAAAAATTTTGACCTCTTTTATTGGCTTTTAATTTATTTATTTTTATCCATCTTTATTCTTTGGTCTGTGTGGGCCTCCCATGGCAGTGGCCTCTCTGGTTGCAAAGCTCCGGCTCTGGGCACATGCACTCCAGAGCGCTGGCTGGCTGGTAATTAGACACACTGGTCCAGCCGCTCCACAGCACGTGGGATCTCCCCGGGCCAGGGATCGAACTGGTGACCCTGCACTGCAAGGCGGACTCTTTACCCAATGGACCACCAGGGAAGCCCTATACAATTTTTTTAATGTGTTCATCCTTCGACCCAGAAATTTTACTCTGAAAAATTTATCCTATAAATTCACTAATACAAAAATGCAAAGATATACATTGCCTTGTTGGTAATAATAATAATAAAAAGACAAAAAACGAAACAAAAAAAACCGGGGACTTCCCTGGTGGTCCAGTGGTTAAGAATCTGCCTGCCGATGTAGGAGACATGGGTGCAATCCCTGATGTGGAAGGGCCTCACATGCTGCAGGACAACAAAGCCCATGTGCCAAGAGCCTGTGCTCAATAAGAGAAGCCCCCATAATGAGAAGCCCATACACCAAATGAAAAGCAGCCCCCACTCGCTGTATGCTGCAATGAAGAACCAGCAGAGCCATAAATAAATTAGAAAAAAAAAAAAAAAGAAACAGCGCTTCCCTGGTGGTCCAGTGGGCAGAGAGTCCACCTTGGAGTGCAAGGGGCACTGGTTTGATCCCTGGCCCAAGAAGATCCCACATGCCAATGAACGGCTGGGCCCGTGTGTCCAGTTAGAAGCCAGCGCTCTGGAGCGTGTGCCCAGAGTCGGTGCTCTGCAATGAGAGAAACCACTGTGATGGGAGGCCCACACAGGCCAAAGAATAAAGATGGATGGAAAAAAAAAAAAATGACTTAGAGGTCAAAAACTATACATATATATAAGTAATAATAATATGTTGTAAGTATACATTAATCGGTTTGGAAGGACGACAGAACATATTTTGGGAAAAAATTGTATGATAGTATAATCCAAGATTAACACACACATTAAAACATATTTTTATATCGACTGGTCTAGAAATTTGGCAGAACTTATACATTTAAAAAATTTTGACCTCTTTTATTGGCTTTTAATTTATTTATTTTTATCCATCTTTATTCTTTGGTCTGTGTGGGCCTCCATGGCAGTGGCCTCTCTGGTTGCAAAGCTCCGGCTCTGGGCACATGCACTCCAGAGCGCTGGCTGGCTGGTAATTAGACACACTGGTCCAGCCGCTCCACAGCACGTGGGATCTCCCCGGGCCAGGGATCGAACTGGTGACCCTGCACTGCAAGGCGGACTCTTTACCCAATGGACCACCAGGGAAGCCCTATACAATTTTTTTAATGTGTTCATCCTTCGACCCAGAAATTTTACTCTGAAAAATTTATCCTATAAATTCACTAATACAAAAATGCAAAGATATACATTGCCTTGTTGGTAATAATAATAATAAAAAGACAAAAAACGAAACAAAAAACCGGGATTTCCCCTGGTGGTCCAGTGGTTAAGAATCTGCCTGCCGATGTAGGAGACATGGGTGCAATCCCTGATGTGGAAGGGCCTCACATGCTGCAGGACAACAAAGCCCATGTGCCAAGAGCCTGTGCTCAATAAGAGAAGCCCCCATAATGAGAAGCCCATACACCAAATGAAAAGCAGCCCCCACTCGCTGTATGCTGCAATGAAGAACCAGCAGAGCCATAAATAAATTAGAAAAAAAAAAAAAAAGAAACAGCGCTTCCCTGGTGGTCCAGTGGGCAGAGAGTCCACCTTGGAGTGCAAGGGGCACTGGTTTGATCCCTGGCCCAAGAAGATCCCACATGCCAATGAACGGCTGGGCCCGTGTGTCCAGTTAGAAGCCAGCGCTCTGGAACGCGTGTGCCCAGAGTCGGTGCTCTGCAATGAGAGAAACCACTGTGATGGGAGGCCCACACAGGCCAAAGAATAAAGATGGATGGAAAAAAAAAAAAATGACTTAGAGGCCAAAAAAACTATACATATATATAAGTAATAATAATATGTTGTAAGTATACATTAATCGGTTTGGAAGGACGCACAGAACATATTTTGGGAAAAAAATTGTATGATAGTATAATCCAAGATTAACACACACATTAAAACATATTTTTATATCATAGGTAAAAGTGGGCTACTTCTGGGGGCTGGAATTGAAGACTTTTATTCCACCTATATGTCCAAAAGTCATATTGCACTGCTTTTAGTTTTTAAAAAAAAATTTTTCCCATTTTTGGCCTCACTTCACAGCATACAGGATTTTATCCAACCAGCAGCTGAACCTGCGCCCCCTGCAGTGGAAGCGTGGAGTCTTAACCAATGGACCACCAGGGAAGTCCTAAAAATACATACTGTGTATTGGTCCCATTTGCTGTATTCCTTGATCAGATTTACCAGTCACCCAATCCCCATCTAGGATCTTCTCTTCATTTCTTATCCCTAAACCCAGACATATGCTGGACCAAACATTTCTATTTCTGAAACATTTCTCAAAGTTGCACCATCTCAAAGCTGCATCACTCTTCTTCTAGATGACACCTTGTTGAAAATCCTTTTCCAGACTACACTGTTTAAAATTTCAACCCCCATAATCTCTCCCACCTTGTTCTCTATTATTTGCCCACATCACTTTCACTTTCTAACCTATTTTGTAGTTAACTTACTATATGTTAACTGCCTGCCATACCCATTCTAACACATGAACATTAAAAGAGCAGCAATCTATATGTGTTTTCTTCACTGATGTGTTGCTTTGCCTTAGAATGGTGCTGAGAATATAGTGGGTGCCCAGGAAATATTATTGAATGAATAAGACCGTTCAGCATTTCACAAATCCTTCTACTACTGCTTCCCTGGTCGCTCAGATGGTAAAGAATCTACTTCCAATACAGGAGACCTGGATTTGATCCCTGACTTGGGAACATCCCCTACAGAAGGGAAGGGATACCCACTTCAGTATTCTTGCTTGGAGAATTCCATGTTCGTCCATGGGATTGCTATGAGCAACTTTCTACACTGCGGCAGTGTATTTTTAATGATTTCAAAGTTCACTAACACAACAGGGTAAAAACTAGAAGGAAAATGATGAAATAGAAAACAGAGCCTCAAGTAAAGCCAGAACTAACCACTAAAACTGCAGTTTTTGTGATGAAAATGCTCAGATATGGACCACCTGCATAAAAGCAAAAGTTAAAAAGTTTTAAGATGCTATGTGGCAGTGACACACGATTTGTCTTGAATAAAGAAAAAAAAAAAAAAAGCTGCACCATCCCCTTCCCTCTGGTCTCAGTCAGTCTGATTAGGCAGTTCCCCTTGACTCTTGCTTTCTCACTGTCCCATGGCATGTCCTCTGCTGCAAGGGACTCCTTCTATCATACATCACCATAATCTTCATTTGTCTGCCCTATAACCTTTGGCTCTCCTGGGCCAACAGAATAAGCCTCAAACTTTCATTGTGGACTCCAAGACTTCACTTTAGCTCCACTTTGCCATTTCAGGCTTAGGTCAAGCATTCAGGGAATCCTTCACTCACACATCTCAGACACAGCAGCATTAATGGATCCCCTGAATTTGAACCTGCATTGGCATACCTTCAAATTTTTGCTCACGTGGTTCCCTTCTTGCCATGACCTTTTCTCTTACATTTGACATTCTAAATGATTCTTCTTGCATGTACTGACAGAAAGCCTAGCATGACTGGAAAAAGCCACAGATTTTGATCCCACCAGCTGGGATTAAATCTCAGCTACCATATACTAGTTCTGTAACAACTACTTTATAACTCTGTACCTTGATTTTCTCATCTGTAAGATGGGAATAATAATAAAGCCAGTGTCCTAAGCCCACATTCGCAAAGCACATAGGTATTGAATCTAGTGAACACTTGAAAGTGGTCATTACTCCCATTATTGGATTCTAAAGTGATGTTATTTTATGTTACTCTTGAGACTTTTTTACAGAGTTTTGTTGTTTACAGATATATATGATCCCAGATTAGTCATATGTATATTCCCCCATCCTACCCCTCCAGGCCGTTGCACAGCGCCCCTGCAGGATCCCCTTTTTCTTTTATTGGTTTTTCATTTCTTTATTTTGATCCATCTTTATTCTTTGGCCTGTGTGGGCCTCCCATCACAGTGGCCTCTCTCGTTGCAGAGCTCCGGCTCTGGGCACATGCGCTCCAGAGCACTGGCTCGTAATTGGGCACACTAGTCTAGCTGCTCCGTGGCATGTGAGATCTTCCCGGGCCAGGGATCGAACCAGTGCCCCTTGCACTGCAAGGTGTATTCTTTATCCACTGGACCACCAGGGAAGCCCCGACATGTTGCTTTATGATTCTAAATTAAATGCTCCTGGCAATTCCCTGGCAGTCCAGTAAGGAGTCCACATTTTCACTGCTGAAGGCCTGGGTTCAATCCCTGGTTGGGGAACTAAGATCCCATAAGCTGTGTTGCAGCCAGAACTTTTTTTTTTTTTTTTAAGATTTTTAATTAAGGTCACTGGATCTGCTCTGCCATGGCCCACACTCTGTCTGTGGAGTGTGCTTTCTCTGAATCTGAATAAATCCATTTCTTACCTATCACTTTGCCTCTCGCTGAATTCTTCTCTGCAAAGAGACAGGAAGAACCTGAACCTCAGTGGGCCCAGACATTGGGAGAGGGGTTTCTAACAATTTATATGGCCAATTTGATGAAGAATCTCAGAGGCAGTGAACTGAGGGGCTTGTCTGGAGCTACGGAAATTAATGAACTACCTTCCTCTGGGTCTGTATACCGGCTAATAAAAACTCGGATCTGTTTTTTTTTTTAAGATTTTTAATTAAAAATAATAGTAATAATTTAAAAACAGGGGCATCCCTGGTGGTCCAGTGGATAAGAATCCACCTTGCAATGCAGGGGACACCAGTTCAATCCCTGGTCCAGGAAGATCCCACATACCCTGGGGCAACTAATCCAATGAACCACAGCTACTGAAGCCTGCATGCCCTAGAGCTACTTCTCAGAAACAAGATTTAAGTCACCATAATGAGAAGCCGGAACACCACAAGAGAGCAGCCCCACATAGCATCAAAGACCCAGCACATTGTTTATAAATGAAGAATTTTTAAAATAATAAAACAAATTGAATGTTCCCTCACAAAGCTACTGAGCCTTTCGAGTTTTCATGATTACTTTTTATTTATAGCTTTTCATCCTTAATTTCTATGCATAACTAGTCAAGAGTTTAAGCACAGTGGCCTCTCTCGTTGCAGAGCTCCGGCTCTGGGCACATGCGCTCCAGAGCACTGGCTCGTAATTGGGCACACTAGTCTAGCTGCTCCGTGGCATGTGAGATCTTCCCGGGCCAGGGATCGAACCAGTGCCCCTTGCACTGCAAGGTGTATTCTTTATCCACTGGACCACCAGGGAAGCCCCGACATGTTGCTTTATGATTCTAAATTAAATGCTCCTGGCAATTCCCTGGCAGTCCAGTAAGGAGTCCACATTTTCACTGCTGAAGGCCTGGGTTCAATCCCTGGTTGGGGAACTAAGATCCCATAAGCTGTGTTGCAGCCAGAACTTTTTTTTTTTTTTTTTTTTTTTTAAGATTTTTAATTAAGGTCACTGGATCTGCTCTGCCATGGCCCACACTCTGTCTGTGGAGTGTGCTTTCTCTGAATCTGAATAAATCCATTTCTTACCTATCACTTTGCCTCTCGCTGAATTCTTCTCTGCAAAGAGACAGGAAGAACCTGAACCTCAGTGGGCCCAGACATTGGGAGAGGGTTGCTAACAATTTATATGGCCAATTTGATGAAGAATCTCAGAGGCAGTGAACTGAGGGGCTTGTCTGGAGCTACGGAAATTAATGAACTACCTTCCTCTGGGTCTGTATACCGGCTAATAAAAACTCGGATCTGTTTTTTTTTTTAAGATTTTTAATTAAAAATAATAGTAATAATTTAAAAACAGGGGCATCCCTGGTGGTCCAGTGGATAAGAATCCACCTTGCAATGCAGGGGACACCAGTTCAATCCCTGGTCCAGGAAGATCCCACATACCCTGGGGCAACTAATCCAATGAACCACAGCTACTGAAGCCTGCATGCCCTAGAGCTACTTCTCAGAAACAAGATTTAAGTCACCATAATGAGAAGCCGGAACACCACAAGAGAGCAGCCCCACATAGCATCAAAGACCCAGCACATTGTTTATAAATGAAGAATTTTTTAAAATAATAAAAACAAATTGAATGTTCCCCTCACAAAGCTACTGAGCCTTTCGAGTTTTCATGATTACTTTTTATTTATAGCTTTTTCATCCTTAATTTCTATGCATAACTAGTCAAGAGTTTAAGCTCTGAAACCAAACTTTCTGGATTTAGGATCTCAACTGGATTCAAGACAAGCTTGGGCAAAGTAACCAAATCCATACACCTCAGTTTTTCCATCTATAAAATGACTGAATAATATCCCTGCCTCTTATGGCTGATTTTGAAGATTAAATGTAAGAATTTCTGTAAAGTGCGTAAGTGGTGCTAGAACACACTAAGCACTCAGTAAATGTTAGCTCTGATTATTATCAGAGCAAGGAGAATATATTCTGAATAGCTTTTAAAAGGTGGAATTTAGGGACTTCCCCGGTGGTCCTGTGGCTAAGATTCCCTGTTCCCAGTGCAGAGGGCCCGGGTCTGTTCTCTCCTGAGGTAACTAGATCCCACATGAGCAATTAAGAGTTCACATACTGGGCTTCCCTGGTGGTCCAGTGGGTAAGGAGTCCACCTTGCACTGCAAGGGGCGCCAGTTCGATCCCTGGCCCGGGAAGATCCCACGTGCCGCGGAGCGGCTGGACCTGTGTGTCCAGTTATGAGCCGGTGCCCTGGAGCGCATGCACCCAGAGCCTGTGCTCTGTAACAAGAGAAGCCACTGTAATGGGAGGCCCAAACAGGCCAAAAAATAAAGATGGATGAAAATATATGGATAAAAAATCAATAAAAGAGGCGAAAAAAATTGAAAAAAAAAAGTTCACATACCACAACTAAAGGATATGGAATGCCACAACCAAGACCCAGTGCAGGCAAATAAATAAATATTTTAAAAGGTGGAACTCAGGGATTTTCTTTGCTGTCCCTGGCTAATATCCTGCCCTTCCACTGCAGGGAGCAAAGGTTTGATCCCTGGTCAGGAAACTTAAATCCCACATGAGTGTGGTGAGGCCAAAAAATAGAAGAAAATAAAAGTTGGGGGGAAAAAAAAGTGTTAAGGTGGAATTTATTTTGAGGACCCATACAGAAAAATAATAAACTACCTCAGGGTGTCTCAACTAAGTACTATCAACGTTTGGAGGTGGATTGTTCTTTGTCGTGGTGCCTGTTCTGTTTGCTGTAGAATATTTAAACAGTGTATGTGGTTTTCTCCTTGAAACGGCAACCATTACAAGAATGAAGAGGTGCACGCAGTGGTCCAGAAAAACAAAACCCGATAGAAAACCGGTTAGAGCTGGCTACAGCCAAGACGGCGGTAGCTTTCGCTTCAGGTAGTCTGAGCCTCCTTATAGGCTTACTGTAATATATTAGCATACTAACTGACACACTCACCAGCGCCAAGGCTGGCAATAAAACCCCCCAAAGTGGGCAGTGGCCCAATTACCGGAAATTCCTGCCCCTTCTTCAAAACAGAATACTCTTCCCACTCGTTAGCATATGAAATTAGTGGCGGTAGTAGCGTTAGTCGCTCAGTCGTGACTGACTCTCCACACCACCATGGACTGTAGCCCGCCATGGAACTCTCCAGGTAAGAACGCCTGAGGGTAGCCGTTCCCTTCTCCAGGGGTCTTCCAGACCCAGGGGCCAAACCTGGGTCTCCCGCACTGCCGGCAGATTCTTTACCGCCTGAGCCACCAGGGAAGCCTAATAAAAGCTAACCACTCCCATAGCCTGGAGGGCCGCTCCTCACCTCAAGAGAGTCTGAATTCCATCTATGGAATATATGCACGCCCTGCGTGCGTGCCTGAACTCTTGCGTCCCTGCAGGGATGCGTAGCTGCGTGCGTGCCATGCGCAACTGCGTGCGTGCCATGCGTAACTGCGTGCGTGCCATGCGTAACTGCGTGCGTGCCATGCGTAACTGCGTGCGTGCCCGTGCACTAAATCGCTTCAGTCCGGACGGACTGTTTACGACCATCGGACTGTAGCCCACCAGTCTCCTCTGTCTGTGGGGTTCTCCAGGCAAGAATACTAGAGCGGGTTGCCATTGCCTCCTCTACGGGATCTTTCCAACACAGGGATTGAACCTGCCTCTCTTACGTTCTTTACCGCTAGCACCACCTAGGAAGCCCATGGGATTGTATAGCGCTCTCAATAAACTTGATTTCACTTTACTTCGATTAGCTTTACGGAATTCTTTTCTGGGTGAAGCCAAGGACCCTCACTCTGGCCCATCCAGGAACTCACTGGTGACTCCCTTCTCACTCCCTCGGAAACATCCCCACGAGATACCAGTAGCAACCCCTTCGTTCAGTCCAGTTGTAATAATCAAAAATGATTCCGAACATTACCAAATATCCCAGCGGGGCATGGGGGTATGGTGGCAAAAATCATTTTCCATTGAAAACCACCGGGATACCTTCACAGGACCTAGAAAGTTGTTAACCCACACTGCTCTAGCCTCCTGGCTTTCTGTATTTTAAATTGCTCTGCAAATCAGCTTCCTCTGCAAGTTCCACACTTCTGCTCCCCCATAACTTAAGACTATCTGAGCTGTAGTTTGCCATTGAACAGAGGGAAGGTGGCAGGGCACAATCTTTAAAAAAATGACAGAACCCTAGAGGAGATAATAAAAACTGGTTAGAACCTATCACTTGGTCTCTCCCTGAATTTTTTCTGAGATAAGACAGAACCTGGAACTTCATTAAGTCCTGAGACCAGGTATGTGATCGCAATTTAAAAACAGTGGGTTCAGGACTTCCCTGTTAAGAATCCATCTGTCAGTGCTGGGTACGTGGGTTTGATCCCTCGTCTGGGAAGATCCCACATGATGCAGAGCAACTAAGCTCCTGTGCCCCAACTCCTGAGCCCACCTGCTGGTGCTGCAACTATTAAAGCCCAGAGCAGCCAAAAATAAATACTTTTTTCTATTTTTTAAGACAGTGGCTTCAGGGACTTCCCGCATGGTCTGGTGGTTAAGACTCTGAACTTCCAGTGCAGATAGCGCAGGTTCATTCCTTGTTTGGGTAAATAAGGTCCCACTTGCTGCACGGTGAAGCAAAAAATAAACAACAACAGTGGGTTCAAGTCCTACTTGGGGCTTGGGGTTTTGACTGGGTTTGAGTCCCAGTCCATGGGCTCAAATTCCAGTCTGGGTTGCGCAGTTTCACCATGATACCAACCCTTGCCCATGCGTGCCTGTGCCTTTAACATGCATGACCATGCCTTCTATTTCTCTTTATGCAGATTCTCAAGAAACAAAGACTCTGACTGCAAACCAGGACCCTAAAACTCTGGCCAATTCTTTTCTGGGTGAAGCCAAGGACCCTCACTCTGGCCCATCCAGGAACTCACTGGTGACTCCCTTCTCACTCCCTCGGAAACATCCCCACGAGATACCAGTAGCAACCCCTTCGTTCAGTCCAGTTGTAATAATCAAAAATGATTACGAACATTACCAAATATCCCAGCGGGGCATGGGGGTATGGTGGCAAAAATCATTTTCCATTGAAAACCACCGGGATACCTTCACAGGACCTAGAAAGTTGTTAACCCACACTGCTCTAGCCTCCTGGCTTTCTGTATTTTAAATTGCTCTGCAAATCAGCTTCCTCTGCAAGTTCCACACTTCTGCTCCCCCATAACTTAAGACTATCTGAGCTGTAGTTTGCCATTGAACAGAGGGAAGGTGGCAGGGCACAATCTTTAAAAAAATGACAGAACCCTAGAGGAGATAATAAAAACTGGTTAGAACCTATCACTTGGTCTCTCCCTGAATTTTTTCTGAGATAAGACAGAACCTGGAACTTCATTAAGTCCTGAGACCAGGTATGTGATCGCAATTTAAAACAGTGGGTTCAGGACTTCCCTGTTAAGAATCCATCTGTCAGTGCTGGGTACGTGGGTTTGATCCCTCGTCTGGGAAGATCCCACATGATGCAGAGCAACTAAGCTCCTGTGCCCCAACTCCTGAGCCCACCTGCTGGTGCTGCAACTATTAAAGCCCAGAGCAGCCAAAAATAAATACTTTTTTCTATTTTTTAAGACAGTGGCTTCAGGGACTTCCCGCATGGTCTGGTGGTTAAGACTCTGAACTTCCAGTGCAGATAGCGCAGGTTCATTCCTTGTTTGGGTAAATAAGGTCCCACTTGCTGCACGGTGAAGCAAAAAAAAATAAACAACAACAGTGGGTTCAAGTCCTACTTGGGGCTTGGGGTTTTGACTGGGTTTGAGTCCCAGTCCATGGGCTCAAATTCCAGTCTGGGTTGCGCAGTTTCACCATGATACCAACCCTTGCCCATGCGTGCCTGTGCCTTTAACATGCATGACCATGCCTTCTATTTCTCTTTATGCAGATTCTCAAGAAACAAAGACTCTGACTGGCTGAACTATAACCAAGTGTCAACCTCTAGTCCAATCAACTGTGACCAGGCAAGAAAAGGCAACTGGAATCAGTATGGGAGCCCTGAGTTCCACACTTTGCAGAGGTCCAAGGGTGCTTCCAGGAAAGGGGGTGTGGCCAGGTCAGGAACCCCAAATCTGTACCCATAGCATCTGTCTTCTTACTTTTCCTCAGATAGTTTTCAAATATGGCTTCCACTGCCAAGGAGCCTACTACTCAAAGACTTCTATCAAGTTTTTGCTTCTGATCAGTCACAGGCTTTTTAGCAGTGTTTTGGAGCCTCCCAGGTGGCAAAGTGGTAAAGAATCTGTCTACCAATATAGGAGACACAGTTTTGCAATCAGACATGACTGAATTGACTTAGCACTCATTATATACATATATGTATATACATATATACATATATGGAGCATGTATATACATATATAGAGACAGCTCCCCTGATGGATAAGCAGGTGAAGAATCCACCTGCAATGTAAATTGATACAACCACTATGGAAGAGAGTATGGAAATTCCTTAAAAAACTAAGAAGCACCATATGACCCAGCAATCCCACTATTAGGCTTAGACCCTGATGAAATCAAAATTGAAAGAGAGGGCTTCCCCGGTGGTCCAGTGGGTGGGGACACTGCCTTGCAGTGCAGAGGGCGCTGGTTTGATCCCTGGCCTGGGAGGATCCCAAGTGCCGCAGAGCGGCTGGACCTATGTGTGCAATTACCGAGCCAGAGCTCTGGAGCGCATGCGCCCAGGGCCGGTGCTCTGCAATAACAGAGGCCACTGCAATGGGAGGCCCACACAGGCCAAAGAATGAAGATGGATGAAAATAGACAAATGAAAGACCAATAGAAGTGGCCTGACTGCCCCCCCTCCCTCCCCAGCCCAACCCCCCACACCAAAAAATTGAAAGAGACACTTGTACCCCAGTGTTCACTGCAGCACTCTATACAATAGCTAGAACATGGAAGCGACCTAGATGTCCATCGACAAACGAATGGATACAAAAGCTCTGGTACATATATACAATGGAATATTTCTCAGCCGTAAAAAGAAATGCAGAAGAATCAATCCTAATGAGGTAGATGAATCTAGTATTGTAGGAGACGGTTATAATTCAGCGGCCTTGCCTCCGCCCTTCCTGTATAGCAACAGCCTATTATGACACGACAAGTACCTTATCGCTAGCCTATCACTCGATGCCTTTAGGCCTGAACCTATAGTTGGTCGGTGGGCCAGCCAAGCAAGATCAGAGCCAATCCTCTGCGGGCTTGCCTCCCCTTCCGCCTGTGGATAGCATATAAACCTATACCAGGAAATAAAATTTCAGAGCTTGATCAGAATGCCTGTCTTGCTCTCGTTCTTTCGCGCCTCCTGTCCCTCCCCACCCTGCTCTTCTTCCTCCAGGCGTCTCGCTGAATAGAGGACCCCGCGGGCCGGGGCATCTGGCGCCCAACGTGGGGCGCCTGGAACGGGAGACTGAGCTCGGACGTCACTTCGAGGGGTGCACCCCGCCACTTTACCGACCCCCGCGAGCTAGGAGCAGCGACGGGTCAACGCATACTGACCTCCACGGTTACTGAGCTGTGAGTCTGGTCGACGCAGTGATCGCCGCGGAGTCGCCCACCCGCGAGTCAGATCTGAGGTACGTGAAGTGACAATATTATGGGACAGACGTTGAGCAAACATGATGTTTTTGTTAAGGGTCTGAAAGACTCTCTCAAGGTGCGAGGAACTCGGGTTAAGAAAAAGGATTTACTTAAGTGTTTTATATTTCTGTAAGATGTATGCCCCTGGTTTCCCCAGGAGGACACCACTGTAGAGCAGGCCTAAGACAGGAGAGCCGCCGCAGCTGCTGCCTGATCCCATGACGGGCTCTGCCTGAATAGTGCTCTGTCCCGACCTAAGACAGGCACAGCCGCAAGGGAGAGCAGACGAGGCTAGAGGCTGGCCACCTCTTAGCTCTATGCGTTGCCTCAACAAAAGTCTCTTAATTTTAAAATAAAAGAGGGGCAGATGTGGGGCTCTGAATTGAAAGAGGACCGTTTTAAGCATAAAGAAGCTTAAGCACATGTTTGCAGTTTGGAGCTAAGATGGCGCCTACAGGAAGGGATGTGGGAGTGAAAAGAAGCTTAAGCACATTGTTCCAGCTTGGAGCTAAGATGGTGCCTACAGGAAGGGACGTGGGAATGAAGGGAAGCTTAAGCGCATTGCTTAAAGAAGCTTAAGCACATGTTTGCAGCTAAGATGGCGCCTACAGGAAGAGACAGGGCGTGATCTAAATTGTTAATTGATGGTCAAAATTTCTGATTGGTTCCCCTGGCTTCCGCGCTCATGAATGATTGCTTGGCCTTTAGCTTGACTGGTGTAATCTATAGGAAGTCCCGTGCAAAACCCCCTCCCACGACCTAACACTTCAAAGACTCCCATTGGCCAAAGTTTAGACATAAACCTCTCACCTCCACACCCTTAATGACTTCCAAAAACTCCTTGGTGATATTAACTGGTTGAGGCCTTATCTTAAACTCCCCACAGGTGACCTTCGACCTCTCTTTGAGATCCTCAAAGGAGATTCTAATCCGTCCTCCCCCTGCTCCCTGACCCCTGAGGCTCGAAACGCCCTCCTCCTAGTAGGTCAAGCCATTCAAAATCAGACACTGACCTATTTCACTCCCTCCCTGCCTCTACTGCTGATAGTGTGCACCACCACCCACACACCCACCGGGGTTATTTGGCAAAAGGGACCCCTTCACTGGTTACACTTATCTAGCTCCCCTACCAAAATCCTTTCCACTTACCCTTCTCTAGTCGTGAGCCTCTTGACCATTGGAATTGACACCTGTGTCCAGTACTTTGGAAAGCATCCTGATAAACTAGTAGTCCCTTACACTGCTTCCCAAGTACAATGGCTCATGCAACATCAAGATGATTGGGCTGTGCTTTGCTCATCATTCCAGGGACTTATTGATAACCACTTTCCTCCCGACAAGCTTTTGCAATTTGCCAGGACTCACCCCTTTATTTTCCCCAAGCTCACACGTGCTGTTCCCCTGTCTGGCGCTGCCTTGGTCTTTACCGATGGTTCTTCCAACGGCAACGCTTCCATCGTTATAGACAATGTACCCTCTACCGTCCGCTCCCCCTTTAAATCCGCTCAGCTTGTGGAGCTTTATGCTGTTCTCACGGTATTTCAGAGGTTACCTGACTCTCCTTTCAACCTATATACAGACAGCATATATGTGGCTCAGTCTGTTCCCCTCCTAGAGATGGTTCCATATATTAGACCCTCCACTCGGGCCGCGCATCTATTTCAAGACATTCAATCTCTCATAACAAACAGACAACACCCCTTTTTTATTGGTCATTTACGCTCACACACTGATCTTCCTGGACCCCTACGTGCTGGCAATGCCTTAGCTGATCTAGCCACCCACCAAATCCTCCCTGTACTCTCTGATCCACAGGCTCTGGCTATCAGTTCACCTGATCCTCTCTCCCAGGCCCAAGAATTTCACAAGCTACACCATGTTAATTCCCAGACCCTTAGACACCTTTTTAAAATTACCAGAGAACAAGCAAGACACATAGTCAAGAGTTGTCCCGGCTGTGTCACCCTTCTACCTACCCCACATCTAGGTGTCAATCCAAGAGGCCTAAAACCAAACGAAGTTTGGCAGATGGACATCACTCACTATCCATCTTTCGGCAAGCTCAAGTATGTCCATGTCACCATAGACACGTTCAGTGGCATTATTTGCGCCACCCTCCATACGGGAGAAGCTTCAAAAAACGTAATTGCTCATGTCCTCCATTGCCTCACCGTCTTAGGAAGACCTCACCTTTTGAAAACAGATAACGGTCCAGGGTATATTGGAAAAAACTTCCAGATGTTTTGTAGACAATTGGGTATCAGACACGTTACAGGTATTCCTTACAACCCACAGGGACAAGGAATAGTCGAGAGAGCCCATTTGACCTTAAAAAATACTTTGAACAAACTCTCTCATACCTCCCTGTATCCCACAAAAGGCTCCCCTCGTAACATTCTTCATCATGCCCTCTTTGTCATTAACTTCTTGACTACAGATAAAGAAGGACACTCCACCGCCGACCGCCATTGGCATCCCACCACTGACCAGAATTACGCTTCTGTCATGTGGCGTGATCCCATGACTAGCCAATGGCGTGGCCCCGATCCAGCCCTCATTTGGGGACGAGGATCAGTTTGTATCTTTGACCAAAAGGAAAGGTCAGCACGTTGATTGCCTGAACGCTTAGTCAAACACGTCAATGTGCCCCCCTCCACTACTCCCAGTTCTCCTAATTCACCCCCTCCAGAGCCTACTGGCTCTGAGAACACCTCTGTCTCTATTTCAGGAAAGAAGGAGGAAGAATAAAAATCAGATACAATCCATGAAGATGTTCCCCTTATCAGTGGCAATGTACCTCCTGATCGGTTCCAAGATGGCTCATGCCGGCTTCCAAACTCACGTCAACCAGGACGACTTCGAAAAAATGCTGTACGGTAACCCATGTGACTGTCGAGGGGGCACCTGGGACCCCAAGCAGCAGCTCTGGACTGTGACGTAAATGACCTTGACCAGAGCACAACCACTCTCAGGACAAGGATCGTTGATTGTGGCTCAGTCAAGGCTGTCTTTGAGAGTCAAGGAACAGAAACAGGTCAAAAGGCAGGCTATACCTGCTACCCCAAACCCAAAGCCCTACCAGAAGCCCCGAATAGTACTTGTCCCGGTACTTGTGAATGGGTGAGTGAGATGCATAGTGACTGTTATGACTCTTTCACCACATGCCTAAAAGGGAACCAGCCTCATTTTATGGCAGTTGCTACTAAAAAACAAGATGGACAGGCCCAAGGTGACTGGTCAAGTAGCTCCAGCACCAGAGGACAACCAATAAGCTTCTGCAGGCCAGCTGCAAAGTAAACGTTGGTAAAACCGCCTGCTGGCCCCAACAGGGTATGGTTCATGTGTCAGATGGAGGTGGCCCTGGAGACCAAATTAGAGAACAAAATATAATAACCCAAATTCAAACTATAATAAGATCACAAAGTCCCCAACTCAAGTATCATCCCTTGACCTTACCTAAGTCCAGGGGCAGTGATCTAGACCCTCAGACCTTTGACATCCTCTCAGCTACTCATGCTGCTCTGAACTCGTCCAACCCCACATTAGTCAAGACTGCTGGTTATGCCTCCACTTAGGCGGATCTTGGCCTTTGGTAACGTCACCTAGTGTCGTTTCCAATAACACCCCCTGACCACCACCAACTGCTCCCTTACCCCCCCTTTTAGAGTGACCCCGATTGGTTTTAATAATAACGACACCTGCTTTTATAATGCCCCTCAAAACGACTCTAGTGAATTGTTCCTGGGCTCAGTGACTTTTACCAATTGTGCTGAGATCATTAATACCACTGAGCATGGTTGCCTCTCTCCTGGCATGGTCTTAGTTTGTGGGAATAATTTAGCTTACACTTCCCTCCCCGCTAATTGGACCGGGTCATGCGTGCCTGCATATTTGTCCCCAGACATTGATATTCTCCCCGGAGATCAGCCTGTGCCTTTGCCCAGTTTTGATACTTTTATCCCTCGTTCCAGAAGAGCTTTAGGATTTATCCCCCTATTGGTGGGCTTGGGTATCGCCGGGGCTATAACAACAGGATCTACTGGACTAGGAATAGCCGTCTATTCTTAATGCTAAACTGTCCCAACAACTTATTGACGACGTTCAGCTCATTTACCAATCTGTTCACGATCTACAAGATCAGGTCGACTCCCTTGCAGAGGTCGTCCTCCAGAATCGGAGAGGACTAGACTTGCTAACAGCAGATAAAGGAGGGATTTGCTTAGCTCTACAGGAACGGTGTTGCTTTTATGCCAATAAGTCTGGGATCGTCCGCAACAGGATCCAAAAACATCAAAAGGAGTTAGAAAGGCGACGTCAAGAGTTGTTTCAGAACCCCTTTTGGTTGGCCTGGAATGGGATTCTCCCATACCTCCTCCCCTTCCTCGGGCCCCTGGTCGCACTCCTCCTGTTTGTCGCCTTCGGCCCTTGGCTTTTTAACAAATTAATTGCCTTTGTAAAATCACAGATTGACTCTGCCTTGTCACGCCCCATTCAGATCCATTACCACCGCTTAGACCTGGCAGCACAAGGGCTGGATGAGTATGACGACCCCCTTTTGGGCACTCCTCCAAAAAGGGAGGCTCCCTGTTCCTAGGAGCTTGGGTACTGCGACCATTAATGGTCGACAGTATGGACATCAGAAAAGTGCAAGACAGAGTACTGCAGAGAGGAACACCAACCTACGGTGTTATCCTAGGCCTCTCGAGGGATATGTCTGGACTGCATAGAGGTAGATCTCTGACTCCTCTCCCTCCAAAAGAGATCATGTCGTTTGAGGGGTCCAGACCTCTACCCCCCTTTTCTGGTTAATGTCCACATGCAGTTGATGCATGACTCCCCGTAATGCCCTCCCTCTCTCTTTATAATTCAGCGGCCTTGCCTCCGCCCTTCCTGTATAGCAACAGCCTATTATGACACGACAAGTACCTTATCGCTAGCCTATCACTCGATGCCTTTAGGCCTGAACCTATAGTTGGTCGGTGGGCCAGCCAAGCAAGATCAGAGCCAATCCTCTGCGGGCTTGCCTCCCCTTCCGCCTGTGGATAGCATATAAACCTATACCAGGAAATAAAATTTCAGAGCTTGATCAGAATGCCTGTCTTGCTCTCGTTCTTTCGCGCCTCCTGTCCCTCCCCACCCTGTTCTTCTTCCTCCAGGCGTCTTGCTGAATAGAGGACCCCGCGGGCCGGGGCATAGTATCTATTATACAAAGTGAAGTAAGTCAAAGAGAAGGACAAATACAGTATACTAACACATATATATGGAATCTAGTAAAGATGGTACTGATAAATACACACACAGAACAGCGATGGAGAAACAGACATACAGAACAGACCTATGGACATTGAAGGGAAGGAAGAGTGGGTGAGAGGGTTGGAAAGATTAACATGGAAATCTACATTATCAGACGTAAAAGATATAACCATTGTGAATGCACTGTGGGACTAAGGGATCTTACATGAGGGCTATGCAACAACCTGGAGGTATGGGATGGAGGGAAGGCGGAGAGGGGGGCTCATGTGGGAGGGGTCAAAGATATTAGACCCTTTGGAAATTTTCACAGATTGACTCTGCCTTGTCACGCCCCATTCAGATTCATTACCACCGCTTAGACCTGGCAGCACAAGGGCTGGATGAGTATGACGACCCCCTTTTGGGCACTCCTCCAAAAAGGGAGGCTCCCTGTTCCTAGGAGCTTGGGTACTGCGACCATTAATGGTCGACAGTATGGACATCAGAAAAGTGCAAGACAGAGTACTGCAGAGAGGAACACCAACCACGGTGTTATCCTAGGCCTCTCGAGGATATGTCTGGACTGCATAGAGGTAGATCTCTGACTCCTCTCCCTCCAAAAGAGATCATGTCGTTTGAGGGTCCAGACCTCTACCCCCCTTTTCTGGTTAATGTCCACATGCAGTTGATGCATGACTCCCCGTAATGCCCTCCCTCTCTCTTTATAATTCAGCGGCCTTGCCTCCGCCCTTCCTGTATAGCAACAGCCTATTATGACACGACAAGTACCTTATCGCTAGCCTATCACTCGATGCCTTTAGGCCTGAACCTATAGTTGGTCGGTGGGCCAGCCAAGCAAGATCAGAGCCAATCCTCTGCGGGCTTGCCTCCCCTTCCGCCTGTGGATAGCATATAAACCTATACCAGGAAATAAAATTTCAGAGCTTGATCAGAATGCCTGTCTTGCTCTCGTTCTTTCGCGCCTCCTGTCCCTCCCCACCCTGTTCTTCTTCCTCCAGGCGTCTTGCTGAATAGAGGCCCCCGGGCCGGGGCATAGTATCTATTATACAAAGTGAAGTAAGTCAAAGAGAAGGACAAATACAGTATACTAACACATATATATGGAATCTAGTAAAGATGGTACTGATAAATACACACACAGAACAGCGATGGAGAAACAGACATACAGAACAGACCTATGGACATTGAAGGGAAGGAAGAGTGGGTGAGAGGGTTGGAAAGATTAACATGGAAATCTACATTATCAGACGTAAAAGATATAACCATTGTGAATGCACTGTGGGACTAAGGGATCTTACATGAGGGCTATGCAACAACCTGGAGGTATGGGATGGAGGGAAGGCGGAGAGGGGGGCTCATGTGGGAGGGGTCAAAGATATACCTATGACAGATTTGGGATTATATAGAGCTGTAAACAACAAAACTCTGTAAAAGCAAAAAAAAAAAAAAAAAAACAGAAAAGTACAACAGAATTTCTCCCAGAAATTTCAGTCAATAAATAAATGGTAGTTACAGTGAAATAAAAAAAAAGAATCCACCTGCAATGCAAGAGACACAAGCAACATGGGTTTGATCCCTGGGTCAGGGAAGATCCCCAGGAGAAGGAAATGGCAACCTCTTCCAGTATTCTTGCCTAAAAAAATCCCATGGACAAAGGGGCCTGGTGGGTTATAGTTCAAATCATTGAAAAGAATTGGATACAACTGAGAAGTTAAACACATATACAGATAGGTAGATAGATAGATCAGTTGCACATATATTGTATCCAGGGTGTTATCAATACACACACATTTTCCTTATTTGAATTCAGTTATGAGAAAGAGAGAAAAATGTATCCTGTAGCTCTTAAAACAAATTACACCAGAATTTGGCCTTAGCGCCTTATAGACAGGAAGGTCACAAGCAAAATACAAAGAGAAACAAGATAAGTTAATTCTTGCCTTTTGTCCTATAAAGACCCAGGGCAGTTTAAGGTAATTTTTGCCCTAAGCGTTAACACTAGCACCTGTCCCTTCAACCTTCCATTCAAGATGTCACTCTAAAGGCATCTTATATCAGAGGTTTTCAAACTCCAGGCATTCACTAATAGGTGGTCATAAAACCAGTTTATGACCAGAGGGTCATGACCTGCATTTTTTAATTAAATAGAACTAAACAGAAAATACAAGAGTTCAAGATTCACAGTATGATTAATATTTCATGAAAGCTTTGCTTCATTTTATAGTGTGTGTGTATGTGTTTCTTACTATGTTCAAAAATGTTGGAAAATCATTGCTCTATAGTCTATTCTGTCCAGTACTGGTTGCCAGTAGGTACATGTGGCTACTGAGCACTTGAAATGTGGTTGACCAGAATAGACATGTGCTATGAGTGTTAAATACATATGGAATTTCAAGAACTAAATACAAAAAAATGATCTAAGCTTGGTCACAATGGTTGACCAAATAAAAAAGAGACAGACGGATTCTTCCCATGTGGGAGGGTCAAAGATATTCAGATTTGGGATTATATAGAGCTGTAAACAACAAAACTCTGTAAAAGCAAAAAAAAAAAAAAAAAAACAGAAAAGTACAACAGAATTTCTCCCAGAAATTTCAGTCAATAAATAAATGGTAGTTACAGTGAAATAAAAAAAAAGAATCCACCTGCAATGCAAGAGACACAAGCAACATGGGTTTGATCCCTGGGTCAGGGAAGATCCCCAGGAGAAGGAAATGGCAACCTCTTCCAGTATTCTTGCCTAAAAAAATCCCATGGACAAAGGGGCCTGGTGGGTTATAGTTCAAATCATTGAAAAGAATTGGATACAACTGAGAAGTTAAACACATATACAGATAGGTAGATAGATAGATCAGTTGCACATATATTGTATCCAGGGTGTTATCAATACACACACATTTTCCTTATTTGAATTCAGTTATGAGAAAGAGAGAAAAATGTATCCTGTAGCTCTTAAAACAAATTACACCAGAATTTGGCCTTAGCGCCTTATAGACAGGAAGGTCACAAGCAAAATACAAAGAGAAACAAGATAAGTTAATTCTTGCCTTTTGTCCTATAAAGACCCAGGGCAGTTTAAGGTAATTTTTGCCCTAAGCGTTAACACTAGCACCTGTCCCTTCAACCTTCCATTCAAGATGTCACTCTAAAGGCATCTTATATCAGAGGTTTTCAAACTCCAGGCATTCACTAATAGGTGGTCATAAAACCAGTTTATGACCAGAGGGTCATGACCTGCATTTTTTAATTAAATAGAACTAAACAGAAAATACAAGAGTTCAAGATTCACAGTATGATTAATATTTCATGAAAGCTTTGCTTCATTTTATAGTGTGTGTGTATGTGTTTCTTACTATGTTCAAAAATGTTGGAAAATCATTGCTCTATAGTCTATTCTGTCCAGTACTGGTTGCCAGTAGGTACATGTGGCTACTGAGCACTTGAAATGTGGTTGACCAGAATAGACATGTGCTATGAGTGTTAAATACATATGGAATTTCAAGAACTAAATACAAAAAAAATGATCTAAGCTTGGTCACAATGTTTAGCCTTGAACAAGTCTCAGTAATTAATGATCTTTTCTTAAAATATATTTATTTATTTTCTTTATTTACTTGGCTATGCCAGGTCTTAGTTGTGGCATGCAAGATCTTTAGTTGCAGCAGGCAGGATTTCTTTTTTTAGTTTTGGCCTCTTTTTATTGATTTTTTATATATTTATTTTTCATCGATCTTTATTCTTTGGCCTGTGTGGGCCTCCCATTGCAGTGGCCTCTCTAGTTGCAGAGCCCCAGCTATGGGTGCATGAACTCCAGAGCACTGGCTCATAATTGGACACACCAGTCTAGTGGCTCCGCAGTATGTGGGATCTTCCTGGGTCAGGGATCGAACCAGTGCCCCTTGCACTGCGAGGTGGACTCTTTATCCACTGGACCATCAGGGAAGCCCCAGGCAGGATCTTTAGCTGTGGCAGGTGGGATCTAATTCCCTGACCAGGGATCAAACCTGAGCCCTCCACATTGGGAGCATGGAGCCATTAGCTAGTGGACCACTACCGAAATCCCCTTAGTGATCTTAAGGGGAAAGAAAGACTGCAGAAACAAACAACTGTTATCAGGCAAGAGAAGTAATAACAGCAAAGATAACACATCAATTGTCAAGACTCCCAGTTCAGTTTCAATGGTAAAGATTAGCCTGAAGTGTTCAACCACCAGGTCAACTGGAACCTAAGAGATGATGATGTAATCCTTTTCCCACTCTTTTAGTGACTTCGATCAACTAAAGCTTGAACCATGTAGACTCCTCCTGACCCCTTCATGAATATGCATGTACCCTTCGCTTAAAACTTCCCCAGTGGGCTTCCCTGGTGGTCCAGTGGGTAAGGACAGCGCCTTGCAGTGCAAGGGGCGCCAGTTCGATCCCTGGCCTGGGAAGATCCTACGTGCCACGGAGTGGCTGGACCGATGTGTCCAATTACCGAGCCAGAGCTCTGGAGCGCATGCGCCCAGAGCCGGTGCTCTGCGAGGACACAGGCCACTGCAATGGGAGGCCCACACAGGCCAAAGAACAAAGATGGATGAATATAGATAAATGAAAGACCAATAGAAGTGGCCCGCCTGCCCTCCCCCAACTCGCCCCCACCCAAAAAAATTTAAAAAAAACAAAACACTAGCATTCAAAAAAAAAAAAAAACAACTTCCCCAGTGTTGCTGTTTCATGGAGACACTACTTTAGGAAAAATCCTTAGTGTTCTCCTTACTTGCTGCAAGAAATGAGAACTCTTTCCTTCTCCCAGTCTTTGGTTTGATTGTATATTTTGACTCCACACCTACCAAGAGGAAAACCCAGTTTATGGGTAACAAAATTATTTTCCCATTTTTTTACTGTACTAGAAAAATTTTAATTATGTATGTGCTTATCATTATATGCCTGTTGGACAGCACTATGCTTCTATATATTTTAGCCAAGTATTATATATATGTGTTTGTGTGTGTGTTCATATAATTCGTGTATAATCTGGCTTATAATATATCATCTTTACATAGCATCTATCACCATGTAATTACCAAACACTTAGATCTGTTCAAAGTCAAAATGAGTCCCATCCTTTCCACATCAGCTAAAAGGGCCATCCCACCTGAAGCACCCACTTCCAAAGTAGAGAGTACCTTTGACTCACCCTGACTCATCTAAGTGACATTAGTCTGATGTTGGAGGGCTTTGACAGAGATGAAAGCCCTCTTGGTAATGTTTTTCTTTTTTTCCTCTTAACTTTATTAGTTCAGAAAGGATTAGAACCATCCTGCCAATGGATGTGCACTCTGAATGACTGCACATCCTGGATCAGACAGGAAATGACTGATTATCTATTGTACTTCTTGTAAATCCTTTTCCCACTCTTTTAGTGACTTCGATCAACTAAAGCTTGAACCATGTAGACTCCTCCTGACCCCTTCATGAATATGCATGTACCCTTCGCTTAAAACTTCCCCAGTGGGCTTCCCTGGTGGTCCAGTGGGTAAGGACAGCGCCTTGCAGTGCAAGGGGCGCCAGTTCGATCCCTGGCCTGGGAAGATCCTACGTGCCACGGAGTGGCTGGACCGATGTGTCCAATTACCGAGCCAGAGCTCTGGAGCGCATGCGCCCAGAGCCGGTGCTCTGCGAGGACACAGGCCACTGCAATGGGAGGCCCACACAGGCCAAAGAACAAAGATGGATGAATATAGATAAATGAAAGACCAATAGAAGTGGCCCGCCTGCCCTCCCCCAACTCGCCCCCACCCAAAAAAATTTAAAAAAAACAAAACACTAGCATTCAAAAAAAAAAAAAAACAACTTCCCCAGTGTTGCTGTTTCATGGAGACACTACTTTAGGAAAAATCCTTAGTGTTCTCCTTACTTGCTGCAAGAAATGAGAACTCTTTCCTTCTCCCAGTCTTTGGTTTGATTGTATATTTTGACTCCACACCTACCAAGAGGAAAACCCAGTTTATGGGTAACAAAATTATTTTCCCATTTTTTTACTGTACTAGAAAAATTTTAATTATGTATGTGCTTATCATTATATGCCTGTTGGACAGCACTATGCTTCTATATATTTTAGCCAAGTATTATATATATGTGTTTGTGTGTGTGTTCATATAATTCGTGTATAATCTGGCTTATAATATATCATCTTTACATAGCATCTATCACCATGTAATTACCAAACACTTAGATCTGTTCAAAGTCAAAATGAGTCCCATCCTTTCCACATCAGCTAAAAGGGCCATCCCACCTGAAGCACCCACTTCCAAAGTAGAGAGTACCTTTGACTCACCCTGACTCATCTAAGTGACATTAGTCTGATGTTGGAGGGCTTTGACAGAGATGAAAGCCCTCTTGGTAATGTTTTTCTTTTTTTCCTCTTAACTTTATTAGTTCAGAAAGGATTAGAACCATCCTGCCAATGGATGTGCACTCTGAATGACTGCACATCCTGGATCAGACAGGAAATGACTGATTATCTATTGTACTTCTTGTAAATTTCTATAAATCTTGTAAGTCTGTTTTACCAATCCTCATATTATCCTTCCCTCTCATAGTTCACAGAGGGTATTGTTATCTGCCCATCATAATCTTGATCTTTCTACTGTCAAAGGTGTGCAACAATGACCCTCCCAACATAGAGACACACACACCTCCTGCTCTTGAATACAGTCTCTATGAAGTCGCTCATTTTCCCCAAGTTTGACTCTTTCTGCATCCAATACCTCAAATCATATTGATCTTAGGAATTCTTCCCTTCTTTCATGTTAATAATAGTAATAATAACAAGCTGTCTTTTATAGAGCACTTATCTTCAGACATTATACTAAGCACTATCATGTAAACATCACAATAGTTTTGTTGCATTGATGGGCTTCCCTGGTGGTCCAGTGGGTAAGGACACCACCTTGCAGTGCAAGGGGCGCCGGTTCGATCCCTGGCCTGGGAAGATCCCACGTGCCGCAGAGCGGCTGAACCCATGTGTCCAAATACCAAGCCGGAGCTCTGGAGCGCGTGCGCCCAGAGCCGGTGCTCTGCGACAACAGAAGCCACCGCGATGGGAGGCCCACACGGGCCAACAACAAAGATGGATGAAAATAGATAAATGAAAGACCAATAGAAGTGGCCCGCCCGCCCACCTCCCTCTCCACCCCATCCCCCCTAAAATAAATAAATAAATGTTTTTTTTTTTAAAATAATAATTTTGTTGTATTGCAAATATTTCTTCCATTTCAAAAACTAAGGAACCTTTGCCTTATGAGGTGACCTAAATTGTAAGATCCATAATGTCTTGCTCACTATAGACCTGACAAGTGCCTGGCACATAGGTGTAAGTGCTTGATACGTGTGAAAGGGTTCTACCTCGATTTGAGACTTAAACCCAGGGCCCAGACCTAATCAAACCCCTGTATGGGACTTGAACTCACGTGGTTGGAGCTTGAATTCCAGCTAAAACCCTGTTTGCGACTCGAACCCACGTGGCTGAGACTTGAACCCAGCCAAAACCCTGTTTGGGACTTGAGCCCACATGGCTGAGGATTAGACCCAGCCAAAACCCCTGCCCAAGATGAAATGACTGATTATCTATTGTACTTCTTGTAAATTTCTATAAATCTTGTAAGTCTGTTTTACCAATCCTCATATTATCCTTCCCTCTCATAGTTCACAGAGGGTATTGTTATCTGCCCATCATAATCTTGATCTTTCTACTGTCAAAGGTGTGCAACAATGACCCTCCCAACATAGAGACACACACACCTCCTGCTCTTGAATACAGTCTCTATGAAGTCGCTCATTTTCCCCAAGTTTGACTCTTTCTGCATCCAATACCTCAAATCATATTGATCTTAGGAATTCTTCCCTTCTTTCATGTTAATAATAGTAATAATAACAAGCTGTCTTTTATAGAGCACTTATCTTCAGACATTATACTAAGCACTATCATGTAAACATCACAATAGTTTTGTTGCATTGATGGGCTTCCCTGGTGGTCCAGTGGGTAAGGACACCACCTTGCAGTGCAAGGGGCGCCGGTTCGATCCCTGGCCTGGGAAGATCCCACGTGCCGCGGAGCGGCTGGACCGATGACGTGTCCGACGACCGAGCCGGGGCTCTGGAGCGCGTGCGCCCAGAGCCGGTGCTCTGACAACAGAAGCCACCGCGATGGGAGGCCCACACGGGCCAACAACAAAGATGGATGAAAATAGATAAATGAAAGACCAATAGAAGTGGCCCGCCTGCTCCCTTCCCTCTCCACCCCATCCCCCCTAAAATAAATAAATAAATGTTTTTTTTTTTAAAATAATAATTTTGTTGTATTGCAAATATTTCTTCCATTTCAAAAACTAAGGAACCTTTGCCTTATGAGGTGACCTAAATTGTAAGATCCATAATGTCTTGCTCACTATAGACCTGACAAGTGCCTGGCACATAGGTGTAAGTGCTTGATACGTGTGAAAGGGTTCTACCTCGATTTGAGACTTAAACCCAGGGCCCAGACCTAATCAAACCCCTGTATGGGACTTGAACTCACGTGGTTGGAGCTTGAATTCCAGCTAAAACCCTGTTTGCGACTCGAACCCACGTGGCTGAGACTTGAACCCAGCCAAAACCCTGTTTGGGACTTGAGCCCACATGGCTGAGGATTAGACCCAGCCAAAACCCTGCTTAGAACTTGAACCCATGTAGTCAGGACTCAATCCCGGCCAAAAACCCTGTCTGGGACTTGAATCCATGCAGCCAAGGCTGAATCCAGCACTCACCCAATGTCTGGACCCACTGAGACTCAGGTTCTTCGTGCCTCAACGCAGAAGGAATTCAGCGAGAGGCAGAGTCATAGGCAAGAAGAGGATTTATTAGGTTAGGGCACTTGTAAGAGGTGCAGGCGGGCAGGCAGGAAAGCTCTGCTCCTCCTCTTTGGGTGGGGCAGCAACATATATACAGGAGGGTAGAAGACTGCCTTCCTCAAGTAGACACAGATGCAGACACAAGGCATACCTCATCAGCTCCTCCTTCCCCAGCTCTTCCTGCTTTATTGAGTAAGGAGCAGCATTCTTGAGTTATCGTTAACTTACTGGCCTCCCAACTTTTTCCAGGTTCTACCTTCTACCTTTCCACCTACAGTCCCCTACTAGGACTCCACAACTACCTAACTATTCTACTCTGTCCCTATCACATGTCTATTGAATAAATAAGTGGATGAAAAAATGACGGCATACACCGCTTTCTACTTTAACCTACAGTTGTGTCCACGTGCTAACAACTTTATTAAGTTTTCAGTTTCAGTTTGGTTATCAGTTTCTTGAGGGCAGAACTTACTTTTGTCTTTCCTGAGTTTGTAAGCACAATAGCTTCCACAGAGCAGATACAGAGTTATGGCAAATAAACCAATACATGATTAAATGAATGCCATATTCCCACAACTTCAGAGTACGACACTCCCTTGCTAAGTATCATTCAATGGCTCCCCATTACTCTTAGACTAAAGGCCCAAGCTATTCTTTGTGGCCTATGAGGACTCCCACACCACTTGAGCCATTCATTAAATCTTAAAAGAGTTTTAGCTACAAGCTCCTCAAACTTCTTTCAACTCTGAGATTCTGAGGTAGGCAAGGGTCAGAATCTCTACTTCTTCTGTCAGGACCTTTCACCTGGCCAATCTCACATGCACCCAGTCCCACTGCTACCCTCCTCACCTGGCCAGTACCCCTCAGAGAGCTCTCATTGTACCCTGTGGTTTGGCTTTGTAGTGTTTATTGCAAGGATAATTTAGAAACTATGTTTATGTTTCTTTTTTTTTTTTAATTTTGGCCTCTTTTATTGGTTATTTATTTATTTATTTTCACCTATCTTTATTCTTTGGCCTGTGTGGGCCTCTCATTACAGAGTGGCTGCTTTCATTGCAGAGCACATGCGCTCCAGAGCACTGATGCATAATTGGACACACCAGCCAAGCCGCTCCACGGCACATGGGATCTTCCCCGGCCAAGGATCAAACCGGTGCCCCTTGCACTGCAAGGTGGACTCTTTACCCACTGGGCCACCAGGGAAGCCCTATGCTTCTTTTATATAGTGTTTATTTCCTGAAACATCCCATGATGTAAAGAGCTTGTCTGTTTTGTATATCATAATGTATCTTTGTCTAGCCCAGAGATAGAAAACCACTGGCCTGCACACATTTTTTGGCCCACCCTCTCAATATTTTATAGACATACAGGCTTCCCAGGTGACACAGTGGCAAAGAATCTGCCTGCCAGTACAGGAGATGCAAGAGACGTGAGTTCGATCCCTCAGTTGGGAAGATCCCCTGGAGTAGGAAATGGAAACCTGCTCCAGTATTCTTGCCTAGAGACTTTCATAGACAAATGAGCCTGGTGGGCTACAGTCCAGGGGGTCACAAAGAATTGGACATGACTGAGCATACACACACACACACACACACATGTACACATATATGTGATGTGAATTCATTACAAACTTTAAAAAATTTATTTCACCAAAAAAAAATTATATTTATAGCTTCTCTTAGGAAAAAAAAAAATCTGAAGATCCAGCAGTACTGTGTATATGAGTCAGAACAGGTGAGCAGTGCTAAGTACCAAGCCCAGAGGGCTGGTTTCTCACTCATACCACAAGTCTGATGTGTGAGCTCCATCTGGAACATCAACAGTCACTGTGGCCAAAGGGAAAGAAGATCCAGCAAACCACGCTTAAAACTCTCACCCAGAAATGACGCACACTTCTTTCTTCCACCCACACTTCATTGGCCAAAGCCAGTCAACAGTGTGGAAACACAGTCCCTCTGGAGGGTGGGCCTTGCCTCCCGAATTGACAAGGGTCTCCTTGCTCTGCTATGGACTCAGGGATATGGAGGGCAGATTTCCTATTTCCTTCGCACTTGCTTTCTCCACACTGGAAAGGCATAAACAACCCACGTTTCTCTTTAATCTTTCATCTCTAAGAGATCTTAAGATGCCATAATGAGGCAGCTATAATTACCTGCAAAACAGTCTCCTGTCTCAGTCTGCATCAACTTCAGCTAATTTTCTTTCACCAGGCTACTAGATTTCAGGTTATCTCCCCCTACACACAAACAAACACCAGTGATCCCATGTGAACCCTTGACTTGACATCATTCCATTTTTAGCCACGTGCCAAGTTATCCCCCTCTTCTGATTCCCATCTGTTGACTCTCTCGGGTGTGTATGTGAGTAAACACACACACACATATGCATTTCTGAATGTCTGCATTTCACTATTTCTTCCATTGAACATTTAATACAATGCTAGACACTTAGGGTGAAGTGATGAGTGAGATCCGTATGCGCACTAGCCTTCTGGAGCTCAGAGCCCTAATGGGAAGGCAGCAGCAACCACAGGAAATGGTTATGATGAGTCCTACCATAAAAGAAGTTCAAAGAGCCACAGGAAGCCTGAACCCACAGCAGGAGAAATGACATTCAAGCTGAAACCTGAAGGTCGGTTGTAATTAGTAAGGCAATACCCGGCAGAGGAGACAACTCGGAGAAGACCCAGAGTCCACAGAGCACAGGGTCTGTAAGGAACAGATGAGTTTAGCTCAGCCAGGACTCGTAGCAGGAGGCTGGACGGAAGATGGGGAGATAGTCAGAGAAGCTAACGAGGGATGCAAGGGCCAGACCTTATCAGGCCTTGGGTGCTCTGTGAAGCAGCTGGAATTTAATTCTGAGTGAAACCGGGAGCCAAGGCAATGAAGGCTTTTAAGCAGGAGGAGGATGAGATCAGATTTACATTCGCTCTACAACGATATTCAGAACGAGCTGGAAGTCTTGGCACTGACCCATCAGAATGGATTCAGAGGTTCCTGGAGGCAGCCTCCTCTTCTCGGCACTGGTCTCTGGAGAGATAAAGTGTCCTGGGGGATATGCTGGGCTTCCTAGGGGACAGGGCACTCAGGACAGGGCGTTTTGTCACTATATAGTGTTAATTTTAATTTAGTATTGCATAAATTATATTCATGGATATTCAAAACTGGAAAGGCATAAACAACCCACGTTTCTCTTTAATCTTTCATCTCTAAGAGATCTTAAGATGCCATAATGAGGCAGCTATAATTACCTGCAAAACAGTCTCCTGTCTCAGTCTGCATCAACTTCAGCTAATTTTCTTTCACCAGGCTACTAGATTTCAGGTTATCTCCCCCTACACACAAACAAACACCAGTGATCCCATGTGAACCCTTGACTTGACATCATTCCATTTTTAGCCACGTGCCAAGTTATCCCCCTCTTCTGATTCCCATCTGTTGACTCTCTCGGGTGTGTATGTGAGTAAACACACACACACATATGCATTTCTGAATGTCTGCATTTCACTATTTCTTCCATTGAACATTTAATACAATGCTAGACACTTAGGGTGAAGTGATGAGTGAGATCCGTATGCGCACTAGCCTTCTGGAGCTCAGAGCCCTAATGGGAAGGCAGCAGCAACCACAGGAAATGGTTATGATGAGTCCTACCATAAAAGAAGTTCAAAGAGCCACAGGAAGCCTGAACCCACAGCAGGAGAAATGACATTCAAGCTGAAACCTGAAGGTCGGTTGTAATTAGTAAGGCAATACCCGGCAGAGGAGACAACTCGGAGAAGACCCAGAGTCCACAGAGCACAGGGTCTGTAAGGAACAGATGAGTTTAGCTCAGCCAGGACTCGTAGCAGGAGGCTGGACGGAAGATGGGGAGATAGTCAGAGAAGCTAACGAGGGATGCAAGGGCCAGACCTTATCAGGCCTTGGGTGCTCTGTGAAGCAGCTGGAATTTAATTCTGAGTGAAACCGGGAGCCAAGGCAATGAAGGCTTTTAAGCAGGAGGAGGATGAGATCAGATTTACATTCGCTCTACAACGATATTCAGAACGAGCTGGAAGTCTTGGCACTGACCCATCAGAATGGATTCAGAGGTTCCTGGAGGCAGCCTCCTCTTCTCGGCACTGGTCTCTGGAGAGATAAAGTGTCCTGGGGGATATGCTGGGCTTCCTAGGGGACAGGGCACTCAGGACAGGGCGTTTTGTCACTATATAGTGTTAATTTTAATTTAGTATTGCATAAATTATATTCATGGATATCTAGAACTACACATATGAGAAAGATGAAGAAAATAGACACCAGCCAAAGTTATCTTTTAGGATAACAGGATTAGTGGTCTAGTTCGTATTTTAATATTTAAACAACCGGCGTGGCCATCCTGAGGCATAACAGCTAAATACATGTGCTAATATCGGCACAGAATAAATAAGCCGGGATATTATTAGGAAAATTGGCTGATGTTCTTTGCCCACACCACTGGTATGTCCTGTTATCCCATGGCCATTTTCTGTGTAAGGGGCCAGACCATGGCTAGACCATGAAAACATTAAAAAGGCTTTTAAGTTTCAAAAGACTGAACCTTAAAGGAACTTGAGCCAGAGGAAAATAAACACAAAGAAGCAGACCAGGGTGCTCTTGTCTTGAAAATGAGATGAAAGAGGAAGGGGAAGCTGAGAGAGCTTGGGCTTTGGGGGTGTACCTGTCCCCCACCCCGGCAGGGGGCACTATCAGTAGAAACACCTGGCTGGAATCTAAATGCTGGAAATCTGTGCTCTGAGCAGTTCACCCAAGCCAGCAAGAACCTCCAAGAGATGGCTTCCCTGGTGGTAAAGAGTCTGCCTGAAGTGCAAGGAGCACCGGTTCGATCCCTGGCCTGGGAAGATCCCATGTGCTGCAGAGCAACTGGACCAGTGTGTCCAATTATGAGCTGGAGCTCTGGAGCACATGCGCCCAGAGCCAGTGCTCTGTGACAACAGAGGCCACTGCAATGGGAGGCCCATATGTGCCAAAGAATAAATATAGATGAAAATAAATACAAAATAAGAGGCATAATGTGGAGGGGAAATAGGATCCAGGCATGGTGAAATAGTCTTCCAGATTTCCTCCCATAGAGGACTCCACACCTCACCCTCACCCCACCCCTGCCAACACTGATATTATTTAAACCTGCAGGAACTTAAAAAAAAGAGGCTCTCAGAACCCAACTTTAAGAGGTAGCCTTGGAACAATTGGAGAAGTTTGAATATAGACTAGATTTTAGATGGTATTATGAAATTGTTGTGAATTTTCTTAATGGCGGTAATGGCACTGCTATTATGTAGGAGAAAGTCCCTTTGCTTAGGAAAATCATGCTGAACTATTAAGAGAGAAAATAACGTAATTTCTGCAACTTATTTTCAAATAACTCAGTGGGGAAAACATACAGGCATATACGAGAGAGAGAAAGAAAATCCAGAAAAATGTTAAGAACTAATAGAGAAGGGGGGCGCATGTGGGTGCTCACTGTACTAGTGTTTCAGTTCTCATAGGTTTTAATTTTTCAATAAAATGTAAACTTATAAAATAAAATTTTATAGTAAGATTCATAACTGTATTACAAATACCTAGAAGTCACAAGGAAAATGTTGATCCAATATTAGCTTAAAATGTGTTAAGAAGCATAAAGAATAGTTTGTGTTAAGTGTATTCATAACTTTGTAAAAACTTGTACACATGAAAAAGATAAAGAAGGTGCAAATAACAGTTGTTCAATTAGAATAGTGGGATTATCTGTGGCGTTCTTCTCTGTTTCTCACTCTTCTGTGTTTTTATAACATTAAAAATTAATTTTAGACTTTAGTTTTAAAAAAAGATGGGTGAGAAGGAGAAATCCTGAATTGACTGAGATTAAGTATCTACCACCCAACATAATGGAAGCTCAGAATATAAATTAAAGGGAATTCCCTGGTAGTCCAGTGGTTAGGATGCTGCATTCTCATTGCCAAGGGAGCTGGTTCAATCCCTGGTCAGGGAACTAGGCTTCTACACTTCTGCATGGTACAGCCAAAAAACCACACCAAGGAGAAAGGTGGGCACCTGCCACAGTGTGCAGCTTAGAGGGTGGACAGCGTCAGGACGGGTTTACCCCTTGACCCAAGATTGCTTTGTTCAAAAGCAGACGGGGTAGGTGGGCATGGCGTCCCTGTGAGAAAGGGAGGGGAGATTCCGGGGAAGGGACCAAGGGGGAGGCAGAGACAGACCCTCTACTTTTCAGGGGCTTCAGCTCTCGACTCTCATCAAACTTTCACTTGGAGGCTAGAAAGTGCTCGACCCAGCATGGACACTCAAAACACATTTGTAAAGTAAACAAACATCCTCTATAGCGGTCCTGAAAAAAAAAGAAAAAAGAAAAAAAACCCACCAAAACACAAATTAAATTGAATTACGGAAAAAGTTAGAAGGGTACTGTTATTCCTGGGTTAGTGAGCCAAGAGTGTACACAAGTCATGTGTCCCAGAGGCAAGCAACAGAGAACAGCTCTGGCTCCTTCTGAGGCTGGTGAGGAGCTCACAGAACTACCTGGAAGGCTGGAGAGCCAGGCCTCGCAAGTGGTCAGGCATTAAGGCCACTGCCAAATTCAGGTGACAAAAACAGTTCAGAGAGGACAAGACTGCATGCTGAGGCATGCCACAGTTCAGACCTTGGCCCCTGCTGGCCCTGGGCACTGGGGCCACCCATGGTTCGTACCATCATTGGAACACAGAAACCTATTGCTGCCATCTATTGCATACCATTTCCAAAACACATTTTCAACAGCCCTCCTGCTTCTGTATAACACAGCTCCCAGGTCAAACTCTCATACACATGCATCTAATTGGTCAAGTCTAGCTCACAGGCTCCCGCCTGGATTTCAAAGAGCCTGGGAAGGCAATTACTTCATCTTCAGAGCTCATGAAGCACCAGGAGGGCCCTACCACCCTCTGAGACTCATATAATGGGAAAATTTCCAAAGATAGGATGGAGACTCTAACACTGGGCACCAAAAAGTGACAAATGTCACCACACAGTTGTTCTGCTACAACTGGACTGGGCAATTGGAGATAAGGAATAGTAAATTAAAGGCCGGGGCCATTCTCATTGCCAAGAGCTGGTTCAATCCCTGGTCAGGGCACTAGGCTTCTACACTTCTGCATGGTACAGCCAAAAAACCACACCAAGGAGAAAGGTGGGCACCTGCCACAGTGTGCAGCTTAGAGGGTGGACAGCGTCAGGACGGGTTTACCCCTTGACCCAAGATTGCTTTGTTCAAAAGCAGACGGGGTAGGTGGGCATGGCGTCCCTGTGAGAAAGGGAGGGGAGATTCCGGGGAAGGGACCAAGGGGGAGGCAGAGACAGACCCTCTACTTTTCAGGGGCTTCAGCTCTCGACTCTCATCAAACTTTCACTTGGAGGCTAGAAAGTGCTCGACCCAGCATGGACACTCAAAACACATTTGTAAAGTAAACAAACATCCTCTATAGCGGTCCTGAAAAAAAAAGAAAAAAGAAAAAAAACCCACCAAAACACAAATTAAATTGAATTACGGAAAAAGTTAGAAGGGTACTGTTATTCCTGGGTTAGTGAGCCAAGAGTGTACACAAGTCATGTGTCCCAGAGGCAAGCAACAGAGAACAGCTCTGGCTCCTTCTGAGGCTGGTGAGGAGCTCACAGAACTACCTGGAAGGCTGGAGAGCCAGGCCTCGCAAGTGGTCAGGCATTAAGGCCACTGCCAAATTCAGGTGACAAAAACAGTTCAGAGAGGACAAGACTGCATGCTGAGGCATGCCACAGTTCAGACCTTGGCCCCTGCTGGCCCTGGGCACTGGGGCCACCCATGGTTCGTACCATCATTGGAACACAGAAACCTATTGCTGCCATCTATTGCATACCATTTCCAAAACACATTTTCAACAGCCCTCCTGCTTCTGTATAACACAGCTCCCAGGTCAAACTCTCATACACATGCATCTAATTGGTCAAGTCTAGCTCACAGGCTCCCGCCTGGATTTCAAAGAGCCTGGGAAGGCAATTACTTCATCTTCAGAGCTCATGAAGCACCAGGAGGGCCCTACCACCCTCTGAGACTCATATAATGGGAAAATTTCCAAAGATAGGATGGAGACTCTAACACTGGGCACCAAAAAGTGACAAATGTCACCACACAGTTGTTCTGCTACAACTGGACTGGGCACAGTGTAAGAAAAAACAAGACCAAAATGTGGCCTTTGTCCCTGAGAGTGAATATTATATCTTATTTCTTTTTTGTTAGTCAAGATGTTTGACAGAATAAACACTCAGTAAGTGTTTGCTAAATAAGTAAAAACAAGTGAACAATCTGCCCTGGACAAATTAAACGATGCTTTGAAGGCAGGAGACAGGACAATATAATACTCCAGGACCTTCTAACAAGAGGATTCTTGGAACTGATGCTCTTGCTTGAGAATCACTGAGACCCACAGTGATCTTCTAGAGACTGTCTATGAACTAGAAACTAGAGTAAAACTGCAAAAAAAAAAAAAAAAACTTAACAAAAGCCTAATACTAAATTTTGTAAATGGATCCACATAGAAAACCAGTTCAAATCAAGTCAAAATCCAAACAGCTAAAACAAATGGATGCGAATGAAATTTGTTCTGAGTCCCTACTTACAGCTGAATTTTCTTGTCTTTTAAGCCAAAACCCCAATGTCATTAGTTTTGGTCAGACACAGGACTGTGGTACCACACCGGGCCATGTCACGGCACACATCAACAATAATTTCATAAATGTGTTCTCCCCAGCTGCCTGCCTCTGAGCCTGAATCAATTTCCAGTCACAGTTTGCACATTTCATGCCAAAAGACTGCAGTGGGGGGGACTGATGTTTAGTGTGAAATCATTTGTTCTGCAGATCTTTAAACATAGGTAAGAATCACCTCTCATTTCAGTGTTATTAGTCTCAGTTGTCCTATATGCAAAGTTGCTAGGTTCTGTGCTGTGTCTGAACTTCTCATTAATCCATTCACTCAACAACTTGCATTCACTGCTTACCATGGGTTAAGAATTGTGCTAGATGCTGGGGATATAGCAGTGACTGGAGAAGACATGGTCCTTGAATTCATGTCACTTAAGTTCTAGGTGTAGACTCATATGAATATGTAATTACAAAATGGAATAGGATTTGGAGGCAAAAAAAACCTGCTACATACAAGAATATAAGAATAAGAAGTCTAATTTGGACTGGGTGGAATAAGGGAATGCATTCCTGAGGAAGTGACATTTAGGTCACAATCTAAACAATGAGAAGACTTGCTATGGACTGAGTTGTGTCCACCCACAATTTATGGGTTGAAGCCCCAACTCCCAGGATCTCAAAATATGACTATTTAGAGACAGTGTATTTAAAGAGGCAGTTTGATTAAAATGAGGTCATTAGGGTGGGTCTTAATTCAATCTGTTGTTGTTCAGTCACTCGGTCATGTCCAACTGTTTGCAATTCCACGGACTGCAGCAGGCCAAGCTTCCCTGCCTTTCACTATCTACTGAAGTTTGCTCAAATTCATGTCTATTGAGTTGGTGATGCTATCTAACCATCTCACCCTCTATTGCCCTCTTCTCCTTCTGCCCTCAATCTTTTCCAGCCATCAGGGTCTTTTCCAACGAGTTGGCTCTTCACATCAGGTGGACCAAGTAATCAAATATGACCGATGTCCTCATAAGAAGAGGAAATTTAGACACAGACACACATACTGAAGGATGATCATATGAGACACAGGGCGAAGACGCCCATCTACAAGCCAAGGGGAGAGGCTTCAGAAGAAACCAACATGCCAACAACTCGATCTCAAACTTCCAGCTTCCAGAACGGTGAAATAAATGAATGTCTGCTGTTTGAGGCATTCAGTCTGTTGTCTGTTTGTAAGAGTAGTCCTCGCAAAATACAAGGGTTAATCAGGCCAAGGATCAGGGTAGGGGAAAGAGAGGTGGAGACAGACCAGGAAAGATAATGACGCACGTCAGAAAAGAGCTTTGCCCCATCAAAGAATAGAAAACCCAATAAACATATGTGGTTGGAGGGGAGTGAAGAGGACGCAGGAGTGACAAAGTAAGATTGGAGAGAGAGGCTGAAGCCAGGACCTGAAAGGCCATGCTGAAAAGCTCAAAGTTTCCCCCTGAATTATAAGTAAAAAGGAGGTGGAAAGACACAGTTCCATGTGCACTGCTAAATGCCTTGCTGTCTAGTGGAGTGGAGAAGGGTCTGCAGCAGAGAGATGAGGGTGTTTGAACCAGGGTGAGAGCAATGAGGGTGGAGAACAGGACACAGATACACGTTTAGAAAGTACAACAGACAGGCTTCCCTGTCAAGTAGCTGGAGAGGAGGTGGCAAGGATGGCACCTTGGGTCGAGGCCCTGGGAGCACTTAAGTGCCGTGAATTCAAGGCACACACTCCATGATGCTAAAACCAATGGACTCTTGACCTTTATCTTGACTTGACTTGACCACAGAAAACTCAATACTGTGTATACCACTCCTTTTTCTTTCTTTTATGTTGTACTTTGAACTTTTGCTATAGAAAATGAAGTTGTAAGAATAGTACAGTAAACACCCACATCTTCACCCAGAGTCACCAATTAATGCTTTTTCACCATAGATACATAGATAAATAGATTTTTTTTTTCTGGACCATAGAAGAGTAAGTTGCAGACATTACAATACTTCACTCGCAATACTTCAGCATGTTTCCTAAGAACAAAGATTTTCTCTTAGCCCATTGGGTTTTCTGTAACTGAATATCATAGACGTGGTGAAAAATTATAAACAATTTAGATCAAGGTGCAATTAGTGTCTGCCCACTTCCTGGTTCATAGGAGACACAGGGCGAAGACGCCCATCTACAAGCCAAGGGGAGAGGCTTCAGAAGAAACCAACATGCCAACAACTCGATCTCAAACTTCCAGCTTCCAGAACGGTGAAATAAATGAATGTCTGCTGTTTGAGGCATTCAGTCTGTTGTCTGTTTGTAAGAGTAGTCCTCGCAAAATACAAGGGTTAATCAGGCCAAGGATCAGGGTAGGGGAAAGAGAGGTGGAGACAGACCAGGAAAGATAATGACGCACGTCAGAAAAGAGCTTTGCCCCATCAAAGAATAGAAAACCCAATAAACATATGTGGTTGGAGGGGAGTGAAGAGGACGCAGGAGTGACAAAGTAAGATTGGAGAGAGAGGCTGAAGCCAGGACCTGAAAGGCCATGCTGAAAAGCTCAAAGTTTCCCCCTGAATTATAAGTAAAAAGGAGGTGGAAAGACACAGTTCCATGTGCACTGCTAAATGCCTTGCTGTCTAGTGGAGTGGAGAAGGGTCTGCAGCAGAGAGATGAGGGTGTTTGAACCAGGGTGAGAGCAATGAGGGTGGAGAACAGGACACAGATACACGTTTAGAAAGTACAACAGACAGGCTTCCCTGTCAAGTAGCTGGAGAGGAGGTGGCAAGGATGGCACCTTGGGTCGAGGCCCTGGGAGCACTTAAGTGCCGTGAATTCAAGGCACACACTCCATGATGCTAAAACCAATGGACTCTTGACCTTTATCTTGACTTGACTTGACCACAGAAAACTCAATACTGTGTATACCACTCCTTTTTCTTTCTTTTATGTTGTACTTTGAACTTTTGCTATAGAAAATGAAGTTGTAAGAATAGTACAGTAAACACCCACATCTTCACCCAGAGTCACCAATTAATGCTTTTTCACCATAGATACATAGATAAATAGATTTTTTTTTTCTGGACCATAGAAGAGTAAGTTGCAGACATTACAATACTTCACTCGCAATACTTCAGCATGTTTCCTAAGAACAAAGATTTTCTCTTAGCCCATTGGGTTTTCTGTAACTGAATATCATAGACGTGGTGACTTATAAACAATAGAAATATATTTCCCACACTTCTGAAGGCTGGGACTTTCAAGATCAAGGTGCTGGCAAATTCAGTGTCTGCCCACTTCCTGGTTCATAGGCAGTCATGTCTCTGTGTGCTCACATGACAGGAAGGCCAAGGGAATCTCTCTAGGGTTTCTTTTAAATAGGCACTAATCCCATTCTTGAAGGCCCACCCTCATGACCTAATCATTCCCCAAAGGCCCCTAATCATCTCTAAATGTCATCACACTGGTGCTAGGATTTAACACCTAAATTTGGACAGGAGATACAAACATTTAGTTTACAGCCCATGAACTGTCTGTCTAACAGGCAGTCTATTTTCTTTGTTATTGTTTTGGCATTTGTTTGTTTTGGCCTTGTGTCACGTGGGATCCTAGTCCCCCGACCAGGGATGAAACTCATGCCCCTGGAAATGGAAGTGCAGAGTGCTACCTGCTGGACTCCCAGGGAATTCCCCAGACAACCTATTTTTAAACTTTTGTAAAATGTTCTTTTATAGTGATTTCATGCTGATCTAAGATCAAATCAAGAATTGTACACTGCTTTTACTTGCCATGTCTCCTTAGTCTCCTTGTCTTTCAAGATATAGCTGTTTCTGAAGAGTACAGTCCAGTTGTTTGGTTTGGTAGAATGTCCCTCGGTTTGGGTTTGTCTGCTGTTTTCTCATGCCTCGTTTCTGGCTACACACATCTTGGTGGGGATGTTACAGAAGAGATGCTGTGCCCTTCTCAGGGCATGGCAGCAGCAGGAGGCACGTGACACTGGGTTATCCCACCGTCAGGGATAAACCACTTCCTTCCTTGAAGCTCTCTCCCCACTCAGCTCCGGTGGCTTCCCTCCCTGGTGGATGCTTCTCGGTGGTTTCCATGGGCTCCTCTTCCTCCGCCAATCCAGCATCACTGGCCTGGCAGGTTCCTATTGCAGGAGCCTATTCTAAGCTCTTCACAGTTGGAACTCTCCTAAGCAGCCTCCTGAATCTCATCTCCTGTAACTTCAGCTGCTGCTTGTGCACTGATGGCTCTCAAACTTTCAACTCCCTTACCTTGGGTCTCTCTCCTAAACTCCAGACCCAGACCTGCCTACCACACAGCTACACCAGGATGTCAGCATAATGTCCAAGACCCAATACATCGTGTTGCCCTGCTCCAAGCCTGTTCTGCTCCTTCCTGTGATGAATGGCAATACCCAAGCTAAACATTCAAGAAAGTACTGAGAGCTTTTCCAGTATGATTAAAGGCCCCCATTTTAATGGCACTAATCCCATTCTTGAAGGCCCACCCTCATTCCCCAAAGGCCCTAATCATCTCTAAATGTCATCACACTGGTGCTAGGATTTAACACCTAAATTTGGACAGGAGATACAAACATTTAGTTTACAGCCCATGAACTGTCTGTCTAACAGGCAGTCTATTTTCTTTGTTATTGTTTTGGCATTTGTTTGTTTTGGCCTTGTGTCACGTGGGATCCTAGTCCCCGACCAGGATGAAACTCATGCCCCTGGAAATGGAAGTGCAGAGTGCTACCTGCTGGACTCCCAGGGAATTCCCCAGACAACCTATTTTTAAACTTTTGTAAAATGTTCTTTTATAGTGATTTCATGCTGATCTAAGATCAAATCAAGAATTGTACACTGCTTTTACTTGCCATGTCTCCTTAGTCTCCTTGTCTTTCAAGATATAGCTGTTTCTGAAGAGTACAGTCCAGTTGTTTGGTTTGGTAGAATGTCCCTCGGTTTGGGTTTGTCTGCTGTTTTCTCATGCCTCGTTTCTGGCTACACACATCTTGGTGGGGATGTTACAGAAGAGATGCTGTGCCCTTCTCAGGGCATGGCAGCAGCAGGAGGCACGTGACACTGGGTTATCCCACCGTCAGGGATAAACCACTTCCTTCCTTGAAGCTCTCTCCCCACTCAGCTCCGGTGGCTTCCCTCCCTGGTGGATGCTTCTCGGTGGTTTCCATGGGCTCCTCTTCCTCCGCCAATCCAGCATCACTGGCCTGGCAGGTTCCTATTGCAGGAGCCTATTCTAAGCTCTTCACAGTTGGAACTCTCCTAAGCAGCCTCCTGAATCTCATCTCCTGTAACTTCAGCTGCTGCTTGTGCACTGATGGCTCTCAAACTTTCAACTCCCTTACCTTGGGTCTCTCTCCTAAACTCCAGACCCAGACCTGCCTACCACACAGCTACACCAGGATGTCAGCATAATGTCCAAGACCCAATACATCGTGTTGCCCTGCTCCAAGCCTGTTCTGCTCCTTCCTGTGATGAATGGCAATACCCAAGCTCAACATTCAAGAAAGTACTGAGAGCTTTTCCAGTATGATTATTCAGAATCTTCTTTCCTGGGTCATCAGGACAATAGAAATACAGTTCCCACTTTAACTAAGAACCATGTCTGTCCTGTTTACAATTGTGCCCCTAAAGATGCCTGACACTTGACAAAGCCATTTCTAATCAGACTCTCAGTGTGCTCATCTCTAAGGTAGAAATAATATAATGGATACCTCAAAGGGCTTTGGTGAGCATCAAATGAGATCATCTATGAGCAAGTCTTTTGTAAACACTGTCTCTATCCCCTGGCTACTCAAAATGTTCACAAATCAGTGGCGGCAGCATTCCTTGGAAGCTGGTTAGGAATATGGATCTTGGGCTCCACTTTAGGCTTCACCCACCTGCTAAATCAGAATCTGCATTCGTAAGATTCCCAGGTGATCTGTATATGCAGTAAAGTTTGAGAAAGATTGCTTGATACCCAGAGAATTACAGACACATCCATAGAATGTATCGTATCATTTGTTAACCTTCAGATCGTGGTCCTTCTCACACAGGAAGTCTTTCCTGATCAAATGAGAAAACTTGAGGTTTAGTAAATGGCTCAGCATCATGGAAACAGTGTGCTTTCAAAACCTAACTCTTAATGTGTGCTATCGATTTGACTGTGGGCAAACTGCTTCACCTCTGCAAACCTCAATTTCCTTGTCTCTATCGTGGCTGTGAGAATGCCAGCCTCCCTGACCACTGTGATAGGACTGATGGCGATACTCCACACAAAGGACTGTAGACACAGCATGGCATGTGCTGAATACCCAGTTATTTTTTAAAATTTTTATTTATTTATTTTTGGCTATTCTGGGTTTTCACTGCTGCCACAGCTCTTCTCTCGTTGCCGGGAGTGGGGGCTACTCTCTAGTTGAGGTGAGCAGGCTTCTTGTTGCAGTGACTTCTCTTATGGAACTCGAGCTCTAAGGCACATGGGTTTCAATAGTTGCAGCACATGGACTCAATATATTGTTGTGGCTCCGAGGCTCTACAGCACACGCTCAACAGTTGTGGTTCATGGCCTTAGTTGCTCCACAGCATGTGGCATCTTCCCTATCAGAGATTGAACCTGTGTCTCCTGCATTGGCAGGTGAACTCTTTACCACTGAGCTACCAGGGAGGTCCTACTCAGCTAATTATACCTCGTTTTTGTTTTTTTTTTTTTTTCTTTTAAGTGAAGAAACTCACATTCAGATGGCTTCCTGTTTGCCATGAATGTGTAAAGCCTGAGCTTGTCTCTGGGTTCTTCCCTAATGGAAATCTCCTTGTTCTACCTCTGGAACGAATGACCATTTCCCAGAGATCTGGATGGATGTGCTTTTTAAGCTACCATTGCTTTTTGTTGCTGGTGTTTTCAATTCCTACTATGTGCCAGGCATGAGTAAAATAAAATGAAACTGTGTGGTCTGTCCATTCCTCATGGTGGTTCTAGGCCTGGAACACACAAGGTGGGCAGGAGCTCAAGCAGCTGAACAGCAGGAGGGGAAGGAGCCGGAAGGAGAGGGAGACAGTCAGCTGGAGGTGCGGATGGGGTGTGCTCCTGATTCATCCTGCCAAAGTTTATTTCGATCTGGCTGGGCTTTTTCAAATTTCATACTTAACAACCTTGAAATAATAATGATTTCCAGCCCCTTACCTAGAGAAAGGTGCTTCTCAAAATATCAAGAACTTCTCAAACCTAAGATGATTGTGGCTCTTCAGAGCAAAAGACGTGCCAGGTAGCAGGCATCATAAAATTATAGACTGACATTCTCTAAAACCTCTTTGAGATTCTGATGAAGACAGTATTGTGTGCCCTCCAAAAAAATAATCATGCCATATACACACAGTTGTGCGTATAATTTCGGGGAAGGGGAGATTGCAGTCCTTGAAAGGAGACTCAAGAACTGTCCACTTAAAATCCTTACACATAAGCCGTATTTGCTTTTCTTTGCACAGATTCTTGTGTATCACCACACTTGTGCAAGTACATGAGTATGCACACACACACACTGCTTCGTCGATCACTTCATTTTCCTCTCAAGATCCAGAAGTTGAATAAATTAACATTTTCCTGGCAGCAAAGTGGAGACATGTTTTGTCTAAAGATTACACAGATTAAATCATCAAGTGCCATAATCCACTCCCCAATAAGGCAGAAAGACAGACAAGGAAATCTGGATGTAAGCCCCCAGCAGGAAACTGTAAATTCACATCTCAGGAGCACCCTGGCCCCTGGAAAATGCCGGTGTGCCTCAGTCTTCCTCCTAGGAAAAGGGCTTCTCTGATCTGACACTGTTCAGAGGAAAATACATCTTCCATGGAACGAGATTTAAACACACACACACAAACACACACATACCCCTATATAGTCAGAAAGACCAGAGCCACTTGAAAGCCACTAATGATATCGCTTCTCCTTTATTACTGTTTGACTAAGTAAATACTCAAAACAGGCTTTTTAATCCAATGGTAAGCATTTTGGCTCTGAAGCTCAGCAAAAGAGACTCCAGTGGTTAAAAGCATGGGACCCAAATGGAACCTGACTACTTGAGTTTGGTCAAATACAGGCTCAATCCCCTTCCTTGAGCTTCGGTGTAATCACAGATGTAAGGGGCAGAGACTTCCATTGGTGGTGCCATGGTTAAAACTCTATGCTTCCAATGCAGGGCGTGCAGGTTCGATCCCTGGTTGGGGAACTAAGATCCCACATGCCGCGTGGTGTGGCCAAAAATTTTTTTTAAAAAATTAAAGGGCAGCAGGAAGACCTACACTGTTTCCTGGGGTGGTGTGTGTATTGTATTTGTTGATTTTGGTTTTTTGAAGATAAATTTCCCAATGGCTTTCGGGGAAGGGTTTTTAATTTCTTTGTAATTTTATTTTCCTTATTTTAGTCTGTGCTGGGTCTTTGTACTCAGGCTTCTCATTGCAGTGGCTTTTCTGTTGTAGAGTATGGACTCTAGGGCTTCAGTAGTTGCAGCTTCCTAGCTCTAGAGCGTAGGCCCTATAGTTGTGGTTACATGGGCTTAGTTGCTCCACACAATATGGGATCTTCCCAGATCAGGGATCAAACCCGTGTTTCCTGTATCTGCAGGCTGATTCTTTACCACTGAACCACCAAGGAAGCCCCACCTGGGGCTGTTCTGAGAGTTAAATGAGGTGACTTGTGTAAAGACCTTAGCTGAGTACATGGCAAGTACTCAACAGAACCTACACCTCTGATAGAGATGTCTTGGAATTCCACAGCTGCTAACCCTAGTGGAGAACAAATCACTATGGACAGGAAAATAGAATGCTCTGATAGGCCATACTTGAGTCACATGGCTCCCCGCAGCGCTGGGGCAGGCACCATAAATCGGAAGGGTAATGGAAAATAGACACACACACACATTTCACAGAGATATAGGGGGAAATGCAAATATTTTTGACCTTTAGGTAATCCAGGTATTACAAAGATGCATCAACTCATTGCACAAATATCTACTGAATGCTGTGTACCAGACATGATGCATTGGGGAGGTAAGACAGGGTTTCTTCCACAAAGACTCTAATCCTCACCACTAGCCCACTGTGTAACCCTAAATGAGTCCTCAATCTCTCCCATTCTCCTATACATCATGTGTAATAATAAATGGCTCAAGAATGCTTGATTTTTTTTTTTATTATTGATTTCTTGTATAACACACAGGATCTTTTGCAGCACACAAGATTTTCTAGTTGCAACTAGCAGGATCTACTTCCCTTACCAGGGGATTGAACCCAGGCTCCCTGCATTGGGAGTGTGGAGTCTTTTATTCTACTTTTAACTTTTACAGAGTTTTGTTGTTTACAGGTATGAAAGCTCCCAGATTAGTCATATGTATATCCCCCCCCTTCCCACCCCTCCCAACCATCACACAGCACCCCTGAAGGATCCCCCTTTCTCCCAGAGCAACGACTAGAGCTCTTTTCCTCACTTCTGATAGTACAGGCCTTCATGCCACTTCCTTTCGCCTCCACCCTCTGTTCCTTCCCACAATGTCCATATGTCCCTTCATCTTGTTCTCACAGAAAAACAATGAAATTCATCTACCTAGCACTAGAGCGTAGGCCCTATAGTTGTGGTTACATGGGCTTAGTTGCTCCACACAATATGGGATCTTCCCAGATCAGGGATCAAACCCGTGTTTCCTGTATCTGCAGGCTGATTCTTTACCACTGAACCACCAAGGAAGCCCCACCTGGGGCTGTTCTGAGAGTTAAATGAGGTGACTTGTAATAAGACCTTAGCTGAGTACATGGCAAGTACTCAACAGAACCTACACCTCTGATAGAGATGTCTTGGAATTCCACAGCTGCTAACCCTAGTGGAGAACAAATCACTATGGACAGGAAAATAGAATGCTCTGATAGGCCATACTTGAGTCACATGGCTCCCCGCAGCGCTGGGGCAGGCACCATAAATCGGAAGGGTAATGGAAAATAGACACACACACACATTTCACAGAGATATAGGGGGAAATGCAAATATTTTTGACCTTTAGGTAATCCAGGTATTACAAAGATGCATCAACTCATTGCACAAATATCTACTGAATGCTGTGTACCAGACATGATGCATTGGGGAGGTAAGACAGGGTTTCTTCCACAAAGACTCTAATCCTCACCACTAGCCCACTGTGTAACCCTAAATGAGTCCTCAATCTCTCCCATTCTCCTATACATCATGTGTAATAATAAATGGCTCAAGAATGCTTGATTTTTTTTTTTATTATTGATTTCTTGTATAACACACAGGATCTTTTGCAGCACACAAGATTTTCTAGTTGCAACTAGCAGGATCTACTTCCCTTACCAGGGGATTGAACCCAGGCTCCCTGCATTGGGAGTGTGGAGTCTTTTTTTTTTTTTTAAACCTTTATTTTGCTTTTAGCTTTTACAAAGTTTTGTTGTTTACAGGTATGAAAGCTCCCAGATTAGTCATATGTATATCCCCCCCCTTCCCACCCCTCCCAACCATCACACAGCACCCCTGAAGGATCCCCTTTTCTCACAGAGCAATGACTAGAGCTATTTTCTTCACTTATGATAGTACAGGCCTTCATGCTACTTCCTTTACGCCTCCCACCCTCTGTTCCTTCCCCACAATGTCCATATGTCCACTGTTCATGTCAGTCTTTCCGTTGCTTCACTGCGTATGCCATCATCACCATCCTACTAGATTCCATATATATGTGTTAATATACTGTATTTGTCCTTCTCTTTCTGACTGACTTCACTTTTGATGATACGTTCTAGATTCAGCCACCTCATTAGGGCTGCTTCTTCTGCATTTCTCTTTACAGCTGTGTAGTATTCCATTGTATATATGTACCAGAGCTTTTGGATCCATTCGTTCGTCGATGGGCATCTAGGTTCCTTCCATGTTCTAGCTATTGTATAGAGAGCTGCAATGAACATTGGGGTACAGGTGCTTCTTTCAGTTTTGATTTCGTCAGGGTATAAGCCTAAGAGTGGGATTGCTGGGTCGTATGGTGCTTCTATTTTTAGTTTTTTAAGAAATCTCCAGACTATCTTCCATGAGAGTGTGGAGTCTTAACCACTGGACCACCCGGGAAGTCCTTGGAGGGCTTGATTTCTGGGTTGATTTCCAATTCTATATTCAATTAATGCCACCACCACCTCCCTGGAAACTGCTTTGAATCTTTTTTTCTAATGCTACCCATCTGGCCAATGCCATTCTACTTGCATGGCTTGTTGCCACCACAGAGAAACAAAGGAAAGAGGACTGAAATTAACTTAATCAACTCAGTCAACTATGACTGAGAGTCTGACTTTAGGGATCCAGAGTTCACTGAGTCTTGAGAGCCAGCTTTTGGGTGAGGAAGACCAGTAGAGAAAGAGGGGCCCGGGCAAGAGGAAGCAGGAAAGCCTAGCTCTGTGGAGGATGCCCTGAGCCACCGATGTTGCTTTTTCCCAGCTTCCAGTACCAGTCTGGATGAGCCACTTTCAAGCCAGGTCTGTTAAGGGTGCTTGGCAAAGAAAAAAAAAAACTCCTTGGTACCCTCTGCAGATTGCAAGCTAAAATTAGCAGTGGGAATAAAGCTGACTCCTTCAGAGTGATTGCAGGGCCCTGGAGGTGCTGTCTTTTGTCGATTACTCATGATGCTGGCTTGCAGGGAAATGGTGTCAGGTGCTTGAAATGTTTAGTGACCCTTAAAAGACAGAATATTGTAGCTGAGCCAAAGTGACCATGTCTGCTCTACCAATCCTTTATTCTTTCTCCAAAGTGATGAGCATAGTAATAATCAGGAAGCAAGAGGCTGACACCCCTCACATGCGGAGTCCTGCGGGATGGGCGCTGCACAACTTTAGGCGCTCCCAGTACATTGCAGTCTACGGAAGCCTAGGTGAGTGTTGCCCCCTAGAGGGATGCAGTGCACGTCAGTCCTTAATGCTGACACCAAAACTAAGGGAGAAAAGGCTGCTGTGGCAGGAATCCAGAGATCTTTCAATCAGCCAACACATAATTTTTATATTGACTATATACTGAAGTGATATGTTGAGACAGACACCGGGTTAAATGAAATATGTTATTATTGTTCATTTCATTTCTTTCTCTTTACGTGCTACTAAAGAAATTCAAGCCACATATGTGGCTTGTATTTGTACCTCATTACATTTCTATGGGACCAGCCTCTCTTAGAAGTAGCCTGGTAGGACCGTGCCAGGGTCAGGTCCATTTGCCTGTATGCCTACACCTTCTTTCCAATTCAAATTTTGCCACCACCACCTCCCTGGAAACTGCTTTGAATCTTTTTTTCTAATGCTACCCATCTGGCCAATGCCATTCTACTTGCATGGCTTGTTGCCACCACAGAGAAACAAAGGAAAGAGGACTGAAATTAACTTAATCAACTCAGTCAACTATGACTGAGAGTCTGACTTTAGGGATCCAGAGTTCACTGAGTCTTGAGAGCCAGCTTTTGGGTGAGGAAGACCAGTAGAGAAAGAGGGGCCCGGGCAAGAGGAAGCAGGAAAGCCTAGCTCTGTGGAGGATGCCCTGAGCCACCGATGTTGCTTTTTCCCAGCTTCCAGTACCAGTCTGGATGAGCCACTTTCAAGCCAGGTCTGTTAAGGGTGCTTGGCAAAAGAAAAAAAAAAAAAAAAACTCCTTGGTACCCTCTGCAGATTGCAAGCTAAAATTAGCAGTGGGAATAAAGCTGACTCCTTCAGAGTGATTGCAGGGCCCTGGAGGTGCTGTCTTTTGTCGATTACTCATGATGCTGGCTTGCAGGGAAATGGTGTCAGGTGCTTGAAATGTTTAGTGACCCTTAAAAGACAGAATATTGTAGCTGAGCCAAAGTGACCATGTCTGCTCTACCAATCCTTTATTCTTTCTCCAAAGTGATGAGCATAGTAATAATCAGGAAGCAAGAGGCTGACACCCCTCACATGCGGAGTCCTGCGGGATGGGCGCTGCACAACTTTAGGCGCTCCCAGTACATTGCAGTCTACGGAAGCCTAGGTGAGTGTTGCCCCCTAGAGGGATGCAGTGCACGTCAGTCCTTAATGCTGACACCAAAACTAAGGGAGAAAAGGCTGCTGTGGCAGGAATCCAGAGATCTTTCAATCAGCCAACACATAATTTTTATATTGACTATATACTGAAGTGATATGTTGAGACAGACACCGGGTTAAATGAAATATGTTATTATTGTTCATTTCATTTCTTTCTCTTTACGTGCTACTAAAGAAATTCAAGCCACATATGTGGCTTGTATTTGTGGCCTCATTACATTTCTATGGGACCAGCCTCTCTTAGAAGTAGCCTGGTAGGACCGTGCCAGCGGCTCACTGTGGCAACCCACTCCTCCACACCCTCTTCTGCTGCCTGTCCCACTTGCCTACACCTTCTTTGAGCTACCTTGGATCACCTCCCAAATAAATTAACTAGACCTAAATCTTGTCTCAAGGCATGCTTCTGGGGCAGACTAATAAAAGACTTACTCCCGGGCTTCCCTGGTGGTCCAGTGGGTAGGGAGTCCACCTTGCAGTGCAGGGGGCACCGGTTTGATCCCTGGCCCGGGAGAGTCCCATGTGCCGTGGAGTGGCTGGACCGATGTGTCCAATTGCGAGCCAGCACTCTGCAGCAAGAGAGGCCACTGTTATGGGAGGCCCACACATGCCAAAGAATAAAGATGGATGAAAATAAATGGATAAAAAAATCAATAAAAGAGGCCAAAAATTTTTTTAAAAGACTTTCTCCCATGGTACAGGGAATTGTGCTAATCTCTACCTTTCCTTATATGCAGTTTGCATATAACCAGGCATTACAGGAAAGGTTAAACATCAGATTTAAGTAACAGAACAAAAGATGTGCACGATTACCTGCTGCGTGAGTAGAGAGGAACTGCAAGGATCCTGAAGGAGAAATGATATCAACAGGGAGTGGTGTGGTTGGCCAAGATCTCTGCTTGGCCACACAAGAGCTAAGTGCTTTCGTTTTGCTGCCACAAATGGGTTGTGAAATACAAAGTACGAGCAAGGACCTAGACTCAAGGAATGAGTTCAGTGTCGATAGCAGTGTGCTTTGTATGTTGTGGGGAGTTCACTTTGAAATGCACTGCATAAGAGTGTGTGTGTGTTGTGTGTGTGTGTGTACTGGGGGTTGGGGAGGGTGCTAGATCTGATTCTCTTATTTCACTCATTCCTCTTGTGAACAAAGCTTCCAAGGGGAGGGGAGGCAGCCTATTTCAGAAAACATACTTTCCAGAAAAGGATCAAATGCTCTACCCCTTCCCCATTAGCACTTTGCTTTTTGTGACTGAGATGAGCAACTGTAAATGTCACCAGAGGAGGGACAAGTTTTCATTCTATGAGCAACACTGACCGTTCACTATGTACCAGATACTGTTGAAAGAGCAGTGCAGAAAACAAAGAGGAAATGCTTTGTGGCCTTCAGGAAAAAGAAATAACCCCCTGCCACCATTCAGGCCTTTAAAATAAGCAGTTAGATGAACCCCACTAAAAGTATAAAAAAGAAATAATTAAAGTGTCGTGAAGACCAGACATTTGGGAAGCTATCCATTCTCTTATCTGCTGTTCTACTTTATAGGAATTATAGCCACTTAAAAAATAAGAGTCCAGGGTTAGTTGGAATTTTACCAGTGGTAGATACAGTATTTCTTCTGCAGGAGAACAAACACACAAAAAGAACTGGGGTGGGAGTGCTGTCCATGCTACCAGTTGGCTACTCAGTTAGCCCAGCCCAGATTTGAGCATAATTATGCGTTCCCTCATAACTTTCCAGAGGTAACATTCTGCCTTCAATATGTAAATGGGAATCACAGTCTACAATTATATGGGTATGCCTGTGTATATTAAAAACAGCTTTTCATGCTTTTTAACGTTTTATTTTTCTGTTTTCTGATTCACAGATTTCTGCTTTATTTCAGTTTCTGTTGCAATATCTCAGTTTTTTCATTTTTATCTTTTTATTTTTTGATCACACTGCATGGCATGTTTGATTTAAGTTCCTCAATCAGGGACTGAACCCATGCCCCCTGTATTGGAAGGGAAGAGTCTTAACCACTAGACCACCAGCAGTCCTTCTTTCATGTATTATTATTTTAAATGTTCTGTCCTGATTTAAAGATAAGTTCCTTTAAAATACATAGAATTAGGGCTTCCCTGGTGGTCCAGTGGGTAAGGACAGCGCCTTGCAGTGCAAGGGGCGCCGGTTCGATCCCTGTCCTGGGAAGATCCCACGAGCCGCGGAGCGGCTGGACCCATGTGTCCAATTACCGAGCCGGAGTTCTGGAGCGCATGCGCCCAGAGCCGGTGCTCTGCAACAACAGAGGCCACCGCGATGGGAGGCCCACACGGGCCAAAGAACAAAGATGGATGAAAATGGATAAATGAAAGACCAATAGAAGTGGCCCACCTGCTCCCTTGCCTCCCCAACTGGCCCCTCCACCCGCCCCCACCCCCACCAAAAAAAAAAAAAAAATCCATAGAATTAGAAAGTTTTTCTATCAATTCAGTCCAAATGGTCATAAAAAGGCACTTCATCTTGAAGATGATATTCTTCCTTACAGCTAGTTGCAAATCTCTCCTGCTTAGATGTGGAAGTTGCAGATTCAACCGTCTATAAGATCAGTTGTTGTTCAGTTGTTAATTCGTGTCCGACTCTTTCAACTCCATGGCCCACCAGGCTTCTCGTGGTTCCCCTAAGTTGCAGGGTTAGTTGGAATTTTACCAGTGGTAGATACAGTATTTCTTCTGCAGGAGAACAAACACACAAAAAGAACTGGGGTGGGAGTGCTGTCCATGCTACCAGTTGGCTACTCAGTTAGCCCAGCCCAGATTTGAGCATAATTATGCGTTCCCTCATAACTTTCCAGAGGTAACATTCTGCCTTCAATATGTAAATGGGAATCACAGTCTACAATTATATGGGTATGCCTGTGTATATTAAAAACAGCTTTTCATGCTTTTTAACGTTTTATTTTTCTGTTTTCTGATTCACAGATTTCTGCTTTATTTCAGTTTCTGTTGCAATATCTCAGTTTTTTCATTTTTATCTTTTTATTTTTTGATCACACTGCATGGCATGTTTGATTTAAGTTCCTCAATCAGGGACTGAACCCATGCCCCCTGTATTGGAAGGGAAGAGTCTTAACCACTAGACCACCAGCAGTCCTTCTTTCATGTATTATTATTTTAAATGTTCTGTCCTGATTTAAAGATAAGTTCCTTTAAAATACATAGAATTAGGGCTTCCCTGGTGGTCCAGTGGGTAAGGACAGCGCCTTGCAGTGCAAGGGGCGCCGGTTCGATCCCTGTCCTGGGAAGATCCCACGAGCCGCGGAGCGGCTGGACCCATGTGTCCAATTACCGAGCCGGAGTTCTGGAGCGCATGCGCCCAGAGCCGGTGCTCTGCAACAACAGAGGCCACCGCGATGGGAGGCCCACACGGGCCAAAGAACAAAGATGGATGAAAATGGATAAATGAAAGACCAATAGAAGTGGCCCACCTGCTCCCTTGCCTCCCCAACTGGCCCCTCCACCCGCCCCCACCCCACCAAAAAAAAAAACTTAAAAATCCATAGAATTAGAAAGTTTTTCTATCAATTCAGTCCAAATGGTCATAAAAAGGCACTTCATCTTGAAGATGATATTCTTCCTTACAGCTAGTTGCAAATCTCTCCTGCTTAGATGTGGAAGTTGCAGATTCAACCGTCTATAAGATCAGTTGTTGTTCAGTTGTTAATTCGTGTCCGACTCTTTCAACTCCATGGCCCACCAGGCTTCTCTGTCCACGGGACTTCCCAGGCAAGAATACTGCCATGGGGTGCTGTGCCCTCCTCCAAGGGATCTTCCTGACCCAGAGATCCAACCCATGTTTCCTGCATTGCTAGGTGACCACTGAGCCACCAGGGCAGGGTAAATTACTAAAATGGGACATTTTAAATAGTAACTCACATGGCTTCTGTATTGGGGAGCTAAGTGGAGCAGAGGGGACTGGTTACCAGGGGAGTGTGTGTGGTCTGAAGGGAGAAGTTTCTACTCAACTCCAGCCATTGTGTCCGTGCAGGACAACAAACTCCTCTTACAAAGTTAGCTAGTTATTCTGGAGATGTTCAAAAACTCTCTCAATTAAAAGTCTAGTTAGGACTTCCCTGGTGGTCCAGCAGGTAAAGAGTCCACCTTGTGGTGCAAGGCGCACTGGTTTGATCCCTGGCCTGGGAAGATCCCGGGTGCCTCAGAGCGGCTGGATCCGTGTGTTTACAAGGCAGCTCTCTGAAACGCATGCGCCCAGAGCCGGTGCTCTGCAACAAGAGGGGCAACTGCAATGGCTCACAAAGGCCAAAAGAATAAAAGATGGATGAAAATAAATAAATAAAAAACCAGTAAAAGAGGCCAAAATTTTCATTTCTTATCATTTACTATGCAAGCCAAAGAGAACACCCATGGCTTGGATCTTAGTGGTTTTCACTTTGGAATCTCTGTTCAAGGCTGGTTCTCTTACTTAAAATCTCATACACTTAGAAGAATGGAAGATGTAAAAAGTTATTTTCTTCCCCATTTCAAAGAAGGAAAATTTGAGGTACAAAAACATCTTAGAGCAATAGACGGAAGCCAGCACCTCCAGGGCCTAGTCACCACTCTGAAGGAGTCAGCTCCATGTCCACTGCTAATTGTAACTTACAATGGTATACAAATACCAGTGAGTCTGTCTGTCAAGTATTTTTGGTTTTGTGGGCTGGACAGTTTTTTTCGTAACTACTCAGCTCTGCCCTTTTAGTGCAAAAGAAAGCAGTCATGGGCAATGTGCAAATCTGTGGGCTTGGCTGTGTTCCAGTAAGACTTAATTCACAAAATTGTATTTGGTCTGTGGGTCGTAGTTTGTCCGACTCTTTCAACTCCATGGCCCACCAGGCTTCTCTGTCCACGGGACTTCCCAGGCAAGAATACTGCCATGGGGTGCTGTGCCCTCCTCCAAGGGATCTTCCTGACCCAGAGATCCAACCCATGTTTCCTGCATTGCTAGGTGACCACTGAGCCACCAGGGCAGGGTAAATTACTAAAATGGGACATTTTAAATAGTAACTCACATGGCTTCTGTATTGGGGAGCTAAGTGGAGCAGAGGGGACTGGTTACCAGGGGAGTGTGTGTGGTCTGAAGGGAGAAGTTTCTACTCAACTCCAGCCATTGTGTCCGTGCAGGACAACAAACTCCTCTTACAAAGTTAGCTAGTTATTCTGGAGATGTTCAAAAACTCTCTCAATTAAAAGTCTAGTTAGGACTTCCCTGGTGGTCCAGCAGGTAAAGAGTCCACCTTGTGGTGCAAGGCGCACTGGTTTGATCCCTGGCCTGGGAAGATCCCGGGTGCCTCAGAGCGGCTGGATCCGTGTGTTTACAAGGCAGCTCTCTGAAACGCATGCGCCCAGAGCCGGTGCTCTGCAACAAGAGGGGCAACTGCAATGGCTCACAAAGGCCAAAAGAATAAAAGATGGATGAAAATAAATAAATAAAAAACCAGTAAAAGAGGCCAAAAATTTTCATTTCTTATCATTTACTATGCAAGCCAAAGAGAACACCCATGGCTTGGATCTTAGTGGTTTTCACTTTGGAATCTCTGTTCAAGGCTGGTTCTCTTACTTAAAATCTCATACACTTAGAAGAATGGAAGATGTAAAAAGTTATTTTCTTCCCCATTTCAAAGAAGGAAAATTTGAGGTACAAAAACATCTTAGAGCAATAGACGGAAGCCAGCACCTCCAGGGCCTAGTCACCACTCTGAAGGAGTCAGCTCCATGTCCACTGCTAATTGTAACTTACAATGGTATACAAATACCAGTGAGTCTGTCTGTCAAGTATTTTTGGTTTTGTGGGCTGGACAGTTTTTTTCGTAACTACTCAGCTCTGCCCTTTTAGTGCAAAAGAAAGCAGTCATGGGCAATGTGCAAATCTGTGGGCTTGGCTGTGTTCCAGTAAGACTTAATTCACAAAATTGTATTTGGTCTGTGGGTCGTAGTTTGCTGACCCCTGGTTCAGAATAAAAATGTGATGATGTGGACTTCCTGGTGTCAGTGGTTGGGACTCTGTATGTCCAATGCAGGGGGCGCAGGTTTGATCCCTGGTAGGGGAACTAGGATCCCACATGCTGTTCAGCATGGCCAAACAAAGAAAATAAAAAGATGTGTGATGGGACAAAGTATGCTGCTTAGTTCAAGATGCCGAGAGGCTTCTCTGCAGAAGCACTTAAAACCCTGGAATTTAAATCAAAATCCAGGATAATCATGGGAGGTGAGATACCAAAAACAAAATTGCTAAAGTGATTTTAGGCCACAAATGCCAAAATTCTACCCTAGCATGTTCTGCCTAGATTGGCTCTGGATAAAGTAATGTGAACAGGGGCATATTCAATGGAGATTGGTGATACAAGACGCAACCAGAAAAGGCCTCCTGTTTCATCTGGTGTGTGTGCCTGCCATCCCACTCCAACCCACCCCCAATCCACCACCGGTGGCCACTGTGTGGAAAATTTCGGGTCATGAGCCTTCACACGAGGACCTTAGTAATGTCTGTCAAGGGCATAAAGGAGGAGAACACAGATGAGGGTGCCACATAACTGCCATCTCTAGAACCACACCACACGGGGAAGGACAGGGCATCAACAAATGGAATGTGTAAGCCGTATAACCCCAAATATAATTATCTTCAAACTGGCAAAATAGGACTCTGTTTTTTAAATACTAATCTTACCTTGCTAATAATGAACAAGACTTATCCAAAAAAGTTTCTATTACAGTAGGCAGTAGGGGGCCAGGCTAGGTCACCTCTGAATATTCTTCTCAGCCCTGCACAGGACTCTATGATTTTTCAAGACACCTCACTGTACTATCCCAGCTGTCTTTCAGGTGGCTTGGTCTTCCCAACAGCTTTGCTTTGAAGATGTCATGAATATTTAAACACACTTTAGGCCAAACATTCTTCACGCTTCTCATTTCACCCACACTCCAAAGGTGGGTTTGTTTGGCAAGAAAACTCATTTCTGAAATGCGTGTATGTACACACATATGCATATAAACCCACTGGCATTGTTTATTTTTTTTTTAAGATTTATTTATTTTGGTGGGGGTGGGGTGGGGTGGGGAGGGAGGGGAGCAGGCAGGCCACTTCTATTGGTCTTTCATTTGTCCATTTTCATCCATCTTTGTTCGTCGGCCCGTGTGGGCCTCCCATCACGGTGGCCTCTGTTGTCACAGAGCACTGGCTCTGGGGGCGCATGCACTCCAGAGCTCCGGCTCGGTAATTGGACACATGGGTCCAGCCGCTCCGCGGCACGTGGGATCTTCCCAGGCCAGGGATCGAACTGGTGCCCCTTGCACTGCAAGGCGGTGTCCTTACCCCTGGACCACCAGGGAAGCCCTGGCATTGTTTTATATACACATTCTCGGACTTCCATGGTGTGTGTATGTAAATTCCTCCTCTTAAATCCTGACACTCAGCTCTGAAGTCAAAGTATGTAAGTCAAGACCACTGACGTGTCTTCAGGCACACACCAGCAGGTGTGTGGTTATGGATGGACTGATTATTTGGAAATGACTTCTGAATGTTCTCACTGCAGTTATTCATTGACTGTGACCTCAGAAACCACACTGACAGTGAGAAAGCCAATGTCCTCTTCATGGTCTGGATGAGGAAGAGGTTCAATGAGTCACAGACAGTCCCAGAGAGAGATGGGGACAGGCAAGACATGAAGGGTTGCTTAAATATACGTAAGATGCTTTGTTGTTGTTTTAGATTTTATACCCATCAGAGTGGAGAGAATAATCAGAGAAAAAAAATTGTAGAAGCTGAATATAAACGAAAACAAAAAACCAACCAAACCAAACAACAACAGTGGATAAAGCAGAGGAACATGGATTAGCAGCACCTGATCAGAAAGGCATACGCCTCTAGAAATAAAGGCCAAGGCAGTGGGAGTGACTGAAATTCAGTTTAATAAGCTGTCAGTTCATTATATCATCTGTTTCATACAGCAAAACCACCAGATCCCACCTGGTCTTTCAGGTGGCTTGGTCTTCCCAACAGCTTTGCTTTGAAGATGTCATGAATATTTAAACACACTTTAGGCCAAACATTCTTCACGCTTCTCATTTCACCCACACTCCAAAGGTGGGTTTGTTTGGCAAGAAAACTCATTTCTGAAATGCGTGTATGTACACACATATGCATATAAACCCACTGGCATTGTTTATTTTTTTTTTAAGATTTATTTATTTTGGTGGGGGTGGGGTGGGGTGGGGAGGGAGGGGAGCAGGCAGGCCACTTCTATTGGTCTTTCATTTGTCCATTTTCATCCATCTTTGTTCGTCGGCCCGTGTGGGCCTCCCATCACGGTGGCCTCTGTTGTCACAGAGCACTGGCTCTGGGGGCGCATGCACTCCAGAGCTCCGGCTCGGTAATTGGACACATGGGTCCAGCCGCTCCGCGGCACGTGGGATCTTCCCAGGCCAGGGATCGAACTGGTGCCCCTTGCACTGCAAGGCGGTGTCCTTACCCCTGGACCACCAGGGAAGCCCTGGCATTGTTTTATATACACATTCTCGGACTTCCATGGTGTGTGTATGTAAATTCCTCCTCTTAAATCCTGACACTCAGCTCTGAAGTCAAAGTATGTAAGTCAAGACCACTGACGTGTCTTCAGGCACACACCAGCAGGTGTGTGGTTATGGATGGACTGATTATTTGGAAATGACTTCTGAATGTTCTCACTGCAGTTATTCATTGACTGTGACCTCAGAAACCACACTGACAGTGAGAAAGCCAATGTCCTCTTCATGGTCTGGATGAGGAAGAGGTTCAATGAGTCACAGACAGTCCCAGAGAGAGATGGGGACAGGCAAGACATGAAGGGTTGCTTAAATATACGTAAGATGCTTTGTTGTTGTTTTAGATTTTATACCCATCAGAGTGGAGAGAATAATCAGAGAAAAAAAATTGTAGAAGCTGAATATAAACGAAAACAAAAAACCAACCAAACCAAACAACAACAGTGGATAAAGCAGAGGAACATGGATTAGCAGCACCTGATCAGAAAGGCATACGCCTCTAGAAATAAAGGCCAAGGCAGTGGGAGTGACTGAAATTCAGTTTAATAAGCTGTCAGTTCATTATATCATCTGTTTCATACAGCAAAACCACCAAGATCCCAACCTGGCAAGGGAAAGGAGGTTTCTTCTTTAGAGAAGATAAAACTAAAGGTCTCTGGACTAAAGGACTCCAGAACACGTTAAAAAAGAGAGAATGAAAAATAAGGAAACAAAAACAGATCTAAAAAAAAAAGAATGTTTTAATGAAAGAACAAAAGTTAAACTCCATAGAAAGCTTAGAGAATAAAATTGAGGACATCACCCAGAACAGAAAGTAAAAAGACAAAGAAAAATAGGAGAGAAATGAAAATTTAAAGACTGTTAATAGAAAGTCTGCTATCAAAATAACAGGAATCCTTGAATGCAAAAAAAGAAAAAAATGCAGGTGAGGAAATCATCCATTATATGACTTATCTATCGCTGCATAAAAAAAGAAATCACCCCATGGCTTCTCTGGTGGCTCAGTGGTAAAGAATCTGCCTGACAATGCAGGAGACACAAGTTTGATCCCTGGTCCAGGAAGACCCCGCATGCAATGGAGCAACTAAACCCTGTGCAACACAACTACTGAGCCTGCTCTCTGCAACAAGAGAAGCCACCTCAATGAGAAGCCCACACACCACAACTAAACAGTAGCCTCTACTTTGTGCAATTAGAGAAAAGCTTGTGCAGTAACGAAGACCCAGTGCCGCCAATAAGTAAAGAAAATTATTTTTTAAAGAAATCACCCCAATCACAGAAAAACTTAAAACAAATGTTTATTCTCTTACCTAGATTCTGAAGGTCAGGAGTCTGGGAGCAGCTTAATGGAGTAGTTGTGGCTCAGGATCTTCTACAAGGTTTCAGTCTAGCTGTCAGCAAGGGCTGCTTTCTCATCTGAGGCTGGAATGGGGCTAGAGGATTTTTTCCCGGAATTACTCACTCACGTGGCTACTGGCAGAAGCCTCAGTTCCTAATTGGCTGTTGGCAGAAGGGCTCAGTTCTTTGCCACAGGGGCCTCACCATAAGGCTTCTTCACATGGTAGCTGGCTTCCCCCAAAGGAAGTGATCCAAAAGAAAGAGAGAACATGGCCAAATGGAAGTCACAGTGTCTTTTACATCCCAATCTCAGAAGTGAGTTACTATCATTTCCACTGTATGTTGCTGATCAGAGACCAACCTTGGTCCAATAATGAGGGTGAACTGTACGAGAGTATGATTATCAAGAGGTGAGGATCATTGGGACCATCTTGGAGGCTGATCCACGAAATATATATGGGTATTTATTTGTGTGTATGTGTATATACACATACATATTTCAATTCTCAGAATTTGAGGATCTAAGTTTCCAGAACTGAAAAACCATTCAGCTCTATGCACCCAGGTCACAGCCCACTGTCATGAACTTCCAAAACACCAAGGATCCCATGAGTTCCCAGAGATGTTAAAAATTCACATCACTGAAAAAGGCACACAGACGACCAATAGGTGCATGAAAAGGTGCTCAGGAAATGGAAGTCAAAGCCATGATGAGATGTTACCTCACATCTATAAAATGGTTATTACCAAAAGGACAAGAATTAATGAGTGCTGGCCAGGATATGGAGAAAAGAAAACTCTTGTGCAGAGTTGGTGGGAATGTAAATTTGGGCAGCCACTATGGAAAAAGTATGGATTCCTCAAGAAATTAAAAATGGACTACCAACAACCCAACCCTACTGAGCCTGCTCTCTGCAACAAGAGAAGCCACCTCAATGAGAAGCCCACACACCACAACTAAACAGTAGCCTCTACTTTGTGCAATTAGAGAAAAGCTTGTGCAATAACGAAGACCCAGTGCCGCCAATAAGTAAAGAAAATTATTTTTTAAAGAAATCACCCCAATCACAGAAAAACTTAAAACAAATGTTTATTCTCTTACCTAGATTCTGAAGGTCAGGAGTCTGGGAGCAGCTTAATGGAGTAGTTGTGGCTCAGGATCTTCTACAAGGTTTCAGTCTAGCTGTCAGCAAGGGCTGCTTTCTCATCTGAGGCTGGAATGGGGCTAGAGGATTTTTTCCCGGAATTACTCACTCACGTGGCTACTGGCAGAAGCCTCAGTTCCTAATTGGCTGTTGGCAGAAGGGCTCAGTTCTTTGCCACAGGGGCCTCACCATAAGGCTTCTTCACATGGTAGCTGGCTTCCCCCAAAGGAAGTGATCCAAAAGAAAGAGAGAACATGGCCAAATGGAAGTCACAGTGTCTTTTACATCCCAATCTCAGAAGTGAGTTACTATCATTTCCACTGTATGTTGCTGATCAGAGACCAACCTTGGTCCAATAATGAGGGTGAACTGTACGAGAGTATGATTATCAAGAGGTGAGGATCATTGGGACCATCTTGGAGGCTGATCCACGAAATATATATGGGTATTTATTTGTGTGTATGTGTATATACACATACATATTTCAATTCTCAGAATTTGAGGATCTAAGTTTCCAGAACTGAAAAACCATTCAGCTCTATGCACCCAGGTCACAGCCCACTGTCATGAACTTCCAAAACACCAAGGATCCCATGAGTTCCCAGAGATGTTAAAAATTCACATCACTGAAAAAGGCACACAGACGACCAATAGGTGCATGAAAAGGTGCTCAGGGAAATGGAAGTCAAAGCCATGATGAGATGTTACCTCACATCTATAAAATGGTTATTACCAAAAGGACAAGAATTAATGAGTGCTGGCCAGGATATGGAGAAAAGAAAACTCTTGTGCAGAGTTGGTGGGAATGTAAATTTGGGCAGCCACTATGGAAAAAGTATGGAGATTCCTCAAGAAATTAAAAATAGGACTACCAGATGATCTAGGCATCCCACTCTTGGGTATATATATCCAAAGAAGATGAAATCATCATCTCAAAGACATATCTGCACCAACCTGTCACTGAAGAATTATTCACAATAACCAAGATATGAGAAAAACCTGTGTTCACTGATAGATGAATAGATAAAGAAAATGTGGCACAGGGAATTCCCTGGCAGTCCAGTGGTTACAACTCAGTGCTTTCACCGCTGTAGGACCAGGTTCAATCCCTGGTCAGGAAACTAAGATCCCACCAAAATAAAAAATTTAAAAAAAACAAAAAGTGCATGCACACACACAAAAGGAAATTCTACCATTTGCAATGAATGAACCTTGAGGACACTATGCTAAGTGAAATAAGCAAAAGAAAAATGCTGCATTATCACATACATCTAGAATCTAAAAAAAAAAAAAAAAGAACTCATAGAAACATAGACTGATGGTTGCCAGAGGTGGGGTCTAAGAGGTGGGGGAAATGGGTGAAGGTGGTCAGTGGTACAAACTTCCAGTTGTAAAATAAATGAAGTCTGAGGATGTAATGGACAACATGGTGTGACTATAGTTAATAATACTGTACTGTGTGCTTGGAAGTTACTAAGACTGTAGATCTTAAAAGTTCACAACACGCACAAAATGAAAACTAATGAGGTGATGGATATGTTAACTAGCCCTATTGGTAATCACAACACTCATGTATCAAGTCATGTGGTACACCTCAAACGTGTACAGAACACTATAAACCAAGTATATAATGATAAAGCTGGGGGAAAAAGTCAGATCAAAGAGTCAGTAGTCAGAATGGCTTCAGACTTCTCCAGGAAAATACTGGAAGCTAGAAAACACACAGTGCCTTCAGAATCTTACAAAAGATTTCCAAGCCAGAGTTAAACTCACCAAAATGGAAAACATTGGGAAGAAGAAAAATCCAACTTTAGAAGCTGGAAGCTAAAAAACAAAAAACACTGAATTATAAAACTTGACAAGGAAGGTCTTGAAAATAATGAATTAGCGGCACAAAAAATTTCTAGAAATGGAGGTTAAGGAAGGGAGGGGCTATCTCTACGGTTAAGTGTTAAGTACTCAGGAGGCCTTTTCAGTTCTGGAAATATACAGGCCTAAATTCTGGGCACGAAAAATGTAGTTATATTAGCCAAAGAATCAATAAAGAGAAGACTCAAAGTGTTCTGAATCACTCTTGGTAAGTTACTGCAAGATGTGTTTCTACCCAAATGGGGGAGGAGATAGAGAAACAAGAAGACAAGAGAAACAAGAAATGGGAGATCTAAACCCAAAGAGAGGCAGAGGGGAGCTCCAGAATGGCGGTGAGGAGGGCATCCTGGAGGGACTGCTGTGTTCCAGGCTGTGGGGCAACCAGTCCAGAGTGGAGGTCAGAGTTCCCAGGTAGGAAGCTCTTCAAGGTGAGGAAATAGATGGTATACCTGGCGCATCTCCATGTCTTACGGGGAGCTGAGACACTCATTGAAGGATTCGAGGTCAAATCTGTAACAGTACACAGAAGACCAAGAAAACAACAAAAATGAGGGGAAAATGCAAGACAATTATTGACTCCTGGGGTAGGAGGGGACACTGTCCAGGAAAAAAAAGGAAACCAGTTTACAACATGAGTCAGCTCCCACTATTTACAACCATAATATGTAGATGCTCAACAATGACTTAAAATTATGAAAGGTCTATAGTGGGGGGGAGTCAGAATGCCTTCCACAGGTGAAATTCAATAGAGAACACTCGGGACAGAAATATCTAATATCAGTAACAAAGAGTTACAGAGGTTAAATACCAAAATAATCAGCTAAAAGAGGTGAGATGGTTGATTCTGGGAGGGAAAACGAAGAAGAAAACAGAGGCCTACTGTACTCTGTGGCCAACTTCACAGAATCCTTTGACTTTAACTACATATGCATGCCTTTGATCTTGGAGAGAGATTACTAGGCTGCACTGAGAAATAAGGCAACAGCCACCTGTCCATTTGGCTCCATAAGCATTTAGTGAGTGCCCACAGTATACCAGTCCCTGGCAATCTGGAGGGAAAACAAAAAAAGGACCCAGGCCTTTTCTTCCCTGGCTCACAGTCCATTAGCACAACCAGATGGGCAGCAGTTCAAACTCCTCTCTAGATGAGGTATTAATATGGTGACGCGAAGAGGCCTGGCCACCTGAGTGTCTTGAATGTCAAGGCCTGTGGCTAGCAGTTTCTGTTGGTTGCTGTGGGCAAGGCAGAAGTGGGTTTGGCCTCAAGTCATGATGGGACTCACGCAGGTGTGGAAGATGACAACTAAGATAATTCTGTGGGACACATTTTCTAAAGTGCTAAGGGCAACCTAAGGCTTGTCTCAAGCATGAGGGTGATTGTTCTGGCTGCTATGTTTCCATGACCTCATTTAATCCTCACAATGAACTTCTGAGGTGGCTAACCAGGTGTGAAAAATGGAAGGGGTCGACCCCAATGATATCTTAAGCTTCCTCTGGACTTTGAAACTCTTGTGTTAGGGGCAGGGGGAGCCAGTGAGGAAAAGAAACATTTGAAGAGGGTACAGAGGTGAACACACTTTTCTCCTCTGAGCCTCCATTTCCTAATCTGGAAAACTGTTGCTGTTCTTTAGTTGCTAAGTGGTGTCAGATTCTTCTACGACCCCACAGACTGTAGCCCACCAGACTCCTCCGTCCATGGAATTTCCCAGGCAAGAATACTGCAGTGGGGGCTTCCCTGGTGGCTCAGTGGCAAAGAATCCGCCTGCTAATGTAGGAGACAAGGATTTGATCCCTGATCCACGAGAACCCACATACGGGAGCAACTAAGCCCGTACACCACAACTACTGAAATTCAATAGAGAACACTCGGGACAGAAATATCTAATATCAGTAACAAAGAGTTACAGAGGTTAAATACCAAAATAATCAGCTAAAAGAGGTGAGATGGTTGATTCTGGGAGGGAAAACGAAGAAGAAAACAGAGGCCTACTGTACTCTGTGGCCAACTTCACAGAATCCTTTGACTTTAACTACATATGCATGCCTTTGATCTTGGAGAGATTACTAGGCTGCACTGAGAAATAAGGCAACAGCCACCTGTCCATTTGGCTCCATAAGCATTTAGTGAGTGCCCACAGTATACCAGTCCCTGGCAATCTGGAGGGAAAACAAAAAAAGGACCCAGGCCTTTTCTTCCCTGGCTCACAGTCCATTAGCACAACCAGATGGGCAGCAGTTCAAACTCCTCTCTAGATGAGGTATTAATATGGTGACGCGAAGAGGCCTGGCCACCTGAGTGTCTTGAATGTCAAGGCCTGTGGCTAGCAGTTTCTGTTGGTTGCTGTGGGCAAGGCAGAAGTGGGTTTGGCCTCAAGTCATGATGGGACTCACGCAGGTGTGGAAGATGACAACTAAGATAATTCTGTGGGACACATTTTCTAAAGTGCTAAGGGCAACCTAAGGCTTGTCTCAAGCATGAGGGTGATTGTTCTGGCTGCTATGTTTCCATGACCTCATTTAATCCTCACAATGAACTTCTGAGGTGGCTAACCAGGTGTGAAAAATGGAAGGGGTCGACCCCAATGATATCTTAAGCTTCCTCTGGACTTTGAAACTCTTGTGTTAGGGGCAGGGGGAGCCAGTGAGGAAAAGAAACATTTGAAGAGGGTACAGAGGTGAACACACTTTTCTCCTCTGAGCCTCCATTTCCTAATCTGGAAAACTGTTGCTGTTCTTTAGTTGCTAAGTGGTGTCAGATTCTTCTACGACCCCACAGACTGTAGCCCACCAGACTCCTCCGTCCATGGAATTTCCCAGGCAAGAATACTGCAGTGGGGGCTTCCCTGGTGGCTCAGTGGCAAAGAATCCGCCTGCTAATGTAGGAGACAAGGATTTGATCCCTGATCCACGAGAACCCACATACGGGAGCAACTAAGCCCGTACACCACAACTACTGAGCCTGTGCTCTAAAGTCTGGGAGCTGCAAATAGCTGCAAATCGAAGCTTGTGCATGCTTAAAGGTCATGCTCCACAACAAGAGAAGCCACCACAATGAGAGGCCTGCGCACTCCAACTAAAGAGTAGCTTCTGCTTGCTATTAACAGAAGGACCATGCAGCAATGAAGACCCAGCACAATCAAAAATAAATTAATAAAGAAAACTTAAGTGGATTGTCATTTCCTTCTCCAGGGGATCTTCCCAACCTAGGGACTGAACCTGTGTCTCCTGCATGGTAGGAAGATTCTTTGCCACTGAGCCAGCAGGGAAGCCCCACTTCTGGAAAACTAGGGAATTGTTAAGACACATCTCTCATGCTCGTTGAGTATATTAGATAAGATGATGTATGGAACGCTCTTAGCACTTGCCTGGGCACAGAGTAAGTACTAAGTAAGCGTAAGAGTAAGTGTTCAACAGCCCTTATTCATTACTATTCCTCATACGCTACAGTAGGCTTGGAGCTCTGAAAGCTCCCACTTCTAGTAAGGTCAAAGCACCATGTCTGTGGTAAGAAGGGGGATCAAAGCAGAAGAAAAGGGAGTCAAACAGAATGACTGTCTAACAGGGATGTGTGCTGTTGCCCTTTATTGGTTTTACATATGAGTTAGTTTACGAATACTTTCAGGAGCATGTAAGTGTGAAATTGGAAAGCGTCACTGCAGGATCGCCACGAGCCGCTGCACTGGCGATATAAAAGGGGAGGAGAGGGGACACAGCAAGCCAAGGAGAGGAAGAAAAGGAGAGAGGCAGAGAAAAACAAGGTGAGTCCCAGGTATGGAAGGACAAAAAGATACAGGTCTAGGGAGCAAACTGGCTTTAAAGTTCAAAGCACATTCATCCAGGTTGATGGCTAAACACACACTTCGTTGATTTTTTAAACACGCCCCCACTCTCCCACCTCTGTGCTTTCGCTTGGGCTGTCTCTTCTGTCCTCCAGGTGATTTTTTTTATATTCCCCGCCACAGACACTGCTCGAGGCTGGCCAGGTTTTCAGGCCAAGCTTCAATTTTATTTTCTTTCAGGAAAACTTATAAAGCATTCTGTGGTTAATAGACGACAGACTGGCTCAGCAAGACCTGCTGCGGAACTGAGTTGGTTGAACTTGAGGCAAGTTTCTTCACCTCTAGAAACCTCAGTTTTCCAATCCATGAATGTAGATCCATATCGGGGAGAAGCTCCACAACAAGAGAAGCCACCACAATGAGAGGCCTGCGCACTCCAACTAAAGAGTAGCTTCTGCTTGCTATTAACAGAAGGACCATGCAGCAATGAAGACCCAGCACAATCAAAAATAAATTAATAAAGAAAACTTAAGTGGATTGTCATTTCCTTCTCCAGGGGATCTTCCCAACCTAGGGACTGAACCTGTGTCTCCTGCATGGTAGGAAGATTCTTTGCCACTGAGCCAGCAGGGAAGCCCCACTTCTGGAAAACTAGGGAATTGTTAAGACACATCTCTCATGCTCGTTGAGTATATTAGATAAGATGATGTATGGAACGCTCTTAGCACTTGCCTGGGCACAGAGTAAGTACTAAGTAAGCGTAAGAGTAAGTGTTCAACAGCCCTTATTCATTACTATTCCTCATACGCTACAGTAGGCTTGGAGCTCTGAAAGCTCCCACTTCTAGTAAGGTCAAAGCACCATGTCTGTGGTAAGAAGGGGGATCAAAGCAGAAGAAAAGGGAGTCAAACAGAATGACTGTCTAACAGGGATGTGTGCTGTTGCCCTTTATTGGTTTTACATATGAGTTAGTTTACGAATACTTTCAGGAGCATGTAAGTGTGAAATTGGAAAGCGTCACTGCAGGATCGCCACGAGCCGCTGCACTGGCGATATAAAAGGGGAGGAGAGGGGACACAGCAAGCCAAGGAGAGGAAGAAAAGGAGAGAGGCAGAGAAAAACAAGGTGAGTCCCAGGTATGGAAGGACAAAAAGATACAGGTCTAGGGAGCAAACTGGCTTTAAAGTTCAAAGCACATTCATCCAGGTTGATGGCTAAACACACACTTCGTTGATTTTTTAAACACGCCCCCACTCTCCCACCTCTGTGCTTTCGCTTGGGCTGTCTCTTCTGTCCTCCAGGTGATTTTTTTTATATTCCCCGCCACAGACACTGCTCGAGGCTGGCCAGGTTTTCAGGCCAAGCTTCAATTTTATTTTCTTTCAGGAAAACTTATAAAGCATTCTGTGGTTAATAGACGACAGACTGGCTCAGCAAGACCTGCTGCGGAACTGAGTTGGTTGAACTTGAGGCAAGTTTCTTCACCTCTAGAAACCTCAGTTTTCCAATCCATGAATGTAGATCCATAGTCCACAACCTCACAGGGTTACAATAAATGACAGTGTACATGAAGGCTAAACCATCTGCTCAATATGTCGGCTGCTATTATTTTCTCTATCACCCGCATTTCAGTCCCACTCCCTCCACACCATTACACTGAACCAGAATGACTGACAACCACGGAACCATGTTTTTACCTCAAAACCCTCAGAAAGAGTCTGCCTAGTATACGACATAACGTGCAAGAGATGTGGTGTAAATACCATCTGAATTGAAAGCAATGACTCTCCCAGTCACAGGCTCATGACTGGCTGTTACAAGTAGAAGAAAAAACATCGCAAACAACTGGCTACAGGTGACCAGATGACCATGGCAAGCTTCCTGATCTTGTCTGGGAAGACACTGAAGCTTTCCAGGAAACCATTCTGTCACTGGGACCCTTTGGCTCCCAGAATAGTAAGAAACAACGAACACGTACTGAAGTCTCACTGTGTTTCAGACAAGCACTTACTGCTTCTAAGTGCTCTACCTCAAATAAATCAGCTAATCCTCAAAATAATTCCATAGACAAGCAGAAATTCTCACCCCATTTTATACAGGAGGAAACTGAATGACAAGCTGTCTTGGTTTACCAGGATCTGAGGGGGTTCCTGGTGGCTCAGACGGTAAAGAATCTGCCTGCAATGTGGGAGACCTGGGTTCAATCCCTGGGTTGGGAAGACCCCCTGGAGAAAGGAAAGGCTACCCACTCTAGTATTTTTGCTTGAGAATACCATGGCTTGTCCATGGGTTGATCACAAAGAGCTGGACACGACTGAGTGACTTTCACTTCACTTATACGAGAGAGTTCCTGGGATGTAAGACTTCCAGTGCTAAACCTAGAAAAGTCCCGAGTGAGTGCGCCCTAACACTAAAGCACACAGATGTTATGTAAATGTCCCAAGATCAATGAGCTGCCAAACAAGGATGACAAACCCAGGGCTCCCATCATCTCTACTGCAGACACACAGGCAAAAGTGAACCCATAAGACAACTAGCCAGGTCACAAAGTGGGCTCTCTACCAGGCTTCTCAGCACAGAGTCTGACATGAGTAGGTACTCAAATGACAGTCCTAACCATATTATAGCTGTACACTGCCCAGAGGCAGCCATGTGACTGCCAAATCATATCATCTCTGGGCCTCAGGTGCTTTCATCTTCAAGATAAGGGGTCAGACTAATCCAGGGATGGCAAATAATAGGCTCCCTTGCCTGTGGCAAGAGAAAGTACTTCCCACTCTACACAGACTTGGGCCACGGAATCCTCAACCCAACACACTGGGTATTCACAACCCATCTATAGCTGATGCTTACATCATCTCCTAAACCAGCGGCTTTACTTTCATCCTCTGTGGCCACTCAACTAGCTTCCAAGCAATCGCTCTGGTCTCTTAGGATTTGGCTCTGAGACTAACACATAAGGACAGAGGGCAGGCAGATGGTCACAGCATGATGATGGAAGGGACAGTCTCCATAGACTGGGCACTGCCTGTCCAGCCCTGGGCTACACACACACCTCAAGGTACAGCACCACGAACAAGAGCAGGGGCTTGGGAGAGACCACCCGTCCTTGGCATTCTGAATTGCTCCCTATATATAAGCTGTGTGACCTTGGGCAAGTTACCTAATCTCATTTCTCCATTTCCTTATCTACATAATAAGGATTATAAGACTGCCTAAGGATATAGGATTATACGGATTCGATTAGTTAAAATGTGTACAATGCCTAGCACACAGTAAGCAGTAGATGTGTTAGTATTATTAGAATCCTCAAAATCACTCTCTGAGGTGGATATTATTATTTAACAGATGAGGGAACTGAGGTTCAGAAGGATTAAGTTGCCCAAGGTCACACAGCTAGTTAAGCAGCAAAGCTGGATTCAAAGGCGGGTTTCTAAGCCTTTGCTCTGCCACACTGCATCCCTGTAAACATTCGATGGTGAAATGAGTGATTCTTGACTGTCAGCAGGGCCCTGCCTGGATTCCTGGGGCTGCTGTCCCCCAACCCTCAGCACCTGCTTGTCCCCTCCTGGCACTTTTCCCCTGGCTAGCTCTGCAACGCCACCTACTTTTACCCCCGGCCCATCTACACCATCAGCGTAGAGCGTGGATGCCAACGGATGTGTGCATCAGCCTACAGAAAACCAGAACACAGACTGCTGAGTCTCCAGCTCCTGGGAAACAGGGGAGAGAAGCTTTACCATTTTGATTATTGGTCTTCCCCTATCACTCAAGAGAATTTTGCTATTTTATGAAACTCTATTTTTCAGGGAATTGAGCACAGATTAGAGAAAATGGGTAAAAGGATTAAGCACCTAGGTACCTATGCTGTGTCTTATCTACCTCACCCCTCTGGGGAGTCTCTTAAACATAGAAATCTCTTTGTCTTAATACATAGCTATTCATAAAAATATCAATTCCAGTTAGCACTAAAGTTGCTACAGCTAATATATTGTATGCCATGCTACTATGTCCAAAAAAGATAAGCTGGTGCCATGTCTCTAGTTCATTCCATTTAGTGAGTGCTTTTTTTTTTTTGCCTGCACCATATGGCATGCAGAATCTTAGTTCCCTGATTGAGGGACTGAATCCATGGCCCCTGCAATGGAAGTGTAGTGTCTTAACCACTGAACTGCCAGGGAAGTCCCAGCTCAGGAAGTACCTACCCAACAATGGGGCCTGGGGAATCTAACACTAGTAAGAAACCAGAAATTGGTTCCATTCCCGATTCTGCCATGGTTGCTGGTAGGAGCTGAGCAGGCAGCTTCCAGCAAATGACACAGAATTGTGTGGCTCTTCCAGCCGGTGACTCCAAAGGATGCGATGTGCAAAGTCCACTGACATCCAGAGTGCAGCATGATGTCAGGTGTCCAGCTCTCTGTCCACATTGTACAACCAGGTCAATGGCTCCTAACCCTCCTTCTCACTTTATACGTAGGAAAGGCAGGAAGAAAGTGAGTTGGAAAAACAGATCTGTGTTTCCCTCCAAAGCCTTTCATTGCTCATGAGATCAAGTTAGCTACATCCAGACTGATAACTCTGTGTTCTCAATGGTTCCTTCCTTTGTAGAACTGGCACACTCACGCCTTTCAAAGGAAGGCAACCTGGCCAGGAGTTTGGCTGTCTCAACTCTCCTGCCAAGGCAGAACCCCAGAGTTACCCAGGAAGAGGAAGAGTCCAATCAAGTAACAGTATTTTCACCTCTAAAAATTGCTTTGAATATGTGTCAAAGAGGTGAGAGCAGATGAAAACAAATGGCCAGGGAAGTACTGAAGGAGAAAGATGAGAATGCTCAATCTGATTTCAACCGAGGGTGTTGGAAGAGGGCAGCCAAGGGTAGTAGGTAGGAAAGCTGGCTTAGAATCTGGAAAGTCTGGACTCACCCCTTAGTACATGATTCTGAGGTCACTGAAGCACTTTCTGTGACTAACAGAATCTGCTTCCACCTCTGTAAACTGGTGATAACAATGCTGTGCTCCCTCTGAGACTGTCACTGGGCTTCAGTGAGATGACGCAGGTGAAGGCACAGCGCCAGAGGCTGAAGCCATTCTTAATGACCAGTCTGCTTCGCTCTGCCCGTCATGTTACACTAACACCGCTCAGCAGCTGCATGCACAGTTCCTGTGACCAGGCAGTGCTGACCTCTGGGTCTCAAAGGAGAAGCCTTGGATTGATTTTGTGAGTGTTAGTAGTACTCTTCGACAGATTACTGCCAGGATTAAGTGAGAAAACGCCTCCTACAAAGGGTTTAGTCTAGTGCCCCATATACAGAGCACTCAGGTAAAGGCAGATGCTAATGTCAAGGGCAAGCCACGTTTGCCTTGGTAACGAACAGGAGAGCGAGATGGTTGACCTGAGTGTGAGCCACAGCCTCTGCTGCCAGCTTTTGCACCCCTGGTCAGCAGGCTCTGGATTGCCAACCCACACTGAGAAAACAACTTCTACAACTAAGATTTGTGCACTTTTCTGTATGAGTGTTGTCACCATTCTGCCACAAAGCCGTGTCCAACTCTCTGCGACCCCATGGACTACAGCTGGTCAGGCTCCTCTGTCCTCTACCACTATCAAATTCTTGTCCATTGAGCGAGTGATGCTGTCCAACCATCTCTTCTTCTGCCACCGCATCTCCTTCAGCCTTCAATCTTTCCCAGTATCAGGGTCTTTTCCAATGAAAAATTGAATGACTGTTATGTAACAAGAAAAAAATTATTCAGATCATGATTGCCCCTTCTCCATTACCCAAAGCTGGAGCAGCCTCTCCCCATGGGTGTCACAAGCACACCTGGGATGCAAGGACAAGACGTCAGCCCAGTGGCGGCCAGCAGGCTTACTGCCTTGTCCTGTGCAGGGCTGTAGAAACACCATGGATTTGGTGAGACCAGCAAGTACCGCCCTTGAACAGCATCCTCCTTATCAGACCAGTTTACCTTAAAGTGTTTCCTATTTAAGGTCAATTGTCTTAACTTCATTTTTAAAAAAATTATTTATTTGATTAATTATTTTTAGCTATTCTGGGTTTTCACTGCTGCCACAGGCTCTTCTCTAGTTGCAGGGAGTGGGGGCTACTCTCTAGTCGAGCTGAGCAGGCCTCTTGTTGCGGTGACTTCTCTTGTGAAATTTGGGCTCTAGGGCCCATGGGCTTCAGTAGTTGTGGCACATGGGCTCAATAATTGGGGCTCCGAGGCTCTAGAGCACAGGCTCCATAGTTGTGGCTCACGGGCTTAGTTGCTCTGCAGCATGTGGAATCCTTCTCATCTGGGATCAAACCCGTGTCTCCTGCATTGGCAGGTGACCTCTTTACCACTGAGCCACCAAGGAAGTCCCTTTACTTCATTTTTAATCAAGTTCTTTTATCCTCTCCAACCAGAAGAGAGCTGGAAACACTTAAGGGTCAACAACCCTAGGTTGCTCTTGACAAACCTGGGAGCCTGTCCTGGACATCATGCTGCAGCCGTCTCACTCTTCACAGCAAGCAAATGTCTAGGAGGTCTGTCCCTTTCTCCAAGTTCCTTCCCCCACAATCAGAAAAGTGGAAACCTAAAATAAATTTCAATCGTTTAAGGAGTCAATAGATGTAAGACAGAGTACATGCTGGTTTTCTCTTTGAAAGTTTATTGTCATTTTAAAAAAAAAAAACAAAAAACCCTCTACTTGTTACATTTACCTCTCAGAACAGTTAATGTACCAGTTAATGATGTTATTGTATAAAAAAGTCCACCAACTGCTTGAAATGGCTATAAGTTATTATGATTATTTTTTGCCATGTTCTGGTATTAAAGTGGTTTAAGCTCTTTGGAAAAGATGGTGTAACATTAACTATCGAGATTTCAAATTCCAAGATTAGAAACAAGACTTTTTTTTATCAGGAGGCATTTTAGTAAAAATTCAAGGTTAAAAAGAAATGTTAATAAAAAAACAAAAACAAAATACTTTTAAAAATAGGATCACCCCAACCCCAGCACAGCCAAGTTAAGTTAAAAAAAATGTAACCAACCCCATCCCATCCAACATATTCTCTCCCATGTTCTCATTCCATCCCCATATTTCTCTTAGAAAAGTCACCCGATCCTAAACACAGGGTCTCACACACCAATATAAGCAGCTTGATTGGCAGATCAGCCTCTGGGATCTTTCACTTGGCCCAGTGAGAAGTTCTTTAATGGTAAGTTAGGTAGTTAGATTTCCATAAATCCTGGTATACAAATGAATGGAAGAATCCTGGTTTCGGTATGGCTACAGAAATTTGGAAACTCTGGAGGCCACTGGCTTAGAGAGGGAGAAGAAGGTGACACAACACCCCCTTGGTGGAGGTAAAATAAATACCAGGACACACTCCAGTGAACACTGTGTGAAACACTTGAGGCTAATGCTCAAACACAGGTAGAGGCTCTCAATCAGAATCACACACATACAGCTCCTTGAAAAGAGTAACACACACACAGTTCTTGACCAGATTAACACACATTGACAGGTTCTTGACTGGAACTGTCTGGACCAAACTTTATCCAAGTACCACTTTCAGGAAATAGTTTGAATCTGGGAATTTATCCAGTGCCCTGAAGAGAGAAAGGTCTTTTGGATAACCACCTGGGCTTTAAAAGCCAGGCTCCTCTGATTCTAGGAAGCTCAAAATCTGGTTTTCCTTCTCTTGTTTGACTCTGCCATCATAAAAGCATCTCCATCTCCTAACAAGGGGGCTCTTCAATCCTTGGGCACCACCACAGGGGCCTACCTGAGGGTAGAACTGCTGGCCCTTCATCTGGAGAGACTCAATAAAATGCAGATATTCCAGGATCAGGAATATAATTTACTGTGCTGGGTGTCAAGTGGACCTCATAGTTTCCTCTGTTCTCACTACATCATGACTGTTAAGGGCCGTGAGGATACGGAGAAGGCAGCAGCTAGGCAGAGCCCATGCTAAAGCGGGCCTCAAACATCCTCTGATTTACAGAGGAGGAAAAGCTAAAGTGCCTGATCTTCAAATCACTATTTCATGAAAGCAAAAAGGAATCACTAGACAAGGCCAGAAAACAAGACTTGTTGATGCTTTGTGCTGATAAGTGGTTATCCATACAATTCTTAACATCTCCCACCCCACCAAAGAAACTCTGGTACACTGTTAGGAAGACAAGACAATCATTTAAAAAATTTTTTTGTGTAAACTACCTTCAGTGGGAAAACACACAAAATATATCTAAATAAATTTCTAGCACAAGCTGCAAGGGGATAACGAAGAGCCCTGGTTTTGGGATCTTTCACTTGGCCCAGTAAAATAAGTTAGGTAGTTAGATTTCCATCTGGTATACAAATGAATGGAAGAATCCTGGTTTCGGTATGGCTACAGAAATTTGGAAACTCTGGAGGCCACTGGCTTAGAGAGGAGAAGAAGGTGACACAACACCCCCTTGGTGGAGGTAAAATAAATACCAGGACACACTCCAGTGAACACTGTGTGAAACACTTGAGGCTAATGCTCAAACACAGGTAGAGGCTCTCAATCAGAATCACACACATACAGCTCCTTGAAAAGAGTAACACACACACAGTTCTTGACCAGATTAACACACATTGACAGGTTCTTGACTGGAACTGTCTGGACCAAACTTTATCCAAGTACCACTTTCAGGAAATAGTTTGAATCTGGGAATTTATCCAGTGCCCTGAAGAGAGAAAGGTCTTTTGGATAACCACCTGGGCTTTAAAAGCCAGGCTCCTCTGATTCTAGGAAGCTCAAAATCTGGTTTTCCTTCTCTTGTTTGACTCTGCCATCATAAAAGCATCTCCATCTCCTAACAAGGGGGCTCTTCAATCCTTGGGCACCACCACAGGGGCCTACCTGAGGGTAGAACTGCTGGCCCTTCATCTGGAGAGACTCAATAAAATGCAGATATTCCAGGATCAGGAATATAATTTACTGTGCTGGGTGTCAAGTGGACCTCATAGTTTCCTCTGTTCTCACTACATCATGACTGTTAAGGGCCGTGAGGATACGGAGAAGGCAGCAGCTAGGCAGAGCCCATGCTAAAGCGGGCCTCAAACATCCTCTGATTTACAGAGGAGGAAAAGCTAAAGTGCCTGATCTTCAAATCACTATTTCATGAAAGCAAAAAGGAATCACTAGACAAGGCCAGAAAACAAGACTTGTTGATGCTTTGTGCTGATAAGTGGTTATCCATACAATTCTTAACATCTCCCACCCCACCAAAGAAACTCTGGTACACTGTTAGGAAGACAAGACAATCATTTAAAAAATTTTTTTGTGTAAACTACCTTCAGTGGGAAAACACACAAAATATATCTAAATAAATTTCTAGCACAAGCTGCAAGGGGATAACGAAGAGCCCTGGTTTTGTAGGAGGTGACGTACATTACAGCCACAATCCAGCCAAGAGAGGGCCGCCAAGGCTGCCAAGGGAAAACAAAAGGTGAAGGCCCTGTTCAGTGTACATCTGGTTCACTATTCTAACACTCATCATCGTGGGAGGCAGGGAGGCAGTAAAGAAACTCAGAACACCCAGGCAGCTTGTGACAAATGGCGTCATTTATCCTGTTTTCTAAATGAGACTCCAACACCAGAAGAAAATGACAGAAAAACTGAATTATAAATTAAAGCTCAAATGTACCTGTACAAGTCTTTACTCTGCGTCACTATGGTTTGGTCTCTGTTGAAGCCAACACTCTGGAGAGGGTAATCTACTTTTCATCACAGCTCCCCAGCCTGCTTTGGAACACGCACATCAAGAGACAACATGAAGGGGCTTCCCTGGTGGTCCAGTGGGTAAGGACACCGCCTTGCAGTGCAAGGGTGCCAGTTCGATCCCTGGCCTGGGAAGATCCCACGTGCCGCGGAGCGGCTGGACTGAGGTGTCCAACTACCGAGTTGGGGCTCTGGAGTGCATGGGCCCAGAGCCGGTGCTCTGCAGCGACAGAGGCCACTGCAATGGGAGGCCCACACAGGCCAAAGAACAAAGATGGACAAAAATAGATGAATGAGGGCTTCCCTGGTGGTCCAGTGGGTAAGGACACCGCCTTGCAGTGCAAGGGGCGCCAGTTCGATCCCTGGCCTGGGAAGATCCCACATGCCCCGGAGCGGCTGGACCGATGTGTCCAATGACCGAGCCGGAGCTCTGGAGCGCATGCGCCCAGAGCCGGTGCTCTGCAGCGACAGACGCCACCACGATGGGAGGCCCACAGGAGCCAAAGAACGAAGACGGATGAAAATAGAGAAATGAAAGACCGATAGAAGTGGCCCGCCTGCTCCTCTCCCTCCCACCCCACCCTCCAAAAGATAAATAAATAAAATAAATGTTTAAAAAAAAAAAGATGAATGAAAGACCAACAGAAGTGGCAAAAAAAAAAAGACAACACGAAGACAACCACTTGAGACCAAGGGAACTGCTTACAAAGGTTTCCTAGGATGTGTAATGTCTATTGCCCGGGCTCTACCCCAAAACCTTCAGTGGGAAAACACACAAAATATATCTAAATAAATTTCTAGCACAAGCTGCAAGGGGATAACGAAGAGCCCTGGTTTTGTAGGAGGTGACGTACATTACAGCCACAATCCAGCCAAGAGAGGGCCGCCAAGGCTGCCAAGGGAAAACAAAAGGTGAAGGCCCTGTTCAGTGTACATCTGGTTCACTATTCTAACACTCATCATCGTGGGAGGCAGGGAGGCAGTAAAGAAACTCAGAACACCCAGGCAGCTTGTGACAAATGGCGTCATTTATCCTGTTTTCTAAATGAGACTCCAACACCAGAAGAAAATGACAGAAAAACTGAATTATAAATTAAAGCTCAAATGTACCTGTACAAGTCTTTACTCTGCGTCACTATGGTTTGGTCTCTGTTGAAGCCAACACTCTGGAGAGGGTAATCTACTTTTCATCACAGCTCCCCAGCCTGCTTTGGAACACGCACATCAAGAGACAACATGAAGGGGCTTCCCTGGTGGTCCAGTGGGTAAGGACACCGCCTTGCAGTGCAAGGGGTGCCAGTTCGATCCCTGGCCTGGGAAGATCCCACGTGCCGCGGAGCGGCTGGACTGAGGTGTCCAACTACCGAGTTGGGGCTCTGGAGTGCATGGGCCCAGAGCCGGTGCTCTGCAGCGACAGAGGCCACTGCAATGGGAGGCCCACACAGGCCAAAGAACAAAGATGGACAAAAATAGATGAATGAGGGCTTCCCTGGTGGTCCAGTGGGTAAGGACACCGCCTTGCAGTGCAAGGGGCGCCAGTTCGATCCCTGGCCTGGGAAGATCCCACATGCCCCGGAGCGGCTGGACCGATGTGTCCAATGACCGAGCCGGAGCTCTGGAGCGCATGCGCCCAGAGCCGGTGCTCTGCAGCGACAGACGCCACCACGATGGGAGGCCCACAGGAGCCAAAGAACGAAGACGGATGAAAATAGAGAAATGAAAGACCGATAGAAGTGGCCCGCCCGTTCCTCTCCCTCCCCACCCCACCCTCCAAAAGATAAATAAATAAAATAAATGTTTAAAAAAAAAAAAAAAGATGAATGAAAGACCAACAGAAGTGGCAAAAAAAAAAAGACAACACGAAGACAACCACTTGAGACCAAGGGAACTGCTTACAAAGGTTTCCTAGGATGTGTAATGTCTATTGAGATTGCCCGTAGAGATGCTCTAACCCCAAATACTTCAACACCTTAAGGTGGCAACTGGAGTATTAAAACAAACAGTCACTCAGTGAGTCATTTCTCCAATTTAGGGAATAAGGAAAAGGGAACAGGGCAGGCTGTCTCATCAGGATTCATTTAGGAAGAGTGTGGGTTTCATGGCAGCCACAGCTTTGCCTCCAACCGGGGCTCAATCTCCTGAGAGCCAACAAGCTTTCCTGGGTTTGGAATGACCAAGGGGCAACACTGGCATCTGCAACAAGAGTGTGATCTGAACTACAATCTACAGATCACTGACGAGCGCAGCATCCTCCTCACCTCCCCATGGACCACAGACAACCCAGATCATCAGCAGGCAGCAGGGACCACCCCATCTACTTGGGAGCAGGAGACTGGAGTGAATTATACACGAAAATGTCTGAAGTAACCAACTGAGTGTCCCAGCCTGAGCTAAAACAAATGTGTGTGAATAAACCGCCTGCTTTAAACAACATTTGAAATGTGGCACCTTCAGCACTTTATGACTATGAAATGCTCTCCCCACCCCCACTGTTTATGCAGTGCTCACTGTCTCCCAGGCAAATTTTTCTTTCAGCCAGTGTAACGGATGGCACACAACAGATGTAACGCAAGGCATTTGTTTCTCTGAGAAGGCTTAGAGGCAGGAGAATTAATCTCCTTCTGCTATGACCTCTGCTCCGAGCTTCTAGGGGAGGCAGCAAAAAGGGCTCAACAAGGAAGGGACCTACGTGATCCACTGATAGTATTCAAAAGGTGAAAAGCCATAAAATGACCGAGCCGGAGCTCTGCGTCCCAGAGCCGGTGCTCTGCAGCAGCAGAGGCCACCGCGATGGGAGGCCCACAGGAGCCAAAGAACGGAGACGGATGAAAGTAGGGAAATGAAAGACCGATAGAAGTGGCCCGCCCGTTCCTCTCCTCCCACCCCACCCTCCAAAAGATAAATAAATAAAATAAATGTTTAAAAGAATAAAGATGAATGAAAGACCAACAGAAGTGGCAAAAAAAAAAAGACAACACGAAGACAACCACTTGAGACCAAGGGAACTGCTTACAAAGGTTTCCTAGGATGTGTAATGTCTATTGAGATTGCCCGTAGAGATGCTCTAACCCCAAATACTTCAACACCTTAAGGTGGCAACTGGAGTATTAAAACAAACAGTCACTCAGTGAGTCATTTCTCCAATTTAGGGAATAAGGAAAAGGGAACAGGGCAGGCTGTCTCATCAGGATTCATTTAGGAAGAGTGTGGGTTTCATGGCAGCCACAGCTTTGCCTCCAACCGGGGCTCAATCTCCTGAGAGCCAACAAGCTTTCCTGGGTTTGGAATGACCAAGGGGCAACACTGGCATCTGCAACAAGAGTGTGATCTGAACTACAATCTACAGATCACTGACGAGCGCAGCATCCTCCTCACCTCCCCATGGACCACAGACAACCCAGATCATCAGCAGGCAGCAGGGACCACCCCATCTACTTGGGAGCAGGAGACTGGAGTGAATTATACACGAAAATGTCTGAAGTAACCAACTGAGTGTCCCAGCCTGAGCTAAAACAAATGTGTGTGAATAAACCGCCTGCTTTAAACAACATTTGAAATGTGGCACCTTCAGCACTTTATGACTATGAAATGCTCTCCCCACCCCCACTGTTTATGCAGTGCTCACTGTCTCCCAGGCAAATTTTTCTTTCAGCCAGTGTAACGGATGGCACACAACAGATGTAACGCAAGGCATTTGTTTCTCTGAGAAGGCTTAGAGGCAGGAGAATTAATCTCCTTCTGCTATGACCTCTGCTCCGAGCTTCTAGGGGAGGCAGCAAAAAGGGCTCAACAAGGAAGGGACCTACGTGATCCACTGATAGTATTCAAAAGGTGAAAAGCCATTGCAGAGGGTACCCCTTCCTGCTCCTCTCCATGGAAGAAAGACGTACAGATAATTAAGAGAGTTGTCCCTTCAAACTCAGAGGAGGCTTTAAAAAAAAAAAAGACAAAGCATAAGTCAGAAAAAAAAAAAACAACAACAACAAAACAAGAAATCAGTAAAGCCCAACTCCCAACGCTCCTGAGAGTACAACAGTCTCAGGGTGATGGGCAACTTGGAAGAAGTCGAGGCAGGGAAAGAAGGATGTAAGGCAGGACGGGGCTGGCCACGAGAGTGCCTTCCAGAATCCACCACAGTGTTCTCCATTTACCAAGGCCAAGGAGCCACTCCCAAGTTAGAAACTTTCTATTAAGAAGAAAACAACACAGAACCAAAAACCACTCCAGAAAAGGGGTCAAGGGAAGAAGAGCACTGAAGACCGTCAAGCCGCTGACCTCCGGCGGATCACGAAGAGCCCACGCTGAAGCTGGCCCAAGTAAATCCTCATCTTGGTGCTGTCGCTTGTCTTCCGCACCCAGATCTGCCAGGAGAAGGAAGAGGAACAGGGTGAACGAGGCCAGTACTGAGGCACACGTTTCAGGGCACAGGGAAGTCTGTGTGAATCAGGTGCCGGCAGAGAGCTGACAGCCTTTTCCTGTCAACCTGGGAGGCCTTCTCAGGCACCTCCTTGACCTCTGACCAGGAATCCGCCCACAAACTCCTTTCTTCTAGCCATCTCTCTTACACCTTTGAGTAAGAAAACGGAAAGCACAGTGATCCTGATTTTCATTTCTGTCTCCAACTTAAGGACTCTTTTTTGATGACAGCATTAGCAACATTCAAGACATGCATATTGATAAACATACACTTTCAATCAAATTTGGAAATATTTTCCTTGCCCTGAGGGACTTCTGAGTATAGTCTTTCAATACTCTGGTTTCCTGGCAAGTAAGGCTAATGGTCATAACAGGAAAAGATAGAAAATTTGACAAAAACAAAAAAAACAAAAAAAAGCCCATAAATGAGCCAAGGTCCAAATAGGACGCGGATAAGGTGAAATTAGCTTAAGACAGCCCTTTCCTCCTGACCACAGATAGGATCAGACATCTGATACTAGACAGGGCATATGAATTCTTCCACAGAACTGAGAAAGAATTCTTCCAGCAGGGTTCCTGCCAGAGGCACTCAGTACACAGCATTCTGCAGCCAGGGAGGGTCAGGAGGCCTGCTCTTTGGTCACCTGATCCACCTGCAGGAGGGATTCCTGGGGATCAGACACTGTGCTGACCAAGCTGAGCTCCTCCATCCTCAGAACCCTCAAAAAGAAGTGCCAGCATCACCCCCATGTTACAGAAAAGCAACGCTGGGTCTTCTTGTCCGATGGGAACCCCAGCATCTGACCTCAAGGCACCCTGCTTTTCCTCACTAAACAGAAGCCAAACTCTTTTTATAACCTGTTTTCTCAAGTGTGTAACTAACATGCAATCAGATAGAGATAACCTAAGATCTGCATCTCACTCATATACAAAAGGACAAATTTATAGATATGTCTCTTTCTCCCCCTACTCAGTTTTCAGATTTTAAAAAAGCTTATTCAAAAACTCACTCAGTTGTGACCGATTCTTTGCAACCCTATGGACTACAGCCCACTAGGCTCCTCAGTCCATGGAATTCTCCAGGCAACAGTACTGGAGGGGGTTGCCATTCCCTTCTCCAGGGGATCCTTCTGATCCAGGGATTGAACCCAGGTCTCCCGCATGGCAGGGGAATTCTTTACCATCCGAGCACCATGGCAGGGGAAACAAAGCTATTCTCAGTTTCATCTTAATTTCCTTACTGTGATTATTTAACAACACAAGGACTTTAAAAGTCAAGTACACTGGTTTAAACATAAAGACGTCACGTGAAGCCGAACTTCTAAAAGACCTTGCAGAACCATTTTTAAACTGAAAACTAATGCCAAGGAGGGCTGAACAGGCAGGCAGTCACCAACACACTCAGACCCACACAACAAATCAGCCTGTGGTCAAGTTATGTAGCGGCCAAGTAGCTTCGGTGTTGCTTAGGATTTAACCTAAAATAATGAGCTGGAATACTTCCAAGAAATGAAAAATGTTTCCCCATTGCCAGAGTCCCACGCCTCTGGTGCACCGAGGACTCTCCCCTCCAGGAGCCATGTCTCACTGTCACTCTGCTCCCTTGTCAGACCTCGCTGATACTCTATTATGTCAAAGGGTGACAATCGTCAATGAGAGACAGGAAAAAGAAAAAAAAAAAGCCTAACTTGCATTTGCATTTCTATTTTTCTGAAAAGTCCTGAGGTGTCAAAGACAATAATACGTGGGTTCTGAAGTTAGGTTCAGGTCCCAGGAGGCCCCATGAGCCCTGTTTACGGGCCCACAGGGCCAGGCACACCTGCTCTGCTGTGAAATCGCAAAGCCTCCTGCTAGGAAACAGCAGGTCTCTGAGATCCCCTGTTCTGGCTTGGTTTGGGGTGACGCACAGATCCCGAGCCTAGAGAAACATGACATTCGTTTATCTGGAAGGCTCTCCATAACTTTTAAGTAAACAATCATTTTGCAAACTAGTCACACTGGAGGGCATTTTCAATTCAGGAAGCTGGGCGAATAGAATAGGCTTAAGTCATTTCATAATCCAGCTTCATTAGATTTACTGTGCACTGGCCCGAATAAGTTACAGAAGGTAGACACATAAAAATCAATTTCTTTGCAGACATTTGTGGACTGATAAAAGATCAAGCCAAACCAGCTATTAAAATTTTAAACTGTTTTTTTGACTACTAACACCACCAGCCACACAATGCTGATACCCTGATAACTAATGAAGGGCCAGCAGGAGAACTCACAACCCATCCCGTCATCCTTGGGCACAACCCTCTGAGCTGACTTTCAACCAACCCTCAGCCTACAGGAGTGACTGGAGGAGACCAGTCGCTGAGGATACAAGCCTGGTAGCTCCTTGCTCAGAAGCACAACAGGACACGTCAGAGAGACAGCAGGCGAGGAGTGGCATGTGGGACAGATCAGACCACCACCCATTTACTGAGCACTTACGGTGTGCCAGGTGCCTTGGTAAAGCCTCAGAGTGTGAAACAAATCTGAGTACACAGAAAAGCTTGAGAGAAAGAACAACAAAGATGGCGTCTGCTCCACAGGCAAGTCCCATCCTCAGTGGACAGTTACCTGAAAAAGCCGCAGGACTTGAATGCGCAGACATCAGAGCAACTGGCCTTGTGCTCTTTTCCACAGTCTATGTCAGTGGTGCCCAACTCACCTCCTCTGCAGGGAGTCCATGCCGCAAGGACTACACAAACCCGTGTATACTGCAGTCATGCAAAGTAAGGGCTTTTCAAGGGTGATTTGGTCTATGTGCCATTTCTGCCTGGAAGTGCCGACTTCAGAATCTAACCCACAAACAGCACTGTGATTCACTGTACTTCACTGGGGGCCCGTGCACCGCAGGTCTGTCCTACAAGGGGAGGGAGTTCAGCCCTTACTTCATTGGCTCCAACAGAGCTGATCACACAGCTCAGTTTCTGGTTGTCCTTCGACTCCAGATAGATGGCCTGGCTCTTATGGTACCTGCCAGAAACAAGACACACATTTATTTTTTTTAACCACTTTTTTGAGGAAGAATTGACATGTGAAACGTGGTATCTATTTAATGTACACAACGCCACAAGTTTGAGGATAAGTACAGGCCCATGAAATCATCACCACCCAAGTCATAAACATCCATCTCCTCCAAAAGGCTCCTCCCACCCTCCTCTTTATTTCAATTATAATTCTGTGGCTTTTTTTTTCTTTTGCAGTAAAAATGTCTAACATAAGGCTTACCTTTTTAACAAATTTTAACTACATAGTATTATTAAAGGCACAAATATAAGAAAGGAATAAAGAAATGAAGCAAAGGAGGGAAGAAAAAAATAGATACCACCACAAACAAAAAATATAAATTAAAGGGGTCTTAATTTATATTTGAGTAACAGCCTGGATTTCAGCTTTAATTTCAAGGCTTCCATCCTTGGATTAGATGAGACGCCCTCCTAATCTTTTTCTAAGATTAAAACCTATGTTATTGGTCCCACTGCCGAGTGGGAAAGGGGGCCAAGGAAAGGGCTGGAAAACTCTATGGTTTTTATTTAGATCATGTGACCTAGTTCAAAAAGTAAATTATAAATTTTCAAGTAAAACCTCTGTCCCCACTCTCCACCTCCATCCCAAAACACTGAGGAGAGTGGGTGGACAAAATGAACCGATGGGCTTGAACACAGTGTTCTGTTATTTTCTATTTGATTTGTTTGGATAACAAATAGAAAATAAATAAATTTGGCCTGCCTTTTTCAACAAGACAGCAGGCCAAATTCAGCCCTACTCTGATTGCTCATTCAACAAATACTCATTAGCCACTGCTGTGTACCACTGGTCACCCTAGAGGGAGGAGGCAGAGAGCAAACGAGCCCACAAGGCCCCTGCTGTCAGGAGCTTTGAATACAGCGGCAGTGATGATTATTAAATATTCACACCTGCCAAGTCTAACGAGGTGAAGTTGTGAGCCTTAGACTTGGACGAAAAGGGATCAGATATGGCCTGGTTGGCTAGAACTGACCAGGAGACAAAACAGACTCTCCCTCTCTCAGTCTCTGCATCTATTCTCTTGGCCTGAAGGGCGGGACCACCTTCACCTTTTTCTATTAAGTTCAGGGACAAAGCCGAGGACGAAAGTGAGGAAATCAGGGCCAACGCCCAAATGAGTCCGTAGCAGCTGCCACAGGGGTGAGGAGCAGCTGCTGGGTGACCAGAGCTGGAAACACCAGTTGAGCTGCAGCCCTGGCCTGGGCCAGCCCAGTGCAGTCAAGAACGCACTTTGGTTCATTCTAGTTACACACAGTCTGCTTAACAGACCCACCAACTCATGTGATTTCCGCCAAAACTCATCTCCCAGCAAAGCACCACATTTTATCATGATTTTCCATGGGAGAAGAAGACAATCTCTGTTTTGCTGGTACAATGAAATAATGTACCACGAAGATATCACAGTACAGGATGCACTTCACATTCACAATGGGCTTTTTTTAATCAAAGTTCTAAGCACTTTTTAATTTTAATTTTGGCTTCTTTTAGTGGTTTTTATTTATTTATTTTCATCCACATTTTATTCTTTGGCATGTGTGGACCTCCCATCACAGTGGCCTCTTCTGTTGCAGAGCACTGGCTCTAGGCACATGCGCTCCACAGCGCTGGCTCGTAATTGGACACACTGGTCCAGCCGTTCCATGGCATGTGGGATCTTCCCGTGACAGGGATCGACCCAGTGCCCCCTGCACTGAAAGGCAGACTCCTTATCCACTGGACCACCAGGGAAGCCCATAGGCTCTAAGCACTCTTTAACACGCCATTTAGGAGCTGAAAACTCAAGTTTCCAAGTGAATTTGCTTCCTGAGAACACTGTTAAAAGAAATTGAATCATAAATTCAATTAGAACAGAAGGACTGATTTCGACTCCACTTTAAAGTTGCTTTTCACAGGGATGAGGTGGTAAACTGGGTCAGGGACCTCCATGACACTAAATATGTTAATATTACAGCACATGAAGAAAGGATGAACTGGTTCACAGCAAAACTCAAACTTGAGTTTCCCTCCCACATCTAAGCCAGCCATGCTGTGTAAAATGGTAAAGTCTTGAGTAAGGAGCCGAACAAGGTCAGATATGGCCTGGTTGGCTAGAACTGACCAGGAGACAAAACAGACTCTCCCTCTCTCAGTCTCTGCATCTATTCTCTTGGCCTGAAGGGCGGGACCACCTTCACCTTTTTCTATTAAGTTCAGGGACAAAGCCGAGGACGAAAGTGAGGAAATCAGGGCCAACGCCCAAATGAGTCCGTAGCAGCTGCCACAGGGGTGAGGAGCAGCTGCTGGGTGACCAGAGCTGGAAACACCAGTTGAGCTGCAGCCCTGGCCTGGGCCAGCCCAGTGCAGTCAAGAACGCACTTTGGTTCATTCTAGTTACACACAGTCTGCTTAACAGACCCACCAACTCATGTGATTTCCGCCAAAACTCATCTCCCAGCAAAGCACCACATTTTATCATGATTTTCCATGGGAGAAGAAGACAATCTCTGTTTTGCTGGTACAATGAAATAATGTACCACGAAGATATCACAGTACAGGATGCACTTCACATTCACAATGGGCTTTTTTTAATCAAAGTTCTAAGCACTCTTTTTTTTTTTTTTAATTTTGGCTTCTTTTAGTGGTTTTTATTTATTTATTTTCATCCACATTTTATTCTTTGGCATGTGTGGACCTCCCATCACAGTGGCCTCTTCTGTTGCAGAGCACTGGCTCTAGGCACATGCGCTCCACAGCGCTGGCTCGTAATTGGACACACTGGTCCAGCCGTTCCATGGCATGTGGGATCTTCCCGTGACAGGGATCGACCCAGTGCCCCCTGCACTGAAAGGCAGACTCCTTATCCACTGGACCACCAGGGAAGCCCATAGGCTCTAAGCACTCTTTAACACGCCATTTAGGAGCTGAAAACTCAAGTTTCCAAGTGAATTTGCTTCCTGAGAACACTGTTAAAAGAAATTGAATCATAAATTCAATTAGAACAGAAGGACTGATTTCGACTCCACTTTAAAGTTGCTTTTCACAGGGATGAGGTGGTAAACTGGGTCAGGGACCTCCATGACACTAAATATGTTAATATTACAGCACATGAAGAAAGGATGAACTGGTTCACAGCAAAACTCAAACTTGAGTTTCCCTCCCACATCTAAGCCAGCCATGCTGTGTAAAATGGTAAAGTCTTGAGTAATGGTTAGAATAAAAATAGAAGGGGAGGGCTTCCCCTGGTGGTCCAGTGGATAAGGACACCGCCTTGCAGTCCAAGGGGCGCCAGTTCGATCCCTGGCCTGGGAAGATCCCACGTGCTGCGGAGCGGCTGGACCGATGTGTCCAATTGCCGAGCCGGAGCTCTGGAGCACATGCGCCCAGAGCCGGCGCTCTGCAACAACAGACGCCACCGCGATGGGAGGCCCACAGGAGCCAAAGAACAAAGACGGATGAAAATGGAGAAATGAAAGACCAATAGAAGTGGCCCGCCCGCTCCCCTCCCTCCCCAACCCGACCCCCGCCCTAAATAAATAAATAAAAATAAAATAAAATTAAAAAAAAAAAAAAAAAAAAAAAAAATAGAAGGGGAGAATATTCAGTTATTCTATGGGGGCTGTGAGTTATTAAAGAGATAGTAAATACAAAACAACATGCAACTACTCACCCTGATATTACTTTTTAAAAACTAAGAAAGGTCATGGATTGGTGTGGTACAGAAGTATATTACTAGTGTGGAAATGTGCTCAGTATACTGCTAAGTCAAGAAAAAGCTAGGTCCATTATGTCCCTGGGTGCATAATACAACATAATGCATGGCACATGTGTATCATACAAACAGGAAAAAAAATAATACCAGGTAAGCTTATATTAAAATCTCTAGGGCTTCCCTGGTGGTCTAGTAAAGACACCGCCTTGCAGTGCAAGGGGCGCCAGTTTGATCCCTGGCTTGGGAAGATCCTATGTGCCACAGAGCGGCTGGACCAATGTGTCCAATTACCGAGCCAGCACTCTGGAGCACATGTGCCCAGAACTGGTGCTCTGTGACGAGAGAGGCCACTGCGAAGAGAGGCCCGCACAGGCCAAAAGAAGAAAGATGGATGATTAAAGACCAATAGAAGTGGCCAAACAAAACAAAAAAATGTGTATTAAGTATATGCTAAAATTACATCAAAATGTAAAACAAAAAAATCAGAAAAGAATCATATTCCTTTCACTGCATAGTTTTCTTCTTTCCAGAATACATAAGTATAAAGGTGTGAAAGTGTTAGTCATGTCTGACTCTTTCCGCATACCCATGGCCTGCCAGGTTCCTCTGTCTATGAGATTTCCTAGGCAAGAACCCTGGAGTGGGTTGCCATTCCCTTCCCCAGGGTATCAAACCTGGGTCTCTTGCATTGCAGGCAGACTTTTCACATCTGAATCACCAGGGAAGCGCCATCACTTGTATTAAAAAGTAAACTGTACTTTCTTATAAGCCATGATACTTGAAAATACCAAAGTAACTAAAAAATGGTGAGAAGAAAACAATGTCTGCTAAAAACAACTCTGGGAGACAGTCAGTTCTCCTGAGATGTTCTGCATCTTCCTTCAGATGCATTCAGCACCCAAATGTCAACACACCTGCCTGGCTTTAAAACAGACATCAGGAGTAAACAATCTGGTCTGTGATCCCCGAGAAGTGCTCTAGGACTTACGCACATCTGACCATCTCTCAAATCTGCCTGCTCTGGGGTCCCTGAACGGGGGTGACTTGCATGCCCGCCATGGCTCCCGTGCTCCCCGTGTGCTCCACGGCAGAGGTGGCCAGTGTGCTTCCCATGCCAGCTGACTCCCAGGTCCTCCTGAAGCAGAGGCTCTGGGACCTCCAGGGGTTTCTCCCACAGTACAGGCTGGGCTTTGGGATAATGACCCCTGGAGATCAAATCTATTAATTACTCAAACTCTCCATGGGAAAAAACAGGTCCTCAGAAATTAAACTACTCATATATGTGGGATGGAGGGAGGGAGGTAAGTTTCCAAGATGAAATCAAAAAGTATACAACAACCATACAATAAAAATTTACTTACCAATTCTAAATACTAAAAAGTAGTGGAAAAATTCAAAATATGTAAGAATGTTTAAAAAAAAGCAACAAAAATTGAGTTAAATTTAAAAAATACTGAGTTAAATTAGTAAAAATGTACATGACCACTATTTATTTATTTATTTGCCAATTAACTCATTTTATAAGCTACAACACATCTCTGCTGAAAAAATATTTTAAATAGCCTCAGAGAACAAGCCCCAAATGTCAAACTGACTTTATTACTAATGCATATTCTAACCTGGGAATCCCTACAATTAAGTTCTTAAAGCTTTGCCTCCATTATTAAACCCGATGAACTAGAACTACTTCTATCATGGAAGAAAGCAATTTCTTTAGAAGGTGGGTCAAAAAAGTGGGCCAGGGAAGGGGTAGAATTAATTTAATTTTGTATCCTCTTGGGAATCCTGATAATAATGCTTCATTTCCCCCCAAAAAACAAAATACCATGTTACAACCATAGGACTTCAAGGAGTCCCAATTCCAGCAGTGAAGAGGCACTGGGGGGGAGAGGGGGGGGGGGGGGAGGCTCAATAGGGAGGGGACATACTATAGCTGATCGAGCAGGCTTCCCTTGTAGCTCAGCTTTAAAGAATCCACCTGCAATGCTTGATCCCTGGGTCAGGAAGATCCCCTGGAGAAGGGAAAGGCTATCTACTCCAGTATTCTTGCCTGGAGAATTCCATGGGTCATCCATGGGTTGCAAAGGGTTGGACACAATTGAGCGACCTTCACTCACTTTTCATAGCCAATTCAGGGTGCTGTACAGCAGAAACCACCACGACATTGTAAAGCAATTATCCTCCAATTAAAATAAGAGCCACTGGTTTGAGTTATTAGTAACAGCCAGGCTGGAGGTTAAGCCCACCCGTGCAAGTGGGTGATTTCACTGGCTTCACTGTAGCAGCCCCAGATTTAAAGCGAGGAGAGAAAAAACAGTCCACCAGCACCATCAGTGAGTCACCTTAAAATCTCAGCTACTTTCATGGTACTTTCTAAGGAGGTCATTAGTCCACATCAAAACGTGAGGAAAACAGACAGCAAGACATAAAATGTCTTAAAAGGAGTGAAGGCCCAGAGGCAAGGGCAGACGCTCATCTTCCCAAGTGAAACACACCTTGATAAATAAACGTTCAGGCCAACATGGGAAGCACAAATCCCATTCACTGTGCTGAAGTTATTTAAAACTCAATGAAATGTGCTTTGCCAGAAATACTGTTTCACCAAAATACTCCATGCCACTGGCACAAGCAGAAAGCAATTCAGCCAACCTCTCGGACACAGGCCAGGCCTGCTGAGAAAGAAGGAAAAATGAGAGCCTCCAAACTGGAGAGGACACATGAACCTAACATCAGGAACCTGGTGAGTTGAGAGAGGATGATTCTGCCCCAGAGGTGCTGCCAGGACTCGGGAAACACTTTCCAGATCTAGCAGGAAGGGAGGGGTCCCCTCTTAGCAGATGCATCGTGAACTGTGACCAGCAAGGCCACAGAAGAGGAACACACAGAATGCAGAAAACAACAACAGTCTCAACACTCAACCACAGAGCAAGCACCGTGAAAATCACTGCAATTATAAAATGCTCCCAGACACTTTAAAGATTTCTGCCGCCACTAGGAGAAAGACAGTGACATTTCAACATGCTTATGTGGTCAAGCACATCCTGCCTGACCACAGTCTACACTGTGAAACCTCCAACACTGTGGATCCTTCCTTTAGAAAAAACAAGAATTAAAAAGAAAGAAGGAAAGAAAAACAAGAATTTTGTTTTACTGCATTTTCACGTCTTGTAAAGTCTGAGGATTAAGCCTTAGCAGGAGGAAGATCGGAAGCGACGCAATGACAAAACGAACATCATCTGAAATGTCACATGGCTTTAGGACTCACAGATCCGTAAAAATGTTAGTGATAAATCTCATCATTTTTGAAGACGGTTCTTATGTGTGGGCTTGATCTTTAAAGGTTGTTTGGTTTTCATTATTAAAAACATTTTTCATCTTTCGCCCCTCAGTGTGTTGAGCTGGCAGGGCCTGCCACCTAGTGGAGCTGTTTTCTGACAAGTAACCTTAGGAAATGACACGGCTGGCCCTCTGGAAGAACGTTGAGGACTCGCCCGATGACACGGGCAGAGGTCACCAAGATCAGGCTCACAGACAGAGCCAGCCTTCATCATCTACTGGGTCATTAACTCACTGTGACCTCACAGGTAGAAATGTCTTAACAGGAGTGAAGGCCCAGAGGCAAGGGCAGACGCTCATCTTCCCAAGTGAAACACACCTTGATAAATAAATGTTCAGGCCAACATGGGAAGCACAAATCCCATTCACTGTGCTGAAGTTATTTAAAACTCAATGAAATGTGCTTTGCCAGAAATACTGTTTCACCAAAATACTCCATGCCACTGGCACAAGCAGAAAGCAATTCAGCCAACCTCTCGGACACAGGCCAGGCCTGCTGAGAAAGAAGGAAAAATGAGAGCCTCCAAACTGGAGAGGACACATGAACCTAACATCAGGAACCTGGTGAGTTGAGAGAGGATGATTCTGCCCCAGAGGTGCTGCCAGGACTCGGGAAACACTTTCCAGATCTAGCAGGAAGGGAGGGGTCCCCTCTTAGCAGATGCATCGTGAACTGTGACCAGCAAGGCCACAGAAGAGGAACACACAGAATGCAGAAAACAACAACAGTCTCAACACTCAACCACAGAGCAAGCACCGTGAAAATCACTGCAATTATAAAATGCTCCCAGACACTTTAAAGATTTCTGCCGCCACTAGGAGAAAGACAGTGACATTTCAACATGCTTATGTGGTCAAGCACATCCTGCCTGACCACAGTCTACACTGTGAAACCTCCAACACTGTGGATCCTTCCTTTAGAAAAAACAAGAATTAAAAAGAAAGAAGGAAAGAAAAACAAGAATTTTGTTTTACTGCATTTTCACGTCTTGTAAAGTCTGAGGATTAAGCCTTAGCAGGAGGAAGATCGGAAGCGACGCAATGACAAAACGAACATCATCTGAAATGTCACATGGCTTTAGGACTCACAGATCCGTAAAAATGTTAGTGATAAATCTCATCATTTTTGAAGACGGTTCTTATGTGTGGGCTTGATCTTTAAAGGTTGTTTGGTTTTCATTATTAAAAACATTTTTCATCTTTCGCCCCTCAGTGTGTTGAGCTGGCAGGGCCTGCCACCTAGTGGAGCTGTTTTCTGACAAGTAACCTTAGGAAATGACACGGCTGGCCCTCTGGAAGAACGCTGAGGACTCGCCCGATGACACGGGCAGAGGTCACCAAGATCAGGCTCACAGACAGAGCCAGCCTTCATCATCTACTGGGTCATTAACTCACTGTGACCTCACAGGTAGAAATGATTTACTTCAGGCACGACGAGGTCTCTGAGCATTTTTACCAACTCCAGACTGGGGCTGGTTTAACACTGGTGCTTCTTTTTTCCTTAAGAAACCGTAAAACATTTAAAATAATCCTAACTAATTTAAGAATTTTGGGTTAAATAAATACTGAAACTCAAAACATTATATAACCATTATAAACGTCAATTACAGAGGGTCTGCAATAACCCAGAGAAACATTCCCCATACACACAAGTAGAAAGGCAGTGTGCAAATGTCTCTACCCTGACTTCACCTGAGAGTAGGCCTGCGCGCGGGCAATGAAGGAAAGGAAGAATTAAGAATTTCAAGAAGAGGAAGCAGGGTCCAGGTGACCTGACATCCGGCAGAATGCCTCGTCACGGAGCAGACAGTAATCTTTACTAAAGAGTAAATGCATGAGTAAGGTTTTTCATTGTTTTGCTACCTCCTTCCCAATGACCAAAATAGTGGCCTGAAGGTTTCAAGTTGTCTCTGATCTAAACTACTAGTGTTTCAGGCTACACCTCTCCCAAGTACCTTCCCTGGAACACTCGTGCTGCAGGATGTGGTATGCAGAAGGGTGCAACGTGTGTCCAGGCACTAAGTCGTATGACTCTTGCAACCCCATGGACTGTAGCTCACCAGGCTCCTCTGTCTCTAGGATTTTTCCCAGGCAAGAAAACTGGAGGGGGTTGCCATGCCCTCCTGCAGGGGATGTTCCTGACTCAGGGAATGAATTCGCATCTCCTGCATTCGCAGGCAGACTCTTTACCACTGAGCCACCAGGGAAGTCCATGTAAAGGGGTACCTCAGTCAGATAAACAATTCCAAGTAATATCTTAGAAATTCACAGTGTACATTAGCATATCAGAGGACATGGAGTGCTACAATGATGAAACCCACCGATCTTAATTAACACGACCCCTCACCCCAGGCTCATCTGAACACAGAATCTTTTCTCCCACAGAACCCCTGTAAATTTTAGCGCGCAGTGGGGCACAGTTAAGGGGAGGCAGAGGGGGACATAAACCCTGATACCAGCCTACAGGGGCACCACAAAAGATGTAAGCCTACGCGTTCTGGTATGGTGACAGCAGCATGGCAAGAAAAGGGGGGCCACGATCCAAAGAACAAGTTTTGGGGAACAATGCCTTCAGAGATCTAACAAGTAGCATCGATCCAAGACTCCTGATGCACTTCTAGAATCTCCCTCCACCTTTAGTTAAGCAGCAGCCATGCTTAATAACTAGAGATAGCCCCGGCCCTCTTTCCAAATGGCTCTTCGGAGATACTACCGAGTAAACCTATGTTCACCCAGGACATACCATCTTTTATCGTAGTACAGCTTGCCATCTTCTATCCGCGCTTCAAACCTCTGGGCGGGAGACTCTGCAGGGGCGGTAGGCAAGTGCTCCGGGGAGGACGGGGATGCTGGAGGAACCAAACAGATGCTCCCGTGACTAAGTGTGTCACAAGCATGCGAGTCCATCAACTAACAGGCTTTAAGTCAAATAGGATCAAAAAGGGGGTAACAATCATGATTGTTAAGTCCTTACAGTTGTAACAAAGGGAAATTCAACAAAATTCTTGTATGCCACATCCTCAAAGCAACTCTGTGAGACGGGCAAGGCAGATTATCCTCCCTACACAGAAGAGAAACCAAAACCTGAGATTCATGCAGGCTAAGGATTTGCCCAAGGTGACTGACAGTGGGGCTAAAACACACTGACCATCAGAAGCGCCGATGGACAAGCACTAGAAAAATCTCTTTAAATTTATAAAAATGAAGTCATTTCTAGAAATATTTATTATAAGGCAGAGTAGGTTACTGGAGTAGGTATAGAGTTAGCCTAACGGTGCTGATACCTTGAATGGATTCAAATCATCTAAATCCACACACTCACAGAAACCCCTTCTCCACCAGGCCTTCAGACCCTCAGGACCTCTCTGTAGACCACACAGCTCTCAGGAGGGAATTATTTAGAGTGAGAAGACTCTTGTTTCTTTCACAAGACTTAACTCATGGAAGGATGTGTAAGTAAACGCCATGTTTAAAAAAATCTCCAGTCTAGAATTCTCTTTTACAGCCTAGCAATAACCCTTAAGTGCCACTCTGAATGAAGCACCCGAAACCCTGGGCCAGTCTCTTGCATAAGTTGGGTCTGGGAGTAGCCCGAGATGCCCATGAGAACCAGCCTGTGAAAAACCACGGGATAAGCATGCCCAGTGGTGACCTCCACAAAGTGACTAACACTAAAATATCTCCAGTGCCATTTTCAGAAATGGATTTGTGCTTACATCTTATGCCTGATGTCTACAAAAGAAGGGAAACGACCATATGTCTTTGTCCTTGCTTTTGTTTTTAACAATAAATTCTAAGAAAAAGACAGAGGTAACTTTTTAGCAGGCTTAAAACTAAAAATCAGGGGAGGATGTGCTTCAAGGTCCCCTGTGGTTTTCACAACGACTATTCTTAGGCAAATGATCAACGTGTTATTTTTGAAAACTGTGACAACTCCCTGTCAGGCATTCGCAGGCTTTTCCAACAACATGATAAAAAGACTTAGCACAAATGTCTGTAACACTGTGCACGTTACCTGGTCTCTTGGGTGACTTCAGCTGTAGAAAGAACAAAAAGAAATCTCAGAGAAAATCATTTCAGACGCAACTTAAGGTGTCACGGTGATTTCATAAGCAACACATGAAAAAAATAAAGCTTCAGCTTTCAAACAAAGAAATAATCAAATTTACCTTATTTAATGTTCTCAGATCCTCCATGATCTGCTCATCCGTTAACAAATAGTTGAGCTGAGGTGTTGCGAGTTAAAGGAACATGTCCTTGAAATGGATGGTTTCCAAGCAAACAGAAATCAACAAGATGGTGCCAGCATTTAATAATCTAGCAAGGGCTTCCCTGGTGGTCCAGTGGGTGAGGACACCACCTTCCAGTGCAGGGGGCACCGGTTCGATCCCTGGCCTGGGAAGATCCCACGTGCCATGGAGCAGCCAGACCGATGTGTCCAACTACCGAGCCGGAGCTCTGGAGTGCATGGGCCCAGAGCCAGTGCTCCGCAACGAGAGAGGCCACTGCGATGGGAGGCCCACATGGGCCAGAGAACAAGGATGGATGATAAATGAAAGACCAATAGAAGTGTCCAAAAAAAAAAAAATCTAGCAAGTGAAAGGACGTTTCACCATGTTTCTACAATTAACCTCTTGGAAGTTTCTGATCCTCCTACTCCATGTCATGCAGTCGGGTAATTAAAATAATCTATACTGCCCCCACCCGCCCCACCACCATCTTAACAAACATCTGTGGTAAAAAGGGTGGAATGAGACTCCATAAGTAACTATACCAACAGTTAGAGCCCAGGACACAAGAGAGGACTTTACTGTGAAGTGGTCTTGTTCTGAAAACGTGAGACTTCCTCATGCATACATAAACCTGCCTTGCAGCTTCGATTCTCAGCTGAGGAGATGAAGGGACCTGAAGTCATGCATTGTCCATTTTGTACAAATGGCTATTACTATCTCCTCAACAGGACGGAAACAACCCGTCCCCCTCCCCGCCACATCCTCTTCCTATTGTTCCGATGAGAGGGGCTTCTAGATGTCTGACTAAAATCTCTTTTGCGTTAATTGAACAGCAGTTTGTAATCAAGTGTTTGGCAATACAGCTGACTGAAGTTACTGTCCTCATTTTACTATGAGGAAAAATCTAAGGCATGCGAAATTTTCAGCAGTCCCTGAATCTCTGCGTGTGAAGATGAACCCAGAGTCCCTTTCCAAATGACTGCTCTCTGTAAATCCATCCCACTCAAAGTGGAAAAAACCGAGGGCTCCAATCCTAAAATGGTTACCTCCAAGCTCATGGACAAATACATGTGCTTTCCAACCAAATACGACAGTTCCTGTAGGACAACTGCCATGTATCAGAAGGAAAAGCATGTGGTGGTCCAAAGGAAAAAGTGTGCCGAAGGCCTGATACAAGCGGATATCAGGAGCAGGCTTCCTCCTCTTGTCTGGGATGGGGACAGGATCATTTGGTCGCCTCCGCAACTTTCTGGTCATGATGGGTTTCACTTCCATAGAATCTGTGGGGAGAATGAAATGGGTAAACCTATCCAACCATCACCTCAAGGTGGTAAGAATCTGCCGTGTAGGAACATCAGCCCCAGAGGCACCTCATTGAAGTTGTTATGGGGGTCGTCTGGGCTGCATGTGGCCTGAGTCACACATCGGGTGATTTTTTCAGCGGCCGGTGCTCAGAAGACTCCAAGGGCTGACTGAGGTGTCCACCACCCTCAGAAACGCAGCCCTGCCTGCAGCCTCCTACTGCAGCTGCTGTGGCATCGCTCTGGCTCCCTGGAAACTAGGCGTTTTTCTCCTTCTCCCTCAAAGCCAGAGGCCAGAGCGGTAGGCTCTTGGGACTGGAAGGAACCTCTGGGTCATCTCAGCTACTTCCTGCCCTTCCCACAGAGTGGGTGAACCAAAGCCCACCAGCACAATAAGCTCTTGAGAGGCCTCGGGCTTCAGTCCCAACATTTTTGCATAAGATTTACAAACCTGGACTCTGTAACTAGTCAACTACCCAGACTGACACTTTGAAGGCTCCTGATAAAGGTTTGGTTTCCTCCCCCTTGACTTCTCTCCACAGGCTGTCACTGCGGCCACCTCCCCTCTCTGCAGTCTCTCCCTGAGGCTCTCCTCCTCTCCTGGTTTGCCTCCTTAGGGTCCCTTTTGCTGGCCCACTCGTTAGATGCAGGTGGCCTCTGAGCTCCAGTCAGTTTTCGCTGCAGCTCCACCCACCCTGCCGCTGGGCACCTGACACCCTACAGTGCCACACATTCTTCTACCTCCTCCCTGTGTCCCACCCCCGAGGCCATCTCCTCTGCCACCCGCCCTCCCCAAGCCAGAGTCAACGGTCATCTGTGACGTGTCTTCATTCACCCACACATCAGATCCACCACATGATGGCAGTTCTGCCTTTTCACTGGCCTTCCCTGGTGGCACTAGTGGTAAAGAACCCAACTGCCATTGTGAGAGACGCTGGTTCAATCCCTGGGTTGGGAAGATCCCCTAAGAGGAGGAAATTGCAACCCACTCTAGTATTCTTGCCTGGAGAATCCTATGGACAGAGGAACCTGGTGGACTACAGTCCATGAGATCACAAAGAGTCGGACACAAGTAAAGCGACTCAGCACACACGCACGCCGCCTTTTCACTACCTCTCAACTCCACCCGCCCTAAGACACAGATTAGAACTCTTCTCAGGAAACATATCGATGCCTTGCCTTTGGCGACAGACTAAAGGCCCGGCCTCCCTTCTGGTCTCCATCCCTGCTCCTCCCTGCACACAGCGCCTGTGTGCAAGCTTTCGGCTCTCCTGCTACTCACAGGCGCCTACTATGAATGTCCTTCAGCCTCTGTGTGCTGTCCCCTGCCCAGTCTCCTTTTCTGCCCAGAAATTCCTACACGACATCCTCCGAGAGCTGGGTCATCACTCCCCGTTGCTGTTAAGACTTCTGCAAAGTCCTGCCTTCTTCCCAGTAACCAGAGTTATCTGTTCAAGCCCCCCGTCCAAGTGCAGGTGTCCGGGACACAGCCCCAGCAGACACACACACTGCACCTCAGCGCCGAGCGACACTCCTGGCGCCCAGGACAGGCTGGCAGCACAGGGTTTCCTGCAGAACAGTCAGATGAGGTCAAGTGTGGTGATGAGGTGCAGCTCATTTCTGGCTATGCGACCTACGTGCAGAGCTGACAGGACAGCCTAATGGAATTCAGTGTAGCTCACCCACCATGGCAACGTGTGAGGCCTGAGAGGATGTTATGGTGGAATATGGGGGTCCTCTCCCTAAAAGACACCACCAACCCTGTGCTGAGATACCACCCTCCCCAGTTTCTTACTGGCTGGCTGGGTGGGAATCCCTGTGGCAGTGTGTGACATCAGGCAGGCTGAGTAAACAATCTTGGGCCTCAAGCTTCCTCATCTATAAAACAGAAACACCAGAAACACTTCCCTCACAGGGTGTTGTAAAGATTACATGAGGCGACACGTGTAAATTCTCAACATGGTGCCTGTCATGAGACTTCAATCAATGCCAGTTTTTTTATTATTGAGTTCTCAGCCAGGAAAAAACCATACAAAGATCTGTTTGAAAAGTCAAGACACAAACAGCTGGACCAGAAGTTATAAACTTGAAAGGAATTGCTGTCAACCACGAGGTTCTGCAACATCTAAACCTAATCTGGAAGATGAAGGAGTACCAGAGATAAGGCACCAAAGACAACAGCCAAGTGTGCCCTGCCCTCCAGGGCTGGGTGATACATGATGAAAACAAGCCAGGCAGAGGCAGAGTTGAGATGGTCTAGGAATAAGCTGGTCTAATAAAGGTCAAGAACCTCAAAAAAAAAAAAAAACCCAAAAAGAAGCACCCAATCACTAACAAGTCAGAAAACATAATTCAATTCTCCTATGCAATGGTAAAAATCAGTCCATTTTATGGGCCTAGTCATGGCAATAACCTAATCAGCCTACCCAAAAGACTTCTTCAGCATAAGGAAGGCATTCTGAGGAAGCCTCTAAACTTAATTAGTACATCCCGACCAACACCACCAGAGAGTTTTTCGGTTCAGTTTTTTTTTTTTTTTTTTTTGAGTGACCAGGAAGTAGTTACGGCCAGGGGTCCAGGTGGAGGATGTGATTCAAGGGAAGAGCAACATATATGTATCACAGCCCCAAACGACACAGTCAAGATTGTTTACTTAACTCATTTTGCTCCAATCCCAGCCAGGTTTGCGTGGCTGGCTTCCAGGGAAGATATTTCATGGAAAGATGGAAGATGCTCACCACCTGGGTCTGAGTTGACCTGGAAATTCTATTTCTCACCAGGAGTAACAGGCCTGAAGGTTGAGTATACAACAACAGTCTTCTGGGAGTTTGGCCAGAAGGAGTCCCAAGGGCTGTGTGGCTACCCTGGAGAAGGCACTTGAGCAGGAAACTGTCCTCGCAAACATCATGCACCAAGTCAAAGCATTTCCACCTGGGTTCAACCAGAAAGCCTCCCTGATCCAGAGACCTATTTGCAGGTGCGCTTCTGTGGGGATACAATTTGCAGAATCTAACTGAACATCCAACAACTAAACCAGAAAAGGGAGGGGAGCACTCGTGGCAGAAAACATGATGAGATCAGGCACTCAACTCCCCGCCACACCACTGCATACATGAGGCTTTGAATGGTGTAAATCCAACTGGTGCACACTCCACGCGGAGTGTGCCTAAGATATGGGAGACAAGGTCCTGATAACGTTAATGATCCACAATTAGCACACAACTACGGGAGACTGGCTGGCCTCTGGTTCTGCACTTCAGAGCAGGTGACCAAGAACATCTGTTTCCAATCCGTTATTTGGTTTAAGCTTTGCATCAGCCTCACACTCCACTTTGTTTTTCAAGAGATCCTCATGTCGCACCAGTAAAGGAGATTTTTTAGAAGCATCTTTTCTGGGCAGAGCTAGGCAGCACTGATACTGGGCATCAATCCACAGAGGTGAAATCAGTCACTCAGCGAGAAGGCGGCAACTGGGCCTTGAAGCCGACACCATGGCAGCACCATCTGTGGAAACGCTCATTACCCTTCTGGCTCCAGTGCCTTCTCTTCAGACTCTCCATCATTACCTTGGCAGCACTTTCCATGCCAGGGGTACCAAACGGGCCCGAGGAAGGACATTGGTACCGTTAATGTCCACGGCTGGCTTTAAGCACTTCTGTAATCTGTTTTACTGCGTCACAAATGATTTCCCTGCACTTATTTGTCTTTTCTACCCTGGCAGGTTCGGCCTCTTCAGTCACTGAGGATGCCTCCTGTCTCTGTTAAGATTTCAGTCGTAAAACTGCCTGGCCTAGCAATGACTACCGCTTGTCAACATTCAGGATGCCAAATCACAGGTGAGGAGCTGACAGTCTTCCCCACAGATGGAAAGGGAGCGGCTGTAAATTGACAATGTTTCCCACCCGCCTAATGAAGGCTTCAAGCATCTGGTGGCTACCCTGGAGAAGGCACTTGAGCAGGAAACTGTCCTCGCAAACATCATGCACCAAGTCAAAGCATTTCCACCTGGGTTCAACCAGAAAGCCTCCTGATCCAGAGACCTATTTGCAGGTGCGCTTCTGTGGGGATACAATTTGCAGAATCTAACTGAACATCCAACAACTAAACCAGAAAAGGGAGGGGAGCACTCGTGGCAGAAAACATGATGAGATCAGGCACTCAACTCCCCGCCACACCACTGCATACATGAGGCTTTGAATGGTGTAAATCCAACTGGTGCACACTCCACGCGGAGTGTGCCTAAGATATGGGAGACAAGGTCCTGATAACGTTAATGATCCACAATTAGCACACAACTACGGGAGACTGGCTGGCCTCTGGTTCTGCACTTCAGAGCAGGTGACCAAGAACATCTGTTTCCAATCCGTTATTTGGTTTAAGCTTTGCATCAGCCTCACACTCCACTTTGTTTTTTTCAAGAGATCCTCATGTCGCACCAGTAAAGGAGATTTTTTAGAAGCATCTTTTCTGGGCAGAGCTAGGCAGCACTGATACTGGGCATCAATCCACAGAGGTGAAATCAGTCACTCAGCGAGAAGGCGGCAACTGGGCCTTGAAGCCGACACCATGGCAGCACCATCTGTGGAAACGCTCATTACCCTTCTGGCTCCAGTGCCTTCTCTTCAGACTCTCCATCATTACCTTGGCAGCACTTTCCATGCCAAGGGTACCAAACGGCCTGAGGAAGGACATTGGTACCGTTAATGTCCACGGCTGGCTTTAAGCACTTCTGTAATCTGTTTTACTGCGTCACAAATGATTTCCCTGCACTTATTTGTCTTTTCTACCCTGGCAGGTTCGGCCTCTTCAGTCACTGAGGATGCCTCCTGTCTCTGTTAAGATTTCAGTCGTAAAACTGCCTGGCCTAGCAATGACTACCGCTTGTCAACATTCAGGATGCCAAATCACAGGTGAGGAGCTGACAGTCTTCCCCACAGATGGAAAGGGAGCGGCTGTAAATTGACAATGTTTCCCACCCGCCTAATGAAGGCTTCAAGCATCTGGTGGCTTGAGCAGAGAGCGACGAGGCGTCAATGCCACCAGAGCCACGTCGGAGGAGATAGTGCACAGGTCAGAACGCAGGCACGCAGACTGGGACTGGACCAGGCACCACTGCACTTGCAGTTTAATCAGAAAAAGGCGGGGTGGGGGGGGGGCTCAATGAGAACAACATGGTGCTACTCTGAAGAGGCTGTTTCACACAGCATCCACTCTCACCAAGACACATGTCCAAGCTGCCATCAGTGGTCTTCGAGGAATTCATTTCCTTTGCCAAGTCTTTCGGTGAGGAAGGTATCAGAAGAGAGACTTCAAGAGTCAGATCCCTACTTTAGACACAACCACATTGGTCTTCGAGGAATTCATTTCCTTTGCCAAGTCTTTCGGTGAGGAAGGTATCAGAAGAGAGACTTCAAGAGTCAGATCCCTACTTTAGACACACCACATTATCATCGGCATATCCTGGAGGCTGGCATTGGAAGTCTATGTCAGAGGGAATGCCGGCTGGCTAACAAGTACCAGATACCAAAAGGAAAATTCAGCTTTTAACTGTTACTTGTAGTTTCAAAGTCAGCCCCGAGGACTTAACATAACAAGGTCTTTCTTAAGCACCCAAGAGAAATGAGACATGCCAGAGCCCCAGGACCTTCTGAACATGCTTATAAGCGCTAAATCTGGGGGCGTGCAGAAGGCATGCCACTTAACATATCCAAGTGATAAACTCACCACTGCCGTGACTTCATTATCTGCTGATGGAAATTTTGCCAAGTTGCAAAATAGCAAGTTCAAGCCAGTTCCCATCCTGTATCCTTCTCAGAGTCACTGGTCTATAGATGGCAACAGAAGAGTCAGCCCACACTGCTCCTCCCTCAAACCTGCTGAGTTCCCACATGTGGACGACTGAATCCTAGAAGGCCAGGGTGCGACGGACTCCAAGTCTAATGTAACTTGACCAGTTTCCCGAGAACACAGCAAAGTTTAGTTACCTCTGTTGAAATGTTCACAGAAACACCTGGGGCGAAGGGATCTAACATCACAGATGATATGCCCAAAGCCTCTGCTCTCACAGCCAGGTCAAAGGAAGACAATGCCTCTTGCGAAATGAAAGCAGACCAAAAAACATACACAAAGCAGAGGGATTCCCACCAGCACAGAGGAACTTGGGTGAGCAATTTGTGACTTTAACCAAGACTGGAACAGCAGCTGGTCCAGGAATTTTGTTAAAGCATTAGCCTAATGCTGCAGTAATTTACCCAACATCTGTTATGTATGTATAGCGCCCAATAATAGGCACTCATATTTCTAACCAGCCTGTGGGATAAGGTATGATCAGCCATATTTTATAGAGGGGAAAATAGGCTCAGAGAGGTTACGTGACTTGACTAAAGTCACACAGCCAATACAAGATAGAGATACACTCTGACCCACCATGTCAAAGGTCCCCCTCTCCTTTCTGCTCATTCTGCTCTGATGGCGAAGAACTGACAGGAGTCAGCACTGGAGGCCCACCCGCCTCTTCATGTCTCCCTAGATCCTTCCTGCTCTGTGGTGCTCTCATACCTCCAGTCAATTCCATTGTTAGTTTTTCATTTTCGATCATTTTCTTCTTTTCCTCTAGCTCAGCAATCAGGTTCTCTTTCAGCTCAACCTTCTTATCTTCAAATTCTTTCACTGCTGCCTTCTTTTCTTTGATGTAATTTCTTTCCACTTGTTCCGTCTGAGCAAAAGAGAAATACAGGTTTTGGCTACTCAACCCTGGGAGCCAGGGCTCCAGTGCAAAGCCTGGCTCTGTGCACAAGCAAAAAGGAAACACCTTTACTACAAAGAAGAGAAACCGCGGAAGTCATACACCAACAGGCAGTAGTAGGGTGTCTGGGAGCAAGCTTTCCAATGAGCGCGTGAAACTGAACCATACAACATCTGGTTTTCACATGGATGCCTCAGCTGTGATCAGGTATTTCCCCTCTTCCACATCTGATATTTTACGGCTTGTATGTGAAAACAGAATGTTAAGTTTCTCAGACACAGCTCTGAGGGAAAATAGTACACTCCAGATGAAATACCTATATTCAAGATTAGTTATACTAAGTCCAGATGGCCTGAGTTACTCTATTTTTTGATACTTACAGTAAGATAAAGACCAACAAAGGACAAGATAACGTATTAGGTACCTGAACCCTGAGAGATACTCTAACACTGAGATTATAAAGGCATAAGCATCCATTTTCTAAATCTCACCTTTGCCTTAAGCAAAAACCAAGGGGACTCCTGGTGGGTACGCTGTGCACTGAGTGAGCCTCTGGGCTGTGCTCTGTGCGCTGCACTGATTTCTGTCTCTACCAATACAGCTCTGAGAAACCAGGACCACCCCTCCCTGCCACAAATACACCAGTGCCCCAGGAACAAGCACACCACCCGAGATTTGGTCCTCATCACTGCTACAGCTCTGGGCCTCCTACAGAACCAATACTAAGACATCTGCTGAGTCAAGATCCTAATCCACCTTTCTTTCCCAATTAGAGTTTCAGGGATAAACCTGAGCCTAATCAGAGACCTGGCTGCTTTGAGGACCAATATAATCAACTATCAGGCCATTATAATTCATTGCGTGCATGCATGCATGCTATGTCGCTTCAGTCATCTCCGACTCTACGATTCCATGGACTGGAGCCCTCCAGGCTCCTCTGTGCATGGGATTTTCCAGGCAAGAACACTGGAGTGGGGTGCCATGCCCTTCTCCAGGGGATCCTCCTGACCCAAGGATCAAACACCCATCTCTTATGTTTTTGTTCCCCCTTTTGCTGCCTTCTTTTCTTTGATGTAATTTCTTTCCACTTGTTCCGTCTGAGCAAAGAGAAATACAGGTTTTGGCTACTCAACCCTGGGAGCCAGGGCTCCAGTGCAAAGCCTGGCTCTGTGCACAAGCAAAAAGGAAACACCTTTACTACAAAGAAGAGAAACCGCGGAAGTCATACACCAACAGGCAGTAGTAGGGTGTCTGGGAGCAAGCTTTCCAATGAGCGCGTGAAACTGAACCATACAACATCTGGTTTTCACATGGATGCCTCAGCTGTGATCAGGTATTTCCCCTCTTCCACATCTGATATTTTACGGCTTGTATGTGAAAACAGAATGTTAAGTTTCTCAGACACAGCTCTGAGGGAAAATAGTACACTCCAGATGAAATACCTATATTCAAGATTAGTTATACTAAGTCCAGATGGCCTGAGTTACTCTATTTTTTGATACTTACAGTAAGATAAAGACCAACAAAGGACAAGATAACGTATTAGGTACCTGAACCCTGAGAGATACTCTAACACTGAGATTATAAAGGCATAAGCATCCATTTTCTAAATCTCACCTTTGCCTTAAGCAAAAACCAAGGGGACTCCTGGTGGGTACGCTGTGCACTGAGTGAGCCTCTGGGCTGTGCTCTGTGCGCTGCACTGATTTCTGTCTCTACCAATACAGCTCTGAGAAACCAGGACCACCCCTCCCTGCCACAAATACACCAGTGCCCCAGGAACAAGCACACCACCCGAGATTTGGTCCTCATCACTGCTACAGCTCTGGGCCTCCTACAGAACCAATACTAAGACATCTGCTGAGTCAAGATCCTAATCCACCTTTCTTTCCCAATTAGAGTTTCAGGGATAAACCTGAGCCTAATCAGAGACCTGGCTGCTTTGAGGACCAATATAATCAACTATCAGGCCATTATAATTCATTGCGTGCATGCATGCATGCTATGTCGCTTCAGTCATCTCCGACTCTACGATTCCATGGACTGGAGCCCTCCAGGCTCCTCTGTGCATGGGATTTTCCAGGCAAGAACACTGGAGTGGGGTGCCATGCCCTTCTCCAGGGGATCCTCCTGACCCAAGGATCAAACACCCATCTCTTATGTCTCCTGCACTGGCAAATGGGTTCTTTACCACATACTCCCAGATGGCTGTAATATGAGATGAGAATCAACAAGTAACCAGTGAGAGGGGGGCACCCCCTAGCCCTCTAGGATAAGCACAGGCTGCCCGACCAACAGACAGATGGAATTTCTGAGCTGAGACCACATGTCCCTTAGTCAAACAGAACCCTGACGGAGGCTTCCAGTGGGGCTTCCCTGTGTCTATGTGGTGATGAAGCAAAGGCCACCGAGCTGGGAGAGCAAGATTCCAGTCTCAGAAAGAGCCTGCAAGCCCAGAAGACCTGTGGTACTTACTTCCAGCTGGAGGAAGAGTTCTGAAAGAGAGAAAACATGAAGTTAGATTTGCTAGGCTGTGCCATCTTTCTAGACAGTGACATCAGGATTCATTTAAAAGCAGTAACTGCTTTCTGAGAGCACTGTTGCATGGAGTGAATGCTTCCAAAGAAACATGTGGATACATGAAGAGGCAGGAATAGTGAAAATCTGGCCCCGAATGGGATCTACCCTGGCACTTCTACCCAAGGGTGAAAGCAAGCAGCAGGAGCCAAACTACGCTGGCAAAATAAAGTCAGCCCTTCTTCCACTCAGCACACACCCTCAACAGTCCTATGGGGCAGGAAGAAGCAACGCAGTTATTTCAGAAGCAGAGGCAATGTGGATGCTCTGAAGTCCTTTGCACAGGGCTTTGTATGGTGAGGAAGGACATTCCCTCAGCATTCAGAGGGCAGAGGCCCTGGCCCTCCTGGGGCTCTGCTCACAGGCCACCAAGCCTCTGCTCACACGGGGGTCTCCACCCGCAATGCGCTCCAGTCTCTGACTGCAACTCCAAGTTTCAGACCTACTTCAGTCTTCTCCTCAAGGCCTTTCCTGAGGCCCCTTCGCCGACCAAGCCCCTCTCACACACCTCAGAGCATCCACTCAACAGGACCATCAGCTTCCGTGGGCCAGCAGACCAGCGCCTGTCTACCCACCAGCTCCCCTACCCGTCTAGACTACAAGGCCCTCTGCAAACCCAGCACTCAGAACAAACGGGTCTGTGGCTTCCTGTCTTTTCTGGTGACTCCGGAGCCACTACAAGTGGGCCACCAAGACTGTCGGCAGAGTAACAACTCCAAGGGATGCTGCTCCCATTTGACAGGGTTTCCTGTGCAATCCTGATCAGTCCTATCGATCCATCCATCCACAGAAGAGCACATATGCAGAGTCACATAAAACTGATAGTTTCAGTAGCTTGAGATGAAGACTCCAACATCAACCATTAGTTGCTGAATGAGAAACTCAACTGAGGAAACAGACAAGCCACTCAAGACTTTCCAGCCCCCAGAAACCCCCATCAGCGTGGCAGTGGGAAGCATGGGGCACGTGAGCTCGAGCACACCCAGCCCTACACACTCACTCCTCTAACCGCTGTACTTGCACCACGTGACCAGGCCAGCTGTCTGAAGTCTGTGCCATTCTGAGACATCACACCTGCACCAACAAGTCAAGTGACAATTAGCACTCAGAGCTGGTGATGGTTGTTTCAAAGCAGCTAGACACCAGACACAACAAAAGGAGGCAGATTTGCGCTGCAGGAAACAGGCTCTTTAAATAAAGCTCAAGATGGGGCTGATTCAGGAGCCCTTCTGCATTTTTACCTGGAAGCAGGGTGGGGGGGATGTTTATGAAAGAACATAAGAGGACAGGAGCAGAATTAAGAAAAACTTCCTTGGTGGCACAGAGGGTAGGAATCCACCTGCCAAGGCAGGTGACATGGGTTCGATCCCTGGTCCAGGAAGATCCCACACGCCACAGAGTAGCTACGCCCGTGTGCCAGGCCACTGAGCCCCAGTACTGAAGCTCATGCGCCCTAGAGCCCGCGCTCCACAACAAGCCCGAGCCCCACAACGAACAGCACTCTCCACTCCCAGCAACTACAGAGAGCCTGTGTAAAGCAACCAAGACCCAGCGCAGCCGAAGGAAAAAAAGATAATAATAAACATAAATAAATTAAACACCAGTAACTTAAAAACAAATCAACACTCACCCTGTAGTTTCTCGCTTAAAAGCAGGAGCTCACATCAATTTTCTTTCCCAAATTACATCTCAAACCAATTCCATGAGACATCGAGTATTCCTCTCTCCAGATGGGGAAACGGAGACTACAAGGGCAAATAGGTACTTAGAGGCTGAAGCCCTTGAGGGCTGGGAGGAAGGCCTCATCCCGGGGCCCAGGCCTCCACTGCTGGCACCACCCCCTTTCCCTGCTGAAAGGGAACTCAAGGAAGAAGGTTGAGGGTTTTAAAGATGCCCCAAGGAGATGCTTCAGGAGTTTAGCAGGGAGGGGGTGGAATGGGAGGGCTGCTGGGTCACCACAGCTGCTCTGTTCTCTACCTCCCTGCAGACTCCACACCCTGCAGCTCCTTTTCTGTGCCTTGGTGGACACGCACACCTATTCACTGTCGGAAAGAAGGGCCCCTTCTACAGGAAGCTAGAAAGTCAATAGCTCAGGCAACGAGAGGACAGCAACCTGAGGAGCAGGGCCCAAACCGCCTTCTGGAACTGGGCATGAGCTTCACCTCTGCGGGAACAAGCACCATGCTGGCCCAGAAAATGCTGGCTGAGGAGCTTCAAGAGTCATCACTTACAGGAGATTTACAGGAGATTTCTCATAAGCACACATAACGTCAATGCTCAACACATTTTACTTTGTGTGACTCTACCTCACAATGTTCCTTCACCTGGACATGTCTGGAGAGTGTCTAACAACAGAATGATGAGTTTCCTAATGTCAAGGACAAGGCGTTACATGGCTGTAACGGCCTCAAAGAGTGGGGATGGAGTCTGTGCTCAACACGTGTGTTGAAGGAAGACAGTTCCCGTGCACAACAGAGGCACACTCTCTCCCTCTAAGTGCTTCTAATACCATACACAAGGAGAATGACATGAGGACACCCTTTCTTCCCAGAAGCAAAGACCAGAAGAAGCAAACCCAAAAACGGAGTGAAGCAGCCAACAACCCTTCTTCATGTCAGCTCCTCTGATCGTCCACTAAGCCAGCTATGCAGAAGAAATCAAAACCAGGCACGACGACTCTGGGGGCACAAGGAGGGAGCCTGACCGCCACGCACCTCCAACAACAACCTCAACAACAGGCCCCTCTCCAAAAAAAGAACAGTTCTATCTATGTAAGGGCGGCTCTGGAGTCTCCCTTCCCCAAAACTCACCCCACAATGGGATAACTAAGACACATGCTGGAGAATAGCTCTCTGGCCACAGTACCACCAAATCGCTCATCAGTCAAAGGAGAAAAATTTGAGGAGGATTTACCTCCAGTCGAGAGCGCCTCACCTGCATTTCGTATCCTTTCTTTGTACTGCTGATCTAGTTTCTTCATTCTCTTCTGGTATTCTTGTAATGTACCTGATAGATATTTACAAAATAGTTACTTTGAAGATCAAACTTCTCTACACTTTGGTTCCTAAAATTATTTTCTAGCACCAACAGTGAATATTTTAAGTAACAGTAGAGGAAAACACACTCCATGGAAAGGCACCCATGAACACAGCCATGTGGGATCCCAGCCACGCAGCACAGCATAAATCACCCCAATTGCGGCCTTAAGAATAAAAATGCTAGCCCAAACCGCCTTCTGGAACTGGGCATGAGCTTCACCTCTGCGGGAACAAGCACCATGCTGGCCCAGAAAATGCTGGCTGAGGAGCTTCAAGAGTCATCACTTACAGGAGATTTACAGGAGATTTCTCATAAGCACACATAACGTCAATGCTCAACACATTTTACTTTGTGTGACTCTACCTCACAATGTTCCTTCACCTGGACATGTCTGGAGAGTGTCTAACAACAGAATGATGAGTTTCCTAATGTCAAGGACAAGGCGTTACATGGCTGTAACGGCCTCAAAGAGTGGGGATGGAGTCTGTGCTCAACACGTGTGTTGAAGGAAGACAGTTCCCGTGCACAACAGAGGCACACTCTCTCCCTCTAAGTGCTTCTAATACCATACACAAGGAGAATGACATGAGGACACCCTTTCTTCCCAGAAGCAAAGACCAGAAGAAGCAAACCCAAAAACGGAGTGAAGCAGCCAACAACCCTTCTTCATGTCAGCTCCTCTGATCGTCCACTAAGCCAGCTATGCAGAAGAAATCAAAACCAGGCACGACGACTCTGGGGGCACAAGGAGGGAGCCTGACCGCCACGCACCTCCAACAACAACCTCAACAACAGGCCCCTCTCCAAAAAAAGAACAGTTCTATCTATGTAAGGGCGGCTCTGGAGTCTCCCTTCCCCAAAACTCACCCCACAATGGGATAACTAAGACACATGCTGGAGAATAGCTCTCTGGCCACAGTACCACCAAATCGCTCATCAGTCAAAGGAGAAAAATTTGAGGAGGATTTACCTCCAGTCGAGAGCGCCTCACCTGCATTTCGTATCCTTTCTTTGTACTGCTGATCTAGTTTCTTCATTCTCTTCTGGTATTCTTGTAATGTACCTGATAGATATTTACAAAATAGTTACTTTGAAGATCAAACTTCTCTACACTTTGGTTCCTAAAATTATTTTCTAGCACCAACAGTGAATATTTTAAGTAACAGTAGAGGAAAACACACTCCATGGAAAGGCACCCATGAACACAGCCATGTGGGATCCCAGCCACGGCGCGCAGCACAGCATAAATCACCCCAATTGCGGCCTTAAGATTCTCCAACTAAGGAGCAGAAAGGCGCAGCCACCACAGGTGACCCTCCCAACTCGCTGCTGCAGCTTTGGGCCGTGGGCCTCCCTCTCTTGGAAGGAGCTCCCTTTTCCTCAGTTAAGGTCTAGATCAAGGCCGTCCAGATGAACCTGCTGTGAACGGCGGAAACATTCCACACCGCCCTGTCCAAAATGAAAGCCACTAGTCAGGTGTGGCTGCTGAACAGATGAAAGGGGGCGAGCACCAGCAAGGAGGCGAACTGCTCATTTTACCTAATGAAATGGAAGCAGCCACACGTAGGTAGTGACACCGCTGCACAGTCTGATCAAATGGGTCTTCCCTTAAGCAGCTGGTGATGAGGGTCTCAATGGTGCAGGAAGTTGTTTTCTGAGGACCGTGCTTCAATGGAGTACATTAATGGCACCTTTCTCAAAATCCCTCCCTGAGCCCTGCCAGGCAGACCTTGCAGACCAACTAGAGGGAAATGTGTATTTCTTTCTCTGGCAATACCTCTGTCCAACTGGAGGAGAAACTAAAACAGATGTGTGACTGAAAGTCACCAGGGTATGTTTCACCCTGAAGGGGAAATCAGCGTAAGATGGGCACTCCAAGCAACAAAGAAGGCCTCGTGGAAAAGCAGTTTCGGTACTGGGACGCCACAGAGCAAGGACAGACACAGTCCCGGCCCTGAGCTGTCACAGGGTGTCTGGCAGTGCTGGAAGCCCCTCGTGCACAATCTCACCTGCCTCCACTTTCTTCATTTCACAGAACAGAGGGTAAATTGAGGAGGATTTACCTCCAGTCGAGAGCGCCTCACCTGCATTTCGTATCCTTTCTTTGTACTGCTGATCTAGTTTCTTCATTCTCTTCTGGTATTCTTGTAATGTACCTGATAGATATTTACAAAATAGTTACTTTGAAGATCAAACTTCTCTACACTTTGGTTCCTAAAATTATTTTCTAGCACCAACAGTGAATATTTTAAGTAACAGTAGAGGAAAACACACTCCATGGAAAGGCACCCATGAACACAGCCATGTGGGATCCCAGCCACGGCGCGCAGCACAGCATAAATCACCCCAATTGCGGCCTTAAGATTCTCCAACTAAGGAGCAGAAAGGCGCAGCCACCACAGGTGACCCTCCCAACTCGCTGCTGCAGCTTTGGGCCGTGGGCCTCCCTCTCTTGGAAGGAGCTCCCTTTTCCTCAGTTAAGGTCTAGATCAAGGCCGTCCAGATGAACCTGCTGTGAACGGCGGAAACATTCCACACCGCCCTGTCCAAAATGAAAGCCACTAGTCAGGTGTGGCTGCTGAACAGATGAAAGGGGGCGAGCACCAGCAAGGAGGCGAACTGCTCATTTTACCTAATGAAATGGAAGCAGCCACACGTAGGTAGTGACACCGCTGCACAGTCTGATCAAATGGGTCTTCCCTTAAGCAGCTGGTGATGAGGGTCTCAATGGTGCAGGAAGTTGTTTTCTGAGGACCGTGCTTCAATGGAGTACATTAATGGCACCTTTCTCAAAATCCCTCCCTGAGCCCTGCCAGGCAGACCTTGCAGACCTACTAGAGGGAACTGTGTATTTCTTTCTCTGGCAATACCTCTTTCCCACTGGAGGAGAAACTAAAACAGATGTGTGACTGAAAGTCACCAGGGTATGTTTCACCCTGAAGGGGAAATCAGCGTAAGATGGGCACTCCAAGCAACAAAGAAGGCCTCGTGGAAAAGCAGTTTCGGTACTGGGGACGCCACAGAGCAAGGACAGACACAGTCCCCGGCCCTGAGCTGTCACAGGGTGTCTGGCAGTGCTGGAAGCCCCTCGTGCACAATCTCACCTGCCTCCACTTTCTTCATTTCACAGAACAGAGGGTAAATTGAGGAGGAGACAGTCATGGGCCCAAGGTCAAATTTCCAGAAAGGAGTAAAGGTGGGATTCAATCTCATGAAGGGACAGGAGAGCCTGTGCCCTTCACCCAGTGCTAAACTGCCTCCAGCAGCAAACAGCCTTCGAAAGGACACAACCCACTTGTTCCTTACGAAGCAGAAGAGCAACCCTGTGAGGATGACCCACAGCTCTTTAGCATCTAGTTTAGAAAGAACAGTGCAGTTCTATTTATTCTTTTGTTTTAAAGGTTTTTTTTTTTTTCTTGGCCACTTCTATTGGTCTTGCATTTATTTCATTGTTCTTTGGCCTGTGTGGGTCTCCCTTCGCAGTGGCCTCTCTCACTATAGAGCACCAGCTCTGGGCGCATGCGCTCCAGAGGCTGGCTTGGTAACTGGACACATTGGTCCAGCCACTCTGCAGCACATGGGATCTTCCCAGGCCAGGGATTGAACCAGTGCCCCTTGCACTGCAAGGCCGTGTTTTTACCCATTGGACCACCAGGGAAGCACCTATATTTATTCTTGGCAACAGCATACCTCCTAAAATTGGCCAGCTTTTGGCATGGTGGGTTTTCATTCTTGCTCTGCAGAAGGCCTTCAGTGAGATTTCAAAAAGTTTGAAAATTGCCACTATAATGAGAGCTAAGATCAGCCAGACCAAATTTTAAAAATCGTGCCCACTGATTAGTGAAATACACAGATTTCAAAGGTGTGTAATATTAGGAAGGATGTTTAGAAAAGGACTAAATCCCACACCAACCTTCCTGCAGTTGCTGCAACTGTCTTTTGAGAGAAGCCAGTTTATCCTGATACATCCTGTTAAAAAAAAAAAAAAAGCCACACTCAGAGACAAAAAGACATCCAATACCCAAGTTCACAATAATATACAAACAGGAACTGTCTGAGTTTTTATGGGGGTGTCATTAATGTCCTTTAGTGAGAGAGAAAACGAAAGTCTGCTGGTGCTTTATAATACCCCTGCAGCTAAGAGGAGCAGAAAGGGATGGGATTCTGTGCTCTTGAATAGCAAGTACTCCCGTGTTCTCTCATCCTTAGAAGATCAGTCTAAAATCTACAAATAGGAAGACACACAAATTTTAATAAATGATAACAATAATGTGTTAGGAAAGAATACACAAAGAAAATTTGAAAAGTATGATGCTGTTTTCTTTGGGATTCAGAATGGTAACACACACAGAAAAAACGTAAAAAGCATTAGACACAGCTCTTATATAACTCTACAACTAGAGTATAAATTCCAAAGGAGTAAGAGTATGCCTCCAAGCACATTTTTCTATATAGATAGCACAGCTGTGTAAGCACTAATAAACCTTCATGTCGTTTTTAAAAACATTACTCTTTTATGATCAGAGAAATAATAGCAATTCAGTAACAAAAGTGAAAATGCGGGGGGCTTCCCTGGTGGTCCAGTGGGTAAGGACACCGCCTTGCAGTGCAAGGGGCGCCAGTTCGATCCCTGGCCTGGGAAGATCCCACATGCTGTGGAGTGGCTGGACCGATGTGTCCAATTACCGAGCCGGAGCTCTGGAGCGCATGCGCCTAGAGCTGGTGCTCTGCGACAACAGAGGCCACTGCAATGGGAGGCCCACACAGGCCAAAGAACAAAGACGGATGGAAAAAGATAAATGAAGGACCAATAGAAGTGGCCCACCCGCTCCCCTCCCCTCCCACGCCACCCCACCCACCAAAAAAAAAAAGTGAAAATGCAGGATTTATTTGCAGCTTCAGCGGGGTAAGAACACAGCATATGCAAAGCAAAAAAACCTGGCATGTTATTCTTACCCCCTCACACTGAATGGACCATAGTCAATTACACACCCTGCTAAAAGTCTGTTTGAACTGTGGATGCCACACGTAAATCATATTTCAGCAATATTTCTGCTTCTACCCAAAAAGACAGCCCTAATTTCATAGTGACAACAACAAGACTCGCAACTCCAAAAGGACACCATCCAACAGGTGACAGGCACGACAGCCTTCCGACTGCTCACGTAAGGGCTGCAAACACAACCCACCTATCTACAGGCTGAGGAAGATAGGCAGAATTTGAGAACTGCACGGAAGGCCAGATTCTTTTAAGGAGAGCTCTGATGTACTTTCAGAGCTCATCTTAAATCACAAAGGGCATTTAATCTTAAATAAAATTATTTGTTCCATCATCAAGTATTAAAGGGTACGTTCACTTAAACACACCAAGTATAGGAGAGGGAACAGTTGGGTAAACCACATACGGGAAGTCAGTATTTGGAATAAGTGTGCTAAAATTGTCCACCACTCTGAGTGTGGCAGATGACGCCTTTGAAAGAGAGTATTAATAGGTTCAAGAAGTAAACAACAAGAAAATTCAGGGGAAGAGAACAGGTATGTAAAAATACATCTCAGATGGGTCTAGGTAAGTCAGTAATCTGGGAAAGATTCAATCTGGGAAAGACTGCAGGCAGCAGGAAAGGGGTACAACAGAGGACAAGAAGGTTGGATGGTATCACCGATTCAATAGACAGGAGTTTGAGCAAGCTCTAGGAGATAGGGAAGGACCGAGAAGTCTGGCATGCTGGCGTTCACGGGGTTGCAAACAGTCAGACAGGACCGAGTGACTGGACAGGAACAAAAGTCAGTAAGAAGCCTGAAGAGAGGGCAAGTGAAATAAAAAGCTAAAAAGCTAGCAGCACAGTTTCAGGGCTGAAGCTGGGAGAAAAATCACACTGATTATTAAAGCCGGCTTCCAAAATTCAGCCCTGGTCAGACTTAGCTGAGTCCCCCTTTGGATTCCAAACACTGAACAGGGTAACAGAAAGCAGAAGATGGTCACAAAACATCTGTGTGCAGGGAAAACCTTCCATAAGGAAAAATACGTGGATCATCTTGTTTAAAGGTAAAGAATCTGAAAAGTCAAATCAAGATCCTCAAAATACATTCCACAAATAATTACCAGGTGTGCGACATGATCAAAAGAGGGAGTGGTTTTAACTGCTCTGAGGTGTGGCTGTGCCGGAGGCTTGGGTGTGGACGGCAGGGTGAGTGGAAAGGGCACTGGAGCAGCAGTCAGGCGCCAAGCTCTGCTCTCCAGCCCTGACCTCCCTGAGGTCTCCCAGTGTCTACACACAGTCCATCCTGGGCCAGTGCTCGGTGGGGCCACGCCCATCTGAGAACCGCGGGCTGTGAAACACCATTTCCCCCCTCCATGGTTTTCACTTTGTAAAAGGGGGCATGGTTCTCCTCCCTCCTTCATGGTCTTTCCTGGGAACATTACCTCCAGGTTCTTCCTAGCCTAACCCTCAAAAGATTCTTAAATAAAATTATTTGTTCCATCATCAAGTTAACAAAACCCTGGAGAGGGAACAGTTGGGTAAACCACATACGGGAAGTCAGTATTTGGAATAAGTGTGCTAAAATTGTCCACCACTCTGAGTGTGGCAGATGACGCCTTTGAAAGAGAGTATTAATAGGTTCAAGAAGTAAACAACAAGAAAATTCAGGGGAAGAGAACAGGTATGTAAAAATACATCTCAGATGGGTCTAGGTAAGTCAGTAATCTGGGAAAGATTCAATCTGGGAAAGACTGCAGGCAGCAGGAAAGGGGTACAACAGAGGACAAGAAGGTTGGATGGTATCACCGATTCAATAGACAGGAGTTTGAGCAAGCTCTAGGAGATAGGGAAGGACCGAGAAGTCTGGCATGCTGGCGTTCACGGGGTTGCAAACAGTCAGACAGGACCGAGTGACTGGACAGGAACAAAAGTCAGTAAGAAGCCTGAAGAGAGGGCAAGTGAAATAAAAAGCTAAAAAGCTAGCAGCACAGTTTCAGGGCTGAAGCTGGGAGAAAAATCACACTGATTATTAAAGCCGGCTTCCAAAATTCAGCCCTGGTCAGACTTAGCTGAGTCCCCCTTTGGATTCCAAACACTGAACAGGGTAACAGAAAGCAGAAGATGGTCACAAAACATCTGTGTGCAGGGAAAACCTTCCATAAGGAAAAATACGTGGATCATCTTGTTTAAAGGTAAAGAATCTGAAAAGTCAAATCAAGATCCTCAAAATACATTCCACAAATAATTACCAGGTGTGCGACATGATCAAAAGAGGGAGTGGTTTTAACTGCTCTGAGGTGTGGCTGTGCCGGAGGCTTGGGTGTGGACGGCAGGGTGAGTGGAAAGGGCACTGGAGCAGCAGTCAGGCGCCAAGCTCTGCTCTCCAGCCCTGACCTCCCTGAGGTCTCCCAGTGTCTACACACAGTCCATCCTGGGCCAGTGCTCGGTGGGGCCACGCCCATCTGAGAACCGCGGGCTGTGAAACACCATTTCCCCCCTCCATGGTTTTCACTTTGTAAAAGGGGGGGGGGGGGCATGGTTCTCCCTCCCTCCTTCATGGTCTTTCCCTGGGAACATTACCCTCCAGGTTCTTCCTAGCCTAACCCTCAAAAGATTCTTATCACAGGAAGACTGATTAAATATGAAAAGTTCAAAGCAAGGAAATCGCACACATATGCATGGTCTTTGGAAGCACTCTGTGAAAACCATACACACACGGTCACCATTAAAGATGCCATTCCAAAGAAGAAATGTAAAAAATCATACTCACTGTTCCTTCATTTCTACGTAGTCTTCTTCATCATGCTTTGCCAGGTCAGTTTCACTAGCATCTTCAGTGTCTGAGTAAAATTAGGGAAGAGGAGTTTGTTAAAATCATAATTCATAGAGTTGGTATCACCTGATACAGTAATACTTGACAGACCTCTGTAAAATGAGTTTCTACTCAATGCAGACCTGAGTGAAGCCATCAATAAAAAATATTACACCCAGTTACTTCAGAAAACACCTTTTCTAAGTTGTACACAGGCAGACTTATCCAAAGAGCCTGCCTTTTTATCTAAAGGGCAGCCAGAGAACAGGGTGTGTCAAACACAGGTGGTCACGGTCATGGCTGTTCCTTTGGTAGAAACAACATGGGCAGTTCAGAGAAAGGACATGTGGGTGTAGGACTGGAAAACTACACCTACTGCAAACAGTCTAATACATGCATCTTGTCCTGGTGTATGTCCAGTATGAACACCTATGAGACTTGGTATCAAATATCCCAGGTGGTGCCGCAGTAAAAAATCTGCCTGCCAATGCAGGAGACACAAGTTCCACCCTTGGGTCGGAAAGACTCCCTGGAATAGGAAATGACGACCCACTCTAGCATTCTTGCCAGGAGAATTCCATGGACAGAGGAACCTGAGGGGGCTACTGTCCATGGAGCCAAGAAGAGTCAGAACACAACTGAGAAACTGAGCAAGCACACATACAAAGAAGAAGCCAAGCCAACTAAAGGAACTCTTAACAACAGAAATAGTTTCAAAGGAAGAAGGAAGGAGATGAGACGATCAAACAGAAACTGTTCAGGACACTTTAAACATTGCTTTAGAAAGAGCAAATGGCTGGAGTGTCTACCTAACTTCAACAATCCTACGTAAGGAGAAAGCAAAAATCAACTTTTGTTTCACTGCTCCCCCTCGTGGGCATTAAAAGCAGTACAAGTGATTCACATTAAAATTCTCTGGTTAAGCCTTGCCTTCAAATACAGTTTAATCAGAATAGTAACAAGCTCCTTCAACTTTGTATCAGCACATACAGCTGCCTTTTTAAAGCCTGTTGTAGATTCAATCCTCCACCCCACTTTTCCTCCTTCCTTCAATGAAGAAGCCTACCCTGAGTGGTCACATACCAGCCAGTCACAGTACTTGGCACTTGGGAACTGAGATGAATAATAAAACATACTACTGATTCCAGCTGGTCTAGCTTCTGCTCCACTGCCCTATTCTGTGCCAGAACAGTCCACCCAAATGTCCCTCTCTCTCTTCTCTCTAGTCCTTTCCTGTTTCTTCATCTTTCTCCTACTGCTGCCAGCTGCCTCCTCAATTCCTCAAAAAGTGCTCTTCGCACTTGCCAAGCTTCAGTAGTAATACCATAAAGAGCTGAACTGAAAACACAACACCTGAGCACCATTAAGCAAATCCCTATCTTAAACTGGCCTGAGCCTGTTTCCCTGGTGATGAAATTATTGTATCAAGGACCAGGCCACATGCTTTGCACCAGTCTGAGTGTGTGTGTCTGTGTGTGCACTCGGTTGTTAAGCCCTGTCTCTTTGAGGCCCCACAGACTGTACCTCAACAGACCCCCCTGTCCATAAGATTTAGACAGTTGAGTGTTTCCATGAGTAATATTCTTTTAAGATTTAACTGAATTCTCCAAATAATGAATTAGGCCCTGTATGCATTTTCACATGTCTTCCCTGAGGGTACAACATCTTCATACCTCTTCACTGAAGGTACAAAATATGGAAGACTCAACCAGAATGAGTGGTAAATACCAAATTTGGATGCTGGCGCTGCACCAAGCAATCTCCATCTCAGACACCAGGCCTCGCTGTCTGTGTGTGCCTATGTATGCCGACACGTGCTCAGTGGTGTCTGACTCTCTGTGACCCCACGGAATGTAGCCCACTAGGCTCCTCTGTCCATGGGTCTTCCCAGGCAAGAAGACTGGACTGGGTTGCCAATTCCTTCTCCGCGGGATCTTCCTCACCCAGGGATCAAACCCAGGTCTCCTGCATTGACCGGTGGACTCTTTAACACTGAGCCATCAGGGAAGCCCAGTTTACGCCTGTAGCTCATTTTAATCCTGGCACCCGCGCTAGGTAACAGGTCTACTGCCAGCCCCATGGCAGCTGGGGAAGGAGACTCAAGACTTAATTATCCCGTATCATTAAGCTGGGTTTACGGAGTCAAATTTAAATCTAATTCCATCTAGCTGATTCTAGGCCTCCTCTTAACTAACCTGTCCACTGCCCAAAATAGGTTGGACTTAAGCATAACCCAGAAGTGGGGGGTGGGCACCTTAGTAACTAGGAAGGTTATCTGGGCTTTGCTCGGATCCTATCAGGAACTAAAAAGCAAGCAGACTCATTGAATGGCTTTCTCACTCCAACCCGTGAAGGCCTGAGGTTCAGAGACAGTTGGGAGTGGAGGAGCAGAATCTTAAAGGGACCTACAGCTCTGACAAGAGCTCCTCAAGGCCCTTCTCCGCATAACTGTCGGGTACAACGTCCTCACCGCCTCCCCTTTCCCAGCACCTGTCGGGGTAACTTCCGGGAGCCGCGCTCTTCCATCCGCCCCCGAGCCCCGCAGGCCGCCCCGCCCCTCTCCCGGGAAGCCCCGCCCCTTCCACAACCGTCCCAGCCCCGCCCGGGGCTGCCCAGCCAGCGGCAAGACGTACCTTCGTCCGACTCGCGGCCCCGGCAGCTGCGCTCCTCGTCCTCCGCGCTCTCCAGCTCTTCGTCCTCCTCAGGGTAGTATTCCGGGGCCGGCGGCGCTCCAGCCGGGGCCGGAGCCGGAGCTAACAGCCCCGCAGCACTCATGTCGCCCGTGCCCGCCGCTGAGCGTGCCCCCTGGGAACCGCGGCCACCCGCCCTACGGACTCCACGTCCGTGTCGCAGCGCCTGAGGGAGCCGCCGACTCGAAGAGCCGGAGCGGCGGCGGCCCCTGCCCCGTCTTCGCCAAGCTCCGCCCCGCGCGCCCGCTCTCGGCAACGGGGGCCTCGCGCCGGCGGCAACTTCCGGGTCGCGAGCTGCCCGAGGACCGCCTGACTCCGCCATCCCGGAGGGAGTGGAGCGGCCGCCGGACGCCCTCTTCGCCGTAACCCCATCTCCTTCATTGCGGTCTTTAGAGTCCTCAGTGGATAGAGGGGGCGGGGCGGAGGCAGGCTCTTTGGAGTTAGGCAGCTCCTTGGGCAGGCCCGACCCCGGGTAGGACCCCGAAGCACAGAGGCACTTCCAAAGGTAGCCACCAGGCGGCGCCTAGAGCCAAAACCAGAGACGTTTTTTTAGGAACTTGGGAGGCCGAGGGTTTCAAGGGCTCTAGGCAGGTGGAGGTGGTCTCTTTAAACAGGTGAACGACATGAACTTTCTCTTCTGTAAGTCGGAAAACATAAACATTTAGAGTTTGCGTGATCAACCCAAAGAAAAGGAGCTCGGCGCCCCTCCCCCCAACTGAATAGAGCGTTAGTAAGAACTAAAATGAAAACGAAGATGCTAATACTTCAGCAAAACCATTTTTTTCCAGTCGGTGGGATGACTTTCTATTTGTGTTGGTTGGCTCAGTACGATGTTATCCCGATTTTACAGATGAGAAAAGAGCTGTCAGTCTCCTTAAGGGGCAAAAAATTGGTAGCATCCACGCTGCCTTGTTAGACTGTCAGACCCAGGCCCTCTGCAGTAATGCTGCTTCATATTTCTCAGAATATAAATTTTTTGAAAGATAGTTTTCCCCAATCCAATAACTTGCTTACGAACTCTCAACTGAGCAAGTGGAACATATGCCTGCAGAAAGTTAGGCAAGGAAGGTGCTAGCTGGTAACTTGGAAAACAAAGAGAGTTGAGTGTCTGTATGAATTAATTTGTGTGATTATTCTGAGTCGAAGGGAACATGATATTATAAGCTTTGCTTAATGAACAAATTGAGGATGTTCCTTGTCTAGGTGTGTGTAGAAAGAAAAGGAATAAAAGAACCCAGAGACGTATAATGGTTTGTGCAAAATAACACTGTTCTTTATGCTGCACCCTAATCTCCATAGGGGTCCCCTGATTTCTCAGTGGTAAAGAAACTGCCAAGGCTGGAGATACAGGTTCGACCCCAGGGTCGGAAGATTCCCTGGAGAAGGAAATGGCAGCCTACTCCAGTATGCTTGCCTGGACAAGTCCACAGACAGAGGAGCCTGGTGGGCCACCATCCATAGTGTCACAAGAGTCAGATAGGGCTGAGTGATTAAACAACAACTTGTCTCCATTGGGGAAAAAAAAAATAATGTACAAGCGGTAAAGTTGAATACAGAGGTAAAAGCCAGGGTGGAACCCAATAGTCTAATGTTCAGATCCTTTGTGACCAAATTTATCTCTGAATTGGTCCCCAAGGTAGCCACCAGGCGGCGCCTAGAGCCAAAACCAGAGACGTTTTTTTAGGAACTTGGGAGGCCGAGGGTTTCAAGGGCTCTAGGCAGGTGGAGGTGGTCTCTTTAAACAGGTGAACGACATGAACTTTCTCTTCTGTAAGTCGGAAAACATAAACATTTAGAGTTTGCGTGATCAACCCAAAGAAAAGGAGCTCGGCGCCCCTCCCCCCAACTGAATAGAGCGTTAGTAAGAACTAAAATGAAAACGAAGATGCTAATACTTCAGCAAAACCATTTTTTTCCAGTCGGTGGGATGACTTTCTATTTGTGTTGGTTGGCTCAGTACGATGTTATCCCGATTTTACAGATGAGAAAAGAGCTGTCAGTCTCCTTAAGGGGCAAAAAATTGGTAGCATCCACGCTGCCTTGTTAGACTGTCAGACCCAGGCCCTCTGCAGTAATGCTGCTTCATATTTCTCAGAATATAAATTTTTTGAAAGATAGTTTTCCCCAATCCAATAACTTGCTTACGAACTCTCAACTGAGCAAGTGGAACATATGCCTGCAGAAAGTTAGGCAAGGAAGGTGCTAGCTGGTAACTTGGAAAACAAAGAGAGTTGAGTGTCTGTATGAATTAATTTGTGTGATTATTCTGAGTCAAAGGGGAACATGATATTATAAGCTTTGCTTAATGAACAAATTGAGGATGTTCCTTGTCTAGGTGTGTGTAGAAAGAAAAGGAATAAAAGAACCCAGAGACGTATAATGGTTTGTGCAAAATAACACTGTTCTTTATGCTGCACCCTAATCTCCATAGGGGTCCCCTGATTTCTCAGTGGTAAAGAAACTGCCAAGGCTGGAGATACAGGTTCGACCCCAGGGTCGGAAGATTCCCTGGAGAAGGAAATGGCAGCCTACTCCAGTATGCTTGCCTGGACAAGTCCACAGACAGAGGAGCCTGGTGGGCCACCATCCATAGTGTCACAAGAGTCAGATAGGGCTGAGTGATTAAACAACAACTTGTCTCCATTGGGGAAAAAAAAAATAATGTACAAGCGGTAAAGTTGAATACAGAGGTAAAAGCCAGGGTGGAACCCAATAGTCTAATGTTCAGATCCTTTGTGACCAAATTTATCTCTGAATTGGTCCCCAAGAGAATTCTCAAAGTGAAAACAATTCTTCTTACCCCATTTATTGTAACATTTCTTTTTTTTCTTTTCCCCATCATGCCTCTTTTATTTATATTTATTTTCATTCATTTTTTTATTCTTTGGCATTCCATTGCAGTGGCTTCTCTGTAGAGCACCGGCTCTGGGCGCATGCGCTCCAGAGCACTGACACGTAAGTGGACACACCGGTCCAGCCGCTCCGCAGCACGTGGGATCTTCTCAAGTCAGGGGGAGAACCAGTGCCCTTGCACTGCAAGGCGGACTCTTTACCCACTGAACCACCAGGGAAGAAGCCCCAACATTTCTTATCTTACACCTTTATGTAATTAAAATCTTGGCGCTACTTGTGATGGATTCTTCTCCCAACAAAACTCAACAATTTTCAGACTGGAATGCTGCAGTGTCTTCCCAGGAGTTCAGAGATCTTCTGAAGTTCCTTCTAAATAAGAGGCAGTCAGTCTCGTGGCTCCCTGTAGGTCCGCCATCTGTTTTAAAACTAGAATTTCAAAACTGTTTCTTTTCCAAAGGATGAAGTCATTTTCTTTTCATATGCTATTAGGTCACATCTAAATTATTTGTAATCAACTATACTGAGCAACTTAAGTTTCCATCAGTAGCAATAATTGTACACCAAAAAAGGCACCAGTATTTTAGAAATCAGAATTTGTTTATACAATGATATAATAATTTTTTAAAAGTTGATATCATTGTTAATTAGTTTCAAGACACTGGCATTTTTATCTTCTTACTTTTGGCTACTTGATTACAAATAACATCTGTTAATGGTCATGCATTTCTCTTCTGTATAACTAGACAGAACTGAAAATTTGCCTAGTGAACTTAGCCCATTTTTTCTATCCATATTGCAGTTAGTAAGATGAGCCCTTGGTCTTCCCTCGTGGCTCAGGCAGTAAAGAATCTGCCTGCAGTGCAGGAGACCTGGATTGAATCACTGGCTTGGGAAGATCCCCTGGAGAAGGGAATGGCAACCCACTTCAGTATCCTTGCCTGGAAAATCCCATGGACAGAGGAGCCTGACGGGATACACACCTTGGGATCACTAAGAGTGGACATGACTGAACGACTAACACTTTCACACTTTCATGATGAACTCTTCTAAATACTTTGTAAAGAAAGAGGACCTAGTCAGAAAAAGAAAATTCTCTTATGACTTTAGTCTTACCCAACATTTATAATTGTTTCATATGATTTTGGACAGTCTCTCCCTAGGCCTATAAAAATCAAAATCTCTTAAAACCAAGTTTTACCACCTTGAATCCCTCTGCATCCCTTCCCAAAGTGGCTCTCAGTCACAGGGCTCAGGAGACATCCACATATGAATTCGTCTTTGAGGGAGGCCTGCCATGCCCCCCTTACATACCCAAACACTCGAAATTACATCTTAAAGGGAGCATCGTAACTGGAATGAGTATGATTTTAGACCACTAGGAAAAACATGAATAGGGTTTAGAAAAATTTTGTCATCAGAAGTTAAAACAGTTAATGATGGAGACTTCTGAAAGAGTAAAGTCCTGAATACATCTGACAAGGCTTAGAAACAAAGTGTGCTCCTGAAAGGAAACAATGTGAATAGTCAAAGTCCATAAACTTTTTAGAGGTGAAGGTAGCAGTTTTAGGTTTCCAATATTGATTTAATCAACACAGCTAGTTTCACACAAAATAAATTATAAAGAATGGCTCTGAGTTAGCAGGATGCACTTTCACCCCTGGCAAGCATCATTTTGCGACTTAGGTCAAGATGGGTCTCTGGTTATCACAGGCTGTTCTTGGGTCAAAGTTCATTATACTTTGGCCATTAGTGCCCCCCAAAATCATTAAAATCATTCCATGTTGTCCTGAAAAGCAAGAGTATCTTAAACAGGCTTGCTGAAGCCTTGCTAAAGCTAACAAGGGTTCCCCTAGCATACAGTTCCTGTTTGTCAAAATGATTATCATAACCCACAAACTGAGTATTTCTTAAGCTTTGTCCTTGTGTCTATCAAAATGTGCCCCGTCAGTGTTGAGTGCCTAGTTGTGAAGAGAATGCATCTAGCTTATAGATTCTTTCCTCCCCAGCATTATCAAACTGACGTGTGTAGAATGCAGTGCAAGGAAGGGCAACTCCCTTGAGAAAGATATGAGAGTTTAAATCCAGGAAACAGTTACAAGTCCTTTAGTGAATGAATGCCATTATCAATTTACAGAATTGCTGGTCTAACGGGGTAATGGGGTCCTCAAAGGCTCTAGCATAGTGGTTCCAGGGAGTCCCAGGGGGTTCAGCCTTTGGGAGTCCCCCAAGAAAAGGCTCAGAGAAGAGGACCGTGAACTTTGACCCCAACGCACCACAAACAAGCCTGACCGCACCCGAGGCGGGCCAGTGGGTAACTGAAGTTGCAAGGTCTTCCGCGTCTGAGGAAACCCCGCCCCTCCCCATCCCGCCCCCATTCAAGTCCGCCAATCCTCGGGTGCCATCGACCGTTCGGCTTCCCAGGCACCTCCAATCAAGTACCTATATCCGGCCCCGGGTCTGTGCCCCACGATCAGGGAAGGCCAGTAGAGAGCCTATCGGAGTCGGGTTGGGGGCGTGGTCGGGGGCAGGGGGCGGGCAGGCCGGGACAGGGGGGCGGAGTGCGCTCGGCGCAGTCGGGTGCGATTGGCCACCCCTGGCAGGAGCCGCACCTCGGACAGCAGCAGCGGCGGCCGCGGGAGGGTCTGCGAGGCGCCCGGTGGCGACGGCGGCGGTGGGGTCCTGCGCGTAAGAGTGGGACCCGACGCGGAGACTGCGGGCGGAGGGTCTGTGCGGCCGACCCGGACCCTCCGTGACTGAACCCAGGGGTTCGCCGTTGAACAGGCGGCAGAAGAGCGACTCGGGAACAAGTGTGGGAGAGGAAGCGGCGGCGGCGACGCCGGGGCCCGGGGTGGTGACAGCAGGTCGGAGGTGAGAGCGCCGGGGCGCGAGGAGGTGGCAGGGCGAGTCAGGGCGAGGGGACTCCGGGCGGAGAGGGGTCAGCGAGGATGCGGGCGCGAGGAGTTCCGGGAGAGGGTTGACAGTCCGCTCTGTGGAGAGGAGACCCCTCCGAGGGGCCGGGACCCCTCGAAAGGGCTTGGGACGGCGGGTGTGGAAGGAGGAGACCCCCCGGGGAGCTGGGACGGTGGCTCCGGGGGGGGGGGCACCCTGAGCGGAGCCGGGACAGTGGGTGTAAGCGGGGACCCCGAGGGGGCGGGGAAAGGGGGTCTCGAGGGAGAGGACCCGGACCCGGACAGGCACAGCGGGTCTGAGCGGCGGCGGGGACTCCGGGAGGGCTTGGGACAGCAGGTGCGTCGGGGGACCCCGAGAGGGGCTCGGACGGCGGCTGTGACGCGGGGAGCCCTCGGGGCCGAGGACCCGCGTCTGAGGGGTCCCGGTGGGGGCGCCCCCCGGGCCGGCCGGGAGGAGGGGGTCGGTGCGCGTCGCGGCGCCGGGAGGGTCGGGGCCGCCGGCCTCGGCTCCTCGGGCGCAGGCAGCCGAGCTTCCGAAGCCCCGAGTGGGAGACGGGGGACAGCAGGAGCCCCCGGGACTCTCCGGGTGACTCCGAGGAACGCGATTATGTAATGAGTATCTCCAGGGAGAACGCGCGGGCCGCGGGGTCTGACCGAAGCCCGGGGGTCCTGGGAAGGGCAGTAGCTAGGGGCTGGGGCCCTCCGCTCCCTGGCCCCTGGGCTTCCCGTCCGTTTCTCCGAGTTGGGCGTGGATGCCTTGAAAGTCAGGGGCTTCCTGACCTCAGTAGCTTCCTCAGAATGTGAAAAGTTGCAGAGGACTTCTTTAACTCGCCACAAACAAGTGGGACAGGGAAAGGAACCCTTTTGGAGTTGCAGGGTTTTGATGCATTAGGCGGTTTATTTTGCTAGACCCTGTCTTTTTTGTTTTTTTCACTTCGACTCAGCAAGGAGCTGAGAGACTCCTCCAGGTTCAGCAGCACTCCAGTATCAGTGTTTCCAAGGCAGACTTAAAGGAACTTAAAAAAAGGAAATTAAATTAAGGCTTAAGTACGAAGTTGGACTGTTTGTCTTTGATGTGTTGGAGAGGTGGAAAGTCAAACTAAATTTTGAAAAGAGGTATTGGAGTCACTGAACTAACAGCACTTTCCAGTTAGATTTCTTGACCTAAAAGCTGCTGAGCTTTAGGCATAATTCCAGGACAAGCTAAGGAGAGAGATAAGCCTATTTAAACCAGATACACCGCTGGTGGGCGGCAAGTGTGTGTCTATTAAAATGCTGAAACAAATATTGGAAAGAGATTGGGGGGTGAGGTAATGACGGGGCACCGGGGGGAGCCTCCTACTTTGACAGATGTGAAAGTTTAACTGATGACCAGGAACTGACTAGTTGTTCAGAGTACTTAGGTTATGTTAATACCGTCCTGGCTACCTTTTTCTATGTTCTCTTGAATGCACACGCTTTGTGACGGTGGTACCCAACAGTTTTGCATTTGAGTTTTTTAATCTCCTTTTTCTGTTTCTCTCTTTTGCTTCTCCTCACCGTTTATCTTTGTGACAGGTTTCTTTTTCAAAGAAGTAGGCTTAGAAAATTATGGCTTGGGGGAAATCCTGGGGAATGTAATTACTCTATCATTTTGCTGTTATTTAGATATCTTCTTTGTTTCAGGTTGAAAATAATGTCTTATTGGGAGCCTTTACCCATGTTCAGTAATGGGCAGCTAAGAGGAAGAAAGGAGTGCTGTATCATTTCCCAAAGACATAATGTAGAAGGCTTACAGAGAACTGCCTGGTTAAATCCAAGACAAAAATTACTGAAGACATTTTACATCAGGGTGATAATAAATAGAGGCAATTTATCATTTAAGAATTTTTCTTTGATATTACCTGATACACAACAGTTTTGGTATGGTTTCAGAGTGTGTAGAGCTTGGTGTGGTTATGAAAATTCCACCAACTAGATGTCTTCAGAAACAGTAGTTAAGGAGATGAGAAGAACAATAGTTCCTCTTAAAATATGAGACAATGTTTACAATGTATTAAGTGTAATTTTTAATATTAAGTTTATTTTTCCAGAACCATAGGAATAGGTAGAAGAAAGATCAGTTAACTCCGAAGGGTTTTTTACAAGGGGCATGGATGCTCAATCTAGTCCAACTCTGAAAACCCCCTTAGTCTGGTAGCCGTCTTGCCCCATGTGTTGGAGAGGTGGAAAGTCAAACTAAATTTTGAAAAGAGGTATTGAGCCACTGAACTAACAGCACTTTCCAGTTAGATTTCTTGACCTAAAAGCTGCTGAGCTTTAGGCATAATTCCAGGACAAGCTAAGGAGAGAGATAAGCCTATTTAAACCAGATACACCGCTGGTGGGCGGCAAGTGTGTGTCTATTAAAATGCTGAAACAAATATTGGAAAGAGATTGGGGGGTGAGGTAATGACGGGGCACCGGGGGGAGCCTCCTACTTTGACAGATGTGAAAGTTTAACTGATGACCAGGAACTGACTAGTTGTTCAGAGTACTTAGGTTATGTTAATACCGTCCTGGCTACCTTTTTCTATGTTCTCTTGAATGCACACGCTTTGTGACGGTGGTACCCAACAGTTTTGCATTTGAGTTTTTTAATCTCCTTTTTCTGTTTCTCTCTTTTGCTTCTCCTCACCGTTTATCTTTGTGACAGGTTTCTTTTTCAAAGAAGTAGGCTTAGAAAATTATGGCTTGGGGGAAATCCTGGGGAATGTAATTACTCTATCATTTTGCTGTTATTTAGATATCTTCTTTGTTTCAGGTTGAAAATAATGTCTTATTGGGAGCCTTTACCCATGTTCAGTAATGGGCAGCTAAGAGGAAGAAAGGAGTGCTGTATCATTTCCCAAAGACATAATGTAGAAGGCTTACAGAGAACTGCCTGGTTAAATCCAAGACAAAAATTACTGAAGACATTTTACATCAGGGTGATAATAAATAGAGGCAATTTATCATTTAAGAATTTTTCTTTGATATTACCTGATACACAACAGTTTTGGTATGGTTTCAGAGTGTGTAGAGCTTGGTGTGGTTATGAAAATTCCACCAACTAGATGTCTTCAGAAACAGTAGTTAAGGAGATGAGAAGAACAATAGTTCCTCTTAAAATATGAGACAATGTTTACAATGTATTAAGTGTAATTTTTAATATTAAGTTTATTTTTCCAGAACCATAGGAATAGGTAGAAGAAAGATCAGTTAACTCCGAAGGGTTTTTTACAAGGGGCATGGATGCTCAATCTAGTCCAACTCTGAAACCCCCTAGTCTGTAGCCGTCCGGGCTTCTCTTGTCCCAGGCAAGAATACTGCAGTGGGTTTCCAGGCCCTCCTCCAGGAGGTCTTTCCAACCCAAGGTTAGAACCCACATCTCCTGCATTGGCAGGCAAATTCTTTACCACAGAATCACCAGCAAGCCTAGGTTTACACGGGGCATGTATTCATTACGTAGTACGTGTAATGTATGAAATAGCCTGTGGAAGGACTGAGAATCTCAGTAACAATAATTCTGCAAAATAATAGAAATGTTTGAGCAGATAAACTGTTCCATCATCCTTGTTAACTCATTTCTGTCTGATGCAAATGGTAGTTTCTCAAGATGAAACTTTAATCCCTTCTAAGAAGAGAAAATATTCTGATATTCCTCTCAGTGGTAAAGCAGTCATTTCAACCATGTTATGGTATGTTATTGACCCAAAGACGATGACAAGAGAGTCATTGTAATAGAATTTTTGGTGATAGGATGAGCCTATAATAACTTATTCCTGAGGACATGAGGTGGGAGTGGGGGAGGTTGGTTAGGAAGGTAGCAATTCTGTGGAAATTTATTTTCATTTGTTTCACAAAATAAAACTATACTTTGAGAGGGTATTAATATGTAAATTAGTGATGCCTATGCACATTTTACCTGTAAAAAATATAATCAAAGGAAGAGATTAAGAAGGAGCCTCACACTTCCGTATGAATGGTTATAGCCACCAGAGAATGCATTCTGTTTTAGGTTTAGAGTCCTTAAAGTATTCTTAGTCTTAGTTTAGCAGGATGGCCAGTAAATACAATAACCCGTTTTATACTTTCTTTACCGCTTGAGTCATATACAGTCAAACCATTGTATACAGTCAAACCATTGTAATCTCAGAGTCTACCTCTGTATCTAATTTGGCTTAATGTTTAAGCCAACCTGAAAAAAAAATCCTCATTGCTTGCCAGTGTTCATACTTGCTGGTTTCAGTTGTATGGCAGAATGAATGAAAAGTAACTATTGGTAGTTTTACTTTAGGGTCTGTTTAGAGTTTATTTTATAGACATTAAAAGCATCTTTCCTTTATGATCTTTTCCTCCAGTCTTTGTGTCTTCCTTTCCCCTAAAAGAAAGCAGACGGACAGAGGGAAAGCTTCCATCAAACAGTATTTTGTGACTGTCCTAAGAAAATACTTCTTTTCAATCTTCAATGAGAGATTCCTGCTAATCAGAGAGGATAGTTTTATTTATTTATTTATTTTTTAAAACCTTTATTTTACGGATAGTTTTAAATTAGTAGTTTTGAGTTATGGGATACTGTACACTTGCATTCCTGCATGGAGAATGTAGTTTTTGATTATTTAGTTTTAACATCCATTTGACTGGTTGCTTTGTCATTTGTGAGGATACATTAAAAGTTTGTTACTGTTCTAAAACTCAGACTCAAAAAGAAATGTTGAGCAGATAAACTGTTCCATCATCCTTGTTAACTCATTTCTGTCTGATGCAAATGGTAGTTTCTCAAGATGAAACTTTAATCCCTTCTAAGAAGAGAAAATATTCTGATATTCCTCTCAGTGGTAAAGCAGTCATTTCAACCATGTTATGGTATGTTATTGACCCAAAGACGATGACAAGAGAGTCATTGTAATAGAATTTTTGGTGATAGGATGAGCCTATAATAACTTATTCCTGAGGACATGAGGTGGGAGTGGGGGAGGTTGGTTAGGAAGGTAGCAATTCTGTGGAAATTTATTTTCATTTGTTTCACAAAATAAAACTATACTTTGAGAGGGTATTAATATGTAAATTAGTGATGCCTATGCACATTTTACCTGTAAAAAATATAATCAAAGGAAGAGATTAAGAAGGAGCCTCACACTTCCGTATGAATGGTTATAGCCACCAGAGAATGCATTCTGTTTTAGGTTTAGAGTCCTTAAAGTATTCTTAGTCTTAGTTTAGCAGGATGGCCAGTAAATACAATAACCCGTTTTATACTTTCTTTACCGCTTGAGTCATATACAGTCAAACCATTGTATACAGTCAAACCATTGTAATCTCAGAGTCTACCTCTGTATCTAATTTGGCTTAATGTTTAAGCCAACCTGAAAAAAAAATCCTCATTGCTTGCCAGTGTTCATACTTGCTGGTTTCAGTTGTATGGCAGAATGAATGAAAAGTAACTATTGGTAGTTTTACTTTAGGGTCTGTTTAGAGTTTATTTTATAGACATTAAAAGCATCTTTCCTTTATGATCTTTTCCTCCAGTCTTTGTGTCTTCCTTTCCCCTAAAAGAAAGCAGACGGACAGAGGGAAAGCTTCCATCAAACAGTATTTTGTGACTGTCCTAAGAAAATACTTCTTTTCAATCTTCAATGAGAGATTCCTGCTAATCAGAGAGGATAGTTTTATTTATTTATTTATTTTTTAAAACCTTTATTTTACGGATAGTTTTAAATTAGTAGTTTTGAGTTATGGGATACTGTACACTTGCATTCCTGCATGGAGAATGTAGTTTTTGATTATTTAGTTTTAACATCCATTTGACTGGTTGCTTTGTCATTTGTGAGGATACATTAAAAGTTTGTTACTGTTCTAAAACTCAGACTCATCTTAATGGAAAAATAAAATTTATTTATGTCTAACTAATGATGGATTAGATGTTTTGAATTAATGCACCAAAATGTGATATAACTCATTTATAAGTTATGGACACCAAATTGAAAATAACAAGTATTCATAAACTTTATGGTAGTGAAAATTAAACTGATAAATTGTATTGTTCCAGCTACAGCTAGTTAAAGTTACTAAATACTTTATAAATCAACCTAATGTGTTTTTTCCCTGTCTGACCTGAAGTTTGTTAGAGATGAGTATATTTAAAGTCTTCGTAAATTATTTCTATTTTAAAGCAGAATCACATAGGTGTCACTCTTGATTTAATACAGATCAACTAAGCATTGTTCGCTTTCTCACAAATACACATTTATCATCTCCAAAGTGAGTGAGAAAAGGAACATGCCTTAGAATAAACATTTTACACCTTGAAGCACCTACTTCCATGTGGCATGTTTAGTTTTCCATGTGCCATGTGGCTTTCATTTAGCTCCTGGTACTGAAACTGACACACTGGAGCCTAGTGTTTGGGAGCCTTTCACCTAACCCCTGACCTCTGTAAAAATGATGGATAGCAAAATCAACCCCATTTGTTATGCTTATTATTTTAGTCAATTATAAAAGCACTCATTAGAAGACTTCAATTTTACTTCCTCACACTATTTTGATAGACAAGAGGATAACCTTTTATTTCCAAATCAAACTAGGGCTCTGTTTAGTGTTTATTTATGTGTTTCACTTTCTATCTAATGACACTGGCTTTTGTCCATAGCAGTTAAGGCTTATGACATTTCAAATGCATTTTATTCATCCATTAATATAGATGGCACTAATCAAGGCAGAATGCTTTCTTAAATAAACTAATAACCTAATTAGTCTTGTCAGTAAGCACACAAAACAGAGCTGATGTTCATGACTGATTTTCCATTCTGTTGTGAATATTAGCCTTTACTTCTTGAAGGGTTTGTGTGTAGATACACAAATATTTCACCAGATTACATAGAGTTTTTAACTCAATTTAGATCAAGATTTAATAGCAGAGATACAAAATTATGGTATTATGCTTCTGTATCTTTTTGCATCTCTTGTCTCTTGTGAAAATTTCTCTTCAGTCATTGTATACCAGTTTCTTGTTTACACATGTTTGTCTTCTACAAATTTGTTAGCACTTTGAGGGCAAAGATGGTCTTGTTCATCTTTGCATCCCTGGGCCAAGGATAATACCAGGGCACTGAGTAAGAAGGGTGCTCCCTAGATGTCAGTTGAATGAATGTGAATGAATTAATGATCAGGAAATTAGTAGATTATATTTATGTTCACATTTAGTTTCATATTTTCACTGAGGGCTTTTAGTACACCCTTTTAAAAGAGCGTTAAAAGAGTGATTCTGGTGGAACACAAGAACAAATGTTAGCATTATTTATCTGCCATGTAGGAAACAGTGTGATACATTGAAAGGAGAAAGGGCTGAATCAGAGAGACCTAGGTACCTATTACTATGCCATCTGGCTTACCTTGGTTACTTAAGTCTTTAAAGCTCTCAGTTCTCATCTGTAAAATAAGAATATGGACCTCAAAATATTCTTATAAGGAATAAATTATGCAATTTCTATGAAGTATCAAGTACAGTGATAAATACATAGGAAAATGAAGTTTATTAAGTGGTATCTGCTTATTATTTTAATAAGCCATGTTTTAGTGCTGTTTTTGCTTTACTGTCAGTATCTAATCACTTGCTGAATCCTGGGGCTCCCGGCTCCAAGAAAGAATAATTAATAGGTTCACACAGGGAAGTTGAGACTCAGTATGAGTGACTTCTTAAGGCCATACAGACAATGACAAACTTGACCACTGTGACCTAGATCTGCTTTTTCAACTCGGTACACTTTTTAAGTTTTCTCTCTTAGGGGTTCAAGAAAAAGAGCAAATGAGGGCTTCCCTGGTGGTCCAGTGGGTAAGGACACTGCCTTGCAGTGCAAGGAGCGCGGCTTCGATCCCTGGCCTGAGAAGATCCCACGTGCCGTGGAGCAGCTGGACTGATGTGTCCAATTACCTAGCTGAAGCTCTGGAGCACATGCGCCCAGAGCCGGTGCTCTGTGACAACAGAGGCCACCGCGATGGGAGGCCCACAGGAGCCAAAGAGCAAAGACGGATGAAAATAGAGAAATGAAAGACCAATGGAAGTGGCCCGCCCTCCCTCCCCAACCTCCCCCCCCCCCCCAAAAAAATAAAGGTCAATTAAAAAAAAAAAAAAAAGAGCAAATGAGAGCCCAAAAAATGTGCTTGGGAAGGTCTACTGTGGCAATTTTCCAGTCTCTTTCTCTGTTTCATCCTTTCTGTATACACTGTGTCTCTCTTATTCCTCCTAAAGTACAGCTCTGATTTTGTCACTTCTGTGTTCAAAGCCTTTAATACCCCATGGCCTACTAAATTCAGTACAGATTTATTGACCTATTTTAGGGTTCCTATAGCCCCATATTTCATCTGTGTATCTATGTATATATCTTCATCTCTTGTGGCACAGCCTGAACAGCCTGCTTATAGCCAACCACTTACAGATTCCAACCTTCAGGCATTTGTTCCTACTATTTCTTTTCCCTAGAATGCCTTTTCTATGCCTCGTATTTCAGAGCCTGGCTTTTGGAATCTTAGTTTTCCCAACCAGTGAACAAACCAGTCCCCAGCAGTAAAGCACCGAGTCCTCACCACTGGACCACCAGGGAACTGCCCCAGATCTCATTTTAAGGCCATCTTTATTATGGTATCTGCTTATTATTTTAATAAGCCATGTTTTAGTGCTGTTTTGCTTTACTGTCAGTATCTAATCACTTGCTGAATCCTGGGGCTCCCGGCTCCAAGAAAGAATAATTAATAGGTTCACACAGGGAAGTTGAGACTCAGTATGAGTGACTTCTTAAGGCCATACAGACAATGACAAACTTGACCACTGTGACCTAGATCTGCTTTTTCAACTCGGTACACTTTTTAAGTTTTCTCTCTTAGGGGTTCAAGAAAAAGAGCAAATGAGGGCTTCCCTGGTGGTCCAGTGGGTAAGGACACTGCCTTGCAGTGCAAGGAGCGCGGCTTCGATCCCTGGCCTGAGAAGATCCCACGTGCCGCGGAGCAGCTGGACTGATGTGTCCAATTACCTAGCTGAAGCTCTGGAGCACATGCGCCCAGAGCCGGTGCTCTGTGACAACAGAGGCCACCGCGATGGGAGGCCCACAGGAGCCAAAGAGCAAAGACGGATGAAAATAGAGAAATGAAAGACCAATGGAAGTGGCCCGCCCTCCCTCCCCAACCTACCCCACCCCCCCAAAAAAATAAAGGTCAATTAAAAAAAAAAAAAAAAGAGCAAATGAGAGCCCAAAAAATGTGCTTGGGAAGGTCTACTGTGGCAATTTTCCAGTCTCTTTCTCTGTTTCATCCTTTCTGTATACACTGTGTCTCTCTTATTCCTCCTAAAGTACAGCTCTGATTTTGTCACTTCTGTGTTCAAAGCCTTTAATACCCCATGGCCTACTAAATTCAGTACAGATTTATTGACCTATTTTAGGGTTCCTATAGCCCCATATTTCATCTGTGTATCTATGTATATATCTTCATCTCTTGTGGCACAGCCTGAACAGCCTGCTTATAGCCAACCACTTACAGATTCCAACCTTCAGGCATTTGTTCCTACTATTTCTTTTCCCTAGAATGCCTTTTCTATGCCTCGTATTTCAGAGCCTGGCTTTTGGAATCTTAGTTTTCCCAACCAGTGAACAAACCAGTCCCCAGCAGTAAAGCACCGAGTCCTCACCACTGGACCACCAGGGAACTGCCCCAGATCTCATTTTAAGGCCATCTTTCCTGAGGCCTTCTCTGATCGTCATTCTTGCTACTCTTGCCTTTCAATTCCTTGAGTCCTTGCTTTGTACATTTTCTTATTACACTAATATCCTCGGTGATATTTATTACATTATAGAGGCATTCCAGATGGCTCAGTGGTAAAGAATCCGCTTGCCAATGCAGGAGACATGGGTTGTAGTGGGTTTGATCCCTGGGTCGGGAAGATCCGCTGGAGGAGGAAATGGCAACCTACTTCAGTATTCTTGCCTGGAAAATCCCATGGACAGAGAAGCCTGGTGGGCTACAGTCCATGGGGCTGCAAAGAGTTGGACACGACTCAGAGACTAAGCATGACATTACAGTATTTGTACTTACCTTATCTTTCCTAAATGTCTCATCTTTTTTATTTTGAAAAGGACGGTCTCTTACAAGCATCTTGCAACTAAGAATCTGCTCAATAAATATTTGTTGAATTGTATTCAAATTAAATACTTATTTTAGGTTTAAAAATAATGTTTAGATATCATTATTGCGACCAGTGAAGATAATGGATAATTCTTTTTTTTCTTTTTTAATAGGATAGTGGGTTTTTTTGATCTTTTTTTATTTTAATTTTTTTTTGGGGGGTGGGGTGGGGAGGGATAGGTGCAGGCGAGCCACTTCTATTGGTCTTTCATTTCTCTACTTTCATCCATCTTTGTTCTTTAGCCCTCGTGGGCCTCCCATCACGGTGGCCTCTGTTGTCGCAGAGCACCGGCTCTGGGCGCATGCGCTCCAGAGCTCTGGCTCAGTAATTGGACACATTGGTCACGTGGGATCTTCCCAGGTCAGGGATCGAACCGGCACCCCCTGCACTGCAAGGCAGTGTCCTTACCCATTGGACCACCAGGGAAGCCCCGATAATGGATAATTCTTAAGTGAAGAACTTACTTCTGACCCTGACAGTTGGTAAATTGATGCCAGTGGTAGCAAGCATTAATATTTAGAAACTTGGGTGTCCACATCATGATAATACTCTCTGAAGTGCTTTTGATACTAGGTGTGAGGATTTGTCGTTTTGCTTCGTTAAGGGATGTTTTTATCTATAAGGAATAGGTTCTAGCTTCAGGTCTTTGGAAGTCCATTTTCCTTCATCTAGGTATTAGCAATAAAAGAAATAAGATTCTCTATCATTTGCAACAGAAGGTGCTACTCAGCTGAGTCAGAGATGGAGGCTAGGAGAGAGTTCTATCTCTCTAGTCTTCCAAAGGGAAGTTCCTTACTTTGTGGTATAAGTAACTTGCACTTGTGATCATATAAACTTACTGTTATCCTTATTTTTCATATTCTGTTCTTCTCCATATTGGGGAGAGGACACCATTCTGGCACACCAGATATTTTATTTTTGTCTTATATACCTACACTAGAATTTAGACTTCATGAAACCAGAGATTTTGTTATTCATAGCTATCTCCCCAGTTCATGAAGCCATGGCTATCTAACATGTAGTGATGGTTGTTTAGTCACTAAGTCGTGTCCAACTCTTGTGACCCCGTGGCCTAGAGCCCACCAGGCTACTCTGTCCATGGGATTTCCCAGACAAGAATACTGGAGTAGGTATCCATCCACTTCTCCAGGGGATCTTCCTGACCCAGGGGTCAAACCTGTGTCTCCTGCATTGTAGGCAGATTCTTTAGCAACTAAGCCACCAGGAAAGCATGTAGTAGTTGCTCAATAAAGATTTATTGACTCACTAAATGGAAGAATATGCCTCTGGGAGTTTCTCCCATTTGTTGTCTAAATAGAAGGTTTTGTTTTTTGAAACACAGAAAATAGAATCCTAAAGAAAGTAAAGCACAGAGTTTATCCATGTATTTTATTCTCTGGGCATTACTTTTTTTCTGAGCAGCCTTGAATTTAGTGTATTTCTGTTTTATTGAATACAAATAGAAGCCATACCTACCACGACATCATACATCTAAGATGATTGTGTCCCAGTCTGGCTACAATCTAAGAAAACAACTTTCCTTGTAATAAAATTTAATGGAAAAAAAGAAAGAAAAGTTTAATGGAAGCTACTGACATGGCCCTTACGCAGTAAAGACTTATAAGACCAAAATGATAGCACAATTCAGTATAGGGGCATTATCCCATTGAAAATACTTAATTTGTTTTTCTTAGATGCTGATATTAACCCTGAAAATTAGTCAAATCAAGCTCCAGATGTTAATTTGGGGTTATCCGTTTTCTGCATGTACAAGTAATTGGGTTTGAAGTGTGTTTTAAGCCTGAATTAAAAGAACTTAGTCACTGGTGACTCATGGTGAGAAGTTTTTTCTTTTCCCTGCTGAAACCACTGCCTCCAACTTGGCTTTTTTGAAACACCAAAAACATAAAGAATCTTGTTTTTCTGTACTAGGTTCTGGAAAAGTTCTTTAAGGTGGCGTGACCTTAATTATAGTACTTTTTAGCTTTGTAGTAATAAGCACTACAATTGACTTCCATACAAATTTCTTTTGTCTCTGCTTTTATGGAAGTTTTCTCATTATATATAAAAAAGTCAAAAGTCTACCAGATGGTTTATGAATGACCACAGGGACTTTGTTTTGCTCACTACTATATCCCTAGTGCCTGGAACAGTGCTTTGCACAGAGAAGGCAATTAATACATATTTGTTGAATGAAGTCACAAACATTCTTTAATAACTGCATCTTAGAAAAATCATGAAAGTCTACTAAAATAAATTTTCTCCAGCCGTTTTGAATTAGATAATCATCAATTCACAATCAGCCTAATAATTTGAGAGGCTTTTGGTATTAGCCCAGGGTAGTTCTGCCCCAATGGTTCTCAGCATTGTGTCAACCTGAAATCTCTTTTAGCGGTTCCCTTACCAAAGGAAGGGTAAATCGGCAACACCCATAGGCACTTGCACCTGTGGGAACCAATAGGAGTCGTAACAGGAAATACTTCAGCTTGCGATACTGATAGTCGTGAGCAGCACCCAGGTCATGCCGCTTTTATCTGTAGTTCCTTATTCAGATTGTACAAGGTTTCGTAGAGTTAGAGTTTTTTTTTTTTTTTTTTTGTCTTTGTTTTTTGTTTGTGTATGTATATGTGTATATATAAATTTAAAACAGGATTAACTTTAAATTTGAAAATTAAACTGTGAATGATTACTGGCATGGCCCTTACGCAGTAAAGACTTATAAGACCAAAATGATAGCACAATTCAGTATAGGGGCATTATCCCATTGAAAATACTTAATTTGTTTTTCTTAGATGCTGATATTAACCCTGAAAATTAGTCAAATCAAGCTCCAGATGTTAATTTGGGGTTATCCGTTTTCTGCATGTACAAGTAATTGGGTTTGAAGTGTGTTTTAAGCCTGAATTAAAAGAACTTAGTCACTGGTGACTCATGGTGAGAAGTTTTTTCTTTTCCCTGCTGAAACCACTGCCTCCAACTTGGCTTTTTTGAAACACCAAAAACATAAAGAATCTTGTTTTTCTGTACTAGGTTCTGGAAAAGTTCTTTAAGGTGGCGTGACCTTAATTATAGTACTTTTTAGCTTTGTAGTAATAAGCACTACAATTGACTTCCATACAAATTTCTTTTGTCTCTGCTTTTATGGAAGTTTTCTCATTATATATAAAAAAGTCAAAAGTCTACCAGATGGTTTATGAATGACCACAGGGACTTTGTTTTGCTCACTACTATATCCCTAGTGCCTGGAACAGTGCTTTGCACAGAGAAGGCAATTAATACATATTTGTTGAATGAAGTCACAAACATTCTTTAATAACTGCATCTTAGAAAAATCATGAAAGTCTACTAAAATAAATTTTCTCCAGCCGTTTTGAATTAGATAATCATCAATTCACAATCAGCCTAATAATTTGAGAGGCTTTTGGTATTAGCCCAGGGTAGTTCTGCCCCAATGGTTCTCAGCATTGTGTCAACCTGAAATCTCTTTTAGCGGTTCCCTTACCAAAGGAAGGGTAAATCGGCAACACCCATAGGCACTTGCACCTGTGGGAACCAATAGGAGTCGTAACAGGAAATACTTCAGCTTGCGATACTGATAGTCGTGAGCAGCACCCAGGTCATGCCGCTTTTATCTGTAGTTCCTTATTCAGATTGTACAAGGTTTCGTAGAGTTAGAGTTTTTTTTTTTTTTTTTTGTCTTTGTTTTTTGTTTGTGTATGTATATGTGTATATATAAATTTAAAACAGGATTAACTTTAAATTTGAAAATTAAACTGTGAATGATTACTGGCATGTTCTTCATTATCAAGGAATTGGTGAGCTGTCTTCCTTTAAGTAAGTACTTTCTTTTCCTTCTGATGTTGTGTCCCTTGAAATCTCACTCCGGCATACAGAGTGAGTTAGACGAAGGGTGCATAAGTGTACAATAACTGAAACTTGAGCTGATGTTATCGACGATAACAACTAGTTCTGATATTTTCATGTACCATAAAAGTAGGCATTGATAGAATTTCTTAGATTTTACCATAAAGTTTGTTTCGCCTGAGTCAGTTTTCCTCTGTTGTGGGAACAAGAGGAAAAGAGTCAGGGAAAGTTTTCAGAAAATTCTTTCCAAAATCTCAAAATGTAAAGCTGTATAAAATGCTGCAACTTTAACTGTCTGACCAGGAAGTACTCTCTTAAAGCTTCATTTATACAACTGTGTCTATAATAACCTCCTTTCTCGGAGTGAAGGTGCTGATAGCATGGTGTTGTTCTTACAGCTTATGTGGAGCTCAGTTTTATCTTTCCTAAGTGAATAAGAGGCAGCCTTTTAAAGAAAACCATCTCTGGGGCAATCTTACTGATTGCTGTAGCTAAGTAAAGAATTTTTAAAGTCTTTAATACGTCAGATGGAGAATGTAGGACATATATTTGAGAAGATCTACTGAGAGTAAGCTTGGTGTTTTGTTTTACATGTTATGTTTTATTATAAATATACTTTGATAACTACTAATAATTTGAGAGGCTTTTGGTATTAGCCCAGGGTAGTTCTGCCCCAATGGTTCTCAGCATTGTGTCAACCTGAAATCTCTTTTAGCGGTTCCCTTACCAAAGGAAGGGTAAATCGGCAACACCCATAGGCACTTGCACCTGTGGGAACCAATAGGAGTCGTAACAGGAAATACTTCAGCTTGCGATACTGATAGTCGTGAGCAGCACCCAGGTCATGCCGCTTTTATCTGTAGTTCCTTATTCAGATTGTACAAGGTTTCGAGAGTTAGAGTTTTTTTTTTTTTTTTTGTCTTTGTTTTTTGTTTGTGTATGTATATGTGTATATATAAATTTAAAACAGGATTAACTTTAAATTTGAAAATTAAACTGTGAATGATTACTGGCATGTTCTTCATTATCAAGGAATTGGTGAGCTGTCTTCCTTTAAGTAAGTACTTTCTTTTCCTTCTGATGTTGTGTCCCTTGAAATCTCACTCCGGCATACAGAGTGAGTTAGACGAAGGGTGCATAAGTGTACAATAACTGAAACTTGAGCTGATGTTATCGACGATAACAACTAGTTCTGATATTTTCATGTACCATAAAAGTAGGCATTGATAGAATTTCTTAGATTTTACCATAAAGTTTGTTTCGCCTGAGTCAGTTTTCCTCTGTTGTGGGAACAAGAGGAAAAGAGTCAGGGAAAGTTTTCAGAAAATTCTTTCCAAAATCTCAAAATGTAAAGCTGTATAAAATGCTGCAACTTTAACTGTCTGACCAGGAAGTACTCTCTTAAAGCTTCATTTATACAACTGTGTCTATAATAACCTCCTTTCTCGGAGTGAAGGTGCTGATAGCATGGTGTTGTTCTTACAGCTTATGTGGAGCTCAGTTTTATCTTTCCTAAGTGAATAAGAGGCAGCCTTTTAAAGAAAACCATCTCTGGGGCAATCTTACTGATTGCTGTAGCTAAGTAAAGAATTTTTAAAGTCTTTAATACGTCAGATGGAGAATGTAGGACATATATTTGAGAAGATCTACTGAGAGTAAGCTTGGTGTTTTGTTTTACATGTTATGTTTTATTATAAATATACTTTGTATCTAAACATAGCTAATAAACTCTGTTGAGTTTCGTGTGAATATTTATGACCTTAGCTTAAAATCCAGTTGAGAATAATCAACCTCAAAAATAACTGGATTCATATGCCATATTTATTGTAATTTGTAATTTGATATTCTCCAAATAAATATTAGTGTGAATTTTTTTCAAAGTGTATGATTTTTTTCCCTTCTCCTGGATAAGTAAGGTAAATACTGAGCTGCAAATAAAACATTAAAATCTTGTCGGAAGAGTCTTTTAGACACAAATTTTAAATACTCTAAAGCCATTTTTATTAAATAGATGCCAGTTTATGGTAATCAATGGTATTGTTACTATAACACAGTGGTTCAAAATTAAGCTACTCAAAATGGCACACTATTCATTCTGGAGATCTTAAAAAATAATGAGACTACTTCCTATTTTTCTTCTTTTACAGAAAGTGATAAAAGGAGAGAAAGCAGAGCAGTTTTTTTTTTTTTTAATTTAATATCACATTTAGAGTTAGAAAAGTCAGAAGATTTGATTATGTTTACTTTGTTTTTGTAATTTTTTTCTTTGTCTAGTATGTAAGAGTAGTTACTTATTAAAGTATAAAAATAAAATATCTTAGGCATGAGGTAATAATTTATGGGACTATTCTAGTCCACGAGGTGAAATTAGATGAAGTAGGCAAGTAGACAGTTCTTACTATCTCCTACTTTGGTATGTCATGCAACTTATTTTATAAACCAGGAAAGCTATCTTAATAGTTTCCCCCAAATTTACTAGGATCTTGGAGCAAGGTTTAAATGAAATGTACGTAACCCTGACTTCTAAACTCCTAGTATTTTGTGTGTTACGTGTGTAAATTAAAGTCTTATAATTGCACATAGGATTGTTGTTGTTCAGTTGTAAGTCGTGCTTGGCTCTTTGCAGCTGCATTGACTGCAGCATGCCAGGCTTCCCTGTCCTTAACTATCTCCTGGAGTTTGCTCAGATTCATGTCCACTGAGTCAGTGATGCCATCCAGCCGTCTCATGTGCTCTGCCACCTCCTCCTCCTTTTGCCCTCAATCTTTCCCAGTATCAGGGTCTTTTCTAATGAGTCAAATATATAAGATACATTTTCATTTAAGAAGTATTGCAGTGGATATTACTAATTTGGGGGTACTATTTTTTTCTAACATGTAGAAGAGGAAATTAAAACCTTCAAATGATCTTTGAAATAAGATCAGAGCATATTTTTCCACTTAAGAATTATGAATATTAAAGACCTAAAATTACACATTAGAAAAATTTCAGTATTTGCTGATAAGGAGAACTTTTATTATTGTCTGAGCATTCTGTTAGGACTGTATCCAGTAGTTAGACACAAATTTTAAATACTCTAAAGCCATTTTTATTAAATAGATGCCAGTTTATGGTAATCAATGGTATTGTTACTATAACACAGTGGTTCAAAATTAAGCTACTCAAAATGGCACACTATTCATTCTGGAGATCTTAAAAAATAATGAGACTACTTCCTATTTTTCTTCTTTTACAGAAAGTGATAAAAGGAGAGAAAGCAGAGCAGTTTTTTTTTAATTTAATATCACATTTAGAGTTAGAAAAGTCAGAAGATTTGATTATGTTTACTTTGTTTTTGTAATTTTTTTCTTTGTCTAGTATGTAAGAGTAGTTACTTATTAAAGTATAAAAATAAAATATCTTAGGCATGAGGTAATAATTTATGGGACTATTCTAGTCCACGAGGTGAAATTAGATGAAGTAGGCAAGTAGACAGTTCTTACTATCTCCTACTTTGGTATGTCATGCAACTTATTTTATAAACCAGGAAAGCTATCTTAATAGTTTCCCCCAAATTTACTAGGATCTTGGAGCAAGGTTTAAATGAAATGTACGTAACCCTGACTTCTAAACTCCTAGTATTTTGTGTGTTACGTGTGTAAATTAAAGTCTTATAATTGCACATAGGATTGTTGTTGTTCAGTTGTAAGTCGTGCTTGGCTCTTTGCAGCTGCATTGACTGCAGCATGCCAGGCTTCCCTGTCCTTAACTATCTCCTGGAGTTTGCTCAGATTCATGTCCACTGAGTCAGTGATGCCATCCAGCCGTCTCATGTGCTCTGCCACCTCCTCCTCCTTTTGCCCTCAATCTTTCCCAGTATCAGGGTCTTTTCTAATGAGTCAAATATATAAGATACATTTTCATTTAAGAAGTATTGCAGTGGATATTACTAATTTGGGGGTACTATTTTTTTCTAACATGTAGAAGAGGAAATTAAAACCTTCAAATGATCTTTGAAATAAGATCAGAGCATATTTTTCCACTTAAGAATTATGAATATTAAAGACCTAAAATTACACATTAGAAAAATTTCAGTATTTGCTGATAAGGAGAACTTTTATTATTGTCTGAGCATTCTGTTAGGACTCCAAAAGTATCCAAGTCAGAGTTTGGATGGGGGTGGAGCAGAGGAAGTTGCTGGGGCTTCACAATAGTGACAGATTATTGCAGATTGTATGGCTACCTGCCTAAACACCACTTGTTGGAGGGAAAAATGGTGGTTACTAACTGCGTCCTACTAATTTGGACATGTTTGTTTAACCAGTTTTAACTGTTTGCTGGCTTCATACACAGGTGACAAGTTTTAATCTTCTGAATTACTTGACATGTGCTTAATCTTCTTGAGTTTACCACAGTCATATCTGTTATCTGCAGTCAGCAGAGATCACACTGACTCTTTTGTGAAAGACCATGTGTTAGCAGAAAAAAATAGAGCGGTGAGGAGAAACAGAATTTGAAGCTTTTTACTGCTTTACCCTCTAGTGAAGAGTGTTGCAGATTTAAAGTGAAAAGTGACCCATAGTATTTAGACAGTTGATACAAAAACTGTTAAAAATCATCAGCTCCAGTGAAGGAGTTTGCGGTTCTCATTTGTTCTGGTTCAGCCTGAAGTTGAGATTCTTACTGTTGCAACATAAAAGGAAGCTTTGTGGAGGAAATATGACATCTCTGCCCAGATGCATAAGGAGGAGAGTTATTTTTAAAAGTGTTTTCTTATGAATATATATTACATACTGAGAAGTATCTTTAAAAAGCTAGTTTCTATTTCAGGGGCACTGGTAGGAGTTATGTAGGTGGCTCAGGTCACTGGAATTCTATTAAGAAAATACTTTTTAAAACCATTATGATGTTACCAATCAGTCTAATTCGTCTTGACCTGACTGATTTAAGTAACATTTTTTTCTTAATGTGAATCAAATTAAGATACTGAGATCCTGTCAATACCATGAAATAGCCGTATAATATATGTCCTCCTACAAGAGGAGACAGTTCACTCCCATTTCACAGCAGTGTTGCCCTCTCCTCCAGGAATAGAGTGCAGTGTTTTCAATGTAAAGAAAGGTTAGAGATGAGTCAGACAATCTCTCCATTTGTATCTCTGATGCTCCTCCCAAATCCTTTCACTCTGTGAATAGCACGCCCCCCTTCCTTATTTCTCACTTTTAGTTTCACTCACATATATGTAGGATTGGCAGTATATTCTAATGATTCACAACAGCATGTCAGATGAACACGTCTGCCACTTACTAGCTCACTAGATTTATGACCTTGTACAAGTCCCTAAATTCCCAGAGCCTCAGTTTCTTCAACTGTGAAATGGGCCGAATCATAGTACCTACCTCACAGTATTGCTATGAGGATTAAATGTGATTGTGTGCATAAAGCATAAGTTCAGCCACACACTATAAAGGAAGAGTTCAGGAACTGACAGCAGATGGGGTTATTTTTGCTGTCTGGGGACATTTTGAGGCTTTTAAAATTTTATTTTATGTTTTCATTTTGAGTCTTATTTACAACTCTACCAGAAAATGATCATGAGAAGAGGTATGAAACAGTGCATGCAATCGTGTACAGGTAGTAGGGTCAGTGTTGCAATAATAGAAGAATCTGAAAGGACTACAGAACATCTGAATGAAAACTGTAAATCTTTTTTATGCCACTTCTGTATTTACTATCCATTCTAGGAGGAGACGGAAGAGTTGACTGCAGACTTAAATATTTAGTCAAAAAAAATGACCCTGCTATATTTAACTTTAGTACAACAAAGGGATTCCATTATACAAACATAATCTATTTTTTTAGATTTTTTTCCCCTCATAGATTATTACAAAATATTCAGTATAGTTTGCTGTGCTATACAGTGGGTCCTTGTTGGTTATCTATTTTATATATAGTAGTATGTATATGTTAATCCCAAACTCTTAATTTACTCCTCTTGCCCCCTTTCCTGTTTGTTAGCAATACCTTTGTTTTCTATGTCTGTGGGTCTATTTCTGTTTGTTTTTTTTTTAAAGATTTATTTATTCATTTATGGGGGGGTGGGGTGGGGAGGGAGGGAAGTGGGCGGGCCACTTCTATTGGTCTTTCATTTGTCTATTTTCATCCATCTTTGTTCTTTGGCCCACGTAGGCCTCCCATCGCAGTGGCCTCTGTTGTCACAGAGCACCGGCTCTGGGCGCGTGCGCTCCAGAGCTCCGACTCGGTAATTGGACACATGGGTCCAGCAGCTCCGTTCACGTGGGAATCTTCCCAGGCCAGGGATCGAACCGGTGCCCCTTGCACTGCAAGGCGGTGTCCTTACCCACTGGACCACCAGGGAAGCCCTATTTCTGTTTTGTATGTAAGTTCATTTGTATCATTTACATTTTAGGTTCTATATATAAGTGATACCACATGATATTTGTCTTGTGAGCAAAAATGTGCATGGCATTTTATATCTTCACTAATAGTGTAAATATTTTGAGTACAAAGAAGGTGTCTTATAATTTAATCTTTCACTGTTCCTAGCATAATGCTGAGGTACCTAACTTGATTTGAAGGAAAAGAAAACAAAGTAGTAAATCTATTTCATCATGCCTGGCCTAAAGTAAAATCAGCTTTCCTAGTAATACTGAAGGGACCTAAGTATTTTTCCAGTTTGGTGCAGGTCTGTCACATCACTTCATTTATAGATATATGCAAGGCAAATGAAGACAGTTTTATAATTGGTGATAGTTTGACATGCTTGCATTTCTTTGTAAGAAACTATGTATATATATATATATATAAAGAAACTATGTATATGTATTTCTTTATGAGAAACTCTATATATGTGTGTGTATGTATCTGTATGGTTTTTTTCTTTCTTAAAATGATATAACCATCCACACATGGAGATATTTAGTTCTGATAGTAACCTTCTATCCTTTGCAGAATAGATTAAATATATTTGATCAGTATATTTTATACAGCCAAGAAATATTCTTACCCAGCTCTTTAAACAGAGTGTGATTAGTGCCTACTGTGTGTAAGGTTAGGCTTGGTAAAGGTTTACTGAAATTAATTATATATGATTCTTGGCCTTGGGAAACTATCGGGGAATTCTATTAGGGAAGACAAGCTATGTATTAAGAAGCTGAAACATACTTGTTACTTCAATTGAATGTCTATTGCTTTAATTCTCAGTCTTTTGAAATAGTAAATCCCTTCCTTTGTACTGATGACAAGAGCGTATAGGACCCCTAAATGAGTACTTTTTGTTTTCCTCTTTTTCCAGTTTTATTGAGATATAATTGACATATAACAGTGTATTCGTCCAAGGTATGCACCATAATGCTTTGATATATGTATATATTGTTAAATGACTACCATAGTAAATTTTGTTATCATCGATCAAGGGATGTAATGTACAACATGATAAATATAATTAACACTGCTGTATGTTAAATATGATAGTTGCTAAGAGAGTAAATCCTAAAGAGTTCTTATTACATGCACACACATGCACACAGACACCATCACCTTATATAGTTAGTTTGTTTTTCCTTGGAAGAAAGATTTTAATATTTACTCTTTTAACAGCTTTCAAGTGTATAATACAGTATTAAGTATAATCATGATCCTGTACATTATGTCTCCAGAACTTAATTTTTCTTTTAACTGTAAGTTTTTGCCTTTTGACCACCTTGACTCATTTCCCCCACCCACCATCCCCCGCCTCTGGATACCACCAATCTGTTCCTTGTATCTGTGAATTATTATTATTTTTAGATTCCATGTATAAATGAGGTCATACAGTATTTTTCTCTGTCTGACTTACTTCGCTTAGCATAATGCCCTCAAGGTCCATCCATGTTGTTGCAAATGGCAAGATTTATTTCTTTAGAGGTTGAATAAAATTGTATTTTATACTTTCCTTTGGATATATACCCAGAAGTAGAATTGCTGAATCATTTGGTAGTTCTCTGTTTAAGTTTTTTTTAATTTATTTATTCGGCTGCACCAGGTCTTAATTGCAGCACGTTGGAATCTTAGCATGTGAATTCCTAGTTGTGGCATGTAGAATCTTTAGTCGTGGCATACAATCTTTAGTTGTGGCATACCGGATTGTTGGTTGTGGCATGTGGGAGCTAGTTCCCTAACCAGAGATGGAACCCATGCACCCTGCACTGGTAGCCGGGAGACCAGCTATTGGACCACCAGCGAAGTCCTTGTCTTTACATTTTTATATATATAGGTGTGTGTATATATTTTTTTAGTTTTGGCCTCTTTTATTGATTTTTCAAAATACTTGTTACTTCAATTGAATGTCTATTGCTTTAATTCTCACTCTTTTGAAATAGTAAATAACTCCCTTTGTGCTGCTGACAAGAGCGTATAGGACCCCTACATGACTACTTTTTGTTTCCCTCTTTTTCCAGTTTTATTGAGATATAATTGACATATAACAGTGTATTCGCCAAGGTATGCACCATAAGGCTTTGATATATGTATATATTGTTAAATGACTACCATAGTAAATTTTGTTATCATCGATCAAGGGATGTAATGTACAACATGATAAATATAATTAACACTGCTGTATGTTAAATATGATAGTTGCTAAGAGAGTAAATCCTAAAGAGTTCTTATTACATGCACACACATGCACACAGACACCATCACCTTATATAGTTAGTTTGTTTTTCCTTGGAAGAAAGATTTTAATATTTACTCTTTTAACAGCTTTCAAGTGTATAATACAGTATTAAGTATAATCATGATCCTGTACATTATGTCTCCAGAACTTAATTTTTCTTTTAACTGTAAGTTTTTGCCTTTTGACCACCTTGACTCATTTCCCCCACCCACCATCCCCCGCCTCTGGATACCACCAATCTGTTCCTTGTATCTGTGAATTATTATTATTTTTAGATTCCATGTATAAATGAGGTCATACAGTATTTTTCTCTGTCTGACTTACTTCGCTTAGCATAATGCCCTCAAGGTCCATCCATGTTGTTGCAAATGGCAAGATTTATTTCTTTAGAGGTTGAATAAAATTGTATTTTATACTTTCCTTTGGATATATACCCAGAAGTAGAATTGCTGAATCATTTGGTAGTTCTCTGTTTAAGTTTTTTTTAATTTATTTATTCGGCTGCACCAGGTCTTAATTGCAGCACGTTGGAATCTTAGCATGTGAATTCCTAGTTGTGGCATGTAGAATCTTTAGTCGTGGCATACAATCTTTAGTTGTGGCATACCGGATTGTTGGTTGTGGCATGTGGGAGCTAGTTCCCTAACCAGAGATGGAACCCATGCACCCTGCACTGGTAGCCGGGAGACCAGCTATTGGACCACCAGCGAAGTCCTTGTCTTTACATTTTTATATATATAGGTGTGTGTATATATTTTTTTAGTTTTGGCCTCTTTTATTGATTTTTTTTGTTTATTTATTTTCATCCATCTTTATTCTTTGGCCTTTGTGGGCCTCCTGTTGCAGTGGCCTCTCTTGTTGCAGAGCACCAGCTCTGGGCACATGTGCTCCAGAGCACTGGCTTGTAATTGGACACACCAGTCCAGCTGCTCCACAGAACGTGGGATCTTCCTGGGCCAGGGATCCAACTGGTGCCCCTTGCACTGCAAGGCAGACTCTTTACCCACTGGACCACCAGGGAGCCCCTTTAAGTTTTTGAGGAGCTGTATACTACTTTCCACAATGGCTGCATCAATTTACATTCTTACTTTAAAATAAAAAAAAAAAACAGGTGCCTTCCTTTGTATTGATACCAAAGAGCACATAGGACACTGAAACGATGACTTTCAAAATACAAAATGTTTCATATGTGTAAAAGTATGCACATTTGGAAATGTCTAGTTAATGCTTTGGATATTATGTTGATGCTTGGTTGTAGGTACAGCCAATAATAACATACTGGTTATTCATTTGTTTATTCAGGAAGTACTTACTGAATGTCTGTTTGTGTCAGACCTTGTACTAGTCTGAATAGCATTATGTCTTTTCTTTAACTGATGAGCAAAAAATTAAACTATTTGGCTAGTGTAATGCTACAAAGCTCCATATAATGCTAGAAAAGCACATAGGAAAGGCACTGAAACATCCCCATCCTGATTACCTGAACTAGTGTGAATAAAATATCTATTCTTTATTCCTGGTTATGCTTCAGATTTGTAAACTTAGGCCAGAATGAAAATAATAACAACTCCTGATTATTGATTGATTGCTGGGTACAAGATATTGCAGTATGTGCCTTATGTATCAAATATCTCAGTGAACCTTGTAACTCCTTTTATTGGGTAGGTCTTTCTCTTTCTCTCAGTTTCTCTCTCCCTCTCTCTCTCTCTCACACACACACACACACACACACACTACAGTACACTGATGATCAGAGATGTTAAGTGTTTGCTCAAGGTCAGTGGAAGAACCTAGGCTAAAACACAATTCTGTGCCTCTGGTCATAACCATCATTCCTTGCTACCTTTGACCATGAAGATTAGAATTAAATAAGTTGGGCTTCCCCTGGTGGTCCAGTGGGTAAGGACACCGCCTTGCAGTGCAAGGGGCGCCGGTTCGATCCCTGGCCTGGGAAGATCCCACGTGCCGCGGAGCTGCTGGACCGATGTGTCCAATTACCGAGCCGGAGCGCCGGCGTGCCGGAGCGCGTGCGCCCAGAGCCAGTGCTCTGCAACAACAGACGGCACCGCGATGGGAGGCCCACAGGGGCCAAAGAACAAAGACGGATGAAAATAGAGAAATGAAAGACCAATGGAAGAGGCCCACCCGCTCCCCTCCCTCCCCAACCCAATCCCCACCCAAAATAAATAAATAAATAAATCTTAAAAAAAAAAGAAAGAAAGAAAGAAAGAACCTCAGCTTGAGATGAAGAAAAAAAAAAACAGTTTAAAAAAAAAAAAAAAAGAATTAAATAAGTCTAAGATACCATGCTACTAGTGCCCCCAGGATAATTGCTATAAGTTCAGGATGGCATTCATATTTGACCATAGAATCTGGTTAGATAAAATGTCAGTGATAAAAGTTGAAAAAGTTGGACTATTCAGTACAGCTTAAGATTTAAAAAAAATCATTTTAAGCCTACAAAATAACAAAGATTTTTAATTTGTGAAGGACTTTAGAGTTTACATAATGATTTCATATTATTTCATGAGTCTCACAACTTCGTGAGGCATCACTTTATAGATGAGACAGTTGAGGCTGGGATGTTAGTTAATGTCCTTCAGATCACACAGATGGTTAGTGGAAGAAATAACTTAAACCTAGAGGTACTGACTTAAAGGTCAGACTTCATCTCTATTATACCACAAATCGAAATCAGGTTATTTGGAAAACCAAACTTACAACTATTTTTTCTTTTTCCTAGTTAGGCTAAAATTCACATAATAAATTTATCATTTTAAAGTGTACAATTCAGGCTTTAGTATATTTATGATTTTGTGAAACCATCACCACTGCTTATACATTCCAGAACATTTTCATCATCCCCAAAAGAAACCCTGTACCTGTCAGCAGTTACTATCAATTACCTCCATCCCTTGGCAACCACTGACTTACCTTCTGTCTCTTTGGGTTTGCCAGTTCTGGATATTTCATACAAATGCAATCATATATGGCTTTCTGGGTCTGACTTCTCCACTTAACATAATGTTTTCAAGGGTCATCCATGTTGCATATATCAGTACTTATTCCTTTTTGTGGCTTAATTCTATTCCATTGTGTGGGTATTCCACATTTTGTTTATCCATTCTTCAGTTGATGGGCATTTGAGTTGTTTCGACTATTTGGCTCTTACAAATAATGTTGCTATGAATATTCATGTATAAATTTCTGTGTCAACATGTGTTTTCAATTCTCTTGGGTATAGGCCTAGGAGTAGAGTTGCTTATTTTTGTAAAGTAATTCTAATTAAAGCATTTTAAGTCATTATTAAACACCTTCCCCAGAACATATACACATTTAGCTTATTTAGTTAGCTTGTTTGTTTCACAGATCTTTTCTCCAGAAATAAGGCAGAGGCAAGCTATAGCTCAGATCCTCGAAAAGTAACCTCTTACTCTAAATGAAGGTAATCTGCACTGCCTCCTACATTCAAGACACTATGGGGGGGGGGGGGGCAAATAGGTAAATAAGATTCCTACTGCTAGTCATATTCGCTTAATGAAATTAAGAGATGTTCATGTCCTTTCAAAGCAAAACAGAATGGCATCAGTGCTACAAGAAGTTGTTAAGGCTTTCCATACATGAATAATGAAGAGAATGCTTTTGTACCAGGGAGATGGGGTAATGTGGAGATAGGAGTTGAGCTGAGTCTTCAATACTGAGAAGCTTCTTCAGCAGGTGTGGTAGGATATAATCAATGTATTTTTTGACCCAGTGTAGACATTGTGAATAAAGTATAGAATATTTAGGAATAATATTCTGTCCCTCAGTCCAAAGACCCTCAAATCACATACCAGGAGGTTTGAACTTTAAATACTATGTGTTGGGGAGCTGTTGACTGTGTTTGATTAAAGACTGATACATTCAGAGCCTTTGAAAGACTACCCCACCAAGAGTTCGTAGAATGCCTTAAGGGAAGAAAGATATTGGGAATGAGAACTTGGACTGGTAATGAGGTTCTGGAACTAGGGCAGCCTCCATGGAAAGAAGAAAATCAGCCTGTAAGAGATTCATTGAGGGCATCCACAGTTTCAGAGAGAGAGCTAAAAGCCTATCAGATAAATACAAGAAAGTGTAGAGAGAAGAGAAGAGGCCCAGCACAGATACTGTGTTAAGAGGTAAAAGAAAGACAGACCATCAGAGATAGTTGGAAAGGCACCCCTGGAACAAAGCACCACACAAACCAAGAAATGAGAGCTTGTAAGGAGAAGCTGCATGAACATTATGGAAGGATGCACCTGTGAAGAATCCTTTTGGGTTTGGAGATGAGGAGATTGGGAGCTGGTGAGTTTGTTAGCTTCAGGATGTCTTTGTGTCAGGGCAAGCTCCCTCTCCTCCCCTCAATAAATGATACCTTGGCATATTGTAGGCCAAGAAGAGTCTATGAAAAGCAATGAAATATTGAAGAAAATGGAGAAAAGAGAATTAATGAAATGAGAAGGTAGTGGACAACAAAATTATGAGCCCGTTTCTTGGGTGGCGTTGGGGAAAGATAGTTAACCTGGAAAAGGAAGCCTGAAGGGTGAAGAGAAGTTTTAAAGTGGAATGGGAAAAAACTGAGGAAGCTTACACTGAGTAGCCTTGATGTAGAATTTATAGTATTAATGCTTGTTAGTAGTACTAGGTCAACTAGTTAGATTAGAAAATATTTGAGTTATCTCAGGCATGTATAGAAAAATTGGATTCTGGATTTCCATCCTATGTAAGTGTTTTATTCTTTTAGCTGTGTATTGAACATACCTTTGCCTGTGCTTTTAAATAGATTTTTCTTCCCAAAGCATACCTACATGACATTATAGAATATATAGACTACCAGTTAGGCCTGTTGAGTTCATTTTTCAGATAATTATTCAAGCTGCATATTTTAAGCACTAGTAGTATTTGGAACTCAAGGTATTTTGTTTAAAAGTGAGCTCATAATCCTTGGTTTGAATTCATTTTTAAAAATATTTTAGTAATTTTAAATGAAACAAAGGTGAATATTTTTAATGATAAAAGGTACAATTCACAAAGAAGATAGACATCATAAACCATTAGATACCTTGACGAAGAAATAAAGATACATACAACAAAAATCATAAATATAAGGGAAAAGAAAAAATATATAATCATAGTGAGACATATTAACATTTCTCTGAGAATATTTTGTAAAATGCAGAAAAAAATAATAGGAGCATCTTGATTGATGTGATGTATAATTTAAATATAGTAGGTTTATATTTAATTAATTTATATTCATCATATCCTACACAAATATATTTAAAATTTTGTATCTCATACATTGTTATTAGATGTCCATAGGACATTTAGAAAAACTAGTAAAAAGATAAACATTACAAAATTTCAAAAAGTAGAATTTCCATTTTGTGTGTGTGATTCAGTTATACATATACACATGTTATTTTTGAACTTATTTTCCATTATAGGTTATTACAAGGTATTGACTGTAGTTCTCTGTGTTATGCAGTAAACCTTTATTGCTTATTTATCTATTTTTTATAATAAGAACTCTATCATTCTATTCACACTAAGTCAAACAGGTGGAATCAAAATATCATAAATTTTTTAGTTAGGCAAAATTCATAAGTTTTCTAAAATATATATTATACGTATTATTTATATGTATGTATGTAGAAGCTTTCTACTGCACTTGATAAAGGCATGAGAAACAATATCAAAAAAAAAAGAGAAGAGATAGAGAAATTGGAAAACATAAGCTAAATAAAATGGGAGCACTGAATATGAAACAGAAAAGTGGAACAAACTAGATAAAAGTATAAGATCCTTATATAGTCCAGTTGTTTTTAAACATGGCTGTCCATCAAAAACATATATGAAGCTCTGGCAAAAAAAAAAAAACTGGGCATTTATATTTTTCAAATAATTCCAAGGTAATTCTGATGTGTATGTTGACCAATCATGATACAATGATATTAAGCAAGTAATGATTACATAATCATATTAGTGAAAGATGTTTATCAGTTTTCACAGTCAATAGATAGACAAAAAAATAAAAGATAACTACAATTGCAAGCCATAATGGGAACATGATTAACCCAATAACATAAAATAATTACAGTAAATACAGTTTAAGGGGGTCAGGCAAAGGGATGTGCTCAGTGGAAATGCATACATGTAGGTTTTCATCCGCTTAACCAATCTATGTCTCTTGGTTCGTGCATTTGATCCATTTACATTTAAGGTAATTATCCATATGTATGATCCTGTTATTGGCTTCCCTGGTGGCTCAGATGGTAAAAAAAAAAAATCTGCCTGCAATGTGGGAGACCTGGGTTTGATCACTGGGTTGGGAATATCCCCTGGAGAAGGGATCGGTTACCCACTCCAGTATTTTTGCTAGAATTCCATGGACAGAGCTGCCTGGCAGGCTAGAGTCCATGGGGGTTGAGAAGCATCAGACACAACTTAGTAACTTTCACTTTCATGATCCTATTACCATCTTCGTAATTGTTTGGGGTATTTTTGTAGGTAGGGCTTTTCCTTCTCTTGTTTTCTGCCTAGAGAAGTTCCTTTAGCATTTGTTGTAAATCTGGTTTAGTGGTGCTAAATTCTCTTTAATTGTTGCTTGTCTGGAAAGCTTTTGATTTTTCCATCAAATCTGAAGGAAGAGTCTTGTTGGGCAGAATATTCTTGGCTCTAAGTTCTTCCCTTACATCACTTTTAATGTCATGCCATTCTCTTCTGGCTTGCAGAGTTTCTGCTGAGAAGTCAGCAGATAGCCTGATTGGAGTTCCCTTGTATGTTATTTGTTGTTCTTCCCTTGTTACTTTTAATATTTTATCTCTGTCCTTAATTTTTGTCAGTTTGATTATTGTGTGTCTCGGTGTGTTTTGCCTTGGATTTATTCTGCCTGGGACTCTCTGTGCTTCCTGGACTTGGTTGATTATTGCTATTCCCATGTTAGGGAAGTTTTCAGCTATTATCTCTTCAGATATTTTCTCAGGTCCTTTCCCACTTCTCCTTCTGGGAACCCTACGATGTGAATGTTGGTGCATTTAATGTTGTCCCAGAGGTCTTTTAGGCTGTCTTCATTTCTTTTCATTCTTTTTTTCTATATTCTGTTCTGGGACAGTGATTTCCGTCATTCTGGAAATCACTTATTTATCCTTCTGCCTCAGTTATTCTTTTATGGATTCCTTCTAGTGTATTATTCATCTCTGTTTGTCTTTTCTTTAGTTTTTTAGGTCTTTGGTAAATATTTCTTGCATCTTCTCATCTTTGCCTCCATTGTTTTTCTGAGATCCTGAATCATATTCACTGCCATTCTGAATTCTTTTTCTAGAAGGTTCCCTATCTCCACTTCATTAGTTGTTTTCCTGAGGTTTTATCTTATCCCTTAATCTGAGACATAACTTTCTGCTTTTTCATGCTGATTAACTTTCTGTAATGTGTTTTTACTTTAGGCTGTGGAATCGGGGTTCTTCTTGCTTGTTCTATCTGCCCTCTGATGGAGAAGGCTAAGAGATTTGTGTAAACTTCCTAATGGGAGTGGGAAAAACTGAGTCTTGCTCTGATGGACAGGGCCTTCCTCAGTAAATCTTTAATCCAATTATCGGCTTATGGGTGGGGTTGTGCTCCCTCTCTGGTAGTTTTTTGCCCTGAGGTGACACCTCAAGCCTCTGTGGTTGGGTTAATGGCAACCTCCAAGAGGGTTTATGCCAAAAGGGACCTTCTCAGACAGCTGCTGCCAAGCCCCCATCCCTGTGGTGAGCCCCTACTGACCCACATGCAGATCCTCCAATACTAGCAGGTTCAGTTTGCTGTGGAGTCACTGCTCCTTTCCTCTGAGTCTTGGTGCATGCAAGGTTTTGTTTGGGCCCCCTAAGACTGGAGTCTCTGTTTTCCCCAGTCCTGTGGAAATCTTTTGATCAAATCCCACTAGCCTTCAAGGGGAGATTCCCTGTGGTTTCCCAGCCTCTTTGTTGGGTCACCCAGCTAGGAAGCCTGATGTGGAGTTCAGAACCTTTACAACAGTGGGAGAACTTCTTTAGTTTTATTGTTCTCCAGTTTGTGGGGCACCCATCCGGTGGGCATGGGCTTTGATTTTATCATGATCTTGCCTCTCCGACCATCTTGCTATGGCTTCTTCTTTGCCTTTGGATATGGGTGTCTTTTTTTGGTGTGTTCCAGTGTCCTCCGGTTGATGGTTGTTCAATAGCTAGTTGTGATTTTGGTGTTCTCTTAGGAGGAGATGAGCACATGTCCTTCTACTCCGCCATCTTGAACCAGAAGCCTTGAATTCCTTTTTATATAAATGTATTCTCTCTGAAAGATACCTAAAACCAGTATTATTATATGTTCCATAGGGTATAAATTTGTTACTTTCATTCTGTAGTGTAGCAGGTACTGTGGAGACAGTTTAATCTGCACAATTATTTATTAATATTTAGTTAAATAATAGATATTTAACTAATAACTAAATTAATATTTATTTAAACATAGTTATATTTAATAGTGATTTAGTTAAGTAATAATCATTTAGTTAAGTAATAACTTAGTTATGACTATTACTTAGCTAAACTTAGTTAAGTAATAATGATGAATGTGTATCATTCTGAAATTATAGATTCTCTGTTTTAAGATGTTATAAAATCAGTTCTTTATTAATCCTGGATTTTGGAGTTCCCAGCAAAAGACTTGTTGGTAAATGAGTAGATATGGAAGCTAAGATCCCTTTTAAAGTCCTTGACCCAGTATAGCTTTTCTTATATAAATGTTAGCACCTAAGTTATACATGCTTTTTTTTTTTTTTTTAAAGATTTATTTATTTATTTATTTTGGGCGGGGGTCGGGTTGGGGAGGGAAGGGAGCGGGCGGGCCACTTCCATTGGTCTTTCATTTCTCTATTTTCATCCGTCTTTGTTCCTTGGCTCCTGTGGGCCTCCCATCATGGTGGCGTCTGTTGCTGCAGAGAGCCGGCTCTGGGCGCACGCGCGCCAGTGCTCCGGCTCGGTAATTGGACACATCAGTCCAGCCGCTCCGCGGCACTTGGGATCTTCCCAGGCCAGGGCTCGAACCGGCGCCCCTTGCACTGCAAGGCGGTGTCCTTACCCACTGGACCACCAGGGGAAGCCCAATACATGCTTTTTATTTTAATAAATAGAAAACACAGGTTAGTAATTAGAAGAAAATAGAAGTTATCCTCCATATCTGTGTATTTTTTGACATATAATCTCTCAGACTTTTTTTCCACAACCTAAAAATACTAATTAGGAAGATTATATTGCATGTATTATTTTAAAGCTGCTTAAGAAAAAACTCTTAACAGTGTATCACTATACCATATTAACAAATGCTCATCTTTCTGTGTCTAAATATAGTTCTTCCACATCATTTCCAAGCCAGCCTTGTTACATGGATGTACCCCTGGTGGGTTTTTTCTTTTTAGTTTTTATTCTTCAAATTTTTCTGTATAGTTCCTCAGTTATTCTATCTCCAGTTCAATTCCAGGTTTCTTTCCAATCATAGGAGATTCTACAGCAAATAGATAAGAAGTTGCTTTCTAAAACATGGGTTAATTTTTTTTTTTTTTCAGATAAGAAGAGTGAATAGCATTACTATATTGTATATCTCAGGCATGCCTCCTGTTGTTTAAGAATATGTTCCCCAATTTCTCCATCCAGAAACATGAGCTAGTCGTATTCTGACAATTCTACCAACCAACAAGGGCTTCAAGGAATACATGCTTATCTCCCTAAACACATGGCTGTTTCTTTGACCTTCATCTGTTCGAAAGGAACTCAAGCTACCCTTCTTCCCTTATACTGTCTTCCTTCCTCTCATGTTCCCACCTATTCTAGATTTTTTTGTTCAAGTTTTACATTTAAACCTCTTGGTTATGGGTCCTTTAGGATCATCATTAAGAGGGGAGAGAATTTAGATTTATTCAAAGTAACCAATTACTACAGTCGTTTGATTAATGAATATTTCTTGTCAATTATTGTAAAGTCTGTATTTCAACCCCCATAATTTAATCTGTTCTCTAATTTTTTTTTCATGATCTGACCCTAAAAAATAGATGTCTTCATTCTCATCTTAAAATTTTACTTCAAACTTATATCATGATAGTAAATTTGAATATAAGTTTAGAAGCTCCTTTCAAAAACTAGACATGATTCAGTAGGCTTGATTTTTAAAATTAATTATTTAATTTGGCTGCTCTGGGTCTTAGATGCAGTATGTAAGATCTAGCCCACTGACCTTTGCTAGAACCCAGACCCCTTGCATTGGGAATGTGGAGTCTTAGCCACTGGACCACTAGGGAAGTCCCTGGTTTTTAACATTGTATTTAATGGCTGTGTAATTGAGTAAGCTAAGCCTACAAAATGTAAGTGATCCTTAACTGACTATACCTGGGTTTGATCCCAGGGTTGAGAAGATCCCATGGAGAAGGAAAATGGCAATCCACTCCAGTATTCTTGCCTGGAGAATTCCATGGACATGGGAACCTGATGGGCTACAGTGCATAAGGTCACAAAGAGTTGGACATAACGGAAGCAACTTAGCACCACTGGCTTAGAAAGACGAATTGAATTCTGACTGTCCCTGACAAGATGAAGTGATGCATGGGTATTAACAGAAGTTAAGCAGAGGACATGCGATTCACTGAAGTAAAAATGAAGTATAAGTACAGCATGGGGCTCCAGACTGAAAAAGCATGGCAGAAAGAGAACTAGTGTTAAATATGGAACAATTAACTGTTATTATCATCTTAAAGGCCATAAAACTGTTCATAGTGTTATTAACGGATCATGGCTTATTTTGCAGTTAAGAACAAGCCTCACTAATAAATTTATTTTTGACTAAACTCTTTCCATAGTTTATAATATGCATCATGAGAGTAGGAGAAGAGAGGAGATAAAGAAAGGAGGAGGGGCTTCCCTGGTGGTCCAGTGGGTAAGGACACTGCCTTGTAGTGCAAGGGGTGCCAGTTCGATCCCTGGCCTGGGAAGATCCCATGTGCCACTCCACGGCTGGATCGATGTGTCCAATTACCGAGCCGGAGCTCTGGAGCACATGCGCCCGGAACTGGTGCTCTGCGACAACAGAGGCCACCACGATGGGAGGCCCACATGGGCCAAAGAACAAAGATGGATGAAAATGGATAAATGAAAGACCAATGGAAGTGTCCCGCCCGCTCCCCTCCCTCCCCAACCCAACCCACCACCCCAAAAAAAAAGAAAGGAGGAAAGGAAAAGAGGAAGGCAGAAGGGGAGACACACACAAGTGATAAAAGATAACAGGACTGTGGGATCAGGAAGTTCTAATTGCCACAAATCTTCCATGTTATTGAAAATGTTGTAAAGTGATAGTGCTAATAGCACATTTCTTAGATGAGATTTACATCATCGTCAAAATGTGAGTAAGTATTGTTGATGTAAACACTACTTCTCCCTTGTGGGGCAGTTAAGATGGATGGTTGGGGTAGAAAGTGGTATTCTGTCTGTTCTGTACATTAACAGAGATTTATACCTGTACTTTTACATAATAACTGAACAGATCAACTCTATAATTGCCTTACCTAAAACTAGTGGATTATATTTGCTATGGCACCTGCATTTGCTTCATTTTAAAAGAGTCAAGACATTGAATTTTAGCACATTGGTAAGTCAGAAAATTTTGGAATGTATACAGGATAAAATGCAATTAGTACATGAGGAACTATGGGAGAAAATGAGTGATATCAATATAAACAATAAAAATAACCAGGATTAGAAGTCAGCTCACTGTTGACATTTCAAAATTTCAAAGTCCTTACAGGGTGGTTCATTTTTTTTATGTTGTAAAACTTGGAATGGTTTAGTTCTTGGGAATTTTTACAAGATGCTGTGAATTTAAAAGAAAAGGACTTTAAAAGTACTTTTCTTACAAATGCGAACTTCAGAAGATCTAATAATTTCTAATTAAAATATCACACAAACATCAAATATTTTATATTGTTTTAAATTTATTGATAGTATACAAGTTTGTTACTTTTTGTTGTAATATTATATGAGTAAAGAGTCTGTGGCATTTATTTTGTTGATTTTTGTAGGTTTCTGTGGATGATAAGCTGCTAACCTTTATTATTTCAAATCTTGAACTACTCATAGAACAAGACTTTTTTCAGCATGGAGAAAATATTAACTTTACCAAGTTTTATAAAAGGAAAAAATCCAAAGTCATTTCATGTTGTGCTAATAATACTTTTACTGGTAATATTTACATAGAACTGTCTGTTAACAAATTAGAACATAGTCTGTAGTTGTCAGCAGATTGATTTCTCATGCTAGCTTTCTCACCGAGAACACAGTATTATGATAATATTGAAACTGCCTATTCTCTGGGATGAAGAAGTCACATGATCCCTCCAATCTCTGAAATCCTGTGATTTCAAGTTAATTTCCAATGAAGGAGGAAGTATTTGACCAAAATAAAAACAGAGAGAATGTTAAAACTCCCAAGTGAAAGATTACAAAAGAGTTATTTTGTTACCATGATTTAGTGGACTTCCTCATTAAAAGTCTTATTAAGATCATTACTGTAGGCAGTTTTGTACTTAAAACTGACCGAAAAAGGAAGTGTTTTTTAAACAGGCAAAAATGAAATCAAACCTTCCCCCCCACCCAACCACTTTTTTTTTCAAGTTTGTTTAGTTTGACCATGTACCCATATATCTGTAGCATACATCAACATTGTCCTTCTAGGGTGATTTAATCTGGTCATTCTCTCATTTTATATGAAATTTAGTTACTTAAATTTATTAAAATTTCTAAATTCAATTTCTAAATCATATTGAATTATAGCCATTAAAATAGCATTTTGATAGATCAATTGACCACAGTATATGGACCTAACTTTGACTCATATAGAAGATAGTAGAACCAAAAAAAAAAAAACCAAAATCCAAAACAAAAATTATGAGGCCCTCTGCTTGGAGTGGTTTTTCTCCTCTTTCCCATCTCATAAAACTGCACTGAAAGATCACATCCTTGAAACCTTCTCCCAGACCCACCTCCCACAGAAAATACTAGTTATTCCCTCCTTTGTGTTCGTAAATACTTTACATATTTCACTATTTTAATACTGTTTTCTATCCATTTGATGATATTTACCACCTTTTCTATTGTTTCATTCATTTAATCATTCATCAGGTATCAATTGGATAGCTATATTCCAGACACTGTTTTTTTTTTTTTTTTTCTTAAAGATTTATTTATTTATTTATTTTGGGCGGGGTTCGGGTTGGGGAGGGAGGGGAGCGGGCGGGCCACTTCCATTGGTCTTTCATTTCTCTGTTTTCATCCGTCTTTGTTCTTTGGCTCCTGTGGGCCTCCCATCTTGGAGGCGTCTATTGTCGCAGAGCGCCAGCTCTGGGCGCATGCGCTCCAGAGCTCTGGCTCGGTGATTGGACACATCAGTCCAGCCGCTCCGCCGCACGTGGGATCTTCCCAGGCCAGGGCTCGAACCGGCGCCCCTTGCACTACAAGGCGGTGTCCTTATCCACTGGACCACCAGGGGAAGCCCCCAGACACTGTTTTGATACTGGAGATAGAGTGGTAATTAAAGTAGTCTCCATCTTCTGCTACTGAATATACATATGTTTTTTAAAAGATTATTACAAAAATATTTATATAACTACACATGTGACATCAGTGAAGGCCGAGTCTGAATACATTCTCTGTAGATTGCCCATCTTCTTTTTTCCCTACTTCCAGGCCATCGGCACTTAAGCTAATGCCTCACACACATGAGCAACTTAATAAATGTTTTAAAAAGTCAGTGATGAATATATAATTATACATGAACTACACAGAACGTTTACATTAAGCTTTATTTTGAAGTTTTATAGATTCACATTCACATACAGTTGTAAGAAATAATACAGAGATACTTAATATACCCTTTACTTAGTTTTGCCTTATGATAACATGTTAAAAAACTATAGTGCAGTGGCACAACTAAGATACTGATATTATTCACATGTCCCCCAGTTTTATTGCCCTTCCTCTGTGTGTGTGTATTTAGATGCATGCAGTTACATGTGTGGTTTTGTATCTTCCATCACAGCTGAGATGAAAAATAGTTTCATTACCACATCTGCTCACATAAAAAATTACCTTGGGGGCCCCCCACTGAAAGATCACATCCTTGAAACCTTCTCCCAGACCCACCTCCCACAGAAAATACTAGTTATTCCCTCCTTTGTGTTCGTAAATACTTTACATATTTCACTATTTTAATACTGTTTTCTATCCATTTGATGATATTTACCACCTTTTCTATTGTTTCATTCATTTAATCATTCATCAGGTATCAATTGGATAGCTATATTCCAGACACTGTTTTTTTTTTTTTTTTCTTAAAGATTTATTTATTTATTTATTTTGGGCGGGGTTCGGGTTGGGGAGGGAGGGGAGCGGGCGGGCCACTTCCATTGGTCTTTCATTTCTCTGTTTTCATCCGTCTTTGTTCTTTGGCTCCTGTGGGCCTCCCATCTTGGAGGCGTCTATTGTCGCAGAGCGCCAGCTCTGGGCGCATGCGCTCCAGAGCTCTGGCTCGGTGATTGGACACATCAGTCCAGCCGCTCCGCCGCACGTGGGATCTTCCCAGGCCAGGGCTCGAACCGGCGCCCCTTGCACTACAAGGCGGTGTCCTTATCCACTGGACCACCAGGGGAAGCCCCCAGACACTGTTTTGATACTGGAGATAGAGTGGTAATTAAAGTAGTCTCCATCTTCTGCTACTGAATATACATATGTTTTTTAAAAGATTATTACAAAAATATTTATATAACTACACATGTGACATCAGTGAAGGCCGAGTCTGAATACATTCTCTGTAGATTGCCCATCTTCTTTTTTCCCTACTTCCAGGCCATCGGCACTTAAGCTAATGCCTCACACACATGAGCAACTTAATAAATGTTTTAAAAAGTCAGTGATGAATATATAATTATACATGAACTACACAGAACGTTTACATTAAGCTTTATTTTGAAGTTTTATAGATTCACATTCACATACAGTTGTAAGAAATAATACAGAGATACTTAATATACCCTTTACTTAGTTTTGCCTTATGATAACATGTTAAAAAACTATAGTGCAGTGGCACAACTAAGATACTGATATTATTCACATGTCCCCCAGTTTTATTGCCCTTCCTCTGTGTGTGTGTGTATTTAGATGCATGCAGTTACATGTGTGGGTTTTGTATCTTCCATCACAGCTGAGATGAAAAATAGTTTCATTACCACATCTGCTCACATCCCCTCCTCCGCATTATCTATCCTTAGCCCCTGACAACCACTAATCTGCTCTACATTTCTATAATTTTGTCATTTCAAGAAAGTTATAAAAATGGAATCATACAGTGTATAACCTTTGGGGATTGGCTTTTTTTTTTTTTCCTTTAAACTCAGTATCTGGGGATTTTTGCAAGATGTTGCACCCATCAGTAGTTCATTCCTTTTTATTCCTAAGTAGTATTCCATGGTATGGATGTACTACAACTTCTTTAATCATTTATTTGTTGAAGGATGTCTTGAGTTATTTTCCAGTTTGAAGCTATTGCACATAATGGCTATGAACATTTGTGTATAGGTTTTTTTGTGAACATATTTTTCCATTACTCTGGGATAAATGTCCAGAAATCCAGTTGCTGGATCATGTGGTGATAGTGTGTTTAGTGTCACAAGAAAGTGTCATACTCTTTTCCAGAGAACTGTACCATTTTATATGTACAGAGCAGTGTAGCAGAGGTCCAGTTTCTCCATATCCTATGGTCATGTCACTATTTTTTAGCCATTTTGTTAGGTATATAGTAAAACCTCATTATGGTTTTCATTTGCATTTCCCTAATGACTAATGAAGTTGAACATCTTTTCATATGCTAATTTACCATTTGTATGTCTTCTTCAGTGACATTAATGTTTGTCTTTGACTATTTTCTAATGAGCTTCTTTTATTTTATTTTATTTTATTTTTTGGTTTGTTTTTACTGATGAATTTTGAGTGTTCTTCATATATTTTACCTACTAGTCAGGTGTGTGGTTTGCAATTATTTCTTCTCAGTTTATATCTTGTCTTTTCATCCTTTTCAGTCTTGCAGAGGAGAGGTTTTAACTTTGATTAAGTACAGTTTATCAATTTTTTATGGATCATGTTTTTGGTGTCAAGTCTAAGAACTCTTTGCTTATGACTAGATTACTGAAGATTTTTCTCTGTGCTTTTTTCACAAACATTTTATGGTTTTATAGTTGCATTTAAATCCATAATCCATTTTGAGTTAATTTTTGTATAAAGTATGAGGTTTAGGTTAAGGTTTATTTTTAGCCTATGGCTCTTCGATTACTCCAGCACCCTTTGTTGAAGGGGTGCCCTTCCTCCATTTAATTACTTTGAAGTGAAAGTAAAAGTATTAGTTGCTCAGTTGTGTCCAACTCTTTGCAATCCCATGAACTATAACCCACCAGGCTCTTCTGTCCCATGGGATTCTCCTGACAAGAATGCTAGAGGGGGTTGACTTTTCTTTCTCCGGGGGATCTTCCCAACCCAAGGATCAAAGCCAAATCTCATGCATTACAGGCAGATCCTTTACCATCTGTGCCACCAGGGAATCCCTAATTACTTTGGCCCTTTGTCAAAGATCAAATGGGTCTATTTGTATGTGTCTGTTTCTAGGTGTTCCATTCTGCTCAGCTGCAATCTATGTGTGTCTCTCTCTGCCAGTACCAAACGATCTTGATTATTGAGCTATATTCTAAGCAGTATTATAATATTGGGTGATTCATGATGTTGATTCTTTCTTAAGATTGTTTAGCTAATCTAGCTTTTTTGCTTTTTCATATAAATTTAGAAGTTTTGCTATGTCTGCAAAAAACTTGCTGGGAATGTATAATAAAATTATTAATTAGCATGGAGAGAACTGGCATCTTTTCTTTTTTTTTTTTTTTAAAGATTTATTTATTTATTTTGGGCGGGGGTCGGGTTGGGGAGGGAGCGGAGTGGGCGGGCCACTTCTATTGGTCTTTCATTTCTCCGTTTTCATCGGTCTTTGTTCTTTGGCTCCTGTGGGCCTCCCATCTTGGTGGCATCTGTTGTCGCAGAGCGCCGGCTCTGGGCGCATGCGCTCCAGAGCTCCGGCTCGGTGATTGGACACATCAGTCCAGCCGCTCCGCGGCACATGGGATCTTCCCAGGCCAGGGATCGATCCAGCGCCCCTTGCAGTGCAAGGCGGTGTCCTTATCCACTGGACCACCAGGGGAAGCCCTGGCATCTTTTCTGTATTGAACTTTCTGATTCTTGAACATGGTATATCTCTTCATTTACTTAAATCTTTGATTTCTTTCATCAGCAATTTGTAATTATCAGCATGCAGATTATGTATGTATTTTTTAAATTTATGCCTAAGTATTTAATATTCTGTGGAGTGATTATAAATGATAGTTTTTAATTTCTTATTTTAGCCTATGCTCTCGATTACTCCAGCACCCTTTGTTGAAGGGGTGCCCTTCCTCCATTTAATTACTTTGAAGTGAAAGTAAAAGTATTAGTTGCTCAGTTGTGTCCAACTCTTTGCAATCCCATGAACTATAACCCACCAGGCTCTTCTGTCCCATGGGATTCTCCTGACAAGAATGCTAGAGGGGGTTGACTTTTCTTTCTCCGGGGGATCTTCCCAACCCAAGGATCAAAGCCAAATCTCATGCATTACAGGCAGATCCTTTACCATCTGTGCCACCAGGGAATCCCTAATTACTTTGGCCCTTTGTCAAAGATCAAATGGGTCTATTTGTATGTGTCTGTTTCTAGGTGTTCCATTCTGCTCAGCTGCAATCTATGTGTGTCTCTCTCTGCCAGTACCAAACGATCTTGATTATTGAGCTATATTCTAAGCAGTATTATAATATTGGGTGATTCATGATGTTGATTCTTTCTTAAGATTGTTTAGCTAATCTAGCTTTTTTGCTTTTTCATATAAATTTAGAAGTTTTGCTATGTCTGCAAAAAAACTTGCTGGGAATGTATAATAAAATTATTAATTAGCATGGAGAGAACTGGCATCTTTTCTTTTTTTTTTTTTTTAAAGATTTATTTATTTATTTTGGGCGGGGGTCGGGTTGGGGAGGGAGCGGAGTGGGCGGGCCACTTCTATTGGTCTTTCATTTCTCCGTTTTCATCGGTCTTTGTTCTTTGGCTCCTGTGGGCCTCCCATCTTGGTGGCATCTGTTGTCGCAGAGCGCCGGCTCTGGGCGCATGCGCTCCAGAGCTCCGGCTCGGTGATTGGACACATCAGTCCAGCCGCTCCGCGGCACATGGGATCTTCCCAGGCCAGGGATCGATCCAGCGCCCCTTGCAGTGCAAGGCGGTGTCCTTATCCACTGGACCACCAGGGGAAGCCCTGGCATCTTTTCTGTATTGAACTTTCTGATTCTTGAACATGGTATATCTCTTCATTTACTTAAATCTTTGATTTCTTTCATCAGCAATTTGTAATTATCAGCATGCAGATTATGTATGTATTTTTTAAATTTATGCCTAAGTATTTAATATTCTGTGGAGTGATTATAAATGATAGTTTTTAATGTTGATATCTACATGCATGTTTATTGTTAATATATAGAATTAATATTGATTTTTATGGGCTGTTTTCATATATTTGTAACCTTGCTCAACTCACTTATTTGTTCTGGTGTTGTTATAGATTCCTTGGGATCCTCTCTGTAGACAATCAGATTTCTGCAAAGATTTCTTCCCAATCTGTATGCCTTTTTCTTTTCTTTTTTTTTAACATTTATTTATTTATTTATTTATTTATTTATTTATTTATTTATTTATTTTGGCGGGGTGGGGAGGGAAGGGGGTGGGTGGGCCACTTCCACTCGTCTTTCATTTGTCTATTTTCATCCATCTTTGTTCTTCGGCCCATGTGTGCCTCCCATCGCAGTGGCCTCTGTTGTCGCAGGGCACTGGCTCTGGGCGCATGCGCTCCAGAGCTCCAGCTCGGTAGTTGGACACATCAGTCCAGCCGTGGAGTGGCACGTGGGATCTTCCCAGGCCAGGGATCGAACTGGCGCCCCTTGCACTGCAAGGCGGTGTCCTTACCCACTGGACCACCAGGGAAGTCCTGTATGCCTTTTTCTTGGCAGATTGTCTTGGCTAGAATCTTCAGTAGAGTGTTGAAGCAAGAAAAGATATCTTTGACTTGTTCTTGTTTGTATGACAAAAGAATAAAAAAGTTTTTGACTTTCTTTTATTATGTGCTAACATCATGGATATTATGTTTGCAACTACTGATTTTCTTTAAATCTTCTATTTTTCCAGGCATTTGCCCTGTTTAGGTTTAGCATGTTGTCTATGCCCTGCATTGTGGGTGGTAGTTTCAATGACAGTTTAGTTACTGAGTCTTCTTTTCTTTTTTTTTTTAAGCTTTTATTTTACTTTTAACTTTTACAGAGTTTTGTTGTTTACAGATATGTGTTTTCTCAGATTAGTCATATGTATATCCCCCCCATTGAGTCCTTTTTTCTTTTTCTTTTTTTCTTTTATTATTTTTATTTTTGGGCAGGGGTCGGGTTGGGGAGGGAGGGGAGCAGGCCGGCCACTTCTATTGGTCTTTCATTTCTCTATCTTCATCTGTCTTTGTTCTTTTGCTCCTGTGGGCCTCCCATCGCGGTGGTATCTGTCGCTGCACAGCACCGGCTCTGGGTGCATGCGCTCCAGAGCTCGGGCTCGGTAATTGGACACATCGGTCCAGCTGCTGCGCAGCACGTGGGATCTTCCCAGGCCAGGGCTCGAACCGGCGCCCCTTGCACTGCAAGGCAGTGTCCTTACCCACTGGACCACCAGGGGAAGCCCGAGTTCTTTTTTCAATGTGGCTTTGTTCTACTTCATTTTTCGGGCTCTGCTTGAGCTACGCATTAAGTCTCTGCTGATGCCATCTGTAGGCATGGATGGCACTCACCTGGGCTACCTGGCTTATCACTGTTGCTAGGTAAAGGGTATGAGATGCTGAATTCCAGGATGGAGAGCATTTGCCCTAGTTAGTATTTCCACTCTCTGTTGGTGTTCCTGGGAGAACACCCTTCTGCAGCCACTTTCTCCTGCTGATGGAGGGCCAGGTGCCAATGGTTTTTTGGTGGCCCCTGCTACTGAATAAAAGGCAGAAGACTCCAGGCCTGGTTCCCCTTCTGCCTTTAAGTGAAGCGCTAGGAGATGTCTAGGGGCCCCAGTTTGTGGTAGTTCTCTGTTGCTGCGTGAAAAGGGGGAAACATCAGGCCTCCTGGGTTCACTAGGGTAGGTGGAGGGGCACACCTGCTGTCACCTGTTGTGGGAGAAGAATGGGTTGGCCTGCTTGGATTCTGCTGTGACTGAAAGAATGCACACCTCTCTCATGCACAGTCTGGAATGTGGGGTTGAGGGGAGGTAAGACAAAACCTGAGGGAATTCATCAAGATGTTCTTCAAATTCTGAGGTCACTGCCTCCTCCTTTCTTCCTTTCTGAGTGCAATATGGTTGTCTATTGAATTATTGACAGGTTGTGTAGTTGTACTTGGAGGGGAGGAACAGGGAGAATTGATCCATCTCATCCCAAACCAGAAATCTATGTAGATTTTTAAAGAGAAATGTTGTACAGCTAACACTAAAGCAATACTGAACATAACCAGATTTCTGATAATGTATCTCTTGCTTTGGGATTTTAATATGATTATGAATTGTCATTATGAAAATCTTTTAACCAAAAGAGTGTTATTAAAATAAATCCCTCCAAAGGAAAGTTTAAAACATAGGGTTTTTTTTATTATTATTGTTAAACGGTGTAGAAAATGGTCATTTTACCAAACTCATTTTTTTTTATCCTAAGATAACCAAAATTTCCCAGTTTTTGTTATAACAAAGTTGTGGCTCTTTTTGCCTCTCAGTTGTTTCTCTTTAAGCTGAACTGGACGAGTCTGACCAGCATTGTGGGTGTGAAGGAAATTTGAGGTGCTCCCCAGTCTTTCACAGGCATGGGCCCCCTGAACATCGCTTTTAATATGTAGAAATAGAGAAGGAGCTTTTGTTGAATTTGTGACGGTTAAATGCCATGAATCTGTATGTTGTGATATGGTTACTTGCTTCTATTTGCTTCTATTTTATAAAAGGAGAATTTGTGTCATTTTTTTTTTTTAATTTTGGGTTTTCTAGTCATGTGGGTAGGACACAGAGAATTTAGATCACTTAAATGATTTCAAAAATTTAATTTAAATAAACTGTTTGATTACATGATCTAATTCTACCACCTACTCACACCATTGTGTAATAGACTATGCATGCTGTTCTCTTTATGGAAAATTATAACTCTGTAAAACCTTTAAAATAAAGAATAAAAAAAAAATCAAAAAAAAAAAAAGCCTAAGTGTTTTTGAAGAAACAGTCAAAATGTTATACTGTGTAAAATCAACCACCATAGTATAAAATATTCTGTCAATCAAATAGTCTCAACTATTTCAATGGCACTTGTTCTTCAAAAATTTAAGATGCAATAAATGCTGGTGAAGAAGGGGCCACCTCTCCCCCATGCACAGTCTGGAATGTGGGGTTGAGGGGAGGTAAGACAAAACCTGAGGGAATTCATCAAGATGTTCTTCAAATTCTGAGGTCACTGCCTCCTCCTTTCTTCCTTTCTGAGTGCAATATGGTTGTCTATTGAATTATTGACAGGTTGTGTAGTTGTACTTGGAGGGGAGGAACAGGGAGAATTGATCCATCTCATCCCAAACCAGAAATCTATGTAGATTTTTAAAGAGAAATGTTGTACAGCTAACACTAAAGCAATACTGAACATAACCAGATTTCTGATAATGTATCTCTTGCTTTGGGATTTTAATATGATTATGAATTGTCATTATGAAAATCTTTTAACCAAAAGAGTGTTATTAAAATAAATCCCTCCAAAGGAAAGTTTAAAACATAGGGTTTTTTTTATTATTATTGTTAAACGGTGTAGAAAATGGTCATTTTACCAAACTCATTTTTTTTTATCCTAAGATAACCAAAATTTCCCAGTTTTTGTTATAACAAAGTTGTGGCTCTTTTTGCCTCTCAGTTGTTTCTCTTTAAGCTGAACTGGACGAGTCTGACCAGCATTGTGGGTGTGAAGGAAATTTGAGGTGCTCCCCAGTCTTTCACAGGCATGGGCCCCCTGAACATCGCTTTTAATATGTAGAAATAGAGAAGGAGCTTTTGTTGAATTTGTGACGGTTAAATGCCATGAATCTGTATGTTGTGATATGGTTACTTGCTTCTATTTGCTTCTATTTTATAAAAGGAGAATTTGTGTCATTTTTTTTTTTTAATTTTGGGTTTTCTAGTCATGTGGGTAGGACACAGAGAATTTAGATCACTTAAATGATTTCAAAAATTTAATTTAAATAAACTGTTTGATTACATGATCTAATTCTACCACCTACTCACACCATTGTGTAATAGACTATGCATGCTGTTCTCTTTATGGAAAATTATAACTCTGTAAAACCTTTAAAATAAAGAATAAAAAAAAAATCAAAAAAAAAAAAAGCCTAAGTGTTTTTGAAGAAACAGTCAAAATGTTATACTGTGTAAAATCAACCACCATAGTATAAAATATTCTGTCAATCAAATAGTCTCAACTATTTCAATGGCACTTGTTCTTCAAAAATTTAAGATGCAATAAATGAAATTTTCTCTGTTACTGTAAAAAAAAAAAAAATTATATCATTGAGCAAGTGAGGAATGACTAATTGATTTAATAACAGGACAACAGCATAGTTTTTCCCCCCGTGTATGCTAAGGAAGGAATGCAATAAAAAAAAAAAAAAAGATTTTAGTGAAGACACTTATTTATTCTTACCTAACTATGGCCTTATACTAAAAGAGAAGAATAAAATATTTGGTGCCACTGAGATGTCAGTTGGTCTATAGATAGAGGAGAAGATTTTCTGTAGTGGTACTTGAAAAAGGTGATTAATTTTTAAAAAGCAGGGGAAGGAAAAGAGAGAATTCTGAAAGGCAGATATATTAATGATTTTTTAAAAGTAGAGAAGAGAAAAGTATCTTAGAAAAGTTAGCTTTGTATACCAAAGTGTGAGAAAATAAAGTCATATAATAGAAACTGAAGGGCTTCCCTGGTGATCCAGTGAGTAAAGAGTCCGCCTTGCAAGTGCAAGGGACACCGGTTTGATCCCTTGCCCTGGAAAATCTCACAAGCCCCGGAGAGCAGCTGGACTGGTGTGTTCAATTATAAGCCAGCGCTCTGGAGTGTGTGTGCCCAGAGCTGGTGCTCTGCAGCAAGAGAGGCCACTGTGATGAGAGGCCCACACAAGCCAAATTTTGCGGCATGAATCTGTATGTTGTGATATGGTTACTTGCTTCTATTTGCTTCTATTTTATAAAAGGAGAATTTGTGTCATTTTTTTTTTTTAATTTTGGGTTTTCTAGTCATGTGGGTAGGACACAGAGAATTTAGATCACTTAAATGATTTCAAAAATTTAATTTAAATAAACTGTTTGATTACATGATCTAATTCTACCACCTACTCACACCATTGTGTAATAGACTATGCATGCTGTTCTCTTTATGGAAAATTATAACTCTGTAAAACCTTTAAAATAAAGAATAAAAAAAAAATCAAAAAAAAAAAAAGCCTAAGTGTTTTTGAAGAAACAGTCAAAATGTTATACTGTGTAAAATCAACCACCATAGTATAAAATATTCTGTCAATCAAATAGTCTCAACTATTTCAATGGCACTTGTTCTTCAAAAATTTAAGATGCAATAAATGAAATTTTCTCTGTTACTGTAAAAAAAAAAAATTATATCATTGAGCAAGTGAGGAATGACTAATTGATTTAATAACAGGACAACAGCATAGTTTTTCCCCCCGTGTATGCTAAGGAAGGAATGCAATAAAAAAAAAAAAAAAGATTTTAGTGAAGACACTTATTTATTCTTACCTAACTATGGCCTTATACTAAAAGAGAAGAATAAAATATTTGGTGCCACTGAGATGTCAGTTGGTCTATAGATAGAGGAGAAGATTTTCTGTAGTGGTACTTGAAAAAGGTGATTAATTTTTAAAAAGCAGGGGAAGGAAAAGAGAGAATTCTGAAAGGCAGATATATTAATGATTTTTTAAAAGTAGAGAAGAGAAAAGTATCTTAGAAAAGTTAGCTTTGTATACCAAAGTGTGAGAAAATAAAGTCATATAATAGAAACTGAAGGGCTTCCCTGGTGATCCAGTGAGTAAAGAGTCCGCCTTGCAAGTGCAAGGGACACCGGTTTGATCCCTTGCCCTGGAAAATCTCACAAGCCCCGGAGAGCAGCTGGACTGGTGTGTTCAATTATAAGCCAGCGCTCTGGAGTGTGTGTGCCCAGAGCTGGTGCTCTGCAGCAAGAGAGGCCACTGTGATGAGAGGCCCACACAAGCCAAAGAATTAAGATGGATGAAAATAAATAAATGAAGGACCAATAAAAGAAGCCGAAATTTAAAAAAACAAAACAAAAAAATAGAAACTGAAGGCTAGTAGTAGGAGTGGAGGCAGGTGATAATAAGAAAATCCATAAGGAAGAATGATCTTTAGTTTAAAAAATGTACAGTATAGAGAGTAGTCACTTTCTATCCTATTCTGTATGTACCATAAGTGTTAAGAGTAAATTTATTAGCTTATAATGTGATAATCATACTTTACCGTTACAGGTTTCAAAATGCTTTTACTTACTAATCATATATAATATTTTGTAGCAGTTTCTAAGACACCTTTATGTATATTATTTTGTTTGATCCTTGAGACTGTCATGAGGTCACATATTGTTATCCTCATTTGGGGTAAACAACTGGCCCAAAGTCACAGGGCTAGCAAATGAGCCATCCAGGGGCAATAACCTAGCTTTTGGGTTCCTAATTTAGCATGGTAGGCTCGTTTCTGGGACTCCATGATGTCTTCCTCATATGTCAACTCCCTGTCTACATCAATTCAATAGTCAAACGTTGAACAGCATAGACTTCCTTCTAAAAGAAATGGAATTGAATTCCCAGTTCCATTTCTATTCTCTAGTAATTACTCCCTCTTAAGAAAAATACTCACCATATATATGTGTGTTGGAAGAAGTTCACACAGACTTGTGTGTGCTGTATCTACAGTTTTTAATCACTTCTTGGTCTGTTGATTGATTTTAATAGGTAGAAGTTAGGCATAGATCTGAGAAGCCCAGTCATCTCGTTTTTCACACCAAAGGAAATACATGTCCAACATTTTCAGCCTTATGAACTGCCTTAAGATAAATTAGAATTGTCAAACCAAAGGATCATTGTTCACCAAGATTGCCTTCTGCACCTTTCTATACGTTTCTGGCTTTTCCCTCCTCTTTCCTCTTCTTTTTTTCTTCTTTTTCTTTTCCTTCCAGGTTTCTTTTTCTTGTCTTTTTATTATCAGCCAGCACATTTAATCAGAAACTGGCTTCTTTTGTAATCCAGAGTGGCTGTGCAGTATTACTTCCTCTTTGCAAGAGTTTCCTCTTTGCCCAACTATCAGCTGGAACCAGATATACACAGACATGGTATCTTAACTATCTAGAGAGTGCCTTGGGCCTGAGTTATGATAATGGAGTTTCAGTCAAGAAATTTGAACACTACCTAAAAATACACAAAGCTGCTTTGGCATAGTTTAAAAATTCATTTAGAAGTGGATTTTTTTTTCTACACCCAAAAGATAGATTTATATTGGCATGTATATATACACATCCAGCTGTTCTTTTCAGAAAAGAGAAGTGGATAAAGACTTAGCAGTCTTCATTATCCTAATATAACTGAAAACAATTTCATCTTTGGACTTGAATATAATCCTTTGTTTATTTTCTTAATTGTCACTTTGACTTTTTACAGTGAGAGTTTTGTTTCTTATCCTAACATCTCTAAATTAAAATAATTTTTCTGCAGAATAAACAGACAAGAAATGAGAATTCAGATTTTAAGACTTTTGTCATTTTCTAGAAAGTAAGCATCGAGTCCCTAATATATTTTCTCCCTAAACATTGAATATATCCAAATATTTTTCAGTGTTATTGTTAATAGAGAGGGGTGTATGTGTGCGTGCACGCGAGAGAAAGTTGCTCAGTTATGTCCAACTATTTGCAACGATGAGCCATGGAATTCTCAGTGTTATTGTTAATAGAGAGGGGTGTGTGTGTGTGTGTGTGTGAAAGTTGCTCAGTTATGTTTGACTCTTGGCCACGACAAGCCATGGAATTCTCCAGGCAAGAATAGTGGCTTGGGTAGCTGTTCCTTTCTCCAGGGAACAGCTTCTCCAGATCTTCCCAGCCCGAGTGTCCGGTATTGTAGGTGGATTCTTTATTTGGTCTGAGCCACCAGGGAGGCCCTAAGAGCATTCTATTACTAACTTAATGACAAAGGTTGATAGGGTACTGTCATTCTTTAGCTGTTATTTTATGATAATTAAAGGCAAATAACCTGTGCTTTGCTTCATGTTTCTAGTCAGTTTTATACCATAGTTCCATTTTTATGTCATCACAGAATTAGTTTTACATAACCATTTAATGCAAATCCTGATTAAGTTTTTACCAGTATCATGTCAGAGAACTCAGTTGGTATCCATATCAGTATTGAGGGGATATTTGTTTTCCATGACCTTTGGTCTTTATTTAATGCTTGAACTCCTATTTACAAAGTGCAGAGACTTCCCTGGTGGTCTAGTGGTTAAGAATCTGCCTTCCAGGGGCTTCCCTTGTAGTCCAGTGGGTGGAGAGTCCACTTGCAGTGCAAGGGGCACCGGTTCGACCCCTGGCATGGGAAGATCCCACATGCCATAGAGCAGCTGGACTGTTGTGTCCAATTAGGAGCCAGCGCTCTGGAGCGCATGTGCCCAGAACCGGTGCTCTGCGATGACAGTGGTCAGTGCGATGGGAGGCCCACACAGGCCAAAGAATTAAGATGGATGAAAATAAATAAATGAAGGACCAATAAAAGAGGCCAAAAATTAAAATTAAAAAAAAGTTTATATAAAAAATGAAATCGCCTTCCAGTGCAGGGGACGCAGACATGGGTTCAATTGGTCTGGGAAACTAAGATCCTGCATGCCTTGGGTCAACTTAAGCCTGCACTCCTTAGCTAGAGAGCCCATGTGCTACAACCACTGAGCCTGCTTGGGCCACAACTAGAGAAAGCCCATGCACACAGCAAACAGCAAAGACCCAGCACAGCCAAAATTTTAAAATAAATAAAATTTTAAAATTTAAAGGCAGAGAATATGACCTTTCTAGTGTAAGCCAAAGTCATAGAATATAGCTTAGTTTTGTATCTTGATAGAAAAATCTTATTCCTCCAGTGCAGCAAATATGAAAAGTATAGAAAATGACTTGTGGTATAGAGTATAGCCTTGGCTCTTTATCATTGTGACAAATATTTAACAATGATCTTAGTACATTATCTCCTTTTCCTCCATTTTATTTTTCCTAAATATACTCTGAAATAAATGATATTGCTTATATTTGGCTGAGTTTTAAAAGGTTGAGAATCAAATTGAATTGTTTTGGAATTCAAGTCTTTGTGAACACAGAATCCCAATGTGTTCTTATGTTAACTCTGGAGGAAAATGATCCTAATTTCAAAAACTAAATCACCAACCATTCTTAGTAGAAAAGGGTAGTACACTGTTTCCTTCAGGAAGCATCACAAGCATAGAGTTTAAAAGTAAAGTCCAAGGTCCAAACATCTATATTCTGTTATCCATTCTGTTGATTGTGTTTATTAGTACTGAGCTGTTATGCTCTCTTGCCTGCAAGCCACTGTGTTAACTACCCCCTGCCTTGAATACTTCTGGTTTTTCTGGGACTGCCTTAAAAGAAAGTAGATTAGATAACCTTTATGTGTGCTACACGATCTTGTTTAGGCTTGCTTTCTCACTAACTATAAACTCCTTGAGGACAGAAATCTTAACATATTCACAGTTATGTCCTTATCTGGCATGAATCCTGACACACGATAGGTATTAAGTATTTGCTGAATATATAAATATAATTTATAGGAAACGTAATGTTGCTTAATTTCATATTTCTTTCAAATTTAGAAGCCACTATAGATCCTTTATACCAAGATATTTATGTTGATTAAAACTACATTTTTTTCATACAAGTGCAAAGTTTCAGTAGTTCGATTACATTTTAAATTTGGGAAAAAAAGAAAGTTGTAGCTAATCTACCCAGAGGAAATAATTAGTATAACATGTTACCCATTAACATAAGTTTCTGAAATAGCTGGATTGTTTGTTTTTTTAATAGCAAGCTACAAGGCTTCCCTGGTGGTCCAGTGGGTAAGGACACTGCCTTGCAGTGCAAGGGGCACCGGTTCGAGCCCTGGCCTGGGAAGATCCCACGTGCCACGGAGCGGCCAGACCGATGTGTCCAGTTACTGAGCTGGAGCTCTGGAGCGCATGCGTCCAGAGCCGGTGCTCTGCAACAACAAACGCCACCGCGATGGGAGGCGCACACGGGCCGAAGAACAAAGATGGATGAAAATGGACAAATGAAAGACCAATAGAAGTGGCCTGCCTGCTCCCCTCCCTCCCCAGCCCACCCTCCTCAAATAAATAAATAAATAAATCTTTAAAAAAAAAAAGAAAAAAGCAAGCTACAGAGCTTGCTGTTCCCTAGTGTAGAGCTTTGAGCTTGAGTGGGAAGTACAGTCTCGTTCTCCATTCCTATGTAAATGGTGAGTAGATCATTAAATTAATTGTTTATTCTGTAGACTACAGGCTTCTTGGGAGCAGAGTTTGGGGCTGTCACATTTCTGTCTAATACCTAGCATAAACTAGTCATTTTAGTTGCTCAATTAAAATTTGTTGAATAAATTCATGAAAGAAAGGAAACCTTACAGTGAAAATCTTAGTTCTTCATGTGAACTCTGTGTGATAGAATGCATACATGGCCAATTTCAAAAGTAGAACTTACTATCTAAATATTATAATATGGTTTCTGAAAATAAGCATAAAGGTCGTATTGAAATTAGGAAAACCACAACTTTGCAATCGGTTTTATATACTATCATCAATCTTTCAGGCCTACTGAGTATAAAATTAATCCATAAAGAGAAAATGGACTTTTCAAATTTCTTTCAAATTTAGAAGCCACTATAGATCCTTTATACCAAGATATTTATGTTGATTAAAACTACATTTTTTTCATACAAGTGCAAAGTTTCAGTAGTTCGATTACATTTTAAATTTGGGAAAAAAAGAAAGTTGTAGCTAATCTACCCAGAGGAAATAATTAGTATAACATGTTACCCATTAACATAAGTTTCTGAAATAGCTGGATTGTTTGTTTTTTTAATAGCAAGCTACAAGGCTTCCCTGGTGGTCCAGTGGGTAAGGACACTGCCTTGCAGTGCAAGGGGCACCGGTTCGAGCCCTGGCCTGGGAAGATCCCACGTGCCACGGAGCGGCCAGACCGATGTGTCCAGTTACTGAGCTGGAGCTCTGAGCGCATGCGTCCAGAGCCGGTGCTCTGCAACAACAAACGCCACCGCGATGGGAGGCGCACACGGGCCGAAGAACAAAGATGGATGAAAATGGACAAATGAAAGACCAATAGAAGTGGCCTGCCTGCTCCCCTCCCTCCCCAGCCCACCCTCCTCAAATAAATAAATAAATAAATCTTTAAAAAAAAAAGAAAAAAGCAAGCTACAGAGCTTGCTGTTCCCTAGTGTAGAGCTTTGAGCTTGAGTGGGAAGTACAGTCTCGTTCTCCATTCCTATGTAAATGGTGAGTAGATCATTAAATTAATTGTTTATTCTGTAGACTACAGGCTTCTTGGGAGCAGAGTTTGGGGCTGTCACATTTCTGTCTAATACCTAGCATAAACTAGTCATTTTAGTTGCTCAATTAAAATTTGTTGAATAAATTCATGAAAGAAAGGAAACCTTACAGTGAAAATCTTAGTTCTTCATGTGAACTCTGTGTGATAGAATGCATACATGGCCAATTTCAAAAGTAGAACTTACTATCTAAATATTATAATATGGTTTCTGAAAATAAGCATAAAGGTCGTATTGAAATTAGGAAAACCACAACTTTGCAATCGGTTTTATATACTATCATCAATCTTTCAGGCCTACTGAGTATAAAATTAATCCATAAAGAGAAAATGGACTTTTCAAATTTTATCTACTAATAAAAATTGAAAAGGATAGTGTTTGTGGCCTCTAAGTAGATCTTTATTCATAAAATGGAAACTGTAAATGCCAATAATTCTGAGGCTTATTGTGAACATTGTATTTTAAGATTTTTATGAAAGTTCATCTTCTGCCAAAAAGGAAATATGAGTTTGAGAACCAGTCTCCAAGGACTTGCTATTGAATGAACTTAGCTCTTTGTCTAGCATTGGTTGATTTCATTATTTTTGGCCCAAGATCAAAATAGCTTACACATAGTATTTATATGAATGTATTTGAGAATTTTCCTTCATTATTATTATTTCTCAACATATGTAAGTATGTTTTTTTGAAAGTGATATATATTTACCTTATATATACAAGTGGTTCAAACTTATTTAAACTTTGCCTTTCATGCTATGATTCGAAGGTTAGCAAGATGAACTTTCACTAGTCCTGGTTCTTAACCTTTTCTGAACTTCAGCTTCTTCCTTTGTGCAATGGGAATAAGAGTGACTATCTCTTAGGATTGTTCTGGGAATTAATTGACATAATACACATTAAACTTCCAGCACCACAAAGTAAGTATTTCATAGATGGATAGTGATAGGGTAGAGTCAGTAGTCATTTTTATTATTAAAACCATATACAGGAACTTAATTAGGTATTTTGCTTTGCTTGTTTGTTTTTGATCATGCAACCCCAAATTAGTCTAAATATATCTTTTAAATAAGAAATGCCATTAAGGGATGCTCTGCAGTAATCATACAGTGTTCTCTTTAGGCTGAAATGTGAAGATATAAGTCAGCAGATTGCAGATTAGTATTATAGTATGACTTCATTAGTGTAAGAAAAAGGGGTCAACCATTATACATACTGATAGAAATTTTTTGAAGAATACACAGTAGTTTCTTAGGAATTACCTTCGAGGAGTGAGAATAGAGATAACAAGGTGAAAGGGAAGCCTTTTCCTTTCTCTGCACCCTTTTATTCAGCTGAATGTTGTTCAGCATCTTACTTTTTTTTTTTTTTGGCCACTTCTATTGATCTTTCATTTATTTATCTTTGTTTTTTTGGCCTACTGAGTATAAAATTAATCCATAAAGAAAATGGACTTTTCAAATTTTATCTACTAATAAAAATTGAAAAGGATAGTGTTTGTGGCCTCTAAGTAGATCTTTATTCATAAAATGGAAACTGTAAATGCCAATAATTCTGAGGCTTATTGTGAACATTGTATTTTAAGATTTTTATGAAAGTTCATCTTCTGCCAAAAAGGAAATATGAGTTTGAGAACCAGTCTCCAAGGACTTGCTATTGAATGAACTTAGCTCTTTGTCTAGCATTGGTTGATTTCATTATTTTTGGCCCAAGATCAAAATAGCTTACACATAGTATTTATATGAATGTATTTGAGAATTTTCCTTCATTATTATTATTTCTCAACATATGTAAGTATGTTTTTTTGAAAGTGATATATATTTACCTTATATATACAAGTGGTTCAAACTTATTTAAACTTTGCCTTTCATGCTATGATTCGAAGGTTAGCAAGATGAACTTTCACTAGTCCTGGTTCTTAACCTTTTCTGAACTTCAGCTTCTTCCTTTGTGCAATGGGAATAAGAGTGACTATCTCTTAGGATTGTTCTGGGAATTAATTGACATAATACACATTAAACTTCCAGCACCACAAAGTAAGTATTTCATAGATGGATAGTGATAGGGTAGAGTCAGTAGTCATTTTTATTATTAAAACCATATACAGGAACTTAATTAGGTATTTTGCTTTGCTTGTTTGTTTTTGATCATGCAACCCCAAATTAGTCTAAATATATCTTTTAAATAAGAAATGCCATTAAGGGATGCTCTGCAGTAATCATACAGTGTTCTCTTTAGGCTGAAATGTGAAGATATAAGTCAGCAGATTGCAGATTAGTATTATAGTATGACTTCATTAGTGTAAGAAAAAGGGGTCAACCATTATACATACTGATAGAAATTTTTTGAAGAATACACAGTAGTTTCTTAGGAATTACCTTCGAGGAGTGAGAATAGAGATAACAAGGTGAAAGGGAAGCCTTTTCCTTTCTCTGCACCCTTTTATTCAGCTGAATGTTGTTCAGCATCTTACTTTTTTTTTTTTTTGGCCACTTCTATTGATCTTTCATTTATTTATCTTTGTTCTTTTGGCCTGTGTGGGCCTCCCATTGCAGTGGCCTCTCGTTGCAGAGCACTGGCTCTGGGCGCGTGTGCTCCGGAGCGCTGGCTCGGTAGTCAGACACATCTGTCCAGCCACTCCGCAGCACGTGGGATCTTCCCAGGCCAGGGATTGAACCGGCGCCCCTTGCACTGCAAGGCAGTGTCCTTACCCACTGGACCACCAGGGAAGCTCAGCATCTTACTTTTATTAAAAAAAAAAAAAAAAAAAAGAATGTTTTAGCAACAATTGGTAGAGTGAAGATTTTAAATGAGAATAAATGCAAAATAAATGTGCTGGTGAAATCAAGACTAAGTTATCTTTTATCATAACAACATCAGAAGAATTAAACCCATGATCATAAAAATGAAGATTAAGAAATGAATGATAAAGAGAAGTTGCTGTTTCAATTACAATCAATTAATCTTAAATACCTGACATAATGCTAGATACCTTAAAGATGCCATGCCATGAGGCTGATGGGTTCCTAGTTTCCTGATCAAGGATTGATCATCAGTGAAAGCACAGTATCCTAACCACTGGGCTGCCAAGAATTCCCTGTGATAGTTTTTAATTCAGAGTAATTTCTTTTGTATAAAAATGCAGACAAGGGGCTTCTCTGGTTGCTCAGTGGTAAAGAGTTCACCTGCTAATGCAGGAGACACAGGTTCAATCCCTGATCCGGGAAGATCCCACATGCTGCGGAACAGCTAAGCCTGTGAGCCACAACTATTGAGCCTGTGCTCTAGAGCCTCAGAGCCCCAACTATGGAGCCCATGTGCTGCAACTCCTGAAGCCCGTGTGCCCTAGAGCCCGAGTTCCACAAGAGAAGTCACCTGCCACAAGAAGCCTGCTCACCTCAACTAGAGAGTAGCCCCCACTCCCTGCAACTAGGGAAGAGCCTGCTGTAGTACTGAAAACCCAGAATTGCCCCAAAAAAAAAAAAAAATAGAATTTTTTTAAAAAAACAAAAAAAAAATGCAGACAACACCAAAAAGTTGAAAATGGAGTTCCTTTATGGTAATACCGTCACTGAAGTTTATTTAGTATTAGTTATTTGATGTATATTTTTCTGGAATCTTTCCTGTGGGCATATATAATCCCATACAAAATTATATACATAGATTTCTTAATTAAAAATGAGATTTTATTATATGTGTTGTTCTGCAACATCCTTTTTTTCACTTAATGTAGTTATAAAAGATCAATACATACATACTTATTTCTTTCTTTTTAACCTCTTAAATTTTTGTACCATAATTTATCTAATCAATGTTACTGGTGGAAATTAAAGCTTCTACATTTCCTTGCTGTGTTGAACACTGCTATCCCATTGTGCATTTCAGTAGAACAAATGCCCTGACGTAGAATTGCCAGAATGATAAGGTATCTCTGTTTTCAAATTTTATAGACAGAGCCAGATTGCCCACCAATGAAATTCTATTATTATACAACTTGCATACCCACCCACAGGGCCAAATATTACTTGTTCCAGCAGTTACATGTTTTGGCAGCAATTGATAGAGCAAAGATTGTAAGTAGGATAAACTACTGAGTGTGCTGGTAAAATCTAAGAGTAAGTTATGTTTTCCTGCTCTGGGAAAAGACCTATTGCTGAGAAAGATTGAAGGCAAAAGGAGAAAAGGGCAGCAGAAGATGAGATGGTTGGATATCATCACCAACATGAGCAAACTCATGTGAGTTTGAGCAAACTCCAGGAGATAGTGGAGGACAGGGAAGCCTGGCATATTGCAGTCCATGGGGTGGCAAAAAGTCAGACACAACTTTAAATAGTGTTTTATGCCAAATAAGCATTCATTTTGATCCACATCGCAAAGAAGTAGCCCCTATTGAGCCTGTGCTCTAGAGCCTCAGAGCCCCAACTATGGAGCCCATGTGCTGCAACTCCTGAAGCCCGTGTGCCCTAGAGCCCGAGTTCCACAAGAGAAGTCACCTGCCACAAGAAGCCTGCTCACCTCAACTAGAGAGTAGCCCCCACTCCCTGCAACTAGGGAAGAGCCTGCTGTAGTACTGAAAACCCAGAATTGCCCCAAAAAAAAAAAAAAATAGAATTTTTTTAAAAAAACAAAAAAAAAATGCAGACAACACCAAAAAGTTGAAAATGGAGTTCCTTTATGGTAATACCGTCACTGAAGTTTATTTAGTATTAGTTATTTGATGTATATTTTTCTGGAATCTTTCCTGTGGGCATATATAATCCCATACAAAATTATATACATAGATTTTTTAAATTTAAAAAATGAGATTTTATTATATGTGTTGTTCTGCAACATCCTTTTTCACTTTATGTAGTTATAAAAGATCAATACATACATACTTATTTCTTTCTTTTTAACCTCTTAAATTTTTGTACCATAATTTATCTAATCAATGTTACTGGTGGAAATTAAAGCTTCTACATTTCCTTGCTGTGTTGAACACTGCTATCCCATTGTGCATTTCAGTAGAACAAATGCCCTGACGTAGAATTGCCAGAATGATAAGGTATCTCTGTTTTCAAATTTTATAGACAGAGCCAGATTGCCCACCAATGAAATTCTATTATTATACAACTTGCATACCCACCCACAGGGCCAAATATTACTTGTTCCAGCAGTTACATGTTTTGGCAGCAATTGATAGAGCAAAGATTGTAAGTAGGATAAACTACTGAGTGTGCTGGTAAAATCTAAGAGTAAGTTATGTTTTCCTGCTCTGGGAAAAGACCTATTGCTGAGAAAGATTGAAGGCAAAAGGAGAAAAGGGCAGCAGAAGATGAGATGGTTGGATATCATCACCAACATGAGCAAACTCATGTGAGTTTGAGCAAACTCCAGGAGATAGTGGAGGACAGGGAAGCCTGGCATATTGCAGTCCATGGGGTGGCAAAAAGTCAGACACAACTTTAAATAGTGTTTTATGCCAAATAAGCATTCATTTTAATTTATATAATTGTATTTTTATCAAAATTGTGCATTTATGCAGTTTAACAAGTACAAATTTTCTTCAAAGCTTATAATAATAAATAGTTGTCTTCTGCCTCACATTTCTGCTCCTACTCCCAAATCCTGTTTGTCAGAAGCAACCACTTTAAAGTTTGGTGGAGGTTTTCTCTGATTTTTTTTTCCCTCTGTTTTCTAAAAAACATATTTAGACTACCATCTCAGTACTCCAATTTTACATAAAAGATAAGAATTCAGCTTTTATACACACACATTTGATTCATTCCAGATATAGTTTTATCATAATTTTAGGTTGACTTAATTGACAAGACTTTCATTATCCTGATTCTGTATATTATTTACAGCTTTGATTTTTAATGTATAATGATTAAGTTTTTGCTTTCTCTGCATAACAGTTCACTTTCCCTAAATGATTGCTTTATTTTTCTAAAAATTAATGTGTGATAACTAATTACTAATATTCTAAGTCAGAATTCTAAATATCCTCTTAATATATCCATTTAGTATACTCATATACGTCAGGTAATATACCAGTTCCATCAGCTTGGAGACTTCCCTGTAGCGTCCCTGTGTCCTTCTGCTCCTGTCTGGACTAGTTGTCTCCGTAAAACTACTGCACAGTTACTCAGTTGCTGTCCAGAGATTTCTCTTACCATTATTTTGGAGGTCTATGTTTTTATTTAGCAAAATTAATGTTCTTAAGTTTCTATGTTTTGTTATCATAGTTAAAATTTCAGATTTTAAAAATACTCACATTGGTAGTGATTGAATATTTTCTTTCTATGTAAATATCTAAATTATTTTGGTATAAAGAATAAGGTAGAAGTTCATTTATTTTTTTTACTTTGAATGACTAGGCACTTATCTTTATATCATTTTATTGAATAAATAATTCATCTTTCCACCCTGATTGGAAGTGCCACCTATATCATAGGTGTTTGGTTGTTTTTGAGGGCATTATTCTGCTTCATTGATCTTTTTGTCCTTTTCCAGTGCTAGATTACAATGTCTGATATGCTGTAGTTTCACAATTTGTTTCAGTATCTGATGGAGGAACTCTTTATTTGTTACTTCCCCACCCCCTCACCCCACCATGAATTTCCCTGGCTATTTATTTGATATTTATTCTTCTAGATTAGAAATTGTCTTCTGCCTCACATTTCTGCTCCTACTCCCAAATCCTGTTTGTGATAAGCAACCACTTTAAAGTTTGGTGGAGGTTTTCTCTGATTTTTCCCCTCTGTTTTCTAAAAAACATATTTAGACTACCATCTCAGTACTCCAATTTTACATAAAAGATAAGAATTCAGCTTTTATACACACACATTTGATTCATTCCAGATATAGTTTTATCATAATTTTAGGTTGACTTAATTGACAAGACTTTCATTATCCTGATTCTGTATATTATTTACAGCTTTGATTTTTAATGTATAATGATTAAGTTTTTGCTTTCTCTGCATAACAGTTCACTTTCCCTAAATGATTGCTTTATTTTTCTAAAAATTAATGTGTGATAACTAATTACTAATATTCTAAGTCAGAATTCTAAATATCCTCTTAATATATCCATTTAGTATACTCATATACGTCAGGTAATATACCAGTTCCATCAGCTTGGAGACTTCCCTGTAGCGTCCCTGTGTCCTTCTGCTCCTGTCTGGACTAGTTGTCTCCGTAAAACTACTGCACAGTTACTCAGTTGCTGTCCAGAGATTTCTCTTACCATTATTTTGGAGGTCTATGTTTTTATTTAGCAAAATTAATGTTCTTAAGTTTCTATGTTTTGTTATCATAGTTAAAATTTCAGATTTTAAAAATACTCACATTGGTAGTGATTGAATATTTTCTTTCTATGTAAATATCTAAATTATTTTGGTATAAAGAATAAGGTAGAAGTTCATTTATTTTTTTTACTTTGAATGACTAGGCACTTATCTTTATATCATTTTATTGAATAAATAATTCATCTTTCCACCCTGATTGGAAGTGCCACCTATATCATAGGTGTTTGGTTGTTTTTGAGGGCATTATTCTGCTTCATTGATCTTTTTGTCCTTTTCCAGTGCTAGATTACAATGTCTGATATGCTGTAGTTTCACAATTTGTTTCAGTATCTGATGGAGGAACTCTTTATTTGTTACTTCCCCACCCCCTCACCCCACCATGAATTTCCCTGGCTATTTATTTGATATTTATTCTTCTAGATTAGAAATTGGCAAATTAGTAAACATAAAAAATAAAATTAAATAAAAATCAAACAAACAAAAAAAGAAATTGACAAATTATAGCCCACAAGCCAAATCTGTTTTGTAGCCAGTTTTCATGTGAACTTAAAACTAAGAATAGTTTTTAAGTTTTTTAATGATTGGGAGAAAAAACTCAAAAAAATAATATTTCTTAAAGTTTGTAAATTGTATGATTCAAATCCAGTGTCCATAAACTTTTATTAGAATGCACACTAATTTATTAAGTATTATCTATGGCTGCTTTCATACCACAAGACAGAGTTGAGTAGTTTTGGAGACCATTTGACCTACAAAACGTAAAAATGTTACAGATACTTTATAGAAAAAGTTCACTGTGCCCTGTACTGTGTTAAATTTTTAATAGTTAAAAAGGAAAGTCTATTGAAATTTCCTTTAATACATATATTCAGGAGAAATAGTATCTTTTCAACATTGAATCTATTTTAAAAAAAGAACTTTCATTTGCTTAGATATTCTATTTCAGCATTTTAGAATATTTTTCCATCTCATTCCTGTACATTACTTCTATTAAATTTATTCCTGGACTTTGGGGGGTTATTGCTGTAAATATAGTTGTTGGTGGGATGTTTCCGTACACTCTGTTTTATTTCTTCTTTATCTATGTCTCTGTGCATATACTTTCTTTTTTAAAAAATGAGAAATATTTATACTTATAAGAATAGTGAAGACATATCCTAAGAATCTCACTGATTAAAAAACAAGATTTCTGTTTCAATCAGATGAGTGAAACAACAAATGCAGAAACTGTTTACTTAAAATATAACTGATGGTAAAGAAATTGATTTCCTAGAGTTTTACCTTGTGATTTTTTTCTTAAAGTATTTTATAATCTAACTTATTAGCATAGCACATATTTGAATTGACTGAGTCAAAGGCAGAATTACTAATTTTGTTGTTTAAAATTGTTTTTAATTCAAGATGCTTGTACTTTAAATGATACAGCAATATACAGTAGAAAGTAGATGTCCCCAATCAAATAAAAGTTACCAATTATACTAACCTTTATTTCCTCCACCAGATATAGTCACTAAACAGGTTGAGGCGTATTCTAAATTTTCCTTTTATCTGTAATATTGTTCATATTATTAATGTTATTTTTAAGTGTAGTCATATCATGACTATTACTATTTACTCAAGAATATGTTAGTAGGCATCTTTGCTACAGATCTGTCTCTGGTTCTGTTAGCTTCACAGTAATCGAGTGTAATTGTACCAGTTTCTTTTTGATGGACATTTGGGTTGTTACCAAATGCTTTCTATTATATACCATGCTGTAATTATCATTATAAATAGCAGTGTGATTCATTTTCGGTTCATTTAATTTGACTCTGAAGTATTACTGCTTGGGGACTGTATTTTTTTCATGAACTCCCACCAGTGTAAAGGCCCCCTTACTTTAAAGCAGTTGCTAATGCAATTTAGCAATTGCTAAAACCAAATCTTTTTGTTTTCTTAATTTTAGTAAAAGGGGCTCCACCTGCCAATGCAAGAGACATAGGTTTGATATCTGAATCAAGAAGATCAATCCCCTGGAAAAAGAAATGGTGAACCACTTCAATATTCTTGCCTGGAGAAACCCAGGCACAGAGCAGCCTGGCAGGCTACAGTCGAATATATACATATCCATAGGGTCACAGAGAGTCAGATACAACTTAGTGGCTAAAAAACAACAACAATGATAATAAAATAGTCCTTATATCAGTGAACTTAGAGTTCAGTGTGGTTGACCAGCGTGCATCGAATTGATCATAATTATTACAAATTGCATTATTTGTAAGATATTAGTCATGACTATGAGCTGATCATTTACTTGCTCTGGGCCTGAGAAAAAAAAAAATGCAGAAACTGTTTACTTAAAATATAACTGATGGTAAAGAAATTGATTTCCTAGAGTTTTACCTTGTGATTTTTTTCTTAAAGTATTTTATAATCTAACTTATTAGCATAGCACATATTTGAATTGACTGAGTCAAAGGCAGAATTACTAATTTTGTTGTTTAAAATTGTTTTTAATTCAAGATGCTTGTACTTTAAATGATACAGCAATATACAGTAGAAAGTAGATGTCCCCAATCAAATAAAAGTTACCAATTATACTAACCTTTATTTCCTCCACCAGATATAGTCACTAAACAGGTTGAGGCGTATTCTAAATTTTCCTTTTATCTGTAATATTGTTCATATTATTAATGTTATTTTTAAGTGTAGTCATATCATGACTATTACTATTTACTCAAGAATATGTTAGTAGGCATCTTTGCTACAGATCTGTCTCTGGTTCTGTTAGCTTCACAGTAATCGAGTGTAATTGTACCAGTTTCTTTTTGATGGACATTTGGGTTGTTACCAAATGCTTTCTATTATATACCATGCTGTAATTATCATTATAAATAGCAGTGTGATTCATTTTCGGTTCATTTAATTTGACTCTGAAGTATTACTGCTTGGGGACTGTATTTTTTTCATGAACTCCCACCAGTGTAAAGGCCCCCTTACTTTAAAGCAGTTGCTAATGCAATTTAGCAATTGCTAAAACCAAATCTTTTTGTTTTCTTAATTTTAGTAAAAGGGGCTCCACCTGCCAATGCAAGAGACATAGGTTTGATATCTGAATCAAGAAGATCAATCCCCTGGAAAAAGAAATGGTGAACCACTTCAATATTCTTGCCTGGAGAAACCCAGGCACAGAGCAGCCTGGCAGGCTACAGTCGAATATATACATATCCATAGGGTCACAGAGAGTCAGATACAACTTAGTGGCTAAAAAACAACAACAATGATAATAAAATAGTCCTTATATCAGTGAACTTAGAGTTCAGTGTGGTTGACCAGCGTGCATCGAATTGATCATAATTATTACAAATTGCATTATTTGTAAGATATTAGTCATGACTATGAGCTGATCATTTACTTGCTCTGGGCCTCCAATAGATTGCAGGAAGATGGGTAAATAATCAAGTATGTGAAACAAAATGCATACGAAATGGTAGCAAAGTGCTGTTTATTAGTGAGCTTGTGCCAAAACAAATCTCTCATCCACTAGGCAAAAATACATATTTTAATGGGGGGAACAGAAAAAGAAGAGGATATAATATCCTATTGAGTATCCTGGCATAATCAGTATGCTGTCTTGTTTCATTATTCATGTGCTGGCAGCATCAGCTTCAAGAAGTGATGGTTTACACTTCTGTAAACTTAACTTTCAAAACATAAAGTCATAAACCTTTACAAGATCACTAAATTTCACTAGACCTGTGATCCTAGACATATTTGACTAGATGTGTGATTTAGAGAGATTATAAATAGTTCCTCATCAAGTGGGAAAATGTTATTAATAATCTGAAAATGTGAATTAGAAAAAGGCTCAGTATCATAATTATTACAAATATCATTTGATACATTAATTCCACTTGTAGAAATTTATCCCAAGCAAATAATTATCGGTACATTATCACCATTTCTTGAACTTGATTTGTCATCCCAAATAGAAACTCTGTACCCATTAAGCATTAACCCTCCATTCCCCATTCTTTGCCCAGCTCCTGGTAACCTCTTATCTACTTACGTCTCTGTAAATCTGTCTGTTTAAGATATTTCATACAAGTGTTATCATATAATATTGGTCCTCTGTGTCTGTCTTATTTCAATTAGCATAATATTTTAAAGGCCCATCCGTGGTATATCATGTCCCAAAACCTCATTCCTTTTTTATGACAAAATAATGTTCCTTTGTAAGTCTAAACTTTATTTTTTCAGCCCTTCATTTGTTGATGCACACAGGCTATTTCCAGCTTTCAACTATGCATAATCTTGCTGTGAATATTGGTGCATAAGTATCTGAGTTCCTTTTTCTGTTATTTTGGATGTACACCTAGGAGTTGAATGCTGGATCATTACTTGTAATACATTGCTGGCAATACTATGTTTAACTTTTTGAGGAACAAACAAAGCATTTTCCATAGAAACTGCACTATTTTATATTTCTACCACCAATTTAAGGGGGTTCAGATATCTGTGCAAGTTGGCCAACACTTACTTTCCATTTAAAACAATTACAGAGATTGCCTTGGTGGTCCATTGGTTAAGATTCCACACTTCCAATGCAAGGAATACAGGTTCCATCTGTGATTGGGAATCTAAGATCCCCTGTGCCAAAATAAATAAAATGAATTATAGCCATCCTTGGGTGTGAAGTCAAATCTCATTCTGGTTTTGACTTACACCACTTACCAAATGACTAATAGTGTGGAGTTTTTTGTTTTTTTTTTTAAATTTTGGCCTTCTTTTTTTTGTTTTTCCATTTGTTTATTTTTCATCCATCTTTATTCTTTGGCCTGTGTGGCCCTCCCACTGCAGTGACCTCTCCCGCGGCAGAGCACCGGCTCTGGGCGCGTGCACTCCAGAGCACTGGCTGGCAATTGGACACACCGGTTCAGCTGCTCCATGGCACATGGGATCTTCCCAGGCCAGGAATCGAACCAGTGCCCCTTGCATTGCAAGGTGGACTTTCTACCCACTGGACCACCATGGAAGCCCTTGAGCATTTTTTAGAGGTGCTTTTTGGCCACTTGTCTGTCTTCTTTGGTCAAATATCTATTCAAATCCATTGTCCATTTTTAATTTGGGTTGTTTTTTTCTTTTTTCCTTTTTTAAATTTTTATGTTGGGGTTGTTTTTTATATTACTGAGTAGCAAGAGTTCTTTCTATATTTCAGACACTAGCATTAGGAATAAACTGAGGTGAGACCTAGGGAATCAAATAAATAGGAATGGCCTTTAGGTCACATATATATGATGTCCCATCCCATCCCCTTGCAATCTGTGCCAGTGCCTTTTTTACCTCATAACAACCTCCTCCTCTTACCATCCTAAAACATATCCGAGCAGAAATCAAACTGTCCTATGCCAATACCCACCAGCTCATGACAAATTCATAGAATTAACAAATCCAAAATTCACAGTATCCTTTTTTTAGTATTTTTCCATCAATTTTTTTGGTCATTTACACTGTTCATTTAGTTTTACCCCCGAAAACTTTTCTCTCTCATGTGCATATATATAATTCACTCTTTCCTAGGACTCTCATAATTACCTCAAATAACTGTTCAATCTAGTCAATTTTTAGATTTTCCTCTTTTGGGGGTAAAGGATTTTTTTTTATGTTAAGGTATTTCCAATTTGTAGGCTATAACTACCATCTATGACTGTCTCTCTCAAAATTAATTTTTTTTAAAGAAATATGACATTATGTAATTGAAGTCTTCTTCGTATCCCTTCCCAGTTTCACTCCTTTCCAAAGTCCATGTACTCTTCTGAAGTTGCTGTGTTTCCCTCCCCTTCTTATTTGTACTCTTATTATATGTGTTCTTCTACAAGTGTATATAGGTTTTGTGTTATAATTGCATAAACTTCAGTATATCCTACATATGACTGTTCAATTTGATTTTTCTTTCATTATGTTTTTGAGACTTATATAGAAAATATGTAAGTCAAGTTCATTGATTTAAAATGTGGTATGGCCAGGGACTTTGCTGGCAGTCCAGTGACTAAGACTGTGCTTAAAACTATGGTATGGCATTTATTGATATATTAGATGATTATATCATAATAATTTTTTCCCTATTGATGTTTGTTTCTCATTTTTTATCATTACAAACAATTCCTTAATGAATATTTATATGCCCCATATGTGAGTTAAGTAGTATACACATCCCCAACTTCGCTAGAGAATGCTTTATGCTGATAAAATAGTTATTGTAATTTTTCCTTTTTCCTTTATTGCTGAGCAAAAACATGGCATTGATCATGACTAGTAAGTACTGTTATATCAGAAAAAATGTGTGTGTGTGTGTGTGTGCTCAGTCATGTCCAGCTCTTTGCGACCCCATGAACTGTACAATTTCCTAGGCAAGAATATTGGAACAGGTCGCCATTTCCTACTCCAGAGAGTTTTCCTGGCCAAGGGACCAAACCTGGATCTCCTGCATTGGCAGGAGTATTCCTTGCCCTTGCACCACCTGGAAAGCCCTGATAATGGGAAAGATACTGAATGAAAATTAAGAGGGAATTTCAGCTCCAGGACTAATTGGTTGGGTTTATCCAATTTTTTTGGTCATTTACACTGTTCATTTAGTTTTACCCCCGAAAACTTTTCTCTCTCATGTGCATATATATAATTCACTCTTTCCTAGGACTCTCATAATTACCTCAAATAACTGTTCAATCTAGTCAATTTTTAGATTTTCCTCTTTTGGGGGTAAAGGATTTTTTTTTATGTTAAGGTATTTCCAATTTGTAGGCTATAACTACCATCTATGACTGTCTCTCTCAAAATTAATTTTTTTTAAAGAAATATGACATTATGTAATTGAAGTCTTCTTCGTATCCCTTCCCAGTTTCACTCCTTTCCAAAGTCCATGTACTCTTCTGAAGTTGCTGTGTTTCCCTCCCCTTCTTATTTGTACTCTTATTATATGTGTTCTTCTACAAGTGTATATAGGTTTTGTGTTATAATTGCATAAACTTCAGTATATCCTACATATGACTGTTCAATTTGATTTTTCTTTCATTATGTTTTTGAGACTTATATAGAAAATATGTAAGTCAAGTTCATTGATTTAAAATGTGGTATGGCCAGGGACTTTGCTGGCAGTCCAGTGACTAAGACTGTGCTTAAAACTATGGTATGGCATTTATTGATATATTAGATGATTATATCATAATAATTTTTTCCCTATTGATGTTTGTTTCTCATTTTTTATCATTACAAACAATTCCTTAATGAATATTTATATGCCCCATATGTGAGTTAAGTAGTATACACATCCCCAACTTCGCTAGAGAATGCTTTATGCTGATAAAATAGTTATTGTAATTTTTCCTTTTTCCTTTATTGCTGAGCAAAAACATGGCATTGATCATGACTAGTAAGTACTGTTATATCAGAAAAAATGTGTGTGTGTGTGTGTGTGCTCAGTCATGTCCAGCTCTTTGCGACCCCATGAACTGTACAATTTCCTAGGCAAGAATATTGGAACAGGTCGCCATTTCCTACTCCAGAGAGTTTTCCTGGCCAAGGGACCAAACCTGGATCTCCTGCATTGGCAGGAGTATTCCTTGCCCTTGCACCACCTGGAAAGCCCTGATAATGGGAAAGATACTGAATGAAAATTAAGAGGGAATTTCAGCTCCAGGACTAATTGGTTGGGTAACTTATATTAAGTTTTCCACCTGAGTCTGTTTCTCCACCTTTAAAGTAAGGTCAAATTGAATGTAATCTCTGAAGTTTTTTTCTAACTTTGATGTTGTGTGGTTTAGTGCTAGCAATGTATATGTTGAGAGACAGAAGAGCCATACACTTTTTAATGAAATTAGATTTAATATAGGGCTAATGTCAGCAGTCCTAAAGTCTTTAAGTAATCTGAAGTTCAGTTCAAAGTAGTCTCCAGTCTCCACTTACTATGTCATTTTTATGCACTCTGTCTTAATTCAAGATAGTTTTAAAAATATTACTCAATTGAAAAATAAAGAAAAATGAGTATACTCAATTGAAAGTTTTCTGATTTGCATGATTTGTTCTATCTCAATGGTACTGTAAAAGATTTTTTAAATGCAAAATAAGGTATTAGATTTACATTATGGTTGATAACCTGTGAACTAACCTAAATTTCTTATGAATCATTGATTTGTGGATAGAAATAGATACTTGGAAATTAACATTTGGAACCCAACACTTTTACAAACTGGAGACTTCCTGTAACGTTAACTTTAGGAAATCCTAGGCAAATAAACAGTTATAACTCTAGAAGATATATGGATGGTGTGTTCTGTGATGGAAAATTAAAATGTCACTGCTAAAAGATTTGCATGTTGTCGTCTTGGAAGGGCCTAGGACTTCCTTCTTAAGCTTTATTTTCTTTACCAGCAGTATCATTCATTTTACTACTTCTAGAGAAAGGCTGACAAGATTAAAGTCATGGTGTGGAGAACATTTTAGCAAATAACCATGTAAAAGGGCAAAGAGAACTTCAAGGCCAATGATAGTAAATAACTTCTTGAGTTTTCATTTCTCTAAATTTTTGGCTTCTGATTACTGGGCAGTTTAGTCACTTCTCTTCTGTAAAAAATTACCGTTAAAGTGCCTAATACATCCTTATAAAGGGGTTACTACAGACAATAACCTTAGGAATCCCAGTCTTAGGTGAAGTTACTAGATGACTTTTCTTTCTTTGTAATACAGCCAAAAACACCTTCTGTAGTGCCAGGCCTGACCTTTCTTCAGGAATATACCATTTCCCCCAGGTGGTTGGCTGTCTATTACATATGAATTTTAAACTGTCATTTTTAAAAGATTTCACTTTGTTTGCTTTTAACTCTTTACTAAATAGCTGTCCTGTGTCTTTTCTGCATTTTCCCCTTCTTTAATGATGGGGATTTTTTTTTTTTTTGGTCAGTTTCATTTTCACTCTGGTTTTTGTATAGGACTCAGCGGAACAGTCTCAGCAGATAAGTACTTTTTTGACTGATGGAAATCACATCTGTTGTGTTTTCCAAATGTATTTCCACCACCCTCCCCCAAGTCTTTCATCACTTTCATCTTGATTTTGTTGTGTAAGGTCATGATACTACAGGCCTCTGTTTTAGATCAGTGCTATTCAGTAGCCAAAAATAATGTGAGTGCAAGGTTGTGACCAAAGCTGTTAGAGACAAAAAATTCATAGTAGAAGTGATACTCCTCTGTTTCTGTTGATTCAACATACAACTTCAGGCACTTAGTTTCCTTCAGCTTTGCTTTCATTTCTTCATTTGTAAAAATGAAGCCAACAGAGGCTACCTTGTAGATTTTCTAAATCAATTGTAAAACATTTGTAAGTTGCGGCATCCATTGAATTGGATGTTAGTAATAAACCTATAATATTGTAAATAAGTCATTTTAAGAAGCTATTGTCTCAGAATTAACCACTTCCCTACCCCAAGAAATACTTCATTGCAGTTGTTCAAGACATGACTGGTTTAACAGCAGAAACTAATACAACAATGTGAATCAACTATATTCCAACAAAAAATTTTTAGAAAAAGAAAAGAAATACTTGACTGGCTATAGATTACAGAAACATGGATAACTAATATAGTCCAAAATCATGGCATTGTTGCTTATTTTAAAGACTACAATTGCTTATATAATTTAACTATTTTTTCTATAAACTTTTAACTAGTCTTAATAAATGTTAAATTATAAGGTACTAGATTTTCTTTAAAAACTTAATGCTTAATACTAAGAAATTACCTAAGTTTTAGTTTTATTCAATTAATCTGTTTTAATTTTCTATAGTTATAATTTTATCTAAGGTTTCTTTTATGAAATAAGTAATACACCCATGAAAAACTATATTGATGACGAATGTTAATTTTTTTGAATTTTATTTATTTATTTACTTTCATCCATCTTAATTCCTTGGCCTGTGTGGGCCTCCCATCGCAGTGGCCTCTCTCGTTGCAGAGCACCAGCTCTGAGCACATGCGCTCTAGAGCAGTGGCTTGTTAATTGGACACACCAGACGCTCCGTGGCACGTGGGGTCTTTCCCAGCCAGGGATCAAACCGGTGCTACTTGCATTGCAAGGAGGACTCTTTACCCACTGGACCGCCAGGGAAGCCCGAATGTTAATTTTTAAACCGGTAATTCAAGTGGAAAAATATTGGATTTATTGTAGTTGTTAGGTTGCAAATATTCCCCGTCTTATTCTTGAGGCTTTTTTATCTGAATGCCTGAAGAATTTTTTTGTTTTAATCTTTTTTTTCTTTTTCTTTTAATCTTTGAAACTTAGAAGCTTAATTAGGACATGTTTAAGTGTTTTATTAGTTTGTGTTCATTTTCCCTAGTATACTGTGTAGCTTTAAATCTGTATGTAGGGCTTCCCCTGGTGGTCGAGTGGGTAAGGACACCGCCTTGCAGTGCAAGGGGCGCCGGTTCGATCCCTGGCCTGGGAAGATCCCACGTGCTGCGGAGCGGCTGGACCGATGTGTCCAATTACCGAGCAGAAGCTCTGGAGCGCATGCGCCTGGAGCCGGCGCTCTGCAGCGACAGACGCCACCGCGATGGGAGGCCCACAGGAGCCAAAGAACAAAGATGGATGAAAAATGGAGAAATGAAAGACCAACAGAAGTGGCCCGCCTACTCCCCTCCCTCCCCAACCCGACCCCTGCCCAAAATAAATAAATAAATACATCTTAAAAAAAAAAAAAAGTCTGTATGTAGCTTTAAGTCTTACTCTTAGAAAACTTTTTTAACTACCTTAATTTTAAAATTTTATTACATTTTCATCCTCTTCCAGGTTACTAGGTTACTAATTATGAATATGTTCATCATTAAAAGCTCTAATATTCTCTAATTTGTAAAACTTTGTTCAGAATGGTTTGGGTAACTCCCCCTCACTTTTTTTTCATATATATAACAAAATTATATTTTCTCTTGCACAACGAAAAGAAACGGATTTCAAATTTGCACTGTTTTTCTTATTGATTATTATCAAAATGTCATAAAGATTTTTCCCATAATATGACCAAAACATTTTCAAGGTTCTTTACTTTTAAAGTCAGTCTTAAAGATTTATTTATTTATTTATTTTGGGCTGGGGCTGGGTTGGGGAGGGAAGGGAGCGGGCGGGCCACTTCCATTGGTGTTTCATTTCTCTGTTTTCATCCGTCTTTGTTCTTTGGCTCCTGTGGGCCTCCCATCGCAGTGGCGTCTGTCGTCGCAGAGCACCGGCTCTGGGCACATGCGCTCCAGAGCTCGGGCTCGGTGATTGGACACATCAGTCCAGCCGCTCCGCGGTACGTGGGATCTTCCCAGGCCAGGGATCGAACCGGCGCCCCCTGCACTGCAAGGCGGTGTCCTTACCCACTGGACCACCAGGGGAAGCCCTAAAGTCAGTCTTGATTTGAAATGTTTCTCCCCCTTTTTAAAAAAAATTTTGGCCTCTTTTATTGGACCTTCATTTTTTTTTTTTTTCCCCCACAGTTAACTTACTTTTTTGGGGGGCGGGGAGGGGACTGGTTGGGGAGGGAGGGAGGGGGACGGGCGGGCCACTTCTATTGGTCTTTAATCTATTTTCATCCATCTTTTGTTTCTTGGGCCGTGTGGGCCTCCCATTGCGGCTGCCTCTGTTGTCGCAGAGCGCCGGCTTAGGGTGCACGCCGCGCCAGAGCTCCGGCCCGGTAATTGGACACATCGGTCCAGCCGCTCCGCGGCACGTGGGATCTTCCCAGGCCAGGGATCGAACCAGCGCCCCTTGCACTGCAAGGCGGTGTCCTTACCCACTGGACCACCTGAGAAGCCCTGGTCCTTCATTTTTATTTATTTTCATCCATCTTAATTCCTTGGCCTGTGTGGGCCTCCCATCGCAGTGGCCTCTCTCGTTGCAGAGCACCAGCTCTGGGTGCATACGCTCCAGAGCGCTGACTCATAATTGGACACTCTGATCCAGGTGCTCCGCGGCATATGGGATCTTCCCGTGCTAGGGATTGAACTGGGACCCCTTGCACTGCAAGGCGGACTCTTTACCCACTGGACCACCAGGGAAGCCCCGGTTTGGTTAGTTTTATCAGTTCTACACTGCATGTCTTTTAACACACTCCTTCAGCATAGTAAGTTCTTCATCCTGCTTTCCATTGTAGGCTACATTTCAGTGGTGGTTTTATTTTATTCTCACATTTCTCTTGACTTCTGCCAACTCGTTTTTCATTCCCTTGACTCTTATATCCCTGCCATGAGCCCTTGTTTTATATAGCAATTACTTCATTGAGTACCTTTTTTTAAAAATTCATTGACAGTATGTTCTCATGCAGTTTCCATCTGATCTATGACAACATTTTTTATTAGTATTCATCTCAAAATAAGATGAGTTCTCCTTAGTTTTATGAGATTCCTATGAGGGGTGGTGCAGAATCATGTTTTGATCTAGTGCTAGCAAGAGGTTTCCCTACTTAATGGTGAAGATTCTTTTGATAAACTTATGTATGAATGATTTTAGCCTTTATTTTTACGGAGACAAGTATCATTATAACAGACTTATTTCTGAGTCCTTTTAGTCCCTACTTTTACTGAAAACAAAAGATTTGCGATTTTATTGCATTAATTTTGAAGGAAAGGCCAGTCAGACCTTTTCTGGACACAATTCATTAATTGTATTGAAAAAAAAAAAAAAAAAACCTGGGGAATTTCCTGGCAGTCTAGTGGTTAGGATTCTGCATTTCACTACCAAGGGCCTGGATTCAGTCCCTGGTTAGGGAACTAAGATCCTACAAGCTTCATGGCATGGTCAAAAAGCAAAACAAAATTGCATAATATTCACAAAATATTTATAAGAAAAAGTAGGACTATAGACAATCTGAATATCTATACAAATTCTGTATTACAGATTTATTGAAGACATAGTTGCAAAATATCTTATGAATGTGATTAGTTTTCCAGTGACCCTGAAATTCTAAAATTCAGAACGTATTAAGGTTATCTTCACTATATGGCTTTTACATATTCTTGACTTATTTCTGTCCTATTCTTTAAATGCTTTCTCTATACTCTCACATAAATTAGCAGAAAAGAGCTAGCAACATAACCAAGCAGATATAGTAAACCTATTTATGTGACTAGTAACAATATAATAGAACAAAGATTATAAGTATTTAACAAATTATATCAGAGATTATATATTAAGCAGACAAAGAACAGAAATGTTGGCAAGCAAAACTATGGGTACTTTTCGGGGACTTCCCTGGTGGTCCAGTGGGTAAGGACACTGCCTTGCAGTGCAAGGGGCGCCGGTTCGATCCCTGGCCTGGGAGGATCCCACGTGCCACGGAGCGGCTGGACTGATGTGTCCAATTGCCGGGCCGGAGCTCTGGAGTGCATGTGCCCAGAGCCGGTGCTCTGCGACAACAGAGGCCACTGCGATGGGAGGCCCACATGGGCCAAAGAACAAAGATGGATGAAAATAGACAAATGAAAGACCAATAGAAGCGGCCCACCTGCCTCCCTCCCTCCCCACCCCACCCTACCCCCACCAAAATAAATAAATAAATAAATCTTAAAAAAAAAAAAAACACTATGGGTACTTTTCATGTTTCCGTTTGAGACCATTTTAAAACTATGTAATACCAAGAAAGAATGAAAAAGTTTCATTGACTAAATTTGAGAACTCAGTTAATTACATCCAAGTATCACGAAGAAATGGGTCTTAGACTTTTTCTGCAGTGTCTGCCTTTTCCCAGAACCATTGTTGGCAGCACTCTTGCCATGTAGACTTACCTAACAGTAGTAGGAAGGAAGGGGTAGGTATAATTGCTCTCCTAGACCCTATGAAAACATACACGTATACACTGTCACTGCTGTGCGATGACTAAATGCAACAGTTCCTGTTTCCTATTGTGGTTCTCTCATTCCTGCTTAAAACAAAGGCAGTCTGGCCGAGAGCTAACTGAATGTGACTAGTCTGAGGAGAAGGTACATCATAGAGATGGCATCGGTGACAATACCTCCATCCCTCAGAGGTTAAGCCAACCAAAACAATTGAATTACTGTAAGAGCTTAGGGACAGAGTTACTGGTTACATTTTTAGATCTTAGCTTTTTGTTTCACAGTTGATTTTAGAGAGAGAGTAGAGGCTACCAGTGATGACAGGGCGGGAGAAGCTAGCAGAAAATTGATTCATAAAGTGATCAAACAGTACTGAAACCTCAGTACTTCTTGCACAGTTAAGATGTGTCGACAGTTCCTGAGGTAGTGATACAAGCTTTGTAGTTTAGTTATGAGAATCATTATTACTTATTTTCGACATAATTACCAGTGTTTTTTGAACTGTCTAGAACTGTACTATCCAGTTGGTTGCTGCTCACCATGTAGCTATTTAAATTACAGTTTAATTGGAATTTAACAGAATTACAAACTCAGTTCCCCAGTCACACAAGTCACGCTTCAAATGTTCAGTAGCTTCATGTGGTTAGTGGCTGCTGTACTGGACACTGCAAATATAGACTGTTTACATCATCATGAAACATTCTAACTGGCCTATTTTGAGACTTTTAAGGGTTCAGTACTCAGTCTGAGAAATCTCACCAAATGTGAAGTACCTGGAGAATAAAAATAGAAGTGAGATCTCTTCAGTTGTCTATAGTGAAATTTACCTCTAAGTGAATGAAATGTGACTCAGCCAGTTGAATCATTGAACTGTTTTATTGCATTAGAACTCATAAAAAATTTTCCATTTGAAAAACAGTGCTTGCCATTTCAACAACTTAAAACCATGGTCTATTCAGTCACTTTATAACAAAATAGTGATTTTGTTATGAAGTGGAGAATAACTTCACTGAAACAGTGCCAACCCTCTCTAGTAAAGTGGTGTTGGCATGAGGCAGCAAAAGGAAAGGGCAGGACCAGGAATGTAAAGAAGAGGTAACTAGACCTTATTTATTAGCTAGCATTTAGAACATGAGAGCAATAAGGCATAGTTAAAAATAATATGTGGAGCCATCTTCCAGAAAGTCACGGTCTAATTGAGAGAAACCAATTCATATAAAATAATGTGACATTTGCACAGCAACGTTAACACAGGAAAAATGGTGCAAAAGTCCATGGAAATGAAACTTTATACGAAATTGTTTTTATTATGATGAAATTGATTTTATTCAGTTTTTTGTCAACTATATTTGGCATGAGCACTGTCTGTCCAGTATAGTTTCAACCATTGGAGATGCAACGTGAACAAAATACACTAAAAAACCTGCCCAAAGAGGTTTACTTTCTATAAGGGGAAGACAGAACCCATAGAAATTAAGCATATAGTATATTAGAAGGTGATAAAAGCAGAGAAGATGGACACTGGGGATGTTACAATTTTAAGAAGGATAGGTAGGCTATATAATAATAAAGAATAAAAAAAAAAAAAAGGTTTAGAGCTAAAAAAAAAAAAAAAAAATCGTATTAGTCCAAAGTTAAAACAGGGCCAAGCTCTTCTCTCTAGTGAAGGAATAGGTAAAAGAAAGTCAATGAAGGAGTGAAATTGGTGTCAGGCACTTTGTTTATCCGTTTTCCTGGTCCTGGTTGTGTCCTTTTGTTTTGGGTAGATGTTTAGAAGTATGTTTAGGGACTTCCCTGGTGGTCCAGTAATTAAGAATCCACTAGCCAATGCAAGGGACATGGGTTCGATGCAGCTAAGCCTGTGTGCCACAGCTGCTTCATGAGGTTGCATGCCCTAGAGCACATGCTGTACAAGAGCAGCTCCACAATGAGAAACCCCCACACTGCAACTACAGAGTAACCCCTGCTTGTTGCAACTAGAGAAAACCTGTGCATAGCAACGAAGACAGTGGAGTCCAAAAAAAAAAATCTACAGAAAAACAAAAGAGAAGTACCTTTGGTATTTTGGTAGGGTTGATTGACCCTTGAGATAAAATGGGATAAGAGCATGGTATTAAAGATATTCTCACTGATAACACAGTTCCCCTCACCTTCTCCTGAAATCTCAGCACACTCTGTATAAAGAATGCTTTTACTGAATAGTATTTGGGAAAATGAGATTTCCACTTGTAAAGGAAAAATGTTTTTGTCTATCCTCTTAAAATCTCACAAAGTCATCATAGTTCAGGAAAATCTGTCTCTTCCATACCTCTTTATCAAACCACATCTACCAAAGTATTGAATAGTTTAATTGTTCATTCTTTGACTAATTTGTGCAGATAATATTTTCTTTTTCAAATATATCAGTATTTCTTTTTCACAGTTTGAAAAATGATTAAGTATTAGCCATCCTTGTCTGTTCCTTTCCACTGACCCTGCCTCTCTTTCTCTGAGGCAAGCACAGGTCTCTACTTCACTTACAAAAACTAGTACTACTCTCTTGTTTTATTCTAGTGTGCCTGTAAATCACCTAACCTCACCCCAACCTCCCCAATACCCCACCCCAGCTCACATTTCCTTCCCTTTTTGTCCTTCTATCCCAACCTCATTCTTGCAAACCAAAAAGATTTTACTCAAAGATCATCAGTAATTTCCATTTTGCCAGCATTAATCATCAGTCCTTATTTAACTTGTTCATCTGATCTCTTTGGAAAAATCTCCCACCTTATGTTATATCCCTTAAGTGGGAACAATGAAAGTATATCATAATGTCTGACACAAGGTAGTACTCAACAAATGTTGATTGAATTTGAACATATGACTTTACCATCTCTGGGTTCTTGTTCCAGCTCAGTGCTTTAAATATTGTAGATACTTGGTAACTTCTGGTTTGTTTTTGGTATGAATGAATGAATAAATGCATGAACCTATCACTTCTTCTGTTTCCTTTCATGGTTCTTCCTCTTTCTGACCCCCAACATATTGCTTAAGAACATATATATTAGTCATTGTGCTGAAGGCTTTGTATTCATTGTGTCATTTATTTCTGAGAACCACTTGATATGGTAGTTATTCTTATTTTTCTTTTACAGATGAGGAAAATGAGACTTAACAACTCTTCAATGACTTAGCAGGCTCACATCTTTAGCTAATACACAGTGGAGCCATGACATTAGTTCTCTGCCCATTCTTTATACTCTTCTCTCCCTTGTAGAGTCATCTTTGATTTCAGTTGGCAGTTCTATGCTAGTGACGTCAAAATCAACACTTTAATAAGAACTGACCTTGTAGAGAGGGATAAATTAAGAGTTTAAGATTGGGCTTCCCCTGGTGGTCCAGTGGGTAAGGACACCGCCTTGCAGTGCAAGGGGCGCCAGTTCGACCCCTGGCCTGGGAAGATCCCACGTGCCGCGGAGCGGCTGGACTGATGTGTTCAATTACCGAACCGGAGCTCTGGAGCGCATGCGCCCAGAGCCAGTGCTCTGCGACAACAGAGGCCACCGCGATGGGAGGCCCACAGGAGCCAAAGAACAAAGATGGATGAAAATAGACAAATGAAAGACCAATAGAAGTGGCCCGCCCATACCCCTCCCTCCCTACCCCACCCCCCAAAAGATAAATAAACAAAATAAATGTTTAAAAAAAAAAAAGAGTTTAAAATTGACAGATACACACTACTATTATATAAAATAGACAAACAACAAGGACATATAGTATAGTACAGGGAATTATATTTAATGTCTTATAATAACCTATAGTACAGTGGAAAACAATCTGAAAAGACTATAAACGTGTGTGTGAGTAAGCCAGTCACTTTGCTGTATCCCTAAAACACTGTAAATCAACTATATGTCAATTTTAAAAAATGACATTGTATCCCATTCATCCAACTGCTTGCTCTGAGTTACCTTGCTCTCATGTCGAACTCAACTTGTGTAAAGCAGACCTCATCAGAATCGCCTCAGAATGTACTCCCTTTCAGTAGTTTAGTTGTGACACTTTCATCATCCTAATCACTCAGACTTGAAACCATCTTTAACTTATTTTCCATTTCCTTACCTTACCTCACATCACTGATATGGTATTATTCCCAAAGCATACACAAATACTTGCCTAATCCTTATACAGGTCTACCACAGGTAGAAATGTCAATCTTGGACATGTATTTGTTACTTTCTTTTAATTAATAACTTATTTATTGTCTCCTATCATCTTAGAAACATACTGCAAAAAAAAATTAAGAGCTGTTGGAAATTGTATGCCTATTTGAAATTATTTATCTAGAATGGTACGCACTGGATAAATAACAAATACTTCTAATTTACTAATTCCTCCTGCAGTTGGGGGAGATTTCATTTTCACTAGGTTCTTACACACACAGGTACTTGTTCAGAAGCCTCCAGCAGACATCCTTGCAGGTTCTGCTGGGCAAAAGTAGAGCACATGCTTACCCCTAGATCAGTCACTGGCAATGACAATTAGAAGATTACCACAGCTAGCTTATACCTATTGAGGCTTATCCCGTATCATCATAAGGCAGAAAATTGTTCTGTCAGCAGAACAATGAGAAGAAATGACTGTTAGGCAGGTAACCAATACATAGGGTCTCCCTTAGCATTCTTTCATCATTTTGGATTTATCCAGTGTAAAGCACTGGCATCTTAGCAAGCCATCTCTCTGTAAGTTAATATTGTGATTGTCTTCTTTAAGAGTGGACTACAACATACAAAATATTTAAGAGATATTTTGGGGAGTTAGGACGATATTCCTATTCCTTTAAGGACATAGTATTTATACGAGGGGCTTCCCCTAAGAATCACCTGCAATGCAAGAGACCAGGAGATGTGAGTTCGACCCTGGGGTCAGGAAGATCCCCTGGAGGAGGAAATGACAACCCACTCTAGTATTCTTGCCTGGAAAATCCCATGGACAGGGGAGACTGGTGGGCTTCAGTCCATGGGGTCACAAAGGATAGGACACAACTGAGCATGCATTTATAGGTGTATCAATATACATAGAAAATAAGAACTGCCATTTATTTTTATTAGTAATACCAGCTGATGAATTTATTAAGTGGGATTTGTTTTTTGACAGTTACCCTTTTACTTGAAATATCTCAGTAATCCATATAACATTCTTTAAGTTATGGTATCTTTATGTCCCTATTAATCCATGAAAAATTGAGGCGTAGAGAAGTTTGGATATTTCACCATACTGTAAGTCAGAGGTGGGAGCGCGATTCAAACACATATGAGCTAATACTCATAACTAACATCTAAATTACCTTCAGCAAGGTAGAGATGGCAGTAGAGATGAGACAGTCAAAACCGGCTCAATCATTTATTCTGAAACCTAGGCCCTGACCTGTTTTTTCCTCTTACTCACTTTTTCGCTCTACCTCCTGACCCCTCCAGCAGAATATAGATATGATCCATTTGTTGAGGATGGCACAGATCACTCTAATTTCCTTCTCTGATCTGTGTAGAAAGTCATGCTTTGTTCTGTTTGCTCTACTTATAAATGAATGAATGGGGACAGAGAAGGACAAAAGACATCTACAAGCAAAATACCTGAAAGCATATTCTAACAGAGACATTTTTAATTTTTAATTTTTTTTCATAAATCATGTAATTCTGTGAAATTTAAACAGAGGTGATCTGAGAAGGAAAAAAATATCATAATATGATCACCTCCAGCCATTCTTATTTTTAATGCACTTGTTTTTGTCCTGCTTTGAACTCTGACTTATCCTGACCACAACTTCAGGTTTTAATAACTGCAAATTTAAGTGAAATTGCTGAATCACCATTCAGAATTCTTCTAGCTTTGGGGAGGAGTCTAGCATCAGAGTATAAAGTTGCTTGTGGTGAGAAAGGTCTTTAAAATTTCCACAAAAACACTTAAGCAAACGTATTATTGGGTTCCCCCCTGTGTACCTGTTAGACACTCAGCTAAGTATGAGGATTTTTTTTTTAAACTTCCATTAGCTTTGATGTTTTCACTTCTTTGCTACTGTAATCAAACCTTTCTGATGGTGACATTCGCAGCTACTTGTAGCATCATACTGTCTAACGTTTATCAAGCACCAAGGAATTCTGGGCAGTTATGAATGAGTAGTAATGGAGAAGGCACAAAAAGTAAATAACTGACTAGAACATAAATACTGAAGGAGAACTGGATTTGCTCCTTTCTGACTGTAAGAGGGAGATAAAAAAGAGGAAGGGAGGGGCCTAAGAAATGAGGAAATAATTAGACCAGGAACACACATAATTGTTGAGGAACAGAAAGAAGAGCAGAATTCAGGAAGAAAAGAGCACTTTGAAAAATATCCTTAAATATACTGAAACTTTTTCAGTGTATGTGTATTTAACGTGGCGAGATGATTTAGAAAACTTATCGAGTTCATCTTGACTCAGGGTGAGTTTTAGTTTGTGAGCTTTCTTTACTCTGCTTAATGTTCACCTCTTTGGTACTCGGCCCCCACCCTCCACAACACAGTTGCTCAGAATTGTCTCTCTTGTCGCTTGATATTCAGCTCACATTTACTTTCTCAGACTTCTGGAAGTTACCACTCAGACAGATGCAAATGTGGTCGTATGCCTGCCAAAGAGCTGAGCAGAAAAGAGATTTCTTTTACACCTTCATCTTTCAAGCTTTTGGTCCTGCTCTTTCAATCTTTGCTAAATAGTAAATGGGGAGATTGTTATTGTTGAGATGAACACAAGGGCATTTGCATTACTGAGCTGGCAGTTTCTTTACAGTTCCTTATCAGCAAAGGAATCACTTTGATTTCCTTTTGATGATGTTTCCCAGCTGCTATTCTAGAACTAGCACAGAAGCGGTTCATACCTTTGTGAAATGGCTCTTGCCTAGTAATCCTGCTTAATTTGTACATATTAGGCTTCAATTACAGGGGTAAGGGGATGGATGGAGAGGAAAGCAAAAAATACCCACTGCCCCCAAATTGAGCTCTATTAAGTCCGGCTGCCTCCCTCAACAGAGACTTGTAGTAATACATTTATATTGGAACTGTTTTTTCCTCCTGGTTGTCAGCCACAAAGAATAAAACACTTAATTAAAAAATAAAACAAAAACAAGAAACAACCTTTAGTAATTTAAACTGAACACAAATAGAACTCTGTTAATAATAGTTCACAAAATTGTGGGAAACCTTAAGTACCATATATGCATAGAAAGCATCTCAAAACACATTTTTGATTTGCCATCATGAGCTATTATCTTTAAACAAGAAAATGTGCACTGTGTTCTGATCTTAAGATAGCTATAAAGGGTTATATGAGTCTGTTAAGTGTATTAAATTAAAAGAAGTTAACCTGTATGAAGGCAGGAAAATAGTGCTGAAACAAGTGAATATTCTTCAAGGGTTCTGGAAGATTATTGCTGCTGAACTTGGGTCCAGTTGCCCATCCTTCAGCGAAGTCAATCTCACAACGGGTTGTGGTGAAGGAAATACAGCATTTATTGCAGGATGTCAAGCAAGAAGGATGAGCAGCTCACACTCAAAAAGACCCACCTCCCTGCTGGATAATTGATTTGCATCCATCTTTATTCTTTGGCCTTTGTGGGCCTCCCATCGCAGTGGCCTCTCACTGCAGAGCTCTGGCTCTGGACGCATGAGCTCCAGAGCACTGGTTCGTAATTGGACACACTGGTCCAGCCCACTCCATGGCACATGGGATCTTCCTGGGCCAGGAATCAAACTGTTGCCCCTTGCACTGCGAGGCAGACTCTTTACCACTGGACCACCAGGGAAGCCCAGGAAAGGGTTTTTTAAGACAACCTTAAAGGTGAAGGCTGTAGGCTGCCTTAGCAGCTCCTGGACATTCTTCTGTTTTGTTGGTGGTGAATTAACAGGGTAATGTTTCGGGAATCTCAGTCATCAGCCTTCTGGTTCAAACCAGTCTGGGGCCTATGTGCTTGTTGTCAGCCTGTAGTCTCCTTCCTCCACAGGGTGGGGGTCTTAGTTCCTTCATAACTCCAAGGTATGCAGTAGATTGTTATCTATGTCCCTTCAAGAGGAACTAGGAGTCCTGTGACTCTGTTGTTCTTATCATTAACTGCTTGTGTCTGTTATCTGGAACTCTGGAAGGGTCTCCAAGACTAAAGACTTTTTTCTGTGAATAAGGAACAGATGACATGGAGGGACTTTTGGACCCGGGAAGGCCCCAGAAGGTCCTGCTCCATTTTGTTTTCATGTTTATATATTTGAGGGATTCTATTTTTTGGTTTAACTTTTTTGGTATAGTTATCATTTCAATTTAATCTTATACAGTCTTTAGTTACTTGATCTTTTAAAAAATCTAAGATGTAACTTATGTATTTAAAACTTATAGTTTTGACTAATGATCTCTTGAGAGATGCCAAGAATTTAAAAGAAGGAAAAAGTTTTTCTAATTGAATTTTCTTCTTAGTTTTAAAAGTCAAAATGATATTGAAACAAGTGAATATTCTAGGCAAGATTATTGCTGCTGAACTTGGGTCCAGTTGCCCATCCTTCAGCGAAGTCAATCTCACAACGGGTTGTGGTGAAGGAAATACAGCATTTATTGCAGGATGTCAAGCAAGAAGGATGAGCAGCTCACACTCAAAAAGACCCACCTCCCTGCTGGATAATTGATTTGCATCCATCTTTATTCTTTGGCCTTTGTGGGCCTCCCATCGCAGTGGCCTCTCACTGCAGAGCTCTGGCTCTGGACGCATGAGCTCCAGAGCACTGGTCTGCACTGGACACACTGGTCCAGCCCACTCCATGGCACATGGGATCTTCCTGGGCCAGGAATCAAACTGTTGCCCCTTGCACTGCGAGGCAGACTCTTTACCACTGGACCACCAGGGAAGCCCAGGAAAGGGTTTTTTAAGACAACCTTAAAGGTGAAGGCTGTAGGCTGCCTTAGCAGCTCCTGGACATTCTTCTGTTTTGTTGGTGGTGAATTAACAGGGTAATGTTTCGGGAATCTCAGTCATCAGCCTTCTGGTTCAAACCAGTCTGGGGCCTATGTGCTTGTTGTCAGCCTGTAGTCTCCTTCCTCCACAGGGTGGGGGTCTTAGTTCCTTCATAACTCCAAGGTATGCAGTAGATTGTTATCTATGTCCCTTCAAGAGGAACTAGGAGTCCTGTGACTCTGTTGTTCTTATCATTAACTGCTTGTGTCTGTTATCTGGAACTCTGGAAGGGTCTCCAAGACTAAAGACTTTTTTCTGTGAATAAGGAACAGATGACATGGAGGGACTTTTGGACCCGGGAAGGCCCCAGAAGGTCCTGCTCCATTTTGTTTTCATGTTTATATATTTGAGGGATTCTATTTTTTGGTTTAACTTTTTTGGTATAGTTATCATTTCAATTTAATCTTATACAGTCTTTAGTTACTTGATCTTTTAAAAAATCTAAGATGTAACTTATGTATTTAAAACTTATAGTTTTGACTAATGATCTCTTGAGAGATGCCAAGAATTTAAAAGAAGGAAAAAAAGTTTTTACTAGTAAAATTGCCCAAATTTTACTATCAAAATTATTGTTCCCTTTTAACTTTAATGCTTCCATGTATATGGATTAAAATGAAATTATTTGACTTATTGGAAGATAGAGAACAATAGTTTTAAATATAATAAATGGGTTTTTCCTTTTTGTGTTTAATTAAGTTGAAGTAGTTAATTCTGGATAAAGGCGTTGCCTTAAAAAAAAAAAAAAAGTTGGTTTATAAATGTGAACTTGAATTTGTGGGAAGACAAGGAGAAATTATTAGTAAAAAGCTTTATGAAAATGCCCCATTCCCTTTGCAGCTTTCAGATGCTTAGCATGTTCTTTTCCTTTCTAATGTTGAAACACAGTTTTTAGTTATAAAAATAAAGCCACAGAAGAACTTTGTTTGCAGTTTCAACTTATGCCTTGCAATTCCAAGTATAGTCCATAACCAGCAGTAGTGCCTGGGAGTTTGTTATAAATACAGAATCCCTGGCTCCAGACCTACTGTCATTCAGAATCTGCATTTTTAACAACAGATCAGGTAATAGATGCACAGCAGAGCTTGAGAATTACTGGTCCAGTGCATACAATTAGAAGGTGACAGTCTTCAGAATAGTTGCTAAACTTCCCTTTTATTTTCAGGGACCTCTATAAGCATCTAAATAACATTAATTGGGTCATTTCAAAGTAATGTGTCTTCCCCAATAAATAATTTATGGTTCAAAAGGAATTGTGAGAGTGCCTTTTGGGAATTTGAGAGACTGTGTCTGTTTTTATCATTAACTGCTTGTGTCTGTTATCTGGAACTCTGGAAGGGTCTCCAAGACTAAAGACTTTTTTCTGTGAATAAGGAACAGATGACATGGAGGGACTTTTGGACCCGGGAAGGCCCCAGAAGGTCCTGCTCCATTTTGTTTTCATGTTTATATATTTGAGGGATTCTATTTTTTGGTTTAACTTTTTTGGTATAGTTATCATTTCAATTTAATCTTATACAGTCTTTAGTTACTTGATCTTTTAAAAAATCTAAGATGTAACTTATGTATTTAAAACTTATAGTTTTGACTAATGATCTCTTGAGAGATGCCAAGAATTTAAAAGAAGGAAAAAAAGTTTTTACTAGTAAAATTGCCCAAATTTTACTATCAAAATTATTGTTCCCTTTTAACTTTAATGCTTCCATGTATATGGATTAAAATGAAATTATTTGACTTATTGGAAGATAGAGAACAATAGTTTTAAATATAATAAATGGGTTTTTCCTTTTTGTGTTTAATTAAGTTGAAGTAGTTAATTCTGGATAAAGGCGTTGCCTTAAAAAAAAAAAAAAAGTTGGTTTATAAATGTGAACTTGAATTTGTGGGAAGACAAGGAGAAATTATTAGTAAAAAGCTTTATGAAAATGCCCCATTCCCTTTGCAGCTTTCAGATGCTTAGCATGTTCTTTTCCTTTCTAATGTTGAAACACAGTTTTTAGTTATAAAAATAAAGCCACAGAAGAACTTTGTTTGCAGTTTCAACTTATGCCTTGCAATTCCAAGTATAGTCCATAACCAGCAGTAGTGCCTGGGAGTTTGTTATAAATACAGAATCCCTGGCTCCAGACCTACTGTCATTCAGAATCTGCATTTTTAACAACAGATCAGGTAATAGATGCACAGCAGAGCTTGAGAATTACTGGTCCAGTGCATACAATTAGAAGGTGACAGTCTTCAGAATAGTTGCTAAACTTCCCTTTTATTTTCAGGGACCTCTATAAGCATCTAAATAACATTAATTGGGTCATTTCAAAGTAATGTGTCTTCCCCAATAAATAATTTATGGTTCAAAAGGAATTGTGAGAGTGCCTTGGAATTTGAGAGACTGTGTAAGGAAGTGTTGATTGACTCAAAGTTTGTGAGAAATAGTGTGTGAAAATAAAAAAAGAGTGTGTGTGTTAGTCGCTCAGTTGTGTCTGACTCTTTGAGACCCCATGAACTGTAGCCTGACAGGATCCTCTGTCCATGGAATTTTCCAGGTAAGAATACTAGAGCGGGTAGCCATTCCCTTCTCCAGAAGATCTTCCCAACCCAGGGATCAAACCCTGGTTTCCCACACTGCAGGAGATTCTTTACCATCTGAGCCACCAGGGAAGCCTGAGAAATACAGTAGTTTGGATTAAAATGAAAAGCACCTTATATACAACCTGGCATTACCAACTGTGTTGTTCACATTCCTGAATATTACTATATTTTTATTACACTTTAAATAGTGCACTTTATCCAAGTAGACAGTAGTTATTTTGAATTTTTAGTAGGATTTTGCAGATAACTTTCTACCATGTGATTGATCCCAGTAGAAGAACATAATTTGGGTAGCTCCTTTATTCTTTCAACAAATACTTGTCCAATGTCTGTTATGTAACAGGGAATAACAGAGGAGAAACAATAAAAATATAAAACAAACATATACATATATATAATAATTTCAGATAAATTCAAGTGCTATGATGTAAAGGAAAACATAATGATACTCTATGAGAAAGAGAAAAAGTACTTTAGATAAGGGTGTTCTGGGAGGGACTCTCTGAAGTGACATTTAAGTGGAGATCTTCAAGTCCGGAAGGAACCAGCCCAGTCAAGCTGTGAGGTATGAAAAGAAGTCAGTGTGGCTGAAGTGTGACTTTTAAAAAGGATTAGAGAATGATGTGGAATACCGTCGGGAAATTAAGGGGAAAGCATATCACGTAAAGTTTATCCTTAGGACATTTGACCAATATTCGTCGTAGTATGACCTCTCTTTCTTTAACCAATGACTGGTATCTGAGGTTTTTAAAACTTATACTTTAAGCCTTTCACCTTCCATTCTAGTTCTTAGGACAACTTTTTATCTTGTTCACTTCCACTGTGACTGTGGCCAATATAAACCATTTAAAAAGTTCTTGTTAATCATAGGAAAGAAGGAATCTTTCCAGGGGTAGCAAACTCAGGACTGGAGAGATAAGGAAACATGTGATGCTTTGTAGTGGAAGACATTGAAAGTAATAGAAACCAACATAAGAAATGGAGCCTTTCTTACCCACAGGCAGTCTACTAAACATGTTGTCTTTGGTGCTAGCTAAACAGATCAGTGACTTTATTTCATTAGTTATTGTTGCTTCCAGTATCATAGTTGTTTAAGAATCCACATTCATATGTAATGACTCAGTTTTGCCTATCTATATTGAATTCACTGTAGGTATTAGTAGCTAGATGCAGTAAACTAAATGTAGTTTGAAATATTCGTTGAAAAATTCATTTAAAAATGAATAAATACTTGAACATTTTGTAAGGTTTTAGAATGCATATATAATAATTAAATGTCACATACCTTAACCATTAAGACAATAAAAATGTCACCCATTCTACAGGAAAATAAACTGAGGTATAGAGGTCAAATGACTGGCCTAAGATGTTGTATTGTCAAAGGAAAATATAAACTGCTATGTAATTAAAGGTAGATGATTGCCAGTCTCCCAATTCTATTCCTTTTTTTATTCCCCAAGTGCATAGAAGTTATAATTCAGAAAAAATGTATATATCTTTTACCCAGTTTCATCAGGTTTTGTTTTTGCTATCTTTTCTTTTTATCATTTTCTCTTCCCCATTCCCCTGCAGCATCAAAAACACATAACATTCTCTCACACACACACATGTAAAATCTGGTCATTTGCCAGTTATCAACAGATGTCAAGTGACATTTAAGTGGAGATCTTCAAGTCCGGAAGGAACCAGCCCAGTCAAGCTGTGAGGTATGAAAAGAAGTCAGTGTGGCTGAAGTGTGACTTTTAAAAAGGATTAGAGAATGATGTGGAATACCGTCGGGAAATTAAGGGGAAAGCATATCACGTAAAGTTTATCCTTAGGACATTTGACCAATATTCGTCGTAGTATGACCTCTCTTTCTTTAACCAATGACTGGTATCTGAGGTTTTTAAAACTTATACTTTAAGCCTTTCACCTTCCATTCTAGTTCTTAGGACAACTTTTTATCTTGTTCACTTCCACTGTGACTGTGGCCAATATAAACCATTTAAAAAGTTCTTGTTAATCATAGGAAAGAAGGAATCTTTCCAGGGGTAGCAAACTCAGGACTGGAGAGATAAGGAAACATGTGATGCTTTGTAGTGGAAGACATTGAAAGTAATAGAAACCAACATAAGAAATGGAGCCTTTCTTACCCACAGGCAGTCTACTAAACATGTTGTCTTTGGTGCTAGCTAAACAGATCAGTGACTTTATTTCATTAGTTATTGTTGCTTCCAGTATCATAGTTGTTTAAGAATCCACATTCATATGTAATGACTCAGTTTTGCCTATCTATATTGAATTCACTGTAGGTATTAGTAGCTAGATGCAGTAAACTAAATGTAGTTTGAAATATTCGTTGAAAAATTCATTTAAAAATGAATAAATACTTGAACATTTTGTAAGGTTTTAGAATGCATATATAATAATTAAATGTCACATACCTTAACCATTAAGACAATAAAAATGTCACCCATTCTACAGGAAAATAAACTGAGGTATAGAGGTCAAATGACTGGCCTAAGATGTTGTATTGTCAAAGGAAAATATAAACTGCTATGTAATTAAAGGTAGATGATTGCCAGTCTCCCCATTCTATTCCTTTTTTTATTCCCCAAGTGCATAGAAGTTATAATTCAGAAAAAATGTATATATCTTTTACCCAGTTTCATCAGGTTTTGTTTTTGCTATCTTTTCTTTTTATCATTTTCTCTTCCCCATTCCCCTGCAGCATCAAAAACACATAACATTCTCTCACACACACACATGTAAAATCTGGTCATTTGCCAGTATATCATACCAGAGTGTTCTAGGAGATCTGAATCAATTGGAACATGAAGATTATGTATTAGCTGCTGCCTACTCTAATCATATTATATCCATTCCTCCCATTTTTAATACTAGAACAATGATTCCTAATGCTGGAAGTGCAGTGTGTTACTCAGAATGGATGCAGCTGAGGTCTTCTGAAATTTTAAATAATTTAAAAAGAGGACATGACATTTTAAAAATATTTATTTATTTGGTTGGTTTGAGGCTCAGTTGTGCCATTCAGGATCCTCAATCTTTGTTGCGACATGCGGGATCTTTAATTGAGGCATGTGAACTCTAATTTGTGGCATGTAAGATCTAGTTGCCCGACCATGGATGGAGCTTGCCCCGCCACCTCTCTGCACTGGGAGCATAGAGTTTTAGGACCATCAGCAACGTCTCAAGAGGGCATGGGATTTTTGTGTTTGTCAAAAGCGGGAAAAGATTTTCTAAGAAGTTAGAAACTAAAAGACCAGATAGATTTATTTACGTTATTGGCAATTCTTTTAAACCCTAGAAAGAGTTTATTTTGTCATCTGAAAAAGGAGGAAAACATGTACCTGGACACACCTGATCTCATCTGAAAAAGAAAGAAAATACGTACTTTTAACACTTAGAGAAGAGAAAATATGGTTAGTTTTATTTTAAAAGTTATAAATAAGGAGAGGGAAAAAGAAGACTAACATATAATGAGTGTATCTACCAAGAATGAGACACATACTTTTCTTGTTTAGCCTTTTGGCCAGTTCTCTGAAACATATATTTGTTAAAATTATTAGTTTATTTATTTTTGGTCTTCATTGCTGCACAGGTTTTTCTCTAGTTGTGGCAAGCAGGGGCTACTTTCTAGTTGTGGTGTGCAGGCTTCCTGTTGCTTTTCTTGTTGCAGAGCAAGGTGCCCTAGGGTGTGCAGGCTTCAATAGCAGTGGCACACGGGCTGTAGAGGCACGGATTTAATAGCTGCAGCGCTCAGGTTTAGTTGCTCCGCATGTGGAATCTTCCTGAATCAGGAATCAAATCCATATCTCTTACACTGGCTGGCGAATTCTTTACCACTGAGCCACTAGGGAAGCCCTGAAACATATTTGTTATTATCTGATAAGGAAATTGAGGCTTAAAAGGATTAAGCAATATGTTGAAAGTTACAAAGCGAGTAAATTACAATGGATTATTCTCCTTGCGCCTATGTAAAGCTAATTTCTTTATTGGTTTGCTAGATTCCCTCTTTTTAAAATTTTTTGGGGGGGCCACTTATATTGATCTTTCATTTGTTTTTATCTTTGTTCTTTGGCTCATGTGGGCCCCACATCGCAGTGGCCTCTCGCTCCAGAGCTCCGGCTCGGTAGTTGGACACTTCAGTCCAGCCACTCTGCAGCACGTGGGATCTTCCCAGGCCAGAGATTGAACCAGCGCCCCTTTCACTGCAAGGCGGTGTCCTTATGCACTGGACCACTAGGGAAGTCCTAGATTCCTTCTTCTCTGCTGCTTGAGGTTGGAAGCAAGAATTATTTAGGAGGTGATTGAATTTACTATAAGTATCATTTGCCTATGAGGCTTATTGCTCCCTCTTCATTTTAAACACATAAGGGGTAGAACTTTGGTGACATTCCTCTGGATATTAAGTTCAATTGCATTTATGCTTTTTCTATTCCTCCAAGTTAATCTAAAAATTTGAAATATTCCAGATTAGTTATTAAAAGACCATTATTTATTTTTAATTTTGGCCTCTTTAATTGGTTTTTTATTGATTTATTTTCATCTATCTTTTTTCTTTGGCCTGTGTGGGCCTCGCATTGCAGTGGCCTCTCTCGTCTCAGAGCACCGGCTCTGGGCACAATCGCTCCTGACAGCTGGCTCCTAATTGGACACACCGGTCCAGCCGCTCCACGGCATGTGAGATCTTCCTCGGCCGGAACCGGTGCCCCTTGCACTGCATGGTGGACTTTTTACCCACTGGACCACCAGGGAAGCACAAAAGACTATTTATTTTTAAAAGGCATTTTAGTACTGATATTCTGTGTTTGCATATATATTATCTAGGATAAATGTAGGTTCATATACTTTTTTTTTAATTTTTATTTTGCTTTTTACTTTAACAGAGTGTTGTTGTTTACAGATATGTGGTTCTATACTTTTGAAAACAGCAGTTCTTATGAGAGAATTGCCAAAACAGTGTAAGGCAACTCTCAACGGGATTAAACTGCTGTGACGTGTATCCTATCAGCATATAAGGATGCTTGCCCTTCTGCCAGTGGCAAGCAAAATTAAAAGTGACTAAGAATGCTGAGTTATTCTTTCAACATTAGAAATTAGGCAAACGTTTCAAGTTTTAAATACTTTCTAGTTTATTCAGGCATCTCAAAAAGTCCCAGGACAGGATTACCTCCTGCACAGATTTTGGAATACTTAGGCTTCCTTTTTCTTGAATTGCACACTGTTTACTGATCAGAAATTCTCAATGATGATTTTTTTTAAGCGTGAAGTGAAAAGAAAGTTTTAGACAGAGGGGTGTGATCTTCTGGTTTGATAAAGCAAATCAAAATGATTAAGCAGTTAGTATTCAGGAATATTGTAGGTTAGATGGTATGCTTTGTAATTTATGAAGTCATTAATTTCTGAAACATTTTCATACAGCAATTTAAGTGAAAACTGTACATAGTGGTTGAGAGAATGAGCTTGAGGTTGGACGGTCTAAATTTAAATCCCAGCTCTCCCATGTACTAGCTCTGTGAAGTTGTGTCTCAGATTTTTATCTATAAAATGAGATCTGTCATAGAAAGTCTTTCATAGTATTGTGTTAAGGTTTAAATGAGGTGATATACAATGCCTGGTACATAGTGAGCTTTGAATAAGTGTTAGTATCGTCATGACAGTGTTAATTACATTAAACTAGGCCCTACTAATGAAAGCAACTTTTACTTCTATTTTTAGTACCTATAATAATATAAAATAAATGCTTGTTGATTTTCTCTTTTATATTTGTTCTAAGCTCAGTTCATTTATCAAAAGCAATAATGCATGAATATCCTAAAAGAAAAAAACTGAATAAAATACTGAAGTTCTATAAACTAATATAAGTGAAATTTTGGCCTTGTTGACTGAAGCAGGCCTAAATAATGGATTCTAAATTACTTAATGCAAAGATGCCATGTATTATGACTGTCTATCTGGAAAAAAATATTGTATTATGGGGTTAAATTTTTGTTTAATATGTGATCAAATTTTATTTCACTTAAAAAATAATACATGTAGACTTCAACTCTTATGGACATTTCTCAGTATTTAAATGATATGGTATAAAATGCCAGTTCTTTAAGATACCCATTAACAATAGGTTCTTGAGCAAGTAAGTTGAGGGTGCTGATAATTCTGAAATTACATTTGTTCCAAGTAGTTCAATGAAATTATAAATTTTCAAAATAAAGGTCAAAGATCATTTTGAAGTAAACCAACCTGTAGAAATAATCATTCATAGTACTTGGAGAATAATTGATGAATACCATTTAACAAAAAATATTGCCATAATATTCCTTAAAATCATACATGCCTTAGTGTATTTGGTATCTGAATTAGTATAATTCAAAACATATTTTGACCACATGCCAAGTACCAGTCTGTTTGTTAGGCACTGGTGATAGAAATATGATCTCTTGCCATTAGCAGTGTAGGGTCCTAATGGAGAAACATTTATCTAAGACAACCTAAATCTGTATTTATACTATATGTAAATGTTCATAATGCTCTTCTGTGGGAACATAAAGGAAAAAACCCAGCCCAACTTGGAGGAGAGTAAGAAAAATTTCTCTGATGAGGTACTGTCTAAGCAGATTCTTGAACAAGTTCTAGTTATCTAGGAAGAAGGAAAAGGAGGAGGTTGCCAATAGATTTTTATCTATAAAATGAGATCTGTCATAGAAAGTCTTTCATAGTATTGTGTTAAGGTTTAAATGAGGTGATATACAATGCCTGGTACATAGTGAGCTTTGAATAAGTGTTAGTATCGTCATGACAGTGTTAATTACATTAAACTAGGCCCTACTAATGAAAGCAACTTTTACTTCTATTTTTAGTACCTATAATAATATAAAATAAATGCTTGTTGATTTTCTCTTTTATATTTGTTCTAAGCTCAGTTCATTTATCAAAAGCAATAATGCATGAATATCCTAAAAGAAAAAAACTGAATAAAATACTGAAGTTCTATAAACTAATATAAGTGAAATTTTGGCCTTGTTGACTGAAGCAGGCCTAAATAATGGATTCTAAATTACTTAATGCAAAGATGCCATGTATTATGACTGTCTATCTGGAAAAAAATATTGTATTATGGGGTTAAATTTTTGTTTAATATGTGATCAAATTTTATTTCACTTAAAAAATAATACATGTAGACTTCAACTCTTATGGACATTTCTCAGTATTTAAATGATATGGTATAAAATGCCAGTTCTTTAAGATACCCATTAACAATAGGTTCTTGAGCAAGTAAGTTGAGGGTGCTGATAATTCTGAAATTACATTTGTTCCAAGTAGTTCAATGAAATTATAAATTTTCAAAATAAAGGTCAAAGATCATTTTGAAGTAAACCAACCTGTAGAAATAATCATTCATAGTACTTGGAGAATAATTGATGAATACCATTTAACAAAAAATATTGCCATAATATTCCTTAAAATCATACATGCCTTAGTGTATTTGGTATCTGAATTAGTATAATTCAAAACATATTTTGACCACATGCCAAGTACCAGTCTGTTTGTTAGGCACTGGTGATAGAAATATGATCTCTTGCCATTAGCAGTGTAGGGTCCTAATGGAGAAACATTTATCTAAGACAACCTAAATCTGTATTTATACTATATGTAAATGTTCATAATGCTCTTCTGTGGGAACATAAAGGAAAAAACCCAGCCCAACTTGGAGGAGAGTAAGAAAAATTTCTCTGATGAGGTACTGTCTAAGCAGATTCTTGAACAAGTTCTAGTTATCTAGGAAGAAGGAAAAGGAGGAGGTTGCCAATAGATGCTTCTTGATATCCCAGAGAAGTAGTCTGAGATAACTGAGTATCCAGTGTGAGGCTCTGGAGTGACTCAGGACAGGGTTCAGGAGTAGACAAAGAGATCACAGAGAATTTTATTTGCCATTTATCTTTAAGGAGCTTGGATTTTTATATCCTATACATGATGGGATTAAAGTATTTTAACTTGGAGAGTGGCATGGTCAGATTTTACTTTAATGCTGGCAGTAGTGTTGAGAATGAATTCCATTCATAAACAGCTTTAAAGAACTTTTTTTAAAAAATCAAGTGGTATATAGAGAACTGATAGGGTTCATTCAGGTTCAAAATTTCAAGTATATCACTCAAATATGAAGAAATTGCTTTGAATACTTGAACAAGAAAGTACTTGTAATCACTTACATCTTATGGAATTTTTACATTTGAGGTTCACATTCAGAGCAGTATTGTTGAAAGATCAAATAAATGCAAGGAGTTTTGGGAAACAGATTTTAGGTCAAGATTTTATGCTTAGTCAAGTATGTATACTCTAATTACCATATATATTTATGTTTTTTAAGTTCTTGGGTAGAAACTAATGAAACAATTGTAAACTTTTTCTTGTAGTTCAGGAAATACTTCCCTACAAAACTGTTTGAATTATCAAGATATATTTTTGAAAGGAAAAGAATTATCAAAAGATTAGTTTCTCTAGCTACCTGAAAAATAATACATTTTGACTTTTAATCTAGTAAACTGAAAGTTGAATCTTAGTCCAAAAGTTGATTAAGGAGGCTGTCTTAGTCTGCTCAGGCTGCTATAACGAAGGACCACAGACTGGTTGCTTTAAACAATAGAAATTAATTTTCTCACAGTTCTACTACAGTCTAGGAAGTTCAGGATCAAGGTACCAGCCTTAAGTTTTCTGGTGAGGTCTCTCTTCCTGTTTGCCTTCTAGAATTGTATTCATATGATGACCTTTCCTCCTTACGTTTGTGAGGTATGTGTTGGGGAAAGAGATCTTTTTCTCTTCCTCTTCTCATAAGGTCACCAATCCTAAGAGCTATTCCGCATCCTATGACTTCATTTAACCCAAATTACTTCCCATAGGCCCTATCTTCAGATACGCAGGAGACATTAGAGTTTCAAAATATGAATTTAAAAGGGTGGGTACATAATTCAGTTTATAGCAGAGGCCAAGTGGATCTTTTCCATAGAAATAAATATAAATTTAAGTATGCACAATTTAAGTATGTTTTAGGATCCCTAAGTCTGGGTTTTTAGGGTCCCAAAAAGCTTAAGGAAAACTTTTATTTTCAGGGCAACAATGTGAACACAGGGGAGAAATTGTCCCAAACAAACAAATGAAAAAGAACATGCTAATAGCTGTGGCATTTTAGAAAAATTGCATGCCAGATAATCCTTCATTAGCTCTAAGAAGGCTTATTTTCAAAGCACTTATTTCTGCATGTTCTTTTATCTCCAATGCCTGGCATTGTAATCCTGTAGCAGGGAGTCAAAAGTTATAAATACAGGACTCTCACAGTGCCTTCGTCAGTGGCAGGTAAAATTCAGAGTCTAGAAGGGTTTTTATCTTAGCTTTTCTTTTATTTGAATTTGGAATAATTAAAGTGAAGATTGCTGGGAATTTCAGTTATATTGAACTCAGGGCATTTTATGTGTGTACGTATGTGTGTGTGAATTTCAATAAGATTTTAAATCCAAGTAGCATGACATAAATATAGACTTTAAAAAAAAAAGTATAGTTGTTTTATATCTTGCTAATTTCTGCTGTACAGCAAAGTGATTCAGTTATACATATATAATATATAAATTTTAGTGTACATATGTACTTAGTGCTCCAGCTATACATATATATGCAAATTTAAGAAAATTTTAATATTCTTTTCCATTATGGTTTGTCATAGGATACTATGATATAGTATAGTATGGTATAGTTCTCTATGCTATACAGTAGGACTTTGCTTACCTGTTAAACATATAATAGCTTATATCTGTTGATCCTGACCTCTCACTCTATCCCTTCCCTAATCCCCACTCCCTTGACAACTCCCTGTTTGCCTTCTAGAATTGTATTCATATGATGACCTTTCCTCCTTACGTTTGTGAGGTATGTGTTGGGGAAAGAGATCTTTTTCTTCCTCTTCTCATAAGGTCACCAATCCTAAGAGCTATTCCGCATCCTATGACTTCATTTAACCCAAATTACTTCCCATAGGCCCTATCTTCAGATACGCAGGAGACATTAGAGTTTCAAAATATGAATTTAAAAGGGTGGGTACATAATTCAGTTTATAGCAGAGGCCAAGTGGATCTTTTCCATAGAAATAAATATAAATTTAAGTATGCACAATTTAAGTATGTTTTAGGATCCCTAAGTCTGGGTTTTTAGGGTCCCAAAAAGCTTAAGGAAAACTTTTATTTTCAGGGCAACAATGTGAACACAGGGGAGAAATTGTCCCAAACAAACAAATGAAAAAGAACATGCTAATAGCTGTGGCATTTTAGAAAAATTGCATGCCAGATAATCCTTCATTAGCTCTAAGAAGGCTTATTTTCAAAGCACTTATTTCTGCATGTTCTTTTATCTCCAATGCCTGGCATTGTAATCCTGTAGCAGGGAGTCAAAAGTTATAAATACAGGACTCTCACAGTGCCTTCGTCAGTGGCAGGTAAAATTCAGAGTCTAGAAGGGTTTTTATCTTAGCTTTTCTTTTATTTGAATTTGGAATAATTAAAGTGAAGATTGCTGGGAATTTCAGTTATATTGAACTCAGGGCATTTTATGTGTGTACGTATGTGTGTGTGAATTTCAATAAGATTTTAAATCCAAGTAGCATGACATAAATATAGACTTTAAAAAAAAAAGTATAGTTGTTTTATATCTTGCTAATTTCTGCTGTACAGCAAAGTGATTCAGTTATACATATATAATATATAAATTTTAGTGTACATATGTACTTAGTGCTCCAGCTATACATATATATGCAAATTTAAGAAAATTTTAATATTCTTTTCCATTATGGTTTGTCATAGGATACTATGATATAGTATAGTATGGTATAGTTCTCTATGCTATACAGTAGGACTTTGCTTACCTGTTAAACATATAATAGCTTATATCTGTTGATCCTGACCTCTCACTCTATCCCTTCCCTAATCCCCACTCCCTTGACAACTCCCTGTTCTGTATGCCCATGAGTCTGTTTCTTTTTCGTAGATAGGTTCATTTGTGTCATACTTTAGAATCCACGTAGGCGTGATATCATACATAATCATAGACTTTTAGAGTTGAATGAAACTTAGAGGTTGTTTCAACTATCCCCAAGATCAGGAAACTGAGGTTTTGAGAAGTTAAATAACTTGATTAATGCTGAAGAGCCATGTAGGGACCAATATGGGATTAGGACCAAAGACTTCTGTCTTTCAATCAGAATTCTTTCCACTGTATCTTGATGCTTGCTTGCTCTCCAATTGGCAAGTTTCTCTGATCATGAATTCAGTTGAGACTATGACACCAAACCATTGCTGCTAAACTACTTACAAACTACTTAAGCCCATCCTAGATCCATTCCAAATCTAAAATTTGTAGGGAATGTAAAGAAATATAGATTAATTTAGCAATTACAAGTCAGTTGGTTCATTTTATTGCTGTACTGCCCGTATTTTCTTTTTTCAAAATATATTTCCAAGGACAGAAAGACAGGGGACTTTATATATATTTATATGTGTGTGTGTGTATAATATAACTGACATGAAACAAAAACCAATTTATATTTAAATTTAATTTTTTTCTTTTCTCTTCTTTTTGTTATGCCACATGGCTCACGGGATCTTAGTTCCTCAACCAGGGATTAATCCTTCAGTGAAGATGCAGAGTCCTAACCACTGAACCGCCAGGGAATTTGCTGATTTTTATTTCTGATACTGTTCTTTTGAGTATTCATCTCAATTTTTTAGATTCAAAGAAGTCATTTTAACTTTTTGATTATATATAAAATGGAGTGAATGCCTAATTATAGAAATCCTGTATGTAGTACTTATCTAGCATTCACAAAGGATTCAACTTTAAAATATTTCTCCCAACTTTTATTCTCAGTCTTTCTCTCTGCAATTTTTTCCTAAATTACCATCATTCCCTCTTGAGTTTCTTATCTACCTTACACAATTAATTCCATAAGTGAGTCTCTGGTGCCATCATTTCCCCTGAACTTCAGACTCTATTTTTCTACTTGCTGTGTATTTCTACCTGGATGCCCATCTGGCACTTAAAGGTTATTTTGGATGGAATACACTTACCATTTTCCTACTATTAAAATTGTGCCTTCTGTTGAATTCCCTATTTTGCATGTAGAATGATTATCTTCTCTGTCACTTGATCTTAGAGCCTTAGAACTAACTTTGATTCTATGTCTTTTCAGGCAGTGTAGCCCATCAATTGCTGGTTCTGTGCCATGTTATTACTGTGTTATTCTTGCATATAAAGACATGCCTTCTGCTTTCAATTTTATTCCCAACATCCTAAAATAAGATTTTCTTTCTTGCTTGGTATCCCTAACTTGATTTTCCTGCTCTGGTCTCCTATTCCAATTCATTCTTTTAAAAATATTTTTAGCTTACTTTTCTATTACAATGGAGAAAATATAGAAAATACAGAAAGGTAAAAGAACAAAATGCCTATATTCCCAATACCCAAAGATAGTCACTATTAACATTTAAGTCTGTATTCTTCCAATTTTTTCAAAATATATTTCCAAGGACAGAAAGACAGGACTTTATATATATTTATATGTGTGTGTGTATAATATAACTGACATGAAACAAAACCAATTTATATTTAAATTTAATTTTTTCTTTTCTCTTCTTTTGTTATGCCACATGGCTCACGGGATCTTAGTTCCTCAACCAGGGATTAATCCTTCAGTGAAGATGCAGAGTCCTAACCACTGAACCGCCAGGGAATTTGCTGATTTTTATTTCTGATACTGTTCTTTTGAGTATTCATCTCAATTTTTTAGATTCAAAGAAGTCATTTTAACTTTTTGATTATATATAAAATGGAGTGAATGCCTAATTATAGAAATCCTGTATGTAGTACTTATCTAGCATTCACAAAGGATTCAACTTTAAAATATTTCTCCCAACTTTTATTCTCAGTCTTTCTCTCTGCAATTTTTTCCTAAATTACCATCATTCCCTCTTGAGTTTCTTATCTACCTTACACAATTAATTCCATAAGTGAGTCTCTGGTGCCATCATTTCCCCTGAACTTCAGACTCTATTTTTTCTACTTGCTGTGTATTTCTACCTGGATGCCCATCTGGCACTTAAAGGTTATTTTGGATGGAATACACTTACCATTTTCCTACTATTAAAATTGTGCCTTCTGTTGAATTCCCTATTTTGCATGTAGAATGATTATCTTCTCTGTCACTTGATCTTAGAGCCTTAGAACTAACTTTGATTCTATGTCTTTTTCAGGCAGTGTAGCCCATCAATTGCTGGTTCTGTGCCATGTTATTACTGTGTTATTCTTGCATATAAAGACATGCCTTCTGCTTTCAATTTTATTCCCAACATCCTAAAATAAGATTTTCTTTCTTGCTTGGTATCCCTAACTTGATTTTCCTGCTCTGGTCTCCTATTCCAATTCATTCTTTTAAAAATATTTTTAGCTTACTTTTTCTATTACAATGGAGAAAATATAGAAAATACAGAAAGGTAAAAAGAACAAAATGCCTATATTCCCAATACCCAAAGATAGTCACTATTAACATTTAAGTCTGTATTCTTCCAATTTTTTTCTATGATGTATGCATAATATTTTTAAATAAAATGTTTCCATTCTAATCTGTCTATTACTCCCAAACAACTAGAGTGTTATTCTTGAAGACTGATTCTAATATTAAGTGATTTCATTATTTACAGATAAAAACCTCAAAATCCTTTATATTGTATTCCATCTTGACCTGAACAATATAGATCCATTAAGACTCTTTGGGCTTTGTTTCCAAAGACTCCTATCCTGAACCTGCAAAACAACCTCTAAGTTACTTACCAGTACATGCTGCAAACTCCAGTCATTTCCTATTCTTTACAAAGCAATCCAAACGCTATTTCTGCCATGAAGCCATCAATCACTTGCTCATTCCCAGCCTCTGCTCCTTAGCGTTAGAAGTTCTCTCTCCCTCTTTTGAGCTTCTGTATTCCTTGCAACATGCACTGGTTCTAGGTAATTAGTTTCTGGTGAACATATACCAGATTTTATAGATACATTTTTAACACCTAGCATGATGTCTTAAGCATAGCAAGTGTCTAGTAATTGTTGAATGAATAAATGAATGAATGAATAGTTGAATACTTCTTTGGTTTCATTATACCTTTTATTAAACTCATGAGAAGACTAAGATTTTTGTCGATGTAGAAAAAGTTTAATAAACAAATAGAACTTACTCAGGTTAGAAGAAACTGAGTAACGAGACAGAATTAGAAACTGAAATGCTCTAAATTCAAGTTTTTGTCTTGTCCTCTGGGCTATGATATGACTCTTGATCCTCTAGGCTATCAATGAGTATGTATATAATATATGAGTACATATATATGTATGATATGGGTTGTCCATCACATAAGCATTATCTTGTCTTGGATTCAGGAGCGAGGCAATGGTACTCCTTCTGCTATGGATATTGAAGAAACACAAATATCATTTCTTGGTTGTCTGGCAGCTGGACATGGGCATGTGACTTTGGTTAATCAGATGCTCCCACCAAGCGCTTTGACTCTTGAAAGCTTAGGGCACTACAAAGACAATTTCTGTCAGCTGTGGCATTTAGAGTCTAGAAGAACAGTACACCTGAAACTACTACAGCATTGTAAATCACCTATATTCCAATAAAAATTTAAAAAAGAAAAAGAATCTAAGAGAACAGAAACAGTGGCAGTGGCATCAGTTACTGTGTCATGATCTTGATTATGCCTTTGCTCTTCTAGCGCCCTATCCATTTTCTGAGCATCCTGGTTTGTTCTGTGAGAGGCTATTCTGATGTGTGTTTTTCAACACCACCAAGGTGTTAGCTCAGTTCTGACACTATCTATCTGACAATAGTATCAGATTTCACAGGATAAGGGAGCAGTCTCACAAGGCCGCCCACACTACTAACTTCAAAGCTTGTTTCAAGTCCATATTACTTGTGCTTCTGACTAACCAACTGTAGATCAGAGGTTCCTACAAACCCTCCTCTAGTTTGTGGAGGGAGTTTGCTATAGTGGCTCACAGAACTCAGAAAAACATTTGCTTACGTTTACCAGTTCATTATAAAGGATATTATATAAAGGATACAGATAAACAGCCAGATGCAGAGGTACACGAGTGAGGTCTGGAAAGGTCCCAAGCGCAGGAGACAGAACTCTGATGTGCAACCCTCCTGGCATGTGGATGGTTCACCAACCCACAAGCTCTCCAGACTCCATCCTTTTAGTTTTATGAAGGCTTCGTTATGTAGGAATGATTAGTCAATCTTTGGTCGCTGGTGATTGAGCTCTGTCTCTAGCCCTTCCCTGTTCCCTTGAGGTCAGGGATTAGGACCAAAAATTCCAACCCTTTAACAGGTTTGGTTCCTCTGGCTACCAGCCCCTATCCTAAGGGGCTTCCTAAGTCACCGTATTAACATAAATTTAGGCATAGAGGAAGGGACTTGTCATGGATAAAAAAGATACTCCTTTCATTTTCCTAGATTACCAAAAATTTAAAATATTAACTGATTCTGCTTTCTTATTTTTCATGATATTTTTTAGTACCTGACATGTCAATATTTGTGTGTCTCTCCACTAGAAAGTTCTACGAAAGTAAGAAAGAGCCTAAAGCTTTGTTCAATGCTGCACACATATTAAGCACTTAATAAACATTTTCAGAATGAATGAACATATGAGTAAAGAAATGACTAAAAATAATTTAAGAAAATGCTAGAAATCTGTGAGTATTTTTTTAAAAATATCTTTTGTTTTATTTATATATTTTGCTGAATTGGGTCATAGTTGCAGCATGTGAACTGTTAGTTGTGGCATGTGGAATCTAGTTCCCTGACCAGGGATTGACCCAGGCCCCTTACATTGGGAGACAGGGTCTTAGCCACTGGACCACCAGGGAAGCCTCAGAGATCTGTGAGTATTTTTATGTAAGAGAGCTGAATATTAAGTTTGAAAAACCCTGTATTAAAGAGTAAACTATTGTTGTACATTACAATTTATAATTTTTATTACATTACAGTTTTTATACTACATATGATTAAGTTGTACAAAATGAAGACTTCAGAAGAGTGGTTAAATCTATTAGAATAGTTCAGAATGTATATAAATGTATATAAATGTAGATACCATTTTTATGCTGGTCTTGATTTTAACAAATGTATTGTTTCCCCCAAAATGATTGCATAATTTCAAGTTATTAGCCATGTATAAGACAATCAGACAGAACAAAAACTTTCATAGTTAAAGCTAAGAAATCTAAAGGAACCATTTCTTTCCCATTTGTCTCTTAACCTAAATACCTTTTTTATTGTTTTTAAGAAAGGGAGAAAGTAATATTCTTTAAGAAATCAAAATAATTGATAGTTTTACTTTTTAAGCACACGTAGTCTTAAATGATGACTATGATCTTTTTCATATAGTTTAATGTCAGTTGATGTAAAAATAGTCTACGAGTTATTATGATGATGATAAGTCCTGGATATGTCTGGATTATTTGCTTAAATAGGAATTAGATGATACTAAGATATCCTTCCAGTTCTCAGATTCTGTCACAATGGGCTATTCGATCATTTGGCATAAAAAACAGTTCATTTTCATAGTAAAACGTACCATAAAAATGGTTCATTACCTCAGAATAACAGTTAAGTATTAGTGGCAGACAGTAGTAACAACTATTCAAAACAAGGTTTCTGTTTTTTTCTTTAAAGATAGTTTTAAGTCTGTGTGAGAAGTTGTATTATAGGATCAGAGTATGAAAAATATCAGACTAGTCCTGATATTGAAAAAGTCAATTGCCTGATTTTTCATTACTGTAAAATGAAGATTTTTACCTTCCTCTGTGTACCTTCTGGGAGCAAGATAATGAATGGAGTAACAGAAATTTACACAGACAAATTTACTGTGAAACTTACATTTCAGAGCCCCTTATTTACACCAGCTCCTTCTAAGGCCCTATATCTTATTCTTGTATGGAAAATTTGTAAAAAAAGAAATTTTATTTTCTTAAAGACATCTGCAAATCTGTATCCATAATAACTGAATCCACCACTTTTTATTCAAATATTATTTGGATAAATAGCAACAGAGTAGTCCAATCTTGTGTTAAATTAAACTTTTTCTTACCACCCTCCAGAACATAGTAAAATAAAAAACTTTTTGGTGTTTTGAAGTCTGATTTAGGCCGCTTGATTCAGAAAAAAGTTTTCTGGAGTGAGAAATTAGAAGGAATTTTAATTTGGGATAACAGTACTGCCTAAGTATGATTTGACACTAAACTTTTCTGAGATTGAGTTCAAAAAAATTGAAATGTTTGATCTTTAAAATCCCTTCCAATATGAAACATTTTCTCTTTTTAATTGAAATATAGTTAATTAACAAGGTATTAATTTCTGCTGTACAGCAAAGTGATTCATTTATACATATATACATTCTTTTTCATATCCTTTTCCGCTATGGTTTATCACAGGATACTGAATATAGTTCTCTGTGCTATACATAGGACTGTGTTGTTTTTTCCATTCTATGTATTGATATAGTAGTTTGCATCTGCTAATCCCAAACTCCTAGTCCATCCCTCCCTTACTCGACATCCCACTTGGCAACAACAAATCTGTTCTTTATGTCTCTGACTCTGTTTCTGTTTCATAGATAAATTCATTTGTGTTGTATTTTAGATTCTGCATATAAGTGACATCCAATATGAAACTTTCTTACTCGGTTTCTAATGCTGAAATATTGTGGATTTTCAATCTAGTTGGCTCAGGTTTATTGTTGCAGAAGTGTGACTACAACATTGAAAAACAACTAAGATCTCTGAATCATCTTTCTTAAAAGTTTCTGGGAAGAGGGAAAATAAGTATTTCTGCTCTCTATCAAGTGTATATTAAGTTAGAATGTCTGTGAAAAATAATTTACTTGATTATCATTGTTGGAGGCTTTCCATTCCTCAGCATAAAGTGTGAAGAAAAGTATCTCAGTTCCACATCTCTGACGCAATCTATTCCTCTAAGCTAGTTGGATTGTTTAGTTGGCCCAAAGGCCTGAGACCTGAAATTCTACATTCTTGGCAGAGTTCTGCGTTCTCACTATAAATGTAATACCTGAGGTTGCAGGAGGTCAAGGAAGAGGGGAAAAAAAATAATTTCATGCAAATCACTTCATCTTCAGTTAATTCTTAAAATACTATCCTCTTGGATAAATAGCAACAGAGTAGTCCAATCTTGTGTTAAATTAAACTTTTTCTTACCACCCTCCAGAACATAGTAAAATAAAAAACTTTTTGGTGTTTTGAAGTCTGATTTAGGCCGCTTGATTCAGAAAAAAGTTTTCTGGAGTGAGAAATTAGAAGGAATTTTAATTTGGGATAACAGTACTGCCTAAGTATGATTTGACACTAAACTTTTCTGAGATTGAGTTCAAAAAAATTGAAATGTTTGATCTTTAAAATCCCTTCCAATATGAAACATTTTCTCTTTTTAATTGAAATATAGTTAATTAACAAGGTATTAATTTCTGCTGTACAGCAAAGTGATTCATTTATACATATATACATTCTTTTTCATATCCTTTTCCGCTATGGTTTATCACAGGATACTGAATATAGTTCTCTGTGCTATACATAGGACTGTGTTGTTTTTTCCATTCTATGTATTGATATAGTAGTTTGCATCTGCTAATCCCAAACTCCTAGTCCATCCCTCCCTTACTCGACATCCCACTTGGCAACAACAAATCTGTTCTTTATGTCTCTGACTCTGTTTCTGTTTCATAGATAAATTCATTTGTGTTGTATTTTAGATTCTGCATATAAGTGACATCCAATATGAAACTTTCTTACTCGGTTTCTAATGCTGAAATATTGTGGATTTTCAATCTAGTTGGCTCAGGTTTATTGTTGCAGAAGTGTGACTACAACATTGAAAAACAACTAAGATCTCTGAATCATCTTTCTTAAAAGTTTCTGGGAAGAGGGAAAATAAGTATTTCTGCTCTCTATCAAGTGTATATTAAGTTAGAATGTCTGTGAAAAATAATTTACTTGATTATCATTGTTGGAGGCTTTCCATTCCTCAGCATAAAGTGTGAAGAAAAGTATCTCAGTTCCACATCTCTGACGCAATCTATTCCTCTAAGCTAGTTGGATTGTTTAGTTGGCCCAAAGGCCTGAGACCTGAAATTCTACATTCTTGGCAGAGTTCTGCGTTCTCACTATAAATGTAATACCTGAGGTTGCAGGAGGTCAAGGAAGAGGGGAAAAAAAATAATTTCATGCAAATCACTTCATCTTCAGTTAATTCTTAAAATACTATCCTCTTGGAAAGAAAAATGTCCTAATTCGGCTTTTGAGGGAAGGATAAGTTTAGTGATCATTTCCAGTGTTAATATTGGTGTGGAATAGGGAAGGAGATTCAGCAGATAAATTTTATAGACTCTCAGTTGTATAAAGATGCCAAGGGGCCCAGCAGTTGTATAAAGATGCCACAGGGCCTAGCAATATAATTAAGATAAACCAAATATATGTGTACACAAGTGATTATAACAGCATTATTCATAATAGCCTCACACTGAAAACAACCCAAATATCCATCAGCTTATAAGTGGGTAAGCAAGGTGGTATATCTATGCAATGAAATTCTATTCATCAATAAAAATAAATATTGATTCATGCTACAACATGGGTGAACCTTAAAAACATTATGCTAGGGAAAGAAACCAGTCACAAGAAAGCCACATTGGGTTTTTTTTGCATTTTATCTATTTATTTATTTTTGGCTATTCTGGGTTCTCACTGCTGCTGCAGGCTCTTCTCTAGTTGCATGGAGTGGGGACTACTCTCTAATTGAGGTGAGCAGGCTTCTTGTTGCAGTGACTTCTCTTGTGGAACTCGGGCTCTAAAGCTCACGGGCCTCAATCGTTGCTGTACATGGGCTCTATAATTGTGGCTCTGAGGCTCTAGAGCACAGGCTCCAAGTTGTGGCTCACGGGTTTAGTTGCTCCACAGCATGTGGGATCTTCCCAGATCAGAGATCGAACTCGTGTCTCCTACATTGGCAGGTGAACTCTTTACCACTGAGCTACCAAGGAAGCCCAAAACCACATTTTATATGGTTTGATTCCATTCAGACGAAATGTGCAAAACAGGGAAATCCGTAGAGACAGATTAGTGGTTGCTAAGGAATGGAGGAGTTGGGACCAGAGGGGTTAATAGTTACAGGAAATAGAACTTCTTTTTGTGGTGACGAAATGTTCTAAAATTGTCTGTGGTGATTCTTTCACATACTGGTGAATATACTAAGAACTGTTGTTCATTTTAAATAGGTGAATTGTATGGTATGTGAATTCTGTCTCAAAAAAATGGAGGAATACAGTGATTAATCAAAATATAAATTCACACACATATCCTCCTCTGAAGAAGCACTCGTCATCCAGTTATACTACTTAAACCAATATATAAGTATTTAAAACTGAAAGAAAATGGAGAAAACAGTTGGTTTTATAGGAAAGGTGACATTTAGCTAGACTATGAGAGTAGTTGAGATATGGATATTCTAGATAGAATAGCATGAGCAAAGACAAAAGTATGATGAGGCAACTATAGTAATCCATTTTTTTCATGAGGTTTGAGGCTAGTTCTGAATGTTAGTTAGGTAAAGTTAATCTTTATACTGTAGGCAGTATGGAAACATGGAAGGATTTTGAACAGAGCTGTGATATTAACTGTGCTTCAAGAAGTTGATTGTAATAATAGTGTTTTAAAGATGGATTCCTGAAAAAGATAGACTAGAGGCTGAAAGAGCAGAAAAAAAAAGAAAGATAATGAATGCTAACAGAAAGGAAAGTGAAGAACAGATAAAAAGGAATATATGAAGCACACTTGTGATTTAATTGAATGTTAAAGAAAAGGAGAAGGGAAGAGTAAAAAGAAAGTTGATGTGAGCCATTTAGGGGAGGGGCCTCCTGTGGCTCAGTGGTAAAGAATCTGCCTGTAGTTCAGGAGACATGGGTTCAATCCCTGGGTTGGGAAGATCCTCTGGAGAAGAAATTGCAAGCAACTCCACTATTCCTGCCTAGGAAACTCCATGGACAGAGGATCCTGGCGTGAGCTCTCTACAACTCGTGTCTCCTTACCAATTGGCCCAGGTGAACTCTTTCCCCAAATTTTGAGCTACCAAGGAAGCCCAAAACCACATTTTATATGGTTTGATTCCATTCAGACGAAATGTGCAAAACAGGGAAATCCGTAGAGACAGATTAGTGGTTGCTAAGGAATGGAGGAGTTGGGACCAGAGGGGTTAATAGTTACAGGAAATAGAACTTCTTTTTGTGGTGACGAAATGTTCTAAAATTGTCTGTGGTGATTCTTTCACATACTGGTGAATATACTAAGAACTGTTGTTCATTTTAAATAGGTGAATTGTATGGTATGTGAATTCTGTCTCAAAAAAATGGAGGAATACAGTGATTAATCAAAATATAAATTCACACACATATCCTCCTCTGAAGAAGCACTCGTCATCCAGTTATACTACTTAAACCAATATATAAGTATTTAAAACTGAAAGAAAATGGAGAAAACAGTTGGTTTTATAGGAAAGGTGACATTTAGCTAGACTATGAGAGTAGTTGAGATATGGATATTCTAGATAGAATAGCATGAGCAAAGACAAAAGTATGATGAGGCAACTATAGTAATCCATTTTTTTCATGAGGTTTGAGGCTAGTTCTGAATGTTAGTTAGGTAAAGTTAATCTTTATACTGTAGGCAGTATGGAAACATGGAAGGATTTTGAACAGAGCTGTGATATTAACTGTGCTTCAAGAAGTTGATTGTAATAATAGTGTTTTAAAGATGGATTCCTGAAAAAGATAGACTAGAGGCTGAAAGAGCAGAAAAAAAAAGAAAGATAATGAATGCTAACAGAAAGGAAAGTGAAGAACAGATAAAAAGGAATATATGAAGCACACTTGTGATTTAATTGAATGTTAAAGAAAAGGAGAAGGGAAGAGTAAAAAGAAAGTTGATGTGAGCCATTTAGGGGAGGGGCCTCCTGTGGCTCAGTGGTAAAGAATCTGCCTGTAGTTCAGGAGACATGGGTTCAATCCCTGGGTTGGGAAGATCCTCTGGAGAAGAAATTGCAAGCAACTCCACTATTCCTGCCTAGGAAACTCCATGGACAGAGGATCCTGGCGTGCTATAGTCCATAGCGTCGCAAAGAGTCGGACATGACTGTAGCGACTGGGCAGGCATGCACACTTAGGGGAGAAGCCAAATAGATAGTTTAAAGAATAGGACTGGGATTTTAAATGTAGGCCAGAAGTGTCTAGTGACAAAGTGTTTACTTGAAACCATTAGTGCAAGTGTTAGTCACTCAGTTGTGTCAACTCTTTGGGACCCCATGGACTGGGGCCTCCAGGATCTTCTGTCCATGGAATTCTTCAGACAAGAATACTGGAGTGGCTTACATTTCCTTCTTCAGAGGATCTTCCTGACCCAGGGATCAAACCCAGGTCTTGGGCTTCCCTGGTGGTCCAGTGGGTAAAGAGTCCACCTTGCAGTGCAAGGGATGTCGGTTTGATCCCTGGCCCAGGAAGATCCCATGTGCCATGGAATGGCTGGACCGGTGTGTTCAGTTACAAGCCAGTGCTCTGGAGCATGTGCACCCCGAGCTGGTGGTCTGCAACAGGAGAGGCCACTGCAATGGGAGGCCCACACAGCCAAAGAATGAAGATGGATGAAAATAAACAAGTGAAAAACCAACAAAAGTGCCTCCCCCCCAAAAAAAACCAGTTCTTCCACATTGCACGCAGACTCTTTACCCTTTGAGCCATAAACCATTAAGTGGACAGAAATTAGGATAGCAGCTTACATCACACAGAGGCCTTTGGGCAAATACCCAGAAACATCATTGATTTAGAGATCAGAGAGAAGAGTAGCTACAGGAGGAATAATGTGGAAAAACAGGAGAGGACAGTTTTGTGGAACCCAAGGAATGTTTGTAAAGAAAGAAGGAAGGTGGTTAAATGGGAAAAAAACAGAACATCTTAAGTGTAATGGATAAACTTTAGAAGTATGGATATCAGCATCAGTGCCATATGCAGTATTCTAGCAGGGTGGGAAAATAATAAAATCAAGAAAGTTTAATTCCTAGAAGTCTTAAAGAAAAGGAGAAGGGAAGAGTAAAAGAAAGTTGATGTGAGCCATTTAGGGAGGGGCCTCCTGTGGCTCAGTGGTAAAGAATCTGCCTGTAGTTCAAGACGGGAGGTTGGGAAGATCCTCTGGAGAAGAAATGGCAAGCAACTCCACTATTCCTGCCTAGGAAACTCCATGGACAGAGGATCCTGGCGTGCTATAGTCCATAGCGTCGCAAAGAGTCGGACATGACTGTAGCGACTGGGCAGGCATGCACACTTAGGGGAGAAGCCAAATAGATAGTTTAAAGAATAGGACTGGGATTTTAAATGTAGGCCAGAAGTGTCTAGTGACAAAGTGTTTACTTGAAACCATTAGTGCAAGTGTTAGTCACTCAGTTGTGTCAACTCTTTGGGACCCCATGGACTGGGGCCTCCAGGATCTTCTGTCCATGGAATTCTTCAGACAAGAATACTGGAGTGGCTTACATTTCCTTCTTCAGAGGATCTTCCTGACCCAGGGATCAAACCCAGGTCTTGGGCTTCCCTGGTGGTCCAGTGGGTAAAGAGTCCACCTTGCAGTGCAAGGGATGTCGGTTTGATCCCTGGCCCAGGAAGATCCCATGTGCCATGGAATGGCTGGACCGGTGTGTTCAGTTACAAGCCAGTGCTCTGGAGCATGTGCACCCCGAGCTGGTGGTCTGCAACAGGAGAGGCCACTGCAATGGGAGGCCCACACAGCCAAAGAATGAAGATGGATGAAAATAAACAAGTGAAAAACCAACAAAAGTGCCTCCCCAAAACCAGTTCTTCCACATTGCACGCAGACTCTTTACCCTTTGAGCCATAAACCATTAAGTGGACAGAAATTAGGATAGCAGCTTACATCACACAGAGGCCTTTGGGCAAATACCCAGAAACATCATTGATTTAGAGATCAGAGAGAAGAGTAGCTACAGGAGGAATAATGTGGAAAAACAGGAGAGGACAGTTTTGTGGAACCCAAGGAATGTTTGTAAAGAAAGAAGGAAGGTGGTTAAATGGGAAAAAAACAGAACATCTTAAGTGTAATGGATAAACTTTAGAAGTATGGATATCAGCATCAGTGCCATATGCAGTATTCTAGCAGGGTGGGAAAATAATAAAATCAAGAAAGTTTAATTCCTAGAAGTCTTAAAGAGTATATATTTTTTTAATTTATAGACCTGTGCAACTGCAAATGGAGAGAATATCCATTTTAAGAAAAATTGTATAAAAATGAATAAGAATTAACAGAGAAGAAAAATACTAAGCATGTGTGTCCATAGCATTAGAAAAATATTTTCTAGAAGTGAACACCTGCTGCATTTGAAACTAGTTAGGACATGAAGATATTAGTAAATGCCTTACTTTAAAACTACTTTCTCAGAAATTTTGCAACTAGTGTTCATATAACAATGAATGTTTTAGTTCCTTGAAGCTATAATCAGACTAGATTAGCAGGACATACATGCATGATTGGCTAATGGTTAGGTAAAATTTGATGCTGAATTTAGGCAAGTATTAGCTACCAATTAATCTAAAGCATTTACAGCCGTAGAATCAGAGGAAATAACAAAATAATGAAAGTGACTAGTTTAAATTGCTATATTATTTGACCCATAGTTATACTTCTAGAAATCCATTCCAAAAAAAACCCAAAATGTAAATGGACCAAAAAAAGCAGCCATTAAATGATCTTGTGAATAGTGTTTGATAACATGGCAAAATGCTTATAATCTAGAGGCAGATAAAAGAGGTTGACTGTGGAATCAGCCCTAGAAGGTATAACAAAATAAATATGTGCATGAAGAAAACTATCCCAGATTATTAATGAAGTGGGATTATGGATTTTTTCATAATAAACCATATTTTTCATTCTACATTGGGCATGGACTTCTTTATAGATAATAAAGAATTATCTCTACCCCCCAAATCTGAGATGAGTTATAGAGAGACTAGGAAAGGGACTAGAAGTCGAATAATGTGGAAAAACAGGAGAGGACAGTTTTGTGGAACCCAAGGAATGTTTGTAAAGAAAGAAGGAAGGTGGTTAAATGGGAAAAAAACAGAACATCTTAAGTGTAATGGATAAACTTTAGAAGTATGGATATCAGCATCAGTGCCATATGCAGTATTCTAGCAGGGTGGGAAAATAATAAAATCAAGAAAGTTTAATTCCTAGAAGTCTTAAAGAGTATATATTTTTTTAATTTATAGACCTGTGCAACTGCAAATGGAGAGAATATCCATTTTAAGAAAAATTGTATAAAAATGAATAAGAATTAACAGAGAAGAAAAATACTAAGCATGTGTGTCCATAGCATTAGAAAAATATTTTCTAGAAGTGAACACCTGCTGCATTTGAAACTAGTTAGGACATGAAGATATTAGTAAATGCCTTACTTTAAAACTACTTTCTCAGAAATTTTGCAACTAGTGTTCATATAACAATGAATGTTTTAGTTCCTTGAAGCTATAATCAGACTAGATTAGCAGGACATACATGCATGATTGGCTAATGGTTAGGTAAAATTTGATGCTGAATTTAGGCAAGTATTAGCTACCAATTAATCTAAAGCATTTACAGCCGTAGAATCAGAGGAAATAACAAAATAATGAAAGTGACTAGTTTAAATTGCTATATTATTTGACCCATAGTTATACTTCTAGAAATCCATTCCAAAAAAAACCCAAAATGTAAATGGACCAAAAAAAGCAGCCATTAAATGATCTTGTGAATAGTGTTTGATAACATGGCAAAATGCTTATAATCTAGAGGCAGATAAAAGAGGTTGACTGTGGAATCAGCCCTAGAAGGTATAACAAAATAAATATGTGCATGAAGAAAACTATCCCAGATTATTAATGAAGTGGGATTATGGATTTTTTCATAATAAACCATATTTTTCATTCTACATTGGGCATGGACTTCTTTATAGATAATAAAGAATTATCTCTACCCCCCAAATCTGAGATGAGTTATAGAGAGACTAGGAAAGGGACAATAGATGAGTCGAAATAACTCATCATGCCCATTGGAAAAAGAATTCAAAATATAAACCTTAGTGACAGAGAATCAGCAGCATCACTACACGCAGTCACATTAGTTCTACTATGTAGCCTCTATTGAGTTTCCTTGAATTCAGACCAACCAGTGGAAGCATCAGTGTAGATTTTGAAATCTAATGACACATTTGTCTCCCTGGTATTGTTTATGCCAGAGTCGCCTGTTGTGAAAATTTTAGCTTTTACATTTGTCATCCACAAACTAATGAAGATAAAATTTTAACTTTGTAATATTATACTTGTAAATACTTAAAATTATTGTGTTATCTATTGCCACTTCTTAAATTTTGCCCCTATAATTACGTATTTTATTTTTCTTTGTCCATAGGTGCACCATAAATACAAGAGACTGAAGTTGTAAAAGAGGGGGAAAAAAAGATTGCTGCTAAAATGACTCTGAACAATGCAATATATTTTGTGCCATATACCAAAAGGTATTGTCCGTAGAGCCATGACTTAGCTTTCTCCTATAAAATGGAAACAAATGGTATTTTCTGTTTTTTTCTGCAGTGAACTTTTATTATAATTTTAAGAAGATTTAAAGGTATTAATAAAATTGGGATAAAATTTTCTTTTATTATTTTTTAGTTTCAAATTATTTCCTTATAGATTTTCATTATTTTCAGCATAAAATATGGAGAATTACCTGGCTAAAGTTATTTTATTTTTATTATTAGATTATTTGTTGGAAATATGTATTTCTGTTTTTTGTTGTAGTGCTTCACAGTTAGAAATAACAAAAATTTTTTATGTCAAAGTAATAGTCTTTGCAGAACATTTAGAAAGTACAAATAAGCAAAAAGAAGGAAATAAAATATAACCTGAAATCCCAATAGCTAGTTCAGATAAAACATAAGCCTTGGGCTTCCCTGGTGGTCCAGTGGTAAGGACACCGCCTTGCAGTGCAAGGGGCGCTGGTTCGATCCCTGGCCTGGGAAGATACCACGTGCCATGGAGCGGCTGGACCAATGTGTCCAACTATGGAGCCGGAGCTCTGGAGCGCATGTGCCCAGCGCTGGTGCTCTGCGACAACAGAGGCCACTGCGATGGGAGGCCCACAGGGGCCAAAGAATAAAGATGGATGAAAATGGACAAATGAAAGACCAACAGAAGTAGCCCGCCTGCTCCCCTGCCTCCCCACCCCACTACCCCCGAAAATAAATAAATAAATCTTAAAAAAAGAACAACAAAAAAAAAACCATAAGCTTTCAAAGAAATTCAAATTTGTAGGTGAAAGAAACCTTGTTTCCTGTCTTCATTGTTGCATCTTTCCCGTACAGTACCTTATTTGTTATTGTTGTTGTTTAGTCACTAAGTCATGTACAACTCTTTTTCAACCCCATGAACTGTAGCCCACTAGGCTCCTCTATCCACAGAATTTCCCAGGCAAGAATATTGTAGTGGGTTGCCGTTTCCTTCTGCAGGAGATCTTCCTGAACCAGGGATTGAACCCACGTCTCCTGCATTGGAAGGCAGGTTCTTTACCACTGAGTCATGTGGGAAACCCATTCTACCTTGCCTTTTTTACTAAAATAAATAAAAGCAAAATAAGTAGATATTGCCTTCTAGAAGAATAACACTTGGTCAGAGAATGTTCCCATTCTATTCTGCTACTCATGTAGAAAGATGAATTTCCTTATGCTCTCAGCATAAATGTGTCTTTTCTTTATCAATTTGGTGGGTGAAATGAAGTGTCTTATCAATTTACTTTTCACTTCTTTGAGTACTTCATTCAATAAAATTGGGAAAAATTTTCTTTTAAAAAAAGTTTTAAAAGCATAAAATATGGAGAATTACCTGGCTAAAGTTATTTTATTTTTATTATTAGATTATTTGTTGGAAATATGTATTTCTGTTTTTTGTTGTAGTGCTTCACAGTTAGAAATAACAAAAATTTTTTATGTCAAAGTAATAGTCTTTGCAGAACATTTAGAAAGTACAAATAAGCAAAAAGAAGGAAATAAAATATAACCTGAAATCCCAATAGCTAGTTCAGATAAAACATAAGCCTTGGGCTTCCCTGGTGGTCCAGTGGTAAGGACACCGCCTTGCAGTGCAAGGGGCGCTGGTTCGATCCCTGGCCTGGGAAGATACCACGTGCCATGGAGCGGCTGGACCAATGTGTCCAACTATGGAGCCGGAGCTCTGGAGCGCATGTGCCCAGCGCTGGTGCTCTGCGACAACAGAGGCCACTGCGATGGGAGGCTCACACAACCAAAGAATAAAGATGGATGAAAATGGACAAATGAAAGACCAACAGAAGTAGCCCGCCTGCTCCCCTGCCTCCCCACCCCACTACCCCCGAAAATAAATAAATAAATCTTAAAAAAAGAACAACAAAAAAAAAACCATAAGCTTTCAAAGAAATTCAAATTTGTAGGTGAAAGAAACCTTGTTTCCTGTCTTCATTGTTGCATCTTTCCCGTACAGTACCTTATTTGTTATTGTTGTTGTTTAGTCACTAAGTCATGTACAACTCTTTTTCAACCCCATGAACTGTAGCCCACTAGGCTCCTCTATCCACAGAATTTCCCAGGCAAGAATATTGTAGTGGGTTGCCGTTTCCTTCTGCAGGAGATCTTCCTGAACCAGGGATTGAACCCACGCCTCCTGCATTGGAAGGCAGGTTCTTTACCACTGAGTCATGTGGGAAACCCATTCTACCTTGCCTTTTTTACTAAAATAAATAAAAGCAAAATAAGTAGATATTGCCTTCTAGAAGAATAACACTTGGTCAGAGAATGTTCCCATTCTATTCTGCTACTCATGTAGAAAGATGAATTTCCTTATGCTCTCAGCATAAATGTGTCTTTTCTTTATCAATTTGGTGGGTGAAATGAAGTGTCTTATCAATTTACTTTTCACTTCTTTGAGTACCAGTGAAATCATATATGTTTCATATCATTAATAGACACTTTTTTTTTTCTTTTTCAATTTTCTATGTCCTTTGAATGTTTGGGTTGGTATGTGTATATGTATATAGTTACTTATCTGATATTAAGAATAAATTAACAGGGACATATTTTACAAGAACCATCTCTACTTGCTGTTCAGTTTGGTTTATTGTAATTTTTTAAAGCAATAATTATTAATTTGCATGCAATAATATGAACAAATTAAGTCACAATATTTTAACACATATGTGTGTCTGTGTGTATCCATCATCATGCTGAAGGTAGAAAACATATCCATCACTCCCAAAAGCTTATCTTATTCTTTTTCAATACCTTCTTCACACTTCTTACCCTAGCCCTATCCGCAGGCAACTACGGTTGTGATAGCATACTAGGTTAGTTTGTATTTTCCAGAGTTTTATATAAATGAAAGCATAAATATATTCTCTATTTTTGTTCTGACTTATTTCACTTGAATAATTATTTTGAGATTTGTCTATGTTGTACCATGTATTGATAGTGTTTTTATTTCTGAGTTGGATTCTATTGTCTGAAAGTGCCACAGATTGTTAATCCATTTATCTGTTGATGGATATTTGGGTTGTTTCCAGTTTTGACTATTAAAAATAAAACTGCTATTAACTTTTGTGCACAGTGCTTCGTGCAGACCTTTGCTTTCATTTTTCTTGGGTAAATACCTAGGCAGGACTGACTCTGTCATATGGTACATGTATGTTTAACTTTTAAGCAACAGCCAAATACTTTTCAACCCCATGAACTGTAGCCCACTAGGCTCCTCTATCCACAGAATTTCCCAGGCAAGAATATTGTAGTGGGTTGCCGTTTCCTTCTGCAGGAGATCTTCCTGAACCAGGGATTGAACCCACGTCTCCTGCATTGGAAGGCAGGTTCTTTACCACTGAGTCATGTGGGAAACCCATTCTACCTTGCCTTTTTTACTAAAATAAATAAAAGCAAAATAAGTAGATATTGCCTTCTAGAAGAATAACACTTGGTCAGAGAATGTTCCCATTCTATTCTGCTACTCATGTAGAAAGATGAATTTCCTTATGCTCTCAGCATAAATGTGTCTTTTCTTTATCAATTTGGTGGGTGAAATGAAGTGTCTTATCAATTTACTTTTCACTTCTTTGAGTACCAGTGAAATCATATATGTTTCATATCATTAATAGACACTTTTTTTTTTCTTTTTCAATTTTCTATGTCCTTTGAATGTTTGGGTTGGTATGTGTATATGTATATAGTTACTTATCTGATATTAAGAATAAATTAACAGGGACATATTTTACAAGAACCATCTCTACTTGCTGTTCAGTTTGGTTTATTGTAATTTTTTAAAGCAATAATTATTAATTTGCATGCAATAATATGAACAAATTAAGTCACAATATTTTAACACATATGTGTGTCTGTGTGTATCCATCATCATGCTGAAGGTAGAAAACATATCCATCACTCCCAAAAGCTTATCTTATTCTTTTTCAATACCTTCTTCACACTTCTTACCCTAGCCCTATCCGCAGGCAACTACGGTTGTGATAGCATACTAGGTTAGTTTGTATTTTCCAGAGTTTTATATAAATGAAAGCATAAATATATTCTCTATTTTTGTTCTGACTTATTTCACTTGAATAATTATTTTGAGATTTGTCTATGTTGTACCATGTATTGATAGTGTTTTTATTTCTGAGTTGGATTCTATTGTCTGAAAGTGCCACAGATTGTTAATCCATTTATCTGTTGATGGATATTTGGGTTGTTTCCAGTTTTGACTATTAAAAATAAAACTGCTATTAACTTTTGTGCACAGTGCTTCGTGCAGACCTTTGCTTTCATTTTTCTTGGGTAAATACCTAGGCAGGACTGACTCTGTCATATGGTACATGTATGTTTAACTTTTTAAGCAACAGCCAAATACTTTTCTAAGATGTTTCTACCACTTGCAATCCCACCAACAGTGTCTGAGAGATCCAGTTAGCTCAAGTCCAACATCTGCTATGGTCTGTCTTTTTAATGTCAGCCTTTCTAATAGATTTGTAGTAGTATCTTATTGGTGTCTTAATAATACCTCCTTAATAAATAGTGATATTAAAGCTTTTTGGGGTTTTTTATTTTTTGCTTGGTTGCCATCCATTTATCTTTCCTGGTGAAGTGTGTTCTAGTCTTTAGTCTTTTTCTCATTTTTAAAATTGTGTTGTTAGTATTCTTTTTTTCATATATATATATACTTTTTTTTTTTTGCCATTTCTATTGGTCTTCCATTTATTTATCTTTGTTCTTTGGCCTGTGTGGGCCTCCCATCGCAGTGGCCTCTGTTGTCGCAGAGCACTGGCTCTGGGCACATGCGCTCCAGAGCTCTGGCTTGGTAGTTGGACACATCAGTCAGCCGCTCCACAGCACGTGGTATCTTCCCAGGCCAGGGATCGAGCCGGCGCCCCGTGCACTGCAAGGTGGTGTCCTTACCCACTGGACCACCAGGAAAGACCATTAGTGTTCTTTTAATTGAGTTTTGAGGATTCTTTATATTTTCTGAATGCATATCCATGTGAGACATGTTTCTCAAAGATCTCTTAGATGGCGATTTATCTTTTCATTTTCTGAACAAGGCCTTTCAGAAATAATACGTTATTAATCTAATTTAACCTTATTTTTCCTTTAGGGGATTTTTTTAAGATTTGTCTATGTTGTACCATGTATTGATAGTGTTTTTATTTCTGAGTTGGATTCTATTGTCTGAAAGTGCCACAGATTGTTAATCCATTTATCTGTTGATGGATATTTGGGTTGTTTCCAGTTTTGACTATTAAAAATAAAACTGCTATTAACTTTTGTGCACAGTGCTTCGTGCAGACCTTTGCTTTCATTTTTCTTGGGTAAATACCTAGGCAGGACTGACTCTGTCATATGGTACATGTATGTTTAACTTTTTAAGCAACAGCCAAATACTTTTCTAAGATGTTTCTACCACTTGCAATCCCACCAACAGTGTCTGAGAGATCCAGTTAGCTCAAGTCCAACATCTGCTATGGTCTGTCTTTTTAATGTCAGCCTTTCTAATAGATTTGTAGTAGTATCTTATTGGTGTCTTAATAATACCTCCTTAATAAATAGTGATATTAAAGCTTTTTGGGGTTTTTTATTTTTTGCTTGGTTGCCATCCATTTATCTTTCCTGGTGAAGTGTGTTCTAGTCTTTAGTCTTTTTCTCATTTTTAAAATTGTGTTGTTAGTATTCTTTTTTTCATATATATATATACTTTTTTTTTTTTGCCATTTCTATTGGTCTTCCATTTATTTATCTTTGTTCTTTGGCCTGTGTGGGCCTCCCATCGCAGTGGCCTCTGTTGTCGCAGAGCACTGGCTCTGGGCACATGCGCTCCAGAGCTCTGGCTTGGTAGTTGGACACATCAGTCAGCCGCTCCACAGCACGTGGTATCTTCCCAGGCCAGGGATCGAGCCGGCGCCCCGTGCACTGCAAGGTGGTGTCCTTACCCACTGGACCACCAGGAAAGACCATTAGTGTTCTTTTAATTGAGTTTTGAGGATTCTTTATATTTTCTGAATGCATATCCATGTGAGACATGTTTCTCAAAGATCTCTTAGATGGCGATTTATCTTTTCATTTTCTGAACAAGGCCTTTCAGAAATAATACGTTATTAATCTAATTTAACCTTATTTTTCCTTTATGGATTGTGCATTTTTTTTAAGTTTTTTCTTTTTAAGATTTATTTTGTTACTTAATTATTGTTATTATTTTTTTGGCTATGTTAAGTCTTTGTTGATGCATGTGGGTTTTCTCATTTTGCAGCAAATGGAAGTTAGCTCTTCATTGCTGTGTGTGGGCTATTCATTGCAGAGGAGTGGTTTCTCTTGCTGCAGAGCTCAGGCTCTACATGCTTAGACTTCGGTAGTTACAGCACGTGGGCTCGGTAGTTGCATCTCATGGGCTCTAGAGCATTGGTTCAGTAGCTGTGGTAAAAGGGCTTACTTGTTTCATGGCATGTGGAATCTTCCCAAACTAGGGATCAAACCACTTTCCTTTGCATTGTAAGGTAGATTCTTAACTACTGGTCTACTAGTAAAGCCTCTGTGCTTTTGTTTTATATCTAAGAAATTCTTGCTTAACCTAAGATCACAAAGATTTTCTCCTATGTTTTCTTCAGTTTTTTCTTTAGTTGTATGTTTTACATTTAGTTCTATAATCCATTTGGAGTTGATTTTTATTTATAGTGTCAATATGAATCAAATATATATATATATACACACACACACACACACAATTCTTGTGACACCATTAATGGAAGACATTCTCCACTGACTTGCCTTTGGGCCTTTATCAAAATTCAGTTGTCCATGAATTTGTGGGTCTTGTGGCATTGATGTGTGTGTGTGTGTGTGTGTGTGTGTGTGTGTGTGTATTGCATGTGTGCTCAGTCTCTCAGACGTGTCTGCAGGAGGAAATGGCAACCCACTCTGGTATTCTTGCCAGGATAATCCCATGGACAGAGAAGCCTGGTGGGGTTGCAAGGAGTTAGACACGACTGAGCAACTGAGCATGAGCACAGTGTATTTACGTATTAATATTCAGTCTATGCTCAAGTGATTTTGTACCATTTTGCATATAGTATAACAACTTTATAACACTGTAATTTCTATCCTTCCCAACTTTCTGTTCTCATACATTTTACTGCTACATGTTCTAAATCTCACACTGTATTGTTGTTTTTGTTAAAACAGTAAATTACACTTTGAAGAAGTTTAAATAAGGGGGATGTCTTTCATATTTAACCAAATAGTTAACCATTTTTGGTGTTTTTTTTGGCTATGTTAAGTCTTTGTTGATGCATGTGGGTTTTCTCATTTTGCAGCAAATGGAAGTTAGCTCTTCATTGCTGTGTGTGGGCTATTCATTGCAGAGGAGTGGTTTCTCTTGCTGCAGAGCTCAGGCTCTACATGCTTAGACTTCGGTAGTTACAGCACGTGGGCTCGGTAGTTGCATCTCATGGGCTCTAGAGCATTGGTTCAGTAGCTGTGGTAAAAGGGCTTACTTGTTTCATGGCATGTGGAATCTTCCCAAACTAGGGATCAAACCACTTTCCTTTGCATTGTAAGGTAGATTCTTAACTACTGGTCTACTAGTAAAGCCTCTGTGCTTTTGTTTTATATCTAAGAAATTCTTGCTTAACCTAAGATCACAAAGATTTTCTCCTATGTTTTCTTCAGTTTTTTCTTTAGTTGTATGTTTTACATTTAGTTCTATAATCCATTTGGAGTTGATTTTTATTTATAGTGTCAATATGAATCAAATATATATATATGTGTATATACACACACACACACACACAATTCTTGTGACACCATTAATGGAAGACATTCTCCACTGACTTGCCTTTGGGCCTTTATCAAAATTCAGTTGTCCATGAATTTGTGGGTCTTGTGGCATTGATGTGTGTGTGTGTGTGTGTGTGTGTGTGTGTGTGTGTATTGCATGTGTGCTCAGTCTCTCAGACGTGTCTGCAGGAGGAAATGGCAACCCACTCTGGTATTCTTGCCAGGATAATCCCATGGACAGAGAAGCCTGGTGGGGTTGCAAGGAGTTAGACACGACTGAGCAACTGAGCATGAGCACAGTGTATTTACGTATTAATATTCAGTCTATGCTCAAGTGATTTTGTACCATTTTGCATATAGTATAACAACTTTATAACACTGTAATTTCTATCCTTCCCAACTTTCTGTTCTCATACATTTTACTGCTACATGTTCTAAATCTCACACTGTATTGTTGTTTTTGTTAAAACAGTAAATTACACTTTGAAGAAGTTTAAATAAGGGGGATGTCTTTCATATTTAACCAAATAGTTAACCATTTTTGGTGTTTTTTTCACTGTTTCATATAGCTCTATTTTCATCTGGTATGAGTTTTTCTTGTGTCTAAAGGATTTCCCTTTGCATTTCCTATAGCGCTGGTGGTTGGGTCATGAATTTTTCCAGCTTTGATGTCGAAAATCCTCTATTCTGCCTTCATTTTTCAAAGATCTTTTTACAGGGTGTGAAATTTTAGTCTGAACTCAGCACTTTAAAAATGTTGCTCTATTGTCTTCTCACTGGTATTATCTCCTGTGAAGAATCTACTGTCATTGTTGTCCTTGTTCCTCTATAAATACATCTTTTCTTTGGCTGCTTTCATGATTTTGTCACATTTTGAGCAATTTATTATGATATGTTTGGTGTAATTTTCCCCATATTTCTCATTCTCATTCATGTGCCCCAACAACTTTCTTGGATCCTTGGGTTTATAATTTTTATCAGAATTGATTATTGGCATTCATGGTTTAGCCGGATGACTACTTATGATTACAGATTCAGTGTTGTAGGGGAATCCTCTTTCCTATGTAAAGCCTTCAATGTCTCCCCATTACTCTCAGGATAAACTCCAGATTTCTTAGTATGGCTAAAAGAATTATTGTGATTTTCCTTGGCTTATAATAAGGAACTTAAGGTTACCTGAAACACAGTAGTGCTTAATAAATATTAGCTGTTATTGTTTCAATATTAATTAGACTAAACTGCTTTCTTGAAACAGATGTATTGAGGTATAACTTTCTTCTTTTTTTTAGTTATATTTTATTATACATTATCTCTCCAAGGAAATCAAAAAGAAGTGAAATTAGTTTGTGATGTTGGGGGGAAAAGTCTTTGATTTCACTTGTTGAACAAAACATCTCTGAATCAATTATAGCTTTTGTCAACTTTCTCTTCACAACCTAGCATTCTATTTGGCCATTCACTCTGTATTTCTGATACATGCCTATCTCAGAGTTATCTTGCTAGGGAGAGTGAAAATAAAAATCCAAACTCTAAAAGAAAGAAAGTGCTTAAACCTTTCAATGTTATATCTATCCAGTTATGTATATTAACTAGAATTATGTCTGTTGTATCCTTTATAAGTCACTGAAAATAAGTATATTTATGCCATGAATTGTAATTGCAATATGCAAGTAAGTAAGAGTCACTTGGACTGAAGTGTATCAGTCAATCCTAAAGGAAATCAACTCTGGGTGTTCACTGGAAGGACTGGCGCTGAATCTCCAGTATTTTGGCCGTCTGATGGAAACAATTGATTCACTGCAAAAGACCCTGATATTGGGGGAAAAGTTGAAAGTATTAGTTGCTCAGTCCTTTCTAACTCTTTGCAACCCCACGGACTGTAGGAAGGCAGAAAAATAAGGGGGTGGCAAAGGACGAGATGGTTAGATAACATCTCCAACGTTATGGATATGAATTTGAGCAAACTCCAGAAGATAGTGGAAGACAGAGGAACCTGGCCTGCTGTGGTCCATGCTTCCCTGGGCAAAGAGTCAAATATGGCTTTATTATGATATGTTTGGTGTAATTTTCCCCATATTTCTCATTCTCATTCATGTGCCCCAACAACTTTCTTGGATCCTTGGGTTTATAATTTTTATCAGAATTGATTATTGGCATTCATGGTTTAGCCGGATGACTACTTATGATTACAGATTCAGTGTTGTAGGGGAATCCTCTTTCCTATGTAAAGCCTTCAATGTCTCCCCATTACTCTCAGGATAAACTCCAGATTTCTTAGTATGGCTAAAAGAATTATTGTGATTTTCCTTGGCTTATAATAAGGAACTTAAGGTTACCTGAAACACAGTAGTGCTTAATAAATATTAGCTGTTATTGTTTCAATATTAATTAGACTAAACTGCTTTCTTGAAACAGATGTATTGAGGTATAACTTTCTTCTTTTTTTTAGTTATATTTTATTATACATTATCTCTCCAAGGAAATCAAAAAGAAGTGAAATTAGTTTGTGATGTTGGGGGGAAAAGTCTTTGATTTCACTTGTTGAACAAAACATCTCTGAATCAATTATAGCTTTTGTCAACTTTCTCTTCACAACCTAGCATTCTATTTGGCCATTCACTCTGTATTTCTGATACATGCCTATCTCAGAGTTATCTTGCTAGGGAGAGTGAAAATAAAAATCCAAACTCTAAAAGAAAGAAAGTGCTTAAACCTTTCAATGTTATATCTATCCAGTTATGTATATTAACTAGAATTATGTCTGTTGTATCCTTTATAAGTCACTGAAAATAAGTATATTTATGCCATGAATTGTAATTGCAATATGCAAGTAAGTAAGAGTCACTTGGACTGAAGTGTATCAGTCAATCCTAAAGGAAATCAACTCTGGGTGTTCACTGGAAGGACTGGCGCTGAATCTCCAGTATTTTGGCCGTCTGATGGAAACAATTGATTCACTGCAAAAGACCCTGATATTGGGGGAAAAGTTGAAAGTATTAGTTGCTCAGTCCTTTCTAACTCTTTGCAACCCCACGGACTGTAGGAAGGCAGAAAAATAAGGGGGTGGCAAAGGACGAGATGGTTAGATAACATCTCCAACGTTATGGATATGAATTTGAGCAAACTCCAGAAGATAGTGGAAGACAGAGGAACCTGGCCTGCTGTGGTCCATGCTTCCCTGGGCAAAGAGTCAAATATGGCTTAGTGACTGAACATCAACAGTTTTTTTCCCAAAAATTTTGATTATATTGTAAACTAAAATTATGCTAATTTGTTATTTAAAATTAAGCTAATTTAACTACTTATTATCTCCTTTGAAATCAGTGCTCATTGTTCTTCGCATTTGTCCAAGTAAACTGTCAGGTATAGAAATTTTTAAGTACCACTGATGATGCTATAGATACAACAGTTCACATCCAAAAGAATATACTTCAAAAGCAAAATTATTGTTGAATAAAAAGGTAGCAGCTGGGGTTTCCCTGGTGATCCAGTGGGTGGGGACACCGCCTTGCAGTGCAAGGGGCGCCAGTTCGATCCCTGGCCTGGGAAGATCCCGTGTGCCTTGGAGCAGCTGGACCGATGTGTCCAACTACTGAGCTGGAGCTCTGGAGCGCATGCGCTCAGAGCCAGTGCTCTGCGACAACAGAGGCCACTGCGATGGGAGGCACACACAGGCCAGTGAACAAAGATGGACGGAAATAAATAAATGAAAGACCAATAGAAGTGGCAAAAAAAAAAAAAAAAGGTAGCAGTTGAACTGTAATATATTTTAACAGTTAAGTTTTTCTCACCAAACTTTTTTCTCTGAATCTACATAGTACCAACCTCCCCACCCCAAATTAGATAAGAGTCTACAAACTCCAAAACACATTGCATGTCTTACCTCTGTTGTCAGTCAGGTATAAAATATGTGTGGGATAAAATATGTAGGCTCTCTATAGGAAAAACTTTCACATGAAAGTCAAGTAAGATCCAACTGGCACGCTGGCTAAGTGACAGTTTCCAGTTGCCTATTGCAGTTGTCATTAACTTGCAGGTCAAGGTTTCTTACTTCCATGGAAACAATTGATTCACTGCAAAAGACCCTGATATTGGGGGAAAAGTTGAAAGTATTAGTTGCTCAGTCCTTTCTAACTCTTTGCAACCCCACGGACTGTAGGAAGGCAGAAAAATAAGGGGGTGGCAAAGGACGAGATGGTTAGATAACATCTCCAACGTTATGGATATGAATTTGAGCAAACTCCAGAAGATAGTGGAAGACAGAGGAACCTGGCCTGCTGTGGTCCATGCTTCCCTGGGCAAAGAGTCAAATATGGCTTAGTGACTGAACATCAACAGTTTTTTCCAAAATTTAGATTATATTGTAAACTAAAATTATGCTAATTTGTTATTTAAAATTAAGCTAATTTAACTACTTATTATCTCCTTTGAAATCAGTGCTCATTGTTCTTCGCATTTGTCCAAGTAAACTGTCAGGTATAGAAATTTTTAAGTACCACTGATGATGCTATAGATACAACAGTTCACATCCAAAAGAATATACTTCAAAAGCAAAATTATTGTTGAATAAAAAGGTAGCAGCTGGGGTTTCCCTGGTGATCCAGTGGGTGGGGACACCGCCTTGCAGTGCAAGGGGCGCCAGTTCGATCCCTGGCCTGGGAAGATCCCGTGTGCCTTGGAGCAGCTGGACCGATGTGTCCAACTACTGAGCTGGAGCTCTGGAGCGCATGCGCTCAGAGCCAGTGCTCTGCGACAACAGAGGCCACTGCGATGGGAGGCACACACAGGCCAGTGAACAAAGATGGACGGAAATAAATAAATGAAAGACCAATAGAAGTGGCAAAAAAAAAAAAAAAAAGGTAGCAGTTGAACTGTAATATATTTTAACAGTTAAGTTTTTCTCACCAAACTTTTTTCTCTGAATCTACATAGTACCAACCTCCCCACCCCAAATTAGATAAGAGTCTACAAACTCCAAAACACATTGCATGTCTTACCTCTGTTGTCAGTCAGGTATAAAATATGTGTGGGATAAAATATGTAGGCTCTCTATAGGAAAAACTTTCACATGAAAGTCAAGTAAGATCCAACTGGCACGCTGGCTAAGTGACAGTTTCCAGTTGCCTATTGCAGTTGTCATTAACTAGGGAACGTATGTACGTAATGGTCAGGAAGGGTATATACTTCACCTTGCAGGCTTATAGACTGTTTGAGTAACCCATTGATGAGTGGATCAATTCAGAATAATCACTTTTATATTTCTTTAAACCCCTTTTGGAAATTTCTTCTTTTGAGTTTTTTTCCCCTTACATAACTGATAATTTGTCTGTTCTTTTTCTTCTCCTCAAAATCTGTCATTGATATTTCTTATCTTTATTTCCCATTTGTTTCAGTTATCCAATACAGAAGTCTCTCTGTTTTATTTTATTTATGTGTTAACTTTAATTTTTATTGGAGTATAGTTGATTAACAGTGTTGTCATAGTTTCAGGTGTACAGCAAAGTGAATCAGTTATATATGCATGTGTCTATGCTTTTTCAAATTCTTTCCCAATTTACGTTGTTACATGATACTGAGCCAAGTTCCCTGTAGTATATAGTAGGTCCTTGTTGGTTATCCATTTTTAAATATAGTAGGGTATGCATGTCAATCCCAAATTCTCTAACTTATCCCTTCCCTGCAGCCTTTCTTTCTGGTAACCATAAGTTCCTTATTGATGTCTGTAAGTTTGTTTCTATTTTATAGGTTCATTTATATCATTTCTTTTTAGATTCCACTTATAAGTTGTATCATATGATATTTCCCTTTCTCTGTCTGACCTACTTCACTTAGTATGACAATCTCTAGGTTTGTCCATGTTGTTTCAAATGGCATTATTTCATTCTTTTTAATGGCTGAGTAATATTCCATTGTTTACATGTACCACATCTTCTTTGTCCATTCCTCTCTCAATGAACATTTAGATTGCTTCCCTTCTTGCCTAATGTAAATAGTCCTGTAGTGATCACTGAGGTGTATGTGTCCTTTTGAACCATGTTTTTCTCTGGTTTTAGGTCCAGTGGGATTGCAGGGTCATATGGTAACTCTATTTTTAGTTTTTTATAGAGCCTCCCTCCTGCATAGTGGTTGTTCTGATTTACATTTCTAGCCTCTCTAGCTTTTTCTTTTTCTTTTTTTAAAAATTTTGGCCTCTTCCGTTGGTTTATTTATTTATTTATTTTCATCCATCTTCACTCTCGGGCCTGCGTGGGCCTTGCACTGCAGTGGCCTCTCTCACTGCAGAGCACTGTCTCTGGGCGCATGCACTCCAGAACGCTGGCTTGTGATTGGACATACCCGTCCAATTGCTCCATGGCACATGGGATCTTTCGGGCCAGGAATCAAACCAGCGCCCCTTGCACTGCAAGGCGGACTTTTTACCCACTGTTCCAACAGGGAAGCCCTCTAGCATTTATTGTTTGTGAATTTTTGATGATAGCCCTTTGGACTGGTATTAGGTGATATCTCAGTTTTGATTTGCTTTTCAGATATAACTTTAAAGAGTACAATTCAGTAGTTTTTAGTGTATGAACAATTGTACAATCATGACCACAATGAATATTGCCATACTTCATCACCCTAAAAGAAAGCCCATACCTTTTAGCTATCTAAAGGGTACACAGCTCTCTTTCACCTGCTAGCCCTAAGCAACCAAAAATCTACTTTCTGTCTCTATAAATTTACTTATGGCGGGTGTATTATATAAATGGAATCATACAATACATAGTCTTTTGTGACTAGCTTCCTTCACTTAGCCTAATGTTTCATCTATGTTGTGGTGTATATCAATGTTTCATTTCTTTTTATCCCTGAATGATATTCCATAGTTTACATGTACCACATCTTCTTTGTCCATTCCTCTCTCAATGAACATTTAGATTGCTTCCCTTCTTGCCTAATGTAAATAGTCCTGTAGTGATCACTGAGGTGTATGTGTCCTTTTGAACCATGTTTTTCTCTGGTTTTAGGTCCAGTGGGATTGCAGGGTCATATGGTAACTCTATTTTTAGTTTTTTATAGAGCCTCCCTCCTGCATAGTGGTTGTTCTGATTTACATTTCTAGCCTCTCTAGCTTTTTCTTTTTCTTTTTTTAAAAATTTTGGCCTCTTCCGTTGGTTTATTTATTTATTTATTTTCATCCATCTTCACTCTCGGGCCTGCGTGGGCCTTGCACTGCAGTGGCCTCTCTCACTGCAGAGCACTGTCTCTGGGCGCATGCACTCCAGAACGCTGGCTTGTGATTGGACATACCCGTCCAATTGCTCCATGGCACATGGGATCTTTCGGGCCAGGAATCAAACCAGCGCCCCTTGCACTGCAAGGCGGACTTTTTACCCACTGTTCCAACAGGGAAGCCCTCTAGCATTTATTGTTTGTGAATTTTTGATGATAGCCCTTTGGACTGGTATTAGGTGATATCTCAGTTTTGATTTGCTTTTCAGATATAACTTTAAAGAGTACAATTCAGTAGTTTTTAGTGTATGAACAATTGTACAATCATGACCACAATGAATATTGCCATACTTCATCACCCTAAAAAGAAAGCCCATACCTTTTAGCTATCTAAAGGGTACACAGCTCTCTTTCACCTGCTAGCCCTAAGCAACCAAAAATCTACTTTCTGTCTCTATAAATTTACTTATGGCGGGTGTATTATATAAATGGAATCATACAATACATAGTCTTTTGTGACTAGCTTCCTTCACTTAGCCTAATGTTTCATCTATGTTGTGGTGTATATCAATGTTTCATTTCTTTTTATCCCTGAATGATATTCCATAGTATTGATATACCCTATTTTGTTTCACCCGATGGACATTTGGGTTGTTGCTGAATACTGCTGCAGTCAATATCTATGCACAAGTTTTTGTGTGGACATGTGCTTTTATTTCTCTTGGGTATACACTAAGCAGTGGGAAATTCTTAAGTCAAATTATAACTTTATGTTTAATTTTTTAAAATTATTTATTTATTTGACTGCTCTAGATCTTAGTTGTGAAATATAGGATCTAGTTCCCTGACCAGGTATCGAATTCAGGCCCCCTGTATTAGGAGCATGGAGTCTTAGCCACTGGACCACCAGGGAAGTCCCTGTGTTTAAATTTTTTTTAAGAACTTCCAATCTCTTTCCCAAGATGACTGTATCATTTTACATTTCTACCAGCGGTGTTGGAGGATCCGAATTTTCCACATCCTTAACAATACTTATATTTGACTTTTTTATAATAGCCATCCTAGTGAGTATGAAAATAGTATCTCATATATGTTTTTAACTTTTATTTGTCTAGTGACTAATGGTGTGGAGCATCTTTTCATGTGTTAATGCTCACTTGTGTATCTTTGGAGAAATATCTGTTCAGATCCTTTGCCCATTTTTCTTTTGGATTATTTGTCTTTTTATTATGAATTTGTAACACCAAGATGCTTTTTAATATGAATTTGTAATTGCCACCCAACAAAGTGTATATATACTAAGTTAATGTCAAACTTTGTTTCTCTATAGGTACTGAAATTTTACCTCCTTCTCATGGTATTTGTCAATGAGAGAGAAAACTGACTGGGATATCAAAAGCAAAGTGCTTGCACATACTGGTCATCATGAGGAAAGGGGTGCCACGCGACCCTGAGATTGCTGATCTGTTTTACAAAGATGATCCTGAAGAACTTTTTATTGGTTTACATGAAATTGGACATGGAAGTTTTGGAGCGGTTTATTTTGTAAGTAATTAAAAATTGTTTGGATCCAGTTATGAAAGTTTGAGGTCTATACATTCCAGCTATTATTTGTAAAATGCACATGGTTTGTTTCTTTTTTTTTTTTCTGTAAGCAGAAAGTTAAGTTTTATTAGGATCTTTGGTTTGTTTCTTTTAATTTTTATTTTACTTTTTACTTTTACTGGGAAAGATTGAGGGCAAGAGGAGAAGGGGACATCAGAGGATGAGATGGCTGGATGGCATCACTGACTCAACGGACATGAATTTGAGCAAACTTTGAGTGATAGTGAAGGACAGGGAAGCCTGGCGTGCTGCAATCCATGGGGTCATGAAGAGTCAGACATGACTTAGCAACTGAAGAACCACAGCAATCCCTTTTTACATTATAGCCTTTGCATGTATTTACAAAGGGATAAAAAGAAGTTGTGCCTTAAAGTGGGCCGGAAAGGTCTGTCTAGCCTTGTCAAAAGTTGTAACATCTTTAAGCTGTAGGAATGAATGCAAGTGTCATAAAAGTCAAGTCAAATATTTAAACTGACTGAAACATTGTTCATTATTTTTAACTTTTTTCCCCCTATTCTCTTAACATAGGCCACAAATGTTCACACCAACGAGGTGGTGGCAATTAAGAAAATGTCCTATAGTGGGAAGCAGGCACATGAGGTACGTTAAAGACATTGTGTCACTATACTGATCTACGCAAGTCAGTGTGAAATTGACAGTAGAAACAAAGTTCCGTAAGCATTTCTTTATCACAGTTCCTTTTTTCCCCTTCTTATGGAGCATATAGTAAACATTTCCTAATATTCTATCTCAGTCAACTATTTTATGCAATAAAACATGGATTAGTATAATGGATTTATTGTATATTTGGTGATTGATTTAATTTTTATGTGCTAAATCAAGAAGTGACACATGTTACATAGCTTTTTCGTGTATTCAGCATTTTCTTTATCCATTTAAAATAATGAACAGAATATTATATATGTATACTTGAAAATAAAATGCTGTTTTCCCATTAAAAAAAATTCATGATGCTTTCTTTTTGACTTCAATAGAAATGGCAAGATATTCTTAAGGAAGTCAAATTTTTAGGACAGTTGAGGCATCCTAATACCATTGAATACAAAGGTTGTTACTTGAAAGAGCATACTGCTTGGGTAAGTCAAAGGACCTTTATTATCTTTTTTTTTTCTTCTGTATGATTTTTTGTGTTTTTCAGTTTTTCAATTATGTCTTTGGTTTATAAATTATCAGCCTGTTTCTGCCCCATTTGGTTTTCTTTTTTTTTTTTTAACATTTATTTTTTATTTTATTTATCTTTTTTTGGGGGGGGGGGGGGGGGGGGGGAGCGGGCGGGCCACGTCTATTGGTCTTTCATTTCTCTATTTTCATCCGTCTTTGTTCTTTGGCTCCTGTGGGCCTCCCATCGCGGTGGCATCTGTCGTCGCAGAGCGCCGGCCCTGGGCGCATGCGCTCCAGAGTTCCAGCTCGGTAATTGGACACATCAGTCCAGCTGCTCTGCGGCACGTGGAATCTTCCCAGGCCAGGGCTCGAACAGGCGCCCCTTGCACTGCAAGGCGGTGTCCTTACCCACTGGACCACCAGGGGACGCCCCCCATTTGATTTTCATTATCAGAATTTAACATTTGTTACTTCAGAGTGTGCTATATAGTATACATTCTAAAAGTTTAAAGTAGACACCTAGTCTATAGGAAATGTATTCTTAAGCAGTCAGTGGGAAGATAGTGAGAAGTTAATAAAATCACTTTACAGTGCTTTATTTGCAAAAATAAGGAGGGCCTCTTTCATTCTCATCCTAAAGTTTTTATCTTTGTCATTTCTCATCCCTTATTCCAGTTCCCCTTAAGTTCAGAGCTGTGCTTGATATTACTGTCACTGGTTTTTTACTAGATTTTTGTTTACTAGATTATGATTAAATGAAACAATCTTTTGTTCCACTCTATCTTCTTAGTGTATTGGATTTATTGTATATTTGGTGATTGATTTAATTTTTATGTGCTAAATCAAGAAGTGACACATGTTACATAGCTTTTTCGTGTATTCAGCATTTTCTTTATCCATTTAAAATAATGAACAGAATATTATATATGTATACTTGAAAATAAAATGCTGTTTTCCCATTAAAAAAAATTCATGATGCTTTCTTTTTGACTTCAATAGAAATGGCAAGATATTCTTAAGGAAGTCAAATTTTTAGGACAGTTGAGGCATCCTAATACCATTGAATACAAAGGTTGTTACTTGAAAGAGCATACTGCTTGGGTAAGTCAAAGGACCTTTATTATCTTTTTTTTTTCTTCTGTATGATTTTTTGTGTTTTTCAGTTTTTCAATTATGTCTTTGGTTTATAAATTATCAGCCTGTTTCTGCCCCATTTGGTTTTCTTTTTTTTTTTTTAACATTTATTTTTTATTTTATTTATCTTTTTTTGGGGGGGGGGGGGAGGGAGGGGAGCGGGCGGGCCACGTCTATTGGTCTTTCATTTCTCTATTTTCATCCGTCTTTGTTCTTTGGCTCCTGTGGGCCTCCCATCGCGGTGGCATCTGTCGTCGCAGAGCGCCGGCCCTGGGCGCATGCGCTCCAGAGTTCCAGCTCGGTAATTGGACACATCAGTCCAGCTGCTCTGCGGCACGTGGAATCTTCCCAGGCCAGGGCTCGAACAGGCGCCCCTTGCACTGCAAGGCGGTGTCCTTACCCACTGGACCACCAGGGGACGCCCCCCATTTGATTTTCATTATCAGAATTTAACATTTGTTACTTCAGAGTGTGCTATATAGTATACATTCTAAAAGTTTAAAGTAGACACCTAGTCTATAGGAAATGTATTCTTAAGCAGTCAGTGGGAAGATAGTGAGAAGTTAATAAAATCACTTTACAGTGCTTTATTTGCAAAAATAAGGAGGGCCTCTTTCATTCTCATCCTAAAGTTTTTATCTTTGTCATTTCTCATCCCTTATTCCAGTTCCCCTTAAGTTCAGAGCTGTGCTTGATATTACTGTCACTGGTTTTTTACTAGATTTTTGTTTACTAGATTATGATTAAATGAAACAATCTTTTGTTCCACTCTATCTTCTTAGTGTATTTTTATTTTACATGATTTTGCTTCCGATTTTAGACTATCACATTAGACAGTGTCTATAACAGGAAAATGCTGTGCTTTGTATTTAATGGGATTGCACATTCCAATTTAAAGTATTCAATATCAATATCATTTATAAGTCCCTTCCTGTACATGATCTCCAACTAAGGAATGGAATTTTTATTTTTTATTTTTTTTAGGAATGGAGTTTTTGTTCTAAGATAAACTATCAAAGGTTAAACATAAAACCTTTCTGCTTAAGCAATTCTTAATATATGTAGAGTCAGTTTCTGTCCTAAGTTGAAGAAATTGTTAAGAGGAGTATGTCATTATGTGGAAATCAGCTCTCTGGCAATCTCACCTATCTTGAAGTAGTGAAGAAAGGGATTTTGAGCAGGCACTGTAAATGTTACAAAATTAGGTGCTGAATCTCCTGTATTTCAGAACTTCAGAAAATTCTCCAACTATTATCTGAAGCCTTTTTACTCTTAGATTACATAGAGTGCTAATAAGTTTGGTTACCTTGTCTCTGTTGATAAGGATTTGTTATGCTAATTAGAAGAAACTTATAGAAATAAGCTACTGAAGATATGCATACAAATAGCCACAACTAATTTGGCCAAAGGAAGAAGTGAGGGACATTAGAGAGAAGACCTAATAATTTAGAAGCAGAACAATTAGAGTTGTTACATGTTAGGGGCAAACAGCCAGCCACAGCTCAGGTGCCCTTGTGTTGTACAGTAATTGGGAAAAGAATATTTGGGACAGAAATACAGAGTTAAAATACAATTTAAAAAATAGAAACATGGGCTTCCTCTGGTGGCCCAGTGGGTAAGGACACTGCCTTGCAGTGCAAAGGGCGCTGGTTCAATCCCTGGCCTGGGAAGATCTCACGTGCTGCGGAGCAGCTAGACCGATGTGTCCAGTTATGGAGCCGGAGCTCTAGTGCGCGTACGCCCAGAGCCGGCGCTCTGCAACGACAGCGGCCACTGCGATGGGAGGCCCACAGGAGCCAAAGAACAAAGATGGATGAAAATAGAGAAATGAAAGACCAATAGAAGTGGCCTGCTCATCCCCCTCCCTCCCCATCCCAACCCCCCCCAAAAAAGAGATAAAAAAAAAAAATTAAAAAAAAAAAAAAAGAAACATAACTATAAACATACTCCATTCAGTTTTCAAGTTCTATATTCATTTTCCTTATACTCAGTTTAAGGAAGTTATATGTGCGTATCAGTCTACATAATTTAAGAAAGTAGAGGGAATTCCCTAGTTGTCTGGTGGTTAGAACTCCATGTTTTCGCTGTCGCGGGCCCAGGTTCCATCCCTGGTTTGGCAACTTAAGATCTCACAAGCTGTGCAGCTCCACTGAAAAGACAAAAAAATTTTTTTAAAGAATTACAAAAGTAAGTATTACCGTTGAGTATTGTTTCCATTAAAACTAAGGAAACAATGGTGTTTGTCAATTATACCTTAATAAAGCAGAAGGAAAGCAAAATAGTGCACAGTAAAGGCTAATGTTACAAAATTAGGTGCTGAATCTCCTGTATTTCAGAATTTCTTAAAGATTTACATAAGAGTGCTAATAAGTTTGGTTACCTTGTCTCTGTTGATAAGGATTTGTTATGCTAATTAGAAGAAACTTATAGAAATAAGCTACTGAAGATATGCATACAAATAGCCACAACTAATTTGGCCAAAGGAAGAAGTGAGGGACATTAGAGAGAAGACCTAATAATTTAGAAGCAGAACAATTAGAGTTGTTACATGTTAGGGGCAAACAGCCAGCCACAGCTCAGGTGCCCTTGTGTTGTACAGTAATTGGGAAAAGAATATTTGGGACAGAAATACAGAGTTAAAATACAATTTAAAAAATAGAAACATGGGCTTCCTCTGGTGGCCCAGTGGGTAAGGACACTGCCTTGCAGTGCAAAGGGCGCTGGTTCAATCCCTGGCCTGGGAAGATCTCACGTGCTGCGGAGCAGCTAGACCGATGTGTCCAGTTATGGAGCCGGAGCTCTAGTGCGCGTACGCCCAGAGCCGGCGCTCTGCAACGACAGCGGCCACTGCGATGGGAGGCCCACAGGAGCCAAAGAACAAAGATGGATGAAAATAGAGAAATGAAAGACCAATAGAAGTGGCCTGCTCATCCCCCTCCCTCCCCATCCCAACCCCCCCCAAAAAAGAGATAAAAAAAAAAAATTAAAAAAAAAAAAAAAGAAACATAACTATAAACATACTCCATTCAGTTTTCAAGTTCTATATTCATTTTCCTTATACTCAGTTTAAGGAAGTTATATGTGCGTATCAGTCTACATAATTTAAGAAAGTAGAGGGAATTCCCTAGTTGTCTGGTGGTTAGAACTCCATGTTTTCGCTGTCGCGGGCCCAGGTTCCATCCCTGGTTTGGCAACTTAAGATCTCACAAGCTGTGCAGCTCCACTGAAAAGACAAAAAAATTTTTTTAAAGAATTACAAAAGTAAGTATTACCGTTGAGTATTGTTTCCATTAAAACTAAGGAAACAATGGTGTTTGTCAATTATACCTTAATAAAGCAGAAGGAAAAAGCAAAATAGTGCACAGTAAAGGCTAATGTTCATTACAGTATCACTTATGTGGACTATTTCTTTTCATAATAAATAAAATTAATATTTATGAGTCTGCTTACTTTTAATATAGAGCAGAAAATTATAATAAGGTTTCTACATTTCTCATACTTTTTAGATTATTCTAGAGATAGAATAATTTTTATATTTGATATATATTTATGTGTATAATATATACTATCTGCCTATAATGCATTTGGTCCCTTGGTTGGGAACATCCCTTGGAGAAGGGAAAGGCTACCCACTCCAGTATTCTTGCCTGGAGAATTCCATGGCTTGTCCATGGGCCACAAAGAGTTGAACACGACTTTCATAACATATAATAGTTTAAAAGGTAGATTTACATCTATATTGTCATGCATAATATATAATATATTATATATTGTGAACCTTGCCACTAGAATAATTCAGAAGAATGTAAGCTGTATATTAAATTGTTATAGTATATATGATGATATAAAATCATATGACATATAATGGCATAATATATAATATTGTATCTCATATCCTTCTAAAATTTTCCAGTAATCAGGGTACATGATACCTAAGTATTTCACATTAATTTTTTTCATTAAAGGAATTAAGATATTATTAGTAGTTGTGTATTTGATTTTTAGAACCGTAATAATAGTTTGTAGGAGTGTTTAGTGTGTGTGTGTTTGTGTGTGTGTGTATATGTGTGCGTGCATGTGTTTATGTATATTTGGAGATTGCTCACTGAGCCCTCCAGTTCTGACCTTGGCTATAAATCAGCTGTTTTCTGGACTAAGTAAAAAAAACTCTTAAGAGGAGAGTAAAGAGTTTTCTCATTTTTGCTTTTCAAAAGCCTCCTAACATTACAAAACCCCCAAATATCAATATTATTCTAATAATGTTGTTCAAGAAATATTTTAAGACATACATCAAAGTATCCAATCTCTTGGGGATTCAAACTAACGTAATAGCACCTAACAAGCTACAAAGTTAGATTGAATTCTAACCAATATTTTCTTGTTTAGAATTTTTTTTAATGTGAAAGTAGGGAGTTTACTGAAATTGACTTATTTATTTAATAATTCCCAGTGTAGATTTTAATTGGCGTACATATTTGGCTACCACTTTCCAAATTACAAAATTTAATTTATATTGCAGCCTATCTACTTTAAATCCTTAAGTGCAATTCCCATATTGTCTTAGACCAATTCCAGTTTCAAATAGGAAATAGCAAAAGCAGATGATAAAAGTCATAAAAATCAATTACTAGCTAGATGACCAACATTTAATCCAGGCTCAGGGAGATCAGAATATTTATTCTCCAAGTATTTTTAGTTCCTTGGTTAGTTGACTGGCGTTAGCATTTTCTTATTAACTTACATTATTCTGATTATTATTCCAATCTGTTACAGTTGGTGATGGAATATTGCTTAGGCTCAGCCTCTGATTTGTTAGAAGGTAAGGATAAAAAAAGCACTTTCCCCTTCTTTTTGTTTTTAACTTTGGCAAGAATGTTATCTACTCCTATACTAAAGTACACCTTGGGCAATCAAAATAGTTAATCACACTTAGACTTAAGGTGGATAAGCCATGCAGATTCTTATCTCTGTAATGTCACTGATAATATCTGAGTAATGATTAGCAACCCTCTCACTGTTTTAGTTCATGGCCCATCCAGGTCAGTTACTACTAAATTGTTAGGGTAATGTGATATAGTATGTATAGCCAGAAACATCACATTCACATGTATATATGAAATATAGGTAGATGGTGTCGTGTTATATTGACATTTAACCCTTTCACATCTTTTGACTGACCTAGTTCTCCTCTGTAGGACACTGTTATAACCAGAGACTGTGTTAAACTTTTACATTTAAAAAAAGACTTTCTTATATTATTCTTGATCTCTGAATAGAAATTGCTTATTAACTGCTTTCACAAATATTGAAAATCTGTAGTTACAAGGGATACATATAGATGACTTTTGACAGAGGAGAATAATGCAACCTAAAAGACTCTAGGCATTTGAAATGTCAGTGGGAGTAGTAAATTTGGACCTGGACAATATTTTAAGACATCTAAGTAATTGGGATTCAAACTAACGTAATTCAAGCTACAAAGTTAGATTGAATTCTAACCAATATTTTCTTGTTTAGAATTTTTTAATGTGAAAGTAGGGAGTTTACTGAAATTGACTTATTTATTTAATAATTCCCAGTGTAGATTTTAATTGGCGTACATATTTGGCTACCACTTTCCAAATTACAAAATTTAATTTATATTGCAGCCTATCTACTTTAAATCCTTAAGTGCAATTCCCATATTGTCTTAGACCAATTCCAGTTTCAAATAGGAAATAGCAAAAGCAGATGATAAAAGTCATAAAAATCAATTACTAGCTAGATGACCAACATTTAATCCAGGCTCAGGGAGATCAGAATATTTATTCTCCAAGTATTTTTAGTTCCTTGGTTAGTTGACTGGCGTTAGCATTTTCTTATTAACTTACATTATTCTGATTATTATTCCAATCTGTTACAGTTGGTGATGGAATATTGCTTAGGCTCAGCCTCTGATTTGTTAGAAGGTAAGGAGAAAAAAAGCACTTTCCCTTCTTTTGTTCTTAACTTTGGCAAGAATGTTATCTACTCCTATACTAAAGTACACCTTGGGCAATCAAAATAGTTAATCACACTTAGACTTAAGGTGGATAAGCCATGCAGATTCTTATCTCTGTAATGTCACTGATAATATCTGAGTAATGATTAGCAACCCTCTCACTGTTTTAGTTCATGGCCCATCCAGGTCAGTTACTACTAAATTGTTAGGGTAATGTGATATAGTATGTATAGCCAGAAACATCACATTCACATGTATATATGAAATATAGGTAGATGGTGTCGTGTTATATTGACATTTAACCCTTTCACATCTTTTGACTGACCTAGTTCTCCTCTGTAGGACACTGTTATAACCAGAGACTGTGTTAAACTTTTACATTTAAAAAAAGACTTTCTTATATTATTCTTGATCTCTGAATAGAAATTGCTTATTAACTGCTTTCACAAATATTGAAAATCTGTAGTTACAAGGGATACATATAGATGACTTTTGACAGAGGAGAATAATGCAACCTAAAAGACTCTAGGCATTTGAAATGTCAGTGGGAGTAGTAAATTTGGACCTGGACAATTGAAATCAGTATAGTTTTGACTTGGAATTGACAGATTAACAATTCCTTACAGTGAATCTCTGGAGAAGGAAATGGCAACCCACTCCAGTATTCTTTTTTTTTGTTTTAATTTTCATCCATCTTTATTCTTTGACCTGCTTGGGCCTCCTATTGCAGTGGCCTCTCTCACTGCAGAACACCAGCTCTGGGCGCTGGCTCTTAATTGGACACACTGACCCAGCTGCTCCAGCGGCACGTGGGATCTTCCCAGGCCAGGGGTTGAACCAGTACCCCTTGCATTATAAGGTGGACTCTTTACCCACAGGACCACCAAGGAAGCTCCCACTCCAGTATTCTTGCCTGGAGAATCCCACAGACAGAGGAGCCTGGCAAGCTACAGTCCATGGGATTGCAGAGTCAGGCACAACTGAGCACAGCACAGCAGCACAGTGAATATCAGGCTTTGTTCTATTTTATTTTGAAGAGATTTGTTTCTATGCCTAAGGTTTCTGATTATTTATTGCTATTTGATAAGAAATATATATCCTATGTATTTAGGTGAATGAGTTTCCAAGTTGTCATTTACGAAAGTACACAATTTGGTCTGGTATTGCTATATAAGATAATAATTGAGGAATGAAACTGATCATCCACTCCTGGCTTTTTTTTTTTTCTTTTTTTTCCTTCCTCAGTTCATAAGAAACCACTTCAGGAAGTGGAGATCGCTGCCATTACTCACGGTGCCTTGCAGGGGCTAGCCTACCTGCATTCTCATGCATTGATTCATAGGTAAGATTAGAAACCAGTTACATTTTCATTTCAGTTACAGGACTATCTGTTCAAGGAACCTTGAGAATTAGTGCATACTTCAACTTATCTAGTATGACATTTAACCCTTTCACATCTTTTGACTGACCTAGTTCTCCTCTGTAGGACACTGTTATAACCAGAGACTGTGTTAAACTTTTACATTTAAAAAAAGACTTTCTTATATTATTCTTGATCTCTGAATAGAAATTGCTTATTAACTGCTTTCACAAATATTGAAAATCTGTAGTTACAAGGGATACATATAGATGACTTTTGACAGAGGAGAATAATGCAACCTAAAAGACTCTAGGCATTTGAAATGTCAGTGGGAGTAGTAAATTTGGACCTGGACAATTGAAATCAGTATAGTTTTGACTTGGAATTGACAGATTAACAATTCCTTACAGTGAATCTCTGGAGAAGGAAATGGCAACCCACTCCAGTATTCTTTTTTTTTGTTTTAATTTTCATCCATCTTTATTCTTTGACCTGCTTGGGCCTCCTATTGCAGTGGCCTCTCTCACTGCAGAACACCAGCTCTGGGCGCTGGCTCTTAATTGGACACACTGACCCAGCTGCTCCGCGGCACGTGGGATCTTCCCAGGCCAGGGGTTGAACCAGTACCCCTTGCATTATAAGGTGGACTCTTTACCCACAGGACCACCAAGGAAGCTCCCACTCCAGTATTCTTGCCTGGAGAATCCCACAGACAGAGGAGCCTGGCAAGCTACAGTCCATGGGATTGCAGAGTCAGGCACAACTGAGCACAGCACAGCAGCACAGTGAATATCAGGCTTTGTTCTATTTTATTTTGAAGAGATTTGTTTCTATGCCTAAGGTTTCTGATTATTTATTGCTATTTGATAAGAAATATATATCCTATGTATTTAGGTGAATGAGTTTCCAAGTTGTCATTTACGAAAGTACACAATTTGGTCTGGTATTGCTATATAAGATAATAATTGAGGAATGAAACTGATCATCCACTCCTGGCTTTTTTTTTTTTCTTTTTTTTCCTTCCTCAGTTCATAAGAAACCACTTCAGGAAGTGGAGATCGCTGCCATTACTCACGGTGCCTTGCAGGGGCTAGCCTACCTGCATTCTCATGCATTGATTCATAGGTAAGATTAGAAACCAGTTACATTTTCATTTCAGTTACAGGACTATCTGTTCAAGGAACCTTGAGAATTAGTGCATACTTCAACTTTTAGGGTGCCTGAGGATTTATGGGAAGCACGCAGATTGCTCCTGCTTCTGGATGTAAAGAGTGAAGTTGCCAGAATTTAGTTCCTGTTCTTGGTCTCTCCCATATATCCATAAAGACTTATATCATCCCTGTTCTCTAGCTACCTGTTCTCCGGGCTTAGTATTGCATGGAAATTTGAAGAAGAGCCCAGCAACCTTTTGATACTGTGTCTAGAAAAAGAAAAGAAAATTAGCTTTGCTTGCATATGTTTATTTCCTAGCTGAGTTCTTCTCCTTTTCCTCTTGCAAATATCAAGTCAGTCTCATGTAAATATATGCTCTTCTGTCAATTTAAGATTTCTTTTGTATTTCTTTAGCCCATATAGATAGGTATTATCCATATAGGAAGGTATTATCATTTTCATTTTGGCAGATGAAGAAATTGAGACTTAGAACAATTCAAATAATTAGCCCATAGTTTCCTAGCATTTATGTAATAAAAATTGAAACTCAAATTTTGTAACTCCTAACCCATGACTTCCCTCTAAGTTAAATATTCTTTATCACAATCCCACTCTTTTCTTTCCAACCTACTTCCCAGCACTAATTTCTAAACAAAGATGTCATCACCAGTTTGTCCTTCTCTCAGTAAAGAACTTCTAGCACTGTTACAATGAACCTTGGTCAAGTAATGGTATATGAGGTAGGCCTAAAGGATCTGAAATGGCTCAAAATCATAAGAAAAATATTTACATTTACCAGGAAGAAATGAAACTATTAGGTCATAGGTTCCCCTTTTGCTTATTTTTTCATCGCCCTGGAGTAGCTATCACCAATTACTGGTACATACTGCAAAACAGAACTCCCTCAAAATAGGCAGACCAGAATTCCTGTCATGAATCTGGCTTATTCATAAAGAGGAAGAAACCACTTCAGGAAGTGGAGATCGCTGCCATTACTCACGGTGCCTTGCAGGCTAGCCTACCTGCATTCTCATGCATTGATTCATAGGTAAGATTAGAAACCAGTTACATTTTCATTTCAGTTACAGGACTATCTGTTCAAGGAACCTTGAGAATTAGTGCATACTTCAACTTTTAGGGTGCCTGAGGATTTATGGGAAGCACGCAGATTGCTCCTGCTTCTGGATGTAAAGAGTGAAGTTGCCAGAATTTAGTTCCTGTTCTTGGTCTCTCCCATATATCCATAAAGACTTATATCATCCCTGTTCTCTAGCTACCTGTTCTCCGGGCTTAGTATTGCATGGAAATTTGAAGAAGAGCCCAGCAACCTTTTGATACTGTGTCTAGAAAAAGAAAAGAAAATTAGCTTTGCTTGCATATGTTTATTTCCTAGCTGAGTTCTTCTCCTTTTCCTCTTGCAAATATCAAGTCAGTCTCATGTAAATATATGCTCTTCTGTCAATTTAAGATTTCTTTTGTATTTCTTTAGCCCATATAGATAGGTATTATCCATATAGGAAGGTATTATCATTTTCATTTTGGCAGATGAAGAAATTGAGACTTAGAACAATTCAAATAATTAGCCCATAGTTTCCTAGCATTTATGTAATAAAAATTGAAACTCAAATTTTGTAACTCCTAACCCATGACTTCCCTCTAAGTTAAATATTCTTTATCACAATCCCACTCTTTTCTTTCCAACCTACTTCCCAGCACTAATTTCTAAACAAAGATGTCATCACCAGTTTGTCCTTCTCTCAGTAAAGAACTTCTAGCACTGTTACAATGAACCTTGGTCAAGTAATGGTATATGAGGTAGGCCTAAAGGATCTGAAATGGCTCAAAATCATAAGAAAAATATTTACATTTACCAGGAAGAAATGAAACTATTAGGTCATAGGTTCCCCTTTTGCTTATTTTTTCATCGCCCTGGAGTAGCTATCACCAATTACTGGTACATACTGCAAAACAGAACTCCCTCAAAATAGGCAGACCAGAATTCCTGTCATGAATCTGGCTTATTCATAAAGAGGAAGAATGACCCTAACCATGGCTAACAGATATTGATAATATTAATTTTTAACTGTGATTTCTGTGGATTTGACAACTTTAAAATGAATGTGTATAAGGTGCCATTACTGAATGTCAACTTGTTTATGACAGTTTTGCTTGCTTCTGTTTATAAGTGTTCAATTTTCTGTGCCTTTGTTGCCTTAATTTGTTTTTGTTCCATATTACACTTTATATTTTTTAATATGTGAAAGGAATTGAAAAGACAAAAAACTTTTAAAGAATGCTCATTATTTAAATTCAAATTCTTACTGTTTTGATTTAAAAGGCAAGTCAGTGTTAGAGAAAATATATTTTTCTGTTGTACGAGAATTAAATAATGCTTCTTTTTTTTTTAGTTCTCTCTGCCAATGCCTAATATCATCATGAGGAAAGAAACTGAATTTTCAAGGGAAGATTTTTGGAAAAGTTATTGTGGGAGCATTTGAACCTTATATTTTCAACTTGACATAAGTTTTCCTCATTCCCCTCTGCTTTATCTTGCCATTGCCCATCAGCGTACAGTTCTTAGTTCCTAGTACTCATTGCACCTCATACCTTTTTTAAATAGAATAAAGAGTACATCCGCACCTCATTCCAAATTTTCATACTGAAGATTGAATTTTTTGTCATATTTTAAAAAATTTTTGTTGTATAAAATTTCTAATAACTTTAATAGTAACTAGTTGAGATTCTTTGTAATAATACAGTAAAAATGTAATTTCCTAACCCCTAATCCTTGTTTGTTTTGATCTTTCAGGGTCTTCTTTTTACTGTACAGTGTTATTTTTAAGATAACACCTTCTTTATAACATGTACCCTCAAATGACTTAGAGTTGCAGTTACAATTAAAGGCAGAGAGAAAGGGTCACAGGCAAGAAAGAAAAGGTATGTGTGTAGTTGAGGTTTATTGGTAGGTAGTCAATACAGAGTCATTAAAGGTGTTTTTAGGCTCCAAAAATGTTACGAAATTTAGAAAAGAAAAAAAATGTTACAAATGGCACCAATTTTCCCAGCATGAAAAATACTGTTGGTGACTGATTTAGCAACTAGTATGTTTTTGTAAGCCTAGGAACTGAGTAGGTTTCCTTGTCTACTGTGTCTGACTTTTTTCTTGTTTCATTCCTCACCTCTAAAAAAAGCTGTACCTTTTAGTAATTACTATGACCTACCAGTAAGTACACCAAGGAATTTGGGCCCCTTTATAACATGCAGTAATTGCTAAATCCCTTTCTGGCTATCTGAGCAAGGTTTTTTAAAATAATTTTTTGTCGTTAATTTAATTGCATGCTCTGACCTATTCCATAATCAAAACTGAAAAGTAATTTTCTAACCTTCTTATTTTTTTCTATAGGGATATTAAAGCAGGAAACATTCTTCTAACAGAGCCGGGTCAAGTGAAACTAGCTGATTTTGGATCTGCATCAATGGCTTCTCCTGCCAACTCCTTCGTGGGCACACCTTACTGGTATGCGGAATTAGAAAGCACAACATAGTCTTACAGTATGTGTATGTAAACAAGATGAACTCATAGCACTGGTTTTGTTTAGTTCTTCTTTTCTTTTTTTTTTTTTTTTGACAATATCTCAGCATATGCCTCAGATGAGAGAGATTTCATTAGAAAGGAGAGAAACATCACTAGCAAGAAAAAAAAAAGGCACTCAGACTTAGTATAAAATTTCCAGTGACTTTAAATTGTTCAAATAAGATTGATGTCACTGTGTGTAAACTGAGTAGGATTATCAACTCACTGACCAAGCTCAGGTTTTATATTTCATTTGAAGTTTCTTTTGACCTTTTCTCTTCAGGCAGAGTCTCTCTAGGCAAGAGCAAGTTAGTTTCTTTAACCTTTTCTAGCCAATGAGCATAAATTTTACCTTTCAATGAAAGAAATCCATGCTCTTGTTTCTGCTGAATTCTCTGATACTTTATCTCATTTGTCATCCTGACTTAAAGTTTCACCTCACTCTATTCAAGATTCCTTTACTTCATTTCATAGATACAATGGAATTTCACTGTACTTTGGGGAATGACTCATACCCCTGGAAAATTACTTGCCTACTAAAAAAAAAAATCAGCTACTAATTGAATTTTTTCCCACTGTCATTAAGTAACATCTACTATGCAAGTACTTATACACACTAATAGAGAACAAATTATATTAAACTGTATAACCCTTACCCTCCTAATGAAAATCTATTATGGACAAACAAAATAATATTCATTAGTTAGCCAGTTTATTTTTTAAGTTATAACATCTTTGAAATATCTGATTATATATTGCTTTATGTAATTTCATAAAATATTTTTCATATTGTTTAAAGTAGTTTAAGTGTTTCACATATATTAATCCTGTACCCATATCTCTGAGGTAACTATTAAAATTCTCTTCATGTTACAGATGAGGAAACTGTTAACAGTAAAATTAAGTAACTTAGCCAAACTCAAAGGATAGTAAAAGATCTGTTGAAAATGGTTTGTATTTTGAATAGTGGGTTTTTCTTTTTCAAATTATTTATGTAAGAAAATGATATCTTTGTCAAGTAAAACTTTAGAATATGCTCAGAAACATCTATTTCATTGAATCACTTAACTATATGAATTTTGTTTTTAATTGTCAGCTTGAGTTTTGTGAATTATGTTTGACAGGATGGCTCCAGAGGTGATCTTAGCTATGGACGAAGGACAATATGATGGAAAAGTTGATATATGGTCACTCGGGATCACCTGCATTGAAATGGGTGAGCGAAGAGTTGTTTTCATTGTACATTTGAGAACCATTCCCTATTATGATTACTAATTCACCTATCCAGCCCTTAGATACATATATGATAGGTAATGTGAATTTATTATATTTTCCTTATGTTTGGGTATAACATCATAGGATCAGTTTCTCTCTACTAAATTTTCATGTTATTAATTGAAGAAAAAGAGTTGGAACAGATCTTGCAGCTAACCAACATAAAAATACACAATAGTTAGTATTTTCTTTTTTTTAAAGATGTATTTATTTATTCTGGTGGGGTGGGATGGGGAGGGAGGGGAGCAGGCGGGACACTTCTATTGGTCTTTCATTTATCCATTTTCATCCATCTTTGTTCTTTGGCCTGTGTGGGCCTCCCATCGCAGTGGCCTCTGTTGTCGCGGAGCACCGGCTCTGGGCACATGTGCTCCAGAGCTCCGGCTCAGTAATTGGACATATCAGTCCAGCCGCTCCTGGGCACGTGGGATCTTTTAAAACATCTACTATGCAAGTACTTATACACACTAATAGAGAACAAATTATATTAAACTGTATAACCCTTACCCTCCTAATGAAAATCTATTATGGACAAACAAAATAATATTCATTAGTTAGCCAGTTTATTTTTTAAGTTATAACATCTTTGAAATATCTGATTATATATTGCTTTATGTAATTTCATAAAATATTTTTCATATTGTTTAAAGTAGTTTAAGTGTTTCACATATATTAATCCTGTACCCATATCTCTGAGGTAACTATTAAAATTCTCTTCATGTTACAGATGAGGAAACTGTTAACAGTAAAATTAAGTAACTTAGCCAAACTCAAAGGATAGTAAAAGATCTGTTGAAAATGGTTTGTATTTTGAATAGTGGGTTTTTCTTTTTCAAATTATTTATGTAAGAAAATGATATCTTTGTCAAGTAAAACTTTAGAATATGCTCAGAAACATCTATTTCATTGAATCACTTAACTATATGAATTTTGTTTTTAATTGTCAGCTTGAGTTTTGTGAATTATGTTTGACAGGATGGCTCCAGAGGTGATCTTAGCTATGGACGAAGGACAATATGATGGAAAAGTTGATATATGGTCACTCGGGATCACCTGCATTGAAATGGGTGAGCGAAGAGTTGTTTTCATTGTACATTTGAGAACCATTCCCTATTATGATTACTAATTCACCTATCCAGCCCTTAGATACATATATGATAGGTAATGTGAATTTATTATATTTTCCTTATGTTTGGGTATAACATCATAGGATCAGTTTCTCTCTACTAAATTTTCATGTTATTAATTGAAGAAAAAGAGTTGGAACAGATCTTGCAGCTAACCAACATAAAAATACACAATAGTTAGTATTTTCTTTTTTTTAAAGATGTATTTATTTATTCTGGTGGGGTGGGATGGGGAGGGAGGGGAGCAGGCGGGACACTTCTATTGGTCTTTCATTTATCCATTTTCATCCATCTTTGTTCTTTGGCCCCCGTGGGCCTCCCATCGCAGTGGCCTCTGTTGTCGCGGAGCACCGGCTCTGGGTACATGTGCTCCAGAGCTCCGGCTCGATAATTGGACACATCCGTCCAGCCGCTCCTGGGCACGTGGGATCTTCCCAGGCCAGGGATCGAACTGGCACCCCTTGCACTGCAAGGCGGTGTCCTTACCCACTGGACCACCAGGGAAGCCCCAATAGTTAGTATTAATATTTGAAAAATATCCATTCTCCATACCATGAATGAGGATATATATCCTTACTTTATAGTAATATCCACTACTTAATTTATATTCCAGCTTATATAAAGTCCCTCTGGGAAAGTAATAGCAGGCTTATCAAAGATCAAGCTCTAAAAACTGGCCTATAAAGAGAGCAGCCCCCAGTAAAACTTCATATTAAGGTGCTTGCTTTGGGAGCACATATACTAAAATTAGAATGATACAGAGAAGACTAGCATGGTCCCTGTGCAAGGATGACACACAAATTCATGAAGCGTTCCATATTTAAACAAACAAACAAAAGTTCATATTAGGGAATACCCCCAGCAATAACTTCTTACAGAAAAACCCAAACTAACTTTTTGGCCAACCTGATGCTTTAAAATAGAGTTATATAATACACAAAAATTAAAAGACAAGCATAGAATAGTGAAAAGCAGTTGAAACATAACTAACAAACAGAGTATTAGGCCAAAATTTATAAAGAACTCCCACGATTTCTTTATGAAATTTCTTTAGCAAAAAGAAAAAAACAACCTGTAGAAAAATGGACAATGAGTATGATCAAGGAGTTAGCATTGAAAAGAAAACCTAAATGGGCAGCAAGCATCAGAAGATACTCTTCCTCATTATTAATCAGGGAAATGCAAATTAAAACCATTTCATATTTATCAGATTGATTAAAAAAACTTGTCAGAGGTTAATAAACTTGGAGAAGCTGCAAAAGAAAACAGGAAAATCCTGTACACTATTGATAGAAGTGTAAATTGGTATAACCACATCGGAGGGCAAGTTGGCAATATCTGGTAAGGATGATAAGGAAGAGTGTCAGTGACTTAGCACCTCACTTCTAAGTATATGCTTTCGAGACTTTATATGTCTACATTGGATAATGTGTAAGGCTGCAACCTTGTTTATAGGAAAGAAAAGGTGAACACAACCGAAATTCTTGCCCAAAGAATAGATAAATTAATTATGGAGTACCATATAACAGTTAAGGATGAACTGGATCTACATTGTGTCATCATGGATAAATCTCAAATCATAACATTGAACAGTAAATGAGCAACAACAGTCAAAATCACATAACATGAAGGCGGTGTCCTTACCCACTGGACCACCAGGGAAGCCCCAATAGTTAGTATTAATATTTGAAAAATATCCATTCTCCATACCATGAATGAGGATATATATCCTTACTTTATAGTAATATCCACTACTTAATTTATATTCCAGCTTATATAAAGTCCCTCTGGGAAAGTAATAGCAGGCTTATCAAAGATCAAGCTCTAAAAACTGGCCTATAAAGAGAGCAGCCCCCAGTAAAACTTCATATTAAGGTGCTTGCTTTGGGAGCACATATACTAAAATTAGAATGATACAGAGAAGACTAGCATGGTCCCTGTGCAAGGATGACACACAAATTCATGAAGCGTTCCATATTTAAACAAACAAACAAAAGTTCATATTAGGGAATACCCCCAGCAATAACTTCTTACAGAAAAACCCAAACTAACTTTTTGGCCAACCTGATGCTTTAAAATAGAGTTATATAATACACAAAAATTAAAAGACAAGCATAGAATAGTGAAAAGCAGTTGAAACATAACTAACAAACAGAGTATTAGGCCAAAATTTATAAAGAACTCCCACGATTTCTTTATGAAATTTCTTTAGCAAAAAGAAAAAAACAACCTGTAGAAAAATGGACAATGAGTATGATCAAGGAGTTAGCATTGAAAAGAAAACCTAAATGGGCAGCAAGCATCAGAAGATACTCTTCCTCATTATTAATCGGGGAAATGCAAATTAAAACCATTTCATATTTATCAGATTGATTAAAAAAACTTGTCAGAGGTTAATAAACTTGGAGAAGCTGCAAAAGAAAACAGGAAAATCCTGTACACTATTGATAGAAGTGTAAATTGGTATAACCACATCGGAGGGCAAGTTGGCAATATCTGGTAAGGATGATAAGGAAGAGTGTCAGTGACTTAGCACCTCACTTCTAAGTATATGCTTTCGAGACTTTATATGTCTACATTGGATAATGTGTAAGGCTGCAACCTTGTTTATAGGAAAGAAAAGGTGAACACAACCGAAATTCTTGCCCAAAGAATAGATAAATTAATTATGGAGTACCATATAACAGTTAAGGATGAACTGGATCTACATTGTGTCATCATGGATAAATCTCAAATCATAACATTGAACAGTAAATGAGCAACAACAGCAAAATCACAAGAGTGCAGGTACAGCATGATACCAATTATGAAAATTTTATAAGCAACTTGATATATTATTTTTGAGTATACATATAACACTAATAAAAAATGACATAAATGTAAGAGATATGATATCAGGACAATAAACTTTGGAGGGTGGAAGAGTAATAGTTATATCAACTTATTGAGTTTATTTTAGAAGAAAAGTATTATTCCTATTTTTGTCATTTATATTCTAAAATGAACCAAAATTTTACTTTGTAACACTGAAACTATAGCAGCATTTCCTCAGTTATACCACTTTACAGGGATGTTCTCCCAGTTGAACATTACAGCTAATTAGTGCCCACCCATTGTTTTCATAAGATTTTTTCATACCAAAATCTTTTAAATATGTAACATGGATTTGCCATATACACCTTTATGATGATTCATGATCATCGTATCAGTTTTTATACTATATAGTGGTAGTAATGACTGGAGTTTCCAACAGCAGTCGCTATTAGCAAAATAGTTGCAGGTCCTAGGAGATATCTTAGTATTTCCTCTCCTTAGAGAGTCTCTTGAATGTGCTTAATTTTTTATTTTTTTTTTATAAAATTAACTTAAATACACATAACAACATGCTATCTATATCGGCCTAACTTTGATTGCCTTTTATAAAATAATTTATTGAATCAAAGAACAATGTAACGGGGCTTCCCTGGTGGTTCAGTGGTAAAGAGTCTGCCTTGCAGTGCAAAGGGCACTGGTTCGATCCCTGACCCGGGAAGATCCCCCTTGCCGCGGAACAATTACGAGCCGGCGCTCTGGAGCGCATGCGCCTAGAGTCGGTGCTCTGCAACGAGAAAGGCCACTGCGATGGGAAGCCCACACAGGCCAAAGAGTAAGAATAGATGAAGGTAAATAAATGAAAGACCAATAAAAGAGGCCAAAATTAAAAAAGAAAAAAAAGAGCAAAGTAACCTTCTGTCAAACTGTCTTATACTCCACAACAGCTGGTCCTTAAAATTGATAGATGTTAGTATCACATTATGCCTAAGAGCATAGGTTCTGTCGTCAGAGTTAGAATTCTAAGTTTTGATTCCAGCTCTGCCATTTTGTAGTTATATGACTTTGGTCAAGATATTTTAACTGTCTACAAAATTTGCCTAATAAGATCTCCTACCTCAAGGGCATTGTCTGGATTAAATGAAAATGTGGACTTACTGTGCTTAATATTGAATCTGGTGTATAGTATGTGTTCAGTAAATGTTAGGCATCATCAGCACAATGCTAGTAGTCTATGTCATATTTCACCAAAATTTTAATTTACGTTTTAACATCTCTTTAAACTGGGAAGTATTTTACAGGCAACAGCATTTAATGATTATAATAGGCAGCAAATAGTGGTTCATCTTAAATTGTGATGCAGCTTATTGTCAGTGAAATGTTAGATTCAGAGAAAGATGACAGTACATGCTCAGTAATTTTCTGTGTGTCTGAGGTTTAATGAAATTCCAGGTACAGACAGTATACCTAAATTGTACTTTTAATGTTGTAATTGCAATGAAAGTTATTTACTGTGACTAAATAATGTGTAGTCCCCTTTCCTCTTTTTTCTGCGGGGGTGTGGAGGGGGCACTTCTATTCGTCTTTCATTTATTTATTTTCATCCATCTTTGTTCTTTGGCCCGTGTGGGCCTCCCATTGCAGCGGCCTCTCTCGTCACAGAGCACCAGCTCTGGGCACATGCACTCCACAGCTCCGGCTTGGTAGTTGGACACATCCATCCAGCCGTTCCGCAGCACGGGGAATCTTCCTGGGCCAGGGATTGAACCGGCGCCGCTTGCACTGCAAGGCGGGGTCCTTACCCACTGGACCACCAGGGAAGCCCATCCCCTTTCCTTTTGATGTCTCCTCTATAGCAGTGTGTATTCTTAAGAAACCCCCAATATGTACTTGGAATCACTAAGGTATCATCAGAAAGCAAGAAGATGATGATTTTACTGGTACTGTACCTCTTTTCTGGATCAGGCTCCAAGATTCCTAAGTGGTTAAACCTGTTTTACAAATTATCTTTGCTAACTTGATCTTCCACTGAAAAAAACTAAATTCATGCTTCCTTGGAAAATTCTTGGACATTAAAATTGTCCAGTCACCAGATATTTTATTTTTTGAGATTACTTCAAAAGAAAATAATCTGATGCTTTTCTGTTTAAACTAGACCATTAATTCACCAGCACAGATCATGGTAGAAGCTGGCAAATGGTTCATCAGCATTGACAGGAAATTGACTGTTCAGAAATGAATTCTCCAACGGGTGGTGGTGGGGGACATAAATGTTGTCATATAATTTCTCTATGTATGTTGAGGGAATAGGGATATATTTAGTCTTGCAGAGCTTCTTCTTCTTTTAAATTAAAAAAAATTGTTTGAAATACCCATACTATCTTTATAAAATGTACAGGGTTTTTGAAGAGCCACTGAGGTCTAGTGAAAGGACAGATCTAGGGGCCTTATTAATAATTAAATTGGATTTTGTTGTTCCTTCATCCTCCTGTTTCTAAATTTCTGCTTTCTTCTTTCATTAGTTCCCCTTCCTTACTGTTTCTCCTGTGAAATTCAAGGAGCTTGAACTGTATACCTTTTGCCAGTGAGTGAGAGGGTTCCTACCCTTCTAATAGTGAATGAAGCCATCAAATAGTATCTTATGTAAGCCCCAAGACTTAAGTAACTTCTCAGTCATCATTGTGATTCTTGCTGCACAAAGATTCTTTGTTTACAGAGTTTCTTCTTTGCCTTAATTTGCCTTACTTTCATTTATTTATTTTGGGGCCACCAAATATATATACCATGTGCTATGCTCATCTGTGGGAATGCAGAGGTGAACATAGTAGACTTTGTCCCTCATGAAAAGGACACACATTGGCAAAGAGGGGGACAAATTGTGTCTCAGAATAAAGTGCCAGAGGTAGCCAGGTACATGTTAGTAAAGGCCAGAAGACTATGTTCAGTAATCTAGACTTTGTCCCTAAGAATGATGGGACTCCACTGATGGTTACATGATGACTTCCTGCTTCCACATGGCTTCAAATACTTGAAACTGTCAGAAGGCCAAGCTCTAGAAACTTAGCTTTCTCGAATCTACCTCCTAAAAAATAAAATAAACCTGAGACATTTTCTTTTTTTGTCTTCTATGCTTGAAACAGGTATAAAATCCCTTTGTGCACACTGCAACTTTCAAATTTCCATATGTTAACAGTCCATGTTCCTATAATACTGATATCTGTTTGGTGAGAGTAAAGTATTCTTTTGAGAAATTAATGAAAAATATTAATGGAATCATAGGCTGTTTATCAGAGATCATTTACTTAAGACTATAAGAGGCCCCTTTAGAGGATCACTAATAAATTTAGTTGGCTTCTGCTGGAGCTCTGCCAACAGCTTAAAGTTCACTGTTCTCCACATTATTCATGCTGGGTTTTGTGGGGAATTTTGGTTTTGTTCTACCACTCTGGCTTTTCAGAAGTTTTTGCTTCTATGAGTAAAAATGTCTTCCCTGTAACTTCTTGTTTCCTGCCTTTCGTTCTTTTTCTATTTCTTGGAATTACATAGAATAAATTGAATTCACCTTTTTAAAAGTGGTTAAATCTTTACTTAAAAACTGAGATAGGGCTTCCCTGGTGGTCCAGTGGGTAGAGTCCACCTTGCAGTGCAAGGGTCAGCAGTTTGATCCCTGGGCTGGGAAGATCCCACATGCAGTGTAAAGGCTGGACTGGTATGTCCAATTGCGATCCAGCACTCTGGAGTGCATGCGCCCAGAGCTGGTGCTCTGCAACGAGAGAGGCTACTGCAATGGGAGGCCCACACATGCCAAAGAATTAAAAAAAAAAAAAAAAATGGATGAAAATAAGTATAAATAAAAAAGGTCTGATGGGGAAAAGGAAAAAAAAATTAAAAAAACAAACAAACCAAGATACTCTGATGAAACCTAAGATCAGATTGTGAATTGTGAAGCAGAACTACGTAAAGAGTCCATTAGAATAAGAGTGGTGCAATGAGATAGTGACTTATCTTCTGTGACATGATAACTAGTAAATAGCGTAAAATTCACAGTACTGAGAACTAGGACATTGTTGCTTTCCTTTGATCCACAAATGGACCATCTACTATGTGAATAGCATCTTATTACGTATGCTAGAGAATAAATAAAAGAATAAGAGTATTAGTGTTTTAAAATCTTGCTCTTAGAGTTTATGATTTGTTTTGTGTGAGAAGATTTGTATGTTTATGTAAATGCAGTTGGAGAGCACATGCCAAGTAAGCACCCTACTGAAAAAACAATTCCAAAGAAGAGTTCATGGTGGGCTGGGGTGGAGTAAATTTTCTTCTAAGAAATAACTGACTTACTGACTTTCACCTTAGAAGGGGATGGTTTGGAGTACACCTATCAGAGATCATTTACTTAAGACTATAAGAGGCCCCTTTAGAGGATCACTAATAAATTTAGTTGGCTTCTGCTGGAGCTCTGCCAACAGCTTAAAGTTCACTGTTCTCCACATTATTCATGCTGGGTTTTGTGGGGAATTTTGGTTTTGTTCTACCACTCTGGCTTTTCAGAAGTTTTTGCTTCTATGAGTAAAAATGTCTTCCCTGTAACTTCTTGTTTCCTGCCTTTCGTTCTTTTTCTATTTCTTGGAATTACATAGAATAAATTGAATTCACCTTTTTAAAAGTGGTTAAATCTTTACTTAAAAACTGAGATAGGGCTTCCCTGGTGGTCCAGTGGGTAGAGTCCACCTTGCAGTGCAAGGGTCAGCAGTTTGATCCCTGGGCTGGGAAGATCCCACATGCAGTGTAAAGGCTGGACTGGTATGTCCAATTGCGATCCAGCACTCTGGAGTGCATGCGCCCAGAGCTGGTGCTCTGCAACGAGAGAGGCTACTGCAATGGGAGGCCCACACATGCCAAAGAATTAAAAAAAAAAAAAAAAATGGATGAAAATAAGTATAAATAAAAAAGGTCTGATGGGGAAAAGGAAAAAAAAATTAAAAAAACAAACAAACCAAGATACTCTGATGAAACCTAAGATCAGATTGTGAATTGTGAAGCAGAACTACGTAAAGAGTCCATTAGAATAAGAGTGGTGCAATGAGATAGTGACTTATCTTCTGTGACATGATAACTAGTAAATAGCGTAAAATTCACAGTACTGAGAACTAGGACATTGTTGCTTTCCTTTGATCCACAAATGGACCATCTACTATGTGAATAGCATCTTATTACGTATGCTAGAGAATAAATAAAAGAATAAGAGTATTAGTGTTTTAAAATCTTGCTCTTAGAGTTTATGATTTGTTTTGTGTGAGAAGATTTGTATGTTTATGTAAATGCAGTTGGAGAGCACATGCCAAGTAAGCACCCTACTGAAAAAACAATTCCAAAGAAGAGTTCATGGTGGGCTGGGGTGGAGTAAATTTTCTTCTAAGAAATAACTGACTTACTGACTTTCACCTTAGAAGGGGATGGGGCCAAACTTTGCTTACATTGATCCTCCTTTTTCCCCTCTACCTGCACTTGTACCAGTTCACTGGCCTGGATGAGCCTTCAGATGTTTATTGGATTGAATTACTTTATCTCCCATACTCTGCTGGTGATGATTAAGATGTTCCATAGTCACTTTTTTTTCATTCATCGCCTCTGCTCTCTGATTTTTTTTCAATTAATACATGTTTTTATTATAAATAAGACACATACACACAAAGATGTTCATACCTCTTGTGGGAAAATAGAATCTAGTCTTTTGAAGATACATGAGAAAAAAAAAAAATTTTTTTTTAAGATTTATTTATTTATTTACTTTGGGCGGGAGGAGGGAGGGGAGTGGGCGGGCCACTTCTATTGGTCTTTCATTTCTCTATTTTCATTCATCTTCCTTCTTTGGCTCCTGTGGGCCTCCCATCACAGTGGCGTCTGTCGTTGCAGAGCACTGGCTCTGGGCGCATGCGCCCCAGAGCTCCGGCTCGGTGATTGGACACATCAGTCCAGCCGCTCCGCGGCACGTGGGATCTTCCCAGGCCAGGGATCGAACCGGCGGCCCTTGCACTGCAAGGCGGTGTCCTTACCCACTGGACTACCAGGGGAAGCCCGAGAAAAATTTTTTTACTCTCTTGAAATGGGTTCTCTTGGGAGCTTTCCCAGTGTACTTGAAGATGACCAGCAGCTTCTTCTGAATGGCTATCCGGAGTGACCTTAGAGATTAAAATAAGTGGATTATGCAGCATGATGGTAATAACAAGCTATTGATTTAGTGTCCAAGCTTGCTCACAGTTCCTTATTTCTCTGTCTGCATGATGTCTTTCAAGAACTGCTTTATTGTGTTTCTCTTCTTTCAGCGGAACGGAAGCCCCCTCTTTTCAACATGAATGCAATGAGTGCCTTATATCACATTGCCCAGAATGATTCCCCCACGTTACAGTCTAATGAATGGTAAGACTGAGATGTCGTTTTAAATCTCTAAGAAAATCACCATATGTGTTTGGCATCATTAAATTATTTTAAATATCTGATCTAGAAAGCATTTCATTCCTTCATTGTATGTTATGATAACTGAGATTGGCGTTTTATAAGCCTGAACTTTCTGCACACACAGACACACACACACGCTATCACTGCCCCCACTGTCTTGTACTGTGTTAATGTGTGTAGTAACTGAAATTCTACATATACGCCCTGCTACCTTCCTAACAAGTCTAGTGTCTTAGTCATGATGGTCTTATATTGATTATTTCAGCCTTATCATTTCTCAGCAAGGATAAAGTACCCTCTCTGATGTCATTATTCCAGTTGTCATTTTTTTTTTTTATTATATGTGTATTTAAATATGTTGAAACAAAACAAATACTATCTTCGGACGATGTATTGCTCCTTGCTGAAAATTGTTTAATTAATTAATTATTAAAGTTATCAGGACTTCCCTGGTGGTCCAATGGCTGATTCCACGCTCCCAATGCAGGGTGCCTTGATTCAATCCCTGGCAAGGAAACTAGATCCCCCATGCTGAAAATAAGATCTGATGCAGCCAAATAAATAAGTAAACATTAAAAAATAATTATTAAAGTTATAAAAAAACATTTTGGTAACTGTCGGAATCACAGAGCTATAATAAAAGGGAAGTGTCCAAGAAAAGTAGATAGAATGGAATTTTTTAGAGAGAAAGTATTTTCATCCAGAAAGCATACTCCTAGGTTCTCTGTCCCCTATTTTCTAAGTTTCACTACCCAGTTATAGGTTGTGGGTGATGAAAGAGTTACCATTTGGTCATGAAGAATATAGGCTTTAGACTTGTGAGAGATACTATCTTTGGAAAGAAAAATGTATATAAAACTTATAAAAATGTATATGTTTTATATATATATATTTAATTTTCTGAGATGTATTACACTTTGACCTTGCTTGTATCAGAAGATACATTTATGTGTCGACTGACTTGAAATTGTCCACATTCATTATCCTAAAGAATTAATTTTATATACTTCAAACTTGAAAATAGTTCAGTTATCCTGATATTCCAAAGAAAATTTTTTTTTAAATTTTGGCCTCTTTTACGGCTTTTTTATTTATTTTCATCCATCTTTTTAAAAAATTTTTGTCTTTTTTTTTTTTTTGATTTTTATCCATTTGTTTTCATCCATCATTATTCTTTGGCATGCGTGGGCCTCCCATCAGTGGCCTCTCTCTTTGCAGAGCTTTGGGCGCATGCACTCCAGAGTGCTGGTTCGCAATTGGACACAGCAGTCCGCCACTCCACAGCACGTGGGATCTTCCAGGGCCAGAGGTCGAACCGGTGCCCCTTGCACTGCATGGCGGACTCTTCATCCACTAGACCACCAGGAACCCCTGTTTTCGCCCATCTTTATTATTTGGCCTTTGTGGGCCTCACATTGCAGTGGCATCCCTCGTTGCAGAGCACCGGCTCTGGGTACATGTGCTCCAGAATGGCTCGCAATTGGACACATCCGTCCAGCCGCTCTGCGGCACGTGGAACCTTCCCAGGCTAGGGATTGAACCAGCGTGCCCTGCATTGCAAGGTGGCCTCTCTACCCACTGGACCACCAGGGAGGCCCTCCAAAATATTTTATTAAAAACCTCCTAAAACAAAAAATTTTCCCTTAGATGAAAATTATTTAAAGTGATCAGTGTGTCACACAGACCCTAATTTTATTTTCTTTCAATGTATGTCACACACAGGACAGACTCCTTCAGGAGGTTTGTTGATTACTGCTTGCAGAAAATGCCTCAGGAAAGACCAACATCAGCGGAACTATTACGGGTAACTTTTCAAACTTATATTTGAGGAGAGGGATTTCAAGTCATGTTGCACTGGAATATAGTAGATCATTCCTGTGGTAGCTCATCATGACTGACTAGATTAAAACACACTGCCTTGCCATTTAAAATCCAGGAATAATGGCTAGGCATACAGGTAGCAAGATTATCACAAGATATGTGCTATATATTCCCCATGGATAGGTTTCCCCCTGTGTTCTCCCTTTTTCTCCCCACCCCAACACCACCTTTTTACCTTATGACAAAGAACGTTTCTCTTTGCTCTGATCATCATTGGGATGTTCGGATGACTAATACCTGCTGAGATTCAGTGCAAAGTTTTCAGGACAGAGTCCTCCAGTGGTTCAGATACCACTTCTGGGATTTCAGTTAGTTTGTTGCCAAATTATCAGATAGTGAAGATATATAATAAACATATAAAACAGACATTTACGTAGCATTACATCATACATGTGGGTGACAAGACTATCGTGTTAATTGCATTCATTTGATTTAACTTTTGAGGATCTCTTGTCACGTAACATTGTATTATAGACTATGTACTTAGGTAGTATTCCATTAATATCAGTGAAGTATGTGGAAGTTTTTTTTAAACAATATAAATATATTTTATTGGCCACAAAATAGTCCTGGTTCCTTTAATCTTTTCCTGCATGTGTGTTTTTCAGGTTTTTTGTTTGTTCCTTTGCTTACGAAAAACTCAGAATTGTGTTGCCTAAATTTGTGAAGCTTAAACATGTCAGCTGCTTTATAATTACACCTTGGCTAAATAAAATAATTGTTGATTTATATTTTCTTTTAATCAGAATGCTTATTTTGTTACTTGCTGGCTTTGAGTGTTTCTGAAGAGCTAGGCCTGAAGCTGACTAGCTTTTCAACCCAGAAGTAAATGTGTTCTTCTTGTAACAGGTCACAAGAATATGATGACAGAACCAACAAAGCAATGGACTCTATCATATTCTCTTTTGATTTAGAGCCATTACATGTTCTAGATATGAACACAGACAGTAGAAATCCAGAAACACAAAACAGTGTCTTTATTACTTTGGAAGAGGTGAAGATTTAAAAATACAGGATTCAAATAGCAGTTTAGAGAGAGAAAAAAGGAAAATAATAAATTTAGGCTGCAAATTAAGGAGCAAAAAAAAAAAAAGCATCAAAGAATAAAATACTACAAGTATTCAAAGATGATATTTTAGGGCACAGACAACAAATGGGCAGAGGTAAAGAAAGAAAATGAAAGGGAACAATTATAGATAGATTAAAATCATCCCATAAGCAGCAAACCAATATAATAAAACCACCCATTTAGGATGTTTCCAATGATGGACATCCCTAGTGATATAAAATGAAATGCAAAAGAAAATGTCTAAAGATGATTATAGAAAAGATGACATGTGAAAGACAGAGGAGATATATATTCCAACCTGCTGAAAGTGCAAAGTTTTCAGGACAGAGTCCTCCATTTCAATAATCTGGGATTTCAGTTAGTTTGTTGCCAAATTATCAGATAGTGAAGATATATAATAAACATATAAAACAGACATTTACGTAGCATTACATCATACATGTGGGTGACAAGACTATCGTGTTAATTGCATTCATTTGATTTAACTTTTGAGGATCTCTTGTCACGTAACATTGTATTATAGACTATGTACTTAGGTAGTATTCCATTAATATCAGTGAAGTATGTGGAAGTTTTTTTTAAACAATATAAATATATTTTATTGGCCACAAAATAGTCCTGGTTCCTTTAATCTTTTCCTGCATGTGTGTTTTTCAGGTTTTTTGTTTGTTCCTTTGCTTACGAAAAACTCAGAATTGTGTTGCCTAAATTTGTGAAGCTTAAACATGTCAGCTGCTTTATAATTACACCTTGGCTAAATAAAATAATTGTTGATTTATATTTTCTTTTAATCAGAATGCTTATTTTGTTACTTGCTGGCTTTGAGTGTTTCTGAAGAGCTAGGCCTGAAGCTGACTAGCTTTTCAACCCAGAAGTAAATGTGTTCTTCTTGTAACAGGTCACAAGAATATGATGACAGAACCAACAAAGCAATGGACTCTATCATATTCTCTTTTGATTTAGAGCCATTACATGTTCTAGATATGAACACAGACAGTAGAAATCCAGAAACACAAAACAGTGTCTTTATTACTTTGGAAGAGGTGAAGATTTAAAAATACAGGATTCAAATAGCAGTTTAGAGAGAGAAAAAAGGAAAATAATAAATTTAGGCTGCAAATTAAGGAGCAAAAAAAAAAAAAGCATCAAAGAATAAAATACTACAAGTATTCAAAGATGATATTTTAGGGCACAGACAACAAATGGGCAGAGGTAAAGAAAGAAAATGAAAGGGAACAATTATAGATAGATTAAAATCATCCCATAAGCAGCAAACCAATATAATAAAACCACCCATTTAGGATGTTTCCAATGATGGACATCCCTAGTGATATAAAATGAAATGCAAAAGAAAATGTCTAAAGATGATTATAGAAAAGATGACATGTGAAAGACAGAGGAGATATATATTCCAACCTGTTATCTCTAAAGAAGAAAGTAGAAGAGATTAAATGATACACCTAAAGATATACTTTCTTGGAAATAAATGTTAGGATCTTTATTTGAGTCGATTTATTTTAAATGTATGTATGTAGCTAGCTATGCCAAATCTTAGTTGTGGCATGCAGGATCTAGTTCCATGACCAGGATTGAACGTGTGTCCCCTGCATTGGGAGCACTGAGTCTTAGCCACTGGACCACCAGGCAGGGCCCCCTGACTTACTCTTTATTTGATTTCATAAGCCAAGTCAAGTGAGCCTATCATTTAATCAGCAATGTTTATTGATTTTTTACTGGGTGCCATGCCCTATCATACAGTGATACAGAAATAGTCCCTGCCCTCCTGGAACTTATATTCTAATAAAGGAGTAAGAAAACAAACAAACAATTTTATTTATTTATTTTTTCCCATCATTGATTTATTGGCTGTACCTCACAGCATGTGGGATCTTAGTTCCCTGACCAGGGATCAAACCCATGCCCCCTGCAGTGGAAGCTTGGAGTCTTAACCACTGAACCACCAGGGAAGTCCCAAATGAACAAATAATTTGATATAATGTCAGAAAAATAAGGCAAAGACTGGGGTAAAGACTAACAGGAGCTGCCGATTTAGACAAGGCATTTCTAGGGAGGTGAAACTGATCTTCAGTGATAAACAAACCCCACCCCTTAGGAAGCTCCTAAACTCTAAGGATAAAGAAAGATGCATAACAAACTGAAAAAATTTTTATTTAGTGTTGGAAAAATGAGTTGGCTTCAAATGTGCCTCTTTTGGAACATTCAAAACCAGAAAACAGTAACAAAAGGAAAAGACTAACAAAAGGAAATGAAAATGTAAACCAAGGATTTGTGACTTAGAAACTCAGCTGGTAAAGAACCCACTTGGCAGTGCAGGAGACACAGAAGAATCAGGGTCAATCCCTGAGTTGGGAAGATCCCCTAAAGAAGGAAATGGCAACCCACTCCAGTATTCCTGCCTGAAAAGTTCCATGGACAGAGAAGACTGGTGGGCTACAGTTCATGGGGTCACAAGGAGTCAGACATGACTGAGCACACACATAAAAGGTGCTCTTCAATGATAAACACAGCTGACATTTTCAAACCTCACAAATTTTAAGTGATTTTCCTTTCTTAAAAGTTTTTTCTCAATTGCTCAGTTACAAAATCCAGCCAATCTATCAATGAAACATAAAAAGCCAGAGATTAAAATAAAGAATTTTAAAAAATAAAATAAAATAAAAAGCAAGAGGAAGGGTTTTTGAACCAATGGTAGTAAACTGTTCTACCATGTTTTTTTTTAATTAGTGTGTTTTTATTATTGTTTCATATTACTTCATGCAGAACTATCTCATCCTCACTAATGGCTCCATTATATACTCAGATGGTCTGTAGTTTTTGTAATCAACTCATTTATGGTGTTGACAGTCTTTTGTTACCATAAACTGTGCTGGAATGAATATCCTTACATATATGTGTCAGTTTGGACCTGTATATACAGATATCCAAAGAATAAATTCCTAGAAGTAGAATTGCTAGTCAAATGGAATGTGAATTTTGAATAAATAAATGTCTTTCTTACATTGACAAGCCATTTCTACTTCCTTTTCTGTGAATCCTCTATGATCTTTCCCATTTGTCTGTTAGGTTGTTGGGGGGTTTTTTCCTCCTTATTAATTTGTAGTAGGTCTTGCAAATATTTTTTAATTTCTGTTTTGACAGTCTTTTTTCTGGGATGTTTTGAGGAAGTGCAGAAATTTCCTATAAGGAATTCAACTTTTTTTTCCTCCAGTTGGCTATCTAGTTGTTCCTATATACATTTTTTTTCTTTTTTTTTTAAATTTTAGCTTGAGGTTTCTTTTTTTTTAGTTTGTTTATTTTGGGCTATTCTGGGTTTTCACTGCTGCCACAGGCTCTTCTGTAGTTGCAAGGAGTGGAGGCTACTCTCTAGTTCAGGTGAGCAGGCCTTTTGTTGTTGTGACTTTTCTTGTTGTGGAACTCCGGTCAAGGGTTCACAGGCTTCAGTAGTTGCAGCACATGGACGCAGTAGTCATGGCTCTAGAGCACAGCCTCAGTCGTTATGGCTCGTGGGCTTAGTTGTTCTGCAGCGTGTGGGATCTTCTCAGATCAGGGATCAAACTCGTGTCTCTTGCATTGACAGGAGAACTCTTTACCATGGAAGCTCCTTCCCATATATTTTTAAATAATCCATCTTTTCCTCATATTATCTTCCTGATGTTAAATTGTTACCTTCAGAAAGACTTAAATACAGAACTACAGTAAAATCATTGCTGCAGTTAAGAAGCAGAAAGTAAATATTATACACATTGACAATGAAAGAATTGACAATGTAAAAATAATAGTGTACATAGAAAAAAAGGGGTCGGAAGGAAATGTAAATGTACTAATTTCCCTGTTTTTCAGTGTAGATGGTCAGTAATAGTTCTTAAATTGAAAGTCTTTTTAAAATAACTCTAATCTTGTAAAGCTTTTTATCATCTTTTTTTTTTTTCTCCTTAACTTTAGAGGGCTTTTAGGAACTGATAACTCTTGGTAAAGAAATTATAACTAGCACTGACAGTCATCTTACTTCAGGCTCTTCTAATTCTATGAAATTCAAATATACCTTAATTTAATAGACTATTTTTTAAATTACCATATATAGGGCTTCCCTGTTGGTCCATTGGGTAGAGAGTCCACCTTGCAATGCAAGGGGCACTGGTTTGATCCCTGGCCCGGGAAGATCCCACATGCTATGGAGCAGCTGGACCGGTGTGCCCAATTAGGAGCCAGTGTTCTGAAGCGCATGTGTCCAGAGCCAGTGCTCTGCAGAGAGGGAAGCCACTGCAGTGGGAGGCTCACACAGGCCAAAGAATAAAGATGGGTGAAAATAAATAAATAAATAACCAATTAAAGAGTCCACAATTTAAAAATAAATAAATAAATTACCATGTATGATAAGTTTCACATGTAAAATTATTTCTGTTATCATTCTGGGAGGGGAGAGTGTCTGAACTGATAGTTCACGATTTAATATTTATTTCTGCAGTGGCAGAATTTTGAGTGATTTTCGTTTACTTTCTACTCAGTTCAGGTGAGCACTTTGGGCTTTTTTTAGGTCAAGGGTTCACAGGCTTCAGTAGTTGCAGTCGTTATGGCTCGGGCCTCAGTCGTTATGGCTCGTGGGCTTAGTTGTTCTGCAGCGTGTGGGATCTTCTCAGATCAGGGATCAAACTCGTGTCTCTTGCATTGACAGGAGAACTCTTTACCATGGAAGCTCCTTCCCATATATTTTTAAATAATCCATCTTTTCCTCATATTATCTTCCTGATGTTAAATTGTTACCTTCAGAAAGACTTAAATACAGAACTACAGTAAAATCATTGCTGCAGTTAAGAAGCAGAAAGTAAATATTATACACATTGACAATGAAAGAATTGACAATGTAAAAATAATAGTGTACATAGAAAAAAAGGGGTCGGAAGGAAATGTAAATGTACTAATTTCCCTGTTTTTCAGTGTAGATGGTCAGTAATAGTTCTTAAATTGAAAGTCTTTTTAAAATAACTCTAATCTTGTAAAGCTTTTTATCATCTTTTTTTTTTTTTCTCCTTAACTTTAGAGGGCTTTTAGGAACTGATAACTCTTGGTAAAGAAATTATAACTAGCACTGACAGTCATCTTACTTCAGGCTCTTCTAATTCTATGAAATTCAAATATACCTTAATTTAATAGACTATTTTTTAAATTACCATATATAGGGCTTCCCTGTTGGTCCATTGGGTAGAGTCCACCTTGCAATGCAAGGGGCACTGGTTTGATCCCTGGCCCGGGAAGATCCCACATGCTATGGAGCAGCTGGACCGGTGTGCCCAATTAGGAGCCAGTGTTCTGAAGCGCATGTGTCCAGAGCCAGTGCTCTGCAGAGAGGGAAGCCACTGCAGTGGGAGGCTCACACAGGCCAAAGAATAAAGATGGGTGAAAATAAATAAATAAATAACCAATTAAAGAGTCCACAATTTAAAAATAAATAAATAAATTACCATGTATGATAAGTTTCACATGTAAAATTATTTCTGTTATCATTCTGGGAGGGGAGAGTGTCTGAACTGATAGTTCACGATTTAATATTTATTTCTGCAGTGGCAGAATTTTGAGTGATTTTCTTTTACTTTCTTTGGATTTATCTGTTATTTAAATGTTCAAAGTAAACATATTTCCAAGAACAGTGAAAGCATTCTTTGAAAATGATCTGAGAACCTTTCAGTCCTATGGGTTTAGAGAACAGTGAGGAGATGGGATTGCAGGCAGAGAGAACAGGAAAAAATACTTGCAGGTGTGAAACCTATGGCAGAAACAAGGAAGGTCTGGATGCTGCATTGGGTGGAAAGAAGAGTAACTACATTGGAACCTAGAAATTCAAGCAGGAACTGACGCAAGGGGCCAAACTTACAATGGAGACAGTGAGATGTTTTTAAGACACTGAATATATAGGTTTTACAATACTTCAGGGTGTAACTATCTCATACAATTAGAAATCCAGGATATTAGGAAATGTTAGGAGCAGTCCAGAGCTGTAAGCAGCTCAATAGCTCCTCCTGTCTTCCTATCCTAATATTTTACCATCCTTTGCACGTGACTTTCGTCTTCTTGGTCACAAAATAGCTCCTGAGTCTGTGGGATTCGGTCTTTATTTCAGGCAGGAGAAAGAGGCAGGGCAAAGAGTAAAACACCATCTCTTCCTATGCTTAGCTTTTTATTCTGGAAAACAAAGGCTTCCTCTGGAGTTTCTGCCTGTATCTCAGAATTTGGCCAGAATTCAGTGACACTGCTATCTGTAACAGCAAAGAAAGGTGGATCCCAGCTCTTTTACTTTCTACTCCTTACAGGAAAGAAAGGCAAGGAAAAGAGGTTGGAATGGAAGATTTATGGGCCACAGTGTCTATCACAAGGAATGCCATGACCACCTCATTGGTAGACCATCAGAAAACAAGCCCCCAAATAAAGAAACCTGGGTTAGCACCCTAGCTCTTCTGTTGTTTAGCTGTGTAAACCACTTAATGTCTCTAAATTTCCTCACCTTGGAAATAACAGAATATCTAAGGGCTATTCCTCCTCTAAAACTGAGTATCTTAGGTTATAGCTTGAAGTTTACAAAAATCTGATTTGTTCATCTAATTGCAAGCACTGGAGTAGCCAAATAATTTTACTTTTTCCCTTTCATTCTCCTCTTCAAATAGGCAGACTTCACTTCCTTCCAGGAATGGTGTTTCATATTCAGTAAGGATTCTTTGCAGAGAGATATTTTATTAAAATAGGAGCAAAAGCCACAGTTCCCCGAACAGCAAAGTCAGGGTGAAGAACCGCAAGACATCCACTTTTTTTTCTCACAGTGGTTCTGTTCCTTTTTTTATATCTGTCTAGCTTACAAAAAAATTAAATCCATTCCATCATCTGAGGCCTACCTCGTTATATCATTTTCTCAGTATCTTCAAATTATAATTTCACATAAGTGAATTTTCCGTGTAAATGAAACTTCTCCTTTAAAAAACAAAATTTCTTCCTCCTTCTTTTGATTATTTTGTGTGGTAATCTTGTCAAAATACATGATATGGGGCTTCCCCTGGTGGTCCAGTGGGTAAGGACACCTCCTTGCAGTGCAAGGGGCGCCGGTTCGAGCCCTGGCCTGGGAAGATCCCACGTGCCGCGGAGCGGCTGGACTGATGTGTCCAATCACCGAGCCGGAGCTCTGGAGCGCATGTGCCCAGAGCCGGTGCTCTGCAACAACAGACGCCACCGCGATGGGAGGCCCACAGGAGCACGTGACTTCTTCGGTCACAAAATAGCTCCTGTCTGTGGGAGTCTTTATTTCAGAAAGAGGCAGGGCAAAGAGTAAAACACCATCTCTTCCTATGCTTAGCTTTTTATTCTGGAAAACAAAGGCTTCCTCTGGAGTTTCTGCCTGTATCTCAGAATTTGGCCAGAATTCAGTGACACTGCTATCTGTAACAGCAAAGAAAGGTGGATCCCAGCTCTTTTACTTTCTACTCCTTACAGGAAAGAAAGGCAAGGAAAAGAGGTTGGAATGGAAGATTTATGGGCCACAGTGTCTATCACAAGGAATGCCATGACCACCTCATTGGTAGACCATCAGAAAACAAGCCCCCAAATAAAGAAACCTGGGTTAGCACCCTAGCTCTTCTGTTGTTTAGCTGTGTAAACCACTTAATGTCTCTAAATTTCCTCACCTTGGAAATAACAGAATATCTAAGGGCTATTCCTCCTCTAAAACTGAGTATCTTAGGTTATAGCTTGAAGTTTACAAAAATCTGATTTGTTCATCTAATTGCAAGCACTGGAGTAGCCAAATAATTTTACTTTTTCCCTTTCATTCTCCTCTTCAAATAGGCAGACTTCACTTCCTTCCAGGAATGGTGTTTCATATTCAGTAAGGATTCTTTGCAGAGAGATATTTTATTAAAATAGGAGCAAAAGCCACAGTTCCCCGAACAGCAAAGTCAGGGTGAAGAACCGCAAGACATCCACTTTTTTTTCTCACAGTGGTTCTGTTCCTTTTTTTATATCTGTCTAGCTTACAAAAAAATTAAATCCATTCCATCATCTGAGGCCTACCTCGTTATATCATTTTCTCAGTATCTTCAAATTATAATTTCACATAAGTGAATTTTCCGTGTAAATGAAACTTCTCCTTTAAAAAACAAAATTTCTTCCTCCTTCTTTTGATTATTTTGTGTGGTAATCTTGTCAAAATACATGATATGGGGCTTCCCCTGGTGGTCCAGTGGGTAAGGACACCTCCTTGCAGTGCAAGGGGCGCCGGTTCGAGCCCTGGCCTGGGAAGATCCCACGTGCCGCGGAGCGGCTGGACTGATGTGTCCAATCACCGAGCCGGAGCTCTGGAGCGCATGTGCCCAGAGCCGGTGCTCTGCAACAACAGACGCCACCGCGATGGGAGGCCCACAGGAGCCAAAGAACAAAGACGAATGAAAATAGAGAAATGAAAGACCAATAGCAGTGGCCCGCCCACTCCCCTTCCTCCCCAACCCGACCCCCGCCCAAAGTAAATAAATAAATAAATCTTAAAAAAAAAAAAAAATACATGATATGCTTCTCTGCCTTTCTAAAGAAAACATAATGAATATAATGTCACTTCTTGATGACTCAGACATAATAACATTTTGTGAAGTCTTCTAGTATAAAAAGGTGTATGAGGGACAGTTGCTTCTTTGCAAAATAGCCCAGTTCACTTTTTTCTTTTTTTAAATTTTGTTCTCCTTTCATTGATTTTTTTTTAAACCTTTATTTTGCTTTTAACTTTTACAGAGTTTTGTTGTTTACAGATATGTATGTTCCCAGATTAGTCATATGTATATCCCCCCCTTCCCACCCCTCCCAACCATCACACAGCACCCCTGAAAGATCCCCTTTTCTCACAGAGCAATGACTAGAGCTATTTTCTTCACTTATGATAGTACAGGCCTTCATGCTACTTCCTTTACACCTCCCACCCTCTGTTCCTCCCCAACAATGTCCATATGTCCACTGTCCATGTCTGTCTTTCCGTCACTTCACTGCATGTGCCATCATCACCATCCTGCTAGATCCCATATATATGTGTTAATATACTGTATTTGTCCTTCTCTTTCTGACTGATTTCACTTTTGATGATACGTTCTAGATCCAGCCACCTCATTAGGGCTGATTGTTCTGCATTTCTCTTTACAGCTGTGTAGTATTCCATTGTATATATGTACCAGAGCTTTTGGATCCATTCGTTCATCGATGGACATCTAGGTTGCTTCCATGTTCTAGCTATTGTATAGAGAGCTGCAACGAACATTGGGGTACAGGTGCTTCTTTCAGATTTGATTTCATCAGGGTATAAGCCTAAGAGTGGGATTGCTGGGTCGTATGGTGCTTCTATTTTTAGTTTTTTAAGAAATCTCCAGACTGTCTTCCATAGAGGCTGTATCAATTTACATTCCCACCAGCAATGCAGGAGTGTTCCCTTTTCTTCACACCCTCTCCAGCATTTATTGTCTGTCGATTTGTGGATGATGGCCGTTCTGACGGGTGTGAGGTGATATCTCATTGTAGTCTTGATTTGCGTTTCTCTAATTATAAGTGAAGTTGAGCATCGTTTCATGTGCTTTTGGGCCATGTGTATGTCATCGTTGGAGAGGTGTCTGTTTAGGTCCTTTTCCCATTTTTTGATTGGGTTGTTCGTTTTTCCAGTGCTGAGTTGTCTGAGTTGCTTGTAGATTTTGGAGATTAATTCTTTGTCTGTTGTTTCATTTGCTATGATTTTCTCCCATTCTGTGGGCTGTCTGTTCAGCTTTTTTGTAATTTCTTTAGCTGTACAAAAGCTTTTAAGTTTCATTAGGTCCCACATGTTCATTTGTCTTTTTAGTTCTGCTATTTTAGTAGGTGGGTCAGAGAAGATCTTGCTTTGATTTATGTCCTTGAGGGTTCATTGATTTTTTTATCTGTTTATTTTCATCCATCTCTATTCTCTGGCCTGCATGGGCCTCCCATCACAGCAGCCTTTCTTGCTGCAGAGCAGCGACTCTGGGCGCATGCACACCAGAGTGCTGGCTCCTAATTGGACACACCCGTCCAGCCACTCCATGGCACGTGGGGTCCTCCTGGGCCAGCGACCGAACTTGCGCCCCTAGCACTGCAAGGCAGACTCTTCATCCACTGCATCACCAGGGAAGCCCCTAGTTCACTTTTATTTGATTGGTTGGCTGGTGTGTTAATCATGGAATTTCCCTCTCTCTGCTGTCAGGTGGTCAGAAACCTTTCAGTGGACTCTTCTTTTGGCAGCAAGTAGCCCTCTAACAGTTCTCAGTCCTTTATTCTCCCACGTTTGTTCCCTCTTTCTAAACTGCTGTTGACTGAGAAATCAGGAAACCAGAATATGTGTTAAAGATCATTGATGATATTGAAAGTGAAGCCCGCTTATACCAAGAAAAGCTTAAAGACTTTGGGGCAACTATTTTAACCCCTCAGAGATGTACAAAAATCTCCAGACTGTCTTCCATAGAGGCTGTATCAATTTACATTCCCACCAGCAATGCAGGAGTGTTCCTTTTCTTCACACCTCTCCAGCATTTATTGTCTGTCGATTTGTGGATGATGGCCGTTCTGACGGGTGTGAGGTGATATCTCATTGTAGTCTTGATTTGCGTTTCTCTAATTATAAGTGAAGTTGAGCATCGTTTCATGTGCTTTTGGGCCATGTGTATGTCATCGTTGGAGAGGTGTCTGTTTAGGTCCTTTTCCCATTTTTTGATTGGGTTGTTCGTTTTTCCAGTGCTGAGTTGTCTGAGTTGCTTGTAGATTTTGGAGATTAATTCTTTGTCTGTTGTTTCATTTGCTATGATTTTCTCCCATTCTGTGGGCTGTCTGTTCAGCTTTTTTGTAATTTCTTTAGCTGTACAAAAGCTTTTAAGTTTCATTAGGTCCCACATGTTCATTTGTCTTTTTAGTTCTGCTATTTTAGTAGGTGGGTCAGAGAAGATCTTGCTTTGATTTATGTCCTTGAGGGTTCATTGATTTTTTTATCTGTTTATTTTCATCCATCTCTATTCTCTGGCCTGCATGGGCCTCCCATCACAGCAGCCTTTCTTGCTGCAGAGCAGCGACTCTGGGCGCATGCACACCAGAGTGCTGGCTCCTAATTGGACACACCCGTCCAGCCACTCCATGGCACGTGGGGTCCTCCTGGGCCAGCGACCGAACTTGCGCCCCTAGCACTGCAAGGCAGACTCTTCATCCACTGCATCACCAGGGAAGCCCCTAGTTCACTTTTATTTGATTGGTTGGCTGGTGTGTTAATCATGGAATTTCCCTCTCTCTGCTGTCAGGTGGTCAGAAACCTTTCAGTGGACTCTTCTTTTGGCAGCAAGTAGCCCTCTAACAGTTCTCAGTCCTTTATTCTCCCACGTTTGTTCCCTCTTTCTAAACTGCTGTTGACTGAGAAATCAGGAAACCAGAATATGTGTTAAAGATCATTGATGATATTGAAAGTGAAGCCCGCTTATACCAAGAAAAGCTTAAAGACTTTGGGGCAACTATTTTAACCCCTCAGAGACCCTTTCCTCTTATTTCTGGTTATACAACTCTATAAAGGGAAGAAGAAGTTGCCAGAATTCTGACCTCTGGGTAAAATGGAATAGTTGCCACATTTTCAAGCATGCACTATGTGTGACCACAGAAATAGAATACAAATATACAGAAGTCTGTCTTTAAAAGGGTAATGTAGGATGGGAAAGATTATAATGTAGGATGGGCAGATTATAACAAGAATATTCTATACACAGCATTGCTTTTGCTTATTACATCGTTTCAGATTTGAAAGTCACAAGCTCTCAGCCACCATTTAAAGTTCTCATCATTGTTATTGTATGGTAAAGTAAACCTCAAGAATTCTCAAGTAAATTTGAGGACAAGTCCACAAAAATGTAGCTTGAGGAAGAAGAGAAAACCACAGTTATCACTTTATGAGATTTAATACAAGATGGGAGGCTACATGAGATGAAAATTATATCTTGTTTTTCTGAAAAATCCACAGAACTGCTTTATGTCAATTTATTTCTACATGTAAATCTTACACCTAAAAATGTCTCCTCATTATCAGTTTCTGTTTTTTTTCTCTTTCCTTAATCAGCATGACTTTGTTCGACGAGACCGATCACTTCGTGTCCTAATTGACCTCATACAGAGGACAAAAGATGCTGTTCGTGAGCTAGATAACCTACAATACCGAAAAATGAAAAAAATACTTTTCCAGGAGACACGAAATGGACCCTTAAATGAGTCACAGGAAGATGAAGAAGTACGTTTGAGTTTCTTTTAGAAAGCACTCATAGAGTACCAACTATGTGAAAAAGTTCTGGACTGGCACGTTATGAAAAACACTTTGGAAAATAACAGTGTATTACAGTTGACATTCTCTGCCTTAAGAGACATGCAGAGTTGCAGAAGAAACACTGAAAAAATAATAAGATAAAGTATGAAAAATGCTACAGAGGTAGAGTACCGTCAGGGGTCCATAGTAGGGAGAAAATAATCAGGAAACCAGAATATGTGTTAAAGATCATTGATATTGAAAGTGAAGCCCGCTTATACCAAGAAAAGCTTAAAGACTTTGGGGCAACTATTTTAACCCCTCAGAGACCCTTTCCTCTTATTTCTGGTTATACAACTCTATAAAGGGAAGAAGAAGTTGCCAGAATTCTGACCTCTGGGTAAAATGGAATAGTTGCCACATTTTCAAGCATGCACTATGTGTGACCACAGAAATAGAATACAAATATACAGAAGTCTGTCTTTAAAAGGGTAATGTAGGATGGGAAAGATTATAATGTAGGATGGGCAGATTATAACAAGAATATTCTATACACAGCATTGCTTTTGCTTATTACATCGTTTCAGATTTGAAAGTCACAAGCTCTCAGCCACCATTTAAAGTTCTCATCATTGTTATTGTATGGTAAAGTAAACCTCAAGAATTCTCAAGTAAATTTGAGGACAAGTCCACAAAAATGTAGCTTGAGGAAGAAGAGAAAACCACAGTTATCACTTTATGAGATTTAATACAAGATGGGAGGCTACATGAGATGAAAATTATATCTTGTTTTTCTGAAAAATCCACAGAACTGCTTTATGTCAATTTATTTCTACATGTAAATCTTACACCTAAAAATGTCTCCTCATTATCAGTTTCTGTTTTTTTTCTCTTTCCTTAATCAGCATGACTTTGTTCGACGAGACCGATCACTTCGTGTCCTAATTGACCTCATACAGAGGACAAAAGATGCTGTTCGTGAGCTAGATAACCTACAATACCGAAAAATGAAAAAAATACTTTTCCAGGAGACACGAAATGGACCCTTAAATGAGTCACAGGAAGATGAAGAAGTACGTTTGAGTTTCTTTTAGAAAGCACTCATAGAGTACCAACTATGTGAAAAAGTTCTGGACTGGCACGTTATGAAAAACACTTTGGAAAATAACAGTGTATTACAGTTGACATTCTCTGCCTTAAGAGACATGCAGAGTTGCAGAAGAAACACTGAAAAAATAATAAGATAAAGTATGAAAAATGCTACAGAGGTAGAGTACACGTCAGGGGTCCATAGTAGGGAGAAAATAAGTCATCTGCTGGTAGGGATTAGTGAAGAGATGGGTCACTTTTGACAGGCAACAAGGTACTTTATTGCTGTGCTATAGAAAGATTATCCTGGCATCAGACTGTAAGATGGATTTGAATGGGTAACATTCTGGATAATAGTCCATGCAAGAGGCAATAAGGGCTGTATCTATGGGAAGTGAGGAGAAGAAACACTTGAGAGACACTATAGAGGTGAATGTGATAATACAGTATTTCTCATTGACAGTGACAGATGATAGGGAGCTTATACTGACTGAACATTTGAGCCTCGGGGACTAGAGTATGTCAATACTAAGAAGTACAAAAGAGGAAGAGTCAGTTTAGAGAGATTTGAATTTGATACCTGCTGAGTTTTGGTATCATATGCTACTGATGCAGTGTTCAGGTAGAGTTTTCACAGAAAGATGACTTTCTAGTTCTCATTCAAATAGCTTAAGAAGGATTGATCGAAGAAACCTGAATGGAAATGTCTATCATTTGGTTGGAAAATACACCTCCAGAACATAGGAAAGAGGTCTGGGTAAAGGGTAGCTGGTTGGGGGTCAAGGGTATTAAAATGATAATGTGTCAGGGAGTTGAATGTAGAATGAGAAGAGGGTCCATGCCACATAAGAAAAGGGAGATCAGGTTGATAAAAGCATCACAGATGTTACAAGCGTACACAGCTTCAAGGAGGGAGCAACCAATACCATCAGATGCCACAGAGCAGTCAAGTTAAACAAAGACCAGAAATGATGTTAACTAGAGAGGTAGGGCCTTCTTGATGACCTTAGTAAAAGCAGTTTTACAGGAATAGTTAGGATGAATGGTTAGAATAAATGGGAAGTGAGAAAATAGAGATAGTGAAAGTTTTAAGATTCATAAATTGGGTCAAAAGGAAATGTAACAAAGGATAGTATATAGAAAGGTACATACAAATAAAGCAGGCCTCTTCATATTTATATGCAGAAGGAAAGGAGCCAGGACAGAGGCACTGAAGATAGAGGAAAGAAATGCAGTTAAGTAATTTGGATCTCAAGAAGTACATAGGAGTAAGAGCATTAGTGCAGGATTGGCCTTGACCGAAAGAAAAACAGAGTGAAAATAGGAAGAATAAATGTTAGTTTAGCTTTTTAATATAAAAGAAAATAAAATGTCAGTAATTATAAAAATGAAATTAAGAAAGCTGAACTGGAATATAAAAATCTCTTGATTGCATATATACAAATGGGCCCCTTTAATTGGGGAAATAAATCTATTAAAAATATAATAAATTATCTGTCATTTTAAATTACCCAAATTACCTTTGTCAATGATTCCTTATATTGCCATGACTAAGTAACAATTCATTAAAGTTATGTAGGTACAGTATGGTTCTTTGAAAATAGGGTTTATTTGGAGCTAAGTTGTTTAATCATATTATTTAATCTTGTATCAAAAGATAGCCCACTGTGATGGATAAATTATATGTTCCAATTATTTTACCACTTCTCAAATAGTCTTTGGACTAGTAGTGATGAATACCAGTATTATTTAACAGATATATTTAATACGATTATAAGCATGATAGAATTGCTTGAGGGAGGCAGAATTTAATTACCTGTCCAGGACAGTAGAATTAATATCCCTGCTCAGATATGAAGTTTCTCAATAATGACTTGCAGAAAGAGCATATTGCTTGTCAAATCTCTGAAACTTCTTTTCATCCTGTTTGAGCTTCAAGTGCCCTCTTCTGTGTTATAAAGCTATCCTGGAGGTCCCTTGTTCTCTGCAGTCTTTCCCTAGCACCTAGCACCTGAAGGTCTCTTAGAATCCCAATCTGGCTATTTCTGCTTACCAAATAGCAGTACAATAATGTGATCGTCGCATATGACAGAGGAAAACCCTGGGGTAGCAACATTTGGAGCCTTATGACCCATGTTCAGAATAGCTCCTAGGGAAAGCATCGAAGTGAGCTGGAGATGTCTGAGAATGGTCGTGGAGTAGTGGAATAAAGTTTCATCCTTGCAGATTTGTCAGAAAAGCAACTTGCTACTGAAAAATTGAAGGTACTTAATGACTTAGTCAATGAATTGGTGCTTTATCTCCAGTTACTTTTTTTTGTAACCCAAGTGCCCCCTTTTTATAGGACAGTGAACATGCAACCAGCCTGAGCAGAGAATTGGACAGTCTGGGCAGCAACCATTCCATCCCAAGCATGTCTGTGAGCACAGGCAGCCAGAGCAGCAGTGTAAACAGCATGCAGGAGGTCATGGACGATAGCAGCTCTGAACCTGTCATGATGCATGATGACGAAAGCCCAGTAAATTCCACTTCCTGCCAGTTTGCCCCTCCCATTTCATCATAAATTAAAATCTGTCATTTCCAAATTACCTTTGTCAATGATTCCTTATATTGCCATGACTAAGTAACAATTCATTAAAGTTATGTAGGTACAGTATGGTTCTTTGAAAATAGGGTTTATTTGGAGCTAAGTTGTTTAATCATATTATTTAATCTTGTATCAAAAGATAGCCCACTGTGATGGATAAATTATATGTTCCAATTATTTTACCACTTCTCAAATAGTCTTTGGACTAGTAGTGATGAATACCAGTATTATTTAACAGATATATTTAATACGATTATAAGCATGATAGAATTGCTTGAGGGAGGCAGAATTTAATTACCTGTCCAGGACAGTAGAATTAATATCCCTGCTCAGATATGAAGTTTCTCAATAATGACTTGCAGAAAGAGCATATTGCTTGTCAAATCTCTGAAACTTCTTTTCATCCTGTTTGAGCTTCAAGTGCCCTCTTCTGTGTTATAAAGCTATCCTGGAGGTCCCTTGTTCTCTGCAGTCTTTCCCTAGCACCTAGCACCTGAAGGTCTCTTAGAATCCCAATCTGGCTATTTCTGCTTACCAAATAGCAGTACAATAATGTGATCGTCGCATATGACAGAGGAAAACCCTGGGGTAGCAACATTTGGAGCCTTATGACCCATGTTCAGAATAGCTCCTAGGGAAAGCATCGAAGTGAGCTGGAGATGTCTGAGAATGGTCGTGGAGTAGTGGAATAAAGTTTCATCCTTGCAGATTTGTCAGAAAAGCAACTTGCTACTGAAAAATTGAAGGTACTTAATGACTTAGTCAATGAATTGGTGCTTTATCTCCAGTTACTTTTTTTTTTAACCCAAGTGCCCCCTTTTTATAGGACAGTGAACATGCAACCAGCCTGAGCAGAGAATTGGACAGTCTGGGCAGCAACCATTCCATCCCAAGCATGTCTGTGAGCACAGGCAGCCAGAGCAGCAGTGTAAACAGCATGCAGGAGGTCATGGACGATAGCAGCTCTGAACCTGTCATGATGCATGATGACGAAAGCCCAGTAAATTCCACTTCCTCCATTGTGCACAAGAAGGTAGGTTTCATGTTCCCCTTCCCACTTTGCCAATCATCATGAGGCAAACTCAGGTCAGTTAGTATTCACATATTTTAATTCCTTCTTTACAACTGAAATTATAGAACTCAACTGAGCACATGATAGTTCTTTTACAGTAAAAAAGATAATGAAGGACTAGGCAAGCTGTGTCTGTGCCTGTTTTTTCATCTTCCTCTCTTATTACTCTGATGTCTACCACCACTAATAAACAAAAATAAGTAAATTCATATATCTCCATGTCAAAGAAACCAGTGAGTTCCTTTTAAATCAATAACCTTAATACTGTAGACCTTAAGGTTTCTAAATAAAGCATGTTGGTTGTGACCTTTTACAAGTATTTTAGAAGTATGTTTCTTACTGAGTAGTCCCAAAATACTCTTTGTTTTAGAAACAGTTTCCGCTCTTTTTTTGGTTGGATTATTTTTTTTTTTTTTTTTTTTGATTTGTTGTTTCTAGTTCTTCTAAGATCAGGTTTCTGTCAGTTTAAACATTCTGACTTTTGAGTTAATGATTCTGTTTTTTCTTTTGACTTCACTTTTCCAATGGAAGATCTTCATTTCATATAAGATTGTCATGATTTATCATTTGAAATGCTTTATTTTCAAATGGAAAATATTTTAAAGCTTCTTTCAAAGCAATTTTTATAGAATGAGTATTTCACAGAATTATCAATGATTCTTTGGAAGAATTTCCAAAAGTGTTTTAACTGACCTTAGGTAAGCAGTCCATATATGGAGTTGTAGAAAATAATTCTTTATAACTTTTTCTATATTAGGTGTATGTGAGTTGTATAATATATTCATTTTAATAAATATCAGTGATTATATTCTAACTCTAGTGGGAGAACAAGTTTAAGAATTTTTTTCACTTAGAAAACTATTGGTTGTACATTTTTCTTGGGAGAAAAAAGGAAATTAGACAGGTGAGGATGAAAGGCATGTAAAAATAAATTGGTTCTCAGTCATGAATGATGAAGGGATCACATTTATTTTCTGAACTGATTAACTTATTCATTAATTTAACAAACATTGATGGAGACCCTTATTATCTGCCAGAAGCTATGGTAGGCCCTGTGGATACAGACAAAACAGACATGATGCCTTTGTTGAGCTTATTATCAGTGGGAGATTAAGCAGATAATTGCATAAGTAAATTCATCATGTAATTATAAAACTTGTTCTGGGTAAAAGGAGGGATTAATCTGGCAGGAAGTAAGGGAAAATCTCCCCAGTAAAGTGACAATTAAGCTAAAACTTCAGAGACAAATAGAAGTTAGCTAACTTGTGGGTGAAATACAGGGGTGAGTCAGGAAAGAGCATGTACAAAGGCCCTGAGACAGAATTTTGGATGTTCAAGGAAGAGGGGAAAGATCTGAGAAGTTAAGAACTTGGTGAACTACATAGAAGGTGAATTGAGACAGCAAAGACCCAGATTATTAGAAAGCTATAAAAGCATTTTGAGGAAAGGAGTGATACCACTCGATGCAGAAATCTGCCAAGAGCTCAGCATTATCAGCCAGCCTTGTTTAAACATGGGCAAGTGGTCATGTATTTGAAGGGTGGAAAAGGTTTTGCTGGGCTTTCTTTTTGGAAGGAGCTATCCTGAATGCTGATAGATACCAACTTTTTCCTTTTGTTACCTCTGGGGCTCCACTGGGATAGAAAGCTAAAGAAGAGAAATTCTGTTGGATCTTTTACTCTAGGACTTCTCAAATGAGCACCCAAAGTTAAAGAGAGATAACCACTGGCATAAACAGCAAGAAAGAAGATCCTGGTCTTGAACAGAATTATCAATGATTCTTTGGAAGAATTTCCAAAAGTGTTTTAACTGACCTTAGGTAAGCAGTCCATATATGGAGTTGTAGAAAATAATTCTTTATAACTTTTTCTATATTAGGTGTATGTGAGTTGTATAATATATTCATTTTAATAAATATCAGTGATTATATTCTAACTCTAGTGGGAGAACAAGTTTAAGAATTTTTTTCACTTAGAAAACTATTGGTTGTACATTTTTCTTGGGAGAAAAAAGGAAATTAGACAGGTGAGGATGAAAGGCATGTAAAAATAAATTGGTTCTCAGTCATGAATGATGAAGGGATCACATTTATTTTCTGAACTGATTAACTTATTCATTAATTTAACAAACATTGATGGAGACCCTTATTATCTGCCAGAAGCTATGGTAGGCCCTGTGGATACAGACAAAACAGACATGATGCCTTTGTTGAGCTTATTATCAGTGGGAGATTAAGCAGATAATTGCATAAGTAAATTCATCATGTAATTATAAAACTTGTTCTGGGTAAAAGGAGGGATTAATCTGGCAGGAAGTAAGGGAAAATCTCCCCAGTAAAGTGACAATTAAGCTAAAACTTCAGAGACAAATAGAAGTTAGCTAACTTGTGGGTGAAATACAGGGGTGAGTCAGGAAAGAGCATGTACAAAGGCCCTGAGACAGAATTTTGGATGTTCAAGGAAGAGGGGAAAGATCTGAGAAGTTAAGAACTTGGTGAACTACATAGAAGGTGAATTGAGACAGCAAAGACCCAGATTATTAGAAAGCTATAAAAGCATTTTGAGGAAAGGAGTGATACCACTCGATGCAGAAATCTGCCAAGAGCTCAGCATTATCAGCCAGCCTTGTTTAAACATGGGCAAGTGGTCATGTATTTGAAGGGTGGAAAAGGTTTTGCTGGGCTTTCTTTTTGGAAGGAGCTATCCTGAATGCTGATAGATACCAACTTTTTCCTTTTGTTACCTCTGGGGCTCCACTGGGATAGAAAGCTAAAGAAGAGAAATTCTGTTGGATCTTTTTACTCTAGGACTTCTCAAATGAGCACCCAAAGTTAAAAGAGAGATAACCACTGGCATAAACAGCAAGAAAGAAGATCCTGGTCTTGAACTCATTGGGAGTTTTAAATTTTGCAGGCTGCTATAGATAAGCTTTCTTGTAATAATATGGCCCTTCCAGTGCCTTTTTCTCCTTGGCACTGAAAAGTAAGATATTAATTTATAATCTGAATAGAAGGTAGTTGCATTTGATGGACAGAAAATATTTGTCAGGAAATTTTAAGTTATAAAGTACATTTATATTTAAATATTAAATATATAGAAGAAATATGATTAAAAAACATTGAAAAACATTTATAAATAAAGCTTTGAATTGGTTAATTTAATTTAATTTTATTTTATTTTTTTATTTTGGCACTTCGAGTTTTTTTTTTTTTTTCCAAAACCTTTATTTTACTTTTAACTTTTACAGAGTTTTGTTGTTTACAGGCATGCATGTTCCCAGATTAGTCACATGTATATCCCTTCCCACCCCTCCCAACCATCACACAGCACCCCTGAAGGATCTCCTTTTCTCACAGAGCAATGACTAGAGCTATTTTCTTCACTTATGATAGTACAGGCCTTCATGCTACTTCCTTTACACCTCCCACCCTCTGTTCCTTCCCCACAATGTCCATATGTCCACTGTCTATGTCTGTCTTTCCGTCACTTCACTGCATGTGCCATCATCACCATCCTGCTAGATCCCATATATATGTGTTAATATACTGTATTTGTCCTTCTCTTTCTGACTGATTTCACTTTTGATGATACGTTCTAGATCCAGCCACCTCATTAGGGCTGATTGTTCTGCATTTCTCTTTACAGCTGTGTAGTATTCCATTGTATATATGTACCAGAGCTTTTGGATCCATTCGTTCATCGATGGACATCTAGGTTGCTTCCATGTTCTAGCTATTGTATAGAGAGCTGCAACGAACACTGGGGTACAGGTGCTTCTTTCAGATTTGAAGGGTGGAAAAGGTTTTGCTGGGCTTTCTTTTTGGAAGGAGCTATCCTGAATGCTGATAGATACCAACTTTTTCCTTTTGTTACCTCTGGGGCTCCACTGGGATAGAAAGCTAAAGAAGAGAAATTCTGTTGGATTTTTTTACTCTAGGACTTCTCAAATGAGCACCCAAAGTTAAAGAGAGATAACCACTGGCATAAACAGCAAGAAAGAAGATCCTGGTCTTGAACTCATTGGGAGTTTTAAATTTTGCAGGCTGCTATAGATAAGCTTTCTTGTAATAATATGGCCCTTCCAGTGCCTTTTTCTCCTTGGCACTGAAAAGTAAGATATTAATTTATAATCTGAATAGAAGGTAGTTGCATTTGATGGACAGAAAATATTTGTCAGGAAATTTTAAGTTATAAAGTACATTTATATTTAAATATTAAATATATAGAAGAAATATGATTAAAAAACATTGAAAAACATTTATAAATAAAGCTTTGAATTGGTTAATTTAATTTTATTTTATTTTATTTTTTTATTTTGGCACTTCGAGTTTTTTTTTTTTTTTCCAAAACCTTTATTTTACTTTTAACTTTTACAGAGTTTTGTTGTTTACAGGCATGCATGTTCCCAGATTAGTCACATGTATATCCCTTCCCACCCCTCCCAACCATCACACAGCACCCCTGAAGGATCTCCTTTTCTCACAGAGCAATGACTAGAGCTATTTTCTTCACTTATGATAGTACAGGCCTTCATGCTACTTCCTTTACACCTCCCACCCTCTGTTCCTTCCCCACAATGTCCATATGTCCACTGTCTATGTCTGTCTTTCCGTCACTTCACTGCATGTGCCATCATCACCATCCTGCTAGATCCCATATATATGTGTTAATATACTGTATTTGTCCTTCTCTTTCTGACTGATTTCACTTTTGATGATACGTTCTAGATCCAGCCACCTCATTAGGGCTGATTGTTCTGCATTTCTCTTTACAGCTGTGTAGTATTCCATTGTATATATGTACCAGAGCTTTTGGATCCATTCGTTCATCGATGGACATCTAGGTTGCTTCCATGTTCTAGCTATTGTATAGAGAGCTGCAACGAACACTGGGGTACAGGTGCTTCTTTCAGATTTGATTTCATCAGGATATAAGCCTAAGAGTGGGATTGCTGGGTCGTATGGTGCTTCTATTTTTAGTTTTTTAAGAAATCTCCAGACTGTCTTCCATAGAGGCTGTATCAATTTACATTCCCACCAGCAATGCAGGAGTGTTCCCTTTTCTCCGCACCCTCTCCAGCATTTATTGTCTGTCGATTTGTGGATGATGGCCGTTCTGACGGGTGTGAGGTGATATCTCATTGTAGTCTTGATTTGCGTTTCTCTAATTATAAGTGAAGTTGAGCATCGTTTCATGTGCTTTTGGGCCATGTGTATGTCATCGTTGGAGAGGTGTCTGTTTAGGTCCTTTTCCCATTTTTTGATTGGGTTGTTCGTTTTTCCAGTGCTGAGTTGTCTGAGTTGCTTGTAGATTTTGGAGATTAATTCTTTGTCTGTTGTTTCATTTGCTATGATTTTCTCCCATTCTGTGGGCTGTCTGTTCAGCTTTTTTGTAATTTCTTTAGCTGTACAAAAGCTTTTAAGTTTCATTAGGTCCCACATGTTCATTTGCCTTTTTAGTTCCACTATTCTAGTAGGTGGGTCAGAGAAGATCTTGCTTTGATTGATGTCCTTGAGGGTTTTGCCTATATTCTCCTCTAAGAGTTTGATGGTTTCTGGTCTTACATTTAGGTCTTTAATCCATTTTGAGTTGATCTTTGTGCATGGTGTCAAGAAATGTTCCAACTTCATTTTTTTGCATGTAGCTGTCCAGTTTTCCCAGCACCATTTGTCCACTGTCTATGTCTCCCCATTGTGCCATCATCACCATCCTGCTAGATCCCATATATATGTGTTAATATACTGTATTTGTCCTTCTCTTTCTGACTGATTTCACTTTTGATGATACGTTCTAGATCCAGCCACCTCATTAGGGCTGATTGTTCTGCATTTCTCTTTACAGCTGTGTAGTATTCCATTGTATATATGTACCAGAGCTTTTGGATCCATTCGTTCATCGATGGACATCTAGGTTGCTTCCATGTTCTAGCTATTGTATAGAGAGCTGCAACGAACACTGGGGTACAGGTGCTTCTTTCAGATTTGATTTCATCAGGATATAAGCCTAAGAGTGGGATTGCTGGGTCGTATGGTGCTTCTATTTTTAGTTTTTTAAGAAATCTCCAGACTGTCTTCCATAGAGGCTGTATCAATTTACATTCCCACCAGCAATGCAGGAGTGTTCCCTTTTCTCCGCACCCTCTCCAGCATTTATTGTCTGTCGATTTGTGGATGATGGCCGTTCTGACGGGTGTGAGGTGATATCTCATTGTAGTCTTGATTTGCGTTTCTCTAATTATAAGTGAAGTTGAGCATCGTTTCATGTGCTTTTGGGCCATGTGTATGTCATCGTTGGAGAGGTGTCTGTTTAGGTCCTTTTCCCATTTTTTGATTGGGTTGTTCGTTTTTCCAGTGCTGAGTTGTCTGAGTTGCTTGTAGATTTTGGAGATTAATTCTTTGTCTGTTGTTTCATTTGCTATGATTTTCTCCCATTCTGTGGGCTGTCTGTTCAGCTTTTTTGTAATTTCTTTAGCTGTACAAAAGCTTTTAAGTTTCATTAGGTCCCACATGTTCATTTGCCTTTTTAGTTCCACTATTCTAGTAGGTGGGTCAGAGAAGATCTTGCTTTGATTGATGTCCTTGAGGGTTTTGCCTATATTCTCCTCTAAGAGTTTGATGGTTTCTGGTCTTACATTTAGGTCTTTAATCCATTTTGAGTTGATCTTTGTGCATGGTGTCAAGAAATGTTCCAACTTCATTTTTTTGCATGTAGCTGTCCAGTTTTCCCAGCACCATTTGTTGAAGAGGCTGTCTTTGTCCCATTTTATAGTTTCGCCTCCTTTGTCAAAAATAAGGTACCCATAGGTGTGTGGGTTTATCTCTGGGTTCTTGATCTTGTTCCATTGGTCGATATTTCTGTTTTTGTGCCAGTACCATACTGTCTTGATGACTGTTGCTTTGTAGTAGAGTCTGAAGTTGGGGAGGCTGATCCCTCCAGCTCCATTCTTCTTCCTCAGGATTGCTTTGGCTATTCGAGGTCTTTTCTGTTTCCATATGAACCGTGTTATTCTTTGGTCTAGTTCTGTGAAGAATGTCATTGGTAGTTTGATAGGGATCGCATTGAATCTATAGATGACATTTGGTAGTATGGTCATTTTCACAATATTGATTCTTCCGACCCAGGAACATGGGATATCTCTCCATCTGTTTAAGTCTTCTCTAATGTCTCTCATGAGTGTCTTGTAATTTTCTGTGTACAGTTCTTTTGTTTCTTTGGGTAGATTTATTCCTAGATATTTTGTTCTTTTGGTTGCGATGGTGAAGGGGATTGCCTCTTTGATTTCGTTTTCTGATTTTTCATTGTTTGTGTATAGGAATGCCAGTGATTTCTGTATATTGATTTTGTATCCTGCGACTTTGCTGAATTCACTGATTAACTCTAGTAGTTTTGCAATAGTGTCTTTGGGATTTTCTGTGTATAATATCATGTCATCTGCAAATAGAGTTTGACTTCTTCCTTTCCAATCTGGATTCCTTGGATTTCTTTCTCTTCTCTTATTGCTGTTGCTAGAACTTCCAGGACTGTGTTGAATAAGAGTGTTGAAAGTGGACACCCTTATCTTGTTCCTGATCTTAGAGGAAATGGTTTGAGCTTTTCACCATTGAGGATAATGTTCGCTGTGGGCTTCTCATATATGGCTTTCACTATGTTGAGATAGGCTTTTTTCTTATGCCTATATTCTCCTCTAAGAGTTTGATGGTTTCTGGTCTTACATTTAGGTCTTTAATCCATTTTGAGTTGATCTTTGTGCATGGTGTCAAGAAATGTTCCAACTTCATTTTTTTGCATGTAGCTGTCCAGTTTTCCCAGCACCATTTGTTGAAGAGGCTGTCTTTGTCCCATTTTATAGTTTCGCCTCCTTTGTCAAAAATAAGGTACCCATAGGTGTGTGGGTTTATCTCTGGGTTCTTGATCTTGTTCCATTGGTCGATATTTCTGTTTTTGTGCCAGTACCATACTGTCTTGATGACTGTTGCTTTGTAGTAGAGTCTGAAGTTGGGGAGGCTGATCCCTCCAGCTCCATTCTTCTTCCTCAGGATTGCTTTGGCTATTCGAGGTCTTTTCTGTTTCCATATGAACCGTGTTATTCTTTGGTCTAGTTCTGTGAAGAATGTCATTGGTAGTTTGATAGGGATCGCATTGAATCTATAGATGACATTTGGTAGTATGGTCATTTTCACAATATTGATTCTTCCGACCCAGGAACATGGGATATCTCTCCATCTGTTTAAGTCTTCTCTAATGTCTCTCATGAGTGTCTTGTAATTTTCTGTGTACAGTTCTTTTGTTTCTTTGGGTAGATTTATTCCTAGATATTTTGTTCTTTTGGTTGCGATGGTGAAGGGGATTGCCTCTTTGATTTCGTTTTCTGATTTTTCATTGTTTGTGTATAGGAATGCCAGTGATTTCTGTATATTGATTTTGTATCCTGCGACTTTGCTGAATTCACTGATTAACTCTAGTAGTTTTGCAATAGTGTCTTTGGGATTTTCTGTGTATAATATCATGTCATCTGCAAATAGAGTTTGACTTCTTCCTTTCCAATCTGGATTCCTTGGATTTCTTTCTCTTCTCTTATTGCTGTTGCTAGAACTTCCAGGACTGTGTTGAATAAGAGTGTTGAAAGTGGACACCCTTATCTTGTTCCTGATCTTAGAGGAAATGGTTTGAGCTTTTCACCATTGAGGATAATGTTCGCTGTGGGCTTCTCATATATGGCTTTCACTATGTTGAGATAGGTTCCTTCTATGCCCATTTTTGGAAGAGTTTTTATCATAAATGGATGCTGTACTTTTTTGTCAAAGACTTTTTCTGCATCTATTGAGATGATCATGTGACTTTTGTCTCTCAAGTTGTTGATATGGTGTATCACATTGATTGATTTGTGGATATTGAAGAATCCTTGCATGCCTGGGATGAACCTGACTTGATCATGATGTATGAACCTTTTTTTTTTTTTTTTTTTGGATTTTTATTTATTTATTTATTTTGGGTGGGGGTCGGGTTGGGGAGGGAGGGGAGCAGGCAGGCCACTTCCGTTGATCTTTCCATTTCTCCATTTTCATCCATCTTTGCCCTTTGGCTCCTGCGGGCCTCCCATCGCGGTGGCGTCTGTTGTTGCAGAGCACCGGCTCTGGGCACACGCGCTCCAGAGCTCCGGCTCGGTAATTGGACACATCGGTCCAGCTGCTCCGCGGCGCGTGGGATCTTCCCAGGCCAGGGATCAAACCGGCGACCCTTGCACTGCAAGGCAGTGTCCTTACCCACTGGACCACCAGGGGAAGCCCTGTATGAACCTTTTGATGTGTTGTTGAATTCTGTTTGCTAGGATTTTGTTGAGGATTCTGGTGTCTAGATTCATCAGTGAAATTGGCCTATAATTTTCTTTTTTTGTGTTGTCTTTGCCTGGCTTTGGTACCAGGATGATGGCGGCCTCATAGAATGTGTTTGGAAGTGTTCCTTCCTGTGCAATTTTTGGGAAGAGTTTTAGAAGGACAGGCATTAGCTCTTCTTTAAATGTTTGGTAGAATTCACTTGTGAAACCGTCTGGCCCTGGGCTTTTATTTTTGGGTAGATTTTTGATCACAAAGTCAATTTCTGAGCTTGTGATTGGCTTATTCATAGTTTCTATTTCTTCCTGGTTGAGTCTTGGGAGATTAATCTTCTCTAAGAAACTGTCCATTTCTTCCTGGTTGTCCAGTTTGTTGCCATAGAGTTGTTCATATTAGTCTCTTAGAATCCTTTGGATTTCTGCATTATCTGTTGTAATCTCTCCTTTTTCGTTTTTGATTTTGGTGATCTGGTTCTTCTCTCTCTTTTTCTTGATGAGTCTGGCCAGTGGTATGTCAATTTTATTGACCTTTTCGAAGAACCAGCTTTTTGTTTTATTTATCTTTACTATTGTTTCTTTCATTTCTTTATCATTTATTTCTGCTCTGATCTTTATGATTTCTCTTCTTCTGCTGGCTTTGGGGTGTTTTTGTTCTTTCTCCAATTGTTTTAAGTGTAAGGTTAGGTTGTCTGTTTGAGATTTTCCTAGTTTCTTGAGGTAGGATTGAATTGCTATAAACTTCCCTCTTAGAACTGTTTTTGCAGTATCCCATAGGTTTTGCACTGTCGTGTGTTCATTGTCGTTTTCTTCTAGGAATTTTTAAATTTCTCCTTTGATTTGCTCAGTAATTGGTTGGTTTTTTAGGTATGTGTTGTTTAATCTCCATGTATTTGTGTTTTTTTTTTTTTGAAAAGTTAAAAATTCCTTAATTTTTTATTCCTGGTACCACTACCACAATTTACAGGGCAATATACCTGATGTAATGAAAAGAAAAAGAAAAAGACAAAGCTACAACAGATAAAAGACCTCAGGAATGTACATCTAATTGACACTACATTGCATTAATCAATAGCTGCACTTTTTGCAAACTGTGGCTATGACAGTCCTGAACAAGAAGGGTTTCCTGTTTAAGCTGCAGTAACTTTTCTGACTATGGATCATCGTTCCTTCTGTGGCAGATTTTTACAGTTCCTCTAACGCATTTGGGACGACTGTCTCAAAGTAACCTGCAGCTTTCCTGACAACTCCTCGCTCTCTCTCCTGCTAAGAACTGTAGCCCTTTTCTTCTGAGTTTTTAGAACCTTCTGCTACCATATCCACCACTTCCACCACCAGATCCATAACCACCACCATAGGGACTGCCCGAGCTTCTTCCACCAAAACTGCCCCCTTTCATGGGTCCATAATTTGACTGCTGTTGTCCACTATAATTTCCAAAATCATTATAGTTTCCACCACCACCATAGTTACCTCCAAAATTTCCTCCTTCATTGTAACCATCATATCCTCCACCACCGCCACCATATCCTCCACCTTGGTTTCCATATCCTGGTCCACCGCCACCATAGCCTCCTCTACTACTATAACCAGGACCACCACCATAGTTGCCACCATCACCTCCAAATCCATTATATCCACCATCACCTCCTCCATAACTACCTCTGCTGCCACCACCTCCACCACCATAGCCTCCTCTTCCACCAAAGTTTCCACCACGACCAAAGTTACCCCCACCACCTCCAAAGTTTCCTCCACGACCCATAAAGTTGCCAGATCCACCTCCACGACCTCTCTGTGATCCAGCAGATTGCATCTCTTGTTTAGAAAGGGCCTTTTTCACTTCACAATTATGCCCATTAATAGTGTGGTATTTCTGAACAACAATTTTATCAACTGTATCATGATCATCAAAAGTTACAAAAGCAAATCCTCTTTTCTTCCCACTCTGCCTATCTTCCATAACTTCTATGGTTTCAATCTTGCCATACTTTTCAAAGTAGTCTCTCAGATTATACTCTTCTGTATCTTCTTTAATACCACCAACAAAAATTTTCTTCACTGTTAGATGGGCACCAGGCTTTACAGAATCCTCTCTAGAAACAGCTCTCTTTGGTTCCACTACACGCCCATCAACCTTGTGTGGTCGAGCACACATTGCTGCATCCACTTCTTCAACACAGGAGTAAGTCACAAAACCAAAGCCCTGGAACGTTTTGTTTGGGGTCTCTCATCACCACACAATCTGTAAGGTTTTTTTGCCCCATTTCTCCCAAAAAGCAGATTTTTACAGTTCCTCTAACGCATTTGGGACGACTGTCTCAAAGTACCTGCAGCTTTCCGCAACCCTCGCTCTCTCTCCTGCTAAGAACTGTAGCCCTTTTCTTCTGAGTTTTTAGAACCTTCTGCTACCATATCCACCACTTCCACCACCAGATCCATAACCACCACCATAGGGACTGCCCGAGCTTCTTCCACCAAAACTGCCCCCTTTCATGGGTCCATAATTTGACTGCTGTTGTCCACTATAATTTCCAAAATCATTATAGTTTCCACCACCACCATAGTTACCTCCAAAATTTCCTCCTTCATTGTAACCATCATATCCTCCACCACCGCCACCATATCCTCCACCTTGGTTTCCATATCCTGGTCCACCGCCACCATAGCCTCCTCTACTACTATAACCAGGACCACCACCATAGTTGCCACCATCACCTCCAAATCCATTATATCCACCATCACCTCCTCCATAACTACCTCTGCTGCCACCACCTCCACCACCATAGCCTCCTCTTCCACCAAAGTTTCCACCACGACCAAAGTTACCCCCACCACCTCCAAAGTTTCCTCCACGACCCATAAAGTTGCCAGATCCACCTCCACGACCTCTCTGTGATCCAGCAGATTGCATCTCTTGTTTAGAAAGGGCCTTTTTCACTTCACAATTATGCCCATTAATAGTGTGGTATTTCTGAACAACAATTTTATCAACTGTATCATGATCATCAAAAGTTACAAAAGCAAATCCTCTTTTCTTCCCACTCTGCCTATCTTCCATAACTTCTATGGTTTCAATCTTGCCATACTTTTCAAAGTAGTCTCTCAGATTATACTCTTCTGTATCTTCTTTAATACCACCAACAAAAATTTTCTTCACTGTTAGATGGGCACCAGGCTTTACAGAATCCTCTCTAGAAACAGCTCTCTTTGGTTCCACTACACGCCCATCAACCTTGTGTGGTCGAGCACACATTGCTGCATCCACTTCTTCAACACAGGAGTAAGTCACAAAACCAAAGCCCCTGGAACGTTTTGTTTGGGGGTCTCTCATCACCACACAATCTGTAAGTGTGCCCCATTTCTCAAAATGTTCTCTTAAGCTATCGTCCGTAGTTTCAAAGCTCAGACCACCAATAAACAGCTTTCTCAACTGCTCTGGTTCCTTTGGATCATGACCCTCCTCCCCCCGGCGGCGGCGGCGACGGCCGGAGTCGGGCTGGGGACGACCGGGCGGCGGTTTTACCTCCATTTTGAGACCGGACTCGCCTCTTCCAACTCGAGTTCAATATGGGACCCCATGTATTTGTGTTTTTAACGTTTTTTTTTCCTGTAGTTGATCTCTAGTCTCATTGCATTGTGGTCCGAGAATATGATTGATATAATTTCAGTTTTCTTGTGAATTGGTTAATTTTAAAATATAAGCAAAGCAGTAAAAAAAAAATCACCTGAATAAAGGGAAACCCACATAATGGGAGAAAATATTTGCAAATAATCTAACTTACGAAGGATTAATATCCAGAATACAGAGAGTTCCTAAAAACAGTAACAAAAACAACAAAAAACCTAACCTGAATTAAAAATGAGTAAAGGACCTGAATCGCTATTTCTCCAAAGAAGATATTATAAAAATGATCAATAAGCACATGAAAAGATGCTCCACATCAGTAATCATTAGGGAAATTCTAACCGGAACTACACATTGGAATTAGAATGACTACTATTAAAAAAAAAAAAAAAAAAAAACAGAATATGGGGCTTACCTGGTGGTCCAGTGGGTAACGACACCGCCTTGCACTGCAAGGGGCGCTGGTTCCATCCCTGGCCTGGGAAGATCCCACGTGCCGCCGCAAAGCGGCTGAACCGATGTGTCCAATTACTGAGCGGGAGCTCTGGAGCGCGTGCGCCCAGAGCCGGTGCTTTGCAACAGCAGACGCCACCGCGATGGGAGGCCCGCAGGAGCCAAAGGGCAAAGATGGATGAAAATAGATAAATGAAAGACCAATAGAAGTGGCCCGTCCGCCCCACTCTCTCCCCAACCCGCCCCCCCAAATTAATTAATTAATTAAAAAAAAACGGAATATAATAAGCGTTGCTGAGGATATGGAGAAATCAGCAACCTGGTACATTATTGGTAGGAATGTGAGAGGGTGCAAATGGTATAGTGGTTCCTGGAAAAATGAAAAATAGAATCATATGATCTAGCAATTCCACTTCTCGGTGTGTATCTAAAGCGTGGAAAACAGAGTCTTGGAGTTTTGTGTACTCATGTTCATTGCAACATTATTCACTCTGTAAAGAGATAGAAGCAATGTAAATATCCACTGATGGATGGATGAATAAACAAAATGTGTTATAGACATACAATGGAGTATTATTCAACCTTTAAAAGGAAATTCTGCCATATGCTATTAATAAAATGTGGTTGAACCGTGAAGACATTATGCTAAGTGAAACAAATGTGCCAGTCACAGAAAGATAAATACTGTATGATTCCACTTATATGAGGCTCTAAGCATAATCAAAATCATAGAAAGTATAAGGGTAGTTACTAGGGATTTGGGAAGGGGATTAATAGGAAATTGTTGTTTAATGGGCACAGAGCTTCAGTTTTACGAGGAGAAAGGAGTTATGGGGATGGATGATGCTGATAGTTACACAAGTGTATCAGCACTGAACCATACACTTAAAAATAATCAATATGACAACTTTATGTGTATTTTGCCACAGTAAGAAAAGGAAAAACATATACACAGGTGAGAAGAATAGAATATATTATATATGAAAACTTAATATTAAATAATATTATCTCCTTATGAAACTCATTTAGTCCTATACCTGAACTTAAAATTATCTTTAAACCCAATAGGAGTAAATTTTCAGAAGTTTCATGTTTGTTGGTTTACTTGAATTCCTCAAAGTTCTCCACAGAGGAACATAAATAAAGTAGAATCTTAAACTCTCAACAGAAAGTTATATAGTAGACACTAGCAATGAGGAAACTAGTTTAAAGTTCTGTCTGCCACTGTTAGTTTAATTGTATTTTGTACAAGTCACAAACTTCAGTTTCTCCATCTATAAAGTAATGAGTTGTTCTATATGATTTCTAATGTTTCCACCTCTAAAATTTTATACTTCTATTCTTATAATTTTAAAGAAAACGTCCTTTTATTTTCCTCTGAGTCATCATTCACTTATTTTCATCCATCTTTTTTACACTTTGGCATGTGTAGGCCTCCCATTACAGTGGCCTCTCATTGCAGAGCACCAGCTCTGGGCACATGCGCTCCAGAGTGCTGGGTCGTAATTGGGCACACTGGCTCAGCCACTCCGCAACACATGGGATCTTCCCAAGCCGGGGATCGAACCAGTTCCCCTGGCACTGCAAGGCGGACTCTCTACCCACTGGACCACCAGGGAAGCCCTATTCTTGTAATTTTTAAGAGTAAATGTCTAATGTTACTTTGAAGTTGTTTTGGAAAGGAGATGCCTTGATATAGAAAAGCCTATAAATCACCAAATTATCATTTTATGAAGAATGTTCTACCCATTATTTCATTATCCTATTTTGTTTTCTTTTTAATACTTGTCACTATTTAAATTCATATTATGTACTAATTTAATATTTTATAAGTAGAGTATAAGTTTCATCATGGCTAAGACTATGCTTACTTACTCTGTGCTGTATCTCAATACCTAGAACAGTGCCTGGCACAGCATAGGCACTCTGTAAATAGCTATGGAATGAATTAATGAACAAACAAAAAATATGTTGTAAATGAATTAACTACCAGACACTAAACATCATGCTATTTTGATTCCCTGAACATAGTAGTTTAAAAAGTTAAATAATATTAAATATTATCTTTGTGGTTTGAAAGCCTTAAATGAATAGATTTTCTGCAGTAATAGTATTCCTGACAATAAGAACATGCTTAATAAATATTAAAACATAAGGCTAAAGATGGGGAGTTGTTTTGCTCCCTGCCCTTGACTGTTACAATCAAGAGTGCATACATATCCTGAGTTAGTTAAATTATATATATGAACAGATGACCATTTTTTATAGGAAGTAAACTTAATTTTAAAGGCCATGTGTAACTTGGTAAGAGCATGATTTGCAACTAACTGTCCTGCATCCAGAATAAAGGTGCCCTGATTTTCAGTTTCTCCATCTATAAAGTAATGAGTTGTTCTATATGATTTCTAATGTTTCCACCTCTAAAATTTTATACTTCTATTCTTATAATTTTAAAGAAAACGTCCTTTTATTTTCCTCTGAGTCATCATTCACTTATTTTCATCCATCTTTTTTACACTTTGGCATGTGTAGGCCTCCCATTACAGTGGCCTCTCATTGCAGAGCACCAGCTCTGGGCACATGCGCTCCAGAGTGCTGGGTCGTAATTGGGCACACTGGCTCAGCCACTCCGCAACACATGGGATCTTCCCAAGCCGGGGATCGAACCAGTTCCCCTGGCACTGCAAGGCGGACTCTCTACCCACTGGACCACCAGGGAAGCCCTATTCTTGTAATTTTTAAGAGTAAATGTCTAATGTTACTTTGAAGTTGTTTTGGAAAGGAGATGCCTTGATATAGAAAAGCCTATAAATCACCAAATTATCATTTTATGAAGAATGTTCTACCCATTATTTCATTATCCTATTTTGTTTTCTTTTTAATACTTGTCACTATTTAAATTCATATTATGTACTAATTTAATATTTTATAAGTAGAGTATAAGTTTCATCATGGCTAAGACTATGCTTACTTACTCTGTGCTGTATCTCAATACCTAGAACAGTGCCTGGCACAGCATAGGCACTCTGTAAATAGCTATGGAATGAATTAATGAACAAACAAAAAATATGTTGTAAATGAATTAACTACCAGACACTAAACATCATGCTATTTTGATTCCCTGAACATAGTAGTTTAAAAAGTTAAATAATATTAAATATTATCTTTGTGGTTTGAAAGCCTTAAATGAATAGATTTTCTGCAGTAATAGTATTCCTGACAATAAGAACATGCTTAATAAATATTAAAACATAAGGCTAAAGATGGGGAGTTGTTTTGCTCCCTGCCCTTGACTGTTACAATCAAGAGTGCATACATATCCTGAGTTAGTTAAATTATATATATGAACAGATGACCATTTTTTATAGGAAGTAAACTTAATTTTAAAGGCCATGTGTAACTTGGTAAGAGCATGATTTGCAACTAACTGTCCTGCATCCAGAATAAAGGTGCCCTGATTTTAGGAGGACAGTCTTATCTGGATCAAGTCCAAAAAATATAAAGTGACACACTGAAATTTTTCCTTTAACACCAGAATGTCTAGTTACTTCTCTATGAACTTTGCCTCCACTCTAGTCTTTCTTTGGCTCTGAAGAGATCCTAATCCAATTTTCCTTTTGAACAAGAATGATTTGATAAGTCTAAAGTAATATTCTAACAAAATAAACTTAACCATTTACTTCTTTGCACCTAGCTAGTATTGCCACACTGCTTTTTGCAAATAACAAGAATGTCACTTCATCTCTAGACTGTTTCCTTCTCCCGGATGCTTCACTTCACATACCACCTAACTGGATGTCTATCACGTAGTAAGCATCTGATATTTTGTGAACTAACATGAAGATGAACTTTCAGAGGATACAGTTCTATACCTCGGTTCTTGGTTATTCAAGTGAGCCCAGGGTGGACTATTAATCCAGATTAGATTTTTTGCTGTATCTTACACTGCCTCTGATCCTCCACCCTACACCTTAAAATCATTGGGTATAAAACGGTAGCCAGTAGATCCTAAACAACAAAAGTCAATTTGTCAATTAAAAGGTATACTTTTATTTTATTAAACCTTACAATCAATTATGTTTGCTTGCTGCTGCCTTCTGTTAATAGAGATCATGAGACTTGAATATATTAGCATTCTTTGTTCACTAATCAATTTGTTGTTTCCACTATGCCTGATGAACTCTAGTCATCATTGCCCCTTTTAGAGATTAGTTTTTAAAAAAAAAAAAAAAATTATTCTAACTTCTAAAGCTTTCATTGACCCTTCCTAGTAGTCAGTATTAGTGAGGGTTTTCTTCTTCCACCCTTCTTTAAAAAAGAACAGCCTTTTACCATTTTCATGAGAAGGAAAAAAAGAAAGAAAGAAAGAAACGTCCTTGAAGGGATAGGATGTTCTAGCTTAATTTTCACTTGCTTCAGTGGCCTTTCCTATTATTTTTGCTGAAGAGAAGGGCAGGTTCTTTGACTCTTCAACTCCCATTTGGCAAAGTAAAAGTAAATTAACATATGAAGATAGTGTTTCTTGAAGAGAGCACTCATTCCAGTTACCTCTTTACAGTACCATCTTTATCCTCAGCATTCTGCCAGTCATTTTTTGTCCCTAAGAGCTATCCTTCCAGATGAAGACACCCTTTCCCATCTTCTCCCCTTTCTTTAGCCGCACCTTTTTTTGTCATTATTAATTTTGTCCTCTTTTATTGTTTTTTTGGGGGGTGGGGGTTATTTAATTATTATTCATCCATCTTTATTCTTTGACCTCTGTAGGCCTCCCTGTGCAGTGGCCTCTCTCAGAGCATCTGCTCTGGGTGCATGCGCTCCAGAGCGCTTCCCAGCTTTTGATAGCTGCACCAGCTTAGGCAATCATTTAATTATTTTGAAACAAAGTGAAAGAGTTGGTGGGTTTGCTGATCCCTTCTCCACAGGATGGAAGTAAGGGAATTGATAAAAATACTTCTTGTTACCAGAAAAAAAAAGCCATTTCCAGATCCCCTTCAATCCCCCTACCTAATGTGTGCGTGTGTGCTTATATGCGAGTCACTGTTTTGCAACTTCCTTAGAGTACAGAGTGGCAGGTTTTTATGAAATACAAATTTGGATTCTGTTCAATAATAAAGAAAATGTCATTTTCTCAGAATCTCCTCAGACCTATATATTTTTTTTTTCTTTTTTTTTTTTTAAGGGGAAAGTAAAGTTTATTAGAGTGGGAGAAAGGAGAGTCGGTGCCAGTACAGCGGGCGGTTTAAGGGAGAATCGACATTGTTAAAGTGGAAGAGGCTGCTAGAACAGCGGGTCAGCTCAAAGAGAACCAACCTCCTCAAACCTATATTCTTGAACAATTTATTCAGCAAATATTTTTTGAATGCGCACAAAGTATCAAGCACCATGATAGGTGCTATGAAGACTGAGATTTTTTGAACCATGTTTACTCTACCTTCAGGAAGCTCACAGTCTTATGCACAGATGAGTATAAATATGATGAGGAATGTGATAAAGGTGTGCCCAAAGCATAACAGAGTCCAGTGGAGTGGTTTCCAAGGTTAATTTCAAGTTAATCTGATAACTCTGAGTGAGTGACCACACCATGAATATCACTTCAGAAGCATAAATAGTCCGACATTTAGGGGGAAACTTCTAAGGAAAATTAAAGCACCTTGTCCACAGAATAATAGTTAAGTTTTTAATCTGAAGAAGTTTTATTTATTTTTTAAGTGAAAGGATATTATAAATTTACCAAGTTAACACATACTTACTTAAAATTGATCCCCAAACCATACATTTCAAAGAGTTATTTCTCTCGTTCCTGGATGATAAGATTTTAAGGATAAATTATAAACAAGTCATACATATTGTCTTGATGAAGCAAAACATGGTATTTGTTCTTAAACTTTTAAAATCATTATTCAATATCAGAGAAGATCATCATCATTTGTAAATCATATACAGTGGGACTTAACTGCATAAAATAGCAAATTGACCCTCTCCAGTCTTGATCTTGATAAAATGTGTTCAGGTCTGAGAAGCAGGTACAGTCATTCTCAAAGGGCTGCTGCTTGAAGGGGTGGTATAACCAACAGAATAAAGCTGATCATTTAATCTGTTTTCGACTTATGTACAATCCCCGAGGTCACTGTTTTGCAACTTCCTTAGAGTACAGAGTGGCAGGTTTTTATGAAATACAAATTTGGATTCTGTTCAATAATAAAGAAAATGTCATTTTCTCAGAATCTCCTCAGACCTATATATTTTTTTTTTCTTTTTTTTTTTTTAAGGGGAAAGTAAAGTTTATTAGAGTGGGAGAAAGGAGAGTCGGTGCCAGTACAGCGGGCGGTTTAAGGGAGAATCGACATTGTTAAAGTGGAAGAGGCTGCTAGAACAGCGGGTCAGCTCAAAGAGAACCAACCTCCTCAAACCTATATTCTTGAACAATTTATTCAGCAAATATTTTTTGAATGCGACCAAAGTATCAAGCACCATGATAGGTGCTATGAAGACTGAGATTTTTTGAACCATGTTTACTCTACCTTCAGGAAGCTCACAGTCTTATGCACAGATGAGTATAAATATGATGAGGAATGTGATAAAGGTGTGCCCAAAGCATAACAGAGTCCAGTGGAGTGGTTTCCAAGGTTAATTTCAAGTTAATCTGATAACTCTGAGTGAGTGACCACACCATGAATATCACTTCAGAAGCATAAATAGTCCGACATTTAGGGGGAAACTTCTAAGGAAAATTAAAGCACCTTGTCCACAGAATAATAGTTAAGTTTTTAATCTGAAGAAGTTTTATTTATTTTTTAAGTGAAAGGATATTATAAATTTACCAAGTTAACACATACTTACTTAAAATTGATCCCCAAACCATACATTTCAAAGAGTTATTTCTCTCGTTCCTGGATGATAAGATTTTAAGGATAAATTATAAACAAGTCATACATATTGTCTTGATGAAGCAAAACATGGTATTTGTTCTTAAACTTTTAAAATCATTATTCAATATCAGAGAAGATCATCATCATTTGTAAATCATATACAGTGGGACTTAACTGCATAAAATAGCAAATTGACCCTCTCCAGTCTTGATCTTGATAAAATGTGTTCAGGTCTGAGAAGCAGGTACAGTCATTCTCAAAGGGCTGCTGCTTGAAGGGGTGGTATAACCAACAGAATAAAGCTGATCATTTAATCTGTTCTTACTTCTCAAGTCACATTGCCCTCATTTTAAAATTTCTTTATTATTTAAGTTGTCTGCAGAGTTTTGATCTTGTTTTAAGCAATGGTGTTGAATATTTTACAATTTATCCCTGTGCATTTGAAGTGGCTATCTACTATTAGACTAAAATATTGCCTCATCTGTGGTCTCTCATATAATTGGAGACTTTGTGTTTGTGATTTCTTATGAAGCTACTATAGAAACTAATAATTCTTTTATAAAATTTAAAAAAAATTGGGGGGAAGCGCAATGTATTATACTTTTAACATTATTTATTATACTTAAAGTAGGTTAAAAATTTGGACCTATTCTCTTAGGCTAACTTCTAAAATAGCTTTGTTTTTTAAATCTACCTTAGTGGGTTATTTAATTAGCTGCACATCAACTAAAATCACTATGATTTCAAGTTTGAATTTTTCCAGTGTATTACAATATCCTTGAGTTTAAAAGCTTAGCTAATATAAAGTGACTTTTAATTTGATAAGCAGAGTCCTAACCTATAAGTGTTAGTTTTTGTATGAGAGAAAACAAACTAATGTTAAAGTTATACTTATTTGCACATAAATATGCTTTGATTATTCTGTTATGTGAATAGTGTGGATTCTGGTGTCACTGGTTAACTTTGTAAATCAAGTTATTAAGATTTGAAATTTAGCTACTGCCACAGCATTGAAGAGCTCTCTCTCAGTAAGTGTAGTTAATTTCAGCTGACTAATACCAAAACTCTGACCTATAATACCACAGTAGTTAAGTTTTAATTAATATTTTAAGTGAAAGGATATTATAAATTTACCAAGTTAACACATACTTACTTAAAATTGATCCCCAAACCATACATTTCAAAGAGTTATTTCTCGTTCCTGGATGATAAGATTTTAAGGATAAATTATAAACAAGTCATACATATTGTCTTGATGAAGCAAAACATGGTATTTGTTCTTAAACTTTTAAAATCATTATTCAATATCAGAGAAGATCATCATCATTTGTAAATCATATACAGTGGGACTTAACTGCATAAAATAGCAAATTGACCCTCTCCAGTCTTGATCTTGATAAAATGTGTTCAGGTCTGAGAAGCAGGTACAGTCATTCTCAAAGGGCTGCTGCTTGAAGGGGTGGTATAACCAACAGAATAAAGCTGATCATTTAATCTGTTCTTACTTCTCAAGTCACATTGCCCTCATTTTAAAATTTCTTTATTATTTAAGTTGTCTGCAGAGTTTTGATCTTGTTTTAAGCAATGGTGTTGAATATTTTACAATTTATCCCTGTGCATTTGAAGTGGCTATCTACTATTAGACTAAAATATTGCCTCATCTGTGGTCTCTCATATAATTGGAGACTTTGTGTTTGTGATTTCTTATGAAGCTACTATAGAAACTAATAATTCTTTTATAAAATTTAAAAAAAATTGGGGGGAAGCGCAATGTATTATACTTTTAACATTATTTATTATACTTAAAGTAGGTTAAAAATTTGGACCTATTCTCTTAGGCTAACTTCTAAAATAGCTTTGTTTTTTAAATCTACCTTAGTGGGTTATTTAATTAGCTGCACATCAACTAAAATCACTATGATTTCAAGTTTGAATTTTTCCAGTGTATTACAATATCCTTGAGTTTAAAAGCTTAGCTAATATAAAGTGACTTTTAATTTGATAAGCAGAGTCCTAACCTATAAGTGTTAGTTTTTGTATGAGAGAAAACAAACTAATGTTAAAGTTATACTTATTTGCACATAAATATGCTTTGATTATTCTGTTATGTGAATAGTGTGGATTCTGGTGTCACTGGTTAACTTTGTAAATCAAGTTATTAAGATTTGAAATTTAGCTACTGCCACAGCATTGAAGAGCTCTCTCTCAGTAAGTGTAGTTAATTTCAGCTGACTAATACCAAAACTCTGACCTATAATACCACAGACCTCTACTGAACCTATTTGTTCTGATTGTTGGTGTTTAGAAACTTCTTGCTTTTCTGGGATTTTATTAGGTACAGTTGGTTTTGGAGTTAATATTCACAATAAATATTTATTAATAGATACTATTAATAAATAATCTGAATGACAGGAGATCCCAGGATCTTCCCCTATAGAACCTTATACCTAGGTGCATATATCCCACACCTAATCTCTCTTTGCCCACTGAAATAAGAATTTAGATTTATGAGGAAATAATATAGAAAAATTTAAATTGACCGCTCAAGTACTTTGTTTTACAAATTTCAAAAATATGAATTGAGATGCATTTTTAATCTATAGCACCATCTAATAGAATTTTCTGCAATGATAGAAGTTATCTGTGTCTGCAGTGTTCAATATGGTGGCCATATTTAGTGGCTAGCTTGTAACATAGCTAGTATGACTTGGAAACTGAATTTTGCATTTTATTTAATTAAAATATCCATGTAAGAAACTGAATTTTACATTTTATTTAATTAAAATATCCATGTGACTAAAGCCTATCTTATTGGACAACACAGGGCAAGAATAGCCCTCAGATTTGATATGTATGCCTTCAATGGCATTAAAAGTGCCTTCATTATCTGAAAGTAAAATAGACCACAATACAGCAAATTGGGGACAAAATTTTCTAAATATAGAAATAATGGTAAATACCTTCCCAACATTTTGAAGTATTCCAATTTTATAAAAGGGAAAAGCAAATCAGCCCAAGGATTAATTTAATCATGGCTCTTCTCTTTTATGTGGAAACCCGGTGTAAAATTTAATTTTCCTCAAGGAGTTTATGTGTTTTGACTTTTCAACATTTTACACTATATAGTAAAAATTTGTATTTTTTAAACCTCTCTTATTTTCTGAAGAGGGAAAGAGCAATTATAAAACATTCCAGATAGAGACAGAATGCAAAGCAGACTTCTTTCTTTTTTTTTTTAACACCAAAAACATATTTATTGGGGTATAGCCAATTAACAATTTTGTGATAGTTTCGGATGAACAGTGAAGGGGCTTGGCCATACATATACATGTATCCATATATATGAATAACTGACTTCTCACAATGGTTTCTCCTAAAACCCTAGGGCAATAAGAAAATCAATTTCTCTTTCCCCATCCTGAACATGTACTATTTGAAAATCCCCCATGGTTGTACATGTTTCTGAGCTATTACTTATTATAGTATCTTTTTTCCTCAAAGATTAGTGCTACTTACTGACTGACCACTCCATCTTTTATAGAGCAAAGCATTGCCCTTTGAAAGCATTTTCCCCCTTAAAGTCATTTCAATGGCATTTAAGAAACATCCATTATCATCTTTCCAGGGAATGTTATTTTTCACTGGGCGTTACAATAAGATTAATCATCTTTGCCTGTCAGGAAGCACAAACTTGATTAAATCAGCCAAGGACATTAAATTCCATCTTTACTCACTCTGGTGACCATACCGACACTGAGTTGAGGAAGAATTTGTGAAAGTATCATTTGGTTAAAATTGTATGCCTGTCTCTTTAAATCTAAAAAAAAAATCCTTTCAGAAGCTGTAGAGAGAAGGTGCTAGAACTGTGTACGATCATGACTGGAAAGCAGGATCCCTCAGTGACTGCCGAATCTTCCCAGCACAAGATAGAGAGGCAGTTCAGCACAAGCCTACACTGATTCTAGGCAGAACGATGATCCTACCGAACAGATCTCAAATAAAATTAAATTGAGAAAGCAGATCTTTCAAGGGAATGAGGCGGAGGCTCGCTTTTATGTTAAAAGCCACCAGCATCCTCCTTGCTAGACATGGACATGACATTTTTAAAGGAATTATTTGGTTACAGCGTTTTAAGCAAACTGTTTTAAGGAATCTGTACATTGCCTTGTTTTTTCTATTCTTTTTTATTTTTGCATATATGTAATTCTGGAGGTAAAGAAAAAGCCTGCCAGGGATTCAGAAGGCATCCCACTAGCGATCAGCTGACATTCCTAACTGAAGGCTGCAATGTGTTGCTTATTCATTTTGTACCGTGGGAGCTGCGGGGACTAGCAGAGAGCTAAACTATGCATTTCAAACAGCAGTGCTTGTGCAGAAAGAGGGGTGAGAGAGAGGCAGCCGGCGAGGAAAGAGCACAGCTGGACTTTCTCCTTGTTTTTATCCATTTCTGCAGGATCATGTATTCATAAGGGATGAGGCGGGCCACGGCGATCCCAGGCCTGAGCCGCGGCCTACCCCGTCAGTTCAGAGCCAGGCCCTCCACTACCGGAACAGAGAGCGCTTTGCCACGATCAAATCAGCATCTTTGGTAAGCAAACACCCCTCTACCCACCTTCCCTTCCTTCCCTCCTCCCCATCTGGCAGCCTCTCGCCCTCCCTGAGCCTCTCTCGGCTTCATGGATGGGAGGAAAGGAGTCAAGAATGTTTTCTCCCTCCTAATAATTTTATTCATTTTAGAAAGAATCTGTTGGCATAGCAACCTGATCTCAGATATTTTAGCATTGTCTACGGCATGGGGGAAAAAAACCCTTTGTGTGTGTGTGTGTGTGTGTGTGTATTTATATATGCTGTGTGTGCAAAATAAAAGGCCTTTGAGGTGAAGTTGCTAATGTATCATTTGGTTAAAATTGTATGCCTGTCTCTTTAAATCTAAAAAAAAAATCCTTTCAGAAGCTGTAGAGAGAAGGTGCTAGAACTGTGTACGATCATGACTGGAAAGCAGGATCCCTCAGTGACTGCCGAATCTTCCCAGCACAAGATAGAGAGGCAGTTCAGCACAAGCCTACACTGATTCTAGGCAGAACGATGATCCTACCGAACAGATCTCAAATAAAATTAAATTGAGAAAGCAGATCTTTCAAGGGAATGAGGCGGAGGCTCGCTTTTATGTTAAAAGCCACCAGCATCCTCCTTGCTAGACATGGACATGACATTTTTAAAGGAATTATTTGGTTACAGCGTTTTAAGCAAACTGTTTTAAGGAATCTGTACATTGCCTTGTTTTTTCTATTCTTTTTTATTTTTGCATATATGTAATTCTGGAGGTAAAGAAAAAGCCTGCCAGGGATTCAGAAGGCATCCCACTAGCGATCAGCTGACATTCCTAACTGAAGGCTGCAATGTGTTGCTTATTCATTTTGTACCGTGGGAGCTGCGGGGACTAGCAGAGAGCTAAACTATGCATTTCAAACAGCAGTGCTTGTGCAGAAAGAGGGGTGAGAGAGAGGCAGCCGGCGAGGAAAGAGCACAGCTGGACTTTCTCCTTGTTTTTATCCATTTCTGCAGGATCATGTATTCATAAGGGATGAGGCGGGCCACGGCGATCCCAGGCCTGAGCCGCGGCCTACCCCGTCAGTTCAGAGCCAGGCCCTCCACTACCGGAACAGAGAGCGCTTTGCCACGATCAAATCAGCATCTTTGGTAAGCAAACACCCCTCTACCCACCTTCCCTTCCTTCCCCTCCTCCCCATCTGGCAGCCTCTCGCCCTCCCTGAGCCTCTCTCGGCTTCATGGATGGGAGGAAAGGAGTCAAGAATGTTTTCTCCCTCCTAATAATTTTATTCATTTTAGAAAGAATCTGTTGGCATAGCAACCTGATCTCAGATATTTTAGCATTGTCTACGGCATGGGGGAAAAAAACCCTTTGTGTGTGTGTGTGTGTGTGTGTGTGTATTTATATATGCTGTGTGTGCAAAATAAAAGGCCTTTGAGGTGAAGTTGCTAATGTATCCAATTTTGTAAAAGCTATTTATCTTTTCATTGAAATAATAATGCTAAAATATATTTTCAAGGTTTTGTATGTGTGTGTTTGCAGGGTACTGTGCTCCTTTTTGTATAGATGCATGTGTGTCTATAATGTGTACACACACATCAAAAGATAAAACACAATTTAAAGAAATATATATATGGTTGTTGGCTAACGTATATAATTGTAGGAAATAAGATACTCGCTTCCCAGGGATGGATTGCTGGTTCGTTCTGGTTCATTCATTTATTTATTGCAACAATGGTAGTGGCTGCACTTCCCCATTTAACCCCTGAAGAATTTCCTGCCACCGGTAAAGCAAGAAGGGCTTTGTAGGAGAGGGTAGGGATGGATGTGGGAGCAAAGATACTGTAGGATCCTTCAGCATTTTTACTATTGCAAATGTGATTGCTGGATGCCCTTGTAGTAGCAAAAGGGGTGTGTGCTGGAAGAGTTAGTTTTCATGCCTCCTCCCCTCGGCCCCCCACGCGTGCGCGTGCGCACTCACATTCACACACACACACACACACACACACACACATCGTTTCATCCTTAGTACTCTAAACTCTCTTTAATCTTTTGCTTCCAAATCTCACTTCTCAGCCAAAAAAATTCTTGAAATATTACTTGTTTTGCCTGAATTGGTGTTAGAGGTCACATGGGCAGAAAGAGTTAGTGTACACTGCTCGGCTATTACATTTAGAACCTATGATGACATCATCTGAGGCCGACCCAGAATTGATGATTTTTTTCTTGTCCTATTTTTAAAATCTGATTTCCACTTTTATTTGTCAAGTATTTTAAAAGGCGTCATTTATCTTTAGGATTGTTAATGGATTGTAATTTTGAAAAACCCAAAATACAAGGAAAATGGAAGTTAAAGCACTTACATATTGCTATGCCTGATGTCTGTCTAAAAATTGCCTGTCTAAAAGCAAGCAATTTAATTTAGGCTGCTTATAAATAAGCTTGCCTTTAAGTTCCTCTGTATAGAAGTTTCTTGTATTCTCTTCAATGGACAATTTTTCATTTTAAATGCATGCCATACTGTGTAATGGAGATCTTAAAATGTCTACTCTGTATTTGATAATGATTGTTTAAGCCACCTATAATGCATGCTTTTGAATCTAAATAAAGCATCGTGAAATTATTAAAGAATAAATATCTTCATAACCATGATATCTGATAAAGAAGAAATAGGTATGATTGGAATATGACTACTTACCACTGACTCTTGTGAGACTTGTACCTTTATCCAGACCCTTGCATGTTGAAATGAGAGGAGAAATGAACAACCCCTGAGACTCAGAGCCAAATAAGCCGGTTTTGAATGTGAAGCTGGCATTGTACCAAGTGGGTTTTCCCTCTCTGGGACAGGTTCTCTTCTTCTCTCACTTGCCACACCCTCATTCCCACATCATATATTCATGACCTCTCCTGCCGCCCAAGAAGATCACTACTGCCATGCCAGAATGATCTCACACTTAACATCTGTGAATTCACCCAGGGCTGCTCTGTGTGTACACCAGCCATCACAGTCTCCCTCTCTGTGGATGATGAAAGCTGCTTCCCTACTAGGCTATCTCAGGGCCACAGGCAGAGTCCTCAGGAACCCTTCTGAATCCTGCAGGCTTCCTAGTGCCCATTCAGAGAATAGCTGAGATCAGTCTCTCTGATGGACTTTTGATTTGCTAAAAGGCCCCGGCACCTACATTAAGTTAAAAACTGTGTGGCTGATAGGCTGTCTCTGTAGCCACAGAAGAAGTTGGTTTATGTGTAGAATCTTGTGCAAATGTGATGCTTTGGAAGTCACAGTGGAATTGATCCAAGTTTATTAGAGTTAACTGGTATTTGTATTTGATGGTTTTTAGGGAGCGAAAAATTAATGAAAAGTGGTATGGTGTTGAGTTGTTCCATGTCCCATTTTGGACAATCTAACTATTGGTGTGAATATTTTAATGTATATTATCGATTACTACAGTTCTACTATCCATTATATTATTTTAAAAGCTTAATTCCAATAGGAGTATACATGTCAGGATACTGGAACATTAAAAGGAAGAAACTAATTTTTAAAAACTTATCTTGTACCTTACTTTTTTTTGTGGATCCCTACTCAGATGAGAAAGTCTACAGTTACTTAAAATGACATAAAGGTAGAAACAAGATCATGAGAAAATGGAAGTCTGGGGGTTGATAATCAAGTCGTTGTTGAAACCTTACTTCTCATAGTTAGTGGAAATACTATATTGATTGGTTTATTTTGGTTTTACTCTTTCTTCATAACCTTAGCGGAAGTGCTAACAAGCCATAGAATGATCCAAAAGTGAACAGCAAAGAGAAAAAGAATTTATAAATTAGTTTTTCAGTTATTAGACAAATGAGTAATAAGAGACTTGAAAACTGATTTAAACAGTTGCAGTTCCTCAAATTTGTTATATCAGCCTACCTCTTCTACATAAATCCTTTGGCCTAGTTCTGTGGTTTTTGCCCTTAGCATTTCTTTCTACATTGTGCATTTGAATGGGGCTGTTGACAAATATAATAAGCCAAGGGGCTACAGGCTTTTACTATTAAATGCTTTTGTTATTTTGGCACCTTAAAACAGAGATTTTTAACGTTTTTATGGACTGTTGCACAATTGCATTTGTAACAAAGGACCTTGATGCCAGAGGAAACCCTGAGGATATGTGTATATATATGTAATTTAAAAACAGAGGTTATTGACTTTATTTTGAAAAATTAGAATGAAGGCCATTATATAAAAGCTTTTATTTTATCCTTTTTCTTTTTCTGTAAGCAAGTTTATACTGGGCTGATTTGTTATCTGAAGAAGAGGTGTTTATATAGCCAAATGTGATGCTTTGGAAGTCACAGTGGAATTGATCCAAGTTTATTAGAGTTAACTGGTATTTGTATTTGATGGTTTTTAGGGAGCGAAAAATTAATGAAAAGTGGTATGGTGTTGAGTTGTTCCATGTCCCATTTTGGACAATCTAACTATTGGTGTGAATATTTTAATGTATATTATCGATTACTACAGTTCTACTATCCATTATATTATTTTAAAAGCTTAATTCCAATAGGAGTATACATGTCAGGATACTGGAACATTAAAAGGAAGAAACTAATTTTAAAAACTTATCTTGTACCTTACTTTTTTTTGTGGATCCCTACTCAGATGAGAAAGTCTACAGTTACTTAAAATGACATAAAGGTAGAAACAAGATCATGAGAAAATGGAAGTCTGGGGGTTGATAATCAAGTCGTTGTTGAAACCTTACTTCTCATAGTTAGTGGAAATACTATATTGATTGGTTTATTTTGGTTTTACTCTTTCTTCATAACCTTAGCGGAAGTGCTAACAAGCCATAGAATGATCCAAAAGTGAACAGCAAAGAGAAAAAGAATTTATAAATTAGTTTTTCAGTTATTAGACAAATGAGTAATAAGAGACTTGAAAACTGATTTAAACAGTTGCAGTTCCTCAAATTTGTTATATCAGCCTACCTCTTCTACATAAATCCTTTGGCCTAGTTCTGGGGTTTTTTGCCCTTAGCATTTCTTTCTACATTGTGCATTTGAATGGGGCTGTTGACAAATATAATAAGCCAAGGGGCTACAGGCTTTTACTATTAAATGCTTTTGTTATTTTGGCACCTTAAAACAGAGATTTTTAACGTTTTTATGGACTGTTGCACAATTGCATTTGTAACAAAGGACCTTGATGCCAGAGGAAACCCTGAGGATATGTGTATATATATGTAATTTAAAAACAGAGGTTATTGACTTTATTTTGAAAAATTAGAATGAAGGCCATTATATAAAAGCTTTTATTTTATCCTTTTTCTTTTTCTGTAAGCAAGTTTATACTGGGCTGATTTGTTATCTGAAGAAAGAGGTGTTTATATAGTTCTTCAGAATTACTCATCTGACTTCTTGGGCTTTTTTTGAAATGTGCCTTCCTTAAGTTTTTATTGTTGGTGAATGGAGACCCTAATATTTTAATTAGATTAGTGACCCATGGGAGTGTTTTCAGATATTGTAACATCTAATGTCATTTCTTAAAATTTTATAGTGTCCTGGGTCACTGAGAGTTCCCAAGTAGATGTTACTGTAGAAAACACCAAGGCCATATGTATAAGATAGTTTGGCTTCTGGCCTTGTGAAGGAATTCTCACTAGAATGCAATGGTCTTACTACATGTGTGGATTTATGTTAGAATGGGCATTAGGGAGAGAGGCATAAAACTCTTAATTTCTAATCTCCAGGAAAGCATATAAGAGAAAATGATTATTATTCTATCCATTTAAGTATAGATTCTTTTACTTTGGTTTTACCAGATTCAATAGAAAAACGCATATAAAAAAGGAATCTTCACTTGATTTTTAAAAATACACTTGAAACATTGAGCTGATTGTGAAATTGTGTACCTGAATGAGTTTGATAGACAAGCATAAATATATTAGAGCCTCAGCATAAATGTACCAGAGGCTGCTTATCAAAATGTTATACATCTCCTCTTTCCTTTTTCTTGGCTTTTTAATGTCACTAAAATCATTGTTGATACACATTTTCACTTGTGCTACTGCCCAACTTACATGACCACAGTCTTTCAATGAAAGTATTGAATGAAGGAATGCTTCTATTTTGGCTTTCTTACTTTTTGTGCATTTGAATGGGGCTGTTGACAAATATAATAAGCCAAGGGCTACAGGCTTTTACTATTAAATGCTTTTGTTATTTTGGCACCTTAAAACAGAGATTTTTAACGTTTTTATGGACTGTTGCACAATTGCATTTGTAACAAAGGACCTTGATGCCAGAGGAAACCCTGAGGATATGTGTATATATATGTAATTTAAAAACAGAGGTTATTGACTTTATTTTGAAAAATTAGAATGAAGGCCATTATATAAAAGCTTTTATTTTATCCTTTTTCTTTTTCTGTAAGCAAGTTTATACTGGGCTGATTTGTTATCTGAAGAAAGAGGTGTTTATATAGTTCTTCAGAATTACTCATCTGACTTCTTGGGCTTTTTTTGAAATGTGCCTTCCTTAAGTTTTTATTGTTGGTGAATGGAGACCCTAATATTTTAATTAGATTAGTGACCCATGGGAGTGTTTTCAGATATTGTAACATCTAATGTCATTTCTTAAAATTTTATAGTGTCCTGGGTCACTGAGAGTTCCCAAGTAGATGTTACTGTAGAAAACACCAAGGCCATATGTATAAGATAGTTTGGCTTCTGGCCTTGTGAAGGAATTCTCACTAGAATGCAATGGTCTTACTACATGTGTGGATTTATGTTAGAATGGGCATTAGGGAGAGAGGCATAAAACTCTTAATTTCTAATCTCCAGGAAAGCATATAAGAGAAAATGATTATTATTCTATCCATTTAAGTATAGATTCTTTTACTTTGGTTTTACCAGATTCAATAGAAAAACGCATATAAAAATGGAATCTTCACTTGATTTTTAAAAATACACTTGAAACATTGAGCTGATTGTGAAATTGTGTACCTGAATGAGTTTGATAGACAAGCATAAATATATTAGAGCCTCAGCATAAATGTACCAGAGGCTGCTTATCAAAATGTTATACATCTCCTCTTTCCTTTTTCTTGGCTTTTTAATGTCACTAAAATCATTGTTGATACACATTTTTCACTTGTGCTACTGCCCAACTTACATGACCACAGTCTTTCAATGAAAGTATTGAATGAAGGAATGGATGAAGTCTCTTTCAGTCCTATTATCACAGGAGAATTTGGATTTATAAGTGCGCATTTCAAAGCTCCTCATATCATTTTTTTTTCTATAAGGCAGAATTGCCTGTGATCAGTCATTACCTATAGTATGAATTTGAAACATTTTTTCCCTAGGTGTTCTAAAGAGTGGAATGACAAATTTCTAATGCCAATATGCGTGTTCTATTCTTTTTCAGAACTTGCTATAAATTTCATTTGTTCTAAGTGCTGTGGTGGCCAGTTTTATCATATGCATTATTTTGATTCTTCCACATAATTAATCTTGTAAGTTGGCTTTGATCTCTTAAGAGGGTAACAGTATCAGTCCCCATGCTCATCTTTTATCTTTAATAAGTTGCTTATTAGCCTTCTAGTGCAGTGTTCTGTACTTGAGATAGGCATAGAGTACACTTCGGATGAAGTGGTTTGTTTTAGGACCAAATTTTGCTGGAATTAAGTTGGGTAGAATGCAATGGCTGTAGAAGCTTTTTGAAAAAATTTCAGTATTTATTTATGACTTTTTATTTTTGTGTATTATTCCAGATATATGAAATAGCTAATAATTATATATACTTATAATCCAAAACCTGGATACAGGTACAGTTTTATTGTTACATTTGTTCTTTCTCTTGAATCTACTTCATTTTTAAATTTTTTATTGGAAGATAATTACTTTACATTATTGTGCTGGTTTCTGTCATACATCAGCATGTCTCCAGGAAAGCATATAAGAGAAAATGATTATTATTCTATCCATTTAAGTATAGATTCTTTTACTTTGGTTTTACCAGATTCAATAGAAAAACGCATATAAAAATGGAATCTTCACTTGATTTTTAAAAATACACTTGAAACATTGAGCTGATTGTGAAATTGTGTACCTGAATGAGTTTGATAGACAAGCATAAATATATTAGAGCCTCAGCATAAATGTACCAGAGGCTGCTTATCAAAATGTTATACATCTCCTCTTTCCTTTTTCTTGGCTTTTTAATGTCACTAAAATCATTGTTGATACACATTTTTCACTTGTGCTACTGCCCAACTTACATGACCACAGTCTTTCAATGAAAGTATTGAATGAAGGAATGGATGAAGTCTCTTTCAGTCCTATTATCACAGGAGAATTTGGATTTATAAGTGCGCATTTCAAAGCTCCTCATATCATTTTTTTTTCTATAAGGCAGAATTGCCTGTGATCAGTCATTACCTATAGTATGAATTTGAAACATTTTTTCCCTAGGTGTTCTAAAGAGTGGAATGACAAATTTCTAATGCCAATATGCGTGTTCTATTCTTTTTCAGAACTTGCTATAAATTTCATTTGTTCTAAGTGCTGTGGTGGCCAGTTTTATCATATGCATTATTTTGATTCTTCCACATAATTAATCTTGTAAGTTGGCTTTGATCTCTTAAGAGGGTAACAGTATCAGTCCCCATGCTCATCTTTTATCTTTAATAAGTTGCTTATTAGCCTTCTAGTGCAGTGTTCTGTACTTGAGATAGGCATAGAGTACACTTCGGATGAAGTGGTTTGTTTTAGGACCAAATTTTGCTGGAATTAAGTTGGGTAGAATGCAATGGCTGTAGAAGCTTTTTGAAAAAATTTCAGTATTTATTTATGACTTTTTATTTTTGTGTATTATTCCAGATATATGAAATAGCTAATAATTATATATACTTATAATCCAAAACCTGGATACAGGTACAGTTTTATTGTTACATTTGTTCTTTCTCTTGAATCTACTTCATTTTTAAATTTTTTATTGGAAGATAATTACTTTACATTATTGTGCTGGTTTCTGTCATACATCAGCATGAATCAGCCATAGGTGTATAGATGCCCCTTCCCTCTTGAACCTCTCTGCCATCTCCCACCGCATCCAACCCCCCTTGATTTGTCACAGAGCACTGGGCTGAGCTCTCTGTGTCACACATCAAATTTGGATCCACTTCAGATCTATGTCCCCATCACCAGAAATGCTAAAGGAGAAAAAAGAAAAAAAACATTACTCTTAGTTTGGCAGAAGAAAGAAACCAACATATATTGTGGTCTCCTATGTGTCAGATGCCTCACTAGGCTCAAGTGTTGTCTCATCTTCTCAGTAGTTCCTCTTTACATATGAAGATATTGTTAGACTTCAAGAAGTTAAGATCAGTTATATAGGGAGAGATGGAATGAGATTTGTTTCCCAGAAACCTACTTAGTGTGGCATGATGATGCTACCCATTTTTCATTGATCACATTTTTGAGACTACCATTGTAAAAAACAGTCATTACATTTCTATAACTTTCTCAAGTCTTTAGAGTTACTCAGTTTGTAATTTACACTTACCACTCTGTCCAGCACTCACTGTTTTGGGTGTTTGATTTTATTATGTGAAATTTCCTCAGGTAATTCAAGAGCCTAAGACCTTAGATCAAATCCCAGGTCTTATGAAAATTAGAGAGAGAAATTACATGTGAAAGCCTATTGTGTAAACCATAAAGCACGATCAAAGTTATAAGCTATTTTTAAATTGTTGACCAGATAGTGTATTCATAAAACATAAAGTATAAACTTAAAACATACTGCATATATAACTGTATGATGTATTTTTATATATTTCATGTTAGACTTCATAAATGAAATATCATTATACTTGTATTTAAATTCATCTATCTAGCTTGAGCATGTAATTCTAAAACTCAGTATCTCTAAATGTACCTAAAAAGACAATTACTTTGGAACTTAGAAATTATAGTTGTAACAAATGAAAGGTGATGTTAGGAGTTTAAGAAAGTTATTATCAAAATTTATGGGAAACATTCACGTTTACAAGCAAAATGGGTCTCTTGACATTCAGTGATATACAGTGATAGCATGCTGAGCTTGTGTTTTGCCTCTACCACATGCTTATATGGTCTGGTATGTGGTAGGACCACCCTCTTCACAGGGGCTCACCCACCAGTTAGGATACAAAATGTTCTTGACACAACTCATTTCCATTTTATCTTGAGGCTGCCTGGTTTAGGGCAATAGCCATACTGAGAATATTTTACTAACCACAAACCAGTCAAATATTGTGCTGGCAAGTTTTAAACGTGTCATGATGGCTGTAGAGTGTGCCCTGCTTCAGCTTTGGGAACCTGATTAAGGAAGGGATGCTCAAATAAGAAAAAATAAGTTTATGGGTAAAATATGTCTCAAAGTCATTACTCTACTGACTGAACAGACATTTTACTGCCACATTTGTCTGAAAAAGAAGTGAATGCAGAAAGAACTAAATGGTATCCTCTCAGGTGATTGGAATTCTTTTTCTCTGTAATTGAACTTCAGAAAGACACAAGCATGAGACAGTGAAACATACATATGTTTCAAACTAATTATTCCTATTATCATAAAAATAAGTACATGTTAAAAAAAAACATATGATGACAAAACAGATTATTTCCTTTAGAGTGTTGGGTGCCTCTTTGGTAATGCTATTCTGTTTTGTTTTGTTTTGTTTTTTTCTTTTTTGGTCTTGAAATATCTTCTGCTTTTATTCTTTATCCTTAAAGAGGATTGTCCTTTAGAAAAGAGAAATGAATATGAATAACCGAGTCATAGGCTCAGCTGGAAATGTTTCAGAGTTTGGCTTCTGTTTAATAGTGTACTTTGATAATGCTATCCAGTTACAGATAGTAAGGGCTCACTCTAAAATGCAAGGACACCTTCTAAAAAAGAGCACAAAAACAAACTGTCCTTTGTGCAAAATGCACTTTGAACCATAAACTGAAAATAGTAGAGAGAATTAATAGCAGCATGAAAATTTCCAGTAAAACTTGTCTGAGGGTTAGTCTGGAGAGAGATGTCTTACAGTAGTAGATCAGAGTGACTGAAATATGTAGTATTAAACATTAAAGTTATAATTGTGTAATTAAGATTTATACTAAACAAGCTAAGATTAGAAGGAAGGTACCAGAGAATCTAACAGAATGATAATGAGGGGTCGTAAACTGAAGAAAGGACTGAAAAGTCAGAAAAGGTTTAATAGAAAGAAACAAGAGATGCCGAAATTTATATTTGCAGTCTTCAGTTTGTTGAATATTCACTCGAGAATGTGTCAAGGAAAAATTACTAAGAGTAGCCATCCCAAAATCACAGGATTCTTTTCTCCTCAGAGAGCAAGTGAGTGTGGGTAATTGTTAATATCTCTTTTGTAGGTAAGGGGAGGAAGGAGACTGATGATTTAAAAGGAGAGAACTTGCTCTCACTTTCACTCAGTTCATATTAAGAATCAGAAATAAATCTTGTTAGAACTATTTTAAAAGGATATTCAAGATTCCTATGACTGTTAGAGACGTGATCTTTAAAAAAGAAAGAAACAAGCAGTATGCCATAGTGCAGAGCCTCCCAACCAAAGGGATTTTACCTGCCAGGGGACATTCGGCAATGTCTACAGACATCTTAATATTGTCTTGACTTGGGACGTGCTACTGGCATCTGGTGGGTTGGCCGGGGATGCTTTTACACTCCTACAATGCACAACACAACCTCTCAAAACCAAGAATTATCTGGCTCATTGTCAGTAGTGCCAAGGTTGAAAAATCCTGTTGTAGTGGAAATAGCGTGGACACTGAAAACAGATAGAAATGGGTCTGCATCCCAGTTCTAATCCTTATTAGCTATGTGACCTTGAGGATATATGCCAAAAATGTGTAAATATATTTTGGCTGAATGCGTACATTAATTCCATTAATTCTCAATTTCTTCATCTATGAAATTGTGGTGGTAACACCTACCTCATGAATGAATAGAATGAACACTTGAATGAGATGGTTTGTAGGATTAGAGATGATATAAAGAGCACCCAACACAGTGCCTGGAACATATGAGTGTTCAGGAAATAGTAATTCAATCAATGGTGATAACGATAAATAGAATTCTGCTCCAGGGTTCTTCTGCTTTGCCCAAATGTTCCTCTTTCCATGGATCTGGTTACCTGAGTTCTCTTCCCCAACCCAAATCAGGTTACACGACAGATCCATGAGCATGAGCAGGAGAACGAGTTGCGGGAACAGATGTCAGGTTATAAGCGGATGCGGCGCCAGCACCAGAAGCAGCTGATCGCCCTGGAGAACAAGCTGAAGGCTGAGATGGACGAGCACCGCCTCAAGCTACAGAAGGAGGTGGAGACACATGCCAACAACTCGTCCATCGAGCTGGAGAAGCTGGCCAAGAAGCAAGTGGCTATCATAGAAAAGGAGGTCAGTACACACACATAACCTTGTGCCACAGTCAAACTAGGCTTGTCCCAGTCAGCCGCATCCCATGAGCAGGAGGTAGGCTTGATATGCTTTTTTGTGATGGAGGAACAGGATTGCTTTGGGGAAGGGGGTCTACTTCTATGGGGCTACTTAAAATTGTCGTTGAAAGTTAAAATAGGGCTTCCCTGGTGGTCCAGTGGGCAAAGAGTCTGTTGCAGTGCAGGGGCACCGGTTAGATCCCTGGCCTGGGAATATGCCATGGGCCACGGAGTGGCTGGAGCAGTATGTCAATTATGAGCCAGCACTCTGAAACACAAGTGCCCAGAGCCAGTGCTCTCAAAGGTACACTCCTACAATGCACAACACAACCTCTCAAAACCAAGAATTATCTGGCTCCTTGTCAGTAGTGCCAAGGTTGAAAAATCCTGTTGTAGTGGAAATAGCGTGGACACTGAAAACAGATAGAAATGGGTCTGCATCCCAGTTCTAATCCTTATTAGCTATGTGACCTTGAGGATATATGCCAAAAATGTGTAAATATATTTTGGCTGAATGCGTACATTAATTCCATTAATTCTCAATTTCTTCATCTATGAAATTGTGGTGGTAACACCTACCTCATGAATGAATAGAATGAACACTTGAATGAGATGGTTTGTAGGATTAGAGATGATATAAAGAGCACCCAACACAGTGCCTGGAACATATGAGTGTTCAGGAAATAGTAATTCAATCAATGGTGATAACGATAAATAGAATTCTGCTCCAGGGTTCTTCTGCTTTGCCCAAATGTTCCTCTTTCCATGGATCTGGTTACCTGAGTTCTCTTCCCCAACCCAAATCAGGTTACACGACAGATCCATGAGCATGAGCAGGAGAACGAGTTGCGGGAACAGATGTCAGGTTATAAGCGGATGCGGCGCCAGCACCAGAAGCAGCTGATCGCCCTGGAGAACAAGCTGAAGGCTGAGATGGACGAGCACCGCCTCAAGCTACAGAAGGAGGTGGAGACACATGCCAACAACTCGTCCATCGAGCTGGAGAAGCTGGCCAAGAAGCAAGTGGCTATCATAGAAAAGGAGGTCAGTACACACACATAACCTTGTGCCACAGTCAAACTAGGCTTGTCCCAGTCAGCCGCATCCCATGAGCAGGAGGTAGGCTTGATATGCTTTTTTGTGATGGAGGAACAGGATTGCTTTGGGGAAGGGGGTCTACTTCTATGGGGCTACTTAAAATTGTCGTTGAAAGTTAAAATAGGGCTTCCCTGGTGGTCCAGTGGGCAAAGAGTCTGTTGCAGTGCAGGGGCACCGGTTAGATCCCTGGCCTGGGAATATGCCATGGGCCACGGAGTGGCTGGAGCAGTATGTCCAATTATGAGCCAGCACTCTGAAACACAAGTGCCCAGAGCCAGTGCTCTGTAACAAGAGAGGCCACTGTAATGGGAGGCCCACACATGCCAAAGAATAAAAAAGATGGATGAAAATAAATATAAATAAAAAGAGGCATGATGGAGAAACAATATATATATATATATATATATATATATATATTAAGAAAAACTTAAAATAGTAACTGAAACTATATATTACATTCATGTATGTTCAAATATATTTTGAGCATCAGTTCCCTAATCAGGATGTGATGCAAATAAAAAGAAATAAGATACTTGTAACCTATGGAAACTTGCACCATTCAGGTCTGTTACTATGCCTGTCTCACCCACAGTCCTCTTCAAAACAAAACTGCTCTGTAAATAGTCCCTTCAGTGGTGGTAATCCCTGCCTACAGCCGATAGGTCCATGAATGGGCACCTGACCAATAACAGCAAATAGTTGATCTGGCTACTGCTTGGGTCTTCTAGGAATATCTCTCTTCCCCATCCAGATTCTAAACTAATTTTAAAAACAGACAAGATGGGGGACTACCTGATAGTCCAGTGGCTAAGACTCCATGCTCCCAATGCAAGAGACCTGAGTTTGATTTCTGGTCAGGGAACTAAATCTCACATGCCACAGCGAAAGATCCCACGTGCCACAACAAAGACCTGGCAAAAATAAATAAATATTAAAAAAAAAAAAAAAAAAGAAAAAACAAACAGGAGGATAAATGCAGATAGAGTCAAAATATTGCTTTATTACCAATAAATGTTAGAGAAGATAAATGATATGTATATCTGAAGGGAAATGGACTCTAACAATCCCAAACAAAATTAAGCAGAGTTGCCCATCCATGCATTGGCAGTGCTGAACCAGTTGCCTTCCCCACCCCCGTAAGACTTACATAGTTACATAGTGTGGGAAAGTAGGTGTGCTCTCTGGGGATGAAGTGCCTGGGGACAGGGTTCCGGGGGTGTTTCAGTAATCAGGCTCACTCCCCCCACCTCTCTACATGGAAGGTAACATCAGAATTGTAGGACCATTCCCCAAACAGCCATCAGTCTATGAGACAGTCTGACATGAAAACTTCTGTCCAAACAGGGGTAATATTAATTAAATAAACCCATCAGTCTTTCTTGGGAATTTGATTTGGTAAATATGTAGAATGAATTGTTCATAATGGAAGAATTGTTGATAATAGAAGATAAAAGTGAAAAGATTCATAGAACCATGTTCTGTTCCCTAAGTATCTCATCTTACACACATGCTTCATTTAGATGGTTCCCTGAAACTTAGATTTGGTCACTTTCAGGAGCCAGTATTGATTGGGTTATCTTTTATTTGATCTTTTTTCTCCCTTCCTGGTACTAACCAGGCTTGACCCTGCTTAGCTTCTGAGATCAGATGAGATCAGGTGTGTTCAGGCTCGTATGGCTGTAGACTGGTCTATTTTCTATCCGTTTAGCAGTCCCCAAAATGTCCTGATGTCCAACTACTGGGGATTATTACAAATGCCTTAGAAAACAAAATGTCATTAAGTTTGCCCATTATACCAGAGATGACCTTATTCAGAAATCTGATAGTCAAAATAACTAGAGAGTTAAATTCTTGGCAGTGGGGAAACTGACCAGTCATGGTTATTTATTTCTGTAATTTAGCCCTTGGGCCACCAACAATATGATAAAGAGCCTTTATTATAATCTTTAGTTCACCTTTCGTCCCATGTATTTTGTGTATATATCCAATAAAATATGTTTATGGTTTATTTTCATGTTTTTCTCATAATTGGTAATATATAAATTTGGAGGGGGGATATGTTTTTTGATGGCAAAAGTTTTAAATTTTGTTTAAGATACAAGAGAATCAAAATGGATATTTCCTTATCTGTGTTTTATGAATTATGTGTTCAAAAAATTACACTATTCAGTACTTTTGGGTTCTTTTAATGCATTGGGGAACACAGCTGAATTCTGTGTTAAGGACAATTCATCCTATATTATATTTGTTATTTTATCAGGCAAAGGTAGCTGCAGCAGATGAGAAAAAATTCCAGCAACAGATCTTGGCCCAGCAAAAGAAAGACTTGACAACTTTCTTAGAAAGTCAGAAGAAGCAGTATAAGATTTGTAAAGAAAAAATAAAAGAGGTAAGGATACCAATATTTCGTAGTCATGAAGTTGCTATTAGAATGGCTAGGACTTAAAAATCTATTCATCTTTTTTTTTTTTAATCTATTCATCTTACATTGTGACCATAACCCACTGATTCTCAGACTTTTCACTGTAGTCACCTGAAGTGTTTATTAACACAGATTGCTAATGTACTACTAGATGTTCTGATTCAGTGGGTCTGGGGTGAAGTTTGAAATTATCATTGCTAACAAGTTCCCACAAGATGCTCATGGTGCTGGTCCAGGCACCACTCTTTAGGAACCATTGGTTTAATATAAACCATTCTTGCCTACTTGTTTATTCTCCACACATCAGCCAGTGATCTTTTTAGACTGCAAGTCTCATCAGATCACCTCATGATTTTAGTATTTATTGGCTTCCCATTGCTCTTAGAATAGATCAAAATATTAGAAGTCCCTGTGTGTTCAGCTACCAGCCTCCCCTTCCCTCTCACCCCACACCAACTTTCCCTTTACCTGCTGACACGCCCTCAACTCAGTGCTACTCCTGACACATTGGTCACGCTTGGCTCCTTGAATGTGTCCAGCTCTGCACATCTCCGCAATCTTTGCTCATACTCTTTCTTCCACCAAGATGCTGTCCCCATCCCATCCCCTCCATTCCCAATCCCTCCCCAACCTCCTTATAAGACTAAGGATTGTTTATTAGTACCATAACTTAATTTTCACTTCCCCAGGGGAAACTTTCTGTGACTGCCTTGACCAAGACAGGTGTCTCTGGTTTTATAACACTAATTTTCAATTATATATATGTGTGTGTGTAAAACACACACATATACATATGGGTAGCCCTAGTGGGAAAGAAACTGCCTGCCAGTGCAGGAGATGTAAGAGTCTCAGATTCAGTCCCTGAGTCAGGAAGATCCCCTGGAGGGAAGAAATGGGAAACCACTCCAATATTCTTGCCTAGAGAATCCCACGGACAAAGAAGACTGAGTAGCCTGACAGGTTACAGTCATAGGGACTAAAAGAGTTGGACACAACTGTAGTGACTTAGTGTGCACGTGTGTGTGTGAGTATATAGTAGTGATTATTTGAGCTATTTTATCCTACCAGCCAGTAAGTAACAGGAGCAAAGACTGCGTCTTTTTTGTTGTTGTTTGGTTCGTAACTATCTCTTTGCCTAGTACATGTGGAATATTTGATCAAAGGGTAATTGGTTCTTAAATGTTTTGTTTAAGATCTCCAACCAAACTTAGAAACTTAAGGTGTTCTTCTGAGGAATTGCAGTTTGAACTGGAACCTCAAGTATCATTGCTAACAAGTTCCAAAGACTGGCCAAAGGAACCATTGGTTTAATATAAACCATTCTTGCCTACTTGTTTATTCTCCACACATCAGCCAGTGATCTTTTTAGACTGCAAGTCTCATCAGATCACCTCATGATTTTAGTATTTATTGGCTTCCCATTGCTCTTAGAATAGATCAAAATATTAGAAGTCCCTGTGTGTTCAGCTACCAGCCTCCCCTTCCCTCTCACCCCACACCAACTTTCCCTTTACCTGCTGACACGCCCTCAACTCAGTGCTACTCCTGACACATTGGTCACGCTTGGCTCCTTGAATGTGTCCAGCTCTGCACATCTCCGCAATCTTTGCTCATACTCTTTCTTCCACCAAGATGCTGTCCCCATCCCATCCCCTCCATTCCCAATCCCTCCCCAACCTCCTTATAAGACTAAGGATTGTTTATTAGTACCATAACTTAATTTTCACTTCCCCAGGGGAAACTTTCTGTGACTGCCTTGACCAAGACAGGTGTCTCTGGTTTTATAACACTAATTTTCAATTATATATATGTGTGTGTGTACACACACACACATATACATATGGGTAGCCCTAGTGGGAAAGAAACTGCCTGCCAGTGCAGGAGATGTAAGAGTCTCAGATTCAGTCCCTGAGTCAGGAAGATCCCCTGGAGGGAAGAAATGGGAAACCACTCCAATATTCTTGCCTAGAGAATCCCACGGACAAAGAAGACTGAGTAGCCTGACAGGTTACAGTCATAGGGACTAAAAGAGTTGGACACAACTGTAGTGACTTAGTGTGCACGTGTGTGTGTGAGTATATAGTAGTGATTATTTGAGCTATTTTATCCTACCAGCCAGTAAGTAACAGGAGCAAAGACTGCGTCTTTTTTGTTGTTGTTTGGTTCGTAACTATCTCTTTGCCTAGTACATGTGGAATATTTGATCAAAGGGTAATTGGTTCTTAAATGTTTTGTTTAAGATCTCCAACCAAACTTAGAAACTTAAGGTGTTCTTCTGAGGAATTGCAGTTTGAACTGGAACCTCAAGTATCTTCACTTCTCCTTTTACCCATACTTACAGCTGAATTGCCTGCAGTTCCATAGACTTATGGTTTCTGACTTATGGACTACTAGCGTATTAAGGCTTAACAGAAGTCAGATGGGACTTAATTTAGTATATGAAATCAGTCATTTGAGCACATATTCTAAGTTAACAATATGGGAGTTAGCAAAGTTCCTCTTCAGTTCTTTTTTTTATTATTTTTATTTTTTTTGTGGGGGGGCCTCTTTTGTTTCAATTGGTCCTTCATTTATTTATTTTCATCCATCTTAATTCTTTGGCCTGTGTGGACCTCCCATCACAGTGGCCTCTCTCCTCACAGAGCACTGGCTCCTAATTGGACACACCGGCCCAGCCACTCCACAGCATGTGGGATCTTCCTTGGCCAGGGATCAAACCTATGCCCCTTGCACTGCAAGGTGGAGTCTTTACCCGCCAGACTACCTGGGAAGCCCTTCAGTTCCGGGTTCTATCCTTGCCCGGGACGATCCCACATGCTGCAGAGTGGCTGGACCAGTGTGTTCAATTACGAGGCAGTGCTCTGGAGCGCATGTGCCCAGAGCCAGTGCTCTGCAGCAAGAAAGGCCACTGCAATGGGAGGCCCACACAGGCCAAAGAATAAAGATGGATGAAAATAAATAAATAAAAAACCAATAAATGAGGCCAAAATTTAAAAAAAAGTGAAAGCAGATGGGTTGGGATAAACTTCAAATGCTTTAGCCTGCCTAGATGAGTCACTGGTAATTGTTGGAACCAATAGAAGTTTGTATCTGACCTGCACTGCCAGAACGGGATGAATCTCTGACACTGTAAGTTCTAGAAAACCAAGGTATAGATAGAAATAGTCATTTCTCTTAGTTATTGTTTGCTCCAGATTTTTATACCCTAGTAGATGTTGCTGGATCACAGAACTAACCTTGATTTTTCAATAAGAAATTTTGGAATTTTCTCAACTGCAAATAGATTTTTATTTATAGCTCCACATGCTCTCTCATGTTCTGGAAGGCATACTTTATGGCCACAGCCACCATTTTGAGCATTTGTACCACTAAGGTATTTGGAGATTTACAAGGAGTCTTTAGAAGGTTCTCCCACAGAACAGAGTTTGAGAGTCTCCACTCAGTCCTTAGACATAGGGCTATTTTGGGTTCACTCAACTCAGATTTATGATTGTGAGGACCACGGGCCTAAATGTACAAATCCTACAGTATGCTCATGAAGAAAAACAAGCCTATACCTAATTTGACAGCCTTTAAAACACTTTCTATCCAAAGCTAGTTCACACTACTGAAAATGGCAGGGAGTTCCTTGGTGATCCATTGGTTAAGACTTCACCTTTCAACATAGGGGATTCTATCCCTGTTAGGGGAGCTAAGATTCCCACATACCTCTCAGCCAGAAAACCAAAATGAAAAAAAAAAGGAAGCAATAATGTAACATATTTAATAAAGACTTTTTAAATGGTTCACATCAGAAAAAAAATCTTTTAAAAAAGAAAAAATATCTAAGCATATTGATGCTTAAATATTGATATGAAAATTATCATCCTTGGGATGACAAGGCAATCTCCATTATCCCACTTCTGATAGACAGCTGGGGTCTGGGTAATCCAGAATGATGGATGATCCAGAAATAATTTATTCTTGATTTTGAAATCAGCCTTGCCGGGGACGATCCAATGAAGGGGAGGCCAATGAGCGCATGTGCCCAGAGCCAGTGCTCTGCAGCAAGAAAGGCCACTGCAATGGGAGGCCCACACATGCCAAAGAATAAAGATGGATGAAAATAAATAAAAACCAATAAATGAGGCCAAAATTTAAAAAAAAGTGAAAGCAGATGGGTTGGGATAAACTTCAAATGCTTTAGCCTGCCTAGATGAGTCACTGGTAATTGTTGGAACCAATAGAAGTTTGTATCTGACCTGCACTGCCAGAACGGGATGAATCTCTGACACTGTAAGTTCTAGAAAACCAAGGTATAGATAGAAATAGTCATTTCTCTTAGTTATTGTTTGCTCCAGATTTTTATACCCTAGTAGATGTTGCTGGATCACAGAACTAACCTTGATTTTTCAATAAGAAATTTTGGAATTTTCTCAACTGCAAATAGATTTTTATTTATAGCTCCACATGCTCTCTCATGTTCTGGAAGGCATACTTTATGGCCACAGCCACCATTTTGAGCATTTGTACCACTAAGGTATTTGGAGATTTACAAGGAGTCTTTAGAAGGTTCTCCCACAGAACAGAGTTTGAGAGTCTCCACTCAGTCCTTAGACATAGGGCTATTTTGGGTTCACTCAACTCAGATTTATGATTGTGAGGACCACGGGCCTAAATGTACAAATCCTACAGTATGCTCATGAAGAAAAACAAGCCTATACCTAATTTGACAGCCTTTAAAACACTTTCTATCCAAAGCTAGTTCACACTACTGAAAATGGCAGGGAGTTCCTTGGTGATCCATTGGTTAAGACTTCACCTTTCAACATAGGGGATTCTATCCCTGTTAGGGGAGCTAAGATTCCCACATACCTCTCAGCCAGAAAACCAAAATGAAAAAAAAAAGGAAGCAATAATGTAACATATTTAATAAAGACTTTTTAAATGGTTCACATCAGAAAAAAAATCTTTTAAAAAAGAAAAAATATCTAAGCATATTGATGCTTAAATATTGATATGAAAATTATCATCCTTGGGATGACAAGGCAATCTCCATTATCCCACTTCTGATAGACAGCTGGGGTCTGGGTAATCCAGAATGATGGATGATCCAGAAATAATTTATTCTTGATTTTGAAATCAGTTTTTATGATAATATTTGAATTTGTATGTACAATATAGTAGTTAATGCCAAACCTAGTGGTGAAGTTACAGTATCAGGAGGTGAGTCCATCAGCCTTCCTGTTGTGATCCCAGCTTATTCCACGTTGGAAATAGCTCTTGTTTTCATTGGTCCTAATATTTCACTGGACACTTCACCCAAACAGGAAAGTTGAAAGTTAATTTACAAAGACATCATGGATAAGTGCAAAAGCAATCTAGTGTGTGATGTCCATATCACAAAACATTAAGTAAAATAGGTGTTAGCAGTAAAAGATTTCAGTTGAGTAGTTAACCAGATATTGTAGGTCCAGCTTGTAAGTGTGAACAGTATGAGCAAGGAAGGGTGCCCAGTACTTTCTCTAAAAGTGAGCTTCTTACCTTCCCTGTTGACTAATACCTTCTTCTTAACTGTTCTGATTTACGTCTTTCCTCCCTTCACCCATATGGTCTAGAACAATTATGTATTTTGTTCTTTTGGAAATATAGATGGTTTATTATTTACCCTCTAATACCACATAGAGAATGCTTTTTCCTGAAAGTCAAACTAGCGACATTTGCAGCATTACCTTCTGTCTGTGACATCTGCCTACTTCTTGTCACCATGTCCTTTGTCCAAGCGACAATCATCTCTTGCCTGGACCTTTGTGATAACTTCCTAGCTGTCTCCATGAACAAACTCTTGCCTCCTTCATTCTGTTCTCCACCTGACAGCCAGAATCATCTTTTGAAATCCATCTCATGACACCCACCCACATATATAAAATCCATATTTCTTGTGCTAAGACTCCGCATCCTTAAATTGGCTTGTAGGACTTCTAATGGTTCTGCCTACCTGTCCAGACTCACCTCATTGTAAGCAATCCATTAAAAAATAAAAAGGAAGCAATAATGTAACATATTTAATAAAGACTTTTTAAATGGTTCACATCAGAAAAAAAATCTTTTAAAAAAGAAAAAATATCTAAGCATATTGATGCTTAAATATTGATATGAAAATTATCATCCTTGGGATGACAAGGCAATCTCCATTATCCCACTTCTGATAGACAGCTGGGGTCTGGGTAATCCAGAATGATGGATGATCCAGAAATAATTTATTCTTGATTTTGAAATCAGTTTTTATGATAATATTTGAATTTGTATGTACAATATAGTAGTTAATGCCAAACCTAGTGGTGAAGTTACAGTATCAGGAGGTGAGTCCATCAGCCTTCCTGTTGTGATCCCAGCTTATTCCACGTTGGAAATAGCTCTTGTTTTCATTGGTCCTAATATTTCACTTGACACTTCACCGAAACAGGAAAGTTGAAAGTTAATTTACAAAGACATCATGGATAAGTGCAAAAGCAATCTAGTGTGTGATGTCCATATCACAAAACATTAAGTAAAATAGGTGTTAGCAGTAAAAGATTTCAGTTGAGTAGTTAACCAGATATTGTAGGTCCAGCTTGTAAGTGTGAACAGTATGAGCAAGGAAGGGTGCCCAGTACTTTCTCTAAAAGTGAGCTTCTTACCTTCCCTGTTGACTAATACCTTCTTCTTAACTGTTCTGATTTACGTCTTTCCTCCCTTCACCCATATGGTCTAGAACAATTATGTATTTTGTTCTTTTGGAAATATAGATGGTTTATTATTTACCCTCTAATACCACATAGAGAATGCTTTTTCCTGAAAGTCAAACTAGCGACATTTGCAGCATTACCTTCTGTCTGTGACATCTGCCTACTTCTTGTCACCATGTCCTTTGTCCAAGCGACAATCATCTCTTGCCTGGACCTTTGTGATAACTTCCTAGCTGTCTCCATGAACAAACTCTTGCCTCCTTCATTCTGTTCTCCACCTGACAGCCAGAATCATCTTTTTGAAATACATCTCATGACACCCACCCACATATATAAAATCCATATTTCTTGTGCTAAGACTCCGCATCCTTAAATTGGCTTGTAGGACTTCTAATGGTTCTGCCTACCTGTCCAGACTCACCTCATGTCACACCGTACCATCCATCCTGGCCTTCTCTCAGTTCCTTGATTGTACTGTGTTTCAGTTAATCTACCATAACAGTTTTGCAAATCTATTTCCTCTGCCCAGAGTATTCTTCTCTATGCTTTGTCACTGGTTAACTCCTACAGATTTTTGAAATTTTAGCTTAGTTGTTACTGTTACCAAGGGCAAATATTTTTCATTAAGTATCCTTCAAACCAAGTACTTCAACTACACAGTAGTCATCATAGTAATCTTCACTTCATTTCTGGGGTTCTTTGATTTTTTTTTTTTGAAACGTTTATTTATTTATTTTGGTGGGGGTGGGGAGGGAGGGGAGTGGGCGGGCCACTTCCATTGGTCTTTCATTTGTCTAGTTGCATCCATCTTTGTTCTTTGGCCTGTATGGGCCTCCCATCGCGGTGGCATCTGTTGTCGCAGAGCACCGGCTCTGGGCGCATGCGCTCCAGAGCTCCGGCTAGGTAATTGGACACATTGGTCCAGCCACTCCGCGGCACGTGGGATCTTCCCAGGCCAGGGATCAAACTGGCGCCCCTTGTACTGCAAGATGGTGTCCTTACCCACTGGACCACCAGGGATGCCCGGGTTCTTTGATTTTTAATTCTAGACTCTAAAGCCCCATGATGGCAGATGCCATATTCGTTTGCATTGTATCCTTGTGCCTTGCACAGCACATGGTGCATGATAAGAACTCAAATAGCATACAAAGGCACAGCGCATGGTGCATGATAAGAACTCAAATAGCATACATTGATTGAATGAGTGAACCCATAATTTCTGAGCCTGCGAAGCCAAAGACGTGAAAACTAACAAATCTCCCTCTCAATTGTTTAAAAAAGGTGGGGGAAGAGAGAGCGTTTGTGTAACACCAAACCTTTCTGATCTTACATTTCTCAGATGCTTTCAAAGGTAATTTAATCTACATTGCAATAAGCTATTGTAGTTCCTTTTGCCTAATGAGCCTCGCTTGGTTTTTTTTGTTTGTTTGGTTTTTGTTTTTGTCTGTTTTTATGAAGGAGATGAATGAGGACCATAGCACACCCAAGAAGGAAAAGCAGGAGCGGATATCCAAGCATAAAGAGAACTTGCAGCACACACAGGCTGAAGAGGAAGCCCACCTTCTCACTCAACAGAGACTGTACTACGACAAAAACTGTCGTTTCTTCAAGCGGAAAATAATGATCAAGCGGCATGAGGTGGAGCAGCAGAACATTCGGGAGGTATGTGTTATGTCTATAACTGTTGTCACTGATTTAGGAGATAGTAAGCTTTGTGAGGATCATATCTGTTTTGTTCATTCCTATATCCTTAACCCTTACAGACTTCAGTGTGATGCCTGACACAAAGTAGATACACCAAAGTGCCGGGGAATTAATTCACCACTGATAAGAGAAAGCCCATTTACAGAACAAGGAATCACCTTTTTCCAAATAGATGGTAACAGAATTTTCTTGAACACCTATTGTAAGCCATTTCATGCAGTGAAGAATCAAAAGTAGAATAGAGAATTTTTGTATTTAGCCTATTTGGTCAGAGACTTGAGTTTTTGGAACTCTCCCTGAAACACTCAAATAATAGAATGGTGCTCTACAGTTAAGGCAATTCATTCAGCCCTCCAGCACTTACAGAGTGCCTTCTTTGTGCCAGGCATTGTGCTGGAGATTCCAGGGCTATTGAGAAGTGATCCTCCCTGCCTTCAACTAGCCCTAAGTTGAAGAGGAGAAACAGGCACATAACAGACTAATCACAGTCTAATATGTTGGTACAGTAGTAGATATAAATAAACTCTCACAGGCATATAGTCATGAAAGGGCTTTGAGGATTCTGTGAAGGTTAGTTGAGTGTTCTGTGTGTGTGGAGTGGAGTATCAGAACAGGAGTAGTCAGAAGCAGAATGGAGGGTCTTGATTCTTTTTTTTTGCCACTTCTACTGGTCTTTCATTTATTTCCATCTTTGTTCTTTGGCCTCTGTGGGCATCCCATCACAGTGGCCTGTCTCACTGCAAGGCACTGGCTCTGGGCACATGCACTCCAGAGCCTCTGGCTCAGCAGTTGGACACATCGGTCCAGCTGCTCCGCGGCACATGAGATCTTCCCAGGCCAGGGATCGAACCGGCACCCCTTGCACTGCAAGGAGGTGCCTTTACCCACTGGACCACCAGGGAAGCACAGAGGGTCTTGATTCTTAAGGCAGGACTTTTAGATTTCAGACTGAAGGCTATTGCATGGGTATTAGGGGGTTGTTTAAATTTTATTTATTTATTTATTTTTAAATTTTGGCCCCTTTTATTGGTTTTCCATTTATTTATTTTCATCCATCTTTATTCTTTGGCCCGTATGGGCCTCCCATTGCAGTGGCCCATCTCATTGCAGAGCACTGGCTTTGGGTGCATGTGCTCCAGAGCACTGGCTCATAATTGAATACATCGGTCCAGCTGCTCTGCGACATATGGGATCTTCCCAGGCCAGGGATCGAACCGGCACCCTTTGCACTGCAAGGCAAACTCTCTATCCACTGGACTACCAGGGAAGCCCTACAACTTATTTATTTTTATTTATTTATTTATTTATTTTTTTACTTTATTTGAAGCATAATTGCTTTACAATACTGAGTGAAGTAAGTCTGAATGAGAAGGTTCCAAGCAGAGGCATGACAATGAGAGTTTACTTTGTTTTGAGGAATGAATGCCTCAGCGTGAGGGTAGCCTAGAGTGGTGAGAGGCGAAGTACAGTGAGGTCAGTAAGGATGCCCTTTCTTTAGTTCCACCTGGAAGAAGCAGTGGGGATAGAGATTAGATATGAGTGACGTTTCTGAAGCACAACAGACAGTAATTCAAACCAGATGCTGTGAGAATTTCAGAAGAAGGAGGAGTCAAAAAATGAATTCAGAATTTCTAATTTGGGAAGTTGGACGAATATGATGTTATTCCCTGATATGAGGAGTACAGAATGTAAATCAGTTGCAGATACAAAGTTCAGTAGAAAAATCACTGTGACCTGGAGTAATACGAGAAGCCCTCAAATGACCTAGCACATTGGTAAAAATATCAATCAGATAAAAAGCCAGTGTTAGGCTGCAGGAGGGAAACAAGCCCTTCAGGCACATTTAATGAGAATGTGAATTGGTATAAGCTTTTTTGGAGAGCAATATTTAGATGGGGGAAAAAAGGGTGGAGCAAACTAAAATTTACTGAACACATTATCATGGGCCAGGCTCAGGCTGTTTATCTGCATTATCTCATCTTATTGGAAGAGGGAGAAACTGAACATTTTTGAGCCAGGTAGTGAGTGATATGACTAGCGTTCTACTTTACAGAGATTAGCTTAGGTTGATGGTGATGCATAGATTAATTAGAGAGTGCATGATCAGTGGGAATAAAAGGGGGTTCCTGTGGAGGAGGGGTCTTAGATATTACAGTAACTTGTGACCCTCTAAAGGGCCACAGTACATAAAAAGATACACAGTATAAATTTGTTACTAGCATTTCAGTGGTGAGGATGATCAGGGAAGGGTGGAATGTAAAAAAGCCCCTGGTGGAAATAATAGTGGGGAATAAATGTTGAGAAACATTGAATTTAGAGGGAAGAAGCCAGAAGCAAAGAAATCTGGTAGTAGGAATAGAGGGTATAGACAATGATAGGTGGTAGCTGGCAAAAGAGAGATGGGTTTGAACTATTTTGAAGCATAAAGTAAACTGGACTTAGCATACAAAAGGACATGAGAGAAGAAATGAGGGTAGAATCAAAAGTTATTTCTAGGATTTAGGAGCTGGGGATATTTGGACAGAAACAAAGAAACTTAGAGAAAGGTATTGATAAGAAACAATTAATTCAACACTACACATGTTGAGTTTGTTAGAAGGCTAAAATGCCCAAAAGCCAGTAGGAAACAATGTATTTGGGATTCTTTCCATCTGGCAATTATTATTATTTTTGTTCTAGTGTCATGTGTTTGGAAGAAGTCTGCGGCTAAGAGGGCAATAAGTGCCAATAAAAGCTATAGAAGACAGTTATTCTCCAAAATGATAGAAATTATATTCATGACTGTATTCATTAATACCAAGTTCTAACCAGCTGGGTGAAGAGTCTAGATTTTCCTTTGTTTAGTTTTATTCTAGAGCTGCCTTAGTGAAAATGTTCTGGTTTTTTCTTCAAGTTCCTTAAAGCCAGTGTTAGGCTGCAGGAGGGAAACAAGCCCTTCAGGCACATTTAATGAGAATGTGAATTGGTATAAGCTTTTTTGGAGAGCAATATTTAGATGGGGGAAAAAAGGGTGGAGCAAACTAAAATTTACTGAACACATTATCATGGGCCAGGCTCAGGCTGTTTATCTGCATTATCTCATCTTATTGGAAGAGGGAGAAACTGAACATTTTTGAGCCAGGTAGTGAGTGATATGACTAGCGTTCTACTTTACAGAGATTAGCTTAGGTTGATGGTGATGCATAGATTAATTAGAGAGTGCATGATCAGTGGGAATAAAAGGGGGTTCCTGTGGAGGAGGGGTCTTAGATATTACAGTAACTTGTGACCCTCTAAAGGGCCACAGTACATAAAAAGATACACAGTATAAATTTGTTACTAGCATTTCAGTGGTGAGGATGATCAGGGAAGGGTGGAATGTAAAAAAGCCCCTGGTGGAAATAATAGTGGGGAATAAATGTTGAGAAACATTGAATTTAGAGGGAAGAAGCCAGAAGCAAAGAAATCTGGTAGTAGGAATAGAGGGTATAGACAATGATAGGTGGTAGCTGGCAAAAGAGAGATGGGTTTGAACTATTTTGAAGCATAAAGTAAACTGGACTTAGCATACAAAAGGACATGAGAGAAGAAATGAGGGTAGAATCAAAAGTTATTTCTAGGATTTAGGAGCTGGGGATATTTGGACAGAAACAAAGAAACTTAGAGAAAGGTATTGATAAGAAACAATTAATTCAACACTACACATGTTGAGTTTGTTAGAAGGCTAAAATGCCCAAAAGCCAGTAGGAAACAATGTATTTGGGATTCTTTCCATCTGGCAATTATTATTATTTTTGTTCTAGTGTCATGTGTTTGGAAGAAGTCTGCGGCTAAGAGGGCAATAAGTGCCAATAAAAGCTATAGAAGACAGTTATTCTCCAAAATGATAGAAATTATATTCATGACTGTATTCATTAATACCAAGTTCTAACCAGCTGGGTGAAGAGTCTAGATTTTCCTTTGTTTAGTTTTATTCTAGAGCTGCCTTAGTGAAAATGTTCTGGTTTTTTTTCTTCCATTTACAAAAGTAATAAAACAGCGTTGAAAAAAGACAAATGCAGAAAAATACTGAATAGTGAAAGGGCTAGATAATCCCATCCCACCCATTTCCATTAATGGAGATGGTCTCCATTAATTTGGCAGATATAGTACCAGGTTTTTTTCAGATATGCATGTATATATTTATATATGTACAGCTTATATATTATATATAACTTTAACTTTACAAAAATAAGATTACATCACTACCCGTGGGTATATTTGATTTGCAAGCAATAGAAACAAACTCTGGCTGACTTAGCAAGGAAAGTAATTAATTGGAAGAATATGGGATAGATGACAGAGCTGAAGACCCAAGATGGAAAAGATGAAGAATCAAGTTCGGAAAGCAACTCTTGTGACCTAGAGGGCAAAAGCCAGCTAATGGACATTCCTCAAGACACTGCTGCTTGGATGTACCTCCTCCAACCATGTTTCATCTTTGTATCATTTCTGCTTAAGACTCAAATTCCTAGGAGAGATAGAACATGATTGGGTAATGTGCTTATTCCCTTACTCAGTAGTCTCTCTGATTCCAGATAGGGTGGAGTAGTTTCTGAAGCAAAAAGAGAAGCCTATTTAAGAAAAGAAGGGAAAGTGGATATTGAACCTACAAAAATGTCCAGTTTACTGTTTGATAACTCTTTTCTTGTGTATTTTTTTTTCATTTACTATCTGGAACATGTAACTCTGCCTCATTCTTTTTTAACCATTAGTAGCATTTTTTTTTTTTTTTTTTTTAGTATGGCTGTAGGATAATTTATTTAATGAGATACTTCCCTGGATATTTTGTTGAATTTGTGCACTATTACTAATAATGCTATAGAGAATACCTTTGTATACATATTTTTACATGTATTCAAGTGTTTTGCAGGCTATGGTACTCTCAGGAGTAGAATTGCTGTCAGAGTGTATACACCTACATTTTTAATAGATATTACCAAATTGCCCTCTCAGGGTTTATAACTCCCACCAACAAGCACTGCTTGTTTTCTTCTACCTTTGCCAAAGCTGAGCATTAGAAACCCCTGCATTTTTTTTTTTTTTTGGCAGACTTTATTTTTTATATTGCCTTGCCACATGGTGTGTGAGATCTTAGTTCCCCAACAAGGGATCGAACCCATGCATCCCACAGTGGAGGTTCAGTCTTAACCACCGGATCCCCAGGAAGCCCCCAGCAGTTCTTTTAGTTAATGAAAACATTTAAAAAGAGTTGAGACTGCTTTATCATCACTACACACAGATGCTCACTATTTCCTAATCAGGCAGCTAAGAACTGAAGCTAAGAAAGTATTAAATGTCATAGGCTAACAACATCTCCACTTAAATTTTTGAATTTTTGTTCTTAGTTGACATGAAAAATTTTTGAGTCAGATCAGTTACTTTTAAAGAAGTCAATAGTGCTTCTATCAAAACTTAAATAGAGGGCTTCCCTGGTGGTCCAGTGGGTAAGGACACCACTTTGCACTGCAGGGGGCGCCGGTTCGATCCCTGGCCTGGGAAGATCCCACATGCCGTGGAGCAGCTGGACCGATGTGTCCAACTACCAAGCTGGAGCTCTGGAGCACATGCGCCCAGAGCCGGTGCTCTGCAGCGAGACAAGCCACTGCGATGGGAGGCCCACACAGGCCAAAGAACAAAGATAAATAGATGAAAGACCAATAGAAGTGGCCAAAAAAAAAAAAAGAACTTAAATAGAATGCCTGGATCCTGAATGGGGAAAGTTTGTTAGGAGGATACACCCTAGATCCACATCTTGGAGGAGGTATGTCCGGATGTGTACAGAAATGAGTTTCGTGGCCATAGTGTATGGTCATGGCCCCATGTTGTATGCATGTTTCACCCCTAAGCTCGCACCCAGCCTAATGAAATGCTCAGTGTTGGTGATGTGGGCTAGGGTAAAGGGAACTGCCTGCTTCTTACCTTACATTCCTTCTAAGGATGCATTAAGTATACTGGTGGGCAGAATCACCTCTATCATGAAATTTGATTTTGTATCTTTGCTTAACATTTTATTGGATTTATATAAACTAGAAACCCCTGGGCAATGTATACACCTACATTTTTAATAGATATTACCAAATTGCCCTCTCAGGGTTTATAACTCCCACCAACAAGCACTGCTTGTTTTCTTCTACCTTTGCCAAAGCTGAGCATTAGAAACCCCTGCTTTTTTTTTTTTGGCAGACTTTATTTTTTATATTGCCTTGCCACATGGTGTGTGAGATCTTAGTTCCCCAACAAGGGATCGAACCCATGCATCCCACAGTGGAGGTTCAGTCTTAACCACCGGATCCCCAGGAAGCCCCCAGCAGTTCTTTTAGTTAATGAAAACATTTAAAAAGAGTTGAGACTGCTTTATCATCACTACACACAGATGCTCACTATTTCCTAATCAGGCAGCTAAGAACTGAAGCTAAGAAAGTATTAAATGTCATAGGCTAACAACATCTCCACTTAAATTTTTGAATTTTTGTTCTTAGTTGACATGAAAAATTTTTGAGTCAGATCAGTTACTTTTAAAGAAGTCAATAGTGCTTCTATCAAAACTTAAATAGAGGGCTTCCCTGGTGGTCCAGTGGGTAAGGACACCACTTTGCACTGCAGGGGGCGCCGGTTCGATCCCTGGCCTGGGAAGATCCCACATGCCGTGGAGCAGCTGGACCGATGTGTCCAACTACCAAGCTGGAGCTCTGGAGCACATGCGCCCAGAGCCGGTGCTCTGCAGCGAGACAAGCCACTGCGATGGGAGGCCCACACAGGCCAAAGAACAAAGATAAATAGATGAAAGACCAATAGAAGTGGCCAAAAAAAAAAAAAGAACTTAAATAGAATGCCTGGATCCTGAATGGGGAAAGTTTGTTAGGAGGATACACCCTAGATCCACATCTTGGAGGAGGTATGTCCGGATGTGTACAGAAATGAGTTTCGTGGCCATAGTGTATGGTCATGGCCCCATGTTGTATGCATGTTTCACCCCTAAGCTCGCACCCAGCCTAATGAAATGCTCAGTGTTGGTGATGTGGGCTAGGGTAAAGGGAACTGCCTGCTTCTTACCTTACATTCCTTCTAAGGATGCATTAAGTATACTGGTGGGCAGAATCACCTCTATCATGAAATTTGATTTTGTATCTTTGCTTAACATTTTATTGGATTTATATAAACTAGAATGTGGCCTTATTATATATTGTACCATTTGTACAGATAAAGCAACCATTGCATCATTGTCTATCTAGAGCAGAGCAATTCTTCAGAATATTGCATTCCAGACTGAAAAAGCATAAAACAGAAAAACATAAACCATTCATTGGGACATTTTTAGTGGAAAATTTTGAAAATCTAAAAACCTAAGTTAAACTTTATAGAAATTATGTAACCTTATGTTAGCCTCTCTATTCCCAGATATCATATATAAAAGTGGTAAATCCTAACAATCCTACCACTGCATAAGATTGCGGCTAGGATTGAACAAGATATATAACATCACTTTAATAATTGAGAGCGGGGTTTCCCTGATGGTCCAGTGGGTAAGGACACCGCCTTGCAGTGCAAGGGGCACCAGTTCGAGCTCTGGCCTGGGAAGATCCCACGTGCCGCGGAGCAGCTGGACTGATGTGTCCAATTACCGGGCCGGAGCTCTGGAGTGCATGCGCCCAGAGCCGGTGCTCTGCAACAACAGAGGCTGCCGCGATGGGAGGCCCACACGAGCCAAAGAAAAAAGATGGATGAAAATGGACAAATGAAAGACCAATAGAAGTGGCCTACCTGCTCCCCTCCCTCCACACCCACCCCACCCCCACCAAAATAAATAAATAAATAAATCTTTAAATAATTGAGAGCACATTACCATTATTATGTAGGTACAGCAATGGGCTCATAATAACCTGAATAATGCTTTTTTCCCATAGTGTAAAATATTATAGGCAGCTTACATCTCCATAACTCAGATATATGAATTAAAGGTAACTAATTAAAGGTAGTTTATATTACAGTTGTAATAGAAAAAAATTTCAGTATCTTGTTTCTCTCACTTTTAAATAGTTTATAATATCTAGATTTTTAATTACATGCCAGATAGTTACTTCTGAATATAGAAAATAGTAATAGCATGTTTATGTGTATATATATTCTGAAACATCTTCTTATGGTTTTTAATTGCTGTTTTATTACACAAGTTGTGGGCAGAATCCACCTTTTTAATCATGAAATTTAAAATTTTTGTATCTTTGCTTAACATTTTATTGGATTTATATAAACTAGAATGTGGCCTTATTATATATTGTACCATTTGTACAGATAAAGCAACCATTGCATCATTGTCTATCTAGAGCAGAGCAATTCTTCAGAATATTGCATTCCAGACTGAAAAAGCATAAAACAGAAAAACATAAACCATTCATTGGGACATTTTTAGTGGAAAATTTTGAAAATCTAAAAACCTAAGTTAAACTTTATAGAAATTATGTAACCTTATGTTAGCCTCTCTATTCCCAGATATCATATATAAAAGTGGTAAATCCTAACAATCCTACCACTGCATAAGATTGCGGCTAGGATTGAACAAGATATATAACATCACTTTAATAATTGAGAGCGGGGTTTCCCTGATGGTCCAGTGGGTAAGGACACCGCCTTGCAGTGCAAGGGGCACCAGTTCGAGCTCTGGCCTGGGAAGATCCCACGTGCCGCGGAGCAGCTGGACTGATGTGTCCAATTACCGGGCCGGAGCTCTGGAGTGCATGCGCCCAGAGCCGGTGCTCTGCAACAACAGAGGCTGCCGCGATGGGAGGCCCACACGAGCCAAAGAAAAAAGATGGATGAAAATGGACAAATGAAAGACCAATAGAAGTGGCCTACCTGCTCCCCTCCCTCCCCACCCACCCCACCCCCACCAAAATAAATAAATAAATAAATCTTTAAATAATTGAGAGCACATTACCATTATTATGTAGGTACAGCAATGGGCTCATAATAACCTGAATAATGCTTTTTTCCCATAGTGTAAAATATTATAGGCAGCTTACATCTCCATAACTCAGATATATGAATTAAAGGTAACTAATTAAAGGTAGTTTATATTACAGTTGTAATAGAAAAAAATTTCAGTATCTTGTTTCTCTCACTTTTTAAATAGTTTATAATATCTAGATTTTTAATTACATGCCAGATAGTTACTTCTGAATATAGAAAAATAGTAATAGCATGTTTATGTGTATATATATTCTGAAACATCTTCTTATGGTCTTTCCTTTCATATTCATAAGACTGGTAGTTCACAATGGGTACTATTATCTTCATTTTACACCTGAGGAAACCAAAATGTAGATTTAAAGTCTTAGCCAGTCAGTGGAAAAGCTGAAACTGACTTACACCCTGAGTTATTTTTCCACTGATTCTCAAACTTTCGTAAATATCAGAATGGGTGGCGTACTATTAAGTCCAGTTGCTTCCGTGTAAGTCTGCTGCAGGTATTCTGTGGACAACATCCTAAAGCATTCCATTAAACAGAAAGAGAAACATCTGTTCTCTAAAAGTGTTGTTTGCTTTTTATCTTTTTTTTCCCCTTTGAATTTCTGGAGTCTGGATAACTCAGACTCAGTCTGAACTTACCCATTTAAGAAAATGTGTGGAATGTTTAAATGCACAATACTGAGACTCCTGGTACTTAAAAGTCGAAGATTGTAGTGATCTAGGAACAGAATCTTTAGCCATCCAAAAGGCTTTTCTTGGCTTTAGTCTCTTGAGAGCCCCTTACCATCCTTTGGTGCCACCTATGGGCCAGTTAGTAATTTTGAAAAGAAGACATTTGATGGTCCAGGTAAGGAGGGAAATGAAAACGAAAAATGTGGGAGAGCATGGGGCAGATGCTCTGGAGATGATCTTTTATTCCTTATAACAAGTGTAAGTGACATTTATACTTCATATGTTTCCCTACTAGAAAATAAGCCCATGAGGGAATTAACTTGTTGACTGCACCCTTCTTAGTGCCTAAAACAGTGCCACGCCTGTAGGAAGTGCTCAGCAAATATTTGTTGAATAAATAATGACCAGCAACTTTGCTCCAGTAACAGATACTTTCCTATTTAAAGGAATTCTCTTCAAGTGGGGGAAAGGCCCAAATAGGCAAGATATTTCTCAGCCATGCCAATACACAAATATTACTGATATCGCTATGAAAATCATCTTACATTTTCTCCATAGTGGATCCCATTAGAAAAGAGAGGTGCCCTATTGTTTGATTTAAAGTTCAGCTCAAGAACTTTCTCCTTTCCTTGCGCTTCTTAACTAGTAGCGATAACACCCCTCTTTCATGTTTTTTAAAAGTTACTTCTGAATATAGAAAAATAGTAATAGCATGTTTATGTGTATATATATTCTGAAACATCTTCTTATGGTCTTTCCTTTCATATTCATAAGACTGGTAGTTCACAATGGGTACTATTATCTTCATTTTACACCTGAGGAAACCAAAATGTAGATTTAAAGTCTTAGCCAGTCAGTGGAAAAGCTGAAACTGACTTACACCCTGAGTTATTTTTCCACTGATTCTCAAACTTTCGTAAATATCAGAATGGGTGGCGTACTATTAAGTCCAGTTGCTTCCGTGTAAGTCTGCTGCAGGTATTCTGTGGACAACATCCTAAAGCATTCCATTAAACAGAAAGAGAAACATCTGTTCTCTAAAAGTGTTGTTTGCTTTTTATCTTTTTTTTCCCCTTTGAATTTCTGGAGTCTGGATAACTCAGACTCAGTCTGAACTTACCCATTTAAGAAAATGTGTGGAATGTTTAAATGCACAATACTGAGACTCCTGGTACTTAAAAGTCGAAGATTGTAGTGATCTAGGAACAGAATCTTTAGCCATCCAAAAGGCTTTTCTTGGCTTTAGTCTCTTGAGAGCCCCTTACCATCCTTTGGTGCCACCTATGGGCCAGTTAGTAATTTTGAAAAGAAGACATTTGATGGTCCAGGTAAGGAGGGAAATGAAAACGAAAAATGTGGGAGAGCATGGGGCAGATGCTCTGGAGATGATCTTTTATTCCTTATAACAAGTGTAAGTGACATTTATACTTCATATGTTTCCCTACTAGAAAATAAGCCCATGAGGGAATTAACTTGTTGACTGCACCCTTCTTAGTGCCTAAAACAGTGCCACGCCTGTAGGAAGTGCTCAGCAAATATTTGTTGAATAAATAATGACCAGCAACTTTGCTCCAGTAACAGATACTTTCCTATTTAAAGGAATTCTCTTCAAGTGGGGGAAAGGCCCAAATAGGCAAGATATTTCTCAGCCATGCCAATACACAAATATTACTGATATCGCTATGAAAATCATCTTACATTTTCTCCATAGTGGATCCCATTAGAAAAGAGAGGTGCCCTATTGTTTGATTTAAAGTTCAGCTCAAGAACTTTCTCCTTTCCTTGCGCTTCTTAACTAGTAGCGATAACACCCTTTTCAGAAATCTTACAGCAAAAAATCATCATCTCTTCGTATCACTTATCACTTCCAACCTCGCACTAAAAACAAAAAATTACACATGAAACTTATGTCCCTGTATTAATCAAACTTCTTTTGTTTGCATGTTACTGAAGTTTATTTAAGCTGGCTGAAACCAAAACCAGGATATTTACTACAGAAAGATAGGAATGTTTCATAAAGCCCGGAAGCAGTAATGCAGCTGGACCTACAAGGAGAGCTTAGAACCATTCAGAAACTTGGGTATCAGCATATTTCTTGCACTTCTTTCATCTCTGTTTTTCATTCTTCTCACTCTGAAGCCCAGCTTTCTCTAATCCTCAGCCCTTATAGCAGTGGCTACCACATATGTAGTCTTTATATGCACCTCAATTCTGGCCACACACAGAGATTAACTGTCTCTGAATCTGAACTCCCAGGAGAGAAGAGAGATTGATTCAGTGTGCTATGAGCTGAGCATATAGTTCCATAAATGTCTATTACATTTCCTCGTCAGGGTGTCAGCAAGTTGGGCACTGAATCATGGCCTAGTAAATATTTTTATGTACCCAAAGCACATGATTCAGCTCTTTGATATAGTGGCATGTGGGAAATATTCTAGAACTGGTGAATAAAATAATTTCACCCAACTTCCTCCTTTTTTTTTTTTTAAATTTTAGTTTCTTTTCTTTCCCCCTTCGACAAAAGAGAACAACATGAGTAAAACTGGAAGGAGCAGAATGATTAGGTCTAGAAATGACCAAACAGACTACAATGGAAAAGATGAATGGAGAAAGATCTCATCTGCTTTTTCTCAACCAGTCACAACCTCTGAGGTTTTGAAAAATAGATAATTGGCCTACTTCTGATACATGCAAAAGCAGGGTATTTCCCCAAACCTAGAAACATTGCAGACATGATCATTTTAATACAGTAATTTTCAACTCAGATGGCATATTAGATCCACCTAGAGAACTGTTAGGGACTTCCCTGGTAGTTCAGTGGTAAAGAATCCATCTACCTACCAAGCAGGAGACTCAGGTTTGATCCCTGGGTCAGAAAGATCCTCTGGAGAAGGAAATAGCAACCCACTCCAGTATTCTTGCCTGGGAAATTCCATGGACTGAGGAGCCTAGTGGGTTACAGTCCATGAGGTCTGAAAGTGTTGGACATATCTTGGTAACTAAACTATAGCAGCAGCAGCAGAGAACTCTTAAAACTGTTGACATCAGGGTCCCACTCAAGACAGTTACAAGAATTTCAGGTTATGAGTCAGGGGCATCTTATGGATTAAAGTCTTCCTCACATTATTTGATTTTTATTTTTTTATTCCTCACATGATTTTAATGGGCAGCCAGCCAGAACCAAGAACTACTGGCCTAACTAAAGAAATATTTATTTAGGTTCATGCATAACACATCACCTAATTAAGGATCTCAGCAGCCCTGTGAGAGGTAAGAAGGGGTCAGGCAGAATTAATCCCATTGTACAGGCAGAGTAGGGGTGATGGCTGTGAAGTTGCCCAACTTGTAAGTGGTGGATCCACATAACAGAACCTCAGTCTCCAGGGATTGTTCATCTAGTCTCATTAAGTCATGGTGCCAAACACTAGTAGGCAATTAAGAGACAGTTAATAGTGCTATTCCTTGCCATCCCTCACTGAGTGGTGCCTTCCCTCCATTTCGTCTCCATTCATCTCTCTCTGTTTTGTTGCTGAATGCAGGAACTGAATAAAAAGAGGACACAGAAGGAGATGGAGCATGCCATGCTGATCCGGCACGACGAGTCCACCCGAGAGCTTGAATACAGGCAGCTGCACACGTTACAGAAACTCCGCATGGATCTGATCCGGCTACAGCACCAGACTGAACTGGAAAACCAGCTGGAGTACAATAAGAGGCGAGAAAGGGAACTGCACAGAAAGCATGTCATGGAACTTCGGCAACAGCCAAAAAACTTAAAGGTGAGAGGAAAATCCTCAGTCTGTGCTCCAAAGCACAGCCAGGCAGCATCAAATGGTTCCTACACCTGGATGACTGTCAGAGTCACCTGGGCAACTTTGTAAAATTGCACACTTCAGAAACCTGCAGCTACGAAGCACAAGAGTCTGGGTATAACAGACTCTTAAAGAGATGTTGCTGGGCCATGTGACCTCTCCATTTTTTTCTTTATATCCATTATATACAACTTCTTTGACAGCCTTCATGGCCTTCCCTCTTTAAAATGATCATACATGGAATAACAGCAGTCCATGGTTCTAATCCTAGAAGATGAGAAAATTACCTGACAGGAATATAGCAGATAAATTTTATCAGTCATGCCAGTCAGATTATTGGTGGTAGCTACCTTTAGTGCTACTCTATTGAGAAAGACTCTAAAACCACATCCACACATGGTAAGAAAGATTATGATTTACTAGTGACACCTGTCCCAGGCGTGGGAATCAGGATTGACCTGCCAGGCGTTTATCTTCCCTCCACTAAAAATATGGAACTCCTTTGGCCCTCACTACTTACGAGAATTTTAGCTGACTGCTAATTAACAAGCTATGTGGACTAAGCCATTGCTATATGTCAAGGGACATGAATCAGTCCAGAATGTACTGAATACTGCAGAGGAGTTCCCCCCTTATTCTCGGTTCATCTAGTCTCATTAAGTCATGGTGCCAAACACTAGTAGGCAATTAAGAGACAGTTAATAGTGCTATTCCTTGCCATCCCTCACTGAGTGGTGCCTTCCCTCCATTTCGTCTCCATTCATCTCTCTCTGTTTTGTTGCTGAATGCAGGAACTGAATAAAAAGAGGACACAGAAGGAGATGGAGCATGCCATGCTGATCCGGCACGACGAGTCCACCCGAGAGCTTGAATACAGGCAGCTGCACACGTTACAGAAACTCCGCATGGATCTGATCCGGCTACAGCACCAGACTGAACTGGAAAACCAGCTGGAGTACAATAAGAGGCGAGAAAGGGAACTGCACAGAAAGCATGTCATGGAACTTCGGCAACAGCCAAAAAACTTAAAGGTGAGAGGAAAATCCTCAGTCTGTGCTCCAAAGCACAGCCAGGCAGCATCAAATGGTTCCTACACCTGGATGACTGTCAGAGTCACCTGGGCAACTTTGTAAAATTGCACACTTCAGAAACCTGCAGCTACGAAGCACAAGAGTCTGGGTATAACAGACTCTTAAAGAGATGTTGCTGGGCCATGTGACCTCTCCATTTTTTTCTTTATATCCATTATATACAACTTCTTTGACAGCCTTCATGGCCTTCCCTCTTTAAAATGATCATACATGGAATAACAGCAGTCCATGGTTCTAATCCTAGAAGATGAGAAAATTACCTGACAGGAATATAGCAGATAAATTTTATCAGTCATGCCAGTCAGATTATTGGTGGTAGCTACCTTTAGTGCTACTCTATTGAGAAAGACTCTAAAACCACATCCACACATGGTAAGAAAGATTATGATTTACTAGTGACACCTGTCCCAGGCGTGGGAATCAGGATTGACCTGCCAGGCGTTTATCTTCCCTCCACTAAAAATATGGAACTCCTTTGGCCCTCACTACTTACGAGAATTTTAGCTGACTGCTAATTAACAAGCTATGTGGACTAAGCCATTGCTATATGTCAAGGGACATGAATCAGTCCAGAATGTACTGATATTACTGCAGAGGGAGTTCTTATCAGCATTCAGTGACCCCACCTACGGCGTCAGTGTTTTCGAAGATGCAATACCAACGTCAACTGCAGTGATCATCCTCCTCTAACCAGATCCTAACCTGTCTAATTAGTGATCCTTGTTATCAAAACTCCTCCACATGTTAATGAAATGTACATGTTATTGGGCAACCTGATAGTAACGGGCTTAGAATAATAAATCCCACCTCGTTCTTGCCAACATGCATATTTGATATTCCTACCTACAATTATGGGAATGAGTTGTGGTGTGAAGTACGATATGGTGTTGTCCTTTATTGATTTGTCAAGGAAACACAGAAACATAAGAGATGACTTAAAATTGCCATCCCTTTTCTTACTTGGAAGTGGAGGGAAAACAGTTAAAAGGAAAGGGCAACAAACAATAAAAGACATTGAAAATTTTTGTTGTTTTTTTTTTTTGTAATTTTGGCCTCCTTTTTTATGATTTTTTTAAGTTTATTTATTTTCATCCATCTTTATTCTTTGGCTTGCATGGGCCTCCCATCGCAGTGGCCTCTCTCATTGCAAAGCACTGCTCTGGGTGCCTGTGCTCCAGAGTTCTGGTTCATAATTGGACATACTGGTCCAGCCACTCCATGACACATGGAATCCTCCTGGGCCAGGGATTGAACCGGTGCCCCTTTCACTGAAAGGTGGACTCTTTACCCACTGGACCACCATGGAAGGCTGACACTGAAAATTTTGACTAGGAAACCATTGATCATACATGGAATAACAGCAGTCCATGGTTCTAATCCTAGAAGATGAGAAAATTACCTGACAGGAATATAGCAGATAAATTTTATCAGTCATGCCAGTCAGATTATTGGTGGTAGCTACCTTTAGTGCTACTCTATTGAGAAAGACTCTAAAACCACATCCACACATGGTAAGAAAGATTATGATTTACTAGTGACACCTGTCCCAGGCGTGGGAATCAGGATTGACCTGCCAGGCGTTTATCTTCCCTCCACTAAAAATATGGAACTCCTTTGGCCCTCACTACTTACGAGAATTTTAGCTGACTGCTAATTAACAAGCTATGTGGACTAAGCCATTGCTATATGTCAAGGGACATGAATCAGTCCAGAATGTACTGATATTACTGCAGAGGGAGTTCTTATCAGCATTCAGTGACCCCACCTACGGCGTCAGTGTTTTCGAAGATGCAATACCAACGTCAACTGCAGTGATCATCCTCCTCTCTAACCAGATCCTAACCTGTCTAATTAGTGATCCTTGTTATCAAAACTCCTCCACATGTTAATGAAATGTACATGTTATTGGGCAACCTGATAGTAACGGGCTTAGAATAATAAATCCCACCTCGTTCTTGCCAACATGCATATTTGATATTCCTACCTACAATTATGGGAATGAGTTGTGGTGTGAAGTACGATATGGTGTTGTCCTTTATTGATTTGTCAAGGAAACACAGAAACATAAGAGATGACTTACACATTGCCATCCCTTTTCTTACTTGGAAGTGGAGGGAAAACAGTTAAAAGGAAAGGGGCAACAAACAATAAAAGACATTGAAAATTTTTGTTTTTCTGTTTTTTTGTAATTTTGGCCTCCTTTTTTATGATTTTTTTAAGTTTATTTATTTTCATCCATCTTTATTCTTTGGCTTGCATGGGCCTCCCATCGCAGTGGCCTCTCTCATTGCAAAGCACTGCTCTGGGTGCCTGTGCTCCAGAGTTCTGGTTCATAATTGGACATACTGGTCCAGCCACTCCATGACACATGGAATCCTCCTGGGCCAGGGATTGAACCGGTGCCCCTTTCACTGAAAGGTGGACTCTTTACCCACTGGACCACCATGGAAGGCTGACACTGAAAATTTTGACTAGGAAACCATTGACATAATGAACAAGCTATTAACAAACTAATCTAAACAGTATTCCACAATCTTCTTGGAGTTGTGATCTTATAACAGTTAATTTTTTTAAAACCTATTTGTAAGTTCAAACTGATTTCTAGTCATTTGATATAAAACCAAAATTATTGGTAGAGTTAATTCCTGTCTGTGACTTATGTATTATTTTCATTATCATTGACTAGTAGTATCAGTCACTGTACCAAAAGGTCCCAGCACCTATATTGTATCATGAGAATGGAATACTTTCTGTGTTTATTGATACGTTTTTATTTTCCTTTTGTCACTTTTTCTATACAGGCCATGGAAATGCAAATTAAAAAACAGTTTCAGGACACTTGCAAAGTACAGACCAAACAGTATAAAGCACTCAAGAATCACCAGTTGGAAGTTACTCCAAAGAATGAGCACAAAACAATCTTAAAGACACTGAAAGATGAGCAGACGAGAAAACTTGCCATTTTGGCAGAGCAGTATGAACAGAGTATAAATGAAATGATGGCCTCTCAAGCGGTAAGTGGTTTAGGTTCAGTGCCACGGCTTCAAGAGCTTTGGGAATCAAGAAAATTCAAGATCCAGCCTTTTGGACCCAGGATGATTCGCACATTTAGGATATTGGTTTGTTTCCACCCAAAGATCTGAAGGAAATGACGACGCTGAATAAAACCAAGCCAGTGCGGATACATGCTGGAGTGTGTCTTAAAGATGGAACTCGGCTAAAGAGTGACATAGGGCAACAAACAATAAAAGACATTGAAAATTTTTGTTTTCTGTTTTTTTGTAATTTTGGCCTCCTTTTTTATGATTTTTTTAAGTTTATTTATTTTCATCCATCTTTATTCTTTGGCTTGCATGGGCCTCCCATCGCAGTGGCCTCTCTCATTGCAAAGCACTGCTCTGGGTGCCTGTGCTCCAGAGTTCTGGTTCATAATTGGACATACTGGTCCAGCCACTCCATGACACATGGAATCCTCCTGGGCCAGGGATTGAACCGGTGCCCCTTTCACTGAAAGGTGGACTCTTTACCCACTGGACCACCATGGAAGGCTGACACTGAAAATTTTGACTAGGAAACCATTGACATAATGAACAAGCTATTAACAAACTAATCTAAACAGTATTCCACAATCTTCTTGGAGTTGTGATCTTATAACAGTTAATTTTTTTAAAACCTATTTGTAAGTTCAAACTGATTTCTAGTCATTTGATATAAAACCAAAATTATTGGTAGAGTTAATTCCTGTCTGTGACTTATGTATTATTTTCATTATCATTGACTAGTAGTATCAGTCACTGTACCAAAAGGTCCCAGCACCTATATTGTATCATGAGAATGGAATACTTTCTGTGTTTATTGATACGTTTTTATTTTCCTTTTGTCACTTTTTCTATACAGGCCATGGAAATGCAAATTAAAAAACAGTTTCAGGACACTTGCAAAGTACAGACCAAACAGTATAAAGCACTCAAGAATCACCAGTTGGAAGTTACTCCAAAGAATGAGCACAAAACAATCTTAAAGACACTGAAAGATGAGCAGACGAGAAAACTTGCCATTTTGGCAGAGCAGTATGAACAGAGTATAAATGAAATGATGGCCTCTCAAGCGGTAAGTGGTTTAGGTTCAGTGCCACGGCTTCAAGAGCTTTGGGAATCAAGAAAATTCAAGATCCAGCCTTTTGGACCCAGGATGATTCGCACATTTAGGATATTGGTTTGTTTCCACCCAAAGATCTGAAGGAAATGACGACGCTGAATAAAACCAAGCCAGTGCGGATACATGCTGGAGTGTGTCTTAAAAGATGGAACTCAAGGAATAATGTACTAAATCAGACCTGTGGCACATAGGTTCTTTAAGGGCACGTTGTGATAGATACCGCCTGTAATATCATTCTTTCATTCATCAAAAATTGCACAGCTAATGTTAGGCACAAATGAATGAGACACACAGACACATTCATTCAGTAAACTCTTTTAAGTATCTGTGTTCAGCACTCTGCTGGGCTCAGAGATAGAGTGATAAGCTAGAGAGATAACAGTGGTCCCTGTCTTCACACTTTTGTGTGTCAAGTTAGGGAGTCACATAATTAAGCAATGAAAATAAAACATAAAAGTGCTTTGAACTTGGGAGGTGCTGGGAGCTATTGGAGGATAAGTTGAAACAAGTAATCTAGTCCAGGGAAAGTTTCCCAGGAAGAGCCAAGAAGTGTGAAGGATTTTATTGAAGCAAACAGGTTCCATGGAAAAGGGCCTACACAGGCAGAGGTCCAAAGATGGAAAGTGTGCATTTGGGGACAGAAAGAACTTTGGTGTAAGCCCAAAAGTTTAAGAATGAGGATTGTAGGAGCCCAAAATAGAGAGATCATAAATTAGGTCTTGTTAAGTTAGGGATGGGAACTTGCCTGGTAATTCAGTGAAGGTTTCACAAGGAGATGACTCTTACAAGAGTAATAATTGGTTCATTGAGCAGAAATGGGGAAATTGCTCCTGGCAGACAGTACAGTATATGTAAAGATTTGAGGGCCTCTCAAGCGGTAAGTGGTTTAGGTTCAGTGCCACGGCTTCAAGAGCTTTGGGAATCAAGAAAATTCAAGATCCAGCCTTTTGGACCCAGGATGATTCGCACATTTAGGATATTGGTTTGTTTCCACCCAAAGATCTGAAGGAAATGACGACGCTGAATAAAACCAAGCCAGTGCGGATACATGCTGGAGTGTGTCTTAAAAGATGGAACTCAAGGAATAATGTACTAAATCAGACCTGTGGCACATAGGTTCTTTAAGGGCACGTTGTGATAGATACCGCCTGTAATATCATTCTTTCATTCATCAAAAATTGCACAGCTAATGTTAGGCACAAATGAATGAGACACACAGACACATTCATTCAGTAAACTCTTTTAAGTATCTGTGTTCAGCACTCTGCTGGGCTCAGAGATAGAGTGATAAGCTAGAGAGATAACAGTGGTCCCTGTCTTCACACTTTTGTGTGTCAAGTTAGGGAGTCACATAATTAAGCAATGAAAATAAAACATAAAAGTGCTTTGAACTTGGGAGGTGCTGGGAGCTATTGGAGGATAAGTTGAAACAAGTAATCTAGTCCAGGGAAAGTTTCCCAGGAAGAGCCAAGAAGTGTGAAGGATTTTATTGAAGCAAACAGGTTCCATGGAAAAGGGCCTACACAGGCAGAGGTCCAAAGATGGAAAGTGTGCATTTGGGGACAGAAAGAACTTTGGTGTAAGCCCAAAAGTTTAAGAATGAGGATTGTAGGAGCCCAAAATAGAGAGATCATAAATTAGGTCTTGTTAAGTTAGGGATGGGAACTTGCCTGGTAATTCAGTGAAGGTTTCACAAGGAGATGACTCTTACAAGAGTAATAATTGGTTCATTGAGCAGAAATGGGGAAATTGCTCCTGGCAGACAGTACAGTATATGTAAAGATTTGAGGGCCTGAGAGAGGATGCTGCATTTGAGTAACAATGAATAGTTGATGTGGTAGGAAGATAAAAGGCAGCTGATGGATTGTTAGGAGTCAGAGCCTGAAAAACCAGGAGTGTGAACATTATTTTATCAGAAATAGAGAGTTGCTACAAGGCCTTCTCCAGTGGTCCAGTTAGGTTAAACTCTGCACTTCCACTGCAGGAAGCATGGTCAGGGAACTAAGATCCTGCATGTCACACGGTGTGCCAAAAAAGAGCTGCTAAAGCTTATTTAAAGAAGGAAAGTGACAGGAAAAAATGTTTGCTAGAGAAAGAATATACTGACTATAATGTGGCAAATATAGGTTAAGAAACCTGTTAGAAAGCTGCTATAATAATCCAGGGGGAAAAAAAATGAAGGTCTGAACTAAGAGAGAACATGCTAATAGAGGTACTGAGCGGGGAGAGAAGGATTTGAGAAATATTTAGGAGGTAGAATAGAGAGAACTTAGAGATCAATTTGAGAGGTAGATTTGATAACAACAATATGGGTCATTTTACCGAGAAAGAGAAAGAGGAATGAGTTTGGATGTATTGAAGATACTTACCTGTTACTTGAGCTCTGTGGGTATCTAGGTAAAGAGGTACAGAGATGGAAATCTGTAGCTCAAACGAGTGTCAGGATTAATGTCAAAAAGTAAGTCATTGTTAACTTCCCTAATGGTCCATTGGTTAAGACTCTTCAAATGCAGGAGGTGTGGGTTTGATCCTTTATCGGTTTTGATTCTGGTTGAGGAACTAAGATTCCACATGCCATCTGGAATGGCCAAAAAAAATTTCAATTTAAAAGACTTTCTTGGGCTTCTCTGGTGGTTCAGTGGGTAAGGACACCGCCTTGCAGTGCAAGGGGCACCGGTTCGATCCCTGACCTGGGAAGATCCCACATGCCGTGGAGCGGCTGGACCCACGTGTCCAACGACCCAGCCGGAGCTCTGGAGCGCATGCGCCCAGAGCTGATGCTCTGCAGCGAGAGAGGCCACTGCAATGGGAGGCCCACACAGGCCAAAGAACAAAGATGGATGGAAATAAATAAATGAAAGATCAATAGAAGCACCCCCCCCCCCCGCCGCCAAAAAAAAAAAGTTAAAAGAAAAAAAGACTTTCTTGGCCATCTTGATAGTTAAGACTCTGTGTTTCTAATGCAGGGGGTGCAGGTTCAATCCCTGGTTGGGAAACTGAAGATTCCAGGTACAGACAAAAAAAAAAAGTTAGGCATTGTTATATGAGGAAGTTGTAGCTGCTGGGAATACCTGAGACTTCATAGGGAATAGGAGATAGTATTAAAGAGAAAGAGGACTCAGAACAGAGTAGTGGACCCTAACATATGAGGGCTGAGTAGAGGATAGACCAAAGAAGATGAATTACCAGCAATATGGAAGGGAAACCAAAGAGAGATGTCACAGAAGTCAAAATAAAAGTTTCCAGTTGATGAATTCAAATGTTGCAGAGAGACCAGATGGACCCAGCAGTGGCTTTGTCCATTGCTTGTCATAGACAGTGGAGTGCTGGAAAGGAAAGACCCACTAAGTCGACTGAAAAAGGGATTATAAAAGTGAGATAGAAACCCAGATTCTTGTCAGTGAAGGAAACAAGAAAGAGAGCTCTAGCTAAAGGAGGAGACAGTTAAAGGGGAATGTCTATTAATTGGAAAGGCTTAAATAAGTCCTTAGTTAAGGATAGAAGCCAGTTTAATTCATTCATCCATCCATTTCAATGAGTAATTATTGAGTGCCTCTACTGTGCCCCAGACATCCAGGAACACTGTGATGAATAAGACAGCCATTGGTAATGTCTTTATGGAAATTATGGAAAAATGGAGGAAGCAGATGTTGGAAAAGTCTCTGTGTAATAGCAGAGCAAGTACAGTGTGCCCACAGAGCAAGGCTGGTCTGGAGAGTCAGGAAGGGCCTCTCAGACACAAGGATTATTTAAGCTGAGGGGTAGGGAGCACATTCTAGGCAAAAGAAACTATTATACATTTGTAAAAATGGGAAGGACAGTGACGTTTTTAAAGTCTTCAAAGAAGTCCATTCCTTTTGGAATATAGAGAACTAGGAGGGGACTAACATGAGAATAAGACTAGAGCATGTAGGGGCTAGTAAGCTTTCCTAAGAATGATCTTTATCGTAAATGCAATGGGAAGAAACTGATGTCAGATGTGCATTTTTAAACAATGACTGGTGACATGCAGAGAATGGGTTGGGAGATGGGAAGTGCGGGCATAAGATCACCTGTAAAGTTGCTGTCTTTACTTAGGCATGAGGGAGTGGTGGCCAGACTAGAGAGGGAACAGTCAAGATGAAGCAGAAACTGACTCAGTTTGAGAGCTAGGCTGGAGGTGGAACTGGAAGCGTTCAGTAACAGGTTGAGTGTGGAGAGTGAGATGCTAAGATTGACTCCCAGTCTTTGGTTTAAACAAAATGATGATGTCATTTATCTGTTTGTTAAAAAAGGAATTAGAGATTGGGAAAGTGGGAAGGGAAAGATGATCAGTTAATATTATTAGTCTGGTGCAAAAGTAATTACATTTTCAGGCCCTGAATTTTAAATCATAACTAGACTCAAACACGTCTTTATTAATCAAAATAGGAACCATTAGAAACAACACATTTTTACCAATGAGAAGTTTATTCCTGTACGATAAAAATCTGTGCTTCGGGATTTGAGGAACTCTTGGAAGGCATTTTCTGCCTCCTGCTGGTGTGGGAGCATTTACCCTGCAAAAAGTTGTTGAGATACTTAAAGAAGTGGTAGTCAGTTGGCAAAAAGTCAGGTGAATATGGCAGATGAAGCAAAATTTCGTAGCCCAATTCATTCAACTTTTGAAGCATTGGTTCTGCGACATGTGGTTGGGCGTTGTCACAGAGAAGAATTGGATCCTTTCCATTGACCAATGCTGGCTGAAGATGGTGTAGTTTTTGGTGCATCTCATCGATTTGTTGAGCGTATTTCTCAGATATCATGATTTCACCAGGATTCAGAGTGGCAGGAGACCACCAAACAGTGACCATGACCCTATTATTGGAGCAAGTTTGGCTTTGGGAAGTGCTTTAAAGCTTCTCAGTCCAACCACTGAGTTGGTCATCGCTGGTTGTCATATAAAATCTACTTTTCATTGCATGCCACAGTCTGATCAAGAAATGGTTCGTTGTTGTGTAGAATAAGAGAAGACGACACTTCAAAACAACAATTTTTTTTTTTGATTTGCGGTCAGCCCATGAGGCACCTACTTATTGAACTTTTCACCTTTCCAGTCTTCTTCAAATGCAGAACGACCATAGAATGGTCGATGTTGAGTTGTGGCCAACTTCTCATGTAGCTGTAAGAGGATCAGCTTTGACGATCCTCTCAGTTGATTGCTTTCCAGCTTCTGATGGCTGGCCAGTGCACTCTTCACCTTCAAGACTCTCGTCTCCTTTGTAAAACTTCTCGAACCACCACTGCATGAAGCAGAAACTGACTAAGACTTGGAACTGCGTTCAGTAACAGGTTGAGTGTGGAGAGTGAGATGCTAAGATTGACTCCCAGTCTTTGGTTTAAACAAAATGATGATGTCATTTATCTGTTTGTTAAAAAAGGAATTAGAGATTGGGAAAGTGGGAAGGGAAAGATGATCAGTTAATATTATTAGTCTGGTGCAAAAGTAATTACATTTTCAGGCCCTGAATTTTAAATCATAACTAGACTCAAACACGTCTTTATTAATCAAAATAGGAACCATTAGAAACAACACATTTTTACCAATGAGAAGTTTATTCCTGTACGATAAAAATCTGTGCTTCGGGATTTGAGGAACTCTTGGAAGGCATTTTCTGCCTCCTGCTGGTGTGGGAGCATTTACCCTGCAAAAAGTTGTTGAGATACTTAAAGAAGTGGTAGTCAGTTGGCAAAAAGTCAGGTGAATATGGCAGATGAAGCAAAATTTCGTAGCCCAATTCATTCAACTTTTGAAGCATTGGTTCTGCGACATGTGGTTGGGCGTTGTCACAGAGAAGAATTGGATCCTTTCCATTGACCAATGCTGGCTGAAGATGGTGTAGTTTTTGGTGCATCTCATCGATTTGTTGAGCGTATTTCTCAGATATCATGATTTCACCAGGATTCAGAGTGGCAGGAGACCACCAAACAGTGACCATGACCCTATTATTGGAGCAAGTTTGGCTTTGGGAAGTGCTTTAAAGCTTCTCAGTCCAACCACTGAGTTGGTCATCGCTGGTTGTCATATAAAATCTACTTTTCATTGCATGCCACAGTCTGATCAAGAAATGGTTCGTTGTTGTGTAGAATAAGAGAAGACGACACTTCAAAACAACAATTTTTTTTTTTTTTTTTGATTTGCGGTCAGCCCATGAGGCACCTACTTATTGAACTTTTTCACCTTTCCAGTCTTCTTCAAATGCAGAACGACCATAGAATGGTCGATGTTGAGTTTGTGGCCAACTTCTCATGTAGCTGTAAGAGGATCAGCTTTGACGATCCTCTCAGTTGATTGCTGTTGCCAGCTTCTGATGGCTGGCCAGTGCACTCTTCACCTTCAAGACTCTCGTCTCCTTTGTAAAACTTCTCGAACCACCACTGCACTGTGCATTCATTAGGAGGACCAAATGCATTGTTGATGTTGCAAATTGTCTCCTCTGCTTTAGGACCCAGTTTAAACTAGAATAAGAAAATCACTCGAATTTGCTTTATGTCTAACATCATTTCCATAGTCTAAAATACATATAAAATAAACAGAAAGTAATAATTCATTAGCAAAAAACAAAAAGCAAGAAATGTGCATTAAAATGATGTGTAACAAAACCACATTTACTTAAGAATATATTCCAATATCAAATGGCAAAATTCAGGGACCTTCCTGATGAACCAGTGGTTAAGACTCTATGCTCCCAGTGCAGAGGGCATGGGTTCAATCTCTGGTCAGGAAACTAAGATCCCATATGATGCACAGCACAGCAAAAAAATAAAATTTAAAAATTAAAAAAAAAAGTTTTAATGGTAAAGTTCAACAATGCAAAACTCCAGTTACTTTTGCACCAACGTAATAGCCATAATGAGGGATTTTGGTTAAGACTCTGCACTTCCACCGGGGTGGGGTGAGGGTTCAATCCATGGCCAGGGAACTAAGATTCCTCATGCTATACAGTGCATCCAGAAAAAAATATATATATTAGCCATGTTGAGCTTGGAAGGCTGGGAAACATCCAGATGAAGATACCTTGTATAGAGTGGATAAGCTAGCCTGGATCCCAGAAGCAAAGTCTGAAATAGAGATATGGTTGTGGGAGTCATTTGCATAAAGATGGTCATCAAAACCTTTGAAACAGATGAGACTCCTTAGAGAAGGGACGTTAGAAGAAGACTGACAAATCCCTAAGGAACACCCACGTTTTTATGGCTCAGTAAGGTAGGGAGTAGCTGGAAAAGGAGAGGAAGTGGAGAAAACCTGAGAGGGTGTGGTGTCTCAGAAGACAGGAGAGAGTCTAGGAAGGAAGGGGCAGCCCACTATATCAGATGTTGCTAGGAGGACAGGGAAGATAAGGACCTCTTCAAGGTGGTCATAAGTGACTGTCATGTGAACAATAGAAAGGGAGATGTAGGAGCAGGATGAGGAGTGCCTATAGAGGTAAAAGGTAAGAAGGGGAGATTAGAAATAGGGACATAAAGATTGACAACATTTGGATTTTGCTCCTATTTGTTATTCTCAGCATCTCCTACAATGCCTGGCATATAACAAGTGCTCAATGAATGTTTCTTATATAAGATGAGAGAAAACAGGGTCAGGAATATAGGTTCATGATTGATCTTGAAAAAAAGAAGAGAAATAACCCTTCCTTCTGAGGCAGGGAGAAGATAAAAGTACAGATGATAATTACAGTTTCCTTTACTGCCCAATTACCGTGTGCTAGGCACTATTGTAAGTATTTTGTGTTATTTCATTTTTTGTGAATCCCCCTCTAACCTTTGAAGTAGTTAGGTTTTTTTCACCTTGATTTACCTGTGAGGAAACTGAGGTTTATTGAAGTCAAGCCACTTGCTTAGGGTAAGGATTGGCATGGTTTTTCTATAAAGGGGCAGTTGGTAAATATTTTAGACTTTTGTGGACCAGAGAGTTTCTGTCACAACTACTCAACTCTACCATTGTCATACAAGCACAGTCATAGATAGTATATCCATAAATGATTGTGTCTGTGTTCTTGGAAAATGTCATCTACAAAAGTAGGCAGCAAACCAAATTTAACCCTTGGTATACCATAGTGTACCCACTCTTGACTTTGGGGTCATTTAGTGGTAAGTAGCTATTTAGTGAACCCATTTGGGGGGGAGCCAGTATGCCTGGCCACTACTACATTATGCTGCTTTCAGCACATCCTTGAGTTTAACCCAGTAGAGGGAACTGACCTGATACTTAGATGAACTTCTATGAGACTTCTTAATGGATTTGGTATGTGCAACTTTGGGTTGATGAATACCAGTTACTGGAATATCATCTGATTTGTAGACTGGCACTTTTATAGAGTCAAAGCTGGTAAACAGTAGCATAGTTACTGACATTAATAATGGAATGCCAGAAATAAGACAGATATTTCAGTGGTCTAAATTGTCCAGAGAATGAGCCTCTGGCCAGGGCTCATGATAATTAGGGCAGCCCACTATATCAGATGTTGCTAGGAGGACAGGAAGATAAGGACCTCTTCAAGGTGGTCATAAGTGAACAATAGAAAGGGAGATGTAGGAGCAGGATGGGTAAGAAAAGGTAAGAAGGAGATTAGAAATAGGGACATAAAGATTGACAACATTTGGATTTTGCTCCTATTTGTTATTCTCAGCATCTCCTACAATGCCTGGCATATAACAAGTGCTCAATGAATGTTTCTTATATAAGATGAGAGAAAACAGGGTCAGGAATATAGGTTCATGATTGATCTTGAAAAAAAGAAGAGAAATAACCCTTCCTTCTGAGGCAGGGAGAAGATAAAAGTACAGATGATAATTACAGTTTCCTTTACTGCCCAATTACCGTGTGCTAGGCACTATTGTAAGTATTTTGTGTTATTTCATTTTTTGTGAATCCCCCTCTAACCTTTGAAGTAGTTAGGTTTTTCACCTTGATTTACCTGTGAGGAAACTGAGGTTTATTGAAGTCAAGCCACTTGCTTAGGGTAAGGATTGGCATGGTTTTTCTATAAAGGGGCAGTTGGTAAATATTTTAGACTTTTGTGGACCAGAGAGTTTCTGTCACAACTACTCAACTCTACCATTGTCATACAAGCACAGTCATAGATAGTATATCCATAAATGATTGTGTCTGTGTTCTTGGAAAATGTCATCTACAAAAGTAGGCAGCAAACCAAATTTAACCCTTGGTATACCATAGTGTACCCACTCTTGACTTTGGGGTCATTTAGTGGTAAGTAGCTATTTAGTGAACCCATTTGGGGGGGAGCCAGTATGCCTGGCCACTACTACATTATGCTGCTTTCAGCACATCCTTGAGTTTAACCCAGTAGAGGGAACTGACCTGATACTTAGATGAACTTCTATGAGACTTCTTAATGGATTTGGTATGTGCAACTTTGGGTTGATGAATACCAGTTACTGGAATATCATCTGATTTGTAGACTGGCACTTTTATAGAGTCAAAGCTGGTAAACAGTAGCATAGTTACTGACATTAATAATGGAATGCCAGAAATAAGACAGATATTTCAGTGGTCTAAATTGTCCAGAGAATGAGCCTCTGGCCAGGGCTCATGATAATTAACTAAACCAAGTAGAAAAGAGTAGACTTTCATTCCCTTTATTGGTAAGAAACTTCCCATATCAAGAGGGAATCAAGAACAATCTCATTGGGAGCCATTGGCATTTACCTGAGGCTGTTGCAGTTGCAGACTGACCGTTTATTGTATCTAGTATCGCTTCTCCCTTCATTTCTCTTCAGAAAAATGAAAACAGCAGCACCCTTTATAGTGGGTTTGAGTGAAAGCTGGTTAGGATTATTAGAAAGTACCTTGGAAATATGACTATTATTTATTTTGTGTTCCTTTGATAGAGTACATTTCTTCAAGAGTACTGAAGAAGACACAATGCAAATAACTTTCTAAAACTATTCTAATAACTAAATCAAGAGATTAAGAAATGTTGTTACTTGTCAGAAATTGTACAGAATAGGGAAAGCAATTTAAGGTAGAGAATAAGTATCTTGGCAAAAAGTGGTTTCTATGGAAACATGCCAGTATAGTCAGGGTAGACAGAACTGTCTAGTTCAAGGGTTCTAATCTTATAGTTCCCAGCTGAATGGAGGACTTGCTAAATCCAGACAAAACTTAAGACTGGTGGGACAGGAGGGTCATCCTCCCTAAACACAGTCTGGCTAGTGGCCCTAAATCCTCAACAGTGCTCATTGAAAGGTCGGCATTTCTGCTGGTCCATTCCCCACACAGAATCAGTATCTTGGTGAATAGATAATACAAAATACAGGTGCTGCAGGGAGCACGGGAAACTTTATCTAGGCTTCACCACTTCAGACCAGGATATTCTCCTTAAGTCTATCAAGGCTACCTTCTGTGGGGAAGAGAGTCTGTGGCTAGCCAGCTGAATAAAGAATAGCCAACATTATAGGGACCTTACTAGGAGCATAAGGGTACTGTGTTAATGGAGATAGGATTCATCGTTTTTTGGGTGTTCTTTTTTTTTTTTTTAGAGCTAAGGCTATCTAAATGTATGATGGTTTGGGACTTAAAGATATCTAAATCTGGAAATGGTTAGTCAAAATAGTGATAACAGCTGCTACTTACTGACCATTTGGTACACATCAAGAACTATGCCTAGGATTTTATATGAATTTTTCCATTTAATCCTTATACAAATCTTAGTAAGAACTATTGTTATTTTATTGAGATGCAAAAAAAAAAAAAATGAGACTTGCAAGTAACTTAAGTAACTTGCTATGGTGATATACCTCAGTGAGGAGGGGTTGAAGTTCCAGCTCAGGACTCTCCCTCTAAAAGCCCACAGGCTTAATCGCTGGAGCGTGGAGCCTTGCTGGCTTCTGTTAGTGTGGTTTTAAGAAAACCAGATTTCCTTAAGAAAAAATGTTTTTGTTTTCTTAAGAAAGAATGTTTTAAGAAAATGAAGTGCTTTTAGAACTTTGTAGCCCATCGGTCAGAAGGTACTATCTTTGATTCCTAACTCTGACTGTAGCCAGGGCATCTGTTTTTCTGAGGGGTTCATTTCAGTCCAAACAGGAAGCATCCTCCAGTAATCAAGTTCTGTAAGCTAGGAGCATATCACAGTGTGTGTCTTCTGTGCCCACAGTTACGGCTAGATGAGGCTCAAGAAGCAGAATGCCAGGCCTTGAGGCTACAGCTCCAGCAGGAAATGGAGCTGCTCAATGCCTACCAGAGCAAAATCAAGATGCAAACAGAGGCACAACATGAACGTGAGCTCCAGAAGCTAGAGCAGAGGGTGTCTCTGCGCAGAGCACATCTTGAACAGAAGGTACGAGTATGTTGCTGAGGGTCCTGTACCACTGGGTGGAGGACGAGCAGGACCCTTTCTGTGTACTGGGGGTTTAACAAGGTGCTATTCGCTTTGCACCTGCTTTGACATTCCTAATGAGAGGTAGGCATAGTCCCCATTCCACAGACCAGACACTGAGTCTCAAAAGGCTTAAGTTACTTGAGTAAATCTGATCCTGTAGCCTAAGTTTTCTCTATTACTCTGCTTGGAAACCCTTCACCTTCACAGTCTGAGGATTGACACAGGTAACTGAGTAGCTGATTTGACATATGAAAGGTGAACTGTGAGTTGATAGCCTGGCCACTGAATGGTAAGACGAATCCCAATACAAATTTGGTTTTTATTCTCAGCTATTTCTAAACCAAAAGAAATCACTGGCAGAGGTCTTTAGAAAAAAAAAAAATCAAAATGAGGAGGAGACTGATATTGCCATGCTGATGTTACAAGATTTTAAAATATTTATTGCTTAAGATATTTCTGAGGAATATGAGGTAGAAAAGATGTCATAAAGCATCTCAAAGCCATTAAGCACATATTTACTTGACCAGTTATTTCTGCTTTCTTCTGGTAGTTATACCTCAGTGAGGAGGGTTGAAGTTCCAGCTCAGGACTCTCCTCTAAAAGCCCACAGGCTTAATCGCTGGAGCGTGGAGCCTTGCTGGCTTCTGTTAGTGTGGTTTTAAGAAAACCAGATTTCCTTAAGAAAAATGTTTTTGTTTTCTTAAGAAAGAATGTTTTAAGAAAATGAAGTGCTTTTAGAACTTTGTAGCCCATCGGTCAGAAGGTACTATCTTTGATTCCTAACTCTGACTGTAGCCAGGGCATCTGTTTTTCTGAGGGGTTCATTTCAGTCCAAACAGGAAGCATCCTCCAGTAATCAAGTTCTGTAAGCTAGGAGCATATCACAGTGTGTGTCTTCTGTGCCCACAGTTACGGCTAGATGAGGCTCAAGAAGCAGAATGCCAGGCCTTGAGGCTACAGCTCCAGCAGGAAATGGAGCTGCTCAATGCCTACCAGAGCAAAATCAAGATGCAAACAGAGGCACAACATGAACGTGAGCTCCAGAAGCTAGAGCAGAGGGTGTCTCTGCGCAGAGCACATCTTGAACAGAAGGTACGAGTATGTTGCTGAGGGTCCTGTACCACTGGGTGGAGGACGAGCAGGACCCTTTCTGTGTACTGGGGGTTTAACAAGGTGCTATTCGCTTTGCACCTGCTTTGACATTCCTAATGAGAGGTAGGCATAGTCCCCATTCCACAGACCAGACACTGAGTCTCAAAAGGCTTAAGTTACTTGAGTAAATCTGATCCTGTAGCCTAAGTTTTCTCTATTACTCTGCTTGGAAACCCTTCACCTTCACAGTCTGAGGATTGACACAGGTAACTGAGTAGCTGATTTGACATATGAAAGGTGAACTGTGAGTTGATAGCCTGGCCACTGAATGGTAAGACGAATCCCAATACAAATTTGGTTTTTATTCTCAGCTATTTCTAAACCAAAAGAAATCACTGGCAGAGGTCTTTAGAAAAAAAAAAAATCAAAATGAGGAGGAGACTGATATTGCCATGCTGATGTTACAAGATTTTAAAATATTTATTGCTTAAGATATTTCTGAGGAATATGAGGTAGAAAAGATGTCATAAAGCATCTCAAAGCCATTAAGCACATATTTACTTGACCAGTTATTTCTGCTTTCTTCTGGTAGTTCCCACAGGTCAATGGGAGAACCTGTTTTCCCAGCTCATGCTCTAGAACTAAATTGCTAATGACCCAGGAGGCTTCCTGCTCTCTCTGGGAAAGCAGCACAATCTAATTGTGCTTGACAGTCTTTTAGCTTCTCCTGAGCCATCTGCTGCTGAGACAGGACCCTGACCTAGATCAGCCCAGCTGCCTGGCTTGCTGGCATGGCAGTGGTGGCCCCAAACATTTTTATTCTTCTTAGCAAGTTTTAAATATGATGGATTAGATACACAACATCTATCATGGAACTCTCCCAGCCTGCCCCAGATTCGTTTCCTTTTGTGTATTGATGTGTTGTTTGTGTGCATCTGTGTGTGTATGTATGCCTATTGGGAGCTCCTTTCCACTAAGAACTGCTCATTGTGTTTATTTCAGATTGAAGAAGAGCTGGCTGCCCTTCAGAAGGAACGCAGCGAGAGAATAAAGTACCTATTGGAAAGGCAAGAGCGAGAGATTGAAACTTTTGACATGGAGAGCCTCAGAATGGGATTTGGGAATTTGGTTACATTAGATTTTCCTAAGGAGGACTATAGATGAGATTAAATTTTTTTGCCATTTACAAAAAAAAAAACAAAACAGAAAAAAATTCAGACCCTACAAAACCACATTCCCCATTTTAACGGGCGTTGCTCTCACTCTCTCTCTCTCTTACTCTTACTGACATCGTGTCGGACTAGTGCCTGTTTATTCTTACTCCATCAGGGGCCCCCTTCCTCCCCCCGTTGTCAACTTTCAGTGCTGGCCGGAACCTGGCCATCTCTTCTATTCATAGTACACGTCACAGTATTGATGTGATTCAAAATGTTTCAGTGAAAACATTGAAGACAGTTTTAACAAAACCAATAAACCACCAACAACAAAAAAGTGGATGTATATTGCTTTAAGCAATCACTCATTACCACCAATCTGTGAAAGTAAAGCAAAAAAAAAATAATAATAATAAATGCCAAGGGGGAGAGAGACACAATATCCGCAGCCTTACACCTTAACTAGCTGCTGCATTATTTTATTTTATTTTATTTTTTGGTATTTATTCATCAGGAATTAAAAAAAAAAACAAAGTTTTATTAAAGATTGAAAATTTGATACATTTTACAGAAACTAATTGTGATGTACATATCAGTGGTGACATATTATTACTTTTTTGGGGAATGGGGTGGGTGGGTGGGGTGAAGAGATCTTGTGATTTTTAAGAACCTGCTGGCAAGAGTTTAACTTGTCTTCAGCATATTCTGATTGTATCATAATCATTTTCTGCTGTTGCAGAGGATGTGAATACACTTAAGGAGCTCACAGAATCCCAGTAGCACAAATTGGGCTTTGGCAAATCGTGTATTTTGTGTATAGAAGGAATTTAAGGAGAGGTATTACTTATTTTCATATTGTATTTTAACTGTTTCTCTGATCAAATTTTTTTACTTCCTCCTCCTAGTCCTCCCCACCTCCCTCCTTTTCCAATTCAGTATTTGGAGTTCAACACTGTCTCTCAATCAGATCATCTTGATCTTTTTTCTTTATTTCCCTGTCCCTCCCTACGTCCCATATCTTGGTCATAAATATTGCATTATTCACACTTTCAAACTGTGTATTTTCTTACAATAAAAAATGATGAAAAAAAAAAGGCTTTACTTCTTTTGCATGCACTTTAAAAAAAAAAACAAACATTTTTCAGGTTCCAAGGAAGAGCATGATAACTGTCAGAGCTTTTAATTATATTTGTAAATAAAAGTGTTCATCACATTGCCTTGCTGTGTTATTGTAGCAGGAAGTTTCCCTTCTAGGTTCATCAGCTCCTAATGCAGAAGGAGAGCCGCCCTCAAGAAGCCACTCCATATCCCCTCAGGAAGAGCCATTCAAGATTTTCAGGTAAAGCTGTGTCTTCAAGTTCTTCTACGGGGCTGAAGATGGTGTGCTGCACTGCCTAAAGTGGTCAACTCACCTTTATACCCTTAAGAATAGAAGATGGTACATGTGAGTGTGTGGATGCATATGCACACACAGAAAATGTGCCAGTCATAGAAGCATATATTGCTGAGAGAAGTGAGGCACCTTAAAGAGAATCTGGCTATGAAAAAGACATTATAACCAAATATTTGAAATGATCCCACTGTAATAGTAGATTCCCCCACCCCCTCATAATCAGCTTTTATTAGAATAATTTTATGCACATGACAATGAGGGAGTAAAACATGAATACATGACTTCCAGGGTATGGTTTTGGGGTCAAGACAATCTCAGTAAGGTCTCATATTCTTAGGATTCTGAGCCCTGGTCATTGAAAATTGGTCTCTAAAACGACTTGATAACAATTGAATCCCATAGGATGTTCTGATTTTTAAGAACCTGCTGGCAAGAGTTTAACTTGTCTTCAGCATATTCTGATTGTATCATAATCATTTTCTGCTGTTGCAGAGGATGTGAATACACTTAAGGAGCTCACAGAATCCCAGTAGCACAAATTGGGCTTTGGCAAATCGTGTATTTTGTGTATAGAAGGAATTTAAGGAGAGGTATTACTTATTTTCATATTGTATTTTAACTGTTTCTCTGATCAAATTTTTTTACTTCCTCCTCCTAGTCCTCCCCACCTCCCTCCTTTTCCAATTCAGTATTTGGAGTTCAACACTGTCTCTCAATCAGATCATCTTGATCTTTTTTCTTTATTTCCCTGTCCCTCCCTACGTCCCATATCTTGGTCATAAATATTGCATTATTCACACTTTCAAACTGTGTATTTTCTTACAATAAAAAATGATGAAAAAAAAAAGGCTTTACTTCTTTTGCATGCACTTTAAAAAAAAAAAACATTTTTCAGGTTCCAAGGAAGAGCATGATAACTGTCAGAGCTTTTAATTATATTTGTAAATAAAAGTGTTCATCACATTGCCTTGCTGTGTTATTGTAGCAGGAAGTTTCCCTTCTAGGTTCATCAGCTCCTAATGCAGAAGGAGAGCCGCCCTCAAGAAGCCACTCCATATCCCCTCAGGAAGAGCCATTCAAGATTTTCAGGTAAAGCTGTGTCTTCAAGTTCTTCTACGGGGCTGAAGATGGTGTGCTGCACTGCCTAAAGTGGTCAACTCACCTTTATACCCTTAAGAATAGAAGATGGTACATGTGAGTGTGTGGATGCATATGCACACACAGAAAATGTGCCAGTCATAGAAGCATATATTGCTGAGAGAAGTGAGGCACCTTAAAGAGAATCTGGCTATGAAAAAGACATTATAACCAAATATTTGAAATGATCCCACTGTAATAGTAGATTCCCCCACCCCCTCATAATCAGCTTTTATTAGAATAATTTTATGCACATGACAATGAGGGAGTAAAACATGAATACATGACTTCCAGGGTATGGTTTTGGGGTCAAGACAATCTCAGTAAGGTCTCATATTCTTAGGATTCTGAGCCCTGGTCATTGAAAATTGGTCTCTAAAACGACTTGATAACAATTGAATCCCATAGGATGTTCTGTCATCACAGATAATATGAATAGTCATGTTCACTGTGATAGACTAAAACAGCTGTACTCTAGAACTTACAAAATAATTATCAACACTTTAATTAATTTTAGCCATGCAGGTCTTGGTTGCTGTGCATGGACTTTTCTCTAGTTGTGGTGAGTGGAGGCTACTCTTCATTGCGGTACATGGGCTTCTTGAGGTGACTTATCTTCTTGTGGAGCACGGGCTATAAGGGACACGGGCTTCAGTAGTTGTGGCACACTGGCTTAGTTGCTCACCAGGGATCAAACCCAGGTCGCTTGCCCTGGCAGGTGGGTTCTTGACCAGTGGAGCACCAGGAAAGTCCAACCTTTAATAACTAATGTCTAATTTCCTAAGCAGCTTAGGTCTTGAAAGTTCCTGTATTAGGTGCACCAGAAAGTAACATTGGAAAGGGCTGGAAAAAAGACTCATAATTACCCACAAAAAATAGATAACCTGTAGTGCTAATGTTTACCGTGTGATAGAACTCTAAACATTTTGTAGATGAGGAAGTAAGCTCAGACAGGGTAAATGGAGGCAGTGAAGTCTGAATCAAGACCTGTTTGATTTCTGAACCCACACTCCTAAGCATGGTCACACTGCCACACAAAAGCACCTTAAAAACTTCCTGTAGTTTATTTCATCCATTTCTGTCCATGGTGAAAACTAGCTAGCTCACTTATGTAAAGACTTTATGTCTGTGAGGTTATAGGCACTATTCTTCATAAAAGTTATCTCTCTACAACTTTATCATTGATATATCCTAAGGTAGAGTTATCAGAATATGGGTTTGTGCTCCTTACACCTGGTACAGACTAAGTCTTACAACTCCTTCTAGTACCTGAGGCAGTAAGAATAGACAGGGGCCAGAATTGTAGCAACAGAAGAGTTATTTTTAAAAGTACTGGGGACAAAAGTACTGGGAGCAGAGAGCTAGTGTCTGGTATTATGCTAAACTACCAGCACATACTAAACTACCCCGAGTTTATTATAGGTTTGTCATAAATTTTATAAGGGCTACTTCCCTTTGATTTTCAACCATTCAGTCAATGAATATTTACTGAGTACCTTTTATGTCAGGTGCAATGCCAGATGCTTAAGTTCTATGAATGTATCTCAAACTTACAAGAGCCTCACCCTAATGGAGTTTATATTAGGTGTGGGAGGAAAATCATGACACATAAGAATTACAATTTTAAATGATCTAACATAGAAATAAGCATTATAGGTAAAGAGTAAGGGGGTCAGAAGTGCCAGTATAAGTATACGTTCAGCTCATTTTTCAAGAAATATTTATTGAACATCTACTGTGTGCCTGGGAATGTAGCAGAAAGTACGATGGATATGCTCTCATGGTTTAAATCTCCACTGAAAAGTAAATAAGTGTGGAATAATCAACAATGGACAAGGACAAGCCATGACAGTGCAAGTGCAGGGTGCAAGCAGGAGTTTTAAAGCAAAAATTACAGTCATAGGGAATCAGAATACTTATCAGTGATGTCTAACCAACAGTAGAAGTTAACATTCAATTTACCACCAACTGTATTATTTGATTAAATATTTACTGAAAAAAGTATCCATGGGCAGCTGGAAATATACCCATGTAAAAATTCTGTATACTTCTGATTTAATTTAGTAATATATTTTGCCATAGAAATGATGAAACATAAAAAGGTTTTTTTGTTGTTCTAGTTTGGCACATCTGTGTGCTTTTCCTACAACTAAAAAATAGACAAAAATGTAAAACCAACTATCTGAGGATACTGAGAAATAAAAGCAGATGGATTGTGGAGAAGCAACCTAGACACAGGAATGAAGGCAAAATAAAAGCATTCTCAGATGAAGAAAAATTAAGAGAATTCATTGCTATCAGACCTAATCTACAAGAAATACTAAAGGAAGCGCTTCATACTGAAGGGAAATGATAACATGGAGGAAAATCGGATCTCTAGGAATGAAGGAAGAGCAACAAGCGGTAAATATCTGGATAATACAGAAAAAGGTTTTCTCTCTAAGTCTTTAAAATATACTGAAAAAAGTATATATGTATATTGTTGTAAACAATAAACATAACATTGTCTGGGGAGGGTTTCACTGTATATAAATGCAATCCATGTAACAACTTTAAAGGATTATAGGACCCATATGGTTGTCATGCTTCTAGATTTTACATGAAGTAGTACAATTCTTATTTTAAGCCGACTATGAAAAATTAGTCAGGTATGAGATTTCCCTAGAGGTCCAATGATTAAGACTGAGCTTCCACTGTGGGGGACATGGGTTGATCCCTCACTGAGGAACTAAGATCCCATATGCAGCATAGCATGATGAAGAAGTTAAAAAAAAATTAGTTACATATATTTTAACTTCTAGAATAACTTAACCAAATATAAAACCCAAAAAAACAAGTAGCCAGAAATCCAAGGGATGAAATAAAATATTCAAGTAATCCAAAAGAAAGCAGTAAGGGAGAACAGATCTATAAAGAAAAAAGACAAACAGAAAACGTAAAATGATAGATTTAAATCCTATTATATCTATAATTGTTGTTGTTCAGTTGGTAAGTCATGCGGACTCTGTGATCCCCTGGATTGTAGCACACCAGGCTTCCCTGTCCTTCATCATCTCCCAGAATTTGCTCAAACTCATGTCCATTGAGTTGGTGGTTCTATCAAACCATCTCATCCTTTGTACATGGGTAGGAAGAGTCTATCATTAAGATATCTATTCTCCTGAAATTGATCTATAGTTTCAATGCAATCCCAATCAAAATTCCAGCAAGGTTTCTTTAGAGATTGACAAACTGATCCTAAAATATGTATGTTAAAACAGACAACCTAGAGTAAAGAGCAAATTTTCAAAAGATGAAAATTAGAGGACTTACTCTATTGATTTCAAGAACTACTATAAAGCCACAGTAATCAGGACACTTCAATATGAGCAAAAAGATAGACCCAGAACAATAATGCAGACAGTTCAGAAAAAGATTAATACATATGGTCAATTAATACATTTTTTACAAAGGTACCAAGACAATGAAGAGAGGAAAATCTTTTCAACAGATGGTACTGTATCAACTGAACATCCATGTGGGGAGCATTGAACACTGAACCCCTATCTTGCTAGCCACGAAAATTAATTCAAAATAGATAATAATCTCAAGTAAAGAATCTAAAACTATAAAATTTCTAGAACAAGAAAAATTTTGTGAGCTTGGACTAGATCTGGTCTTAGAATCTTTGTTAAACAGGGATTACCCATATGGTTGTCATGCTTCTAGATTTTACATGAAGTAGTACAATTCTTATTTTAAGCCGACTATGAAAAATTAGTCAGGTATGAGATTTCCCTAGAGGTCCAATGATTAAGACTGAGCTTCCACTGTGGGGGACATGGGTTGATCCCTCACTGAGGAACTAAGATCCCATATGCAGCATAGCATGATGAAGAAGTTAAAAAAAAATTAGTTACATATATTTTAACTTCTAGAATAACTTAACCAAATATAAAACCCAAAAAAACAAGTAGCCAGAAATCCAAGGGATGAAATAAAATATTCAAGTAATCCAAAAGAAAGCAGTAAGGGAGAACAGATCTATAAAGAAAAAAGACAAACAGAAAACGTAAAATGATAGATTTAAATCCTATTATATCTATAATTGTTGTTGTTCAGTTGGTAAGTCATGCGGACTCTGTGATCCCCTGGATTGTAGCACACCAGGCTTCCCTGTCCTTCATCATCTCCCAGAATTTGCTCAAACTCATGTCCATTGAGTTGGTGGTTCTATCAAACCATCTCATCCTTTGTACATGGGTAGGAAGAGTCTATCATTAAGATATCTATTCTCCTGAAATTGATCTATAGTTTCAATGCAATCCCAATCAAAATTCCAGCAAGGTTTCTTTAGAGATTGACAAACTGATCCTAAAATATGTATGTTAAAACAGACAACCTAGAGTAAAGAGCAAATTTTCAAAAGATGAAAATTAGAGGACTTACTCTATTGATTTCAAGAACTACTATAAAGCCACAGTAATCAGGACACTTCAATATGAGCAAAAAGATAGACCCAGAACAATAATGCAGACAGTTCAGAAAAAGATTAATACATATGGTCAATTAATACATTTTTTACAAAGGTACCAAGACAATGAAGAGAGGAAAATCTTTTCAACAGATGGTACTGTATCAACTGAACATCCATGTGGGGAGCATTGAACACTGAACCCCTATCTTGCTAGCCACGAAAATTAATTCAAAATAGATAATAATCTCAAGTAAAGAATCTAAAACTATAAAATTTCTAGAACAAGAAAAATTTTGTGAGCTTGGACTAGATCTGGTCTTAGAATCTTTGTTAAACAGGGATTAATTCAGGATCTCCAGAGTAATCGCCATGCTTGACATGTTTTCTACTATCCAGTAAGCATAATGAGCAGTTTGCAAGGTTTCAGATTTGTAAAAAAATTCTGGGCTCTGCAGGGCTGCTAACGCTGCATCATGTTACAGAATAGACTCCTGTGTCTTTTTGTTCTAAACCCTATAAACACACTTTTGGTTAACATGTAGCCTTTAGGAAAGTGAGCCCTTTGTAGACATGGTTCCTGTATTTAATCAGGTCCAGCTTATTATTTACCTATATTAATCCACTTACTCTATACAAAAGATCATTTTTTGGTTCTCCAAAAACCTGTGAGGCATATAAGGCAGATTAATGATCCTTTCCCTAACCCAAGTTTTCACATAAGGAGCTGAATCTCAAAAGAAATTTGTGTGCTAGTGGGCAAAGTGGTTATGAGCTAGCTCTGAAGCCAGAGCTGCATTCAGACCCAGAATCACCCACTTTCTAGCTGAGTGCCTGAGGGCAAGTTCACTTCTTCCAATTTAAGAGGTGAAAAAGGGTATCCCCTTGCTTCTAAGGTTCTTAATATATGCTTTCATATATATTACTTTTTTTATGTGAATTTCTTATGCATACACTTCACCTTTTTGGTTGGGTTGCTTACCTTTTTTCTGAATCATTTATGAGTCTGTACCTGCAGCCATGAAATCAAAGACGATTGCTTCTTGGCAGGAAAGCTAATGACAAATTTAGACAGTGTGTTGAAAAGCAGAGACGTCATTTTGCTGATATTCATATAGTAAAGGCTATGGCTTTCCCAGTGGTCACATATGGTTGAAAGCTGGACTGTGAAGAATTGATGCCTTTGAACTGTGGTGCTAGAGTCCCAAGAGTACCTTGGACAGCAAGATCAAGCCAGGTAATCTTACAGGAAACCAATCATGAATACTTATTGGAAGGACTGATGCTGAAGCTGAAATTCCAGTAATTTAGTTACCTGATGCAAACAGTCAACTAATTGGAAGTCCCTGATGCTAGGAAAGATTGAGAGCAGAAGAAGAGGGCATCAGAGGATGAGATGGTTGGATAGCATCACTGATACAATGGACATGAACTTGGACAAACTCCAGGAGGTGGTGAGAGACAGGGAGGCCTGGTGGGCTGCAGTTCACGGGGTTGCAAAGAGTCAGACATGACTGGGTGACTGAACAACAACCTGTTTTAAACAAGGAAAGTAACATTGTAATTCCTCATTAATCCTTAGATTTTGAGACTAAAATAAATATTGTGGTTAGGGCTTCCCTGGTGGTCCAGTGAGTAAAGAGTCTGCCTTGCAGTGCAAGGGGCACCAGTTTGATCCCTGGCCTGGAAAGATCCCATGTGCCGCAGAGCAGCTGGACCAGTGTGCCCAGTTACAAGCCAGCATTCTGGAGCGCAGGCGCCCAGAGCCGATGCTCTGCAACGAGAGAGGCCACTGTAACGGGAGAATAAAGATGGATGCCAAACAATAAAGATGGATGAAAATAATAAATAAATAAGTAAGAGCTCATGGCATGAAGTTGAAAAGAAAAAAGAAATTAAAAAAAAATACTGTGGTTAGCATATTTAAAAACTCCCAAAAACAAGTTTAGAGAAAAAGAATAAATGATTTTAAATATACATAAATATCAAATTGTCCGAATACGTAAAGTTTGAGAAAACTGGCAAGCATATGAATAAACAGGCACTTTCACATACCACTGACATGGAAATAATCAAAGTGATCTTTTTGGAGGGTAGTTTATCAGCATCAGAACTGAAAATGTATAATACCCTTTGACCTGATGTCAATGCTAAGGATTTGTCCCATTAAATTACTCACAAAAGCATTTTATACATAAAAGTTTGCTAAAGCACTCCTTTTAAAAAAATTTTATTTATTTATTTATTTCTGGCTATTTGGGTTTTCACTGCTGCCATAGGCTCTTCTCTAGCTGCAGGGGTGGGGGCTACTCTCTAGTTGCAGGCTTCTTGTTGTGGTGACTTCTCTTGTGGAACTCGGGCTCTAGAGCACACAGGCTTCAGTAGTTGCGGCACATGGGCTCAATAGTTGCAGCTCCGAGGCTCTAGAGCATAGGCTCAGTAGTTGTAGCTCACTGGCTTAGCTGCTCCCCAGCATGTGGGATCTTCCCAGCTCAGGAAAGATTGAGAGCAGAAGAAGAGGGCATCAGAGGATGAGATGGTTGGATAGCATCACTGATACAATGGACATGAACTTGGACAAACTCCAGGAGGTGGTGAGAGACAGGGAGGCCTGGTGGGCTGCAGTTCACGGGGTTGCAAAGAGTCAGACATGACTGGGTGACTGAACAACAACCTGTTTTAAACAAGGAAAGTAACATTGTAATTCCTCATTAATCCTTAGATTTTGAGACTAAAATAAATATTGTGGTTAGGGCTTCCCTGGTGGTCCAGTGAGTAAAGAGTCTGCCTTGCAGTGCAAGGGGCACCAGTTTGATCCCTGGCCTGGAAAGATCCCACGTGCCAGAGCAGCTGGACCAGTGTGCCCAGTTACAAGCCAGCATTCTGGAGCGCAGGCGCCCAGAGCCGATGCTCTGCAACGAGAGAGGCCACTGTAACGGGAGAATAAAGATGGATGCCAAACAATAAAGATGGATGAAAATAATAAATAAATAAGTAAGAGCTCATGGCATGAAGTTGAAAAGAAAAAAGAAATTAAAAAAAAATACTGTGGTTAGCATATTTAAAAACTCCCAAAAACAAGTTTAGAGAAAAAGAATAAATGATTTTAAATATACATAAATATCAAATTGTCCGAATACGTAAAGTTTGAGAAAACTGGCAAGCATATGAATAAACAGGCACTTTCACATACCACTGACATGGAAATAATCAAAGTGATCTTTTTGGAGGGTAGTTTATCAGCATCAGAACTGAAAATGTATAATACCCTTTGACCTGATGTCAATGCTAAGGATTTGTCCCATTAAATTACTCACAAAAGCATTTTATACATAAAAGTTTGCTAAAGCACTCCTTTTAAAAAAATTTTATTTATTTATTTATTTCTGGCTATTTGGGTTTTCACTGCTGCCATAGGCTCTTCTCTAGCTGCAGGGGTGGGGGCTACTCTCTAGTTGCAGGCTTCTTGTTGTGGTGACTTCTCTTGTGGAACTCGGGCTCTAGAGCACACAGGCTTCAGTAGTTGCGGCACATGGGCTCAATAGTTGCAGCTCCGAGGCTCTAGAGCATAGGCTCAGTAGTTGTAGCTCACTGGCTTAGCTGCTCCCCAGCATGTGGGATCTTCCCAGCTCAGGGAATGAACCCATGTCTCCTGCATTAGCAGGCAAATTCTTTACCACTGAGCCACCAGTGAAGCCCTAAAGCACTCTTTAAAATGGCAAATAACTAGAAACTAACCATAGAAGGCACTAACTAGACTGGTTTATTATGGAACATCTATAAAATAGATCATTTGTTCAAAATAATATGAATTGTGGTGACCAGTTACCAGAAGATATATGACATAAAGGTACATTAGCTGGGGGGAAACAAGGTATACCAGTGTATATAGTAAGACTAGGGCTTCCCTGGTAGTCCAGTGGGAAAAGAGTCCACCTTGCCATGCAAGGGGCACCGGTTCAATCCCTGGCCCAGGAAGATCCCACATGCTGCAGAGCAGCTTGACTGATGTGTCCAATTACAAGCCAGTACTCTGGAGCACAAGCACCCAGAGCTGGTGCTCTGCAATGAGAGAGGCCACTGCAATGGGAGGCCCACACATGCCAAAGAATAAAGATGGATGAAAATAAATAAATTTAAAAAATAAAAGAGGCCAAAATTAAAACATAGTAAGACTTTTTAAACTATATATTTGCAAATATATGCTGATGTATTTATATTTGCTTCTGAAAGAAAACAAGTAAGTGCTAATTGTCATGGAGGAGTCTGGAAAGTGGAAGGCATTTTCTTCCTGTACCATTTGCCTCGTCTTACCATGTGCATGTCTTACTTCTCACATTTTTGGGGGGTTGGGTCTTAGTTGTGGCACGCAGGATCTTGCAGTTGTGGTGTGTGGTATCTGACCATGGATCTAATCCAGGCCCCCTACATTGGGACAGCGTAGTCTTAGCCACTGGACCAGGAGGGAAGTCCCTTATTTTTACGGTCAATAGGGTAGTCCTCTTTGTAACTTTTGTTTTACAAAATAATATTTGAAAATTGAATTTTAAAACCCTGAAGTTAAAAAAAAATTACTTTCCCTTACTCACCTCTAGAGATTGCATGAGGCAACATTTCCAAGTTTTTCTCAGAGGAGGAAGTACTGCAGTCAAAGGTGGTGAAAGGCCAACCCTGCTGACACCTGCCAGGCCTGGCCATGACGCCTCTCCATCACAGACCAGGTCAGAGAAACAGACCTCCCTCTCCCCTTCCCCCCTCCTTGGTACTGATTCTGTATGGATCACTATCAGGACAATGAGAGGGGTAGTCTAACAATTAGTCATTGTTAGGATTTCTATACTGAACTGCACCAAGGGGGCAGCTTCTCTCCCCCCTGGAAAGGACCACTTTACAAAAAGCAAAGGTGCTTTATAGGCAAGAAGACTTGGCCTAAAGGTTGGTGATTTTTTTAAGACCTGCAGTTTTAATGGATGCTCCGGCTGTAGTGTAATGACATGTGTATAAGCATGAACCCCCTGTATGGCCCCTAAATCAAGTCTTAATCATCACTGCTGATCAGGAAAAGGGGCTACTCACTTAGAGACCGTCTTTTTTTGGTCTGCGTCACATGACTTGCAGGATCTTCCCCTGATCAGGGATCAAACCCAGGCTCCCTGCAGTGGAAGCATAGAGTCTTAACCACTGGACCGACGGGGAACTCCCTAGAGGTTGTTTCTTGATGTTTCATATTTATGAAACTCTACACCAAAAAGGGTAAAACATCTGGAGGCCAGGTTCATCTACATAAATGTTTTTATTTTTATTCAACTATAAGCAAACAGCAGAATCAACCCAACCTTCACCAACTCCAGACTGGGTTTTTTTCTTTTTACACCAAAGAGTGATCAATTAACAAGCAGACGTTTGGATTTCTGATAACCTCTCATCCAGCCCTGCTGCTCATCTAGATGGCCAGGCTCTAACAGCAAAGCAACTTCCTCTCTGTAGCTCTTCCAAGTACTGCTCTAAAGAAGCCAGGGCAGGACACTGACACCCAGTAACCAGCCTGAGACAAAGGGCATTAGTGGACAGTTCTGGGCTTGGGCTCACAAAGGTGGAGGCAATCAATCTCTTCTTTTTTTCCAGCCTCCCTTAAAGATTCTTTGATGCTCTCTTCTAATACTGCAGACATGGTCTTTTTACAGATTTTTGTCTTCTTTACAGTCTGAGTTGTTGTTCTTGTATTAACATTCTGATAATTCTATCTTAATACCAAAATATCCCCCACCAAAATGGAATTGAAACTTGATCAAAACAAACCCCCCCTAGAATTATACAGGACAAACAGAAGGAAAGAAGTCACCCTAAACCTAAATCTGACCACTCAGGGCTCAGGCAGTCGGGGGTGGGGGGGTAAAATCTACATGCATCACTAAACTGAAACACTGCTTGGGAACTCTGGGATGGCATCCATCTCCTAGCCCTCCTCTACTTCCCAGACAGCTGCTCATAGAGCTTGGGGACATAGTCGTCCCATTCAGCCTGGTAACACGTGCCAGCGACCGGGGTTCCAAGCTCGTACTTTTTGCGGAAAGATGCCACCTTGAATTTGCCACGGTGGTCTCCAGATCGGTTGCTCAGAATGGGCTCGTCACACTTCAGTGGTCCATCCTGCGCATAAACCAGCCAGACATAGCGGTGCAGCCCTGGAGGGAGAGATGGGAGGGAAGCGGTACGCGCAGCTAAGCACCTGAGAGGGTGACCTCACCCATTTTCTGTGAATGCACCAACCCAGAGCACCCCGCTTATGAGAGAGACCTAAGTTCACTACAGCTTTATTCACAACAGCCCAGAGGTGAAAGCACTCCAAAAGTCCACTGATGAATGAATGGATGAACAAAATATAGTCTATATATACAATGGAATGTTATTCAGCCTTAAAAAAAGAAATCCTGTCCCATGCTATCACACAGACATATCTTGGAATGGATCTATCAGTACATACAGTAAAGATCTTATATGGAGCTACTGAAATCATTAACAAGCAGCGTTTGGATTCTGATAACCTCTTACCCAGCCCTGCTGCTCATCTAGATGGCCAGGCTCTAACAGCAAAGCAACTTCCTCTCTGTAGCTCTTCCAAGTACTGCTCTAAAGAAGCCAGGGCAGGACACTGACACCCAGTAACCAGCCTGAGACAAAGGGCATTAGTGGACAGTTCTGGGCTTGGGCTCACAAAGGTGGAGGCAATCAATCTCTTCTTTTTTTCCAGCCTCCCTTAAAGATTCTTTGATGCTCTCTTCTAATACTGCAGACATGGTCTTTTTACAGATTTTTGTCTTCTTTACAGTCTGAGTTGTTGTTCTTGTATTAACATTCTGATAATTCTATCTTAATACCAAAATATCCCCCACCAAAATGGAATTGAAACTTGATCAAAACAAACCCCCCCTAGAATTATACAGGACAAACAGAAGGAAAGAAGTCACCCTAAACCTAAATCTGACCACTCAGGGCTCAGGCAGTCGGGGGTGGGGGGGTAAAATCTACATGCATCACTAAACTGAAACACTGCTTGGGAACTCTGGGATGGCATCCATCTCCTAGCCCTCCTCTACTTCCCAGACAGCTGCTCATAGAGCTTGGGGACATAGTCGTCCCATTCAGCCTGGTAACACGTGCCAGCGACCGGGGTTCCAAGCTCGTACTTTTTGCGGAAAGATGCCACCTTGAATTTGCCACGGTGGTCTCCAGATCGGTTGCTCAGAATGGGCTCGTCACACTTCAGTGGTCCATCCTGCGCATAAACCAGCCAGACATAGCGGTGCAGCCCTGGAGGGAGAGATGGGAGGGAAGCGGTACGCGCAGCTAAGCACCTGAGAGGGTGACCTCACCCATTTTCTGTGAATGCACCAACCCAGAGCACCCCGCTTATGAGAGAGACCTAAGTTCACTACAGCTTTATTCACAACAGCCCAGAGGTGAAAGCACTCCAAAAGTCCACTGATGAATGAATGGATGAACAAAATATAGTCTATATATACAATGGAATGTTATTCAGCCTTAAAAAAAGAAATCCTGTCCCATGCTATCACACAGACATATCTTGGAATGGATCTATCAGTACATACAGTAAAGATCTTATATGGAGCTACTGAAATTTTCCTATACTTCTGATTAAGAAAAGTTTTCAACCATTTTGGATTTCTATGACTCAACAATTCTCCTCCTAAGTATTTACCCAAGGGAAATGGAAACATGCCCACAAAAGAACAAGACTGTAAACAACAGCTTTACTCGTAATATGCAAATACTGGTAACAACCCAAGTGTTCAGGGAATGGCTACACAAACTGTGGTGTATTCACACAAGAGAATACTACCTGGCAATGAAAGGAATAAGCTACTAATCCCACAATAACGTGGATGAATCGCCTAGACACTACCTTAAGTCCAGAAGACCAGTTACAAATGCATAATGCATGACACCATTTATACAAATGTTAACAACACGAAGAGTACTCCATCGAGAGAAGAGCCAGAAAACAATTAGCTCTGGGAAAATTTAACTTAAAAGGTCCCTTAAGAATCTTCTGGGGTGAGAAAAAAAATCTACATCTTATTTCCCATGGTGCTTCCATCATGTGTGCATTGGTCAACATGCATTGATTAAACCCTTATCATCTGTCTGTTTTATTATATGTAAATGACACCTTACTAAACAAATACAAAAAGGAAAAAGAAGTGAGTTACTGAAGTTCTTTTTTTGTTAATAAGAACACAGCTTCTACTTGAGAGAACAGTTTTATTCTCACAGGCATACCTTCCATAATTAAACTGCCTGATTTTAAAACTGCCCTAGTGAACTTCAGAGATGCTTGGGGAAGAGGTCCCTCTTATGCAAGAGAGGGCTTCGAGCTTCTGGGCCTACAGATAAAACACCAGGTCTCTTATAAGGGATCTTCTTGTACCTCTTCAGAGTAACTCATGGCTGGACAGTGTGTACAAGAGCAAGTGTTTAGCTGCGCTGCGGTTGCTTGTACCCGGAAATGCAAACACCTGTCATGAACGACAGGTGCCAACAGTTCTAACAGTTCATCTCCCATCATCAGCCTAGGCTATGCTTATCCAACCTGGAGTGGTTCAATACACTACTCTCTCTCCCTTTACATTTATAATATATAAACTAATGCAATAAAGTATCTGTATCTTCAATACATCTATGGTCTTCCATATCTTTTCAAGATACCATGCTAGACGGCTCAGTGAGTAAAGAATCTGCCTGCAATGCAGGAGACACAGACTCGGGTTCGACCCCTGGACTGAGAAGATCCCCTGGAGGAGGACGTGGCAACCCACTCCAGTATTCTTGCCTGGGAAATCCCATGGACAGAGGAGGCTGATGGGCTACAGTCCAAAGTGTTGAGATGAGCTGGTCATGACTGAATGACTAAGCACATGAGAGAAAGAGGGAATGGCAAAAAAGCCAACTTTTTAATAATTAATTTGGAAACCATTTCTGAGACCTTTCACGGGAACTAGAAACTCAATTATCCTGCAGGGCAAAGGTTGAATCTGGAACGTTAGATGATTTAACTGTTTAATCCATGTGTGGCTCCTCCGCGAAGCTGTTCTGAGTGCTCTGCAGCACGGCTTCCTTGGAATCTCTTCACCAACATCCCTGCTTCCTAAAGCAGAAGCCTTGAGGCAGCTGCCTCGTCCTGAAAGAACATCCGTCTAACCGGTACCCGAGGTTCTCGCCACCTGACACTACAACAGACCTGAGCACCCCTGACAGGCAGCTGCCGTAGAGGGGAACGGAGTTACATAGAATCACCACTAGGGTAAGGGCTCTCATTAAAAAAAAAGAGCAAGACTCCAAAAGCCATGCTAAGACTCTGTAGCACTTGAAGCCAATCCTGATGTGCACCAAGACGCTCCTCCCATCTCCTTCCAAAAGCAAGCTTTACTGACCTGTGCCCCTGGGAGGCCCAGAGCCCACATAATCGGAGAGCACTGTGCCACTGCCGATGTCGTTGCCCTTCATGTTGACCACCAGGAAATGGTGCCATTCCCTACACAGAAGAAGAGAGGACCATCAGTGCCACAGAAAGTCAGGACACACCCACGGGCACAATCAGCCAATGTGCAACACGCTCCACACCAGGATGCAGCAACAGACAATAGACAGCCCCGCCGCCTTGGCCCAAGCAAACTTTCTGTGCCAGCATGGAAGACCCAGCCACTCCTTCCCTCCTTCCCTGATTCTCTAGTGCAGGGATCAGCATACTACTTCTGTGAAGGGCCAAATGGTACACATTTCAGGCCTTGATAGCATACTGTTTCTATCACAATTACTCAACTCTGTGGCTGTAACCTGAAAGCAGCCATAGACAGGACATGAATAAGTTCTCACGGCTGTGTTCCAACAAAATTGTAATCAGGAACACCAAAACCTGAATTTCTTGTCATGTCCACATGAAATGTCACAAAGTATTCTTCTTTTTCAGTTTTTCCTCCATTCATTTAAAAATGTTGAAAAAGTCAATTTCAGCTCATGGGGCTGTACAAAAACAGGTCTGAGGCAGATCTAATTCTCAGCTATAATTTCTAGACTCTTGCTCTAGGGAGGGAAATGCACACTCAGGCTTAAGCATGGATGAGAATGACCCAAATTGAGTCTGTTTCTCCCCACACAGCATGGGACTTACACACTACATGAAGCACCGGGTCACATGTGGATGACCGCTGTTCCCCATCTTTCCCCAACTTACCTATATTTGGGGTCTTTCCTGCTGGGAGCATCTGGATCTGTCAAGACCAAGGTGTACAATTTACCTGGATCAAGGCCATCCCATGTAATGCTGGTGGGCCGGTTCTTAACCTGTAGGAATGAACAGATTTGGGAGTTTAAAAGCCAGAAATGTTATGCATATGTTAACTTTAAAGAAATAAATGCTATTTTAAAAACCTTAAAAAAAAAAAAAAGCCAGAAATGCCGAAGAAACCAGCACTCTTTGTTTTACTTCGGATTCCACTGAGGCCAAGCAGAGAAAATTGTTAATAAAAGCTCAAGTGTACTGACTTAAGAGAACCAGGAGCAGACGTTTAATATACATTATGTTAGTCCCAACACCACCAGGAAACTAGTATCCTAGCATTTTATTAACAGAAAGAGGTGGGTCAGAATTTCAAGCGTTGCTGACTACAACCTTACATTATCTAGAACAACCGGCTCTCTAAATTGGTGACGTTACCTGGGGCCTGCTAAAGTGAAATCTGAATTAACCAGACATTTAAAACAGCAGAGAAAATGAGACCACCGAGGTGGACAGACATAGGCTGTGAGTCTGAGAAAGAGAAGTTGCGAGACAGCGCCTTTAAACACCCTAAACAATAAGCTCTGGAAACCAATAAACCATCTGAGAGCACTGTTTATTTGCTTTGCTGTCCTAAAGCTTCAGGACCCACTACTGGCCACGAAGTCGGCCACCTACTTTCCCCACTTGCAGCAGCCAGAACCTCGTTAGGCCTTATAGCTGAGAGAGGGGTGTGCGGGGGTGGGGGATGGGGGTGGGGTGTCAAAGGCCAAACGGTAAAACAAAGCCGTTACCCTTGAGTCTTCCAGCTGCAGAACGCGCTTACCTTTGAGTAGTTTCACGCTCTTGACCGCTAAAAACAAAGGAGGAATCACTGGGCACTGCTGCTCACTGATTACATAATGCGTCACACGCCCTGGGGTGGGGCTTATACTCCCCACCAAACTGAGGCCTAAAATCCAGGGCACAGAGGGAAGGCTCCGGGGGCGTGTAGGCGGCCACTGCCCAGTTCCTCCGGGAGATGGCCTCCTCCCCGCACCTGTCCATTGATCTGGGCCACATCAAGGCCTACGCCACTGCTTGCACCTCGAATTCCCACGAAAACGTATCGATTTCTTCCGCAGACCGAGCGCCGCCCGCCACGTGCCAGGGGCTGGGTCGGGGGAGGGAGCGGTCAGCAGGCCTGCGGTTTAGGCACCAGGACTCCCTTTCCGTGGTGGGTCCTGCGCACGGAGTTCGTAACATCCTCCCCACCTCCACTAGGTCCCTACCCAGCCGACCTGAGAGCTTCCCAGCCTCCAGCAGCTGCACCTCTTCCTCGCTCCATACCTGGGTGGGTGTCAACACTTTGCCCAGTTCGTCGACCTCCGCCCCGCCGTATTTGACTTGCAGCGCGTGCTGCGGCTTCTCATCCACTTCCTGCAGGCTCAAAGGCCCGGACCACTTGCTGAGATCCACCGGCATCGTGGAGCCGGGCGGTCGGGTAGCAGGGAAAGCGGCCGGAGGACTAGCGCAGGGTATCAGCGAGGACTCCCGGCGGTCTGCAAACTGGACGTAAGCAGCTGAACGCTTAGGCCGGGGAGCTACTGCTCCGCCCCATTCAGCTCCTCCAGTCACCGGCGGAAAGGAGCCCCACTCTGCTCTCTGATTGGTCGAGCCCAGTAGCGCGGGTCGTCTGGCGCTCCTGGGTCACTGCGCCAGGCTCGAGATGTTTTTTTTTTTTGTTTTTTTTTTTTTTTGCTTAGGGGGAAACTGCTCCCGCCGCTGGCGTAGTTCCCAAGAACTGTGACTGAGCTTGCAAGACTATTGTTTCAAGAACTGCAATTGAGCCACTTTCGATTTTTTTTTAAACCTTGTTGCCTGTTTCTTTCTTCTACTTTCTAAATGCAGAAATGGTAAGGCCTTGCTTTTTTCTCTTGCACTTTTTTAACAAACCACGTGGCCCCGCCTCTTTGTATTTTGACGCATGCTCACAGGTTTCGGTACCTGCCTGGAGAGGGTCTTGAGAGAACTTTTGAGCGTTATTTTCAACAAAAACAAGTATAAAATGGGGACTGCTGCTCACTGATTACATAATGCGTCACACGCCCTGGGGTGGGGCTTATACTCCCCACCAAACTGAGGCCTAAAATCCAGGGCACAGAGGGAAGGCTCCGGGGGCGTGTAGGCGGCCACTGCCCAGTTCCTCCGGGAGATGGCCTCCTCCCCGCACCTGTCCATTGATCTGGGCCACATCAAGGCCTACGCCACTGCTTGCACCTCGAATTCCCACGAAAACGTATCGATTTCTTCCGCAGACCGAGCGCCGCCCGCCACGTGCCAGGGGCTGGGTCGGGGGAGGGAGCGGTCAGCAGGCCTGCGGTTTAGGCACCAGGACTCCCTTTCCGTGGTGGGTCCTGCGCACGGAGTTCGTAACATCCTCCCCACCTCCACTAGGTCCCTACCCAGCCGACCTGAGAGCTTCCCAGCCTCCAGCAGCTGCACCTCTTCCTCGCTCCATACCTGGGTGGGTGTCAACACTTTGCCCAGTTCGTCGACCTCCGCCCCGCCGTATTTGACTTGCAGCGCGTGCTGCGGCTTCTCATCCACTTCCTGCAGGCTCAAAGGCCCGGACCACTTGCTGAGATCCACCGGCATCGTGGAGCCGGGCGGTCGGGTAGCAGGGAAAGCGGCCGGAGGACTAGCGCAGGGTATCAGCGAGGACTCCCGGCGGTCTGCAAACTGGACGTAAGCAGCTGAACGCTTAGGCCGGGGAGCTACTGCTCCGCCCCATTCAGCTCCTCCAGTCACCGGCGGAAAGGAGCCCCACTCTGCTCTCTGATTGGTCGAGCCCAGTAGCGCGGGTCGTCTGGCGCTCCTGGGTCACTGCGCCAGGCTCGCGATGTTTTTTTTTTTTGTTTTTTTTTTTTTTGCTTAGGGGGAAACTGCTCCCGCCGCTGGCGTAGTTCCCAAGAACTGTGACTGAGCTTGCAAGACTATTGTTTCAAGAACTGCAATTGAGCCACTTTCGATTTTTTTTTAAACCTTGTTGCCTGTTTCTTTCTTCTACTTTCTAAATGCAGAAATGGTAAGGCCTTGCTTTTTTCTCTTGCACTTTTTTAACAAACCACGTGGCCCCGCCTCTTTGTATTTTGACGCATGCTCACAGGTTTCGGTACCTGCCTGGAGAGGGTCTTGAGAGAACTTTTGAGCGTTATTTTCAACAGACAAGTATATTTGTAGGAAACGTTTGATACTCCTGTTCCCACTTGGTCTATACAAAATTTGGGGTAGGTCTTTTTTTTTTTTTTTGGAGAAATGATTTTTTTTTTTTTTAACTTGCAGAGAGAGAAGTTGGCTAGGGCCCTAGCAGCTGGTCTCCCTTTGAGGCCAAGACCATGCTTTGGAAGACTGCCCTCAGCCCGTGACCGAGCTCGGCAGGGATAGTAACACACAGCTGGGAAGCTCAGGGCTCCTCTGTGCTCAGGACCGGCTTGCCTGTTTCCTTGTAAGTGCGCCTCAGGCCAGGTTACTACCTTCCCTGGCTCCCAAACTCAGTGTTCTAATTCTCTCTCCCTTTTCTCTCAAAGCCATCTCTTCTAATAAATTTCTTGCACATTGAATCCTATCTTGATATCAGCTTCTCAGATGACCAAGAGTGACACCCCCAAGTTTAAGAGACAGTATGAGGACCACCTGAAGTGGAAGCAAGCTTGGGGTTGTGGGGTGCTGAACTTGGACCAGTGGGCAGACTGGTTTTGTTAGCGTAGAGATTTAGGTAGAGGCAGATGGATGGCATAGCAAAAAGGTGAATAACGCTGAGAGGACAGGGAAGGGGATGTCCTTTTATTTTATTTTTTTAATCTATGAAACGTTTTTAACTGTCTTCAATATACAACTGAACTTTCCTGGTGGCTTCCCAGCAGGAAGGAACCCGCCTGCCAATGCAGGAGACTCAGGTTTGATTCTTGGTCAGGAAGAACCCCTGGAGAAGGAAATGGCAACCCACCTACTCCAGTATTTTTACTTGGAAAACCCCACGGACAGAGGAGCCTGACAGGCTGCAGTCCACGGGATTGCGAGTCAGACACAATTTAGAGACAAAATTACCACCACCAATATACTATTAATCAGCACATAGCATAACCTAATGGCACATGAATGGAAGTCAGAATGCATTTACATTTCTAACCCATCACCTAGTACCTATGAAACCTGGGGCAAGGGAATAAGCAGAAGAATGGCATCTCAAAGATGTCTCCATCCCAGTTCCCAGAGTCTGTGGATATATTCCACTACATGACCAGGGGGAATTACAGTACCAGGTGGAATTAAGGTGGTTAACAAGCTGACCTCAAAATCAGGAGATTACCCTCAGTTATCTGGATGGACCCAATGTAATCACAAACGTCCTTAAATGGGGAAGAAGACAGGCTTGTCAGAATGAGAGGGATCCTGTGTGAGAGAGACTTGGCCAGCCATTGCTGGTTTTTCAAATGGAGGAAGAGAGCCAGGAGCCAAGGAGGGCCTAGAACCTCTTGTAGAAGCTGGAAAAGGCAAGGAACCAGATTCTTCCCTAGAGGCTCCACAATGGATGTAGCTCTGCCGACACCTTGATTTTAGCCCAGTGAGACCCACTTCAGACTTCTGACCTTCAGAACCATAAGATTTCGTGTTGTCGTATGCCACTAAGTTTCTGGTAATTTGTTATAACAACAATAAGAAAGTTATACAGAAGATGATTTAGCCTCACCAGGCCTCAGTTTTCCCCTCTGTAAAATGAGTTTATCTATACCCCTGAAATGATCATAGTGAGAATTAAATGAAACATGGGTGGTGTGCTTCATATACAACCAAGCACCTCCTAATGAGAGGCTATACTATTTTTAAATTATATAAACCTCAAGATAGCTATTGTCATTGCGCTATGTCCTTTTATTTTATTTTTTTAATCTATGAAACGTTTTTAACTGTCTTCAATATACAACTGAACTTTCCTGGTGGCTTCCCAGCAGGAAGGAACCCGCCTGCCAATGCAGGAGACTCAGGTTTGATTCTTGGTCAGGAAGAACCCCTGGAGAAGGAAATGGCAACCCACCTACTCCAGTATTTTTACTTGGAAAACCCCACGGACAGAGGAGCCTGACAGGCTGCAGTCCACGGGATTGCGAGTCAGACACAATTTAGAGACAAAATTACCACCACCAATATACTATTAATCAGCACATAGCATAACCTAATGGCACATGAATGGAAGTCAGAATGCATTTACATTTCTAACCCATCACCTAGTACCTATGAAACCTGGGGCAAGGGAATAAGCAGAAGAATGGCATCTCAAAGATGTCTCCATCCCAGTTCCCAGAGTCTGTGGATATATTCCACTACATGACCAGGGGGAATTACAGTACCAGGTGGAATTAAGGTGGTTAACAAGCTGACCTCAAAATCAGGAGATTACCCTCAGTTATCTGGATGGACCCAATGTAATCACAAACGTCCTTAAATGGGGAAGAAGACAGGCTTGTCAGAATGAGAGGGATCCTGTGTGAGAGAGACTTGGCCAGCCATTGCTGGTTTTTCAAATGGAGGAAGAGAGCCAGGAGCCAAGGAGGGCCTAGAACCTCTTGTAGAAGCTGGAAAAGGCAAGGAACCAGATTCTTCCCTAGAGGCTCCACAATGGATGTAGCTCTGCCGACACCTTGATTTTAGCCCAGTGAGACCCACTTCAGACTTCTGACCTTCAGAACCATAAGATTTCGTGTTGTCGTATGCCACTAAGTTTCTGGTAATTTGTTATAACAACAATAAGAAAGTTATACAGAAGATGATTTAGCCTCACCAGGCCTCAGTTTTCCCCTCTGTAAAATGAGTTTATCTATACCCCTGAAATGATCATAGTGAGAATTAAATGAAACATGGGTGGTGTGCTTCATATACAACCAAGCACCTCCTAATGAGAGGCTATACTATTTTTAAATTATATAAACCTCAAGATAGCTATTGTCATTGCGCTATGGGAAGAGGGGATCCTGCAGGGGCACTGTGCCACGGCCTGGAGGGGTGGGATGGGGGAGACTGGAAGGGGGGTGGATGAGGGAGGGGTCCAGGGATATACAGATGACTAATCTGGGATTATACATATCTGTAAACAACAAAACTCTGTAAAAGTAAAAAGTCAAATAAAAATAATTTTTTAAAAAAAACCTCATAAATATAAACAAGCAAACATAAAATTAATGAATTAACATTCCTACCAACCAAAAGCAATGAATATCTTGGGATATTTCCTGACTTCTCTGTATATAATAATGTACATATGCAAATATGATGGTTTGGATTCAGTATGAACTGGGTCAAATTATACATACTTGCTATTGTGTAACTGGCCTGTCTTCACTTCCTTCTATCATGTCTATAGATAAATTACTACACCAACAGTCTTAATGGCTGCACAGGATTCTATTTGTATGGATTGGTTGCTTGTTTAAAAATCAAACTCTCAGAGCTTCCCTGGTGGTCCAGTGGGTAAAGAGTCCGCCTTGTAGTGCAGGGGACACCAGTTCAATCCCTGGCCCGGGAGGCTCCCATGTGCAGCAGACCAAAAAATAAAGATAGATGAAAATAAACAAATAAAAAAACAGTAAAAGTGGCCAAAATTTTAAAAAGAAATCAAAATCTCCTATTTTGGAGTACTTAAGACAATCTCACTACTATACTCTAGAAACATCTCTGCAATATGTATTCTTTTATATGTATTTTCATGCACTTATTTGGTGGTTGGTTGTTTTCTCCTGAGGACAAAAATCATAGATGTGGGCCAAACAACATTTACATTTTAGATTTGAGATACTATATTCTAAACTCCAAGCGCAGCCTCAATGACAGATTGGTTTTTAAGCCAAAAGGAAATCTAGTTGTCAACAGGTTTACTCTCTCGTGTGTTTTTTTTCTTTTTCTTTTTTAAAATTTGGCTCCACTGGGCCCCATTTGTGAAATGCAGGATGGGCCTGCTCAGTAGATAGGCTCAGTTACTCCGTGGCATATGGGTCCCAGTTCCCTAACCAGGGCTTGAACCTGAGTCTCCTGCATTACCAGACACTCTTCTTTTTTTTTTTAACTTTTTAGTTTGTATTGGGGTATAGCTGATTAACAGTATTGTGACAGAAGCTGTCAGGATGGCTGAGTGGCAAGCGCAGACACCATTGTGATAGTCTCAGGTGAATAGTGAAGGGACTGATGCAAGGCAGATTCTTAAACACTAGAACACCAGGGAAGTCCTTCTCTCATGGTTTCTGTTTGGTTTTGGTTTACCTTTGTTTTTCAATATTCCTTTCTATCTCCACAAAACTTTATTTTCATGATTTTAGTCATATATATAGAATATCTGATCCACATAAGAACACAAACATACTTCTGCATTATCTCTTATTTAATATTGTATATTGAACATTTTATGTTACTAAATACATTTTTTTAAATTATTTTTAAAATAACTGCCAATTATGATGATGTCATGAATAATCTGATCATGCGTTTGTTAGACATTGTACTGTTCTCCTCTACCCTCCCATAGGATAGTTTAAGAAACTGACGTTCAGAAAACCTCAGGGACTCACCAAAGGCTGAAATACATCTGAAAGGAGAACCTGTCTGGTCTGTGGGGAGAAGTCTCTGCAGAGACCTCCCAGGAGAGAACTTCTGCCAGCAAGAGTAGGGGAGCCAGACACATCTGCAGATGCCTTCAGAAAGTTTTTATCCAGAAACCAAGAAGTACCAAAACCTGCAACCTTCTGGAGATTTTTGAACATCTCTGCAATATGTATTCTTTTATATGTATTTTCATGCACTTATTTGGTGGTTGGTTGTTTTCTCCTGAGGACAAAAATCATAGATGTGGGCCAAACAACATTTACATTTTAGATTTGAGATACTATATTCTAAACTCCAAGCGCAGCCTCAATGACAGATTGGTTTTTAAGCCAAAAGGAAATCTAGTTGTCAACAGGTTTACTCTCTCGTGTGTTTTTTTTCTTTTTCTTTTTTAAAATTTGGCTCCACTGGGCCCCATTTGTGAAATGCAGGATGGGCCTGCTCAGTAGATAGGCTCAGTTACTCCGTGGCATATGGGTCCCAGTTCCCTAACCAGGGCTTGAACCTGAGTCTCCTGCATTACCAGACACTCTTCTTTATTTTTTTGAACTTTTTAGTTTGTATTGGGGTATAGCTGATTAACAGTATTGTGACAGAAGCTGTCAGGATGGCTGAGTGGCAAGCGCAGACACCATTGTGATAGTCTCAGGTGAATAGTGAAGGGACTGATGCAAGGCAGATTCTTAAACACTAGAACACCAGGGAAGTCCTTCTCTCATGGTTTCTGTTTGGTTTTGGTTTACCTTTGTTTTTCAATATTCCTTTCTATCTCCACAAAACTTTATTTTCATGATTTTAGTCATATATATAGAATATCTGATCCACATAAGAACACAAACATACTTCTGCATTATCTCTTATTTAATATTGTATATTGAACATTTTATGTTACTAAATACATTTTTTTAAATTATTTTTAAAATAACTGCCAATTATGATGATGTCATGAATAATCTGATCATGCGTTTGTTAGACATTGTACTGTTCTCCTCTACCCTCCCATAGGATAGTTTAAGAAACTGACGTTCAGAAAACCTCAGGGACTCACCAAAGGCTGAAATACATCTGAAAGGAGAACCTGTCTGGTCTGTGGGGAGAAGTCTCTGCAGAGACCTCCCAGGAGAGAACTTCTGCCAGCAAGAGTAGGGGAGCCAGACACATCTGCAGATGCCTTCAGAAAGTTTTTATCCAGAAACCAAGAAGTACCCTAAAAATCCAGGTAAAGCCTCATCCCTGGAGTCCTTTGGGACCTTCTGGCATTTACTGCTTACTCAGAGCATGGTGGAGGTCTTAAAGGAGATGGGGAAAGCAACTTTTTTTTTTTATTTTGGTCTCTTTCTATTTTTTTTTTCATCTATCTTTATTCTTTGGCCTCTGTGGGATTCTCATTGTAGTGGCCTCTCTCATTGCAGGGCCCTGGCTCTGGGCGCATGCACTCCGGAGTGCTGGTTCATGATTGGACACACTGGTCCAGTCGCTCTGTGACACGTGGGATCTTCTCAGGCCAGGGATCAAACTGGTGCCCCTTGCACTGCAAGGTGAACTCTCTACCCACTGGACCACCAGGGAAGCCCAAGGGAAAGCAATTTTTAAAAAGAAAAGCTATGTTATATTTATTGACACACATATACTCTGTACACTTGCCTTTCTGGACTGTAAATTGTGAATCTCAGGGAGGAACTTTTGTAGAGCTGCTGCTGTGGGTAGACTAGAATGAATGAGCCTGTAAAACCACAGGCTGTTTTTGTTTGTTGAGTATGAGCAGGAAATTCACTGATGTGGTTATTCAGCGGAATGGCTTCATTCCAGTTTTACTCTTGTGCTCCTGCTAGAGAAAGTGTTTCACAAGGGAGGCCTGGACAAAGATAAATCTCCCACCTGTGGCCACAGCTTTAGTTCAGAAACTATTGTCGAGGCCATGCCAGTGACCTTGAATTTGTGACTCCTGGGGCCCAGGCTCTGGCTCTTGGCCAAGGAGATGGACTGAGACATTAGACAATTGACGTTGAATACTGCCAATTATGATGATGTCATGAATAATCTGATCATGCGTTTGTTAGACATTGTACTGTTCTCCTCTACCCTCCCATAGGATAGTTTAAGAAACTGACGTTCAGAAAACCTCAGGGACTCACCAAAGGCTGAAATACATCTGAAAGGAGAACCTGTCTGGTCTGTGGGGAGAAGTCTCTGCAGAGACCTCCCAGGAGAGAACTTCTGCCAGCAAGAGTAGGGGAGCCAGACACATCTGCAGATGCCTTCAGAAAGTTTTTATCCAGAAACCAAGAAGTACCCTAAAAATCCAGGTAAAGCCTCATCCCTGGAGTCCTTTGGGACCTTCTGGCATTTACTGCTTACTCAGAGCATGGTGGAGGTCTTAAAGGAGATGGGGAAAGCAACTTTTTTTTTTTATTTTGGTCTCTTTCTATTTTTTTTTTCATCTATCTTTATTCTTTGGCCTCTGTGGGATTCTCATTGTAGTGGCCTCTCTCATTGCAGGGCCCTGGCTCTGGGCGCATGCACTCCGGAGTGCTGGTTCATGATTGGACACACTGGTCCAGTCGCTCTGTGACACGTGGGATCTTCTCAGGCCAGGGATCAAACTGGTGCCCCTTACACTGCAAGGTGGACTCTCTACCCACTGGACCACCAGGGAAGCCCAAGGGAAAGCAATTTTTAAAAAGAAAAGCTATGTTATATTTATTGACACACATATACTCTGTACACTTGCCTTTCTGGACTGTAAATTGTGAATCTCAGGGAGGAACTTTTGTAGAGCTGCTGCTGTGGGTAGACTAGAATGAATGAGCCTGTAAAACCACAGGCTGTTTTTGTTTGTTGAGTATGAGCAGGAAATTCACTGATGTGGTTATTCAGCGGAATGGCTTCATTCCAGTTTTACTCTTGTGCTCCTGCTAGAGAAAGTGTTTCACAAGGGAGGCCTGGACAAAGATAAATCTCCCACCTGTGGCCACAGCTTTAGTTCAGAAACTATTGTCGAGGCCATGCCAGTGACCTTGAATTTGTGACTCCTGGGGCCCAGGCTCTGGCTCTTGGCCAAGGAGATGGACTGAGACATTGTTCTAGAAATTGACGTTGAACCGGTTTCCAGGATTAGACTTTTTTTATATTGAGATTTTTGCTTTTCCTCCAGAGAAATTTCAGAACATTTTTAAATACCCTTTACATTCCCACTGGCATCTTCTGCATAAAATAGGAAAGAGGCAGAAAATTAATTTTAAAAAAACAAGTAAATTCTAGTTTTTCAAAAAATTCAAAATAGAATTACCATATGATTCAACAACCCCACTTTTGAGTGTAGATGCCAAGAAATAGGAAGTAGAGTCTCAATGAGATAAGTGTGAGTCTTGTCTACAGCAGCCTCTTTCACAATGACCCAGAAGAGGAAGCAGCCCACTGTCCATCGACAGATGAATGAATAGACAAGTGCGGTGTATACATACAATGGAATACTCTTCAACTTTATAAAGGAAATGCTGACACAAGCTCCAGCATGAATGAAACTTGAGGGCATTATGCTAAGTGAAATAAGCCTGAAACAAAAGGATAAATACCGTATGATTCCACTTTTAGGAGGTATCTAAAGTAGTCAAATTCATACACACAGAAAATAGAACAGTGTTGCTGAGAAGTAGATGAGGGGAAAAGAGTGGGGAGTTGTTATTTAATGAGTATAGAGCTGCAGATTTTTTTTTTTTAAACATGGGTTTTATTGATTGATTGATTGATTGATTGATTTGGCTGCGCTGGGTCATAGTTGTGGCATGTGGGATCTAGTTCCCTGATCAAGGATCGAACCTAGGCCCCACTGAATTGGGAACACAGAGTCTTAACCACTGGACCACCAGGGAAGTCCCAGAGTTGCAGTTTTGCAAGATAAAAAAGTCCTGGAGATTGGTTTCACAACAGCCTAGTGTAAGCACACAACAGAATATTATTCAGTCCCCCAAAAGGAATGAATTGCTGATACATGGTACCATGTAGATGAACCTTGAAAACACTGGTATAGGGCTTCCCTGGTGGTCCAGTGGGTAAGGGCACCACCTTGCAGTGCAAGGGGCGCCGGTTTGATCCCTGGCCTGGGAAGATCCCATGTGCGGCAGAGTGGCTGAACCTATGTGTTCAATTACCGAGCTGGAGCTCTGGAGTGCATGCACCCAGAGCCGATGCTCTGCGACAACAGAGGCCACCGCGATGGGCGGCCCCCATGGGCTAAAGAACAAAGATGGATGAAAATAGATAAATGAAAGACCAATAGATGTGGCCCGCCCGCCTCCCTCCCTTCCGAACCCACCTGTGCCCCCCTCCCCCACAAAACAGAAAGCACTGGTATAAACAAAAGAAGCCAGACACAGAAAATCAATTATTTTATGACTCCATTTATCTGAAATATCCAGAATAGGTAAATCCATAGACACAGAGGCAGATTGGTGGTCACCATGACTAGCAGGAGTAGGGAATGGGGAGCTGTGGCTTGCTGAGCAGGCAGTTTTACTTTGAGGTGATAAAAACGTTCTGAAACTAGATAGAGGTGATGATTGTACCGCACTATGAATGTATTAAATGCCACTGCATCATTCACTTTTCATTTTTAATATTTTGGCCACACCACATGGCATGTGGCATCTTAGTTCCCCAACCAGGGGTTAAACCTGATTCCCATTTGGTAGAAGTTCAGATGCAAAACCTTCCCTTAACCAGGGAAGTCCCTTATTCACTTTAAAATGGTTAATTTTTGTTACATGAATCTTACTTCAATGAAAAAATAAGCAAATTCTAGCAGTCACTTGCAGATGGGTTTGTAAGCTCAGAGGTTGCTTGCAGGGCACCCACTTTCAAAGACTGGAAAACAAACAGATTTAGGGATATAGACACTGGTGTTGCTATTGCCAGCGTTGCTTTTTCAGTTAACAGCACTCCTCTCTTCCGTTGGGGAGTCACTCCTCTGTCACTCTCAGTTCCTGTGGTTTAGGTGGGGCTGCAAAAATTGTCATGTGACCCAAGGCTGACCAATCAAAGCATTGCATCCCTCTGGTCTGTTAGTTCAGGGATGCACAGGTGAGCCGAGCCAAGCCAGTGAGACTCAGTGCCAGGACCTCAGGTGAACCACTGGAAGGAGGGAATCTCTATTCCAGCAGTGCTGCCGAAGAGAGAATATGTCAGCCTGGAGCTGCTGGTGACCCTCTTACCACCAGGACCAAAGAGGCTGCCTGGGAAAGGAGCCAGCATAGAGGAAAGTAGCTCTGAGACAGAGTCACCATGACATGGTGACTTTGGCACTGTTTGACTCCTGGATGGAGCCAAGCATGAAGCAAGATCTACCCTTGAAACTTTTCAGATACACCAGCCAGCAAATTCCATTCTGGACCCAAGCCTTTTTAACTTGGATGTTTTTCACTTGCAACAGAACAAGACCTTGGTCAATGCAGATGATCTGCTTGTTTAAAAGGAACTAGAAATAGAAACCAGGTCTCCCAAATCATGCTAAAACTCAGTGAAGCCTCATTCATTCAGACATTAATCTGTCAAATTATTAGTGATTTGTCAAACTGGAATCTTTACCATCTTCATGCAAAATAGCTTGCCTTATGTCTTTTTTTTTTAATCCAAGTCTCTATATCCAGCAATCTGTATTTTTAAAAGATTTATTTATTTATTTTTAGCTGTGCTGTATCTTCATTGCTGCATGTGGGACTTTCTCCAGTTTTGCCAGAGGAGGCTACTCTTTGTTGCCACATGTGGGCTTTTCATTGCAGTGCCTTCTCTTGTTGTGGAGCACAGGCTCTAGGTGTCACGGGCTTTAATACCTTCAGCACACGGGCTAAGTAGTTGTGACACATGTGACATGTGACTCTGCAGCATGTGGGATCTTCCCAGACCAGGAATCAAATGCATGTCCCCTGCATTGGCAGGTTGATTCTTAGCTACTAGACCATCAGGGAAGCCCCTTGACTTAAAAAACAAGAGAAGCCATACAATGCCTGGCCTGCCCACAGACCCTGGGAAGTCCTTGTGAATCCTTTCCTGACCCACCTTCCAGGCCTGGAAAACCACCTGTGAACTGGCCTGGCTCAAAAAGATGGCCTACACCAATCAGATTTGACTTCTTAAATCTACACTAGTGTATCAGGAGGAAGAGGTAGGTGTAAGTAACTGCTAGGAGATAGTGCGGAAAACAGAAGCTGCACAGATGGTGCAGAGGTGCCTTTAAAGGAGTCTGTGCAGTCTGGAAATCAGAGGCAGCAAGGAATGTGGGTTAAAGGGCATATGCTATGGAAGAGAAATGGCCCATCAGTCGTGGGAAAGCAGCATATTCACAGATGTCAATGACTAGTTGACTTCAGAGGCACTCAGATCTTCAGGTTTCAGCGGTACCCTAAGTATCTGACTTCCTCATTTTTCTCAATTTTGTTTGCATCTAGGTTGTTGTCAATTCCAAGAAGACTCTCCCTTTATGTTACCAGATAACCAATGTGGTCAGTAGCTTCTAAGATGGTCCCAGTGATCCCCACCTCATTCTGGACCCAAGCCTTTTAACTTGGATGTTTTTCACTTGCAACAGAACAAGACCTTGGTCAATGCAGATGATCTGCTTGTTTAAAAGGAACTAGAAATAGAAACCAGGTCTCCCAAATCATGCTAAAACTCAGTGAAGCCTCATTCATTCAGACATTAATCTGTCAAATTATTAGTGATTTGTCAAACTGGAATCTTTACCATCTTCATGCAAAATAGCTTGCCTTATGTCTTTTTTTTTTAATCCAAGTCTCTATATCCAGCAATCTGTATTTTTAAAAGATTTATTTATTTATTTTTAGCTGTGCTGTATCTTCATTGCTGCATGTGGGACTTTCTCCAGTTTTGCCAGAGGAGGCTACTCTTTGTTGCCACATGTGGGCTTTTCATTGCAGTGCCTTCTCTTGTTGTGGAGCACAGGCTCTAGGTGTACGGGCTTTAATACCTGCAGCACACGGGCTAAGTAGTTGTGACACATGTGACATGTGACTCTGCAGCATGTGGGATCTTCCCAGACCAGGAATCAAATGCATGTCCCCTGCATTGGCAGGTTGATTCTTAGCTACTAGACCATCAGGGAAGCCCCTTGACTTAAAAAACAAGAGAAGCCATACAATGCCTGGCCTGCCCACAGACCCTGGGAAGTCCTTGTGAATCCTTTCCTGACCCACCTTCCAGGCCTGGAAAACCACCTGTGAACTGGCCTGGCTCAAAAAGATGGCCTACACCAATCAGATTTGACTTCTTAAATCTACACTAGTGTATCAGGAGGAAGAGGTAGGTGTAAGTAACTGCTAGGAGATAGTGCGGAAAACAGAAGCTGCACAGATGGTGCAGAGGTGCCTTTAAAGGAGTCTGTGCAGTCTGGAAATCAGAGGCAGCAAGGAATGTGGGTTAAAGGGCATATGCTATGGAAGAGAAATGGCCCATCAGTCGTGGGAAAGCAGCATATTCACAGATGTCAATGACTAGTTGACTTCAGAGGCACTCAGATCTTCAGGTTTCAGCGGTACCCTAAGTATCTGACTTCCTCATTTTTCTCAATTTTGTTTGCATCTAGGTTGTTGTCAATTCCAAGAAGACTCTCCCTTTATGTTACCAGATAACCAATGTGGTCAGTAGCTTCTAAGATGGTCCCAGTGATCCCCACCTCCTGGTATTCATGGCCTTGTGTAATCCCTTCCCTTTGAGTAACCCACTTCTTTTTTTTTTTTTTTAAACATTTATTTATTTATTTTGGCGGCGGGGGCGGGGGGTGGGGAGAAGGAGGAGGGTGGGCAGGCCACTTCCACTGGTCTTTCATTTGTCTAGTTTCATCCATCTTTTGTTCTTTGGCTCCTGTGGGCCTCCCATCGCGGTGGCCTCTGTTGTCACAGAGCACCGGCTCTGGGCGCATGCGCTCCAGAGCTCCGGCTCGGTAATTGGACACATCAGTCCAGCCGCTCCGCGGCACCTGGGATCTTCCCAGGCCAGGGATTGAACCGGCGCCCCTTGCACTGCAAGGTGGTGTCCTTACCCACTGGACCACCAGGGGAAGCCCAGAGTAACCCACTTCTAATTGATAGAATGTGGCAGCGTTAATGGGATGTCGCTTCTGTGATTAGATTACATGAGATTAGGATTTACGTCTTGCTGGCACACAGTCTCTATTGCCATCTCCTCTGGCCAGCTTTCGTAATATCACCTGCCAAATAGAAAGTTTCGCCTGATGTGGTACCAAGAGCAGCCCTTGGCCAATAGCCGGTGAGTACCTGAAGCCTTCGGTCCCATGTTCCATTAGGAACTAAATCTTGCCAACAACCACTGGATGAGGTTGGAAGCAGATTGGCCCCCAGTCAAGGCTCCAGATGAATGAGTCCTTTGGCTCCCAGTTAAAAACCTATGTGTGATTTCTCAGGCCTGACCATAGGCAATTCAAAGGCTTTACCTGGTAGGCCTCTGGAAAGAAAGCTGCCCTTCCCACACCAGATCTGGTGCATGGCCAGCACATTGCAGTCCCTAAGGGAGTTGCAGTCAATGACTCAGGCCCTTTGAACAGCCACACTCTCATGCATATTGTGTTCCTTGCTTCCTGGGTCGCTTTATCTAAAGTCCTGGGCAGAGGTTCTCTCCAGGTACCTGTGCCAAGGCCTACTTATGGGCAGGGTGAAGGGTGCATGACCTTGCAGAAACTTGCCCCGACGTCAGGTTTCACTACCCTAAGTATTTTTTTAATTTTGTTCCTTTTCAATTCCAAGAAGACTCTCCCTTTATGTTACCAGATAACCAATGTGGTCAGTAGCTTCTAAGATGGTCCCAGTGATCCCCACCTCCTGGTATTCATGGCCTTGTGTAATCCCTTCCCTTTGAGTAACCCACTTCTTTTTTTTTTTTTTTAAACATTTATTTATTTATTTTGGCGGCGGGGGGGGGGGGCAGAAGGAGGAGGGTGGGCAGGCCACTTCCACTGGTCTTTCATTTGTCTAGTTTCATCCATCTTTTGTTCTTTGGCTCCTGTGGGCCTCCCATCGCGGTGGCCTCTGTTGTCACAGAGCACCGGCTCTGGGCGCATGCGCTCCAGAGCTCCGGCTCGGTAATTGGACACATCAGTCCAGCCGCTCCGCGGCACCTGGGATCTTCCCAGGCCAGGGATTGAACCGGCGCCCCTTGCACTGCAAGGTGGTGTCCTTACCCACTGGACCACCAGGGGAAGCCCAGAGTAACCCACTTCTAATTGATAGAATGTGGCAGCGTTAATGGGATGTCGCTTCTGTGATTAGATTACATGAGATTAGGATTTACGTCTTGCTGGCACACAGTCTCTATTGCCATCTCCTCTGGCCAGCTTTCGTAATATCACCTGCCAAATAGAAAGTTTCGCCTGATGTGGTACCAAGAGCAGCCCTTGGCCAATAGCCGGTGAGTACCTGAAGCCTTCGGTCCCATGTTCCATTAGGAACTAAATCTTGCCAACAACCACTGGATGAGGTTGGAAGCAGATTGGCCCCCAGTCAAGGCTCCAGATGAATGAGTCCTTTGGCTCCCATTTAAAAAACCTATGTGTGATTTCTCAGGCCTGACCATAGGCAATTCAAAGGCTTTACCTGGTAGGCCTCTGGAAAGAAAGCTGCCCTTCCCACACCAGATCTGGTGCATGGCCAGCACATTGCAGTCCCTAAGGGAGTTGCAGTCAATGACTCAGGCCCTTTGAACAGCCACACTCTCATGCATATTGTGTTCCTTGCTTCCTGGGTCGCTTTATCTAAAGTCCTGGGCAGAGGTTCTCTCCAGGTACCTGTGCCAAGGCCTACTTATGGGCAGGGTGAAGGGTGCATGACCTTGCAGAAACTTGCTCTCTCTGACCTTGTACTCAGTAGTTTTCCACTCCCATCCTTCCTCTGTCTCCATCCCCACCCCCAAGTGCCAAGGGCTATAAAACTGCTGGAGTCTTTTGTCTGGGGTCCCTTGCACAGAGAGACACATATAGGGGAAAATACATCAGGGAGAGTAGGTACTTTCTCCCTCTCAGCCTCTTCCCTAAACCATCTAAGCAAGTGATCAAAGGTTGAACTTTTTGTTTTCTGCTTGTAGATTTAATCAGCTACTCACATACCTGATGCTTCAGTGCTCTTTCCCAGCTAGACTGGGATCCTGACAAGGAGACCACAGCTTAGGTTGAATCTCTAACCAGAAATTGAACCTGTGCTCCCTGCCACTGGACCACCTGGGAAGTTCCAGGCTGACACCTTGATTGCAGTCTCTTGAGAAACGCTGAGGGCAGAGCTCCTGATGCACAGAAATTGTGAGATGACATATAATATATTAATATTATTGTAAACTGCAAGAGTAGTAGTGATTTCTTATGCAGCAATAACTGACCTATGGCAGCAACCAACTGCTTCAAGCCTGGGTTCATTCAGTTTAGCAACTCCATCAGGAAGAGGGGTTGCTCCATACTTCAGGCAGAACACAGGGACTCCCTCTCACTCAACCAGACGGACTGTGTGCCCACCCCTAACCCACTCATTATCACTGTGACCAGCCTGGGTCCTTATCCACTCCATAGCTCCATCCCAACCCTGTTTGCTTAGAGGTGGGGAGGAGCAGCTTTCCATGATGGTGCTAGTGGTAAAGAACTGGCTGCCAATGCAGGAGACATAAGAACCATGGGTTTGATCCCTGGGTCAGGAAGATCCCCTGGAGGAGGAGGCATGACAACCCACTCCAGTATTCCTTTTTTTATTCTTTTTAAATATAATCGCTGCCATTTTTTTCTTTTTAAATTTTGGCCTCCTTTATTGGTTTTTTTATTTATTTATTTTCATCCATCTTTATTCTTAGGCCTGTGTGAGCCTCCCTTTGCAGTGGCCTCTCATTGCAGAGCACTGGCTCTGGGCACATGCGCTCCAGAGCGCTGGCATGTAATTGGACACACTGGTCCAGCTGCTCCACAGCATTTGGGATCTTCCCAGGTCAAGGATCAAACTGGTGCAATTTGCACTGCAAGGCGGACTCTCTACCCACTGGACCACCAGGGAAGCCCGCCATTCCAGTATTTTTGCCTGGAGAATCTCATGGACAGAGGAGCCTGGTGGGCTCCATAGGGTGGCAGAGAATTTGACACAATTAAAATGACTTAGCTCACAAAGTTTTCCAGAGGAAAGTAATTGTGCCAGTATCAGAAAGAAGAGAAACGTAGACAGGAAAGCAAAAATTAGACATGTCTTCTACAGGTAGCAAGGAAGTAAAATGACACACCTTTGCAGAGTTCCGGTTAACCAGCTCAAGAGAGCAACCTACAAACCCTGAGTCAGTCAGCGTTTTGCATGAATACACAGCTAATACTAATTACCTGTGCTCCCTGCCACTGGACCACCTGGGAAGTTCCAGGCTGACACCTTGATTGCAGTCTCTTGAGAAACGCTGAGGGCAGAGCTCCTGATGCACAGAAATTGTGAGATGACATATAATATATTAATATTATTGTAAACTGCAAGAGTAGTAGTGATTTCTTATGCAGCAATAACTGACCTATGGCAGCAACCAACTGCTTCAAGCCTGGGTTCATTCAGTTTAGCAACTCCATCAGGAAGAGGGGTTGCTCCATACTTCAGGCAGAACACAGGGACTCCCTCTCACTCAACCAGACGGACTGTGTGCCCACCCCTAACCCACTCATTATCACTGTGACCAGCCTGGGTCCTTATCCACTCCATAGCTCCATCCCAACCCTGTTTGCTTAGAGGTGGGGAGGAGCAGCTTTCCATGATGGTGCTAGTGGTAAAGAACTGGCTGCCAATGCAGGAGACATAAGAACCATGGGTTTGATCCCTGGGTCAGGAAGATCCCCTGGAGGAGGAGGCATGACAACCCACTCCAGTATTCCTTTTTTTATTCTTTTTAAATATAATCGCTGCCATTTTTTTCTTTTTAAATTTTGGCCTCCTTTATTGGTTTTTTTATTTATTTATTTTCATCCATCTTTATTCTTAGGCCTGTGTGAGCCTCCCTTTGCAGTGGCCTCTCATTGCAGAGCACTGGCTCTGGGCACATGCGCTCCAGAGCGCTGGCATGTAATTGGACACACTGGTCCAGCTGCTCCACAGCATTTGGGATCTTCCCAGGTCAAGGATCAAACTGGTGCAATTTGCACTGCAAGGCGGACTCTCTACCCACTGGACCACCAGGGAAGCCCGCCATTCCAGTATTTTTGCCTGGAGAATCTCATGGACAGAGGAGCCTGGTGGGCTCCATAGGGTGGCAGAGAATTTGACACAATTAAAATGACTTAGCTCACAAAGTTTTCCAGAGGAAAGTAATTGTGCCAGTATCAGAAAGAAGAGAAACGTAGACAGGAAAGCAAAAATTAGACATGTCTTCTACAGGTAGCAAGGAAGTAAAATGACACACCTTTGCAGAGTTCCCGGGTTTAAACCCGCTCAAGAGAGCAACCTACAAACCCTGAGTCAGTCAGCGTTTTGCATGAATACACAGCTAATACTAATTACCTATGATACTGGCCACTTTATTAGACTCTATCTCTACTTATTAAAGTTTTATGAGCTTACTAGATCTTTCTGCACATTCTGATTTATTTATTTATTTATTTTTATTTTGGGCGGGGGTCGGGTTGGGGAGGGAGGGGAGCCGGCGGGCCACTTCTATTGGTCTTTCATTTCTCTGTTTTCATCCATCTTTGTTCTTTGGCTCCTGTGGGCCTCCCATCGCGGTGGCGTCTGTCGCTGCAGAGCACCGGCTCTGGGCGCATGCGCTCCAGAGCTCCGGCTCCGTAATTGGACACATCAGTCCAGCCGCTCCGTGGCACGTGGGATCTTCCCAGGCCAGGGCTCAAACCGGCGCCCCTTGCACTGCAAGGCGGTGTCCTTACCCACTTGGCCACCAGGGGAAGCCCCTTTCTGCACATTCTGGAAATTAAGAAACTATAGCTGACCCTTGAACAACATGGGTTTGTACTGTGCAGGTCTACTTATACACAAATTTTTTTCAATACATATATTGAAAAATCTTTTGGAGATTCATGACAATCTGGAAAAACTTGCAGATGAACCATGTAGCTAGAAATAACGGAAACATTAAGAAAACGTAATTCATGAGTGCATAAAATATGTGTAAATATATAACATACAAATAAAAAGCAAAAACATAACATACAAAATATATATTGGCTGTTTATGTTATTAGCAAGGGAGCATTAAGAAAAACGTAATCATATGCAAAAATTATGCTCAAGGCGGACTCTCTACCCACTGGACCACCAGGGAAGCCCGCCATTCCAGTATTTTTGCCTGGAGAATCTCATGGACAGAGGAGCCTGGTGGGCTCCATAGGGTGGCAGAGAATTTGACACAATTAAAATGACTTAGCTCACAAAGTTTTCCAGAGGAAAGTAATTGTGCCAGTATCAGAAAGAAGAGAAACGTAGACAGGAAAGCAAAAATTAGACATGTCTTCTACAGGTAGCAAGGAAGTAAAATGACACACCTTTGCAGAGTTCCGGTTAACCAGCTCAAGAGAGCAACCTACAAACCCTGAGTCAGTCAGCGTTTTGCATGAATACACAGCTAATACTAATTACCTATGATACTGGCCACTTTATTAGACTCTATCTCTACTTATTAAAGTTTTATGAGCTTACTAGATCTTTCTGCACATTCTGATTTATTTATTTATTTATTTTTATTTTGGGCGGGGGTCGGGTTGGGGAGGGAGGGGAGCCGGCGGGCCACTTCTATTGGTCTTTCATTTCTCTGTTTTCATCCATCTTTGTTCTTTGGCTCCTGTGGGCCTCCCATCGCGGTGGCGTCTGTCGTCGCAGAGCACCGGCTCTGGGCGCATGCGCTCCAGAGCTCCGGCTCCGTAATTGGACACATCAGTCCAGCCGCTCCGCGGCACGTGGGATCTTCCCAGGCCAGGGCTCAAACCGGCGCCCCTTGCACTGCAAGGCGGTGTCCTTACCCACTTGGCCACCAGGGGAAGCCCCTTTCTGCACATTCTGGAAATTAAGAAACTATAGCTGACCCTTGAACAACATGGGTTTGTACTGTGCAGGTCTACTTATACACAAATTTTTTTCAATACATATATTGAAAAATCTTTTGGAGATTCATGACAATCTGGAAAAACTTGCAGATGAACCATGTAGCTAGAAATAACGGAAACATTAAGAAAAACGTAATTCATGAGTGCATAAAATATGTGTAAATATATAACATACAAAAATAAAAAGCAAAAACATAACATACAAAATATATATTGGCTGTTTATGTTATTAGCAAGGCTTCTGGTCAGCATTAGTCTAGACCATGAAGAGACTGGTACCCCTTAATCCTCATGTTGTTCAAGGGTCAACTGTACATTTATTAAAACACATTAACCTACCACTTATTTTGATTTCCCCAAGTTGTTCAAATTTTTAAGGTTTTGCTGTAATTAGCATTTGTCTCAGAAGTTCAAGGCAAATGAAAATAGAGATTAGATAGCCAACAGGTGCCCAGACATTTCCCTGTAGTTCAGTCAAAGTCCTAGAAGGGCAAATATCACAAATATGGAAGTACATATGTATATTGAATAGTAAATGTAGTATCTACATATATACCTTCTGTGAGTTCCATCATGAAAAAGAGATTTAGGTTTACTTAAAATGAAATTGGCTTTTAAAAGAAAAAAAAAAAGATTTATTTTATTATTTATTTATTGGCTGTGGTGAGTCTTCATTGCTGCACTCAGGCTCTCTGTAGTGAATGGGGGACTACTCTGTAGTTGCAGTGTGTGGGCTTCCCATTGCAGTGCCTTCTTTAGTTAAGGAGCACAGGCTCTAGGCACATAGCCTTCAGCGGTTGCAGCATGTGAGCTCAGTAGTTGTGGCACATGGGCTCAATGGCATGTGGGATTCTCCCAGACCAGAGATCAAACCAATGTCCCTGGCATTGCAAGGCGGATTCTTAACCACTGGACCCACCAAGGAAGCCCCCCACCAAAAAAAAAAAAAGATACTTACTTTTAAAATTCAAATTGACTATAATGTAAGCAGTTTGGGGAGGCTCCATGTTTGGCCTTACACACTGACCTTGGACTCCTACATAGAATATGGTATATTGTTCTCAGCTTCCTGTGAGAACCCTTGACTATGATTTTACATGTCAATTGCTGTCATGGGAAGTAAGATACTGTATTTCACTGAAGTATCTTCCGTCTCTCTACCTCAACCCCCTTTCCCACCACAAAAAGTCACAGGTCTGTGTATAAGTGGACCTCTGCAGTCAAACTCATGTTGTTCAAGGGTTAGCTGCAGTTTCTTAATTTGCAGAGTATGCAGAAAGTTCTGTATATTAGTATATGAAATTGGTATTCATCCAGCACTCTTGTAGACTAAGATAGAGTGGTGGTTCCCACTCTTATATTTGTGCTGGGAAAAAAAAAAGTTCTGTTGGGAAGGTATATGTGCCTTAAGGAAAGAGATGCAAGAACTCATGAAGACAGAAGGTAATGGGGAGGGATAATTTGGGAGATTGGGGTTGACATATAAACTACTATATATAAAACAGATAATATAAAACAGATACTATATATAAAATAGATAATAGATAAGGACCCACTGTATAGCACAGGAAACTACTCAGTACTTTGTAATGGTCTATATGGGAAAAGAATCTAGAAAAGGGTGGATATATGCATATGTATAACTGATTTGCTTTGCTGTACACCTGAAACTAACACAACATTGTAAATGGGCTATACTTCAATAAAAATTCAACAAACAGGACTTCCCTGGTGGCCCAGTAGTTGACTCTGTACTCCCAATGCAGGGGGTGCAGGTTCAGTTCCTGGTTGGAGAACTAAGATCCCTCATGCCATGTAGTGCAGCCAAAAAATAAAAAAATTAAAAATTAACAAAGAAACAAAAGAGAAGCCATAGAGAACAAAGAAATGTAAATATATGGGTAAATATAAATGTGCACTGAGTATAAAAAGCAATAACAGGATTTTCAAGAGGAGGATAGAAATCATGGTTTACTCTAGAGCAACTGTATCCAATGAAATAAAAGCAGAGCCACATATGTAATTTAACATTTTTCAAGTAGTCACATTTTTTTTTAAGTGTTTTTTTTTTAAAAGCAGGTGAAATTAATTTTAATAGTATATTTCATTTAACCCAGTGTGCCCCCAAATATCACTACCATAAAATCTGATGTGATTGCAGGGGAAGTGGGTTTTAGTAACTTCTCTTTTTGGCTGGGAGGTTGTCGTGATTTTGACCATGGATGACTGTATTTCACTGAAGTATCTTCCGTCTCTCTACCTCAACCCCCTTTCCCACCACAAAAAGTCACAGGTCTGTGTATAAGTGGACCTCTGCAGTCAAACTCATGTTGTTCAAGGGTTAGCTGCAGTTTCTTAATTTGCAGAGTATGCAGAAAGTTCTGTATATTAGTATATGAAATTGGTATTCATCCAGCACTCTTGTAGACTAAGATAGAGTGGTGGTTCCCACTCTTATATTTGTGCTGGGAAAAAAAAAAGTTCTGTTGGGAAGGTATATGTGCCTTAAGGAAAGAGATGCAAGAACTCATGAAGACAGAAGGTAATGGGGAGGGATAATTTGGGAGATTGGGGTTGACATATAAACTACTATATATAAAACAGATAATATAAAACAGATACTATATATAAAATAGATAATAGATAAGGACCCACTGTATAGCACAGGAAACTACTCAGTACTTTGTAATGGTCTATATGGGAAAAGAATCTAGAAAAGGGTGGATATATGCATATGTATAACTGATTTGCTTTGCTGTACACCTGAAACTAACACAACATTGTAAATGGGCTATACTTCAATAAAAATTCAACAAACAGGACTTCCCTGGTGGCCCAGTAGTTGACTCTGTACTCCCAATGCAGGGGGTGCAGGTTCAGTTCCTGGTTGGAGAACTAAGATCCCTCATGCCATGTAGTGCAGCCAAAAAATAAAAAAAAAATTAAAAATTAACAAAGAAACAAAAGAGAAGCCATAGAGAACAAAGAAATGTAAATATATGGGTAAATATAAATGTGCACTGAGTATAAAAAGCAATAACAGGATTTTCAAGAGGAGGATAGAAATCATGGTTTACTCTAGAGCAACTGTATCCAATGAAATAAAAGCAGAGCCACATATGTAATTTAACATTTTTCAAGTAGTCACATTTTTTTTAAGTGTTTTTTTTTTAAAAGCAGGTGAAATTAATTTTAATAGTATATTTCATTTAACCCAGTGTGCCCCCAAATATCACTACCATAAAATCTGATGTGATTGCAGGGGAAGTGGGTTTTGAAGTAACTTCTCTTTTTTTTGGCTGGGAGAGGGGGTTGTCCGGGGGAGGGGGGGACGGCGGGTTGGGGAGGGAGAGGGGCGGGCAGGCCACTTCTATTGGTCTTTCATTTCTCTATTTTCATCCGTCTTTGTTCTTTGGCCCGTGTGGGCCTCCCATCGTGGTGGCCCCTGTTGTCGCAGAGCACCAGCTCTGGGTACATGCGCCCCAGAGCTCCGGCTCGGTAATTGGACACATCAGTCCAGCCGCTCCGCGGCACCTGGGATCTTCCCAGGCCAGGGCTCGAACCGGCGCCCCTTGCACTGCAAGGTGGTGTCCTTACCCACTGGACCACCAGGGAAGCCCTAACTTCTCTTTTAAATCTAAAATACACAGCATTTGAACTTCGCTGGTGGTCCAGTGGTTAAGACTGTGCACTTCCAATGCAGGAGACATGGGTTTGATCCCTGGTTAGGGAAGATCCTACATGCCATGTGACACAGCCAAAAAAGGAAGAAAAGAATATATCATTAGCAAAAGTTGGTGGGTGATGGTCAGCTAATGCACTGATGGAAGAAGTAGAAAGTGGTATAACTTTTTTGGAGGGCAGTTTGGCAGAATCTATCAAAATTTCAACTATACAGTCTTTTTTATCCAATTAAGAATACTGCTTCTGAGACTTTTTCCTACAGGAAATCTCACAAGGTTCACAAAGACTGAATATTGCTGTGAAGCCTGGGGTATTCATTGCTTTGTAGTTTGTGATAATGAAAAAGGGGGAACAATGTAAATGGTCATTGAGTGGAAGATTAACTGGATGCCACAATGTGGAATCCTCTTAACTGTGGAATACTGGGCAATCTTTAAAAGGTATTAGCTGAACTTAAGTGTAGTGACAGGAAGTCAGTAGTGACAAAAGGCCATGTACTATATGATTCCGCTTATATGCAATATTCACAATAGACAGATCCATAGAGGCAAAAAGTATATTAGTGGTTGCCAGGAGCTGGGGGTGTGAGGGGAGGAAATGGGAAGTGACTACCAATGGATATGAGATTTCTTTCTGAGGAGGTAAGGATGAGCTAGATAAGTGGTGATGGTTGCACAACCCTGAGGATATATGAACACCCACTGAGTTTTACACTTTACTTAAAAGGGTAAAAAAAATAGGCAAATCGCTTAAAAATATATAGTGTGTGGGGCTTCCCTGGTGGTCCATGGGTAAAGAGTTCGCCTTGCAGTACAAGGGACACCAGTTCATTTCTTTTCATCCGCCCTTTTTCCCCCATCGTGGTGGCCCTGTTGTCAGAGCACCAGCTCTGGGTACATGCGCCCAGAGCTCCGGCTCGGTGGTGGACACATCAGTCCAGCCGCTCCGCGGCACCTGGGATCTTCCCAGGCCAGGGCTCGAACCGGCGCCCCTTGCACTGCAAGGTGGTGTCCTTACCCACTGGACCACCAGGGAAGCCCTAACTTCTCTTTTAAATCTAAAATACACAGCATTTGAACTTCGCTGGTGGTCCAGTGGTTAAGACTGTGCACTTCCAATGCAGGAGACATGGGTTTGATCCCTGGTTAGGGAAGATCCTACATGCCATGTGACACAGCCAAAAAAGGAAGAAAAGAATATATCATTAGCAAAAGTTGGTGGGTGATGGTCAGCTAATGCACTGATGGAAGAAGTAGAAAGTGGTATAACTTTTTTGGAGGGCAGTTTGGCAGAATCTATCAAAATTTCAACTATACAGTCTTTTTTATCCAATTAAGAATACTGCTTCTGAGACTTTTTCCTACAGGAAATCTCACAAGGTTCACAAAGACTGAATATTGCTGTGAAGCCTGGGGTATTCATTGCTTTGTAGTTTGTGATAATGAAAAAGGGGGAACAATGTAAATGGTCATTGAGTGGAAGATTAACTGGATGCCACAATGTGGAATCCTCTTAACTGTGGAATACTGGGCAATCTTTAAAAGGTATTAGCTGAACTTAAGTGTAGTGACAGGAAGTCAGTAGTGACAAAAGGCCATGTACTATATGATTCCGCTTATATGCAATATTCACAATAGACAGATCCATAGAGGCAAAAAGTATATTAGTGGTTGCCAGGAGCTGGGGGTGTGAGGGGAGGAAATGGGAAGTGACTACCAATGGATATGAGATTTCTTTCTGAGGAGGTAAGGATGAGCTAGATAAGTGGTGATGGTTGCACAACCCTGAGGATATATGAACACCCACTGAGTTTTACACTTTACTTAAAAGGGTAAAAAAAATAGGCAAATCGCTTAAAAATATATAGTGTGTGGGGCTTCCCTGGTGGTCCATGGGTAAAGAGTTCGCCTTGCAGTACAAGGGACACCAGTTCAATCCCTGGCCGGGGAAGATCCCACGTGCCGCAGAGAGGCTGGACCAGTGTGTCCAATTACGAGCCAGTACTCTGGAGCACATGTGCCCAGAGCTGGTGCTCTGCAACGGAAGAGGCCACTGTAATGGGAGGCCCACACAGGCCAAAGAATAAAGATGGATGAAAATAATAAATAACCAAGAAAAAGCTCGTGACATGAAGTTAAAATATATATATGTATATATACACACACATATATATAATGTGTGGTCTCATCTGTCCTTTTAAAAAAATCTGTTATGTTTATATGTTGTTTATAATGCATTTGTATGCAGACACACAGCTGGAAGCATGAAGAACATTTAACTGTGGGGGGCTTTTTTAGGCAGAAATCTAAAATTTAAGAAGACTTGTTGCAGGAACTTTTACTTCCCACAAGTGAACTAAATTATTTTAAATTATAAGCTTACAAATTTTCCCTTTAAGACAATGTATTTCTTTTTAACTGACAAACAAACAGGGCTTTAAAAGACAGGAAACTTACGTAAGCCAGATAATTCATACGGTCATGTTGATTATTTAACATATACAATGTAGAGAAAATTATAATTTTATAATTATAATATAAAATATTATAAATTATAGTACATTATCATATATATAATAATAACATATTTATTATCCTGTTTTATTAATATTATTATTGAGGCAGTCCGAGCGTGGTTGGAAAAGAATTTCCAGACACAGAGCATTTCAGACGGGAATGAGTTTATTAAGCACAAAGAGCAGAGTTAATGTGAGCACTGTTAATGCAGTAGGCTAACCTCCTGACAGATTAGGAAAGACAAAAGTTTTCATGGGTTTGTAGCCAATTTTTATAGCCTCAAGACAAAGAAAATTCCCCCTGTAAGTTGGCATTAGGTGACTGGTTAGGGTGCTATAGGGTGTTTAATGGAGTGGGCATCTTTGCCTGATTTGGAATCAGGATCAGGGGCTTTTGACAATAGTTACAAAGAGGCTCAGTTAGCTTTGGAGCAAAGCTCGCACCTGTGACCTTGAGGCAGGACTCAACAATTATCTTTTATGTAAGTATAATCTTATAAATATAATAAAGTAATAATACACATATTCCTCATATCCCAAGAGACATAATGATATTTATTCAGTTTTTTTCTTTGCCAGGTTCCATGCTAAGCATCTTATAACCGCTTTCTCTCATATAATCTTCTCGACATATCCTAAGGTAAGGGCTATAATTATTCTCATTTACAACAGAGGAAACTGAGACTCAGAGATCTCACAGGAAAGCTTAGAAGCAGTGGGCAAGAGATGTAAATTCAGGTGTGTTTGATACCAAAACACAAGGTCTTATACTGCAGCCAGTCTGAAAAGATTGGAAAGCAGACCAGGAAATAGAGAGCATAAGAAAGTAAAGTGGCAGGGAATGTCTTTGGACCATGCATGGGGAATGGGGATTAATCCTTGGTAATCCAGTCCTAGTGACATCTGAGGGTCCTGGGCCTAGATCAAAGGTCCACTCTCTATGTGTCACCATGCCTTGCAAAATTGAGGAAATCAAGGACTTTCTGCTTACAGCCAGGCAAAAGGGCCCCAAGTCTGTAAAGATCAAGAAAAACAAGGATAATGTGAAGTTTAAAGTTCAATGCAGCAGATACCTTTACACGTTGACTACCACAAAGAGAAGGAAGAGAAGCTGAAGCAGTCCCTGTCCCCAGGTGTGTCAGTAAAGGAGCTGAAATCAACCACAATGCTGGTTTGAACTGTATTAAAATTAAAAAAAAAAAAAGTGAAGTCACTGAGGAGATAAATGTTGAGGACAAGAGCAGTTAAACTTAGCTATGACTTTTGAACATGCCCCATTACAGATGGTCACCAAAAGACAAGCTGTACCCTGAAGCAGGGAAGATAAGCAACTCCTGGGGAGGCTAGTTGTCTCCTGGAAAGGGACAAAGAAAATTCCCCTGTAAGTTGGCATTAGGTGACTGGTTAGGGTGCTATAGGGTGTTTAATGGAGTGGGCATCTTTGCCTGATTTGGAATCAGGATCAGGGGCTTTTGACAATAGTTACAAAGAGGCTCAGTTAGCTTTGGAGCAAAGCTCGCACCTGTGACCTTGAGGCAGGACTCAACAATTATCTTTTATGTAAGTATAATCTTATAAATATAATAAAGTAATAATACACATATTCCTCATATCCCAAGAGACATAATGATATTTATTCAGTTTTTTTCTTTGCCAGGTTCCATGCTAAGCATCTTATAACCGCTTTCTCTCATATAATCTTCTCGACATATCCTAAGGTAAGGGCTATAATTATTCTCATTTACAACAGAGGAAACTGAGACTCAGAGATCTCACAGGAAAGCTTAGAAGCAGTGGGCAAGAGATGTAAATTCAGGTGTGTTTGATACCAAAACACAAGGTCTTATACTGCAGCCAGTCTGAAAAGATTGGAAAGCAGACCAGGAAATAGAGAGCATAAGAAAGTAAAGTGGCAGGGAATGTCTTTGGACCATGCATGGGGAATGGGGATTAATCCTTGGTAATCCAGTCCTAGTGACATCTGAGGGTCCTGGGCCTAGATCAAAGGTCCACTCTCTATGTGTCACCATGCCTTGCAAAATTGAGGAAATCAAGGACTTTCTGCTTACAGCCAGGCAAAAGGGCCCCAAGTCTGTAAAGATCAAGAAAAACAAGGATAATGTGAAGTTTAAAGTTCAATGCAGCAGATACCTTTACACGTTGACTACCACAAAGAGAAGGAAGAGAAGCTGAAGCAGTCCCTGTCCCCAGGTGTGTCAGTAAAGGAGCTGAAATCAACCACAATGCTGGTTTGAACTGTATTAAAATTAAAAAAAAAAAAAGTGAAGTCACTGAGGAGATAAATGTTGAGGACAAGAGCAGTTAAACTTAGCTATGACTTTTTGAACATGCCCCATTACAGATGGTCACCAAAAGACAAGCTGTACCCTGAAGCAGGGAAGATAAGCAACTCCTGGGGAGGCTAGTTGTCTCCTGGAAAGGGACAAACTGAACTGATTATCAAGAAGATAGTTAGGGGCAAACAAGAAACATCATAATATTCTAGATCTTTGTGAGCAAGAGTTGCCGAAATAAATCCTCTCCTGAGTGCTACATTCAATTCTGCTGTTTGCTTCCATTGGGGCCAACACTCTATTTGTTCACATACCCTTTACTGAGGTTTTCCCAGATGGCACTAGTGATAAAGTACCTGCCTGCCAATGCAGGAGACTAAAGAGAAGCAGGTTCAATCCTTGGGTCAGGAAGATCCCCTGAAGGAAATGGCAACCCTCTACAGTATTCTTGCCTGGAGAATTCCATGAACAGAGAAGTCTAGTGAACTATAGTCCATGGGGTCACAAAGAGTCAGACATGACTGAAGCGACATGGCACACCATTTGCTAAACATCTACCAAGCCCTGTGCTTGACTCTGAAGATAGAGACATGGATGAAACATTGTCCATGTCTTTAAGGAGATTCCCGCCTGAAGCAGGAAGACAGACATGTTAAGTGATTCTTAGAATTCAGAGTGGCAAGGGTTCTGATATAAATTTCCACAGGGTGCCACGGGAGTGCCAAGGAAGGGTACTGCTGTGTACATCCTAGAAGGGGTGACCACTTGGACCTAAAGAATTTGCTGGAAATTAGCCAGATGGAGAACAAGTAACAAAGAGTAAAGAATGAGAACATGGGTGAGGGACATGTAAAGAATACATGACAACGTTCATTGTCAGAAGCATGGGTTTAGGGCCACAAAGGGAAGGAAAGATCAAGAAAAACAAGGATAATGTGAAGTTTAAAGTTCAATGCAGCAGATACCTTTACACGTTGACTACCACAAAGAGAAGGAAGAGAAGCTGAAGCAGTCCCTGTCCCCAGGTGTGTCAGTAAAGGAGCTGAAATCAACCACAATGCTGGTTTGAACTGTATTAAAATTAAAAAAAAAAAAAGTGAAGTCACTGAGGAGATAAATGTTGAGGACAAGAGCAGTTAAACTTAGCTATGACTTTTTGAACATGCCCCATTACAGATGGTCACCAAAAGACAAGCTGTACCCTGAAGCAGGGAAGATAAGCAACTCCTGGGGAGGCTAGTTGTCTCCTGGAAAGGGACAAACTGAACTGATTATCAAGAAGATAGTTAGGGGCAAACAAGAAACATCATAATATTCTAGATCTTTGTGAGCAAGAGTTGCCGAAATAAATCCTCTCCTGAGTGCTACATTCAATTCTGCTGTTTGCTTCCATTGGGGCCAACACTCTATTTGTTCACATACCCTTTACTGAGGTTTTCCCAGATGGCACTAGTGATAAAGTACCTGCCTGCCAATGCAGGAGACTAAAGAGAAGCAGGTTCAATCCTTGGGTCAGGAAGATCCCCTGAAGGAAATGGCAACCCTCTACAGTATTCTTGCCTGGAGAATTCCATGAACAGAGAAGTCTAGTGAACTATAGTCCATGGGGTCACAAAGAGTCAGACATGACTGAAGCGACATGGCACACCATTTGCTAAACATCTACCAAGCCCTGTGCTTGACTCTGAAGATAGAGACATGGATGAAACATTGTCCATGTCTTTAAGGAGATTCCCGCCTGAAGCAGGAAGACAGACATGTTAAGTGATTCTTAGAATTCAGAGTGGCAAGGGTTCTGATATAAATTTCCACAGGGTGCCACGGGAGTGCCAAGGAAGGGTACTGCTGTGTACATCCTAGAAGGGGTGACCACTTGGACCTAAAGAATTTGCTGGAAATTAGCCAGATGGAGAACAAGTAACAAAGAGTAAAGAATGAGAACATGGGTGAGGGACATGTAAAGAATACATGACAACGTTCATTGTCAGACATGGCCGGAGCTATGGAGATGTGTGTGGGTTCCATGAGGGGAAATCCCACTCTGTGCTTTGTCCTGCTTTGTTACTGTAGTATCCAGCACAGTGTCTGGCACAGAGTAATATGTTAGAACTTAAGGGTTTCCCTGGTGGTCCAGTGAGAAAAGAGTCTGCCTTGCAGTGCAAAGGGCACTGGTTTGATCCCTGGCCCAGGAAGCTTCCATGTGTCGTGGGGCGGCTGGACTGGTGTATCCAATTAGAAGCCAGCGCGTGCGCCCAGAGCCGGTGCTCTGCAGTCAGAGAGGCCACTGCAATGGGAGGCCCACACAGGCCGAAGAATAAAGATGGGTGAAAATGAATGAATGGAAAATAAATAAAGTAGGCCAAAATTTAAGAAAAATTTTTAAAAAGTCAAAACTTCAGTGAGGAGTATGGGAACCGAGGGAGAAGATGGACCCCGGGACTGGGGTGTGTGAGTGACTGAAGGATGTTTATCTCTAAAAGAACTTTAGCAATGGACATATCTACAGAAAAGTGGAAATTTCACATTCCTTAGGGTTTTGCCTTTTGGAGGTCATCTATTTGTAAAAATACAATTTCATTGCTGTTTGACATTGGAATTGTACAACAAAGAATGTTGTTCACCATCTGTTCCTACAAGGATTAAGTCATTAGCCACGCCAGTAGATTGATTGAAGTGCATCCTGAATGGAATTCAGGATGAAAACCAGGATGGGGCACTCTGAGCTTTGGAAAATAGGCCCTTTAGTTAGTTAGGGTGTGTACTTCAGGAAGAATTGTAATTAGCTCAGATGCTTACATCTTCCCATACATAATGAAGGACTAAAATCATGAACTGAGATACCTGTTCATACATTGAACTTCTAATCATACTTGTTGTGACTAGCAGTTACCCTTTAACTGAGATATATTCTTGACTACACGTATTCCTCACCAAAATCATATGTATACTGGCCCCTCCTGCTACATTTTTGGATTAGTTCCCAGGAATTCCTGAGAGACACTTTCCCAGCCTATAGTCCTCAGTAAGATCCCCGAATAAAAGTGAAACTCGTGAGCCTTTTACGTTTTCTTATTTTCATCCACTGAATGGTCAGAAATACCTGTTGAAAAGAAAGAGGAGGTCTAGGGATGTTAAGCATAAAAGTAACTTGCTTGTCAAGAAGTTTAATCTTCCATCTCCCTTCTATTTCCACAAATGCTTTGTCTCCTGTGAAGGCACCCACCTGAAACCCCCACTTCTCCTGAACCCAGCCAAGAATCAGAGCTGCCAAGCTTCAAAACAAAGGTCATAGAGTCCGTAACGGAGCAGGCATTTTTTCTCATTTAATGTCTCTATTCTTACTGATAGTTTGTATGTGTGTGTATATGCATCCCACTCTTCACAACCAAATGTACTGTAGCCCACCAGGCTCCTCTGTCCATGAAATTTTCCAAGAACAATACTGGAGCAGGTTGCCATTTCTCACTCCAGGGTATCTTCCCAACTCAGGGATCAAACCAATGTCTCTTGCGTTTCCTGCATTGGCAGACAGGTTCTTTACCACTGAACCATTTGGGAAGCCCAGATATTTCACCCAGAGTTCTAATAAGTTCAGTTGTCTGGGTTCTAAGATGAGAATATATAAAGCAGCAAACTGACAGGAGCAAGAAGCACAATTATATCAGTAGTTATCAATTATTGAATACTTACTGTCTGCAGAGTATTTTACTAATGCCTGCCTCATCAAATCCACTCAGTAACCCCAGAAACACAGGCTCTAAGAGGGGGAAATAACTTTCCTAAAAACGCAGTGAAACGTAAGTGCATCTGGCAGGAAGACCCAAACCCATGCCCAGTGCCTAACCCTCAGGAAGAATTAACAACAAAACAGAAGTCTGGGATCATTTTGTGTGGGGGATAAGCCTTCTAGTTCCCACATTAGCACGGTACCCAGTGTTCACACACAAAAAGCTTATTCTTGGAATCGTTATGAGAAAAGATTGCATTTGTTGTCCACTGTTACCCTTTAACTGAGATATATTCTTGACTACACGTATTCCTCACCAAAATCATATGTATACTGGCCCCTCCTGCTACATTTTTGGATTAGTTCCCAGGAATTCCTGAGAGACACTTTCCCAGCCTATAGTCCTCAGTAAGATCCCCGAATAAAAGTGAAACTCGTGAGCCTTTTACGTTTTCTTATTTTCATCCACTGAATGGTCAGAAATACCTGTTGAAAAGAAAGAGGAGGTCTAGGGATGTTAAGCATAAAAGTAACTTGCTTGTCAAGAAGTTTAATCTTCCATCTCCCTTCTATTTCCACAAATGCTTTGTCTCCTGTGAAGGCACCCACCTGAAACCCCCACTTCTCCTGAACCCAGCCAAGAATCAGAGCTGCCAAGCTTCAAAACAAAGGTCATAGAGTCCGTAACGGAGCAGGCATTTTTTCTCATTTAATGTCTCTATTCTTACTGATAGTTTGTATGTGTGTGTATATGCATCCCACTCTTCACAACCAAATGTACTGTAGCCCACCAGGCTCCTCTGTCCATGAAATTTTCCAAGAACAATACTGGAGCAGGTTGCCATTTCTCACTCCAGGGTATCTTCCCAACTCAGGGATCAAACCAATGTCTCTTGCGTTTCCTGCATTGGCAGACAGGTTCTTTACCACTGAACCATTTGGGAAGCCCAGATATTTCACCCAGAGTTCTAATAAGTTCAGTTGTCTGGGTTCTAAGATGAGAATATATAAAGCAGCAAACTGACAGGAGCAAGAAGCACAATTATATCAGTAGTTATCAATTATTGAATACTTACTGTCTGCAGAGTATTTTACTAATGCCTGCCTCATCAAATCCACTCAGTAACCCCAGAAACACAGGCTCTAAGAGGGGGAAATAACTTTCCTAAAAACGCAGTGAAACGTAAGTGCATCTGGCAGGAAGACCCAAACCCATGCCCAGTGCCTAACCCTCAGGAAGAATTAACAACAAAACAGAAGTCTGGGATCATTTTGTGTGGGGGATAAGCCTTCTAGTTCCCACATTAGCACGGTACCCAGTGTTCACACACAAAAAGCTTATTCTTGGAATCGTTATGAGAAAAGATTGCATTGTGTCCACTGTGCTCTGTTTAGAGTAAGGGAACTATGTGTTACATTTCAAAAATATCAGAACTTGGACACGTGGGTGAGTTTTGGCTTTGTGCATGAGCTGTGACCTTGGGCAAGCTGCTTAACAACTCTGGGCCTCTTTTCCTCCCCTGGACGGTGAAGGTTATTGTTTGAATCAACAATCTCTGAAATTCTTTGGGTTCCAGGCACCTTGGACCAACTCCTATCTCTTGGAAGACCTTGACTGTGGAACCCAGAGTCCATTCAGGACTGAGAGCGCCACCTGGTGATTTAAACTTGTAAGAGATACTTTTCACTTCCTATGCATAGCTAGCCCAGTTGACAATTCCAGTTTAAACCTGCAGGACGGGTTTTTTTCCCCTAACTCCTTGAAATTGCTTTAAAAATGTTATGAATTATGTGCATTTTCTTGGGAAGAGGGTACATAGTTTTAATCCAACATTTTTAAATCTTCCCTTTCCTCAGTCCAAGTTTTTACCACTGTCACTGAATGTGAGGCCCAGAGAGAAGTGATTCACTCTGTAAGCATGGGTTTGAGATTATGACTTTGTTTCAAAAGTTATTTTATCACTCTGAGCCTCAACTTCCTCATTTATAATATGTAGATAAGATTAGTGCCTCCTTCGGAAGTTTGCTCAAAGGATAGGAGAAATTCCATGGAAAGTGTGCCAGGAAAGAGCAATTAGTATACACTATGAGGAAGTTTTCTCAAAAGCTTACAAGAGGGACTTCCCCAGTGCTCCAGTAGTTAAACTCTGCCTTCCAGTGCAGGGGACATAGCTTCAGTCCTTGATGGGGGAATTAAGATCCCACATGCTGTGCAAAAAGAGAAAAAGAAAAATCTTGCAAGAAGTCAGCCATGAGCTGGAAAAGCCAGGATGTAAGTAGTTACCATGTCTCTGCCAGTTTACCAAAGACAGAAAATTCTCCCTGACAGGGATTGCAAAAATCTTAGCGTGGAATTAACTGTAATACTCTTGTCTTTTTTTTTTCCCCATCATGCTTCTTTTTATTTTATATTTATTTTCATCCATCTTTTTTATTCTTTGGCATGTGTGGGCTTCTCATTGCAGTGGCCTCTCTCACTGCATAGCATCGGCTCTGGGCGCATGTGCTCTAGAGGGCTGACTTGTAATTGGGTGCATGTGCGTGGGCAAGCTGCTTAACAACTCTGGGCCTCTTTTCCTCCCCTGGACGGTGAAGGTTATTGTTTGAATCAACAATCTCTGAAATTCTTTGGGTTCCAGGCACCTTGGACCAACTCCTATCTCTTGGAAGACCTTGACTGTGGAACCCAGAGTCCATTCAGGACTGAGAGCGCCACCTGGTGATTTAAACTTGTAAGAGATACTTTTCACTTCCTATGCATAGCTAGCCCAGTTGACAATTCCAGTTTAAACCTGCAGGACGGGTTTTTTTCCCCTAACTCCTTGAAATTGCTTTAAAAATGTTATGAATTATGTGCATTTTCTTGGGAAGAGGGTACATAGTTTTAATCCAACATTTTTAAATCTTCCCTTTCCTCAGTCCAAGTTTTTACCACTGTCACTGAATGTGAGGCCCAGAGAGAAGTGATTCACTCTGTAAGCATGGGTTTGAGATTATGACTTTGTTTCAAAAGTTATTTTATCACTCTGAGCCTCAACTTCCTCATTTATAATATGTAGATAAGATTAGTGCCTCCTTCGGAAGTTTGCTCAAAGGATAGGAGAAATTCCATGGAAAGTGTGCCAGGAAAGAGCAATTAGTATACACTATGAGGAAGTTTTCTCAAAAGCTTACAAGAGGGACTTCCCCAGTGCTCCAGTAGTTAAACTCTGCCTTCCAGTGCAGGGGACATAGCTTCAGTCCTTGATGGGGGAATTAAGATCCCACATGCTGTGCAAAAAGAGAAAAAGAAAAATCTTGCAAGAAGTCAGCCATGAGCTGGAAAAGCCAGGATGTAAGTAGTTACCATGTCTCTGCCAGTTTACCAAAGACAGAAAATTCTCCCTGACAGGGATTGCAAAAATCTTAGCGTGGAATTAACTGTAATACTCTTGTCTTTTTTTTTTTTCCCCATCATGCTTCTTTTTATTTTATATTTATTTTCATCCATCTTTTTTATTCTTTGGCATGTGTGGGCTTCTCATTGCAGTGGCCTCTCTCACTGCATAGCATCGGCTCTGGGTGCATGTGCTCTAGAGGGCTGACTTGTAATTGGGCACATTGGCTTAGCTGCTCTGCAGCACGTGGGATCTTCCAGGGCCAGGGATCGAACTGGTACCCCTTGTACTGCAAGGTAGACTCTTTACCCACTGGACCACTGGGGAAGCCCAATGTAATGTCTTTGAGAAATGGGATGGACCTTTTGCAGGGTATGGGAGAAAGAACTGAAGCAAACAAAACCAGATGCTGGAACCCTAAGAGGTTGGGAACTCCTGGCTACACAGACAGAGGAGTTTTATTGAAATCTTTGGAAAAAGAAAAAATAATGGCATAAAATGCTACTTGACCACATTCTAGGAAGGTGCTTTGGTGTACAGAGAGCCCAGTGTAAGTAAAGAGAAGCAGGCTTTTGTAAAATGACAGCACCTGCTCAGCCTCACAGAATGAGAAAAATCTCTTTCCAGAAGTTGTGCTTATAATGAGGGTTAAGGAAGAGAAGAAACTAGAAAAGACGTGTCGCAAGTTCTCTGAGTCCCTTAGTGGCTTAAATGTCTGTTGACTGTCCATCAGGTGACGGATGGCTGAACACTCTATGGTGTCTCCATACACTGGAATATAATTCCATCATAAAAAGAAAAGAAGTACTGATACCTGATACAACATGGATGAACACATTTTGCTAATTGAAAACATCATGCTAGGTGAAAGCAGCCAGTCACAACATATATTCTTTGACTTCATTTATATGAAATGTCCATAGTGGACAAATCTGTAGAAACAGAAAGTAGATTAGTGGTTGCCAGTGGCTAGGTGTTATGGGTGGAAGGAATTGAGAGTTACAGCTAATAGGTAAGAGGATTTTTTAGGGATGAAAACTGATTGTGGTGATGGTTTGACAACTCTGTGACTATTCTCAAACCACTGAGTTATAGACTTTAATGGGAAAATAAATTCTCCCTGATAGTGATTGCAAAGATCTTAGCGTGGAATTAACTGTAATACTCTTGTCTTTTTTTTTTTTCCCCATCATGCTTCTTTTTATTTTATATTTATTTTCATCCATCTTTTTTATTCTTTGGCATGTGTGGGCTTCTCATTGCAGTGGCCTCTCTCACTGCATAGCATCGGCTCTGGGTGCATGTGCTCTAGAGGGCTGACTTGTAATTGGGCACATTGGCTTAGCTGCTCTGCAGCACGTGGGATCTTCCAGGGCCAGGGATCGAACTGGTACCCCTTGTACTGCAAGGTAGACTCTTTACCCACTGGACCACTGGGGAAGCCCAATGTAATGTCTTTGAGAAATGGGATGGACCTTTTGCAGGGTATGGGAGAAAGAACTGAAGCAAACAAAACCAGATGCTGGAACCCTAAGAGGTTGGGAACTCCTGGCTACACAGACAGAGGAGTTTTATTGAAATCTTTGGAAAAAGAAAAAATAATGGCATAAAATGCTACTTGACCACATTCTAGGAAGGTGCTTTGGTGTACAGAGAGCCCAGTGTAAGTAAAGAGAAGCAGGCTTTTGTAAAATGACAGCACCTGCTCAGCCTCACAGAATGAGAAAAATCTCTTTCCAGAAGTTGTGCTTATAATGAGGGTTAAGGAAGAGAAGAAACTAGAAAAGACGTGTCGCAAGTTCTCTGAGTCCCTTAGTGGCTTAAATGTCTGTTGACTGTCCATCAGGTGACGGATGGCTGAACACTCTATGGTGTCTCCATACACTGGAATATAATTCCATCATAAAAAGAAAAGAAGTACTGATACCTGATACAACATGGATGAACACATTTTGCTAATTGAAAACATCATGCTAGGTGAAAGCAGCCAGTCACAACATATATTCTTTGACTTCATTTATATGAAATGTCCATAGTGGACAAATCTGTAGAAACAGAAAGTAGATTAGTGGTTGCCAGTGGCTAGGTGTTATGGGTGGAAGGAATTGAGAGTTACAGCTAATAGGTAAGAGGATTTTTTTTTAGGGATGAAAACTGATTGTGGTGATGGTTTGACAACTCTGTGACTATTCTCAAAAAACCACTGAGTTATAGACTTTAAATGGGAGAATGAAAGTATAGTGTATGAAACTTACCTCAATAGTTATGTTGAAAAAAAACTCATTGAAAGTCACACATCTGGGTAATCAAAATAGATGGATCTTATATCATTATGTAAGCATTGAAAACAACTGTTACTGGGTGTATAATATTCCAATGGGTGCACATTAGGTAACCAGCAAAGACCGTCATCTCTGGAAGTTGGCGAGTCTGGTTGTCCCTGGGGAAGAGGACAGAGGCCTGGGGAAGGTGGGCAGATGGCTTGTTTCCAAGATATAATTGCATTAGAAAAGTGCTTGGATTTTGTTTGGTTTGATATTTTAAAATTTTTCTTATTTTGGCCTGTGCTGGGTCTTTGTTGTAGTACTTGGACTTCTCATTGCCATGGCTTCTCTTGTTTCAGAGCACTGGCTCTAGGCACATGGGCTTAGTAGTTGTGGCCCACGGGCTTAATTGCCCCACAGCATTGTGGGATCTTCCCAGACTAAGGACTGAACCCTTGCTCCCTGCATTTGCAGGTAGATTCTTTACCACTGGACCACCAGGGAAGTCCTGATTTGATTTTTTCCTCACAAACACAAGTGAAGTATCTCTTTCCTCTGTCCCATCTATGTGTCATTTTTCCCTTCACTGTTTCATCACTTTCCCATTTTTTTTTTCTGCATTAAAAAAACTGGGGCTGACCATCGGCACCATTGCCAAGGAAGCCACTAAAAAAAAAAACAGAAAAATCTGGGACTTCCCTGGTGGTCCAGTGGGTAAGGACACTACCTTGCAGTGCAAGGGGTGCCATTTTGATCCCTGACCTGGGAAGATCCCATATGCTGTGGAGCAGCTGGACCGATGTGTCCAACTACCGAGCCGGAGCTCTGGAGCGCATGCGCCCAGAGCCGGTGCTCTGCAGCGAGAGAGGCCACTGCGATGGGAGGCCCACACAGGCCAAAAGAACAAAGATGGAAATAAATGAAAGACAGTGGCTAGGTGTTATGGGTGGAAGGAATTGAGAGTTACAGCTAATAGGTAAGAGGCTTTTTTTTTAGGGATGAAAACTGATTGTGGTGATGGTTTGACAACTCTGTGACTATTCTCAAAACCACTGAGTTATAGACTTTAAATGGGAGAATGAAAGTATAGTGTATGAAACTTACCTCAATAGTTATGTTGAAAAAAAACTCATTGAAAGTCACACATCTGGGTAATCAAAATAGATGGATCTTATATCATTATGTAAGCATTGAAAACAACTGTTACTGGGTGTATAATATTCCAATGGGTGCACATTAGGTAACCAGCAAAGACCGTCATCTCTGGAAGTTGGCGAGTCTGGTTGTCCCTGGGGAAGAGGACAGAGGCCTGGGGAAGGTGGGCAGATGGCTTGTTTCCAAGATATAATTGCATTAGAAAAGTGCTTGGATTTTGTTTGGTTTGATATTTTAAAATTTTTCTTATTTTGGCCTGTGCTGGGTCTTTGTTGTAGTACTTGGACTTCTCATTGCCATGGCTTCTCTTGTTTCAGAGCACTGGCTCTAGGCACATGGGCTTAGTAGTTGTGGCCCACGGGCTTAATTGCCCCACAGCATTGTGGGATCTTCCCAGACTAAGGACTGAACCCTTGCTCCCTGCATTTGCAGGTAGATTCTTTACCACTGGACCACCAGGGAAGTCCTGATTTGATTTTTTCCTCACAAACACAAGTGAAGTATCTCTTTCCTCTGTCCCATCTATGTGTCATTTTTCCCTTCACTGTTTCATCACTTTCCCATTTTTTTTTTCTGCATTAAAAAAACTGGGGCTGACCATCGGCACCATTGCCAAGGAAGCCACTAAAAAAAAAAACAGAAAAATCTGGGACTTCCCTGGTGGTCCAGTGGGTAAGGACACTACCTTGCAGTGCAAGGGGTGCCATTTTGATCCCTGACCTGGGAAGATCCCATATGCTGTGGAGCAGCTGGACCGATGTGTCCAACTACCGAGCCGGAGCTCTGGAGCGCATGCGCCCAGAGCCGGTGCTCTGCAGCGAGAGAGGCCACTGCGATGGGAGGCCCACACAGGCCAAAAGAACAAAGATGGAAATAAATGAAAGACCAATAGAAGCGGCCAAAAAAAAAAAAAAAACACTTAAAAAAATATTGTGATAAAATACACGTAACATGGAACTTCCCTGGAGGTCCCATGACTAAAACTCTGTGGTCCCAATGCAGGGGGTATGGGTTCTATCCCTGATCAAGGAACTAGATCTCACATGCTGCAACTAAGAGTTTGCATGCTGAGACTCAATACAAACAGATAAATAAATAAATAATTTTAAAAATTACACATACGGTTTCCCTGGTTGTCCAGTGGGGAAAGAGTCCTCCTTGTAGTACAAGGGGCACCAGTTCTATCCCTGGCCTGAGAAGATCCCACATGCCGCAGAACGGCTGGATCGGTGTGTCCAATTATGTGCCAGCGCTCTGGAGCGCACGCGCCTAGAGCCAGTGCTCTGCAACAAGAGAGGCCACTGCAATGGGAGGCCCACACATGCCAAAGAATAAAGATGGATGAAAAAACCCCCAATTATTTAGAAGTTAAAAAAGAGAAGAGTCCAATTCACACACACAAAAATTACACATAACATAACATTTACTATCTGGGGAGTTCCCTGATGGCCTAGTGTTTAGGATTCTAGACTTTCACTGCCATGACCCAGGTTCAATCCCTGATCAGGGAACTGAAATTCCGCAAGTTGCGTGGCATGGCCAAAATAAAAATAAAATGAAGTTCACCATTTTAGCCTTTTTAAATATATGGTTCAATGGGCATGAAGTACATTTGCAAGGTTGGGCCACCATTACCATCATCCATCTCTAGGATTCTTCATCTGACAAAATGGAAGTGACAAAGTAAATATCTCCTCATTTTCCTGTTCACCCCTTTTACTTTCTGTCTCTAGGAATTTGATGTCATTAGGTACTTCTGAAATAAGTGGTGTCATGCAGGGTTGGTTCTTTTGTTACTGCCTTATTTCACTTAGCACAATGTCTGCAAAAACAGACAGGAACACAGCAAAAGCTACTTAAAAAATAGACAACTTGAGGGAAATGATTCATCTGAGTGTTCTTAGGATACTCTGAGTTTTCTAGGCTTTTCTGTCCCCATGGATTTAGTACATTTGTGACTGTCAATCCATATGTCCCAGTGTGGAGTTAGGAGGATAACATTTATGTTAGTCAACAGATGCACTCAGTAGGTGAGGGGGAAGAAATTTTCTGATGATCCAGTGGCTAAGACTTTGCACTCCCAGTGCAGGGGGAGCATGTTCGATCCCTGGTCAAGGAACTAGATCCCACATGCTGTCACTAAGAGTTTTCATGCCACAACAAAGATCAAAGATTCTGAGTCCCACAGCTAAGACCGGGTGCAGCCAAATAAATAAATAAATATTAAAAAAATATATAGATAAGGGTGAGAGCAGAAAACAGGAGTTGTTTGTTTTAAATATTAAAAAAATATATAGATAAGGGTGAGAGCAGAAAACAGGAGTTGTTTGTTTGTTTTGTGTGTTTTCCTTTGGTCACGCACATGCAGGATCTTAGTTCCCCAACCAGGGATTGAAGTTGTGCCCTCAGCAATGAGAGTGGTGGTCCTGACCACTGGACTGCCAGGGAACTCCTGAGAATAGGAGTTTGATGGGAGAGTGTGAGTCATCTGGTACACCTGGCTCCCAGCAGGTCTCCTCCTGGGTAATCCCACCAAGTTTCCCACCTTGGGGCTCTCTCATGGGAAAGCGGGCCATTTCAATGGCACGGGCATGAGAGAGCTGAGTGCGCCTATAGTTCAGTAATTTCACAGCGATAACTTGTCACTGACTGTCGTGGAAATATTTACACCATGAAAACAGGCAGACACGACAGTCTCTCCTGACTGCCTGCAGCTGAAAGTCTGTGATTCCACATTCACCAGCACATGGCTGGGCTCCTTTCATCCCTTAGGAGGCCTGAGTCTTCCATCTCTTTTCAGCCCCTGGTTGCTCCTTTCTCGGGGGACTGGTAGGACATTGTCATCCACCTATTAGTACTTCTTGAAATGAGGGGTCCAGAGCTGGACCCGAGGGTCAGGCTGCTACTCAAGCTGTTCCTGACTGGCTTGCCCTTTCTAAGCCCCTAAGAGGTTAAACCAAGAAGCAGGTTGTTGCTAAGAAACCTTTCAGCGTTACCTCTAGGGAGGGGACTTGGCAAGAGAAGTGGTGAGGCAGAAATAATAGGTGGCTGGATGGCTTCAAAGACCCAGGCTGCAGTGCTGGTTCTGAAGTCAGGCTGCGGCCCCAGCGCAGTCCTTCCGCCAGGACTGATGAAGATGAGGCAGCCACTACGATATTTAACTTTGACCAATCATATGTCCCAGTGTGGAGTTAGGAGGATAACATTTATGTTAGTAAACAGATACCAGGGTGGGGAAGAAATTTTCTGATGATCCAGTGGCTAAGACTTTGCACTCCCAGTGCAGGGGGAGCATGTTCGATCCCTGGTCAAGGAACTAGATCCCACATGCTGTCACTAAGAGTTTTCATGCCACAACAAAGATCAAAGATTCTGAGTCCCACAGCTAAGACCGGGTGCAGCCAAATAAATAAATAAATATTAAAAAAATATATAGATAAGGGTGAGAGCAGAAAACAGGAGTTGTTTGTTTTAAATATTAAAAAAATATATAGATAAGGGTGAGAGCAGAAAACAGGAGTTGTTTGTTTGTTTTGTGTGTTTTCCTTTGGTCACGCACATGCAGGATCTTAGTTCCCCAACCAGGGATTGAAGTTGTGCCCTCAGCAATGAGAGTGGTGGTCCTGACCACTGGACTGCCAGGGAACTCCTGAGAATAGGAGTTTGATGGGAGAGTGTGAGTCATCTGGTACACCTGGCTCCCAGCAGGTCTCCTCCTGGGTAATCCCACCAAGTTTCCCACCTTGGGGCTCTCTCATGGGAAAGCGGGCCATTTCAATGGCACGGGCATGAGAGAGCTGAGTGCGCCTATAGTTCAGTAATTTCACAGCGATAACTTGTCACTGACTGTCGTGGAAATATTTACACCATGAAAACAGGCAGACACGACAGTCTCTCCTGACTGCCTGCAGCTGAAAGTCTGTGATTCCACATTCACCAGCACATGGCTGGGCTCCTTTCATCCCTTAGGAGGCCTGAGTCTTCCATCTCTTTTCAGCCCCTGGTTGCTCCTTTCTCGGGGGACTGGTAGGACATTGTCATCCACCTATTAGTACTTCTTGAAATGAGGGGTCCAGAGCTGGACCCGAGGGTCAGGCTGCTACTCAAGCTGTTCCTGACTGGCTTGCCCTTTCTAAGCCCCTAAGAGGTTAAACCAAGAAGCAGGTTGTTGCTAAGAAACCTTTCAGCGTTACCTCTAGGGAGGGGACTTGGCAAGAGAAGTGGTGAGGCAGAAATAATAGGTGGCTGGATGGCTTCAAAGACCCAGGCTGCAGTGCTGGTTCTGAAGTCAGGCTGCGGCCCCAGCGCAGTCCTTCCGCCAGGACTGATGAAGATGACACCACCTCAGCTCTGGCTTCAAAGCCAGATCCCTCTTTAACCTGAGATGTGAACTGGTCTCTCTGAGCCATCTGTCAAGTGGAAATTTTAATGCCAACCTGTCAGAGTTGTGCTCGAGATTCAGTGAATAAATGGATACAAAACAACAGTTCACTCCCAACATCACTGTTCTACATAGGTCACTTTCTACTGCCCAGAGTGTCTGGGACACAACCGGATGTTAGGGCAGGGCTCCTAACAGGTCCGGTCTGAGTCTCTGAATCAGTCACAGCCTTAGACAAAGCAGAGAGAGTGGGTGTGTCCAGTGCCAGCTCTGTCCCAGCTCTGGGTGGTCTGGAGGCTTCCTTTGAGCCTTGCTTGGGGAATGCCCACGTCTGTTGACCTGGTAACACCCAAAACATCCAGAGTGTAAAGAAACAATTATTGCCTGCCATTCCCGATCTACAAAGATGAAGCCGTTAGCCACTACAGTGGCCATGACAGTGCACCCTCTGGGAAATTCAGGATGGGAAAAAAGCAGGAAACATTCTGTTCTGTGGCTACACAGCCCCCTAAATAGTTAAGATGCATATCTAAGGACTTCCCTAGTGGTCTAATGGTTTTTAAGAATCTGCCTTGCAATGCAGGGGATGTGGATTCAATCCTGGATCAGGGAACTAAGATCCCACATGCTGTGGAACAACTAAGTCTTCATTCCACAACTAGAGAGAGTCGGTGTGCCCCAATGAAAGATCCCACACAACACAACAAAGATCCTGTGTGGTGCAGCTAAGACCCCAAGCAGCTTAAAAAAAAAAAAAAAAAGGTGCATATCTAAGGAAAATTTTCAGATGGCCCCAAATTCTTGTATCTCCTGAAATCATTAACTTGAAATATCTGTTCTTAGTCATTGGCAGTAATCTTTTGATCCTTGACTATTTGTTTTTCCCAGGAAAAATGTTCATATATATCCTGGCTCATCCCTAACCTCTTCAAGCAGTTTCTCAGCACTATTTGACTATATCAATGGTTTGTGGTCCTCGGTGAGGTCTTGGAATACAACTTAATTCACAGTTTTTACATTGTGCATTTTTATTTCAAGTCGACAAGACTGTATAAGTGACAAGATTAGAACTTGCTTTGGCAGGAACTGGAGTCAGACAGACATGGGCTCTGGTCCTGGCTTTACCACAAACCAACGTCATGACCTGGAGCTTAACTTCCTAGCTGTACTTTCTCACTCATAAAATGGGATTGAATAATTCTTTAGGTCCAAGACTTGGAGGGAGGGCCCAGTGAGACTGAGTTTCTGAACCTACTTTAGAAAAAACCCCAGCTATGCAAGTGTCAGGTGCTATAATCACTGCCCAGAGTGTCTGGGACACAACCGGATGTTAGGGCAGGGCTCCTAACAGGTCCGGTCTGAGTCTCTGAATCAGTCACAGCCTTAGACAAAGCAGAGAGAGTGGGTGTGTCCAGTGCCAGCTCTGTCCCAGCTCTGGGTGGTCTGGAGGCTTCCTTTGAGCCTTGCTTGGGAATGCCCACGTCTGTTGACCTGGTAACACCCAAAACATCCAGAGTGTAAAGAAACAATTATTGCCTGCCATTCCCGATCTACAAAGATGAAGCCGTTAGCCACTACAGTGGCCATGACAGTGCACCCTCTGGGAAATTCAGGATGGGAAAAAAGCAGGAAACATTCTGTTCTGTGGCTACACAGCCCCCTAAATAGTTAAGATGCATATCTAAGGACTTCCCTAGTGGTCTAATGGTTTTTAAGAATCTGCCTTGCAATGCAGGGGATGTGGATTCAATCCTGGATCAGGGAACTAAGATCCCACATGCTGTGGAACAACTAAGTCTTCATTCCACAACTAGAGAGAGTCGGTGTGCCCCAATGAAAGATCCCACACAACACAACAAAGATCCTGTGTGGTGCAGCTAAGACCCCAAGCAGCTTAAAAAAAAAAAAAAAAAGGTGCATATCTAAGGAAAATTTTCAGATGGCCCCAAATTCTTGTATCTCCTGAAATCATTAACTTGAAATATCTGTTCTTAGTCATTGGCAGTAATCTTTTGATCCTTGACTATTTGTTTTTCCCAGGAAAAATGTTCATATATATCCTGGCTCATCCCTAACCTCTTCAAGCAGTTTCTCAGCACTATTTGACTATATCAATGGTTTGTGGTCCTCGGTGAGGTCTTGGAATACAACTTAATTCACAGTTTTTACATTGTGCATTTTTATTTCAAGTCGACAAGACTGTATAAGTGACAAGATTAGAACTTGCTTTGGCAGGAACTGGAGTCAGACAGACATGGGCTCTGGTCCTGGCTTTACCACAAACCAACGTCATGACCTGGAGCTTAACTTCCTAGCTGTACTTTCTCACTCATAAAATGGGATTGAATAATTCTTTAGGTCCAAGACTTGGAGGGAGGGCCCAGTGAGACTGAGTTTCTGAACCTACTTTAGAAAAAACCCCAGCTATGCAAGTGTCAGGTGCTATAATCACTGCTATAAAACATTGTGTAGGAGGTTGATCCTTCCAGGAGTGAAGAACTGGGTGTATGAACTGTGTGTCTGATTCAGCAAATATACCAGGAGGGCTGTGCTCTGAGCAAGTTCCCCTGTGAGGCATCACTCGGTTATAGAAAGTTCCAGACCCTCAGCTGAAAACTTGCCGCTTATTGATTTTACTTATATCTTGTTAATTTCAGGTGAGGATGTGAGGTGTCTGTCAGGAAAGTTCAAGGAGCTGCAATTTCAAAACCAATGAACTCTCTTTTGTTTATTTAACAAATGTGTATTGGGCTCCAGGCTCTAGGAATACAGGACCTGTGTGTCCAGGATAGACTTGACTTTCTATCACCAAGTAAAAGATGAAAAGAAAAAAAAAAAAAGGAGGAGAGGGAGGAGGAAAACTTTCAGTCTGACTGAAGAGGTAAAATCATTGAGTCAAAGAGGAAAAAAGAAGAACCATGCAACTTTATGGCTCAGTTCATGGGCAAAGCACGTTTTTATTGGGTTCAAGAGGATTACCTCGTGAAAGAAGGGGTCAGTCAGTAAAGGGGTCTTCGAGCAACAGAACGAATGATTTTCTCAATAGCACTTCCGCGCCCCTCGCCCCCTCCCCGCCGCCAACATTTTATGATGAGGTGATGGGAAATTTTCAAAAGAAAACTGAAACAATGGAACTCTCATATCATGGCTCATCCCTAACCTCTTCAAGCAGTTTCTCAGCACTATTTGACTATATCAATGGTTTGTGGTCCTCGGTGAGGTCTTGGAATACAACTTAATTCACAGTTTTTACATTGTGCATTTTTATTTCAAGTCGACAAGACTGTATAAGTGACAAGATTAGAACTTGCTTTGGCAGGAACTGGAGTCAGACAGACATGGGCTCTGGTCCTGGCTTTACCACAAACCAACGTCATGACCTGGAGCTTAACTTCCTAGCTGTACTTTCTCACTCATAAAATGGGATTGAATAATTCTTTAGGTCCAAGACTTGGAGGGAGGGCCCAGTGAGACTGAGTTTCTGAACCTACTTTAGAAAAAACCCCAGCTATGCAAGTGTCAGGTGCTATAATCACTGCTATAAAACATTGTGTAGGAGGTTGATCCTTCCAGGAGTGAAGAACTGGGTGTATGAACTGTGTGTCTGATTCAGCAAATATACCAGGAGGGCTGTGCTCTGAGCAAGTTCCCCTGTGAGGCATCACTCGGTTATAGAAAGTTCCAGACCCTCAGCTGAAAACTTGCCGCTTATTGATTTTACTTATATCTTGTTAATTTCAGGTGAGGATGTGAGGTGTCTGTCAGGAAAGTTCAAGGAGCTGCAATTTCAAAACCAATGAACTCTCTTTTGTTTATTTAACAAATGTGTATTGGGCTCCAGGCTCTAGGAATACAGGACCTGTGTGTCCAGGATAGACTTGACTTTCTATCACCAAGTAAAAGATGAAAAGAAAAAAAAAAAAAGGAGGAGAGGGAGGAGGAAAACTTTCAGTCTGACTGAAGAGGTAAAATCATTGAGTCAAAGAGGAAAAAAGAAGAACCATGCAACTTTATGGCTCAGTTCATGGGCAAAGCACGTTTTTATTGGGTTCAAGAGGATTACCTCGTGAAAGAAGGGGTCAGTCAGTAAAGGGGTCTTCGAGCAACAGAACGAATGATTTTCTCAATAGCACTTCCGCGCCCCTCGCCCCCTCCCCGCCGCCAACATTTTATGATGAGGTGATGGGGAAATTTTCAAACAGAGAAAAGCTGAAACAATGGGAACTCTCATATATCCACCTCTTAGAGTCCATAGTTAATATTTCACTGTTTTAGTTGCAGGTTCTTGTTTTTGGTTTAAGAGGATGTTTCCGGTAGGGCTGTTTCAAGGATCAGTTTTTCTCAGAATATCATAACCGCTTTTTCCCTAGGACAGAGGATGGGTTTCAGGGTCAGGCAGGGAGAGGGGGATTTTACCTTGGGAATGCAGTTCTCTGGGAACCAGATTGGATGGGGGTGGGAGAATTAAAGAGAGGAAAAACAAAAAAGCTCCTGGAACTCAGCTCCGCTGCCCTCGAGCTTACTGTGTGATCTCAGTCAGTTAATCCGGAGGACCAGAGTTTTGTGGCTGCTCTTGGCTGGAAGGTCTAAAGGATCATCTTTCTTCTGCCCTAGACTTGCCTTCCTTCTGCGAGGGTAGAGAAGGGCAGCGATGGCGGCCCAGGGGTCCGCCCGGGACACGGGAAAACGGAATTCCTAGAACAGCTAAGCCGAGGGGACCCTGAATTCTGCAGCTTGTCAGAGAGTCCCTCCAGCTCGCGACGGTCATTCGCGCGCCGCAGCCCGGGCGCCCGGGAGGGAGCAGCCGGCGGGCTGGGGGGGCGGAGGTGCTGGCCTGCGGCAGCTGCAGGGCTCTGCCCCGCCCACTTGTCCCCGCGACTCCGAGCCTCTGTCCCAGGCGTGTGGGCTCGGGGAGGGACCGGCCTCGGCGCTCCGCCCCCGGCCTGACCGGACTCGACTCGGCGCGCCCCGGCGCGTGCCCTTTGCATAAAGCCCTCCTCCTCGGCGAAGGTAGAGGAAGTTGGGCTCCATCCTGGATGGGAGGCGGGAGGGAGCCCAGCGCTTGTTGTTTTCCGTCGGCGGGAGAGGGTGGCGGGCTCAGGGGGCGGGGTGTACCCTCCCACCCCGGGCCCGGCGCTCTGGAGAAAGGAAGAGAGGATCGCGCTTGGAGCCCAGCGCAGCTCCCAGCCCCTGACATCGGACTCACTCCAAGCATCCTTTCTGGGGGCTGCGGAAAGTGGAGCTACTCTGTCGTTCCGAGAACCTGGGAGGAGCACTCGGTACCCCGGGGTGCCGAGTCCTGGGGGGCGCACACCCAGCCAAGCCGGAGTCTGCGTTTCCCGAGGGGCCCCTGCCTGCATTTGGGGCGAGATGGCCGCAGGCGTCCGAGCGCCCGAGTCCTGGGTCCTCGTCTGCCTCGGAGCGCTACTGGTCCGCTGGGTTGCCGCAGGTAAGGGGCGATGATCTGGAGGCAAAAGTTGATGCCACAGAACGGTAGGGAGGGGAGACCCGGGGACCGAATTCCCTCCGACTCCCTGGATCCAGTTGTGACAGAGGCCTCGAAGTCGCCCTGGCAGGGTCTTGGGTTTCCTGCTCGCAGCTCAGCTTTTTGCAGGAAGAAATTTTCCCCGGCGCTTGGTAAAGGGCAAGACATCCCTACAGTCTTAGAGTGGGCAGCAGGCGAGGCTGCAAAGGACTTGAGAAAAGATGATGGGGAAACTGGGGAAACTGAAAATGGGAAAGTTGAAGAGGGGTAAAATGTTTTTTTTTTTTTTTATCGTCGGGTGTAAATTCGCGTTCTGATTTTACGTGCTGCGCTGATTCTCACACTCCAGGCTCCTTCAGTTTCCTCCTTCCTCTGCTCTGCTTAAGGTTGAACTCACCTTGCACCTGTAACCTGTGGATTTCCCTAAGCAAGCCTGTCTGTGTGAACTGTCACAGAATTGTGCTTTTCTCCTTTACCTAACGAACGAAGAAAGTTTTATTTTGAAATAATTCCAGACTTACAGGAAAACTTCCCCTATGCTTGACATTGCCTCTTACGTTAGACATGATTGGCAAAAGATCTTAATTGCTCCTACTGTGCTCTCGCTTGGAGTAAGAAAGAACAGAGGGTTGCTTACAAAAACATTTTGTTGTTGTTGTCTAGTACAAACTGTCTGACTCTATGGCGATCCCATGGACTGTAGCCTGCCAGGCTCTTCTGTCCATAGGGTTTCCCAGGCAAGAAGGTGGCGGGCTCAGGGGCGGGTGTACCCTCCCACCCCGGCCCCGGCGCTCCGGAGCCCGGCAGCGAGGATCGCGCTTGGAGCCCAGCGCAGCTCCCAGCCCCTGACATCGGACTCACTCCAAGCATCCTTTCTGGGGGCTGCGGAAAGTGGAGCTACTCTGTCGTTCCGAGAACCTGGGAGGAGCACTCGGTACCCCGGGGTGCCGAGTCCTGGGGGGCGCACACCCAGCCAAGCCGGAGTCTGCGTTTCCCGAGGGGCCCCTGCCTGCATTTGGGGCGAGATGGCCGCAGGCGTCCGAGCGCCCGAGTCCTGGGTCCTCGTCTGCCTCGGAGCGCTACTGGTCCGCTGGGTTGCCGCAGGTAAGGGGCGATGATCTGGAGGAAAAAGTTGATGCCACAGAACGGTAGGGAGGGGAGACCCGGGGACCGAATTCCCTCCGACTCCCTGGATCCAGTTGTGACAGAGGCCTCGAAGTCGCCCTGGCAGGGTCTTGGGTTTCCTGCTCGCAGCTCAGCTTTTTGCAGGAAGAAATTTTCCCCGGCGCTTGGTAAAGGGCAAGACATCCCTACAGTCTTAGAGTGGGCAGCAGGCGAGGCTGCAAAGGACTTGAGAAAAGATGATGGGGAAACTGGGGAAACTGAAAATGGGAAAGTTGAAGAGGGGTAAAATGTTTTTTTTTTTTTTTATCGTCGGGTGTAAATTCGCGTTCTGATTTTACGTGCTGCGCTGATTCTCACACTCCAGGCTCCTTCAGTTTCCTCCTTCCTCTGCTCTGCTTAAGGTTGAACTCACCTTGCACCTGTAACCTGTGGATTTCCCTAAGCAAGCCTGTCTGTGTGAACTGTCACAGAATTGTGCTTTTCTCCTTTACCTAACGAACGAAGAAAGTTTTATTTTGAAATAATTCCAGACTTACAGGAAAACTTCCCCTATGCTTGACATTGCCTCTTACGTTAGACATGATTGGCAAAAGATCTTAATTGCTCCTACTGTGCTCTCGCTTGGAGTAAGAAAGAACAGAGGGTTGCTTACAAAAACATTTTGTTGTTGTTGTCTAGTCACTAAATCCTGTCTGACTCTATGGCGATCCCATGGACTGTAGCCTGCCAGGCTCTTCTGTCCATAGGGTTTCCCAGGCAAGAATACGGGAGTATCTTGGCATTTCCTTATCCAGGGGAGTTTCCAGACCCAGGGATCGAACCTCTGTCTCCTGCATGGGAAGGTGGGTCCTTTACTACTGAGCTACCAGGAAGTCCTTACAAAAATATACAGAATTTTAAAAAGATTGAAAAAAACATTTTTAAAATTAAGTCACCAGTGAATGTATGTCTTTTGTGTGAAGGGTCATGTGACAAGCAGTGAGAGGACCTAGGTGGAGGGAAAGATGGTGGGAGTTTGCTAGAGTAATTGCAGAGTCCTATTTTCAGAGTTACCCAGCCCAGTTCGATTAGCTCATCTCTTGTAGGTTCCTAGAGGAATTGCCCCCACTCCGAGCTTCCTAGCAGCAAGTGCCAAAAGTTCTTAATTATGAGGCTCTCACAAGTTTTTATTTTGCTTTGTTTTTAGCAATTATTTTTAAAAAACAGTAGAATTCCTCATAAGCTAGATGTCTGGTTTAGGTGGAAAAATCTGAGGATGTTGCATCCAGGTCCTCTCACTACTTGGCTCACTACCCTCCACATAAAAGACTTGCACTTGGTGATGAATTAAGTTCAGAAATCTGAGGATCTTGCAGCACAGGGCCTGCTTTCTGATGTGGAACTGTGCAGTGGTTATCCGTTTTCACCTGGGACAGGTGACTTCAAATTTGTTCCCCCCTCCCTGCTGTAGTATTAGTATTAATACTTCCCCTTGACCCACTGCAGTCATGGGCATGGCCAGCTGGCCCCTCCAGGCAGATGACTCAGTGACTGCTGTGCTGCAGGGAGGAGACGTGGGTGCATGGTCTCCCCTTGGCGGACCCTGAAAGCTAAGAGTGACTGTGCATGCCCTTCTCCCCAGCTGTCTGCAGTGTTTGCTGCACTGGGAACATCGAGGGCCTGGGGACATCAGAGCCCTGGACTGAAATCCTTATACTGGAATGAACTGGCTGTCCCTGCCAGTCCGTTTTTGCCCAGGTCCAGTTCACTGTTGCTAATGCCAGGTGGCTCCCCTGCTTGATGGTCACTGTAGCCTGCCAGGCTCTTCTGTCCATAGGGTTTCCCAGGCAAGAATACGGGAGTATCTTGGCATTTCCTTATCCAGGGGAGTTTCCAGACCCAGGGATCGAACCTCTGTCTCCTGCATGGGAAGGTGGGTCCTTTACTACTGAGCTACCAGGAAGTCCTTACAAAAATATACAGAATTTTAAAAAGATTGAAAAAAACATTTTTAAAATTAAGTCACCAGTGAATGTATGTCTTTTGTGTGAAGGGTCATGTGACAAGCAGTGAGAGGACCTAGGTGGAGGGAAAGATGGTGGGAGTTTGCTAGAGTAATTGCAGAGTCCTATTTTCAGAGTTACCCAGCCCAGTTCGATTAGCTCATCTCTTGTAGGTTCCTAGAGGAATTCCCCCCACTCCGAGCTTCCTAGCAGCAAGTGCCAAAAGTTCTTAATTATGAGGCTCTCACAAGTTTTTATTTTGCTTTGTTTTTAGCAATTATTTTTAAAAAACAGTAGAATTCCTCATAAGCTAGATGTCTGGTTTAGGTGGAAAAATCTGAGGATGTTGCATCCAGGTCCTCTCACTACTTGGCTCACTACCCTCCACATAAAAGACTTGCATTTGGTGATGAATTAAGTTCAGAAATCTGAGGATCTTGCAGCACAGGGCCTGCTTTCTGATGTGGAACTGTGCAGTGGTTATCCGTTTTCACCTGGGACAGGTGACTTCAAATTTGTTCCCCCCTCCCTGCTGTAGTATTAGTATTAATACTTCCCCTTGACCCACTGCAGTCATGGGCATGGCCAGCTGGCCCCTCCAGGCAGATGACTCAGTGACTGCTGTGCTGCAGGGAGGAGACGTGGGTGCATGGTCTCCCCTTGGCGGACCCTGAAAGCTAAGAGTGACTGTGCATGCCCTTCTCCCCAGCTGTCTGCAGTGTTTGCTGCACTGGGAACATCGAGGGCCTGGGGACATCAGAGCCCTGGACTGAAATCCTTATACTGGAATGAACTGGCTGTAGCTCTCCACACAAGGATGCTTCCTTAACTGGCATGCCCAGTTATTTTGATGCCCAGGTCCAGTTCACTGTTGCGTACAATGCCAGGTGGCTCCCCCTGCTTGATGTCTTTTTGTTCTTTGTTTTTCAAGCTGGATGTTATTTTCGAGGAAAAAAGCTATCTTTCTCCTGTCGCTTAAGTGCAGACAGTGTTCAAGGCCCCACTGTCACCTCCGTTGATGAACCTCGCGTCATTCTTGCGAAAAGAATAGGACAAAAAAATGAACATTTGGATATAATTTCAACTGTGGTGATCGTATGAAGGCAGCTTTGGAAAATGGTTGTTTATATTGCTCCTCCTTTTGATCCATATTCTCTTTTGTTTTAACTGGAGTATAATTACATTTGCTTCTAGTGTGAATCAGCTATATGTATACATATATCCCTTCCTCTTGAGTCTCCTTCCCATCCCTCTTGTCCATATTCTAAATTTAAGGTTGGGGGGCCTTCAGAGGCACTCTGGACAGCTTGCGGAACACTACTAGTAATACAGACTGTTGCTGTGTCTTGTTTCACCCTTCCGGTTGGGAGACCAGTTATTCTGCCCCGTAGCATTGAAGACCTGAATGACTGTCCCACCTCTCCCACGGCTTGTGTGGGACCTTACGTGAATCACTTAAGCTTTTTGGACCTTGGTTTTCTCAACTGTAACATGTGGAGGTTTAGGATGGTCAAATATGGAACGAGTGTACTCTCAAGGACTGCCCATTCCTTCTCCTGTCAGATATCACTGGTTGATGACTGTATTCTTCTCCGGGTTCAGCTTGCGTTTAAGCTAGCTCTCAGGACTGAGGAATCTCTAAGGTCACCTTCAACTTCAGTGCCTAAAAAGAATGGAGTAAGCAGGGCTTCCCTGGTGGCCCAGTGGGTAAACAGTCTGCCTTGCAGTGCAGGGGGCACCGGTTCATTGCCTGGCCCGGAAAGATCCCACATGCCAAAGAGCGGCTGGACTGGTGTGTCCAATTACAAACCAGTGCTCTGGAGCACATGTGCCCAGAGCCAGCACTCTGCAACAAGAGAGGTGACTGCAATGGGAGGCCCACACAGGCTAAAGAATAAAGATGAATGAAAATAAATAAATAAATAAATCAATAAAAGAGACCAAAATTAAAAAAAAGAAAAAAGAATGGAGTGAGCAAACCAGGAGTAGTGAAATTTTTAAAAAGTCACTCCTTGCTACCTGCCCTTCCCCCCAAGACAAGCCACTTCCCCAGACCTGGGAAGGTCCACTTTCTGTCTCCGTAGATTTACCTATTTGGACATCTCATATAATTGGAATCACCCAATATGTTGTCTTTTATGATTGCCTTCTTTCACTTAGCATAGTATTTTCAAGATTCATCCATACTATAGCTTTAGGCATTTTTTATGGCCGAATAATATTCCTGTTGTATGGATATACCACATTTTATTCAGCTGATGGGCATTCCAGCTGCTACCACTTTTAGGCTATTATAAGTAATGTGAGCATGCATGTGCAAGTTTTTGTGTAGACATGTTTTCATTTCTTTTGGGTATACACCTAGGAATAGAATTGCTGAGTCATATGGTAACTTCAGCTTTATAAGGAAATATCAATCTCTTTTCCAACATAACTACAGCATTCAGAAGTCCTACTGACAATGTACAAGGGTTCCAGTTTCTCTACATCTTTGCTAGCACTAGCTATTGTCTTTCATTTTAGCCACCCTAGCAAGCATGAAGTGTTAGGTATCTTATTGTGGTTTTGATTTGCCTTTTCCCTAGTGGCTAATGTTGAACATCTTTTCATGTGCTTATTGATCTTTTGTCTGTATTTTGGGGAAATGTGAATTTAAATAAGTTGCTCATTGTCTTATTGTTGAGCTGTGAGAGTTTTGTATATATTCTAAATACAGATCTCTTCTCAGACTGATTTGCAAATATTTTCTCTTAGCCTATGGGTTGTCTTTTCACTTTTTTTTTTTTTTGTATCCAATTGGGATGGTTTCACTTCTTGATTCAGGGCACTTTTATTTTTATTTATTTACTGGCTATGCTGGGTCTTGTTGCTCTCTGTGGACTTTCTCTAGTTGTGGTGCAGAGGCTTCTCACCGCAATGTCTTTTCTTGTTGTGGAGCCACACTTTGGGCTCTAGGAAACATGCAGGCTTCAGTAGTTGTGGCTCCTGGGCCCTAGAGCTTGGGCACAGACTTAGTTGTCCTGAGGTATGTGGGGTCTTCCCAGACCAGGGATCGAACCCATGTCCTAAAACAAGATACAGGCCCCAGACAACTGAGGTGCATATCAAAGGAGTGATGTCAGTGAGCCCAGACTCTTTCATCTTCCCATACACAGAAAAGCACTGTATTCCTTAACTTGGGATATCTGGTTTTCTTTAACAATAATCTTCTGACGTTCAGACTATCTACCTTTTATTAGAAAATTCCTATATATCTCAGCTCCCACCTCACCTCCATAGAGCAGTTTTCTCAGGGTTACTTGAGAAGTTGCCCAGCTCAAGTCCTAAGAATGTCAGCTGAATAACTCTGAACTTTTAGGGGGTATATTTTTTAAGAAGACAACAGCAAATTTGAATGGAAAGTACAGAGAATTTCTGTAAAACTCCCACCTTATGTGTGCATAGTCTCCCCCATTATTAACATCCCCTACCAGAGTAGTATGTTTGTGATAATTGATGAACCTCTATCAACACACCCTTATCACCCAGAAAATTAGGAGTTTTCACAGGCTTAAGTCTCACATCTTTAGCTAGCATGTACAAGGGTTCCAGTTTCTCTACATCTTTGCTAGCACTAGCTATTGTCTTTCATTTTAGCCACCCTAGCAAGCATGAAGTGTTAGGTATCTTATTGTGGTTTTGATTTGCCTTTTCCCTAGTGGCTAATGTTGAACATCTTTTCATGTGCTTATTGATCTTTTGTCTGTATTTTGGGGAAATGTGAATTTAAATAAGTTGCTCATTGTCTTATTGTTGAGCTGTGAGAGTTTTGTATATATTCTAAATACAGATCTCTTCTCAGACTGATTTGCAAATATTTTCTCTTAGCCTATGGGTTGTCTTTTCACTTTTTTTTTTTTTTGTATCCAATTGGGATGGTTTCACTTCTTGATTCAGGGCACTTTTATTTTTATTTATTTACTGGCTATGCTGGGTCTTGTTGCTCTCTGTGGACTTTCTCTAGTTGTGGTGCAGAGGCTTCTCACCGCAATGTCTTTTCTTGTTGTGGAGCCACACTTTGGGCTCTAGGAAACATGCAGGCTTCAGTAGTTGTGGCTCCTGGGCCCTAGAGCTTGGGCACAGACTTAGTTGTCCTGAGGTATGTGGGGTCTTCCCAAACCAGGAATCGAACCCATGTCCTAAAACAAGATACAGGCCCCAGACAACTGAGGTGCATATCAAAGGAGTGATGTCAGTGAGCCCAGACTCTTTCATCTTCCCATACACAGAAAAGCACTGTATTCCTTAACTTGGGATATCTGGTTTTCTTTAACAATAATCTTCTGACGTTCAGACTATCTACCTTTTATTAGAAAATTCCTATATATCTCAGCTCCCACCTCACCTCCATAGAGCAGTTTTCTCAGGGTTACTTGAGAAGTTGCCCAGCTCAAGTCCTAAGAATGTCAGCTGAATAACTCTGAACTTTTAGGGGGTATATTTTTTAAGAAGACAACAGCAAATTTGAATGGAAAGTACAGAGAATTTCTGTAAAACTCCCACCTTATGTGTGCATAGTCTCCCCCATTATTAACATCCCCTACCAGAGTAGTATGTTTGTGATAATTGATGAACCTCTATCAACACACCCTTATCACCCAGACTTCATAGTCTACATCAGGGTTCACTCTTAGTGTTGTATATTCTACAGGTTTGGACAAATATTTAGTGGCATATATCTATCATTATGGTATCATGCAGAGTATTTTCACTACCCTAAAAATCTTTTGTTCTGACTGTTATCTCTCCCCAACCTTTTCTATCCCTGAAAACCCTGGAAGACAAGACAGTAATAAGTGTTGTGAGAATGTGGGAAAAAGAAAGCTTTTGTGCACTGTTGGAGGCAGTGTAAACTGGTATAGCCACTATGGAAACCAGTATGGAAGCTTTTGAAAGAAAATTAGAAATAGGACTATAGTTGATCTAGCAGTTTCACTTTTGAGTATTTATGCAAAGAAAGTGAAAACGCCAGCTCAAAAAGATACACATACCCTCATGTTCACTCTAGCACTATTTATAAGAGCCGAGATTTGGGAAAAACTTAACTGTCTGTCAGTGGATAAATGGATAAAGAAAAAGTCACACATACACACGAATATTATTCAGCCATAAAAAAGAAGGAGATCTTGCCATTTGTTACAACACAGGTCCATCTATGAACCCCAGCTTCATCTCTGCCTGGCTAGTTCTTTCCTGTCCATCAAATCTCAGTGTGGGGCTTCCCCTGGTGGTCCAGTGGGTAAGGACACCACCTTGCAGTGCAAGGGGCGCCGGTTCGATCCCTGGCCTGGGAAGATCCCACGTGCCACGGAGCGGCTGGACCGATGTGTCCAACTACTGAGCCAGAGCTCTGGAGCGCATGAACCCTGAGCCAGTGCTCTCGACAACAGATGCCACTGCGATGGGAGACCCACATGGGCCAAAGAACAAAGATGGATGAAACTAGACAAATGAAAGACCAGTGGAAGTGGCCCGCCCCAAAATTTTCTCAGGGTTACTTGAGAAGTTGCCCAGCTCAAGTCCTAAGAATGTCAGCTGAATAACTCTGAACTTTTAGGGGGTATATTTTTTAAGAAGACAACAGCAAATTTGAATGGAAAGTACAGAGAATTTCTGTAAAACTCCCACCTTATGTGTGCATAGTCTCCCCCATTATTAACATCCCCTACCAGAGTAGTATGTTTGTGATAATTGATGAACCTCTATCAACACACCCTTATCACCCAGACTTCATAGTCTACATCAGGGTTCACTCTTAGTGTTGTATATTCTACAGGTTTGGACAAATATTTAGTGGCATATATCTATCATTATGGTATCATGCAGAGTATTTTCACTACCCTAAAAATCTTTTGTTCTGACTGTTATCTCTCCCCAACCTTTTCTATCCCTGAAAACCCTGGAAGACAAGACAGTAATAAGTGTTGTGAGAATGTGGGAAAAAGAAAGCTTTTGTGCACTGTTGGAGGCAGTGTAAACTGGTATAGCCACTATGGAAACCAGTATGGAAGCTTTTGAAAGAAAATTAGAAATAGGACTATAGTTGATCTAGCAGTTTCACTTTTGAGTATTTATGCAAAGAAAGTGAAAACGCCAGCTCAAAAAGATACACATACCCTCATGTTCACTCTAGCACTATTTATAAGAGCCGAGATTTGGGAAAAACTTAACTGTCTGTCAGTGGATAAATGGATAAAGAAAAAGTCACACATACACACGAATATTATTCAGCCATAAAAAAGAAGGAGATCTTGCCATTTGTTACAACACAGGTCCATCTATGAACCCCAGCTTCATCTCTGCCTGGCTAGTTCTTTCCTGTCCATCAAATCTCAGTGTGGGGCTTCCCCTGGTGGTCCAGTGGGTAAGGACACCACCTTGCAGTGCAAGGGGCGCCGGTTCGATCCCTGGCCTGGGAAGATCCCACGTGCCACGGAGCGGCTGGACCGATGTGTCCAACTACTGAGCCAGAGCTCTGGAGCGCATGCGCCCAGAGCCAGTGCTCTACGACAACAGATGCCACTGCGATGGGAGGCCCACATGGGCCAAAGAACAAAGATGGATGAAACTAGACAAATGAAAGACCAGTGGAAGTGGCCCGCCCACCTCCCTCCCTCCCCACCCCTGCCAAAATAAAAAAATAAATAAATGTTAAAAAAAAAAAAGTTAAAAAAAAAAAAATCTCAGTGTGGCTTCCTAGAGGAAGCCTTCCCTGTCAAAAACCACAACTGGACTTATGAGCCCTTCTCTAGCCTATCTCATGCTACTTATCATGCTGAATTCTAATTGCCAGTTTATTGTCTGTTCTTTTTCTGGCCATGTTGTGTAGCATGCAGGATCCTAGTACCCTGACTAGGGATTGAACCCATGTCCCCTGCAGTGGAAGCACAGAATCTTAACTACTCCACCAAAGTCCCAGTTGTCTGTTTTCTCTACTAGACTGTGAGATCCTAGAGGCTGCTATTTTGTCTGTAACTGGTTCTCCAGTGTCTAGCACAGAGCATGACCCCACTGTGAGCCTATTCCTGCATGGAGCTGCCAAGCGGTCTTGCATTGGCTCTGAGATGGAGAGAGATAGAGAGAGCAGCAGAAACGAGAGAACAAAGCCAGAGTCCTCTGCTTTCCATCCATCTGGATTTCTAGGCAAATAAAACCGCTCAGATTCTGTATCAGTTAATTATCACAACAATAAAGCTTTGTAACAAAGCCTCACAAAATGGCAATAAGTGCTTATTGCTGAAGGGCCTGGGAGTTGTTGGTCAATCGACTCTGCCAGTCTTGCCTGGGCTCGCTCACATGTCTGGGCATCAAGTGAGTGGCTGAAAGCTGATCTAGAATGACCACAGCTGGGAGGATTGAGACAACTGTGGTCTGTACCATGCAGTTTTTGTCTTCCCCTGATACCTTCTCCAGGTAGTAGCAGAAGGTGGCAGAGTGGGCAAGCTCAGTTAGACCAATGCTTTTTTTTTTTTTAATTTTTTTTTTGACCACTTTTATTGATCTTTCATTTATTTATCTTTGTTCTTTGGCCTGTGTAAGTCTTCTATTGCAGTGGCCTCTCTCATTGCAGAGCACCATCTCTGGGCACATGTGCTTCAGAGCTCCGGCTCCGTAGTTGGACACATGGGTCCAGCCGCTCCGCGGCACGTGGGATCTTCCCAGGCCAGGGATCAAACAGGTGCCCCTTGCGCTGCAAGGCGGTGTCCTTACCCACTGGACCACCAGGGAAGCCCTAGACCAATGCTTTTTAAGCCTCTGCTTGCAACACATTTGCCAATGCCTCATTGACCAGAACAAGTCACATGGGCCTGCCACAGTCAGAGTGAGCAGACACCATGGAGTGACATCATGAAGGGCATGGGGAGTGAGGGGATGGGGGGGTGCTTGTTAGGGCTGTTTGCAACTGTGATCCACCGTGCGTTCAGTACTGTCAGGTACTGGCCAATAATCCCAGCAGAGTGGGGCTCTGTATGTTGTTGCATCTCAAAAATACATGCCTGTTTCTTTTTTTTTTTATCTTAATGCTAGGGGACTGTGTAAAAAAGAGAGATGCTCTAGGATCAAGAAAAATGGTAATAGCCTGACCTTTCCCTGCACAGGATTGGAAGCTGTTGTCATTGGAGAAGCTCACGAGAGCATCACACTGTGCTGTGGCAACATCTCAGGACCGAGGGGCCTTGTGACCTGGTACCGCAATGACTCGGAGCCAGTCTTCCTCTTGTCCTCCAATTCCAGCCTCCTGCCTGCCCAGCCGCTTCACTAGAGAATGCCAGCTCCCGCGTCAAGAGCTGAGCCTGCAGGATGAAGGGAACTACACCTGTTGGGAGGTGCTGAACGAGACCTGCGTGTCCAGGAGTTTTTTTCTAGATCTTGCCTGGGCTCGCTCACATGTCTGGGCATCAAGTGAGTGGCTGAAAGCTGATCTAGAATGACCACAGCTGGGAGGATTGAGACAACTGTGGTCTGTACCATGCAGTTTTTGTCTTCCCCTGATACCTTCTCCAGGTAGTAGCAGAAGGTGGCAGAGTGGGCAAGCTCAGTTAGACCAATGCTTTTTTTTTTTTTAATTTTTTTTTTGACCACTTTTATTGATCTTTCATTTATTTATCTTTGTTCTTTGGCCTGTGTAAGTCTTCTATTGCAGTGGCCTCTCTCATTGCAGAGCACCATCTCTGGGCACATGTGCTTCAGAGCTCCGGCCCGTAGTTGGACACATGGGTCCAGCCGCTCCGCGGCACGTGGGATCTTCCCAGGCCAGGGATCAAACAGGTGCCCCTTGCGCTGCAAGGCGGTGTCCTTACCCACTGGACCACCAGGGAAGCCCTAGACCAATGCTTTTTAAGCCTCTGCTTGCAACACATTTGCCAATGCCTCATTGACCAGAACAAGTCACATGGGCCTGCCACAGTCAGAGTGAGCAGACACCATGGAGTGACATCATGAAGGGCATGGGGAGTGAGGGGATGGGGGGGTGCTTGTTAGGGCTGTTTGCAACTGTGATCCACCGTGCGTTCAGTACTGTCAGGTACTGGCCAATAATCCCAGCAGAGTGGGGCTCTGTATGTTGTTGCATCTCAAAAATACATGCCTGTTTTTTTTTTTTTTTTTTAATCTTAATGCTAGGGGACTGTGTAAAAAAGAGAGATGCTCTAGGATCAAGAAAAATGGTAATAGCCTGACCTTTCCCTGCACAGGATTGGAAGCTGTTGTCATTGGAGAAGCTCACGAGAGCATCACACTGTGCTGTGGCAACATCTCAGGACCGAGGGGCCTTGTGACCTGGTACCGCAATGACTCGGAGCCAGTCTTCCTCTTGTCCTCCAATTCCAGCCTCCTGCCTGCCCAGCCGCGCTTCTCACTAGAGAATGCCAGCTCCCTGCGTATCGAAGAGCTGAGCCTGCAGGATGAAGGGAACTACACCTGTTGGGAGGTGCTGAACGAGACTCGGTGGTTCCACGTGTGGCTGCAGGTGGCCAGTAAGTGGTGGGTGGGACTGTGACTGCTGGTCAGTTGCTCAGAGCCCTGGACCCGAGGAGGTCTTTGGAGCCGGCCTGGGTTTTGTTCTGGGCTCTCCCACCTGCCAGCTGAGCAACTCTTACACTTGTCCTTTCCTCATCTGTATAGTGGGGATAAAAGCAATTCTTGCTGCATAGATTTTCTGTGAATAATAGATGCCAGTTTAGCTATGTAAAATGCTCTAAATGGCTCTTGGCATATTATTAATAGTTATTACTTTTAGCTTGTTAATATCATACTTGCTATTAATCTCACTGTATGATGCAACAAAATCAGAGTATAACATAATCAAGTCAGACCGTCTGAATTCCAACCCTAAGGCTAGTTCATCTTGAGTCAGTAGCTTAATATCTCTGAGATTCAGGTTTTCTTATTTGTTAATTGGGGACAATGCATTGCATTTATCAGGTGTATGCTCTTGTGTTCTAGTGCTAAGTACAGAGCTGGGTATGAGCTACTATTACTACTGTTTTCCTAAATCAGTCTATCATGTCTGTCGATATGTGTCCATGAATTTAGACCAATGGTTGTCAACTTATAACCTGTGGGCCATTTCTAGACTGTCGCTTTTTTTTTTTTTTTGAGGGGTGGTGGGTTGGGGAGGGAGGGAGGCTGGCGGGCCACTTCTATTGGTCTTTCATTTATCTGTTTTCATCCATCTTTGTTCTTTGGCCCGTGTGGGCCTCCCATCGCAGTGGCCTCTCTTGTCGCAGAGCACCGGCTCTGGGTGCATGTGCTCCAGAGCTCTGACCCGGTAATTGGACACATCAGTCCAGCCGCTCCATGGCACGTGGGGTCTTCCCAGGCCAGGGATGTAACCAGCGCCCCTTGCACTGCAAGGCGGTGTCTTTACCCACTGGACCACCAGGGAAGCCCCCTGTTGCTTATTTTTGTATGGCCTGTAAGCAACAAATATTTTTTTAACATTTTTAATGGTTGAAAAAAATCAGAAGAAGAATGATATTTGTGACATGGAAATCATATTAAAAAATTATATGAAATTCAAATTTCAATGTCCATAAATAAGGTCTTATTTGAACATAGCAATGCTCATCCATTCACATATTATCTCTGACTGTCTTTGGTGCTATAACCTCAGAGCTGAGTGACTGCGACACTGACTGTATGTCCTACAGAAAAGTCTTGTTCGTCACTGGTTCACATTCTATCCAGGGCATATAGTCGAGCAGAAATATCCATATGGTCACTTTATTGCTCCCTGATTTTCTCATCTATAAATTAAAGAATTTACTCATTCCTTCAGTCAGTACATATTTATTGGCAGCATGATGCCAAGCACTATTCTAACACTGGGCCACACAAGTGGACAGGACAGAGACGGTCCCTACCCGCACAGAACTGATATCCCGGTAGGGAAAGACAGACAATAAACAGGCAAACAAATGCATCGTGCAGTATCAGAGTGACAGAAGTTGTGCCGAGAATTGAGATGGGGTGACGTGATGCTCTGAAACACTTTGGTGGGCCAGAGAGGCACTTTTGGAAGGAGTGGCATTGGCCATGAATGACACATAGGAGCCAGTCACACGAAGATTAAGAGAGAGGAATCTAGATAGAAACTGAACTAGTGCAAGATGTGTTGAACATACATGGTGGTGCACGTGTGGGTGAGGAGAGGCTAGTGTGGCGGGAACTCAGGGTGTGAGAGGGCGGGAGGTGTGACACTTGGGAGGCAGGGCCAGGCCACGTGGGGCGGGGTAGGACTGGTATTATGGGTTCAATTGTGTCTCCCAGACTGATATATTGAATTCCTAACCTTGGTTCTCATGAACGTGACCTTATTTGGAAATAGGGTCTTTGCAATTATAATTAACCTAAGATGAGGTCACTGTGTGTTCAGTTGCTCAGTCCAACTCTTTTGCAACCTCTTGGACTATAGCCCAGAAGGCTCCTTTGTCCATGGGATTTCCCAGGCAAGAATACTGGAGTGAGTTGCCATTCCATTTTTCAGATCTTCCCAACCCAGAGATTGAACTGGATGTTTTGCATTGCAGGCAGATTCTTTACTATCTGAGCCACCAGTGGGAGAATCAGTTCTGGTTTTTTTTTTTTTTTTTTTTTTTTTAATTTTTTTTTATTTATTTGGTTGTGCCTAGTTTTGGTTTTGGCTTACACATTTTTTTGTTGAGGCATGTGGGATCTTTTTTCCTAACCAGGGATCAAACCCAGACCCCTGCTTTGGGAGTGTGAAATCCTAGCCACTAAACCACTAGGGAAGTCTCAATTTCTGGTTTTTTTTTTTCTTCTATAATTTTAAGCCATCTAGTTTGAGGTACTTGGTTAAAGCAGCTCCAGAACATTAACACATCTAGTGAAAAAAAGAGTTGGGGTTTTTATTCTGGGTGCAGGAGGAACTCTGGCACTCTAAGCCATCAGGAAATATGGTATCATTTGAATTTCACATAGAGAATGATGCCAAGCACTATTCTAACACTGGGCCACACAAGTGGACAGGACAGAGACGGTCCCTACCCGCACAGAACTGATATCCCGGTAGGGAAAGACAGACAATAAACAGGCAAACAAATGCATCGTGCAGTATCAGAGTGACAGAAGTTGTGCCGAGAATTGAGATGGGGTGACGTGATGCTCTGAAACACTTTGGTGGGCCAGAGAGGCACTTTTGGAAGGAGTGGCATTGGCCATGAATGACACATAGGAGCCAGTCACACGAAGATTAAGAGAGAGGAATCTAGATAGAAACTGAACTAGTGCAAGATGTGTTGAACATACATGGTGGTGCACGTGTGGGTGAGGAGAGGCTAGTGTGGCGGGAACTCAGGGTGTGAGAGGGCGGGAGGTGTGACACTTGGGAGGCAGGGCCAGGCCACGTGGGGCAGGGTAGGACTGGTATTATGGGTTCAATTGTGTCTCCCAGACTGATATATTGAATTCCTAACCTTGGTTCTCATGAACGTGACCTTATTTGGAAATAGGGTCTTTGCAATTATAATTAACCTAAGATGAGGTCACTGTGTGTTCAGTTGCTCAGTCCAACTCTTTTGCAACCTCTTGGACTATAGCCCAGAAGGCTCCTTTGTCCATGGGATTTCCCAGGCAAGAATACTGGAGTGAGTTGCCATTCCATTTTTCAGATCTTCCCAACCCAGAGATTGAACTGGATGTTTTGCATTGCAGGCAGATTCTTTACTATCTGAGCCACCAGTGGGAGAATCAGTTCTGGTTTTTTTTTTTTTTTTTTTTTTTTTTAATGTTTATTTATTTATTTGGTTGTGCCAAGTCTTGGTTATGGCATACACATTCATTAGTTGAGGCATGTGGGATCTAGTTCCCTAACCAGGGATCAAACCCAGACCCCTGCTTTGGGAGTGTGAAATCCTAGCCACTAAACCACTAGGGAAGTCTCAATTTCTGTTTTTTTTTTTTCTTCTATAATTTTAAGCCATCTAGTTTGAGGTACTTGGTTAAAGCAGCTCCAGAACATTAACACATCTAGTGAAAAAAAGAGTTGGGGTTTTTATTCTGGGTGCAGGAGGAACTCTGGCACTCTAAGCCATCAGGAAATATGGTATCATTTGAATTTCACATAGAGAATGAAAGCGTGTGGTCACAAGGAAGACTGACAAATTAAACAAGGAAGCTCATCAGAGGTACAGGATGTTAGTGGTAAGAGTCAGGGTCGCAGCATTGACCTTGGTGAAGATGTACAGGTTCAGGGAATATTTTGGAAGTAGACTGGCAAGATATGCTGCTGGATTGAAAGTGGAGGATGAAGGAAAGAGGCTTCATGGACACGTCTAGAATTTTGGATGGTTTCTAAGGTTCCCACCAACTCTCAAGGCTTTTGGAATTTGCTAACCCAGTGCTTTTCGGTCTGGAGATGCCATGGATGAATTGCTGAATGGTCAGGAATGAATGTGGGTGTATCAAAAACTGTCACACAATTTGGCCCAGTTCTCATTGGTCCCCGACGAGTTCCAACAGACCTCCCTCTCTCCAGCTGCCAAGCAGGAAGTAATAATTCCTTCAGGACTACCCTGGCAGTCCAGTGGTTCAGATTGCACTCCCAGTGTGTGGGGCACAAGTTTGATGCCTGGTCAGGAAACTAAGATCCTGCATGCTGCATAGTGCAGCCAAAAGTAATAATACTTTCTTCAAGTCAGTCTTGTTAATACATGTCTTTTTCTTTTTTTAAATTTTTTTGGCTGCACCACATGGCATGCAAGATCTTATTAGTTCCTTGACCAGGGATCGAACCCACACCCCTTGCAGTGTGTAGTCTTAACCACTGGACCATCAGTGAAGTCCCTAAGTGTCTTTGCTTTTGATTTCAGAGGAGTTAGGTGGCATACAACTCTGTGTTTTTATTTTATCATCACTCTCTCCAATTATGATGATTTTATGTGACACTAGCTTATTAATCATTGGCTAAGTCTGGTGGAGGATGGGTTAGTGTCATTATTGCCCTGTAGAGAGATAATTGCAAGATCTTCTTGTGATGAATGTGAACTTACATTTTTTTTTTTTTTTTAATTTTGGACTCTTTTTTTTTTTTTTAAATTGGGGGGGGGGGTGGGGAGGGAGGGGGATGGGCAGGCCACTTCTATTGGTCATTCATTTCTCTATTTTCATCCATCTTTGCTCTTTGGCTCCTGTGGGCCTCCCATTGCGGTGGCCTCTATCGTCGCCGAGCGCTGGCTCTGGGTCCAGCTCCGTCTGCAGAGCTCCGGCTCAGTAATTGGACACATCAGTCCAGCTGCTCCACGGCACGTGGGATCTTCCCAGGCCAGGGCTCGAACCGGCGCCTCTTGCACTGCAAGGCGGTGTCCTTATCCACTGGACCACCAGGGGAAGTAATTTTGGCCTCTCTTTTTTGATGTTTTTATTTATTTATTTTCATCCATCTTCAATTTTTGGCATGTGTGGGCCTCCCATTGCTGTGGCCTCTCTCGTCACAGAGCACCGGCTCTGGGCGCACGCGCTCCAGAGCATTGGCTCGCAGTTGGAAACGCCGGTACAGCTGCTCCTCGGCACGTGGGATCTTCCCAGGCCAGGGATTGAACCAGCGCCCCCTGCACTGTAAGGTGGACTCTCTACCCACTGGACCACCGGGGAAGCCCTGAGCTTATATTTAAAAGAAGAATCACTAAACTTAAATGGTACTTTGAGCTTCCTGAGTTACTGTGGTATGATTTGTGTTGTAAAAACTTCACTTGGAAACATAAGGGGTGTCACTTACTGGTATAGGGCTTGTTGATGAAAACAGGACATAGATTGTCTTAGTTAGTTGGAGCTGCTGTAATAAATATAGCAGAGACTGGGTAGTTTAAACAACAAACATTTATTCCTCACAGTTCTGGAGGATGGAAGGTTCAAGGTCAAGGTGCTGGTAGATGCAGTGTCTAGTGAGGGCCTGCTCCCTGGTTGGTAGCTGTGTGTCTTCTTTCCTTGGTGGAGAACAGACAGGGAGGAGTCAAGCTCTGCGGGCTCCTTCCATTCATGAGAGCTCTGCTTTGGGGACCTAATCCCCTCCCAAAGGCCTCAGCTCCAAAGGCCATCCCACTGGGGACAGGCTTTGGCGTATCAATATTGTGGCGATACAAACATTCAGTCCACATCATAGACACCTCCCTGTTTCACATATTCCAGAGCTCTCTGGAATGTCAGGCTCTGTTCCCACTCCAGAGAGAGCCCCGGGCTAATGCCAGACCCCTCTAGGCACCGGTGAGCCCCTTCCTGCTCCTCAGGCAGTGGGTGAAGGGGAGGCCTTGGCATCTCAGATCGGAGCTCAGCCCTCATTTCTGCATGGAAGATTTCAGAGAACGGATTAGTCTTGACCCCACCACTGCTTCTGGGAAGGTGGTGGTGTCACTGAGTTGGGGAGAGCATACGCTCTGAGGCCCAGGCTCAAATGCATGTCCCGCTGGCTGTTGTCTTTGTGACCTTGGGGAAGTCACTTGACCTCTCCATTCTTAGCATTTGTGAATTCAGAAGTAATGGTAGAAACTGCACACATCCTGCACACATTCATGAGGTAACATAGAGCCTGCAGGACAGAGCTGGGTACACAGTGTATGTGCACTTGGTCCATGTTACCTCTGTCAGCTGGTTAAACAGGCGAAAGGATTCCTGTAGGAAAAATGCATCTCAAATTCCCAACAATCTGGGCTTTTCCAACAAGACTTTTTGTGTGTCAGAGACTCTGCAGGCCCGGATCTTGCTTTCCCCATTTTCTACTGACGTGGTTGATAACTTAGTCTCTTAGGGAAAAGGGCATTTTCCACAAGAGGGCACTAAACTTAAATGGTACTTTGAGCTTCCTGAGTTACTGTGGTATGATTTGTGTTGTAAAAACTTCACTTGGAAACATAAGGGGTGTCACTTACTGGTATAGGGCTTGTTGATGAAAACAGGACATAGATTGTCTTAGTTAGTTGGAGCTGCTGTAATAAATATAGCAGAGACTGGGTAGTTTAAACAACAAACATTTATTCCTCACAGTTCTGGAGGATGGAAGGTTCAAGGTCAAGGTGCTGGTAGATGCAGTGTCTAGTGAGGGCCTGCTCCCTGGTTGGTAGCTGTGTGTCTTCTTTCCTTGGTGGAGAACAGACAGGGAGGAGTCAAGCTCTGCGGGCTCCTTCCATTCATGAGAGCTCTGCTTTGGGGACCTAATCCCCTCCCAAAGGCCTCAGCTCCAAAGGCCATCCCACTGGGGACAGGCTTTGGCGTATCAATATTGTGGCGATACAAACATTCAGTCCACATCATAGACACCTCCCTGTTTCACATATTCCAGAGCTCTCTGGAATGTCAGGCTCTGTTCCCACTCCAGAGAGAGCCCCGGGCTAATGCCAGACCCCTCTAGGCACCGGTGAGCCCCTTCCTGCTCCTCAGGCAGTGGGTGAAGGGGAGGCCTTGGCATCTCAGATCGGAGCTCAGCCCTCATTTCTGCATGGAAGATTTCAGAGAACGGATTAGTCTTGACCCCACCACTGCTTCTGGGAAGGTGGTGGTGTCACTGAGTTGGGGAGAGCATACGCTCTGAGGCCCAGGCTCAAATGCATGTCCCGCTGGCTGTTGTCTTTGTGACCTTGGGGAAGTCACTTGACCTCTCCATTCTTAGCATTTGTGAATTCAGAAGTAATGGTAGAAACTGCACACATCCTGCACACATTCATGAGGTAACATAGAGCCTGCAGGACAGAGCTGGGTACACAGTGTATGTGCACTTGGTCCATGTTACCTCTGTCAGCTGGTTAAACAGGCGAAAGGATTCCTGTAGGAAAAATGCATCTCAAATTCCCAACAATCTGGGCTTTTCCAACAAGACTTTTTGTGTGTCAGAGACTCTGCAGGCCCGGATCTTGCTTTCCCCCATTTTTCTACTGACGTGGTTGATAACTTAGTCTCTTAGGGAGAAAAGTTTGGAAACATTCCAACATGGCCTTGGAAACTAGGGGAAAAGTTCTGAGATGTGACAAGTTGTTATCTGTAAGTGACTTTTTGGTTTGTTTTTTTATTTAAAAAATTTCTTTCTTCACAAGCTTTATTGAGATATAATTGACTACAGTACTGTATAAATTTAAGGTACATAGCATAGTGATTTTCCTTGTATACATCATAAAGTGATGACTACATTAAGTTTAGTGAGCATCTATCATCTCATATAGACATAAAATTAAATAGAAAAAATTTTTTACCTAGGATGAGAGCTCTTAAGATTTACTCTCTTAATTTTCATATATAGCACACAGCACTTTTAATTATATGTATCATGTTATACATTACATCCCTAGTACTTACTTATCTTATAACTGGAAGTTTGTACCTTCATCCATTTTCCCATCCTCCCATCAACCTATCTCCGGTAATCAGAAATCTGATCTCTTTTTCTATGAGTTTGTGTGTTTTTTAATATCTAAAGGGTCATTCAGGTTTTTCCATGTCATCTTACAGAAAAACCCAAACAGACTTTTTGGCCAACCCAATATAATTGCCCTACAACACTATGTTAGTTCCTGTTACACAGCACAATGGTTTGATATTTCTATACTTTTCAAAATGATTACTACCATAACTCTAGTTACAATCTGGCACCAGACAGAGCTATTATATAATTACTGACTGGATTCCCCACACTGTACATTTCATACCCATGACTCATTTATTTTGTAACTGAAAGTTTGTGCCTCTTAATCACTTATTTCTCTCCTCTCCTCATCTCCCTCCCCTCTGGCAACCACTTATTTGTTCTCTGTGTTTATGACTGTTTCTTGTTTGTTATATGTGTTCATTTGTTTTAATTTTTAGATTCTACATAGAAGTGAAATTGTACAGTATTTCTTTCTCCATCTGACTTATTTCACTTGGCTATTCCAACCTGTAAAAATGCATCTCAAATTCCCAACAATCTGGGCTTTTCCAACAAGACTTTTTGTGTGTCAGAGACTCTGCAGGCCCGGATCTTGCTTTCCCCCATTTTTCTACTGACGTGGTTGATAACTTAGTCTCTTAGGGAGAAAAGTTTGGAAACATTCCAACATGGCCTTGGAAACTAGGGGAAAAGTTCTGAGATGTGACAAGTTGTTATCTGTAAGTGACTTTTTGGTTTGTTTTTTTATTTAAAAAATTTCTTTCTTCACAAGCTTTATTGAGATATAATTGACTACAGTACTGTATAAATTTAAGGTACATAGCATAGTGATTTTCCTTGTATACATCATAAAGTGATGACTACATTAAGTTTAGTGAGCATCTATCATCTCATATAGACATAAAATTAAATAGAAAAAATTTTTTACCTAGGATGAGAGCTCTTAAGATTTACTCTCTTAATTTTCATATATAGCACACAGCACTTTTAATTATATGTATCATGTTATACATTACATCCCTAGTACTTACTTATCTTATAACTGGAAGTTTGTACCTTCATCCATTTTCCCATCCTCCCATCAACCTATCTCCGGTAATCAGAAATCTGATCTCTTTTTCTATGAGTTTGTGTGTTTTTTAATATCTAAAGGGTCATTCAGGTTTTTCCATGTCATCTTACAGAAAAACCCAAACAGACTTTTTGGCCAACCCAATATAATTGCCCTACAACACTATGTTAGTTCCTGTTACACAGCACAATGGTTTGATATTTCTATACTTTTCAAAATGATTACTACCATAACTCTAGTTACAATCTGGCACCAGACAGAGCTATTATATAATTACTGACTGGATTCCCCACACTGTACATTTCATACCCATGACTCATTTATTTTGTAACTGAAAGTTTGTGCCTCTTAATCACTTATTTCTCTCCTCTCCTCATCTCCCTCCCCTCTGGCAACCACTTATTTGTTCTCTGTGTTTATGACTGTTTCTTGTTTGTTATATGTGTTCATTTGTTTTAATTTTTAGATTCTACATAGAAGTGAAATTGTACAGTATTTGTCTTTCTCCATCTGACTTATTTCACTTGGCATAATACTCTCTAGGTCCATTTATATTGTCACAAATGGCAAGATTTCATTTCTTTTAATGGCTGAAGAGTATACCATTGTGTATTATATGAACACACACACACACTCCATGTCTGCTTTATCCATTCACCTGTCAGTGGCCACTTAAGTTACTGCCCTACCTTGACTATTGCAAATAATGCTGCAATGAGCGTAAGGGTGCACATATCTTTTCTATTTAGTGTTTTTGTTTTCTTTGGATAAATACTCGGCAATGGCAATGGGGGAGATTACTGGATTGTGTAATAGTTCTATTTTGAATTTTTTGAGGAATCTTCCTAGTGTTTCCCATGTTGGCTGCACCAATTTATATTCCCACCAACAGTGCACAAGGGATTCCTTATTTCCATATCCTTTCCAACACTTGTGTATTTGTTGTCTTTTTAGTTATAGCTATTCTGATATCACCTGTGAGGTGATATCTCACTGTGTTTTTTTTTTTTTTTTTTTTTTGTCTGATCTTATTTATTTGTGACTCTTAGAACATCTATGTTTTTGATTGGACTCAGACTTAGAAGTAGAAGCTCTCAGAGAGGACAGTCTCCGTCTCTTGGCAATCTGTTCCTGCCATTTTTCTTTGGCCTCCTTCATTCTCTTGGCCAAAAGTTTAGCCTATTCTGCAGCCTATTCCTTATTTTTATCAGTCCGCTGTTTCTTCAGAGCAATACGCTGGTGATTGTGTTGCAGAACACATGGAGTAACAAGAGCTGAATCTTAGGTGCTTTGGTCCTGGGTTTCTTACCTTCTTTGTTGAGGAACTTTCGCACAATGTACTGGCAGACATCATCTTCTTTAGAGAGATCGAAAAGCTTGCGGATTCTGCTAGTTCTTTTGGGACCCAGGCGACGAGGCACAGTAGTATCAGTGATACCAGGAATATTCTTCTCCCCTTTTTTGATGATGACCAGATATTGAGAATGCTCAGAGTAGCATCCAACCCGTATAGATTTGCACTTTCTTTATACAGTCCTCCCAGATATGATTCTGGCAGTTTAAATACTCGTGAAATTGTACAGTATTTGTCTTTCTCCATCTGACTTATTTCACTTGGCATAATACTCTCTAGGTCCATTTATATTGTCACAAATGGCAAGATTTCATTTCTTTTAATGGCTGAAGAGTATACCATTGTGTATTATATGAACACACACACACACTCCATGTCTGCTTTATCCATTCACCTGTCAGTGGCCACTTAAGTTACTGCCCTACCTTGACTATTGCAAATAATGCTGCAATGAGCGTAAGGGTGCACATATCTTTTCTATTTAGTGTTTTTGTTTTCTTTGGATAAATACTCGGCAATGGCAATGGGGGAGATTACTGGATTGTGTAATAGTTCTATTTTGAATTTTTTGAGGAATCTTCCTAGTGTTTCCCATGTTGGCTGCACCAATTTATATTCCCACCAACAGTGCACAAGGGATTCCTTATTTCCATATCCTTTCCAACACTTGTGTATTTGTTGTCTTTTTAGTTATAGCTATTCTGATATCACCTGTGAGGTGATATCTCACTGTGTTTTTTTTTTTTTTTTTTTTGTCTGATCTTATTTATTTGTGACTCTTAGAACATCTATGTTTTTGATTGGACTCAGACTTAGAAGTAGAAGCTCTCAGAGAGGACAGTCTCCGTCTCTTGGCAATCTGTTCCTGCCATTTTTCTTTGGCCTCCTTCATTCTCTTGGCCAAAAGTTTAGCCTATTCTGCAGCCTATTCCTTATTTTTATCAGTCCGCTGTTTCTTCAGAGCAATACGCTGGTGATTGTGTTGCAGAACACATGGAGTAACAAGAGCTGAATCTTAGGTGCTTTGGTCCTGGGTTTCTTACCTTCTTTGTTGAGGAACTTTCGCACAATGTACTGGCAGACATCATCTTCTTTAGAGAGATCGAAAAGCTTGCGGATTCTGCTAGTTCTTTTGGGACCCAGGCGACGAGGCACAGTAGTATCAGTGATACCAGGAATATTCTTCTCCCCTTTTTTGATGATGACCAGATATTGAGAATGCTCAGAGTAGCATCCACAATGCAACCCCGTATAGATTTGCACTTTCTTTATACAGTCCTCCCAGGTCTATAATAGGAATGACCCTTACTGAGCAGCAGGTGGACTCGGCCATGGGTCAAGACACCCTGCTTCACGGGGAAACCCAGTTTGTCATTCCCGTCACTAATTCGGACCACATAACTCTTCCATTCTTCATCCAGAGGGTTAGCAGCAACTTCTGTAGCCATAAGCTTCTCATAGAAGTTACGAAATTTTCATTCATTGTTCACTTCAATGAGCTTCTGGCGGGCTTCCCTGGTGGTCCACTGGGTAAGGACACCACCTTGCAGTGCAAGGGGCGCTGGTTCGATCCCTGGCCTGGGACCATCCCACGTGCTGCGGAACAGCTGGACCCATGTGTCCAATTACTGAGCCGGAGCCCTGGAGCGCATGTGCCCAGAGCCGGTGCTCTGCAACAACAGAGGCCGCTGCGATGGGAGGCCCACACCAGCCTCAGAACAAAGATGGATGAAAATGGAGAAATGAAAGACCAATAGAAGTGGCCCGCCCGCTCCCTTCCCTCCCCACTCCAGCCCCCCAATAAATAAATAAATAAATGTTTAAAAAAATTTTTTTAAAAAAATGAGCTTCTGGCAGCCTGTGGCCAGGAAAGATGTTCAGCTTCATTCTGAAGCTCACTGTGGTTTTGATTTGCATTCTCCTGATGATTAGTGATTTGTAGCATCTTTTCATGTGCCTGTTGACCATTTTTATGTCTTCTTTGGAAAAATGTCTACTCAGTTCCTCTGCCCATTTTTATAACCTTGTGTGTGTGATTTAATCACATTTTATGTTTAAGTTTTTACCAAGAGTGGCTAAGTGTTTGATATTTTAGGGTGTTTGGATGTGTTGATGTGGTTTTCTTTTTATATATACATCTCCAAAGATACTTAGGTTAGCACTATTTTCTCCCATCCACTTTAGTGAAGTTGTTTCATACATGTATAATACAGTTAGATTCTTTTGTCACATTATGTTTTCTTTCAGGAATTCTCAGACCTACTTACCCTTTTTTTGTATCAAGTAGTTCATTCTTAAAATGTAAGACCTGAAACCACGAAATCTAAAAAAGGTTTTCCTTAGAAGAACCGAATAAAATAGATTTGCACTTTCTTTATACAGTCCTCCCAGGTCTATAATAGGAATGACCCTTACTGAGCAGCAGGTGGACTCGGCCATGGGTCAAGACACCCTGCTTCACGGGGAAACCCAGTTTGTCATTCCCGTCACTAATTCGGACCACATAACTCTTCCATTCTTCATCCAGAGGGTTAGCAGCAACTTCTGTAGCCATAAGCTTCTCATAGAAGTTACGAAATTTTCATTCATTGTTCACTTCAATGAGCTTCTGGCGGGCTTCCCTGGTGGTCCACTGGGTAAGGACACCACCTTGCAGTGCAAGGGGCGCTGGTTCGATCCCTGGCCTGGGACCATCCCACGTGCTGCGGAACAGCTGGACCCATGTGTCCAATTACTGAGCCGGAGCCCTGGAGCGCATGTGCCCAGAGCCGGTGCTCTGCAACAACAGAGGCCGCTGCGATGGGAGGCCCACACCAGCCTCAGAACAAAGATGGATGAAAATAGACAAATGAAACACCAATAGAAGTGGCCCGCCCACCCCCCTCCCACTCCAGCCCCCAATAAATAAATAAATAAATGTTTAAAAAATTTTAAAAAAATGAGCTTCTGGCAGCCTGTGGCCAGGAAAGATGTTCAGCTTCATTCTGAAGCTCACTGTGGTTTTGATTTGCATTCTCCTGATGATTAGTGATTTGTAGCATCTTTTCATGTGCCTGTTGACCATTTTTATGTCTTCTTTGGAAAAATGTCTACTCAGTTCCTCTGCCCATTTTTATAACCTTGTGTGTGTGATTTAATCACATTTTATGTTTAAGTTTTTACCAAGAGTGGCTAAGTGTTTGATATTTTAGGGTGTTTGGATGTGTTGATGTGGTTTTCTTTTTATATATACATCTCCAAAGATACTTAGGTTAGCACTATTTTCTCCCATCCACTTTAGTGAAGTTGTTTCATACATGTATAATACAGTTAGATTCTTTTGTCACATTATGTTTTCTTTCAGGAATTCTCAGACCTACTTACCCTTTTTTTGTATCAAGTAGTATTCATTAAAGACTTAAAATGTAAGACCTGAAACCACGAAACTTCTAGAAGAAAACATAGGCAGTACACTCTTTGAAATCAGCCTTAGTAATTTTTTTAAAAAGGCAAATGTTTAATGAGTCATGTTCAAACACAAGCTAGTCAATGAAGAACTTTAGGTTCAAAGTGCCAGATACTAAGTATTCCCAAGAAATCGCAACAGCTTCTCACTCTGGTTGAGTATTTTTACATTACATTTTGCTGATGCAAAATTATTTGTGCATTTTTGAGTGCTGATCTGTCACTAAAGAGTCAAGTTAGGAGACTGAAAAAAAATGTTTTGTATCTGTGTATTAAAAAAAATCTATCGATGAACAAAGAACCAGGCATCAGTTTCCTATGGGAGGAATGTTATCACGGAGGTACTGTAAGGTCAAGTTAGCCAATTTTTCTTACTTAACAGATTCGGTGGTGCTGCTATTGTTCTGTTCAGGTTTAGGAAGCTCATTCAGTAACATTGCAACACCTTCATAAGGGAGCTTGTCTTCTCACCGAGCAGCATCAAGCAAATCCAAGATCCTTCCATGTCTTTCTACCTCACTATCCATTCTGTTACAGCTTTGATCTTGTCAGACACATGTGACTATCCCAATGCTTAGAATACTGTCTTCTTCCTTTTTTTCCCCAGTAATTATTTTTTGGATATGTCTTCTCAGGTAAGGGAAACAAAAGCAAAAATCAACAAATGAGATTGCATCAAACTGAAAAAGCTTTTGCACAATGAAAGAAACTACCAACAAAATGAAAAGGCTAAGTACTGAATGAGAGAAGACAGTTGTAAATGATAAAAGATCAATATCCAAAATATACAAAGAACTGAAAATTACCTTGAATGTGTGAATGGACCGAAATGCTGCAGAAACACGAAGCTGGCTGTATTAGGGCCAGTAGCTTTCTCCCTCCTTACTAGCTGGATCTCTTCCTATCCATCAGTGGGCATTTGGTGCTTTTGTCTTATAGGAGTAAGCTTTTCTATAGGCTTGGGGTGATTCAGGCTGCCTGGAATGGGCACTTTGATGTGATTTTGTTATTCGTCTCGGGAGCAAAGGCTTTGCACTGTTCCTTATTAATTTAACCATCTGGTTAAAGAACCTGGTTGGGGCTGCTGCTCTTGAGGGTACAAAAATCCCTTAGTCTAGAGCAGTTCAGGATTGCCATGGCTGTTTATTTCATTGCCTTACTCATCCCCTTCTGCCTCCAAATTGGGTAGGCACGAGATTAGGACCACTGTGTTTTTACCTGCAGAAAGTCTGAGGTGGTGCCAGGGTGGGTTGTTGTTGATGTTCTGTTACTAAGTTGTGTCTGACTTGTTGCAACCCTATAGCACACCAGGCTCCTCTTCCCTCCACTGTCTCCTGGAGTTTGCTCAGATTCATGTCCATTGAGTCAGTGATGCTATTTAACCATCTCCTTCGCTGCCACCCCCTTCTCCTTGCCGTCAATCTTTCCCAGCATCAAGGTCTTTTCCAATGAGTCAACTCTTCACATCAGGTGAAAAAGTATTAGCGCTTCAGCTTCAGCATCAGTCCTTCCAATGAATATTCAGGGTTGATTTCCTTCAGGACTGACTGGTTTGATCTTGTTGCAGGCCAAGGGACTCTCAAGAGTCTTCACCAGCACTATAATTTGAAAGCATCAATTCTTTGGTGCTCAGCCTTTTTTATGGTCCAGCTCTCATCTGTACGTGAGTACTGGAGAAACCATAGCTTTGACCATACGGATTTTTGTTTGCACAGTGATGTCTCTGCTTTTTAATATGCTGTCTAGGTTTGTCATGGGCTTCCCAGGTGGTTCAGTGGTAAAGAGTCTGCCTGCCAATGCAGGAGACGTGGGTTTGATCCTTGGGTTGGGAAGATTCCCTGGAGAATAAAATGGCAACCCACTCCAGTATTCTTGTTTGGGAAATCCTATGGATAGAGGAGCCTGGGTGGGCTTCATTCCAGGGGGTTGCGAAGAGTCTGACATGACTTAGTGACTAAACAACAACAACAAACAATTTGATTTGTCATAGCTTTCCTTCCAAGGAGCAAGCTTCTTTTCATTTCATGGCTGCAGTCACCATCCTCAGTGATTTTGGAGCCCAAGAAAATAAAATGGTTGGGGCTGTGCTCTTGAGGTGCTACATGGGGAAAATGGGCACTTTGATGTGATTTTGTTATTCGCGGGAGCAAAGGCTTTGCACTGTTCCTTATTAATTTAACCATCTGGTTAAAGAACCTGGTTGGGGCTGCTGCTCTTGAGGGTACAAATCCCTTAGTCTAGAGCAGTTCAGGATTGCCATGGCTGTTTATTTCATTGCCTTACTCATCCCCTTCTGCCTCCAAATTGGGTAGGCACGAGATTAGGACCACTGTGTTTTTACCTGCAGAAAGTCTGAGGTGGTGCCAGGGTGGGTTGTTGTTGATGTTCTGTTACTAAGTTGTGTCTGACTTGTTGCAACCCTATAGCACACCAGGCTCCTCTTCCCTCCACTGTCTCCTGGAGTTTGCTCAGATTCATGTCCATTGAGTCAGTGATGCTATTTAACCATCTCCTTCGCTGCCACCCCCTTCTCCTTGCCGTCAATCTTTCCCAGCATCAAGGTCTTTTCCAATGAGTCAACTCTTCACATCAGGTGAAAAAGTATTAGCGCTTCAGCTTCAGCATCAGTCCTTCCAATGAATATTCAGGGTTGATTTCCTTCAGGACTGACTGGTTTGATCTTGTTGCAGGCCAAGGGACTCTCAAGAGTCTTCACCAGCACTATAATTTGAAAGCATCAATTCTTTGGTGCTCAGCCTTTTTTATGGTCCAGCTCTCATCTGTACGTGAGTACTGGAGAAACCATAGCTTTGACCATACGGATTTTTGTTTGCACAGTGATGTCTCTGCTTTTTAATATGCTGTCTAGGTTTGTCATGGGCTTCCCAGGTGGTTCAGTGGTAAAGAGTCTGCCTGCCAATGCAGGAGACGTGGGTTTGATCCTTGGGTTGGGAAGATTCCCTGGAGAATAAAATGGCAACCCACTCCAGTATTCTTGTTTGGGAAATCCTATGGATAGAGGAGCCTGGGTGGGCTTCATTCCAGGGGGTTGCGAAGAGTCTGACATGACTTAGTGACTAAACAACAACAACAAACAATTTGATTTGTCATAGCTTTCCTTCCAAGGAGCAAGCTTCTTTTCATTTCATGGCTGCAGTCACCATCCTCAGTGATTTTGGAGCCCAAGAAAATAAAATCTGTCATGGCTTCCCTGCTTCCACATTTTCCCTTTATTTTTCATGAAGTGATGGGGCTGAATGCCATGATCTTAGATTTTTCAGCACTGAGTTTCAAGCCAGCTTTTTCACTCTCCTCTTTCACCCTCATTAAGAAGCTCTTTAGTTCCTCTTCACTTTCTGTCTTTAGAGTGTGTATTCCAGACTTTAACACATTCTAGTAGACTTTGTGCTTCTTTTAAGAGATCATTTCACAGCCATTGAGGAGTTGTATGCCAGCCTTTCCCTGTGTCTGTTTTTCTCGGGCCAGGCAAGCGTTGAGGGGGCATTGGAGCTGGTGAACACCTGGGCAATGAGAAAGCTGGTATGTATCAGCCTCCAGGATCCTCTTTGGATTTAGTTGAGGTTTGGAGGGCAGGAATGCTCCTGTCTAGCCAGTGCTGTAACTGCCATGCCAGACTTGCAGGAAAGGGCATCTCAGGAAAGCCTCATGTTCTCTGACTAACTGGCCCATCTAATTTGTACTCATTCTGTGACAGTGGAGGTGACCCTGTGCCCTGTCATAAGATGAGGTCCTAGGGAAAGGAGGTGTTGGATATACTGAAGAATGATTGTTACCCCTGTCAGAAGATCAGATGCCCCTTGCCCAAAGACTGATTAGCTCGACTCTTATCAGGCTCATCTGAAGCATAGATGTATGCTTACAAGAGTCTGAGGACCTCTGGCCTTTGGCCTTTTGGAAAGAATTAGTGGTCACTAGGAGATGAGGAGTCAGTGGGGTTGTTATGTTTGCCGCTATGTTTCATCTCTGTCTCTTTTTAAATCTGGCTGCACCTCATGGCTGGTAGGACCTTAGTTCCCCAACCAGGGAGTGAACCTGCATCCTTGGCAGTGAAAGCTCAGAGTCCTGACAAGTGGATTGCCAGAGAACTGAGTACTTTTTGTGGTCGTACAGGCCAACTAATGAGAAGAATGAAATTCTTTGTTGAGGGTGGGGGTAACATTTTACTTAGTTGGGATCCAAACTTAGTGTTTTCTTTCATCAAATCAATTGTGAAAGTTCATCTGTAAATACTGTCTTCACTTGTGGACTGTATAAAAAGAGATGGTGGGCTATTGTTTGCATATGCCTGTTCTGGAATCAGTCTACAGGTACACTACTGATAACAATGGCAGATAACACATGTAGCATGTTGACCGCATGTCAAATATCAGGCTAAGTGTTCTGCTTCTTTCATCTCTTTGGAGCCTTTGATAACCTGGTGGTAGAAGTTGCTCCTTTTCATTTCATAGAGAGGACAGGAGAATAAGAATAGGAGGGATGGACACATGGTTGTCCATCTAGAAGTGGCAGTAAGATTTAGGTGTGTCTGGGTGCAGAGTCCAAGCTCATAATCACTAGGCTAAGACATCCGTCCAAGAGTCAGAACTGAAACTGACATGACCAAGGCTTCCATAAGATGCTTAAACCTTTGTAACCATTCTCTACTTTTATTTATTTGTTTTCTGGTTTTTTGTTTGTTTGTTTGTTTCCTCTCCTATCTGTCTGTCTCTCTGAGTGATTGCCACTATCACCCTGCAAGCAGAAGTGGCTAGTGGTTTCTGTTTAGGAATATCAGTGAGGTGGGAGAGAGAGGTGAAAGGGGTGGAAATCAGTGCCGCCTTCTTTGTAGTCAGAGTAGGGGCAGAACCCCAGGCATTTAAGAAGATGTCATTAGCTATAATTAGGAAAGCAGACTCAGGACTTCTCTGGCTATAGTCCAGTGGTTAAGATTCCAACTTCCAATGTAGGGGGCACAGGTTCAATCCCTGGTCAAGGAACTAAGATCCCACACACTGTGTGGTGTGCCCCAAATAAATAAAACTGATTCCTCAGCCCCAGGTAGGGAATGAGGAGTCCTATGTTCTAGAACTATTAAAAAAATAAGTTTAAAACAAAGCAGACTCAACCCAAGGGTTTATAGATGAGCTGAAATTTTTGAACACTTAATTCAGGAGGCCCTTCAGTTTCTCTCATATGATTTTTTTAAACTCTTCCACCTGCTTCATTCTCATTCATTCCTTATATCCAATCCCATTTTTTTTTTTTTTTTTTGCTGAGACTTGTAATGGTCAGGAGCCCCACCCCAGCCAGTTTCTAGGGTCTGAACAGGCCATGACAAGCCTCTGTGGTCCTCAAGACCACATTTTGGAAGACCCAAACTGCCCAACCTAACACAATACTCCTGCTGGCCCAGGCATGGCTACCATACCACAGAGGTACCCTGTGCTTGCCCGGGTGCGTGCCAGCTGGGGCACTCCCTAGGACCTGCTGGTCCACATGCCTACCGACCTAGCTGGCAACAATCAGTGTGAGATTTGAGCACCTCCCAAAGCACAGTATAGTTTTTCCCTAGACCCTCTGTGGAAGGTGACGTGATTCCAAGAAATCACTGCAATTATTAGGAGCCAGCCCTAACTAGAAATGCATATTGTCAAGAATATTTTCCTCAGAAACCTGTAATTTCTGTATTTATACAGGGGCCCTAAAGTAGGTGAAATAGCTTCTGTACTTTGAGGGACTCTTGGAAAGCCTTTTCCTCCCCCTAATAATGTGTCCCATGACACATTTTTGTTCAAAATTCTCCAGTCATAGATTTATTCCTTTGGTCAAGCATTGCCCTTTCAGAACTCTTCTTAAGAGGAAGTCTCTGGCAGAGGTGACACTCTACAGGACTTCAGTATCAGTAGGTGATAGATCCCTTCTTTTCATCAAAAAGGTTGTGGCATCTTTGGTGCTCTGGGTACTAATGGTGGGAGGGCATTTCTGGCACCCTTCTGAATACTGTATAATGGTGATTCATGTAATTGTCATGACAACCCCATAAGGTGGGTTTTAGCATCCCCCCCATTTTACAGATGAGGAAACAGAGGCTTAAGAGAGGTTACATACTTTGTCCAAAATCACAGAGCTAGTAAGTGGAGTTCAAGATTGGGACTGGAACCAATGTTCCTTGTCTTTCAGTGTGACATTGTGCAGGGAGTTCCCAAGACCTTCCCCAGGGCTCCCTGATTCTCTAGGAGAATTCACAGGACAGGACAGCCAGGAGCATGCTTCCAAGAGTCCTCTCCCAGGGCAGTCACATGAGACACATTTAATTCCTCCAACAACAAATTGTGGCAACGCGTGTGAAATATTGTCTATCAGGGACGCCCATCAGAGAGTCAGTGCCCTAAGTTTTGACTAAGGCTGGTCACAGAGGCATCCTCTACCCAGCACTTATCAAAACTCCAAACTCTCAGAAGGAAAACAGGCGCTCAGCATAAACCACATCATTTGTAGGAACAGTTTAGGCCCAGTGAATCCCATTCTTACAAATTCTGGGAATAGTGGGAACCCTTCTGAAATCCAAGTTGCTAGTCACCAGCCAAGGCGAGCCTTGCAGGTAGACCTTTCTAAGGAAAGCATATTCAGGTCTGTCACCTTAACTCTTTTTTTGGTGTGTGTATGTGGGATCTTAGTTCCTTGACCAGACGCTTGGCAATGAGAGTGCAGAGTCCTAACCACTGGACTACCAGGGAAGTCCTGCTAAGTTAACTCTTTAATGCACAGATATCCTTTCAACTCATCGGTGTTTTAGAAAAGGATCAATTTGCATTTTCCTTTTCCTGTAAGGACTGATCCCCTCAGTAAAGCTCACCTCATTACCCAGAAGCAAATGAGAGCATGCCTGAGGACACTTGGCATAGCATTTATCGCATAAGTGACATCATGGGCTTCCCAGGTGGCTCCAAGATAAAGAATCCACCACCAGTGCAGGAGATGTGCATTCCATCCCTGGGTCAGGGAGATCCCCTGGAGAAGGAAATGGGAACCAATTCCAGTGTTCTTGCCTAGTCAGAGGAACCTGGTGGGCTACAGTCTATGGGGTCTCAAAGAGTCGAAGTCGAACACCAGCAGATGAGAGCATACCTAAAGGCACTCAGCACCTCCACTGCCGCATAATAAATGGTATGGTCATCATTAGTGACTGCTTCCTGATCATTTCTGTGTCTCATAGAGCTAGTGAGGGGCTCCAGTTAACTATTCCGTCTTCCCCACCCCCTGTCATCCCCAGGTGGCCCCTATCAGGTTGAGGTCAACATCTCCAGCACTGGCAGGCTCCCTAACGGCACCCTCTACGCAGCCAAGGGCTCCCAGGTGGACTTCAGCTGCAGCAGCCGCTCCTGGCCTCCGCCCTCAATTGAGTGGTGGCAGCCAGGAGCATGCTTCCAAGAGTCCTTCCCAGGGCAGTCACATGAGACACATTTAATTCCTCCAACAACAAATTGTGGCAACGCGTGTGAAATATTGTCTATCAGGGACGCCCATCAGAGAGTCAGTGCCCTAAGTTTTGACTAAGGCTGGTCACAGAGGCATCCTCTACCCAGCACTTATCAAAACTCCAAACTCTCAGAAGGAAAACAGGCGCTCAGCATAAACCACATCATTTGTAGGAACAGTTTAGGCCCAGTGAATCCCATTCTTACAAATTCTGGGAATAGTGGGAACCCTTCTGAAATCCAAGTTGCTAGTCACCAGCCAAGGCGAGCCTTGCAGGTAGACCTTTCTAAGGAAAGCATATTCAGGTCTGTCACCTTAACTCTTTTTTTGGTGTGTGTATGTGGGATCTTAGTTCCTTGACCAGACGCTTGGCAATGAGAGTGCAGAGTCCTAACCACTGGACTACCAGGGAAGTCCTGCTAAGTTAACTCTTTAATGCACAGATATCCTTTCAACTCATCGGTGTTTTAGAAAAGGATCAATTTGCATTTTCCTTTTCCTGTAAGGACTGATCCCCTCAGTAAAGCTCACCTCATTACCCAGAAGCAAATGAGAGCATGCCTGAGGACACTTGGCATAGCATTTATCGCATAAGTGACATCATGGGCTTCCCAGGTGGCTCCAAGATAAAGAATCCACCACCAGTGCAGGAGATGTGCATTCCATCCCTGGGTCAGGGAGATCCCCTGGAGAAGGAAATGGGAACCAATTCCAGTGTTCTTGCCTAGTCAGAGGAACCTGGTGGGCTACAGTCTATGGGGTCTCAAAGAGTCGAAGTCGAACACCAGCAGATGAGAGCATACCTAAAGGCACTCAGCACCTCCACTGCCGCATAATAAATGGTATGGTCATCATTAGTGACTGCTTCCTGATCATTTCTGTGTCTCATAGAGCTAGTGAGGGGCTCCAGTTAACTATTCCGTCTTCCCCACCCCCTGTCATCCCCAGGTGGCCCCTATCAGGTTGAGGTCAACATCTCCAGCACTGGCAGGCTCCCTAACGGCACCCTCTACGCAGCCAAGGGCTCCCAGGTGGACTTCAGCTGCAGCAGCCGCTCCTGGCCTCCGCCCTCAATTGAGTGGTGGTTCCAGGCCCCAGATTCCAGGGCCGAACTCTTCTGGAACAACCTGACGGCCAGCTGCTTCACGCTGTTACTGATGTCGCAGAACCTGCAAGGGAACTACACCTGTTTGGCTACAAACGTGCTCAGCGGGAGACATCGAAAGGTGACCGCTGAGCTCCTGGTCTATGGTGCGTAAGAAGCGCTCCCCACCCCTCTTCACCTCAACCCCTTGTGAACTGCATGTTTGTGCCTCCCTTTGTGTACAAGACTTCCCTGATGCACAGGCCCTAACTTGCTCCTGTCGTTCCCTTGACACACAGGGACACACCTGGGCTACACGTCACAGAGTGCTGCCTTTTCTGAAAGCTCACTGCTCACTGTACCTAGGGTACAGGAGAGTCCCTGTGGAAATTCATGCCAGGTCTAAAGTGGTTTTTTTTTTTGTTTTTTTAATTTTGGCCTCTTTTATTGGTTTATTTATTTCTTTATTTTCATCCAGCTTTATTCTTTGGCCTGTGTGGGCCTCCCATTACAGTGGCTTCTCCCGTTGCAGAGCACGGGCTCTGGGCGCATGCACTCCAGAGCACTGGCTCCTAATTGGACACATGGGTTCAACCACTCAGCAGCACGTGGGATCTTCCCAGGCCAGGGATTGAACTGGTGATCCCTGCACTGAAAGACGGACTCTTTACCCACTGGACCACCAGGGAAGCCCTTAAAGTTTTTTTTTTAACTGAGGAGAAAATACATAATATAACATGAGTCATTTTAAGATGTACAATTCAGTGGCATTGAGCATATTCACAGTGTTGTGCAACCATTGTGTTTATCTAGTTCCCATTTTCATCACCCCAACTTGGAAGTCCTGTATCCATTAAGCAGTCACTCCCAAATCCTCTTCCCTCAGACCTTGGTAACCACCCAAATCTATATGCTATATTTATGGACTTACCTGTTCTGGACATTTCATATAAATTGAATCATACACTATATAATCTGTGGGGACTGGGTTCTTTTTTTTTTTAATGGAGATTTTTTTTTTTGACCACCACGCATGGCATGTGGGTTTCTAATTCTCCAAACAGAGGTGCATTGGGAGCACAGAGTCTTAACTACTGGGTCACCAGGGAAATCCCCAGGACTGGCTTCTTTTACTCGGCGTCATCATGTTTCCAAGGTTCATCCCTGTTGTACCTTGTGTCAGTACCTATTTTCATCTTGTGGCTGAAGAGTGTCTATTTTATGGATCTACCACAATTGGTTATCCGTTCATTTGCCCTCACTCACGCTGTCTGTGAACTCAGTCTCTCCCTCAAGCACTGTTAAGAACTGGTAGTTCATTAAGCTTTATTTTGTAGGTGGGGAGACAACCAAATACATGCACGCACACATTCAATGGAGGGAAACCACTATAGAAACACTAATGAAAGGGAGCAAGAGAACAGCCAATTAGCAGGCCAGGTAATGACACAACGGATGAAATTTATACATTTTCAGAGCCTTTGTAAGTCTCAATACTCTCTATCATAAATGATATTTATTGTGATTAAAGTTAAATAAAGTCACTTCCTCGTTGTAGGAAACAGATGAGTAGAAAGAAGAAAATACTTGTACTCTCACCATCATTTTGGTGTATTTTCAATAATTTTTCTTGTAGGTGCCACGTACCTACTCATATAAGATCCAAATTTCTATTTATGTGTATTATATAAAATATAGAATGTATTTAAAATACATATTATAGAAAATACATATTATGTAAGATACATAAAATATGTATTATATAAAATACATAGATATATGATCTACACACACAATACATATACTATAATATACATATATATTACTTTTATGTATAGTTATGAACACATGGGTTCCATTAAATTTACAGGTTTGCAATTTGTTAAATTTTTATTACATATCTTTTTTAAAAAAATAGTGCTTGCCTATAGCAAAAAGATGTGCAAGTTGAGGAGTGGGGATGAATAAATCTATCTCTTCCTTTAATTCCCTCTAGGGATCAGTGTCCAGTGGAACTTTCTGTGATGATGGAGATGGTCTCTTCTGTGTGGTCTAATACAGCGGCCACCTACCAAGTGTGATTACTAGGGCATGTGGGTTGTGTGATGAACTAAATTTGTAACTAGGTTAATTTAAGTCAAATAGCCACGTGTGTCTAGTGAGAAATGCAAATCTCTTCAGAGATTTAATGCCCAGCAAAGGAAACCCAACTTCTGTCAAGCACTGATTTGGTTAGGAGCTATCGAGAGGTACACTAACGAGAGCCGCTGTTTCTTGGGATACCAGGGTTCTGTAATCCTGAGGGTCAGTGTGGTGGCTCATCTTAGCCTGTGATTAAGGCCATATTCCCTGGTATTTTGCAGACCCCCCTCCGTCAGCCCTCCAGTGCTGGGCAGAGGTATCGCCAGGATTGTTCTCGCTGCAGCTCAACTGTCGCTGGGCCGGGGGGTACCCAGACCCAGACTTCCTGTGGACAGAAGAGCCAGGAGGTGTGGTTGTGGGGACGTCAAAGCTGGGGGTGGAGATGCTGAACCAGTCCCGACTGTCAGACGGCAAGAAGTTCAAGTGCGTCGGGAGCCACATAGTGGGGTCGGCATCGGGAGCCAGCTGTGTGGTACAGATCAGTGAGTCTGCCTTGCCCTGGGGCTGGAGTCCACACGTCTTCCTCTCTTCTGGGATAACCCTTGAAAGAGGGTCTGGGAGAGAAATCCCAGAGTGTTGGAGTGAACTGAATTCCTTCCATATCTTTCTTCCATTTTCTTTTTTTAAAAAAAATCTTAAGTATTGGTTAAGTAGTAATTATTATTTAACAAAAGCAATTAATTTACATTAATTTATTGATTAAATTAATTGACAATTGAAGTATAGTTGACTTACAATATTATGTTATTTCTGCTGTATAGCAGAATGATTCATTTATACACACACACACACATATACACATTCTTTTTAATATTCTTTTCAAATAGAGTTGACCACAGAATATTTATGTGTTTATTTGGCTGTGCCAGTTATCCATTCTGTATATATTAGTTTGCATCTGCTAACTCCAAACTCCCACTCCGTCCCTTCCCACTCCTTCCTTTTGCTTTATGTCCTTCAAACTTGTAAGCAAAAGATGTGCTGGGGTGAGAAATCTACTTCCTTTAATTCTCTAGGGATCAGTGTCCAGTGGAACTTTCTGTGATGATGGAGATGGTCTCTTCTGTGTGGTCTAATACAGCGGCCACCTACCAAGTGTGATTACTAGGGCATGTGGGTTGTGTGATGAACTAAATTTGTAACTAGGTTAATTTAAGTCAAATAGCCACGTGTGTCTAGTGAGAAATGCAAATCTCTTCAGAGATTTAATGCCCAGCAAAGGAAACCCAACTTCTGTCAAGCACTGATTTGGTTAGGAGCTATCGAGAGGTACACTAACGAGAGCCGCTGTTTCTTGGGATACCAGGGTTCTGTAATCCTGAGGGTCAGTGTGGTGGCTCATCTTAGCCTGTGATTAAGGCCATATTCCCTGGTATTTTGCAGACCCCCCTCCGTCAGCCCTCCAGTGCTGGGCAGAGGTATCGCCAGGATTGTTCTCGCTGCAGCTCAACTGTCGCGGGGCCCGGGGTACCCAGACCGAGACTTCCTGTGGACAGAAGAGCCAGGAGGTGTGGTTGTGGGGACGTCAAAGCTGGGGGTGGAGATGCTGAACCAGTCCCGACTGTCAGACGGCAAGAAGTTCAAGTGCGTCGGGAGCCACATAGTGGGGTCGGCATCGGGAGCCAGCTGTGTGGTACAGATCAGTGAGTCTGCCTTGCCCTGGGGCTGGAGTCCACACGTCTTCCTCTCTTCTGGGATAACCCTTGAAAGAGGGTCTGGGAGAGAAATCCCAGAGTGTTGGAGTGAACTGAATTCCTTCCATATCTTTCTTCCATTTTCTTTTTTTAAAAAAAATCTTAAGTATTGGTTAAGTAGTAATTATTATTTAACAAAAGCAATTAATTTACATTAATTTATTGATTAAATTAATTGACAATTGAAGTATAGTTGACTTACAATATTATGTTATTTCTGCTGTATAGCAGAATGATTCATTTATACACACACACACACACATATACACATTCTTTTTAATATTCTTTTCAAATAGAGTTGACCACAGAATATTTATGTGTTTATTTGGCTGTGCCAGTTATCCATTCTGTATATATTAGTTTGCATCTGCTAACTCCAAACTCCCACTCCGTCCCTTCCCCACTCCCTTCCTTTTGCTTTATGTTTCCTTCCTTTCAAACTTTAAAGACGCTTAATCAAACTTCTTGGTTCTAGTCCAAGCTAGTTTTCCCTTGACAAATAACTAATGGAGCACACGCCACATGCCAGGCACACTTTCTAAGTACTACAGATTGGAGCGGTGAACAAAACAGACAAAGTTCATTTATTTGTTATCTCCTGTTATAGAACAAATTATCCCCAAACTTAATGGTTTCAAACAACAATCATTATTTCATGATTTCTGTGGGCCAGGGAAGGATGCTGACACCTTGATGTTGGTCTTCACACTTTTTGAACTGTGAGAATAAATTTTGGTTGTTTTAAGCCACCCAGTTTGTGGTGCTTTGTTACAGCAGCCTTAGGAAACCCATACAGTGAGTAAGCCAGGGCCAGAATGTGTTGGATTGTGTTGGCCCTGGTGAGGTTGTCCTCACAGTTGATGAGGATTATCCTCAGAGGTGCAGCGTGGAGAGCGGACATACTGAGAAGTGAGCCCTGCTGTACCAGCAGGTGTTTGTTCTTCCAGGCGAGCGGCATTGGCCCTTCCCACCAGCTCATTCAGTACACCACCCCCAAGTGTCCCTTCTGTTTCAGCTACTGTATCCAGCCTTCGGCAACATAAGGGACCAAGACTCGTTTTCTGTCCCAGGACAGGGGTTGGCGATCTATGTCCAATGGACCAAATCCGACCCAACTGTTTTGGGGGCAGTGTTTAACAAATGAGATTTAATTCACATAAACTTCACTTTTTTTTCACTGCACCATGAAGTTGTGGGGTCTTAGTTCCCCAACCAGGATTGAACCTGCAGCCTTGGCATTGAAAGGGTAGAGTTGTAACCATTGGACTATTGGGGAATTCCCTAAAATTCACTATTTTAAAGTGTATAGTTGTTTTTTTTTTTTTTTGGTATATTCACAGGGTTATACTACCATTATCATTCTAATCGAGAACATTTCCATCACCCTTTAAGGAGGCCTGTACCCACTGGCAGTCACTGTCTCTAGAAAGACCATGTTAGGGTGTTTCTCAAGATCTCTACCAACATTGAGCATTATTATTTTTTTTTAAGTTTTCTTGTTTGATAGTTGGGACATGGCAATTTTTAAAAAAATTTTTTCTTTGTTTGTTTTTGGCTATTCTTGGTTTTCACTGCTGCTGCAGACTCTTCTCTAGTTGCAAGAAGTTGGGGCTACTCTCTAGTTGAGGTGAGCAGGCTTCTTGTGGCGGTGGCTTCTCTTGTTGTGGAACTCAGGCTCTAGGGCACACAGACTTCAGTAGTTGCAGCACATGGACTCCACAGTTGTGGCTCCGAGGCTCTAGAGTACAGGCTCCATAGTTGTGGCTCACAAGATTAGCTGCTTTGCAGCATGTGGAATCTTCCCGGATCAGGGATCGAACCCATGTCTCCTGCATTGGCAGGTGAACTCTTCACCACTGAGCTGTGAGGGAAGCCCAGCTTATTGTTTTAATTTGGGTTTCTTTAATCACTGGTGGGGTTGATAATTTGCATATACTTATTGGCTTCCAATATACTATCTGTGATTTATCTGTTCATATCTTGTCCATTTTTAAAAAATAGGCTTCTTCGTCTTATTATTCCACAAGAGTCAGTTAATTTCATAGAACTGTTACCCACAGTATAAATATTTTTCTGGCATATCTTGCTCCTAAACTACATTCATGACATTTCTACTAGTGATGAGTAATTTCTGATTTTGAAAGGGTTGTCCGTTTCAGTCCTGTTTTAGGTTTCTGCGCTCAAAAGGTCTTTGCCTCTTTCTTGATTCTTAACTTATTATCTGTAATCCTCACTGTGGCTTGCACCTTAGGATGATTTGTCAGTTGCATATGATAACATGTGTGAACTGACTTTCCCAGGATCAGCCAGCTCTTAAGTGATGGAGCAGCACTTAGCCAGGCTGGTCTGACCCAGGGCCCTTGCTTTTATTCAGGTGACCTCTTCTATCCAGGTGACACATGGTCTGGCAAATCTTTTCTTTGTGTAGGCTTTAGGTACTCAGCATGGTGCCAAGTGGACTGCCCAGGTGGCGCTAGTGGTAAAGATGTCAATGCAGGAGATGTAAGAGATGCAGGTTCGATCCTTGGGTCAGGAAGATGGCATGGGAACCCACTCCAGTATTCTTGCCTGGAGAATCCCATGGACAGAGGAGCCTGACAGGCTACAGTCCATAGGGTCACAAAGAGTTGGACATAACTGAAGTGACTCAGCAACACACACATGCATGGTGCCAGGTACTGTGGCAGAATACAGAAACCTTGCCTTTGAAGGAGTTAAACTTTACTTGGAGAGAAAAGTCTGGCAAATGTGAAGCAGAAAATGGCAATATCACAATACAGCTGATCCTTGACCAGCACCAGCAGGTTTGAACTGTTAGGCTCCACTTACGTGTGGATTTTTCCCCCAGTAAATGTAGTACCTATATTTTCATTTTACAGATCTTTAACTCAGTGTGGGTAAAAGTTTGTATCTGACTAGAGATTAGGAGAACTAGGAATCAAAAGAACTAGGGTTTGAGTCCTGATTCCATGCAAATTGTTTCAGCTTCCCAGCTTTGGGGGACTCATTCATCAATTTCTTTGTGTTTGAGGCAGAGATGGCAGGATGTGAATTTTAGATTGCATGAAGATTGGCCCCCCAACCCCCATGTTGTACAAGGGTCAACTGCAGTAATGACAGTAACATTTTACTGAATGCAGACCCTGTGCAGGTGCCAAGTGTTGCCTGAGCCCTTGTGGTATTGTCTCCCAGAATTAGTTTCCCAGAGCTGCTGTAACAAAATGCCACAAACCTGGTGACTTAAAACAACAGCTATTTATTCTCTCAGTTTTGGAGGCTAGAAGTTTGAAATCAAGGTGTCATCTGGGTCGTACTACCATCAAAGTCTTCATGGCAGAATCCTTCCTGGCCTTTTCTACCTTCTGAGAGCTCTATGTGTTCCTTGGTTTGTGGCTGCATCACTCCAGCCCCTGAATCTGTCCTCATGTGGCCTTCCTCTGTGTGTTTGTGTCTCCCTGTGCCTTCTCCTCTTCTTTCCTTTTTTGCCATGTAGCATGTGGGATCTTAGTTCCTAACCAAGGATTTAGGTACTCAGCATGGTGCCAAGTGGACTGCCCAGGTGGCGCTAGTGGTAAAGATGTCAATGCAGGAGATGTAAGAGATGCAGGTTCGATCCTTGGGTCAGGAAGATGGCATGGGAACCCACTCCAGTATTCTTGCCTGGAGAATCCCATGGACAGAGGAGCCTGACAGGCTACAGTCCATAGGGTCACAAAGAGTTGGACATAACTGAAGTGACTCAGCAACACACACATGCATGGTGCCAGGTACTGTGGCAGAATACAGAAACCTTGCCTTTGAAGGAGTTAAACTTTACTTGGAGAGAAAAGTCTGGCAAATGTGAAGCAGAAAATGGCAATATCACAATACAGCTGATCCTTGACCAGCACCAGCAGGTTTGAACTGTTAGGCTCCACTTACGTGTGGATTTTTCCCCCAGTAAATGTAGTACCTATATTTTCATTTTACAGATCTTTAACTCAGTGTGGGTAAAAGTTTGTATCTGACTAGAGATTAGGAGAACTAGGAATCAAAAGAACTAGGGTTTGAGTCCTGATTCCATGCAAATTGTTTCAGCTTCCCAGCTTTGGGGGACTCATTCATCAATTTCTTTGTGTTTGAGGCAGAGATGGCAGGATGTGAATTTTAGATTGCATGAAGATTGGCCCCCCAACCCCCATGTTGTACAAGGGTCAACTGCAGTAATGACAGTAACATTTTACTGAATGCAGACCCTGTGCAGGTGCCAAGTGTTGCCTGAGCCCTTGTGGTATTGTCTCCCAGAATTAGTTTCCCAGAGCTGCTGTAACAAAATGCCACAAACCTGGTGACTTAAAACAACAGCTATTTATTCTCTCAGTTTTGGAGGCTAGAAGTTTGAAATCAAGGTGTCATCTGGGTCGTACTACCATCAAAGTCTTCATGGCAGAATCCTTCCTGGCCTTTTCTACCTTCTGAGAGCTCTATGTGTTCCTTGGTTTGTGGCTGCATCACTCCAGCCCCTGAATCTGTCCTCATGTGGCCTTCCTCTGTGTGTTTGTGTCTCCCTGTGCCTTCTCCTCTTCTTTCCTTTTTTGCCATGTAGCATGTGGGATCTTAGTTCCTAACCAAGGATTGAACCTGTGCCCTGTGCAGTGGAAGCATGGAGCCAGGGAAGTCCCTCTCCTCTTCTGATAAGATAACGGTCCTTGGATTTAGGGCCCTGCCTCAATGCAGGATGATTTTATCTTGAGATCCTTAACTAGTTACACTGGCAAAGACTCCATTTCTGAGTAAGACCACATTCTGGGGGGCTAGGTGGACACAGATTTTGGGATAGCGCTCCATTTTATGGAAGATGAAACAGAGGCAGCTGACTTACCCAGGCTCATGCAGCTAGAAAGCAGTATACACACTCAGGTGGTATATAATCAGTATGTCCAAAGTGTGTCGTGGATAGTAGGTCCCAGGAAGTGAATGAATGATGGACCGATGCTGAGAGAGGGTGAAACTGGCAGAGGCAGCTCGCAGGGTTTTGTTATTTTACCCTCACCCTCCTGTTTTATTTGCAGATCTTAACTAAGTTATTATTCTTGTGGTCCCTGAGACATGACCAGTAACCTGAATCTAAATATATGCTCAGGGTTAAGAAAATGTCTGGAGAAGGGAGCTGATGGAAACTTTTCCTAATTCTAGGAGCCTGGGAAGCAGGCACTGAGCCTGGACACTTTTTGACTCGGACACCATCCAGTTCTTCCTGCCTCCCTCGTGGGCATCAACACTGAATGTGCATACCTATGGGCACTTGCAGGGCTGGTTAAAATGCAGATTTTGAGGCTCTGGGTTTGGGTGGACTAAAGACTGCATTTCTAACCAGCTCTCAGGAAGTGCTGATGTTGCTGGTCTGAAGACCACACCTGGAGTAGCAATGCCCCTGAGGCTGAGGGGTCTCTGAATCATTCCACATGGAAGGACTAGTACATCATTGAAGGCAGCGCTAACATCCACCCCAGGGATGCAGGGCAGTGCAGCCCCCAGGCTGATGAAAAATGATCTTTCAGGGATTCAGGCTGCCCAGATTCTCTCTCTCTCTTTTTTCCCCTTTCTTTCTTCCTTTCTTTTTTTTTTTTTTTTAAGTTGTGCTGCATGGCTTGCAGAATCTTAGTTCTTCAACCAGGGATTGAACCTGGGCCACAGCAGTGAAAGTGCTGAGCCCTAACCACTGAACCACCAGAAAACTCCCCAGATCTCCCTTTATATGGTGTGTAGACCCCTAAAATTGAAGAAACCAACTCAGCCTATGAGAAGCTGCAGCGTTACGAAGCCCCATGCGTAAGGCACCCCAGCATGCTGTCCACCTCCTGCAGATCTGTGAGGCTCCGCAGCACTCACCGCACCCCTGACCCACCCTGGCACACAGCATCCGCTTAGGTGAAACTCTGAATTTATAGGTACCATCCTAGCTGAATGGTGACACAGCTTTTTGAGGGGCGAATGCTGTGTTTGCCAAAAGTTCATGTCCTTCAGGGCACATGGGAGCGCAGTGGGTGGGGGGTTGTGTGTTTTGCCTTTAATAAAGGAGGGACCTGTTTCTAAAACTCTGGTTTGGGGCCCCCAGATGGAAACATACTGATGAGGCTTGTCACTGCTGTTGGCTTTGTGACCCCAAAGGAAATTCTGGTTAACCACAGCAGGAAAGGAGCGATTTAGCAACATGGAGGGAATCTGACAGTTGATCCAAGAAGGGGTGCTCGAAGCTGACTTTCCTGAGCCAAACCAGGTTTGAGGGATTCCCCTCTGTTGACCTGACCTAGAGAGAGAGGTTTGGGGTTGCTCTATCCCCAACCCCCCTGCCCCTTCCCCCTTCCTTCTTCCCTGGATGCCAGCAGTGAAACCCTAGATTGTCTCTTGGAACAACTGCCAAGGGGAAGCGTGTCTTTTTATTCTCCTGGGCAGGAGCCCAACATGTTGCTCTGTATCCCTCTGCTGAAAATATGGATTTAATAAGTTCTCCCAAGATGAATTAGCTACCCTATCCAAGAGGCTGTGGATCTGGGGGAAAGTTTCTCATGTGAAGGATACAAACAGATCATCATAGTGACTTCATGGTTCCCTGTATCCTCTTTAAATCAGACCCCAAGGTCACAAGGATGCATATTCCGAATTTTCTAGGACAGACCTGTGATAGAAGAATGGTCCCCCAAAGATGTCCACATCCTAATCCCCAGAACCTATGAATTTGTTTCCTTACATGGTAAAAGGACTTTGCATCTGTGATCAAGGAGGATACTGAGATGGGGAGATTGTCCTGGATTCTCTGGCTGGGCCAGTGTGACCTCACGGGTCTGTATCAGAGAGAGGCAGGAGGGTCAGTGCCGTAGTGAGATGTGATGACAGATGCAAGCGGTAGGAGTAATTCGAGGAAGGGGCCATGAGTCAAAGAATGCAGGTGGCACCTTTCTAGAAGGTGAGAAAAAAGGAAATAGATTCTTTCCTCAAAGAAACCAGCTCTGCCAACACTTTGACTTTAGTTCTGTAAGATTAGTTCAAATGCCTGACCTCCAGAATTATGAATCTATAAAGGGATTAATTTGTGTTGTTTTAAGCAGCTCAGTTTATGCAATATGTTACAGCAATAACAGGAAACTAATACGGTTCCCTCCTATCCCCTGGAACACCCTTGTTAGGCTGTGTGTCCATATTTTATCTGATGGGTGTGGTTATTATACATTGAAGGAATATGAGTAGTAAAGAGATGTGGACCACAAAAGCCTGACTCCTTGGGTTTTGTTCTTACAAAGGTGACCAGCTCATCCTGGTTTGCCCAGGACTTCATAAACACTAAGAACCCCCAGGTGCTGGGAACCTCCTCAGCCTTGGGAAAACTGGGACAGTTGGTCCCCATAAATCTTAACTGCTCACTTTCTTAGTTGTGAGACTTTAAGCTACTTAACTTTCTCTGTGCCTCAGTTTCCCCACTGAGACCTGCCCTTCCCCTTCCTTCTTCCCTGGATGCCAGCAGTGAAACCCTAGATTGTCTCTTGGAACAACTGCCAAGGGGAAGCGTGTCTTTTTATTCTCCTGGGCAGGAGCCCAACATGTTGCTCTGTATCCCTCTGCTGAAAATATGGATTTAATAAGTTCTCCCAAGATGAATTAGCTACCCTATCCAAGAGGCTGTGGATCTGGGGGAAAGTTTCTCATGTGAAGGATACAAACAGATCATCATAGTGACTTCATGGTTCCCTGTATCCTCTTTAAATCAGACCCCAAGGTCACAAGGATGCATATTCCGAATTTTCTAGGACAGACCTGTGATAGAAGAATGGTCCCCCAAAGATGTCCACATCCTAATCCCCAGAACCTATGAATTTGTTTCCTTACATGGTAAAAGGACTTTGCATCTGTGATCAAGGAGGATACTGAGATGGGGAGATTGTCCTGGATTCTCTGGCTGGGCCAGTGTGACCTCACGGGTCTGTATCAGAGAGAGGCAGGAGGGTCAGTGCCGTAGTGAGATGTGATGACAGATGCAAGCGGTAGGAGTAATTCGAGGAAGGGGCCATGAGTCAAAGAATGCAGGTGGCACCTTTCTAGAAGGTGAGAAAAAAGGAAATAGATTCTTTCCTCAAAGAAACCAGCTCTGCCAACACTTTGACTTTAGTTCTGTAAGATTAGTTCAAATGCCTGACCTCCAGAATTATGAATCTATAAAGGGATTAATTTGTGTTGTTTTAAGCAGCTCAGTTTATGCAATATGTTACAGCAATAACAGGAAACTAATACGGTTCCCTCCTATCCCCTGGAACACCCTTGTTAGGCTGTGTGTCCATATTTTATCTGATGGGTGTGGTTATTATACATTGAAGGAATATGAGTAGTAAAGAGATGTGGACCACAAAAGCCTGACTCCTTGGGTTTTGTTCTTACAAAAGGTGACCAGCTCATCCTGGTTTGCCCAGGACTTCATAAACACTAAGAACCCCCAGGTGCTGGGAACCTCCTCAGCCTTGGGAAAACTGGGACAGTTGGTCCCCATAAATCTTAACTGCTCACTTTCTTAGTTGTGAGACTTTAAGCTACTTAACTTTCTCTGTGCCTCAGTTTCCCCATCTGCAAAATGGGGATAGCAAAAATTATTGTGAGAACTAATTGAGTTAAAAAATAGGGTGCCTAGCCCACAGTAAATGCTCAACAAATATTATCTTTTTTTTTTTAAGTTTTTTTTTTTTTTGCTTCTCAGTCATCATTTGTTTGCATCTGTCTTTATTCTTTCGGCCTGTGTGGGCCTCCCATTGCAGTGGCCTCTCTCACTGCAGAGCACCAGCTCTGGGCGCACACGCTCCAGAGCGCTGGCTCTTAATTAGACATATTGGTCCAGCCGCTCCGAGGCACATGGGATCTTCCCGGGCCAGGGATCAAACCAGTGCCCCTTGCACTGCAAGGCGGACTCTTTACCCACTGGACCACAGGGAAGCCCTATTTATATGTATTTTTTAATCCATCTTTTTATTCTTTAGCATGTGTGGGCCTCCCATTGCAGTGGCTTCTCTCACTGTAGAGCACCGGCTCTGGGCTCATGAGCTCCAGAGTGCTGGCTCACAATGAGACACACCAGCCCAGCTGTTCCTCGGCACATGGGATCCTCCTGGGCCAGGGATCGAACTGGTGCAGTGCAAGGCGGACTCTTTACCCCCTGGACCACCAGGGAAGCCCAAATATTATCTTTTATTATTGTATGACACCAGGTGTGGTACAGAAATTCTTGGAGTTGCTTTATTCAGAAAGAAGTAATATTCTTGAAATTCTAAGGCCATGTTTGAATCTCCTTACATGTTTATTTTTCTTTACCTTCTTCTGGTGGTCAGGGAGCCCCTCACTTCTCTCTGAGCCCATGAAGACTTGCTTCAATGGGGGCAACGTGACACTCATCTGCCAGGTGTCTGGAGCCTATCCTCCTGCCAAGATCCTGTGGCTGAGGAACCTCACCCAGCCTGAGGTGGTCATCCAGCCCAGCGCCCACCACTTCATCACCCAGAGTGGCCAGAGCTCCACCCTCACCATCCGCAACTGCTCCCAGGACCTGGACGAGGGCTACTACGTCTGCCGGGCTGAGAACGTCGTGGGGGTGAGGGAGGTGGACATCTGGCTGACGGTGAAAGGTTAGTGACAGCAGTGACCCTGGGGGAGAAGCGATTCGGAGGACCCAGCACAGCTTAGGGGCAGCATGCTTCCCTACACATGGGTCACTGACATCAGGGAGGACGCACATCTGCTTGCCTGTGGCTTGACACGAGGGATGGGAACGTTACTGTCCAGTCCTAAATCTCTGACATTTCTATCAGGGTAAAAGAGTTATTTAGTATCTATAACATCCTAAAATGAAAAAATACATATATATGTATAATTAGAAAACATACATAAATATATATTAGAAAACATACATGTCTAAAATAAAATAACTGTAATTATACATATATAATGCAAGCTGTGAACCACAGCAGCGAAATGAGTACCCAAGAAACTACCATTCCACTTAAGATACAAAACAGTAACAACACTGCCGAAATTACCTGTAGGTGGTATGGCCAGATTTAGAAAAGAATAATAGCAAAGCCAAAAAAAACCCCATGGTGCTAACTTAAATTTGCACTTCAGAAAAACAATGAATTTTTTTTTTACTGTATGTACCAAATATTGCATTGGACGTATTTCTTCTTCTTCTTCTTTTTTTAATTTTTTAAAATTGTATTTGGCGGCATTAGGTCTTAGTGGCAGCATGTGAGATCTAGTTCCCTGACCAGGGATTAAACCTGGGCCCCCTGCACTGCGAGCTGGAGTCTTAGCCACTGGTCCACCAGGGAAATCCTGGGATGTACTTATTCTAAAAAAAAAAAAAAAAAAAAAAGTATTCACTGTTTATCTGAAATCCTTAAGTGGGCACCCTGTATTTGATCTGGGAACTCTATCTGTAGGCCCATTTTCAGTCTTATCCTGGACCTTCTGAGAAAGGTCGCTACTAGCCTAAGCTTCCTGTTTTATTTAAGAAAAATTTTGTTGTGTATGTACACATTTCTAGATAATATATTGTTTAGTTTTTGTTTCTGAGTTTTGAAAAATGGATGTTACTGTACAAATGTACAACTTTGCAACTTGCTGTTTTTACTCCACAGTTTGTTTTCCATGATTTATTCATACTGACAGGTATAATTATACTTCGTGCCTCTTGACAGCTGCATAATTTCCCATGGTCTCACTATTCCAAAACTAAATTGTTGATCTTTCTGCTGATAGACATTTATGTTGTTCTGAGTTTTGTTGTTGTTGTTGTGATGAACAGTATTGCTGTGAAAATCTTTTACCCAGCCTTCTGTGCATATATACCCAGATCCTCAGGCAAATACTTCTCCAGCTATCTGTACGAGGAGTAAAAATGAAGGGTTTTAGGTTATGTACATTTTTATCTTTATAAGATAATGTCAAATTATTTTCCAAAGTGATTATAACAATTGCCATTTGCAACAACCATTGTTTCAGATTTTCAACGACAAGTTTTGTGAGTTTTGCCCATCAAATAGGTGTAAAATGAAATCTCACTGTGGTTCAAATTAGAATTTCTCTGATTATTAAGAAGACTGAGCATTATTTCATATGCTTATTTGCTATTTATGTTTCTTCTATGAAACATAATTGTGTGTTTTTTAAAATAGTTTTAGTTTATTTAAAAAAATATTTTTTCTTTTGGCCACATCACGTGGCTTTCTGGCTCTTCCCTGACCAGAAATTTAATCAAGGCCTGGAATCCTAACCAGTAGGCCGTTAAGGAATTCCCCATAATTGTCTCTTTTGATGTTTTCCTCTTATAGATATACAGGAGTTCTTCAGTAATTCCACACACTAGTTCCATGTTTTACACGTTACAAATATCTTTCAGTTGGTCCCTCTTGCTTGCTTTATGGTATCCTTTGATTTGCAGAGGTTCTTTAATATGTTTGATTTTATGAATATTTTCTTGTGTTGGTAGCATTTTTATGTCTTCTCATGAAGGCATTCTCCTATATTGTCTTCTGAATGTTGTATCGCTTGCCTTTCACAGTTAGTTCTGTAGTCCATCTACAGTTGACTTTAGTGAATGGAGGAAGTAGACATCAAAGCTCCTCCACCCCTAGTTTGGGTAACTATTTGGTCTAGCATCACTTCCTCTAGAGTTTCTCTTGTACTCATTAGTCTGTCCTATAACAAGTTTTTCTTTTCTGTGCAGACCTGTTCTTAGATTCCCTGTTCTTTTCTTTTCTACTTTTTCTTTTTTTGCCCATGACCAGGAATCGAACCCGTGCTCTGGAGAGTGGAAGCCTGGTGTCTTAACCACTACACGGATAGAGAAGTCCCTCCCTATTCTGTTCTATTGATCACGTCCTTGTGGCATCAGTAACTCACACTCCTAATTAGTGTGGCCTTCACACGTGTTGCGTTTGATTCTCATGAACTGCCTGAAGTAGGAAAATTAGATATTTATCTTGCTGTACAGAGAGGTCACGTGTCTCACCCAAGATCATGAAGCCGAGATAAGAGTTGGGTGCAGGCTGGGGAGGGGAGGTGTTGTGTTCCTAGCTGAGCGTGTATCATGGGGATGAGTCAAGCGTGTTATCTGTCTTTGCAGAACCTTTAAACATCGGGGGCATCGTGGGCACTGTCGTGAGCCTCCTTCTGCTGGGACTGGCCATTATCTCTGGTGTCCTGTTGTACTACAGCCCTGTGTTCTGCTGGAAAAGTAAGGACTTCCTGGGTCCCTTTGCTTCTGCTGTAGGCTTCTTGAGAGTGGGTGGGGGAAGGTGGTCCCTGTTAAGCTCCCACCTGAAGCTCCATTCTGTAGGTTTCCCCGTTGGCTCCAGGAGGTGTGCACCAATGGAGCACCCAGGTACCCTTCCTCAGCATCTTGTCATGTCTCATATTGGGTCAGTTTTCTCATTGCTCATCCTGTTGTAAATGTTAGCTGGATTAGAAACTTCTGTGAGACTGAAGTGGATCTTATTGGTTATTAATGTTTTTTTTCCTTTCTCCTTTCAGTAGGAAGCACTTCCAGGTGAGTGTCCCCTAGAGTCAAATCAAAAATCCATTTCCACCATGTGTCTTCACTGACATTTTGGTTATAACGTTTCATGAGAACAATAATAGCCACCAGCACTGGGGACCCACCAGGGGCCAGATACAGGACTGGGGCTTCCGCCGGCATTATTAGAGACCCCCGTCATAAAACTCTTCAGGGAGGGTGCCGCTGGTGTCTCTGCTTCCCAGACGAGGCGAAGGAGGCTCAGTGAGGCGAAGCAGTTTCTGCAAGCTCATCCAGGAAGTGAGTGGCCAGCTGAGCCTGCAGTCAGACCCGGGACTGACCGATTCCAAAGTCTGTGAGCTCTTTTTATGACGCCAGACTTTAGGGCGAGCCAGGTTGCTGGTCTGTCATTGAGGCATAAAAACAGCGTGTACGTGTTAAGCCTGTTCATGCATTTATCTAATTTTCTGAAAAGAGCTAAAAGGAAGAGTAAGTCATAATCTTACAGCCTGCTTTGGAAAACTGGTCTGAGCATGCCCAGAAGACCTTCCTGAAAGGAGGGAACCTCAGTAGGGGCAAAACAACTAAGTGGAACTTGGCTTCCTCGGAGTCTGGGTAGGAGCAAAGAACTCCTCTCGGCTCCTCTTGTCTGTTCATATTGTTCTGGGACCATTGTTCATAATGAGGGGATTTCATTGTTCTGGGACCATCTTTCCATGGGAAGGTATTTACTGCCCTGTTTTTGAGGGTTATTTCGGCAGGAGTCCGTCCTTCCCCAGGCTTATTTCTCACAAGAGTGAGCAGGTGGGCATAATGGGAAAAGGCTTTGGAATAAGTGGACCTGGGTTAACGTGGTAGCTCTGCCGTTCAAGCCTGAGGCTCCTGGAAACACCCCGGCCCTCTGTGAACCTCTGCCTCCTCATCTGCTTCTCCGAGACGGGCTGTGAGGATTACATGAGAATGCCATGACTGGCCCGTGAAACATCCAACCTGGGTGGGAAGGCAGAACTCGCAGTCATCTAGAGGACAATGCAGAGCCAAGCCACTGGCCGTGGAGGCCAAATTCAGTCACAGTTCAAGGCTGCAGCGGGAGGGAGAGGACTTTACTTGGGCCTTGAATAATGAAAAGGAGTAGAAATTTCAGTGAGTGGAGGAGAAATAAGGGCATTTCAGGAAAAGAACGGAACACCTGTATATATACGGCAAGGAACTGTAATGGTCCAGACACCAGAGACTGACCAGATCCCCTACAGGACTGGGGCTTCCGCCGGCATTATTAGAGACCCCCGTCATAAAACTCTTCAGGGAGGGTGCCGCTGGTGTCTCTGCTTCCCAGACGAGGCGAAGGAGGCTCAGTGAGGCGAAGCAGTTTCTGCAAGCTCATCCAGGAAGTGAGTGGCCAGCTGAGCCTGCAGTCAGACCCGGGACTGACCGATTCCAAAGTCTGTGAGCTCTTTTTATGACGCCAGACTTTAGGGCGAGCCAGGTTGCTGGTCTGTCATTGAGGCATAAAAACAGCGTGTACGTGTTAAGCCTGTTCATGCATTTATCTAATTTTCTGAAAAGAGCTAAAAGGAAGAGTAAGTCATAATCTTACAGCCTGCTTTGGAAAACTGGTCTGAGCATGCCCAGAAGACCTTCCTGAAAGGAGGGAACCTCAGTAGGGGCAAAACAACTAAGTGGAACTTGGCTTCCTCGGAGTCTGGGTAGGAGCAAAGAACTCCTCTCGGCTCCTCTTGTCTGTTCATATTGTTCTGGGACCATTGTTCATAATGAGGGGATTTCATTGTTCTGGGACCATCTTTCCATGGGAAGGTATTTACTGCCCTGTTTTTGAGGGTTATTTCGGCAGGAGTCCGTCCTTCCCCAGGCTTATTTCTCACAAGAGTGAGCAGGTGGGCATAATGGGAAAAGGCTTTGGAATAAGTGGACCTGGGTTAACGTGGTAGCTCTGCCGTTCAAGCCTGAGGCTCCTGGAAACACCCCGGCCCTCTGTGAACCTCTGCCTCCTCATCTGCTTCTCCGAGACGGGCTGTGAGGATTACATGAGAATGCCATGACTGGCCCGTGAAACATCCAACCTGGGTGGGAAGGCAGAACTCGCAGTCATCTAGAGGACAATGCAGAGCCAAGCCACTGGCCGTGGAGGCCAAATTCAGTCACAGTTCAAGGCTGCAGCGGGAGGGAGAGGACTTTACTTGGGCCTTGAATAATGAAAAGGAGTAGAAATTTCAGTGAGTGGAGGAGAAATAAGGGCATTTCAGGAAAAGAACGGAACACCTGTATATATACGGCAAGGGGAACTGTAATGGTAGGATTTTAGGACCGTGAAGTCCCCTGACAGAGGAGCAGCGGGGTAGAGGGATGAAGAGTGATAAAACTCACCCAGCACAAGATGCAGTTATCCGGACAGTCTGTGGCAGCACATCTTTGAAAAGTCATAATCCCTATCTCGCTCCTCAACCAAGTTGAGTGTGTGAAGAATTGCCCATGTTACCAAAGGGGATGCAGAGAACCGAGTGCTCCCTCTTCAGCAAGGGCTTAAGTTGGAGAAAACAGGGGTAGCTTCTTGATCATTTCTCCCCTTTTGGAAATTAGGAGGCCAGACATGGGTGACGTCATGGTTTTGGTGGATTCAGAAGAAGAAGAGGTGGAGGAAGAGGAAGACGCTGCAGAAGAGGAGGAGGAGGAAGCGAGTGACAGGGAGGAGTCCCCCAGAGAAATCACCACGTACGGCCACATTCACAGAGTGACCGCGCTGGTGAACGGCAATGTGGACCAGATGGGGAAAGGACTCCAGGCTCTGCAGGGTAAGCTCTTTGTCCTTGAAAGCACTCTGCGAGGTTGTGGTGGGCTTCCCAGGAAGGCATCTCCAAAAGTCTGCTTTTTAAGGGCTGGGAAAGAGAGTTAAAAGTTTAATCTAGAATTTGAGAATCTATGAACTACCAACACAACAATTAAACAGATAAATACTTACCAAGGGCCAGCTCTGGGAAGAACACAGATTGGTACTGTCAGGGGCTAGAAAATCAAGACCAATGGTGAGGGGCTTTACGAGACCAGTTAGGACAAGCAGACTAAAACATGAGGGGAAAATGAAAACAGAAGGAAGAGTTAACCAACCCTTTGCAAGGGCAGTAGAGGAGTTGTGGCACGAAGGAATGATTACTTGCTTGATGAATGACACTTTTACAACTTATAGGACCTCAGGAGAAAGATGAGAGTCCTGACGGGTGCACTGGTTGGGAGATATTCTGTGAAAGACGTGGGCTATGAGGCACATCTTTCAGAACAGTCGAGTTTGAACAAGCAGAAAGCAGAGGGGTCCCGGTGAGGGGAATGGCAGAAGCCAAGAAGTGTAGGCGGTGTCCAGCATGTCAGAGGCTTCTGAGTGGAAAGAATGGGTAAAAGGCAAGGACGTCCACTCTGCCTCAACTGCTCCTCCATGGACTTCCCAGTAAAGGACTAGAAGACTGATGGGAAGGACTTCCCAGGTGGTCCAGTGGGTGAGACTCCGTGCTTCCACTGCAGGGGGCATGGGTTTGGTCCCTGGTCAGGGAACTAAGATCCTGTAAGCTGAGCAGCCCCCACTCCCTCTAAAAAAAAAGGAAAAGAAAACTGAATGAGGAAAGAGTCACCTCTACTGAAAGCTTTACTCAGAGTTGGGCCTACTTTTCCCTCCTCTACAGATGACAGCAGTGAGCAGCAGAGTGACATCATTCAGGAAGAAGACAGGCCAGTATGAAGAAGACAACTGCCCTTCGTTATCCTGTCTCCAAAGCTTGGAAAGCTGGGTTCAATATGAGTTTCATATTCTTTACCTGACTTACATCCCTGCCAGAGGGCTGCAGATGGTTTAGAGGCTCAGCAAAAGAGGAAAACACCCATATGTCTTTCCTTCTCCCCAACTTTTTTTCCCCTAAATTGGTTTGATTTACTGTAACTTTTCTCAGCGATGGTGAAAAGCTTTGAGAATGGGCAGTGTGTGTGTTGGGGAAACTGCTTTTGGGCTTTCTCTGGGTTGACTGATGCTGAGATGGGGTGCAGGAGTTGGGGGAGGCATTAGGCCTCGATGCCCTTTGTCACTCATGAAGGTCTGAAACCAGACCATCCCGGCACGCAAGGGAACATGTGGGGTGATAAGGACATTTCCTTTTTCACTGCCCAGGTGAGCTGAATAACCAGGCAAACATTAGCTCTCTGGAAAGGTGAAGAGGTGTCAGCTACTGCTGTTAATCAGAGGGAGGCAGTTTGGTTTGGATTTTGAGTTGGAAATACCCAGGCTTCAATCTGGACCCTGCTCATTGCCTGTTCCATGGGCTTGAGCAGGTAGCTTTACCTTGTCCCCTAAGCCTCAACTTCCTCATCTGTTAAATGGGTGAAATCACACTTAACGTTGTGGGGTTACGGTGGGGACTGAAGTACTTCAGGATGTGAAAGTGCCTAGCAGGTGCTCTGCAGATGTTGGCTATCTTCTCCTTTGCCTTCTGTAGCAGAAGGAAAAAAGACGTCATCTGGTCAGTTATAAACTGCCGTGTGGACCTTTCATTCTCTGTAGAATGGTTCCAGACCAGGACATCATCAGAGCTCTCCTGAGGAATTTTTGCTTTCCTGGAGCTGAAATTCTTTTCAAAAGAGGTAGAGACCGATATGAGGAAGTGCCTTTTATCAGAACCTCACCTATTCCAGAGCTTCATATTTATAGAAAAACCTCTTAGGTGATGTACAATTATCTTGGACTTGCTCATCCTCCCTGTGGCTTTGAAAGAGGCAGAAGACATGTTTTGTAACAGAGTAGACCAGTTCATCTGGCCTCAGTTTCCTGATCTCAGAAATGGGATTGGGAAAACTTATTTCCTTCCTAAGGTTGTTATGAGGATGCTGCTCAATAACGCTAAGTTTCGAGTGAAAATAACATGGGATGAATTGAAGCTGCTATTGTTTCCAGTAGATCTTTGTATAGAATTGTGGTTTTGTTTTTTTTTCTTTCTGATTTCATCCTAATCTCTTAAATGTCAGGGACTTTGTAAGGGTGTAACATGTGTGTGCTAAACTTGAAAATCTGACTTGAATTTGCACTCTTTAATATCGCATGTCCTGCTCTAACAGGCAAGATGTAAAGAAGAACGTCCCTCTCCAACAACAGGGTCTGGGCTGGGACTCCTAAGATGAGAAGCTGGTAATCTGCAGGGTTACCCTGACAGTGTGATTGGGGTAGGTCCATTTTCTTGGCTGAAGGAACTAAACTGAGGAAGTCACTGGAAATGAGCCCTGTCCCCAGCTTAGAATACTGGCGATCTCGGAGGCTGGTGGCAGTGCTCACCCCTCAAGAATCCTGTGGCCTTGCTCTCTTTGGGGCTGGGTCTTTCGCTGCATGGAACCTCATGTACTTAACCACTCTCACCAGTCTAAGTTAGTGTCATTTCAGAACGGGATACTTAAGACAGGTTGTGTTTAAAGTCACTGAACCCTGAGCTAGTCTTTGATGAATCCATTTCTGGATCTGACAGTCCACTCTGCAGTGGCAATCATATTTAAAAAAGCAAAGAAACTGTAGCGGGGAAAAATCCCTCCCTGGTAAGGCGGACAATGATTTGCAAGATGACTGAGTTGCTCGCCATGACTTCCTCTTCTCTTGCAAGCACACCTGATGATAGGAAATCTTCAAGGCAGGATTTTTCCACTAGCAAATTGTAGCTTCAAGGTCTTGGTGACAAACATTAGAAACCCTTGTTCAGCTGGGCTGTGATTGCTGTCACTTCTATCTAAGCCCTGTGTGCACAGATGATATTGCGGGGTCAGTTAAGAGCTGAGGTACTGGGGAGTATTCAAGCTTTAAGAATTTTTAAAGAATTAGGGCTTTTTTGTTTGTTCTGTTCTTTAAAATGACCCATCCCCAACTCCACCAGCACGCTGACAGTGGGTTTGGCTTTCTGTGGCAAAGTCCAGCTTGTTACATTGTGCTTTAAAAAAAAAAAAGTCTTATCTGAATGTATTGTGAACTGAAGACCAGGAGGTATACTTATCAGAACCTGGAAGATTAATACTCCTGGGCCATTGTAACTGACATTTTCTTTTCCTTAAAACCAGTTTTACCTTGGGGAAGGGGTTCCATAATCCTGTGACTTTGACATCAGGCCCCATTCTCACAAGCACATACCTATTACTGTTACTGCAGCAGAAAAACCCATGATGGAAAATTTCCCTAACCCAGGCACTGAAACCTGGAAAATCATCCTTGCTGGGTAAAACTTACTATAATGCAACATGTGCCAACTGGTATTTCTCATCATGGTTCCGGCCAGGAACTGCTGCAAAAAGAAACAGCTTTCTCTGCATTATTTACATTTTAATATTTGGTGTGGAGGTGGGGTTGAGAGAAATTCATTCCGAGGTTAGAACATGGATTTCTTTTTTAAAAGATAATGGAATAAAGTTATTTTTAAATAAATGTTTTAGTGATCTTCATTTAGACCTGATTGGTGAACTAAAAGATTTGGGGAAATGGGTTTGTCATCCACATTTTTTTTTTTTTAACTAGCTTTCCCAATATTGTAATAATATTGTTCTTGCTGCCATTTTATTCTTTTCTGTGATTTGTAGATGCTGCCCACCCTCTCCGCTCTCCCTTGTTTTCTCACTGCCTATCCTCTAACACATGCTTCTTTTTGGTCAGATTGCCTGTTTTCTAACATCAAAGGGCTAGGGTAGGAATCATCATGGAGCAGTAGACTGATGGGCTGTCTGAAAAGACAATTTCTATCAGCCGTCAGGTTTCTGCTGTGGTTGGTGGTTTTGGAGTTTCTCACTGGGCTCAGCTAATTGTAGTCCCCATAGTTCTGCTTCATGGACTATGCTAAAGCCCTTGTGTGGATCACAACAGACTGGAAAATTCTGAGATGGAAATACCAGACGACTTTACTTGCCTCCTGAGAAACCTGTGTGCAAGTCAAGAACAGTTATAGCCAGACATGGAACAACAAATTGGTAAAAGAGTATATCAGAGCTATATATTGTTACCCTACTTATTTAACTTATATGCAGAGTACACCACACAAAATGCCAGGCTGGATGAAGCTCAAGCTAGAATCAAGATTGCAGGAGAAATATCAATAACCTCAGATATACAGTGACACCACCCTAATGGCAGAAAGCAAAGAGGAACTAAAGAGCCTCTTGATGAGGGTGAAAGAGGACAGTGAAAATGCTGGCTTAAAACTCAACATTCAAAAAACTAAGATCATGGCATCCGATCCCATCAGTTCATGGCAAATAGAAGGGGGTGGGGGGAACAGAAACAGTGACAGACTTTATTTTCTTGGGTTCCACAATCACTGTGGATGGTGACTGCAGCCATGAAATTAAAAGATGCTTGCTCCTTGGAAGAAAAGCTATGTCAAACCTAGACAGCGTATTAAAGAGCAGAGATACCACTTTGCCAACAAATGCCCGTAGAGTCAAAGATATGGTTTTTTCCCTGTAGTGATGTACAGCTGTGAGAGTCAGACCGTAAAGAAGGCTGATGCTGTTGAACTGTGGTGCTAGAGAAGGCTCTTGAGAGTTCCTGGACAGCAGGAAGATTCAACCAGTCAAAGGAAACCAACTTTGAATATTCATTGGAAGGACTGATGCTGGGAAATACTGAGTGCTGGAGAAGGGGTCAACAGAGGATGAGATGGTTGGGTGGCATCACCGACTCAATGGATGAATTTGAGTAAACTCTGGGAGATAGGGAAGGACAGGGAAGTCTGGTGTGTTGCGGTCCACGGGGTCGCAAACAGTTGGTTACGACCGAACAACAGTGTCTTCCCTCCCCTCCCCCTCGAGGTGGCCCAACTCCACTCCCTATCCCTGTCGGGGGCTTTTCTCTTGGGTCGTTCCTCTCTCCTCTGTTGCTCTACTTCACTCCAGGCTTCCTAAACTCTAATCAAAGCTGTCCCATTTTCAAGTTGCTTACTTTCTAACAACTCATGCTTCCCATGTTTTTAATCCAGCCTCTTCATGTTGTGTGTTTAATCCCAGCTTCTGTTTTCTCAGCCCCTCCTTTCACCTCTGCCTGCTTTCACTTCTGTTCCCTGCCCCCTGGGTCACACCCCAGTTCACCCAGCGTGTCTGCTTTTGGACCCCTACTCCTTTTAACCCCTCTTTTTCTCCGGCTGACTGCCCCTCGCCCTCTACCCCTTTTAACCGCAGGATTTTCATTTTCAGCCTCCATTTTCCGACGGGCTCTTTTTCTGATTACCATTTAAAAAACAAAAAAAACCCCGACCTTCCTGTGATCCTACACTTCTACTCCTACTCAGCCCCTTTATTCCTCTACGGTTCCTCCCATTTAGCCTCTGAACTCCCTGCCGCCTCAGGTCCCCAATTTTATTCCTCTGACTCATTTCTTCCTCTCTCTGAGGTTCCCAGACCCTCACTCCCTCCCCAAATCTGTCCTCAGTCTTCGCTTTTTGTCTCCCCAATTCCTTGGGTCTTCAGGTTCACCTTCCGGCCTGATTCCACCCCACTCCGATTTTCACCCTGCCCCATCTCCTCCAGTTTTCTCCGCAGCTCCCCTGGTGCCTCTCCGTACCTCCTCCCTCCCTCCTTCGTTTTTCCCTCGGCCCCACCGCACCCCCTTTCTTTTTTAACGCACATGTCCTCCCTGTGTCTCCGGTCGTTATCTGGCGTTTACCATCCTCCCCACTCCATCCGTTCGATCTCTCCTCCGTTCTCCCCATTCCCCCAAAGCCCTGCTCCTCCCAGGTTTAGCACCGGCGTTCCCTCTGCCCCCGAGTCCTCTCACCCCCATTTTCCCCGCCGGCCCCGGTTTCCCCTTAGCCCAGATCCCCACATAAGCCCCCACCCCCCTAGTTTCTGTCCTGCTGGGCATCCACCTGCCCGCCTCCCACGCCAGTTCTTCCAACACCCCCGCCTCGCTCCGGATCCCATCCTGTCCGCAACGCCCCCCATCTTCCTCTGAGCCCCGCCCCACCCCGGACTTTACCCCGCCCCCACTTTCCCTTGGACCCTCCCCCCCCACCTCCGCCAAACTCCAGGTTCTGCTCCTGCCCGCCGCCCTCCCCATCTTTTTAGCAGCGCCGCGGCCCCTCCATCCGCGCGGGATCCTGCGAGTCCACCTGCCCCGCGTCCTCGCCTCCGCCTCGGCCCGGCCCTCGCCCCGGCCCCTCCGCGTCCACCTGCCCGCCCCGCGGCCGCAGCCCCGCTCCCGGCTTCTCCGCCGCGCGCCCCGGCCCCGCCCTCCGCGCGTCCCCGCCCGCGCCCGCCGCCATGTGACGGGAAGCAGCTGATGGCCTCTCCGGGCGGCGGCGGGCGCGGCGGCGGGGCCGGGGCCGGGGCCGCGGCCGGGGCGGGGGCGGGCTGCGCGGGGGCGGCATGAGGGCCGGCGGCCCGGGGGGCTGAGGCGCCCGCCGCCTGACTCGAGGCCTCGCGCGTCCTCCATGGAGGCCGGAGGTGAGTGGGGCCGCGGCGCGCGCTCCCCGCCGGCGGGGCCGGGCCCGTCCCGGGGGGTGGGGCGCTGGCTCGCCCGGGGACGTGCCGCAGGGAGGCGGGGGTGGCAGGGCCACCGGGCCTGGGACGCCCGCGTCGGTCAGCGGCGAGGTGCGCTCCCGGCGCCCAGCTTTGTTTCACTTTCGCTGTCAGCGGCCCCCACGGCGACGCCCCCGCCGCCCGGGCCCGGGGAGGACGGGCCTCTGCGCGGCGGAGAGCCCCACCCCCGGGGCTGGGGGCCTCCAGGGGCGCTTAGGACGCGGGGGGCGCCAGGCCCTTAGCGGGGTTGGAGACCCGAGAGGGGGCGATTGCCCAGGTGCCAGGTGACGCACTCGAGGTGTGGGTGGGAGTCCGCTCTGCCCCGTGCGGGCTGTGGGGTCGTGGACGAGCCTCTTAACGCAGGTCTCTTTTGTATCTGCAAAATGGGCTAACAACAGTGTCTGCCTTAGTGGGAGCGATTGGGAGCCTCCTAAACTTGCCTGCGCATGAAATTCGGGTCTGGAATTCTATTTGAAAACACACATTGCGAGCCTCTCGGGATGCCTGATTTGTAGAGCTGGGGTGCCTAAAACGTTTGACGCGGGTGATGGGACAAGGTAGGATACACCGATGAGTGAGGTACTCGACCTCCATCGTTGTTAACCGCCGCCTCGGAAAACGGTGTGAAGTCTGAGAATGTTGGAAGCACTCGGAGGGGTCGGCCTAAACGAGCCTACAGCCTCCGTGGGAATGGTGTGCTCGTTCAAAGGCTCGACCTCAAGACGCCAGCTGCAGGCGTCTTTCCAACCGTTTTGCTTCTAAACCCCACTAATACAGAAACTTGGGGCCGGCCTGTGATTTATTCTGGGAGTCCCGACTCCCATGCTTAAAGGCTATTTCCTTAGGGGAAATTTCTCAGAAGAGGTCAAGCCTAGGCTTAGAATCTGTTCTGGAACCAGTGTATTGTATTCTTCCAGTGAAGTTCAAGCTTCATCTTGGTCTGGAAGATTGTCATTGTGGATGAGGGTGATTGGGTTGAAATCAGGGAATTCCCTGGAGTGGTGTAACTCTTTAATTTGGGAAAAGACATTTCTTTGTTTGCTGGAGTCAGGCTTTCAGTACCAGGTGTAGAGGTAGCTCTGTACCTTCCCATCTAGATAAGGCTTTCTTTTCAGTGAGTATACTCATGAAACTCTTGTTAAATGGCCCCTACTGTTTTCCTGAAATCTTAAGTGAATCTTTTTATAGCTTCCGTTGTCATTTCCATTGACTCTTTTTAGTTTATATCTGACAGCGATCTGGAGCTACCCTCCCCTTTTTTAGAATCTCTTTCCAGTTCTGGATTTTTCCTGATGATTGATGATGTTTTGGGATGTGGGCTGAGCTGTTAAGCGCTGCCAAGCTACTGTTAAAAAAAGAGAAATGGGCCAGAGTTTTACATTCTTTGGAAACTGCATGAAGGCCATTGTAATGGGATTACAGTGGACAACAGTAGACACCCAGGTGCCAGGTGACGCACTCGAGGTGTGGGTGGGAGTCCGCTCTGCCCCGTGCGGGCTGTGGGGTCGTGGACGAGCCTCTTAACGCAGGTCTCTTTTGTATCTGCAAAATGGGCTAACAACAGTGTCTGCCTTAGTGGGAGCGATTGGGAGCCTCCTAAACTTGCCTGCGCATGAAATTCGGGTCTGGAATTCTATTTGAAAACACACATTGCGAGCCTCTCGGGATGCCTGATTTGTAGAGCTGGGGTGCCTAAAACGTTTGACGCGGGTGATGGTCCAAGGTAGGATACACCGATGAGTGAGGTACTCGACCTCCATCGTTGTTAACCGCCGCCTCGGAAAACGGTGTGAAGTCTGAGAATGTTGGAAGCACTCGGAGGGGTCGGCCTAAACGAGCCTACAGCCTCCGTGGGAATGGTGTGCTCGTTCAAAGGCTCGACCTCAAGACGCCAGCTGCAGGCGTCTTTCCAACCGTTTTGTTTCTAAACCCCACTAATACAGAAACTTGGGGCCGGCCTGTGATTTATTCTGGGAGTCCCGACTCCCATGCTTAAAGGCTATTTCCTTAGGGGAAATTTCTCAGAAGAGGTCAAGCCTAGGCTTAGAATCTGTTCTGGAACCAGTGTATTGTATTCTTCCAGTGAAGTTCAAGCTTCATCTTGGTCTGGAAGATTGTCATTGTGGATGAGGGTGATTGGGTTGAAATCAGGGAATTCCCTGGAGTGGTGTAACTCTTTAATTTGGGAAAAGACATTTCTTTGTTTGCTGGAGTCAGGCTTTCAGTACCAGGTGTAGAGGTAGCTCTGTACCTTCCCATCTAGATAAGGCTTTCTTTTCAGTGAGTATACTCATGAAACTCTTGTTAAATGGCCCCTACTGTTTTCCTGAAATCTTAAGTGAATCTTTTTATAGCTTCCGTTGTCATTTCCATTGACTCTTTTTAGTTTATATCTGACAGCGATCTGGAGCTACCCTCCCCTTTTTTAGAATCTCTTTCCAGTTCTGGATTTTTCCTGATGATTGATGATGTTTTGGGATGTGGGCTGAGCTGTTAAGCGCTGCCAAGCTACTGTTAAAAAAAGAGAAATGGGCCAGAGTTTTACATTCTTTGGAAACTGCATGAAGGCCATTGTAATGGGATTACAGTGGACAACAGTAGATATCTTATCTTCAGAGCAGTGGTTAGAATGCATTTAGTTATTCAGATGTTTATTGAGTGTCTACTATGTGCCAGGCACTCTTTAAGCCTGCGCTGGCAGATAGAACTATAGCTCCAGCGACATATGCAATTTGAAACTTTCTAGTAGCTGTGTTGAAAAAAAAAAAAGAAGAAAAGTAAAACAGGTGAATTTAATGTTCAAATTATATGTTTATCAATCCCGCATATCTAAAATAGCATCTCAGCATGTAATCATGATAAAGTGCTGAACATTTTTAGATTTTTTTTTCGTGCCAAGTCTTTGAAATAAAGCGTGTCTTGTGTATCTGACAACCCATCTTAATTGGGACTTGCCACATTTCAGAAGGTCAGTAACCACGTGTGGCTAGTGGCTACTTTACTGGACAGTGCAGGCCGGAAGCAGTGACCAGTTTGAAGTGAGGGTGGGGAAGACGGAAACAACAGTAACCTGAAAACTGGCAGTCAAGAGAAGGTGGGCAAGTGATGGTTATACGGAAAATTAAGTGGCATGAACAAAGGTCACTGGACTACTTTGGGTAATGAGGTCAGAAAGGCCTCTCAGATGTGATACCAGCACTGAGGCCTGAGCGGACAAGGATCCGGGGCCAGCCAGGCAGGACTTTCTGGGCTGATGGAACAGCTAATGTAAAGATCCTAAGGCAGGACAGATCTTCAAGCTTCCTGCCAGCTAGAGTCCTTCATGGCTTCCGTCTCTGATCAGGCAAATCTCCTCCCACAGAAGAGGCCCATGGTCAGTATCTTTCCACTCCGCCTGATTATCCAGATACATCCTAGTGTTTGTTTAGAAAACCCGGATCCATAGGCCTTTTCACCAAAAAGGGCCAAGGCAGGTACAATCCCAGATGAAGCTGAATCCTCCTGCCTCTGGTGGTTTTTTTTTTTTTTTTTTTTTAAGTTCTGCACTAATTATGGCTTTCTCTTCCAGCAGCCAAGTTTAGTTTGGGCCAAAACTCCCCTTCAGAATCTCCATAGTTCCTTCTTTTTTTTTCTCCGTATTTTAATCTTTGGATTCCTGGGCCTGAAATAGCAAGAGATTAAATCCGCAAGTGACAGAAATAGTGTGAAATCTGGGTATGGCTTATGTTTAAGAAACATTTCATGTGAAATTTTTGGCAAAGGCATCATAGTAGTCTAAGGGGCTTCATTTCATGTATATGATACATACCATGCATATTTATTCCACAAATATTTACTGATTACCTGCTTTCTGTCAGGACCTCCACTAGGCACTGGGGATAAACACACACAGTCCCTGCTCTGTGGCATCGATGTCCTAGTTGGAAGATGACAGATAATAATCATAATGGCACTTGTGCTGTAAAGAAAATGAGTAATTATGAAGAACATTGACGTGGGATCAGAGGAGGGCTGTCTAAGGCGTTGTCATTTGAGCCAAAACCTGAATGAAGAGAAGGTGCCAGGCAAGCAGGCCTTCCAGTTGAAGAGAATAGCAGGTGCAAAGGCCCTGAGGTTGGAACTAATTGAGCACCATCAAGGGGTGAGAGAAGGCCAGAATGCAGGACTTCTAGGCCACGGTGAGGATTTTATTCTAAGATTGATTGATACTGACCACTCTTGGGAGGTGAGTAGCATGGGTGTTGAGAGCCAGAGAGGGGGCTAGGAGAGCATTTGGAAGTTGCTTAATCAGAGATAATGTTGGATGATGAGCTAATGCTGATGAGACTGTGTTAACGAAGGTTAGAGTAACAGACATGAGGTGGGGAGAAGTTAGGTTTGCCAAATCTTCTGGAAGCAGACTCGATAGAACTTGCTAATGGGCTTTGGGAGGTCAGGAAAAGAGAGAACTCAGGGATGACCCCTGTTCATACTATGTAGAGCCTGCATGGGTAAGGATGAATAACGTGCGTATTGTGGAGGAAGCGAACCAAGTGTGACTGTTACCAGGGTGGGATAAAGTCAGGTGATAAAAATGTACCTCTAGGTCACTGTCGTGTAATATTTGACTGCTGGCTTCTTGGCCTCAGCCCCACTACCGTTTTGAGGAACATACTTTTTTGTCATGGCGGCGGGGTGGGGGTGGGGGGTCAGTCGATCTGTGCACTGTAGAATGTTTAGCAGCATCCCTGGCCTCCACCCGTTATATACCAGTAGCCCATTAGCACCACCCCCAGGGCAAGCAGAATGTCTCCAGACATTGCCACATGTCCCCAGGGGGCAAAAGTGCTGCCAGCTGAGAACCACTGATTACATGAAGGAGACGTTCACAGGGTAGGGCTGCTTTGTCACCTTAAGAAGATACCTAGAAGTAATAAAGCAATGCCACAGGATTGCTGCTTCTTATTGAGTCTCATTTTCGATGTGAAATATGAAATAATGTCCTACCATGCACATATTCACATTCAGAGGAGTATGCTCAGATATGCAAGTAATTATATAAGTGAAAGGATCATGTGTGCAAACATACAGATTTCTAGGATGACTTACCTAGGCTTATACAAATGCCAGTTTAGACAGACTTGAGATATCAAAACCTGAATGAAGAGAAGGTGCCAGGCAAGCAGGCCTTCCAGTTGAAGAGAATAGCAGGTGCAAAGGCCCTGAGGTTGGAACTAATTGAGCACCATCAAGGGGTGAGAGAAGGCCAGAATGCAGGACTTCTAGGCCACGGTGAGGATTTTATTCTAAGATTGATTGATACTGACCACTCTTGGGAGGTGAGTAGCATGGGTGTTGAGAGCCAGAGAGGGGGCTAGGAGAGCATTTGGAAGTTGCTTAATCAGAGATAATGTTGGATGATGAGCTAATGCTGATGAGACTGTGTTAACGAAGGTTAGAGTAACAGACATGAGGTGGGGAGAAGTTAGGTTTGCCAAATCTTCTGGAAGCAGACTCGATAGAACTTGCTAATGGGCTTTGGGAGGTCAGGAAAAGAGAGAACTCAGGGATGACCCCTGTTCATACTATGTAGAGCCTGCATGGGTAAGGATGAATAACGTGCGTATTGTGGAGGAAGCGAACCAAGTGTGACTGTTACCAGGATGGGATAAAGTCAGGTGATAAAAATGTACCTCTAGGTCACTGTCGTGTAATATTTGACTGCTGGCTTCTTGGCCTCAGCCCCACTACCGTTTTGAGGAACATACTTTTTTGTCATGGCGGCGGGGTGGGGGTGGGGGGTCAGTCGATCTGTGCACTGTAGAATGTTTAGCAGCATCCCTGGCCTCCACCCGTTATATACCAGTAGCCCATTAGCACCACCCCCAGGGCAAGCAGAATGTCTCCAGACATTGCCACATGTCCCCAGGGGGCAAAAGTGCTGCCAGCTGAGAACCACTGATTACATGAAGGAGACGTTCACAGGGTAGGGCTGCTTTGTCACCTTAAGAAGATACCTAGAAGTAATAAAGCAATGCCACAGGATTGCTGCTTCTTATTGAGTCTCATTTTCGATGTGAAATATGAAATAATGTCCTACCATGCACATATTCACATTCAGAGGAGTATGCTCAGATATGCAAGTAATTATATAAGTGAAAGGATCATGTGTGCAAACATACAGATTTCTAGGATGACTTACCTAGGCTTATACAAATGCCAGTTTAGACAGACTTGAGATATCAAAACCTGGAGTGACACATAGAACCTCAGGAAATGAATATTCTCTTTAAAAGGAAACTTTAAAAATTTTCTTTAAATAGCAAAGCCACAAAGTCTTGATATTTTCATTAAAATTCTATTTAAAGATAGAATTTTCAGCAAGATGTACACATGTAAAATAAGATATACCCATGTATTTTCCTACAATGCATACATCAGAAAATATTATATATAGATACAGAAAAATATACATGTATGCGTATTTACCATCTGTCTCATTGAATCCACAATACGGATCATATTGCCATTATGTATCACTGAAAAAATGTTGCCAGCTTAACCATGAGAAGTCATCACTTGACGCATCTTGATTTTGACAAAGTCAGGCTATGAGAAGACATACAAAGATATGGCCTAAAATACACGAAATTGGGGTTGTTTCAATTAGTATCTATCTGGTAACATCTATAAAAGAGTCAAAGTCTCAAAACTGCTAAAATGAAACATACACATCAGACAGTGACCTCATTTAGAATGGAAGCCAGTTTTTATTATTTGTATGTATCGCAGTCATAGTGATCAAAGAATCAGCTCTGAAGGCCTTGAACTTACAAGCTTTGTCAGCCATTGAGAATTTTCCGTTGGAGATTAGAGTTGAACTGGGGATTGCCCTTCAAGTCGATGAAGAAGCACCAGTCCAGCCCCAGCCTTTCACCCTGAGAAACAAGGATTGAATTGACTTGGTGTTTGAAGGAAGCTGTGTAAATTCTGAGCTGGGAATGGGTTTGGGGCAGAGAGAAATTGATTACTACAGGAGAGCAGTGAGATTTGCAGGGTGGGACTTATTTCCACTTTGATAGTGTGAGATCTGGGTACGCTTCTCAGTTGCTAATCTTGGTGAAATTCTCATAAGCAGAACATGAGTCCAGGTGCGAACTCGAATGAGCATGAGCAGCTTGGGCATGACAGTGAGACGTGTGTGTGTGTGTGTGTGTCTGTGTGTGTGTGTGTGTGTGAGAGAGAGAGAGAGAGAGAGACTGGCATGCAGCAGGGTGAAGAGATGGACCAGAAAGGGGAGGCTGGGGCCAGTGGGGTGGGATAGGAGACTGCCTTTATCTGGTAGGCAGGGGCAGGAGAAAAACAAAATCTTATTAAGGATTTGACCAAGACAGGATGAACAGAGAGGAGATAGAAGTGGGAGGCCAAATCAAGAGGTTGTGAGCAGGGCCACTGCTGACCACGTTAGCCTTGGTGATGGGGGGATGCTGGCGAGTGAGGAGGTGCTTGTGAATTTTAGGTGCTCCCTTCTTTGACCTGTTTCCTAAGAAGCAAGCTCTTTTGGAGAGACCTTCATTATACCTGAAGGTCTCCTGATTAGTACTGGCTCACTCCGTCCTTGTCTGGCTTGCCTCCTTTCTTCCTCTTTGGGTTTTCATGGGAAAAACGAGGCCCCCCTTCACTGGGTTCACTCTCACAAAGGTTACTCTGAGTCATGGTTAACCAGCAGTGCCAGAACTGAGTAATCCCACTGGAATTTGGCCTGTGGCTACTTTTATTGCCCTAGGTCCTTTAAATGACAACTCCCTCTGGGAATCCAGACTGTCACTTTTTTTGCCGGGGGACGACCTCAGCTTTCCTGTGTCTGAGTCAGCAAGGTGGTGGGGGGCTGGACTCTGCCCTTTCCGGTGGGATGAGGGTGCCTGCTTGAAGCATGCTGTCTCCTGCTCCAGAGGAGCCGCTGCTGCTGGCCGAACTCAAGCCCGGGCGCCCTCACCAGTTTGATTGGAAGTCGAGCTGCGAAACGTGGAGTGTCGCCTTCTCCCCAGATGGTTCCTGGTTCGCCTGGTCCCAAGGACACTGCATTGTCAAGCTGATCCCCTGGCCGCTGGAGGAGCAGTTGTAAGTTTGTTCACACCCAAAGGAATGAGGAAGTCCTGGGCAACTTTCCCAGAAGAGTGTGAGATCTGGGTACGCTTCTCAGTTGCTAATCTTGGTGAAATTCTCATAAGCAGAACATGAGTCCAGGTGCGAACTCGAATGAGCATGAGCAGCTTGGGCATGACAGTGAGACGTGTGTGTGTGTGTGTGTGTGTCTGTGTGTGTGTGTGTGTGAGAGAGAGAGAGAGAGAGAGACTGGCATGCAGCAGGGTGAAGAGATGGACCAGAAAGGGGAGGCTGGGGCCAGTGGGGTGGGATAGGAGACTGCCTTTATCTGGTAGGCAGGGGCAGGAGAAAAACAAAATCTTATTAAGGATTTGACCAAGACAGGATGAACAGAGAGGAGATAGAAGTGGGAGGCCAAATCAAGAGGTTGTGAGCAGGGCCACTGCTGACCACGTTAGCCTTGGTGATGGGGGGATGCTGGCGAGTGAGGAGGTGCTTGTGAATTTTAGGTGCTCCCTTCTTTGACCTGTTTCCTAAGAAGCAAGCTCTTTTGGAGAGACCTTCATTATACCTGAAGGTCTCCTGATTAGTACTGACTCACTCCGTCCTTGTCTGACTTGCCTCCTTTCTTCCTCTTTGGGTTTTCATGGGAAAAACGAGGCCCCCCTTCACTGGGTTCACTCTCACAAAGGTTACTCTGAGTCATGGTTAACCAGCAGTGCCAGAACTGAGTAATCCCACTGGAATTTGGCCTGTGGCTACTTTTATTGCCCTAGGTCCTTTAAATGACAACTCCCTCTGGGAATCCAGACTGTCACTTTTTTTGCCGGGGGACGACCTCAGCTTTCCTGTGTCTGAGTCAGCAAGGTGGTGGGGGGCTGGACTCTGCCCTTTCCGGTGGGATGAGGGTGCCTGCTTGAAGCATGCTGTCTCCTGCTCCAGAGGAGCCGCTGCTGCTGGCCGAACTCAAGCCCGGGCGCCCTCACCAGTTTGATTGGAAGTCGAGCTGCGAAACGTGGAGTGTCGCCTTCTCCCCAGATGGTTCCTGGTTCGCCTGGTCCCAAGGACACTGCATTGTCAAGCTGATCCCCTGGCCGCTGGAGGAGCAGTTGTAAGTTTGTTCACACCCAAAGGAATGAGGAAGTCCTGGGCAACTTTCCCAGAAGACTTCCTGCCTAAGAGCAGGAGAGGGAAGGTGGCCAGACAGTTCAGAAATTGATCAGTGGGGTTTCCAGGGTCCCACATCCTGTCCCTGTGAAACCAAATCCTATTGAGATTATGTTAGTCCAAGTGGTTTTTTTTAACAGTTTTATTGAGGTATAACTTGCATACCATACAACTTGCCCATTTAAAGCACACAACTAAGTGACTTCAGTATGTTCAGAGTTGTGCATCCATCACCGTGCCCAGTCTTAGAACATTTCTGTCACCCCCAAAAGAAATCCGTCATCCTCTAATCCCTCTTTCCTCTCCAGCCCTGACCAGCTTCTCATCTACTTTCTGTCTTTAGAAATTTGCCTATTCCTGACATGTAAGTCGAATCATACGCTATTTGTCTTTTCACTGGCTTCTTTTACACAGGATACTGTTTTCTTAGTTACCCATGTTGTAGCATGTTTTGTGACTTCATTTTCCTTTATTGCTGAATAATATTCCATTTTATGGAGATACCACATTTTGGTTTATAAGGTTAGCAGCTGGTGACCATTTAGGTTGTTTTCACTTTTTGGTTATTACAAATAACGCTGCTACAAACACTTACGTACTGGTTCTTGTGTGGATATGTTTTCATATGTTTAGCAATTTGTGGATGTGTCAGGCTGTTTTCCATAGTGGTTGCACCATTTTGTAATTCTACCAGCAGTGTTGGAGATTTTTTGCCCACCAAGACTTAGGTCCTTTAAATGACAACTCCTCTGGGAATCCAGACTGTCACTTTTTGCCGGGGACGACCTCAGCTTTCCTGTGTCTGAGTCAGCAAGGTGTGGGGGGCTGGACTCTGCCCTTTCCGGTGGGATGAGGGTGCCTGCTTGAAGCATGCTGTCTCCTGCTCCAGAGGAGCCGCTGCTGCTGGCCGAACTCAAGCCCGGGCGCCCTCACCAGTTTGATTGGAAGTCGAGCTGCGAAACGTGGAGTGTCGCCTTCTCCCCAGATGGTTCCTGGTTCGCCTGGTCCCAAGGACACTGCATTGTCAAGCTGATCCCCTGGCCGCTGGAGGAGCAGTTGTAAGTTTGTTCACACCCAAAGGAATGAGGAAGTCCTGGGCAACTTTCCCAGAAGACTTCCTGCCTAAGAGCAGGAGAGGGAAGGTGGCCAGACAGTTCAGAAATTGATCAGTGGGGTTTCCAGGGTCCCACATCCTGTCCCTGTGAAACCAAATCCTATTGAGATTATGTTAGTCCAAGTGGTTTTTTTTAACAGTTTTATTGAGGTATAACTTGCATACCATACAACTTGCCCATTTAAAGCACACAACTAAGTGACTTCAGTATGTTCAGAGTTGTGCATCCATCACCGTGCCCAGTCTTAGAACATTTCTGTCACCCCCAAAAGAAATCCGTCATCCTCTAATCCCTCTTTCCTCTCCAGCCCTGACCAGCTTCTCATCTACTTTCTGTCTTTAGAAATTTGCCTATTCCTGACATGTAAGTCGAATCATACGCTATTTGTCTTTTCACTGGCTTCTTTTACACAGGATACTGTTTTCTTAGTTACCCATGTTGTAGCATGTTTTGTGACTTCATTTTCCTTTATTGCTGAATAATATTCCATTTTATGGAGATACCACATTTTGGTTTATAAGGTTAGCAGCTGGTGACCATTTAGGTTGTTTTCACTTTTTGGTTATTACAAATAACGCTGCTACAAACACTTACGTACTGGTTCTTGTGTGGATATGTTTTCATATGTTTAGCAATTTGTGGATGTGTCAGGCTGTTTTCCATAGTGGTTGCACCATTTTGTAATTCTACCAGCAGTGTTGGAGATTTCCAGATTTTCCACATGCCCACCAAGACTTGTAGTTACCCTGGTGGGTGTGAAGTGGCATATCATTGTAATTCGCATTTCTTTATTGGCTACTGATCTTGCCCACCCTTTCATATACTTATTGATCCTTTGCATATCTTTCTGGGAGAAATGTCTATTCAGATCCTTGATCCATTTTAAAATTGGCTACTTGCCTTTTTCTGCCATCTACCAAATTTAGTTTCTAATATTAACTAGCTTTTCTTTCTCTGGGCTGGACAAGTCTCAGTGTCTAAATGCTGTGAGCTCCCAGTCAGATGGCCCAGCGTCTGCATATTTTTTCATTTGTCCCAGGGCAACTCTGTACTTAGTTATTCAACCAGCATTTTTGCAAATCTTCCTTGCCTAACCCAGAGCCAGGGGCTGAGAATCCTGAAACAAATCGAACATGACCCCTGCAGGTCTCATTTGTTTTGCTTTAAGCATTTTATATGTCTCACATGAAAGCTTTCTGTAAATTCAGTCTGAAACTTGTTGCCTTGATAATAGGTAGTGCTGATGAAAGTTTTCGGAAAAAATGGTTGCTCTGCATGCTGCTGGGGTTGAACAATACATATTTGTGCATTTTCTGAAAGGAAGGCCATTTTGAGGACCTTAAAACTTTTCTCCTTGCAATTAGGATTCTCAGAAATGAGATCATCTATTTATTTAAAAATTTTTAAAAAATACTTGTTTATTGTATTTGTGCCACCTCTTAGTTGTGGCATGCAGGATGTTCAGTCACGCTACGTGGGATCTAATTCCCTGACCAGGGATTGACCCCAGGCCCCTTACATTGGAAGCATGGAGTCTTAGCCACTGGACCACCAGGGAAGTCCCTTAAAAACTTTTTTGATTGTGCTGTATAGTTAGTCCTTAATTATCTATTTTATATCTAGTGGTGCATACATGATAACCCCAGTCTTCCAGTTTAACCATAAAATTGTTCTCTACCTCTGTGACTCTTTTTCTGTCTTGTTAAATAAGTGCATTTGTACCTTTTCGTTTTTTTTAGATTCCACATATAAGTGATATATGATATTTGTCTTTGTCTAGCTTACTTCACTCAGTATGACAGCCTCTAGGTTCATTCACATTGCTGCAAATGGGAGATGATGTATTTATGTACACTGATTTTCAGCATGAAATTAATCATATGATAGTTAAAAATATCAGAAATAGTTTAAAATCTGGTAATGAGAAGAATGGTTATGAAAAGTACAACATTGCCATCTGATATTTTTGCAGCCTTCAAAGATTGCAGTGTATGCTTTTTTAAAAAAAAAACTTATTTATTCATGGCTGTGCTGGGTCTTCATTGCTGCGTGGATTTTTCTCTAGTCATGGCGAGTGGGGCTACTCTCTGTTGTGGAGTGAGGGCTTCTCATCGCGGTGACTTCTCTGGTGGTAGAGCACAGGCTCTAGGGTGCGCTGGCTTCAGTACTTGCAGCTCCTGGGTTCCAGAGTACAGGCTCAGTAGTTGCTCAGTAGCATGTGGAAACTTCCTGGGTGAGGAATCAGCTCCATGTCTCCTGCATGGATTCTTTACCACTGAGCACCCAGGGAAGCCCTATTTTTTTTTCCCCCAGTCACAATTTTCAGTTCCTCCTATACTCATTTTAATGTAAATGTCAAGATCATTATTTTTTAATCCTTCAGTTTAAATACAAGGGATTCAGCGTCATATCCAGATTA